>OX459205.1:13459825-16346491 GCA_949775195.1 Diarsia dahlii
TTTTATTTTTTGAATAATTTATATTTTAAACAAAGGGGATAGAACCGATGTGGCATATCAACCTGTCCGCCATTTTGATTTTTTTTCGAAATCGCGGCCCACGATGAAAGTGGTATATAAGGATAGAGGACAAACAGACGAACAAAAAATGTCCAGTAACACAGTACCCAAAGTGTCACGTTACCGAGATATTTGAAGGTAAAGATCGGCAAATGAGTAGGTACAACAACAATCATTAAATATTTAAAAAAATAACCTTATTACGTGTATAGGCGTTAAATTGTATCCAAATAATAGTTCCCACGTTAATTATTACTATACGCACGAAAAAATCACTTCGCATCGCAATGAAACGCTATGTTATTTATTTTATCTTCGGGGACGCCGGCAGACACCAGACGGGCGATCAGTCCTTTCGTTGTGGATTGAACGCTATGTTATGTCAAAGAATAGTTTTCTCGTGTTCTCTCCTAGTAGTATTTAATGTACCTAATCTCATTCAATAACCAGTAATAATAATAATCAACGCCAATATACACGTAAAAGGTCTATTTTTTATGTTCTCATTGTACTCATATGTCCATCTTTACCTTCAAATATCTCGGTAACTTGACACTTTGGGTACCGTGTTACTGGACATTTTTTGTTCGTCTATATGTCCTCTATCCATACATACCAATTTCATCGTGGGCCGCGATTTCGAAAAAAAAACAAAATGGCGGCGGGTCGATATGCCAGCTCCCATACAAAAAAGTTCAAACCCCTTTCTTAAAGAGTTTAATTCAAAATTGTTGATGACATAATTACAAATAATACATTAGGTACTTATCTCCAGAAAGTCGCTCATTATTCATAGAAACAACTCGTATTTCTAAGTGCATGTTTACATACAAGCGGGGCGTCGCGCGGCGCGTGCTGCGTTTTTAATTCAAACACATGGCGATGCATGAAAAAGTTAACGATTTCAATCGTTGATTTTACGAGAAGCTATTTTCGCGCGTTAGTTTAAAATGCTGCGTTTGTTGCGGGTGGACCCGTCTCTCAGTAAATTAATAAAAAAGCACGAAACGAGCCTTCTGCACGCGCCGCGCGACGCCCCGCGTCTCCGTAAACGAGCCCTTAAGCTAACGAGAATAACTCATGTTTTTCATGCTTACACAAAAAACTTAAAACCCTTTCCGACTACACTAATGACTAAAGTTTTGTTGTGACTATTAAAAACTTGCTTCTTAAAACTTATAGCAACAAGAACACAAATAAATTGTCTCAAAGTTTATAAGCACCTTTCACATGTAACATAATCGTTTATTAATGATTTACTTTGAAACTGAAAACATTTATATTATCCAAGAATAATGAAAAGCACACACACAATTTAATTATTATAATTGTTAAATTCTAGTATTGACTGCCACGTTGGTATTATCGGGTTTTTCCAGCAGCAATTTTGCAGCCACGGACTTTAGATTTGTAGCCGGTTGATGGCAATATGCTTGCCCCCCTATTAGATTGAAATTAAACATTAAAGTGCGAAATGTGGGCATACTATTAGGTACACCTCTGCCTAACCGTATATCAGGTGTGATGCATAATTAGTTATTAAATTCTACCCTTCAACTTGATTTTTTCTTGGAGTAAGACTAAGTACCTAATTTATCTTATTAATAAAAAGCTTTTTCTTTCCCTTCAAAATAAATCTTATATTTTCTATTAATAGAAGAAAATCTATCACAATATAATGAGCTATCCCACAGCCTGTTATTGATACTAAACGAATAACGAAGAAATGTGTAGAAATAATATTTTTTCATAATCCTATTATAATAATAATAATAATATTCCACAACTATCACACAACGCCATCTAGTCCCAAGCTAAGCAGAGCTTGTGTTATGGGTACTAGACAACTGATAAACATACTTATATATTTCTAAATACATACATATTATAGATAAATTACACCCATTATACGAAGCAAATCGACAATAAGTGCCGTTAGTACCTATCTATTTTTATCTTATACAACATAAAGAGAATATATATTTTCTCGGATTATTTTTAACCGATAATAACTACATAATGACATTTTTTGTAATAATGGAGAAAACAATAATAATCCTTATCCTTACTTACTTACTAAATATAATATTAAAAGAAAGTATCTGTCTGTCGCGCTTTCACGCCAAAACTACTAATCCGATTTAAATGAAATTTGGTATACAGATAGTCTAAAGCCTGAGAAAGGGCATAGGCTACTTTACTAATGCGAAAGAAGGGTTGTAAGAGCTTGAAACGGGGGGATAAAAAGATTACTTTTGGTCGCGATAACCGACATCCACGCGGGCGAAGCCGCGTACATTATTATCACAAATTCAGTAATCTGTAAGTATCTCTACTGCCAGGCTAATATAACTTGAGAAATGAGTTATATATGAGAAAAAATCAATTATCATGTAACTTTATAATATTAGGAAGTCTATGACAAATCACAAAAGACCATTAGTTAGAAATACTGCTCTGCGAAAGCCATTAAAGAAACTTTTTACATACATAAGTTTGTAAAAAATGTTTGTTTAATCCTAAAAGCGCACTACCTCTGATTCAGATCAACAAACTGAACTACTTTGCTTTGGGAACATGGGTTGAAAAAAAAACGCTTTTAAAGATACACCTTGTAAAAAATAACGATAGGTACGAATGAAATTTTGTAAAACGCTGAAGCTTAAAAATCAGTACAGACTGAGTTAAATAAGTTTTGTTACAGTTTCAGTAAAAGCCGCCGAAAATAAAAATGTCAATTGACCCAGTTAGTCATTGGCTTTTATTTTATCTTTGTAGACACTCATTTCTTAACATCATTGCCTAACCTGACGTCCAAGTTTTGTGCCACCCATGGGCTACCTAGGCACTTATAAAATGAATTCAGACGATACGTCCTCAGTTCTTGATCGATTTGTGTGTTTATTTCTGTTACTAAATGTTAATTTGTGTATTTCTGATATTTACATTCAATGTATTTAATGGTACTTATAATTTAATTTAATTTTTGAACTCATATTTTAATTTAGACTATTCTTTTAATTTTATTGTAATTAATGAAATGTGTCTGTATTTCTTATTTTTGATGTTTTAATTTATAATTATTTTCTACTCCAATTTAATTTATGTTTTTTTTTTATTGACTGTATTTTAATTTAACCACTGACATTTTAAATTCAATGCAAAATTTGTAAATTTTAATTTTGTTATTAACATACTATTTCCGCTTTAGTTTTATTAATTATTCAAGTGCTGTGCCCACATACAAGTGACGAATTCACCGCAAAACTATTAAACAGAAGATATTAAATAATGTAAGGATTTAGTGAATAAGTCGTTGGTGTGTCAATAAATAAATAAATAACACGACAAACGTCCATACCACACACTATCTACTGTAAATGATTTAATTACCTTCCCCTTCAAAACAAAACACACGCTACATTCACTGCTGCACTTTCCATATTCAAGTAATGGATGAATGTGATCAAAGTCAATCATTAATTTCGATAATGAATTTGGTTGGCGCACAGCTGAAATCCGCCGGTCCATCGGACGTGGTTAATTAATTAATTGACAATACCAAGGGAGGCTAGGGGAACGTCCATTGCGCTGTTATAACCAATGAAGTTTATTTTACATGGATATAGAAAGTTATCGGCCTGTATTAGTTTTTGTTGCACGCACACTGATGTAGAAGTCCTTTGTGCAGTATTTGTCGGGGTTTTGAAGCCAGCCGGGGTTATGTTGGAGCGTAGTCAGTCTAATTTTAGTTATGTATATTCTATGGTGCCTATGCTGGCCATAATCAGACCTAAACGACCATCTTGGTTTTTCTATACAATTTCCAAAGTCAAATATAGAAATCTTAACCAACGGTCTCCGCCAGATAAAGTCCACGCGACAAAAGAACAAGAAAAACAAAAGAATGTGTACATTCAAAATTAGAAACTTGAGAGAGGTGGTGGTGTGTCAAAGCTGCCAAATTGTGAAAAAGAAAAAAAAAACGAATTTGACAGGCTTCCTTCCACATTCAAAATGTTTATACCCCATGCTCTGCTGTACATCATGTCATCGACAGTTTCACTAGTGTGCGTGCATCAGGCGACAATTACTGCAAGATGGGGGTATCAGCGGACAAACACAAAAGGGTGGCCAGGGACAGTGGGCTCGGGTCACTCCACTATTAGCAATAGAGTTTGTTCTGCGTGACCAATCGACGCACGTGGCGCACTCAAAATATTAGCACCAATTTGAGGGTTTGAATTTATGTACGTATAGACCTATGGCTAAGTTGGGGTCTTAATGGTTGTAAAGGGGTCGCGATTTTGATCAAATCTGTGACCATTTCAATTGTTCAAAATGCAGTTTACGCAGCTCTTTTTTATGGAACCTAAATCAAATAATAATTATGGCTCCATAAATTAGGCCAGATTACGCTTAAAACTTCTGACTTACAATAATTGAAAAAATCGTACTATTTATTTCCATATACGTTTAGAAAAAAAACATTAAACACAAAATAATGCTCAATCTTATTGAAGCAAGATTATGTTATTGATTTACGTTACTCGTTCATATTATGTTTTTGTTTGAATGGGCTCACACGTACGTAAGCCCCTCACTCATTGTAGACTTTACAACGGTTAAGTACATTTTTAGTATAATTTCTTGTATGTTGTTGTTTGCTTGTTTTAACATAAATATTTCAAAAGCGTATTCTTCAAAATACGTGTCGTGGCGTCGCGTCGCCATGACACTTTTTTTTTTTTGGTGGGTGGAAAATCATCAAATGACCCCCCCGCTCTTGGGCAGAGCGAAGGGGAGTGTCAGACTTCTACTGACTAAAAACCGAACCCATGTTCCTTCTTTGCCCTTGTGCCGAGGCCACATCATCTAGTACTAAAATCCGCGGCCCTGACGGGGTCGCCATGACACTGGCGTGGAGATTAGACCTCTATTGCAAGTACTGTAGTAGGTAAGTATTGTAGTACATTTTGTTTTTGCGAAGTCCTGTCTACGTATATAATATGAAGATATTTAAATATCTTCGTTATTCCTTGATTCCTAAAAAACGAAACAAAACAAAAATATAAATACGAATAACATCTTCATTCCTTTGCAAAACTAAACAAGCAACTCCTCCCCTTCAACTGTTCGTTGTGACGTCACGAGACAGCGCAGTGTTGGGTTTCAAAGAAGTAAACAAGCGACAGAAGTAGTTACATTCAAAGACTACAGTTTGGTTGCGTTTCTCAACGTCTAACTGTTGCAATGTATTACTGCTATAGATGGTAGAGTACAGAGCCAAGTAAATAAAGTCAGTTTAGAAGGTTTTATTTTTAGTTGGCATGGTTTTTTTCGTTAACGTGAGCATAAAGGAATAATTATAATGAAATATCACATTATAAAGTTAGTCTAAACTATAGCGTATAATAAGTAAAGTCAAACAAAATCTCATATAACAAAAAAAAAAACATAAAAAACAAGGCACTTGCAGACACATCAAGATAGTCGATACTGACAACTTTTCTTAACAACCTTGAACCTGCTTCAATACTTGAATTTTCTTTTTCATACAACAAATTGTGTCGGCACATATTCTCTTCTAAAACAGAATAAATGTAGGTATACCTAAGGCATTTTTTATGAATCTTTCATTAATATTAATCTCATCTTCGATAATGCACTTCACCACACACAAAATCCCACAGAAATGAAAAATATGCAACCTTTCCCATACAGAAATAATTTTCCATTAACTTTCCACGGGTAGCACAACCACCCCCTCCAGATTTATAATAGCACCCATCCATTATCTGACCGTAGCATCCATTAAAATAAAGGCAATTTGTTTCAGAGATGCACCATCCAGAAAGCTTTCCATAATTCCAGTGAAAGACAAAATATCGACGAACGGAATGAATACGACAATACCTTGTCGCACCCTAATTTACTAAATAAACGCAATAAAAAAGATCGTTTAAGATAATCGCGACCAAAAGAAAACGTCATAAATAACGTTAATAAAAACGCCTCAACGCACAGCACTACGGCTATTGTAGAAAAAATAAGAATAATGTTTGCTTGAACACTTCTCTCCGAGATGAGAATTTTCTTCGTAGATGATATCTGTAGGAGTTACAAATCATACCATTGTCTAAGGGAAACCCTTGTGGGGAGGGGCTTTTTCCACACCATAAAATTAAATATTGCTTTGAAAATTGTATAATGTTATTACGGGGTGCGTAATTTTTATGTCGTACAAGGTAGTTTATTTTTGGAGCATTGTCCATAATAAAATGTTTTATTTGTATCCTTAAATTCTTCAAATCCTAAACCTTAAAATACACTCGAGAGCAATGAATCCGGGTCACTTAAAGAATGTTAAAAATCTCGGAAACTAAAAATGATAGGTTAATGCAATAAAATGTATTTAATAGACAATGTAATACTCCTTAAATGAAGGTATTAAAACTTCTTAGTTATTGTAAAGTTATATCATAAAAAAATCAAATTTGAAAAAGGGCCACTTTCGAAGATGGAACTTCGTAATTACAGCATTTGGTTTTGCTTTTGTTTGTAATCTGTCATTTATGTGGGTACATAAACCATGTTGATAGTGCTCTATATTCATTATTCAAGCTGAAATTATGTCGCTTACGCCTGAAGAATGCACCAGAATACTTACAATGCTGGAAACCGGCCGGAGTCAGCGCGATACAGCCAGGACTGTCGGTGTGTCGCTGTCAACAGTACAAAGAGTTCTCCGACGTTACGAAGAAACTGGTTCTAACCTACGCAGACCAGGAACGGGCAGAACCAGGTGTACCACAGCACGAGAAGACCGATACTTGGTGAAGACCATGCTTGGAAATCGCTTTCTCACAGGAACTGAACTCACAAATCAGTTTCGACGCCTCGGAGGAAGTAACCCAAGTGCATGGACAGTAAGACGTCGGCTTGCTGAATCTAACTTAAAACCCCTTAGACCTGCAAACGGCCCTAAACTGGAGCGTGGGCATCGTATTTCAAGACTAAGATATGCCCAGAGCCACGTAAATTGGAGTATTGAAGATTGGTCAAAAGTTATGTTCTCCGACGAATCAAAATTTATGCTCTACAAGCACGATGGAAGACACAGAGTGTATCGAAGACCAGGGGAAAGATTCAAGCAAGCATGCATCGAAGAAAAAGTAGCCTACGGTGGTGGGTCTGTACTTGTGTGGGCCGGAATTTCTTCTGAAAGTCGCACAGAGCTGGTGATCATAGAAAACGGCTCTTTAACTAGCGAAAGATATGTGGAAGAAATCCTCAATGATCACGTTGGTCCATTTATGGTCAATTTAGGTGAGGATGCTATATTTATGCATGACAATGCCCGACCTCATACAGGTAGGATTGTGAATGACTACCTTCAAGAGATGAACATTACTCGTATGGAGTGGCCAGCGCGCAGCCCGGATATCAACCCGATCGAGCATTCTTGGGACGAGCTAGGCAGATGCGTAAAACAACGAAACCCTCCCCCAATCACGCTTCGTGAGCTCAAAATTGCTCTCACAGAGGAATGGGAGAATATTCCCCAAAATCGTATAAGGAACTTGGTGTACAGCATGCCAAACCGCGTAAACGCAGTAATGGAAGCACGAGGAGGCAATACGAAGTATTAAAATTCAAGAAAATCGTAATAAAGTTCAAAAATTTCATGTTTCCTATTTTTGTTTTAAGGAGAGATCAGCAGTTTTTTTCTGTAATTTTGTGTTAATAAAATGTATGGTGACTCATATTTTTTTTACTTTTATTTATGGAGTATTACATTGTCTATTAAATACAATTTATTGCATTAACCTATCATTTTTAGTTTCCGAGATTTTTAACATTCTTTAAGTGACCCGGATTCATTGCTCTCGAGTGTATATTTGTTGTAAGTTACGAATAACATACTGGTATCGTAGAGGAAAAGTATTTTCGTCATCCTACAATGGGACCAAGATACGAAGAAGTTTATTTCGTATTATTTCCTGATCATAAATTCGTAAAAAATATGAGTGTGGTACAACCTCCTCCTTTTGAAGTCGATTAAAATGCACGCTCATCTTTCATGAAAAAAGTAAGCAGAATAGAACATGAAAAAATAACAAAACCCCAAACAAAACACATCATTTCGCTGCCAAATTAACGCCAAACAAAAACGATTCAATTTTCTCACACCCAAAAACTCCTGCACGATTACTAGTAGCAATAACGCACACCTCCGGCAAGCAGACGTTTTCCATTAGGCGAACAGGGTGAACACTTTATAGGCACTAATAACTTCGTCTTCTAATGCACCATGAGTGCTTACAATGCGTTTCAAAGCTGGCCGGGTATTCAAAGTTCTACGAGTAACACACCGCAACCCGTGTTACGTTAAAATGGTCGGTTATTTAGCAAGTTTAGTGGCGAATGCACTGTGCACACAAACTGTGGTGTTGACGGTCGCTAGTTGAAAAACCCTTTGCATGTAGCTGGAGAATCGCAGTAGGTAAGATGGCTGATACTTTACTTATTACAACAACAACATGAACGTAAGTCTGTCTATATCAACAGAAAGTTCGGTGAACTGTATTCCACCACAGTTACTGTGACCCGCGACCTTCATTCGCGTAAAATTATTATAAAAATCTCTCTCTCTCTTTGAGTTAGTTTTTACCCGACTACGGCAAAGCCAAAGGAGGGTTATGATTTTGACTGGCTGTGCATGTATGTATGGATGTATGTATGTATGTATGTTTGTATGTATGTATGTGTGTATCTTCATCTGTTCCCTCATAGCTTCTAATCTACTTATCGGAACTCGACATATGAGGTATCGTTAGAACCGTCTTAATTTTTCGCTGAACATAGGCTACGTGACATCTCACAAAAAGCGATATGGCGCCCTCTAGCGGACAAAAAGTAAGGCTTAAAAAATAAAAATGGAGATAAATACGCCGTGTTTGGTATCATTTGAAAGGGCCTCACTTGTACATTTCCAAAATATTGCTCAAATTTAAAATCACGCCCTCTAGCGGACAAAAAGTCAAGAGTAAAAAAAAATATTTAACACCAAAATTGTATAAATAAAAAAAAGTAAAAAACTAAAACCCGACTACGACAAAAAAAACGACGCTGAAAAAGTATGAAACAAGGTTGTAAATAACAGCTTAGATATAAGGCTAGATGCATGTAAAATTTAGCCATGTAATCGTGTTATTTTTGTTATTAGTCCTTGTTAGAATAGTTTTATTCACTTCTAAGGCATATAGGAGCCTTATTGCTTATGTATTAACGTAAAGAACCACTTTTGTTTACTGTTTAGCGCCTTTTAGTGCCTAATACATAAGTATAACTTGTTATGTACAACAAAAACGTAGAAAATCTACACATGTAACCTAGATATATAAGATTTTTACATTGTATGTTCAACTCTGACCTAATATGTACTAGATTTTACTATTTCCAAGTATGTAACTATGTATTTCAAATTGTGTCTTATGTACAATAAATAAAAGCTGCTTACACACATATACAGACATGCGTTTACAGCTCACACACACATATACATCATAAATAGTCGCCTCTCATTGGCCAGTCAAAAAGTTGCCGCATTTTCTCACTGCCGCGCCTAGCGCTAAGATGTTAAGGCTATAAATATAGCCCGCCCACAAAATTCTGATTCACTATTCGATTGACCGCTGCTTGAAGACACCACCTACATACGAAGATCACCGTCTCCCCTACACTCCACACGCACTACACTCCACATCGCAGCGCCCTTGTTTTTACTGAAGAAATCGTCTTTCATTTATCATCCCGATCCTGCTGAACATCCTGAATATCAAGTACATCAAGTTACCTATGGTTACAAGTCTGCAAAAGTTAGGCGTATCACTCTGCTGAAAAAGTCTGCGCCTTTCAATGGTCCTTCTCGGCCGGATCGCTGTATTAAGCTTTCAAGAAAGAAAATTCAAGATTACGTCATTCAAGAGAGAAAATATCAAGTTCTCTGCACGAATCTTTCAAGAAAGAAACGTTCCAGTCAAGAAAGAAACAAGTACGCGCGAGTGTTAGTAGTCGGTCTTGCCTAACCGCTGCTAATTACTTGGAAGCAATCATCATTTATCACTCGTACGTGGCCACCTAGCGGTGTTAAACGGCCTATATCGTACGGAGGCATAGTGGACGAACTGACGCCTCCACGCACCATCCCTGGTGTTACAGTCAGACCCCGCCGGTACGGTGTTGGAACGCTCTGGGGCCACTAGTTGGCACGCAACGACGGATGTGGTTTTCCTCCCATGTTCTGATGCACCCGTGAGCACCTTCGCCCTCTGCTGGGAGGTTCCCATACCCTCCTTTCCTTATACGTTCCTATTCCTGTTCGGCATCCCTACGTTAGTAGTCCGACAGGCAGCTAGACAAAGTAGGCGTCACATCAAGAAGAACAATAAGTGAAAGTGATAAAGTGATAAAGTGATAAAAAGTGTTAAAAAAGTGTTAAATTCTAAGTAATTGGTAGGATTAGGGACCCTCTTGCGCGATGAGTGACGCACGTGTATTGCGTTCAGGCAAATCTACGCCTCTCACAGACGCCACGCCGGCGTCCGGTCAGACTACGTCGGCCGAAACAAATACGTGGAGTAATGGCACCAGCATAGAGGACACGAGCGGTGACAGCAGCACATCACGTAACGAGCAAACGATAGTCAAAGATAGGTCCGCGCAAGTCGATTTAGATAATACATTAGTAAGGAGTGCGCCGGGCACTGTAGTTAATGTCCCCACGACGGATAGGGCGTGTAGTAGATTATCTATGTTAAAAGCAGAGCTAGAGTTACATAATTCCGAGTTAGCACGAGCTCAGGCGGCATCCGCAGTTGCTATGAGTCGTCTAGAAATAGCCAGGATCGAACTGGAAAGTTCTAACGACGCGGAGCGCCCGCCTAGGTTAGAAGAGTCGCGTGTTAAAGGCTGGATTTCGGAACAATGTGTAGCAGACAGGCCAGCTATCGTAGGTAATACCCAAGTCCCGGGACAGGCCCCGCGATCACCCACTATATGTAGGAAGGAACCACGCGTTGGAAACGACATGTCAAATAGTGGCAGCGACATGGCGATGCTGGCCAACGCGATAATGCAGGCGGTAAATTCCAATAAATCAGACTCCGCGGCTCCCAAGTTCATCCACGAACTGCCCCACTTCGACGGGGCGATTGCCGAGTGGATAGCTTTCCGATCAGTCTTTAATGACACAGTAGGCATGTTTTCTGACGTACAAAACGTAGCCCGCCTAAGAAAAGCACTAAGAGGTGCAGCCCGCGAAACCGTTAGGGCGTTATTATTCACGGTGTCGGATCCGTATGAAGTCATGGACGCGTTAGAAAGGCGTTACGGCCGACCAGAGTTACTCGTCTTATCAGAACTCGAAAATATAAAACGCATGCCCCGCATGAGCGAAGACGGGCGCAATGTCAGTAGTTTCGCGAGCAAAATAGCCAATACAGTTGCGGCGATAAAAGCACTCGACCAACCGCAATATCTGTATTCACCTGAGTTAGTTAGTCGAATTGTAGAAAAACTCAGTTTAATTTTAAAATATAAATGGTACGAGTTCCGTTCCGAGCGCTCCGGGGCGCCGGAACTAGAGTTATTATCTCGATTTCTAAACATCATGGCCGACCAGTGCGGTGCCATGTTCGCCTATGATGCAGCGCGTGATGAAAGGAAAAACCGTAATAGGCCGCGCACGGTGAACACGGCTCGCGAACGCCCACAGTCACGTAGCCGGCATAAAGATGACTCCGATTCCTCATCGGATGAATCAGAAATCGAGGAAAAAACGCACAATAAAACGGTCGCCACTGTTAATAAATCCAACTCTAAAAAACAGGCGCCGAAATCGCAAAAGCCACGCCCATCACGACCGAATAGCGAGTCGTCAGCAGAGGTAAATAAAAATAAAAAATGCGTATTTTGTGCGGGAAACCATACCGCCGCGGAGTGTGCAGACTTCGTGAAATTACCAATAAAAGAACGATGGGACGCGGCCAAACGTGAAAAGTTGTGTTTTAGATGTTTAAGTAACTCACACATACGTACATTCAGGTGTAAATACGTACCATGCGGAATAAACGGGTGCGAAGCATCGCATAATAAAATGTTGCACGGCAGCGGCAATACAACTCTGCCTACCCGCGGTAATGTAAGCTCGATAAATCATATACATACCTCTAATACCTACCTAAAAATAGTTCCGGTGGAATTAAGCGGTCCGATAGGTTCGACGGCCACTTACGCCTTACTTGATGAAGGTTCAACCATGACGCTTGTTGAACGAGGCGTGGCCGACAGCGTTATACCTAGGGGTCGCAGCCAACTATTATCTCTAGAGGGGGTGGGAGGTAATCGTATAGACGATGCAGAGTCGTGTCACGTCAATTTATCGATCCGCGGTTTATGTAGTCGAAACTTAGAAACTATGAGTGCAAACACCATAGAAAATTTAAATCTATCTCCACAGGAGGTAAGCAGGGACGTAGTGCAACAGTGCAGCCACCTAGCAGAGTTAGAAGATGAGCTGTGCTACGAGTTGGGAAAACCGACTATTTTAATAGGCCAAGACAACTGGCATTTAATCACGTCCAGACAACTTCGTGTCGGCAAAAAGACCCAGCCCGTAGCATCGCTGACCAAGTTAGGTTGGGTGCTGCACGGGCAAGATGCACGTCCACGTAGTGCCGTAGCGCTGGTTAACCACGTACGGCCCACTACAACAGATGACCCCGCGTTAGAACTTATTAGGAACTTTTTCAGTTTAGATTCGCTAGGAATAGAGCCACGACGGCCAACGTCTGACCCCGAGCAGCGCGCCCTAGCGATCTTAGAAGGAACTTGTAAAAAAGTAAGCTGTAATAGGTTCGAAACGGGATTACTGTGGCGCACAGACGATGAGGTAATGCCGAATAATAAAAAACAAGCTCTCAGTCGTCTGTATAATTTAGAAAATAAATTAGATAAAAACCCAAATCTAAAAACCGAATATAGCAAGCAGGTTAATAACTTGTTGGAAGCGGGCTACGCCGAAAGGGTAGACACCCCAGCAACATCGCCACGCAGCTGGTACTTACCGCACTTTTCAGTAGTGCATCCACAGAAGGGTAAGGTACGTTTAGTGTTCGATGCAGCAGCTAAGTATGGGGGAAAAAGTCTAAATGACGCGTTATTAGCAGGCCCTGACTTACTCCAATCGCTATTCGGTGTGCTAGTTAGATTCAGGGAGGGTAAAATTGCAGTAGTAGCAGACATAAAAGAGATGTTTTTGCAGGTCAAGATCGCTATGCAGGACCGCGATAGTTTGCGATTTTTATGGAGGGGCGAAGATAGGGTAGGACCACCGCAGGAGTACCGAATGACGTCGTTGATATTCGGGGCGGCATCCTCTCCGTGTACCGCTATATACGTGAAAAATAAAAACGCAGACGATCACGGCCATCAATATCCCGAAGTCGCGAGAGCCACGGTGCGTAATTTTTACATGGACGATTACCTAGGCGCGTTCGACAGCGAAAGCGAAGCGAAGCGAGTGATAGACGCTATGTATAAGGTCCACTTAAACGCATCTTTCGAATTACGCGGATGGGCATCGAACGTGCCGGCTGTTATAAGTGACGTCACAGATACGCGCAGTAGCGATTCGACTACGCTAGGGAAAAGCGATACAGAACGAACATTAGGTCTGATATGGAATCACGCACGCGATACGTTGGGTTTTAACGTCAACTTAAGAAGTACGCCCGCCAGCGTCATACAAGGCGACACTCTGCCTACCAAGCGACAGGTAACTAGCGCGGTCATGTCGGTATTCGACCCACTAGGTTTAGTTTCGCCAATTACGATGATAGGCAAATGTCTCATACAAGAAGTATGGCGCAGTGGTATAGATTGGGACGATCCCATCACAACCGAGCATCACGTGACGTGGTTATCTTTCATTAAAAACTTACAGCTATTAAAAACGTTAGAAATAGATAGATACGTACCTGCTACACCCCCTAACGAGGGGGAGTTACACATTTTCTGTGACGCTAGTGAGAAAGTGTATTCAGCCGCGATTTATTTCGTAAGTACGAACTCGGACGGTACTAAAACATCACGACTGATAGCAGGTAAAGCCAAAGTGGCTCCGCTGAAACCTATTTCGATACCCCGTTTAGAGCTTCAGGCTGCAGTGTTAGGCAGTCGATTAGCTGAATCAGTCAAGCGCGAGTCCGATTATAAAACATTAAATTGCTTCTATTGGTCTGACTCTAGAACCGTATTAGCTTGGATTAAATCGGACCCGCGCACTTTCAAGTCGTTTGTAGCTCATAGACTGGCTGAAATCGAGAGCCTAACTACTCCAGCTAACTGGCGATGGGTACCCAGTGCTGATAACGTCGCGGACGACGCGACCAAGGGCATTCCTGTCGATTTTGACTCTAACCACAGATGGTTTTATGGACCCGAGTTCATAAGGGGCGACCCCGCATTATGGCCGCAGGAAAAGCGAGCCGCGGAGCCGCCACCCCCTTCAGGGGAGGAAAGAGTTCTTAAGCAAGTCCATGTGATTATTAGGCATGACGTTAGCGATTATTTACCAAAGTTAGAACGTTTTTCGAAATACACTCGATTAGTGCGTGTTGCTGCCACCGTTCTGCTCGCCGCCGAGGTATTTAAAGCCAAAATGCTCAAAAGAATCACAAGTAAAGAACTGGCACCAAGCCATATAAAACTAGCTGAACTGCTGCTAGTAAGAAGGAGCCAATATAACTCGTTCGGCGAAGACATCACGACGATTGAGGCTGGACGGCGACCACCGAAGAAGTCCCCGTTCTACAAGCTCTCCGTGAAGATCGACCGCAACGGTATCCTGTGTCTAGACAGCAGAATAAAAGAAAAGCAAAACCTGCCAGTCCTACATGCCAAAGAAGGCTTTACTCAGCTGTTGGTGCATCACACGCACTCAACTTTCAACCACGGCAACCATCAAACCGTCATGAATGAGCTGAGACAACGCTACCACATAATAGGACTGCGCGGCGTTATACGCTATATTTGCAACAAATGCCAATGGTGTCGGACCTATAGGGGGATCCCCTCAAAAATTCCCTTAGGCGACTTACCAGCTGAAAGGCTGGCCCAAAACCAACCGCCCTTCACAGCTACCGCGGTGGATTATTTTGGGCCCATGCATGTCAATGTCGGGCGAAGGCTAGAGAAAAGGTGGTGCGCCTTATATACCTGCCTCACCACACGAGCAGTGCACCTAGAGGTGGCCACATCCCTCTCGGCCTCCTCTATGATCATGAGCCTGCGCAGAATGATAGCTCGCCGCGGCACGCCGACAGTAATATATAGCGACAACGGAACCAACTTCGTTGGCGCTGAAAAGGAAATATCCGAAGCCATGCAAGGCAATGACCAAGACTTAAGAGCTTTCGCGTCTGAAAAGCTGATCACCTGGAAGAAGATACCACCTGGTGCCCCAAACATGGGCGGCGCCTGGGAAAGAATGGTCAGATCGGTGAAAACAGCATTACGAGTCACTCTGAAAGAAAGGTTTCCTCCTGACGATATATTACACACGTTAATATTAGAGGCTGAACACGTGGTAAATTCGAGGCCATTGACCCCGGTGAATCCCAACTTAGATGAAGAAGCGTTGACCCCTAATCACTTCCTAATAGGGCGCTCAAGTGGGATGTCACCCTTTGGCTCATTTAAAGACGCACAGCTGACTTCACACTCCTGGAAAGCTAGTCAAGCATTAGCCGATGCCTTTTGGGCAAGATGGACGGCAGAATACAAGCCTCTCTTGATGCCCCGACCTAGCGCCAATCCCCAACATAAGAACTTAAAAGTTGGCGACATCGTCATAATATGTGATGGCACGATGCCCAGAGGAGTGTGGCCTCGAGGTGAGATCATGAAAGTCTACCCAGGCCCAGATGGACGAGTACGAGTAACTGAGATAAGAACAGCTGCTGGATTACTTCGTCGCCCAGCCTCTCGCCTCATCTTAATCCCTACAGCGGACTAAAACCTTTTAAATGGTGCTCGCGCACGAGGGGGAGATTGTAAATAACAGCTTAGATATAAGGCTAGATGCATGTAAAATTTAGCCATGTAATCGTGTTATTTTTGTTATTAGTCCTTGTTAGAATAGTTTTATTCACTTCTAAGGCATATAGGAGCCTTATTGCTTATGTATTAACGTAAAGAACCACTTTTGTTTACTGTTTAGCGCCTTTTAGTGCCTAATACATAAGTATAACTTGTTATGTACAACAAAAACGTAGAAAATCTACACATGTAACCTAGATATATAAGATTTTTACATTGTATGTTCAACTCTGACCTAATATGTACTAGATTTTACTATTTCCAAGTATGTAACTATGTATTTCAAATTGTGTCTTATGTACAATAAATAAAAGCTGCTTACACACATATACAGACATGCGTTTACAGCTCACACACACATATACATCATAAATAGTCGCCTCTCATTGGCCAGTCAAAAAGTTGCCGCATTTTCTCACTGCCGCGCCTAGCGCTAAGATGTTAAGGCTATAAATATAGCCCGCCCACAAAATTCTGATTCACTATTCGATTGACCGCTGCTTGAAGACACCACCTACATACGAAGATCACCGTCTCCCCTACACTCCACACGCACTACACTCCACATCGCAGCGCCCTTGTTTTTACTGAAGAAATCGTCTTTCATTTATCATCCCGATCCTGCTGAACATCCTGAATATCAAGTACATCAAGTTACCTATGGTTACAAGTCTGCAAAAGTTAGGCGTATCACTCTGCTGAAAAAGTCTGCGCCTTTCAAAGGTTTTCAGGATAGAACAAAAAGAAAAGCCGTAGTCACACGTTATAGGTACCAACCTAAACACTTTAATACCGTGTGACTACGGCTTTTCTTTTTGTTCTATCCTGAAAACCTTGTTTCATACTTTTTCAGCGTCGTTTTTTTTGTCGTAGTCGGGTTTTAGTTTTTTACTTTTTTTTGGTAACAATTTTATGGGGTTTAACTTTATAGCACAGGATTTAGTAGTCTTTATTCTTGAATAAAAGTAGCATAAGTTACTCTTTGAAACACTATAGCTAAACTATCTTCCAATAAGAGTCCCGTCAAATCGTCGTGAATTCCAGCCGTTTTGGAGGTAAGCCAGAACAAATAAACAGAAACACCAAATTTTAAGTAGGTACCATGCACTTCAATTTTATTTATTTTTATAGTTCACAACTTTGTCATAATTTCTTTAAACTTAAATTAAGAACTTATGTAACTGCACTAAATTGAAAGCTTTCAGTACCTAATGCAAAATAATATATGAAAAAACGAAACAACGCAGTGTCAAAAACGTTCCCAAATTTTCCACAGTCCCTTAAAACTGAAACTTCTGAAGCACAACAAACGTATCATCCACGAAGTAAACAGCCGTACAATAAAGCATTCCTCCCTTCTCCGGCTCAGCTGTGCGACCAAAGCGAGAGTGAATGCGACCATTTGCGTGCAGCCCTAACACTTGGCCAGTCTTAAGTAACTAGTGTTTGCCTGTTTGGCAACCCTGTGGTGTGTTTATGTTTTTGTAATGATGGTTTGACTTGTTATTGTGTTCGTTTGTAATGTTTTAGTGTCCTTTTTTTAAGAAAAGCGTCCTTACGATGATTGGAGAGAGAACCGATAATGTTTTGTTTTGCTCAGTTGGTTCACTGACCTCGTGTTGCGGGACCGGAGCCTACTGTGTCGCTAGGTTCTTTTTGTTGATAAAAACGTTGCCCCACACTAGGAATTTGTCCAGTATCGTGGGTACGTTTACAAACATTTAAGCTTACATACATAAACACACTTAGACCTGAAACAACTATCTGTAGGCCATACAAATATTTGTTGCGTGCGGGGATCGAACCCGCAATACGTAGCGCAGTAATCCAATCGCTCAGCCACTGCGCCAACAGTTCCGTCAATTTATTTTTTACTTACAAACACAAGTTTTCAGCAAACGTTTTGTTACTTATAACTAGTTATGACCTTTCTGTGCCAAAGGACTTATCAACTAAAATAAAATGATTTTTATTTTCACCAAGTATAATATTTAAATTCATTTTTCGATATTTCGGCACTGCAGCAAGCGCCATGATCACAATTAATGACTATGTCGATTTAAATCTTAAATCTACTGGTAACACTTTACTATACAGGTTGGAGAAATTATGGGGTTCTTAAAAACACTCTTGACGTCATATCTTCAGAAACAGAAAATACAAACATAAGATATTCTTCTTCATATTTCTTGAAACCTGCATTATTTACTCAATAAAGTAGGTACTACTTTTAGCTAATTTATGCGCTAGAATTTTTCAGTTCAGTCTCTTTGTGAGATTTATTATAGCTCTCACAGGAATTACTCTAAGTGGCAGACAATTTTTAGCAGAAAAGCGCTTCAAAGCGAATATACTTTAGACTTAGGTTAAAAAAAAAGCTTAATTAAGCCAGAGATCTCACTTAGCGGGTTTAAAATTACTGTTTGAAAACTTGATTGAGTGGGCCGGAATACCTTAGAAATTAATGTTGACCTTCTTAATAATGATCATGACTTGAAGGGTTTTGTTAGTTGATAAGTTGAAGCCAAAATACAACTCAATTCGGGGTAATATAACGTGTTTAAATAGCACATCAAAATAAGATCCAAGGATTAAGGAACACTCTTACTGCCAACAAATAAAGACCTTCCTAGAACCTCCGAAAGTAATTAGGTAGATATTGGAGGCTAAAATGAGCAAACCTTTTCAATCAATGTAAAAAATTTGGCTCCAAACCTTTCTCGCCGGCTTTAGTCAAAAGTGTATAAATAGATCTCGAATCATAAACCACCTTATTTATAATTCTGAGCAATTATTATACTTTCATCCGTTAGAAGTACAAATCCACGTTTGAAATGCAGAGAGCTCTGTCTAACGGTTCCTAAGGGTGTAATAATTAAATTATAAACTTTTGTAACCGGGGTTCACGGTAGGGTCAACTTATGCGTTAAGTAAATGCCATATCGTAAAACTTTATTACGTGCCAAATATAAAGGGGTTGTAAACTTTTACATTTTGTTTCGTACCTTAGTGGTAAGATTGCCGCGTTGTAAAAGTAAATTGCACCGATTCTCATTGTGGACGTTACAATTAAATTCTATTTGGGTTACGTCTATTTTGTGGACAACGTTTCCTGTTAAAGCTAGTGTTCGCTAAACTCCACCAGCCGGTTTATTACGACAGAGGGACAATTCAAATACGATGTGGAATTGGTGGAACAACGATATGTTCCACACAGTTTAATAAGCCAAACACGCCGCTCCCGTGTGTTTTTTTGTGACAGCCAAAACATTGCAGCCGTCAAAAGCTCTCGAGTCTCAAGCACTTCTGCGTCATATAATTCAATTTGAGTAAAAATCGTGAAAAGCTGCCCTTTTGCTAAATACCCGAGAAACTTTCCGTACGTGACCCCATCAAACTAGATCCCAAAGGACCCTGTGTGTTCGCTTTTCCTTCTTCATTCCCATTTTTTCGGGAAAAAATGTGGCCCATGTTTTATTACTCACTTTAGTTAAAGCGCACGTAGGGTTTATGTGGAAAAGATTCATTAGGAAACATGAAATGCTCACGAGAATGCCTTAGATTTACATAATTTATTTACAAGAGCAACGTTTTAGGTCATTTGTATGAACGCTGTCACAATTTGCGTGCCTCCAAGAGAAATTGTAATGTAGCGCAAAAAACTCAAGTGTGCCTGCAAACGTAAACACTTAATTTGTCATCCTTGATACTCCACTTCACTCTCCATTTCCTTCATGAGTTTAAAAAGTGTTAAGTAGGTCATTTAAATAATACACAGGATTGCCTATGCATCTACTTTCATCATCACCATCATCTGCCTAGCCTTTTCCCAACCATATTGGGGTCGGCTTATATACTTTGTTGGGGTCATAATCGTAGTTCTGTATTCTTTTTAATCAATATTATCTGCTGGTGGTACTAATTGCATAAACTCTTCGGGCTCATTTGTATGTCCATTTCTGCCACTCTCACTATTCAGTTATTGTAAGACGATTGATTGTGTATATAAATTGCGGATTGCTGATTATTTTAGCTATTCAGTAGGTGTGAGTGAGTGAATGTGCGATTGGCTGCTGCGCTACGTGTCGTGGGTTAGCTTCCAGCAAGATAAAAAAAAGTATCATCTACAAGCATTTTGTTCCGGATCTGTTTGTAAGGTAAGTTTGAATGTTTGTAAGCACACCCACGATATAGGAGAAATTCCGTGTGTAGCAATGTTGAATGTTTTTTTTTAAATTAATGTTTCCTCGCAAATCTTCCACCAATTTGGAACCTTCCCACATCATTTTGTTGCAATAATAATATAAAAAATCAGTACGAGGTTAACCAAAATACAGAAAATTTCGAAATCCGTGACGCGATTATATTATCACGGCGACCACGCATCGATTTATTCAATTGTGCCAAATATAACCAACATCATAGGTATTATTATTGCTAGTAAGGACATGTATTTATAGCAAGTAAACTTGGATATGAAATCGTATTGTGAATGGATTACAGAGCATGTCAAAGCCCATTCACAGGGAAATAAAGCGAGTAACGATACGGATTGGGCTGCTACGATTGTCATACATTTGTATGTGTGACGAAAGCGAAGGGTTTGATCTAGTATCAAAGGATTCCTGATCTGTTGTTTGATGGTATCGTGAAATGGGGGACGTAGCGGTAGTTGTTGTTGCTAACCATCGGTGTGTGATACCGGATTTGGTTTCTCATTGTATGTACGGCCATGTACTGGGTCGCATAGTACCTATACTTTTAAATCACGTTCTTCAGACTTGAGACAAATGACTGTTTTGTTGATTTTGTTGTGCTATTTATTCTCCCCAACTTTTGGGCCTGTTTTATGGAATTTTTAATTCAGCTCATTTTTGATCAATGACTATTGATTTTATGTACCGTCGGTTTTTAGCGGGAGGAGTCATTCGATGATTACTCACCCCCCCCCCCCCCTCCCCCCCAAAAAAGAAATTAAATTTATACATTTAGCGTTTGGTATTTGGTTCGACCACCGACCATATCCACACGGTAAAGCAGTTGATGGAGAAGTGCCAAGAACCGTGTTCCTCGCTCTTCATCGCTGCCATATCGACTCCCGCTACGTGGATGTGCTGCGGGAACTATACACCTCGGCCACTCTACAGGTTCGCATGCATACCCTGTCTAAGCCCGTACAGATCAAGCTGGGAGTGCGACAGGGCGACACCATTTCACCAAAACTTTTCACAGCAGTCCTTGAAGATATCATGAAATGCCTGTACTGGGACAGTTGCGGTGATAACATAAATGGTGCCTACCTGTCACACTTAAGATTTGCAGACGACGTCGTTTTATTTGCTGAAAACTTCGAGGATCTACAGACTATGCTTCAAGACCTACATGATGCCTCTTCCAAAGTAGGACTTAGGATGAATATGGCCAAGACGAAGATTATGGCAAATATCTCTCAAATCGTATCGTCGTAGTATAGTATCTCTTCAAATTCTTCTGCCAAAGTTGAAAATGAAGAGTTAGAGATAGTTGATCAGTATGTCTATCTTGGTCATATTCTTTCCTTTGGCAAAAAACATCAGCAAAAGGTGATATCCCGAAGAATACAGCTTGGGTGGGCGGCGATTAGTAAATTGGACGACATTTTGAAATCAGCCAAAATTCCGCTATGTCTGAAGTCCCGTCTTTATAACCAGTGTGTTCTGCCCACAGTGACATACGCTACTGAAACATGGACGCTCACGCAGGAAGCTGTGTACAGATTGAGAGTGGCACAGAGGACCATGGACCGTTCCATGCTCGGCATAAAACTAATAGATCGTGTTCCTAACGTCGAAATCCGAAGACGTACAAAGGTTTTCGATATTGGGAATCGCGTTACAGAACTCAAATGGCAGGACACCTAGCAAGGCGCAGTGATGACAGGTGGACTAAGGCTGTCACCGAGTGGCGTCCAAGAACTGGTAAAAGAAATGAGGGTCGTCCGGCGGCGAGATGGGCAGACGACATAATTGTCATCGGGGGCAAAACCTGGAATGAGGCTAGCACAGGACTCGACCGTGGAGAATGGCACAAGAAAAGAGAGGCCTATGCCCAGCAGTGGGTACGTTCGGGCTGTAGATGATGATGATGATGATTTGGTTTCGGTATTTGGAACTTGTTTTTTTGGTGAGATAACAGTTTATACTTTGGCGTAAGACCTATTTCGTCATACTTCCTTAATATTATGTTCGGGGAAACGTAAAACGTTTATAAAAAGTGCGTGAAAATTACTTGCCGAAGTTACTGTCTGTATACATTGTTTTACTTGTGTTTTAGTTCTTCTCAAACATTTTTATTTTGCTCTAGAATCGATTTTTAAGTCTTCAAACTTAAAGATCCTTCTTCAAGGATTGTGCTCGAAAAACTGTATCGCGATAACTTTGCAGCGCAGAGCGGAAGGCTATCTATAAACTTTAACCTGAACAACGTTTCAGTTTTCTGCAAGCTTCAATCTTTCTTGTAAACTTTTACGGTCGGTTTTTCTTAAACATTTTGATTTATTGGCCAACTCTTTTGTTGCTAGAGAATATTAATCAAAATCACAATTATAATGAATACCTATTACATAAATTGCTACCTTATCAACATACACACAGACTTTGTATTTATTAGTTACAGCTTGTTAAACAAACTTACCGACAGTTATCAATAGGGAAACAGCCGAACATCTGTCGGTGGCAATATTCGGGTAATAGGTGAGATTTTGTTCATAGGAACAGATCCGGTCAATTGCCTGACCATCTGCGTCCGATTCGTGAGGCCCGAAAATGTCCGAATATTGCCGAAGTCCTGATGTTGATAAACGCGTGGTCACGGTGCGCGGTGATTCTCCTTTGCGTCATGCGGGCCTAGTACAATGAAAACTAATGCCGATGTGTGTAATGTGGGATTTGTGTTGTCGTATGTGATGTGTGAATGTAAACTCGTCATAAATCTTCTCAATTATACATTTGGATTTAGAAATGTAGGGCGTTCGTATAAATTGTTGTAAGGGTTAGATAAGTAGGCCGAAATGATTAATTTAAATCAGGGCAAACTTTTAGTTTAACAACAACATTAATTTTGTTTTGATTCAATTTATCTGACGAAACATTGCTTTTCACGAATGAACGCAAAGTATTATAGAAAACAAAGGGAGAGTAAGCAGGTACCTGCGCTACGCCACAAAATTCAATAACGAAAATTGCAAAACCGGATAAAATTTTGATTTGACACCACCTGTTCAAACCGGCCCGTGCAAACTTCGTCCAATTTTGGTAATATACTCAACAGCCGGCTTAACCAATAGACATTCTAATCAGGATGCATCATCACGCAACGGGGGCGCGTTGTTTAGGTTTTGGACCCAAATAACGGTGTCAATTAGAGTAACGTCATAATCCGGGGTCCCTCTGTTTGTCCGGTGGGCTTGCCCGGACAAACAACGGCTCGATTAGATTAATATGAGGGCCAACGCTGGGTTTACGATAATTTATTGCGTTGTTCATCATGCATGGGGTTAGTTCAGTTACCTTTGTTGGGTGAATTAAAAAATGTTGCGGCTTTTTGTGGGTTTGTAATACTTTGTAATGGTGCGGCTGAGAACATTCTGGATTAATCTTTGACTAACTGTATTCACAGTTTATTTTTTATTGGTCTGGAAAAGTACTATTAAGGCACAATAACCACGGCTAACCTTTTCTTTTTGCTAAGCAACTAAACTTGACGACTCGGTTGAAGCAGTGGTTGAGCAAATAGCTACGGCGGCACTGCGTGGTGCAGGTTCAACTTTCGTACGGAACAAATATTTATTTGTATGACCTATATTATGTATGAAGTTATTCCTGCTCTGGCTGTTTGTGAGTCTAACAGTCGTATCTAAAAACCAGTTAAAATTTTTACTTGTGTTTCAAAATTGTTATGCAACCATTTTATGCAATAAACAAGAATAAAGTAAAAACGTCAAAGAAAGCAATGCTAAGAATTATTTCTTTTGATAATTCGAACTTCAATCAATTACTAAACCACAGAATCGTAACCTACGTAATTACTTTTGCTGAAGTAATCACTTTGACTTCTTTGTAGATGCGTGTGTAAATACACGCAGCCACCCACGTTACAGGACAAATTCCTAGTGAAAGCTGGTCAATATTCAGGCAAATCTTTCAAACATACGGTCTATTTACTTAACATTGTAGTAAACAAAACGGTTGACACGATGAAGAAAACTGTTCGAATGAACAAAATGTAATAATTTTTTCAATCACAGAATTATTCTAACATTTCAGTAAAAATATGTTGGAATTTCACCGAGAGTAATGAGCTTTCAAAGTTTTACTACTCCAACCGAGGACCCACGAAGAGACTGGTATTCAAGTTTATATTAAAGTTATAATAAGTAATGTCTCATTCTCATTACTTTTTGGTCAAAAAAGATCTATTAAATGTTAAAATTTAACAGCCTCGCTAGTTTAGTGGTTGCAAACCCGACCCGCAGTGCATGTGACCTTGAGTTCGATTCTGCCTAGCCCTTCGGGGATTAAAGGCGTGATGTTATGATCAATAACTTCTACGAAAAAGTGTTTTAAATGTCTTAATTATAATCGTAGTTTTGATAACCCTCATTCTTTCTAAGCTATACATAAAACTGCCCTGAAAGTCTTAAAATGTTTCGAACCGATGAAGATACCTATTCCTTCTTTTACTAAAAGGTCAAGGCGTTTTATTCAATTTGAGCTCTTCATCAATTTCTTTATCATCGATTTCTAAATGGAAACCTACGTCATACCTATTTTCGGATCAATCACTCTTAATGTCTTTCTTCGTCACTCCCTCTAGTTATGACATCGAAGTCCTTGAAGACATCCAAGGTCACAGTAAACAGGCTACCACTGTGGAGCATGAGGTTCTGGGTTCGATTCCCGGGACGGAAAAGAAGAAGAAGAAAAGAAGGAGAAATTCCTGATGGTTATAAACCCAGTTACACTCTGCTGTTACTGGGTTTATCCATCAGGAATATCTCAGAATTAGCCTCGGGGTCTGGACTTGTGCCCGATTACTGGCTCGCCCCTATTACATGGGACTTAAACATAACTGGCGATATGTGAGTCTATTAGTAGATACACCTCTACCTACTCTACCCTTAGTCGATTATAGAATGTTATACCACTACTACAAAATTCCTAAGAAAGTAGCCTTAATTGAAACATTGTTTACCTTGATAGCGCTTAAACCAAAATCGATAACTTCTGACCTTACAAAATTCAATGAACATCGACTGATAAGATAAGTTACGACACTTCATCGCAAATTCAATAAAACGTACTAGAACTACCACTCGAAGCCACTCTATGAAACCCATTAGGTACGTTTTTATTTAATTTTCCAAGAAAAATGAATACAGATAGTACAGAAAAGAACGTACGGCAGACGCACCGATTTGTTATGATTTCAACGAATATCATTTTTATTTTCGTTCCCCGAAACTTTTACAGGAAAAGAGCATTTACGAGGGTGCGTCAACGTTGCTTTCTACTCAGAACTTTGCGTTTTGTTTTTGACATTTTCCTTTATTTATAAACGTGGTGTCTAGACGAGTGACTAGACATCCCCCATAATGCCAATTATTGAATGCTGCAATAACTCTGCAGAGGAGAACAAAGTTTAATCTCCTTTGAGTGATGACGCACCAGTATAATATTTTGACGTCAGTTATATAGACACTCTTGTATCGGAAAGGGTAGATATCGGATACTGTATACGGTGTAGGAAATGATTGAGAGGGCCACGGTTGCAAGATAAGTAAAAATAAAAATGTTTTTTTTTTTTAATTTGTAATGTATCATCAGAGTTAAATTATACTCTATACTTAGAAAGATAAACCATTTATTCAGTGAACACAAAAGACATAGCACAACACATAGAAGCACACTTAAATGATGGATACATACATACAAGAATACTACAAGGTGCTACTAAACAAAAATAAATAAAAATGTAGTTAGTTTGTACTTAGCTATCCTAGAACACGAGATTCCTAATGCAAAACCAAGCAGTTTCTAATTTCCAAGACTCGCAAGAAACAAGTAATAATGGTCTAGAAATAAACAGTTAACGGGAATATTCATTTCTACGATGCAAATAAATCCGTAGTATCTCTATTTTTCATCAAAACGGTTATCCTCTTCAGGATATTGTTCTAAAAGTAAAATACTCTGTGAAAATGAAGGAGTTCCTAGGAGTTCCTTTCCTCTAAAGGATTTTAATTACCCAGTTTCAAATGAGTTTCATCCTACTGCGATATTATCTACGTTGAGATTGTTAAAGGGAAGAATTTTTGGATTTTGCAAAGCTTTTTAAACATATTTACATGTTGTTTTACCCTGTTGTATGAGGGACGAGAATTTAAAATTAAAAATTCTAAGCTTTCTTTACAAAGGTGAACGTAGCCCAGGTTTGTAATATTATGTCATTGTTACTTTAAAAATAAAAACTGTAAATCGCGAAGATTTACAGTTTTTATTTTTAGAGTGATTATCTCGGGAATGCATTTTTCCTATAATTAATTTTATTGCGGTTCTGGGAAGAAAACCTTGCAACGCACATTTTGTCTATTTGTTTCATTGGATATAAATATTTCATGTTAATTAATAAAAAAACATAAAAGACGCCTTGTTGCAGCATGCAGTTGTGTCCTCCTCTTGAAAAGTTACTTCTTTTACACTTACGAGGTTTTCACTCTAAGGCGTCGAAATGCTACCTTATAAAAGGAGATCAGGTGGCCGTTTTCCGTCTAGCTTAATGAAAATACGTATAAAGCCTTGAGATGACAGAATTCAATATTAATTTGTAAGGTAAGTATTTTCCACAACAAAAGATACTCGAGATTATAGACTTTACTAATTGACAAGTGGATGGGCGGGTTGTATCATTATACTCATTAGAGAGAATTTTATAATAACTAAGGGCGTTTACTGGATATTAATAACTCTGTCCTCATTAGAACACGTACACGCGTATAAATGAATGTACAAAAATAAACGTGTAAAGTGTTGTTAACTACAACAAAAATTGGATGTAATACTATATAAGTAATAGGACAGATAAGTTGGATAATAAATCAATATTTGAGGATCACGTCGTTACCTTAGTTAGATACGACACTCACTGCCGCACTCAGAGAGCTCTACTGATTAGATACGCCATCACTAAGTCAAGGTTTTGACAGTTTTTGTATGCCAAACTGTCAAAACCATTACTAAGTAATGGCCTAAGTAATCATTGAAGCTCTCTGAGTTCGGCAGTTAGTGGAAAGTGGAAGCTAAGCTGCGCTAAGTCGTATCTGCACTGACGATGATGATTTTTTTTTTTTTTTTTTATTTTTTTTTTTTTTTTGATTTGATTTTTGATTTTTATTACCTACCTGAGTGTGAGTTAACTGTATACTTTGTGTATTAAACTATGAGAGAGAGTTTAGATTTTTAATCTTTAATTTTTTTAAGTTTGGCAAGAACTTAATTTCAGACTTTAGAAGAAAAAAACTATATAATATAGTAAGTGGGATGAACTTCTATAATGACCACAGAAGACTAACTTTATTCTCAGAGCTGTGAGCTTATTACAAAGTACTCCTCTAACATATTGTCATACGTTTTTCAGAAAATCCTATTTCAATTTCAGCACTGTATGAAATTCCACAAGAGTGTAGGTTCAGCGATCTGCTATCTTGTAAAACTGATGGTGTATCATTTTTATAACATTCTGTGGAAACGTTCTCTTGCTGAGAGGGATACGTTGGAAAATGATGCGTTTTCTTTTCAAAAGGTATGTGTGTGCAATAACAAGTTTCCTGATGGAAAAACAAAAGAATGGTTCTACTATTATCAAAAAACTTAGTTTTGACTGCCTCGTTGGTCTTGTGGTCGGAAGCGCAAATGAGGACCATGAAGTCGTGGTTTTCGATTCTTAGGTCGAGCTAAGTGTTACTGGGTTTTTTCATTAGGCACTCCCACGGAGTCTGAATTTGTGCCCGATTGATAGCAATAGGGTCGCCCCCTATTACATGGGACTTAAACATAAAATTAATGAACACAACTGGTTGTTTAACTGGCAAAATGTGAGTATTTTATTAGGTAGACTTCTGCTAACCCTTCGGGGATTACAGGCGTGATAGTATGTTAGTAGATTTTCGTTGGAATTTGGTAGGTACCTACAAACAATTTTATTAGCCTGGTTTATTTTCAGCGCTTTTTAAGACGCTCTTTTCTTCTCTAGAATGCGAGATATTTCTACGGTGCCAAGGATTTATTATTCTCTTTTTGTACCTTGCTGAACGTTTTAATGACTTTAACCAGTGACTGACAGTGCAGTCATTCTCAGGTATTATTTGATTTATTTTTAAAGATGTCAAGGCACTGTTCAGAATTCTACATTATGGGTAGGTTTACAGAGTTCGACGTCAAGACACGCACTGATTTTTATGGACTCATGTGTGTATTGATTAATTATCACAGCTTCGGTGAACGAAAACATCGTACCTGAGAGACATTTCCAGAGGCGACATAAGAACTAGTCCATCAAAATTATTGTGCCGTTCGTTAAGCAAACCTCCGCGCCACAATCAGTCGGGAAAGGAGAAATCATAAGCGAACCAAACCTAAATTTCTTCAGTATCTACTTACTTATTTTTCAATATTTTTATTTTGATGTTCTGTTTTTTTTCTGTTCACTCGCCAAATCCCTTGCATCAACGTTGTTTTATCACCCCTGCCAGTCAGAGGGGTAGCCTGGCACATTGATGGATGGCTCACCGTTGTTCCTTGTCAATATTGGAGCTAAATTGATAGAGCACGTATGCTGCACTCTCCAATTATAATTATATTACCTTTCGCTCCGATACACAATCTGATTATATTGTGATACTACCGTTATTAGTGTTGAGTGTAATTACTATAATGTTAGCGGTGTCCCGGCCACGAATTACGCGCACAAGCGACAGGGCCTGCGAAGAAAACCAAAGAAAAACGTGGCAATTTTTTTTTTTGTTTTTCCCAGCTATTTCGTGGTGACCACGACTTTGCGGGGCGACGATTCTTATGGTCAGTTCAAGCAGAACGGAAAAGTCCTCGCGCAATTTACTGGCTGCTTAGAAAGTAGACCCGTATTAAGATTAAGTTATTTGTCTATGGGTCTTACATTAAATAAATTCAATTATTTTACAATTATTTAAAGTTGAAAATTGAACCACGGTGATTCCAATGCAGCCAGTAATTTGCTCGCGTATTTTTCCGTTTTGATGAAAAATAAGAACCGCGCGTACGTTTGTCGCTAGTCGCATCGGTCGAGGATGTGAATTGGGCCTTAAACTTACTACCTACGTCAATTGCTTTTTGATGTACGCGCTGACAGGTTAATTAATGTAATGTTTGGCTAAAATTCGATATTTACATGGCTAGATAACTAAATAGGGTTCTACAGACATCTACAATTTAGGTAGATATTTAATAATATTGTATTAAAAACTACGCTTTAGAGTGACGTGACTTTATTTCTCTAATTCTTCTCAGCAAACTCTTTCAACTAGATCGCATCTTTGGGAGTCCTCCATATTCATCACTTAGCTTACCATTGTCATCCAAACTAAACATTTTAGCAAAACAGCACAATCGAAAACCGGGAAGTGGGTCAAATTTAACTTCTAAGATTTGTTTACATAGTTACCTACAGGTAAAGCTAATGGAATTTGTATTTGCAATGTTACGTGAGGGTCGTCCAGATAGATTATTCAGTTCAACATGAAGCCGAGAGCCCAAGACTAGTCGTCCGTTCACTAGAATCTATGTGTAAAGTACTAAATCTGAACTAATCTGCAGCAATTAGGCAGAGAGCAACTATTTACTAAATGAGAACTAGTGTTTCCGAGAATATATTTTAGGTCTAATTACAAGGGATGTTAGTATCAGCTTTTGAGACATTTTCTTCATTAGGCATCTATCTATGTTTTTATTCAGATATATTATTTATCATAAATAATCTAGTTCAGAAACAAATATGATACCAGTGACTTCACCCTTCGGTTATCACCCATATACATTTAGTTGAATTAGGCTTTATCCAGCTTTTTTTCAAATGTCAAAATTATTACGTTAGTATAATTATGTTCTTAGCTTAATTAATTAAGGGTCTCTGCAGCATTGTTTTCTACTTCCACGAACTAAGTATCAGCTTTCAACTCCATATCTATTCTCGATAACGTTTGCCTTACACGTTTTAGGTTTTATGTTTTCGGCATTTTTTAATTTTCTCCCCAACCAAATTAATCACCGTATCAATTACCTACTCCAAAACTACTTTCGCAAACTAATTTCGAACAGGGGATCACTTTCAAAGTTATATTAAACATATCCTTTTAATACTACTCCTAATTAAAAAGGGGCATCAACTTTTTAGGGGTGTATTTTTTCGTAATGACAACTTGTATCGGAAATGAGTCGACCTGTATTAATGTCCTTTCATTGTTATATTATTTTTGATTTTGCAGTACAGTGACCTCTATTCGTGTAAAATAAGGTTCATAATCGAGGTAAAAAACTTTTGGTCGTACCTTTGTATTGTGTATAGGGCTGTGCCCTGTTAGTAATCCGTATCATCTGCTACTAGGGCAATTATTTGAAAGGGAAGTTATTCGGAGCGAACATAAGCTGGCCGCGTGGACGGCCCTAATTGTTGCCCGCGATAACCAATATGGGCTTAGAGTAGGGTGACTACGAGATGAAATTGAAATTGTTATTATCGTATCGAAATTTCAGAGGGTTTAGAAATAAGAAATTACAATCAGTTACCTGTGGAAAAGTAAAATATTCTAACAGATTTTCCTCAGTATTCTAAGCCTGGTTGATGGCAATTGGCTACGACAAAATGTGGTGTTCTGGTAGGTGTACCTCTGCCAAACCCTTCGGGGTTTACAGGTATGATAATTATTATGTAATTAATCAGAAATGTATGTGTGTGAATTTTATTTTTTTAATAAGTTAGTAGGTTCACCAAGCTTCATTAAAATACTTCCCGACGTTCGCACGTACGTTTGGTCATTTTCCTCATTTAGGACAGTATAATATCCGTTGATGACAGACCTGTCAAGTAGGATGATTAATGTCGATCTCTGTGGCTATAAAATATCTGCACAGTTATGGATTTCTCTTTATTTATTATGCTAGCTTTACTGCTAGCTCTCAAAGCGGTGAAGGTACCTAAACATCGTGAATTCGTGAAGAAATTTGAAAAGAAAAAAAGAAAGAAAAATGTTTATTTGACGTCAGTACATCAAGCACACACACAATAATATAAAAAAAAATCAAAAATGGAAATACATAGTAGGTACTATGTGCTGTGTGCCTCACGGCTGCGCCAAAAAGGTTCATTTCAGCATTCATGCCAGACAGGTGATGCTGTCTGACGCTGGTCTTCCAATGAACCTTGAGGGGGTAAGTGACAGACAGAAAACAGTTTCAAACATAGTAAATAAATGGTTACAAAGAATTTGGAAGATGTCTTCGAATTTTTGGGTCGTTTGAGACCCAAAAAATCGAAGACACATGTGTCATCTTCCAACTCGCTCTTGTCCTGCGTGGTTGATTACTGCTCAAGTAGGTACCTATATTATACCATTTTTTTTTAGTGGGTGGATATTTATCAAATAAGATGTTAAATGACCCCGTCGGGGCTGCAGATTATCAAAAAAGATGATGAGAGGTGGGTGGAAAATCATCATATAACCACTTTTTTTTTGGTGGAAAATCCCCCGCTCTTGGGCAGAGCGAAGGGGAGTGTCAGACTTCTACTGACTAAAAACCAACCCATGTTCCTTCTTCACCCATGTGCCGAGGCCGCGGTATCTTTGTGACCAACCAGCCCCGACGGGAAATAGATATAGATACCCTCTATTTACGAGAAGGACTGTGTCACAGTAGTGAGAATATTCTACATATAAAAACGATTATTTGGTTTGACCATTAAGCTTGAGATTTCCAGGCTAAAGATTATATCGATACTTACTTACCACAATCCATTTTTCATTGCCGCAGTCCCGCTAGATAAAGCACGCGTGGTCCCCCCACGGTAAATGTCAGTGAAAAATAAATTATAATAGAAACAGGGTGCGTCATTGTGTCCTTCGCCTCACGCATAGACCGCAGAGATTGACTGCACCCTGTGGATCAAGCGTGACGCATTGCTTTCGCGAAATAGTGCTGCTAACTGCGTCACGGCTCATGTAAAGTCGATAGGTTCCATGGCATTCAATAAATTTTGTTCTAGTTGACTGACGGTCCATACATATTTTATAAAATGTCTTGGATGAGAAACTGCTGTGTCTTTGTTCTGTAATATTGCACAAAGATAGATATTTTGGCTTCTTGGGATAAAGTGCAATTATTTTTGTGGAAAAGATTACTGGAATTCATTCTTCCTGTTTGTTTTTGTTTTTCTTACCGAGAGTTAGGAAAAGCAAAATTATGTTATATTAAATCTAGTACCTAGCAATAGATTCGCCTCCTTAGTACATGAAATGTGAGTATCCTATAAAATTCACCTGGGCACCTTTGCCGAACTCAGCTCTATATTTTTAGAAACATATAATTTTAAGGCGGGATTGCAGTAACTTTAAGATTTTTTAACCTATTAAAATCGAACTAAATACGAGTTTTTTAATAAATAAAAATCATTACATAACAATTGAACATACTCTCTAGTAAATCGTAAAGATAAAAACGCGATTTAGAATGATCGGCTCGATACTTTTTTTTTATCAAACATGACTCTAAATCACAATTTCAAACGTGTACTGCTAAGAAATTTCATCATGAATTTATATGAAAGTTATATCAGTAGATAGAACTTTTTATTCTGAAGTAAATGGTGAAAACAGATTGTATAATTTCTTTATAGTTTTTCTCCAAGAAGCAAAAAACAGTCAAAATTTAAGCATTATATCGCTCGCGCGGCAGGGCGGGGGGCGAGGTCGTGCGTACATAAAAACAAAGTACTGCAACCTGGCCTTAACTGGATATTACTACTAAGCTGAATGTCAATTATAACTTTCCCACCAAGTTTCCAATCAGCCAAAAAGCTCAAATCGACTAGCGTAACTAAACCCATCACTAGAGTTAATACGTTCCTAAGTGTTGTTGCACAACATTTGCTTCATTGTCCACAAACTGCTGGCCCCGGACCCCGTCTGTTCACTACGTCGGGACCCTCACTAAAGATTACAATGTTACTACAATAACGATTAAAAAGCATACCATTTTATAATGTTACAGTAACGAGAATAAATCATGTCTCTTTGTCGACAAATTTTTTGGGCGTCCGTGTTTTGTATAATAGCTCTATTTATAACGCAAATTAATATTAATTAACCGTAAAATAAGATATGTTTTCACCTTTAGAATTTCTTTACAAATCTGTTTTACGAATGGCTTTTTATATTGGCGTCATTTCCTTAGCAATAAGCCAGTAGACCCCACAACTAATTCTACCCCAGGAAATTGCCTAATTAGGATGTCCACAAATGATACACAGAAACATTTTCAATACATTTATTTTCATATAAAAATGCGCTTTTCCTCCTGTCGATTACCCGGCCACTAAAAGCAGACAGTCATACCATACATACGAATAACATTTAAGCTTGTACATGAGGAAGCGTATAACTCAGCTGAAGTTTTTGTAACACTTCAATTTGCAATTTGTTCAATGAAACACGTGATTCGATTGACCTAAATTGTGTCTATTGAGGCAGACTTGGTTGCTATTTGATGGATAAATTGGAATCGATTGTTGGATTTACAACAAGACAAGTTTAATGCCTGTTATTATAGTTTCAAGACGACTCAAGACTTCTTAGCAGTTCTGAGTCAAACTAGGTTTACGAGTTTTCGAAACATCTTGAGCTATTGTATTTCCAATGCCTTTTCAAGTAAGTATGTAGTCAATAGCTGCTATAACAAACAATCGTTAAATCAGCAAACCGATTCTTTACATTTTCTCTCAAAATACGTTTACTTTATAAATTCTTTTTTTTAATGCGCTGTATGAAATTTAAAAAACATAAAAATTGAGAAAGTTTAGGTACAAGTTGTAGATAAATACTATGATAAAAATATCTTAAATATATTAAGCGGTTATAAAAACGTTTTTGCTCTATTAAAAGAGACTGCTAAATTATTGTTTGATGACTTTCAAAAACATGGTGGTATACTTGCATTATTTAGCAGTCTGATTCAAACGAGCGGACACAATACACACAAGGAACAGAAGACTAATAAATTCTTAAAGCTAAGTAGAATATTAAAACTAATATCGAGATCAGAAGTATCAAATATGTGTAGATAAGTACATCAAAAGTTAAAGTGTATCAAAGTGTGTTAAGTACTAAAGTTTATTGCATTGTGATGCCTGCATACGTGTATATTAAGATACTACTATTCTTTATGTGTATTGTGCTTTATAATACCTAAATCATTACAATAAGTAGGAATATCTAAATAGTCTTAAATCATCTAACAGGTATACATTACCTAACTAACAATTTTGTTTATAAAATTAAACATGACACCTAGGTAGCTTACACTAACATAAGCAAGCGTCTTATTAAAATAGTCTCACATATTTGGAAAAATGAATAACAGTAATTTTCTGGCTCCTTTCCTCATTCAACTTTCTTTGAGATTGTTTCGAATAATGAGACGTTAAAACAGTTAGAATAGAAAATATTTACAGTCTTAACTATTTATGTACAAAGCCTAATATTAACTTATAATACTATAGTTTCAGATTTCTTCACTAAAATTAAAGGCTCAATCTCACTTAACTAAAACAAAAACAATTCGGCAAAATATAGTGTCAAGTTCCTTTCATTCATTTCACTTTTATGTTAATATCATGATGGTTAAGACTTTTAATGATTTCATGACGTATGAGAACAGTAAGTACTTAAAAATATACTGAACAAGAAATAGAAACAGAGGAAAATATAAAAATAAATGTCTTTTAAATACTCATTGATATAATATTTGCTGAAAAAATAATATTGTGACGTGTATCGTTACATATACATTATCCTATATACACTAAAATATAATACCCTCATTATAAGAAATATACTAAAAGGCACATTTAGTACCTCTTGAAGCGGCTGTATCTTTCAAGAAATGTATAGAGTGCATTATAGTCCCATTGATAAAGACAAGAACATTGCCTCTAGTAACAAAACTCTAGAAAATTGTATAAAATATGTTTTGCATGATTATAATTATTTAGATTTTAGACGTTATAAAAATATTTAGAGAATATGTGATGATGAAGAAAGTAGAGATAGTAAAGCTGAATACTTAAGTAAACTTTTGGCAGTTTAAATACTGGTCGCGCTCACATATACACAAGCATATCGAATGTAACACCAAGTTTTGACGATTAAACATTCATGATCATTGTAATCTCCTTTTTAATTCTACATGGTCTTTATACGGCGGAGTTCTTGCCGATTATTGTTCCACCACTGGTTGCATATACTCGGTGTCCGTCGAATTCGACTGAAGAGTTCCTCTTGATAGCGTCATCGTTGGTGTCCTTCAGGGGTTCCTTTTCGTCCCTGTGACATAAGTTCTGATTAGATCTAGCTTACAGTTTGGATTTTACTAAGGCTTTATTTACAGCATGTCAACATTGTTTAAAGTTGCATTTGTTTCTTTTTAGAAAGTTCATAGAGATTCGTCAAACTGGAACGAAGAAATTCCAGATATATGTAGGACAGATACTGCAGTAGTATTTATCTAGAATTTTCTGGCCTAGAGCCGCGTGGACAATTTTACCGGTTTTAGGTAATAATTAATTAATAATTTATATAATAATTTACTATGCAACTTTAAACAAGGACCAATCAAAACTACGAGCATTAATGGGTGTTTGATGTGAGATATATAAGTTACACAAATGTGGTGATAGATGATTGAAGGTAAATAAAGCGAACACAACAGAAAGCCAAGGAATTAATGCAGAATACAGTTTGGCAGACACTGCAATCACAGAACACAAGGCACAAACAAAATCTGGTAATATGGATAAAATTTTATGATATATTTGAATGTCTTACACTGGCGTGGTCGGTACATAGCTACACGTGGTTGAAATGGGCAGCATTGGGAAAGACAAATATTACTTGTTAGTGGATTGTGCAAATAGTAAAATCGAAAAGTCAAACTATGAAACCCGTGACAATTAATAAGTGCTTGGGGAAGAGTTAAACACAAGGTCATGATAGGAATAAAAAACAAATATATTAAAAAAGAAACAAAAACAAAAAATTGTCGTAAGAGATGTTCCAGTTTAACAGAACTTGGCGGAAGTTTTCGGATACAAAAGACGAGGCACCTGCTTCCAATTACAAAATATACAAATCTCTGATGCTATTAAATTAGTTACCTTCAAAAAGCGGCACTGTACACTACTTCACAACTACAACACTTTACAGTCTCCAATCAAAAGCATTACGGTTTCTATGATTATCTCCATAGCTATATACATAAGGCAAATCGCGAAGCTTTTCGTCTTTGATATATACAAACTGCTCAGCCCCAGCGAAAAGTCTTATACATACATCATCCCCTTTTTTATAAAACTTAATTGTCCGTCCAAACCAAATGATTGTTCGGTTCGAGTTAGTTCCTCCTCACAAGGGCCGAACCATATCATCCGCACAAACAAAGCATGCAGGCAGTCTCAAGGTTTGGTATGGCAATTGTGTGGTGCCTTACGTAGGGGTCGGCACGAGCTTGACCGGTGGCGGCAGGGGCGCGGGGGAGGGCGGCGCGCGCGGCTTCGTGCTGCAATAAGGGAGCGGGAAGCGCCAACCGTACAGACTAGCGGGCAGAAACATCTCTCATCGACACTAACACTTAACTTGGAACACGGGACACAAAGGGATAGGCTCTGACACAATTAAACATAAGGAAAATACATATAGATAGGTAATTATTAAAGTCAATGGAAGACTGGAGTGTTTAGGTTATGATGTCGATGAAGTGCTTTCGGATGAACTGTTTGTTTTAGAGAGTTTTGATAACATAGATACGAATAATCGTTTCAAGAACATTAAAAATAATAAAGTTTTACCTTCCCAACTTGGCTTCGTCGTCGTTATGTTTCTTTCCTCGTTTCCCGCAGACAGTCGCAATGACTCCCTGCCGTCTGAAGCACAGGAGAAGGAGGTCCACGATGAGAAGACAGATGAAAACTCCAGCCAATGCCAGTCCGATAATGGCACCACTTGACAGAAGTTGCGGTGGAGCAAATCCGGAACGTTCGACGCCTGTTAAACAATATTGTTTCGATATATTCCTTGCATCACATTTAAGAGCAGTAGAAGCAGGATACCAGTTGCTATAAAAGGATAAAGCGAAGTGTGATCTTCATATTACATGGTAAATGTATCTACTGCTCTTGTTATTGTTAGTTTATGCATCATGTCACAGAAGCTTAAGATGTTAGATGACATGGAAATGCTTGCAATCAATGCAGTTTTACATATGTACTTAGAAGTAAATGTATGTTATGTACACAGCAATACAGGCATTGATTGTAATCAGCAAATTGGTGACAAACAGGGAGTGCTTTCAGATAAAGAAATCGTGCACCCAATCACCGGCAACTATTCTATCAATAAAGACTCATCAAACATTTTGGAAGAAAGCTCTCCGCTAGAATGAAATGGGGTTTGAATGAAAAATGAAAGATGACGAATGGCAGAAACGAAAGATGATGATGCATAAATCGAAGACCTTAAAATTAATGATAACAATATAATAATCATAAGAAAGAAAAGTTGTCAAGATGCAAACATTCCAAATGATTTTCTTTATCGCAAAATAAATGTTCAAACCCCATGACAAGTTTTTTTTTCTATTGAAGCGGTATCGGAATCTAATGTTAACGTATAATAAGAATAATAATTTGGAATAATAATAATGTTTTAAAACAACTAAATATTGGATGGAACTCTATTAACCATCACCTCAGTACACATATAGTCATAATTTAGGAAAATATTAATTGCTGCTTGAAAATCGTTGGATTAAATCTCACGAGACGTTAAAAACCACAAATATATTATAGACATTTAGATAACGCAAGAGCACTTACTTCACGTGCCGTTCTCTGTCCGCTGTCTGTCGCAGCAAGCTAATTTGACGTAACTAAGACGTTACACCGTTTTTGTTTTCACAAATTAAGTTCTAGACATTTAAAAATAAAGTGAAGTCTATTTTGTTGTTGTTTGTTTGTCGTGGTAGTTGTGGTAGTCAAAAAAATACTAGTATTCATACAAATCGTGATCCTTGCTGTATTAAAAACGTAGAAAATTGGTAATTTTTCAAGCAGCAATTGTTTTACTTATTTCTAATAAGAAATCCTAAAACCTGGTGAAACTGCCAATCAGGCAAGGGAACTGCCAATTGAAGCAGCCGAAGTACAGGTAGCTTCGGTAACAAGACAAAGAATGATCAGGATCGTTTTGGCAGTTTCATAGATTACACCATCCATGCTTGGAAAAAAATAAACCGGCACGACTAGGGTAACTTTAAAATCGAAAATATAAATTCTATAAACATTGTCATCTATCATGACAACTAAGATAATTATAATTAAAATGATAAAGACTGAAAATATATTTGAAATAGGGATTGGTATAATGTTTAGTCGTCAATGTTTGGACCATGCTATTGGGACAATGTGAATTATTCAGCGCTTGAAGGGTGTACATGAAGGTCATGCAAGTAATTAGTACATTCCAAGGAAACTAGCAGCAGGATTATTAACTATTAAAAATATCATATTAAGTAAAATTATATTTACCCAAATTTCAGTCAGGGCGACACATACACACTTGTGTAGGTAACGATCAACATTCAAAGGGTTAGGTTATGGATTCCTTGATAAGCATCTTGACAGCTTTCTTTTTGATCTCTTATTACAGTTAATCATTAGTTTCATGGGGTACATTAAGGGATGAGGGTTATTCTAATTTCATGGAATTTGGTGATGGTAGTTACAATTTGAAAATGAATGAAGTTTTTGCAATGTAGGACCTTACACCATAAAGTATTTAAATGACTATTTACAGCTAGTGATCGGAACTTCATTCATTTTATGCACTATACAGAAAACTACAAATGGCAATCATTGTTTTGAAAACATTTATTATTTTTCACATTGGTCATATTTTTTTTCTCCTAACAGATCACAATTCGAACTCCTTGCATAGTAGAACTTTTGGCTAACTACATTATATTTTCAACCCTCAACAGTCAACATTCATAATCCCTTCGAACACCATTTTATCATTAAGATGGACGATTTCCTTTCCCACCTTTATTCTATATCAAAAAGACAAAATAGTCATCAAAAATTCTTACACAAATCTTATGAATTCTTATACAACGTTCTATGATAAAATGTTATGGTTGCCTTAATTTTTGGCATTTTTTTTTCTTATTTAACACTAATTTACGATTTTATAATTTGGCAGTGTTAATTTATTAGCCGTGAATTACCTACATACGATTATATTTAGCATTTTAAACAAGTGTGGAATAAGTTTTCAGAATAATTCAAAACGCCATTCCAAAATTCGATCAAATCATATTAAAATTTTAATTATTTAATAGTAAAGACACACAATTGGAATCACTAAAGTTCAAAAATCATTTGATGATATTTTCAAACACAAACAACATTTACACTTATTTACACATCAACAAATTGCATTATCACAACAAGTATTTTCCCTAAATAACAACAGTCGTCTTTGGACTTGCTTAATTTAGATGATTATTTCGATTTTAACTATTAATTTATATTATGTAAAACATTATTAATATCGACGCTAAGACTTCCATTTTAGTGTGAGCCCATCTGAAATGACTTGGACATCCATTTGGGTTACCTAGAAAATATTTGATAATGATAAATACGTATAGTTACTAAGGCAAATAAAAATGTTCTACATAAGAAATCAATAAATAAATTAAAGGCAATTCAAACTTACCACTGGTAATAAATTAACACCAACATAATATAAAATCGTCAATACGAAATTTATAAAACTATAAAAGTACATCGTAACTAACTTCAAATCATAATTGTACTCAAAAGCTAAAATTAATTTTAAAAATCATATAAAATTATAGAAAATGCATGCCAAAATACAACAGTTTCACACACTCCTCACAATTGATATTGCAATATTTTTAACGTATTTGTACAATTTAAAAGTTATTAATGTTAATTTTATTTTGTATAGGCAAGATTTTACAATAAAAAATTAAAAAATTGATTAATTAGTATAAATCATAAAAAAACCATTCAGAAAAATATGAAGAAAAATAAATAACACAAAAAAAATGGTTAACAAGCGGATGACTTAAAAACTATGAATTGAACTAAAACTTGTACTTGATCAAAGAAAAGCAAAAAAAAACATAGTACCACTGGAAACACATGACAGGTAAATAAATTCGTTGCAAAATAATATTTTACAAGAGCACGAGAAAATAAAACAGAGCGCACAAAACACTAGTTCAATGTCTGCGATCACAAAACCAAACACAAAACCAAGGTAAACAGGCTGAAGGAACAGATGGTCGTTGCTTTCGAATTGTATATTGATTCTGAGGCGGTGTAAACGTCGTAGAAGCCAGCCCTTATAGGAACTTCATTACTCTCCTGATTGTACTCACCGAGAGCCGTTTGGACGTAAAGTTGGGCAGGCAGGGAATATCCGAGGACGTTGTGTGCCCGAACGTGCATCCTGTACCGGGTGTCTGGGTGGAGACCACGTACTTCGTAACTGATTGCCTCTAGGGACTTAAGCTCCTCAACGATGCATTGAGATTCAGATGCGATGCGCCATTCTCCACTTACTTTCAGCACCTAAATAAATTCGTGAATTTACATTATAATGTTGCTCCGTACTACAGATTTCTGGATCATCTTTCTTATTCGGTAACGGAATACTCTTGAAACATTTATCTTAAAGCAATCTTTTAGAAATATATGAAAGACTACGCTAAGTAATAAGTTTATCGGATTCGGAGTACGTGGTATGAAAAGCGAAATAAATCATCCAAACAGATCTATTGAAAGCGTATGTATTGTGTGTGGAAATGGGAATATTATGAGATGGTACAACACAATAAAAAACTTACGGGGCAGTAGCTGATCTCATACATATCGATGGGTTCGCCATTGTTGGCGGGTACGCGCCATCTCAGCTCGTATCTATCTGCGTATTTACCATGAATGAGCGATTCTGGGCTTTCATTTTCCCACCATTTGGGTAGCTCTGGTGGCGATCTAAAAACAAGATATGAATAGTAATGATAAATGTTGATGTTATGATTTTATTGTTATTCGAAGTTATTTTCTTTATGCAATTTAAATGTTTGCTTGAAATTCTGAAGATTTGGTAACCGTACAAAACAATTAAATGCGTGGAAACCATCTAGTAAGTCTTGTTATCATACGATAGTTACACAGACGATTTTATAAACTTTGACTTACAAATCAGTCAAAAGCAAACAGAACCTTACCTCCTAGGCATAATGACGGTAATAGGCGCACCCCAACTGCCAGGCCCGACCCGATTGACGGCAGCGAATCGAAAATCATAAGTGAACATCGGCCTCAAATTCTCCACAATGTACGGTGAATTGGCAGACCAAGTCCTGTTCAGGGCCAGATTCCAATCGAAATTGCCGTTTTCCTTGTATTGGGCTGTGTAGGCCAATATTGGTGGTCCCATTTCTTCAGCCGGTCCCACGATATTGAATGATACTGATGTCGCTGTTATTGTTTCTTGGCGAGCCTACGAAATAAAAGGGATTCGGTATAACTTATGTGGAACAAGGATAGAGGAAACTTTTGATCTTCAAGTTTATTATTGGGACGTTGCACGGTAGTGTTGAAAGGACGAACATGTTTATTGTGCACTGTAATATATATGTGTACAAACACATAAAGTTACTCAAGATATCGACGACGATATCTTGAGTAACTTTTGATAAATCAATCGATATTACAGGAGGGTTAAAACGTGTTATAGAAATTTAAAGACTTAAAGGTGTCATGAAAGTTATAGGTAAAGAATCTAAAAAAATCTTTGCTCATTTTTAAAACAGCCCCGAAAACCGAGTTTATTCTACGAACTAGGTCACAACTGACCAGTCGACTCGATTCCAAATTTAAATCCATTACCCCGATTCGGAATTGTCCCTCAACCCGCAGTCTTGCGTCATTGTGGTATTTATTCAGCTCGATTTTTTTACTCAAATACCCACCAAGCAATTAAGCGGTAATTACTGTTTCACTTACTTGTATAACAGGTCCCGGAGGGAAAGCTTCCCTGAACTGAATAATGTGTTCGGCTTCACCAAGAGTGTTGGTAGCAACACATTTGTAAATGCCGTAAAGGCCTCTGTCTGTTGGTGTGACGATGACGTAGCTTGAAGGTCCAGAGCCGTAAATCTTCACCTGGGGAGTTTCTACCAAGTCTAGGTCGCGGAACCTAGAAAATGGAACATTGTTTATGTAGGGATCTAAAGGTTCACAGTACGCTTTTTATGCATAAGCTTATAAGAATTTTAACTTGGCAAGAGGATTGGCGATTGTATGTGATGCTTACAGATCAAACTCTGTAGCCATACGCATAAATTACCAGGAAGTTCGCCGTACATGCAGACACATACTAATGTATCTACGGTATTAGTAAACATTAAGATGGATTCAAAAGATTCGAATTAACAGACAAAAATTTGGCATGTCATGTGCACACTATTTGTCATAGAAAAAAGAATCTTGTTCGCACATTACTCAAGCTATAAATTCGTCTAACAGTGCAGAACAAAGGGAAATTACTGCATTAGAGCCTTTCCTTTGTTGTAACGCACTTACCTCCATTTAATGGTGGCGTTGGGGATACTCTCGGCCGTACAACTTAAATTGGCGGGACGACTGTTCCAACTCCAGATAGGGATAGTAGGCATGTGCTCGAAAGTTGGCTTGAAATTAACTGTTAGATGTCCGTTCTTTCTTGCCTCACCGCCTAGAAAAATGATAAAATATTAAAAATAATTACATGAAAGAAGTTTTTCATTTAATTACAATTTCGTAAAAGGAACATAAATTACGATCAAATTTTTGCGGAGGAAGTCGCGGGCGCAATGCTAGTACATATATTAACAACGAATGATATAGAAGTCTGTTTCATCATTTTTCATGGAAAAGATAAGTTACACGGCAAATTGAAACCTCTCTTTAATCATGTTACAATAGTCACTGTAGCAGACTGCGGAACAACAAAAATGAAACCTTAGTGTCTTTCTTTTCTTTGAAATTAATCATCAGTACAGTATAGGAAGAGAAGAAACATTAAAAGGGTCTTAAAGTTTAATATTGCTTACCAGCATTCTCAGCAAAACATTCGTAAAGCCCATCATCAGTCCTGTTCAGTTTCGAGATTGTGATAACTCCACTGGATTCCATCTGATCACCTGTCTGCCGACTGTTCGTTTCGATCGTAATCCTGCAAAAAAGGAGTTATTCTATAAAGTTTCTAACGATCTATAAAATAAAATGTGTCTGAACTTGAAAAGGCTTTCATTTTCCGTCTCGGCAACTCACAAAACGTTTTTATGTTGGTAATATCCTCTAATAAACGACGAAGTGTTTTTTTATAAAACAAATGCTACTTATCAAGATTGAATTCGTTCAATAGCTAAAGATTTTTGTTTTGTGTAACCAATATTGAACACAACATAATATCACGCTTGTAATCCCCGAAGGGCTAGGCTAAGGTGTAACCACACTTCAAAAGTTATTTTTAAATCGTATGTAAAACGGGGCGATCCTAAGCTATCAACCGGGCACAAAGCACAAATCCAGACCATGGGGGCTGCTACTGAGGAATTCCTAATTGAAAAACCAAAATAAAACTTTGATCGATCAGGTAATCGAACCCAGGACCTCATGCTCAGTAATCGCGCTTACGACCACTAGACCAACAAGACAGTCTAATAATGAACTAACTAAATAACGCTCAAACATAACTTGCCAACCCTAATACGGTACCTGTGTCAATTAAGATAGTAAAACACCGTTGTTATAGGCAATTGTCTTACCTGCCCTCCTCGTTTGGTCCATTCAGGAAGCGGTCAGGGTTGCTCAATTTGCGGAAACTAATTCGGGGCGCGGGTCTACCCGTTGCCTTGCACTCTAATCTACCCTCCTGCTTCTCATCAGCTGTTTTATTGAACAGTTCGAATATTCTAGGCTTGACCAGCACTTCAACTTCGATTTCGGTTTCGTTTTGACCAGCTTGGTTGACGGCACTGCAGATGTATTTGCCATAGTCACCGGCTTCTACGCGATCGATTTTCAAGAGGCCGCTGTTTTCGTTGACGCTGAAGCGGGATGTACTTGCCAAATTCTAAAACAGGGAAATTTGTTTTTAATACCTTTTCTTTTTTTTCTTTTTTTAAACGTTGCCCCACACTAGGAATTTCTCCTGTATCGTGGGTGCGTTTACAAACATTTAAACTCACATACACAAATACCCAGACCCAGAACAACTATCTGTAGGCCATACAAATATTTGTTCCGTGCGGGGATCGAACCCGCGACACGCAGCGCAGCAGTCCAATCGCTCAACCACTGCGCTAACCGTGTCGTCAATCGTTTATAATACCTATATCTTTAAAAAAATAATTACCAACATCTACTGGGCATTAATTCCCAAATGATTATTTCTAAAGTGTCATTTACCTCTCGAGTTGAAGCCTTGATCCAAGAATAAGTGGGCAAAGGTTTTCCTCTAGCTTTGCATGAGATCGCAGCACTTTCACCTTCCTTGATTTCAACCCTAGACTCCCTTTCTTCCATTTCTGGTGCTGTGTGAACCTGGTAAAAGCAAGAATTGTTAAGAACACTTCTCAGAATCGTTTTTAAAACAACTGTGTTTACGTTACCATTGTTTTGATCTTCACTTACTTCAAGTTTGATGTTTCGTTCAGCCAGTTCACCAGTTTGGATGACCACGGCGCGGCAGGTGTAAGTTCCGTCATCACTTTCTTCTATACCTTTGATCATCAGTCCATTAGCGTGAATTACATATCTGTCACCGGTTGCAACCTAAAAAAATATTATTTATAAAAGATTCAAGACCTTCTTTAGTATTTGTTATGTTTTGCATTCTTTGTTTGTTTGTTGTGTGTTTTGAATGTTTTGTTTGTTGTGTATTGGTTATTTGTGTTTATATTTAAGTATTGTTGCTACTTACAGGGTTTCCTTCTTTGAACCAATCAACTGACGGAGCAGGTTCAGCAGTAACTTCGCACATTATTTTAAAATCTTTTCCTTTGGTAGCGTACTGGTTCTCATTAGCGTTCGTCCAAGTAATTGCAACTAAAATGAAAATCACATTTAAATAAAAGTCAAGTTTCTCATAAACTCTATATTCATTGTATGTCAGAGAATTGCAAATTAAAAAAACTTAGGCAATTTGGTTCTCAAGAAACAAAGTACCTACCAATATGGTAGCACTATCATTATGAAAACACGTTTGTAGGAAATTAAGTATAAATTTTTTCCCTGTTCTTTTTCAATTTAGTTTTATTTCCAGAAGACGTTGTGTGTCTTCATTCTTTATTTCAAATAATTTTCATATCTATTCAAGTTTATCTCAATTGCGTCGACACAAAACACAAAGTAAGTAATTATCAAAATTATCAACATCCAACCAATAAATTCAGCATCCACCATTCAAATATTCCACCCACACGTAGCTACATCAATAAAACGCTTCAATATCTTGCAATCTTATAAAGTACTTACTGAACGTATCGAGTACGACGCTGGCGCTCAGTGGCATGTTAGTGTAAGTGGCGACGCAGGTGTAGTTGCCAGCCATGGCCGGCGTGATCGACGATATGTACAGCAGTTGCAGCTGCTTCGCCGGCATCGGTTCCGTGTATATCTCAGGTCGGGTGCCGGTTCTGTAGGGAGAGAGGTTACTGATTTTGATTGATGAGGAGTTGATTTGATAGTGTTATAAGGACTATTATAGTAACTTCCGTGTTAAATAGTCTACCATAGTAACTGAAGATAGGATGGGGACTAGTCTAACTGGCATCGGTGAACAATATAAGTACCAAAATTTGAAATTTAGTATATTTAGATAATTGGAACAAAAAGTTGGATAAACTGCGATTAGTGTAAAGGTGATAGCCGGGGGCTGATACTGTTTAGTAGTAACAAAGCCACTTTATACGTCCATGTCTTTGAATAACATGACGCTTTGTAACAACAATTTGAGTTGGTAGTGTCGTCGCTTGGAAATCATTTTCGCACAATAGTAAGGTTTTTCCCCAGTGTGTATTAACATTTGTACTGTATGATATGCCTTTTCCCTAAAACTATACTGCCGTAGTTTAAATTATTTGACTAAACCTTCAACTATCATTCAATTATTCCAGTACTTACGCGGCCTCATTAATAACGAATCCTTTAGGATCCTTCCACTGCGGCTGCGTGACCAGCGCTGGGTCCGGAGCATCCACCTGACACGTCAGCACCACTGACTTGCCCACAGCCACCGTCTGCTGCTTCTGCATCGGGAATATCCTCAAGGTCTGTGCTGAACATCCTGCGAAAGAAAAAGTTAAATTAGAGACAAGTTACAAAATCATCGTCATCCTCTTGGTATTGTCTTAATTTATTTGGGGAAGACACAGCATGTCATTTCTTCCAAACTTCTCAAGATTAAAGTAATTAACTTTTTTTTATTTTTTATTTAAATGTTCGCTAATTAAAAAGTTGTTATCTACGAACAATCATGTTGATCCAAAGTAACAGGACCGCGTCCAAAGTAAATTTCATGTTTGATTCTAAAATATACACATGCAACACAAATTTGCAATGCTAAATACAAATTAACTTCATCTAATGCAAAATAAACACACGTAGGCTGCGGTCCCGCCTTGTTGCAGAAGCATAATTCTTTAATTAAGTTTACCGCAATTTATTCGGTGGCACGTGACCATGGTGCTTATTAGAGGTCTTTATATGTCCCTCAGTGACCGGACCGGTAATTACACGATGTGCATATAAGTCGTGCATGAGCAAAACCCCGAAGTTTTGATAATGAAGATGATGTTAGATGTTACTAATGAAGTTGGTGGAGAAAGGAAGTAGAAATTAATGAAACCTTGATGGTTTAGAGAGGAGTGATAAATTATTTGTGTGTGTGGAAATTTCATCGTAAAAGTTACTTAATTAATCAAAATTAATAATAAATTAATAAAAAATACAGTTCAAGATAAAAATAAGTTAATTAATATTAAGGATTTGTTTTAAAATTGTTAGTTGATTCAGTATTCGCTTTAAGCCCACTGTAAGATCTTTACACAGAGACACTAGAATGCAAATAAAGATAGAATACGAATAAAATATTTCTTATTGTCAATGACCAGATTGAAATCAACGATTTTTTATTTTGTAAAAATATGAAACTCTGAACTCAACTCCACAGTTTTTCAGTGCCATCTGCGTCTTTGTAGATCATGGTATAGTGATGTTCCACGTTATCTTTCACGTCGTATATCTGAGGCATCAACTCGAGTGTTGTCAAGTCTATTCATGTGGGCACGTCTCGTTATTGCCGGGATTTCGAGCCTTCGCCTCTCGGTTCCCGCTCACAATTTATTTTTTAGGGTCATCTCGAAAAAAATGGGTAAGGGATGCGAAGTTTCTTTTCGGAGCGACATATTGAGTTATTTAAGAGTTGGTCTAGTTTGGTTCTTTGTGTTATTGGCTTAAAGTTGTAACTCCTTTGGACCTCGCTTTTATTAGTTAAAGTTCGAACACTGCAACAACTTCTAAAGGTTCATTTGGTTAGACTTAAACCTAATCAGTTGGAAACAAACTATGTAATAGATATTCATCATTTAGATTGGAAACTGACCCCAAAAACCGCGTAAGCTGATGATGTATTAGTTAGACTACTAATTTCAAAAGTTTCCAACACAACAGATTACATTCTATCATAGTCGTAAATAACAATATAAATTACGCGAACATAGAGCAACACAAAGTTTTAGAACAAAAACCTTTACATAAGAGTGTAAAATTAGAAATTAATATAAAGTTACGTAAATTAATGTTCACGTGGTTTGTTGTTAGGTCGATTTGATTAATATTTATTGGAGTTTTGAGCGCGGGTATGCCAGATTTTGGGAGGTTAATGAAACTTGTCAAATTAAAAATCATTAATTTGTTGTTCTACTACTGACTCCATCATAATTTTACGGAATCATAATAAGTTGCAGACCTCAATGAAGTGGACGAAATAATAACATAACATCACGCATGTAAGTCCCAAAGGATTAGGCAGAGGTGTACCTAATAGTACACTCATATTTCACCACTTATGTTTAAGTCCCGTGTAATAGGGGGCGATCCTATTCTCATCAACCAAGCACAAATTAAGACTACGTGTCTGCTACTAACTGAGAATATTCAATGATGAGTAATGAAATTCCTGTAAAAGTATTATATTCCTGGCTTTGTACTATCTGATATCAATCACTGGGAATTTGAAAATGGCGTTGCTAAATATCTTGTTTGACATATTCCATTCCACGAATTCAATTATGAAATGAACCTAAAGCTGACAGTCAAAACATATACCTGCCCATATCTACAAACAAGTACTATTCCACGAATTATTCCAGAGGTGTCCTTTCATCCTACCATATTTTCCGATCCTTGCCTTTACATACATAAGCCAAATAAATAAGACATGTACGAACATCATCACTTCGGAAAAGGTTGATCCGTTTCCTATAAAATCCGCAATATCTATACATGTAGACATAGTACCGATATATCTCCTCTGGTATGCGAGAGACGCATAGAATTTTTTACCAAGTTTTTAGGTATGCAGGTCACGCGCGGACCCTCCGTTTTATCCCTGAGTTTGCCAACAACTGCGTCGGTTGCATTTTATACGATACGATGTTGAATTTGTATTGCATTTTCTAGGTTTTTCAAGCTGAAGGAATAATAAATAGTGCATCTTTGGCCTTTTTTTTTGGTGGGTGGAAAATCATCAAATGACCCCCCCCCCCCCCCGCTCTAGGGCAGAGCGAAGGAGTGTCAGACTTCTACTGACTAAAAACCGAACCCATGTTCCTTCTTTGTCCTTGTGCCGAGGCCACGTCATCTAGTACTAAAATCCGCAGGCATCTTCGGCCTAAGAGAGTCTTAGACGAAAGCACGATGTACGTATATCGGATAAATTCAGTTTGTTTTTCTGCGGTATGTAAATTAAGTATCAGTCATAGAAGAAATTAAAGCTATCGAATGTATGTTTTTTCCTACGCGTTTTCATACTTCGCCAAATAGTTTTTAGTGTTTATCGTCAGTAGCCAGTAGCCTTACAGATATTTCTCAGAAGCGGCATTACATCTCTGACACCAGATTAGGCATTTACCACACGATCAAGAAGAAGTGCCTTAGCAGTATACTAACCACTAATTTGGTTACAGGTGGCCTTTACAACCTAATAGTGTACCTAGGCGTAATTCCAGCTGCTCTAAGACATTATGATTATGTGCGTGGTAACGATCCCGCTGTAAATTTACAACAGGTATAATTTTCACGACTACAGTAATGGTAGGCGAGTACCCACAATTCCCACATAATACGAGTATGTGACCGATGGTGGGAACGTGGCCGAAGTGGTAAGCAGTGGCGTGTCAAAGGACTAAAAATACGGTAATTCCATACGGCAAGCAGACTGTTCAGAAACCTGAACATCATGAAGTATGGTAGGTTATAAGGGCACGCTTATAATGAAAGTAGGTACCAACTGTCCCTAGAAGTAAGTCAATATCTTGATTGTTACCTTTCACTTGATTGTCTATAGCTTCGCTGCTTATGTTCATAGATAAAAGGCGTGAATTTATATGCGTTATGTTATCTTCAAAAACTTTCTGCGGATTATTCGTAACCTTTTATCCTAACCGTAAAACGTTTAGCCAATTTTTTGGACCATCGGCATCGAACAAATTGCTCATTTAAATAATCTACCCAATTGTTTACGAAAGCAAATTTTATTGTCCTTATCTCGGTAATATTCCAACGAAATTCGTTTTTCTGCTCATTAATCTTACAAAAAAAAAGCTGACACTGTTTCCCAAAATATAATAAAAATAAAAGTGAAAATCTGAGTAGATTTGAGCGTTATATCAGATATTCTCAGTGGGTTGAGTTTTTTTTATATTTTTATATAAAAATCGGTACGCGACCTCATGTAGATTGGTTGAGGGAATTTGTATTGAGTCCCATGTGGATATCAGTAGCAGTGCGAGGGATTCTTATTTAACGTACCTATTCTTGACTACGTTTCTTTTGAGATAAAAAAGCAAAAGCAAAAGTTGCTTGGCTGTATGTTAGCAAATTTTCATCCGTACAAGTGACATCGAAAACGTACCTACTCAGATAGGATACGATATTTTTTTGTTAATTTAGTTTTGTTTGAGAAAGATTGTTGTAAGACACGAAAACAAAAACTTTAAGTTATACAAAATTCCCGTTGTATGACAGACATACTGCTAATTAAAACATACAAAAACAGATAGCAGTTGCCTCATTTCGCCCACTACTGCAATAAGTATGCAACTTTACCGACTGCCTCTGAAACTTTCACAACGCGAACAGCTGCTACATTCTGCTCCTTTTTTCATGAACCCGGAAAAACTAAAAGTACTTAGTATCTATGCATGCAACATGGCCCTGCGGCATTACGTTTTGTAGTTTCACAATAATTTACATAAAAATATTACAAAAAATGTACGAAAACAAAGGTAGAGTGGAAAATGTAAAGTGAAATAGTGTCATTATATTAAAATAACAATGCCACATTATTCTTTGTTCCCCTGTGTCCCATTCCGTACCTGTATCGCATTATGCAAAAAATGCCGCATCTAATGCTAACCATGAATTTTACAGTTTATACCTTTGAGGCATCACCCAAAATTTCATCAACTAGCATAGGGGAGATAGGGGACATTCGACAACGAGGGGCCAAGTGAAATAAGCGAGCGCGGGATTAAAGGGTTTGCGGAAAATTTGTGTGCTTCATAACAACCCTGCGTCCCCAAGCGGTTTTGTATTACCAATTATTTTCATTTAATTCATAACAAGCTGTTTGGGTGGATTTGTCTGTGCCATAAGATTCATTAATAACAAAGAGTGCTGTGCTTAAATTGTTTCTTGAAATTTATCTTAACCGTAAGCTTAACTCATAAAGTAAAAACCCTATTAATTAAATATATTAAACCCTAATGTCGTGTAATAAAAACATCGCTTAAATTAGATATTTATTTACCTAGATTAAAAATAATCCATAGCATAAACACCAAGAGACACCTCCAAACATTATCATCTTCTTGGGCAGTGAAATGAATAAACGGGCCCAAATTATTTCCGCCATAAAACCTCTCTGACCGTAAATTTAAAAGTTGGAAACATATTTTCACCCATGGCCGTCCCTCAATTTCACCTCTGACTTTGTGAATAATAGGCAAACAGCAATACGGTGATGTGAAACGAACCGTCACAGTTTCAGGTCTGGCGGAGACGTCCCTTCGTCTCCACTTCCCATTGGAAATCAGCTTCAAGACCGGGTCGGGTTCACAATTTAGAAACAAAAGACTGTCTACATAGGTACAACCTTCGTAGGGGTATTGTGATTAATCGCTTAGGCATTATTTCCTAATTAAGCCCACCTTCCCCTCACGATGAATGCGTCGCCCGAGGGAGTGTCTGCGAACTTGAAACAAATACAAATGGGCCGACTTCAGCAGAGAAAATCGGAAAATCTGTTGAATTAACGCTGAACGCAAATTAGAAGGGTAGAGTTATTTCTATAACAAATGGAAGAGAGAATGCCTGTTCAAATAACTTAGAAATGTAATCCACGCTGCAAATTATCTGACATAAAGGGGTGCGTTAGAAAACACGTTCGGGACTATAATTGAGTGGATATCCCACAAAACACAAATATTGATATGAACACAATCTGATTACGACATACGAACACCTATAACTTAATCATTCTAACCGCGTACACATAAAATATGTATGCACACTTCGACGAGCAAGTTCACCCCATTTGACATGTGACTCCATCGCTAGTGAAAAGCACGTAATTGAGGGAAATGAGATAAATTACTCTTGCGGATTGTTCGAGCTCTGAAAGGGGAGACGAACAGCCCGAGGTAACACTCGTTTGTGACTCATGTAGCAAAACATTTGATGAAACCTGATGTCGCACGGAAACGACGAAACTTCCGCGACAAATATCAGACACACCGATAAAGTTATCATTGAAGTTTTTCCTCTAACAACTCCTGAAAAGAAACAAAGTTCTTTTCATGTTTTGATTTCTTCATGTTATTTCCAAGGGTTATGCTAACGTCACTCTTTTAAAGGGCCGTTTATAAGTCAACGTATTTATTCGAAACTTCCAACAGCGCTGACCCAGGTGTTTCAGTTCTTTGGATTACCGTTAACAGTGCTATTACGAGTAAAGAAAAGCATTACAACCGTAACAATAAATTTTCATCGTTAAAGCCTTGCTAAACTCCGCGTACATTCGAATTCCCCCCGAGGTCGGCGTCATTATCAGTTTAGCGTGAGGGCTCTTCCGCTAAAAAAAAGAAGGAATATAAAAAAGCCGATCTCAAAAATTCTCCTAACGGCAGGGGCGTAACGAAGTGTAGCCCACTTAAAACAATAGCTAAATACGAGGGTCGGATGCTACCTACACCACGCTTCCCATACTTTAAACTGTTCGAGACCACTCAATATGTGCTGAATTCGTAGAATTTTTATGGAGAGTTTTTGGACTCCTTTATTGCGTTGGATATTTATGGCGTCCCATGGGCTCCGTAAATTTGGGTTGAATTTTGAAAATAACCAACACGCCACATTGTATTTCTGTGAGTTAAAACGTTCAACGTTCATTCTTCAGATCCCAACTTCGAAGCAATCGATAAAGGAATTCCTTAGCCTAATCAATGTTTATTTGCCAATAGCGCACCCTTTGGAACGAAGAATAGCCAGAAAATTGATCCGATTTCTCCCCGGCCGCCCCTCGGCAGAGCATTAATTACTGGTTGGTGCCTGGTAGGCCCCTTGAAGCCTGTTCCTCATTTTATAGCCCGCAAACAAACCGACATCATTTCACCCCGCGTTGTTTATTACCTCTTGTAAACTTTCCATCTCATCTTTAATTGACTTCAGCGGAAAGTTTTGAATATCTTTCATTTTAGAGGCAAGCAGTTGCAGGTTATAATGAAAATCTTTGAACGGCTAGATAAATAAGAGGAACGGTTTGAATCATTAATAAGGCAGAAAGTTATTAAATATTCTTTGAGATTTTTTTCCGAATAGTGGGACAGTGGGATCGTTGTAGGCTGATGATGATGATGATAGAAAGATACATTATTCGAGGATACTATATACTATAAATTATGTTTATTTCATGCATACTAGCCGAGCTATCACAATGTTTTTAGACGAAGTCGTGGGCGAATACTAGTATTCAATCAAAAGATTGCAACTAAAGTATACATATTTTGGTCTACTCAAGATCATTGTCCGGTTCGCTGACGTAAGTAAGTCGTAACTCCACATAACGATGAGCAAGTGGTCTGCCTACGCGCACTATTAGATTCAATTCACGATGCTCGCTATTTAGAACCGGTTCTACTGGTCGCGACGCCGATGTAAATATGCTTACTGATAAGTACCCATTCACACCTACGTACTAGGAGGTCACATGGGCAGTTGAAAATCATGTTTAAAATAAGGAATATGTGACTCACATACGTAATAGATTATTATAACATAACACCATGCCTGTAATCTCCGAAGGGCGAGGCAGAGTTTTGTCTAATAGTACACCCAACTGACTGCCTCGTTAGTGGTCCCTAATGGGCCTACTACACGCACGCACTTCCCCACAGTTTTCGTTCACACTTCACAGTACATCGCGCGTATGGTTGGTAAAACTGTATTACCATTACAAACCACACGCGCGATGTACTGTGTGCACCGTGTAATCCCGCAGGCAAAACTGTGGGGAAGTGCGTGCGTGTAGTAGGCCCATAACGTGTCTGACTGCTAAAGTGATAAGCATAAGGTTTGGATCCCGGGTCCAACTCAGTAGCAGCCACAAATTCTCGATTTGTGCCCGGTTGACACTAGACTCGCGCCTATTACATGTGACTTAAACAAAACATACGAAATGTAAGGTTATAAGATTATTACGATGTCGAAAGGAGTAACTACATTTTCCGTGAGTGTTTTTCCGCACTCCAAGTAGCAGGAAATTTTATGAATATTATAACGAAATCCTACTCTATTAAAAAGTGCTAAAGAACTGCTACAAAAACTACAGTCTCTTTATAAAAAGGATTTTCGCGGGATGAGCTCTTATACAAGACTACGTTGTCCTGTTGTGGACGGTGGCAGCCTTTTACGCTAAGCTGTCGTTGCAAAATTGCTTGAAAATTTCATCTTACCTCGAACAACGACTGAGCTGCGAGATGTTCTTACTACAGGGACTCATTTCTAACCATAGTCCGGGAATTTTCATGAATAAACTGAAGAAAAGAAAACGGTACAAAGAAAAGAATAAATGGGTCAACTTAATGAAAAAAGAAAGGTGGAAAATTGCGTCGTACCTATGTGTATTCAGATTCATTAAGTGTATTAGTATTCATGACTCATATGAAAGTTTAGTAAACTCAGACAGTGTTATCACTATCTAAGTTTACAAAACTTTACAAACTAGGGATTGGGGACAGTGAATAAAAAATTGCCTTCAAAACCGCGTCAGTGAGTCAAGGGAACACTTACCTATACTCTTTTCACCTAGTTCTAACTTATAGAATTACACAAATAAATAAAATTGTATGTTTGTGATTTGAAAATAACACCATTTTACTGCAATTTTTTTTTCTATGTGTAATTACAATTCCACTTGTATAATTCCGAACGGAGCGGCCAACAGTTAGTTTATTAAATATATTTTTACTACGACATTACACATAAATAGTGCTTACCAATAAAAGAAAAAGACGACCTCAGAAGTCTTAATGTTCAATTAATCAAAGTCCATCATCTTTTTGATACAAATAAACGTTCGCCTTCAAGAGAAAACAGTCTCAATGTATATAAAAGTTTTCAAAGAGAAAATACCAAGCCTTAAGGAATGCCAATTTCGTTTGAAACGTACTTTACGATTTAATTTTATTTGTAGATAGCGGTCTACCTTTACCCCGTAGATGCTTCATTTGGAACTAAATGCGATTGAGAATGTTACATACTTCATAGGATTGGCAAACTTGTTTATTTTAGAAATATGTAGTCAATTGAACCTGCTGTATTTCAGTCTGAGTGTAGAACTGTAGATACTTATTTGTTTTGAAAGAATTTCTTGTAACCAATCAGTATATAGAATAAATTGTTTATCATTGAGTTCGTATTGAAATCTATTTTAGTTCCGTGTGTTCCCGTCTGTGCAAATAAGTAAGTTGAAAAGTGTAATTAATAATTTATGTAGCTGTCTATCGTAGACTTTAAATACAGTTGTTCAACGATTTTTTACCCGTTTCAATTGCATTTACGAAGGGGAAATCAATCAAATTAAAATATTTTATTTCACATAGGCCTACATAGAAACGTCGTCGTTTCCTATGTAGAAGAACCGGCAAGAAACTCCATGGTTACTCTCATGATGAACGTTTGAAAGCATTCGTCGAAATGTGTAGTAAAATATTTTTAAAAAAAACTCATGATGGCTGCAGCTACAATCTTAATCACGCGCTAACAAGTCTAGTTAAAACACACAAAAAATACATAAAGAAAAAAAACAACCAGTACAAAACCTCAACTAAATCAAAACATCAAAAAGTTACCATTGAACGATCGCTTCAAAAATCTACAAAGCGGCGTTATACAGCGCTAAACTCTGCTTTTTCCAAGTCGGACACTTGCCGTACATTCAAGTTGAACAATGGGATTCTGGAGCGTGGTTTAATCTACGCCGCAATATCAGAAGCTCACACAAACGGACAAAAAAGGTACGTAGAGGAATCGTGGAAACCGACCACGTGTAAAAACGTTGGAAACGGTTTATGTTTTCAAGTTAATATGGGAGATTTTATTTAGGTTTGTTTTGGGTAAAAATCTGCAGTAGGTAACGTATGAATTTTACAGTACTTTAAAACGAATTCATTACTAGAATTTTTTACCACTTATCTTGGATTTACTCGCAAAATACGGTGAACAAAATTAAACTAGACCAAAACCCATTTATTCAATGTTTGATAAATTAAAATTCCTGCCAAATATCTAACAAGTATCCCCATGAATAACAACAGCACGTCGCGTCACCGACGATTTGTATTCCGCACCTCTCGCCCATCCGTCTGGCCAGATTAATTATCCACCACCCTCCCATGTTTGCCAATAAGCCAACCAACCCTGACTTTTCACTATAAATCTTTGACATCACACAATTTGTTCAGCCGTGATACGCCTTACTGATTATAACGAACCACTGCGTGAACTCAAAAGATACCTAAATCTCAATAAGGCAAGAGTAATTTAAACTTTGATGGAACGTGGAAAATTTTCACGAAATTCATAATTTCCGTTGGAACAATCCCGCTGTGTGCTGTACTTTTGACTGTTCCTCATAAAATATGAATTGCCCGTTGAATGTTTGAGTAAATGCGATACTAAGTAGCGTTGTACTGAAAATCTTTTAGCGAGGCAGCAAATTGACCACACACAGAATTTGTGCTTATTTTCAAACAAAATTCAAATCCTATGTTTCATATTACTTCATGCTGCTGTTGAGAGAATGAAAGTAAATTGAAAAATATGACTCATCTGCGTGCGAAGCCAAACATTTACTTTGTACGCTTCCATACACATGAACTAATAAGCTTGCAACACCCGCAAATCCTAAGCTAAACATTACTCAAGAATTACTTGATACTGTTAGTTCCTCCCATAGATCTGCTCGTAACGGATATGATCACGCATTGTTTGTAGATCGTTCAAAATTAAGAGCGCCGCGAGAGCAATACACGTCATTTAAAATATCAGTGGAGGCAAGCGAAGTTACGCTGTTTACACGCTAGCTAGTGGATTATAAAGACAAATTGGAGCTTTTAACGGATTCAACACGCTTTGTTGACGTATACAAACTGTACCCAGAGCGCGGTACTCGTAGATTTATTATCTGTTTCTATCATAAGACACCGTGTCTCTGGGGAGTGTTCCGGTTAGTAATTATATTTGGAATCCTTCGCGGCTGTCCGTGAATAAGGAGGAAAAGGATTCGTTGCGTAAAGGGAATTCAATTTACAAAATTATGTTGCATGCGTAAACACAAGCCGCTAAGAGTTTTAGGTGACAAGTACTTAAATAGCATGAAATTACGTAAATTGTGTGTCATTCACTACCGTCTGTGTCTTCTGTTTGATAAGTTGATTAAATGGGCGTATCATTGGGATTCGAGACAGTGGTACGATATTATTAGAAAATTCTTTACCTTTTACTCTATTGAAACCGGAAAAACTATAACAAAAGATGAAACAATATCATCTTCAGACAAGACCTCTATACCAAAGAATAGGAAACCAACAACACAAGTGAAAGAGACTCCTTTAGTTGAAACAGTTGAAACCCTACATATGGAATATGGCGCTATAGTCCCACAGTCAACTCCAGTGAAATGGAACCACAGAACCATTTATATGGAACAACTTTATTAGAAAATTCTCCGATACGTTGTGTGACAATCGCACCAGCAGAAAATTGGAAATAGTGACGTGCGTGCCAAAAGTAGTGAAACGTGAAACGGTGGAACGTAGAGGAAATTCCAAATATTCAGACTGACAGGAAAACTTGGGAGTTATTGAAGTTACAAAAATGATATTACAAAATGTGATCGTAGATTGCTTCTGACAAGTCTAAAAACAGAATTTATTTTTAGGTTTGATCTCCTTCAAGAATAAAACGCTCTCATAGGAATTGATTCGTTTCATGATAATAAAATTAAATTACTTTTTAGATTTATAAACGAACTAAACCTTGTACGTTTGACGACCAGTCTGAAAATGGTCACTTTAGCAGATCAATTGCGTTAAAAAGCGTAACATGGACCTTTCATGGACGCCATTAAAGTTGCAAAACTCGTACACAAATTTTGGGCCGAATCAATATAGAATGCCATCAAATTAAGATAAAACAAAATAACTTTTTTAAAATAATTTACTGGCTACTGTACACACAGTAAGTATTTGTCACAAACAAATGATTGACGGATCCCGGTATGTAGCGCACCTCGTGGGTGCCTTCAAATTACTCCGCGCATTTATATTGAAAGGATGAGCATCCGCTGTGGAGTAGGTGCGTAAACGAGAGGACTGACTATTATGGCAGAATATGGAGAGGCCAATAGTCTTCTACGAGTATAAACATTTAATGATTTGGTCATCTGAATACTTGTTACTCCGACAGAGAGTGAAAAAGGATGATGGTCATTGAAAATGGGTAATTAAGATATAACAGTAAATAACGAGCTTCGTGTCCTGTTGTCTGCTAGTTACATAACTTAATCATAGACCATTTACCATCGTTGGGACCTTTGGGATATTCCATCAGGATTTTTTCAGTAAAAGTCTGGATTTGTGCCTGGTTGATAGCAATAGGTTCGCTCCCACACATGGGACCACGTAAGACTTAATTTAAACATAGGTAACTGGCGAAGTGTGGGTTTACCAATGGGCACACCTTTGCTTAACCCTTCAGGGATTACAGGCGTGCTGTTATAGACTATTACCAACCTTAGAAACAACTATTAAGCACTACAAACCTACTTCATGCCTCCAAGCTAAGCAAACAGTATTCGCCTTTACGCGTGACAACACAGTTTGCACCGTGTAACGTGTATTAATCCACCACGGATCCCTATCACACTCGTGGAACAGTAAAGCCGCTTGAAGCGTACCGCAGTGGCGGTTTGTAGCGCGGTATGAACAGTGCCTTATTGCGTTGGGAATCTTGCTTCTGGGAACAGGTTTTATGCTGATGTATTTGAAATAAATATGGTTGTAATGAGGACATTTTCAGAGCTATCATAAACACTGAAAACGAGATATTTACGTTGTTTGCTTTTTGTTTTGAGGTCCCGATATTTCGGCGCTGCAGCTGTTTTAAGCACCATGATCACGGATATGCTGAAGGTATTGCGTTAAATACTCCGTTTTCTGTGTTAATGAGTGTTAGTAACCATGCCAGTTAAAAAGCTTATATTTTAAAAGCTGTTATAAAAAATAAACATTTATGTGTTCCGAAATGTGAACCGAAATTACTTTAAAAACTTTACAAAAATAAATGTAGATACTATTTGTCAACAATCTTGATCCGTCTGTCCCGTGGTTTTTCGGATAAAATGCAATTATTTTCCAATTCCAACATGCCAAGGGGCAGTAAGTAAGAAGAGTCATCCGCCCCAGCCTCCAACCCGTAGGTGCACTAGCAGGGAAGTGGCGAACCCTTATAATTTTCTAATTATATTTCCCGTCCAATTTTCCGTCATGTCGCCCACGGCTCTCGTCAAATGCAGCCCTATGAAACCACCCCTAGCTGAGGATCTATTTATTATACTGCAAAAGTCAGGTGAACAGCAATTACCAGATTTTTGTTTGCACGGAATGGTTTCTGAGACGCGTATGATGGGCCTGATAAGATTTTTCATCGATATGACGTGTTTAAAACCTATAAAACGCGGTATAGCGCTGGTGAATATTTAAATGGAAAACGAAAAATGCAAATGAAACGTATTTTGTTTTCTGATGTGCAGCATTGTAATAACGGCTATATATATTATTATGATTGTAAATTCCTCTGATGCAATCTACATAACATTTTTTTATTCAGAAAAAGAACTACAATTAGGGATTTTGTGTGTTTTCATTTCAAACCTTAAAAGCGATACTCAAAAACCGTATTGTGTTATTTTAATCTACCTATAGTTATTGGAAAAATATGCCTATCCAAAACCAAATTTAAACTCACAGAACCGTTGAACATCCATGCTGACAGACAGCGTCATCCAACGAGGCGTAAACTGGCAAAACACAGGGGGATGTGAGAACAGCTAATTTTAGCAGTATCACGGGTTTGCAAACAGGGGGCATGGTTGTGCATACATTTCAACGCCGAAGGGATAAATTCAGCTGGAAAGATTATTGAAGCCCGTGTTTGTTTGAATTAGTGCGTCGATGAACCGCAACTGCAGGCGTTTTGGCTGTTTCCCGATTTCGCAGTGTTTCGTGGGGTACAATCTGATTGTTGAAAAAAGGTTCATAGAAAAACCTTATTTGTAAAAACCGTTTGTTTTTAATAAACTTCGTGTTTTGAAGATCGTGATTTTTCAATGAATTACTAAAGATTTGCAATTTTGATGGACTGATGGCATGACCAGTATCAGGTACCTATAAGTGGATGTGGTGTCATCAACTAACAATGCCAATCAGATTAAAATAACAAGAGGAGTTAGGTTGGATCGAATGAATTTTCCCACTGCTGGAACGCAAAACACACGCTCGGGGAGTTCAGATAAATAATATTAATAAAAAAGACATGTAGCTGCACCCAAGCCAAAACTAATGAATAATATTTCCTACACAAAACTTTATGCAGTCATAGAGCAAACTAGTTTATAACACGCATGAGTAAGATGCAAAGTTAATAAATATAACAGCACTATATTAATTTTCGCCTCGCTTGCACTTGCTACAAAATTAGTTCTAAAGGTACTACTAGCGTTGCTGTAGTCGGTGTATCTTCACTTGAGCTTTTCGAGCAAACATGAGCTTATTTATGGCACTGAGCAAAGAACAACTTTTTGCTCCCATATTTAAGATAAAATGACGTGTTAATAACATTGCATAGAGGATTAGGATCGTTGTGGCTTTGTGTACCCTGTTTCTTAGGAGCTGTGTGTTTAGTAACTTGAATTTCTTGAAGCTCGCAGCGAGAGCTTTGGAAACACAGTACATTTATCGATTTCGAACTGTCAAGTAAATGCGCATCTGGTCCTGTGGTAAACATTACCGACTCACATTAGTCTTGACGCTGGATCAAATCTCAGTCAAGACAGTTACTTTTTGCATTATTTTTTGATATTCCAAGTTGAATCTACTTGGCGACAGATACTTTTTGCATCTTTTGAACATTTTTTGCGGAAATTTTTAACATTTTTACTGAAGTTTAAAAGTCATTCGGTAATTATGCCGAAGAAGTCCAGAGGCTCTCCACCGAAGCAAACAACTCCTAAATCAGTTACATTGGAATCGGAATCGGAGGCACCAGAATGCGTCTCCCGTGACCGGGACTCGGATAAAACTATTTCTTCAAGGGTAAAACGTCCGCGCCTGACTGACTCTCCCCCGGAGCAATTACTGGATGATAAATGTGTCTTCACCGAGACCTCTTTTACCGCTGAAATCATTGACACTATCCGGGTTGAGATACACAAAGCCTTAACTGATGAGATAACCACCACCATCAAAAACTGGGTCACAAATGAATTATGTAAAATTAATGAACATCTATCATCCCTCCCGGGGCTGGCTAAATCGGTTCAATTTATGAGTGACGAGTTTGACCGGATTACCGCGGAGTTTACCATCAACAAAGAAAAGGTTAAGCTACTAGAAAATCAAAACGAAACTCTCCAGAAATCTGTCAAGGACCTAACGTCTAGACTCAGTGCTTTGGAACAATTTACCCGACAGGAGAATATGGAAATATATGGAGTTCCCGAAAGTAGTAATGAGAATTTAGCGAAAACGGTCATGCAACTATCTAAAGCCGTCTCGAGTACCGTCCAAGAACAAGATGTGCTTTCTGCTAACAGGGTTGGAAGAATTGATACGAAAAATCATCGGCCTAGATCAGTAATTGTTCGGTTTAAAAATACAGGAATCCGTGACGGTCTCCTGACTTCAGTCACGACTTTTAATAAAACTCACTGCGATGACAAACTGAACTCTCATCATCTAGGATATGGCGGTGTAAAATGTCCTGTGTTTGTGTCGGAGCATCTTTCACCCGCAAATAAGGAAATTTATGCAGCTGTTCGGAAGGTCGCCAAAGAAAAGGCGTATAAGTTTGTATGGATCCGCGATGGACGTATCCTAGTCCGTAAGGAAGAAAAAATGCCTGCTAAGCATATCAGGTGCCTCGATGCTGTCGCCCTTCTTTAAATTTTATTTGCCCCTGGATATTTACTCTGTGAATTTGACTCGCATTTCTATTCGTTATGTTAATTGTTATAGTAAGCCAACATCTCAATTTCCATACACATTCATGGATATTGATTGTTAAATTATTACTTATCTCAGCAACACCCATTAATAATCTGATTAATCCCTATACTCAATCCTTGTTCCATCTTCTTGCGTTATTCCATCGTAGACAAATTGACTTCGACAGACTACATTCCTCTCCTCTCCCCTCCCCCACTCATTATCAGTGCAATTTACCTAAAAACCCTAATTTACATTCGATAGTGTAGAAGAATTAAACTCCTTTCTGGATACGGTTTCGGTTGCCAATTCCTACCTATGTAACGTTGAAGACATTCCTACCTACTTATCTAAACCTGAACACTGTCTCTCAATTATTCATCAAAACATTAGAAGCATTAGACGCAACCTTCCCCCATTCCAAACATTGCTCGCCAGGAGTAATATACAGTGGGATCTCATTGTTTTGACTGAATGCTGGCTACCATGCACTCAGGTCATCCCTTCTCTTTGTAACTATACGTCCTACTCCACCTCTATCAACAACAGTCAAAACGAAGGTGTAGTGATTTATTATAACAGTAGCATGAAAGTAGTTGTGGAAGAACCTGTACTGCTTGATGCTAACTGTCTAGTGGCACATGTAAACATAGACACTATTGTTGTTGCAATTTACCGTCCTCCTGGTCAGAGTAATATTTCAGGTTTTTTAAACTCTTTAAATGATCTTTTTTTAAAATACTCCTCTTTTAAAAACATAATTATGATCGGTGATATCAATGTGGATATTACAGAATGTAACTCTGATAATCGATCCCATAGCTACCTTAACTTGATGGCTTCTCACGGTCTTCTACCAGCCCACAATTTTCCTACACATGGTCGCACCTGCCTAGACCATATTATTTTAAAAACCAAGAGAATCTCGCAGTGTTTTGTAATGCATTCCTCAGTGACTGACCATGATAGTGTCTCGCTTTTCATGAATACGTCAACGCGACCCATTCGGCCAAAAAAAAATAAAAAAATTGTTGACTATAGTGGTTTAGATGATGCAATGATGGCGTTTGACTTTTCCCCATTATACGCCATGGATGATGCCAATTTAGCAGCTACATATATTATTGATAACTTGAGTACCATTATTTCCCTCTATACTAAGCTTGTTCCTGTCAGTAATCGTCACCGTATTATCAAGCCATGGATCACTCCGGGACTTTTGAAATGCTCAATAAATAGAGACAACCTTCATAAGAAATTGAAAAAGTATCCAAAAGACGAGTCATTGAAGGTCACGTACAAAAGGTATCGTAACTTCTGTAATGATCTCTTGAAAAAAGTTAGACAGGAATATGAGAAAGAGGAGATTCGAAAGTCAAAGCATAACACCAAAAAGCTTTGGAAGGTCATTAGGAAAATTACTGACATTAACAAACCAAAGCCGCCCGCTCATGAACTCATAAAGGATGAAAACCCCCAAAAGTCAGTCAATGGGGTAAACCACTTTTTCGCCAGTATTGGTCAGTCCCTCGCTGAGAAGATATCAAATCGCGTACCTACCCCTACTGGTGTTCCAGTTTCTTACTCACATTCGATGGTTCTTCTTCCTACTGATGAAGGGGAGGTAGACTCTCTCATTTCCAATCTCAAAAATACCTTCTCTGAAAGTATTGATCCCATTTCTGTTCAATTTCTCAAGCAGTATAAGAAGTACTTGGTTCCTCCATTAACCTTTTTGTTTAATTTATCGTTTTATACAGGCACCTTTCCACTACCTTTAAAAAAATCACTCGTACTTCCCATATTCAAGGCTGGGGACAGAGGCTGTGTGAATAACTATAGGCCAATCTCTATTCTACCAAGTCTTTCCAAAATACTAGAGCGTCTGATGAACGGCAGACTTACTGAATACCTTGAACGAAATAACCTAATATCACAGGGTCAATTCGGATTCAGGACTGGAAAATCCTGTGCCGACGCTGTCCACGAGCTTACGGATCATCTTGTAAACGGTCTTGATAGGAAAAAAAAGGCGCTTGTTATATTTCTTGACCTAGCCAAGGCGTTTGACACAGTCTCTGTACCCAACCTCTTACACAAGCTTGAAATTATGGGTGTCAGGGGTCTACCACTAAAGCTCTTCCGGGACTACCTATCTGATCGGTTTCAAAGGGTTAGGATTGAAAATTTCACAAGTGATGATCTTCCAGTCACTTATGGAGTACCACAGGGAAGTGTGCTCGGGCCTTCCCTTTTCCTTGCCTACATAAATGATCTCTGCAACTTACAGCTATCTCATGGTAAAATCATATCATTTGCCGATGACACAGCCCTTCTGTTTACAGCGGACTCATGGGATGCTGTCTATCATCACGCACAGAGTAGCTTTGATGTGGTGTTATCTTGGTTAAAAAGTAATGTTCTTACCCTAAACGTTGACAAAACCAAGTATATAGCGTTCTCTCTGACCAACAAACGCAACGATTTGTTCTCCCATCTCCTCATCAAAGCGCACTCTTGCATTGACCCAAACGCTCAGGATTGTTGTTGCCCTGTCCTACAAAGGACTACTTCTTTAAAGTATTTAGGAATCATTATAGATAGCAACCTAAGTTTCCAACCACATATTGACAGTCTAACGTCGAGGATTCGTAAATTGATTTTTCTCTTTAAGAATCTTCGCCATGTGGCTGACACAGAGGTCATCAGGTGGGTGTATTATGCGATGTGTCAATCTCTTCTAACATATTGCATTGCATCATGGGGTGGTGCTCCGAAATCAAACATTCTAAAATTGGAAAGAGCCCAGAGGGTGGTAATTAAGGTGGCCTGCTGTCTGCCATACTTACATCCTACTGTGGAATTGTACAAACAATTTAAAGTTCTGACAGTGAGACAGCTCTTTATCCTATATATTGTGCTTAAGCAGCATGTTTCTATAGTTTTTGATCCCCTTTCTATGTCAGGTAAACGTAGAAAACATGCTGTTTGCTCTACGGCTAAAGGTTTAAAAACGAGTTTCTCACAAAGATTTTATACTTACTTAGGTTCACATCTGTATAATAGGATTAATGAGAACACCACAATTTATCACCTGACAAGAAAGGCTTGTAAAAACGCTACAATGGAGTGGCTCCTTAGGTTGGATTATGCATCTACTGAGGAATTACTTTCCCATCCTAAATGATTCCCACTGGTTTCCTCCTCTACTTCGAACTATTTTATTTGTTATTCCTTGTTTTACCATTGTTTTTATTAATTTTTAATTTTTTGTCTTAATGCATTCGCTTCACTTTTTAATTATGTGATTTAAATGAGTTTTTCTTAAGATTATAACCAGACTGTGCTAATTACCGTGTGGTGGGACCCTGGTGATCTGCTATACAGGTTTTCCTAGTGCGGACACCAGTCTCTCACAAACTTTTCTGTGTTACATTTTAAGCTCTTGTATACAGGATGATATTATGTTTGTGAAGAGAAAATAAATTAAATTTGAATTGAATTTGAATTTGAATTTGAATTTAGTTTTTAAAATACTAGCACTAAAGCATTTTATTTAAGTAAATAGTTCACCAAATTCAAGTCCTTACCACCCAGTACTAACTGGGTTGTAGAGGCCAGATAGGCAGTCGCTTTACATAAAAATACAGGTACCCAGCTGTATTCGATTAGACTGGAAGCCGACCGCATCATAGTTGGGAAAAGGCTTGACAGATGATGACTTGAAACGTCATCTTATTCAATTTAAATTAAAAATAATAATACTAATATTTTGTAAGTAATCTAAAAACGAATAAATAACACAACTCCACAACAACTTTAAATCTCAACGTGCATAATAATCTCGCAACTCCTAGAAATCCTAGCTCAGCATTACATTAATTCGTACCCGGGTAAATCTCAGCAACAAAATTAGTTGTGTTAGTTGTTTCGCTCGCACTGTTTCGCACCCCGTGTATCTTGGCCCGTGAAAACCAACCCGTCTGCTGCGGTAGGGCCCAACACCCCGAAAATTCCTATTCGCAATTCGAGTTATCGCACTTTGGAAATTAACGCTTCGGGTAGTTGTATGTCTAACTGAGCGATTGAGGGTTATGTTTTGATTGGGTTTATTTGTACGATTAACTTGATGTGTTAACTATACCCATAGTTTCACTCCAGGTTTATATGTAGTTTAGGTACCTATTGAAAAGTTATTGTGGGTTTCTGGTTGTTTAAACTTCGGAACCAGAAGACTTATGAATTCGTGTAAAATTTTCTGAATGTGTGCTTCTGTGTTGCTTAAAATACTAAAAGTTATGCAATATTTTTTCCCCGTTTATCTTTAGAGTTTTTTTAAGAAAAGCATATTAATTTGTGAAGCCACGAAACAGCTAACAGGATATTTACAGTGTTTAATATTGGGAACTCAAAACAAATACTAAAGATAATAAGATCCGTTTCCAGTTTTAATGTTAGCAACCATGTCAGTTTAAACCTTATATTTATCTATAAAATTATAAATAATACCGTTTGGAGCATCATTATAATTTTACCATAATATTTTAACACCATAAAATCAATTGTCGATTTCCGTTATTAGCGTCATCGATGGTGTAAAAAACACACTTCGTTAACAAATGAACTGACCTATAGCAGAGCTTGAGAATTGATCTCTTTTCTAGTTCCCATAGATGACTGATTAAATAGGTACATCACGAATTTCCAGATCGATTGATTAATCAAAATTAGCTCTTAATGCTTTAAGACGGAAGTATAGGAAATGAGCATTAATGGGTATACAATAAAAAAGCAATTAGTTAGACATTGCAAATTGCGATCATCCGCTGACATTCCGTCAGGCTAGCATCCTCGTTTGTTCGGAATATTGATGGTGCTTAACGCTATTGGAAATCAAATGAGCGTTGGATGTGTTTGTCGTTAATTAGAAATGGTCGTAAAATATTGATAGGACCGATAGAATACTAAAGTGGTATTTGGAAAATCAATTAGTATAACGAACTTTCTTATTAATGTGCTGGAGACGTTTTCTACCACTTCTGGCTTCCATGCTAGGAAGTGGCTACGAGTGAACGTTTTGGAAGACTATCTTACGAGTATCTAGTTTTATACGTGACGATAAAAATGCTGATGCTAAGTTTAAGGGCCTGTTTCACCACCTCTACCACCGTTAACTTACCCTTAAATTTACTCGTAAGATTATTTATTACTTGATTGATTTGAATATCAGGTTCTTAAAATATTTTTCAAGCGGGACTACTGGGCTTGAGGTCCTGGGTTTGGGCAAATTGAGGAAGACTCACCCTCTATTACATGGGACTTAAACATAACTTGTGAAATGGGGGTGAACTATTAGGTACACCTCCGTCTAACCCGGATTACGGGTGTGATGTTATGTCATATCTAGCTTCTGTTCTCCATCGAATCCTCCATAAGCCCACCCACTGTTCCACAATAATAATAAAGGCATCTAAATAAACACAATTGCGTGATGACGGCACCTAATAACGGTTATTTATACTGATCCAGTGAAAGCCTCTATCGAAATTAATGTATGGTACTTTTTTGTTACCGGCTTATGTCGTTTTATACCGGTCGTTAATATTTATTAGCATTATAATAGGATGGGTAGCATTTGCTTCTGGTAACATTACATTTTTGGTTTTTGACCCTTAATCATGGAATTAATAGTAATTACCCCTTTTTGGGGGGAAGGGTGGGAAATCATCAACTAAGGGGTTATTTCTCTGCTCTTTCTGCTCTGGGCAGAGCAAAAGGGAGTATCAGACTTCTACTGACTAAAAACCACCCATGTTCCTTCTTAGCCCTTTGTGTCGAGGGCGCGGTATCTCTTTCGAACAACCCGAAGCCCTTGACCCTTCCATGTTGCTGACATCTCTTTGATGGTAATTTTCCATGAAACTGTAATTTCATAGCTTGCTGAAAGGTCTAAAGGAACACAGTAGCAAGAAGTTAACTCGATCCTCAAAAAAGCTGAAATACAGCGATATTGTACCGTTCTTTTTGAGCTCTTGATTACATTTTCCCAGAAACTGTATTTAAATCACTTGCTGGAAGGTACTAGGGTAGCAGTTTTCACAAGAAGCTTACTCGTATTTCACAAAAAGGCTGAAAGACAGCGGCATTGTACCGATCTTTTCAGCTCTTGGTTACACTTTACACGGGGACTTACATTCTTACTTCAGTGGAGCTATTTGTATTGAGGCTTGATATCTTGAGTCGTAAATTGTAGGATGAGGCTGTCTTACACAACAATGTAAATGACATTTGAGTTTAAAAACGAAGATATAAGTACCAAAAAGAAATATACATACAAACTCCTACCATTTTTTGTATTAACTAGACTGTACAAAAAAACTGTTTATGTATACCTATAAATACAAATTACAGGCATTACTCATAATGCCGCTAAGTTGAAATGGGCCTGGAATGGCCAAGTCTGCCGCGTGCCCAATGAGCAGTGATTTAAAATAGCCACTTTCTGAAGCCCTGACTCAGCCTCAGGATTCACGGCAGACCTCGTAGAAAATGACGGAACGAGACTAGCAACCAGTGGTCCACATTGACCATGGATCGAAACAACTGGAAGTCATGAGAAAGGCCTTTACCAAGCAATGAATGCGTACTTTAATCGGATTTATCAAAACTATTAGTCAACGACGCGACACCTCCACGCATTCCACCGCAACAGCTAATTGAAAAGATATAGGTAGACCATAATCCCATAACAGTATTAATTTAAAGTATGCCCATATCACATGTAAATGAGTTCTCGAGCACTAGGGTAGACGCATAATAATAAAATAAGTTAAATAAGCCTGTCTCGGTGTGCCGACGGGATTCAGCCAACAATCCGCTTTCACGGAATTAATATTTTCCCTAAGGGAACAATGATAAAATGTCTCTTTAAAATCGTGAGATTAGGGAACGAAGAAATAACGCTAAAGTCTCGTTTACAAGTTATTTGGTGAAGATTGCCTTTCTTGCTTGCTTTACTTATGAGTATTGGGAATAAAAGTCAACTATTTTGTGTAGACAAAGATCGTAATGAAGGAATCCCTAATGGACATTGTAAAAATCAACCCCTAGCACTAGCAGATGGATTGCTATCATAACATCATGCCTTTTCCTCCACGAAGGGTTAGATAGAGGTGACCCACAGCACACACACAGTGCATTCATTGTACTGGCTGTATTTGTCGTCAGTACATAAGAGGACTGCGTATATCTCCGACTCCGATGAACCCCAGACGACAAACAAACAAGACTCGATAGCAGGTGGCTTAATTGCTGAGTGCCACACAACCATGACAACCACTGGTGCCGAGTCTTAATTACATTAGGCATAGGCTGTTCTGTAGGATAAAACAACACACTAAAAACTTTTTGCATATACCACACAAATTCTTGACATGAATCAATTTTACATTGAAACTACAAGTTAAAAAAAAAAAAAAAAAAATAGGTCATAAGTGATGGAGTAATGAGGTAACAAACATAAAAAATACAACCGAATTGAGATCCGCCGTCTTTTTTTAAACGGTTAAAAAGTTAATTTAAATAAAGATATCACTCACGCAATATTTTCTCGTAACAATTTCACAATTTCTAAGAAACTGACACGGTAAAAGGACGAACAAGAATAATGTTGTTAGAGTTATTTTTGTTGCTTGTCATCCCTTGCAAATTGGGATGGCTTCCTTTGGGACACTGGGACAACAAGCCGTCACTCACGATTTTCATAAATGTCTTGATACTTGTGTAAGTGGACCGGGTAGACGACTTTATAATGGCAAATGTGTCTTTTGTTGTTCAGTAATAAGTGGTAAGAATTTAATGTTCATATTAGGCACCTACCACTACTACCACTACTACTACTATTGTTTTTTTGTAATTTGGTGTTCATAATAAAGAGTATTCTATCTATCTATCTAACAAAATAAAATAAACGTAAACAACTACACTCAACTAACAACAAACTAAGTATGAAAGGGCATCGAAAAACACCTCCTCAACGCTATCAGCTGGTAATGTGCCCAAATGACTGGTAGCGATGTCACATTGGGCAATACTTAACCTTTACTCAAGGTAACCAGTGGTCACAGAAAGTGTCAACAAGCCGGTTGGTTCGAAATTTCTTTAATTGGACACTCGGACCCCACGGTCCCACTTTCAACTCCAAACGGCTCGAAAATATGTAATTAATTATAGTTAAAAAAACTAAAGCAAAAAAAAATATTTTTATTAACCAAGTAAATATCTTATCTTAATTCGGTTTTGTTCCGCCTGCACCAAAAGGTAAGTTGATTTTTCCATCAAAGTTATGAGAATAGCTATAGGATCTTGTCTAATTGAATTACTTTAATACAAGTCTTCCAAGAAACGTTTATAAATGAACAGACAAAGGGAAAATTACTAGAATCAGCATGCTTGACACGTAGGATTCAGTTAGTCGGCATTAACAGACAATAGGCCTCTGTTCGTCATCCTAAAAGGAGGATTATATTCCAGTAATCAACTAATTAATGATCTACAAATTACAGTATTACCTTTATCAAACTAGTTGATGCCAGCGGCTTCGCCCACGTGGAATATTATATACTAAAACCTTCCTCGAGAACCACTCTATACATTGGTGAAAACAGCATGAAAATCGGAGCAGTGGTTTTTGAGTTTATCGTGAACAGTCAGACAGACAGACGCGGTGGAGGAGTTTGTTTTATAAGATGTAGTGATAATAGTTAGTGATAGAATTTAACTGCCTCGTTATACTAGTGGTCGCAGTCGCGACTCTTGAGCATGAGGTCCTGGGTTTGATTCCCAGGTAGGGCAAACTATTATTGTGTGTTCCATCAGGAATTCCTCAGTCTGGTACTACCACCGAGTCTGGATTTGTACCCGGTTAATGGCAATAGCAGCAGCAGCGGTGGCCCAGTGTTGTCGGCCCCGACTTAAGAACAGTAGGTCGTGGGTTCGAACCCAGGCAGGCGCATTACTTTGTGTAATTTATTTCATCACCGCTGCTCTCAAAACGGTGAAGGAAAACATCGTGAGGAAACGTTTTAAACGAAATGTCTTAGAACCAAAAAATTCGAAGACATGTGACATCTGCCAATCCGCACTGGGCCCGCGTGGTGGATTATAGCCCATCCCTCTCCTAGAGAGCAGGCCTGAGTCCCTGCAGTGGGAACATTATAGGCTGATGATGATGATAATGGCAATAGGTTCGCCTCCAGTTACATGTGGGTATACTAACCCCTCAGAGATTACATTCGTGATGTTATGTTACGTTACTTACCGGTTGATTACGTGACACAGTAACACCCACACACCACAAACGTACATAGTTCCAGGTTAAGCATTTCAACAAACCAGTACTCTCAAAAAGTCAATAGTGTGAGTAGCTTTAACTGAAAGTATAAGTTCAAAGTTACACATTTTCAACTTCGGCGGTGCACCTATATTTGAGCTGAAAGTTCGCTACTTGGGAAAGCTTAAGTACGAGAACTCAAGTACGTTTTATTTATAAGTACTCTTTCGTTAAGATAGGGATTATAGGCTCATTAGCAAGCTCCCAGCGTTCAAATGAATTCTAATAAAGTTAATCGCAAGCACGCCCCCTTTTTAATTCACCGAATTTGGAACAAAAAGTCGAGCTTCCACTTTATTGCTTTTAAAAGTGGCCCACTATTACTTACAAGTTGCGTCCTCTTGTTTTGTTTCGTTTTCCAACTGATAAATTTTCCTCATCTCTCGGGAAGTATATTTATTTCCACTCGAATAACACATAAATATTGGATAACTCTACGAATAAATCATAATAAAATGTGGGTTCAGTAATAAATAAGAACAAAAGAAACAGGCCTGCTTGGTATCCGGCCATTTTTCTCTGACCTCTCTTTAATCCCAAACGCCTAAAAACATGTTTCTTACAAGCACACAACAAGTCTCCAAGTCTCCCGTTTCGTGTCCGAAGGGATAATAAACATCGACGTATTACATCGGCTCATATTATATTAATGATAATCCCGAGCAAATAGAAAAAGCGGATCGAGGGAAATGTACTTTCACGCTCTTTTTGTGGGTAAAGTGGGCGTTCTTTGAAGAATAAAATCGGTTAGAAGTTTTGCTCGTAACTGAATTGGGAATAGGATCTAGAGCTTAAATAAAATACCGTATTTTTTAACGAGAAATAATTAATCGAGCCACAGTTTTTTTAATTGGCCACAGGATCAAACTTCTAATTTTATAACTCAGCCACGGGAAAATTATATAGCCTCTAATATACTAATTCGTCTTCTTTACAACGCCCACTAAATATTCTATAGAAAGCATCAAGTGACGATCAACATTTATATTAACTTGTCCTTGTTATTTATACTTATGCACCTAATTTATTAACTCAGCCACGGAATTTATATCTCACCACCATTTTACATTTTACAGCTTCAACACAAGGCCCTCAAAAAACTATAAATGAAGCGACCGTAGTCAACATCATTTATTATAACTTCGCATGTAAAATAATACATCACATTCTTTTATCATGAAAATAGCAACAGAAAGATTTGGCGCGAGCGCACGAGACGACAGCGACCGGCCATTTGCACCAATCAGAGAGCGCCAACGTATATTATATATGAAATGTCAACTTTTGATATACTTTAGATTATTATATTTACGTTAAAAATACCTATTAGTTACAGAAATGTTTTTACCATTGTCTAATTGACTAGTCACAGGCAGACTGTATGATTCGTTATTGTAAACTGAGGGAAATAGGTTAGGTTAGGTTAAAACTGTGACCAAACGCGCGTGAGCCGAGCGAGCGAAGCGAGCGGTGCCGCGGCAGCGGCCGGCGAGCGCTACTTCCGAGTTGCTTGCAGAAATGTTTTCACAATTTATTGTCTAGTTTTCCGATAAAAATGAAGTTCTGAAGCGATTCTGTCGATAATTTTTGTAGCACAACATGTAAATAAAATCGATCTTTAGGACATTCGATACTCTGAACTTCAATATTTAGGTCATTAAGTACTCTGAACTTCTGTAATTAAGCCTTTCGATGACACGACAGGAGTTTATACATACTATTAGTGGCTATAATATAATATTTGATGACAATTTTAATTAAATTTTGATGCTCAGTTAATGTGGCATGAGTTATAATTTAAACGTACTGAGTTAATAAATTAGAAGCTAATTGAATATTTTTTTGATGCCATATAATAATATTTTAGAAGTTTACTGTTTGAATTCATGTTACAAATTTAGATGCTAAAAAATAATCACGATGCTGAGTTGTATTTAAAGTGGCTTTAAAAAAGATAACTTGTGGCTAAGATAGTATTATTTAGATGCTCGTTAATTGTGGCTGACTTAGTAATTTAGAAGGCAAGTTAGATTTTTAGATGCAAATAATGCTATTAAAAAGAAGCCGGTTTAATTAGCACCCTTTTTTAACTACTAACTAATTACAGTAAACATGACATAACATCACGCCTGTAATTCAAAGTTTCAAAGCTGTTTTTTTAATAAAAACTTGTTAGATATTACTCATTACTACATGTTATTGGAGTGTAAGGACTCTTTTAACGAATAATCTTCTGAAACTCGAAGTCTGAAACATTGAAAATAATAGCTAGAGTCCTGTACATAAAAGAATTAAAATTCGGAAATGTTCAGCTACTTCTGATGCTAACCGTACATTTCGCCAGTTAAGTTTAAGTCACACTTCATAGGAGGCGAGCCTATTGTCATCAACTGGATATTTTTCATTTGCTCAACATCAGGATTCACATTGAACCCTTTATATCGCATCACACCCATAAACTTAAATCGTGAAGATTAGCTTCACGATTTAAGATCGACAGTAGTACCTACCTCTGCATATTACTCATCTGACCCAAGAATCCATAAATTATAAACCTATTCTATTTCAGTCTATGCTATAGTACGCAACAACCAAAACAGAGCCCACGTTCAGTCTCGTCACGTAGTCCGCCATAACGAGGCGGCGCGACAGTGGCGCCCCCCACACGCGTGACGATGCGGAACTTTATGTAGGTACAGACAACAAAAGAGATAAGCCTGAAAACAGACCACAATAACTCGCTCTTTAATCCGTTTTGTGCGTCCGGTGTGTGGCGAGACAAACCGAGTAGTAGTTGATATAGCGAGTAGGGGAGACCGGGGACAATTGAAACAATTTGACTTAAATCGTGTGCAGTGAAGTATCTATAGTACGTACATCCCTCGAATTTATATAGTTGAAAGGGTCGTTATCTAGTTCCTAAATTAAATATAATCTATATCTCTATTTTGAATAGTTAACCTACAATCACACATTAAAGAAGACCGGGCACAGTGGTTCTATTGACCCCACCCCAAGGACGGTTGAAACGGTAAGTAGGGATAATTGAAACACTGAAATATTTCAGGAACTACTGAAGGTTTTTACTCAATCTTAAAAATGTAACTTACTACTAAATTATTTATTGAAATCGTGACAAGTGTGTTACCATAAAGTTAATATTTTGAAAATTATAAAAGCAAAAACATCTTTAATATAAACAACGTAATATATCTCTTATTTTAATCATTTTCGAGCTTTAATTTGTGTTATTGAATACTATTTTACATGATTGAAAGACTTGTTACCCTATTTTGCTGTAATTGCACTTACATGGGGGATAAAAAAAGATAATCCAGTCTCATACAAAACAGCTTGTTTCAATCGTAACAATGTTTCAATCATAACAATGTTTCAATCATAAAATGTTTCAATCATAACAATGGTTTATTGACGGTCTGCTTCAAGTCCTGCGGTAGACTGTTGGGTGTTGTAACTTGTAGTGTCATCGGGCTGGTAAGGTCATGCTGAACTTCCAACACATGTATGACCATGGAATTTGGCTGTGGAGTCCCTAAGTACTTAGGAGAAGATGGGATAAGATGGGATAGCGGCTTCAAATCCTGCGGCAGACTCATTTTAGAAAACACAACCTTCTTCTGTGCAGTCGGATAAAAATGCGAAATATGCGGGGACGTTTAAACGTTTCAAACGTCCACAGCCACGTCGTTTCAAACGTACCCATGTCACATCTTCTACTTCAACACTCAATATTTTGTAATATATTGACTTAAATAATAAATAACAGTAATAAAAACTAACTTAAATAGACAAACAATACTCTAAAATAAGAAAAACTGACAAACTACAAGATTTAAATAGGTAAAAACCAAAAAAATAAAAATGGTGAGAACTTACTTTTTGGCGTGAAATTCGTCGAGGCGTCCTGTGTGCGACTACATTGCTCGCTCGCTCGAGCCGTGCTAAACACAAAACCGAACATGGCCAACGATGTAACGAACGACGCGTCACACGCGTAGTTATCATGGTTTCCGAGAAATTGAAGTTGTTGCAATCATGACCTGTTTCAATTGTCCCCGGTCTACCCTATTAGTGTACAGTCCTTTCACAGATATTTTACCTTTGACAACTGTAATCCATGAGCAACGTTATTGTGATCACAATCAGTGGTTAACCCAACACCAACCATATAGTTACGTTACGGTACTAAAGGTCACTGTCAAAATAATTGTCCTGACGCTTTCTGTGCTTCGAGGAACTCTTGGCTAAAAACACAGTCACTCGGATGAATTTTCAAATAAACCTGAGGTTGCCTGGTCCCACCAGTTCTCACTGAGTCGTGTAGTTGAGAAAAAGTGAGGCAGACGACGATGAACTGACGCTATCTGCGGCAGAAACAAAAAATATATCATAGCGTAACGTTTACTTTTTGCGTGGCTACTAAACGCTTTTGATGACTGTACTTTGTTCCGCACGTTCGCGACACATGTACTGGACCTATTTTGTATGGGTAGACGATGATAATTGCGTTTTTCGGCTAGGACGGTATTGAATGTAGCATTTACCTATATTAAAGAAACGTTTTCAGAAATAAACGTTGGCATAACTGAAACTGAAAACTTGTAGACGGTCGGAAAGACTTTTCTTTTTGCAATGTAACTTAATAGTTTATGATTTCTCTATCTATGTGGTAAAATATAGAATAATCGTTAAATAGTATTTGAAAAAGCCGTACAAGCTTTAATAGTCGAGCACTTGACACAAATTCGCAAACAACAATAACCGCTGTAGATGGAATTTGAACGAGCATTATGAAAATGAAAACCAGAGCATTAATCAATGTAGTTAACCCACATCAAACTACAATATTACATACCTATCGAAACCATTACGACCCTTGTAGACCAAACATTATCTAGAAACAACCACAGGCCATTTACCAGTCGATAACAGACACATTAAGATTGTCCGTCAACCAATAAATTAGGAGCCTTGTTCCAGGTCTAGTGCTAAACAATTTGCTTACGAAACTGTTGTGCCAAATACGAACCAAGGTTGGAATCGTTGCACTAATAAATATCGACGAATCCAGTACATTGTTGTGACGTGGCCACTGGGCATGGGCATTGACCCGTGTGATCTTTTGATACGAATCAATGTTTGCAATTGTTCAGATTTTTGTAACGTCACGTTTCTATGAGCTAACGACAGTGAATTGATAGGTGCCGCTATTGACGTAGTCACCTACAGATAGGACTCGAAGAAATAAATGAATAGATTTTCAAAGTCTGGCATGTTCAAGTCGATGATCTCAAAAATGAAGGTCTATCTATTATTATCTATGCAATTTATGTGTGTGTGGCGTTTCTGATAATTGAAAGCGAATACAGAATCTGAAATAGAGTAAAGTGGTTAAAGGATTTTAACTTTATATCGAACTTGATTTTGAGCTATTGGGTCCTGCGTTTGTCTATATTTTGCTTTAATCTCAATAAATTAGAATTCACGAAAGCCACTGACTAACATGAAAGAAAAGAAAATAAATTCCATTTTTCAATTCAACTTTCGAAGCAGTTATTGCTGTATTTTATATGCATCGCAATATTTTCTTCCCAAAGAATTAAATATAGCACGGTTGGTGCCTTTTGGGTGTGTGCCAAAATGTGCCTTCTCGAGCTACTTTAGTAAGACGTGTTAGGCTTACTTCGCAGTGCATGAGTGATGGGATGCAAGGCTCAGTCTTGCTTGTACTACAGCATCATAGATTCAATCCTTTTACAAGTTGAGCATGTATGATGTAGAAAGATGTGGAGCTCATAGAAAGGTGGTTCATAGAAAGCTTCTAGACGGTGTGGATATTAAGGAAAATCATAATGTTGAACATTTCCAAATAGAAGGTAATGTAGGCAGACAAGACAGAAGTTACTATAGTAATAAACAAAGCAAAAACAATAGTTATGATAGACTAAAACGCTTATAACAACTGAATTCATTTGAAAAGGAAAACACGTAGCAGTCAAACAAAAAAGTAAAAATTTTCAAGGAGCAACACCCATTTGCATTGGCAATAAAGGCCAGTTGTGAAGCTAAAAATGAACGAGTAAGTACAGACAAAAAGTTGGCAATATTAAAGCCTGCTAGTTTCTTGACAGCGTAGGTATCATATCGCGAGGCAGCAGGCGTTGAAAATTTTCCAATATATCAGCCTAACATAAAATCTCTTGATATTTTCATCTTTTATTTCCTACAGCGAAGATAAAGATTTATTTTGTATTCTCAGACGCTAAAAGCCGTCGTCTGGGTATTAAATAAACACGATTACTTCACAAATCCGAAACAAACGGATTAAATATTTCAACGAGGATTTATACCTTTCATAACGAAAATAGCTAAGCATACTTTAAGACTGGTAAATGAATGTTGATAATGTTTTGTGTTAAGAAGTTTTTTGCGTTGGAAACCCCGGCTATTCAAGAATCCGAGACTGTCTATCTGTCGCATTGTAACGTCTGCACCGTGAGAAAGAAAGTCTTCTGTAATAAAAAGAAAACGTTTAACTGATTCAACATTACGACTGCTACGTTCAACGTTTTTACTATATTTTGTACTGCGAACCTCTAACGTAAACTTAAAGTGAATTCAAATGAGTATAAAATGGAAGGATCTCAGTAGGTGGCGTTATGTAGCTTCTGTCTGCCGCGATAGGAAATAAGCGTGAGTTTATAACATAACACAACATCACGCCAGTAATCCCCGAAGGGTAAGGTATGCAGAGGTGTCCGTAATTAGTACACCCATATTTCGCTAATCGCTCAATTATGTTTAAGCCATGGGTAGGGGGCGAGCTTATTGCTATCAATGGGCGCAAATTAACAATCTGTGGCTGTTACTGACAAATTCCTGATGGAAAAGCCTGATAACAATTATCTCGACAAGGGCATCGACTCTCTGAAGGACCTCATGCTCAGTCAGTAGCGATAGCAACAACTAGACCAACGAGGTAGAGTTTATATATGCAAAAATAGAATAACTATACTCGTTTCACACATAAAAACATTATTTTTCTTTACATCTATGGGTTACGCTAATTGTTCCTGTTTTAATAATTTAAAAAAAGATGCTACAAAATACTTAGTTGATTTTTACGTTACGTTTACATCCCGCGTTCCAGTTAGGTACTGTGATCATTACGTTATACGCAGTTTCCGAGTAAACCGATCCGGCTTCATTTGTAACACAATAATTTACGCAGCACAGTTACACGGACGCAAATTAACGTATTAGGCAGTCGAACGATGTATAAACCAAAATACATTTCCCGCTAACATTTGTAATCTAAACAGACATTGCATTGGAATTTTAACGAGTATAACACGATAGTAATCAATAAATAAAGTAAGGGATTCAAAGTAAGAAATACTTGATTATCAGTATCAGCTTTTGCTTGCTTTCAGTAATTGTCTCAGGGTCGTACTAATGGAACAACAAGTTTCATATATATCAATCCAGGTTATAAATTTATTTATTAGCAAGAAGGCTACTATGCTAAAATGGGTTTGGGCCGTTCACGTCATGCACGATGATCGTTGGGCAAAAGTCCCCACACGATGGGTCCGGCCCAAAAAGACGTGGCGAGACGATCTGGATCCGAACCGTGTGAGTCGGTTTGAGGAGGAACGAGAAAAGAGCTCATGAAAGAAATTAGAGGAGGGCTTTGCTCAGCAGTGAAACAGTTGAGCCTTAAAAATACAAACTTGATAATTCTAATTTCGAAGTCCGTTCGATCTAAAAACCCTGAAAAATCCCTTATACATTACAGTTTTGCTAAACTATGTGTATGAACTATATACAGCTTAATAATTTAGATGCTGTTACGCTCTCCCCATTTCATAGTATCGACGCCCTATCAAAATTATTTCCACAAAATAATATCAAAGCATTGTTTCACGCAAACAATTGTTTACCAAACCCGAATTCGTTATAAACCGCTTACAATCTACGTTCTAGTTCCAGAATATTCCATTTCACGTGTACCGTAACCAGTGTTTATACTCCATGTTTGTTACCTGGCATTGTTAGTGAGCCTTCTGTTTCTGCTACAGAGCTGGTTGTACCTACAATGGTGATATACGGTCGTGTCACCCCCCTGAGCGTCCCATATGTCTGAGATACAAGTCCCGACTATCTGAGGTTCAGGTGCATGCTTGCTTAATTTGTCAAGAGAGATCACTCTACTACCACAAGGGTAGATCTTGTGGCCGGTTTAAACTTTAAGTTATATTCGGTAGGGGTTGTTTAAGGCTTATAATGAAGTTATTAGTAAAGTTTCTGGGGATTATGAAAGGAATTTACCGATTTTCGTATTTGGTAAGAATTTTTACTAAGACCTATTTGTGGTGTTTATAAGACTTGCAGACTGAACCAGGCTAACTAGACTCAAAGAAAAAGATAACATAGAAAGGTTTATCAAAAGAAAGTTCATAAAAAATCTGATGCTGTGTGTCAGAGACGCAATAAAACAAACTGGTAATACATTTGACAATTTACATTTTTATATAATATGTATTATCCAGTACATTTTCAGTATAATACGGCCTTACTCTGTATAGAATTCCCATAAAATGAGAGATTCGCAGAAAATTGTTTTGATAACATGATAGGTCGCCCTGCGTAGCAACTAAATCTCTTTCAAGTAGATTGTGATTTCATCGCGTTGATATTATTTTACGCAGGGTTCTTAGGCCAACCAGGTGGACCGAAGACATTGTGAGATTCGCGGGCAACCGGTGGATGCAAACAGCAGGTTGTTGTTCGTTATGACGTTCTATGAGGGAGGCCTTTGTCTAGCAGTGGACGTCTTATGGCTGATGATGATATTAATTTAATTTGTTTGAATAGACCAAATTCAGTTTTTTTTTTCAGAAACATTCACTAATACTTCTTGATATTTCAGACACGACTCAACGACAGCACTCAATAAAAATCACACACACCATATTATTGTTGTACAACATGTCTTTTACAAAAACAAAAACGGAACCTGAACATCATCGTCATGGCTATAAAAAAGCAGAACAAACATTGTACAGTCAATTCTCACGACATCTGTGAACTGTCAGTTTGGGGCGCACACCTGTTTCCTCTGGGATTGCAAATATGTCGTCAGGAAGGAATTCAACTAGTGACACTTGACAAGCGATTCAAGTTCTGGTTTTAAACCGCAGTTTCGAGTTCTGCATGTTGAGTTTTTTTTTGGTGCAATCTACCTTGATGGATGATGACAAGTGACGTTCTGTCAGCGATTGTGGTGACGGAGAAATCAACAAGCTTATAGTAAATATAATTCTATTTATTTTTCTTTAATCAAGCTATAAAATATAAGTGTGGCGTCATTTCTACCCGACTGCCGCGAAGCCCAAAAGAAGGGTTTTGTGTTTGACCTGTATTTCTACATATTGTTCTTAGCCAACCGTTTTAAATTATGCCCATATCACAGAACCTTGAATACCTTTTCAAGTAATGTTAAGGCAGATCCTAAATCTGAAACAATAGCGGAATAATCAAATGGTTTCAGAATCACATAATAAACGAGTAAATTACACCTCATAATCTGGTTTTAGTTCTGTAATGAAATACTAATCTCACATTAAAATAAATCACATACAATAGTTTAATCAGAATTTCGCTGCGGTTCGTTAGGTCCCGATAGTCACACTAACACCCGATTTAATAGAAACTGTACCACCAACAACAATTTGTTTACCTTTGTTTTAAACGTATCAGTGCAGACTAATCCAGATTAATGGCAGGTTTGGTCAACCTTCGGTGCAAACAGCCCGGACCTATCTGTTGCAATTTATTAACGTTTTATTAGCGTTTCACCGGGATAAGGGTGCGTAGAAATATTGCAGGTGTATGCCAAATATTGCCGACCCTGAGCGACTCAATTTCGACCTTTTTCTATCAATCCTCATTTTCTGGTAATTAGGGGTGTTTTCGTGAAGTTTGGGTCTATTAGGTGATTATGTGTTAAATTGTTTTATCACTACGTAATCACGGCAAGTTACACAATTTAGGTCGGTATTTTTTATACTAATGAAACGCAACGCTATTTATTTGCACAGGCGTGAATTGCCGTTTAAATAATTAATAATTATCCAGTTAATAATTAATCCACCCCAAATGTACGCTCTTTGAATAATTAATGCAATATTAAAACTGTGTTTAACGAACTTTTCCCATTGTGGTTGAAAATATTCAGTTATTTTGAGAGTAGTGAAATATCGATTATTGATTATGATACAAAATGAACATCATTAGCGTATAATTCGTTAACGGTTGTTACCACTAATTCTTCTTATTTTACGTAATAAAGGATAATATTGTGATAAATATTGACAATTGCATTAAACATGTTTTCAAAGAGTGAAGAATTTCACACCCGGAGGTGTGAAAGAACACGCCCAATAGAACGCTCGAAAGAGTTTATAATCTTTTAGTTTCGTATTTCTAAAATGAATTGGATTGGACTTCTCAATCCAATATTTTAATATTTAATATATTTTTACCTTATTTAATATGTTAGTACCCATAAAATTTAATAAAAATATTATAAAATTGGTCTAAAATGGTTAAAATGAAAAATCCAGAAGTCGAAGTCAAAAGTATTATTAAGCAAATGTTCCCCGCTGAATTCCTTTCATCGCAAGTGCTTACCGAAACCTGCTTAAAACAACAAAGGGTTACTTAAGTTTACATAATCTTCCTTACAGCAATGGAGCCTTTACGAGGGTTGAATATGACGTCACATTATATATTTGTAGAAGGAATTACTTCAGCCTGTGAGAGAATAATCGCTGATTTTGAAGACATATCACGTTCAATGATTAGGTGATTAGGAATATTGCTAATGTATTTGATACAGCATCACTCCTTCAGGGAAGGTAGACACAAATTTATTTATAGTATATAGAGTAAAGTTTTACCGGTTACGTTTAAATTCCAAGAAATTTATAGGGAGCGAACTTAATGCACACAGCAATCTGATCTGACGGCAAAACCCTATTACACTCAGTGACTTAGGAATCAAACTTGATTGCAAATGCAGCGGTCGCTCTTGAGATCTTTAAATCCTAGAGTGGTCAAAACAATCATACTTGCTAGATGTCTGATGTATGAAGGTAAATTCTTAAGTTTCTCGTCGTTGTCGACTGCAGTTATATCTCGTAGGATGATTTACCTGAAAAGAGATAAAATTCTGTTAGTTTGATTCAGATTAGCGGTCAGACAATCGCTTGGTTTAATGTCAACTCCATAAATGTATTTATAACTGCAATCCCACACCCAACAACTTTCTTTTAAGCTCTGGAGAATCCATAAAATATAACGGTATGCAAATGCAACTCCTTCTTAAATCGGCTTTAGTCATCATGCATCATCAATCATTTATAAAATAAAAGAACAACAGTATCTGTATCTTTGACTGTTTTATTTTATTACGATCACTAAAAGTAAAATACCAAAACGTGATTCACCTTTTACGAAGAAAAACGGGTCGATGATGCACTATTAGAAAGTGTGTTTTAAGAGGCTATCCTGCTTGACTGTACAGCCTATCAGTTTAAATGAATCCAGCTTAAAAACTAACATGATAAACTAAAAGGCAGAGAAAGGATTGAAAGATAACAAAAAGGAAACCTCAACAAAAATCCTCTGAAATACAAATGACGGCTAAATAAAAGTGGAAGACCGCCATGCCCAGAATGCAAAATGATGGTCAAATAATTCGGTTGTCAAGGGGAACAAACCGTAGGAACACGGGCAGGGCACTGACTAATGGGCAACGTCGGGAGGCTTGGCAAACATCGGTGCCTCTTACACGTCCATATTAAATCACGGGCTTTGTCTTAGACCTGGTCAGATGGAGCATGCGTGGTCCTTTGAATAAAATATGCGGCTAGCCGGAGTCTGTCTATAGGCGAGGATTAGCCGTCTGCTTTGTTGACTGATACCTTATCGATTCTGTCTTTGGGGATTACTGACATTGCTTGAGTACTATTGCTTGCGTACTATATGACTGCTGTGTTTCGTATCTATTCAATTTTAGTAAAATAACAGCTTGTAAAAATGTAGATAGATGAAAGAAATAAGTTGAATATTATATCTTAGATATAATTACTACTTTTTGAACCTCCGGAATCAACAGCATACAACAGAATTTAACACTCTACCTGCCCATTTCTAAAACAAATAGAATAAAATTTCCATTAAACGTTATGTCTGCAAAGGGGAAAACGTTTAAACAATCAGGGAAGTAATATTATGCGCTCACTTACAAAGAACCCCTTGCTCATTTTACGTCAAGTACCTGCATTTATTTAATCGACTCTCCTGTCTGTGGAATCAATTTAAATACAAGGTTTAATCTGTAAAATAATGCAAAACACCTTTGTGATATTAGAGATGAGTTAAATGAAAGCATATTTTCCAATAAAACAAATACATCTCAAATTAGAGCAGTGTTTGATCAACAAAGTAATTGTGCCCTTTGATTTCTAAGAAACAACACATCAGCTGCTTACCATGCATCAGTGTACGTGTATTTGTTTGGCCCCTAATGCATCCGGGTCGAACTACTTTTAACTTGCATTAATATTATAACATTAGAACTAATGCCTGTTGAAATTAGAATTATTAATAGCCCATCTCAAGTGGGGCAGCTAATAACTGTTGCTTTGAATTAATTTTTAATCAAGATGTATGCTTACTTCGATAAGTTGGTCCAGCGGAAGTAATTCATTCTAAACCGATTCATCTACTGTTTATATTTTATCATGTTTGAGTAAAAGCGTGTCTAATTAATTATTAAAATGATGCTATCATAATATTACTGGCTTAGTAAATGAGATTACTTTAAAATATATCAAACTCAATGAACGTAACGCTTTAGCCATTTGCTATAATCAGTATAAAAGGGCTCGGATAACGTCGGCACGTCTCGCCAAAATAAATTCTAATAAACTTAATTAAGCTGTACAACGGTATTATCTCCGTCAAAATTTACCTCCCCAAATTAAAAGGCGAAAAAGTTAGCCCCCCGCGCTTGAGTGTCAAAGGAAAATAAGATAAAGTTGCTCTCTACGTGACTCAGCTATGCAAACATTTTTTTGAGTAGAAAACAGCAATGCAAATAGATGAGGACGCTTTAGACAAGGCTAGCCTGATTGCTTCATTCTTTTTGTTAGGACGTATCAAGCAAAAAGTGTTGTTGCATAAAACATTTTTGATGAGAGTGAAATTTGCAATGTTGCTAAATTAATACGACAAATGCTACAAGTTTCATAAAAAAAGAAAGTGCCAAATTTAAACTTCATTCCTCTTCATACACACAAAATAAATAAGTACAGATTACATGTATGTGCTTAACCTAAAAGTTTAAAACAAAACACAACTGGCCAGCAAAGTTAGCTCTTGAAACCACAAACGAAAGGGGTAAACGGTAACTCAATCTGGTATAATATACGGCTTCTTAAGCGAAACAAAAAAAAACTGGTCCGACCATATTTTTTCCTCGCGATAATTTTGTCGGCTAACATTCAAGCGAATGAGAAGGTTAGAACGAGTGGGAAAGAGTGAAAGAGACAAAAGAAGGAGAAATATAATCCTCGACTAATGATAACCGGTGCACCTGCGTGATATTTGGCCCGAAAATTATGGGCAATACAGATGGAGCGGGATGCTGCTTTGTAATAAGAGGGTAGATGTCGCAAATGCAAAATACAGCGCATGACAACGAGCTTTAATATTTTGAAGCTTGTAGAGTAATTTTGGCAAAAATATGTTTCGTAAATATTTACGGAGCTCCAACATGTAGCGAAAAGGCAACATGCCTATAATAGGTATATGTTGTGTTGCTCTTAAAAGAGGTGTCTTGTCAACTCGAGCCCTTTGGGGTTAGCAATGACCCATTTACCTCATTTTGACTTGAAAACACGTTTCAGAGTCAAATGGACTTTGAGCTACTTTTCACGGTTATATGCTCAAAAACCATGTAAAATGAATGTGGTGCATGTGTACCTACTTTAATGTTTTAGTTTCGAATTTCTTTTTAAAAATCTATAACTGTGGTCATTTAGAGAATTGGCTAAGAACTCAATTGCTACAATGACTGAGCTTCAATTTTATTTATCAATGTTTATTTTGTATATAAACTAAATGTGACGCGTCATGGTTCCATACATTTTGTTATCCTCTTAGAAATAAAATTACGATCAAAGCAATGTGATAAGACAAACGGCAGAATACAGAACTTTAATACAGATTATAGTGACGGTGACACATATGTATCTGTAGACTAAAACCAGCATTACAAAACGTTTAAATATTATGAATGATGGAAAGAAAAGATGATAGATAAAGATTAAACTGATGCAGTTGATGACGTTTGAATAAATATAAATTAATTTATTATGAATAGAGCTGCCCCCAATGAGCCTGACCTGTTGATGGGTATTGAATGTACAAACCGCATTGATTTGTCTCATCTTACAATTAACACAGATACAGAAACTGAATACCTATGACCTTTACTATTGAAACTCATCGCAACAATTGAACAAGTATTTTATATCATTAAAGGGAAAACCACAAAGGCATGACTATGATTATCTACACACCGCTTTGCATTAGGAGAAACGAAAGAATATACCTAATAGTGATACTAATGCAATATAAAACGATGTCATACCTCTAAATCCTAACCCACGTAAGAACATTTTTGTAAATTGTTTTTGCTGAATCTGTAGATAGCAAGTCGTGACGACCAGCCAAGTAAAAACAGGTGTCAGTTTGAGCTCAGGAGCGACTTCAGTTAAAATTCCTTTCTTGAATGTCGCTTCATGCACTCCGTTCTAAGTTTCAACGAAGAGGAATTTTAGATGGTGGTATATGCTTTTGGTGCCTTCTGGTTATTAGGCGTGTCCAGTGAAACTATAAGCCGACTCCAATGTAATTCAAAATAGACTAATAAGATAATGATGAGATGAAATTTAACGAAAAACTGAAATTAAAAATCAAAATAAAAGATAAAATGTTAATTAGAGAAACAAAACAAAAATGCGACCTCAATTATATTATTCGTATTCAGTTACCTAATTACCGGAGGCAGTAGGTTTAATTGATTTGAAACTCTTGCTCCCCAAGTTGCCAGAGTGGTCTGCAAAGCCCCGAATTTAAAAGCGGGTGCCGCAAGCAAACTCCGTGGTAGCCGTGAGAATGCTAGAGAATGGTGTGAACACGTACAAAATGTTTACTTTTCCTTTGTAAAGCTAGTTTCCAAGCTGGCGCAAAGGATCGGCGACGAGCGGGTGGCAAATGTTTGCTTTTACTCGCATTTATGTTTGTTTGTTAACGTAAAAGGAGATACAGTACTTAGAATATTCTATTTAATGAGAGGCGGAATATAAACTCCATTGGGCTCGTTTGCTGTGGAAAGGAAGTCGAGTGAAAAGATACATTCCGTGTCTCAACTTCTTCGAGTGTTTATTTTATATTTTGTCGACTAAACAATCATTGTACATTTTACTTTTTGTTTCATAAAATAAACACTTTATTATACCCGTCCTGGGAATCGACTCCAGGACCTTTGGCTCAGCAGTCGCCTTTGCGTCCACTAAACCAACGAGGCAGTCTGTTCGTCAATGTCATAGTATTAGTACTCAGTTTAATGTACTTCTTTAATTTAGAAAACCATAAATTTACCGCCGCTAGTTCCGCTTCTAACTTGCATCTTTGTAAGACAAACGGTGAAGCGGGTGGTGGACTTAACGACTTTTACTGTTATTGTTATTTGGACTAGGAATGTTTGCCATCGTAGACTGCTGGATGCCGGGGAATATGGATTTCAAATGCATTTTCTTCTGTTTGATATTTACAGGAGATTTTAAAGTAATTCCTACTCCACTTTTGTTTGCTTCTTTTCTTCGTCTGGCCCGATTCCTTTGTGACATTTTGGTGAGCTAGCACAAATGGTATTCGTGAGTTATGAGGTCTCGTCTGAGCACTTTGAGCATTTTAAATAAATGTAGAAGTAACATTTGCGAGTAAGTTATGCAATAACTTGGAAGTGTATGTTTGCTTACCTGAGAGTATTTGAAGTAAATTATTTAGAGGATACGTTCCAACGAGAACGTAAAATTTCAATATTTTTGTCACGATCTTTATTATTTCAGTTATAAGTGATTTGCCCTTAGAATATACTTATTTAATTGATGTACATTCCTAATCTGCAGGAAGTTACTTGAGAAAACACTTTTTAATTAAGTCTTTATTAAAGTTACACTTGAGTATGAATAACATATCATTAGCAGTTACCAAGTTATAAAACTCTAAGAACAGTTAACAATAACAAGACCACATTAAACATGATAATTAAACTTAGCTAATTATTTCGCGAGCACAAAGAAGCAGTTACCGAAATAGAACTCCAAAGTCTACAAACTAACATTAACTGTAACGTAACAGTTATGAGTAACCCGTCAAACTGTAAAGTAAAGTAAAGTTACTGTGACGCCTCATTAACCTGTCTGTGCTACGCTTGAGACTCATTGTGTCAGTAATCGACGCCTTCAATCGCTTGCTTATACGGCCCAGCGATCAGACGGTTAATGTAAACGTGATACAACCAAATTATACTCAGGGTAAGGAGCCTGAGAATAATGTTTATGTAATCGTGAATGAGGCTTACGGTAATATATTATGTGTAAACAATAAACACAAACATACTTGTGTTTATTGCGGTGATCGATTTATGGAAATGTAGACGTCCACTTGTAAAGTTTAAGTTTATTTTATTTTAATCGTATTTCATTCAAGCTCATTCTGATTTACGATGTGCTCCAGGATTTCAAGTGTTCATAAATTATTACAGCTCAAACAATCCATAAGCAACAGTTTACTGTAAATCGAGTCATATCTAAAAATAAACCCCTAACAATTAAATAGACAATACTAGTCAGCCCAATACTAAGAAACATCTTGTTCTAAATACATAAACCGTCGAAGAATCCACACCAAGATAATAATCTCCATATGAATTAATTAAAGCTTGACTTCAATTTAGTATTATTCCTTTTATTGCACATCATAAATTTATGGCAATGACAATTATACAAGCATAACAACTACATGCATTACATCATCATTATCATTGGCAATCCTGTTCGATCCACTGCTGAGCATATAGAACTCCTTTTGTGCTATGCTTCCCTGGTTTGCACAAGTTACAACCATACATACATAATCTCAACCATTTTAGTACAAAGGTTATAAAAATGATGACAAACGTGCATCGTTATAGCATAATTTACTCCGTGACAGTATAAAAAATATCATCAAAACTTGAAATTAGCTAACAACTTACTTACAAGCCATAAAGCAAAGTGACAGGGAGACTCGAACGCTCTAATCAAATCTAATCCAGTTAAAACTTTTCCAATAAGCGTCCCCCACAGATGCATTCCTTCACCACCATCGTAAATGTTTGCAGAATGAGTCACGGACTTAAATGTACGAGGCTCGTATACTTCAGGCTTAGTCTTGGATATGTAAGCCTTGGGGCACTATTGATAATACTTGACCATGCAATAGCATAATGGATTAAAAAGTTCAATGCATTCCGTAGGCGTTGCGAGTTCATTGCTCAAAGGTTCCTCTGGGAGCTATCTTTGGCCCATTGATTTTAGCGCTTTGTAGATAGATTATTCAGTTCAGTCAATATTGCAATATAAAATGGATTTATGAATAAAAACATACCATAACACCAATTTACTGATAAAATGACACTATATCTCGCATGACTAAGGAATATTATCATAACGAGCGATTTTAATATCATTACCTCCCATGAACACATAAACGTTACTATCGTTAATCTTTATTTTAGTATCCATAATAACGTAGCAATAATTCAGCTACTACGTTTAACAGAATTGTTCCCTAATTTCTTTTGAATTAGGTAACCCTTGGAAGCAAAGAAATTGGTTAGGGAATATCCTTATTCCAGTTGTCGGGATACCAAAACTTGATCTCGCGTCTAGCCAACGGGCCATTTAACTAATGAGATAAATCTCCAACCGTGGGGTAGATTTTTACCCCAAGCAAGTGAACAAGTAATCTTTCAATCTTTTAATGACATAAGTTTGGGTACGCGATGATTGTCGGATTTTTCGCTACGATCAAGAGGATTACAAAAAGTCCCAGTTGGGTACAATAAATTAAGATGGTTGGGAAAGTGTGAATAATCTAACAAGATTTTTCCGGATGCTTTATTTTAGCTGGGTAATTTTGCTATTGGGTATTCGAAAATTTTCTCTCGTAACTTATTATTTAGGTTTTTAAGATAAAATAAGTGATAAAGTTGGGTCGGTATACTGTTATAGGTGCGGAACATTTGACAAGTTGCGGTGTCGCTGGCTTCGCATCACAGTTGGTGTTTAATGATAATTATGTTCTCTCAACAGGAAAATGTGTAATATTCTTGTTCAAATGAACAGTCCGTTACTCCGAAATCATTACCAAACTGATCCAAATCCAATTTGCCAGATTAGTTTATCGAAGTAGTTATACAGTTAAAATCAAATCACAAAATGGCTTGATTTGTCTCATAAAAGAAACGTTCAGTAATTTAGTTACCATAATCTCCATAAATATTCCTTATTTGCAAATAAGATATCTGAAGATTTATGTACAATACAAAAAGCGAAAAATATTAATCAAAGAAACAACAGTAGATGGGTATCATCAGTCACATAACACGATCCCTAAGACAAGGAGCGCGATGGAATGGAAACGATCAAAAATGTAATCCATTTCCTTGTAGTGGATGCTTCATGAGATAATAACAGGAGATATATGATCTCCTAGTATGACACCTACTTTAAGTCTTTAATATTCGGAGTATACGCTATGTTTTATTCATAGAGCAGTTTGTTTATCGCACTATTTTAAAATGCACAGACATTTACATCGGTATATATGAAGAAATACTTTCTTGTGTCTTTATAGATGAAGCTCAGCCAGCACATAATATTATGTGAAGCTCAGCCAGAAAATGATGGCTGTATTTCTACCAGAGCTTAAATTCATAGAATTTTGCTACGAATACGAAAAAGCTTTTCCACGAGATCTTTATTTCCTAAGCACATAATAAATTATGAAAATGCAGTTCATAACGTAACGTTAATTCACAAGCCTATAACTTACATAATATAAGCATCTTCTGCTATTCAAAATTAACAATCAAAAACGCATGGAGAAATATTTGGAAATTATATTCAACCTTTAGTTGTTGGAGAGACACTAATAGCAGAAGATTCATTCATTCATTTTTTCAGTGGCATGCAAGCTACTTTCATCGATACTTTCGTGCAAATTACAAGCATGTATATTTGTGGCTTTACTGTGCAGGTTTTCAAAGCATGCAAGTCACTGACATTCAATTTCTTGAGGTCGTCTCACGCCCCTTACAGTGGCGTACTACGTGACTTCAGTTCAACGGCGCGGAATATTTTATTTATTTCCACGCTTCATATATCTTTATTATTAAAAATAAGCGTATCGCATAACTTTGTGAAGCGAGAAAGGTATATGATTTCGTGTATTTTATTTTACTTTTGTGTGCGTTTTGTCTGTGATTCATGCTGTCATATTCTTTTCCGTATTAAAAAGGAAAACGTTTTTTTTAACACTTCTATTCCTACTATCTATCACTTCGATTCTAATCCTAACTTTTATTTTTTAACATGTCTCTTCCGACTTGCAACATGAAAAATAATAAAGATTTCCCTTTATTGAACATGTTTACTCTATGATTCATATAGGAACAATATTTTACCATCAACAAAATATTACACGATATTACTCTTATCTTTTCCTCAATTTTGCTTACCTACACCCATCACATTTTATCTTTATAGGATCAATAACTATTTACATTTAATAAGGGAGGAGTACTACAGAATCATTTTACGGAAAGTCTTCCCTCCGATGTCGTTTCGTTACGCCATTATTCAGAATAGGGGGCCGAGCAGCGAGCACTTAGCGACATTGCTCTTATTGTTATTTTTTAAACTCATTTGAATGTCATGTCAAAATGGGAAAGTGATTTGCAAACCAGCGTGACTTTTGTGACTATAAACTAGTTTCAATCTGTAACTACAGTGCTTTCTATACTATCTAATCTAGGCATGCTAAATCGAATAAAGCTATAACTAGGTATAACATTGTCAACTTGAAGAATGTCAATGTAATCAAAGAATTTAATCAAGAAATCGATTCTGCTGAAAACTCATTATTTTACAATACAGGATCAGTTTTCAATAGAATAAGTTAATTTAGATACAGAACATTTTATACTCTTAACGAATTGCCACTACTTTCAATTAAAAATCATTTCATAGAAGAGCATGAAACATTAAACTAGTTCAAGTTTACATCACTGAATAATCAGACAAAGCAACGGATATACACAACAACAAAGACAGTAAATAAATTAATAATGATTTGGAGTATGAAGGGCTTAACATCGCAATTGAAACTTCCGTCGGCCATACATCATGACATGTGATATTTGGTACGACATGACGGATCGTAGAGAGCCAGCTTAAGTAGGACAACCATGCTGAATTGCGAACTACTTTAATTTAATCCGTTTCCATTGTAATTGTTGATTAATTGTGTCGTTTGCACGTGTCATTGTCAAGTGTTGTTGTGGGATGTTGGGTTTCAAGATGGCCTACTGTGAAATGAGATATAGGAATAGCATTTCCAAAATTCGCCTATTTGTTACTATGTATTCTATACTTCTCTATCTTCAAACCTCGGTCTACTGGCAACTGCTGAATATGCAGTCTTGGGTTCAATTCCCAGATCAAGCATAGTATTATTGGATTTTTCAGCCAGGTTTGGTCTAGTTTTATGGCCGGTTGAATTCAAAAGTTCTGCTCTCTTATTCTCTTCTTGGCGACATAATGATTGTTTCAGGTACAATTCTGCCTAATCCTATACATGATGTCATCCTATCTTTGAGCTCGCTTCACCGTCTAATCTTTGATTTGGTCTCACTTGTCCATTATCATTACCATGATACGGTAATTGGACGCAATCCAGTGGAGAGATCAGAGTCAATCTTAATTTTTCACAATTAGCAAGACCAGACATTATCTGCCTTGACGTCTATAACTCTATACGGTTCTCCCCATGGTCCGTGTCGTTAATTGCTATAATCATTGCACTTAGCTAACGGATAAGGATCTTGGCTCGTTCAATACTTAAGTAGCCATCTGGTTTTATGTTTAAAAATATATTTGCCGTAATGAGGTAAACAAAAATGTGAAAGAATAAATATTAGTACTACTAATATTTATTCTTTCACTATTAGTAGTACTAATTAAAACTGTTCGGATATTTGCCTGAAAATTATTATATATTCATCTGTATCAACATAAAACCGGCTTATTTGAACAAAACAGTATTAATGTAAAACCGCGTGTCATCGTGTATCAGACATGGCCTGATATTAAAGTTAGTCAGTTTGTCCTGGGACTGACATCTGATACCCACAGCGCTTTGGGAATTCGTGACATGTTCGGGTTAAATGCATTTTGTTTATTATATTCCACATTCGAGGCTCTTTGTTATCTTTCAGTGGACTAAATGAAAATGTTTTGTGTACATTCAGGATAATAAGTTTTATTACTGCTATAAAAATGTTTTAAGCGGGTTTCTCTTTTTAATGTTGGTAACAATTTACAAGTCTGCCAGGTAATGACTACATGAAAACATTACTGTCCGAATTAAAGCATTAGTTTAAGCTTTATTGAAATATATGAACACTTTTGTTTATGAACAAAAAAATGCGTATATTAACTTTCAATTGAATTTTATAGGCACCGTCACTGAAAGCGTTTCATTACATTGTATTGATGACCCAACCTAAATCTCCTTTAAAATTGATTCTATTCACGCAAAAGCATCACTTTCTTTAAGTGACTTCGACTAATCTGTCCTGCGTACATTAGTAACCTCTGGTTGAAGAGATTCATTAATCCACCATGGGTAGTGGACAGGTGACTGACACGACGTCAAGGGGAGAAACAGACACAATGTACTACATGAATAATTTCTTTTGTGAAATTATGTGTGAAAAGTTATGAGAAAATCGCACTTGACGCCATTAACGTGATTGACGCACGATTTTTGTTACGGCGCGCGGCGTTCGCTTTACTACTGTGTATCACGATTTGATAGTTAGCCATGAGTTTTTATGGCATAGTAAAAGTGGAAAAGCGATATCTTTTTAACCTTTTCTCTGTAGACGTGTTGTGGTAAAGTCAGGTTGTTTGTTAGAAGAAAATGAAATGTGAAAATAACAGCGCAATTTGATACTAATTTACAATTTGCGTTACAATCTTATTATCTTAATTTTATTTCATACCTCGACCTACGTGCTACTGTTTACCTGTTATATCTATCCCAGTGATCTAAGATTATATCTAGAAAACAGTTTATTGATGGGAGAAATCTGAAATGACTCGGACTTAGAAATCAAAGGAAATCTTAAGTGCCTATTAAAGCGAAGCAAGCAGAGCACTTACACAGACATTTAATAAAAAAATAAAGAAAGAAAGGCGAAAGAGGATACAATAACCACGCATTCCTTGAATTCTCGACACGAGTATAGTAAACAAAAAAAGAATTTAAACGTTTACTTTTTATGTAGCAACCGGAATCAAGGCGCATACTCTTTGAGGTCGTCACGTCTCATTTGGATTGGCCAGCCATCCACCTAGCAGACAGATCGATCATTTCAGAACTTTTCAACATAACATCACGCCTGTAATCTTCGAAGGGTTGGGCAGAAGTGTATCTAATAGCACACGCACATTTCTGCAGTTATGTTTAAGTCCCATGTAATAGCGGTCTATTATCATCAGCTGGGCACGAATTTAGACTCCGTGGTGGCTATTGAGAAACTCCTGATAGAAAAACCCAATAACCCAGGACCTCATCTTCCTTTGTTCTCATATTATTACATTCGCAAAATATTATATTCGCAAAATATTATATTCTCGAATTATTATATCCTCAAAATATTCCACAAAGAACAATCACAGCGAAAAATGTTTTTTTGAGGGTTCAATAATAAATATTTGACATCATCACATAGGTTATTCATCACATACAAAATATTATATTCTCGAATTATTATATTCTCAAAATATTCCACAAAGAACAATCACAGCGAAAAATGTTTTTTTGAGGGTTCAATAATAAATATTTGACATCATCACATAGGTTATTCATCACATATATTTGTCTCGGATGGGAATCAAACCTACAACCCATCATATTGTTGTTCAGCAGTACCGTTTGCAACCACTAAACCAACGAGTCAGACTTTACAACTTCCTCATAAAATAGTATCAAGTCTAAGTACACTGCCCGGCTGTAAAAATAGTACAGCATTAGAAAAACGCTCGCTTCTTTAGAACATTGTCTCAGTTACTCATTCTTTACCTACTTACTGACAGTCTGTTTCCAAAGCTTGATGGGTAAGTTTTACGGTACGACAGTGTACAGTGTAAATACTTTGACCTAATAAAACATGTATCAAACAAGAACCTTTTGAGCAAATAAAGTGTTGTCCTACAAAAGAATCGTAAACATTGTACTTCGTGTGCGAACATAAACATTGAGCGTTTCTCTAAACAGAGTGGAGGTTTATTCGCTACATTCCAATGGCTCCCGTTTTATTCGAGAAACCCAGTGGGAACAGGGTTACCGAACGAATCACTAACCCACTAACAATGAGCTTTAAAAGAGGAGTCCCTTGTGACTTGGATGTTTTAACTCGAAGCTGCTCTTACATTTCGACAAACATTTTCGATTTTGCTAGTACCTATTCTTTCTGGTCTCCTGGTATAGCTTGCAGAATTCTTTTCTATATTGCGTATTTAAACTCCAATTGTGCAAGTCGTAAGTTTATTTCATTAACCCCCGATCAGAAAAAGAGGTTCTATAAGTTGTCGTGTCTGTGTCTGTACTCTGTAGCATCGTAGCTCCTAAATGAATAGATCGATTAAGATGCGGTTTTTTTTTTTGTTTGAAAGCTGCTGGTTTCGAAATTGTTCATAGGCTCATAGCTATAATTCATGAAGATCTGTTTAGGCGCTTCAAGATCATCAGCTCTTTTATACCCTGTTACACCAATTGCTAATTTAAAATTGTATTTTTACTTCTTTACTTAACGCGCTTATCACAAAAATATTAATAAAGTTCTTTTATTGAAGTTATAAAAGGCCGAGAGACAAATTTTAATTTAGAACTTTTCAGAGGTTTTTTTTTGTTTCAGGGGTTACTTAAAATTGTTCTTGTAATTTTACTTACACATTATTTTTCTACCATAATTATCCCAGTCTCATTAAGAATGTTAAAATTCTGTTTTAGGTAAATGGTCGTATTTTACGAACATAATATTTTCCTTTCATTCTGAAGTACAATAGTAGCGACATTACAGCCCTCTTTGCAAAAATACTCGTAGCTTTACATACGTTTAATGAGAGAAATGAGAACGGTAGAATTTTGTAAATATTTTTTAAATCCAAATCTAAACCAACAGAAATTTTTGGCGTTAAAATAAAACTGTTGCTTAATTTACGCTACAAACAAGGATAAAATTATGCCAACACAGGCGGTAGTGCTGTGCTCAAAATAGCATTTGTGCAAAAATAACCGGCTGTTTCCCACAGCCGAGTACCGTGGGCAAACGTAAACATTCCTAGTTGGATTGCAAGTTCATTGGCTCTTATAACCAGAAGCTAGTTTGACTTTCAAAACAGAAAGAAACGAATGATAAATAAAAATGTTCAAAATATTCCTCTTAAAATAACCTGCCGATTTTTTACACAATTTTCATTATATAATGCAGGATACTTTAGATTAAGTGTAGAAGAAATTAAAATGTAAAAAAGACAATTCTTCTGCCTTCCGCCTAAGTTTTACTTATGCAGTTTTCTTCGGCAGTTTTATTAAAAACTACGCTACACGCGTTTAACGTTACGTCCAACTTCAGATTTTCTTTGGCAACTAATTTAAAGTTATTCTTGCCAACACTTCAATGGATATGGATGAACCGATGCAGATTCAATGATTGCGATCATTTTTCCTTGAATGGAAGTTCGAATAAGTGAATAAACTGTATTTTTTATGCGATAGTAATCGATGTAATCAAGCAGCACAAAGGCGGGTCATTAATTCGATGGCAGCAATGAACAACAAAAACATTTTAACTGACTCCGCGTTCCGGACTGAATCTTAATGCACGTTAATCTAAATTTCAATGGATCTGAAATAGGGTTGTCGGTTACCAGCGTTGTCTTGATCCCTTAGTTAAAGGTTAGTGCTAACAATTTCAGGAAAATATATATCAATATATACAAATCTTGTAAAGGATCCTTGTAAGTTTGATGTAAGAGATAATCTCCGGAACTGTTGATACAATTCTAAAATTTCTTTTACTGACAGAAAGCAAACTTGTTTGTGGGTGCGATACGCTATACATTATATTTATATCATGCATATTAGCCGTTCTATATTTTTTTTTGCGTACGAAGTCCCTGGTGAAGTGCTAGTTCGTTAACGGTAATAAATGTGGTTTTTGCTCTATATTTAGTTGTTGTATCCTTTATTTTGAAGAGATCTTTCGTTTCCAGTAGCCATGAAAGCGAAACAAAGTCTTTTCCGTAGTCAGGAAGTAACATTTCTTTGCATTTGAAGGGACAACAATACTAAAAGAATTGGTTTCCATCAATCAACTTTGTAGCTTCGAACGACCCAGCAGCAAATCGCTGTGTCTTTTTTAAAACAAATCCTTTACATTTTGTTCCGTTTCGCTATCCCACCGTTTCCCATTTCTACTGGACACTGGCTGTTCCAAACTTAGTCGTTCGTATAAATTCGGCACATTTTTATTCGAAAAGTACGAGATTTTAAGGTTTCTGTGTCCCTGTGCCCAACCCTAGTCATAAAATAGATGGCGCCAAAATTAAACGATTTAAACTCTTTAACCATTTTGTTGTTTACTGTATCTTGAACTCAGTAAATTGTTTTTACAGTAAACTAATAAAATCGGTTGAATAAGTAGTTTTTTGACTTCATTCTTCATAGGATTGGAATTCTGCGAAACGATTCCGATAACGTAAATAATTATACCGTTTGAATCGAATCGACAGTTTTGCGATCAACAATTTTGTTTTACTTCTTCGAACGAAGTGATTTCCAGATATACCTACTGAGTAAATACACATAGGTACCAAAGGTACGTAGGTAGGTGGGTAGATAGGTACAAAAACAATGTAGATGGGCATTTTATTATTTCTTTACACTCTTGGTTATAGAGAATTCAAAGTTAGGATAGAAATAGCTAACATGGATATGAGTCAAAAATAAATATTATTCGACCTTTTCAATTTATGTCTGGTTTATTAAATTATTATTGTCAATCATTTTTATTTTGCAATTAAAATTCATTGCCAGTTGGTTTCGAACAAAAATAAACCGTATTAATCTATTGTAAAGCCATTGCCTACAGCATTTGTTCAATGTTCGAGTGAAAAAATTGTTTCCCAATCGGCATTCTGTGTTATTTTTGTCCCGATATTCATTCGTACTGTATTGTTATTGCGACCATTACTCATCATTGTTTTATTGTTCTTATCGATATAACAAACATGTGTCGAGAAACAACTGGACGTGCTTTTAACAACAAATAGAAACGTTTAACCGCGATAAGATCGCTGGAAATCTCCAAACAATTGAGAATTTTAAAGTTCGATTGAGCGGAATTAAGAAACAATGTGTTGATAAATTTTTTTACCGTGTGTGCTTTAGCAGAATCATAATAGGATCATAATCTGAATTACGATACAATTTGTAATTGTTTACAAATTAACCTATGTACTTATGATATGTTTTAAACAGAAGCTGTTGGTGAACCTATATTAATAAATAAATAAAATAAAAATAAATTGACTATTCATAATTATGTGGCCGGCCACTTTTAAGCACCACATTTTTTTACTGAAAACTTAATAAGAGAGCGGGTTAATCGACTTGAACGCATGATATTTTTTACCCAACATATTGGCTTCGAGAGCAAAAAATCTTTGAGGGTTCTATTAAACCACTGTAAGACTTCAACATCAATAAAAACAGAAAACAATACCACCCCAAAAATTAAGCTCAACAAAAACTGTCACTTGACAAAAAAATCAAACAATCAATAACGATTTGCAGTTAAGCATAGTTCATTGTGCTAAACGTTCGAGCCATTGAACGACAAAGCCTGCGACATCTTGCTGACAATAGGGCGTTCTGTACCACAACCACAATGGGCTTTCGGTACCAAATCGCCCCACAAAGCTCTCGGAAGCCACTCGATATCCGGCACTAATAAAAACCGGATTCCGGATACCGCGATACCGAATACGGCGAGTACACTTTTTGTCCGCAAAAAAGGAGAAACCCCCGAAATTTAGAGCCCACTCATAAAGTACGAAGTTTTAAATTTTCGAGCAGTTTTTGTTGGCTTTATCGTTTGAGGGTTGGCTCCGGTGGAGTGGGTGGCTGTCCTGCCTGTATGCGCATTAAGTACTTACAGCCTATTTCTGGATCTGTAGTGGTCAACAACAGAATATAGGTATACATCAATCTGTTGGAAATTGTGTTCACATGACATCCAAGACAGCTAAATTGTTTCTCTTGGACTTCGACAAGCGTCATTGTATCGGTGATTTTCTGGTGGTCGCCACTGTTGATTATGGCTTCCAGAAGTTGCAGTGGTTTGGGAATAGTGTGGCGGGCTGGTCTACCTACATATATTTTGAACTTGCGTTAGTCAGTTTCTTTTCATAAATTGTAGACGCACTGTGTTTAGAATCTTGATTGGTCTCACTTGGCACTTTATGCAAGTTAGTTTATAATATGTACGAAAGTAAGTAATATTCGTCTTTGAAAAATTAATTACAATTTCGCATAATAGTTTTTCTTTGTTATGAATGGCTGTCGAACACGAAAGAACTCCCTAGATACTTCAGTTCTTATTTGTTTTATCGATTTAGGTTCAATATCCTTCAATTTATTACGTTGTGACACAGTTTACTGTTTATATACGTAAGTTATTCTAATAACGTGATTAAAAGCCTTATTAAAGGATCTACTTTTGATGAAATATTGACTTTAGCTTACGAAGACAGCTTCGGAAACATCTTATATAATTTTAAGTCTATATTAATTTTAACGTAACTCAAATAGATTATGATGAAAAAATAACAGTCAGGCTGAAGTGAGAGTTGGCAGACCACGTAGCACGAATGCACCCAGAGAGATGGGCAAAGATCGTCATACACTGGACGCCTGAGGAAGGACAACGCCATCGAGGTCTATCGCGGCGAAGGTGGCGTGACAATCTAATCATATTTGCGGGGCTAACATGGCTAGAGATTGCAATGGAGAGAGAGAGTGATCGAAGGGGAAAGGAGAGGCCATTGCCCAACAGCGGGACACAATGAAGGCTTGTAAACAAAAACATGTCTTGCAGTCCTTTTAACCATCAGTTCTTGTAACGCGCAGAACGAACACAAGAACAGATTAGCCGTGGTCGGTTCTGAAACGCTATACTTGTACCCAAAAGATTAGATTACACGCTAAAATGCACAACACTTTCTAACATGCAAGTTCTCCCTCAAAACGAAACCTTGAAATAAAAATGTATCTCACGCGTATTCACGGCAAACATCCCCGTCAAGAAAAAGCGTAAGATCCTCAGGCTAAAACACACAATAGTAAGACGATATGTCTGGAGGTTGCCAAACAAGCCACCCCAATAGAAAACAAATTGACATTTCAATGGGACTCGCCGCAGGAGCAACCTATTTGCAATTCAAAGCACTCTTCAATAACATGCCAACGTATGGAAGTAAGTGCGTTTTGAAAAGGATCTGATTTCTGTGGATACGCGAGAATGTGGTTTATAAGGAAAGTCTGGTCAAAGAGAAGATAATAAGGGTGAAGTGGAGTAGACTTCTACTTCTACAATTATATTTAAAAGGAAAATCTGTTGTTATTTTCCATAAACGTTTATTTATCCTAAACCTTTAATGTACCACTTCAGGGCAAAGGACTCCCCTCCTTCCACTTTTCCACGATCTAATGCAATTTTAGGCTAGTCTTTGGAAAGAGTCCCATCTCATCGTATTAAGTATAATATGCAAATTAAATCTAACGCGTGCTACCTAAGTGTTTCTCTCATTAGTTGGAAAGATACTGATTCTCGTATCATTTCATTATAATTGTCTTTGCAGAATTATACAAATAATCTTTGCAGCATTAATTGTAGAATGCAGCGAAGATATAATTTCTAATTTGTCGCCACAGTATTCATAACCACTGTCCCCGTACTCAACAACTAATATAGCACAGTAATAAGGTTATTCTATGTGGAATCGTATCTAAACAAATAAACTCATGTGATGTAAAGTGCATTAACAAAGTTCCCTTACCCCGAATGAGTCAGGCTCCCTGCGGAGAAGACGCGCCCCCTGCAGGGTAATTCAACGAGTAGGTACCCACTGATACTACATTTATTATGGTTTCCAATTCAAAAACTTATAATAGAGACTTGTAAGCCTTTTGAAATCGAAGAGATTGGATAACTTTTTATACGGTTTTTATCAAGTTTTTGCAAGATAATCATTTGCACAAACTCACTTTTTCTTCCGATACCATTTTCTGATCGATCAACGATAATAATATGAATTTTAGAAGTAGTAGACACAAAATACTTTCCTTTGTTCTAGAAATATTGATTGAAAAAGTAGTAGTTAATAATTTAATGACGGTAATTTAGGGAACCTTTCTACCAACCGAGATATTTTACGACGTAAGTAAAACTTTTACTATCAAATTACAAGAAAAAGTTTCGTAATGTAAGTTTATTATCACGAAGACGGATATTAGATTTAAAACCACTCTACAGTGACTTACTTATTGACGTATTGTTCTGCTGATTCTATTAACGATAGAGATTGCAAGAGAAATTTAATTATCATGATAATTATCAACGCAGATTCATAACTGGATTTCTTAATCATTCTTTTTTTATATAAATAATCTCTTATTTTTAATGTTATGTTATTATATTATATTTGTAGTTTGTTTTATAATGTACCTACCTAATAAATAACCTTATTAGAGACCTTGTTGTAATACACGTGTTATAGAGTATTTAGAGTATTTATTAAAATACAGTTCATACCGTCTATTTTTGACTTAAAAACCATAATTTCATTTGTAAGTTTTAATGTAAAGAAAATAATTGTTCTATTCTAAAAGTACCAATTATTTTATTTGTCAATTAATTTAACCACAATGTTTGTGACCATTTCTTTGGAGTTTACACGTGGAAGCGGACAATTACATTCAGATATACGTCGAGTTTTATTTATGGTGTTTTTATAATTTTTAACTTCCAACCTTAGTTGAAAGAGATGTACTTAGCTATCTACTTTTCTTTCTTTAGCTCGTGTCTAAACTTCCCATGTAAATCATATAATCCGAAATGGGTACGTTCAACCGACGACAGAAAACGTAATCATCTGGTACGCATCCTCTCGTAACAGGCAATCATTCTTTCAAAGCGACGACAATGTGAAAGTATGGCGTTTAATATTAGGAGCATTACGTCACACATTTCTTTTCAGATCTTTATGAAAAAAGCTATGAATCATTTTGTCTACAATTAGGTAAAACTAGAAAAAAGGCTTTTCAATAAAAAGATTAAGGTTTAAATTTAAGTAATCAGTTGTGCGGATCGTTTCCGGTATTTAATCATAGTGGGATGGTTTGGTAATAATGATTAGGTACTTGACGCTAAATTATGTAAATGAGGACGTTTAAATTACATGGTTGACATTTTGGCTTCCAATTTGTGAGAAGGCGCAGCCAAATTGAATCCAGTCTAACTATATCAAATTGTGAAATGTCGTCCATACCCTCAATTCGGTTGTATTTTTTTGTGTTTGTTACCTCATAACTCCGTCATTTTTAAACTGTATTGAAATATATTTCTATGCGAAATGATAATAATACTCTCCGATTGAAATATAGAAATTTCATCAAAATCGGTTTACTAGTTTGGTACATGATGGTCTTTAATAACGTCATTAATGTCATAACATTACGTAACAGTTTTAATTTAACTTTCATACTTAGTTAGAACAAAAGCAAATAAAAGCTTATACACTTACAACATCAAAGTATACGACGCCCTTATTAATCGCTCCTCGTGCGTAATAATAAAACATCCAGCCATCTCCGTAGTGACATAATTATCTAATAACATCCCAGACACGTGTTCACACGGCCATCATACTCCGAACACTTAATCCGATATTACGAAATCGTACATCTGCACGGAGTTAAGTAATCGCACGATTCGTACGAAACGTACAATGGAACTTACACGTGGTCCCGCTGTTACGAAGAACAATAAAAATCATTTTAATGCCCGCCACATATTTCGTTGGGCCCCGAAATGTGCGACATAATTGTCGTTAACAAGAAAACGTAATAAAGTCGTGCGTTCATGCGGAGTTTTATTACTTTGAAAATGGAAGGAAGATATTGATTTTCTTTCTTTTTTTGGGCGATAAGTGATTTATGGTTTTTGTTGAATGCCAATATTAGTGTTGAATTTATATAAAGGTATTTTGATTACTGATAATGAAATCCTAAGATAAATGCTGACAAAATCAAAATCAAAGTATTTATTTCAAGTACGAGAAACACAGACAAGGACGTGTAAAACAACTTCAATTTCTTTCCTTGCTGTGTTAAATATGTCAATAGCTCGACGTTAAAACGGAAACGGGCGCCAACAGGAAATTATAAATTCCAACAATTAATCTTAACTCTTCTCATACTTCTCATACCAAAGCGATAAATATCCTTATCAATTGGCGCCACCATTTTAATTTAAATCCCTTCACAAAAACATGTGGGTAGTTTAACAAAATGCACATTTCATTCATTGCTTGCATCTGTTTACATGTTGCATCAACAAGTCTTTGTTTCCCTGTGACGTAATCGGAACCAAAATTAGAAAATAGAACGAACCATTCTTTGTTCAAAATGGTAAAAATCCGTTAACGGACTTCAATTTTCGAACACATTTGTAATAATAGAGCTTTGGTTCTGACTGCTCTAGCAAAACTATGTTTGTGGTTATTTATATTTTGGGGGAGTTCAAATTAAGTTTTATGAGCCGTCAAAAAAGGTCCTTTGTCTCGAGTTCTTTTGTTGATTGTCCAATGTTGTAATAACATTATATTGACTGGGACTTTGTGCATATTTTATAAGCGTCCGTTGTTTCCTTCCCACTTTGTGGTCTTCAAAGTTGCTCTGTAAAATTATGGTCCATAAATTATTCCCCACATTTTTATGAACGTAGGTACTCATTTAAACTGTACGCAGCCTTATTTACCGGGTCTGTATTCTGCGGTACCGAAAGTAAAAATTAATGAAGCTGTACCTACATGAAGTGAGGATGAGGATTCATTAGGAAATTTTAATTAAAACCGTGTGAGTTCTCAATTTGGACGAAGTAAAAATAATAAGGGTCATCAAGTGAACCAGTAATTTCCTGCGCGTTAGATACTCTTGTGTAACGAAAAATTTATTACCAACTATTTATAGTCGGGCGCTAAAACTCCAGCGTGGGTTATCGTGAGTGTGCCCCGAGCTTTACGAGTTCCGCTACGACTAATTTGTAGTACAGTGTGGATTTAACCTTATCTTAAATGCAGAACACTTGAGATAAGATGAAAAAAATCTTAGAAAAGTTATTCAATATTTTACCTGCGTTTGAGTAAAGTGTCGTTTCATGTAAAATACTGATATTCAGCTGAATCCGGTTAGGCTGGTAACCAACCCAAACATATTTGGGAAAAGGCTAGGCACATGATGTTCACCATTTCATACCAAGTTCATTGTACATACCTGTAACAAGAAAAAAGTATACAGTTAGAATAATCTACAGAAATAATTAAAGTAAAACGAAGTACTAAGTTAATTAAAAACAACAATAACTTTGTAATCATTAATCTTCGCCTAATTTAATAATTTGAAAGTAGGAACAAATTAAAAATATTCTTACTAATTAAATTAGTTTCAATCATGCCTGGAATAATTACGTTTGGGAACTAAATTAACTATATTTTTCATAATGTTTTAGATAGATAGATAGATAGAATACTCTTTATTATGTACACCAAATTACAAAAAAAAACCAATTGTAAAACATTTACAAGGGGTGACACAATGGGCGGTCTTATCGCTTAAAGCGATCTTTTAAAGACAACCTCTGGATGGATATATGGGAGAAGGAGAAACAATACTGCAGGTAGCCTGTGGTGTACCATTTACATAATTATATACAATAAATACACACATATCCATACATAAAACATATTACACTTATATAAATTTACATACAAGTGCGAAGAACTAAATTAAAATAGCTAACAAAAATGTAAGCCTCGGAGACAGATACAGGTTAATTTAATATTGTTCCATATACTTGGTTTATTAATTCAATTGATATACTTTATGTTTAATCTATAGAATCAACGTATTGAAAATAATGCATATCAAACTTTATAATCTGCATATTCTTATTTAAATTATGTATGGGAACTAGTCTAAACAAATGCACCAGTATATTAAAAAATATCATTATAGGAAAATAATAAGAATTGCGTTAAAATTCGTAAAATGGTCACAAACGCAGTTACTATTATGAAAAAAAAGGTCTATTTTAATCTCTGCTAAGATTACTAAGTAATTATTGTAATTTGTAAATTGTAGTCTGTAAATAAACATATTCTTTTAAAAGGTAAAATACAAATCGTATTTATACATTACTACGATAGCAAATATAGACATAACTCAATAAACTTCTACAATACGCAATCGTAATACCAGCTAAGCGTATTATTTAGCAATTTAGCACAAAACGACATTTCGAACAAGCTTTAACCGCAAATCGGTAAATGCATTTGATTTCGAGAATACAGTAATATAATAACTGCAACGAGTACGAGTTTAGTCATTACTTCTCTATCACATAATATCAAGCTTGTAATCTACGAAGGGTTTGGCACAGAGGTACCTATCTGTTGTATAATCCACGTTTAGCCAATTATGTTTTAGTGTCATGTAATACAGGCAATCCTATTGCCATCAACCGGTCATAAATCCAAACTCCTTGACTGCTACTGAGAGATTTCTGATGGAAAAACTTAATAACACTGACCGTGCCCTTATTTGTTTTATATAAGACTAGCTATCAGCCCGTGTGGAAATTATATACTAAAAACTTCCTCCAGAACCACCCTATTTGTGAAAACAGCATGAAAATCGGTGCATTCGTTTTTGAGTTTATCGCGAACAGACAGACAGACGCGGAAGAGGACTTTATTTTATAATATGTACTGATAACATACTTATTAGCTGGACAATATTTTAGACTGAATCAATATTTGTTTTTAATCGAACCCACACCTCATGCTCGGCACTCGCGCCTACGAACGCAGCACTAACAAGGCAGTCATTACTACTCTATCTATACATCGAATAAGTAACCGTCCACACACTGCGATTTGCTGAGTTTTATTGCGATTGACGAGTGTCGATAAGTCCGGCCCCACGCCCGCCCCATCCAATTACTTACAGTATACGAAGCTGCGTGAGGACGCATCCTTATCTAAATTTCATCTGAAGAAGTCGCAGAATCAAGTCGCTTGCCCTTTTATGCGATTGTATCGTGATAGATACATCGCAATTCTATTTTATATCGACACGTATGGAAAGATAAGGCAACGATGCTATCTATTTATACAATTGTGTTGACTTATAATTATACAATCAAACAAACTTACCAAGTGCAGTTCGATTGGAATTATGCTCCTTGTTGTCTCGTCCGAAGATGATGATTGAATACTACTTGTTAGTATCGAGTCGATGTACTCGCCGGCACCACATGTTTAAAGAATCTCTATAAAGTTTCCGAACGCACTCGATGTACTTCAGTCTTCCCGCGGTTCGAACTGTCATTTAGTTTAAAGATGTATCTGCTGGGGCTGATTCTACATCTCAAGGGTGTAGGTTGATACGACCTGCTAGGGAGGGTGGGACTCATCATCTTCGGACGAGACAACAAGGAGCATAATTCCAATCGAACTGCACTTGGTAAGTTTGTTTGATTGTATAATTATGCTCCTTGTTGTCTCGTCCTCTATGATGATTGAATACTACTTGTTAGATGTTCAAAGACACGTTGTAGAATCAGAACCTCTTTATTAAGGTAAGTAATAATGATAACACTTATAATCATATTAATATTAGTTTATATTATTAGTTAAGTTCTAATCAGTCATCAATAATGATTACACTTCTAATCACAACCATATTGGTTTATATTATTAATTAATTTCAAATCAGTCAACTTTACTGACTACCTACTTAACTAAAAAGTATTCAGTACAACAATATTTTTATACATAGGTATAGTCAATCACATATTAATTTTCTGTGAAAATGGCTTTAGCAAATGTTGATTTATTATAGGTAACAATTGGGCGGTTATAGAATCTGCCAAAGACTGCAGAGGAGTCGGTCCAGCCAGCCGTCCTGCGTATCTCGTCAATATTGACACCTTTTAATAGAGCAGCTGATGTCGAGGCATGTCTAGTGCTGTGACTGGAAAATACTGACATATCTATTCCACTTGCAGCCATTACGGTTTTTATCCAACGGCTGAGTGTACTGACTGATACAGCCGAATGAGGTTTTTTAAAAGATATAAATAGATTTGAAGATTCTCTAATATCAGAAGTAATTCTCAAATAATTAATAAGGCACTTTGCAGGACAAATGTTGGGCCTGTCTGAGAAAAAAGGTAGAACTAACAAAGGTTGATGCCTATTATGAGCAGAAGTTTTAATTAGTTTGTCAATTTTAATGACAATCTTATCATCCATTGTAATTATTTGGTTAGTAACAATTGAGTTTATTGTTTGCATTCTTTGTCCTGTAGCTAAGGCTAACAGTGTAACTGTCTTAATAGAGCATGACTTTAAGTTGTTTAGGTCATTATGATTTTCATCTAAGAAATTAAGTACGGTAGAAATGTCCCAAGTGTACTGATATTTCGGTTTATTTGGGCGTAGACGGAAAAACCCTTTAAAAAGCCTTTTGACTCTTATATCTGCTCCTACATGCGGACCTATTACTAGTGACAGGGAAGATCTTATGCAGTTGAGTGTGCCGTAAGATGCACCTTCGTGAAACTTCATTGTAAGGTAAGTAATTACTTCCTTTACAGGTGTTTCAGTCGCATTCAGCTGTTTTGTGCGACAGTAATAGATCCACTCCCTTATGGAAGGTAAGTACTGTTTTAAGGTATTACTTGATATGGACGACAACATGATTTCTGCTGCCTGTTCTTCGACACCAGAGTCTAGGAACGCCTGCCGGATAACTTCCCTGCCAGTAGTGAAAGATTTCGGTGAAGAGGATGCGGTGAGCTGTAATTGCATAAAGTAAGTAAATCATTACTTGGCTTAAAAACTATTGGTTCTGATACCAGTAGCTTTTTGTACAAAGGAAACCAAGGTTGAGTTTCCCAGTAAGGCACGACAAGAATTCCAGTTGCTTTGTCTGTTACAATTTTTTCTATACATTTCAATATAACAGAAAAAGGTGGAAAAGCATAGAAGAAAAAATTATGCCAAGATATTGTAAATGCATCTACTTTATATGCAGAAGGATCTGGATGCCATGAGACATATTGAGGGCATTTTGTATTTGTTCTTGAAGCAAATAAATCAATGTCTGGATTACCATAACATTTTACTATTTCTTTATAGAATATATCATTTAATTCCCACTCAGTATGGCCTAACTCTCTTCTAGATTCGTAGTCTGCTACTACATTTTCTTTTGTATTAATGTAAGATGCATATACAAATATGTTTCGTTGTTCACACCACTGCCAAATAGTTTTTGCGAGCAAGTGTAAGTGTGGATATTGTATTCCGCCATAACGATTGATGTAGGCGACAGCTGTTGTATTGTCTATTCGTATAAGGATTTCACAGTGTGACAACCCCTTGGCAAAACTTTTAAGACCAAATAGAGCTGCTTTTAGTTCTAGGGTATTAATATGCAACTGAGATTCTTGTTCTGTCCATGGACCACTGGTTTTTCCTTCTTTACATGAAGCACCCCAACCTGAGAGAGATGCGTCTGTGTTTATTTCCAACACAAACCTATTCTTTCTGATAGGAGAAACAGATTTGGGTAAGTTTTTTAGCCACCATTGCAGGTCAGAGTGGCAGTGGTCAGGTAATGATATTGTCATTTCATAATTATCTTTATGTTTTAAAAGAGATAGGAACTTGTGTCTTTCAAGCTCTTTTGTATAAAGTAATCCATACTGTATGGCTGGACAGACTGACACTAATGTCCCAAGGACCTGAGCTAAAAACCTGATTGAAAAAGATGTTTTTGTAAGGAGCTTTTTAACAAGTTTAATACACTTTTTTCTTTTGTCATAATCAATGGATATGGACATTGTGTTTGTATTAAACACAAAACCCAGGAACTTGCACTCCTGGGAAGGAGTTAATTGACATTTACTTTTATTAATAATGAACCCTAACTGTGTTAAAAGAGTTGATGTCTGGGTTACATTATCAAGGCACTCATCATATGTTTTTCCTATACAAAGCCAGTCGTCAAGGTATTGAACTGATTGGTATCCTTTTCCTCTTAGTTTTGCTATTACAGGTTTTAGTATCTTAGTAAATACATATGGTGCAGTACATAAGCCAAATGGAAGTACATTAAATTCATAAAATTTTCCTTCAAAGAAAAATCTTAAGTATTTCCTATAATTTGCATCAATGCTACACATGTAGTATGCATCCTTTTTATCTAGAGTTGCCATATATACATTATTTTCTAATATTTTACAAACTGTTCTGTAGTCTTCTAATTTAAAATGATCTGTAGTTACATAATTGTTTAGGTTTTTTAAATTTAAGATAAATCTAAAATTCCCATTTGGCTTTTGAACTAGAAATATGGATGAACAGAATTGATCATCTGATTCATTACACTCACTTATTACTTTTAACTGAATAAGTTTATGAATTTCAGTTCTGATTTGATGCAAATCAAGAGAACAAAATGAGTCATTCAACGGTAGATGAGATTGAAATGGTATCTCGTCCAGAGGTATTTGGTATCCAGATACCCATTTCAGTACCGTAGCATCATCTGTAATATTTTTCCAATTGTTAATAAATAATGGTAGTCTGCCTACCTGTGGTTCTAGCGCCTGCGATTGTAATTGTTGTTGTTCCGAGATGTTTGTTGTTGCCCCTTGTAGTCCTTCACTCGTTGTTTGGCCGATTGGTTGTTTGGCTTCCCTCCTGTCGCTAACCGGTTGCTTGGACGAGGAGGGCCCCGCCAGTTTAAAGTTTTGGTTGTTTTATTTGGGGCCTTGTTGGGCACATAATTATTGGTGCTTTTTAAATCTTTAATAGATTTCTGAACTGCCTTGGTGCTTCTGATTTTATCAGCTAGGTTGCTCCCAAAGAGGAAGGTATCAGCCTCTTCAGTGAGGCAATCTTTCATATCCTTGTTTATGACTGCTCCTATAAGATGTCTTCTGCTGATTGTATCGGAGTGTATTGTGTCACACAGTAATTTTGCTGCATCGTTAACATGTTTGATAATCTCAACCTTGTCCCCCCTCTGCAGGAAAAGTTGTAACGACTTGCCTAGTGCTGTTAGGGCAGCACCTACCAGCTTCTGTCTGTCTGCAACAATAGAGTCCCTTTTCTTGACTGGTTCTGATACGGCTGCCATTATTTCTGGGTTTAGCTTAGGAGGCATTATTGGTATGTTTTCATAGGGAATATATGCATTATATAGTTCATTTCTAGTTTCTTTTGTTAATCCCTTGGCAAGCACGGGAGCCCATCTATTCGCTATTTCAGGATGGGCTGTAGGCCCAACTGCTGTTTGTTCCACTTCTCCCAGAGCAGACAACAATTCTGCATCAAGTGTTTCCTCATCTGGGACAATCAGCCCTTCAGTTGGCAAGGTTGTTTCTGGGACGGATAGCTCCTCACTTGGAGAGAGCTCCTCGTTTGGAGAGGTAGTCTCCTCATTTCGAGAGGTTGTCTCCTCAACAGCCAGCGTCTCAGGCATTGGTGATCCTGGATCAACCAGTTCCTCTGGTGGTAGGTGGGGGCTTGAGGTGGAATCTGAAGCAAGTAACTTGCTCTATAATCGGTGCAACCGATATAATTTTGTAGATCTAGGCTCTACAGCATAGCAACTACTATAATAAACCCTGATAATTATGCATTTTGCATGCCCACAGTGAATCATTTTTGAAACACGTTTATCATCGCACCATATTACGGTTTTGAAATGTTTTAACACCGCCTCACCCCACAGGTGGGCCTGAGTGTTCATAACAAAACATGGTAACTACCTATGCTAGAAATTAACAAAATTCAAAAGACTCACCGTCTGAATCTGAATCCAACTTCTTAAGTTTTTTGTACAAACGTCGTATTTTTCTCTCCATTTTTTCCTTTTTTCTTTCTAACTTTCTCTTGTTACCACCCATAATACCGTTTTTCTATGATTTCTACTAATTTATTAGCAAAATATGCAAGCTGAAAAGGAATTTGTGGCGCCGGTTTCTTGACATAAGAAACGAATGACAGTTCGAACCGCGGGAAGACTGAAGTACATCGAGTGCGTTCGGAAACTTTATAGAGATTCTTTAAACATGTGGTGCCGGCGAGTACATCGACTCGATACTAACAAGTAGTATTCAATCATCATAGAGGACGAGACAACAAGGAGCATAATGGAAAATGTTGTCGTGCTTTTGTTGTCGCGGTACAACATGTTTGGAACACGTTCGTATAGAACAACAATTGTTCGTGCACTTAGAAAACACGTTGATTTACGACTCTCTGTGTTTTCCTTAGTCAATAAATCGCTTGAAAGAGTACGAGTCTTTTAGTAGGTCTGTTGAGTCAAGCGTACCTTTCCATTGTATGAGAAAAGTTCTGGGTGTATCTAAGAGTTGAGTAAGCAATTTGGTCTCGCAATAGATACAAAACTAACGTTGAGTATCAATCTTGTTGTAATATATCCTTGTTCTTTACATTATCGGTATCTAATGGAATTGTAATGTACTGATATTTTGTTCCCTATGTAAGCTTTAAATAGTTTTTTCTTCCTACTATGCTTTAATTTCATCACAATCACACTAAAAACTCAGTACAAAGCGAGTCTTTAATGCTCTAGAGCAATAAAAATGTATGAAATTTCATTATTGCACAGTTTATTTTTTTTAATCGCACCGGTGCCAATCTCAATGGATTAGCTCTATTCAGCCAGCCGATATCAATACTGTTTTTTTACGTACGAATAATTCGTTTCTATCCTACTTGTTCCAAATTTCAAAAATGATTGCTGCTAACTACTAAAAAATGAAAGAAATTTAAAAAAGTGATTTGGCGGGAACTTTGTTAATTTTGCTTGACAATATTTTTGGAAACGATAAAGTGTGATACTATCTGATTTTGAGTGCTTCGGCTTTGAATTAAAATGGAATCATTTAGCGACACATTAACTCCGGAAAACATTCTAAATGAAGCCGACAGTGTTATAGAAAATCTTTTAACTGTTTGATATGAGTTTCTTTTATCTACTATTCCTTTATGTAATAGTTGAAAGAAAAGCAGATTATGCACCTCGCCTTAAGTAATTTATATTGCCCTCGTGCCTGTTAGATTAGAGCCCTCGCTGACGCTCAGGCTCTAAATCAGGCACTCGGTGCAGTAATAAATTACTTTGTGCTCGATGCAATAATCTACTATAACCTAACATTTACAAAACAAATTCGGTGCAGCTTATTATCTTCATCTTTCATACTTTTTTATCTACTCGTCATCGCGGCAGTCAACTCCTTTCAGCAATATGATTCTTAACACAGTTCATCCATTGTTTCTTTGATATTTTTCCCCTCTTTTAGCCATTTACATTCATTTATTAAAAATATCCTCATTCTTCCGTTGCACAACATGCTCCAAAAATATATTTCGGAATCAAACTTCAGGAATTTTCCGAAAACCGGCCAAAACTTCGATTCTCAATCAAAAATTCGATTTCAAACAAAACACTGTAAAGTAATAACAAAATTCATATCTAATTGCAACTGGCACGAATTTTAATCAGGTGTATCCGGGAGCCGGTTAATCAAAGTTAGTCTTAAGTTTTGCACCGGGTATCCGTGGATTCCCCGGTTTTCAATTTTCCAGTTGATTTATCCAAGGATGGTAAGATTAGCTCCAGGCAGGGGGAACGTATGGGGATCTTTCTTATTTGGCAATGCGGTGGATGAAAAACGGGTGCCATGTTTTTTCATGTTCCAGGTTTGAATTTTGGTGTAGAATCTTTGTAATCGACATAATGGAAATACGGCTGTTTCCTTGTGGTCATACAGAAAATAAAACGGTACGAAAGTTACTTAGGTACTTTTTATTTTTTTAAACGCAGACATGTTTATAAATTAAGGTAAGTTTGTATAATTTATGTCTTTGCACTAGAGAACTAGCTGATGCCCGCGGTTTCAACCGCGCGGATGTCGGTTATCGCTACCGATGCCGGTTATCGCGACCAAAAGTAATATTTTCGTACCTCCCTTTCAACCCCTTGAATAAAGTTTTTTTTTTAATTAAAAAGTAGCCTATGTCCTTTCTCGGGTATCAAAATATCTCCATCCCTTTCATGCAAATTGGTTCAGTAGTTTAGGCGTAATTGAGTAACAGACAGACAGAGTTACTTTCGCATTTATAATATTACTAGCTGATGCCCGCGGCTTCACCCGCGTGGATGTCGTTCAAATTATATACTAAAACCTTCCTCTTGAATCACTCTATCTATTAAAAAAAACCGCATCAAAACAACATCCACATTCATACTAAAAACTTTCCTTACGTTCATCTTCATTCCTCCGCATCACATACCGACACTGAAAACCGATTTTCACAATACTTTTTAACTGGCAGTAGTTTGAAAAACAATCAGAAACTACGTCGGGGCCGCGGATTTTAGTACTAGATGACGTGGCCTCGGCACAAGGGCAAAGAAGGAACATGGGTTCGGTTTTTAGTCAGTAGAAGTCTGACACTCCCCTTCGCTCTGCCCAAGAGCGGGGGGGTCATTGGATGATTTTCCACCCACCAAAAAAAAAAAAAAGGTGTTATGTACTCGTAAATAAATGTAGGTTTCAAAAGAAATGGCAAAATCAGTTATGTTGAATGACTGAAACGGAGATTTATTTTATTCGTTTTATTGCACACAGTTATAAATAACGATATTAGTTACCGTTTCAAATCGTATATATTCAATAGAAATAAAAAGTCCGTATAACAAATACGGCAATATCAATGTTTAGATTTCTCTATTGACACTTCACATTCAACTGGTGTTTTTCGAACCAAATGTTTTTCGATTTGTGTATGAACGTGTGGACGATTATCCTGGTGGCGTTATTCTTTATCCTTATGTTTCTTCGTTTCGTTCTCAATTAGCAGACATCCTTAGTATTCAATCACCCCCTTTGCAGCTAAAGCAATATTATAGTCTATCTCTTTTATGTGGATACAAATAATTATGATGATTACAGCGTTTTTCTTTTGTTGCTGACTATACTTTGGAACAATCCTCAGGTCTTAGGGCTTGAAATTTCGATTTGCCTAGGTCCAATTTAATGCCCATTTTTTTCTTTTGTTCGTAATTTATTATCTTCATCATCATCTGCCTAGCCTTTTCCCAACTATGTTGTTTACAAACCGGATGCAGCTGAATAACTGAATTTTACATGGAGCTGCCTTTCTGACCTCCACAACCCAGTTAATAATAGGTAATACGATACCCTTTGGTAAGATTGGTTGTCAGACTTTCATGTCACTGAGTACCTGTAACGACTGCCAAAGATCTATAAATGTATATGGCAGCCAGGACCAACAGCTTAACGTGCTTTCTGAGGCACGAAAAAAACACGATAAGTAATGGGTGGTCACCAATCCTCAGACCAACCTAGGCAAGCGATGCTTAACTTAAAGATCGAACCGAGTGGCAAATATAATTAAGCCACGAGCTAATAATAAGGCGAGTAATTTATATACCTAGGTATTCATTATTGTGTGTAGGTAAGTTAATTATAACTAACTAGGCCCATAAAAACTACTATTGATGTAATAGAATCCAATTAATAACGTTTTGTGGCTTCTATTAATATATACGTTACTATTATCAATTTTCAATTCTAAATAAAGCCCCTCAAGTTTATGTTAGTGGCTTGTATTGTGAGGTATTATGTTGTAGTTGCGTGGTTTCTTTCATAATACCTTATAACTATTATTTAGTCAAATTAAACTAAAATCAAACTGACTGCCACATTGGTCTAGTGGTAGTAAGCACGACTGCTGTGTCCCCCGCACTGTCGACTGCTGTGTGCTGTGTCACTCCTGTGTGTGGTCCCCGGGTTCGTTTCCCCGACCTAGCATAGTGTTAAAGGGTTTTTCTATCAGGTATTTTCAGTAGCATCCAAGGAGTCTGGATTTCTCGCCCCTTATTACATGGGACCTTAACATAACTAGTGATATGTGCACTAATGGGTGCCCAACACTTTGGGGATTATAGACCAGAATTAAAACTTTCAGTTTTAGTCAGATAGTTACCTATTTATTTGAAACTTACTAACTTCTTTTACAACCTTTTCTTTTTCACTTTTATTCATCAATCAGAAGCTTTGATTATAATCTAAGCTTCATCGATAATCGGTATGTACGATTATACAAGAACACTGCCGAGAAAAAAGCAAAAAAATCCGAGAATGCCATTGGATCTCATCGAAAATATTCCGAAAAATATTTTTCAACATCCCCCGTGCGGAATCAAAGCGGAGTTATTTCGAATATTTAATCAAGCCATTTCAATCAGGTTGACTTTTTGTTTAGAATAAATAAAATGAAGGGTAGGCAGGTAGTATTAAAATGTTTCTTGTTGTTGTTGTTCGCTTAAAACAGTTAACACAAAAATGGTCGCTCTAAATGTAGTTCTAATCGATACTTAATCTGGTTTTATTATACCTGTTGCGAAAAATCACTAAGATAATAATTTTAGTTTCCTTAGATATTATTGTAATTAACAAAACAATTCAAATTCCCTAATATTTTTTGAAGTTCTTGCTACTATTTTTAAAAACTTGGTACCTTAAAAATAAAAAGTCCATAAGTATTATCACTCCCCAGAAAAATCTATAATAGAATGTTCTAGAAAGAAATTCAATAACTCAATGGAACAGTGACACGGAAAGCGTTGTGTGTTAAAGACGTCTGCGAGCCGTTTTTGAAGAAAACTGAACTAAAATAACATTGGGAACAGATTGAATAGAAAATGAAAAAAATGTTCTTTCCTTAATACGAAACGAATCTAGGATCGCCCAAAATTGTTCTTTTTGAGTTTAAATTATATGAAAAGGAAGGTGTTTTCATTAACGTTTGCATTGTAGACGGTTACGGAATTACGTTATCAAATCTTAACGAATAATTTAATTGTTTTTTTTTTCTCTTAGTCACTAGGTATATTGTTTATAAGTTAATTTCCATAAGATATACGAATTGTGAATGACTAACAATCACATAGACATGTAAAGACCTCTTGTCCCATCAAGGCAAGTCCTCAAAAGTTTATGAGGATATTTTAATTGCCGCAGCTCCATTTAAAACCCATAAACCGACCGTCTCAAATAATTTTACAACACAACACATTCCGGAAACTCAATAAAAGACGCCATTTGTATTTTCTTTCAACGTCTCATTTCGGGACAATACGCCTAATGTAATGCCACAAATGAATAAGGAATTCCGGTAGGGGCGTACCAAACTAGGGGAAATTTAAGGAATAGCGCACGCCTGCGATTACCCGACTAAATTGTCGGGCAGAACAAATTCGCAATTTCTATTATTCCGACGTTCAAAGCTAGATAATAAAGTCGAATCGGGCACGTATTAATTTCGCGTAATAACATGGTGCGATTTCTCATAGAAATGTTCAAAGGTAAGACTCATTGAAATCGGTGCGTGAAATTGAAATTGTGAGGTGAAGTCACCTCATAATGCGACTTTTGGTGGCATTTTTGGAAACGCACACCTGAAAATCGGTTGACTAAAAGTCGTACACAATTTGGAGCACACCACTGATAACGAGTATATAGTATCATGATACGTGTGAAAACGAAGCGTGCCATATTTTGACCACTTATTATGTCATAGGCACTATTAGTTACTATTCAAACAAGTTACTATACAAAATAGACTAGATTTTTAATCTTAATGTCTAGAGTAAGTTCTTGAGTTGTCACAGAGTAACGTTGATGTTTTAAACCCAATAAGCTATGACAGTTAATAACCTTGTTAAGTATAAAATACTTAAGCCGGGCACGAGAAGAAGGCACCATCTTGCGTTATCTAAGTATTTATATTATTATCTAAATCTGCGGAACAAACCGAAACGGCTACGAACAGAAGGAGTACCAAAGTGAATCCACTCGGATCGGTTGATTAATTCGTTAAGAAGCTTTCACAGCGGGACATAAAAATAGACTGTCCATCTTTCGTCCTACCCTCGGCAATTTGCTTTCACCCATTGTTGCTTTCGATGCCCATCGAAAACTTCGTGGCTCATTTCAATATCGTATTTGATTTAACAATAGCGTAATTATTTTATACTGTCTACCATTTCACATAATTATAATTGCACGTTGAGTGTGTTTCAGAATCTAGACAGAATAGTCTTTTTTTCTTCATTTCTTAGTTATTTTACAGAAGTATTGATTTAAGACTTTAAGCTTGTTCTTGTGCAGTAAATTACTAGAAATAAAAATATTCGTTAAAACTTAAAAGGGAATAGTTTCTGTAAGATCACATTTCATGACAAACGTTAAACACTACGCAAAGAGGACACCACTTCCGAAAATTTGTTTAACTTGTTTTAAAACTCGCAATGCAAATCAAAAAACAATATTGAAATGCATTTGTTTCGAATGAAGGTATGTATACTTGTAATTTATAGACCAATTAATTATCGGCGCAAATGACGTTGAAGAACGAAATTTCTAATAACTGAACCGTAAAATCGTATTTCCGCAACTCGCATGAAGACTCTTTGATGCTCGAGTGTATTTAATTTGAATGTGGAATTCGCACAACAAATACGTATCTTTGTATGTAGTGAGGGGAAATCACGCATCAATAAACGATGTTGGTAAATCGAAATAACCGATACGGCCGAAGTACTGAATAACCTTTCATTATGTATTAAGTATAACTTTATTAGTTACTAGGTTTATTTTCCTTATTTTGTAGGCAAGACTACTTTTAGGGGAAAATTGGTTTGTTTAAAAAAATAGTAAAAAACTACATGATTATATTTTAAAACGTATTTAAAAAAATCTTATTTTAAATTTAATTTCTTTTTTACTTAGTTTCATAGTACTCATAAAAAATGTAGTACGTATTTTTAGAATATTGGCGATCGACCATAAAGTTCACGAAACCACACGCGTAGTTCACAACAATATTTTCAGACTGTAGACTAAATATTTCAACCTAATTAATACAACCGTTCATGTTTCTGAGCATGCAAAACACGTGTCAAAACCCTCAAAAGAAGAAGCTTTGTAATGTTTTATAATCTAAACAGCAATCGGGAGACCATCAATCAATTTAAACAAATTGGGACATCGCAGGAAAAACATGTTTTTCATAAAACCCGAAGCATACCGGGGTACGAATATATTGTAAAGCTGAGACCACACGGAACCCTCAATAAATTTTGATGGAGTATCTTCCGCGGCTTACTGTACTCCGTCCGGAAAATATAATAATCGGGTTATAACATTTGCATATAGATCACTATGTCCGGGCACCCTCGGTTACCTACATTGTTATTTACACACATTTCTTATGAGTGGGTGTAAATAACGTCGAAGCTCAAAAGCGCACATGCGTTCGTATTTGCGTTTCAGGATTTATTTTGCATATTTGTGCGGCAAGTAATTAAAACCGATGGCGGTTTTAATATTTGTGGCGTGATGAGTGTGTGGACCCCACGTAATATATTATCTGTGCTGTGGAACAAAGTGCCGTGCATGCATTAATCATAATGACTTAATAACTCTTCATACGACAAAAAGAGTATAAAGCACTTTAGCCTTTGGCGGTTGTGTTGTGGCTTTGGTGTGTTCCATTTTGTCGCGAATTTAATGAATTCATCTGAATATTAGTTTCTTTAAATAGTATTAACATACCGTAGGCAAAACACTAACTATCTTAATCCCAGAAGTGATTTATTATAAGCACCATTTGCAAAAATCTTCTCAATAAGATAAAGTACAAACAAGAACCCCAAATATTCATAACCGTAACCCTCAATAAAAGTTAAAATAAACAAAATCTTAACTTTCATGTTGATTTATTGCTCATTTGTCATTGCCCCATCAAAATTCTGCATGTGTCACCGCAGGGGGAGCTCATGGTACAGTCACGGAGAAAATTTATATGCTCTGAGAGAAATCCAGCATCGATTTCCTACTGAAATATTCATTCAGGTGTTTTGCATTTAGAATCTTCATACCGAGTTTTGTCTCAATTTTTCGCAATCCTATAGATACGAGAAACTCCTTTAAATAAAATATTTTGCCAAATCCATTAATACTTTAGTCCCTCACTGTACATGAGACAGGAAAGACGTCAATACGGGAGCAGAAGGGGACAGGAAAGCCGGTTATGGAAAACAGACCGCTTTCGTCATGAACCACCCAAGATGTTCTTAATAGACAACTGCATTAAGTTTTTGTCCCATCTGTGCATCTGATAACATGGGAATCAACTCTGACAAATTAAACTGTAATAATGACATCGAAATTGGTCACAGATTCAACAAAAAATGAACATAAAAGGATTTATAATAGGATAGTTTGGTACGCCGAGATTTCCATTAGATTTAACTCTTTTATGAACGTGAAAGTTACAAAAACTTCGAGGTAAGTTAACGAATGAGAATCCTGTTATTCTATTGCCGGATATTATTAGCTCATCATAAAACTGTAGTTTGTCTTACACTTAAGAACTTATGATCTAGCTTACGCGGAATTAAATAATCACTTCGCTATTTTACGATATTAATTGAGATGAAACATAAAAAATATCGTGAAAAGTTTCCGCACTTTCTGCATTTACAGCCAATTACCTACTAAGTTTATATTACAATAGAAAGTAATTATAAAGAAAAATAATGATAATCACCTATAAAATAAGCAGATGAAAGAGTAGATACAGCGCATTATTAGTGAACGAACAATCTAAAGCATGCCTTTCTCCAGAAGATCAATTAACTTTGACAAACGATGCTACCCAATCTTAAGGTAATCTTAATCCAATTTGAGATTCCGGACAACTGATGGACAGTAAACTTACACTGTAAACCTTTTTGGAGCAGTTCGAATTTCGTATTGCATTGACTTTATCAATGCGATCGCAGATGAATCATGGAGTGGAGGAGCCCTGAGCTATCGGCCCCTAATTTTCATCGTTTTTTCGTTACTCCTCCCAAAATGTCTAAGGAAAACCATCGTGAGGACACCAGGATGTTCTTGAACCAAAAATTCGGAGACTTAAAGCATCTACCAAAAGGGTGTAATACTCCTTTAACCAAGACGAAAGGCACATTCTCCCCGTTTTTTTCAGTTCAAGTCAGTCAGTTTTTTGTCGTTGTGTTGTCAGTTTTTTTCAGACTTTCGGAAATATTGGATTTCAAGTCCCAAAATCACCAGTTTTGTTAAATACAAGATTAATTATAACTTTACTTTAAATACATCCACGACCCCATATTATTCAATGCATCCATCAACATAGTGATCCATCAGCATAGTGTATTATAAGTGCGTTACATTGAGTTCTACAGCAAAACTAGATTTTTCACCTCAAAAAAGTCGTTCATCATCATCATCCACAGCCTGAATTCACCCACTGCTGGGTATAGGCCTCCCTTTTCTTGTGCCATTCTCCACGGTCCTGTGCCAGCCTCATCCAGGTTTTTCCCCCGATGGCAATTATGTCGTCTGCCCATCTTGCCGCTGGACGACCCACACTTCTTTTTCCAGTTCTTGGACGCCATTCAGTGATAGCCTTAGTCAACGCGATTTCCAATATCGAAAACCTTTGTACGTTTTCGAATTTCAACGTTAGGAACTCGGTCTATAAGTTTTATGCCTATAGCATGGAACGCTCCATGGCTCTCTGTGCAACTCTCAATCTGTACACAGTCTCCTGCGTGAGCGTCCATGTTTCGGCACCGTATGTCATTGTGGGCAGAACACACTGGTTACAGAGGCGGGACTTCAGACATAGCGGAACTTTGGCTGTTTTTAAAATGTCGTCCAATTTGCTAAACGACGCCCACCCAAGCTGTCGTTACCCAGCAACAATTTTTGCATAGACTCTCTTTGTTTGATGTACAGAATGATTGGCTACCGGCTTCATGAAGGATGCTTTGTCATGTCTTTCAATGCGTGGTGGATTAAGGCCAGGTCCCTCTTATACAGCAGTCCTGTGTCCTAAAAGTGAGAGGATCAAAGATAATAATACTAAGTGACCAGTCAAACGGACTAGGTGAGGTGGCCGTTACGTCGCGTCGCATTCGACTATACGTTTTGAGAGATGCAATTTCCTCAATTCCTAACAAAGAGCCGCCTTTGTCATCCGACATTGTAACGCGAATCACGTAGCCTCCAGTATTTTGGCAAAATGAACGGACAACGTACGGATTTGAGCTTTCAAAAGCATTGGGTGCGCGCTAAATGAACCCCGTCAAACGAAAATCAGTGATTAGTCACTATTCTGTATTGAACACACTTGATTACACAAGTGATTTGGATTTAGAATGGTTTCCGAAACAAATATGTCTTTCAATGGGAAATCATAATCATAAAGCTTTATTTATTTCGACATCAAGAATTACAGAGGTTCACCTTTGCTGACTCTATAGACAAAAGTGTCTGAAGTAGGAAGGATCTCAGGCACTCATCACCTCTCCGGCTTATGGGCCTACTACACGCTCAAGCTTCACCACACTTTTCGTTCACACTTCACAGTACATCGCGCGTATGGTTGGTAAAACTGTATTACCATTGCAAACCACACGCGCGATGTACTGTGTGCACCGTGTAATCGCGCAGGCAAGACTGTGGGGAAGTGTGAGCGTGTGGTAGGCGCATTAGACATAACATTTTATTTATAGCAAAGAGTAAAGTCAAGACTCTACAGTTAAATACGAGGACTTTTACTACCCGAATGATTTGGCAGATCTGCACCCATATTACGCCAGTTATGGTTATGGTTTGGTGGGGGCGAGCCAGTTAACATCAACCGGCACAAATCCAGACTCCGTGGGTGGTTGCTACTGAGAAAGCCCTAACCCGCAGTCGATCCCAGGACCTCATGATCAGCAGTTTCGCTTGCGACCACTAGACCAACGACTCAGTCAACTACTTAACTACTAAAGTTAAAATCGAACGCTTACTACATTTTATGACATCAAAACTTTTTGATTGAACCATATGCATTTGAAATGAAACTCTGTCACATCGCTTAGGTACTATTGATACGAAAAGTTGGTTTGCAATGGGTTTTGGAATAATTGAATTAAATCTAGAGCACTCACATAAGTTCAATGTACGAGTTCAATGAGATTGGAACTATCGCATCCGACATGAAAACATATTTTGTAGTTAAAAGAAATTTTGAACCTAATTTTGAACACGATTAAACTGTTGTAAGTGAAGTAATCTACTATGAAATCGATGATTTCAATGATAAGAATAACTAAAGCTTCTTCATTAACAGCGTTACAACGCAACAAATAATCCGCTAGACATCTCTTCTAAAACAAAAGGCTCAATTTCACTAGAACTAAGTATCACTAGAAATGAATGCCTAAATAAAAACACACTCTTCAATTTTTAACGCTAAACTCAGCACCAAGAGTTGGAATTCCAACGGTATTACTTTCTAGGCTAGTCTTCGATAAGTTATCAAGATAAAGGCAAGCTTCGCCGTGATCAACAACAGCTACCCTTTCATTGTCTTAGTTCCGTTTAACGAAACAAATTGATTTTTTTAGAGAAAGTGTATTAAACCACTGTTCGGAGAAAGCTCTTAGTGCTTATCTCCAATCTCCAGGGAAACTACTCCGAAAGATTTAAGCTTTATCATATCATAAATATCATCATATTGTAAAACAAAGTCCTCTGATGCGTCTATCTGTCTGTTCGCGATAAACTCAAAAACTACTGCACCGATTTTGATGCTGTTTTCACCAATCGATGGTTCTCCGGGAAGGTTTTGGGATATTTTTTTTCGAAATTCTACCCCTAAGGGAATTAAATAGGGAGTGAAAGTTTGTTAGGATATTTTTCGACATCCACGCGGGCAAAAGCTAGTCTTTATATTATTCTTTAATAATGAGTTCATCTGTCATAGTTAATTCGAGAGATATGAAATCATAAAGATCTTAGAAAGCACGTAAACTTCAGTTTAATTTAACTTTTTGTTGTATAGAAAGTTGCTGTTTCGGTACCTAATCATTCTTCATCATTAAACTTTAATAGTCCAGTAAAGTCTTTGCGAATTCATGCTAATGAATCGAAATGGTAATTAATCATTGTATTATCCAGCGGGATTCTAATTAACACCAAAATTGACACCGTTTAATTTAAAAGCGGTCGGTTGTATGAAATACCCATAATAGTAGGTAATAATAACTACCAAATGCCTAATAAAGGATAAAACGGAAAATCAATTTGTGATGAACTAAATGGTTTCAATTAGCTCAGAGCTTTGGCTAATGAATATAAAATCTGTTGTTGTCGTTTGTTGTATTTTTGCCAAATAAACGCAATTTTCTTTCTGTTTCTTTCTTACACAACATTCGATTTGAATGGTTTAGTATCAAAATGCCCACAATACTTTCAAGTCCGTTCTGTTTTCCCCATAGAGTTTTGCATTGATCCCTAACTGTATGTGATGTCCCATGTTTGTGTGCGCGAGTCTTTTGCCATTAACCAAGTTCAAATACATACACCGGACTAATACAGAAAAAAATCTGAAGAAAAACTCAATTACACTTTGCTTCACCGGGAAATCGACCCTCACATTTATGATTCGTATTTTAACCAGTCGAACAAAAGTGAATTAAATGTACAGTTATAAGCTAAATACAAAAAATATCACCGGTCCTCTTTTTAGTTTTTATAAAAACTAAAATAATTCATATCCACCCGCAATGACTTCAGTTTCTCCGTGATCATGGTCCTTGTAAAAGCGCCGAAAATTCTTTAAAAAGTAAACATGGCAAATATCCCATTTTCAATATTAATAATAGTAAAATAATTAAACATGAAGTACAATGAAAATGTTCACATTAACTCAGCTACTCTGATTTACAAAATCACATTATATCAAATGAAAAGAACAAAGCAGAGCCGACATTGTGAAACCATAGTAAGGTCAATCTCACAATGAACTCACTCGTATGGCTTCGTGGTCCCACTTTAATTTTATAATTGTTATTTTTACCGTTTTATTATATTGGTAGCAAGGATATAATACCGACATAAATTAAATATAGGTTTTTTAAAGGTTTCTGTTTGTTTAAGCTTGATTGTGTGTGTTTCAACTATCTCATAATGTGGCTAAAAGAGGGTGACTACTAATAAAGAAGTATGAAAGATGAAGGTTTGCTGCACGGATCTCAAATAAACGTAACTGCTGCACTGCGTGTCGCGGGTTCGATTTCCGCACGGAACAAATATTTGAATGACCTACAGATAGTTCTTCCGGTTTCCGGGTATGGGACTTTAAATGTTTACAAAACACACCCACGATACAGGAAAACAAAGCTTAAAATTAATAAGAAGAACCAATGCTCTTTAACTTTTAAGTTCTGTTTAAAAATGCTTTAATGTGTTTATACAATTATAACTTCAATAGGTAAAATGGTATGGGTTATATTCGAATTCCGTGGTACCGTCAAAATGCGCATAAATCAAAACTTTCGGACAATCCGCACTCGCTACGGTAAAGAAAATGTCACTTTGAATAAATATGTAATATGTTTTAATGTGTTTTCATTGACTATCAATTAAGTTTTGGCACCTTTCATCATCTTCCTGCACTATGTTTTTTTTCTCTATTCACCCTTCACAATCCTTTTTTTTTTGGGGGGGTGGGAAATCATCAAATAACCCCCCCCCCCGCTCTTGGGCAGAGCGGAAGGGAGTGTCAGACTTCTACTGACTAAAAACCAACCCATGTTCCTTCTTCGCCCTTGTGCCGAGGCCGCGTTATGCCTTTCGATAATCCGCAGCACCGACGGGCGTTGGCCCTTGCGGGCCCCTTTTATGTTGCTGACATGTCTTTGAGGCGCGCGTGGAACACGAACGCACCGTCGACACGGTCTGTTGCCGTCATGAGACGGCCGAACGGCGAGCTAGCCCATTACTAACCGTCCACAGGCCCGCGTCTACGGTGGCCGGAAGCCATCACGTGGCCCCCGACGCCCGGAGCGTCTCCCGCGGCGGATGGGACGAGAGGTTCTTTCCCTCTCACGTTCCGCCACCTCCTTCGTTCCGCCACCTCCTTCCCCTGACAATCCTCACGTTATCATTTACTCTTTTTTCTACCTATCGTTCCTCACACAGTCCACCCATATTTTCTTTGGTCTTCCTCGCCCTATCCTTTCATCAACACCTTTGTAATACCTTCATAGTCAATAGTAGGTAGGGCCGAACCTCATAAATCGTCTGTCTACTATCGAAGTGCAGAACCATGATTTTGCACAAATCGCAGAGTATGCGGACGACTGGTCCCAATTAATTGATTTAGAAATGGCGTCATGCAACCTCATTGTTTAATTAGTAAGAAGAAATTCTGATAGAAAACTGCACTATTCATTGTTTCACCAGTATTTTTGTGAGAGATTAGTAAGTTTTATACGACACAAACATTTTAACAAAGAGCAATTTTACAAACTTACTTAGAAACAATTTTATATTGGAAGAACACGTGTAGGTAATAATTTTATCCACGAAAATAATCCACTTTTGCATTTATTTTTGAACAAATACTTATCTGATCTGAAGCTTTTGGCACGATGAGCAAAATTCAAATAGGCTCTGATAAAAAGGATTAAATCGAAAGACGCCGACGACATCGCAGGGATCCCAAGAATGACCTAAATTGGCATAGAACCGAGAAACCCGGCTTGAAATGAACTCTTTACGCCCAAGAGATTATGATAAAGTCAGCAATTTTACGGTGACTCGACGAAGCGTTGAAAACTCATATTGCCTTCTTAACTTACACAAAGAAAACTTATTCTCGGACTGAACTAATTCCTTTTCATATACTCAGCGATGTAAAAGAGCATATAAATTCAAAATGTTGTGTAATACTAATAAACGATCACTTCCAAGTGCTTACACCGTAAAAACTTCAAGCGAAACTAAAGTTCCTCGTGCCAAGAAAAAGCTAAAGGTCTTTGTTCTCACCAGCCAAAACAAACGTTGTGTTTGGGCATTTGTTACAATAACAAACATTGGGGAACAAGCGCGCTCTACAGGGAATGGGCAAAAACGTGCCTAATCGAAGCAATTGGAAATAAAAGCTCCATGATTCGACGCCGACGTGTCAAGTTCCTTCGAATAAGGATTAAGAGCTTATTGTTGGCTAAATTCGCGGAACTTACCTGTGCCTACAACTCAAACACTGAATGCCTGATTTATGATATAATTTGCTTTACTTTACAGGCGAGCGTGCAAGCTTTTTTCATTTCTGCAGCTCGTAAATTGTGATTCTGTGCTGTTAGCAAGCAGGGAACTCCAAGAAATCTGGGGCCGTACCCATATTTACTACCCAAGGAAATCATTATTCTGCTAGGTGAAGTAGAAGTAATGTGGATAAATTTCTTCGAAAGTTACAACATCAATTAGTCGAGTACAAGTTGTAAGACGCTATTACCTGCACGCGGCGCCTGTCTCGGCGGGGTTCGACGGAACAAGATGTGAACGAAAGAAAAATGTTTTGATCTGTACAAGACAGGACATTGCTGATATAGCAATATAGAAGAATGGCTGCAGGGGGGTCGCTAATTGTGCAAACAACGGGGATCCCATGTCGTAACAACTATTTGCAAAGGAATCCAATAACCGGAAACTATACGTTTGTATCATTCGACACCAGTGAAGGAATCCTTTTTCGACAATTTCATAAAGCCAATTTGATGGCAATTACGCGAAAGGTACAAAAGAATGAGAGTGCTCAAAGCGCTCAATATGAGCTGAGCAATTTGTAAATTGAAATATCACCAAATTGATCAAATAATAAAACGAACAGCCGAAAATAAAGCACTCAATGCTCCACCATACCGTACACACTCAGCTACAGACTATACTTATCTATATGAATACAAGTCGGCCACATGTTCAGAATTTAAGAGACAAGTCGACCACAAAATTGCTAACACATGTCGTAAACGCTTTTGAATTTGCAAAAAACAAGTTACCTGAAAACAAGTGGCCAACACTTCAAACCAAAAGATGACGAAAGACATGACAAATGTTTTATGTTAAAGACTGTAACTATGTAAGTAACTTACCAGTTAATGTGTCTATACTACTTTGTAAAATATTATAAGTGAAACAACGTTCAAGTAATCGTTTATCAAAGGAACAAAGCGACAGTAACAAAGACGGGAATTCTAAAACTGCAACAGCAAAAGCAATGGACACAAATGCAGTCGGCTTCAAAATTAACTGGCGTTAAGTCATAAATTGAAAATGAGCCGAGTCGTGTACGCGCTCAAAGTGGCATGAAACGGCGACTCCTGATGACAGACGAGGACACAGGGTGGTCGCGTTCCCGGCAATCATGTCGAATGGTATTTAAAACGCGACAAAGCGTCCATGTTACTAGCTAACAAGGAACACTAAAATATTCACAAACGAGCGGTAATGGAAACCCTTGGAAAGTAGGAGTTGATTTTCTATTCAATGCTTTCATGTTCCACGAAACTGAATTATATTTTCATATTCTGTTTCAGCTTTTATTATTTTAATGTTTTATTAAATACTGGAAAGATATTCTTTTATGGTTTTTGCTAAAGTATTTGATATACCGTTATTTCTTTCGTTTATTTGGATTTATATTTCGTTTCCCTTTAGAGAAATGAATTAACGATAAATATAACTTCGTGATACCAAAATGGGAACACGAATTTAGTGCGTTGTGGTTAATATCTTCGCTGTAATATTTGAAATTCACGTAAGTAGGGCCCAGGGGCGCGAGCTAGAGTCAATAAATTGCCAGCTAGGTAACTATAAGTTTTTAAACTGACATGGTCACTGACACTACTATTAATATCTTATACGGGATATTTACCATGTTTGATTTTTGTTTCGAGTTCCCGATATTTCGGCGCTGTTACAAGCACCATGATCACGGATAAACTGAAGTCATTGCGGGTGGATGTTTATGAACGAACAAGAAAGAGGGTAGACCGTTTTGTCTGCTCATAAACATCCACCCGCAATGACTTCAGTTTATCCGTGATCATGGTGCTTGTAACAGCGCCGAAATATCGGGAACTCGAAACAAAAATCAAACATGGTAAATATCCCGTTTATGATATTAATAGTAGCTAGGTAACTGTTATCAACACTTACCGCGCTCAACCAAATATTAAAAGTTAACTGGTTAGAATTTCAAAACTGCACTAGACTATAAAAGGCTAGTCAGAAAAATTGGCTTGTTATGTTCACACTTTAACGTTATTAACTTCGTGAGAAAAAAGAGCCACCATACTATTTATATTTTTAGTTATAATTAAGATTCATAAAGTTTTTCGATGAATGGTAATAGGGTAAGACTGAGAAGTATTCAAAAAGGCTAAAAAAAGGTCGGTTCATAACGCAACTTTATCTCACTCTTATCCTTTTAAAATATGACTACTTGAACGTTTTATGAGTCAGTTCTAAACAAATAAGCTTGAGTATTTTATTAACGGCGCGAGGCCTATGAGTGATCCTTGCGGTACGCCTAATTTATAACCACCACTCACGAACGAAACACTTATGAAGTATTTATACTGCAGTGAAAGACATAACCATACAGCGTAGGGCTATCATTTCTGGGTTTAAACACAATCTTCAAAATCCAATGATGTGTATTTTAGAGGCGAGTTCCGTACAAACGGATTGACGCTGTTTCTGCGAAATCCGATTAGTTGGTATGGGATTCGGCATTTCAAATTCAGAAATTTGCACAACCCTATCTAAGCTTTGCACTGTTCAGTCCACTGTTTGCAGAACTCGAAACACCTTTCGGTATCGCGCTGCGCGCTGTGTCGCTTGTTTGCTGTAACGTATTCTATCATGTAAAATACTCATTTTTCATTTGCGTAAAATTCATAAGCTTCTTACTAAATCTCAATAATTGGTTCAATAATTGAAGTATGCAGGTGACTAAAAGAAACTCCATAAGACTAATTCTAAAAGTATAGTTTCGAAACTTGGTCTCCAGGCTCTCAAGTTAATGTTTAGTACTCGGTTTTCTCTTCGTTTCTCGGTTGAACTTCTCCAAATTTTCCTAATTATCTTGTAATACTTCAGTAATTATAAGTTAATTTTACTCAAACATGATTCATGGTATGGAAAATAGAACTCGACTGTCTGGGTCCCCGCTGAATCAGTATTATTAAAGCTGATCATGCAAAGTTTGATTCACTAATTAGTTGAACTAAAGGGTACGGGTTAATTTTATTGCTAGCTTTAATTGTACCCAAAAATACAAAAGGCAGAACTAAAAATAAGTCAAACTTCATTGTGAGCGATTCAGTTATTGTGTTCATGGTCTGAATAAACAGTCCGCAAAACTTTCCGGTTTTTGCCAGTAATGCCGATTCATCCAAAACAGTACCCATTTGACGTGCACTTAAAGTTAGCGAACTGTAAACCACTTCACATACTGTCATTATAAAGAGTTAATGAATGAACTTCGGCCACATTTTCAATGTTATGTAGTTCGCAACGGAATAAAGTTAAGCGGTTCTCCTATTTGTGCCGACAAGCCGACATAATGTAGTATCTCGCTCGCAAAGTTTTAGCGGAGCTACACTGTTCATTAAACAGGCGAATGAAGCAGAGTTTAATTTATACGCAAAGTACTATACAGTTACTGCAAAACAACGTTACAGTTTCGAGATTTGTTTTTGTATAGCTCCACAAAAGTGGCACCAGTTGGTAGTTAACTTTTTTACTTTTTGGTCCTTTAGTTCTCCTTGGCTGTCAAGTCTTGTATATCTCTGCCGTTATCAGAACACTCAAGGCAAACTCAAGCCAGACTTATTTTTGTACCGTGTTATCTGGATGCTGCTCCTTCAGAGTTAAGTGAACCAATAATCTGGAATGGTACGATCGCGTCGGTTGCCCGTTTAAAATGTTTGTGAATGCGGTGGAAACAGCAGTTCTTTAAAATAAAATAATACGAATGATATAAAGTGCAAAACAAGTAAACAGATCACAGAAACTGCATCTCAGAATCAATATCCAAACATATTCCACTCACTAACTCATGTTATGATAATATTTATGTGGAAACTGAAACCTAAGTTGCGACCCCGATAAACTAAATCCAACTTGCGCGAACTTGTACTGCAAATCACATGTGTGGCTATCCTAGAGAAGTTCTTACTAACGACTTGGCTAAGATATGTATGACGAGCGCATTGAACGTACAGCTGAGCTGACGGCTCCCAATCATAAATATTGGTCTCGCTTTGGGTTTGCTAGACGTTGGCAATAAATTGAAGTTAAATTAGTTGCTCTGGGCCCTCTAGACGTGTGTCTATAGACTTGGTCGGCTCCAACTTAACTATTAATAACAGTTAACCGTACCTTTAGCAGTTTGCTCATGTGTAATTGATACGGGAACTGAATCCTTACAAACGAGTACATGAAATGTATCTCTATCGTATTAGTGTTGGTACTGATAACTAATTTAATAACCCTTTATGTTTGTTATTTTAGCGTCTAAGTATAGGATTTTTTGGAAGATTTCTGACAGTTTTCTATATTACCCATGTTTTCCTTTTTCTATTTTACCTAAACCACTACGTCACTATCATAATTACTAAACAATCTTCTATTCTCGTATCACTGTCTGCAATACAAACCCCTACAAATTCACTACACCTGAAGGTACCGACAGCATTTTTATCTTTTACGCCTAATAGTGCATTTACAGGTGTTCTCAGACAACCTGCCACTCAGGAACTTGCACAACTCTCGCGAACAGGTAATGATTTATGAAGTGCGTACAAAGCGAGTGATACACAGAGGAGTCAGTTACATTAGACCGCATCAAAATAAGAAAAGGGACCGTATCAAAGGCAGCAAGGCGGTATCCCCAGGGGTAGAGCGCGGGGACCTTTATTTATGGCCCGCGCCTTTGTTACACCGCTCCACAAATATAAATAGTTCCCGTTGAAATATCGAAGACGAAGCTTTTTGAGGGTGCTATATTGTACAGAATTAATGATGTGGTCAGTATTTGAATTGGATTAGGGATACACCGGAATGGATCGGCGCGAGATGCTAAAAGGCTTGGGCGTGTTTGTATGGCTTAGTAAAACATAAAACGGTGAAGTGAATGGAGCAGATCGGAGGGTCGAGTAAGTGGGTGTTGAGATTGCCCCCAGGCTTTGTAGCCTAAATGTATTTTCAGGTGATGAATATGTAAAACACTTTAATGCATATTAAGGACTTATAAGCCTTTAAAAGCGCTACAAGTTGAGCGAAATATTGAATAAATTCATGTAGGTAGCCAGGTATAATCTGACACAGAATCGTAAAAGAGAATTCTAATGGGGACCAATAAAAGTTTTATTGGGATCGCGTGTAGCATGTTTCAACGGAATCGTAAATATTACTCAAATAAGGGACGTTGATGCGTGTACGTTTATCTAGAAGGAAGAAAGATGTAATTCTTTAATAAAAATGTTATATGTTCAGTTTCTTCGGTTTATGGTGGCAACAAAACAGGGCTGGACCCTAACTTTTTTATTTTAGTACATTTTTATAACCTAGATTGATGAATCATGTCCGAAACCACAGCCTAAGTGTTCGTTTTACCCCTCTATTATATAGACCAGCAGTCATAAAAACAACACCAATTTTATCGAGACTAGGCTAAAAAGTATACTAAATATTAGGCTTTCGAGCTTTGTTTCGTTTACATAAAGTAAACGAAACAAAGAAACTCCAATAAGTAAATCGAATTCCACATAGGCATACAGATCTATCCGTATAAACTTAAGTTTAAAACAAACCCCAAGTAACCTAAAAACATTCATCATGGCCGCTTACTACAGAAAAATATTCCCGCGAAAATTTCACACGGAATAAAAAGTGTCCGATGAAAAGCGATACGAGAGCAATTTGTCACGTCGAGTCTTAGAAGGAGTACACGGACTCCATTCACGACGATAACCGGGCTCCCTAGCCCACTTATGGGATTACATACAGTTTTTATTCAGTCTAGTTTTTGACTGATACGTTTTTAAGCACATCAATTTTTATTTTCTATTCTATGGATGACGTAATCCTTTTAGCGTTTGACGTATCCGAACAGTAATCTTGTTATTGGAGTTTTGTGCCTTTGAGGGATATAGGTAGCGACAGTTATTCCTAGACTAAAAGGGAAGAGGGATTAAGTTCCTCTAATGTATGGCAATAAGTGGCGCACCTAGGTACTAACAATACGACAAGCCGATAAGGCAAGGAGACTGTTCAGAAACCTTAACATTGTGAAGAGTAATGAGTACCTAAAAAGGGTAAGCCAGGCTTGTATGAAAGTAACACCACTAATGGGAAGTGCAAAACCTAAAAGTTTTGGTATTGATATTGAAGAAAAGATAGACGTTGAACATCTTGCCAAACCAAACCACTTTCAGCATTGCTATAACAGAAATAAATCAGGAAAACGGAAGCATGAAGCCGTATAATATTAAAAAGAAAAATTTTCATTCAGCAACACTGTCTAGAATAGAAAAATATGCATACTCCATTCTTGGAGCACAATGCGGACGAAGCCCGCACATTCATAAGCGAACGACTTTTATATTGTCATCTCGTCCATATAGATGGGTTATTGACCCCGGTCAGAACGCTGGAGTAATGTTTCATCAAGTGCATAATTCATACGGGGTCGTCTTCCTTGCAGGTACGTATACTTCTGATAAAAATTCCTTAACGTTCAGCCGGTAAACGCCAGGCTAAGGGAATTTGTGGGAGTTTATTTATGAATCACTCGGTAAAATCTCGATCGACCAAGACTCGAGAGGAATGTATAGCCTTGGCATTCAAGATAATACTGGAATCGTGAACGTGTTTTGCAGGAGACAGTATCTCAGCAGTCAGCTGACCTTCAACTTGGGAATGTAGAGTGAAACTTTGAAACGCTAGAATCTACTCGCGAATAGACTTACTTTTAAGTTTGTTAACATTCTCGATAATATCAAGGCGATAATTTTCTGTATTGGTATTTTTACTGCCGCCTATAGGATATTTAACGAGAATAAAAACTATGTTATCATCCCTATTGATTTTTATTTTCACTTCAGTTGTGAAGGTTTTCTCATATGGATTTTCGAGTTGCGTTCGTGCCCTTTTGAGCCTTTCACTCGTAGTCATAACGAAACCATTCGAAGATACTATTATTTCTCCTGTCTCTTCCACATCATCTCGATGATTATCTATTATTTCATCTTAACATTTATTTAAACCGTCTCTCTCATATAATCTTCAGCAATTTACTGAAGCTCACCATACAATTCCTAAATTATCGCAGACGTTATTCAAGATATCTCCATAATAATATTCCCCAAAACGTAACTAATGTTCGCCTTATATCACGGCGGGCAGGCGACAATAACCATTGTCCGTGTCTCATGAATTCTGTGAGGAGGTAGGTGCTATGAAGGTGATAACACTCCTGACCACCTGGGAAATTTATGACATCATATTATGCTGGAGATGACCTGGATGGTAGCGGCATACCGCTATCTAGGTGCACTTTGTTATAAAAACTTATATTTTTGAGGACATTTTTGCCGAGTTTAATTTTTAGTAGGAAATGCAAATGTTTGGAAAACAGCAATATACAGTTGGCCTGAGTTTGTAGCGTCTGATTAATTATGATGTGTTCTTGTTTCTGTCATAAAAAACATACTTATGTAAATAATAAATATACCGTACCAGTCGATACACGCATTTTCAATTATACAGACTGTTATAAATATGTATCGAAAGCAAAATAAGACAACAAAAGAAAACTAACAATACTCCTATGAGCTTCTCATAAGATATCCGTACAAGAATATCGTGTGTCGATATCGTTATCAATAGAAGCATCCCCCCACACATAGTCGGCAGTCTTTTGTTTCCCAATGCGAGATGACGCCCTTTGTTTGTTAATAGTAAACACAAAGATGACCGTAATAGGGGCTTTTGTTCCACTTGCAACACTCGTGTTTTTCTTAATAATGTGTGTTATTACTGCGTTAATAAGGTCTCATATTAAAACAAATCGTAGACACAGAAGTGTGCAGGAAATGGAGGTAGACGAACTCAAATTACATCTTATGAAGTACACTTTATAATTCTGAAAGCTACTTAGTTCTAGGAACTTGTTTTATTCCAAAGACCTCAAGAGAGCGAACGTGACAGTATTTAAATTAGCAATTTTAAAAAACATAACCTTATTTAAAAAGTGGAGCAGCTTCGTCAGTTTTATAATAAGTAAAATCTACAATTTAGAGAAGAACATGAATGAGAAATTACATCTATATTTCATAAAAGCCGCGTAGTATGGACTGCGCAAATACTGTTTTAAATAAAATCCAGCTTGGCTTTTAATCCTGGTACAGGCCTTTTTACAGTGGCTGTAACTGGCGGTTTTTGAGTGCTCTGTGTTTTTTTTTTTCTGTGTTCTCACACTCGTGTGATGAATGTACGACTTTGCGTCGACGGACATTACGCCGACAGATACGCCTGTGTTGAGCACAGATTATCATGTTTGTGTCATATGCACAGATATAGAAATAACTAGATAACGCACAACTGCACAAGTACCTACTATGCGGTCCGGTATAAGTATTTTATACTAAACGAGGCTACTATCGCACCGGGGCAGCGGCTGCGGGTTTTTTCAAAATCAAAAGTCATTTATTCAAACTAGGCTGATAATCAGCACTTTTCGAACGTCAAAGAGAAGGTTGTTCGAAAGAGATATCGCGGCCCCGGACACAAACGGCTAAGAAGGATCATGGGTGATTTTTAAACACACTCTTATTCAGACACTCCTTTCCGCTCCGCCCTGAACGAGAGGAGCCATTTGATGATTTCCCACCGTCAAAAAAAAAAACTACTATCGCAGCAAGCTAATTTATTTAAAACACAAGTTCTAGACATATACGCAAGTTTTGAGTTCATTAGTTTTTTTTTTTTTTATTAGTTTTCTTGGTATATCTAGATCTGTGTCATGCTCATGACATGGGTATCGTTGACTATAATAACGTCACAGGTTCACAACAAAAACGTGGCGGCAGCTTTACTAGATCGTGAATATAAAAAAGGCCATAGGCAAACAAAAGCTACAAGCTATGCACACCTTCCGTGTCAGCGCACGCGACACGAATCTCAGTCATTCGTACTTATGCATTTGTACAGTCGAACAAGCTAATAAGTATACAGCCTGCTAACTTGTATTTACTTTTAAGATTATACAAATAAATTAAGAGGCTGATGTCAAACGATACAGCGTTTGACATCAGTCGCTTAATGCGAAACACTTTATAACATAAAATTACAATAAATATTTTCAGAGTTCTAGTATTTTTTAGATCTCTGTATACCTGTATACTTATCAGCTTGTTCGACTATACTTGTAGTGCGTAAGTTCAAACACCAGCGGTTATAAGCACCGTGTAAACGACCGTGCACAAATATGTACGGGTCTACTGACTTACGCGCTGTGTAACCCGCAAATGTGTTTTGCGACTTACATGCTTTAAGTTACATGCACTCTGTACAAGCACTCATTCGGCTGCAAGTCGTAGTCCCGTATGAGTGTTATGGAACGTCACTCAAGATTCGCTTGAGAATTAAGTGGGCTTCTGGAATATGCAGAGATTGGAAAGGCTGTAGATTTTTTTTGATTGAACTTTAAGTAAGTAACGCGGACCTAGATTGTCCACACTTAACTTACTGAATCATCTGTCTAGCCATTTCTCAACTATGTTAGGGTCAGTATAACATGGAGCGACTGCCAATCTGACCTTCACAACCCAGTTAGTATTGGGTAATACGAAAGCCCTTGGCAAGGTTATTAGTAGTCAGAATTCGGGTCACTGATCACCTGTAATTGACGGGACCAACGGCTTAACGTGCTTTCTGAGGTAAGGAGGAAACTGAGTATGTAATGGGACCACCCATTAAATACTGAGTTTCCTCCTTGACTCCTATCTATGGAGCAACCTAGGCAAGCCCAGTTTAACCTGAAAACCAACCCGAGCGGCCGATATTAGTTAGTCACACGCTACTCTACATGTTACTTACTGAAAAAAGAAACTTTACTCTTTGCTATCACTGCTAATAAGGCCCCAAGAATGCATTTCTTGTTAGTACTACATATTATAAAACAAAGTCACTACATATTATAAAACAAAGTCCTCCGCCGCGTCTGTCTGTTCGCGATAAACTGAAAAACTACTGCACCGATTTGCATGGTGTTTTTACTAATGGATAGTGGTTTTCGAGGAAGGCTTTAGTATATAATTTGTCAAGTCCCGACATACACGCAGGCAAAGCCGCGGGTATCAGCTAGTTATATCTAAAATACAAGATCACTTAAGGCACATGCTAAGGCCAGCGTTGCTCTCACACAGATAAAGTCTTTACCAGTCCATTCTGACATTTCAAAGGTTCATCTTGATCTGTAGCAGCCATAACATAAGTTACTGACATTGTTTTGACAGCTATAAACCAAACGTGAGATTAGGGCACAACAAGAGGAGTTGACCTTTGTGTTTGTTTGTGGATAAAAATGTATTTTGTTTCTTAGAGAAGTTTATGGGAAATAGATCATACAAGGAATGTTAAGCATTGATAAATTCATATTTTGTTTGAGAAAATTTAAAAGTGCACTCTGGTACTATTATTAGATACAATTTCTTGAGATTTAGGCATAGGGCGAATCAATCAACAAATCTAAACCACGTTCAAAAGACAGTTATTCCAGTTGCGCTAAATTGAAGCAACTCCTGATCTCGGTTAAAATTTGCTGATCACGTTCAGTTGTATTAGTGAACCTACTAACATTATAAACACAATATCGTGCCCTGCGTGTCCTGCTGTTTGTTCACTGCAGGAACTGATGCACGCTACCGAAAGCGCCAAACTAGTAGCCCAATCTATACTAATATTATAAAGCTGAAGAGTTTGTTTGTTTGTTTGTTTGTTTGTTTGAACGCGGTAAACTCAGGAACTGCTGGTCGGAATTTTAAAATTCTTTTTGTGTTGAATAGTCCATTTATCGAGGAAGGCTATAGGCTATATAACACCACGCTACGGCTAATAGGAGCTGAGCATAAATGAAAAATGTTACAAAAACGGGAAAAGGTATTTCCTTTTTGAGAGCTTCCGCTGCGTGCGCTGCGAAAACGGTTTAAGTTACGCAAATATCATGTACGAAGGAATTGTTCCTCTTTAAAAGTTCTAAAAAAAAGTCCGCGACAGCATATATCTATCTTTTAAGATTGACTCACTGTAACCTTTTTTTACTATTAAACTGTTAGGTTAAAAATAATTATTTTTTGCGAAGCTTATTTAACCCATATGGTATTAATCTATATCTAAATAAATGTTTGTTAGAAGGAAAATTTAATATAGAATATTTGTGCCCTTTACTCTAAACAGTTTAAACAAATATCTTAGAAGATATCGCAATGTAAAAATATCCGCGCGGCAAAATAATTCGCGCGTCGCAATGTATGATTCTTTCCGGGAAATTCAAATTCAAAATATTTACTGCATCATAATGTTGTTTGTTTTTTTTTTTTTATTGGGACAAGCCCGCCACACTATTCCCAAACCACTGTAACTCCTGTTAGCTAGAATCAACAGTGGCGACCACAAGAAAAGCGCCGAGACAATGAAGCTCGACGAAGTCCCAGAGAAGCGATTTAACTGTCTTGGTCATAATGTTTACAAGTACAGAGTGTTAACAGTAAGAGATACCTATAGTAATTCACACTTTAATATAATCTAAGCTAATCTAAACCATCTAAACTATTATAATAAAGAAGACAGATAAGATTTTTTGTTTGTTACGATTTAGATTAATTTATGTCGGATAGTCGATATATCGAGAAAGGTTCTATGCTATATTTATGTGACGCAGACGAAGTTGCGTGGGTCAGCTAGTTCTATATATAGGCCGACAAAATTTAGATTGCCATCGACACGCTAAGAAGAAGAAGTAGGTATGTATGTATGGATGGATGGATGGATTACTCTTTCACGCAAAAACTACTTAACGGATTTGGATAAAATACAAATACACAGATAGTTTATAACCTGGATTTGACACATATAGGATCCCGATTTTATCTTCCCGTGGGATAATTTTAGAGTGTAAGCGGGCGAAGCCGCTGGCCACACCTTGTATTCTTATAAAACTGAAAGTGATCAGCAAAATTTTATACCTTTTGTGTTTAACACTTATTTGCTGTTTTACATTCAATAATATAACTCATTGTACACATTTTTTTGTTCCACTTAAATTCAACTCCACTTATCCTTACTTTGTATTTAATGCTTACCTGGCGTGAAGACGACAGCTAACTTGTTTCCGCCCTAAGTTTTAATAAGAAAACATACAGATGATCGCTACGCTAAAGGGAAAACTTTCTGAATACGTTGTTGTCGGCCTTAGGATCTTATCAAATATTGTGGAAACTTCGTTTTGTTCCGTCGCTGTAAACTCGGGCCTAAGGTAAACGGCCCAATAACCGTGAAGTCTCGAACTTCACTGACTTTGCAGGTGTGCTGTGCTAAAACTAGTAGACTTACAAAAACAAATTTTATATGGCTGGATAGATAATTTTATCTAGTTTTGGTGTAATATCCTCTTCTTAAACAAATATAAATGTGCATTAACTATAATACAAAAATAGTAATAACCGGCTATTTGTACCAGTACCCGGTAGATTTGTACTAGTAAACGTTAAAGTGTCCCAAAATCCGGTAATTTTCACCGCGAATTTGAGCTCTATTGCGATACGTTAAAGTTCACAGAAATACTACTTCTGTGTTTAAATAAATAAAAAAGGGTTATCAAATAAGTACTTATAATGTATTTTATACTAAGGTTACATCAGTTATTTATTTATACAATCAAGTTTGTAAACCTAATATAATAAGTAATATTTACCGTGATAATATCGTGTTAGTAAATCACTTTTTTAACAAAAGTATTATATCACCAGCACACATTTATCAGAAAACGCTAAAATCACATAAAATACCTACGAAATACTAAAACATAACACAAATCTATTGTTTCACATACAAATTCTGTAAAAATAAGGCAGTAATGCGTATGGTGTCCGACGTAAAGAATAGCACCATCCCATATCTTCTCGTGAGTCGTTGGTGTCGTAAGAGGCGAATAAGGGACTTACCAGAGAATGGGCAGCAGCGTTCTCTGTGCTTTTGTAACAACCATACTGCGATCGCCCACCCGCTTGCCAAGCGTGGCGATTATGGCAAAACCCCCTAAAAAATTAGTGCAAAACAAAAATGGCCCTAGTACCAGGCAGCCCATCTACCCTCGACTACGGTAGCGGTCGAGGTGACGGCGTGGCAAGGGGTGCTAAGAATCTCCGGAAGAGATCCGGATACCCCAAAACATACCGACGACTTGACCTGGCAGCATACAACACACATACACTGACGGGCTGACGAGAAGATAACGGAACTCGAAGAGGAATAGAGCAGGTTGCGATGGAGTGTTGTAGGATTATCTGAAATCCGAAGGGGAGGACACGATAATTCTGAAATCGGGCAACCTGCTCTACTTCCGAGACTTACTGACCGACAGTCCCAAGGTGGTTTTGGGTTTATCGTCCGCAAGTCCCTCGTGAACCACATGGTGAAGATCGAGAGTGTGTCGAACAGGGTTGCGTACCTTATACTCAGAATATCTGCAAGATTTTCGCTGAAGGTCATGCAGGTCTACACCTCGACAATAAAGTAGAAACCATGAATGAGTATATTTCTAAAGCCATGCATGGTTTAAGAACTTACTTCACCGTTGTCGTAGCGTTGTAGAAGCTAGACAAACGAAGCGAGGATGATCTGCAAGTGGGGCAATTTGTGGTTGGACATCGGATCAACCACCGGGGTCATCAACTGGCTAGTTTATGGAGAAGGAAGGCATCTTTATGATGAACTCCTTCTTCAAAAAACGTGAGCACAGGAAGTGGACCTGGCAGAGCCCCGATGGTGCGACTAAAAATGAGATAGACTACATCATGTCTACCAACAAGCAATGCGTCATACTCAAGGGGCAAACGCCACAAGCATGGTGCAGGGGTGCTCTTCAAAAAGGGTGACAGTACCCGCCTGAAGAACTATAGGCCCATCTCACTTCTAAGCCATGTCTACAAGTTATTTTCAAGAGTCATCACGAATCGTCTCGCACGCAGATTTGACGATTTCCAGCCTTCCGAACCAGCCGGATTCCGACAAGGCTTTAGTACCGTAGACCGAAGAGCCTGCCTCTCTGTTTAGCGTTTGTGGACTACGAGAAAGCCTTCAATTCGATCGAGACCTGGGCGGTACTACAGTCACTACAACGTTGCCAAATCGACTAGTGGTACATCGAGGTGTTGAAGTGTTTGTACAAAAACACCACCATGTCAGTCAGACTTTAGGACTAGACCTCGAAACCTATCCTTCTGCAGCGCGGTGAGAGGGACACGTCAATTCTCTTCGAAACTGTTCACCGCTGCACTGGAGGATGCCTTAAAGGTTCTGGATTGGAGAGGAATGGGCATCAACATCAATGGCGAGTAAATCACTCACCTTCGGTTTGCCAACGATATAGTGGTCATGGCTGAGACCATGGCGGATCTCAATGCTCGATGACCTCAGTGGAGCTCCCGAAAGAGTGAATCTAAAAATGAACATGGACAAAATCAAGGTTATGTTGAATGTTCATGTAACACCCACTCCTAACAAGATCGGATACTCTACACTCGAAGTTGTGGACGATTATGTCAACTTGTATGGTGTCGGACGCAAAGGTTCCGTATGGTGTCGGACGCAAAGAATAGCACCATCCCATATCTTCCCGTGGGTGTCGTAAGAGGCGACTAAGGGATGTACCAGAGAATGGGCAGCAGCGTTCTCTGTGCTTTTTGTATCGACCGTACTGTGATCGCCAACCCGCCTGCCAAGCGTGGCGATTATGGCAAAGATTATGGCAAAACCAACCAAAAATTACACTTAGGGGAGGCCTATGTCCAGCAGTGGACGTCTTTCGGCTGAAATGATGATGTCAACTTGGGACAAACGGTTCAGTTGGGTAGGTCTAACTTCGAGAAAGAGGTCAATCGTCGATTCCGACTCGGCTGGGCAGCGTTCGGGAAGTGGCGCGGTATGTATCTTCTCGCCCAACTTACGACAGTGTCTCAGGACGAAAGTCTATGACCAGTTTGTGTTGCCAGAGACTACATACTGGACCGAAACGTGGTCGCTCACAATGGACCTCATCAGAAAGCTCAAAGTCACCCAAAGGGCAAAGGAGAGGGCTATGTTCGGAGTCTCCTTGCGGGATCGTATCCGAAATGAAGATATGCGCAAGAAAACCAAGGTTAAAGCCATAGCCCGAAGAATTGCCAGACTTAAGTGGCAGTGGGCAGGGCACATTGCTTGCAGAATGGATGGCAGACGGGCTGAAAACCCTGGAGTGGTGATCGCGAACCGGAAGACGTTGCGTTGGAAGGCCTCCCACTAGGTGGACCGACGATCTGGTGAAGGTTGCGGCGACCCGCTGGATGCGAGACGCACGGGACCGGTCAATGTGGCGAAACCTGAGGGAGGCCTATGTCCAGTAGTGAACGTCTTTTGGCTGAAATGATGATGAATGATGACGGGTTTGCGTCAAATTTTGGGCCACTCGTTGAAACCATAAGCCAGTGACGACTTGGTCTGTCATTCTGGAATGGGGTATGTCGTTTAATGTTTTTTACCAATAAACTCACGCTATCCAATAACTGCGCCTTTGTTACGACAGGTAACCCACTATGGCCACTATCTGCCATAAAAATAGTTCAGTTTCTTAAATATTCTTCTTCTTTCGTCAAAACTGTAGCCGATCGTCCGCCTTGGAGCATTCGACAGAGTAGCGGCCGCATAATTTATCATCCAACATCGACCGTGGGACACCGAACTTCCTGGCAGCAGCTGAAATTGTAGCCTCTTTTTGGGCTGCCTCCATGGCCTTTAATATGGCCTTCTGCCTATGTCATGACTAGCTGACAAAAACACAACATACAACACACAAAATAACAGAGCAGTAACGCGAAATGTTCAAAAATTGGGATATCATACAGAAAAACTAAAAAAAGGAATCAAAACCACGTGGTTACAACACAAACAAGGAACATAGTAACAACATTCTACTAAGTCAAAAGAAAATAATACAGTTTAAAGGAAAATGAGCCTTATTTCAAGGCAATAAGTATACAATAACGGGTATCGGTGCAACGTGTAATTGTGTACCAATATCCGGTAAAAAAAAGTAAGATTTTAACGGGTACTAGGTCAAGTAGGGGTTTGTGAGTACCAATAGATGTGATATGCAATAATATTTACTTTTCAATTAGATTCATCACAATTTATGGGTTTTATCGTTAAATAATACATTCTAATATTTTATAAAATTAACACTCTTACCTTAACGTTATCCGTTGCAGTGTGGCTAGCTGATCAAAGGGACGTGGTGGTTTGGTAGTTCACTGACAGAACTTCGAATTTCCCTAAAATTTTTATACAGCAAACTTTTCGACCGCATAAGTTTGACGCCATTAAACTTTTTGGCCAGTGCTGCCATTAAAATTGTGTCAAATATTACCAAGAATGTATTGCCATTCGCAAACTATAATTTATTATTGGTAGAAAAGTGCAATAACGCAATAACTGACTTTTTACCGGGAACTGGGACACTCACGGGAATAGGTGCTTCTACCTTACCGTGTAACAAAAGAAAGTTAATCGTGGAGCTTATTTATTTTTGAGTTAATGGATTTGAAGCTTTATTTTAAAGAAGTTACAGTTGTGAATTTATCGTTTGATTTGTTTTTTTTAAGAAAATAAAACGTCCACAATATTTAAACAGCGTTTAAGAGATGTCATTGTTAATATACATATCATAGCAGCTCTTAATCATTGGTGAGACCCGCTCTTTGTATTTTAAACAATAATGAAGCCATGCTTATCTTAATTTCCCTTTACATAATTACTTTTACATAGCATTGTTTAAAACATTGCGTTTGTAAATTTTTCAGTTTATGGTCAGCTTTAAAAGTCCCATATATTCTACCTTTCGCCCCGAGTATGACTATAAACTCTCAAACATTTAGCAAGAATTACCGCCATTTTAAAGGTTAAAAGAGAGCGGAAAGAGAAAAACGTCATAATTTAATATAAAAAGGGTTGCTTATAATTACTTTACCGTCGTATGGCCAGGACACATACCTGCAACAAAGATTAACATACATAATTATTAACACTGTTGTCCGTACTTACTGCTACTGGATTAACATAACGGGGGATTAAAATTAACCGCCTTTTGGCGTTCTCAGCTGCTGAGTTTAACTCGTACGTCGAGAAAATATTTTCAATGGAATTTTTTGACTAACACTTCTATATGGTGGATTTAAGTATAATACTTGCTCATACACAAAAACTTTAAAATGTTGGCTCAGCAGAATCCGTTTAGACTGAATGCCAACCTCAACACAGTTGGAAAAGGTTAGACAGATGATGAGTTACACAATCCTAATCTGATTTGGCATACTCTCGATTTCTTTAATAGTATTTGTAATTGCATAGTAAATTCCTAATCAACCGGAACTATGAACAAATTGAGTAAACATAAACTTTCTAAATAAAAAAATCAGCTTCAGATTAAATCTTTACAAAATGTTAACACGCCCGAAATGTGTAAAACATCCATTAGATTTTAATCAACTGATTAATTGAACGGCTTAACTATAAACTGAGTTTTAATACTTCCTTTAAACGAGCATCAAAATTGGTGTAATTGACGGCCAAAAGTTTTTGTCTAATTAGTGAATAATTTATAGAGGCGTACTAAATCTAAGTTTAAATGTATATTTTAGTAAGTTTGAGCAGCGTCTGTGTGTAATGAGACTTAAATTGTGTTTGTCTTAGTTGTTAGCACTTTGATGTTTGAGGTTTGACATTCAAACTGTTAGTTCAAGGTGGAGTTGGCACAGTATGTTGCCATCTAGTTATGGGTAAGTTAATGTGCACATGGCTACACGTGCGTATAATTTTCTTGGTTTAATGTGATGGAAAATTAAGTTATGAACAAGCATAGATGTTAGTTTGATGCCAGTATGCGTGGCTTGATTAGTTGTGTCTCTACTCTAAGAAATATTGTGTCATACAACACCAGTGCCTTTTAACTTTTACAACGTGAACCTTAAGTAATCTGTGGCCACGTCATGGATTCATAGATCAGCCCACTTCTAATATGTTGTAATATTTATTGTCACACATAGTTTGTATTCCCAAAATAAATAAAATATTTAATCATTATTTTTTCTGTTTCTAAAGCGGTCACAATATTGATAACAAACTTGTCTCGGAACTACCGAGGGTTGAGCGCCTAGACAAGTTTAAAGTTTTCAAAGCGTTTCGTCATCATTATTCACCGATTTTCAACAGGATTTAGACAAAGTTTTCGGTAGTTGATGCCAATCCGAGTTTTTGTTTGCTTCACAATCGCTTAATTGTACTAAACCAAAATTATCGCATTTGAAACACCGGTATAGTGATTAAAGGTATCTTTCAGTAAATAAACAAACCTCTAAGCTCAAAAGTTTTCTACCACCAATTACTGTCCTCACCACAGCACTACGGTACTTAGAGGCCTATCATTGGTCCACCACTAATTAGTAACCGTACACTACTCTTCCGCCATGACACAGCAAGTTCCCAACAATTAAATCAACTCCCGTATCCCACCATCTTTGTTTAACTAATTAATACCATAAAACTTAATCTTGATCACAAGGGCTCTAACCAAACAACGGTTATTGTACCAGCAGCTTTAATAACTACTGTAAAGGATACAATGACAAGTGTAATAGAACTTTATGAGACTTTAAGAGGCAACAGGGCCAATAAAGAAGTATTTGAAGACACTATTACCATCGCGCTGCGTCAAGCCTGCCTCTGTAGTGTGATATACAGTTGCAGCTCAAACCGATTAATAACACAAAAAATTGACGAGACCTAAGTTTCGTATTCCACTTTTTAAGCTATTGCATAGCTTCTATCGCGGGCCTTGAGCGTGGAGAGCGAATCCAGAGATTCCCTAACGAAAATATTCAAGATTCAGTATTCAACCAGGTTGCTATGGTTACGGAAAATAACAAGGTTGTCAACTGAGGTTGTCAAATTAAATAATTAATTATTTGCTGTTGATAAAAATGCTATGCAATAGCTTTACCGCGGCAGTCTCCGAGTGCCACATTTAGTTTTTTTTCTTCTTTAAAACTGAATACCTATTAATTATAAATTGTTATTTATTATTAATTGTTTGAACCTAGGTTTCAAATAATTTTTCGAGTTTGTCTGGTAGTCCTGTAGTCACGGCTGTAAAAATAGCGTATCTTTGACATTTTTGGAGAGACAGAATGGTCTTTTCTTATAAGTTGCTGAAAAAAAGGAAATGGCAAAATAAATTATTGCTCTATAGACATTTTTTCCGAAAATTGGGTACATTATTATACCCGTATTCCCTCTTAAGTTCAATGTACGTCTTTCAGTCATATTGTCCTCTATAATTCTTTCCTGTGGTTAATTGTATTAATTTATGACCGCACTGGGTGGCAATTGATTGTTAAGTGGGGTCTTAAAATAGAACATTTAAATTTAGATGTGCAACGCATATATCATCATTATGTTATGTATGAGCCATGGCTTTAGAAAGTACTCGTGACTTAGAAGCGAATTTTATGAGACAGACTATATTTTCAGTACGACCGCGACATTCAAGAATTGTAAATCACTTGTTTGTAAACGTCTTCATTCGAAAGTCGAAAACGCTCACAAGTTACGTGAACATTATTTACTTTTATAGAAACTACCGACTGGCGATGGTTTTCAAACACATAATTACACACGTATATTTGTTCTTCGTACACGTTCATACATTTGGTTACATACAGTCTATCTATCGTTCCTACAGCTTTTTCCTACTCTTATAATTATATTGGAACACCGGCAAACCTTTACCTAATCCTTTGGGAATTACAGGTGTGATGTTATGTTATTAATGCCGATGTTAAAACAAGCCTTACGAAGGCAAAATGGCTTCCAAAATTCCAATTACTATTATTACTATTATTATTTTATTACTATTTTTTATTATTTTTTATTATTATTATTATATTTGTATGACCTACAGATAGTTGTTCCGGGTCTGGGTATTTGTGTATGTGAGTTTAAATGTTTGTGAACGCACCCACGATACAGGAGAAATTCCTAGTGTGGGGCAAAGTTTAAAAAAAAAAAAAATTGCAGGAGGCCAATTGGTGACGATAAGCTAGTTGTCAAGCTACATAGCCTGGCCCACCGTCGCAAAGTCGCATGTCTGTCGGTCTTCTACAGACTGTACTTCGGAGAGTGTGCGCAGGAGCTCCACGAGCTGATCCCACCATCTCCCTTCTTCCATCGGGAGACTAGACGTACTGCAGGTTACCACCGATACTTAATCGATGTTCCACACATTCGAACGAAGCGCTTTGCCAAGTCCTTTATTATGCGCATAGCCAAGGACTGGAATTCCCTGCCTGCGTCGGTTCTTCCGAGTTCATATAACCCTAATCTATTTAAGTCGCGAGTAAACAGGCTTCTTCTGGGTAAGCTCGTTCTATCGTCGACGTCATCTCTGCCCTTAGGGCAAGATTAAGGTCATGAGCAAGCACATTTATAAAAAAAAAAAAAAATTGAATTACTCAATTTGCTATCCTGAATAAAATAATGACAGGTAACGACTGATTTTCGGGTTTCCGACACAATAATGTGTGTTGACGTATATCACTGTCTACCAGTCCTTGCGGTGAAGGCTTCATGTCGAACAGATGCCGAATGTATCTCTACGCCACTCAGTACGTAATTGATTTGTTACATGACAGGTGATGTACCTGTGTTCGTATGTAAACCACTGTTTACATCCTCGTGTAGTTAGAGCTACATAATTATAATATAGCCAATGTATTTGTGCTGTTTATTGGCTTGTAAGTCAATAAGTACGACTATCGAGTCTGAGTCCCTTTTGTCTAAATCATCATCAACATTCTTCTCTTACTCTTTTCCCAATTTATTTGGTACTAGCTTTTGCCAGCGGCTTCGCCCGCGTGAAAAATAAAGACTTTCCATACAAACTTTCATCCCCTATTTAACTCCCTTAGGGGTTGAATTTCGAAAAATCCTTCCTTATTCCTTGTCTACATTATAAAGGGAACTTCTGTGCAAAAGTTCAGCTTTCTAGGTCCAAGGGTTTGGGCTGGGCGTTGATGAGTCAGTCAGTCAATCAGTCAGTCAGTCAGTCAGGACTTATCTTTTTATTTATATAGATTCGGCGTAGCATGTACTTCTTCTTCCATGCTTCTCTACTCAACAGTCACCTTCTTTCTAGCCATATCATGTATCACACAATCCATCGATCGTTCCTTTGGCCTTGCATCTACTCTTTTAGACATTCACATTCAAACACAAAACTTTCATTCCTCCGAATTGCAAGCCGCACGACAACCAATACCCACAACACTTTTCAGTCACCGGTGCCACTTTCAGCCTTGCTAATGTAATTATTTAGATCACTTCTGGAATTTGAACTATCCGAGCAAACATAATATGAAAAAATTACGCATTCTTTTAAGAATCGCCTTAAGTTAAAAAAAAAACATGCATAAAGCTTTAATAGAGTCATTAATAACTTCTAAGTGGCAGCTTGGATTCCAAGTTTACACCCACTAACTGACAACAGACTTACTATCTACAGATCTGTACATCTACTACTGCTATATTTACTTTCGGACATTACGCATAAAAAGTATAATAAATCTACCCACTTTATAATCATCCCATTGTGTTTCGGCTGATTACATGTCCACGAAAAAAGGAATTACTTAAAAATTGTGAAGTTGATGCTTACATCAATTTAGTCATTTCCTTTCTTGGATATAAATAAACGGACTCTTCCAAATTATTCCTGGGTTACAAAATTAGGAAATTTAAAATTCATTACTTATTTGGTAATGTAACCTTCAAATAATCCTTAGTTAAATTAGCTTCCCAGCATCTTCTCATAAATTAAATATTTTATGTGCTCTGGGTAAAACATAAAGTTCAGCCATCAATATTTGGTAACTTCCCTCCAAGGTTATTGAAATAAAGTGCCATCGTAAATACTGATAAGGGTAGGTGTAAAAGTGTCTATTTTACGACATAAACATTTGCGGTTACGTTAATACAGCTATCAATGCTATTATACAACGTTATTATATTGAAAACCGAACACATTTTAAAACAAGAAGGGGCCAAGAAATGGGATATTTTGTAGGTCTCGTCCTTTTTTTTCAACTATGTCAAAGCTGAAATAGTATATTTCATTATTAGTGCGGAAAGCCTGTCATTGCAAAGAGTTCCGACAAATGTCTACCCGAGCCGAGGCGCAGCCGAAGGTGAGGGTTGTCAGTCGGAACAAGTTGCAATGACGGTTCCGCACGTGTACTGAACAACTATTTTGAATACAGTTGCGAAAAAATGAAGGAATTTAATTAAGAACATTTTTGGAAAATGGCGCTAACCGTAAAAGAATTTAAGCAGATTTTTTTTTTCTTTTGTTTTCTTCGCCCATTCTGGGTAGGCAAAGGGAACTATGCCCATACAGCCAAGTCTTCAGTAGATTTTCTTTATTGATATGAAATGAAAATGAATTTTAATGAGATGAAATGGAATGAAACCTAACCAAACTCATTGAATAAAATAATTAAATCTGATATCGAAACAAATTAGTAGCTTCTTTAGAAATATTTGCATGAATCATAAAAACTTCTATGATTTTTTTAGTAAAAACTTCGTGGTTGGTTTTTTTTAATAGACATTTTATTTTGACAGTTGTTGGGAAAGAGAACGCACGAGTTCGGAAATGGTAAAGAAAAAGCACGATTGTATGCCCAATTGCCCACATCCCGAACGCTATACGTCCCTGCAATACGCCACTTTTTGAGCAACTGTATTATAAAATATTTTTTTATGATCCATAATTTTTTGATGGGATTAAGGGCAGGATAATGATGATGATGATGATGAAGTTTTTGAGTGAAGTGAATTCACAACAGCCTGTATAACGCACCATATTTTATAATACACCGTCCGATAATTTCTAATTAGTGTCACCTTCTCTCATAAAAAATATTAAAGTAATATCAATACATAAAACTTTTAACTTACGCTGAGCATAAAATTATTTCCAGCCATAAAACTGCCTGTACATAAGCGTAATGGGTTGTAACTCACAAACTTATGATTTACCGTAAGCTTTAAACACTTTACTTCACAACTAATATATAACTACATATATGTGAAAGTGTAAAAATGGTTACGTATACGTATTTAGAAAAAACACAGTGAAAACTTTTTTAACTAATTTTGTTTTTATTTGTACAACTACTGTCAAGAGTTTTATAAAGGCAACGTGTGGCATTCGAAGTTCGTAGTGGAATATTTTATTGTGAGATTTTAGTGTTTTTATTTAATTTACTAATATCCACTCAGTGGAATACAAAACAGCAGGATACGACAAAGCGAGAAAGCGGGATGATCAAAGGATTGGCCTATAAAATCGCACTAGATCGCGGAAAGTCGAAGGAGGGAAGGGAGGCCTTTGTCCAGCAGTGGGACAATATAGACTTTTTTAGTAAAAATCGGCTCAAGGCATGAAATCTAACCTAATTCCTTACAAACTTTTTTAAAGTTTCTACAGTCGCTTACAATAGGACTGTACCAGTAGTATTTATTTTACGTTAAAGTTTCCATTGTTTCAATTCAATTTTCAGGTCACAGTTTTACAAAAGTAAAGAAAATAAAAACCAAGCGATCGGTTTCGAAAGCACTGTACACGTGGCACGGCACGTTCTTAAGGCGCAGATAAGGGGGACACCGTAAAAACGACCTGTTTTTCGTTGCAGAGTTAACCGTATTGCTGCTTATTACAATTCCAAAAAAAAATACAATGTATAGTCAAATGTATAGGTAAAAGACTTATGCAAAAATATTTTCTAAAATTAATCAAGAATCTCGAAAAAAAAATCACAAAATCACAAAAAAATCACACGAAAAAACTTTTTCGTCTCGAAATGCTCAATATTTTGAGCGATAACTGTTATTTTTTTTTACTATCAGAAAGGAAATTTAACCAACTAAAGACATATGTAAAAATATTTTAACATTACAGCGTATTTTTTTTTTAATAAATTAAATCTGCGAACTATCGTTCATATTGGCAGTCACGAGAATCAAACGCATCCCCATTTTCAAACTTATTTGTTTAGGCGATGAGTTAAACGAGCGCTCAAGGGCGCGGGCAGTTAATGTCGCCTTAAGAGAAATGTTCCTTAAAATTTATGAGATTTCATGTTTTAAAGAAATCTTAGCGCAGACAAACAAAAAGTAAGAAACAGTTGACCGGATCGCTCGTCTCCAATGTTACTAGGGGCGTCCTAAGGCCATAAAAAACAAAGCACTTTGGACCGCAGCCAGCCATCTCCCGCTTCTGAATCAACCTCATTGAAAAGAAGCGTTTAAAGCTAAAGTAAGAGCACTTGAATTCATTTCACGAAAATGTTTAAATCTCCTCCTTTGTGAAATGTTCAGGTTCGGACGAGTTTTAAAATAAAAGTTTGTTATAGAATTTAATTAATTATGCCAGTAAAAATTAGAGAGTTCGTTAATATTCGAAATTGCTGTACTGTAAGTTGTTTAAGAGGTTTTTTTTTTGTGTTTCGACTGGTGGGAAACGGTATTTTGAAGGGTGAATAAGAATCGTACAATTTTCGCGATAACAATGATGAAAAATTTATAAATGCATAGCAAGCGCATCCTTCAAAAGAAACACAAAAGGAAAATCGGGAACTCGAAACAACAATCAAACATGGTAAATATCCCGTTTATGATATTAATAGTAGTGTCAGTGACCATGTCAGTTTAAAAACTTATATAACACAAAAGGGGAATGGAATCGATAAATGAAATTTCGCTCTAAAAAGGAGTTGCCCAATCGGCGACGTCTCGAGCCACCCGCGCGGCCGAGACGTTCGTAAGCAATAAACAATCTACCGTATCCTTCATCTGTATGGTTCCGCATCGCGACCACATTGTCGGGTACTTTTTAGGTCGACACGGTCGTTGAACGACCCCCACGAGCCCACGGGCATGGATTCCATCACACGCGACAAATCTTTCCACATTCTTACATCTCGAAATAGGACGATTATGGACCACCGATATGGAAAGGATCCCGGTCAAGTGGCATTCCTTTTTTTGTGCTTAAAGTCTCTGGTGTCGAAGCAATAATGGCAGTACCTACCAGAGATGCAATTCTCGTTCCATCTTCAAAATAATTCGCCACAGACGCTCTACATTCCGTCAGTCGTTCCTACAACAAGATTTATTTAAAAAGGTTGCAAGCCGCGAGGAATTTCATAGAGGTTTTAATTTTATTTAAAGCCGAGCATAGTGGAGGTGGCTGAGATTGCCTGGTTCTACCAGATACCTGAGCTTAAAATAGAAATACGGCCGCGGGGATATAGAGCTGTACATTTCATAGTCCACCTTAACGTGTTCAAATGTAGCCTATGTATTAAAATAAAACAGTTTCTCTCACATTAAATTCATGTTGAACAAAAGTAGAAATAAATCATGAGTAACCGTGTTAGAATTAATTAAGTAATTAAGTACTCGTACGCAAGAAGAGACACAATCAAGCCTTTCTTTGACGGGATTTGCAGTGAGCCGATGCAACTCAATGCTATCTCCGATTACAAAATGATCCACATCTCGGGATGCACTTGAAATCCTATCAGTTCAACCACTGTAATATTCTTCGAGACAGTAGTTGTTTCAATCAGAGTAGGGTGGAAGAATAGTAAATTTCAATGCTCATCCGTGCGCGTATGATTGAATATGGATTAATGAGTATTGAATACGAGGAAGCTAAACAAAGGGCCCTCGGTTATGGATGCACATAATTCATGGTGTAAATTGTTGGGGCTTGGGTACAGCGGTGACGCAACAAGGTATTTAGTGATGGTATTTATTATGAGGACACACGAGACATTGTAATGACGCAGTCGATGCTCAGCGTGCTGCAGGGGTTGGTGACCGCACGACGACGTCGCATCGCCCACACTTATTAGACACGCAGTGTAATTGTTACTATGAACCTACCACTACCGCAATATGCGAGTCTCTCATGGAGAGAGAAAAATAGTTCCAGATGGGCTCAGAAATTCGACTTCCCTGCAGAGTCCCTCCATAGCGGTGGAACAATGACGATCGCTCCTGAGACTCGCTATACGTCACGCACGCCATTGTTCGGGCCGTCTTTTGTTTTTTTCTTTGTTATGCAATTTGGCGGTCGGTGGGGTAGCTGAGAACAAAATAGGCGTGAAGCTGGTGCATATATTAGGGATTCTAAATGAGTCTATTCAAGTTATTAATTGACTTAACGGTAAAAGATGTCCGTGGGAGTAGACAAAAATGAGTACTACCCACTATAAATTGTTGATGCTTTAACAGCCTAATTAGTAAGCAGCTGTGCGCTCGTCTCCCATGTCAAAATTAAAGACACATTTTAGTAAATTTCAGTCCAAAATACACACAAATCTAAATATAATTCGACACCGAAGTGAAATAAATTTCCTGACAATTTGAGATGCACAATGCATATGTAATGGCAGGGTACGAAGTCACAACAATTTAAAGAACTTGACTAAATGTGTGACAACAAGAGCACGACAATAGGAAACTATTACTGTGGAATTGTATGGCGTATCTTCAATCAACAAGGGAGCTGCTCCCCAGGCGCTTACCCCGCGTCACCTCGCACAAAAGGTTAAATAAGTCGGAACGAGAACTTTATAAAAAGTCGAGCACACGACACGACCAGCCCCGAACTTCGCACAGGTATATTACATAACACAATAGCGTAATACAAACACAAACGTCGCATACTTCCTTCCCGAACTGCGCCTCACAAAATTATGTTTCCAGATATTTATGCGAGCCTTTTCATTGAAGTAAATAAGTAAGAAAGTAAGCTAACTCGGTAAATTGCTTCGCGTTCGTAGTTTAAGTTTTATTCCAATGGAGTTGGTTATTTAGAGGGCTGAATTTTCTTTGGTATGCCGAGTTATTTATTACCGACGCTTTTTGCTGGATAAATTGAGTTCCACCATTAATATCGAACCAGGAACGCTATAGAGAAACACGATAAGTTAAATGTACCTAGTGCTAATGTACGAAGTCGTTGCTACATGACTGGAGGAATGTTAACTTCTTGTACAGTGCACACTATACACCTATGCACGTATTGTGTTGTGTTACATTATGAAGTAAGTTTAGAGGGATGAATTCAGAACACAAGTCGCCAAAAAACACTACGTTCTTATTTTCAGCAGAAGAACTAGAAGTAAGTAAGCAGAGGTGTACCCATTAGTACACCCACATATCGGCAGTTATGTTTAAGTCCCATGTAATAGGGGGCAAGCCTATTGCCATCAACCTGACACAACCTCAGACTCTGTGGCTGCTACTGATAAATTCCTGATAAAAATATACAATAACACTTTTCCCGACCCGGGAATGGAATCCGGGACCTCATGTTCAGCAGTCACGCTTGCTACCACAGGACCAACAAGGCAATCGAGATTCTTGAAATCGACAGTTAACTAAAAACGTGCAACTTTTATTACCAAATCAGTTTCCCGTTCTACATAAATAGAAAAGTTATCCTTAATAGAGAATAAGGATAACTTTTTCATGCCTTCTATTTATAGTGATAGATACTTTCTTGCCAACTGATACAATTTCCGTTAGCAAATAAAGCTAATACGTTTTTTCTGCTCCGACAGCAGGTGGGGGTTAAAGCAACGGGGAAACATAATTACCACACACTGCCTTCCTCATACAACGCTAAAAGCAAATAATTTTCGAACAAAAAATAAGGAAAAATACTCGAGAAGAATTTATACTTATTTTCTTGGTACCTGTTTTTAATTGAAGAAATTGGCAGATTTCACTCCTGCCAGGTAATTTAGGTTAGTTAAAAGAGCCGCCTTTCGAAAAAGTATTGTAAGAAAAAAAAAATGTGATGGACTCACGTAGATTTTAAGTAATCTTAAGATTAGTTAAGTAAACTTAAGTGTCCGGAGAGGCGTACGATGTATTATTATTAATATTAAAACTCAGCAAACAAATTATGTATTAAACAAAGGCGCGGACCACCAAGTCTGCGGCAAAAGAACTCAATAAAATAAAAAAAAAAATAACAGCCCGTGATTGTGCCTGATAAGGTTGGTTTGTGAATGAGTGACCCATTACATACCGAGTTTCCTCCGTACTTCGGAAATCGGCACTCGTGGGCAGCAGCTGAAAATCAGCGTCAGGTGGTGCTCTTTGTGTTGCCATCTGGCATTACGCTGAGCTGAGACCTTTTTGGCATTATTAGTTTTAATAATTTTGAATTTGTTTTTGTTAATTTTTAAGGTATTTTTGCCAAATTAAACACAATTTTCTTTCTTTCTTTCTTTCACTACAAACTTGGTCCCGGCTGTCATAAGATCTTTGACAGTCGTTACAGGTAGTCAGCAACCCGAAAGTCTGAAAACTGGTCTATCCAAGGGATTTGCATTGACCCAGTACTAACTGGGTTCGTAGGAAGGTTAGATAGGCAGTTGCACCATGTAAAATACTGGTATTCAGCAGCTGACAAACCCCAACATAGTTGAGAAATGGCTAAGCAGATGATGTCTAACAAGAGCAATGCTCTATAAATTGAAAATTTAACAACCAACCATTGCATAATTAATATTGATTAATAATATTGTCAAGCAGACGAATGTTTCAGACAATTAAAGTAACAATGAATTATGATTTCTCCTCCAAAATCTTTCCGATTGTCAGTGTGTTAGATAATTTTAACCTCAGCTTTTAGATTAACTTCTAAAAATGCCCAATAGGTATTTGTAATAAAAAATAAAACCTGTTTGGAGGTGAACGAACAGGTTATCCAAAAATCGTGGCTTGTCTAAATGTACAACTAATAACAATAATCTAGATGTTAGGTGTCTTTAGAAAAAACTACAGCATCATCGTCTGCCTAGCTAGCCTTTTACCAACTATGGTAGATTCGGCTTCCAGTCTTACCGGTTGCAGATGGAAACCAGTATTTTACATGGAGAAACTGCCTCTCTGACCTCCATATCCCAGAAAGTACCTACTGGGTAGTATGAGACCCTTTGGTAAGACTGGTTGTCTGTCAGACTTTCGGGCCACTGACTACCAATAACGACTGTCGAAGATCTACAGCATAGTTCCATATACACATACAACCGACCTTCTCCAAAGTTTGACATCAAACCCAAGACATAATTATGTTAGAAAACCGCATTTCGCAATCACGCCACTTTTTCACGATTTTCTTCTGCCTTATATTTTATGAAAAAATAAACGGCAATTTTAAAAGATATTCCAACTAAAGAATGTTTAATAACACCCCGTTCGTGGGTTTCTTAAAGAAATTCAGAGAACACGTTTTGGCATTATTTCCTCAGGTAGAAATGAAGCTACGTGCTTTAATAATTGCAAGCAAACTGCTCGAATTTGGGCAAAGGCGACAGTTGGCAGGCGGACATCGTTAAACCCTTCTTGCGACATTCGATAACTTGCTAACTTGAGTATAAAAACAAGTTTAATGTAGCGTAGATTTCCATGACACATTTAACATTGCATAATTTTTAAATAATTGTATTAGTAATACAGTAATTTATATACACGCATGACTATGATTGAAATACGATGCGGCCCACTCATTTAAATTAAAATAAAACGGGAAATTAACATTTTAATGGTAACTCTGATTCGGCTATTGTTTGAAACTAGTGGTAATCTTTTTTTAGCATTCGCAACACCGATCCGTTAGGGTTAAACACCTCGTTTTTGGCACGGAACAAATAAAAAGTAAAAAACAAATGACAAATTGGAATAATTTATGCTCTACATAACAAGTGACAATCCGAGTTGCAGTTTGAAATAATAAAATGACGTCGCGTCATTTAGATAATCATGGTAAGCCACGGAATGTGGCCGTGTCGCATACGTAATTGTACCAATTAGCTATGAATGTCTCCGTTAATTTATAAGCTGGGATGAACTTAGAATGACTGGGAGAAAAAACATTAGCCATTAGAACATAAAATAAAAACAGAGAAAAATGTTGTCTTTAATAAAACTATGAAATGTTTTAATATCATTTGGACAAATGGTCTTAGTAACACACCTGAAGTCACCTTAGTAACTACATTCCCAAGACTTAAAAAAAACGAGAAGACATGAAGATTAGCCTCAAGGAAGTGAGTAATACAATTTCGTCAAAAGAAATCTCCTTGATTTCGTCACTTTCGGCTTACATAGGATACTTCGTTAGAATCGTCAAATAGTTACTTTTATCATTTGGATTCTGATTTAATAAACTGATTCAATATTGAACGGATTTGCGAAATTTTGTTTCGTTTAAATCATATAAATTCGTCACAGCTCGGTCCCAAAATTGGTAAAAAAAAATCCTTTACGTGAATTTTCGATTAAAATCGGATAGCAAACGCTTTTATTCGTTACGTATGCGAGATATGTCGGATTATACGTATTTCGCAAATACTTTGAGTGCATACATTTTATTTGTTGAAAGCCGAACTGGGTTCAATACAATGTTTGCTACTTTTCTTTATTTTAGCATCGATGATCACATCATAAGACAGTGCATATCCATCAGAAAAAATATTCATTCAAAAACTTTATCTGCACATCTTACACAACATAACTCAAAGCCCAGAGCCCAGACAGATAAGTCTGACATCATAGTACCCATTCGCTATTCAAATACCAAGCAATCATAAACGCGGCCGGCTGAATGCACCTAACGATCACCCAACCTTAATCAACGTTCCACTTCCTTCATGAAGTTCGAAACCCTAATTGTCCCCTTTGTTTATTCAGAAGTAATGCGATACGTCACTATGTCGACTGCGTCCCTACCGGATACGTTATGCGTTAACGTCAATAAAAGTTGCCCAAATAATGTCCCAGACAGGCGCTTATTAACTCTGAGTCACTACGTATGTACATAAACGCGACTGCGACGTGTGAAAAGTCACGCCAGTGTGATTGTTCGGAATAGGTCTGATTTTGATGAACGGATGTGTAATTTTCTTGAAAGGAAGTCTGAAGTGTCTACATACGTGCGAAAATTTGTATTTACTTGATATGTTACTTGAAAATGTACTGTAACGTATATTTCCGTTTTGGGGAGGAAAACGGTTTCAAGCTTTGTTTGGTTTGCCACCCATGGCTTGTAATGTGGATCGTACAACAGATTTGTATATATTTTTTCCTTATTTCTTCTGTCTTCGAGTAGAAATAGCTCTGTTCTAAGAAATTTGCCCTATAAATAGCAATATCATGAACACGAGAATCAGTGTATTTGGAACTCATTATCTTACTTGCCTTTTGAAAATTAAGAGAGTAATTCAAAGTTTTATGCATTACGTACTAAGTGTAACATCAAAATTAAAACTACTAAGTACAAGTTTTAAAGCTTTCACGTCCGAACAGAGATTTAAGTCGTTTAAAACCGAGATAGTGTAATTTAAAACTCTACTTACTCAAGACTATGAAGACGAACGAACTGAATTTAAGGAAATGACTGTTTTAAAACGCCTGGATTGTTAAATTGTCTGCAGATGAGTCTCATTCAAAGCTAGTAAGACTCCTTAAAATAAGACAAAGTCTATTGATGTTCCAAACAGAACACTGATTACAAAGCTTGTTTTACTAAGAACACTTAAACTGAGTTTTATGTAAACAATCGTTAACAACTACACCGTCAAATTTGGTCTACCACTCGGCATTTTTATTGGTGCTTAGCCAGCATATCTTGCAGTGCTGTTAAACTTTCAGGAACTTGCCTCCCCCAGGATGTTCCTAATTGCGGTGTCTCGTTGAAACGCCGTAAACAACCGGTTGATGACACATTAAGCACGACTCAGTTTTACTTAAAAACGTATAAAATTTTATGAGTACTAATGGAGTAAATAAGTTTTTATTAGACGCTGTGGTTGACGAGAGTGAAGTACTAAAATATAAATTGAAAACAGCAGCGAGTATTTTTTTATGCGTTCATTGATCAGTTGTTGTAAGAATTTATTGTTTGGCAGTTATGGCTGTTGAGTCATCACTTTCGATAATTGAAAGTTATTGTTAGTTACGAAATTGTATGAAATTCTGATCATATTAGATGGGCCTATAAAATACGAATGATTTCTTGCATCATACACAGCCAGCCTAAATATCACTCATCACAGTCGTCCTCTCTATAAGAGACTGTAATCCAGCACAGTGCAGATTGATAGGGACTATACAAAACTAAAAATTCCGGTCCAGAAATTTAAAACGTAAGCAATGCTTTATTAAATAAAGCTCAATATTGAATACACGACTCAAATACAGCAATCAAAGGTAGAAGCGACCAAGGACAAATAAGAACTCTCTAAGAACCGTTTTTATTCTAGCAATAGAAACGATCAATATTGTTGCAATTACTCAACGATTACAGGCAGCCGTTACTTTAGTAAAAACTGAATGAATGAAGCTGAAGCCTAGTTTTTGCGGCGCCACTGGTTTTTTCAAGGTGGTCTAAGAATCAGTGTTACATTACCGACTTTCATGCTTAGGTATCTACAGTAAAAAAAACGACAAAAGGTTTTTGTCGTACTGTTTCTAATGTTGCTTCGTTTATTTTAGGATATTTGCCATCTTTAACTTTATCTACAGACTTACACATTATACAGGGTGTGAGGAAACCGGCGCGAAAACGCTTACCAGTCGTACTCTGCCTACCTACGAGATATTCTGAGATATTCATGATCGTTTTTGATTCAAAAGTGCAATTACCAGACGTCAAAATGTAAAGGACAGCAGATTTTTTAAATTAAAATGATGAATAATTTCTCAGAATATCTCGTAGGTAGGCAGAGTACGACGACAGTGTTCACAAAACCAGTAGTTAAAAGGTAGCCAGTATAAGCTAAGTATCCTCAACATCAAAGTGTTACCAAAGGCATGTGGTCGACTGCACATGTCATTGTATTAAAGTAAAATTGAAAATTAACATAATCAAACTGCAGAAATCTCCTACATCATTGTTAACAATACCAGTAACTATTGTTTGTGAAAAAATATAAATTCGAATTTTGTGTGAAATGTAAACCCGTGAGTGCATTCCGAGCTAATATGCAAAATGGCGTTAATTTGTAAAATTTGAACACTTGTTTCATTCACAGTCGTATTTCAAGCGTGAACAGCGTAGTTAATATAATTATGTAATGATGATATACGGTTTTTCATACAAATGCATTTCATTTAGATTTATGGACTATTATTTTCAGCAGGAGTCAGGTAATAATTTTTGTCATGTGAATATTCTGAACAAAGCGTTTTATAATTTATACTAATTGTATCTTCTTTAACATCACTCACTTGTACAAGATTATTTATAGATAGTTGTGTTCCGGATTTTTTTTTTCTCATAAGTAAAGCCGACTTGAAATATACAAATAAGCATAAAATTACATTAGCTTCAGAATTCAGTGATTTTCCATTTCGAGTGAGTCCGGTTGACCAAAGACTAGTTTTTTTGCCACCGATTTTGCTGCTCCTTTTGGAAATCGATTATTAAATAGTATAATCATTTTCATAATCTATATCTTCTGCAAATTCATGTTGATATATTTCTTAACAAGGTCTACACAAATCATTCACATCAAATGCAAGGGAACAAACCAAAAGAGCATGACGAGCCTTTTTTTTTCGGTTGCAATGAAAAATTATAATTTCATCGCAAAAGGGGTCTCAGTGAACGAGTTATGCTACGAGCAATTGAACACATTAATTTTAATACAAGACAAAGACAAGTGGGCCCCATTAATATTTATGAAAGCTGACAACCCTCTTATCACGGCCGCGACTAACCGTCATTGTTGTAAGACTAATTACCTTTAGCTAAGAAAACGAATTGTGAGTTGATTGAAAAGGGAAGCGGTTTCGAACTGTCACTCTATCTTGTTTCAAACTCTTTCACGCAAGGTTCTATACTCGGCCCGCTGATGTTTTTGAAGTATTACCAAGATTTATCTCCGTGATTTAAAGAACCGCTTTGCACTAATTCCATCGCTTAAAGCAAAATAAAAGAAAGGTAATCGTTTTCTTTACAATGGTGCTTAAAAGTAGAATGTAGGAAACCATTACTAAGTTAGTTTCAACATAAATGGTCATCAAACCAGACGATCGCATTTGAAGCGAGCTAACTCATAAGTGTAACGGCTTTATCGCATCATCAAATGACTCGTCCAAGTTATAACCCTTTCAGTGTAACCTACTTAGAGAGTACATAAGTACTTATGACGACTCGAGGAAACTTCTGGAAACCTGCTGGAAACGGTGGGTCATTACCCGGGCATTAAGCATCAGGGTAAGCCGGGTCGAGTGGCTATCAGTTGGCATGCGGCCAAAGTAGCATTCATTCGGTGACGTCATCGTCGTAAAGGCGGCCAGCGCCACCAAAACCACTGAAACTGCTAATAAAATGCCTAAGCACTTGACCACACGATGCGAGGCATATAAGTTGGGTATGAAAATAATGTGGTCTGCCGTCCTGTTTTCCTGTCCTGATAATGTCCTGTTTTATTACATTTACGCTACATGGTATGGTATCGCCTTGAGGAAACAGCAGAAATGTAAATCAGTACTTGTTGCTCGTGTTTTTATCATAGTAAACGCTTATGGTCTGAGGGAAATGGGAAGTAACAGGCTGGCGATAGCTTGCGCCTTAATAATAGATTAACGCATCTTGTTTAGATCAACGGTAGTATTTATTATACAGACAAAGCTAAACATAATGAAATTATGACCATATTATGTTCTAAAACACGCTTATTTTAGAAATAAATTGAAGATATTTTAAGGGTTAAACAAACTGAAAATAATAAAATAAATAAGCCCACAAACGTAGACATCCCAACAAAAGTCCCACGTAACGTACGTATTCATAATGTGGGAAAATAACATGTTGTGTCACATCTTTTACAATTTCACTCAGGCAGATAAATATTCCGATATGTTTAGTAAATAAACCAGGTAAATAAAACGTACACGGAGAAGGTTGCCCTGACCTTGTACCGGTTTCCTGTTCACCGGTCTCCTTACATAACCTTTGAGTTCCATCTACCGTGGCTAATGTGGAATCCTTTTTGCATAGCTTGGTTCATAAAGCGTAATGTGGAAAGCAACAGCAGTTGCTGAATTAGATTTTTTCCTTTAGATAAGATTTGCATGAATTTTTATGGTCCTGTTCCTGTCCCTTTTTGGGATTTCCGGCTGATAAAAATGAGAAGTTATGTTTGGGATGTTTCCTGGACATGAACATTTAATGCGCAGTTGAATCTTCTGAACGACGCGAAATCACTTTTTACCTGGTTCTTTGTTTAGAGTTCTGAGGATAAGAAATTATTAATAATCTAAAAACTATAAGAACAAATGTTAGTGTCTGTAACACTGTCTGTGTAAGAAAAGTTCCTAAATAGAAAGCTAATAATAAATCACCAAGACAAAATATCCCAATATCAATCAGAACAAACTACAAAGGAACCAAGAGGACCTCATTGAGCCCAAACAACCAAACTCTTTATCAAGATGAAGATGTTAGCCACTCATATCAAAGCAGAGGCGTTTAATATCGAACATTAAACGGACCCTCTCTTCCTGTTCGGTTAATGTTCCTCCGATTGGTACTACAGTCACGGTTATCACTCCACTTATGATCCAAAATAACCACATAAAGATACCAATGAATCATTACAGAGAGATAATGTGAAAGTACTTGAATTATTCAGTTAGTGTATCAATGAGAGCGAATTGTTTCATCGGAATGCATTCTCGGGGAATGCGTCGGGTTGTTCGTTGCGAAATAATGTATCGTTGCTTCTTTCTTTTGTATCGTGATAGGTTGTTATTGTCAATGATTGCGAATCCTTGTCTTTTATTTTTATCTTAGCCATCGGGTTCGTAATTATGATTATTATTCAATTTACGAGTGCTGCTTGACTTAGTAACAATGAATTCTTTAGATGGTCTTTTTCTAACATTGATATAATAAAACCCAAGATACACACTCCGCGTCTCAAAACCGTCCGCTTAAAATGAGTTCACAATGAACTCATTTCAAATAGTCTCGCGTCGCTCGCGTCTCTGCACGGTCGTACAAAATACTTTTTATATTGCTTTTTATAACTGTATTGTAAAAGGAATCGGCGTAAGGTTGAATTTGCCAAAAAAAAAAGTTTATAGTGACGATAACTACATGTAGTAGTGCGTGTATAATGTTTTCTAAGCACGATTTTGCATTCAGAACGCAAAAGATTCTTCAGTTGACGATATTCATTACTGAATACTTAATGTTCATGGAATATTTTTTAAAGATGCAAGCAAAAAACTTAAGCTATTCCAGGCTTAGTTCCAGAGTCCATTTACATAAGGACGCGACAAGGGAGAAGTTATGATGACCGACTATAACTGTCTCGAGTCCTCTTCGGCTCCAAGTTGCTAGCCTCCAAGTTATCAAGACATAACACCGCAAACAAGTCATGTCTATTAACCGCTGCCTTCTCAACGTTTGGTTAGAGAACGAATGGCTTTCGTACCCTTAACGAAGTTCATAAATCATTCTCATTCTACTTTGTTTTGTAGTTACTTTTTAGGATCATCTGGGATATGACCTCGGGAAACCGTTCCATTCATAAAGCGACCTTTCTGCGGTACGTAAGATTTTATTACGGATCTTGAAGATGCTGTTACCTTTGGGTTTACGGGTGGACAATATCATATGAATAAATAACAACCTCTATACAGTTAAAAGAAGCTGGGAACAGAAATAATACTTAAAAATAAAGGCATTCCTATGGTTATTCTTTACGTGATTAAGGCACATAAGTGCAAGTGAAAACGTCATAAATACCTTTCGAAAACTGGAGCGTTACTCACTTTATTAGACTGGCATGCAAGACTTTCATTTTTAGTACCAATATATTACATGAAGACGTCTTATTCTTGACGAAATATGGTAATTAAAGACATGCGAAACGGCGCCCTAACAAGGTGTGAAAAATTGAGACATACGTATACATGAACATTGTTTTAAAAGTAAAGTGAGTTATAATAAACTTATAACGGGCAGTGTTCACGGGGCGAGGCAGAGATGCGCGGCAGATACCGAATATCGCGTGGAATCATTAACATTGTACAATTATACGGGAACAACAATGGTGGGAAACAGTTACGAGAACGAAAATCGTGTCTGTGTGTGGGAAATAAAATGCAAATGATTGCATTTCTCTTGCTCCTTGGTTGGAGCGCCCTTTTTTCGCGGGCTCTTTTTCTTTTGTGTCGGCCATAGTTTTAAGCAGATGGTAAGCTTTATTAAACAATTCAGCAGTTTATGCATGACAATCTGAATGGCGCAATATCATGCTGTGCACTTGGTGTTTGATGGTTTTTTTAAGTGACATTCGATTGAGAGATGTCACGGACACATATATTTGTTTAAAATCGTGATAATATTTGATAATTTGCAGTATACATTACGCATTTCCATAAGAAGTGTTAGGGTCAAGGCACGATCGCACCGAGACAAAGCAACTTGAGCTTTAATTCAAATAGCTAATGTTCAATGTGTAAAAGCAAGAAATTGTTTCGAGATCACAACAATGTGCGAAGTTTCGCGAATGTATTTCGATTCGTATCTGCGATGATGTGCCTTGACCCCTTAAATATTTTGCACTCTGTAGGGGACAATTTAGAATATACTGGCCTTTATTTTCAAAAACAATCGTTCATCATCTTTAACAGGAGGAGATATTGTTACGTTCTGAAAATACTGTTCGTTCGTTCCAGTAACTTTACGATTAGAACCGCTTGCATGATCGTCATTAGTATTTAAAAACCCTAAAATTATGTACCTAAATATTCGAAGGTTAAGTTTCAAGGAAGTTATAAAAAAGACCATTTTTCATGCTTATACAAAGAAGAATAGCTAGCTACATTTTTGTGCGAGTATTTACGAGTATTGTTGCGTCCAATTTTCTATGAAACCATTTGTCACCCGTTGAGTCTACGGACAGGAACACATTTATTCACTTTGCAGAATTGCGTTTTGGCTTGTGAATGTAATTGCAGTTGAACTTTGTATATTCTAGTTGTATTTAACCGCACCACTATTGTCAAAACTTTTTTTAATCTGCGGTTGCTGAATTGGTCCCTCCCAATCTAAACCTTTGGAAAGGTCATAAAGACTTTTAGATACCCACAAATTAATACCTAAAGTCACGTTAGAGAGATAATAATATGTACTCTCATTTTGATAAGGTGCCAACTAAAATAAATAATAACAAATGTCTCATTAGATATCTACCTGGTTTAAATAAAATTGTATCAAGCCGATAGTACAAATGCAATACCTATTCATAATTAGATTAAAGTGTGATCCGTACTTGAATTACTGAAATAAGTATTTTTAATTTCAAACAGTAATTTTAATTTACTCAAACAGCCACCAATATTCGTATACCATTGCGAATAATTTAATTAACAAAACCAGATAGCTCTGTGTTCAAAGTGAACCGACGAAAACCAATAAACAACACCAAAAATATATTCAATGAATTCAACAAATTAATTGGTCAGTAGGTACAGGGATTTTCTCACTACAAGTTACATTAATTGGACCATCAATTCAACATGGCTGTAATTTGTCACTAATAAATAACAATTTGTTGGTGATGTGTACGAACATAATAAAATATGCATAAATCTTTCTCGCCTTTTTATTGGTTTAACAACCTTAACAGCCTTAATTATGTTTCCGTTGCATCGTAATCATTATGTTGACCAGAATTAATGACCATCATTAAGACAATGAGATATTTGTTTAAGTCGCAAAAAATCTTTGCCAATAGATTTCAGTGTCTCAAGAAAATCAATGCAATTCACCATTAATTCTTCCATAAAATACATTGGAACCAGCTTAAGCCAGTCTAGCCGTTTCGCTTTCTGGTCTTACACTAGCAAGACCGTTAAATATCTTTAACGGTCGCTTGCAGCAACCACCGTGCGAAGATTGCGAAGTACTAACTCATTTAAAGTCAGCCGAGGAGACGTATGAACAAAAACTTTGAAGGAGACTTGTTTAAATGGCATCGAGCGAAAAACTTGTATGACGTGTAGTGGGTATGCAACCCCGTCAGTCCGTCAAGGCCCACGGACGTTTGGTTGCCGGCCGGCCGTCAGCCCGACACACTCTGTTTGCTACATTGTACCGCAGAAACCCGTTGTCTTTCATGTTTAAAACGTCGACCAAGCACGCGTACAACTACTGGTAACTGACTAGCTAACTTTCTGAGTCCTCTCATCGGACCAATTGAACAATGAGGTTTTATTCCTATAAGCCCGTGCTGGTCGTTTCAAACAATTTACGAAGTCATAACAGTGTATTTGACATATTTATGTTCGTGACATGATTCGCTGTTCGACTATATAAACAATTGGTTAAGTAATGATGACAGTTTAAACTGTTCTACTATCATGTTGCGTTTACGGTGTACAACTTCTGTGTCTGATGTCGTCTCGTCAGTTAATTGATTAAATATTTGTTCCTATGCTTCATCATTATAATAATGAACAGCTGTATTATGTAAATATTTTCATTTTATTATTATGTGAAGACCTTGCAGCCGCTACTTAGCTTGTGTGCTTGCTTACTTAGTTAGGACACAAATTGTTCGTATGTTACTCTGTAACAAAGACTAAGGTATATATGGTATATCTTTGAGCCAAAGTTGCTAGACAATAAATAAATGTTATGTTAAAGGGGTCCAAGTCGATAGAAACTGAGTCAACTTCATAAATAATCACAGTACCAGTTTTACTACTGTGCAATTAGATAAAAATAAACTTTATTTCATTCCAGTTTTAACGCCGTATGTTATCATGTATTTACACCTGTTTCACACTCAATTAAATTCACATTTCTATCTACAACAAATTAACAACTTTATCTTTTACCATACATATCCGGCGTAATCCGACGATCACTTCTAATTCACATTCACACATCGCGGACATCCGTCAATACAGTGAATCATTAATAAGTAATAGGTACCCACGCTTATTGGTGGAATGATTGATACGACCACTACGACGCATTTCACTGATACCGTCAGCGTAAGGATCAATTAGGTTGAATGAATCTGTTATTTTATGTGCTAGCACTTTGTATTACTCAGCTGTTGATCGACACATTTGTGGAAGTAAGAGGCCTGAAGGTGCATTATTTTATGTATATTGTATAGTATTCTGCTACGATAAACCGAAGCCCCGTACCGTGACGTATTTTACGTTACGTTTACAACGCACGCTCGTCGTGCTAGGGCCTCTGATAGAACAAAGTTTTCGCATCCATAAGATGATTACCACTTGTCTCAAACCGGGAAAGGAAGACATCGTGACGAACTCGACAAGTCCTAGAACTATAAACCAGATGGATGGACTATGTCGAGAATGATATGCCCAAAAATAAGGAGACTGCTGATGACAAGTAATAGAGAACTATGGAATAAGAAGACATGCTGCCGACCACAAATAAAATAAGATAATGGCAGGAGAATTATAATTATTACACAAATTGTCAGTAGTTACACAGGAAGATTCTACAAGGCCTGGTCATCTTGTTGACTTACACACTGAGTCACCACTTTGGAGCGTTGAGAGAACAATTACTACGGAACAGAATGTTGCTCTGGCGTTTGCATGTACTAACGATGTACTAAATGAAAGAAATAGTTGATCCTTTGTCCTTTCCCTTCGAGATATTTTCATCCCAATCTTGAGCCCATTCCTATTCTACAATTTCTAAACTTATGTTTTTCCTGGATAAGAATACGCCTATGTTTTTCTGGCTTGAGACAATATTATAATATTATTGGCATACCATGATTGATTGACAATAAAACCACAATTAACATCACGTTTCCTAACCTGTCAAAATTTGGATGACTTTATAACAATTAAAGTTGAAAACGTTATATTACTGAAGAAAAAATGCAGGAAATAGGAATAAAATTACATAGTTTCCTAAAGAATATAGATCATTGCAAAGCTTTCAATGAACCCAAGCGACCTCTTAATGGTTGGCCTAGCGACACAAACGAATTATTGGCAGCAATCAGTTTAGCCTGAGTTCTTAGAAGCACTAGTGGGCCAATTTTTTGCTGAAAATTGTTCGACTCAATAGGCTATTGAAATCTTTATTACTAACTAGCTCTTATTGCTGACGTTAATGGCTGAATTATTTTGATAGCACTATTAAAAGAGCTCACATTTTTCCCAAATGTAGTATGATTAGTACAAATTGTGCAATCAAAAGTATAATTTTCATAGGAAATAAATACACGTTAAAACAAATCGCTCGCGCTTCCGTTACGCCTGGACGTTAGAAAGATCTTGAAACGAGAGCATCAATTAAAACTCTTCAAACCATGAACCAATGATATTCTTAGAAAGAAATCTAAAATTATGACATCAAAATTGGTCACACCTCCGATCTCCACAAAGGGAAATCGGTCTACCATGAAACGCCAGCTATAACAAAAAAGACAACAGAAACCATGGCGATGGTTGGTAGATACGTTACACGATTTTGGTTTTAGTTCGATGTACACTGAGTTATTTGCAACACGACCTATCGCTACCTCTGGATAAAAACTGCAATTGAATGACAAATGATTCGAATAGTTCTGTTACCCTCAACTTTCATGGTGGACCTCTGAACCTTGGCGAACATTGACGAATTAGAAAGCATCACTTTTACTCTTCACAATTGAGCCGGTAGATGCTTACCTCTTTCGTCCGTGTTATGATGATGCAAGTGTAACGGATTAAAAATGTTTTAAGTAAAGGCAGAACTAATTGTTCAGGTCTTCGTAACAGTAAGTTTGTAACGGTCTGTGACGATTCTGTCCATGTGTATTGTATCGTTTTATTTGAAAGCATTGTGTTTGGAATGGGTTTTTTCAACTTGAACATTGAAACTGTATCATTAAACTATGTTTTTAAAATTAGTAGTAAAAATATTTACTACAGCTTTGATTCCTCGCAGTTCTAAAGTCCATTTTCAATTCTATAAAAAGACGATCCGATTAAAATACGTTACTTACTCCATCATTACCACACCCACATATTCCATATCTCTTAGAATGAAGGATAATGAAGAAAAATGATTGCTATAACAATCTCATTTACCTTAGACCTTCAATTATTATCAAGAATGTTATCAGAAGATTATTCGTAAGTAACCATTGTGTTAAATTAAATGAAATCCTACATCATTAGGAAAGTAGAACGGATATTATAAAACATGCAAGTATTACATAGTCATAGTTACAGACTTTAATGTTACGCAGTGCTTTTAAGCAAAAGATGACGCTGACAAGATAAATCAAAAACATTTTTGGTTCAACACAAAGTGACGCAAAAAAATCTTAACCACCGTTTCCTTGACACTCGAACCTCATTCAGAAACTAGCAAGTTCCTGCAATCCCAAAAAATCCTCTTTTACAATACCAAATAGGCTGCAGTGGACAAAAACATTTCATACGACATTCCTGCGTAAGGTAATGTTGCGAAAATCGTCAGGCCCGACATCCCGTCGCCAAACCGGTCTGGACTACCGGTTTTATCAACTCAACGGCCACATGAAAGCGATATCGACGAGATGCTTAGGGAAACGGAAACACATATCCTGGAAAATAGAAAGAAAGAAGATAGTAGATTGTTGGCTTAGACAGTAAATTGCTGGCCTACAAAAATAAACTATTCAGAAAAAAATACTGTAAAAAAATTGGAGCAGGTACACGGTGACCACTATCACTCATTCAGCCGTCAGCGATTCTTTTTTTCAGATATTCGCTTTCTATAGAGTCAAGCGCCCACAAAAAATGTTTATAAAAAAGTAAAGCTCCGTAAGTTCCCGCGTAGGCCGTGTATTATTTTATATTCAGAGGATATGGCCTGGCGCCTAATGTAATGCGATCGTTCCAAAACTTTAAGTTTTAAAATAACCTTGGCAGCTTTATGTAATATAGAAAGTTGATAGAATGACACTAATGCTATCATATTATCCTTGAACTTCTTTGTTTTGTCAAGTAAAAAGTTAAAAAGTTTGGTCATAATAATCAGTGCTAATGACAATCATTTTCAAGTTCAAATTACCGCTGTTCTTCCGTTTTGTTGTGTTCCTTTGCTTATGCGTTACCTTGACATTTAAGGTGGGTGTTATGAATGACGACTCATTTTTAATTTGAAGATGTTTGTAAAACATAAACTTTATCATTTTGTGCCATTGACCTCTTTGTCATCCTTAGCTGCCTACCTGAGAAGTTCATATCTTGTTCCGTGTAATATACGAGTATTCCAAGTTCTCCTAAAACATATTTCCTTTGAGATAAGATTCACAATAGCGTCAAGATTAGCCTCACAATACAAGGTGTCAACAAAAACACTGGCGTAATTCAGGCGTCTGTTTTTGCATAGAATTTCGTCGAGTCCTTATCTGGGACAGTTTACGTCGAATGCGTCCCCGATAGGGAAGCACCTGTACTAGATTAGATAACGCTTATCAATTGATGACATAGCCCAGTAACGTGCTGGCCGGTTGGAGCATAAACGTGTATTGTTTACTTAATGACCAGCTTGTGTACTCTTGATCGAACATGAATTGTAATTCAACGGTCTTGTGCACGGACGGAAATTCTGATGGGCCAGTATTTGCGATAGTCTCTCTGATATTATCTTCTATATCGAAATTGATTACTGAATCTGTGTTAGTTCCTTTGTTGGTGTCTCCATTTTCTTCCGTACCAGAAGAAATAAATTTCCTCACTATGAAAGTGTCGAAAGCAATTTCAGTTCAATTTGCTAAACCACTTTACTTCACACAATAAACGGAAAAGTAATAAAGTTACCTGTTATGTGACAGCTTCTAACGTTCTAAGAAACCTATCTGATCTTCGTTAGTACAAGATTACGATGTCACGTAACGTGAGGCAATTTAACGTGTTAGTCTTGAGTTCATATGATTCATTGAGATGACCCACATCACGCGTCCGTACAGTTAGATATAAAATTACTTCATTTAGTAACACGTATGTTGATGTGAAAATTGTCTTAGCATACGTGACCATTTTTCTGAATGCAGTTACATGTGGCCGACTTGAGTTTACAGTTAATAAAAGAGCAGATAAAGACGTTGTTGAAATGTTATAATCCCTAAATAGTGCAACAGTAACAGTGTTGCGCAATCAGAAACGCATTAGATCCCAAGTTGCTATTCGTGTCCAGGAAGCTCCGGTAGTCGATATAATCCTAAGAGCTAAATTCATATTAGCTCCAGAATGCACCACTAAAATAATCCAAGGAAGTAACGAACTACTTCCAATAAATGCTTGCATTGACAGAAATATTGAGACGGATATTCTGACGGGGAAATGGGATGAAGTATTATTCCAGTCGTTTCGGTTGGCTATTGTTTTGCTTCAGCTGAATTTTCATATTAAATTCGATAACCGTAACTTTTTCGATTTTGCAGGATCAGGTTGGCCTGTGATGACATTAAATTTTATGTGATTAGGAGCTAACTTGCTATCCTTAACTGGGCACGATTCCAACTCGATTTCCCAAAAGCGAAGCTCTTCTTACAAATTCAGGACCCCATCATCTCCAGCTGCGTCCCTTAAGACTAACGAGTCGTTATTTTCATACTAACTGAAATATAAAGTAATATCTCTGCATCTTATTGCTAGTCATAATCACGAACGGTCATGACCGTGGAAAGTGCCGTCAACATGCCATTACAGCGGTCTCGCTGCGTTAACAGGCTTAAATGACTAAGGGTAATGACACGGCAGATGCTTAGAATTTGTATGAATTGTATCGCATGTGTAGATAAAGAGATCATAGTTTCAATAGTTACTTAAGCCTTTATGGAACACATTCTCGCCCACTATATTATTCTCGTTAATAATCTTCGGGATAACAGCCTCTCTAGTATAATGGCTACTTGATACTGGTTTATCTGAAATGCAATTCCAGGCAATATCTTCGGACTATAGTTTGCTAACTTAATACTCATTATAGCAGATAAGTAATGGAAGCTCTCACGGTCGGTGAGGTGATGCCAGGTTATTGATCTGGGGAACATGCCCCCGATACTGAGGATTTTATATCACTGAATCAAAATATCATTTCCATCCATACGAGGCTGAAAATTCAAGTTAATTATCGCGTGATTAATCCTCTCTCTGAATCTGCAGAATTAATATCCCCATTATAGTGAAGGGATTCGTTTTACATTTAATAAATGGGTTTTTGGATGTCATAATTTTTTTTCTGATGGCGAATGTTTTAATCGGTCCGACATTATTAAAGTTAAAACTGTACTTAACATTTTGCTTTAGAGTGAACCTGATTGATTTTGTTTTTCATGATTCATTTTATATCTGATAGCAGAACTCAGAAAGTGTTGCAAACACATTTATTACCTATATGAGTCTGCCCTAAAACAATAAAAAATGTTCGCCCTCCCAAGACACGAGGGGCCAATGTTTTACCACAAGGCCAACTTATCCAGATTGATTGAAGAATATGCGGAGGAGGGAAAGAATTACTGCCAATTTTATGTAATGGAAAAAAGCCCCAAAACCTTAAGCAGTATCAATTCTTTCAAACGATATTTCTTGTTTATCGTGTGGTTAGTGTCTAACCTGGTGTCTAGAGTTTTTATGCCGCCCTTTGCTACCGTCAAGAAATATCTCTCAGGCATGCTGGTTTCCTTTCCAGAAACCAGGGCCGCCCCAATGCGCGTTGGGTGGACGCTATCGTCAGGAGCTCGGGAAATGGATGGATGAGAAACGCACAGAACAGAGAAGACTGGCAGAAGAATGGGGAGGCTTATACCCAGCAGTAAGTGATTACGGGCTGATATGATGATGATGATGCTGGTTCCCTCACGAAATGTTCCTCCCCCGAAGCTAGTGATATGAATGACGTATCCGCAAAATCAGAAGTGTTTCGAACGATGAAATAACGATTATATGCCATTTCAATGGTATTGTATAAAAAAGTCCTGTTAAAAACTACAGGCGTCCGAATATAGATTTCCGATTGATTGATTCAGCTCAACGAGAAAGTAACGCTTGGTTACGCTCTGAAAAAATGTGGCATAATTCGCAATTATTCCTGGAAAGCCGGCTTCCGTAGTAGCCACCTGCTCAATGTATTAACGGTTTTTGCACAACTAGGCCTTGGCTTGTCGCTAATCGTCACGTTCGACAATTCACTGAAGTTTCTAATTGTTTTCGCTTCGGATCTAGGTGAATGATTACTGTTCTTTTTCTCAAGTTAAGACTGCACAATGGCTAATTGGTAGTTTTTATTAATTCTTGCTCTGCATTTAGTTAAGGAGCTGGGATCTTCTTTTGCCAGTGCCGTGCGACCTTTTAAAGTTTTAGTGCTCTTCAAGGAGTTTTCTGCAATTCTAACTTACTTTCAATAGTTAGTTTCTTGTTAGAAATCTTGAGATTTCTAGTGAGGGTTTTTTTAGAAGAAACTAATTAGTAGGTACATAATGTTCAAGTTAATTGTAGCTACTTTGACGTTAATCAATCTTGAATACCGTGAAACATTAATAATACAAAGTATAATATAGTTGATGCAATTTAATATTTTATTCTATTGTTCCTTCGTTATGCACTTGCTCAAGACGAAGTTAAATAAAAAGAATCGGTCTTTTTTATCAAAACATAACCTCAAACAAAACTTGTTTGAATGATTCACACACTTCAGTGCACAGCCAACATCAGAAAAAAAATTGTTATCAACTTTGATAAACTTAGTTCTTGTACAAATACTACGAGTATTTTCTGGGATAGTATGATTAACTTGGTCAAATTTATACTAAACTGGAAGCTATAAACTATTAAATTAATGAAAACAAAGAATAAAGTTAGTAGTTGCTAACGAACTTACCTGTTATAGTTGCCAACAGAACGGCTAAAGCCACCACACCTGTCACTCTCGCACGCTTGGACCTCATCTTGTCTCTTTTCAACACGCTAAGGGTTTGCGTCCTCGTAAACAATAAAAAAACAACAGAAAATTCAAACTCCTCAACGGATTGTCTTTTAGAACAATAAACAATTTTCACTCGCGTTCCTATTACACCTTTACGAACCGTATCTTTCAATCTAGATAATAAATCCACAAATTCCACAAGAAAAGTTAAATAAAATTAAGAAATTACATCGAGAAAAGTACTTTTTAGATGTTCACTCAAGTCCATTGTGATGAGTATTTAAATATATGAATAATTGTCCGAAGTTAAGTTGTGAAACTTGTTTCGAGCGTTGAACTGAGGTGCGGAGCGCGAGAAGCGTACGTCCACTCTCGTCAAGCGCAAGGCAGTACTGCCGCGATGGGGGCGACACACCGCTGTGACGGGTGTGCGTGGAACTACGGAGCGTCGTCGTATCGCGGACCGCGGTTGTGTTCACAGCGTGAGACAGAACATGCAAGGATCAAAACTAGTTGCTCCTCATTGTTTATTAGGTTATTAACCAAGAAATGCGGCCCTGCATCAGTGCACTTTTATTACATTCATACTTGCATGCCAAGTTCATTTCCATTCATTCGCTTTTTATTCTATGGCTGGAATCTAAATTTTATTTTATAATAAAATGGCAATGGTTTAGCTATTATCTTCTATTTGTAAATTATATTGAAATCTAACTGTTTTCGACAATGGTTTGTTTGAAATACGGTCTACTTAATTTGTTAACAAGCTGAGAGATTTCGATAGTACTGGTAGTGGTGCAATCGTGACGATTCAATAGGCTCTCTAAACAGCTAACGGGCGCCAGTTAGTCATGAATAACGAGGAGTGGAATCATGGCTGATAGCTGATAATGGCTGGAAATAAAGTTAGCGGTGAAAAAGAATATTTATTGGTGACTTACGCCCGAATACTCGAACGTCACTCAATTTTAAGTTGCACTTAAATCTCGTGCTGCCTTTGTTACTTTAACGCAGAGTGACAGAGATAGCACGAGTTTTGAGGGCTACTTATAATTGAGTGACGTTCGAGTATTCTGGCGTTAGAGGGAAAAATTAAATGCCAGTTTTCACAAACACTAGTATAAAAAAGGCGCTGCGGATTTTCAAGCGAGTGGTGCCGAATGTTGGCATAAAAAGAGTATGTGAGATAAAAGCAATATAGGTAGGTACATACATATTATTTATGTATTCATTACCCTGTAGGCACAGATTTCCACGTAGAAGCGCCTCTTTCCAAAACTCCCAAAGGACCAAAAATTTACCATTCCGAGTGCGTCTAATAAAAAAATGGCAAAAAAAATTAGCCGCGAAAAAATCGCAATGGCGTCGATACATCGGCACCTGTGACTGATTACAAAGCGCGCTATGAATAATACATGATGGCTGTGCTAATACCCGGTACAGTCGCGAGCATCATTCAAAAGTGATTTTAACCGATACCTCATCATACTCCCGCTCTTTCTAATTTATTTGGGATCGGCGTAGTATTTCTTCTTTTGGCGTATTTCTCTATTTAGTTCTATTCTCGTGAGTCACCTATCCTTTCTAGCCATATCTTCTTTCACACAGTTATTCCATCGGCATCGGTTCTTTGGTGATACCTATTTCAAAATTAAGGTTGTCCAATGTTCATGCTGAGTGCTACCCTGAAGTACCCTGCTTGTTGCATTCAGGACGTGCAAGCTGTTAACTTTATTTTCTGTTCTGTCTTTTTGTATTTATTAATATTATTTCTAATGCATATATTTTTTCATGAAATTAGACATCCTCATCCGCATCCAGTTAGACTGGAAGCCGACCCCAACATAGTTGGGAAAAGGCTAGGCAGATGATAAGTAGCATGAAAATACAATAAATACACTATTTTGTTGTAAACTTGCTTAGTTTACGTAGGTATTGGTGATCTTGACCGTACCGGTACCACGGTACCAGCCAGTCACGAATCACGAACCTTGAGACATAGATAGGCACCGCTTTTGTAATCCTACGGTTTGATTATACGGAAAATGATATTTCATCCGCCTTGTGAATAGAAATGGGCATTTTTCGCAAAGACATGTTGTGAAGACATGACATTGTGGCCTTGAAATATGATGGAATATGGAAAACAAAAGCAAATTACGTTCTTGTTGGTAGACCTGTACCCCAAATTGGGTAACACACTTTACTTATATAGTGGAGAATTTTGAAGAATATATTTCAAAAAGAAAGGAAGCCATCGAATGTTAATAAGTAGAAGTAGAAATCGGCTAAATGGCATCATTATCATCATCGTCTTGTTTGAAAAATTAATCTGCTCAACAACAAACCTACATAACTCTTTGGACATGAATGCAACTATTAGAAGGTTAAGAAAAAATACTCATGACGTAATCTTACCGACCTCTCGACTATTACCTTTTGCTAACACGTCCCTTGCACCTAGCAGTCCACACCGCAAGTTATTACAGAAACGTCAGGCCAGGTTAGAATGTGTGGAAGGTAAATAATGCAGAAAGCAGCCATCTTGCGGTAGCCAAGCTGTCATACCAAAGTGCCACACAGCCTGGCTAACACATTCGAGCTTAAGTTCTCGGATTTGTGAAGGTGCCAGGATTCAGAATATACCTAGGTGTCTAGGTTACCTAAGTAGTGCGTAGCGGATCTGACAAGGCTTTTAGTGCTCCTTGGAAAACCCATTTCGGGGTTTGGTTTCAAGGGGAATAGACTGCGTTGATACAGAAGCAAGCTATAGACTGAAACAGGTGTTATAAATAAATGAAAACCACTCGATATGGATATTGCCACTACTTTACTGGTAGTTACTTTTATTGACACCGGGAGTAGGAAACTATTTTCATTATCGACCTTCATGGACCATTCAAATAACTTGACAAAAGCATAATATTGAATAGCATGAAAGGAAGGCTACCTCATATTCTCATGAACTACATATTTGTCCCGTTTTACTCAGATGTTCACTCTTGATTTGAGTCGGCTTATACTTCTTGGAGGGTGACGCAAGCCACAAACTGAAAGCGGCGGTAAACTGTGTACAACCACATGAAACAGTACTAGACGTCGGAATTTTAATACACATACATTAAGACCGTCTATTAAGTATACCCATTTCCTTTCCAGGTGGTAACTGCCCGACTTACGGGTCCTGGGTTCAAACTCATCACCAAGACGCCAATGCTCCAAAACCAGTGAAGGAAAACATCGTGATGAACCGGCATTACCTAGAATCAAATCGTGGTCATTTAACATTTACCAAACTGCACTGGGTCATCATGGTGGAATACACCCGCAGTGTATTCCGACAGTGGCTAATAAATGAATTAAGATATGTTGATACTTTCCTGGAATAAAAATTATGTTTTATTGAAATGTAATGAGGAAAATGTTGACTAACAATGTAGGTGACCACAAGAATAGATGGATGGATGGAGAGTGTGAAGAATTATTATATTATGACTAGACAGGAGGTGGCTGTTAAGATGATGAGTACAAAACAAGTACAGAAGCAGAAGCTTTGCTGCGGTGACCCCAAATAAGTTAAGATAATGATGATGAAAATTGACATGAAAAACCGCTACTATTAATATCATAAACGGGATATTTACCATGTTTGATTTTTGTTTCGAGTTCCCGATATTTCGGCGCTAAATATCCCGTTTATGATATTAATAGTAGTGTCAGTGACCATGTCAGTTTAAAAACTTATAATGAAAAACCGCATCCGTATATTCTTTTTTTTTTTTTTATTTAAGATGGGTCAGCTCTTGACCTCGAGGCTTGCCTGAGCAAGGATGAGGTCTACGATGGAGTGAGCCTTGCCAGTAGCACTGGCTCTCCCGCGCACCAACGGAACACAGCGAACTGTTTGGCGCCGCACATCGGCGGGAGGGATTCACAGCCAGTACCTATTCTCGACTCAGTAACAGGCGCAAATACACACATGCATTGATAATATTGAGTGAAGGCACAATGCTACCAGATAACGGCACCGCAACACGCTATTTCACGCCTCACCGTAACTTTTAAACAATATTTGTTTTGCTATGGCGTTAGCGTGCAACAGTGACTACCGTTGCTTTTGACGGGGTATAATCGGCAGAACGCTAATATACTAACAGGTTAAAAGTGCTTGAGCTTTGCCGACAATGATGTTCTGTTTGAATTGACTTCCGAGTTTGAAATTATCATCATCAGCATGCAGTTGAGAGACGTGTGCTAGTCATAAAGATTTCTCAGGTGCCACATGGATCGACATCCATGTGCCAAGTTTCATCAAGATCCGTTCACCTCTTTTGTTGTAGGTAATTCAGTAACAAACAACTAAACCCATCTAAACTTTTTTCTATTAGGTTTTTATGCAGCTAACATTTTTATTGGTTATCTAAAAAGCAAACAGCTAATCCATTCATTTTCACCGTGTATGTGTTGCACCTTTGTGGAAAACAGCTGTTTTGTTCGTCACTATGTGAGTTTTTCAGAAAAATGTATTGCATACGAGGTGACCGTTTTCGCGTCGCGTTGGTTTCACTTCCACCCCGTATATATTTTACGTATTTGTTTGCTGTCATCAGACCATTTTCCTTCTGACTTTGTATTTGTCCACTATTCTAACTACTCCCACTATTTGTATCAGCCCTGTGTATTCTTCGAAGTTTGATCACAGACATTACAGTTAATTAGTTTCCAATCTATCTAAGTTTTGCAATTGAATTAGTTTTCTTATGAAGTTCTCTAGATTTCGTAAATTCCAACTAATCTTACACAATAAATTAAGTATTAAGAACTTGAAAATTGACAAAGTTTTTTACATTACACACAATTTAGTTACCTATAATGCCTTTTAACGCACCATTAAATTTATTTGACAACGTAATCTATAATGAGGGTATTTTATCAAGCGGTCGCGCAATTTCAGAGAAATCAGGTGAAAGTTATACAAAATGGCAAAATGCAATTATTAAAAAAGAACAGAGCGTTTGATAGCAACTATTATGGCCTCACTCCACTTATATTTTATAGACACTCCATTTAAATCATACCGTGCTGAGCACATAAACGTAACATTTTAGAATATTTTGTCTCATACAAAACTTGTTTGTGTTGACCCCAGCTATCAAATGATATAAGTTGTATGTGGCCATTATTATTAAAATAAAATAAAATGTCAGGATTCAACGGAAATAAAAAATTGCAAATTTCACATACAAACGAGTGATCAATTACCGATCAATATTAATTTGTGTCTATTACGGAACCATAATACAATCAATTATTACTTTATAATCAATTGACACATGATGTTTACGTCAAATCGTTAATTGGTGTACACATTTAATTTGCAAGCTTGTACGTTCAATATATTTTTATGTTAATTACCGACTAGTAGTTCGCGAAACGTTCGTAGTTATCATTGTTTTTCCTGTTTTTGCCGTTAAACTGTTCTTATCGATTAAATTATTATTTACCACTATTTACCCAAGTATTTATACTGCTTAGACGGTACTTATACGGTACTTAATAAGACCGAAACATTTGTGGGTGTAATAATAAAAACGTATGAATTAATACGACTTCTCAGTAACCCCTCACATACGGGTATCATAGGAACTCCCTCGTACCTACTTGAATTGCCGCGCTTCAGTTCACCTCGACAATTATTGCGTCAATAAAATCATATACGTATTAGTGAAGCGTCTTTATCGAAATATTTTTATAAGACTCAATTACTTAAACAAACTCAATTGCGAGAATATTTTCAGTATCGCTTTCATTACAATAAAGGCTTTACAGCGGTTGATACAAACTCTGATAACTTTTATATTTAGATATTTTGGTTTCATTGCCTGTAAATAAATCTATTTAGCGCTAAAAGTAAAAATAACTGAAAATTTCACAAAATAAATTCTGAAATCTGCTGTTCCGAGAACCTTAAAAATCACGTAGAAAACTCTGAATCTCGTTACTTACCTACTTACTAAGATTTTTCATCAAAAATCCTATAACTGAATTCAAGCTGTTTTTTTTGGAATTTGAAATTGTTTGTAGTTTTATAAGTTAATAAGTCGACGATGGTCTCCAATTTTATATTCACTGTATTACTTACATGTTATCTTTTCACTATGGTAGTCATAATCATTTATAAATCATTCGTGAAGACCTAAGTTCAAGCATGGTGAAGTTGCCAACCTTTTGGTTGAAAAACTCTTTACTAAAATGCATGTCCACCGCTGATGTCACCCACTCAAGTGTGACCACACAGTCTTTGCACAAAAACCCAAAACCCAAAACGTTTCCAGAAAACATTTATTAATGCCGTACATAACAAAAAATTAATTAAAACAACCGTCAAACACACAATCCACAGCACAGTCAATGGTATCAGTTACTTCGTCAAGTTGCCACAATGTACTCGCATTTTCGATTTGCCCAAATGGTAATAGAGTAAAAAGCGGCCCCGGGATACTCAGATAAATTAATTGAAAAGGGATCAGAACTGACCCTTGTTTTGACTGCACAAATAGAATTAAAGTACGCCCCACGTACTGATATTGAGAGGTCGATTAACAAAACAAATAAATTTGATACCTATGCTGTGTTTTTCAAAAGGTTGGGCGCACCTCATCGGTCGATAGGTATACGGAGTTTCGGAGTTCGGACAATGGGCGGTTTTATCCAAATATTAGCTTACCTATTAAATACTATGGCCCTATGGCTTTGTTTTATTTTAAAAGGGAAGTCAGCTGCGAACAATGACAGTCGAAAATATGGAAAGTTAGTAATTATAATAATATAACTTCTCTCGTGGATTTCGGCTACGGTAAATATTTCGGTTTTCTGTTCGTTTCTGGCGACTATAAGTAGGTTGTTAACATACATGCTAATGATGTTTTTTTAACGGTTTCTGTATCTATCCTACAATGTCTGTTCCCTTACCCAACAACTCCAGATAAAATAATATTACCTCGTGCCAGCCCGACCTAAAAACTCAACAACTCTTTGCCCGACCCACAATATAAATAGAATCATAATTAAAATATTTCTGATAAACAAATTAACAATATTCGTGGAATTCGCGTTACCTACCCACAGTTAATTTTTAAACCTGATAACCTTTGGCTTAGCCTATCTCAATCCCAGAGACTGCGCGCCTTATGCAAAGTTGGTCGGTAAAGAAATTAAAATCGTTAATTCATTTTAATAATAGTCATTCCTTTGTGTACGGGTTTTTACATTTTTTTACTGATTACAAGTGTATGATTGTTTACGTACACAATCATCATTATGTTTTGTTTTATATTCCGTAGATGAACAGGTCACCTGCAATTACAAACAGAAAAATAATGAAAAAATAAATTACATTTACCAGTACAGCTATACTAATCAAATTATATACTTTGCTCTAGTTATTAAATCTTATTTACTTTCTTAGTTATTTGCAGACCTTCTGACCTTTTCCGTGACCCTTAATTTGCAAAACGAAGGATTAGTATCGGGGTGAATCAGGCCATCATCTTATTAGAACCAACTTTTCTTATAGGCTAATCTGTTCTTCGCATTATTTGCAAAAACAACGACCCTATCTTCGCATGCCACACAAATGTGTCCAACAAGAAAAAGTAACATGTCCTAGCTAGCCACAGTCTCCATGACAGCATACGACAGACACAGCGAGGGTAGTGAGACCCCCAACAACCCCCCGAGACCCCCAAGCCCCCCGCCCGTCCCGACGGATTACTCACACTCTACCAACCTGAGCCGAATATCCCATCGTTAAGGTAGGTAGGTAGGTACACAAATATTATAACGAAATTCTAAATATACCAATATGGTACGGTGATCATGCATGAAATTATGGGATGATAGCATTCAGTGCACGGTGTGAACATGATAAATGGTTGTGAAATTAGATCGAAATGCCTAACCTTGCGAAATGGGTCTCTAGGATGGGATTTGGGTACGGATAGGCCAGGATATACAGATAGATTATTTGTGAAGAAATACTTAGTACAAGTTTTGTGGAAAAAGTTTATTGGTGTTGCGCTAGATAGGGTAATAAAGCCGGTAACCCAATGCATTCGTAATCCAAAAGTCTACCTAAAAGGCAATTAAAGATTTCTTGCTGTTCTGACCGACATCTTCCGATGACGTCCTGTAACTAAGTGTCTCTCACCTTACTCACCTTTTTAAGGTGTTGTAGAACTGCACACTGACCTAAATACACCAACGTTTGACGAGCGCTCTGATGTACGGACGCCGGACTAGCCCATCAAGCTACTACAATCTGTCACTTTATTACATTTTCAACTTTATTGCTAAAACATTAAGTTCAAGGTTGATTGGGATAATTTGACAGTTTCTGGTAGTTTGAGGGAATGATGAGGCTGTACACACATGATCTCGCACTCATCCTGCCTCGGGAGTGTTTCGACGAGTGTGTACAACCACCTTTAGTGGTGAAAATACATTGAGGGAAACCGCTTTTCCAAATGTTCAGACTTACTTGAAGTTTTAGGAATCTTGTGTATTCAATAACCACTTCGTACATTGCTAGAACTCAATTTTAAAATAAATCAGTCTGCAATGTTCCTACAGCTAGGTTACAAGCCTCATCTCTACGAGAATGAATGGGCTAAAATTCACCACGCAGATTCAGTGCGGGTTAGTAGATGTTGTGTGATGTCACATGTCTTTGAAATTTTGCTAATGCTGGTTTCATCGCGATGTTTTCCCGTTTTGAAAGTAGCGATGATGAGATAAATTACACAAAGTAATACGCCTGCCTGGGTTCGAACCGACGACGTACTGCTCGTAAGTCTCGTAAGTCCAATTGGAAATACAAACCCATATTCAATTCCATGTATCGGATGATAACAAAACCACACAAGAAGCTTAAACGAACCGAAATTCGCAGTATGTTTAACGAATTTAAATCTCGTTACGCAAAATCACAGTATTCCTCGAAAAAAAATTAAATAAATTATGTTTTTCCTATTCTTTTTCGGTTAATTTCATTGCGGGACCCAAGACAGTTGAACTGTTTCTCTGGGACTTCGTCGAGGTTCATTGTCTCGGCGCTTTTCTTGTGGTCGCTACTGTTGATTCTGGCTTTCAGGAGTTTAGGAATAGTAACCAGACATGAAATTAGGAAAACCCAATAAGTATTTACTTGACTAGAAGATCACAACCAGGTGCTGCCACCGCTGCCTACCTGTAAACATTAATACATGTGACCACTAGTCCTAAGAGGCTGGATACATAAAATAGTGCCGATAAAAAGAGAATTGGGAAATCACTTCAAATAGTCGACCACAGTGCGAATTTATTACAGTCATATAATTTTTACGTTTCTGACGACTTTTTTTGTTACAGGTGATAAAAACCAAACCTTTTTCTTCTTACAGACAGATAGATCATTTAGACATAAGTATTTTATGGTTTCACGTATGACATGACATAAAATAAAAACCCTAATTAATGAAGATCTAGAACATAACCCGCTGCTCTAATACTCTGAAAACTATCTACTTATCGGTTTTACCGGAAAAGATCCAGATGACATTTGATGGGATTGGAGAATCTGTGACATAATTATCATCATTTCAGCCGTAAGACGTCCATTGACATAGGCCTTCCCTAAATGCCGCCACATTCCCCGGTCCTGTGCGTCTCGCATCCAGCGGATCACCGATCCTCAATCATCAGTCCACCTAGTGCGAGGCCTTCCAACGCAGCGACTTCCCGTACGCGGTCACCACTCCAGCAACTTTTCGGCTACATCGGATCTGTATGATCTTATCCTTTTATTGGTTACTAGCTTTTGAGTATTTCTCAAAAAAAGTGTACGTAACGAAAAAGTTGTTACGAAATATTGAGAAATAGTTCTAGATGTTACTAAATAGTAAACATAAAGCTATAAACCAACCTATTAAATAAAGCATATGAGACTTTGAAATTCGTAAAGAACTATTTGCCAGTGAATGTTCACTAAGGTTTTAATATTGGCAAAGTTTTAAGAACTGTATACACTCAGATTTACACTATACTTTTTCATAACGTAACGAAATTCATAAAAAACGTTACGAAAAAGCAACGAAAATTTTACAAATTAAGATCATATTAAGTCGATGGTTTGATAAAACCTGAAACTGCAAATAATATAATACGCTTAAATGTTCGTACGACACGTATTACAATAACATATATAAATCAAGACTTATCTTAATGTGAAAAAGTGAAAAAGTATTTCATAATACGAAAAAGTAATCTCCCTTGGACAACACGTTCAAAACTGATTTTCACATTAAAAGTTATGGCGGAGACGTCAGACCTACAGCCAATCAGAATGATGCTAGTGTTGTCCGTGTTAAAAGGTAACAGATGCGTTCAGAAATTACGTGGAAGTAGAAATAAAACGTAACTAAAGAGTAAGTTACTAAAAAGTAAATGGGCACGACTCATTTTGTTTTTCGCATTTTTTTTTATATGTTACTATGAAACCCCATAGAAAATCACTTTAATTAAGAAACTACATTTAATCAAGGTCTGTAATACAAAAAATGCACAATATTAACGCGACATATCGAATTTTATGAAGTGTTACATGTATGAAGTCGTAGGGTGGCAATTTGATTTTTGTATGAAACGCAAAAAACATCTTTTTATAAAAGCTTTCTAAAATTGATTGAATACTATGGTTTTACCATTTATTCTTCACAACTTTAGAGTTTAATAGTTTTTCTTCACAAATATGTTATTTTTTGTATGTATTGGTTAAATAAAAACATTGAAACTTTGTTACTATTTCGAGGCACACTTTTTTTTCAACAGATGTACACTTATTTTGAGAAATACTCTTTTGCCAGCGGCTTCGCCCGCGTGGAAATGATGATTTTCCATACAAACTTTCATCCCCTATTTAACTCCCTTCGGGTTGAATTTCGAAAAATCCTTCCTTATTCCTTGTCTACATTATAAAGGGAACCTCTGTGCAAAATTTCAGCTTTCTAGGTCCAAGGGTTTGGGCTGGGCGTTGATGAGTCAGTCAGTCAATCAGTCAGTCAGTCAGTCAGTCAGGACTTCTCTCTTTATTTATCTATATACTAATATTATAAAGCTGAAGAGTTTGTTTGTTTGAACGCGGTAAACTCAGAAACTGCTGGTTGGAATTGAAAAAATCTTTTTGTGTTGGATAGTCCATTTATCGAGAAAGGCTATAGGCTATATAACATCACGCTACGGCTAATAGGAGCGGAGCATAAATGAAAAATGTTACAAAAACGGGAAAAGGTATTTCCTTTTTGAGAGCTTCCGCTGCGTGCGCTGCGAAAACGGTTTAAGTTACGCTAATATCATGTATGAAGGAATTGTTCCTCTTTAAAAGTTCTAAAAAAAAGTCCGCGACAGCATATATCTATCTTTTAAGATTGACTCACTGTAACCGTTTTTTACAGTTAAACTGTTAGGTTAAAAAGAATTATTTTTTGCGAAGCTTAATTTGAACCCTAAAGGTATTAATCTATATATAAATAAATGTGTTTGTTAGAACGGAAATTTAATATAGAATATTTGTGCCCTTTACTCTATACAGTTTAAACAAATATCTTAGAAGATATCGCAATGTAAAAATATCAGCGCGGCAAAATATTTCGCGCGTCGCAATGTAGGTACGGGGGATTCTGGCTGGCCTCCGGGAAATTCAAATTCAAAATATTTACTGCATCATAATGTTTACAAGTATAGAGTGTTATAGTATATTTAACAGTAAGAGATACCTATAGTAATTCACACTTTAATATAATCTAAGCTAATCTAAACCATCTGAACTATGTATTATAATAAAGAGGAAAGATAAGATTTTTTGTTTGTTACGTTTTAGCTTAATTTATGTCGGATAGTCGATATCGAGAAAGGTTCTGCTATATTTATGTGACGCAGACGAAGTTGCGTGGGTCAGCTAGCAATATTATAAAGCTGAAGAGTTTGTTTGTTTGAACGCGGTAAACTCAGGAACTGCTGGTTGGAATTTTAAAATTCTTCTTGTGTTGGATAGTCCATTTATCGAAGAAGGCTATAGGCTATATAACATCACGCTACGGCTAATAGGAGCGGAGCATAAATGAAAAATGTTACAACAACGGGAAAAGGTATTTCTTTTTTGAAAGCTTCCGCTGCGTGCGCTGCGAAAACGGTTTAAGTTAGGTACGCAAATATCATGTATGAAGGAATTGTTCCTCTTTAAAATTTGTAAAAAAAAGTCCGCGACAGCATAATTATATCTATCTTTTAGGATTGACTCACTGTAACCTTTTTTTACTATTAAACTGTTAGGTTAAAAATAATTATTTTTTGCGAAACTTATTTTACCCATATGGTATTAATCTATATCTAAATAAATGTGTTTGTTAGAAGGAAAATTTAATATAGAATATTTGTGTCCTTTACTCTAAACAGTTTTAAACAAATATCTTAGAAGATATCGCAATGTAAAAAAAAATATCCGCGCGGCAAAATAATTCGCGCGTCTCAATGTAGGGAGATTCTTTCCGGGAAATTCAAATTCAAAATATTTACTGCATCATAATGTTTACAAGTACATAGTGTTATCGTATAAGTATTTAACAGTAAGAGATACCTATAGTAATTCACACTTTAATATAAGCTAATCTAAACCATATAAACTATTATAATAAAGAAGAAAGATAAGATTTTTTGTATGTTACGATTTAGCTTAATTTATGTCGGATAGTCGATATATCGAGAAAGGTTATAAAGCTATATTTATGTGACGCAGACGAAGTTGCGTGGGTCAGCTAGTATAAATATATAGATAGATTAAAAGTCACCGACACAGTGTTCAAATGCAGAAATTTTTAAGTAACGGGCTTCCCAGTTAAGTATCCGCGAATGACTTCCCTGCTCTGATGAAAACCGGGTTAACTGCATATTTATAGATGACAAGCGTATTAGTTACAATGCAAATAACTTTTGATAAAATGTCAAAAACAAAAAAAGAAAACTTTCAAAAATATAATTAAGCCACTAAGCCACTTGAGGCAATTCATGTCCCACGATCTCAACACCTTCTGCAGCAGCTATTCAATCTATTAAAACACACTCAATTAATTCAACAATTACTTGCTTTAGAAAAAGATAATAGTAGGCTTTGGCTACCACTTTAAGATATCTGTTGAATGCTGAGTCACAGAGTTCGTTGACTCCTCACAAAGAATAACAACCGTCTCGCGGGGGAGGCTGGCAATAAATCAAGTGACGTCATAAATAGGGAGAAAGTCTCGTTGTCGGTAAGTGTCGCATTTTCCGACTCATAACGTAGGCCTAATGCAGTCCCACGAATGTTACATTGTAAGGGTTTCTTCGATTGTCGGGGAGTTGCCTATGGGTTCATGACTGTGCGAATGCCGAATACGAACACCTGTCTTTTGTTTCGAATGCTATTGACTTGTTTGGAAATACGTGCTTACTTATTTCTTTACCTACCTTCTTTACCTAGTATTTTACACCTATGCAATGCAGATGTTGTTGAATTATATAAAAGCTTACATGACGTTTTTTGCAAGTGTTATTTATTTATTTATGAGTTTTTTTATTAAAAATTATTAAATCTTCTAAAAACTAAACAAATAGACACGTTATAGAATATAATGGCATTGTTTTAAGCCGATTATACCGAATTATAATTGGATCGTTATTCCCCAATTTTACGGTAAATACGGTAATACGGTTTTTGGTCTAATTTAACAAATTAGGACGTCGTTTATAGTAAGTATAGTTTCCAACGGTATTAATTTGTGTTTTAAATTCAAAATTATTTGATTTTCTATTTTATTATTCATATTACGAAATTTAGCTGCTTCATACCTTTGCTTCTTGTTCAAACTGTAAAAGCAAAGCGCTGGTGAATAGTTTATAAAGTCATCAGTCAAAATACTTTTCGTCCTATTTTGATATCTTAAGTCATACCGCGGCATCGACACAGGTTAAGAAGGAACATGGGTGGTTTTCAGTCAGTAGAAGTCTGACACTCCCTACCGCTCTGCCCAGAGCTGGAGGAATCATTTGATGATTTCCAATGCTACAAAAAAAAAAAAACCTTGGCTCGGGTGTGAATTCTACCTCGGCTGCAATAACAAAGTTTCCCCACTTATTTCAATGTAATATTAAAACATGTTGGCAAAACAAAGGACAAAATACTGGTGGAATACTTATTCCATTCCTTTTTTAGAAATCCGTTAAAAATAATAGTTTTTCTCTACTTCCTTGATGTAAAAACATGCAGTTACAATATGTGTACATTTACAACAAAAGAATCGTGTGTAAGAACTTGCTTTGAAGTTTAGCTGGCTTAATCAGTATACCTTTGCTTACTCTGAAGCTACGCTTGTAGAAAAAGAAAAACTGCGAATGACTTTATTTTCCAACCCCACTGTAGTCCCGTACAACTGAAAATATGAGCTCTAATAAAAAAAAGAATGTACATAAATCGCGTTTTGCTGAGAAAATAACTACGCTTTTACAGGTCTATAACTTATAAAAACTAATTTATATCCATTATAGAGCCACAAAGTTATAATCTAAAACCCACTGGTATTACGCATACATATTTATTTTCGAAAAAAACCTTTAATTTACGCTTTGTGCTGTATAATTACGAAACAATACTAGAATTGTAAATTACGTTAGTTACGTAGCGCAGTTATTAAAGAATTTGAATATAGCCAAATGACTTACCCACAATTTTTCTAATATTGAATTTATGAAGTTTTTATGAAGTTTTTTAAAATTGTTTTAGTTTTTTTCTTTGGAGATATCGATTAACATTTTAATTCAATAAATCAGCAAAAAACAAATAAAACGTAAAAAATATGACGGTAAAAAGCCAACGTCACGCGGTGTTCCCAGGCGGTCACCCATCCAAGTACTGACCGCGCCCGATGTTGCTTAACTTCGGTGATCGGACGAGAACCGGTGTATTCAACGTAGTATGGACGTTGGCGATAGTCGAGTCAAAAGTAAAGCTCAGTAGTTATTTTTGGCTCAAAAACTAAATATTTTTTTTATGTATTCTTTTTCAAAGAAATACATAGGTAACACAACTAATCTGCCTACCCTTTTCTCGCAAATAACATAACAAACCTCTTTTATCCACCATTTATTAGAAACAGCTACGGAACAATTCCTTTCACGCCCGAGTCACTTAAATTAAAACGGAGGCGAAAAAAAATGCGAAAATAGAAAAGACAACACGTAAAATAACAAAATTCCGTAGCGCCATGTGAAAACAACAGTTTCAAATTCTGTAAGCTGTGTTTGGTTGCTATTTCCAATTCGCACGGCGTTTCGCAGTCCATTATTCACATTTCATTTGTTAGTGACATGTGGAGAATTGTGGAGTGGTCGTAGTACGCGACGGGCGACAGGCTGATGCCACTCACATAATGCTGAATACCATTTTATTTCCTTTAGCTTCTATGTGTCATTAGGTACTTTGCTCCATTGGTAATTCTGTAACAAGGTAGAATCACCCACGCCGCTGCGGGTTGTTCGAAAGAGATATCGCGACCCCAGACACAAAAGGCAAAGAAGGAACATGGGTGGTTTTTAGTCAGTAGAAGTCTGACACTCCCTTCCACTCCGCCCAGAGCGGGAGTCATTTGATGATTTCACACCCTCCAAAAAAAAGGGAAACCCACGCGAAAATGGTCTATAGTAGTAATATAGCTATATCCTACAAAACTGCAACACCTATGCGGTCAAAATGTATGGAGTAGCTGTTCCTTTTTTACCAGTCCGACATTTTGACCTTGTTTTCCCCTTCCACCCTTTATAAAGTGCAAGGTTATAGGGTGCATGCCCCTTTGGTCGTAAGCGTGACGGCTGACCGTTGGGTCCTGGGTGTTTTTCTCAGGCCGACAAAGTATTATTGGGTTTACATTAGAATTGTGTGATAACATTGGAACTACTCAGTCGCTTATGAAACACTCAGACCTAAGTTTATAAGTAAGTGGTATGACACTCTGTGCATCTGAAATTAATTAAATTGACTGTCTGAAATGATGTCTAAAACGACTATACAGACGAATATTCATTTAACAAACGTCACTCTTTGACAGTTGTATGACATACGGTGACATGGCAAATCGTCTAAGGAATTCGCTTTACAATGAATTTTCTGACCATACATTATCACAGAGGTAACTAAGTATTTCAAGCAGTTAAATATATCAACTAATTATCCCAAGCAATTACTCCAATCGATTGCATCTAACCCAAGACGGAGATAGCGCGTACCTGTCTAAAATTGCTCCGATATAGCCTATTAACAATTTGCAAGCTCAAGTAGCAGCCATATCCGATTAGTGCTAATAGCTTCGCGCACCCAATATCTGATGCAGCCAGCTGAAGATAATGAATGGTAAGCGAAGCCGTAAACATGTTTAAGGAATGGTGCTTGTATGTATTGTACCCACTCAGCCCCATGCTCATTGTGAGAATAATTTAAGCGAAGCCTGAATAACTTATCTCTTCGAAAAAGTGGAACTTACTCCGTATTTGTACATTGCTTTCTACACCAGCCATCCTTGTCAAACCCATAGTTCCTTAAATCAATGCTTTAGATGCCATATATTACTGTAATCAATGTAAAAGATATCTATCATTCTACATTAAAAAGTGGGCCGTTTATGTCAAATTAAAAACAAACTGTAGCTGTCAATATATTATCTGATGGGGCAGAATGCAGGTGTGTCAATTCGGACTCAAGTTCAGGCCACGACTAAAAATACTGGTATTAATATGAAGCAGGAGTTTAACGGGAACTAACTGCAGATGCTAAAACATCAAGCTCCCCGAAACTGTAACATTTTCACAGGCAACCTTGAACACTTCGAAAATCTATCAAAGTTTGTCAAGTTGTAGTACTTTGATGTGCTAGCGTCTGTACAGGACATCATGCAAACTTAGGTACACCCAAAACGTAACACCGGTTTACTGACTTATGCAGACGCTGCAATTTCAGCCACAATATTTGAACTTGTTACCAATTCAAACATATTAACTTATTCATCATACTATGCACATTGTATGCACATGCATCTAGTGCTTACGATAAGTCTAGACATTGGCGGCCTCCCAGTTCTGATACTCAGTTAGGAAGGGACTAAGACATCGGCGACTTAAAGTCTAGACAAAGTCACTCAAGCGTTTAGCTGTGTTTAAAGCTCATAATATATTAAATTGCTGGCTAGCCTGTGGTGCCCATGCTAAGTGCCTAACTTTACATTATTTAAACGGGTCAAGTGAATATTTTAAGAAGTGTAAAGGCGTAAGCTAGGTTTCTGACTCACATTATATGAATTTACGGTTCGATTTTGTGTTACTGGTGTTATATCTTTACTAGTCGGTGAATAGGGGATCGGACTGACTCAAAAAATTATGATTCTGTTTAGTCCGTCAGTTAGATTATCAAAAAATATTGGATACGTGTTTTTTGTTTTATCAAATTAATAAAAATTGACGAAGATAAAAAGTGTCAAAGATCATGGACCCACTCCATGATCTTTGACACTTTTTATCTTCAATTGAAACGTCAATTGTAGGTACAAAATGTACTATCATATGACGTCACACGAGTTTTCGAAGCACTGTATCGTCTTCATTTTTTGTTTACGTGAAAAATGAAAAACTATGTGTCCAATATTTTTTGTAAATCTATCTGACGGACTAATTAGTTTTTTTTTGTCCGATCCCCTATTGTATAAACATTTAACATATATCACACCTGTAATCCCTGAAAAGTTAGGCAGAGGTATACCTAATGGTACGCCAACATTTCTCTAATTATTATGTTTATGTCTCATTATAATAGGGGACGAGTTTTTTGTAACTGGGCACTGCACTTGCTGCTAGTGAGAAAAACCACTTTGCCCGACCCAGGAAACGAACTCAGACCCTGATGCTCAGCATTTGCGCTGCCAACCACTCGACCAATGAGGCAATCCACATTGGTAGAGTTTTAGTACCACATATGTATTTGACGGCGTCGCCGTTGTAAACAGCACGTGCAGCGGGCCAGGTGCGCAGCGCAGGCGTCACTAAGGCCGCACCACTCTCCCCACTGCTCGAGCCAGTCTTTATAAACGACCACTCGGCGTGGAGGGGATCATTCTTGTCGCAGGCTTGGCCCAGTGCACATGCTGTAGCGCTTAGAGTTTTAATATTATATTATACTATATAAAGCTAAATTACCACTGACTGACTCACTGATTGACAGAATTGTTCTCCCAGATGGTGGATGGGGAGGTGGGTATATTTTGACAGATTCGTAAACAAGCAACTCTCGTGAGTATGGGAAAATTGCCAAAACCCCCCTTTTCCCCCCCCTTCTCCCCCCTCCCTATCGTATCTCGGAAACAAAGAAATTTTACGTGTTTTTTTTTAGGGAATCGTATAGAGGAGGCTTGGGGAAGTAAAAACCTTTTTTCAAATTTGACCCCCTTGCCCCCCTTCACCCCCCCTTTAGGCGGATCTCGGAAATAAAGAGACATTACTTTTGTTTTTTTAGGGATTTGTGTAGAGGAGGCTCGGAAAAGTAAAAACCATTTTTCATATTTGACCCCCTTGCCCCCCTTCACCCCCCTTTAGGCGGATCTCGGAAGTTAAGAGACTTGGAACATTTTTTTTTTCAGATTCATTGAAAGGGGCATAGAGTTAGTCGAAATCATTTTTCAAAGCTCGCCCCTCTCCCTCCCTTCACCCCCCCCCCCTTTTCACCCCTTTTTTAAAACTCGTGTTCTGTTTTGTTTACGGATTCGTATAGGAGGCTCGGGAAAGTAAAATCCATTCTTAAAATTTGACCCCCTTGCCCCCCTTCACCCCCCCTTTGGCAGATCTCGGAAGTTAAGAGACTTGGCAGATTTTTTTTTCAGATTCATCGAAAGGAGCCTATCCTGTGGTGGTACCGGTAAAGCGAAGGGGGGAGCGGGCGAGCGAAGCGAGCCGGCGACCCCCGTAGCGTAGGGATAATGTCATGATAGTTTTCCGGTGGTAGGTAGGTCCTGAGTGGAGCGAACCTGCGAGACCGAGTGGAGCGAAGGGGGGAGGTGGCGAGCGAAGCGAGCCGGCGACCTCCTTAGCGTAACGAAGGTTGAGTGGGTGAAGCGTTACTCAGGGGCGACGACAAGCAAACTTCAGGGTAATGTTTTTTTAGTGGTAGTAGGAGGTAGTAGGTAGGTAGTAGGTAGGTGGTAGGTAGTAGGTATGTGTAGGTATGTGTAGGTAGGTATAGGTAGGTGTTGGTGTAGGTAGGTAGTAGGTAGGTGTAGGTAGGTAGTAGGTAGGTGTAGGTAGGTATTAGGTAGGTGTAGGTAGGTAGGTGTAGGTAGGTGTAGGTAGGTGTTGGTAGGTGTAGGTAGGTGTAGGTAAGTGTAGGTAGGTGTAGGTAGGTAGTAGGTAGGTGTAGGTAGGTAGTACCGCGAGCTGCATTGGAACATTTTTTTTTTCAGATTCATTGAGAGGTGCAATGCGTTAGTCGAAATCATTTTTCAAAGCTACCCCTCACCCCCTCTTCACGCCCCGCGAGCTGCGCGCAGCTCGCGCAGCCACGCAAATACTAGTCTGAATTATATAGTTGTGTGTATAGTGATTTATTTTAAATATCGTGCTATTGGAGTAAAAGTTGATTACCGCTATATTTCGTAGTTTCATTTAAGATGACAGACCCTCTGCCTTCATCAGAAGTGTGACCGGATCCACCTTCCACTAATGATAGTAATGCAAAGCTATGCTTGTGGCTTTTGATCCTGATCTATCGGAATCCGATATTGTGAATTGGTGTAAACTCAGTGAAACGATAATTGTGAAAAGAAATTAGATGGTGTAGTCCGTGTGCGGTGTAGTACTTTGCGAAACTTCACATTGAATAATGAATAATGGGTCATCGTGGCCATGAGTGCCGGAAAAAAACAGAAAGCCTCTTCAAAAAAAAACCTGCTTGATGCAAAAACTGAAATACCAAAGACAGCCGTCATTACGGCCGTTACGTGCTATGTATGCAGTGAGCAGGGGCACACAGCCAATTCCTGCCCAAAGCGATGGAAGAAGGAAGACTCCACACGGAGCACCAGCACTAAGCAAGTGTACCTGTGTTTCAGAGCAGCCCGGGGAGTATTACAGATAAGTGGTGTAGATTTTCTTTTTGTATTTGACTTTGGTTCGGAATGTAGCCTTATGAAGCAAAAGCAACGGTCAATCCGAGTGGTCATAGATGGCTACTTCTCTGACCTTATTGCTATTGATGCCGGAGCCTCAGGGGTCTGTTCTCTCCGCGACACTTCTCCTGCTGCTTATCAATGACCTCCTTGTGCCTGGCATTATTGGGTACGCAGATGACAGCACTGTCATGGAGAGTTATACAACCATCGCAAAAGCGGTGATGAAGTACGATCATTGAGAGAGGCCATGGTAAAGCGAACGAGTTTAGCTCTAAGTTTTGTCTCCAAGTGGGGTGACGAGAATCTCATTGATTTCAACGCCACCAAAACACAAGTGTGTGTGTTCTCCGCCAAAAGGAGTCCATTCAATCTAATTAAATCTAGCTCCTACTTTTCAGAGTGCATCTGTACAAGTTACTGACAGTCTCGAGCACAAATCTGAACATCAGCACCTACATTGAGTCGAAAGCTCAAACAGCGGCAAAAAAAAAAAAAAATAATGCTGGGTATCCTAAAGAGGGTTGAGTGGTACTACGAGCCTGGACAGTTTTCAATATTATATAAAACTCAAGTCCGGTCCGGCATGGAGTATTGCTTTCACCTTTGGGATGGCTCAGCCAAATACCAACTTGACACACTTTTTTTTCTGTATCTAGTGCAGAGCCAGGAGGCTAATTGGTGACGATGAGAGGCTAATTGGTGGCCAAGCTACGTATCCTGGCCCACCGCCGCAAAGTTGCATGTCTGTCGGTCTTCTGCAGACTGTACTTTGGAGATTATGCAAAGGAGCTCCACGAGCTGATTCCACCATCTCCCTTCTTCCATCGGAAGTAGGGAAGAAAACTAGACATACTGCAGGTTATACCTTGTCGATGGTTTTACACATTCGTACGAAGCGCTTTGCTAAATCTTTTTTTTTATGCGCACAGCCAAGGAGTAGAACTCCCTGCCCGCGTCAGTTTTCCCGAGTTCATATCACTTCAATCTATTTAAGTCGCGAGTAAATAGGTTTCTTCTGGGTGAGCCAGTTCCATCGTCGACCTCATCTCTGCCCTTAGGGCATGATTGTGGTAAAGAGTATGCCCATTTCATATAAAAATAGTTATCTCTTTAACGGCGAATAATTTCATGAACAAGTAATCCTTAACGGCATAGGTATGAGCAAAGTAACGTGCCTCATCGTCAGCCATAAGACGTCCCCTGCTGGACAAAGGCCTCCCCCATGGAACGCCATAACGAACGGCAACCTGCCGTTTCAGTCCACCGGTTACCCGCGACTGTCACGATGTCGTCGGTCCACCTGGTGGGAGGCCTACCAACGCTGCGTCTTCCGGTTCGTGGTCGCCACTCGAGAACCTTTCTTCCCCATCGGTTGTCGGGCGATGTGGCCCACCCATTGCCACTTCAACTTGCATATTTTGAGAGCTATGTCGGTGACCCTGGGTTGTAACTTAACTGTTACAGATTATAATTAATGTCCAACGACTATACAAAACCGCTTTCTTGAAATAACTGTCATGTACTAGTTGTTGCCAGTGGCTTCTTCCGCTACGCTCGAGAATTGTCCCACGGGTGGATAAAATCGGGATGAAGGCTGTCCCATGTGTTGATCCAGGTTATAAGGTATCTGTGTACTGAATTTTGTCCAGATCCGTTCAGTGGTTTTTGCGTGAAAGAGTGGCAAACGTCCATCCATACCTACTTATAAACTGTCGCGTTTGTAATATTAGTAGGAAGTAGGATTACCGGATGAATGCTTTAGTGAGGAAATACTACCTATTAGGTCGTGATATTTTAGAACATGGGATTTCAGTTAACGTTAGCGATAATGATTTGACCCTTACCAAAACCAAATTTATCAGTTCTTGTTCAGAAGTCCAAACAATTATTACCTTTTAGAGTTGTTAGAGGATAGGTTTCATTAATTTAAAAAGTCGAAAGTATGTTGCTAAACCGATGAAGTGCCTATCTTGAGTACCTAACAGTTCCAGGTGCAAGAACGGAAATATAAGGGACCTTTTTTTTTTAAAAAAAAAAAGCCCGTATTAGAAAATGACCGGTACGAGTTAAGATAACGGAACCAATAGGGTCTATAAATATTCTCACGAATATTTTCGTGTAATGCCTTGTGGTCAAAATTGTCTGGCAGACATCGCGAAAAATCATGATGACGTGACGGCGGATAGTGATGATGACGATATCCTTGTTCATGAAAGTAACCACGAGAACAATATCATGCCTAACAGTAATATAACTTCGGCTAATAGTGATACCGTGTCTGTGAATAGCCGACCCGATACTATATCGATTAACAGTAGTACAATGACTCCTGACTTGTGGAGGAGAGAGATCTTCTGGTTAAGCCGCGTTTACCTCGGTGGGTCTGTGGATGGGTGACCACCCATTTCATGCCGAGTTTCCTCAGTGCCTGTGAAGGCACGTTAATCTGTTGGTCCCAGTTGTCATGTGTGGATTTTTGGCAGTCGTCAGTGTCCTGAAGTTCTGACAACCGGTCCTACCAAAGGGTATCGTATTATCCAGTATTGGCTGGGTTGTGGGGGTCGGATGGGCAGTCGCTCCGTGTGGAGTACTGATATTCGGCTGCATCCGGTTGGACTGGAGGCCGACCCCAACATAGTTGGGAGGGGGCTGGGCAGATGATGATGACAATATCTGCTGACTCCCATTATTTGAGAGCTACCAGCTATAGTTAAAAAAAAAAAATATGGTTTACGTTTGAATCAAAAGAGTTTTCTAGTCCATATTCAATTACTTTGATAACTAAAAGAGTCGTACATCGAAAAAATTAATAAGACGATAAAAAAATAAAATTAAAATTATTAATTTGCAGGAACCTGAAGGATCAGCAATGACTGGTCCAGGGACTTTTGCAGGGTCGTTGAGTTAATAATGGCTGGGCCAAAAATTTGAAGGTTCACCAATGAGCGGTCCAGAATTAGTAGCAAACTGAAGGGTTAAACTGGACCAGGTTGCTAGTATTATGTCCTGAAGGCTCAGTATCGAGCGGTCCAGGTTACTAGTAAATGCCCTGAAGGCTCAATATCGAGCGGACCAGGTTACTAGTATATGCCCTGAAGGCTCAAGATCGAGCGGACCAGGCCCTGAAGGCTCAATATCGAGCGGACCAGGCCCTGAAGGCTCAATATCGAGCGGTCCAGGTTGCTAGTGTATGTCCTGAAGGCTCAATAACGAGCGGCCCAGGTTGCTCGTGTTTTTCCTGAAGGCTCAATATCGAGCGGTCCAGAAGTACATGCAAAGTCTGAAGGGATGCACCGGACCAGATTGTAGTCAGGATGAACGAACATCACTCATAATTATGTTTGATGAGACTCCGCGTACGAGGACGTTCGCACGTCAGTATGGCCGTGACGGCGTCGCCGTTGTAAACAGCACGTGCAGCGGGCCAGGTGCGCAGCGCAGGCGTCACTAAGGCCGCACCACTCTCCCCACTGCTCGAGCCAGTCTTTATAAACGACCACTCGGCGTGGAGGGGATCATTCTTGTCGCAGGCTTGGCCCAGTGCACATGCTGTAGCGCTTAGAGTTTTAATATTATATCTGAATTATATAGTTGTGTGTATAGTGATTTATTTTAAATATCGTGCTATTGGAGTAAAAGTTGATTACCGCTATATTTCGTAGTTTCATTTAAGATGACAGACCCTCTGCCTTCATATTTTTAATTAAAATTGATTGGCAATCAATATCTTAGTGTGTTTATCATAAAATGTGTTTTTTTTTTATCATGTCCTTGCCTGATTACTAGTTCTTTCTAGGTAGGTATTAAGTTCCTTGATAAAATTACATATTTCTGTACTATTATGTAGTTAGAAAATTTGCTAAAGGCTGAATAAAATACCGAATAGAAAACAATTCAAAGCTACCAAAGTCTCTTAAAAATATTTACTAAGAAATAGGGGTAGTCGCCTCACACCTCTTTGCGCAGCGTCAGATAAATCTACAAATTGATTGATTTTGCGGCTTTCCCTGTAGGCAGTCGGAACGAGCAGACTCGCCACGACTCTCGACGTTTAATCAACACGGATTCTGCGGGTGAATCGCCCTTACAGAATCGATAAATATCATTATTGGTAGGGATCTAATTTGTTCTGAGCAGTATTTTTGTTCTTTGTCTTCTGCTATAATTATAACTCATCTGCCTCAACTTTTCTTGGATTACGTGCATAATATAATTTAACCGACATAGCCACAGATGACTTACTAGTAACAATAGTGTTACTATTGTAACTCATCTGTAGTTCAGTTAATCAGAGGTATACCTATATTTTTTTTAGGTTGGGATATCACACACTCGAGTTACAGGATTTTTTTTTGGAGTATGTGAAGTCATAAAATGACTCTTACCTCTCTAGGCAGAGCGATAGGGACTGTCCAAACTTCTACTGACTAAAAACCACACATGTTCGTTCTTAGCCCTTTGTGTCGAGGCCGCGGTATCTCTTTCGAACAACCCGCAGCCCCGACGGGATCAGAGGTATACCTTATGGGCCTACTACACGCACGCACTTCCCCACAGTTTTCGTTCACACTTCACAGTACATCGCGCGTATGGTTGGTAAAACTGTATTACCATTACAAACCACACGCGCAATGTACTGTGTGCACCGTGTAATCCCGCAGGCAAAACTGTGGGGAAGTGCGTGCGTGTAGTAGGCCCATTAATAGAACACCCATATTTCGCTGGTTATTTTAAAGTCCCATGTAAAACGGGGTGAGCCGTCAAACGAGCTCTCAGATCCGGGTTGCTACAGAGTAATTCCTGATGGAAAAACGCAATAATACTATGTTATACGCGTGAATCGAATTTAGGACCTCATGTTCAACAGTTGCGCTTGATACCACTCGACCATCGAGCCGGTCGATTTAGTGAGTATATCGGTTTAGTGCGTGTAGAAAAAAAGGTTTGTAATTTTTTTACTTGCCTAAAAAGTCTAGTAGTTGTTACTTGCTTTATCTACTCTAGCATGACGTATTTCTGTTATAGGCCTTTATGTCTAGCGCCGTTCACTAGCGGATTCCCATCTACGAACCCATAATCGAAATACCTTAATAAAAAGCGCATCAAAACTTAGTTATATTAGCGACATTCAAATAAATGTAACATTGTTGCTACAATAGTACTAACTACGACTCTATTCCTGGACTATATAACTTAGGAACTAAGCTAGAATTTGAACACGCAACAAAGTCCCGCTTTATTCGCCTAAACGCTTTTAACAGCAAAACTTTTGCTAATACGTGTTGCTATCATAAAATCTACAGGCGTTTGTTTCGTATTACTACGTGTGCCGTGCGAACACAGTTGCAATCTGCGGCGCTAGTAGAAACAATTAAAACCTAACTTGGTTACGTGCAAAAGAACTCGTCGGAACTGGAACGAAAAAGAATAATAGAAAATCTGACGAAGTAAAAGCAGGTAGATGTTATCAAGTGGTCGTACCTATGCAATGATAGGAGAAATAATTGGTCTTGGGTGAGTACTATTATATTATCTTCAGTCAGAGAGTTTCGTTTACCTACTTTAAATTAACAAACTACACACTGCATCATTAGTTCCTCAATATCTTATCTTATCTTGAACTTCTGAACATCTCTCAAAACAAACTCTCAATGTAGGTACCTAAGTATTTATCTCATCTTTTTTTACTCTTACAACAGTAAAGTCTGGAATAAGTTTTCTTACACGTGCCTACAAAATTTCCCCCCTTAAAAGTCGAACAGTTATCGTTCTACTTTACCCAGGTTTTACTAAGCCTTGGGGCTCATATTGCCTGTGTTATTAAAGAACAAACTTTTCTCCACGTGTATCGAATGACGACAGCATTAACCTCGAAAAATCACTGACTCCCAACCCCGAGCAATCAAATAAAAAAGTTAATCAATAAGCAACTCGCAAACATAGAATTTGGTAACAGAGGAACCCCAGTTTTCGGCGTGAAATATATTTAGCTTGATACCGTTTTGTCACGCAATACCCAGTTTCGACCTACCACAAGGGTTGATCGATGAACATCCAGGTCATTGCCGCCGTAATATGGAGCAGCTACCTTGCCGGACTTACGTAATTCCTTTTGACCGATTGATCGGCCTACCTTACTAGACGTGGCGACGGAAAAATGAAACGATGGAATTCTGTGTGAGATATTGGTTGTGCTATATGAAGTGACAGGAGGGATAGATAAATATTCATAGTCCTACGCTAGACTTTTATTGATAGATAGAAATAGCCTCATAGTTTGATCGTCAAGGTTATCAAGATTGACCGAGGTCGGACCGTGGGTGGATGACCATTCATTACCCGCGACCCCTCTGTGCTTTATCAAGCTAGCTAAGCCATTTCAGTTCCGGTTGTCAACCGTAGAAATTTGACAGTCGATTCTGGTAGTAATAAGGAGTCTTAGGAAGTGCTATCGTATTATCCATTGAGTAACTACGTTATCGAGGTGAGGAAGGTAGTCGGTTTATTTATAAAACTGTATTCAGCTGCATCTGCTTAAACAGGAAATAATGAAAATGTTTAGGAAATAGGTAGTGCTGATAAAGAATCCAGTTTCCCTATTGTTGCTGACAAGCTTCATAAGTATTAAACACTGTTTTAAGCTTTCACGGTTTGTAACTATAATTTCAATTTCATTTACGGAATATCGTCCGTGATAAATACATTATTATTAGCCCCAGATATTTCGACACACTTTTGCTAGCGCCATTATATAGGTACGTATGTTTTACTTCTCAAAATATAAATAATAGGTATGGTTGCAGCAGTAATTGATAGAAATCTTTGTTATGCACGCTATTGACCATCTGTCAGTACTGTTCTTCAAATAAAATAGTATTCCCATTACCGTGCATTATATCCAAACCCCATAAAAAATACGTGAAGCAATCAAGGGTGCGTGAACAGCGTGAATAATGTTTTGGCTTGAAACAACCATTGTGTTTGTTAATATTGACGTTCAACGACTTTACCTAACCTTGTGACCTAACTACGTAATATTCAAAAGGATGATCATATTATTTCAGAATTGAAAGCATTACTAAAAAATAAATAATAATAATAAACAATAATGGCCTACAGATAGTTGTTTCGAGTCTGAGTGTTTGGTTTGTGTATGTGACTTTAAATCTTTGTACCTACGACACAGGAGACATTCCTGAAAAAAGTGATAATGTAGGGCAACGTTGTTAAAAAAAATGTGTCGATATACATATATATATATGGGCGCTAAACCATGGTGTTGATTTTAAATGAGTTTATAATTTAAGGGTAGATTTTATTTTGACTCATGTAGATTCATTGAACCAATAGTTGTATTTGAAGGTAGTTAGTTCTTGTATTTGACATGTTTAGATTTACTGAATTAAAGTTCGTATTTCCGCCTATTTTAAAAGTAATTGTAATTTCCGTTTGCTTCAATAATAAGGATTTATGTTGTAACTTCTGTTTGATATTTGTAAAATATTGTTATATCTGTTTATTTAAATAGTAGGAATTATTTTGATATGACCGGTACAATAATAATAATTAAGTATTTGTTTTGATCTTTCCCGCCGTGCAAAGCGAAATATTGTTATATGAAGCCCGCCTTTTCTGTGTATAAAAACCCGACTACGACAAAAAAAACGACGCTGAAAAAGTATGAAACAAGGTTTTCAGGATAGAACAAAAAGAAAGGCCGTAGTCACACGGTATTAAAGTGTTTAGGTTGGTACCTATAACGTGTGACTACGGCTTTTCTTTTTGTTCTATCCTGAAAATCTTGTTTCATACTTTTTCAGCGTCGTTTTTTTTGTCGTAGTCGGGTTTTAGTTTTTTACTTTTTTTTATTTAAACAATTTTGGTGTTAATTTTTTTTTACTCTCGACTTTTTGTCCGCTAGAGGGCGTGATTTTAAATTTGAATAATATTTTGGAAATGTACAAGTGAGGCCCTTTCAAATGATACCAAACACGGCGTATTTATCTCCATTTTTATTTTTTAAGCCTTACTTTTTGTCCGCTAGAAGGCGCCAAATCGCTTTTTGTGACACGTCACGTAGCCTATGTTCAGCGGAAAATTAAGACGGTTCTAACGATACCTCTTATGTCGAGTTCCGTTATGTAGATTAGAAGCTATGAGGGAACAGATGAAGATACACACATACATACATACATCCATACAAACATACAAATACATAGCCAGTCAAAATCATAACCCTCCTTTGGCTTTGCCGTAGTCGGGTAAACAGACATTGTATTTCCAAAGAAAGGTAATTCTTGATTCACCGATCTTGAAATAAACAACCTAATCTGGAGTAAGTTATTTTCTTTAAACTTGTGCTGATACTTCCTGCTGTTACCTATTTACTTTGTAATTGTGTGTGTAATGTAGGGGAGAGCGGGGCTGAACGTGCCGATTTTGACAAATTCTTATATGATTCGGATAAAACAAGTACTATGTCTGAAAGTAGTGGTTCATCCTAAGCCAAATTTAGTCTGTAATACGAATTTACCTACAGATTTTGCACATTTTTCATAGTTTTTAAGAAGAAGTGTTTTTTTTACACAGCGGCGGCAAGGCACTACCAACCCCACTTTGGGGCAAGTTGTGCCGTAGCTGGGGTCGGTTGTGCCGTTGATAATGCTAGGTGTTTTACATAAATCAAAATTAATTTAGAATTTAAAAGACATCAATTTTATAATAATATATTTATTTGTTATAATTTTTATTATAAATCAACAGTTTCTAAGTATTATAATTTAAAAAAACAAATTACCCTTACTTATGTAATTATTTCAAACTTAAAAACATATTTTAAATCAAAGTTTGTACTTATTTTTATGCGAATGCGATCAATTATTAAAAATGCGAATGAGATCAATACATTTTTAAAAAATATCAGTCTCTAAGGACTATATTACAAAATATCATATAGATTTCACAACCAACCCCTAAGTCGGGGTTGGTTGTGCCGCGGCACAAGCAGCCCCACATGAACGGCACATTTTACCCCGTGAGCGAGAGTTTGAAATTTTGTCTCACATATAAAAATCACTCTGCTCAAAGCATTAAAATTACACTGCATAGCAAACTAGGATAAATAACAAACATTTTACTAAAACTCTCATATAAAAAGCACGAAAAAAGCTAGCTTGCGACCAAAAAGTATCGAAACGAAAATATTTACCTACTGACGTGGCGCTGGACGACCCTCACATGCACTGCCACTCAGTCCGCGTCGCAGACGCAACTAAAATGGCAGCCGCGCGTGCCCGACTGTTAGGCATTACGCGACACAATACGATCGTATAACTACCTCTTTTTGTTTTCGAGATATTCGCGTCGGCACAATTTACCCCCGGCACTTTTAGCCCCGCTCTCCCCTATTGGTGTATGCCAATTGTGAGACTCTGACGACGACGGCGAACACGCGCCGATCAAGCGCCGATATATACCTATATAATTATAATTCTTCAAATCGGTACGTAAATAAAATGACGGAGTTGTGACCTCGCAACTCCGTCATTTTATTTACGTACCGATTTTAGTTGTATTTTTGATGTTTGTTACGGGTACCATCTACTTATCTGGCAGAAACTTGATGTTTCGAAATTTATTTGGCATAACACACTTGGCATAATCTTCTTTGAACGAATGTGTTTAAGGCAAAACAATTATATAATTAATAGAATTATCGTTTCGCAAGCGTTTCGCCGAATGTTTAAATGGCCGAATTTTCAATGGCATACTTTTAAGATGGCAGAATTTTATTTGGTAGATTTTTTTAAGGTATAATGCCAATTCTATTACAATATTTTTGAACTAATTAAAAATTCAAAGTCCTTTTGCTACAAAAGTTAGTGACAGAAACGAATCGCTGCAAAACCGACTCCACGTAGTCTCTTCTGCCCTACCCCGAGAGTGTAATCTAAGCCCGCGTAGGCGCGGAGTGGCGAGGCGGCCCGCAAGCTGAGGAGCAGGTGGCTTAAACGCGCGCCACCGCGGCTGAGGCTGGCCGGCTCTGCCGAAGCTGCGGTGGTGTGTGTTAAAACCATCTGCGACGATAAGCTTGCGTGGGACCGCCGGAGCACCGCCACCGCAGCGCCGGAGCCTTGACAGAAGTCATGCCTGCTGCATGTTACACGTATGTATGAAATGAAATGCGTGCCAAAAGACGATTCTGATTATGAATTTTCGGCGAAATGATGGTTCTGGAAATGAAGTTTATGCTCAAAGATGATTCTGACTTACAAAATTATGCGTTTTGAATTTATGGTAAATGAGTGTACGCCAAATGATTTTCGTCGAAATGAAGTTTCTGCCATCCACTGCTATGCAAAACAAAATTCGGAAATAAAAAGTTCTACTAAGTATAAAAGGTAGACCCGTTTGTTACCTAACAAACATCAAAAATACAACTAATATGAATTCAATTTAAAATATGCATTTCAAAATCAAAATCATCAAAATAAAACATTTATTTCAAGTAGGCCAGTTACAGGCACTTTTGAATAGTCGAACAAATACAAAGTAAAAGAAGCTACAGACTCAGTCACAAGGCAAAATGCGTCAAAATGCGATCACTTTCACAACTGCCACCAATCCCACTAAGTACTCAAAAATTCAAAACAAACAACAATCCATCATACATTTGTATCTGCATGGCGGCCAGGAGAAATGGACTGAGTTAGTTCAATACTCCACACATGAACGCACCGGTGACTGCGTCTAGCTTTGTAATTAAATAGGCCGCCCCTCTGCCGGTGCCATTTGAATAAACGTCGATATATACTTTGCAAGTAATCTGATTATGGCTGGCGGGGATTTTGAACAGCAGTTGCTTATTAATATTGGTTTCATCACGAGCAGTTGGAGTTAATAAAGTAGCCAATGGTTTGGAACGAAAGAATTAATTAAGTTAAGTTGGTTTTGTTTCACTTTTTTTTTAAAGCGTGAAGCTTTTTTGACAATATTATACATACTTTCAACGTGGCCCGTCTATTTACAGTAATAAACAAACGGAGAAAATCTCGTTGACAGATTTTTGGAAGCAAGAAATACATTTACCTATACGTTTAAAGTACCTACATAGGTATACGAGTATAGGCTGTTTGTGTTTGCCCAATCAGGATAAATAAATTAAGCGGTAAGCAAGAGAGAATGATATCTCCAAGTGACGAAGTAAATGCACGAAACATCTAACAACGACAATAATATTATAAGGGTTATATTTAAATGCACATCTGTTTAATTTTTCAGCACACTAGGTAACTCCACTAATTAACTAAATACATTCCAGAAAAATGAATGCTGTGCAAAAAAACCAATTGATTAACTAAACATGTCGTACAAAAAAGTCTAAAAAATCACACAAAACGAGATGACCTTTTTTATCGAATTCACACCAAAAATGTAGTTAGTACATCGGATATATGATTTATAAAACAAAAATTATGGTGGTTCCGTATGGTGTCGGACGCAAAGAATAGCACCATCCCATATCTTCCCGTGGGTGTCGTAAGAGGCGACTAAGGGATGTACCAGAGAATGGGCAGCAGCGTTCTCTGTGCTTTTTGTATCGACCGTACTGCGATCGCCAACCCGCCTGCCAAGCGTGGCGATTATGGCAAACCCCCTCTAAGCAAAAATTACACTTAGGGGAGGCCTATGTCCAGCAGTGGACGTCTTTCGGCTGAAATGATGATGATGATGATGATGAAAACAAAAATACTAATTGCTTATCAAAAATACTAACTTGCACTCTAAATTGTACAATCTTACTACGGAATTTCTAAAACTGATATCTAATACGACCGTCTCGCGACAGTGTCCTTTATGGGCGGCATGGGCACCGGGCCGTAGGCCGACGAAGGAGGCCGGCGAAGGCCCGGCACTTCGGGGACAGAAGATATTAGTGTTATTTAATATGCGAGCGAAGCGAGCGCGCGTCATGGAGTAAATCAGGTGTAGGTTTTCCTTAAAAAAGTTTTAAAATGTTTGTTGGACTAAATAATTATTAGATACACTATTTTGATAATAGTTATTCGTTCAGTAAAAGAGTTCTGCAAATGCCAATAAAAAGGATACTAAATTTGATTTCTTTAGTGTGCATAATTTGTGTGCAAGTCAGTATTTTTGGCGTAACTTTAAAATATTTTGTTCGAAAAAAGGGAATATACAGATAACGGTTTAAATACATGCCATATTATAATACCCACACTATCCGGAATCCAGAGTAAAACTACTTACTGCTACTTATACTAACAACTACAAACTACCTAACTCAATGTTTCATCAACATCCTAGAACCATTCGCCATTGATAGCAGTTCATATATCTTCCATATCACCTACCAACATAGCATGCATCTTCAATATTCTCCACTGACCTGTTTCCGTTTGAAAGCGACAATGCTTATAGATCCATCCAGTGAATAGACCTCGTGAAAGGCGGGTTAAGCGGCCTCTTTACCTCATATTGCCATCTTAGTTCCCGCTGAGATTGAAAAGATTCAAAAGAATTTAGTTGGAGGTGAGATACAAATCTAATAGATTTGAGTATCTGTTAGTAATTATTAAGAGTCTTTATTTTATCATATATATTTATAAAGAAATAAATCTACAAGACGATTATATAAATCGTTATAAAGCTGCAACATAGAAATTAAAAACAGCTTCAAGCTCACAATTGAAAGTAATATTTAAAATAGTCGAAAACAGAAGTGAAATTGGTAAGCAACGAATTAATTTGGCAACGCAGAACATTGAAAATAAAATACTTTATACTTTAAAAAATATATGCACTTTTTACACTCACATAATCCTAAATTAACAACGAAATATTACCACATCAATATTTAAATTAACGAAAATACATTTACGAAAGAAATTCCTTCATTATTTCTGCACAACACTGCTCTATATACAGGCTGTCCCTTTATCCGCAGCCGCTTCGCCGCTGTTCTTTCTCATGCATACAAATACCGACAATGCAATGCAATGTCATTTCATTCGCGTGGCTCCCTGCTGTCATTCACATGTCATAGTGGATGACAGGCGGCGACGGCTGGCACGTGGGTCGAGTCATATCGGCTTTATTTTTATTAAAAAGTTTATTATTACGGTATCTGTTTAGGGCTTAATGCTATCTGACGGTTTGAAGAGAGTTTGTTGTTAAGAAATAAAATAATGGAATGGATTGTACTTACTGTCTCGTTGGTCGATTGGGTTCGATTTCCGGGTCAGAAAAAGTATTATTGTGGTTTTTTCTCAGATATTTTTCAGTAGTAGCCACAGAATCTGGATATGTGCCTGGTTGATGGCTATAGGTACGCCCCCAATTATATGGAACTTAAAAATTTTAATAATCCCGAATAGTGAGGCAGTACCTACGTTCCGCCATAAATAAGTCTAAGTTCTACTTAAGGGTACTATTTATAAGAAACCTTTAAATTATATCAGTATCATCGTGATTTTTTTACTACAAACATTAAGATCGAAATGACACCCAATCATTCCAATTAAACATCATCTAATACTGGTACGATAATTGCCTCAATCTACACTTAATTATACAAAATACCAATACCTAACATTATTCAAGCACACAAACGTAATTGACTACGCATGTTATAATGTAACTTAATACATTCTCTAATTCGAGCATGTTACTCGAACCGATCTGCATAACGCGGATGAATTAAACATTACTCTAGCCATTAAATCGATTCAATTGATCCCTTAGTATCTGGGAATAGGCGGTTGATCGTATAAAGGCCATTAACCGGGTTTCGGTCCCATAGTAAAACATGTCTTTCCTGGATTTTATAAGACCAAAAATGGGCTTCGCATGCCCTAATCACTTAGTAGATCTTTCTTACTTTGAAGATTTCATAATGGCCCAGATAGTCAGAGCTTTTGCGAAGAGCTCGTTTCGCCGAAACTTTCTATAAGTCTTGTCCTTTAATTGTACACAAAATTATAATTATGCCAGCTTTGGAAACAAGAATTGGAAACTTTACACTATTTACAAAAAATCGGAGTAAATCTAAATTTTTAACAGCATTGTAAATCCTACCAACAAAAAAACTATAAAAGAATTACTTGGCAAATTAAAACAATTTAATTTGCTCAACCATTTAACAATACCATCCCCTAATCGTTGACAACAAAAGCAGTTAAGTCGAATGCTAAACACGTGTCAAACTTCGTGACATCGACTTTAACATTTAAAAGAGAGTTGCAATAAAATATCCGTTTGATATCCAATCACAATAGGGGCCAGAAATGACTGTGTGAGCGTGTGCATCACCGTAACGAATGCACGCACCCTGTACATGTCATGTTAGGGCGTCGTACCCAATGACGTAAAAAATAGAATTATCGTATTAAGCCCATCGAGTAACTGTACCATGAAATATAGGAATATTGTTAAATCCTTGTCAGTCCCACTCTGATAGGTTCGCCGAGTCTAACAGGATTAGAGATGCCCGTTACGGTGTCAATTTCATTTTTATCAGCGGCTATTGCATGGAGCAACACTATTTTTGTATGGTTTTAGATTTTTCGCGATTGCTTTTGTTTCGAATGTGTGGAAGCACTCAAACAATTTAAGAAATGTGAAAATGTTATTTTCTTTTACGGAAAGCAATCGTGGTTAAGGGTTTTGACTTCTAAGAATAGTTTCGATAAGTACTGATTAGCGAAGAGATATTATCGAATGTTGGTTTTCTATACCATTCGTAGCTAAATCACCAGTTACACTAGTTTACAGGGTTTTTGCTCAGGAGATGAAAACCATGAAATTCTAAGGTCAGAAAATAACGTTACCATACATCTTCTCGAATATATTCATTGGTGTCTAGTGGTAAAGACCATACAATTATTTCGGTAGGATATGCATCGGTAGATATAAGTACATATCTTAGCCGTCACCATTCTAACGTCATCATGAATATTAACCGACTCCAATGTTCCAAGTTAATAATCATAAACCCAAACAAACAGAAAATAGTATCACCCCGCAACACATCTTTCTACCACCTTTTCTTCAATATCCTACCCAAAGACATGAGACAAAAGATCCAACCCATTAATAAACATACAAACAACCTATGACCCACACTATCTCAGCAATCATTGTCGATACGATCATTGTCCCCGTGCTGCGTTTAATATAAGTTTGGCAAGCCAGTCCGAAACCATCGCTTGCATATTCATGAGGCTAGCCAACTTGTACGCTCCGAACTCGATCTTTGACAAATCAGTTTACAGCTTACATTACGGATAAATAAACATGCAAATAGTGAGTGATAGTTGGTGTTAAGTTGTTGATGTTATAGGGGTGAGATTGAACGGTTATTTCTTGGGTAAAGGGAATTAAAAATATATATTTCATAATGTGTTTTAGTACAGTTCTTCAGTGTGTTGAACTAATCCATTTCATACTATCCTGTTTGATCTAGAGTTTGAGAATAGTACAGACGCCCGCACATAAAGCTACTACCATCTGCCAAATGTCTTTAATAGATTATATCAACTATCTCGCTAAAGCATTAGGTCTAAAGTTGTCTGGCAAACTTTGACAGTTTCAGCAGCTTGATGTGCTGGCGTATATACGAATACTAGCTGAACCCGCTGAACTACCCTACCTACTACCCTACCTACTACCCTACCTACTACCCTACCTACTACCCTACCTACCTACTACCCTACCTACCTACTACCCTACCTACCTACTACCCTACCTACTACCCTACCTACTACCCTACCTACTACCCTACCTACTACCCTACCTACTACCCTACCTACTACCGTACCTACTACCCTACCTACTACCCTACCTACCTACTACCCTACCTACCTACTACCCTACCTACCTACTACCCTACCTACCTACTACCCTACCTACCTACTACCCTACCTACCTACTACCCTACCTACCTACTACCCTACCTACCTACTACCCTACCTACCTACTACCCTACCTACTACCCTACCTACTACCCTACCTACTACCCTACCTACTACCCTACCTACTACCCTACCTACTACCCTACCTACTACCCTACCTACTACCCTACCTACTACCCTACCTACTACCCTACCTACTACCCTACCTACTACCCTACCTACTACCCTACCTACTACCCTACCTACTACCCTACCTACTACTCTACCCTACCTACTACCCTACCTACCTACCTACTACCTTACCTACCTACCTACTACCCTACCAAAAAAAAAAAAAGTATCCTATGTCCTTCTCCTGGTTCTTAGCTACCTCCCTACCAATTTTCAGCTAAATCCGTCCAGCCGTTCTTGAGTTATAAATGGAGTAACTAACACGACTTTCTTTTATATATATAGACTAGCTGACCCACGCAACTTCGTCTGCGTCACATAAATATAGCTATAACACCTTTCTCGATATCGACTATCCGACATAAATTAAGCTAAATCGTAACAAACAAAAAATCTTATCTTTCCTCTTTATTGTAATAGTTCAGATGGTTTAGATTAGCTTAGATTATTTAAAGTGTGAATTACTATCTAGGTATCCTATAGGAATACTATAACACTCTATACTTGTAAACATTATGATGCAGTAAATATTTTGAATTTGAATTTCCCGGAGGCCAGCCAGAATCCCCCGTGCCTACATTGCGACGTGCGAAATATTTTGCCGCGCGGATATTTTTACATTGCGATATCTTCTAAGATATTTGTTTAAGCTGTATAGAGTAAAGGGCACAAATATTCTATATTAAATTTCCGTTCTAACAAACATATTTATTTAGATATAGATTAATACCATATGGGTTAAATAAGCTACGCAAAAAATAATTCTTTTTAACCTAACAGTTTAACTGTAAAAAAAGGTTACAGTGAGTCAATCTTAAAAGATAGATATATGCTGTCGCGGACTTTTTTTTAGAACTTTTAAAGAGGAACATTTCCTTCATACATGATATTAGCGTAACTTAAACCGTTTTCGCAGCGCACGCAGCGGAAGCTCTCAAAAAGGAAATACCTTTTCCCGTTTTTGTAACATTTTTCATTTATGCTCCGCTCCTATTAGCCGTAGCGTGATGTTATATAGCCTATAGCCTTCCTCGATAAATGGACTATCCAACACAAAAAGAATTTTTCAATTCCAACCAGCACTTTCTGAGTTTACCGCGTTCAAACAAACAAACAAACAAACAAACAAACAAACAAACTCTTCAGCTTTATAATATTAGTATAGATTAGAAGTCTGAGTACAAATTTCTGAGAACCAGTCCAACGAGAGTATGGTAGTTACTTAGACAAGTTATACGAGTTATACACGAGTATAAACAGAATTCGTCTGTATTTTGTTTTACCTGGAACCTCGTCTTTACATGTTACCAAAGCATCTTTATTTATGTAAATTATTGTTGTCATGTAAATAAATTTATTGATGGAAACTAAAATATAAAAAAGTAAAAAAATAACGATGCTTCGTAATATATAAAAGTTGTTGCAAAGGGTATATAACGCGGAGAGCAGTTTCAGACTTGCGTACCGATTTACGCGTACCACTTTTAGATCTTCAAAAACCCGAACGCTTAATTTCATCGTGATCACTCAAACCAGTGATTTCAGTCAGTAGGAAAATGTACACGAAAATAAAGAAGGAAACGTGCCCACACGTGGTTTCAAAAACTAAATTGTACAAGCCGAAAAAACGCTGATGTTAAACCGGGCAGGTCCGATACCAAAGCTGACACGACTAATTGACCATTATTAGAAACACATAATAATATTTGATATACGATCTAAATTAACCTGAGTCAACCTGCCATGCCTGTGCTGTTCCGATATAGTAAAATCTAATAATACTACCTAAACAGGAACTGCATAAACGCAACCTTTAGTAGAAATGTCAACGGAATCAAACATCACGACTGACAAGCGAACATACCTACATCAATCAAATTATGAAACGCACTGTTAATGAGATGGTAAACGCATGAATATTTTGTCACAATGCGAGACAATCATGAAAACGAAAATCGCCAAACTAACGAAGCTAAATGTGGCATTAAGGAGAACGAACGCATTTCATTAACGTTACGGTGGATGCTCCAGGGTAGCCCGCGAAATTCGAATTTTCTTACGTTTCTTGCAATTTGCCGGTCTGTGTCAGGTTGTACGAGTATGTTAAATAAAATAGGATTCACTACCGTAACAAATGTGACTTTCCTGAGAAATAATCATTAAAATCACTAACACAACCTTCGCAGTTCATATAACTTCCTTGAATGCCTTTTTCATCAAATAGTTACCCATTGGAATTAAATTAACTCAAGAGGATTGTATTCATGATTTATCTCCATAAATACATACGCATTCCGTGCGCGAATCATATTTTAATCAACATAAAACCTGACACTGAGGTCAATGTCAGGATTTATTTTGTACTGTGCCATGTGCATATTGTAAGTGAATGAATGACCCATTGCAGAACACATATTAATTTAGGTATTTCAGGCCAAATCCATTACATCAAAGTCTTACCTGTAACTCAAAAGCCATCACAAGTCTACTCATCCAAACTTCAAGCCCACAAACAAGCTATCTGCTCCAAGTTCTAACATGTCTGGCCACCTCGACCACAGATATAGATAGACCAGATAACGCAATAGCAACTACTTCGCGTGCCTCTTTTCGTGCCTAGCTTACGTACAAAAATCGTAAGTGGCCACTTTCGCGCTCAATCTGCATCGGTGTATAGCGCTAGTCGGACGTCGGCGCTGGTGCAAAGGGCAGGCGTTGGGGTGAAGGAGGTCTTTGAATCGATTTGATTTACCTATTTATAGTGCTTGTGACGTCATAATAGGTAGTCAAAAAATGCCACGCTTGGTTTTCATACAGATCGTGATACTTGCGTTATCTATGTCTATCTATATCTGTGACCTCGACTCATCCAACCAGTGTCGGGCGTCGATTGTATATTCATGATGTGTTTCCAAATCTGACGTCTTTGAACTAGCAGTAAACAGCTGCGAAGCCTGTCATTTGCCGTGTACACTGTTAATTGGGTTTGTAACTGTTGGTTGATGTTTGTGTTACGTAGCTTCAGGGTGCTTACTCTGGAATATAATTCCGATAGATCGACATTGGTCAAACGTCAGTTGGTTGAGTTAAACGTCAGGGATTGGCTAGACTCAGTGAGTCCAGCCAATTGCTGACGTTTGACTGACAATTCCAATGTCGATCTATCGGAATTATATTCGAGAGTAAGCACACAGGTCATTCGTCTTCGTTTGTTCATGATTTGGTTGATTCAAAATAATGGATTGAAAAAATAGTTTTAAAATAAGCACTTAGTTATAGTCCTCGGTTTTGTCTAAGTCTGCAGAAAGCCAGCTGGTGAAAGACGGTGTGGCAGGAAAGGTAGTGACAACTGAGATGACTATTAGTAGAGACCTATGGAGGAAGACAACATGCACTGACCCTAAATGAATGATTAAGCACATATAATGATGAAAACAATGCTTTAGCTGCCTCGTTGGAGGTAGTAAGCGCGACTGCTGTGCTCCTGGGTTCGATTCCCAGGTCGGACAAAGTGCTATTAGATGTTGTCATCAGGTATTTCGCAATAGCAGCCTCGGAGTCTGAATCTGTACCCGGTTGATGGCAAAAGGTTCGCCACCTATTACTTAGAACTTAAAAATAACCGACGAAATGTGTGTGTGGGCTACCCGTCTGCCAAACCTTTCGGGGATTACAATTGTGATGTTGCGTTACAATATCTGTAAACACATATACCTACGAGTACATTTACTCCAAGCCTTCACTGAAAGCTTACGGTATGATTTTACGGTCGAACAAGCTAATAAGTATACAACCACCTTTTTCAACCACCAGAGCGGAAGGGAGTGTCAGACTTCTACTGACTAATAACCAACCCATGTTCCTTCTTCGCCCTTGTGCCGAGGCCACGTTATCTCTTTCGATAATCCCCAGCCCCGACGGGGACAGTCAGCTACCTTGCATTTACTTTTAAGATTATACAGATACAGGTTATAGAGACTGACGTCAAACGATACAGCGTTTGACATCAGTCGCTTAATTGAGAATCAAACGAACTTACCTAGTGAAGTTTGATATCTAATTATACGAGTGTCTCTCCCGAAGATGATTACAGTTTACATGCAGCAGTACGAGAGTTGATGCTGTCCTTATCACACTTTTTAGAGAATTTATTTTTAAATAAATTAAAAAAAATACTATTTACAGAACTAAGATAATAATAAAATATATACAAGTATCAAAAAGGGGAGTAATTATAGGGCGTCAAAAAATTCGTCCACACCGCTGTCAACAGGAAAAGTGCCCAGAAGGCTGGCAGCATTGCCACGTTGGATGGCAATGCTGATTCTTTGCCCAAAAAATATTCCAGCCCTCTGGTCACGTGAAGAGTCGACCAAACGCTTGGCAATTTCCTGATAAATTAAGTGGGCACTCGGACCCCATGGCCCCAGTGTTTCAACCCCAAACGGCTCAAACACATAACCACCAATTAAGTTATTGTATTTGCGCCGTTTGAGGTTTTCAGCACCGGCAGCAGCCGCCCCAGCACAGCTCACCGTGCTAGGAAGATGGGATGGCGCAAGGGTGTCGACACAAGTTGCATCCCACACCAAAGGCCTACCCAACTTCCAAGGCATTATGGTCATACCATCTGGTCTCTTCCCATCGACGCGTGCCAACCCATTGGGTTCCAAAATAGCTGGCACACCGGCGGTAGCCAGAGCACGTCGGATAAGATCATTAATGCTGGCGTGTCGCGCAATCCGACCTGCGCTCTTACTGCAAGAAAGGCCATGGTGTCCGAGGCCGTCGACTGCTTCACCACATTGACAGCGATGTGGAGCCCCACATGGAGCACCCAATCGCAAACATGTAGCGAGCCGGAAGGTAGTGTCACCTAACATAGTGCCTATATTAGGTGACGGTAGTGCTTGAAGCCAGAGGCCCGACTCCCACTCACCCACAGCCAGCAGGCGGGCACGCTCAGCAGTATTGGTAGACGTATTAATAAGGTTATTCCGTACCAACCTGCAGAGCGGCTCATCCCACTGTCTCTGGGAAAATGGGTTCTCGGGCCGATCCGTGTTCGGGCAAGCCATTCTCCAGGCGCTCTCTGCATCGGACAAGCACGGCACTTCCGAGTCAACCAGGGAGAGGGTTAAAATTTTCCTGGTTAGCTTTTCAGTGCTGTGGACAGACGACAGGAACGCCGGTAAGCTTACACTAGAAATTTTGCGGACGCCGAGGCCACCAAAACGAATTGGAAGGGTGGCTTGCTGCCACGCTCGGTCGTCCAGGGCCACATTAAGAATGGATGTAAGTGTGTCGTGGATAATTTGGTCAATTTTGTCCAAAAGTTGTGGTTTCGTCCACAGAGGTGAAGAACGAAGAAAATACATAAAATTTGGACCAAAACAACAGTATCTGATAAGGGTGAAAGCCGAATGTAGGTTAATTTTGGAGAGTCTATCTGAAATATCATGAAAATGTTTAATTTTGTTATCGATGAAAAATGAGAAACTTTCTTCTAAAATAGGGGAACCTAGGAGGTACAAGGAACTTTTTTCTAAAATTTTGAAAAAAATAGGATAAAAAGTAGTGTATTGACTATTTCCCCCCACTGTAGTGCAAGCCGCCATTGCGCTGCAACGACAATCCTTGACTCATTTTTTAGAGTTCGATTTTTTCGATAGGTCTCGGGATTATCAGGGAGGGAGGGAGTGTAATCATCTTCGGGAGAGACACTCGTATAATTAGATATCAAACTTCACTAGGTAAGTTCGTTTGATTCTCAATTATATTTGTTTGTAATAATCATAAAACTAAGGTACAACAATAATAAATAATCATCTAAAGAGTGCATCTACAAATTCAGTTTAGTTATGGGGAGGTACATTCTTATTATAGTGTTTTTGTAATACATGGGAATTGGGAAGATTCACTCCAGCCTGCGGCCTTTCGAATAACTTCCAGATTGACACCTGCTCTCTGAGCAGACGCAGATGCGTGCCTTGTACTGTGTGTCCCATACAATTTTACATCTATGCCACTTTTTTCTAGAACTTGTTTTACCCAGTGAGAAAAAGTTTGAGAACCCACTTTCTTATGTGGTTTGATAACTACAAAATAAAGAATCTTCTTGACACATGACACGTAAGCAAACAGTTTTATCTATATAGTGTTTGAAGGTTAAAGCTGGGAAAACGTTAGGGCTTTTTCTAATATATGGCAACAGAATTAATGGTACCTGGCCGGTTTATATTAAATCTTCGATTTTAATTATAATTTTGTCTGAATCAAAAGTAATATTTTTTATTTTTATTAGGCTTAAAGTTTGATTTCTCTGTGCAGATGCTAGTGCTAAAAGAGTTACAGTTTTTAATAAAATCTTTTAGTGTAATTGAATCATTAGGAAAGTACTTAATTGGTTTAATAACTTTACACAAGATTGTGATTCCAGGTGTGGAATTTTGGTTTAAACAATAGACCTCTTTGAAAAACCTTTTTAAATTTCCTGACCTAACAATATTGATATTGCAGAACTATTAAGTGTGCTGTAACACCCGAATTAACTAGCTAAGTCAAGAATTCTATTAATTGAATAGTGTGGGAATCACAGTAATCTAAACCTTTACCATTACAATATAGCCACTATATGAGTTTAGTGCAGTATTATATTGCTACAGCGCGTTTATGGAGAGAGAGGCCATCAATATATTGAGAGATGCTTTGGGTTCCGCGCATTAATAGTGACTGCCGGATAAATTCCCTGCCATCAGAGTAAGATCCGAGTGGAGAGGATACTCCCCCTTGAAAGTAAAACACAGTAGATTTTTGTCAGGATTAAAATAAAGTACTTTCGAAATAAGTAATTTTAACCGCACTGGGTGCCAAGGCTGTATTGGTCAATATGGTAGTACTATAATCCCTTCTGCTTGTCATTTTTAATTTTATGAAAACTTTTGAGATAAGACTAAAAGGCGTAAAAGCATAAAAAATATACTAATCAACAATAAATATCATCTGCCTAGCCTTTTCCCAACTATATTGGGGTCGGCTTCCAGTCTAACCGGATGCAGCTGAATACCAGTATTTTACATGGAGCGACTGCCTATCTGACCTCCACAACCCAGTTAATACTAGGTAATACGATACCCTTTGGTAAGACTGGATGTCAGAATTTCAGGTCACTGACTACCTGTAACGACTGCCAAAGACTATATATATGGCAGCCGGGACCAACAGCTTAACGTGCTTTCCGAGGCACGGAGGAAACTCGGTATGTCGGGCGGTCACCCATCCACAGACCGCCCTAGGCAAGCAAGGCTCCTCCAACAACAATAAATAATAACAATAATTTCGGAAATTGGATCCAATTTCCAGGAAGTACATCTGTAACATTTATGATTCTGGCTATTTGCAAATAAGTCGAACTGTGGAATACCGAGTGAAAGTGTTACTTTATTAAATGCGTAATCTGCTATTCCGATTCTGTATCTATATTAGCAATTGCTATAGTATTGTCTATTCTGAGTATCTTCACACCATTGTGTGAAGTAAAGATTTTTAGACCATAAAAAGTTGCCAGTAACCCAAAAGTATTTATGATATTTATATGTGTTTATTGTAATTATTAGAATAGTTTAGTGCCAGAGATTTTGCTCTTCCTAGAACCTTTGTGTATACCCAGCCGTATTGAATGGCGGAGCATGCTGATGTTAACAGACCTATAAGTCTATCAGGTTCCCTTTTCGGTAATGTTTTGGGCATGTTGCTTGCACAGAACAGGCACTTTTTACTTGGGTAAATTTTACTTTTGTCAGTGTTGATTAAAAATCCTTATCTTTATAAAAATTCTTTTGTCGCTTCGACATTATTATGACAGGTTAACCGATGCATAAAAAATCATATTATAGTTTACTGATAAATACCCCAGTGAACGTAAATAATTCAGTACAGGTTTTGTTAATTTAGTGAATACGTAGGCACAGATATTATAATACTTCGTAGGGTACGGGTGCGGTACAGAGTCCAAGCGGCAAAACGTTAAGCTCAAATAATTGATTAGTAGGTAAATCTTTTTAAGTTCCAAGTAAGACTTAGGTACCTAAATAATCTCGCTTTGGGCAACTGCAACCAAAAATATACTTACGCGTCTTTTAAGTCTATATTTGCCATAAAACAATTTTGATTTATAACTGTGCGGTAGTCTTCCATTTTAAAGTGGTCAACATGAACGGATTTAGTTAATCCTTTTAAATTAAGGAAATGTTTCCCGTTAGGCTTAGGTACCTACTGTAAACAAAGGTGAAGGTGAAATACATCACACTAATATTATAAAGGCGAAAGTTTGTAAGTGTGTTTGTTTGTTAGTTCCTCACGCAAAAACTACTGAACGCATTTCGATAAAATTTGGTACACAGATAGTTTATAACCTGAATTAACACATAAGATAGTTTTAATCCCGATTTTATCTTCCCGTGGGATAATTTTTGAGTTGTAGGTGGCGAAGCCGCTGGCAACAGCTAGTCATTGAGAAATAAAACCTGATTATAGCTCAGAATAACAATTATCAATGTTATTTTCTGTGACCATGAATAACCTTTTTGGTATGTCAGGCTGATGTGGTTCACAAATAAAAGGTATTTTATATCCTTTAATTCAAGAAAGGATAGTTTTATCCTTTGTAATGAGTATGTATTCATTAAAGTAATGCTGTAACCAGCCAGCTATTGGAATATTGTTGTCTACCTGTGCCGAGGTGATTAGCGGCGTCAGGCTGCGTGGTTGGCCACCCGTGCACGCGTGGCCGTCTGTGCGCGGTGCGGCGGCGGCGGTGATCCCGCGGCGGCGGAGGCGGCTCGCGACTCGGCGGCTGGTGCCCGCACGTGGCACCCCCCATGCGTTTAAAGGACCGTTTAGACGATACGTAGTACTCGACTGATTGCGCTGCTGATTGAATCTCGCATTATTTGCGGTGAATCTTAATAAAATTCTGAGGTAGGTAGTCGTTTTATAGCCTGGGTAGATTTTAGATGATCAGGCAAATTAGAACCGAATAGATAATCGTCTTTTGTAGCGTTTTTTACTACATCCCTTTTTCGTTTACTCGGATTGTAACAGTGAATCTTCTAGACAGAGATTCTCTGTGGTTTGCGTTGCGCGTTAGTCGCCCTGCATTATCACCGAGTGTCTTAAAAATGTCTTGTGGTATGTTTACGATTAGAGTTAAAGCTGTGCTTTGCAGATTGCTGAGAAACAGCTAGCCATTTGATTTTGATTTTACTCACTGTGTGCTTAGCATGGGTGCTTTCATGTGAATACAATTTTCAGCAGCCAGATATTGTTTTAGGATAACAACGTTTTCCTTTTTACCCGACTACGGCGAAGCCAAAAGGAAGGGTATTGATTTTGGCAGTCTATGTATGTATGTATTTATGTATGTATGTATGTTCCACCGTAGCGCCTAAACTACTGAACGGATTTTTTAGTCAGACCGTTAATTAAGATGTGTTTCCACCGCGTTGTCAAATCTTTGTGTAAATTGTCTCCAAATGCTTTATTTAGTGTAGGGTCTGAGCCCAACAATTGTAAAATATCCGGGTCTAGTTCATCAGGATTTTCACCAACCGTTTATTTTCCTTCTTATGGTGCCTCATTATTTGGGATCTCACCTACCAAGGAGTAAAATATAATCATAAGTCACCCGCCATAAATAGGTAGGTAGGTAGGTAGGTAGGTACTTGACTTTAACCACACACGCTTTGCGTCGGGATATATAAGTTGGTGGGTGCAGGTATCAACACATTCGGCGGCCATAGTATCCACACACGATATACGTCGGGATATATAAGTTGGTGGGTGCAGGTATCAACACATTCGGCGGCCATAGTATCCACACACGATAAACGTCGGGATATCACAATGAATAAAATCATTTTATGGCATTTGTAACTTTGGCATGCATCCACACACGATATACGTCGGGATATATAAGTTGGTGGGTGCTGGTATCAACACATTCGGCGGCCATAGTATCCACACACGATACACGTCGGGATATACAAGTTGGTGGGTGCAGGTATCAACACATTCGGCGGCCATAGTATCCACACACGATAAACGTCGGGATATCACAATGAATAAAATCATTTTATGGCATTTGTAACTTTGGCATGCATCCACACACGATATACGTCGGGATATATAAGTTGGTGGGTGCCGGTATCAACACATTCGGCGGCCATAGTATCCACACACGATATACGTCGGGATATATAAGTTGGTGGGTGCAGACCAGGTATCAACACATTCGGCGGCCATAGTATCCACACACGATAGACGTCGGCGTAACACAAAGAATAAAATCATTATAAGGTACTTGCAACTTGGCATTAGGCATCCACACACGATATAAATACGTCGGGATATTAAAATTGGTGGGTAGTTAGACACATAATGGTCATACATACAATGCACACACGATAAACGTCGGCATAACACAATGAATTTATTTTTTGAGAACAATCTTAAATGGTTCTAGATCACTAAATAGTTAAATCCTCCGACAGAGAATGCGAAGGAGATACCGCTGGTTCACTTTCCGATGACGATGAGGAGATTCTTCTTCGTTTTTTCACTTTTGTTAGTAAATTTTCGACACTGTCACTATCGTGACAAGATCGCTTTATTTTTCCCATCGTGTAACGAAATTACAGTTATTTCCGGACGAAACAAAGTTTTGTGTGAGTCGGACAACACGAAATCACGTAATGAGTCAAGGATTGTCGTTGCAGCGCAATGGCGGCTTGCACTACAGTGGGGGGAAATAGTCAATACACTACTTTTTATCCTATTTTTTTAATTTATTTAAAAATAAATTCTCTAAAAAGTGTGATAAGGACAGCATCAACTCTCGTACTGCTGCATGTAAACTGTAATCATCTTCGGGAGAGATACGAAGTATAATGTCAAACGCTTTGTAAAATAAAATTGCAATTAATATTTTCAGTCTAGAATTATAAAGATTTCTGCCTGCATACTTATAAGCTTGTTCGACTGTACGCGTATGTCTAGGTTATGTTATTAAATGTTTTCTTCCCTTCCGCTACATTAACCGCAGTTCTACATCGTCCAATATCTTGTTTGGTCACGTTGTAATCGTTTTGGCGGCTACTAACGCGCTCACGTGCACCCACCTGACATCTGTTTGTCTGCTGAATATTTCATGAGCAGCCACTGGTTTCGCTATTCAGTTTTTAGTACAGTCTACTGCAATTATATGGCTCTTTGACAGTGTTTTTATTTTGGGATCTATTTCAGAAGATCTCTTGGTCAAATCCCTAGTATTTTTTTGGGTGTGGGAAATCATGAAATGACTTCTCTCGCTCTATGCAGAACGGTAGGGAGTGTCAGACTTCTACTGACTAAAAACCACCCATGTTCCTTCTTAGCCCTTTGTGTCGAGGCCGCGGTATCTCTTTCAAACAACTCGCAGCCCGAACAACCCGCAGTCCCATTGGTGAAATCCTTCATGTATCTATTGGGATTTTGTTTTGTCATTGGATCCAGCATCGAAATATGTGGTTCTACTGAAATTATTTTATCTCAAAAGATTCATTAGCCCGATCCGTAATAAATGGGTGAATCTAGTGAGAATTTGTTTTCTCATTAGGTCTATTTAAAAAAAATGCATGAATAGCATTCTATTCATGCATTTTTTTCTGCTGAGAAATTTTATAAATTATTTTTTTTTTATTTTACCTTTGTTACTAACCCAGTACCTTTATTTTAATTTCCTTTTGTTTGGATTTTGTGGTAGTGGTAGCAGTGCAGTGGAGATATTTTTGTGTAACTTGCATGTGTGGTTGAGTGTACGGCGTGAGACGACTGCTGTGTTCCGAAGATGTCGTCATTAATTAAATTCTGAAGAAAATGTTGCTTCGAAGTTTGTTCCTAATTTTGTGGTTGTTTGTGTTTTAAGTACGCATCAGTAACTTGACGCTGTTATTTGTTCAGGTTAATTTCAAGTGGAAGATTTACTGTCATTGTATTTGGGGCATCACAAAATAATGGTTTTTAAAGATGTCATTTGATTGTGTGTCATTCCACTGTGGGAAAGCAATTGAGCTGTAGAAGATGTCTAGCGCCCTCTTTTTCTGACTATGGAATAAGATTAAAACAATTCTCAATTGGTCAAGCGTGGTAATTATATTATCCACTCTCTTTCACAAATAGAGTGCCAGCGTCCAAGCAGTAAAAACATGATAGACTGATTGTCTACATAAATGTTCTATGTGTGTTAGTTGTAGTTGCTGTTCATTTATCAATCACATAAAGTTTAAAAGTACAACATAGATCGATAAGCGTAATTTGATCGTCGTTTTATATCTTTAAACTTAATACTTAAATCGCTCCATAGCTTTATGAGTTCATATCTTTACGATCAGGCAATAGCTATACTAGCCTATTTTTTTGGGGGGTGGGAAATTATCAAAAAACTCCTCCCGCTCTGGGCAGAGCGGTAGGGAGTGTCAGACTTCTACCATAGTATAATTTTATACTATGCTTCTACTGCCTAAAAACCACCCATGTTCCTTCTTAGCTCTTGTCACAGAATACATAATAGTACTACGTACAGAAGGGACACTCCCTTCCCCGCGCTCATATTAAATACCGCACCTCACCCCGCACTTCGAGGTAGTCGTCGCCGACTCTTGAGCAATGGCTCGCGCTCGTATTAGTCGTCGTTTGGTTTTCGCGACGCAGACCGTTGCACTTTCCGCGCCATTTTTTAGGCTACGACAACCCTACTAGAGTTTACGCACACATTTGCAGGTGCACGTCGTGCACAAACGTTATTTGTTTATGTAGTAGTAATAGGTAATTATTTTGCGGGCGTTGTATGGAGTGTCCGAGGTGTGCTCTTGTGCCGAGGCCGCTGTATCTCTTTTGAACAACCCGCCGCCCCGACGGGAACTGTACTAGCCTTAAACTTACCTTTTCTGAAATAAATTCTCGCATGTAGACACAAGACCTTTACAAGTTCCAAGGTCCTCCTCCATGATGGATTCTTCTTTCTTAAATTCTTTCTTCAGAAAAGTTTACGATACGTAAACATTTGGAGACCCGTAATTGGGTGACTTTGAAAGTAAAGTTAGTTCCGGATCTATCGGTTTGAATAGGGATCGTAAATGCAAATAGGTATTTGATTACGTTGATCGAAAACTTTTTCCAGAAGGCTTTTTTCCTTACTGTTGTTTGTGTTGGTAATTTCTTTTTCATTATGGCCTTTTAGAGCCCTTTTTTGGGCTTTAAGTTGTTACGAAGATCTTTGTGAAGGAAGTACTATGGTCTACTTTTTCACGTGTAAGGGTTTTGTGGAGTCCAGCTTGCAGACAACGGAAAAATACGAGTTTCATTGGGGGTATGAAGAAAAGGGTGGAAAGACCGTCATTCCCTATAGAAAAAAAGGATCCGCCATCCAGACAGATGTTATGTCTGGTGGGACTACCCAACAGCTGTTGTCGGGTTCTTCTATTTAACTTTACTTTCGCGTGATTCAAGATTTTGATATTAGTTTATTTTTGTCATAGATGTACCTAGTACTTTTGTAAAATTTTGCTGTAGTGTTCTTATTGTATTGCCACGACACAGGCATATAAGAAGTTTTAACTAGATGAAAGATGAGCGTCTCGGCTTTTGTCGTTCACTAAGCAGACTGGTTGTTTCCCGCTTGTGATTTAATCAGGCCATTACAATTTCGACGACAGCTCTTTTAAAATAAAATTAGGAATAAAGCTTTTTTTCGTAATTTTCTCTAAGATGTCGTCTTCCAATTATAATATAAATTGGTTCTACTTTTACCTCATGTCATGAAGATCAATCGTCGTTGAGTATCTGTTTAGGTGAATTTATTTGGTAAAAACTTTTTCATTATTAAATATTTGTTACAGATCACATTAAGTCCATAATTATGTTGCCAGTAAAAGATGAACCAAGAAGAGAAGAAAAAACACACGTAATATATATAAAATTAAAACGGCTGAAACCTACATTTATGCATGCAGATCTATCCATTGAGTCAGTAAGGGGTGTCCCCATTTTACACTGTTGGTTTTCTATTTCATTGTCACGCAGTTTTTCATAAAAACACATCATCACCTCATACTATAACACTATTATGCCAAAATCTTGATTTCCACTTTGTCAGAAAAGTAACTTTTCAGTGTAAAAGTTAACAAAAAATTCAGACACCCAACAGGTTTTTTTTCTTAAGTTCTATTTGCATCTATCTAATGCGTACCTAGATTAGGCTCGCTAAATCGATTATTCTATTTGAACTTTAACTGAAAGTACATATTGCTTTTATAGAATCATCTCTTTTGAATATTTATAAAGTATATTCCGTATTGATTTATATAGATATAATTTATTTATATTTATATTTCTTGGCAAGTGTGAGAAAAAATAACGTTTTCTTATCTTTGTACTCTCGGCTCGTTCTTGAATGCATTATCAAAAGTGATCAGTTATCACACTTGCATCAAAAATTAAATTGTTGTCTAAATAACCCTTTTGTTAGGGCCAAAAAAATTATGATATAAAAAATACTATTTGCTGGCGATCTCCCAAGTAGCGTCTTTGCTGTAGGTACATCATCTGTCTAGCCTATTCCCGACTATGTTCGGGTCGGCTTTTAGACTAACCGGATACAGAATGTGAATACCATTATTTTACATAGAATGACTGCCTATCCCAGCCCCACAACTCAGTATCTGGGTAACACGATACCCCTTGGTAAGACAGGTTGTCAGAATTACGGGTAATTTCACTTACGTATCAACATAGACAAGTTCCACATCACTCACTCAATATCAAATACTATCAAGTCATGAGTCGAAGGGGAGTTACATCTACATTCATATAAATTGTACCCTAACATTAAAGGGGAAGTACTGACATCTATTATGTTAGGAAATTAAATCTGCATGCCGACTGCTCGCATCTCTATTTACGACTACTCTAATGGATTGCACTCACTTGAATTGGGAACGTCCATAAGTGGTCGGAATTGGGCCACTTGACCAATGTGGAAAGGCTAACATTGTCCTTTTTGTAAACCGCGAAACCTGATTTAAGTTGAGATTTAAATTGTAACTTTGTGCATGTTTCTGTGGATTTTGAGTTAACATAACATCACGCCTGTAATTCCCAAAGGGTTAGGCAGAGCTGTACCTGATAGTATACCCACATTTTGCCTGCTATGTTTAAGTCTAATTTAAAAGGGAGGTCTCATTTAATAAATCAACCCGTCACAAATCCAGACTATGTGGTTGCTACTGAGTGATTCGTAATGGAAAAACCCAATATCACTTTGCCCGACCCAGGAATTGAATCCAGTAACAACACAAAATCCTCCTAGGATATTGTGTTAAAATTTTAAAGTCCAGTTTCACTTTCAAATTCAATCTACATGACTATGTGGTGTTGAAACGACATCAAAGAACTCTATTTGTATGTATTGAATATGAGAGATGTGGGCAGCAGTATTCAAATGTAAAGAAAAATGAAAGTGGTTTTCCCTTTATCTATTCCAGTAAGTAGAGCATATATAAGGCTTCTAGTTTTCTTCTCTGCTAAGGTCACACGTGTTATTATCGTCAAATACCGACTACAAACTACAAACATAACCTCGTACGAAGCCAACGCGTCAACGTAGCCTCGTTTCTGTAGTGCTTCTGGGATGTTCGCGGCAGCGCGCACGGATGACTTCTTTGCGATCATTCGTAAAAGATCTGCGTCGCTGCTGCGTCGGATGCGGGGTAGCGACAGCAGTCTTCTAGGCATTGTTGCCAGGGCCACCTGATGGCGCACCTGTCCGCAGTGCATGTACTGTCGCCAGGTATCGCCAGTTGGCGACATTAAGTGTTATATGTTTGTCGTTGTTATTTATTGTGTTTTCGTGAATTTTACTAACATAGGTTAAGAACACATTATGGGTCTGTGCCTGATTTAAATGAAAATAAATAAATAACATCACTTCTGTAATTCTCGTTGGGCTAGGCAGAGGTGAAGCTAATAGAACACCCACATTTCGCTAGTTATGTTCACGTCCCATGTAATAGGGGGGATCCTATTGTTATCAACCCGGCCACAAATCCACATTCCATGGCTGCTACTAAGAAATTCTTTCACCACAAACAATTCTCTCAGCTTTAACGGACATTGGGTTATCACTTTCCAGCAGACCTCTATCTCGGCAAGCAAAAAAAATTCGAAAACAATTTGCCCGACTCGTGAATCGAACTCGGTCTGGAAAAGGGGATCGGACAAAAAAAAACTAATTAGTCCGTCAGATAGATTTCCAAAAATTATTGGACACGTATTTTATCTTTCTTCGCGTAAACAAAAAATGAAGACGATACAGTGCTTCGAAAACTCGTGTGACGTCACATGCTAGTACATTTTGTACCTACAAGTGACGTTTCAAGCCCCACTCCATGATCTTTTTTTTTTTTGGTGGGTGGAAAATCATCAAATGACCCCCCCCGCTCTTGGGCAGAGCGAAGGGGAGTGTCAGACTTCTACTGACTAAAAACCGAACCCATGTTCCTTCTTTGCCCTTGCGCCGAGACCACGTCATCTAGTACAATATCCGCGGCCCCGACGGCCACTCCATGATCTTTGACGCACTTTATCTTCGTAAATTTTAATTGATTTGATAAAACAAAAAACACGTATCCAATCTTTTTTGATAATCTAACTGACGGACTAAACAGAATCATATTTTTTTGACTCGGTCCGATCCCCTATTGTACAGTCACCGCTCTGGTGACAATAGGCTTGCCCCTTACTACATGGAACTAACTGGTAAAATGTGGAAGTATTATTAAGTAAGCCTTTGTCTAACCCTTCGCAGCTAACAGGCGTGATGTTACATAACTTTTGGAAATTATTCATCAGCTTTAAATAATCCCTTGAACAAACTAGCTTACCTCCAGACATACTATCATCAAACTACCTGCAGAGACCACTCAAAGCGAGAGCAAAGCTGCTGGATACTCAGATCCTAATGCGTGAGATAGACTCAAAGTTCGAAGTATTTTCTCAAAGCTAAAGCAAAGCCGATTACCTTTAATATTTCAACTATTCACCGAATGAAACATCTAAGGGATTTGCATCATATTGGAATGAAATGGGTGCTTCCTTTGGAGGATGGAAAGATGAGAGAACGGGGATAAGTATAAGTACGACGGATGTTCAGTGCGGCTTAGAAGGATTTAGGAAAAGTTCGTTATTGATGGGATTATTTCTAATTTTAAACGTAACTGGAGAAATGTGAGTTTACTATTAGGTTTCTACGACAACCAATCAAGCTATACAAAATCAGTTAATGTAGATTCCTCATCGTTGGGAATCAATACAAAGCGAGCTCGTGATAACATTGATGTAGCCTATAAACTACCTACTAATAACAGTAGCGTATTATGTTACTGTAATTAGTAAGTAGTTACTTAAATAATATTATCATTTAAGTACAGTCTGTTACTACCCACTAACAACTTATGGTCTAATACAGGTCTGAAATAAAGGTAAATACTTTTTTTTTTTTCATTCTGCATATAAATGATGTCGTTTTGCTTTAAGCCGTGGGATTATTCGATAACTTTACTTATGATAGTCAACCTATTAAACGGTATCTTTAATGGATAGATCGATTGAATGTTACCCTGAAGCACACTGTCTGTTTCTTCTTACTGACGAACATGACTTTAGGACACCCACATTTTCACAGTTATGAAGAAGACGAGCCTATTAACATCAATCGGGGATAAATCCAGACCCCGTGGCTGTTACTAAGGAACTCCAATTGTTATTATTATTATAGCTAGCCTATGTGATGATAGCCTATGTTGTCCCAATGCTGAGCAAAGGAAATCCTATGTTAGAAAAATCCAAAGACTCAATGCTTGACCTGAGGTACATACATCTAATACAGATATATGTACCTCCATCTATATACATAATGGTATCACCTGTGCATAATCGTCATTGTTAATGCTAAGTACTTGATGTATTCAGATCGCGTCGTCAGTTCCGACTAATGTGACAGGTGGCGCCACGTGTATGTAGTAAATTATACATTCAGATGAATGATTAATTAGATTATTAGAAATGCCTCGTTGGCCTAGTAGTCACAAGCGCGATTGCTGACTGTGCTGGGTTCGAATCTCAGGTCGGGCAAAGTGTTATTGCGTTTTTACTTCAGGAATTTCTACGTAGCAGCCACGGAGTCTTGATTTGTGCCCGATTGATGGCAATGGGCTCACCCCTATTATATGGGACTTAAAGATAACTGGTGAAATGTGGGTGGTAGGGAATTACAGGTTAATGTTATGTTATTAATTAGGAAAATAACAATAAATTAAATGAGATGATGCTATAAGAGTTCAACAATAACAAACCGAAACCTACATACAATTTAGGTTAAACTCATAGCCATTTTAATTTAATAGGCATTTAAGCAATTTACATTTCTTTGGAAAGCCAACTATCTTTTCTTTTCATATCTCTATGATCGCTGAGAGCGTTACATAAAATTTATAACATCTTTTAAACCAAGATTACCGACAAAGAAAAAGGATTTTTATAAAATTTGCCGATTCCGTATTATTTTATCAGATATTCTCGTAATACCCGAGGTTCCGGCAGACTGGCTCAATATTACTAAGAAGACCGCTCCGTGAAAAGGCTCAGAAGCTTCATTATTAAGCCCTAGATAACGTAGCGGATACTTTGTGTTCTTCCTCGTAGGACCTACAGTCAACCGCATGTCCTTGTTACAATTTCACATTGACAGCGCCTTTATGTCGTAACGTTTAGGGCAGTTTGCTAAGTTCAAATGTTGATATGTACGGGCAGTTGGCTGTACTTATAAGTAGGTCTACCTAATACTGTATTTAAGGATGTATAAAGACTCGGTATCGTTTACACTCTTTCAAAGCTAATTAGTCTCAGTATCTTTATCACCCTTATGTGCTCAAATTTCTATTAAAATGGCCACAAATATTTGCCAAAGGTATAGTTGAACACCATTGCCACACTCTCCATTATTTTCAGAATTCGATTCTCTGGCCAATAAAAGTGTTATTGACTTTTACCATCAGCAATTTTTGAAAGGCAGTCTGAAGGCCGGTGACCTTAAATGCTGTCTTTTTTTTGGGACAAGCCCGCCACAATATTCCCAAACCACTGTAACACCTGTTAACCAGAATCAACAGTGGCGACCACAAGAAAAGCGCTGAGACAATGAAGCCCGACAAAGTCCCAGAGAAATGATTTAACTGTCTTGGATCCCGCAACGAAATTAATCAGAGAAGAATAGCGGAGGAGTAGGAAAAACATAATTTAAATAAATGCTCGCTTAATGGCAATAAATAGGCTTGCGACTTCTGTTCCGTGCTTGCGACCTATACAAGCGGCTCATACATAACTGAAAAAATGTGTGTGTAGGTACTAGTTGGTAGTAGGTAGATACACCACTGCCTAACCCATTAGAAATTATGGGCACGACGTTATGTTTTTTTTCTCAAAAATGGTATGTAATGTTGCCATAACAAAGTATCCAGAAAGTAAACTTTACCGGAGACTTATTCACAACTGTCCAGTAAGAAGCGAGATTTTAAACTTGGAATCTCCTACTGTCCAGTAAGTAAGTATGTAATTTACTTACTGGACACTAGGTCATCCTCTTTAGATCTGCTTAGAAAAAAAAACATAGTACCAGACACAGATTAGAGTTTAGCCATTATAACAGATTATAACATGGTTATAGAAGGGAGGTTCCAAATATATATCTATCTCTCTTTTTGGTATGACATTTTATGAGATAAGTACATATATTTTTGGAACCTTAAACAGCCATTTTATACGTTGCGTTTTGTACTTAGTAATGTTGTAGAAGTATAGTGTGGGATTTTATGATTGTATTTAGTAATTTCAGTTTATTAAAAAGTTTTTTCTAAAGTTGTTTCCTAAACTGCCTCGTTGGTCTAGTGGTCGCAAGCTCGACTGCAGAGCGTGAGGTCCTGGGTTCGATTCCCGGGTCGGCCAAAAAGTGCTATTGTGTTTTTCACATATGAATGTAACCTTCAATATTAATTAAACGAATTTGTTGTTAAACTTTCTTTAATTTTTGAGAAAAGCATTATACAAACCTCAACCAGTAAGAAAGCCATCCTGGCCTCGTATATAACCAGACCTCACCTGCGGTTCGGTCCGGTTAACTCATACTTGGCCAGGAAGGCTTACTTACTGGATTCTGCAGTAATGTACTATTGTTTCCAATATTTAAATTACACGAGGCCTTAGCTCTTTGCAGACAGAAAGCAAGCACCTTTGGGTTTCTGTAATACTATTACTCCTACTTTAATTCATGGAACTGAATTTAAAATAGTTAACGTTATCCGATGCTTTGAATCAACCCTGCCTTAACCGTGTTTGAGCAGTTTACCTATAGCTTAATAGCTATGAATGTTGAACGAAGCTGCTCGGAAAATATAACTTACACTAGTGAGGAGCATTAGTTAGTATGGTTTGGTAGACAATTACGGATCCTAAATAAGTTTGCTGCCAGTTTATACGTAAAGATGCGACTTTTTAGGGTTCCGTAGTCAACTACGAACCCTTATAGTTTCGCCATGTCTGTCTGTCCGTCTGCCCGTCCTCGCTTAATCTCTGTGACCGTTAGCACTAGAAAGCTGAAATTTGGTACCAATATGTGTATCAATCACGCCGACAAAGTGGTAAAATAAAAATTGGAAAAAATGTTTTATTAGGGTAGCCCCGGATATGTAAAGTGGGAAGTGATTTTATTTTTATTTCAACCCTAACGTGTGATATATTGTTGGAAAGGTATTTAAAAATGAATAGGGGTTTACAAAAATAATTTTTTGATAATGTCAATAATTTCGGAAATAATCGCTCCAAAAGTAAAAAACAATGTGCCCTCTAACTTTTGAACCATAAGTTTAGAAAATATGAAAAAAATCTGAAAAGTAGAACTTTATAAGGACTTTCTAGGAAAATTATTTTGAACTTGGATGAAAACCTATGGAACCCTACACTGAGCGTGGCCCGACACGCTTTTGGCCGGTTTTTTTAGAATAGACTTATGGTACATTGATATGCTAAAGACAAATTGGTTCACCATTTTACTAAAATTCAGCATGCAAATAAATCTTATATCTATCTTCTATATAAATAAAAAGAGAAGTCCTAACTGACTGACTGACTGACTGACTCATCAACGCCCAGCCCAAACTCTTGGACCTAGAAAGCTGAAATTTTGCACAGAGGTTCCCTTTATGTGTAGACAAGGAATAAGGAAGGATTTTTCGAAATTCAACCCCTAAGGGATTTAAATAGGGGATGAAAGTTTGTATGGAAAATCGTCATTTACACGCGGGCGAAGCCGCTGGCAAAAGCTAGTATTTTAACATTAATCTAAGCTAACAACTACAGTTTAGATAAGCAAGAGTTAAAAAAGAATAAATGATACCGAGACGACTGACAGAGGGGAATTAAAGAAAAAAACGTGTTACGCCGACCCCAAAAGTTGATGATGATAAGCAAGAGTTACAAATTCAACAAATAAAAGTATCGTGTTACGGTGTTACACAGTTTTTTCAGTTAATTTTCAACAAGCTTGATTATTTTAATACAAAGTAAAATACTGCACCTTTAGGACTTTGTTAATTCAAAAGTCCTATCAAACTCCTCCTTCTCCTCCCCCCCTCCCCCCTCCCCCCTTTCCTTTTCCTCCTCCCTCTCTCCTTTGCTATAAAATATCTTCTCTCCTATGCAGACAATCTGAAATCACAACCCCTTTTCACAGCACGAGAAAAATAATCAACTACAATTTATACATCGGCAATATACCCTCAATTTACAACTGACGAATATACCCTGGTACTTGTGGTATATTTCATAAAAATTCAAATGTGTACCGCTTGAATATTATCACGTAGTCATGTCATAAAATTGTGTGGTGTCGTTCACCCCTTGCATGGGTAGAGGGTTGTCACTGAATAGTTTTTATTAAAGATTCACAGTTCACACACACAAGGGAAACTCGATTTTTCTTTGCCGCGCCCTATATCTTGGGATTAAAGAGAGATCATGGGCGTATGGATTTGGAGGAGTAGCTGCGAAAAATATTGATATGCTTTATGAAGTTTTTGTTGGTTTGCTTTTTCAGATTTTGTGCGTGTACTATTAGGTACACCTCTGCGTAACCCTTTGGGGGTTACAGGCGTGATATTAAGATATGTTTGTTTGTTTGCAAGTTGTTTTTTTTACTGTTTTACAAGACTTGTAAGTTGAATTGTATTCTGATATAACACAGATCGTAAACGTGGATAGTTTTTGAGAGCATATTTTTTTCATCGATATAACACTAATACATTTAAATTAAAAAAAAAATTCGCCCTATCCTGTTCGTCGACCTCCGAATCATTAAGAAACACAGTACCGCAGTAACATTTTAGATGAACTCAAAGTGCTTTTACAGCATCATAACATCAATTTACGACTATTTTGATTTTAACGACTGCTATTATTTACTTCTGTACATACAATGTTGCCGTCCTACCATTATAACACCTACACCGCACGGAAATTCGGAGATCCGTAGTAAAGTTATTGAAACGTCGCCAAATCCACTTAGTTTTATGACTTGGAAAATGCGATACGATGTGCCTCGCAGTGGGGCGCTGTGTACGTACCCATATGACGAGATTTCCTTATTCGTTGCTACGTTACCCCGAGGTGATTGAACTAGTTTTTCACCTGTATATTTACCTTATTTCAAAGAGAAGGGGGAATTTTCCGTTTACGTTTAGTGTAATTGTGATTTGAATAGCACGAAAATATAGTGACTGTCTCGTTGGTCTAGTGGTCACAACAACACTGCTGAACATGGGGTCGTGGGTTCGATTCTCGGGCGTACAAAGTGTTATTGGATTTTTCACTAGGCAAGAATTTCTCAGAAGCAGTTTTGAAAGCTCAATTTGTGCCTGATTGATGGCAATATGCTCGCCCCTTATTACATGGAACTTTAACATAACTCACGAAATATGAGCGTACTATTAAATGCACCTCTAGCTAACTCTTTGGGAATTACAGGCGTGATGTTATGTTATACTAAGAAAATAAAGTAGGTAGGTAGGAACTTCCGATTCTTCTTCTACTTAGCGTGTCGATGACAATTTAAAGTCGGCCCAAAATTTGGCTACAAGTTTGGCGCTTTCGATTGTTACTTTTCAAATTATTTAATCACTCCAGGACCAGGATACGTACATTAAAGTGTAAATCGTGCTACAAAATACAGTTATAGACCCGTAATCCTACATTGCGAGTAGTTTGGCAATGGCCGCTGTATTGCCATTTGCCAGCAGCAATTAGAAGCTTAACGACAACAAATCAACTTAAGTACACTTTCTTGTTCTTGGTGAATTAGGCTGCGTACTCACTAACCGGTAAACGTTGAGATTGAAGTATCGGTAACATCACATTACGTTTTTTTACGTTTATGCTGGTGGTATGTATAAGAAGCTCGGGGCTAAATACTTACAGCCAAGGTCAATATTTAGGTTAAACCACGCTTGGTCGACCCCACGTTCATTCGCAGACCTTTGACAGTCCTTACAAGTAATCAGTGGCCCGAAACCAGACTACCAGTCTTGCCAAAGGGTATCGTATTACCTAGATAAGCAAAGCTCCATGTAAAGTACAAGTATTCAGCTGCCTCTTATTAAACTGGAAGCCGACACCAGTATAGTTGGGAAAAGGCTAGGCTATTGGTATGTAACCTAACCTAGTTATAGGACAACCCCTGCTCTCCAGAACATAAAATGCCAGCTGCGTTCTGTAGTGTTATTAAAATAAAGCAACCAGCTAGGTTTAGTTAGACGGAGTCCGGAAAACCTTAGTTCCATACTCACAACTTATGGTCTACCTACCAATTGTCAGTCTCAGAAAAAAAGAGTTATGAGAAGCTCAACGCATCTGCCTCTCATCATCATTTCAGCCGAAAGACGTCCACTGCTGGACATAGGCCTCCCCTAAGTGTAATTTTTGCTTAGGTTTGCCATCATAATCGCCACGCTTGGCAGGCGGGTTGGCGATCGCAGTACGGTCGATACAAAAAGCACAGAGAACGCTGCTGCCCATTCTTTGGTACATCCCTTAGTCGCCTCTTACGACACCCACGGGAAGATATGGGATGGTGCTATTCTTTGCGTCCGACACCATACGGAACAGGAACTGCCTCTCATACAATACAGTTAAGTTCAGTGAATATTCAGCCTTACAAACAGCGCAAGTGTTAAGTTTTTGGATGGTATTCTGGGGGCCCATTATAATGACCTTAACTTCAAACCGCATTTGGGTGACAGTTGATACTAAAATTCCTCATTTCACATTCAAATTCTTGAAGTACGTCCCCTGATTAGCGTTTCCTTAGCTCTAATCTTAAGACCTTACGAGGAGTGTCTGTTGTAAATATTAAACATAACATCACACCTGTATCTCAAAATGTTTAGGCAGAGGCGTATCTAATATTACACCGACATTTCACTAGTTATGTTTATGTCCTTGCAATAGGGGCGAGCCTATTGCCATCAAAATAATGTAGACTCCGTGGCTGCTACAGAGAAATTTCTAGTGGAAAAACCCAATGACACTGCTCGCCTATGGAATCGAACCCAGGACCTATGAGCTCAGCAGTCCCGCCTGAGACCGTATTTTTGTGTAAATGGTATGTTTCGTTGTTGTAAACGCTGAGCTTGCTTATCTAAACTTAAGAAGAGATTCTGCCCCTTTATATATCTGTACCTATATAATACCATTTCCCGAATATTAAGGTAACGTTCCCAATACTGGCTGTAAAGCTTTTTCAGTTAGCATGTAATCGATGGCTCTAACACAAATATCTCAAAGGATCCTTTTTTGCCCAAAGTCGACCTTATTCAGCAGATTGAAATCTTGCCGACAGGTGACATCAAACGCTTCTAATAGAGAAAATTCCAACTTTTTCTACCTTCACGCGGTTCGTCTCTCTTCAGCGAATAGTTAGGGGGCTGAGTGAAAATCTGTGTCGAGTTTTTGTCGCCTCTCAATACGAATCAAGCCTAATGTCCCGGAAATCGCACTTAAAAAGTACCCAGTATACTTTGGCATGAGGTGACGTGAAAAACTGAACTGAAACATACTGAAATTGACTCGCTTTTGACTTTTTCCTGTACACCCGGCGCCTTCATGAGATGTCAAGGTATGCTGGTTGCCCGATAGATAGCGTTCCCTTATAAAAACTGCGCCACAGACGAACAAATTTGGCGTCATATTTCCGCGACAAATTTCAACTTTTTTCGCTTTATCTCGTCGTTTGGGTAAAGTTTTGTTAAACGTTTGTGTTTATTTTTATAAAAACAATACAACTTTGTTTATACAACTTGGGAAAGTATGGGGAAGAAGCGTAAGTATGTACCTACTTATGTGTTTTAAAGTATATTAATTAAACATGAGAAGGGCTTAGAATTTAAATTTCAAATGCCTTTAAATACGCAACTTCAGACGCAGCACAACATTATTTTAAAACATAGCATAATAAATGAAAGGGAATGTTCAGAAAAGTTCCTTTCCTGCAGAACCCATCGGAAAAACACGATTGGAAGTCAGACCGTAATAAAATACCTACCTACGTGTATGTAGTTATGTATGTACACAGGCCCATACACCCACGCTTACACCCGAAACAAACCAATTGAAATACTTTAGCCAACTTTGAGAAAAACAATGTGCGGTTTGAAAAGGTTTAATGAAATCTATCAGGTACGATTTAAATGTTACACGGAAGGGTACTTCATTAACTATGCATGGTAGGCTGGATTACTCAAATGGGACTTTTGTTCATGACATGGAGTAAGTAATTAATGGAGCGATAAAGTGTAGAAGATACGAAGCACTTTCATCATCATCATCATCATTTCAGCCAAAAGACGTCCACTGCTGGACATAGGCCTCCCCCAGGCATTTTTGGGGGGGTTTGCCATAATCGCCACGCTTGGCAGGCGGGTTGGCGATCGCAGTATGGTTGTTACAAAGACACAGAGAACGCTGCTGCCCATTCTCTGGTAAGTCCCTTAGTCGCCTCTTACGACACCCACGGGAAGATATGGGATGGTGCTATTCTTTACGTCCGACACCACACGAAGCACTTTAGCAACAGAATAATGTTTGATTTTCTGTTAGTTTTAGCCACATATAATCTGGTAATTCTTTTACTGATTAAAACAAGTAATTTGGAGAAAGAATTTTATAGCTCAATTATACGTTCGTCGTTCATGCATGTAAGCAGATGTGGCCACTTTTCATGCAATATTATCATACTTTTCAGGCAGAATTGCTTAGAAATTAAATTACTGAAAAAATACAAATATTTCATTTCCTAACTTCTCCGTAACGCGAAATAAAGGTCCACTCCTCGCGTGCCCGATTTTAGTGTCGTTCAAAATTTACGACGGCCCCACAGTTTGAAAGTTTACACTCGGCCAGTCTCGTGTGTTTATGGCCTAATGCTACCAGCTTTTAGTTTTCACGGCTTTACGGGAATACAACTTTTCGGACGCCATATTTTTAACAATAAACAAGGTCTTTAAAGTGAAACTATATTTTGTATTTTAGAAGCTTATTTTATCCGTATCGGGTAAATAAATTATTGAATACGAAAGTTAATTGAAATGACAGATTAGGTGTACCTATGTTTTAAAAGAAACTACATATTTAATAATGTCCTTTTTTCGTATAAAATTAAACCACTGTAAACTAAAATTAAAATTGGATTTCTGTCGTACATAACGTATTTAAACCGACAGATAGGTAATTCAAAGACCGACTTATTCCACAACAGTTGTTCATTAACGTGGCTCTGTAATTCATTCACTCGTTCATTCACAGGGCTTTCACTAAGCCGCAGTGGAAATCAATGTCCGCGCACTCGCTTGTCACTAAAAAATTGTGTTAGTAAATGAATACTTTTACCTGCCTTGTAAAAGCTAGTAAGACAATCAAATGAGCAATAAAAGAGTATTTGATAGTTAAAATATTAAAGCATTCATTCCATTTAATTTATAAGTTTTTAGTCACCGGTAGACGGATTTAAAGTAAGTTAGATCCGTTCTTTAGAACGGATATTAAATAAATCGCAAGCGTGCCAAAACAGTGTATCGCACCCAGTGTATTTTCAGTGGACGAAACCCACCTTCTGCCCACATAACGTACGAGCCTAACGGAATAAATACTGACAAACCCACAAGAAAATAACTTCATAGTTGGAAACAATACGGAGCTAGGTAGAGAGGTCTATAATTCGATTCCAAACAATATCTCCAGGACATTAATTTAATTTGTACCGACCAGATACAAATCGGATTAATGTAATCAGTCTCTCATCGGAGACTTTCCGACTTAGTCCTCTGTTATTGTACTTACTTCATGTTTCAGGAATCCGATTCAATAACTTTTTCCATTGTTTTGACGCAAATCTTTATTCCAACTGCCTGATTAAATTGTTTCATTCAAAATATGAAGCGCTTAGAAATCCAAAACAGAGGTGAATTTAAATTCTACGAACCAACTTAAACACATAACATTACGCCTGTAATAACGAAGGTTTAGGCAGAGGTGTGCCTAATAGTACAAACTAATTTTGCCAGTTATGTTTAGGTCCTATATAAGGCGGCACTTGTGCACGGTTGATGGGAATAGAATTCCCATCAAACGTGCATAAGTGCAGACTCCGTGGCTGCTACTGAGAAATTCCTGATGGAAAAAAAAAACGTGTGGCACTCGGAGACTGCCGCGGTAAATCTATTGCATAGCATTTTTTATCAACTTATGCAATAATAGGTATAAATAATTAGGTATTAATAGTGTAACCAAAACCAAAATAATTATTCATTCAAAAAATTTGAACAAAAATAACGATATTAAGAGTTTGATCTTCGAATTTCGCGCGATGTACATTATATAAATCAAAACTAACCTTCATAGACTAACTAAGCTAGTAAGAAACTGTATGACAGAAAATTTAAAAGAAAAAGTATTGACAGCCTGACGTTAGTGTCATAGCATTGAAAAATATGAAAATTATTTATTTTATTTTAGATATTTTATAAGAAAACGAATCGTTTTATAATCAAAAACCAATAAAACTTATGATAGATGCGTACTAATAATAAAATGAATGTATATAGAGTACTCATTCCTCATTCATTATCTTTCACTATTTTTTCGTGACTTGCTTCATTAATAAATGCACTTTGTTTATTCATAGTTAAAACACTTTGTACACAAATTATACGAGTAAGAATATTTTAGAAGGAGAAAGCAGAGAGACAAAATAGAAAAACTTTACACCTATAATAATATAATCTATACTAATATTATAAAGCTGAAGAGTTTGTTTGTTTGTTTGTTTGTTTGTTTGTTTGTTTGAACGCGGTAAACTCAGGAACTGCTGGTTGGAATTTTAAAATTCTTTTTGTGTTGAATAGTCCATTTATCGAGGAAGGCTATAGGCTATATAACATCACGCTACGGCTAATAGGAGCTGAGCATAAATGAAAAGTGTTACAAAAACGGGAAAAGGTATTTCCTTTATGAGAGCTTCCGCTGCGTGCGCTGCGAAAACGGTTTAAGTTACGCAAATATCATGTATGAAGGAATTGTTTCTCTTTAAAAGTTCTAAAAAAAAGTCCGCGACAGCATGTATCTATCTTTTAAGATTGACTCACTGTAACCTTTTTTTACTATTAAACTGTTAGGTTAAAAATAATTATTTTTTGCGAAGCTTATTTAACCCATATGGTATTAATCTATATCTAAATAAATATGTTTGTTAGAAGGAAAATTTAATATAGAATATTTGTGCCCTTTACTCTAAACAGTTTAAACAAATATCTTAGAAGATATCGCAATGTAAAAATATCCGCGCAGCAAAATAATTCGCGCGTCGCAATGTAAGGAGATTCTTTCCGGGAAATTCAAATTCAAAATATTTACTGCATCATAATGTTTACAAGTACAGAGTGTTATCGTATATGTATTGAACAGTAAGAGATACCTATAGTAATTCACACTTTAATATAATCTAAGCTAATCTAAACCATCTAAACTATTATAATAAAGAAGAAAGATAAGATTTTTTGTTTGTTACGATTTAGATTCATTTATGTCGGATAGTCGATATATCGAGAAAGGCTAAAGGCTATATTTATGTGACGCAGACGAAGTTGCGTGGGTCAGCTAGTATAATATAATATTCCACAACTATCACACAACGCCATCTAGTCCCAAGCTAAGCAGAGCTTGTGTTATGGGTACTAGACAACTGATAAACATACTTATATATTTCTAAATACATACATATTATAAATAAACCTATACAACGTGAGTTTATAAATTATTTAATTTGACAACTTCAGTTGACAACCTTGTTATTTTCCGTAACCATAGCAACCTGGTTGAGTACTGAATACTGAATCCTGAATATTTTCGTTAGGAAATCTCTGGATTCGCTCTCCACGCTCAACTCAAGGCCCGCGATAGAATCTATGCAATAGATTAAAACCTAATAACACTTTGTCCGGGAATCGAACCCAGGACCTCATGTTCAGCAGTCTAGGTTATGACCACTACACCAACGAGGCAGCCAACTTAAACACGTCTACAGAAACCTCAGTATCAGCACAGACTACGTAAACTTCCCAGTGGGTCTACCCAAAACCTGAGTAGATCTACTGGTGAACGTTACACTACGGGGTTCGTCTCAAATTATAACAAATGGCTCCATACATTACGTTGTCTGGCTAAGCCTGCGAGCCGCGGCTCGGCAGGTGGGTTGAAGGTAAACTGGTGGCAATTTCACTTTGCCCCCCTTATCGGCGACGTCAGCTTGTGGTCGTGACATTATTTATGATTGCAGTAAGTGTGAACTTTAATTTTGGTACATCCCTAGGGTAGGCTTTTTATCAGAGGGCAATGACTTGTTTGCGGTTTTGTTTGGCGAGACATGGTTGGTTTTTTTTTCTTCACAAGATGAAGTGAGTTCAGAAATTTTAAAGCGGAGTCGCTTATATATTGTAACAACCTATAAGTATTATTAAAACATTGGAATCCCCACAGAAATGATTTCGAATACGTACAAAAAAGTGTCGAAAAGCCATTAAAAGCCAGTAACACACAATAAAGGAAAAAATTACACATTTTATTATAATCTCAAATCTTTTATACATTGTCGGTACTCAGCATTCAAATTCCCATATGACAATGCCTAAATGGGAAAACAAATATAAGAGAAAACATACACGAATTTCACAGTAAAAAACTCTTAAAGAATGTCATACTTCACCCCTTATTTATATTAGGTATTGACGCAAAGTAATCGGAAAGGGAAGACTGTCCCTTATTGACAAAACGTGCCTTTCGCCAAAAATATTAAAAATAATCCTCTACGCATTTCGACTGACAACGAAATTCAAAAGTATTGAAAAAATCGGAAAAACAGAATTTTACCGGCAGGAAATTATTTTCCTGTTTGATCAGTATTATTTTTCGATAAGTTGGAATATTTTCAATTTTCTCGTACTGTTTCGCTTATGAAAATATTTTTATGATGACGGGAATATTGTGCCGGTAATAGTCGGTAGATTATGGCGTTGTTATCCAATTTAAAAGCATACTTTACTGTTTTAATGTGGAAAAGTTCTACCACTTAAGTAAACTATTACTACTAAACTTTTATTAATTTTAGTTAGACGTTACGACCTGGTCAAGGTTGCGGGGGACCCGCTGGATGAGAGACGCACGGGACCGGTCAATGTGGTGGCACCTGGGGGAGGCCTATGTCCAGCAGTGGACGTCTTTTGGCTGAAATGATGATGATGATGATGAGACGTTACTTACCTCAATTGGGTCGGGCAAAGTGGTATTGTGTTTTTCCATCAGGAATTTGTCAATAGCAGCCCAGATGCAATTTGCCCATGTGTGGTCACATATATAGGTCATGATTGTGTGTCTACAACTAATAAATTTCATTAGTCATCATGGCATTACTCAAACTCAACTCAAAAAACTCAAATCATTTATTTCAATTAAGCCATTATAGGCACTTTTGAATGTCAGAAGAACAATTCATAATAAAAACTAAAAAAGAAACTACGAGTGCAATACGTCATTTCGAAAGTCACCACGCCGAACCACACGCCACCGAATGCCCGCAACAACGAACACTGCGAGCACGAAAGCACGCAACGACGCAAACCGCAACAACGAATGCACGAGACCCCGAAATCTTTCTCTACTTAGCACAGAGTGTGGATATGTGCTCCACAAACCAGATAGTATTGAGTAATACGATCCCCCTTGGTAAGACTTGTTGTCAGACTATCAGGACCCTCCCTGTAACAACTGTCATTGATCAACAAATGACATCCATGACCAACAGTTTAACGTCGTTTCCGAGGCATGGAGGAAACCCGGTTTAAACATTTGTGGTCACCCATCCTTGGACCATCCTAGACAAGCGCGGCTTAACCTAAAAATCGACCCGAGCAGCACAGCACATGTCGAGCCTTTTCAGGAAGAAGATCGTAACCGCCATTTTGCATAATTATACAGGAGAACGTTTTTTTAATATTTCTCAAAATATTTACAGCATCAATTTGAAATTTTGAATTGGTGTTATATGGGCACCTCCCTATTAATTCAAATGTGATGTGAAAAAAAGTAATTACCATTTCTACTATGAACTCAAATAAGTGACAAAAGATTCAAAATCAGTTGATCTGGCGGTTAATAAAATAAAACCGGTTTTTGGGTATTTTGGCACTTACGATGTTCTTCCTGAAAAGGCTCGATGTTACAATGAACACATAAAACTTATTATTATCCTGTTTTACCGCAAAAACGACATTAAATCACAAAAAAGTGTCATCAAAATGATTTCGTGAAAAGCTGAAATGTATAATGAAAATGAAAATGTGAATAAAAGTGTGATCGGCCGCCTCATTGACGGAACGTGCGACATCAGCAGTGCTCTCATGGAATGAGGTCAGCTTCAATGATTTGCATTATAAGCTAAATTGTTCAAAGGCCTCAGTTTATTTCAAACCATTATCATCTGCCTATTTTACATGAAATAAGGGCTCCCACACATAAACACGATACGACGTCGCGTCGTGGAAATCTACGACACGACGTCGTAACGTGTCGATGCACGGTACGACGTCGCGTCGTGACGTTAAAAACTCACGATGCAATCCTGCGCAGTTGTCTTGTTACTTTAATGAACAAATTAACATTTATTTGGGTTCTAATTTCAAAAACATTTAAATATTCTTTTCAGAATGCGTCTAGAGCGGTCCATTTTTCGGAATGAACTAAAACACCACCTCACTGTATCGACGGCATCGGTTACGATGTCGTGTTTTTTTACGATGCTCATCGTAGATTTCCACGACGCGACGTCGGTCGTATCGTGAAACGACGCCGCATTGTTTTACTACGCGACGTCGTATCGTGTTTATGTGTGGGAGCCCTTACTGCCAATCTGACCTCCATATTATCCCAGTTAGTACTGAGGAATGCAATACCTGTTGGTAAGACTGGTTGTCAGACTTTTAAGGCCACAGACTACCTGTTACGACTGTCAAAGATCTACAAAGGACAGCCAGGACCAACGGCTTAACGTGATTTCCGAAGCACGGAGGAAGCTCGGAATGTAATGGGTGGTCATCTACGGACAACCTTCGGCAAGCATAGCTTTACCTGAAAAAAGACACGACCGGTATCGGGAACAGGGTCCAAGCTACCCCGTCGGGGCTGTGGATTATCGAAAGGATAACGCGGCTCCGACACAAGGGCGAAGAAGGAACATGGGTTTGGTTTTTAGTCAGTAGAAGTCTGACACTCCCCTTCGCTCTGGAGCGGGGGGGGGGGGGGTTATTCGATGATTTTCCACCCACCAAAAAAAAAAAAAGGGTCCAAGCTACCGGCGGTCAGGGCTCCAGAGAAAGGAACCTCCTAACAATGCGAGCCGTGTCCAGGAGTACCGCTTTCTGCATCAAGCCCTTGATCCAGCTACCTAACGAGAGCCTCCTCAGGTGTTGGTCGAGGCTCTTGGCAATTAAGCCATTGGCTGTAACGACTATCGGCACAATGATCGCTGAGTCCACATCCCACATGTCGACAACCTCGCGAGCCAAGTCAAGATACTTGATTTGTTTATCTTTCTCGGCTTTCACGAGGTTCTCGTCATGCGGGACGGTTATCAAATGTTACAATGAACGCATAAAAGTATATTATTATCATGCTTTATCACAAAAAACGGCGTTAAATCACAAAAAAAACTGTCATCAAAATGATTTCGTAAAAGGCTTAAATGTAAAATGAAAATGTAATAAAAGTGATCGGCGAGCTCATTGACGGAACGCGCTACATCAGCTTCAGCGCTCTCGTCTGTCGTGAAATGAGGTCAGCGTCAATGATTTGCATTATAAGCTAAATTAGTGAAAGGCTATAAATATGTAGGTACTCGTAGTTTATTACAACTGATTTGTGATTAATAGGGCGAAGTTATAATGAGATTTTGTTGTTTCATAGTTGGGAATGAATGGTGTTGATTTGTATTGGGAAGCTATAGAATTGTATTTATAATTATGATTTATTTAATATTTGTTTAGTTAGCCTCGCTGGTCTACGGAGCGACTGCTGAGCATGATGGTCCTGGGTTCGATTCCTAGACGTGGCATAGTGTTATTGGGTTTTTCCATCAGGGACTTATCAGTAACAGCAACGGACCCTAAATTTGTGCTCGGTTGTGGTGGATCATGTTAATTACCATTGAGCTCCACATACCGCATTTCAATTAAAACTTATTTCAATGCATTTTAATGATTCTTTAAGCATTAACTGTGACATCAATATCGAGACGAGTTTTTATTTTTTAGGGTTCCTTACCTCAAAAGGAAAAAATGGAACCCTTATAAGATCACTTGTGTGTCTGTCTGTCAGTCCGACCATTCCTCCCCGCCTTTATCTCCGAAACTAATGAGCCTAAAATTTTGAAAAACGCTCGGAAATTACTTCAACACTGTCTTATAATAGATTACAGGAAAACCTATAAGAAGTCTATGGTGTATATCGACTACAATGGTTCGGAATCCTTCATGTGCAAGTTCGACTTGCACTTGGCCAGTTTTATTTTTTGTTGCTTTTCGGTTTGGGAATATTCCTCCATTCAGAACAATTTGTAACCAACTCCCAATAAACCACACAAAGACCTGAATTTTAGCCACTAAGCCAAATACTTCTCACTCTGCCAACCGCGAAGCATCCATGAGTGCATGTACCACCGCCACACCGGCGCCACATCGACGCCACATCTCATAATGACGTCGGCGCCACGCCCCGAGTGTCCTATTTAATAACGTGTTTACCCTTAATGGATGTACTGCACACCGAAGCGTGGCTGATGATGCTTAAGGGCTCGTTCGCGCGTTGGTAATGTGAGTTATATATAGACTTTACACCTACGTGTAATTGAAATAAGTTGTCTATGTTATAAATGTTATTTACATGGTTAACGTGGTCTTTTGAAATATATTAATAACCAATAAAGAGGATTATACTGTTTTTGTCTACTGTGATCATAAATATTTAAAACATAAAAGTTCAATTAAACAGTTTAACAAATAAAACTATCCTGCTGTAAAGTTATATTTATCCATTGAATAAAAAAAATCTCAGACGATTTCCATTAATATTTACATTAGTATATTTGAATGGTGGTTTGGTGGTCTAGCAAACACTATCAGAACAATACGAACCTTATTTATACTAGACCTCAAATTGCGAAGCACAATTTTCTTGGTAGATTTCACAATGAGAAGAATTTGATAATGCAAAATCATTTACGAATATTTTTGAATTGTCGAAATTTCAAGCGTTGAAATTGTAAGTGTAACACATAATTACCCCGCAACATGAAGAAAACATCAACCGAACATCGGTGTAACACACGGCTTTGTTTAATAGCCTCCGCTGTGTCACTCCCGCTTAATAATCATGATCAACGTTGTTTATTGGCGATACTCCATATTTTTGGCTCAATTAAGCCTATAATTTTATTAACTTCCACTCCCTTTATTAACTCGGATTGCTCTCAAGTTCGTAAAGTTACTCAACGAGAAAATGTGATGAGTCATCAAGGTTATTTTGAAATGTGCTTCTGAAGAGCTCTTGGTTTCGAGGTTCTTCTTCTAACTCGAGGCTTCTTCTAACTAAATGGCTTTTAAAAATGTTTCTGCGTTCAATTTTACATGCATTATAATACATTAGATAAAACACATAAATATAACGTCATGCTTTGATTCCTTGAAGGGGGTTACGTATAATTGTACGTAATCCCCATCTTATGCAGACTTCACACTTTTCTCGTTGTGTTTGTATTATAATCAAATGGCAATTTTCAGCTGCAAAATTCATGTGGCCAAAATAAACTCATTTTACAAAAGTAAATACAACGTATTATGCATATTTCTAGGAAAACTACAAAGTTAGCCTGTACGCTTTGAAATAATAAAAATACGTGCTACGCGGTTACGAGCCTACGCGCTACGAGCTACGCGCCTACGGCGTAGCAATGCGAGCTTTTGTTTGCAATGCATTTATTTATTCAGTATTTTAGTAAAACCAAACCATGTTATTCATATTTTGATTTCATGATGATTCAAGTGAAACAAATGTTATTTTTTAGATTTTTTGCATTTTTAAGAATAACATAACATCACGCCTGTAAGCCCGGAAGGTTTAGGCAGTGGTGTTCCTATTAGTACACACACATTTTGCTAGTTATATCCCTTGTCCCCTGTCATCATTTGGGCACAAATTTAGACTCCGTGGCTGTTACTGAGAAATTCCCGATAGAAAAACCAAATAACATTTTAATTTAAGAGTAGTGTATACGTAGTGTAAAACCAACTATTCCTTGCATCTAAGGGACAGTTTGTTGAAAACCAAAATAAATTTCACACAACCTAATATTATAGAAATAAATATTTAAAAAAAATCTATGAATTAATCCACTGAAATTCAACATGAAATACAAAACCTACTGGTTTTTTTCTTTATTCCACAGTACTCCCCCTACATTGTATACTTAATACTACGAGTAACAACAAAGTATAACGTACAAACACAAAATCCCAGAATCCCTCACAATAGGAGAGTATGCAACAGTGTTACAATTTCCATTTTTCTGATTTAGCCAGTGCGCGGTGGCTGCGGGCCATCACTGAACAGTAGAAGTCAGTAGAAGTCTGACACTCCCTACCACTCTGCCCAAAGCGGGAGGGGTCATTTGATGATTTCCCACTATCCAAAAAAAAACTACGGTATATTATATCCTCTACATTGTATACTTAATACAACCAACAAAGAATACGTATAAACACAAAATCCCGGAATCCCTCACAATAGGGGAGTATGCAACAGTGTTACAATTTCCATTTTTCTGGTTTAGCCAGTGCGCGGTGGCTGCGGGCCATCACTGTTACATTATTCAGGGTTCTGCAATGTCCGCTTGAACTCGGTCAATGTGGGGAACAATATGGTTAAAGTTTTCTGTACTTTATCGATGAGATTTTGTTTGTGAAGGTGGTGTTATTGTGCTGTGGGTTGTTCGAAAGATATACCGCAGCCTCGATACAAAGGGCTAAGAAACATGGGTGGTTTTTAGTCAGTAGAAAACTGACACTCCACATTTAATGATTTCCCACCATCCAAATAAAAGGTGGTGGTGTTATTGTACGGGCAGCAACAGAAGTAGCTTAACATTGCGGAATTTAAATTGTTTGATGTACAGAACTCCAGCTTTTAATTATTTTTAATTGTTCAGAAGATTATTCTTTAAAATATTCTTTACTCTTCAAAAACTTGTTAGTAACGAACGTAACTTGTTAATAACTAATTATTATCTACCATTTAAAAAAAAAACCTGCTTTCAAACTTTGAGTGGTGTGAATCTACTTCTGATGCTGACTGTACGAGCGCAACGACAAATTAATGTAACCTCAGGGACATAAAAGAGATATTCCATTGATGCGAATGGTTTATAATGTGAATCGGAACTCGACAAGTAATTTCCTCCAACACCAAACTGTATCTAGATCTTTATAACAAAGTCTTGTCATTACATGATGCGGATTTGTGGCAAATATGGCCCCTTGCATACGGCGTATTTTTAACGCACAGATGAAGCGCGTATACGCGCTTCAAACTTCAAACGAGATTTGAACGCAAACTTTTAACCTAAGCACACGGGGCGATCGTGAAACACAGCGATCCCAAGCTGACCCTCTGTACGTGCTAAAAAAGAAATTTCAAACGCGTGTTCGAATCTATAAAAACGCAAAAATCAACATCTACGGTGCAGACACCCTGACGCGTTTCTGAAACACGCGTCATCTGCGCGTTTAAAATACGCCGTATGCTAGGGGCCTTTCAAGCATTTTTAGTAGCCTCGGGTTGCAAACGATACACAATTTAAAGCATCATCTCATCATTAAATCATCTTCGTCATCTGCCTAGCCTTTTCCCAACTAAGTTGGGGACGGCTTTCAGTCTAACAGGATACGGCTGAATACGAGAATTTTAGGTACATATAAAAAAATAAAAAGAGAAGTCCTGACTGACTGACTGACTGACTCATCAACGCCCAGCCCAAACCCTTGGCCCTAGAAAGCTGAAATTTTGCACAGAGGTTCCCTTTATAATGTAGACAATGAATAAGGAAGGATTTTTCCAAATTCAACCCCTAAAGGAGTTAAATAGGGGATGAAAGTTTGATGGAAAATCGTCATTTTCACGCGGGCGAAGCCGCTGGCAAAAGCTAGTTTTACATAAAGCTATTGCTTATCGGACCTCCACAACCCAGTTAGTATTAGGTAATATGAAGCCACTTGGTAAGACTAGTTGTCAGATTTTCGGGCCACTGACTACCTACCCATTACGACTGTCAAAGGTCTACAAAATGACAATTGAGACCAACGGTTTAACGTGCTTTCCGAGGCACGTAGGAAACTTGGTATGTAATGCGTGATCACCCATCCACAGACCCACCTAGGGCAGGGTGACTTAACCTGAAGATTGGTCCGAGCTACTGTTATTATAACTACGAGGCTTCTAATATTGGGGTCTCGTAGCTAATATCAAATAATATTATTTATAGCTTCGATTTAAATTATTTTGCTAACGCTGCATAACTTTAACGTTCATAAATAAAGCTCAATATTTTGTTTAATTTACATTTCAGCGTTCTAGGTAATTATCTGCTGTAAATTTCACGATCCCATTCAAGGTAAAAGTTTTATTCATAAAAGGTTTCGCGGAATCAATGGCAGACAGATCTCATCATCAACATTAATGAGTTTTCCGAAATATTTGTACCTACATGAAATATTAAAATAATATAATATATTAAAAGGTTTCATACATGGTAATGTAGAGTATGTTTGAATTCCATGTAATAAGGGGCGAGTCAATTGCCTTCAATCGAACACGAATCCAGACCCCTTGGCTGCTACTGAAAGATTCTTTATCGAAAATCCCAATAACACTTTGCCCGACCCGGGAATCGAACCCAGGACTGTATGTATGCTCAACTAGGCAGGCAAACTTATTGCAGTAGATGGGTATGGGAACATACAGGCATTCCGTCAGGGCTGCGGGTTGTTCGAAAGAGATATTGTGGCCTCGGCACCAAGGGCTAAGATGGAACATGGGTGGTTTTTAGTCAGTAGAAGTCTGACACTCCCAACCGCTCTGCCCAGAGTGGGAGGAGTCATTTGATGATTTTCCACCCTCCAAAAAAAAAAGGTTTACAGGCATGAAGTTATGTTATTTGTGTATAAAGAGAATTTTATTTACCTCCACAACAAATCACCAATATGAAATAAACAGCCATGTCCGAGTTATGGCCGTAATCAATTGTTTATTTAAAATCGATAACATCAGCACTTGAACATTTGCACAATAAACTGTATTATTTACGTTACGGAGAGCCGGCTATCACAATAAATGGTTTTAAAATGACGCCCATTATTGCTTTGTTTATATTTATTTACAAATTATATCGCGTTGTAGCGGTCGTGTTGTTTTAACTTCAATGTTATCATGCCTTTTATTCCTCATCACCAAAAGCCAGCTTTTATATTTGCTTCAGAATATTTTAGAAATGACACTCATTGAAATTAGCTATAATAGTTCTAAAATTGACACAGAAACTTAAAGGCTCTCGTTTTGCATCTTCGTCAAAGTCAAGGATAGAATTAAATTAATGATTCTCGAGCCGAGTTAATAATTATAATAAAATGTATCCCACGGGAAGATAAAATTGGGATAAAACTATCCTATCCAGGTAATATTATTAAAATTTAATACACAGGTAGTTTATATCTGTGTACTAAATTTTAATAATATTAACTTATCCCAATTCCCAAAGTACTCCACAACATTTCAACCCTCTGCTACTGACGTGACGTGATAGTTCAACAGACACTGCGAAATATTGTTTCAATATTATGTTATCATCCACAACATAATAATATAAAATAACAAACATACCTACAGAATTCCAAGAAAAGTAACACAAAAGAAACCTTCCACGAAATTCTAACAAAGATAAAATCGTATCAAATTTCCCGTCCGTTTCGTTCTACCGTTACACTTCAATTCATTAGAACAGAACTAACCCAATTGTTGAGGTCCCTATTAGTCCGCTATGGCCCTGGAGGCCCCTATTAGTTCGCGATGGGATCGCTAAAACAATTCTCAGCATCCGGCCCACCGTCCATTAAAGATGGCGGCTGTTGCACCGGGAGAGGAAGATAGTCGCTCTTATTAAAATTAAAGAATTGTGTTTTTTATATAAATTGCGCCTTTTGTTTCATTTATATGGAAGAATCAGAACCAGTTTCGTCAATGCAATTGATCGTGATCAGTGTATCTTTCTTTATTTATTCCATAATGGGCCTGCAAAATGCAAGTTGAAGTGTGGCAATGGGCAGGCCACATCGCTCGAAGAACCTACAACTAATGGGGTAGGAAGGTTCTCGAGTGGCGAACCGGAAGACGCAGCGTTGGTAGGCCTCCCACCAGGTGGACCGATGACATCGTGAGAGTCGGGGGCAACCGGTGGATGCAAACGGCAGGTAGCCGTTCGTTATGACGTTCTATGGGGGAGGCCTTTGTCCAGCAGTGGACGTCTTATGACTGATGATGATGGGCCTGCTCTTGACTTCGACCACACCTGATGGTAAGAGATAGATGAGGCCTATGATGGAACTAGCGTGCCCACAGGATGCCTGTTCACTCTTGCTTTAACTGTATGGGAGAAAAGGGGGTCCATATTGGCTCACCTAAAGTTCTTTATCCGAAATTGTTTTTCCTAACGATTTGTAATCCGAATGATCACTCTTCCTAAAATTTTTCATCCTAAAGTTTTCATTCATACTATTTGTAGTGCTACCGACGATGTTCATAACACTCATGTTTCCGAAAATTGTAATTCATAATATCATTAGTGTAAATATATTTAAACTCCTACTGTTTTTTATCCTAACGCTTTTATTCCTAAACATAATTACCATAATATTTTCACTCATACAACTGTTTAGAATGATTAGAGGTCGTTTCACTGATTTTTGTCTTGAAATAAAATAAATGAATGAAATTCAGGTCAGAGTGTCGTCTTGGGGGCACTATGAAATAAATACTTAGAAAAATTTCGCGACCAATTTCGAGGTAGCGCTCGCCGACCGCTGCCGCGGCACCGCTCGCTTCGCTCGCTCGGCTCGCGCGTAGTTGGTCACAGTTCTAACCTAACCTAACCTATGGATATCTTTGCATAGTATATAAGGTCCCATTAAAATAGGTGGACAAATTTTAACATAGCGTTTAGTAAGCCTAACTAAAGACATCTAAACAAAAAAAAAACACTATATAAAGTGATTTTATTTTGACTTAAAATAATAAATTGCCGGCACTCTAGAACAAACTCATCCTATAAAAGTAGGTATTTTATTTCTTATTCTTATATTTTTTTTTTGCTATTGTCCTTATTTTAGCGGTCTGAATGATTTCTAAAATTTTGTCCACCTATTTTAATGGGACCTTTTATAATACTGATTATTATGAATAAAAAGTAATATAAACAAAAAAAAAGATATGACTTTGAATAATAGTGTAAAAGATGTTTATTGCTACAGACATTATGAAGTCGAATGCTTCGGAATTAAAACATTAGAGACAGAGAAGTTAGGAATTGCGATTGTTAGGATGAAAAATGTTAGGAAGAACATTTTCGGATTTCCAATTATCGGAGTTGAAATTTTAGGTGAACTTTGGCGCACCCGAGAAAAGGGGTATCATTTTCCATACTCCAAACGATTAACGATTTAACGATTTTTTAATATTACTGATATTGGTGATCATTCAGTTTTATTGGTGTAATTCGCCCAAAGTACGTTCTCGTCCAAACTAGTACACCATGGTAACAAACTATGGTACCTAAACTAATAGAAGGGGATCGAAAGTGCTATTTATCAACGAATGCTGACTCAATATAACATTACTATTTTTAACAAGACTACGATGTTTTACCTAGTAGGGAAATTACCGACCTTGTATTACTAACTGGACCTAACCAATAAGTGGAAAACTAGTTTTATCAATGTGATGGATATGGCTTGTTGTGTTTGCACAAGCAGTGTTAAGACATAAAACTAGCCTCTAACAACCCTTTCTTTAAACAAGACAAAATTTTAGAGTAAAAGTAATAATTTAAGCTTGAAGTTAGAACTGACAAAAAACCTTTAACGGTTTTTCCTTCGTTCAAATTCTTGTCTATTGCAAAAAAATGGTTGCATAAGTTGGTAATGAATGAATAACTCAAGTAATTTCTTTAACTTGACTATATAATTTAAATAATGGGACGGTAAGTGTCGCCATAATCCACCACGTTGGTTGGCTAACTATGAGAATTCAAGGAATTCTTAAATTAGAAGGAGGTGGCGGAACGTGAGAGGGAAAGAACCTCTCGTCCCAGCCAACGCGGGCCGTCGGAGGCCACGTGATGGCTTCCGGCCACCGTAGACGCGGGCCTGTGGACGGTTAGTAATGGGCTAGCACGCCGTCCGGCCGTCTTATGACGCAACAGACCGTGTCGACGGCGCGTTCGTGTTCCACGCGCGCCTCAAAGAGATGTTTGTTTTTTTTTTGTTGTTAAGCTATTGCATAGCTTCTATCGCGGGCCTTGAGCGTGGAGAGCGAATCCAGAAATTCCGTAACGAAAATATTTTCAACCAGGTTGCTATGGTTACGGAAAATAACAAGGTTGTCAACTGAGGTTGTCAAATTAAATAATTAATTATTTGCCTACGTTGATAAAAAATGCTATGCAATAGCTTTACCGCGGCAGTCTCCGAGTGCCACACGTTTTTTTTTTTAAAAAAAAAACGTTGCCCCACACTAGGAATTTCTCCTGAATCGTGGGTGCGTTCACAAACATTAAACTCACATGCACAAACACACCCAGGCCCGAAACAACTATCTGTAGGCCATACAAATATATGTTCCGTGCGGGGATCGAACCCGCGACACGCAGCGCAGCAGTCCAATCGCTCAGCCACTGCGCCAACCGTGCCGTCAACAACAACAAGATGCCAGTAACACGGAAGGGGCCCGCAAGGGCCGACGCCCATCGGGGCTGCGGATTATCGAAAGAGCATAACGCGGCCTCGGCACAAGGGCGAAGAAGGAACATGGGTTGGGTTTTAGTCAGTACAAGTCTGACACTCCCTTCCGCTCTGCCCAAGAGCAGCGGGGGTTATTTGATGATTTTCAAAAATGAAAAAAAATAAAAAATATTGGACATACAAATATAACTTTAGGAAATGAATAATAATGTAAAAAAACAGCGGCAAAAAAGAAACAACCGCCTGTTTTGAAGTCACGGCAGCGTGTTTACGAAAATGACATACTATTTTATTCCCAAGACTTTTGCAACCGTGAAAAAGCATAACAATTCAAAGCCTTTTTTAGTATTCTCAGTAAAGAAATTCTCCTTACAATATGGTTCCAGTATTTTTTCTACTAAACGACTTCAAAACCTGCTGGAGACAAAATAAGTTGTCTGAAAAGTTATGGCGAATAATTCTGAGCACGTCGGTACATGACAGCGATTTCTTTGAAATTCTATTCGGCTTTTCTATGTGCAGTGACTCTTAAATAGTAACTTAACTTTATATCATGTAACCAGTTCTTTTACTCTTTTACGGGTTTTTAAGGAACTTATCGGGACCTTGACAGTGTGTTTGTTTTACTTGTTGTGTGTCGCACGTTTTTGTACAGCCACGAGCAACAATATGTTTACACTTGGCTAAGTTTTCGCGAATTGCTCCCGAAATAACGATTACAATTTTAGGATAATTATGTCCTGTGTGTTTATGATAAAATGGGTTCCAAAATATTGGTTTCTTAACGTATCATGATAATTAAATCAATACAGTTGGCGAAAATTGCTTCTAAACGTTGCAAAGTGTATTTTAGCGCTGCTGAATCTGCGTTGATTCATTGAATTCGTTGTTTCTCGAACAATTCTTAAAAATGAAATAATTTACCATTTGTATAGTAGTGAGAAAAATAAACAAAGGACTATACGATTCGAAACTACCATGTAATATTTACAATGTCCATTATTCAGCAACATAATTATATTAACTTGCAAAAAAGTTGACTTTATTCAGGATTTTTTTCTAACACAATCAACCTTAATAATGTATTTGTATGCAAACCCAAAAACACAAAACCCACCCAGTAACTCACTTACTCTGCAGTCTGCAAGCCGTAGGTCGTTAAATGTCTTCGCCTTAATAAAGATAAGGCCTCCACTTATAATTGCAGGGGCGCCTTAATGGACATTAAAGCCTGACTCAAAACCTCTAAACTGAAAATTAGAACACGTGCTAGCTAAATAATATTTTAATTAAAGGCATTAGAGCAGATTATCGTTAGTTTGTTCTATGATTTTAGATGGATATTGCCGTGTGAATGGGAATGTAAGCGCTGGATAATGTGGGGAATAGATTGCCTGGAAGAATTGTGTTAATAACGTTATTAATGTGAGGGCATATAGGATTTCCCTTTGAAACAAAATTGCTTTTGCCCGTGACTAAGCCTGTGCGTAGGTCCAAATTACTCCTTAAATCTACCATCTTATTATTACCGCTACGTAGATTCTCGGCATGTCTGTACCTACAAAATAAAATGTATTAATTTGTTCCCAATCACAGTGTAAAAGTTGTGAACAAATAATTTAAAAAAAGAATTAAAATACTAGGTCTACCTTTATTACAGGGTTGTAGAATTTGTTCGATAGAGTCACCGCGGCCCTGGAATGCAAAGGGCATTAGGAGGAACGAATGGGATTTCGCAGTAAGAGTCTGACACTCCCTTCTGCTCCACCCAGAGCGGGAACAGTCATTCGATAATTCGCCATTCTTAAAAAGCAAAGATCTGAATTTATTTAAATTCAATATTATTATCATACTAACTTTTGCCCGCGACTTCGTTCGCGTGGAATAGTGACTTCCGGCAGATTTTTGGTTTATCTCGCAAAAAAAAAAAAAAAAATCCTATGTCCTTTCTCAAATTCAAAACTATGTACCAAATTTCACACAAATCGGTTCAGTAGTTTAGGCGTGAAGCAAAGACAGACAGACAGACAGACAGAGTTACTTTCGCATTTATAATATTAGTTAGGATTCAACAGTATAAATGTAGAATTAAAGTTGATTATATAGGTATTTCCAACCAGTGATGAAATAAATAAATCCTAAACTAGGTGAGCACAACAGTCGACAGAAATTGCCTCGAGCGCCTTGTAGCCGTTGCTGTATTAGTCTTGAATCAGGATTGTGTAATTGCTAATTTAGATTGTAGACGACAAATTACCTTGGTAGAACATCTGTATTCTGAGATGTTGCTTGATAGAGGTTTAGTTGCAGTCCAAATAGTATATATCGAACTAATTAAATACTAAATCGAAAAATCATCACCATCAGGTCTCCAAAGTACTGCTACATTGATCATCAACGATCATCATCGGTAGTGTGCTTCTCATATCTGTGGATTCTTAGCTCCTTCACAAGATTATCGATCAGCCTGTGAGAGCCCCTTCGGCCTCCCAGCAAGTAGCCGCCACTCCAGGAGTCTTCAACCCCCAAATAAAATTATTTATTTGACTAAGTATATTGAGTATTAATGTAGATGAGTAGAGGAAGGCCAAAAAAAACCATGGTTGGACTCAGTCCAGCTGAAATGACGAGTAATAAAGAAGCATTGAAGAAGAAGTATGCTGTGCCGAAATAAATTGAGATAAGAGCCGGAGATTAGACTGGCCTGTTGGTCTAGTGGTTAGTGACCCTAACTGCTATGCCGGAGGTCGTGGGTTCGATTCCCACCCAGGACAAATGTTTGTGTGATGAGCACGATCATTTGTTCTGTGTCTGGGTGTAATTTATCTATAATATGTATGTATTTAGAAATATATAAGTATGTTTATCAGTTGTCTAGTACCCATAACACAAGCTCTGCTTAGCTTGGGACTAGATGGCGTTGTGTGATAGTTGTGGAATATTATTATTATTATTATTACTGAGGATGATGAATTATATTGAGATGCCTTACGTACTTGCCCATGACTGTATAACTTAATTGTCATAGCCTAATTATATCTGACTACTGACTTGGTATATTACCTAATTTATGTTGCCGTGCCCTAGCCGGGTTTCATGTTGAAACCAAATTCATTGTAACAACTTTTAAACACATGAATGCAATAAAAAAAAATGAGTTTGAGTTTGAGATTCTCAATCCAGAATTTCCTATAAAGAAGAATGGGAAAGAATTTATCATAACGAGTCAAAAGAGCAAAATAAATGAAATTATCATTAAAAACGGACGCAAGCCACACAAAAGAGAACCGCATCGTTATAACGTTTCAAGCTATCCTGTATTTACTGTAAATGCAGACACATTTGCACTAATTTTATACGAAACTGCAAGTGTGTGTTATTCACGTCGTGGTTGTATCGTTATGTAGGCAATCATACATACAAGTAAAATTAACAGTGAAAAATGAGCAGTAAATACTATTTTTTATCGTTCGTTTGTTTATGCTACTGTCGTATCACAATGCTTAGCTTCTTTGTTTGTCAAATAACATAACATCACGCCTGTAGGCTGTTTTCCCCGAAGTGTTAGGCAGAGGTGTATATGTATTAGTACACCTAGGTACCTACATGTTTGCTGTAAGCGGCGAGCCTATGTAGCTGCTTCTGAAAGAAAACTGATGGAAAGGCCAATAACACGTTGGCCGACCTGGAAATCGAAACCGGGAACTCATGCACAGCAATCTTGCTTGGGAATACTAGACCAACGAGGCAACCTTCGTTTTTATTATATACTAGCTTTTGCCAGCGGTTTCGCCCGCGTGAAAATGACGATTTTCCATACAAACTTTCATCCCCTATTTAACTCCCTTAGGGGTTGAATTTCGAAAAATCCTACCTTATTCCTTGTCTACATTATAAAGGGAACCTCTGTGCAAAATTTCAGCTTTCTAGGTCCTAGGGTTTGGGCTGGGCGTTGATGAGTCAGTCAGTCAGTCGACTTCTCTTTTTATTTATATAGATTTTAACAATTAAGTATACTAAAGTTGTGTATATCAGCAGGTACGCGCCGTGGTAAAGTTATTGGGCAGACAGCTTTTTTTTGTGGTGTGGAAAATCATCAAATGACGCCTCCCGCTCTGGGCGGAGCGGTGTCAGACTTCTACTGACTAAAAACCACCCATGTTTCTTCCTAGCCCTTATGCCGAGGCCGCGGTATCTCTTTCGAACAAACCGGAGTCGCGACAGGACCAAACAGCTTCAGGTAAGGTAATAATATTACAAGAACTAAAAACTACTTGAATGCACCACACAGAACAAAATGTTCGTCGCTAAATGTCCTTTGCAAATAAACCTCGGTCTCAGACAAACAGTCTGTTCCGCAGGTTTCATCCCAAAGACAATGTTAACGAGGTTTTAAACAAATTCTTTAATCCTAACGTAAACCAGTTACGGTTTTGCGGCTATTCTTAAAGCTTGCCAAGTCTCGCGCGCACTTCTTCAAATTGAATTTACTCTTAGACAGGATTTGGTGCACTCGACCACAAAGAAAATTGTTTTTCTCTCATTTAACGTCGATTCTTGTTGATGAAAAGTATGTTGCGAAAGTACTTCGTTAATGAGTCGGATATTCCTTTAGGTACTTTCATTATTATGATGCACCGTTGGATTCGACTTTTGCATGCTATCCATTCGTCATTTACTAAGTAATTGCAAAAATCCTTACTATCCATTTGGAAAATGTATTGGGAAGTTATGTTTTTCGGGTCCTTTTATTTTGTTGTTACGATATCGTTTTAAGCAATTAAAATAATATAAACATTGTAATATGAGGGCAGTATATTTATAGCACGGCCTTATGATCCAATGAACAAAATGTCGGTAAATTTAAAAACATAACCATCTTGCTAAAGGGGTGGGGAGATAACCAGGACGCGCACTGCAATGGCTAGTTTGAGGTGGAGCACGAACATAATACGTGGAAAATGTGGGAGGCCTTTGCCCAGCTGTGGGACCTATCTCGCTTTATGTATGAATGTCGAAGTTACTTTTACTGTCCATTGAGTTGAACAACAGCTGAACTGCGACACTTATAAAGAAAAACAAAGTCCCGGATAATTGAAAACTTTACGCCTCTGGACGACATATAGGTCACAGATCTATCCATCTATATAAATAAAAAGACGTCTAGCCCCAGCTCCTGGACTTAAAAAGCTGAAATTTTGCACAGAGGTTTCCTTTAAAATTTAGACTAGGAATATGGAAGGATTTCATCCTCATTTTTTCGTTTTTGTAGTTTAACAGACATCGACGCGGGCGAAGACGCAGGGCATTGCAAAGATAGTGTTCTAAAAAATTCTAGTGCAACCTCATAAATGCGAACAAGGTTTGTTCAAAGGAGTCGCCAGCTTTTCACATGGTTCTATAGATGAATGTGTCTGTAACATCCCTCTTTGTGGACGCTGCTGTCCGCTAGAACTAGGGCACTGAAGCATTGACGTAGATATATCGTTGCTAGTATATAAATATAAATAAAATTTAATGTTTTCTTTTGTAATATAATTCTGAAATAAAGCAAGTAGGTATTTTTATTTTATGTTGTAAAATGACAACATGCATTTAATGGATCAGTTAAAAGACGGACCGACATAAAAGGACAGAATATAGGTATTGTCAGAAATTCAATGACGTTAGGGTAACAATATCTTACAAGCAAAACGGTTTATTAAGCAAATGTAACGCGCGAAGGCTTAAATATAATACTGCCAACCCATACACAAAAATGAACAAAAAAAAAACTTTTTTAAAAACAGAATTGTATTTTTATCCAAATTCCAAGGAGTCCTTGTTCAAATCCCTGGTAACCTAGCAGGATAGATTGTCTGTGATAAATGCGTATTCCCGCCACGGTCGGCTTGGCCGCGTGTCGGCCATTTTTCTTTTCGTATTATTGAGTAAAATTCGGTGCGGTGGAAAAATGCCGTGTGCGTTCCGCCGTGGGTATGATTTTGAGGTACGTTCCTTGGGAACCCGTGTCTAGTAGGCGTACGTTTGTCACATTTTGTAACAAATTGCCTTTTCATTTTATTGATATTTCTTTTCTGAAACTGAACATGTTTCGGTCTGTGGAATTCGGAAAACTTCTAGCCGAGAAAAACAGCCTTTGTCTTGCAGTGGGATAATAATATCCCAGATCTATGATAACTTGCCCTTTCTTAACCCTCTCATTAATTTCCAGTCTCTTTCTATCTACCATTATAAATACGGACTTTTTATTAGAACCGTAATTTTTCTCCGCTGCCAACATCCTTAATGGCAAGTCCATTGTGTGCAAAGAAAGTATACTTAATTAAACTTTGCTTCGCTTCATTAGCCTGACTCAGTTATAATAGCACCTCTTTCGTACACCGCCAGGTATTGCAAGCATTACTAGTAACATTATTATATATAACTTTGTGAGAACAACACTAATGTCTTGTTCTGATTCCGATTTGTGGGGTTCAGAAAAAAATCCTTTTTATTCTTTATGCATGAAAATGTTCTAATATTTGCGAGCGCATAAGTACAGAACAAATTTTACCTGCACCGATCGGTACCGATCTGTGCCGTCTTGTCCGTAATGAAAATCTGTATCTTTAACAGGAAACCAATTAAAAATAAATTCGCCATTGCTAAGAGTAAATGTAATTTTAGTTTTCCTTAATGTTTTACATTAATGTTTGTTATATTCATGCTTCTTTGTATGAGTTTTCCTTTTATTTATTGATTTTTTGCATACAAAAACCAATTACCGTCATGCTAGATTATTTTTCACTTTCTTATTCCTTCTATGAAATCTATCAATTCATGCAATTAAACAGGTAGTGCACTCTGATAACCTTACCCCAATTAGGTACCTACTCCAAAATCGAAAGGCTAACAATCTGTATTCAATTAAAACGAGATTTGATCTCTTTAATTACTTCCATATAGCAGTGATTAGTAATGCCAGTTTTGGAAGAAACAAATTGACATCAAATGTGCATGGAAAATCAAAGATATAGATATAAAGATATACTGGAAAATTGCTTTAATGACAAATTTCCGTCGCTCATACTACTATGAGTCGATAGCGATAAATTGACTCAAAATAAATCTAAACTAGAACGTAGCACAAAAGTAGAAGCTACCCGAGAGCTTTTTCAGGCACTAACAACGGACTCCCAGCGAGCACAAACTGTCAATGGCTCGAAATTCAAACCGGGTATCGAGAATTCTCGCAAAAATAAACACACTTGGCACCACTAGGGTTGATATATAGTTGGTAATCCGTACTTCCTGTGTATACTTCAGTTTTTATTGAGTTATTATCTCCGGTAACGACTGAATTTATTTTATGGACAACGGCTTCGCAACTGTTCAACTATTTGACGAATGGCACAGTTTATTTTTATTGCATTTTTAACATTGTTGTTTATTCATGCATACGAATTACCTACAGGTAAATAAATTCTCGGCGTGATTGTGTAAACAGTATGGATGAATGTATCGGTGGAAAGTATATTTTAAATATTGGTTAAATGGTAAATATTACTTGCCAGTGTAAATTATCTTGTTTCAGCAGCGAACCATTTTAATAATAAAGGTATTGCAATAAGGCTTTAATTAAAAATCGTTTCGAGTAAAATGCCAAACGTGTAAAACGCGGAATGAATTTTCCACACACCAAATGCCAGTGAGTTGCTATCAACAAAAAACACTTTACACAATTGCCATCTACAAAAAGAGCAACAGCGTAAATAATTTAATACAAATCTGTTATCTAAACAATGACATAAATTACGTATCTCTTCTAAATCACCGTAAGATAAGGGCTGTAAGCACTATCTGATGTAATTTCATCTCAGAAGGGTGACCATAGGCGAAGTAAATTGAGTAGGGCGCACCCCGCAGTGCTAACTTAGATTTATGTACCCAAGTTGTATGTACTCGGCTTTATACTTCCACTTATTGAATTGTGTGTGTGTGTTGAAGAAAATGGAAAAGTTTTTTTGACAGGTTTTTATAAGTTTCGGAACAAAATGTTTTGCTTTGTAGTTTGAACGTTCAGAGGGGTTAACTGGTAAATGCGTTATGTAGGTACAAATTCAATATATAAAAGATATAGAGAATGAGCAGTTTTGTTTAGGACTTATTTTATTCAAATTATTTATAGTTTAGGTTATTTTGGGTGTTAGTTTAGGTATTTCGGTAGCATGTAAAGCCAAGTCAGAGGCCTCTGTCACCAGGTTAGATGATAACCACACGACAAAGAAGATTCTTAGTGATTCACAGAACATATTAGGCACTGTAAACTGTTGTACAAGCACATTGATATAATAAAACCCAAGATACACACTCCGCGTCTCAAAACCGTCCGCTTAAAATGAGTTCACAATGAACTCATTTCAAATAGTCTCGCGTCGCTCGCGTCTCTGCACGGTCGTACAAAATACTTTTTATATTGCTTTTTATAACTGCATTGTAAAAGGAATCTGCGTAAGGTTGAATTTGCCAAAAAAAATATATTTATAGTGACGATAACTACATGTAGTAGTGCGTGTATTGGTGAGTGTTTGGCGACAGCTTCGACTGTTTGTTTTGTTCGAGACTGTGCATCTAGGGTTTTATTATATCAATGTACAAGCACTTTAAATATTAACATCATCACTAGCCTATAATGTTCTCACTGCAGGGACTCAGGCCTCCTCTCTCGCAGAGGGATGGGTTAATCCACTACGCGGGCCCAGTGCGTGTTGGTAGATGTCACATGTCTTCAAATATTTTTGGTTCTTAGACATGCCGGTTTCCTCACGACGCGGCGACGTTTTCCTTCACCGTTACGAATTGACTGCCTCGTTGGTCCATTCCCGGGTTCAATTCCCGGTTCAGTAAAACTGTTATTGGTATTTGTGCCCGGTTGATTGCAATCTGTGATTGCAATAGGCTCGCCACCACGTGGCAATTATTATTATTATTAGTAGCTATTTATTATTAAACATTACATATTTCCATAAGATTTATTTTCATTTAATTTACAGTTTTTAAAATATAATATAATAAATGGTAAAAACATTATTCATCTCTCGCAGTCCTTTAAAAGATAAATAATAAAAACTCATAATGCAGTGTGCGTAAAACGGACGAACATTTTAAAAACAGAGTTTAATTTAAAAGTGGGGAAAAGATAAGAGTGGTGTGTTATTTATGGCGTCATTATGGCAGAAATTAAATGAAAAATGCCTTCAGAGCCGACATTACTGGCACATGTAACGAAATTCTGTGTTTCAGTAATGAAAAGCTGATTCCATGAAGAATTCTGTGTGTATACTGAGCGATGTAAGAGTTTTACTTAAAATGACGCGCATTTTCTTTAATGACTTGTGTAACTACTTGTTTAGTTCGGAAAACAACTTATTCGCGTTAGTAATTAGAAACAAAGAAAAACATTTTCTTTCTTAGGAAATAATGAAGAGTAAAAATATTGTTGTAGTCTTCCCATTTACTATCTGATATTGAAAGATGAATGAATATGTTGCTATTGGGTAATTCAAAAACCTTATCGATACAAATAAATAAAATTAGAATTCAGTTTGTATTTCAAAATAACAACTTTTTACTGAATGCATGTGAAAGTATAATTACGGTACGTACGAGTATAACAAAAAACGTTTTGTGTTAAATTTTTATGTTTTGTTCCGGCTCGTCTCCGAAACGGCTGGACCTATTTTTTTACGGGACTTTTACTGGCAGATAACAGATGTAACAGGAGTAACTTCGGCTGCTTTTATTTTAGACAAAAGATTAGGTTTCCATGGAAAAAAATATAACCCTTGGAATTTGTTAACAAAATTCGATTTCACTAAGGAGGTAATATTTTTATAATATATTGACGCGGAATTTCACGCGGCTCAGCTAGTTATAAATAAATCATACCTATAAACAAACATAATAATATATTAAATTTCCAAGATACCACCTACCTAGTAATGTCCTTAGCGAACTATTCTGCAAACTCAGTAAAGTTTAAAGTACCTAAGTCATAAATCTTAATGACATGGGCCTTTCCGCATGTACGGAGATGTCCCTAACTTAGATAATAATCACTTCGCAGTTTGGTGCTTATAATGCCTTTGTCAACTTACGTTAAGATGTGTTTGGAGCTTTGTCTTGATGTATAAGAGTGAGAAAGACTATTGAAGGTGAAGTAACTTGGTAAAAACTAAGGTAAAGATACACCTTAGTTTTTACCCGACTAATGGTATGTGATTATCGGGTTCCCTACGTTCCTTCGAAACACTATTCTTCGAAAATTGTTTCACCGAAAACTATACACCGAAGCCTTCATACTGCGACGTTTTTTAGGTCTATGCCTTTTTTGTTCGATGTTACTTTACACTGAAAACCTTAGGTATGTACATCAACTTTTGTTTCACCAACGTTTGTTTGTTCTATGTAATGTTACTTCGAAAATATTTAGCCAACACAACAATTCCATTTTTTTGTTTTGAGGACGTTCATAAATTCACATCATGACTTTTATTTAATTAGATATACTGTTATTAATAAAGTATTATCCGTTAGGACTATTTCATTACATCTTGGATGAACCATTATTTCAAAGAAAAATGTGCTTTCTAAATATTTTCGAAGTAACGTTACATAGAACAAACAAACGTTGGTGAAACAAAAGTCGATGTAAGGTTGTCGGTGTAAAGTAACATCGAACAAAAGAGGCGTAGACCAAACAAAACGCCGCAGTATGAAGGCTTCGGTGTATAGTGCTCAGTGAAACAATTTTCGAAGAATAGTGTTTCGAAGAAACGTAGGGAACCCGTGATTATCAGGTATGTTTATTTGTTCGTTTGTGGCATTCTTATGAGACCAAACGCGTGGGTCGACTTTGATGATTCTCACCTCAATCGATTTGTCTTTTTGAATCTTGCGGGTCACTAAAGACATTACAGTAATCAAAAGTCAATCTAGCGACAACCACACGTCATATTTGACTGGCCTGTTGGTCTAGTGGTTAGTGACCCTAACTGCTATGCCGGAGGTCGTGGGTTCGATTCCCACCCAGGACAAATGTTTGTGTGATGAGCACGATCATTTGTTCTGTGTCTGGGTGTAATTTATCTATAATATGTATGTATTTAGAAATATATAAGTATGTTTATCAGTTGTCTAGTACCCATAACACAAGCTCTGCTTAGCTTGGGACTAGATGGCGTTGTGTGATAGTTGTGGAATATTATTATTATTATTATTATTATTATTCTCTTTATTTATTTTCCTTACATACTAATTTACATTTTTAAATATTTGTTAAAAAAAGATATCAAAAAACATTTAAAAATATAAAAAAATAGTAGTCCACCGGTGTCGGGAGCAGGGTCCAAGCTACCGGTGGTTAGGGTTCCAGAGACAGGAACCTCCTCACAATACGGGCCGTATCGAGAAGTACTGCCTTCTGAATCAGGCCCTTGATCCAACCACCAAGCGAAAGTTTTGACAGGTGGTCGTCCATGCTTTTTGCTATCAGGCCATTGGCCGTGACGACTATCGGCACAATGATAGCCGAGCTCACATGCCACATATCGACAACCTCGTGAGCTAGGTCCAGATATTTTATTTGCTTCTCTTTCTCAGCTTTCACGAGGTTCTCGTCATGTGGGATGGTAACATCGATTATCATTACGCGGCGCGCTGATCGGTCTATCACCACTATGTCAGGTTTATTGGCAACAATAGTCCTGTCAGTGATGATAGACTGATCCCAGTACAACGTGACATGGTCTTTTTCGAGAACTGGGTCGGGCACATACCTGTAGTACGGTACCTCAGACTCCACAAGTTTATATTTCAAGGCAAGTTGCTGGTGAATAATCCTGGCCACTTGATTGTGCCTGTGCAAGTACTCGCCGTTAGCCAGACGAGAACAACCAGAAATAATATGTCTGATGGACTCACCCGGACGGTGGCATGCCCGACACACGTCAACCGTCCCATCCTTCATAATATATTTCCTGTAGTTGTTCGTCAACATAACTTCGTCCATAATTGCACAGACAAAACCTTCAGTTTCCCCAAAGAGGTCGCTGAAACGTAGCCAGGACACGGACGCTAAAAAATCTACATCGGGCCCATGAAGAGCCCGGTAGAAGCGCCCGTGAAGCTCCTTGCTTTGCCATACTTCCTTGCGGTCATCAGCAGTAAGTACCACAGGTTTGCGCCAGTTCTCGTTAGCCATGGACAGCGGGGTGAGTCCCTTGTCCACTGCGACCACATCTCGGTGCATACCCACGTCGGCCTTTAAAAAATATTCTCTGAGACTGCACACCTCGCGGTTGTGGAGGGTCTTCGCGTTTAAAAAGCCTCTACCCCCGCATTTCCGCGGGATGTACAGTCTCATGACCGATGATCGTGGGTGATGCATCCGATTTGCGGTCAGCAATGTACGGACTCTCCTATCCAAGGCATCGAGTTCAGTCTGAGTCCATTTGAGTATGCCGAAAGAGTACATTAGAACTGGCATGACCCAACCGTTGAAGGCGCGCACCTTGTTCCCACCTGAAAGAAGGCTATTTAAAACCTTCTTCAGGCGTCCGAAGAAGCGCTCCCTCAACGATTGCTTCATGTCAGCTACGTTAATGCCTAACGCTTCCGACATACCCAAATATTTATAGCTTTCGGATGAGGAGAGGGATCTGAGGTGTATGGAATCCGAGAGCTGAATTCCCTCGGATTCCATAATCCCCCCTCTCTTTACATGCATGACTGCACATTTGTCCACTCCAAATTCCATCCTGATGGCGCTACTAAAAGAATCAGTTATTTTTAGTAACTCCATCAGTCGCAATCTGTTGTGGGCAAACAGTTTCAGATCATCCATGTAAAGAAGGTGAGATATGACCTGACCATCTCTCCTCAACCGGTAGCCTAGACCTGAATCCTCCAGCAATGTGCTAAGAGGATTCAGGGCTAGACAGAACCAAAGCGGGCTCAGACTGTCGCCCTGGAATATTCCCCGTTTAATCCATACAGGTTCATCGTTCCCCCGAATCTGTCGACATCCTGGATATCGAAGGACCGTCTTCCATTGCCCCATACACGACTCAAGGAAGGCGCGTAGAGTTGCATCTATCTTGTACAACTCCAGCACCCTCATCAGCCATGTATGTGGTATCGAGTCGTAGGCCTTCTTATAATCTATCCAACATGTCGACAGATCCTTGCGGGCTCGACGAACCTGTTGGCTAATGGCCATGTCGATGAGGAGTAGCTCCTTAGTACCGCGGGACCCGTTCCTACATCCATTCTGAGAAGCAGACATAATACAGTTTTGCTCAATGTGTTTATTAATTTTCGCTCTCAAAATGGATGTAAGAAGTTTATAGACCGTCGACAAACACGTAATCGGTCTATAATTCTTGGGTTCCGCGGGACTACCTGACTTATGGAGCAGGTGGGTAACGCCTGTGGTTAAAAACTGCGGAAGCGACGCAGATTCTAAGGATGACTGGAATTGGGATGCCAGGCAAGTGTGTGAACTGCTAAGCCATTTCAGCCAGAAATTGTGCAGTCCGTCCGGACCAGGTGACTTCCAGTTCGGTAACGGACGAACTGCACTGGCTATATCTAGTGGTGTTATATTTATTGCTTCCATTTCTGGAATAGGTTCACACACTCGCTCGACATCGCGCAACCAGTCAGCCTCAGTATGACAGACGGGTACCGACCAGATGCTGCGCCAGAATGAACTCGTGGCAGCATCATCCGGTCGACACACGTCCGCCACAGTTTGCTCGGGTCGCTCCCAAGCTCGGTATACCCACCTCTCATCGCTCTGGAACATGCGATTCTGCGAGTACCGATCAACCCGCCGCTTATACCGCCGAATACGGTTGGCCCATGCATAAACCTTCTGCTTCAGGAAGTCGATGCGCTCTGTGACTCGGGACATGTAATCTTGAGGACTGATTTCAGTCCCCGAGAATGCCCGTTTCACAAAGCGCATCACACGTGATCGTGTATTGCCCTCCCTGAAGGAGTATAGTTTGCCAATGAGCACCCTGGCCCCGTCGACACGACGCTCGATCCTGCGTTGCCAGGCCGGTACGGTTGGTTTTGATCGACTAGCTAAGTCACAATTTGGGAATTTAACATTAGCTAGTCGACATGCCGCAACAGCCCCACAGTACATGATCGAGTGTGTATCAACGAGGTCCTCGCTGCTCTCGAATATATTCTTGAGCTGCGAGTCCAGGGCACACACCAACGCCCTATTTCGCTTATGCATGGGTAACCGTGGTAATCGGGGCCTAAGTTCGGTAGGAGTGGACCGATACTCACGAAGCGCATCCTCCAGTGCGCTCCTCAATCGGTCGTTGCACTGGCTACTTACTGTGGCAACCCTATCATCCTCCTCTACAGCAACAGTATTGGACCGCGATGGGGTCGCAACAATAACAGTCGCTGGCACCGCGGTCTGTGACTGAGTCAAGATGATACGGTTGCTCAGTACCTCTGAGCGCAGCCTATCAAGCGCGGCGTCGTCCAACATGTGATTACGCTGGATGATGCGCACCTGATCCGACAGTCGTTGGCTGGAAACGTTGATGGTTGGTTCCAGTTCCTGAAACAGAGACAGCATCCTAACACGGTACGCAGTGAGGTTAGTTCCCCCCTCTGTAGACCCGTAGTATGCGCGCATGACATTCTCGTTTATTAATCGAGTCCATTTCATGCGCTGCACACAACCACCGGTAGCGAGGACCCGGCTCGGGGCCGGTTGGCCCCTAGGTCCCAAGCTGGTCGGCGGCCGGCTTCTCCCCTGCCGACGCTCAGGTGACGGTGTCGGTGTTCTTGACGTCGTCGGCGGAGAGAAATACTCGTCGCTTGAGCTCGACGCTACTGCCGTCGCCGGTGACGCAGGTGATCCGTGGTCCGGCGGCGGTGAGGCGGAGCTGAGCGACGAGTCCGGGGATGGTGGGCGTGCGCGTCGTGCTGCTCTTGCTCTTGTAATCATATTGTTTCTTCGTAATGTTCGTCGTACATTTTTATATAGTTAATATTTCTTGAAGTGATCTTGACATCTGTCATCTAAAAATTTGTAAATGTTCTGGCCTTTTTTCTTCATTTTGTGGTATTTTATTATAGTATTATTTTATATTATTATATAGCTAATGGTTGAATAGAATGGATTTATTGATATTTGTGATAAAAACTAGGCCTAAAATAGATTTTCAGAAATAAATATTGAGAGATTTTTTGAACGACGTGTCACTGACACAAGAGCGACCACAGATTATTATTATTATTATATTTGGAAAATAAAATAAAAAGTAGACGAGCTACGTTAAGTGACGTATTATGTTAGGTTTTTTATTAAAATAAAAACATTTTTGCATGCTCACTTAGGATCAACATCACAGATAACAGAAACAACAGATCAACATCGATTTAAAGTTAGTTATTCGAAATTACTAATCATATAAAGGTGGAAAAATCAAATCATAAAGTTAAATCGTCTATGAAATTTTCGTAACGCACTCATAATATAAGGAAAAATGATTTGTGCTTGGTAGGTAAATAGAAACCTAATTTTTATACGATGGAGTATTAATAATTTATTTTTTCTGTGTGTATGTCGCCCACTTTTGCGATTCGAAAATAACTAACCAAAAGTTACATAAACATATTACGACGAATGTAGGAAGTGTCACAAGGTAATTAGGAGAACTTAAGTGGGCGAAAACCTTTTTAACAACTTTTGACGATGCCAAAAATACCCGGATAAACATACACAGGTACATAAACTCACGTTTTTTTTCCCATAGGTTCAATAAGGTCAGTGTATCATGCCTTTCTAGTGCGTCCCGACGTTGACACTCAAATCTGCCTAATCTGCCTTTTGTTAGTCACTTTTCTCTCATCCACTTCAAATGACCAAACCATCAAAGAATATTCTTCATCTTCTTCTTGACCATCTTCATGTTTTTCTTCTATATACTTGAATGTTGATAAATAAATAAATAATTAAAAAATTATAAATACTTTTTTCTTCTAATTACTTCTAAATACTTTTTTTACTTTTTGTTGTCCCTTTGCTCAGCAGTGGGACAACATAGGCTAGCTATAATTATAATTATAACTTGAATGTTGTTAATTAATCGTTGCGATTCGTATGTATGTTTAATGGGTCTTTTGTTACCTGAAAATAAATAAATTCTATTCTATTCTATTGGAGTCTATGAATTCTAGACATGATCAGATTTTGACAAGTTAACATCCTTCCTTAATAGGACTAACAGGATGTTAATGAACACTTCACGAAGCCATCAAGCAAGCATTATGTACATCGAACTAAGTATAGTGAACTCATCTAACTTCGTGATAAAGGCATTTGTGCACTCGTACAGCCCTATGATACCGCTCAAACCAAATATCACAGAATTAGATGAGTTCACCCTACCCCTACGCAAAAATGATAGTGAGAAACGACTTTTTTTTGGGGTGAGAAATCATATTTTGGGGTAAAACTCAATGTAGCACTCTTAAAACATTGTGCTAGTGGATGTTTTAAATAGTAGCTACCTAAACGGATCATGGGGGTAATTTAGGTAAAGTTATAATCTGAAAAACTAGTATTTACAAAAACAGCTGTGAAAATTTTGGAACTTTGACCCCCAATATCTCCGTAACTACGGAGTTCCCAGGTGTGGTCTACAAGAAAAAAAATATCGCAGTGACGGGAAGAACTCGTGCCCTTCGTGTTCGTTAAGGGCACTTTTACACCCTTTATGTACCTAAATGTGTGTACCTGCAGTGTCCTGCAGGCTTGTTGATTACGTCAACACCTCTCATTTATACACAGTGGGCCATGATGGTCTGTGACGGCTACATTATGAACCATGATGGCTGGAGTTGCCCTCACAGTATGCCCTTGCCTCAATTGATTCATACATATTGTAGTGAATGTTGTCGCAGGTCAGACGGGCACCGGTTATGGCGAAAATTCATCGTGGTTTTGTTTATTCAAAATGCATAATGCTTCGTTGTCACTAGTACCATTAACAGTTCCATGATGGAACTACTGATTGTTTTTTTTTATCACTAGTTCCATTTTAAAATAATCTGAAAATAATGGAACTAATGTTGAACTTGTTATCATTAGTTCCATTTTAAAAGAATCTGAAAATAATGAAACTAGGTAATGTTGAATTTGATATCAGTATCCTGCAACTCTGCTGATGCTCAAACGATGATTATGATCATTTGCGTTGGATCATAGCGCTAGTTTATACTTTGGTAGAAAACTGTTGATTAATCCTTGTTGGATTATGCAAACCTCCTCGCGACTCCTCTGCATGAGGTCCCAGGTTCGATTTCCAGGTCGGGCAGAGTTATTGGGTTTTCCATCAGGAATTTTTCAGTTGCAGCCACGGAATTTGGATGATGTGTGCGCGCGGTTGATGGCAATAGGGTCGTCCCATTTTACATGGAACTTGGACATAACTGGCGAAATGTGCATGTAGTAATAGTACACCTCAGCCTAACCCTTCGGGACAGGTTAGGTTTGGTTTTACAGGTGTGATGTTATGTTTATGCGTACACACCCTGTAGTATATGGTAAGAATTACCTGTTCCTATAATACTTTATCACTCAATTATTTCTGATATAAAGTAGGCTGAGCCTAATCTGCCAAAGTCAAGTTATGTCTGATGATCACGCTTTATTTTGCTATAAAACAAAAATACAAGCTGATCCTTTCGTCATAAACGACAAAATATCGACATAAACCACAAAGCAGTTTGTCCACAAACCAATTCATCATAAGAACGGCCGCTAACTCGTAAAGCCGGGTTTGTCCGCATGTTAATCTCTATAATCCTAACGTATGTTAGTTATACCGTCTATTTTATGACTGTGTGTATAAAATTCATGGAGCTGAACAATTTTTTGGTGGACGACAAAGTGGATATAAAGGAGAATGCCAGCGGCACTATGGGCAAATGTACTCAATTCAACATTTTTGTGTCTTCATCAAATCATCTTTAAAATACTGGATGGCATGTCTAAATACTACCTCAGAAGATTGAACACAATAGACAATGTCATTTTCGAGATATTTACAAAAATTAAATGACTATTTTTAGGTTAAGCTCAACCAAAAATTAGTTGAAAAAAACTATTTGAAAGGGTCTGAATGGGATTACGAGTGAGCTTTGTGTCTTTAAAGCATATTTTTGTAAAATCTGTTACGGTTTAGCTATTTCAGGTAGCCCGTGTCTGGTGACCACCTGTGACTAACTCACCAAGTCTAACTGATTTAGATTTGGAGCATTTCAAAATAATATTCTCGCGTTTCATGAAATTGCAAAGCATGGAAGAAATCATTACTAAGATAATCAATCGCTCAGTGTTATTTGTAGATACTATTCAAATCTTAAGGTAGTGGAAATCATGAAATTGTCTTTGTAAGTAGGGTGGAAAGGGAAAACACACAATACTAAATACAATAAATGAAAGAATGATTATTTCTGGACTTTATTTTATTCATCTAAAAATAGTGTATTAAAAAATGGAGCTGGAACACTAACATTGTTATAACGTCCCCAGCTTAAATAGGTACCATACTATGCACATTACATGCACACAGCAACCTTCAGTTCTTCTCCGTCCCAAAAGTTGTTATTCAAATGGATATTGCAGATCCGGGCACTCTAAGGAACATAATTATATTTTGTGGCCCCGCGCTGTATCAATAATCCTTTAACTGTTGATGATACCAATAGACGCTCATTATTGTTGCGTTTGGTGTGGCAGCAACACGTTTATGTGTTCTTGAATTAACCTTATTAACAATCCATAATACTGGTCCACCATGGTTCTGGCAGGATGGGTGGCATTGGAATATTAAAATCTTGTTCAATATGTGTCTGAGATCGGTTTTGGGTAGCAGAATCTTCCACTCAGCCAGCATCGTCAGTTTGTCTGGTTGCAGTTATCCAGCATGTTCGGCAAACACTTTCCAGACGTGACACCTGTAGATCAATACAATGACTTGTTTATAATTTGACCAGCCTATATATGTACAATCACTAGTAAGCTAACAGTAAACAGTGTGAACTAGTGTAGTACGCAAGGGAATTCGTAGCTGATAGGCTTGAAAAACAAGCTAACGTCCTCAATCGTACCTATGTGTATAAAAAAATATTATATATTACCTGATGAGATAGTACCCCTCGCAGTAATAATAAATTATTGTGGGCAGTCTAATGGCACTCGATGAGTTCTTGATCTCAGTACGGAAACCACAACCACAGCCGTAGCAGACGGCCGTTTGTCCTACTGCAGGTGTCAACTGTCCCTGGGATGGGAGTGTATTTTGCAACAGTGTAACACACTCCTGACACAATGTGCCTTCGGTTGACAGCTGAAAAAAAACATATTTAAATAATTATATTTCTGTACAACTAATCTTAAATGATAGGTACCTACTACATACAATTAATATCCTCGAATACACACTGATTAAGATAAACCATCTTAGTTAATAAGTTGGTTATTAACAACACATCAGTATGAGGTTCCTACTTATATAAGTTATATTAAAATCCGGTAACTTAACTGGTGAGGTGAGAAACTAATACACACATGGATTTTACTTTTGCCCTCTAAGATTTGTTATTTGGTACATAAACATAAAAGTACAGTTCCTAAATAAAAAACACCATTCTACGTTAAAATACAATGTTTACTCTTACCGGTGTTGGTGAGATCCAGACTCGTAAAATGTTCATGATGTTATTCGGGATCTCCGACAACATACGTCTGTGCATAAGTTGCGTTAATCTCAAAGAGCAGTTGAGACATCGCACCACAGTTGCACTCGCCATGATCACAACACAAAAAGTTCTGTATTTAGTTATAAACACACACGGTGCAGCGGCGTTAGAAGTATGTTTATTGTCAATGGGTTGGCAGCATTAACGGAGTAACTAAAAGGTTCGACTCTAAGCACAATGTAACAAAACCAGCAAAAATAACATACCGTCATACTGTATTGTAAAAATATGACAAACGCAGAATAAATGTTAATGTACCCGCACTACGAGTAACATAATCCCTAGTATTGTCAGGTGATAGTAAAAAATGGCGTACTATGACGTCGGAAATATAAAAGTACTCATTTATTGTTTGAAAAACTATCCAATTGTAAATAATCGTTAATACTTATTTAAAAAATGTATTTTTATTTAAGATATTTAATGCCGTTTTAGGTTTTGATACACAAGTCTTTTATCAAGAGTACTGTACGCGGGCATTCTCCTTTTGTTGGGTTTTTTTTGTTTTTTTTTGGTGGATCATTTGTTGGGCATATGTTGTGGTTGTCCCAAAAATAGCTCTTGTATAATATTGTAATTTTTAGCTTAGTTTATGGTGACTCCGTGGTTTTTCGTTTACGTAACACCAAGGTTTTACTTGATAATTCGGTGCTCACGTTCATGGCAAGACGCCATTCTAACTGATCAAATCAAACGACCATTTCATAGTGTTCATACTTCATTTTCATTCTGTAATCTAAGTATCAAAGTTTTACTCAGATAATTTAAGGCAAGTGTCACTGAAAACTAGTTTTTAAATGTCATGTTGGTACGCCCAAAAATAAAGATACAAAATAGGTTAATTTGGGACATGCCACAAGTCAACGAAACATTAAACTAAAATAACAAGAGAATTTAAATGAAATAAAACTGTCTGACGGCTGGACCAAATAGGCACAGTTCAGTAAAATAACGAGCAACTAGATTAGCCAACGCTGCGTTTCAACTGGACCAGGAGATAGTAATGACACGGATGTAAAACAGTTCAAACTACTAGAAGCATCCAAATTAGCTTCCTTCCTAATGAGACAGTAAACATTTTCCCGACTGAAATGATTACTAAATTCAAACAATATAATGCTTTTATTTCAGTAAATAAGTAAAACCGGCCATTAGATTCGTGGCCATCCGAATTGAAATTAAACCCGCTTTAAAAAGAACTGTCACACAATCGGTATTAACTTTAGAATAATTGCAAATTGGATACAGAGCCGTCATGAAAAAACCCATCGGAATTACGATACAATATTGTATATTTTGAATTCCATTTATTATTCAAGTATTCTGCCGCAATACTAAATTGGGCAAATTGGCCGCGCGTCGGGCTACCAAGCAGAATATTCAAAAGGCTTATGCATAAACACGGCGTTCCATTCGTCTGTACAAATGCGCAAAATTCAAGCATACCGAATGTATGAGAGTTATGCTAAGAACAATATAGCTTCTCTCCGTATGTGATACTATTGGCTGTCTAATTAGTAAAGTTTGTGAAGACAGTTTGTCTCTCGTTCTGTAGGTAATATAAGCTGTCGTGAAATGTTTAAACTATAAAGTTTATTGCCTACTTTCATACATGAAGTACCATCCCCCGGTTTTTAAATTGAATTTTTGAAGTTAGGAGCTTGTCACTCTACGTTAGTGCTAGTGCAGGTGAATTTCTTTTTTTTTTTGCTGACTAATTATTTGCTTGAAGAGTAGAATATGTTCTCGCCTTACAAAGCTACGTCAAAACATCTAAACATGAAATTTTACTGCTATATTAGCAGCAGTAATTAACAATTTTCATCACTCCGCCCAATTTCGCGCTGCATCCATGTATGATGTAGCATACAACTCATGTAGTACGTAGTTGAATAAGCCACTGGCAGACGCGCCGCGAACTCTCATCAGGGTTACTTCATTGTATATTTATGTAAATATCTTTGATTTCATCGTAATCAGCCTGTAATGTTTCCAATGCTAGGACACAGGCCGGTTCACTATAAAGGTATAGGGTAGTGTTTATTATATTTTTAACCGACTTCAAAAAAAGGAGGAGGTTATCAATTCGACTGTATTTTTTTTTTTTTTTTTTTTTTTTTATGTTTGTTCACTCATAACTTGCGACTGGGTGAACTGATTTTCATGATTCTTTTTTCATTTGAAAGCTGGTGCTTCCCGTGTGGTCCCATTGTCACCATTTCAATGTCTGATGATGGGATCTTGTAGAAATCGGGGGAACTCTTCAATAAATTACAGCAGATTAACCGCGATTGTTGCTATAGCATATCTAAGCATTGTTTACGCCATCACACAACATAATATCACGCCTGTACTCACTACAAAGGTTATAAAAACTATTTGGTGAACATCTGATGAAGAACTTCGGAGATAGACAACGGAACTCCTCATTATACTTATGATAGCAAATGGACTGGGATTGCTGAAATCTCATGTCTGTCTATTGTTTACACCAGTTCATAACATAACATCACGCCGGTACGTTGTGAAGGGGTAAGCACATGTGAACCACTAAAAAGTGAAAAATAAAAACTTTTTTACAAAAAATAAAACCGACTTCGACAAAAATAAAACACAAAAAAGTGAAAAATAAAAATCAGCTTCTGAAGTCGGTGGCAAAAACATGAAATCAAACAAACAAAGTCACCGACTTCAGAAGCTGATTTTTATTTTTCACTTTTTTGTGTTTTATTTTTGTCGAAGTCGGTTTTATTTTTTGTAAAAAAGTTTTTTATTATTTGATAGATGATAATTTGATTATGCTATGCCAAGTAAATCCAGAAAACTATTCGTATTATTAATTCTTTCATTTACAGGTTTAGGTTAATATTCTCATAAAGAATACCATGTTTATGTCGTTTCTTTATAATAGCCTTTAATATTATCGACAAAGCCCCATCTAAGTACATCTACTTAAAATTATTCAATACACCATCAGACGCTCTTCACCTATTAAACTGCCACAGCTTTTCAATAATAACAAAAACAACGACACAATGGCTTTTAAATTGAAAATCCCAACCCAAAAATTCAACACCAATTTCGCGTCTGACAACCCTGAAATTACCTCATCCGCGTTAGATTGCTCGTAACGCCGCTGCTACAAGCATCTACTAACCTAACGGTAATGACGTCATAAGGGAAACGTCCAATCTGTGACGTCACACGGTTTACTGCTGTATTAACTTTAAGGGCTTTTTATGTGTGCACCTCGAATTGCTGGTAGTTGTAGTTTTTATTTCGGTGTCCTAGTTAGCTATCGGCATTTGAAGCAGCCGATTTCTTAAGGGACTTATTTATTTTGGTGTTCTTTTTTGTAAAATTGAAGTTGGTAATGAACTGAAGCTAAGCGTTGTTAGGAAGTAATATGATGAATAGAGTTGGGAAAGAAAGACGCGGTGAACTTTTTTTTTTGGAGGTTGGCAAATCATCAAATGACTCCTCCCGCTCTGGGCAGAGTGGTATATAGGGATCGTCAGACTTCTAATGACTAAAAACCACCCATGTTCCTTCTTAGCCCTTTGTGTCCAGGGTCACGGGATCTCTTTCGAACAATCCGCAGCCCCGACGGGACACAGGTGATCCTTACATCCTGTTTTCACAGTTATGTTCAAGTTTGTAATAGCCGGCGTACCTATTCTTACAAACCGGGCACAAACAAACGACACAGGTCTATTAACACAGAGATAAATTGTAAATCAAAAATATTGACATAATTTGTAATCCGCTCTCCGCGTATTCCGCGGCCCATCCTAATTGCTTGCCGCTCGGTTGATGCATTGAGCTGAGATAGAATGTCGTTGCCAAATACGCACGCCTCAAGCTTCCAGCGTTCTAGCGTTGATTACACTACGCTTTGAGATTGAAGCAACTGTCGCACTGCCAGCGAGAAGCGACTATCTACAGGCGATTTTGTCGCTTAAGAAACGTACAAAATATTGTAGGTTCCCGTTAAAGTATAAAAGATGATGTATGCTGATGTGTGTATGTGCACCACCAACGAGTACTCGTTTGTTGCAGTGAAATGAGCCTTAAAAGAGAGTACTTGTCAGCGATGCTCTGTCACTGCTGAGGCTTGAGCCAGCCCACGGTGGCGCTTGTAGAATACAATAGAATATACATAGTTTATTGTACACCAAAATTTTAACAACATTGTTTCACAACATTGGTAATTACTAATTACATCATGTAGCTTTACTTACCAGCAAATTAAAACACCTAGTTCTCGTACTTGTCCGTCACCATGTTTGTTTTTGTTGTTAGCCTCTCTCGCTCCTCGCTAATCGCTGACAGTGGGTCAGGTTCAGGCTTAAGCGCTGCAGCGGCTGTATGTATCATCACGCGAGTTACGTTTATGGCGACACGGAATTTGTTGTGTTATGTTTGAGAATTAGAAGTTAACCTGAGTTTTAGTGGGTGGGGTTGTTCATTGATGAGGTGAGTATATTATAACCTAGCGATAACAGTTATTTTTAGTAAGAGATTATTTATTAAGAGAAACAACCTTGGGGTTTTCAAGGATCTCAAACGGCGGAGACTTCAAAGATTGTGTAACTAGAAAGTCTTGGTCCGTCTTGAGCGCGAGAGGGAGTGAATTGCAAAATAAACATGACGAAAATTATTTAGACCAGGGTCGATAATTTTTGAAACCAAAAAAAAATACAGTAGGATGAAACCCATTAGAAAAGGAGGGGAATATGATCAAAATGAAAGGAAAAATAAATTACGGTCGATCTGAGGTCGGGAAGTGGGGGTGGGGGGAGTTTTAAGGGGGGGAAAGCGGTTTATCTCGATTTCCGGCAAAACTACAAGTCCTATGGAAAAAAATGTAACGGCAAAGTTGTAGAGAATAAAAAGATCTACAACTTTGATTTTAACACTTTTTTCACATAACCTCAAAATTTAGGTGAAAAATTCAAAAAACCAAGTTTTTGGTTTTTTATTTATATCTTTTTCAAAAAAAAATGTTTTTCTACGAAATTTGGTGAAAACTTACCTTATTATGTCCCAAATACACTGTAATTTATTTGATTTAAAATATTTATTTTTTCGGCTTATTTTAACTTAATATCAAAAAAGCACCCTAATTTTTAACCGACTTCCAAAAAAAGGAGGAGGTTATCAATTCGACTGTATTTTTTTTTTTTTTTTTTTTTTTTTTTTTTTTTTTTTTTTTTTTTATGTTTGTTCACTCATAACTTGCGACTGGTTGAACTGATTTTCATGATTCTTTTTTCATTTGAAAGCTGGTGCTTCCCGTGTGGTCCCATTTTCACCATTTCAATATCTGATGATGGGATCTTGTAGAAATCGGGGGAACTCTTCAATAAATAACAGCAGATTAACCGCGATTGTTGCTATAGCATATCTAAGCATTGCTTACGCCATCACACAACATAATATCACGCCTGTACTCACTACAAAGGTTATAAAAACTATTTTGTGAAGATCTGATGAAGAACTTCGGAGATAGGCAACGGAACTCCTCAATAAATGATAGCAAATGGACTGGGATTGCTGAAATCTCATATTGTCTGTCTATTGTTTATACCAGTTCCTAACATAACATCACGCCAGTACGTTGTGAAGGGGTAAGCACATGTGAAACACTAAAAAGTGAAAAATAAAAACTTTTTTACAAAAAATAAAACCGACTTCGACAAAAAAAACACTCAAAAGTGAAAAATAAACTTGAGAAGAAAAATCAGTTTCTGAAGTCGGTGACAAAAAAATGAAATCAAAGAAACAAAAGTCACCGACTTCAGAAACTGATTTTTCTTCTCAAGTTTATTTTTCACTTTTGAGTGTTTTTTTTGTCGAAGTCGGTTTTATTTTTTTCAATCGAAAATTCTGCCGTCAAAATATCAGCTTTTTTTTAAAAGTCGGTAGGCGTTGTGTTCCTTATAATCTCTACTTTCTGATGATGTATAAAAAATATACATTGCAATGGTAAATTTTCTCAGAAAATGCAAAATCAGCTGCCACGAAATAACAGGTAGTAAGGGCCAAACCCTCCTAGCCCCTTCCCCACTTCTCTGTGAAATACCTTTTGGTGGGCCAAAATTTTCCGTAGGTCTCCACGATATATAAATTATCTTAAAATAACAATAAATAGGCATAAAACAGCAATAAATACGCTTATAATTTCTTGTCTAGGCCTTATTATTTGGTGTGGGTATTATTTCGCAGCAGCTGATTTTGCATTTTCTGAGAAAATTTACCATTGCAATGTATATTTTTTATACATCATCAGAAAGTAGAGATTATAAGGAACACAACGCCTACCGACTTTTAAAAAAAAGCTGATATTTTGACGGCAGAATTTTCGATTGAAAATTAGGGTGCTTTTTTGATATTAAGTTAAAATAAGCCGAAAAAATAAATATTTTAAATCAAATAAATTACAGTGTATTTGGGACATAATAAGGTAAGTCTTCACCAAATTTCGTAGAAAAAAATTTTTTTTTTGAAAAAGATATAAATAAAAAACCAAAAACTTGGTTTTTTGAATTTTTCACCTAAATTTTGAGGTTATGTGAAAAAAGTGTTAAAATCAAAGTTGTAGATCTTTTTATGCTCTACAACTTTGCCATTACATTTTTTTCCATAGGACTTGTAGTTTTGCCGGAAATCGAGATAAACCGCTTTCCCCCCTCAAAAACCCCCCCACCCCCACTTCCCGACCTCAGATCGACCGTAATTTATTTGTCCTTAAATTTTTGTTATATTCTCTACTTTTTCCATTGGGTTTCATCCTACTGTAATTTTTTTTAATTTTTTACCATTTTTGAAGGCTTCGGCACTGGTCTAATTGTACACCTGGCTTGTTTTTTATTTTGTAGGAATTTCGTAATTTTCCTTGATTTGTTCTCCAATATTTACAAAGGATCCATATCCTTTTTCCTTTCCTTTTTTTTTTTCCTTTTTTTTTTTTACAAAGGTTAAATATTCTTTTATGGATTGCGAATATTGACTTTATAGAACCTGTACGTTCACGTTTTCTTTGAAATCCATACAAATACCTGGCTCGTTGGTCTAGTGGTCGGTAGTGGAAGTGTGAGGTCCTCAGTTCGATTACCAAGGCAGGTAAAGTTTTTTTGGGCTCTTCGGAAATATCCAAAATGTGGCAGTAGCAGCGCCCTCATACCTACGTGGAAATTGAGAAACTAGCGAAATGTAAGTGTGCTATTAGATACGCCTCTGCCTAATTATTCTAGTATTAGAGACGTGATGATGTTATTGATATAACACATATGTTTTTAAATAAAAAAGTTCGTGTTCACGTCTGTCCTCGGTAGCTTTTTTAATTCATAAAACTTTGCAATTTTTGAACTGACCTTATTAAACATGCCATCTATACATCTATATTTTGGTTGCCTAAACTAATAATTTATTTAACTACAGCTTTTATTCAACGGCCACCAACGACCGCTAGTAGCGAAGTAACTTGAAATTACGAGGAACTGTTAGTTTTCTCTTCACTAGATATTAGAACCCATCACGTTTGTTAGTTTCCTTTTTAAATAGCGGCTATTTACCCTCATTTCCATGAAAATCGTTGCTTTCACCTTTCAACCAAAGTTATTGCAACAGGCAGATTCATTAATAGTTACTATGGTAGTGTAGTAGCAACGCTCAAATATGACAGCCACTTAGTAGTTTAACAGCATAATTATTATTTCAATCATTGATGAGTGAAAGGCGAGTTAAAAACAATATTTACAAGGCAGATGTGAGTGGCGATGCTTCGTGGAGACGCCCTAGAAGGACGTACACCGACCTTATTGGTGATATTCTTCAGAAAGAGTCATACACGCTCAGATGTATCAACAAAAGGCAAAATCAGTATGTATAATGATCTCAACAGATGTCGTTCGGTGGTTTCTGCCTACCTCCATGGTAAAAAGGCGTGAGATTATATTTAACATAATTATTCTGACAATGCTCAAAAACTAATCAGGCAATGTGTGATTTTGCAAAATTTCCGACTTGGCAATTTTAACCGGATTTAAACGAAGCATTCAAATTATAATTATATTAATTCCAAAACATTGGATCATTACACAAGTTATTAAAGATAATACCGTGTTTGGCAGCAGCAAGATAGTGCGGTTGCCAAATACGATCCAGCTTAGATTACAGTGGACGACGACTTATTGCAGAACGTGATGCTATGGCATTCCACGGGACGATGCTTCTAGAAACATCTTTAAGTAGTTTCGCGTTTAATGGCGTGGAAGCAATGGAAGGATGTCCTGAGTTGGAGATGAATAGCGTGGAAATATTAATGTCAGTTGCATGGTTCCTTGCTACTTATTCATGTAGTTTTCGCTCGCTGCATATTGATATTGTGAGCTGGGTATGGGATAAATTAACGGCTATCGATTAAACACCAAACATATTTTTTTACACAAAATACTTATTTACACAATCACGAATTCAACACACTGTTTAGCCAAAATCAGACTGACTCTCTGGTTCTTGTTTTTCGAGAGGTCATGTCGCAGGTCGACTAATGAGGCTGGCTTCTGCTTAACCAGGCAAGTTCAGTAGATGCCCAGAGTTTAAGGCCTCCAGTCAGGGGCATGTATCTCACGTAAATACGACGGCTTTCTATGTACTATAGGAACATTCCAGACTAGAACGTAATCTAGAATGTTCTAGTAATTAAAGTAGCAGACGTTACAATGTCTATAGGTAGGTAAGTACCTAGTGCAGTGTGCAGAGAGCAGCAAGTGCAAAGGCCAAGTGGCCTCTGCTAAGAAATAGGTCCTTGCTTTAACGACACAGTTGAAAATCAATTAATTGATGATTGTAGTAGATTGATGTGCTGGTGTCTATGCAGATTTGCAGATACACATCTGCCTAACAATTCAGGGAATATAGTAGTGAAGTTACGTGTACTGTTTTTAATCTATTGCATAGATTCTATCGCGGGCCTTGAGTTGAGCGTGGAGAGCGAATCCAGAGATTTCCTAACGAAAATATTCAGGATTCAGTATTCAACCAGGTTGCTATGGTTACGGAAAATAACAAGGTTGTTGTTACATATGTACTATCAATAAGAATATAGGTATCTATACTCGCGAGCCACGCAGGCGAGCGAGCTGCGACTCGCCCCGCCCCGCGCCCCGGGAACTTACCTTGTACTTGCTAATTGACCATTAAACAGTGTGCAACGACCTAGCGAGTTTGAATGACGTGTATCCCCTTTCCTTCCGCATACGTACCTACTCTCGTATTTAACACGTGGCGACGAGCGGACTCACATAAATTGTCCAAAAATGGGGACGACGGGAGCAACATATGGCGTTCTTACCACCTTTGACCACCAGTCCCAAGAGTGGAACAGTTTTAAATCGCGATTAAATCAGTGGTTTATCGCCAACGACATAACCTCGGAATCGGACAAAGCGACGATCAAACGGAGGGCGATATTGTTGACGTCATTAAGTGAAGCAACTTACAAACTAGCAAGTGACCTGGCATTACCCAGCAGGGTAGACGAGCTCGGTTACCAGGATATAGTAAAACTACTCGACGAGCATTTTACACCAAAAAGGTACGGATTCGCCGAGAAATCAAAGTTTTACGCGGCAACTCAGCGGCCAGGAGAAACACACACACAATGGGCGGCCAGAGTAAGAGGCTTATCGGCCCACTGTGGCTTCAAGAATTTGGAGGAGGCCTTGCTAGACAAGTTCATAATGGGCATGGCAGCAGGACACGAGCGGGACAAGCTCTTCGTGCAGGATCAGCGGGAGCTGACCCTCGCGAAGGCCATCGACGTGGCAGAGAGCATGCGCTGCGCGCGTGATGCTTCGTCGCAGGCAGCGTCGGGCAACAGCGGCACCGGCGAAGCGGCCCCGGACGGCGTGTTCAACGTCTCCAAAAAGGAAAAGTGCAGTGTGTGTGGGTTCACGAACCATAATAAAGAAAAGTGTCGTTATAAGAGCTATAAATGCAAAAAGTGCGGTAATAAGGGCCATTTGCGTAAAATGTGTACAAACGATGGCCAAGTGAAGCACGTGGAGGAAGGGTCTGTGGACAAGGGCGACGACGACGGTGAGTATTTTTACAACATTCGCTGCGTAAAAGGGAAACCTATGACGGAGCGTGTAACGATCAGTGGTCTAGCTTTAGAGTTCGAAATCGATAGTGGTTCAGCAGTCAGTGTAATCTCAGAGGATACCTACAACTCGAATTTTAAGCGACTACCGTTGTCAGTCACCAACAAAAGGTTATACAGTTACACGGGGGATAATATAAAAACGATCGGAGTGGTGTTATTGCCTATTTCGTATTTAGGGCGTACGCATACTTTGAATATGTACGTAGTGCGCTCTGGCGGGCCGCCGCTGCTTGGTCGCGACTTCATTCGTGAGTTCGACCTGGAGTTGGCGCCGGCACGAGTGCACGCCGTGCTCGATCACGCACAAGCGACGTGCGAGTCTACCCCCCATGACAAATTATATACAAAGCTCACTAACATGTTTCCAAAAGTGATCACAGACAACCTTGGATCGTTTAACAAATATAAAATAGAATTAAATTTAAAGCCCGACGCGAAACCAATTTTTTTTAAAGCCAGACCGGTGCCATACGCTCTAAAGGAAATTATAGACAAGGAGCTGGACCGATTATTGTCACTAGGCATTTTAAAGCCAGTGGAACACTCAGAATACGCATCGCCTATTGTACCTGTTTTAAAAAAGAACGGCAGTGTCCGTTTATGTGCCGATTATTCAGTTACAATAAATAAACAATTAATAATCGACCAGTACCCCTTGCCCACGGTAAACGATCTGTTGGCGAAACTACACGGAGGCATACAGTTCAGCAAAATTGATCTGTCGATGGCATACAACCAGTTCGTACTAAAAGAAGAATCACAAAAGTTAACCTGTATAAATACTCACCGTGGTCTATTTAAATTCACTCGTTTAGTATTTGGCCTAGCTTGCGCACCCGCCATTTTCCAGCGCGCAATGGAATGCTTGCTATCGGGTATTGACGGAATCATATTTTTATTAGATGATATCCTAATAACAGGCGCAAATAGAAATGAGCATAGGCAGAGACTCATAACGGTCTTACAACGCTTAAACGATGCCGAATTGACAGTACAAATGAGTAAATGTGAATTCTTCAGAGACGAGATTTCGTATTTGGGTCACGTCATAGATAGGAATGGGGTTAGGAAGTCACCAGATAAGGTTAAAGCAATAACACAAGCACCTAAGCCGACAAATGTGCCACAGTTACAGTCGTTTCTGGGACTAACGAATTACTATCGGAACTTCGTGCCCGACGCGTCATCGGTATTAAGTCCATTATATAATTTATTAAACAAGAATACAAAGTGGGAATGGACTAGCAATCATGATGACGCGTTCACCCGAAAAAAAAACATTTTAGCATCAGACAAGACATAGCGCATTTCGACCAAAAAGCAAAAATAATATTAACTGTAGACGCGTCACCAACAGGTTTAGGAGCTATATTATCACAAATAGGCGGGGATGGTATGGAAAGACCAATATCATACGCCTCGCGAACGCTGTCACCTGCCGAAAAAAATTACGCGCAAATTCAAAAAGAAGCAACTGCGATAATTTTTGGGGTAAAGCGATATCATCAGTACCTATACGGTCGGTCAGAACCATTCGTGCTACGAACGGATCATAAACCCCTGCTAACTATATTCGGGCCTCACAAAGGCATTCCCGAAGTGTCCGCCAACCGCTTGCAGAGGTATGCCATATTCTTGTCAGCGTACAATTATACCATTGAGTATATAAGTAGCAAGCACAACAGCGCTGACTATTTATCGCGGGCGTACGCGGGCGGCGGGGGCGGCGGGGGTGAGAATGGAACGAAGGTGCCGGACGAGCTCGCGAACTGCGAAGATCGCGCGACATACGTCAACTTCGTAGTGGACGGGGACCTACCGGTGACACTGAGTGACATGCGTCGCGAGACGGCTCGTGACACTCATCTGACCACAATCAAGGGTTATATTTTGAACGGCTGGCCCAGGAAAGTTAATGATGTAACGTTAAAATCATTTTTCAACTGTCGTACGCAGTTAGCTTACGAAAAGGAGATCTTGATGCGTGGACATAAGGTCGTAATTCCGTTATCTTTACAAGAAAGGGTATGTAGAGAATTACATAGTTCACATTTCGGGGTAGTGAAAATGAAGGCGGAGGCTCGCAAGCGGCTGTGGTTTCCTGGCATATACGCGGCGCTCGAGCAAGTAGCAGGGGCCTGCGACGTGTGCTGTGCGCTGCGCCCCGCGCCCGCGCACGCCCCTCTCGTGCCTTGGCCATTGCCGCCGCACTCTTTTTACCGAATTCATATAGACTTCTTGGGCCCATTCCACAATTACATGTTTTTAATTATCGTAGACGCGTACAGTAAATGGGTGGAATGCTACGATATGTCTGCAACTCATAACTCGAAAGCAGTTATAAGTAAATTATACGATATGATGTCGCGGTTCGGGGTTCCACACACGTTGGTGAGTGACAACGGTACATCGTTTACGTCGTTAGAATTTAAAGACTTCTGTAGACTTAACGGCATCGAGCACGTCCTATCTCCCGTGTATCACCCGGCCAGTAATGGGCAAGCCGAGAGCTACGTGAAGATTATAAAAAAGGGGCTTAAGGCGATAATATTGGAGGGTTGCAATAAAAAAGCAATGCATGAAAAAATTGCAAAACTTTTATATGATTATAGGAACTCTAAAAATAGTACCACTGAAAAATCACCAGCTGAGATAGTATTTGGGCGCGCAATGCGCTCGCGACTGGATTTGTTGAATCCAAACGCGCCGTCGCCCTCGTCCACAGAACTAACTCAAACCGTCGCACGTAAACAGTCCTCACAGGCTAAATATTATCGCGGGAAACACAGACCAGATTTCAGTGAAAACGAAAATGTTTGGATAACCAAAAACACCGACAGTAAGAAATTCAATTGGATACAAGGAATAATAAGAAAGAAAATCGGCAATATAATGTATGTGGTTTATGTTCCACATTTAGGATGTGAAGTCACCAGGCACATTGATCAAATCAGAAAAAGACTGCAACCAACACTGACCGACGACTACGACTGGGACCCAGACGTGGTACCCGATTTAGCGTCGCTTAATACCAGCCACCCAGAGCCCGACGGGCAGCCAGAAGGGGGAGGAGGGCCGGCGCCGGACCTACACACTCCAACGACTCCGCGTGCCGCACCGATAACGCGTAGACGACTTGCAATTAGTCCTACCTTCGCGACACCAATGTCGAGCCAGTGCACGGACAATGATGATGACGGTGACGTCACAACAGCAACAACCGTAGAATAAGTTTAGAGTAAGTTTAGAGTAAGCTAGAATAAGTAAGATAGGTTAAGAGTATTGTCCAGCTTAAGGGGAAGGAATGTTACATATGTACTATCAATAAGAATATAGGTATCTATACTCGCGAGCCACGCAGGCGAGCGAGCTGCGACTCGCCCCGCCCCGCGCCCCGGGAACTTACCTTGTACTTGCTAATTGACCATTAAACAGTGTGCAACGACCTAGCGAGTTTGAATGACGTGTATCCCCTTTCCTTCCGCATACGTACCTACTCTCGTATTTAACAGTTGTCAACTGAGGTTGTCAAATTAAATAATTGTTTGTCTCTCTGCTTTCTCCTTCTAAAATATTCTTACTCGTATAATTTGTGTACAAAGTGTTTTAAAAATGAATAAACAAAGTGCATTTATTAATGAAGAAAGTCACGAAAAAATAGTGAAAGTAAATGAGTGAGGAGTGAGTACTCTATAAACATTCATTTTATTATTAGTACGCATCTATCATAAGTTTTATTGGTTTTTGCATTACTATTCTGCGAATCGGTCTAAAACGATTCGTTTTCTTATAAAATATCTAAAATAAAATAAATAATTTTCATATTTTTCAATGTTATGACACTTACGTCAGGCTGTCAATACTTTTTCTTCTAAATTTTCTGTCGTAAAGTTTCTTACTAGCTTAGTTAGTCTATGAAGGTTAGTTTTGATTTGTATATCGCGCGAAATTCGAAGATCAAACTCATAATATCGTTATTTTTGTTCAAATTTTTTGAATGAATAATTATTTTGGTGTGTAATTACACTATTAATACCTAATTATTTATACCTATTATTGCGTAAGTTGATAAAAAATGCTATGCAATAGATTTACCTACCGCGGCAGTCTCCGAGTGCCACACGTTTTTTTTTTTTGTGGCGATTAGATTTATCGTTAGACGGCAGTAGTACCTCATCGATGTTGCTGCTATATCATCTTGAACTAATGAATCTCTTGAACGACAAACAGTTAAGATCGAGGTAATCTGCACGTAGTTTAGTTTCTTAGTCAAGCACTATAATAATGAGAATAAACCTCCAAATGAGGCAGAAAAGTAACAGTAGGATTTTTCGAAAGTGCGAACTATAAGTACTGCGTTCAACCACTCCTAGAGGCCATTAACTAAGGTTAGTTATGAAAAGCCGTATGCATAGTAGGTCAGTCGCAGTTTGGCACGGAATCTGAAATCGATAGATGATTTCGCTAAACGGATTGCTGGACGGTCGTGTGGCTAACGATATTTAGGAATGCATACGATTTAGCACTTCAGTTTTATTTTTCTGCATCCATCTGGTAATATTAAGAAGCCGGGGTAAGAAGCTCGCAATTGCAATTCGAGGCGAGCATAAAAATCGAACGATACATTGCTATCTCTATCTGACTTGTCGCGGCGCCGGCGCAGCGCGCAGCTGTGTGCGTGCGTGTAGTACCTATGTTTGTAGCGAATCATTCATAATGACTGATAACCATTTCATTGTAATAATTTTGTTCAATATTTGGTTTATTTTTGTTAACTAATTTGGGGAATCGTTAGTGAACGCACAAACCCGCAATGCGTTTTTTGGAAATTAGTCTACAATGGCTACATTAGAAGATTTTAGGACATTATCTAAAATCTAATAAAATAAAACGTCTATATTTAAATCTCTAGATTATAGAGATATTTTTTTTATATACTTAGATATAAAAATAGACGTTTTATTACCACCACCGCAAAGCGAAACAACCTGAACCCTATTCCCAAAGACTCAGCGGCTTGTCAGTGTCGACTACGGTTTGTCTTTAGTAGATTTTCAACTTTACAAATAGGATAATGCAATGCAGCATAATGAGCTACCTTGGTCATTACTCTCGAGGGTAAAATACCTACAGTCCGAGCCTAAGCCGGAAGTGTAATGGATAGGAATGCGAATGCCTATCTTAGGCTAAGTTCACATGACCGCGCGGCATCGTGCGTCTCCGTGCTGTGGAAGCATTCACATGATAGCATTTATGTACGCGGCAGTCTAGCATCAAAATGGTCACAGTTTGACACCATACCTACCACACCAGATTGTCTCTCAACCGCATCAGTGATCGATGCTCAACCGTGATCATCTGAACGGGTCGATTTAAGTTTGTAAAACTTTTTTTTTTCTTTCTTTTTTAATAGACGGTAAACACTGATTATTTTGATTTTGTCCCCGAGCGGTCATCTGAACTTAGCCTTACACGCGCTTAGTGGGTATTATTTGTTACCAGTAGCTAAACGTGTCCGCTTGTCACTATGTACCTATTATGTATGTTGTCCCGTTGTCCCCAAACAAAGCTCTGGGACACAAACAGTCCCGTTTTCCGAAACTGCGTGAAATTTTTAAAACTATAAAACTCGTCAGACGCAACTGTGGTAGACGTGGTAGACCACGTCGCAAGGGCCGACGCCTGTCGGGACTGCGTGTTGTTCGAAAGAGATACCGCGGCCTCGCATACAAAGGGCTAGAGAACATTTGTGTGATTTTTTAGGGTTCCGTAGTCAACTAGGAAGTAGGAACCCTTATAGTTTCGCCATGTCTGTCTGTCCGTCCGTCCGTCCGTCTGTCCGTCCTCGCTTAATCTCTGTGACCGTTAGCAATCACGCCGACAAAGTGGTAAAATAAAATTTGGAAAAAAAGTTTTATTAGGATAGCCCCAATATAAATGTAAAGTGGGAAGTGATTTTTTTTAAATTTCAACCCTAACGTGTGATATATTGTTGGAAAGGTATTTAAAAATGAATAGGGGGGTTTACTAAAATCATTTTTTGATAATTTCAATAATTTCGGAAATAATCGCTCCAAAAGTAAAAAACAAACCCCTCTAACTTTTTTATTTTTTTATTTTATTTATTTATATTTTTGAACCTTATGTTTAGAAAATATGAAAAAAATCTGAAAAGTAGAAATGTATAAGGACTTTCTAGGAAAATCATTTTGAACTTAGATGGAAACAACAGATGGAAAAAGCAGTTAACCAATATAATTTGGTCCCTGAATCGTATGAGCGCCTATACAATCTAGAGGTCAAGTTTCATTGGCCCGTTGAAGAAATTGTATAAATTACTAGCTGATGCCCGCGGCTTCGCCCGCGTGGATACTGTAAAAACAATCCTTGATGCGGATTATATATACATTTTTTTATTTGCCCCACACTAGGAATTTCTCCTGTATCGTGGGTGCGTTCACAAACATTTAAACTCACATACACAAATACCCAGACCCGGAACAACTATCTGTAGGTCTTACAAATATTTGTTCCGTGCGGGGATCGAACCCGCGACACGCAGCGCGGCATTCCATTGCTTGAGCCACTGCGCTAACCGTGCCGTCAAAGTAAATATCATTCTAAAATTTCAGCTCGACCGGTGCAGAACTTTTTGAGTTTTTGAAGCGTACACAAACCAACATAAGATTTTTATATAAATAGATTAGCATACCGTTTTGGTACGGAACCCTTCATGTGCGAGTCCGACTTGCACTTGGCCAGTTTTTTTTCAGTAGAAGACTGACAGCGGGTGCCGATCCGCCTAGAGCGGGAGGAGTAATTTTATGATTTCTCAAATTCCAAAAAAAAACGACCTACCTAACTGGACCGTTTGTATAAGGTAGACATTTATCGTCTACAACTTCGAGTGTAGAGTCCCTGATCTTGAGAGGAGAGGGTGTTACATAGGCATTTAACGTGGCCTTGGTTTTTGCTAAAGTAACTGTCAATATAGGTGTATAAATCCATGTCCCGTTCTGAGTTAAAAAAATAATGGTCAGTTTATCCATAACTTCACTCAAACCAAATCGTGAAAAAATCTAAGCCCGTAAACAAAGCAAAAGTCGTAATAATGTAGGTTCCACAGTACCAAGTCACAAGGCAAATCATTATTCAAGTCCGTAGCAGAGGTCAATAGTGTCAGAATAATTTATTACAAAACAATTTCGCAAACAATAACGCACGCGCAAGTCAAGTCAAGTAATTATGTAACACTGACAACCCCTACTACCCCGGAGCGGAGGCCAGCGCGCGGGCGCCGGGCGGCGCGCGGCGGCGCGGCGTGGTCATTCATACGAAAACGGTACGCTAGTGTGAGTTTCTGCGATCACGTCTACGACCAGTGCGTACACGCACACAAACGCAGCCCATGCTTGATGCGACAGCGCTACTGCCGTTCCAGATTTGTGATAAATTTGATTGTCCGTAATACCAAAAATTATGAATGAAAACTTGATATTTTTCCAATTTTTTTTTGATAATCTGCTACTAGACAATATAAGCTATGTTCCTATTACAATAACATTACGAATATTAATGTTTTTAATACAGAATAATTAAGTTGAAAACATGCTATTAGCGGTGTTAAAATGTACGAAATGCAATTCGCTTGCATTTCGAAAATAGTGATTTTTTTTAAAAAATAGTTTAATAGGAACCTAGATAAATATCGTCTGTATCCGAATAACATAATTTTAAGTTGGTAATATGTTCGTATCGCGAATTATTTTGGTATTACGTTTGTATGGAGAAATGTCCGTACACCGTCCCCTTAAGAGCTGAGATTAAACTTTTTGTGGAATTGTTCTGAATAGTGTTTCATATCGGAAATCAATAATAAGAAAACATGGTAAATATCCCGTTAATAGTATTAATAGTAGTATCATTAATGAATTATAAAACATTAGATTGTTTTATATTACTGTAGTAGAAGATAAGCATTTTTAATAGGTGCCTTGTTAATAAAGAATTTACCATATTTGTTACCATTATATTATTTAAGAAAAGATCCGTACATGTCCTTGTCACCATCTAAACACTTTAAAATAGATGAAGGCAACGGCGGCAGATGTAAGAATTTTAAAACCGTACTGTCAAGTAGGTCTCAAGTTTGGACCCAATAATTTTTCGGATTCAAGTAGGAAAAGGGGAGGCCTTTGCTCAGGACACAATGTAGGCTAACAAAAACAAATAGGGAATCGGACATAAAAAAACTAATTAGTCCGTCAGATAGATTTCCAAAAATTATTGGACACGTAGTTTTTCTTTTTTCACGTAAACAAAAAATGAAGACGATACAGCGCTTCGAAAACTCGTGTGACGTCATATGATAGTCCATTTTGTACCCACAAGTGACGTTTCAAGCCCCACTCCATGATCTTTGACGCGTTTTATCTTCGTTATTTTTGATTGATTTGATAAAACAAAAAATACGTATTCAATATTTTTCGATAATCTAACTTACGGACTAAACAGAATCATATTATTTTGACCCAGTCCGATCCCCTATTATCATAAGCTTTAAGGAAGGAAAACCTCGTGAAAAAACCAGCATGCCTGAGATATATTTTTTCGACGGCATGTTAAGCCAAGCGAGGGCGTTATACATTCTGACACTGGGCACTAGTCACACGATAAAGAAAAAGACCGCAAGAATCTCTTCACCTTGATACCGGATCATGATGAATCTAGGATACATTCATAGTCATCAACTCATAGCGCACGAAGAATTAAAAAATCCACATCTCCGAAGCACCGAAGCTCGTTACAAAATTACCATGAATGTCGGAGATATTATTGAGAACCTGCCTTAACAAACTTCTATAAAGTTTCCAAAGAAAACTGTTCGATAATTACGTAATCTAATAATCAAAAGATTACACAGTTCGTTTCAAACTCTTTGATCATCTACGAAGACGATTCACTTTCAACTCAAGTTTGCAGAGGGGGATAAACTCCCTATTTACTTTAATAATAAACGAGTTAACTTTATATATCCTAAAATTAAGATGTTCTTCATTAACGTTTGATTAATTTATTCTAATGAATTTCATCTTTTCTACAATTCCGTATCAAAGAAAATGTTTTTGAAGAAGTAAAAAGTTTTAATATAAATTGATTTATGTTTTTACAATCTTAAATTAGTATAGAAAGTAAATATTTTGATATATGAACCCGTAGAACGCTGAACATGTAATAGTTCAGAAGCCAGCGGTTATAAAGGTGTCAAGGTCAACGCACACCTATAGCACTGCAAGGGATTAACATCGCTCGACTTATTTTTTTTTTTTACAAGTCCTGGACAAAGGTCTCCCACTCTTTCCACTTCTCGCGAACCATTACAAGTTTTATTTAACTTGCCATGTTTGTATGTTTGCTTAGGTCAAATCTTGCACCTGAATTTTAAAACAGTTATCCCCATCCGATTCAGCTGATATTTTTTCATACACTTCCGAGTTTGGATGACAATGTATGGTTAGCTAAAAGACGTCCCTCGAAATCCAATACTATCTGACTACCAAAGGTGATGGACTAGTTATTTATAATAATATGCACCGGCACGAAATGGTTATCAATTAAAAGGTTTTCTGGATCTAATGGGTTTCTAGAGGCGGAAGCGCGGACCCTTGTAGCGTATAGAAGCACCTTCACCCATTCAATGCAGCCATTCAAGCCATTTTACTAAAACGTAGCCCGTATTTAGCACTTTTGAGGATTTGCACCTGACGAGGCAATATCACACTTTTCGCACTACATGGGTTTTTTCGCAGTCGTCGTCGGTAGCGAACCAAACAGTTGCTACCAATAGGTTCTTTCAGGGTCCAATGTACTTTCGTAATTCGTGACGATGATGTAGAAGTAATAGAAAACCACTGAAAGTAAAAAAAATACTGTCAGCATAATGCATATTAAAGGACTCCGTGCATTCCTACTTTATCGATAAAGAGAGGTTCAGTAGTGGGTACCTGAGCCTCTATTTTCTTGTGCCATTCTCCACGGTCCTGTACCAGCCTCATCTAGGCCCATCCATTTCCACAGATGGTAACTATCTCGTCCGCTCATCTCGCCACTGGACGACCCACACTTCTTTTACCAGTTTTATTTTTTATTTATTTTTATTTATTAAAATCTCCCTAACAACTATCATTACAGGTGTACACCTAATGCGATAGCGCGGTCTTAAAACTACCTTAATTATTATGAAAAAAAAAAAAGTTCTTGGATACCATTCGGTGACAGCCTTAGTCCACCTGACATCATTGTTTTTTTTGCAAAAAAGTTTTTTTATTTTTTCATTTTTAGTTGTAATACGTACCTATATATATATGTACCTATACAAATATTTACTATGCATTTAACATTCAACCAAGAAACCTAACCCTTAACCTTCAAGATTCAACTATTTTTGCTTTCAACTCTTAACCGTTGAGGAGTGGTACTACTCCTCAACGGTTGAGCATGAAGACAAGTGATGACTGCTAGATGCGAATACTTGAATAGCGTCAGAAAAAGCACGAAACACGTAGTCTATGAAATTCATATATAACAACTAAAAAAATGTGTATTGTACACATCTGCATACCCCCTCCTAGCATACAGGCGTGATGTTACGTCATGATAATGTATATTCAATAAACATCCAAGCAATTCCAGCAATTCCGACAGATTTGCCGTCTATTTTTGAAGAGTTCCATTGTATATCTCCGAAGATCAGCACCAGATCTTCACCAAAATAAAATGGGACCACCTCAGGAGTATACTCTTTCAAATAAAAAAAGAATTTTGAGAATCGGTCCACAAATGGGGGAGAAATCAGGTAACATACATAAAAAAAAAAAAATACGTACACACGAACATATAACCTCCTCCTTTTTCGAAGTCGGTTAAAAATAAAGCGGAACAGCAAGTTTAGTAGCTTAGCTAAGTAGTTAGTCACCTTCATAAATAACTCCAAAGATTGTGTGAAAACACGCTGACTTATATTCTTTGGCGGAGAGGAAGACCATGGCCCTTGCCACGATCAGAAAGGAGAATATCGTTAGAAGAGCTAAGTTTGAAATATACCACAGCTTTAGCAGAAGACCAGTTCGTTTCTGAGGAAAAATTGAAAACAATCAGACTTTACCGTTTCTTTTACAATAAGAAAGGCCTCTTGTCTGAGATGTAATTTAGTATACGGGTTCAGTGCGGATTTCTTACTTTGTAAGTTTATCTTGGGATCTGTGATATCGATGAAGGACAACATCGTGGGGAAACCTGGACTTATAACTAATAGAAGTCAGTACATATTCAACAATGCACCTTGAGCAAGCCTTGTTAACACTCTTGCCTTATTTGAGTGAGATGTTTGGCCTCCAGTGGGACAGCAATAGGCTGGTACTAATATTACACTAACAGTAAAGAGTATGAATGTGGATGGTTATAACAGTAGGAAAACATCAAGAAAACGTTTGATGGACTGTGTATAACATATGACCAAAAAATGTCTTCGATTTTTCTGGTTCTAAGACATGCCGGTTTCCTCACGATGTTTTCCTTCACCGTTTTGAGAGCAGTGTTGATGAAATAAATTACACAAAGTAATGTGCCTGCATTTTTTTTTGTTTCAGGTGGGTGGGAAATCATCAAATGACTCCTCTCGCTCTAGGCAGAGCGGTAGGGAGTGGTATGGTGTATGATGATTAACAAGTTCAACTGAATAAATACCCAGCGTAGAAACCATAGTAATAAGAGAGATATCCCAATCTGGTACAAAGAGGTGCTGAAACAGATCAGCGCGGTGACGAAGTTGATCGCTTTCATCGGGTTCGAGTTATACAACTCTTTCTGTGTCCTCGGGAACAGAAACACTAATGCGCCGACCAGCATCATTAGTGATACTATCTGAAAATAATTGGGAGCATTATTTAATATTACAAGCTTTTATTTAACTTGCAATATATGTATGCTTGTAGTATGTTCCGGTTGTATCCGGTTAGACTGGTAGCCGACCTCGACATAGTCGGGGAAAAGGCTAGGCAAATGATGTAGTATGTTCGGGTGGATTCTTCCAACTCAATTTTGAAGCAGATTTTTTTTCATTATTTCTAAAGAAAAGTATAAAAATATTAATTTAGTACAGATAAGATAACATAACATCACACCTGTTATTCCCGAAGGGTTAGGCAGAGGTGTACCTAATAGTACACCCACATTTCGCCAGTTATGTTTAAGGCCCATGTAATAGGGGGCGAGCCTATTGCCATCAACCGGGCAAAAATTCAGCCACTGTGACTGCTACTGAGAGAATTTCTGATGGAAAAACCCAATAACACTTTTTCCTACCCGGTAATCAACCCAGGACCTCATGCTCAGAAAACGAGCACTAGGTGAACGAAGCATTCGGTTGCAGTTATAGCTCGCTCTATGTTTTGTATGTTGATATAATGTTGATATAATTATCAACACAAATAAATCGGTATGAGGCAAAACGAGCTAAAGTTGTAATATTTTTAGGAAATCTCAACCTGCCGAGTACAATGTTACAGGATAAAACGAAATGATTCATTATTAATATTTTCCCGGAAAACCCTGAATAAAATTATATTTTCATGTCATACTGTAGGTAATATATAGATTCTGCGTAAAGCTGATGTTCATTCTAAAAAACGTTTCCGAGTAGTTACTGATTAAATGGTTAAGCTTATGTATGAAAAACGGTTTGTTTCCATTACTTCTACGGTAGAAGTGATGGGAATATATTTTTACTCACTAGTTTTACAATGTAGTGGTGATGTTGTCGAAGACTTAACTGTAATTATTTATTATCTCCTACCGGTCCTTGCCATAAAAGGATAAAACGGATAAATGAAAGGCAATTGCATGTGTCTGAGATGAGAATGCTAAGAGGGATGTGTGGTGTGACGCGAATGGATAAAAAATAAATCACAAAAAAGTGAAAAATAAAAATCAGCTTCTGAAGTCGGTGACTTTGTTTGTTTGATTTCATGTTTTTGCCTCCGACTTCAGAAGCTGATTTTTATTTTTCACTTTTTTGTGATTTATTTTTGTCGAAGTCGGTTTTATTTTTTGTAAAAAAGTTTTTATTTTTCACTTTTTAGTGGTTCACATGTGCTTACCCCTTCACAACGTACCGGCGTGATGTTATGTTATGAACTGGTGTAAACAATAGACAGACATGAGATTTCAGCAATCCCAGTCCATTTGCTATCATATAATGAGGAGTTCCGTTGTCTATCTCCGAAGTTCTTCATCAGATGTTCACCAAATAGTTTTTATAACCTTTGTAGTGAGTACAGGCGTGATATTATGTTGTGTGATGGCGTAAACAATGCTTAGATATGCTATAGCAACAATCGCGGTTAATCTGCTGTTATTTATTGAAGAGTTCCCCCGATTTCTACAAGATCCCATCATCAGATATTGAAATGGTGACAATGGGACCACACGGGAAGCACCAGCTTTCAAATGAAAAAAGAATCATGAAAATCAGTTCACCCAGTCGCAAGTTATGAGTGAACAAACATAAAAAAAAAAAAAAAAAAAAAAAAAAATACAGTCGAATTGATAACCTCCTCCTTTTTTTGAAGTCGGTTAAAAATAAGGAATGAGTACATAAGAGGAAGTCTGAAAGTGGCGCCGGTGAATGAAAAGTTGATGGGTAATCGATTGTCGTGGTATGGAGATGTTATGCGAAGGAATGAAGGAAATGTTGTGAGGAAAATGTTGAGTATGAATGTAGATGGTTATAAAAGGAGAGGAAGGCCAAAGAAACGATGGATGGACTGTGTGAAGGATGATATGGCTAGAAAGGAGGTGACTGCTGAGATGACGAGAAATAGGGAAGTATGGAAGAAGAAGACATGTTGCGCCGACACCAAATAGATTGGGATAAGGGCAGGAGAATGATGATGACCGGTCCTTGCCAATTTTCCACCACGAAATTGTCGAGTGAAAACTTACACACAAAGGTGGGGATTTTTTTGGAGTGTGGGAAATCATCAAATGAGTCCTCCCGCTCTGGGCGGAGCGGAAGGGAGTGTCAGACTTCTCAGTAGAAGTTACTAGTCAGGACTAGTAACCACCCATGTTCCATCAGAGCCCTTTGTGTCTGGGGCTGCGGTATCTCTTTCGAACAACACGCAGCCCAGTAGGGTGAGTTAAATTTTCTTTCTATTTATCCAAGGCAGGGCAAAGGTCTCAATGTGTCAACTCCATACACATAGGTAGGCATGTTCTTTGTGAGGCGCCCTGCTTTCAATGGGTGTTTCTTTAACTTCTGCCCTAATAAGGGGATTATATCATCCCTGTAAACCCCGAAGAGGTCTACTCGCGTGATATTATGAAAAGATGTTAAACACTTACAATAGCAGTAACTGCTACAATAACGATCCCTTCCTTCAGTGAGTAACCACACACATCGTTTACTACACAACACGTTGGAACAAAGTCGTAACTATCTTGAGATATTTCTTGCATTTTACAAAAATACAAAATTAAATAAATTGAACAAAAACCATAGTCAAAAACATTGATGATATATTAAATTGTCATGTATGTCTACAGATATCTAACTAATTCCATGAAATGAGGTTTCAATTAATAAGGTAGATATAGTTCCTTCTTGTTACGCAGGATACATGGTAGCCAAGACCTCAGGCTCAATCACAATAAAGTTAGGTAGGTACCTACCTACAGTAATTCCCATGACAGTTAAAGGATAAAAAGTAAATAATAGCAACATTACGCATTTTTTTTAAGTGGGTTTCGGAAGATCTCTGTTGGTCTGGTGAGCCCGTCAAACCAGGTAGACTCGTGAAGGATTTGAACCTCCGACCTCCGATGCGATGCTTTGTTTGCGAATAATATCGGCGCTCTACCAACTGAGCTAACGAGTCCTGTTGATATTACTATAAAACAACGACCACTCTCATCAATATGACGTCACGATTACTCTCTCGCTGAACAGTATCAACAAAGAGGTGTCAGATGCTAGATGCTATCAACAGCTACCTAACTTTACCTACGGACAACGGTCAAATATACTACAAAAACAAAAGTCCTTCCACTTTCAATCATGGCGGCCAGTGGAGTCGAGCAATTGACTCGGAAAATATGAAAGTGGCAAACACAGGTGTACCCTCTATTTCTTTACCCCCATAACGTGCCCACCGAGACACGGGGGTGTCGAACCACCAGTGTCCAAACTGCGGAAGAAATTGGTAATGCAAAAACCCGACCTGAGAATTGAACTCAGGTCCGTGTGGTCAACAGTCACGTTTGTGACCACGAAAACATTGGGCTTATTGAATTGGGCAGTTGCTTGCATTCTTAATGTTTAACTTTGTGTAGTGTCTGGGTCACCATGATACTGACTGTGCTTTGTTTAGGACCCGCTGTTAAATCGAACAGTTTTTTTGTTGCGTGAGCTAAATTATGAACTAGAATTTGGTAGATAAAAATTTAAAAAAAATTGCAAAAGATCGACTCGTGAAGGATTCGAACCTCCGACCTCCGATGGATTATTTGGATTATCGGCGCTCTACCAACTGAGCCAACGAGTCTTATTGTTTTGATGTAAAAATGTCGAATGCTTACCTAGACGTACATACATAATATGGCGCAATCACAAAAACATATTTAACGTTTACATAGTGCATAGCATCCTGACTATAATTATCATCAAAATGATGATCTGAACCTCAAAATATTACCTGAGGAACCATCTAATACAGGGTCTCGAACCGAAGCATTTGAAATCGTAGCTTAGTTGGAACTCACAGAAAGCCTTCGAACATAGTCGTACGGTGCAAGAACCACCTTCACATATGAAGGTGCCAAGAAGAACAGACATGTTTCGCTTTAAGAAGTCAAGACTGGATACATGTTAAATAAAATTACTGCAGTAAAAGAATACTTGCTTTAATACGAAACTGCCAAAAGGATCGACTCGTGAAGGATTTGAACCTCCGACCTCCGATGCGATGCTTTGTTTGGGAATTATATCGGCGCTCTACCAACTGAGCTAACGAGTCCTGTTGATATTACTATAAAACAACGACCACTCTCATCAATATGACGTCACGATTACTCTCTCGCTGAACAGTATCAACAAAGAGGTGTCAGATGCTAGATGCTATCAACAGCTACCTAACTTTACCTACGGACAACGGTCAAATATACTACAAAAACAAAAGTCCTTCCGCTTCTCCGGCTGACTAAGCTGCAACTACGCACAGTGACGGCTGCCATCACTGGACACGGTACTTTTAATAAGCACCTCTTTGTTATAGGTGTCACAGATAGTCCTCTGTGTCGAGCCTGCATGGAGGAAGAAGAAACAGCCGCCCACGTGCTACTGCACTGTCCGGGCGTTGCCCGGTATAGGACCAAGTACTTCGGTGACCCAGGTACTCTCCGCGAGATTGCCAGTAACACCAAGGGACTGCTGGCTTTTCTCGGGGAGCTAGGGTGGATCGAGTGATATTCCCACCTGCACGCAAAATACGCGCATCGAACGTGGAGTTGCGGACACTAGCCCGTCGTACTTATACTTATACTCCCTTCCCCTTGGACCTCGAACACGAGCAGACGTGTAATAGACCCCGCGCAGTTTTATTTTAATTATAATTCACAAAAAAATCCAATTTTATTCTTCACTAAATAATAGGACTACATAGCTCAAAGGAGTATTAGTCTACGGGCAGTTGCGAACACTCTGTACGCACGCACACCAACGCTGTACGCGGGCTTGCGTCACGCCCTCTGCGCGAGAGCAGTCCCGAGGTATAATTGCTGTCCTAGTCGTGCGCGCCGCACGCCGCCTCTACGTGTCCGCCGGCCGCCGCCTCTACGTGTTCGCCGGCCGCCGCTTACATTCTGCGCTCCTGGTACTCGCTGCTGCGGACTATCGTGTCACGCCCCGCCTGCGCCTGTTTGCGACGCTCCGACTCCTGACTACCGTTGTACAACAGTTGCCTATACCTGCACGCCTAGTACTCGTGGCGTGAATTTGAAGTTATTGTGGTTCCGGACGCGGACATGGATTAAAGAAACATCATGGGTGAGTGGTAATTTAATTAAGTAATTACTCACGTTCGCATAGTCTGCGCTGACACATATGAAAGGAGAGTAATAAATATCACTCCATTGATGTACGTCCGGCCACTCAACAAAAACATTGATTTGCTAATAGTTCTGCTTGCCTGGTATTTTTTAATAGAGTAGAGAATAATTATGCTACTCAGCCGCTCTCCGCCTGTCACTCCGACGACACCGACCCCACTGCCCGCGATATCTGGCACCGGGGCAGACAACATAACATCTACATCGGTAAGATCTACCTTACATGACCCATCGTTGCACCAATGTCCTCCAGCGCCTGACCAACATGCTTCAGCGCCTGACCTGTCACTCGATTCTAACGTCACGGGTCGTAAAAAGAGAAAGCTCGTAGGAGCAGATGACACTGCATCCGTGGAGCTTACTAGGACCATGCTTGCTACCTTCTCCAGTAAACAGGAAACTCAGTTCGAGGGTATGATGCTCAAGATTAATAATATTATTGAACAAAATATTGAGCTGAAATTGAGTGTTGAGGTAATGTCAGCCAAGTACGACGAGTTTTTGGGCCGTATATCGTCCTTAGAAGTTGAGAAAAAAGAGGATAAAAAGATGATCCGACAACTTGAGGATAAGATTGAGCATTTGGAGCGCAACGCGAGGGCCACTGAAATAGAAATACGAAACGTACCGAAGTCTGAAGGGGAGACAAAAGATGATCTCTGTGATCTAGTTGTCAACTTGGGACAAACCTTAAACCTAAATATTAGTCAAAGTAACTTAAAAGATATTCACAGAGTAAAATCAAAGGATAGCTCTAACCCAATAATTGTGAACTTCAACTCCGTCATAACTAAAGATAAGGTGATTAAGGGGGTCAAAATGTTCAATAAAAAAAAAGACAAAGGAGGAAAGCTTAACAGTACCCACCTGAAGTTCAGCAACAAACAGCCTATTTATGTGTCAGAAAGACTTACGTTTAAGACGCAGAAATTGTACTACCTAGCCAGAACGCAGCACAAAAACTATGGGTATGACTTTTGTTGGACCTCTTATGGCGTAATATACATGCGAAAGAAAGATGGCGACCCCCAGATCCGCATAAGCTCAGAAGAGGATTTTCTAAGGCTTAGACCTGCTAGTTGTATCTGACTATTGTTACTTTCATTGGATATTTGTTGCATGTTTCCTGAATCCTTTTACTATTGTTTATTTCCATTTTGCATGAATGTAAATCTCGCGCTTACTATATTACATAATATATACACCCGAATACATAAAACACTCTACACAAACAAACATAAAAAACACATTATGACCAAAGTGCCAAATGCCAAATGTTTATTACATTCTCATACGCAGTCACACACTCAAGTTTACACAAACGATATATTGTCCACGAAATGCCATATTATTCACCATTTAAATAAATATATCCATGTTCTGCAGGGCTATTGTGTATCTTTAAATGACAGTGGATAACTTATAATGTCTATCAAATAACTGTCAAATGGTGAGTTTTTAAGAAAAAAATGTACCAAACCATAACCAATTTACAGTTAATCTATGGACATTTCTGATAGCCACTGACGTTAAAAAGATACGCAATAGGGGGGCTGTACATCTCACATAAATCTAATAGCGAAACATTAATTTATAAGAGTAATCTCGTGCCTAAAACTGTGACTTATTTGCTTGCGTTTCACCAATGGCCTCCTTAAATAACATAATTCAAGACATTGATGATGTGTCGGTGGCTAAGTCTTATAGATGTGACCCGGAAACATGTGGCAATTTAATTAATTCTACTTCTAAAACATTGACTGTCATCTCACAAAATATTCGCAGTATATATAAAAATATGGATAGTTTTGTTGTTCATTTGGCTAGGCTTACGTTTAAACCCGATATAATCATTTTAACTGAATGCTGGTTGAGTGAGAACAAATCACCACCACTTTTAGACAATTACTCATGCTACTTTTCCAAGAAAAGTCTAAATCAAAATGATGGAATTGTCATTTATATCACCAGTGACATCAAGTGTACTGTGGAAGAGCCTGATCCTCTTGGGGCAAATTTTTTATTACTTACAATAAACAACGACATTACCATTTTGGCTACGTACAGATCTCCCTCAATTTATTGCATCGACACTTTTTTGAATTCGATTGACCGCATACTTCGTCCTATTAATTGCAATAATATATTATTTATTGGTGATGTAAATATAGACATTAAGCCTGAAAATAATGATAGAAATAGTTCTCCTTATTTAAATCTCACGGCAGAGCTGGGTTTTCTCGCAGGGCATACATTGCCAACTAGATTAAACAATTGTTTGGATCACATCATGATCAAAACAAATAGGTCGGCCACAGTCACAGTCATAGAGTCCACAGTTACAGATCACGATTCGGTTCTTGTTGGTTTGTCATATAAGCGTGAACGAATAAGGAAATCGAACATAATTGTTAAGACAGATTTTAGTGCGACTATAAAACAATTGGAATCTATGGATTTTTCGTTTGTGTCTCCTTCAGCTAATGCTGAAGAAGCTGCAACTGTTTTTACTGATAACTTGACTTCAGCAATCAAATCTAACACGTCCTCTAGTTTTGTTTCTGGTCGTAAAAGAACCATAAAACCATGGATTACACCTGGTTTGGTTCGGTGTATCCGACACCGTGATAGGCTACATGTTAAGATTAGGAAAGATCCCAATAACTCGATTCTCGAAGTCACTTACAAGCGCTACAGAAATTTCTGTAACGCTCTATTACGGAAGCTTAAAATAAATTATGAAAAATCCCTTTTACGAGATGCAAGAACTAGTAAGGAAACGTGGTCAGCTATAAAAACAATCACTGGTACTGCCAAGCAGAAATCTTCCGCTGATGATTTACTGAAAAACAGGAACAGCCCCCACGATGCCGTTGAAGCTGTGAACAATTTTTTTGCGGGTGCTGGAAAGCTACTGCCGACAAGATAAAATGCTCTGATAATCCCGAGATTGCACTGTCCACTTTAAATGACTTCAGTAGACCTCGCGTTCCGAACTCTATGGTACTGCTCCCGCCAGATGAATCGGAAATAGAATCACTTATCATGAATCTTAAAAATGACTCTGCAACGGGCTGGGACTCTATTTCGAGTAAGTTTTTAAAAATGTCCAAACATACACACATCAAAAGTGTCTAGGGATCAACATATATTTTTGCAATAACTTTTCTCCTGATTGATATTAATTAAAATTTTCTTTAAGGATTCATCAAATAAAGTGTTTTCGTTTGTCACAGTAACGATAAACCAAGTCACCTTTGCATTAGTAAAGAAATTTGCCATTTTCCTAATAAAGGGATTTTTGACATTTGAACCACTAACATTAAAGTTCGAAAAAAAGACTGAAATAACACATTTTTCTGATTAAAACCAACGTTATTATGGAGCGGCGACGTCATTTAAGCAGGGAAGAAATGCTCAGAGCCGTGGGAATGATAGAAGCTGGTTCCCGGCAACGTACTGTGGCTTTAGCTCTGAATACAAGTCAGAGTGTTATCAGTCGACTTTGGACACGTTACCGAAGCACTGGTACCGTGGCTGAGCGCCATGGAGGACGGTATCGCTGCACCACACGGAGACAAGACCGATACATTCAAATCTTAACTCGAAGAGCTCCAACAATAACCGCCATGATGTTAGCCGTGAGGCTTCATCACTCTTCAGGGAACTTAATTAGCGACCAAACAGTCAGAAACCGCTTGCATGAAGTGAACCTTCATTCCCAAAGACCGCTACGGGTATCACCTATAGCAATGCACAATCGTAGGATTCGATATCAATGGGCTCCTGAACACAGAAATTGGGCAGAAGAACAATGGCGTTTCGTGTGCTTTTCTGATGAGTCTCGTTTTTACCCGACTACGGCAAAGCCAAAGGAGGGTTATGATTTTGACTGGCTATGTATGTATGTATGTTTGTATGTATGTATGTGTGTATCTTCATCTGTTCCCTCATAGCTTCTAATCTACTTATCGGAACTCGACATATGAGGTATCGTTAGAACCGCCTTAATTTTCCGCTGAACATAGGCTACGTGACGTGTCACAAAAAGCGATTTGGCGCCCTCTAGCGGACAAAAAGTAAGGCTTAAAAAATAAAAATAGAGATAAATACGCCGTGTTTGGTATCATTTGAAAGAGCCTCACTTGTACATTTCCAAAATATTGCTCAAATTTAAAATCACGCCCTCTAGCGGACAAAAAGTCAAGAGTAAAAAAAAATATTTAACACCAAAATTGTTTAAATAAAAAAAGTAAAAAACTAAAACCCGACTACGACAAAAAAAACGACGCTGAAAAAGTATGAAACAAGATTTTCAGGATAGAACAAAAAGAAAAGCCGTAGTCACACGTTATAGGTACCAACCTAAACACTTAAATACCGTGTGACTACGGCGTTTCTTTTTGTTCTATCCTGAAAATCTTGTTTCATACTTTTTCAGCGTCGTTTTTTTTGTCGTAGTCGGGTTTTAGTTTTTTACTTTTTTTATTTGTTGTTGCAACGAACATGGGCGGCCATTCCACAGCGTGATTTGGATGAACTCATTTTGAGTATGCCAAACCGATGTTCTTGTGTTGTTAGTGTTCGCGGTAGAAACACGGATTATTAATTGTTGTTACCCAATAAAATTTTAAAGAAAACTGTTATTTCAGTCTTTTTTTCGAACTTTAATGTTAGTGGTTCAAATGTCAAAAATCCCTTTATTAGGAAAATGGCAAATTTCTTTATTAATGCAAAGGTGACTTGGTTTATCGTTACTGTGACAAACGAAAACACTTTATTTGATGAATCCTTAAAGAAAATTTTAATTAATATCAATCAGGAGAAAAGTTATTGCAAAAATATATGTTGATCCCTAGACACTTTTGATGTGTGTATTATCGTCCCACATTTTACCACGATCGTTAGGCTATGTATAGAGCAGGGCGTTTTTCCTAGTGTTCTTAAAAGGGCGCTTATCACTCCTGTCTACAAGGGTGGGGCTCGAGACAGCGTCACAAACTACAGACCAATTTCTGTGCTGCCAGCGCTCTCTAAAATACTGGAAAAAATATTGAATAACCAACTCATTAAATTTTTAGAAAAAAATAACATATTATCAGACTCCCAATTTGGCTTTAGGGTAGGTAAAAGTACGGATGGAGCTGTTGGCTCGTTGGTAGATTGTATCACGGCTTCTCTTGATAATAAACAGAAGTGTGTCGGAGTCTTTATTGATCTGACCAAAGCTTTTGACACTGTCTCGATCTCTGCTCTTGTTGAAAAGCTGGAAAGGTGTGGAATAAGGGGTACGGTTCTTAAAATCTACACAGACTTTCTATCTGGCCGTCTGCAGAGGGTTAAAGTGGGTAGTGCTGTAAGTTCGGATGTCGCAGTCACGTATGGAGTACCACAGGGTAGCATTCTCGGTCCCAGTCTCTTCCTGATTTATATAAACGACTTATGCCAAATGACATTGAACAAAGGTAAAATATTTACCTATGCCGATGACACAGCCTTGGTGTTTCAGGGAGAGACTTGGGATGAAGTCCAACAAAATGCGGAGGTGGGGCTCCATAAAGTTTGCTTGTGGCTGAAGCATAACCTCTTGACAGTTAACGTGTCTAAAACCTCGTATGTGCAATTCACTAACGCTCGAATAAAACAGCCCAATGTGGTTGTCCGGGTGCACATATGCAAATCTCCTTTCACTCAACAGTGTACGTGTAAAAGTCTGACAAAATCTAAGACGGTTAAGTACCTTGGGGTTCTGTTGGATGAGAAAATATCCTGGCAACCTCATATCGAGATGGTTTCGTCACGAGTCAGGAAACTTACTTGGGTTTTTAAAAATTTGAGGTACGTTGCTGACAGCGATCTTCTGCGATTGGTTTATTATGCATTGGCACAATCAGTTATTGGTTACTGTATTGGGGTTTGGGGAGGTGCATGTAAAACGCATCTCATACGCCTAGAAAGAGCGCAGCGGTCTTTGCTAAAAACGATGCTATTCAAGCCTTACAGATTTCCCACGAAGACATTATACGAGTTGTGCCGCGTGCTGACAGTAAGACAACTTTTCATTTTCCAGATAATTATTAAAAAGCACGTATCTACCCCCTATGATCACGGAAAACTTAGAAATAAGCGAACAACCCCAAACGTAATCGAATCAGTAAAATGTCGCACGGCTTTCGCAAGACGACAGAACGCTTTTCTTTCTGTTAATTTATATAACAAAATTAATAAAATCTTACATTTTTACCCACTAAAACTAAACGACTGTAAACTTAAATTAAAGAATTGGCTACTTACTCTTGATTATGAGGACGTAGAGAAATTAGTAAGTAACTAATATATTTCTACAAAGACACACATCCATTGAACATACCTTTTTCTCATACACATACTCATACATACACACAGGAACCCACTCAAACACACACACACACACACACACAGGAACCCACTCAAACACACACACACACGTACACATATCCCACACACACACAATCATAATTATACACACCTCCTATACACACTTAATGCGATATTGTGATGTAATATAATAATTAAGGAATTATTAAAATTATTATTAAAATTATTATTTTGATGTTTTTACATATATTTTTTAGAATTTAATTTTGTATTTCTGATTGTGATTGTTTTTTACCTCTTTCTTTTCAATTGTATTTTTATAGAACACAAATGCTTGTATTTTCCTATGTTGACATTAGTATTTAAGCCAAATAAAATGGGAGAGGGCGCTGACTCCTGACATACAGGTTCACCTAGTTTAGGAGTCAGAGGCTTCAACAATTTCTGTAAACTGTTATGTCAATAAAGAATTTATTATTATTATTTATTATTACTTATAAGTCCTTCCGCTTTCAATCATGGCGGCCAGTGGAGTCGAGCAATTGACTCGGAAAATATGAAAGTGGCAAACACAGGTGTACCCTCTATTTCTTTACCCCCATAACGTGCCCACCGAGACACGGGGGTGTCGAACCACCAGTGTCCAAACTGCGGAAGAAATTGGTAATGCAAAAACCCGACCTGAGAATTGAACTCAGGTCCGTGTGGTCAGCAGTCACGTTTGTGACCACGAAAACATTGGGCTTATTGAATTGGGCAGTTGCTTGCATTCTTAATGTTTAACTTTGTGTAGTGTCTGGGTCACCATGATACTGACTGTGCTTTGTTTAGGACCCGCTGTTAAATCGGACAGTTTTTTTGTTGCGTGAGCTAAAACATGAACTAGAATTTGGTAGACAAAAATTTAAAAAAAATTGCAAAAGATCGACTCGTGAAGGATTCGAACCTCCGACCTCCGATGGATTATTTGGATTATCGGCGCTCTACCAACTGAGCCAACGAGTCTTATTGTTTTGATGTGAAAATGTCGAATGCTTACCTAGACGTATATACATAATATGGCGCAATCACAAAAAAATATTTAACTTTTACATAGTGCATAGCATCCTGACTATATTATCATCAAAATGACGATCTGAACCTCAAAATATTACCTGAGGAACCATCTAATATACGGTCTCTGACCGAAGCATTTAGAATCGTAGCTGAGTTGGAACTCACAGAAAGCCTTCGAACAAAGTCGTACGGTGCAAGAACCACCTTCACATATGAAGGTGCCAAGAAAAACAGAGATGTTCCGCTTTAAGAAGTCAAGACTAGATACATGTTAAATTAAATTATTGCAGTCAAAAAATACTTTCTTTATTACGAATCTGCCAAAAGGATCGACTCGTGAAGGATTTGAACCTCCGACCTCCGATGCGATGCTTTGTTTGGGAATAATATCGGCGCTCTACCAACTGAGCTAACGAGTCCTGTTGATATTACTATAAAACAACGACCACTCTCATCAATATGACGTCACGTTTACTCTCTCGCTGAACAGTATCAACAAAGAGGTGTCAGATGCTAGATGCTATCAACAGCTACCTAACTTTACCTACGGACAACGGTCAAATATACTACAAAAATAGTAGTCCGTCCGCTTTCAATCATGGCGGCCAGTGGAGTCGAGCAATTGACTCGGAAAATATGAAAGTGGCAAACACAGGTGTACCCTCTATTTCTTTACCCCCATAACGTGCCCACCGAGACACGGGGGTGTCGAACCACCAGTGTCCAAACTGCGGAAGAAATTGATAATACAAAAACCCGACCTGAGAATTAAACTCAGGTCCGTGTGGTCAGCAGTCACGTTTGTGACCACGAAAACATAGGGCTTATTAAATTGGGCAGTTGCTTGCATTCTTAATGTTTAACTTTGTGTAGTGTCTGGGTCACCATGATACTGACTGTGCTTTTTTTAGGACCCGCTGTTAAATCGGACAGTTTTTTTGTTGCGTGAGCTAAAACATGAACTAGAATTTGGTAGACAAAATTTTAAAAAAAATTGCAAAAGATCGACTCGTGAAGGATTCGAACCTCCGACCTCCGATGGATTATTTGGATTATCGGCGCTCTACCAACTGAGCCAACGAGTCTTATTGTTTTGATGTAAAAATGTCGAATGCTTACCTAGACGTACATACATAATATGGCGCAATCACAAAAACATATTTAACGTTTACATAGTGCATAGCATCCTGACTATAATTATCATCAAAATGATGATCTGAACCTCAAAATATTACCTGAGGAACCATCTAATACAGGGTCTCGAACCGAAGCATTTGAAATCGTAGCTTAGTTGCAACTCACAGAAAGCCTTCGAACATAGTCGTACGGTGCAAGAACCACCTTCACATATGAAGGTGCCAAGAAGAACAGACATGTTTCGCTTTAAGAAGTCAAGACTGGATACATGTTAAATAAAATTACTGCAGTAAAAGAATACTTGCTTTAATACGAAACTGCCAAAAGGATCGACTCGTGAAGGATTTGAACCTCCGACCTCCGATGCGATGCTTTGTTTGGGAATTATATCGGCGCTCTACCAACTGAGCTAACGAGTCCTGTTGATATTACTATAAAACAACGACCACTCTCATCAATATGACGTCACGATTACTCTCTCGCTGAACAGTATCAACAAAGAGGTGTCAGATGCTAGATGCTATCAACAGCTACCTAACTTTACCTACGGACAACGGTCAAATATACTACAAAAACAAAAGTCCTTCCGCTTCTCCGGCTGACTAAGCTGCAACTACGCACAGTGACGGCTGCCATCACTGGACACGGTACTTTTAATAAGCACCTCTTTGTTATAGGTGTCACAGATAGTCCTCTGTGTCGAGCCTGCATGGAGGAAGAAGAAACAGCCGCCCACGTGCTTCTGCACTGTCCGGGCGTTGCCTGGTATAGGACCAAGTACTTCGGTGACCCAGGTACTCTCCGCGAGATTGCCAGTAACACCAAGGGACTGCTGGCTTTTCTCGGGGAGCTAGGGTGGATCGAGTGATATTCCCACCTGCACGCAAAATACGCGCATCGAACGTGGAGTTGCGGACACCAGCCCGTCGTACTTATACTTATACTTATAAGTCCTTCCGCTTTCAATCATGGCGGCCAGTGGAGTCGAGCAATTGACTCGGAAAATATGAAAGTGGCAAACACAGGTGTACCCTCTATTTCTTTACCCCCATAACGTGCCCACCGAGACACGGGGGTGTCGAACCACCAGTGTCCAAACTGCGGAAGAAATTGGTAATGCAAAAACCCGACCTGAGAATTGAACTCAGGTCCGTGTGGTCAGCAGTCACGTTTGTGACCACGAAAACATTGGGCTTATTGAATTGGGCAGTTGCTTGCATTCTTAATGTTTAACTTTGTGTAGTGTCTGGGTCACCATGATACTGACTGTGCTTTGTTTAGGACCCGCTGTTAAATCGGACAGTTTTTTTGTTGCGTGAGCTAAAACATGAACTAGAATTTGGTAGACAAAATTTAAAAAAAAATTGCAAAAGATCGACTCGTGAAGGATTCGAACCTCCGACCTCCGATGGATTATTTGGATTATCGGCGCTCTACCAACTGAGCCAACGAGTCTTATTGTTTTGATGTGAAAATGTCGAATGCTTACCTAGACGTATATACATAATATGGCGCAATCACAAAAAAATATTTAACTTTTACATAGTGCATAGCATCCTGACTATAATTATCATCAAAATGACGATCTGAACCTCAAAATATTACCTGAGGAACCATCTAATATACGGTCCCTGACCGAAGCATTTAGAATCGTAGCTGAGTTGGAACTCACAGAAAGCCTTCGAACAAAGTCGTACGGTGCAAGAACCACCTTCACATATGAAGGTGCCAAGAAAAACAGAGATGTTCCGCTTTAAGAAGTCAAGACTAGATACATGTTAAATTAAATTATTGCAGTCAAAAAATACTTTCTTTAATACGAATCTGCCAAAAGGATCGACTCGTGAAGGATTTGAACCTCCGACCTCCGATGCAATGCTTTGTTTGGGAATAATATCGGCGCTCTACCAACTGAGCTAACGAGTCCTGTTGATATTACTATAAAACAACGACCACTCTCATCAATATGACGTCACGATTACTCTCTCGCTGAACAGCATCAACAAAATGGTGACAGATGCAAGATGCTATCAACAGCTACCTAAATTTACCTACGGACAACGGTCAAATATACTACAAAAACAAAAGTCTTTCCGCTTTCAATCATGGCGGCCAGTGGAGTCGAGCAATTGACTCGGAAAATATGAAAGTGGCAAACACAGGTGTACCCTCTATTTCTTTACCCCCATAACGTGCCCACCGATACACGAAGGTGTCGAACCACCAGTGTCCAAACTGCGGAAGAAATTGGTAATGCAAAAGCCCTACCTGAGAATTGAACTCAGGTCCGTGTGGTCAGCAGTCACGTTTGTGACCACGAAAACATTGGGCTTATTGAATTGAGCAGTTTATTGCATTCTTAATGTTTAACTTTGTGTAGTGTCTGGGTCACCATGATACTGACTGTGCTTTGTTTAGGACCCGCTGTTAAATCGGACAGTTTTTTTGTTGCGTGAGCTAAAACATGAACTAGAATTTGGTAGACAAAAATTTAAAAAAAATTGCAAAAGATCGACTCGTGAAGGATTCGAACCTCCGACCTCCGATGGATTATTTGGATTATCGGCGCTCTACCAACTGAGCCAACGAGTCTTATTGTTTTGATGTGAAAATGTCGAATGCTTACCTAGACGTATATACATAATATAGCGCAATCACAAAAAAAATATTTAACTTTTACATAGTGCATAGCATCCTGACTATAATTATCATAGAAATGACGATCTGAACTTCAAAATATTACCTGAGGAACCATCTAATATACGGTCTCTGACCGAAGCATTTAGAATCGTAGCTGAGTTGGAACTCACAGAAAGCCTTCGAACAAAGTCGTACGGTGCAAGAACCACCTTCACATATGAAGGTGCCAAGAAAAACAGAGATGTTCCGCTTTAAGAAGTCAAGACTAGATACATGTTAAATTAAATTATTGCAGTCAAAAAATACTTTCTTTAATACGAATCTGCCAAAAGGATCGACTCGTGAAGGATTTGAACCTCCGACCTCCGATGCGATGCTTTGTTTGGGAATAATATCGGCGCTCTACCAACTGAGCTAACGAGTCCTGTTGATATTACTATAAAACAACGACCACTCTCATCAATATGACGTCACGTTTACTCTCTCGCTGAACAGTATCAACAAAGAGGTGTCAGATGCTAGATGCTATCAACAGCTACCTAACTTTACCTACGGACAACGGTCAAATATACTACAAAAACAAAAGTCCTTCCGCTTTCAATCATGGCGGCCAGTGGAGTCGAGCAATTGACTCGGAAAATATGAAAGTGGCAAACACAGGTGTACCCTCTATTTCTTTACCCCCATAACGTGCCCACCGAGACACGGGGGTGTCGAACCACCAGTGTCCAAACTGCGGAAGAAATTGGTAATGCAAAAGCCCGACCTGAGAATTGAACTCAGGTCCGTGTGGTCAGCAGTCACGTTTGTGACCACGAAAACATTGGGCTTATTGAATTGGGCAGTTGCTTGCATTCTTAATGTTTAACTTTGTGTAGTGTCTGGGTCACCATGATACTGACTGTGCTTTGTTTAGGACCCGCTGTTAAATCGGACAGTTTTTTTGTTGCGTGAGCTAAAACATGAACTAGAATTTGGTAGACAAAATTTAAAAAAAAAATTGCAAAAGATCGACTCGTGAAGGATTCGAACCTCCGACCTCCGATGGATTATTTGGATTATCGGCGCTCTACCAACTGAGCCAACGAGTCTTATTGTTTTGATGTGAAAATGTCGAATGCTTACCTAGACGTATATACATAATATGGCGCAATCACAAAAAAATATTTAACTTTTACATAGTGCATAGCATCCTGACTATAATTATCATCAAAATGACGATCTGAACCTCAAAATATTACCTGAGGAACCATCTAATATACGGTCTCTGACCGAAGCATTTAGAATCGTAGCTGAGTTGGAACTCACAGAAAGCCTTCGAACAAAGTCGTACGGTGCAAGAACCACCTTCACATATGAAGGTGCCAAGAAAAACAGAGATGTTCCGCTTTAAGAAGTCAAGACTAGATACATGTTAAATTAAATTATTGCAGTCAAAAAATACTTTCTTTAATACGAATCTGCCAAAAGGATCGACTCGTGAAGGATTTGAACCTCCGACCTCCGATGCGATGCTTTGTTTGGGAATAATATCGGCGCTCTACCAACTGAGCTAACGAGTCCTGTTGATATTACTATAAAACAACGACCACTCTCATCAATATGACGTCACGATTACTCTCTCGCTGAACAGCATCAACAAAATGGTGACAGATGCAAGATGCTATCAACAGCTACCTAAATTTACCTACGGACAACGGTCAAATATACTACAAAAACAAAAGTCCTTCCGCTTTCAATCATGGCGGCCAGTGGAGTCGAGCAATTGACTCGGAAAATATGAAAGTGGCAAACACAGGTGTACCCTCTATTTCTTTACCCCCATAACGTGCCCACCGATACACGAAGGTGTCGAACCACCAGTGTCCAAACTGCGGAAGAAATTGGTAATGCAAAAACCCGACCTGAGAATTGAACTCAGGTCCGTGTGGTCAGCAGTCACGTTTGTGACCACGAAAACATTGGGCTTATTGAATTGGGCAGTTGCTTGCATTCTTAATGTTTAACTTTGTGTAGTGTCTGGGTCACCATGATACTGACTGTGCTTTGTTTAGGACCCGCTGTTAAATCGGACAGTTTTTTTGTTGCGTGAGCTAAAACATGAACTAGAATTTGGTAGACAAAATTTAAAAAAAAAATTGCAAAAGATCGACTCGTGAAGGATTCGAACCTCCGACCTCCGATGGATTATTTGGATTATCGGCGCTCTACCAACTGAGCCAACGAGTCTTATTGTTTTGATGTGAAAATGTCGAATGCTTACCTAGACGTATATACATAATATGGCGCAATCACAAAAAAATATTTAACTTTTACATAGTGCATAGCATCCTGACTATAATTATCATCAAAATGACGATCTGAACCTCAAAATATTACCTGAGGAACCATCTAATATACGGTCTCTGACCGAAGCATTTAGAATCGTAGCTGAGTTGGAACTCACAGAAAGCCTTCGAACAAAGTCGTACGGTGCAAGAACCACCTTCACATATGAAGGTGCCAAGAAAAACAGAGATGTTCCGCTTTAAGAAGTCAAGACTAGATACATGTTAAATTAAATTATTGCAGTCAAAAAATACTTTCTTTAATACGAATCTGCCAAAAGGATCGACTCGTGAAGGATTTGAACCTCCGACCTCCGATGCGATGCTTTGTTTGGGAATAATATCGGCGCTCTACCAACTGAGCTAACGAGTCCTGTTGATATTACTATAAAACAACGACCACTCTCATCAATATGACGTCACGATTACTCTCTCGCTGAACAGCATCAACAAAATGGTGACAGATGCAAGATGCTATCAACAGCTACCTAAATTTACCTACGGACAACGGTCAAATATACTACAAAAACAAAAGTCCTTCCGCTTTCAATCATGGCGGCCAGTGGAGTCGAGCAATTGACTCGGAAAATATGAAAGTGGCAAACACAGGTGTACCCTCTATTTCTTTACCCCCATAACGTGCCCACCGATACACGAAGGTGTCGAACCACCAGTGTCCAAACTGCGGAAGAAATTGGTAATGCAAAAACCCGACCTGAGAATTGAACTCAGGTCCGTGTGGTCAGCAGTCACGTTTGTGACCACGAAAACATTGGGCTTATTGAATTGGGCAGTTGCTTGCATTCTTAATGTTTAATTTTGAGTTTGTCTGGGTCACCATGATACTGACTGTGCTTTGTTTAGGACCCGCTGTTAAATAGAACAGTTTTTTTGTTGCGTGAGCTAAATTATGAACTAGAATTTGGTAGATAAAAATTGAAAAAAAAAATGCAAAAGATCGACTCGTGAAGGATTCGAACTTCCGACCTCCGATGGATTATTTGAATTATCGGCGCTATACCAACTGAGCCAACGAGTCGTATTGTTTTGATGTGAAAATGTCGAATGCTTACCTAGACGTATATACATAATATGGCGCAATTACAAAAACATATTTAACGTTTACATAGTGCATAGCATCCTGACTATAATTATCATCAAAATGATGATCTGAACCTCAAAATATTACCTGAGGAACCATCTAATATACGGTCTCCGACCGAAGCATTTAGAATTGTAGCTGAGTTGGAACTCACAGAAAGCCTTCGAACATAGTCGTACAGTGCAAGAACCACCTTCACATATGAAGGTGCCAAGAAGAACAGACATGTTTCGCTTTAAGAAGTCAAGACTGGATACATGTTAAATAAAATTACTGCAGTAAAAGAATACTTGCTTTAATACGAAACTGCCAAAAGGATCGACTCGTGAAGGATTTGAACCTCCGACCTCCTATGCGATGCTTTGTTTGGGAATAATATCGGCGCTCTACCAACTGAGCTAACGAGTCCTGTTGATATTACTATAAAACAACGACCACTCTCATCAATATGACGTTACGATTACTCTCTCGCTGAACAGTATCAACAAAGAGGTGTCAGATGCTAGATGCTATCAACAGCTACCTAACTTTACCTACGGACAACGGTCAAATATACTACAAAAACAAAAGTATTTCCGCTTTCAATCATGGCGGCCAGTGGAGTCGAGCAATTGACTCGGAAAATATGAAAGTGGCAAACACAGGTGTACCCTCTATTTCTTTACCCCCATAACGTGCCCACCGAGACACGGGGGTGTCGAACCACCAGTGTCCAAACTGCGAAAGAAATTGGTAATGCAAAAACCCGACCTGAGAATTGAACTCAGGTCCGTGTGGTCAGCAGTCACGTTTGTGACCACGAAAACATTGGGCTTATTGAATTGGGCAGTTGCTTGCATTCTTAATGTTTAACTTTGTGTAGTGTCTGGGTCACCATGAAACTGACTGTGCTTTGTTTAGGACCCGCTGTTAAATCGGACAGTTTTTTTGTTGCGTGAGCTAAAACATGAACTAGAATTTGGTAGACAAAAATTTTAAAAAAATTGCAAAAGATCGACTCGTGAAGGATTCGAACCTCCGACCTCCGATGGATTATTTGGATTATCGGCGTTCTACCAACTGAGCCAACGAGTCTTATTGTTTTGATGTGAAAATGTCGAATGCTTACCTAGACGTATATACACACATCAAAAGTGTCTAGGGATCAACATATATTTTTGCAATAACTTTTCTCCTGATTGATATTAATTAAAATTTTCTTTAAGGATTCATCAAATAAAGTGTTTTCGTTTGTCACAGTAACGATAAACCAAGTCACCTTTGCATTAATAAAGAAATTTGCCATTTTCCTAATAAAGGGATTTTTGACATTTGAACCACTAACATTAAAGTTCGAAAAAAAGACTGAAATAACAGTTTTCTTTAAAATTTTATTGGGTAACTTAAACAATTAATAATCCGTGTTTCTACCGCGAACACTAACATCACAAGAACATCGGTTTGGCATACTCAAAATGAGTTCATCCAAATCACGCTGTGGAATGGCCGCCCATGTTCGTTGCAACAACAAAAAAAGGTCTTCTTGCGACTGGATACCCTCCATATTCGGCAGAGCTCTTCTCTGTAGCATATCCCATGCATGCTCAATCGGGTTCAAGTCTGGCGACTGAGCAGGCCAGGGCAGGACATTGATGTTAGCTGCGGCGAGAGTCTGTCTTACAACTCTTGCGGTGTGCGGTCGTGCATTATCATGCATTAACTGAAATAAGGGACCGATTTGCACTTGTAGAGGAACGATGACGTCTGATACAATCGTCTCAGCATAAATTTGAGCGTTGAGGTTGCCTCTGATCCAAATCAACTCAGTTCTTCCGCCGATCCAAATACCCGCCCATACCATGATGGTTCCACCACTATAAGGATGGACTTCCTGGCGGGATTTTAATCGCTGTTGGCGTCCAGGGGTTCTCCAGTGTCGTATACGTCTTGTATCCGGTCTCATACCAAAACGAGACTCATCAGAAAAGCACACGAAACGCCATTGTTCTTCTGCCCAATTTCTGTGTTCAAGAGCCCATTGATATCGAATCCTACGATTGTGCATTGCTATAGGTGGTACCCGTAGCGGTCTTCGGGAATGAAGGTTCACTTCATGCAAGCGGTTTCTGACTGTTTGGTCGCTAATTAAGTTCCCTGAAGAGTGATGAAGCCTCACGGCTAACATCATGGCGGTTATTGTTGGAGCTCTTCGAGTTAAGATTTGAATGTATCGGTCTTGTCTCCGTGTGGTGCAGCGATACCGTCCTCCATGGCGCTCAGCCACGGTACCAGTGCTTCGGTAACGTGCCCAAAGTCGACTGATAACACTCTGACTTGTATTCAGAGCTAAAGCCACAGTACGTTGCCGGGAACCAGCTTCTATCATTCCCACGGCTCTGAGCATTTCTTCCCTGCTTAAATGACGTCGCCGCTCCATAATAACGTTGGTTTTAATCAGTAGTAGGGAAACAGTAGCACTAATAATGTCTTCAATGCGTTGTATGTTTTTATAGGGAAAATATTGACAGCTGATTTTCATCTTTTACTCGAATTTGATTGACAGTTCCTGATTCAAATTATGAAATGCACCAAAAAGGATCCATATAAATTTATAAAATCATAAATTTATTACAAAGCCACATCTCAATCTCAAGAAATCCGTATAAAAATGCTTGATCCCTAGACACTTTTGATGTGTGTACATAATATGGCGCAATCACAAAAAAATATTTAACTTTTACATAGTGCATAGCATCCTGACTATAATTATCATCAAAATGACGATCTGAACCTCAAAATATTACCTGAGGAACCATCTAATATACGGTCTCCGACCGAAGCATTTAGAATCGTAGCTGAGTTGGAACTCCCAGAAAGCCTTCGAACAAAGTCGTACGGTGCAAGAACCACCTTCACATATGAAGGTGCCAAGAAAAACAGAGATGTTCCGCTTTAAGAAGTCAAGACTAGATACATGTTAAATTAAATTATTGCAGTCAAAAAATACTTTCTTTATTACGAATCTGCCAAAAGGATCGACTCGTGAAGGATTTGAACCTCCGACCTCCGATGCGATGCTTTGTTTGGGAATAATATCGGCGCTCTACCAACTGAGCTAACGAGTCCTGTTGATATTACTATAAAACAACGACCACTCTCATCAATATGACGTCACGTTTACTCTCTCGCTGAACAGTATCAACAAAGAGGTGTCAGATGCTAGATGCTATCAACAGCTACCTAACTTTACCTACGGACAACGGTCAAATATACTACAAAAACAAAAGTCCTTCCGCTTTCAATCATGGCGGCCAGTGGAGTCGAGCAATTGACTCGGAAAATATGAAAGTGGCAAACACAGGTGTACCCTCTATTTCTTTACCCCCATAACGTGCCCACCGAGACACGGGGGTGTCGAACCACCAGTGTCCAAACTGCGGAAGAAATTGGTAATGCAAAAGCCCGACCTGAGAATTGAACTCAGGTCCGTGTGGTCAGCAGTCACGTTTGTGACCACGAAAACATTGGGCTTATTGAATTGGGCAGTTGCTTGCATTCTTAATGTTTAACTTTGTGTAGTGTCTGGGTCACCATGATACTGACTGTGCTTTGTTTAGGACCCGCTGTTAAATCGGACAGTTTTTTTTTTGCGTGAGCTAAAACATGAACTAGAATTTGGTAGACAAAATTTTAAAAAAAATTGCAAAAGATCGACTCGTGAAGGATTCGAACCTCCGACCTCCGATGGATTATTTGGATTATCGGCGCTCTACCAACTGAGCCAACGAGTCTTATTGTTTTGATGTGAAAATGTCGAATGCTTACCTAGACGTATATACATAATATGGCGCAATCACAAAAAAATATTTAACTTTTACATAGTGCATAGCATCCTGACTATAATTATCATCAAAATGACGATCTGAACCTCAAAATATTACCTGAGGAACCATCTAATATACGGTCTCTGACCGAAGCATTTAGAATCGTAGCTGAGTTGGAACTCACAGAAAGCCTTCGAACAAAGTCGTACGGTGCAAGAACCACCTTCACATATGAAGGTGCCAAGAAAAACAGAGATGTTCCGCTTTAAGAAGTCAAGACTAGATACATGTTAAATTAAATTATTGCAGTCAAAAAATACTTTCTTTAATACGAATCTGCCAAAGGATCGACTCGTGAAGGATTTGAACCTCCGACCTCCGATGCGATGCTTTGTTTGGGAATAATATCGGCGCTCTACCAACTGAGCTAACGAGTCCTGTTGATATTACTATAAAACAACGACCACTCTCATCAATATGACGTCACGATTACTCTCTCGCTGAACAGCATCAACAAAATGGTGACAGATGCAAGATGCTATCAACAGCTACCTAAATTTACCTACGGACAACGGTCAAATATACTACAAAAACAAAAGTCTTTCCGCTTTCAATCATGGCGGCCAGTGGAGTCGAGCAATTGACTCGGAAAATATGAAAGTGGCAAACACAGGTGTACCCTCTATTTCTTTACCCCCATAACGTGCCCACCGATACACGAAGGTGTCGAACCACCAGTGTCCAAACTGCGGAAGAAATTGGTAATGCAAAAGCCCTACCTGAGAATTGAACTCAGGTCCGTGTGGTCAGCAGTCACGTTTGTGACCACGAAAACATTGGGCTTATTGAATTGAGCAGTTGATTGCATTCTTAATGTTTAACTTTGTGTAGTGTCTGGGTCACCATGATACTGACTGTGCTTTGTTTAGGACCCGCTGTTAAATCGGACAGTTTTTTTGTTGCGTGAGCTAAAACATGAACTAGAATTTGGTAGACAAAAATTTAAAAAAAATTGCAAAAGATCGACTCGTGAAGGATTCGAACCTCCGACCTCCGATGGATTATTTGGATTATCGGCGCTCTACCAACTGAGCCAACGAGTCTTATTGTTTTGATGTGAAAATGTCGAATGCTTACCTAGACGTATATACATAATATGGCGCAATCACAAAAAAATATTTAACTTTTACATAGTGCATAGCATCCTGACTATAATTATCATAGAAATGACGATCTGAACTTCAAAATATTACCTGAGGAACCATCTAATATACGGTCTCTGACCGAAGCATTTAGAATCGTAGCTGAGTTGGAACTCACAGAAAGCCTTCGAACAAAGTCGTACGGTGCAAGAACCACCTTCACATATGAAGGTGCCAAGAAAAACAGAGATGTTCCGCTTTAAGAAGTCAAGACTAGATACATGTTAAATTAAATTATTGCAGTCAAAAAATACTTTCTTTAATACGAATCTGCAGAAAGGATCGACTCGTGAAGGATTTGAACCTCCGACCTCCGATGCGATGCTTTGTTTGGGAATAATATCGGCGCTCTACCAACTGAGCTAACGAGTCCTGTTGATATTACTATAAAACAACGACCACTCTCATCAATATGACGTCACGTTTACTCTCTCGCTGAACAGTATCAACAAAGAGGTGTCAGATGCTAGATGCTATCAACAGCTACCTAACTTTACCTACGGACAACGGTCAAATATACTACAAAAACAAAAGTCCTTCCGCTTTCAATCATGGCGGCCAGTGGAGTCGAGCAATTGACTCGGAAAATATGAAAGTGGCAAACACAGGTGTACCCTCTATTTCTTTACCCCCATAACGTGCCCACCGAGACACGGGGGTGTCGAACCACCAGTGTCCAAACTGCGGAAGAAATTGGTAATGCAAAAGCCCGACCTGAGAATTGAACTCAGGTCCGTGTGGTCAGCAGTCACGTTTGTGACCACGAAAACATTGGGCTTATTGAATTGGGCAGTTGCTTGCATTCTTAATGTTTAACTTTGTGTAGTGTCTGGGTCACCATGATACTGACTGTGCTTTGTTTAGGACCCGCTGTTAAATCGGACAGTTTTTTTGTTCATCATCATCATCATTTCAGCCGAAAGACGTCCACTGCTGGACATAGGCCTCCCCTAAGTGTAATTTTTGCTTAGGGGGGGGTTGCCATAATCGCCACGCTTGGCAGGCGGGTTGGCGATCGCAGTACGGTCGATACAAAAAGCACAGAGAACGCTGCTGCCCATTCTCTGGTACATCCCTTAGTCGCCTCTTACGACACCCACGGGAAGATATGGGATGGTGCTATTCTTAGCGTCCGACACCATACGGAACCAACGGTTTTTTTGTTGCGTGAGCTAAAACATGAACTAGAATTTGGTAGACAAAATTTAAAAAAAAATTGCAAAAGACGACTCGTGAAGGATTCGAACCTCCGACCTCCGATGGATTATTTGGATTATCGGCGCTCTACCAACTGAGCCAACGAGTCTTATTGTTTTGATGTGAAAATGTCGAATGCTTACCTAGACGTATATACATAATATGGCGCAATCACAAAAAAAATATTTAACTTTTACATAGTGCATAGCATCCTGACTATAATTATCATCAAAATGACGATCTGAACCTCAAAATATTACCTGAGGAACCATCTAATATACGGTCTCTGACCGAAGCATTTAGAATCGTAGCTGAGTTGGAACTCACAGAAAGCCTTCGAACAAAGTCGTACGGTGCAAGAACCACCTTCACATATGAAGGTGCCAAGAAAAACAGAGATGTTCCGCTTTAAGAAGTCAAGACTAGATACATGTTAAATTAAATTATTGCAGTCAAAAAATACTTTCTTTAATACGAATCTGCCAAAAGGATCGACTCGTGAAGGATTTGAACCTCCGACCTCCGATGCGATGCTTTGTTTGGGAATAATATCGGCGCTCTACCAACTGAGCTAACGAGTCCTGTTGATATTACTATAAAACAACGACCACTCTCATCAATATGACGTCACGATTACTCTCTCGCTGAACAGCATCAACAAAATGGTGACAGATGCAAGATGCTATCAACAGCTACCTAAATTTACCTACGGACAACGGTCAAATATACTACAAAAACAAAAGTCTTTCCGCTTTCAATCATGGCGGCCAGTGGAGTCGAGCAATTGACTCGGAAAATATGAAAGTGGCAAACACAGGTGTACCCTCTATTTCTTTACCCCCATAACGTGCCCACCGATACACGAAGGTGTCGAACCACCAGTGTCCAAACTGCGGAAGAAATTGGTAATGCAAAAGCCCTACCTGAGAATTGAACTCAGGTCCGTGTGGTCAGCAGTCACGTTTGTGACCACGAAAACATTGGGCTTATTGAATTGAGCAGTTGATTGCATTCTTAATGTTTAACTTTGTGTAGTGTCTGGGTCACCATGATACTGACTGTGCTTTGTTTAGGACCCGCTGTTAAATCGGACAGTTTTTTTGTTGCGTGAGCTAAAACATGAACTAGAATTTGGTAGACAAAAATTTAAAAAAAATTGCAAAAGATCGACTCGTGAAGGATTCGAACCTCCGACCTCCGATGGATTATTTGGATTATCGGCGCTCTACCAACTGAGCCAACGAGTCTTATTGTTTTGATGTGAAAATGTCGAATGCTTACCTAGACGTATATACATAATATGGCGCAATCACAAAAAAATATTTAACTTTTACATAGTGCATAGCATCCTGACTATAATTATCATAGAAATGACGATCTGAACTTCAAAATATTACCTGAGGAACCATCTAATATACGGTCTCTGACCGAAGCATTTAGAATCGTAGCTGAGTTGGAACTCACAGAAAGCCTTCGAACAAAGTCGTACGGTGCAAGAACCACCTTCACATATGAAGGTGCCAAGAAAAACAGAGATGTTCCGCTTTAAGAAGTCAAGACTAGATACATGTTAAATTAAATTATTGCAGTCAAAAAATACTTTCTTTAATACGAATCTGCAGAAAGGATCGACTCGTGAAGGATTTGAACCTCCGACCTCCGATGCGATGCTTTGTTTGGGAATAATATCGGCGCTCTACCAACTGAGCTAACGAGTCCTGTTGATATTACTATAAAACAACGACCACTCTCATCAATATGACGTCACGTTTACTCTCTCGCTGAACAGTATCAACAAAGAGGTGTCAGATGCTAGATGCTATCAACAGCTACCTAACTTTACCTACGGACAACGGTCAAATATACTACAAAAACAAAAGTCCTTCCGCTTTCAATCATGGCGGCCAGTGGAGTCGAGCAATTGACTCGGAAAATATGAAAGTGGCAAACACAGGTGTACCCTCTATTTCTTTACCCCCATAACGTGCCCACCGAGACACGGGGGTGTCGAACCACCAGTGTCCAAACTGCGGAAGAAATTGGTAATGCAAAAGCCCGACCTGAGAATTGAACTCAGGTCCGTGTGGTCAGCAGTCACGTTTGTGACCACGAAAACATTGGGCTTATTGAATTGGGCAGTTGCTTGCATTCTTAATGTTTAACTTTGTGTAGTGTCTGGGTCACCATGATACTGACTGTGCTTTGTTTAGGACCCGCTGTTAAATCGGACAGTTTTTTTGTTCATCATCATCATCATTTCAGCCGAAAGACGTCCACTGCTGGACATAGGCCTCCCCTAAGTGTAATTTTTGCTTAGGGGGGGGTTGCCATAATCGCCACGCTTGGCAGGCGGGTTGGCGATCGCAGTACGGTCGATACAAAAAGCACAGAGAACGCTGCTGCCCATTCTCTGGTACATCCCTTAGTCGCCTCTTACGACACCCACGGGAAGATATGGGATGGTGCTATTCTTAGCGTCCGACACCATACGGAACCAACGGTTTTTTTGTTGCGTGAGCTAAAACATGAACTAGAATTTGGTAGACAAAATTTAAAAAAAAATTGCAAAAGACGACTCGTGAAGGATTCGAACCTCCGACCTCCGATGGATTATTTGGATTATCGGCGCTCTACCAACTGAGCCAACGAGTCTTATTGTTTTGATGTGAAAATGTCGAATGCTTACCTAGACGTATATACATAATATGGCGCAATCACAAAAAAAATATTTAACTTTTACATAGTGCATAGCATCCTGACTATAATTATCATCAAAATGACGATCTGAACCTCAAAATATTACCTGAGGAACCATCTAATATACGGTCTCTGACCGAAGCATTTAGAATCGTAGCTGAGTTGGAACTCACAGAAAGCCTTCGAACAAAGTCGTACGGTGCAAGAACCACCTTCACATATGAAGGTGCCAAGAAAAACAGAGATGTTCCGCTTTAAGAAGTCAAGACTAGATACATGTTAAATTAAATTATTGCAGTCAAAAAATACTTTCTTTAATACGAATCTGCCAAAAGGATCGACTCGTGAAGGATTTGAACCTCCGACCTCCGATGCGATGCTTTGTTTGGGAATAATATCGGCGCTCTACCAACTGAGCTAACGAGTCCTGTTGATATTACTATAAAACAACGACCACTCTCATCAATATGACGTCACGATTACTCTCTCGCTGAACAGCATCAACAAAATGGTGACAGATGCAAGATGCTATCAACAGCTACCTAAATTTACCTACGGACAACGGTCAAATATACTACAAAAACAAAAGTCTTTCCGCTTTCAATCATGGCGGCCAGTGGAGTCGAGCAATTGACTCGGAAAATATGAAAGTGGCAAACACAGGTGTACCCTCTATTTCTTTACCCCCATAACGTGCCCACCGATACACGAAGGTGTCGAACCACCAGTGTCCAAACTGCGGAAGAAATTGGTAATGCAAAAGCCCTACCTGAGAATTGAACTCAGGTCCGTGTGGTCAGCAGTCACGTTTGTGACCACGAAAACATTGGGCTTATTGAATTGAGCAGTTGATTGCATTCTTAATGTTTAACTTTGTGTAGTGTCTGGGTCACCATGATACTGACTGTGCTTTGTTTAGGACCCGCTGTTAAATCGGACAGTTTTTTTGTTGCGTGAGCTAAAACATGAACTAGAATTTGGTAGACAAAAATTTAAAAAAAATTGCAAAAGATCGACTCGTGAAGGATTCGAACCTCCGACCTCCGATGGATTATTTGGATTATCGGCGCTCTACCAACTGAGCCAACGAGTCTTATTGTTTTGATGTGAAAATGTCGAATGCTTACCTAGACGTATATACATAATATGGCGCAATCACAAAAAAATATTTAACTTTTACATAGTGCATAGCATCCTGACTATAATTATCATAGAAATGACGATCTGAACTTCAAAATATTACCTGAGGAACCATCTAATATACGGTCTCTGACCGAAGCATTTAGAATCGTAGCTGAGTTGGAACTCACAGAAAGCCTTCGAACAAAGTCGTACGGTGCAAGAACCACCTTCACATATGAAGGTGCCAAGAAAAACAGAGATGTTCCGCTTTAAGAAGTCAAGACTAGGTACATGTTAAATTAAATTATTGCAGTCAAAAAATACTTTCTTTAATACGAATCTGCAGAAAGGATCGACTCGTGAAGGATTTGAACCTCCGACCTCCGATGCGATGCTTTGTTTGGGAATAATATCGGCGCTCTACCAACTGAGCTAACGAGTCCTGTTGATATTACTATAAAACAACGACCACTCTCATCAATATGACGTCACGTTTACTCTCTCGCTGAACAGTATCAACAAAGAGGTGTCAGATGCTAGATGCTATCAACAGCTACCTAACTTTACCTACGGACAACGGTCAAATATACTACAAAAACAAAAGTCCTTCCGCTTTCAATCATGGCGGCCAGTGGAGTCGAGCAATTGACTCGGAAAATATGAAAGTGGCAAACACAGGTGTACCCTCTATTTCTTTACCCCCATAACGTGCCCACCGAGACACGGGGGTGTCGAACCACCAGTGTCCAAACTGCGGAAGAAATTGGTAATGCAAAAGCCCGACCTGAGAATTGAACTCAGGTCCGTGTGGTCAGCAGTCACGTTTGTGACCACGAAAACATTGGGCTTATTGAATTGGGCAGTTGCTTGCATTCTTAATGTTTAACTTTGTGTAGTGTCTGGGTCACCATGATACTGACTGTGCTTTGTTTAGGACCCGCTGTTAAATCGGACAGTTTTTTTGTTCATCATCATCATCATTTCAGCCGAAAGACGTCCACTGCTGGACATAGGCCTCCCCTAAGTGTAATTTTTGCTTAGGGGGGGGTTGCCATAATCGCCACGCTTGGCAGGCGGGTTGGCGATCGCAGTACGGTCGATACAAAAAGCACAGAGAACGCTGCTGCCCATTCTCTGGTACATCCCTTAGTCGCCTCTTACGACACCCACGGGAAGATATGGGATGGTGCTATTCTTAGCGTCCGACACCATACGGAACCAACGGTTTTTTTGTTGCGTGAGCTAAAACATGAACTAGAATTTGGTAGACAAAATTTAAAAAAAAATTGCAAAAGATCGACTCGTGAAGGATTCGAACCTCCGACCTCCGATGGATTATTTAGATTATCGGCGCTCTACCAACTGAGCCAACGAGTCTTATTGTTTTGATGTGAAAATGTCGAATGCTTACCTAGACGTATATACATAATATGGCGCAATCACAAAAAAAATATTTAACTTTTACATAGTGCATAGCATCCTGACTATAATTATCATCAAAATGACGATCTGAACCTCAAAATATTACCTGAGGAACCATCTAATATACGGTCTCTGACCGAAGCATTTAGAATCGTAGCTGAGTTGGAACTCACAGAAAGCCTTCGAACAAAGTCGTACGGTGCAAGAACCACCTTCACATATGAAGGTGCCAAGAAAAACAGAGATGTTCCGCTTTAAGAAGTCAAGACTAGATACATGTTAAATTAAATTATTGCAGTCAAAAAATACTTTCTTTAATACGAATCTGCCAAAAGGATCGACTCGTGAAGGATTTGAACCTCCGACCTCCGATGCGATGCTTTGTTTGGGAATAATATCGGCGCTCTACCAACTGAGCTAACGAGTCCTGTTGATATTACTATAAAACAACGACCACTCTCATCAATATGACGTCACGATTACTCTCTCGCTGAACAGCATCAACAAAATGGTGACAGATGCAAGATGCTATCAACAGCTACCTAAATTTACCTACGGACAACGGTCAAATATACTACAAAAACAAAAGTCCTTCCGCTTTCAATCATGGCGGCCAGTGGAGTCGAGCAATTGACTCGGAAAATATGAAAGTGGCAAACACAGGTGTACCCTCTATTTCTTTACCCCCATAACGTGCCCACCGATACACGAAGGTGTCGAACCACCAGTGTCCAAACTGCGGAAGAAATTGGTAATGCAAAAACCCGACCTGAGAATTGAACTCAGGTCCGTGTGGTCAGCAGTCACGTTTGTGACCACGAAAACATTGGGCTTATTGAATTGGGCAGTTGCTTGCATTCTTAATGTTTAATTTTGAGTTTGTCTGGGTCACCATGATACTGACTGTGCTTTGTTTAGGACCCGCTGTTAAATCGAACAGTTTTTTTGTTGCGTGAGCTAAATTATGAACTAGAATTTGGTAGATAAAAATTGAAAAAAAAAATGCAAAAGATCGACTCGTGAAGGATTCGAACTTCCGACCTCCGATGGATTATTTGGATTATCGGCGCTCTACCAACTGAGCCAACGAGTCTTATTGTTTTGATGTGAAAATGTCGAATGCTTACCTAGACGTATATACATAATATGGCGCAATTACAAAAACATATTTAACGTTTACATAGTGCATAGCATCCTGACTATAATTATCATCAAAATGATGATCTGAACCTCAAAATATTACCTGAGGAACCATCTAATATACGGTCTCCGACCGAAGCATTTAGAATTGTAGCTGAGTTGGAACTCACAGAAAGCCTTCGAACATAGTCGTACAGTGCAAGAACCACCTTCACATATGAAGGTGCCAAGAAGAACAGACATGTTTCGCTTTAAGAAGTCAAGACTGGATACATGTTAAATAAAATTACTGCAGTAAAAGAATACTTGCTTTAATACGAAACTGCCAAAAGGATCGACTCGTGAAGGATTTGAACCTCCGACCTCCTATGCGATGCTTTGTTTGGGAATAATATCGGCGCTCTACCAACTGAGCTAACGAGTCCTGTTGATATTACTATAAAACAACGACCACTCTCATCAATTTGACGTTACGATTACTCTCTCGCTGAACAGTATCAACAAAGAGGTGTCAGATGCTAGATGCTATCAACAGCTACCTAACTTTACCTACGGACAACGGTCAAATATACTACAAAAACAAAAGTATTTCCGCTTTCAATCATGGCGGCCAGTGGAGTCGAGCAATTGACTCGGAAAATATGAAAGTGGCAAACACAGGTGTACCCTCTATTTCTTTACCCCCATAACGTGCCCACCGAGACACGGGGGTGTCGAACCACCAGTGTCCAAACTGCGGAAGAAATTGGTAATGCAAAAACCCGACCTGAGAATTGAACTCAGGTCCGTGTGGTCAGCAGTCACGTTTGTGACCACGAAAACATTGGGCTTATTGAATTGGGCAGTTGCTTGCATTCTTAATGTTTAACTTTGTGTAGTGTCTGGGTCACCATGATACTGACTGTGCTTTGTTTAGGACCCGCTGTTAAATCGGACAGTTTTTTTGTTGCGTGAGCTAAAACATGAACTAGAATTTGGTAGACAAAAATTTTAAAAAAATTGCAAAAGATCGACTCGTGAAGGATTCGAACCTCCGATGGATTACTTGGATTATCGGCGCTCTACCAACTGAGCCAACGAGTCTTATTGTTTTGATGTGGAAATGTCGAATGCTTACCTAGACGTATATACATAATATGGCGCAATCACAAAAAAATATTTAACTTTTACATAGTGCATAGCATCCTGACTATAATTATCATCAAAATGACGATCTGAACCTCAAAATATTACCTGAGGAACCATCTAATATACGGTCTCTGACCGAAGCATTTAGAATCGTAGCTGAGTTGGAACTCACAGAAAGCCTTCGAACAAAGTCGTACGGTGCAATAACCACCTTCACATATGAAGGTGCCAAGAAAAACAGAGATGTTCCGCTTTAAGAAGTCAAGACTAGATACATGTTAAATTAAATTATTGCAGTCAAAAAATACTTTCTTTATTACGAATCTGCCAAAAGGATCGACTCGTGAAGGATTTGAACCTCCGACCTCCGATGCGATGCTTTGTTTGGGAATAATATCGGCGCTCTACCAACTGAGCTAACGAGTCCTGTTGATATTACTATAAAACAACGACCACTCTCATCAATATGACGTCACGTTTACTCTCTCGCTGAACAGTAACAACAAAGAGGTGTCAGATGCTAGATGCTATCAACAGCTACCTAACTTTACCTACGGACAACGGTCAAATATACTACAAAAATAGTAGTCCTTCCGCTTTCAATCATGGCGGCCAGTGAAGTCGAGCAATTGACTCGGAAAATATGAAAGTGGCAAACACAGGTGTACCCTCTATTTCTTTACCCCCATAACGTGCCCACCGAGACACGGGGGTGTCGAACCACCAGTGTCCAAACTGCGGAAGAAATTGGTAATACAAAAACCCGACCTGAGAATTGAACTCAGGTCCGTGTGGTCAGCAGTCGCGTTTGTGACCACGAAAACATTGGGCTTATTAAATTGGGCAGTTGCTTGCATTCTTAATGTTTAACTTTGTGTAGTGTCTGGGTCACCATGATACTGACTGTGCTTTGTTTAGGACCCGCTGTTAAATCGGACAGTTTTTTTGTTGCGTGAGCTAAAACATGAACTAGAATTTGGTAGACAAAATTTTAAAAAAAATTGCAAAAGATCGACTCGTGAAGGATTCGAACCTCCGACCTCCGATGGATTATTTGGATTATCGGCGCTCTACCAACTGAGCCAACGAGTCTTATTGTTTTGATGTGAAAATGTCGAATGCTTACCTAGACGTATACACATAATATAGCGCAATAACAAAAACATATTTAACTTTTACATAGTGCATAGCATCCTGACTATAAATATCATCAAAATGACGATCTGAACCTCAAAATATTACCTGAGGAACCATCTAATACAGGGTCTCGAACCAAAGCATTTGACATCGTAGCTAAGTTGCAACTCACAAAAAGCCTTCGAACAAAGGCGTACGGTGCAAGAAACACCCGCTCATATGAAGGTGCCAAGAAAAACAGAGATGTTCCGCTTTAAGAAGTCAAGACTAGATACATGTTAAATTAAATTATTGCAGTAAAAAAATACTTTCTTTAATACGAATCTGCCAAAAGGATCGACTCGTGAAGGATTTGAACCTCCGACCTCCGATGCGATGCTTTGTTTGGGAATAATATCGGCGCTCTACCAACTGAGCTAACGAGTCCTGTTGATATATTACTATAAAACAACGACCACTCTCATCAATATGACGTCACGATTACTCTCTCGCTGAACAGCATCAACAAAATGGTGACAGATGCAAGATGCTATCAACAGCTACCTAAATTTACCTACGGACAACGGTCAAATATACTACAAAAACAAAAGTCCTTCCGTTTTCAATCATGGCGGCCAGTGGAGTCGAGCAATTGACTCGGAAAATATGAAAGTGGCAAACACAGGTGTACCCTCTATTTCTTTACCCCCATAACGTGCCCATCGAGACACGAAGGTGTCGAACCACCAGTGTCCAAACTGCGGAAGAAATTGGTAATGCAAAAACCCGACCTGAGAATTGAACTCAGGTCCGTGTGGTCAGCAGTCACGTTTGTGACCACGAAAACATTGGGCTTATTGAATTGGGCAGTTGCTTGCATTCTTAATGTTTAATTTTGTGTTTGTCTGGGTCACCATGATACTGACTGTGCTTTGTTTAGGACCCGCTGTTAAATCGGACAGTTTTTTTGTTGCGTGAGCTAAATTATGAACTAGAATTTGGTAAACAAAAATTGAAAAAAAAAATGCAAAAGATCGACTCGTGAAGGATTCGAACCTCCGACCTCCGATGGATTATTTGGATTATCGGCGCTCTACCAACTGAGCCAACGAGTCTTATTGTTTTGATGTGAAAATGTCGAATGCTTACCTAGACGTATATACATAATATGGCGCAATCACAAAAACATATTTAACGTTTACATAGTGCATAGCATCCTGACTATAATTATCATCAAAATGATGATCTGAACCTCAAAATATTACCTGAGGAACCATCTAATATACGGTCTCCGACCGAAGCATTTAGAATCGTAGCTGAGTTGGAACTCACAGAAAGCCTTCGAACATAGTCGTACGGTGCAAGAACCACCTTCACATATGAAGGTGCCAAGAAGAACAGACATGTTTCGCTTTAAGAAGTCAAGACTGGATACATGTTAAATAAAATTACTGCAGTAAAAGAATACTTGCTTTAATACGAAACTGCCAAAAGGATCGACTCGTGAAGGATTTGAACCTCCGACCTCCGATGCGATGCTTTGTTTGGGAATAATATCGGCGCTCTACCAACTGAGCTAACGAGTCCTGTTGATATTACTATAAAACAACGACCACTCTCATCAATATGACGTCACGATTACTCTCTCGCTGAACAGCATCAACAAAATGGTGACAGATGCAAGATGCTATCAACAGCTACCTAAATTTACCTACGGACAACGGTCAAATATACTACAAAAACAAAAGTCCTTCCGCTTTCAATCATGGCGGCCAGTGGAGTCGAGCAATTGACTCGGAAAATATGAAAGTGGCAAACACAGGTGTACCCTCTATTTCTTTACCCCCATAACGTGCCCACCGAGACACGGGGGTGTCGAACCACCAGTGTCCAAACTGCGGAAGAAATTGGTAATGCAAAAACCCGACCTGAGAATTGAACTCAGGTCCGTGTGGTCAGCAGTCACGTTTGTGACCACGAAAACATTGGGCTTATTGAATTGGGCAGTTGCTTGCATTCTTAATGTTTAACTTTGTGTAGTGTCTGGGTCACCATGATACTGACTGTGCTTTGTTTAGGACCCGCTGTTAAATCGGACAGTTTTTTTGTTGCGTGAGCTAAAACATGAACTAGAATTTGGTAGACAAAAATTTAAAAAAAATTGCAAAAGATCGACTCGTGAAGGATTCGAACCTCCGACCTCCGATGGATTATTTGGATTATCGGCGCTCTACCAACTGAGCCAACGAGTCTTATTGTTTTGATGTGAAAATGTCGAATGCTTACCTAGACGTATATACATAATATGGCGCAATCACAATAAAATATTTAACTTTTACATAGTGCATAGCATCCTGACTATAATTATCATCAAAATGACGATCTGAACCTCAAAATATTACCTGAGGAACCATCTAATATACGGTCTCTGACCGAAGCATTTAGAATCGTAGCTGAGTTGGAACTCACAGAAAGCCTTCGAACAAAGTCGTACGGTGCAAGAACCACCTTCACATATGAAGGTGCCAAGAAAAACAGAGATGTTCCGCTTTAAGAAGTCAAGACTAGATACATGTTAAATTAAATTATTGCAGTCAAAAAATACTTTCTTTAATACGAATCTGCCAAAAGGATCGACTCGTGAAGGATTTGAACCTCCGACCTCCGATGCGATGCTTTGTTTGGGAATAATATCGGCGCTCTACCAACTGAGCTAACGAGTCCTGTTGATATTACTATAAAACAACGACCACTCTCATCAATATGACGTCACGATTACTCTATCGCTGAACAGCATCAACAAAATGGTGACAGATGCAAGATGCTATCAACAGCTACCTAAATTTACCTACGGACAACGGTCAAATATACTACAAAAACAAAAGTCCTTCCGCTTTCAATCATGGCGGCCAGCGGAGTCGAGCAATTGACTCGGAAAATATGAAAGTGGCAAACACAGGTGTACCCTCTATTTCTTTACCCCCATAACGTGCCCACCGAGACACGGGGGTGTCGAACCACCAGTGTCCAAACTGCGGAAGAAATTGGTAATGCAAAAACCCGACCTGAGAATTGAACTCAGGTCCGTGTGGTCAGCAGTCACGTTTGTGACCACGAAAACATTGGGCTTATTTAATTTTGCAGTTGCTTGCATTCTTAATGTTTAACTTTGTGTAGTGTCTGGGTCACCATGATACTGACTGTGCTTTGTTTAGGACCCGCTGTTAAATCGAACAGTTTTTTTGTTGCGTGAGCTAAAACATGAACTAGAATTTGGTAGACAAAAATTAAAAAAAAAATTGCAAAAGATCGACTCGTGAAGGATTCGAACCTCCGACCTCCGATGGATTATTTGGATTATCGGCGCTCTACCAACTGAGCCAACGAGTCTTATTGTTTTGATGTAAAAATGTCGAATGCTTACCAAAACGTATATACATAATATGGCGCAATAACAAATACTAATTTTACGTTTGCATAGTGAAAAGAAAGAAAGAAAAGAAAACATATTTATTTAGCACAACAATATGCCATAAGTGCACACAACAAATAATAAAAAAATAAAATGAACAAACACAAAAAAAAAGAGTGTACATCTCACGGCTACGCCAAATAGGACCAGTTTAGCAAACTGCTGAGCAGCTAGTGCCCGACGCTGGTTTTCAACTGGCCCTGAGATGGTGATGTAACGGAAGTAAAACAGTTTTAGTCCCTTGTATATAAGTGTGTATGTGTCTGAGTAGATACTTAGATATATGAAATAGATGTATAATAATAATACTTACAAAATTAAATAAGAAAACTTAGCAATCAAATAAAAATAGAAAAATAAATAAATAAATAAAAATGGTGAAAAGACAGAACGGAACAAAAAACTATGGTATCTAAATAAATGAAACGGGAGAATAATTGAAACAAACCTGTTTTGCACGCTCCCAACTTCCAAACGCATCATTACGAAACCATGCAACTCGTCGCTCAAGGTAAAGTTAGGTAGCTGTTGATAGCATCTAGCATCTGACACCTCTTTGTTGATACTGTTCAGCGAGAGAGTAATCGTGACGTCATATTAATGAGAGTGGTCGTTGTTTTATAGTAATATCAACAGGACTCGTTAGCTCAGTTGGTAGAGCGCCGATATTATTCCCAAACAAAGCATCGCATCGGAGGTCGGAGGTTCAAATCCTTCACGAGTCGATCCTTTTGGCAGATTCGTATTAAAGAAAGTATTTTTTGACTGCAATAATTTTATTTAACATGTATCTAGTCTTGACTTCTTACAGCGGAACATCTCCGTTTTTCTTGGCACCTTCGTATTATGAGCAGGTGATTCTTGCACCGTACGCCTTTGTTCAAAGGCTTTCTGTGAGTTCCAACTAAGCTACGATTTCAAATGCTTCGGTTCGAGACCCTATATTATTAGATGGTTCCTGAGGTAATATTTTGAGGTTCAGATCATCATTTTGATAGTAATTATAGTCAGGATGATATGCACTATGCAAACGTAAAATAAGTTTTTGTAATTGCACCATATTGTGTATATACGTCTAGGTAAGCATACGATATTTTCACATCAAAACAATAAGACTCGTTGGCTCAGTTGGTAGAGCGCCGATAATCCAAATAATCCATCGGAGGTCGGAGGTTCGAATCCTTCACCAGTCGATCTTTTGCATTTTTTTTTTCAATTTTTGTCTACCAAATTCTAGTTCATGTTTTAGCTCACGCAACAAAAAAACTGTCCGATTTAACAGCGGGTCCTAAACAAAGCACAGTCAGTATCATGGTGACCCAGACAAACACAAAATTAAACATTAAGAATGCAAGCAACTGCCCAATTCAGTAAGCCCAACGTTTTCGTGGTCACAAACGTGACTGCTGAGCACACGGACCTGAGTTCAATTCTCAGGTCGGGTTTTTGCATTACCAATTTCTTCCGCAGTTTGGACACTGGTGGTTCCACACCACCGTGTCTCGGTGGGCACGTTATGGGGGTAAAGAAATAGAGGGTAGGTACACCTGTGTTTGCCACTTTCATATTTTCCGAGTCAATTGCTCGACTCCACTGGCCGCCATGATTGAAAGCGGAAGGACTTTTGTTTTTGTAGTATATTTGACCGTTGTCCGTAGGTAAAGTTAGGTAGCTGTTGATAGCATCTAGCATCTGACACCTCTTTGTTGATACTGTTCAGCGAGAGAGTAATCGTGACGTCATATTGATGAGAGTGGTCGTTGTTTTATAGTAATATCAACAGGACTCGTTAGCTCAGTTGGTAGAGCGCCGATATAATTCCCAAACAAAGCATCGCATCGGAGGTCGGAGGTTCAAATCCTTCACGAGTCGATCCTTTTGGCAGATTCGTATTAAAGAAAGTATTTTTTGACTGCAATAATTTAATTTAACATGTATCTAGTCTTGACTTATTAAAGCGGAACATCTCTGTTTTTCTTGGCACCTTCATATGAGCGGGTGTTTCTTGCACCGTACGCCTTTGTTCGAAGGCTTTCTGTAACCTTAACGATAAACCTTAACCAACCTTACGGATAAACTCCTTGTGCTGAAAACTCGGCACAGACGCGCACCAAACCAGGATGGACATACTCCCTATGGACTGATGTTCTGTCGAGACGTTAGAACAAAGCTGCACGTTATGTTCAGAGATTCAACTGCCCCGACAGCATTGAGATCAGAGATCACACCGCGTCTCTTTAGAACTTATTCCGTAGTTGATCGAGTGCAGGCCAGAGCCTACTCCGACCAGAGACAAAGATAAAGAGTTCGGCACGATAATGCGTCGTCTTGGCTCCACTCTGAAGTGAGAACTGACGGTGGCGCTATATGGCGCAGTCACCTGGAGCAGTTTCTGCCGGCCCCGGGAGTAAGGCACCCAGGAATCGCGGCGGAGGACTGTTATATACTGGCATGGACACCTGTCATGTTGACGATTTATGTGATTGTTCTTGATTGTAAAACTTTTTAGATAATAATATTCTTATACAATGAAAATGTGTATTTAATAAAAACAAAACACATGAACTACTTATAAACACACACATCACGCCTGTAATCCTCAAAGGATGAGGTAGAGGTACCTAATAGTAGACCAACATTTCCCTAGCCTTATAAAATTTTGAATCCTTGAAAATATTATGTTTTCTTTCTACTTCAATTCATTCTACATTTTAGGAGTGCTAAGGTAAGTATAGAATTCCAAAGTAAACCAGTGTATATTTTTACTTTTATTGCCAAATGTATGCCAAGGCTTTCCGGCGGTGTACCACAGTTGCACAGTGTAACTAAGTACCCACGTTTGTAGCGTTACATTTTAAATAACATTGTACGAATATTCAGGAAAACTGTTTTACTTTTTATTTTTGCAAATACGGACATAATAATGCACTAATTTGCATATAAATGTGAAGCAATAAATTAAACACCGTTAGTGTTGGTGATACGTTGTTTGTTTTCATGTTTCACTTTAAATAAAATGGGCTGCCATTTTTTAAAGCAGAACTACAGACGAGAGGTTGGTTAAAATATTTCGTGACCAGTTTCACGACACTGTTTGACTGCCACGTTGATCTAGTGGTTGCAAGCGCGACTGCTCTGCATCAGGACTTGGATTCGATTTCCAGGCCGGGCGAAGTGTTATTGAGTTTTTATATCAGGAATTTCTCAGTAGCAGCCACTGATTCCGGATTTGTTAATAGCGGCAATATGCTAATCCAATGTTACATATATAAGGGCCCATTAAAATAGGTGGACTTTTAACACAGCTTTCAGTAGGTCTAACCAAAGATATCTAAACAAAATAAAACATCAAATAAAGTGTTTTTTTTTACTTAAAATAATTAATTGTCGGCACTCTAGAACAAACTCATCCTTTAGGAGTAGGTACTTAAATGCGTTTTTCTTATGATTATTTTTTACCATCGTCTTTATTTTGGTGGTCAGAATGATTTCTGAAATTTTGTCCACACAACTTAAGCATAACTTTCAAAATGTGGTTGTACTAACGGATACAACACTGCACTCTCTAACCGTTTAGAGATTACAGACGTGATTATATAATTATATTGTTATTTTATTCCCGTGCGTCGATAAAGTTTGCATTTGATGGTCTAAACCTAATCTAAGAGGTACATGGCACTGCAACTATTATCAAGTCTTTTCTTTTTCCACAAGGAACCACTTTGAAGTCCATTATCTTCCCTGATGCACCTATTGTAGGTACCATGAATGTAACTGTACACCATCAGATACAGCCTTTGTCCGACGAAGCCACTTACAACGCAGTGTGGCGTGGCTGTGGCGTTGTGGTGGCAAAGTGGTGCGCCACTAGTAACACATAGTACACAGTTGCATTCTTCAATGAAATCTTTTTGGCGTGAACCTCAGATAGACGTTAACATAAGTTGTAAATTAAGTTACATAGGACAAAGATAGGAAATCGATGATACGCTAATAAGTCAAAATAGAGGGGTAAGTGTCATTTTGATAGGGACTCCATACTTCCAAACAAATGTTTGAACTTAGGGATAGTAATCATACGGCAAATTTTTATAGCAGGTGAATTCAATTTCACAATTTATTATTGCACATTTAATAAAACCCAAGAAGCACAGGGTATGTACAAGGGTCGAATTGACGTGTCTTAGCAAGAAGAACCGGCAAAAATCTCCACAGTCAATCTTCAAGACGTAAGTGATTTGGAAGCACTAGATTTGCTCACGATTTTTACAGCCTAATAAAAAGATAAGAACAGGCCTTCTAGTTCTGACTTCCATTCAAAAAACAATAATAAAGAAGCCTGATTTGTGAGCTAATTCACATTCTACTCCGGTCCAAGAATTAACTGAAAGAAATTACGTCACGTACACGGAGAGCAAGGATGCCTTATCCGACCTATTTTTTGTATTAAGACGTGACTAACGGATTTCCTAGCGAAATGGGCGAAATATCTTTTTCTTAAACCTATTTGTGTAGTAACTGGAGACACGAATGACTTTTTATTAGTTTCTAACTATGATTTTTTGAGAAAAAACCGTTTGCTATTTTGGGTAAATTAATATTCCGAGATCTTCGGAATTCGGATCTCGGTGTCCGGATATGTGCCCGGTTGATGGCAATAGGCTCTTCCCTATTACATGGGCAAAATGAACACATGGACATTACTGGCAAAATGTGGGTGTACTACTCGATACACCTCTGCCTAACCCTTTGGGGATTACAGGTGATTATGTCATGTTAATGAGAAATCACTTTAAATACAAATTCTTCGTTCGTAGAACCATGTGCCTACCTAGTAAGTAACTTATTTATCACCTTCCTGGTTACCTATTGATTTTATGTATTATTTTAACGCAACGGTTACGACTTTTTCACTAATTCATTCATTTTGATTAAAAGATCATTCGTACTGATTTTCTTAGGAAAAAGCCATAGATATGTTTTCCCTACGGTTTGTCAGTAGTACAATACTCTACAATACGGCAAACTTAAACACAGTTGTGTTTAATTAGTCTTCCAGCAAACAAGCCTTACCGCAATCGGCCGCATTTCGTCTGCATCAAGCCAACAGCTAAACTTTCGTCGCATGTCCGAAGTCCGAATTAAACGGCTGATTTGGTTCGCCAATTACTCACCGGCGCGCGGCGGCGCCACCGTCGCTTTTGATCTGTTTTACTGAGGGTTGCCATGTGTGATGTAAACCGCTTTGTAAATTATGACGGATTAGTGTTGCCTCATTAATATGAATTGATATAAATGGGTTTTGTGATGTGGTTAGTAAAAAGTTATTGCGGAAAGTGAACTTAATTGTAAACCATCCTGTGTGTTTTTGAACGCCAAAGAAAACCACCTCCAAGCCACAAAGCCACACCACACCCACACCACGCCAGCCACATCCACGGAAACAAACACTTTCCAGGGAATATTATACGGAAAGAGAAATCCATTATAGTTTTAATAGTTTCCGGAGAAGTATTTACTTACAAAACAATTAAGTGGACTATTTTAAATACACTTTTCAAAGGATATCAAATCTCTCGCCGTCTAGTCGACACTTCGCGAGACCAGAGGGCTGGCTCTTTAGATTAGCATTGCCATTCAACGTGGCAAAGCTGCCAGTCTTCTGGGCACGTTCCCGGTTGTCAGCGATAAGGAGGAGTACTAGGACGCTTCAGTGTCTTATTTGGTCTTTGTATATAATATGTAAGTATTAACTTTTCAAATGAAACTGAAACTGAATGATGAACTGAATGAATGAATTTTTTTTTAAATGATAAATGATGATTAACTTTTAGTTATAATTTTTAGCATCATTTGTACATAAAATATATGAGACTTTTCAAATGAACAAGTATCAGTCAAAGTAGTATAAAAAAAATACAAAAAGTAGTTTTCAATTTGATATGGGTTAAATCACATGTGCATTTTAATTTCCAGGTCATCAAAATGAAATAGACTAGGTATATCTTCCAAAAGAAATGTGCTAACGCTTAGTAGCACATTTCCTGTCATACATCAAAACTCACTTATGCTCAACATAGCGTTTCAAGCTTCGACTACTTTATGCAATGTCGACGACATGTTTTAGTTACATTTTGTATGATCCCATGAGGTAACATAAATTCTTGTTACAAATGTGTTTGATATAATTATCACACACCAAAATCAAGCATACGAAGACGATAAAGTAGGTACATACATTTTCTTCAATTCACAAGATTCTAGATAAAAACAAAACTTTTTCTGGCTGGCAGGCAAAAAAAAACTCTGAGAAAAGTACTTTTTAGCCGTAAATTACGGCTAAACTGGGCTGTTGGCTATATCAGACGAATAAAGAAAATTCAAGCGTGCGGAATTACGTAATAGACCGCTTAGGGTTTAAGACGTAACTTTGCGCGAATAGACCTAAGCCGCTCGCGAAAAAAGGTCCAAGAAAAAGTAGCAAACATTGTTACCATTAGTTGTCAAAAGCACACAATTTGGGTCACTCATTATTCTTCGGAAGTTGGGCGGCGTTGCCCATATTTTAGGCCGAACATCTTGGGACACCGTTGGACTGTCCCGTTCTGTGGGCATAAATAATGCCCCCGCGGGACATGTTAGGTTCACCACACCCTTAGACCCTTTTATAACCGCACATAATGGCCACACGTAATGTGAATGGAGGATACATTCACTTCTTCGCTACTTTGCGTCAGTGTGATGTTTGCCGTTTGTCTTGGCTGTTTAAAGAGTGGTAAATGTTGCGTTAAATCGAATGCCAGCGAGAGCTTCACTCGTGTCCGACGCAGGGTATGCTTTAGTGATTTATTTATATTGTAACGTCCTTGGAATGCTCGTGAATGTACTTAGTTATTTTTACGTTACTTGAGGATTTATGGCTAAGTGTTGGCCTGCGGGCCGTGGCTAAATACCGGGTGGGAATTTCGACATTTACCGTTAAATACTTGGTTTGAAAGGCTTCTTCTCAAAACATTCATCAAAGTTACAGAAAAGAACTTAGGCCTTGCTTACGTGTCGTGAAGTTTTTGCATCCAGCTGATTTCCTCAACCTTCACCAGGTCATCCGTCTACCTTGGGGGCCGCCTGCCAAAGCTATTCAAAGTAATAAGAAAGGAAAAGAAGGGCTAAGTGAAAATACTCATTTCTCGTATTTAATGTTTAAACAGTTCGTTGTGAAAAAAATACGCCAAGAATCTATCCAGATAAGTCACAGTAAAATAATTCACAATTTAGGGCAATGAAAAAATAGCTGTAAAATTTCCCTGTATGTGTAGGTGGACAATCTAACATGTTTAACTTGTCAGAAAGTTTATATTTGCTTAGGTACAAGTGTTCGACTGAACAGTTAATAGGCACTTGATGGGTTAGGTCCAAACCAGATGACAATGATATATTGCGAAAAACATGTCTTTAATAGTGAACTGTAACATCCACATTACTAGATTATGATGAAATATTGAGATAAAAGTTCTTTAAGTACTAGTAGGAAAGTGATTCATACCCACTGAACAAAGATAGGCAAAAACACAAAACTAAAATCTGTGAATAAAAATATTATGCTTACCATATTTACCTAAAAAGTATCAAAACGACTGAACGAGGCTTCCTTATGATATAAGGCTTGGTTAAAGCATACATTAATTCAGACATTCTAAAACTACTGCAAAATATTTATGAACGCTTAAACTCAAACTTATTTTTCGCATAATGTGCGTTTTCCAAAATCATAAATTATGATGAGCCGTTCCACGCCTCACGCAGCACAACAGCACTCATTTAAAACCGCGCCTCCTCCCCCGACAGTCTGAACAGGCTTTACATCCACATTCGAGTCACGTTTGTCATTTCACACCGATCCGTCGAGACACAGAATTTTCACACTCTATAAATTTTCGCCAATACGCGATAAGGAAATCCGTGGGGTTTACTCTCAATCCCAAACCGGGATTCTGTTTGAGATGTTTAGTTGACTCTGGTAAATGTATGACTTTTTGATATATAATATTATTTATTTATGTTCACGTGAATACGAGACATTAATTGTAGATCATGGAAAAAACATACGGGTCATATGAGTATATTTTCTTTTTCATTGAGAGTGCATGTATTTTCTTGTAGCTGCGAAAGTGTCGGAGGCGCCTATTCCAAAGCTTAGATCTCTATGGAGAAGAATGGGCAAGAAACTCATCTAAAAATCTTGGTTACTTGGCACTTTGGCAATATTGAACAGCACACAGCACCATTGCAAGTCTAGCAGTAGCAGTAGTACAATAAGAGATCATCTTAATTTGGCTAGCATGAGTCTTTGGTCAACTGGACCCACTCGAACTAAACCCACGAGTTAAGTTGAATAAATCACATTTTAAAATTGATTGATCGTCAAGCGTAAGTACCTTACCGAAAAATGGCGGATATCAGGACAAACTAATTATAAATTCGCATTTCATTTATAACATATTATATTTACCGACGAAAATTCATTAGAATAGAATCTTTTCATAGCCGTGTTTATTTTTTCTCTAACAAATATTTATGATGATTTTATTTGGATTACTTGAGTCTTATAAAATGACCAAATATAATTAGCGTAATTAACGAGCTTCCTTGCAGACCCTTAACGTTTCGTAAACATAAAACTCCATTAACGCTTTAATTAATATCTGAATTGAAAACGTTACTGAATTCCCCCATGAAATCATCTCTGGTTTTCCGAATGGCAGTTAGTCCCTAAGCTTATCAAGATACTTTACTATTCTTCGCCGTTTAGAATTTTAATCAACCAGAAGTGTTGGAGAAACTCGATTATTTTATAATAACTGATATTAATAGATGCGAAAAGTTTGTTGGTTTGTTTGTTACCTTTTCACACCTACACCACTGAGCCGATCATCCTTAAATAATTGCACATACGTTGCAGAAACGGGGTACATACCATCCCGAAAAAAACTACTGTTTCCGACGAAAAAAATATAAAATATGATGATGGTGCCACGTGTCTTTCGAGTCCTAATTGAATTATATAATAATAGAATCTCCGGACGAAGTCGCGGGGCTCAACTAGTGAGAAAAAATAAAACAAAAGAGCAATCAGTACTCTCTTCTTGTAAAGGGTGATTTGCATAGAGAGCACTAGTTTTACTGCGGTGACCTAATTAATGCATAGTGATGTAGACTTGTATTTTGAATATTTTATGTATGGAAACTATTTAAGTAATGCGCCCTTTTTTTTGGTTGGAACCTCATCAAATAACCCCTCCCGCTCTTGGGCACAGTGAAAGGAAGTGTCAGACTTCTACTGACTAAAAACCACCCGCGTCCATCGCATGACGTATTATTTATCCAAATCGTTTCAACGATTAAACACATAACCCTCCTTTGGAAAAAAACATAATTTCCACTAATTCGCTTCTCTGGGACTTCGTCGAGCTTCATTGTCTCGGCGCTTTTCTTGTGGTCGCCACTGTTGATTCTGGCTAACAGGAGTTACAGTGGTTTGGGAATAGTGTGGCGGGCTTGTCCCAAAAATCTAACCCTCCTTTGGGCTTCACCGCAGTCGGGAAAAAATCAACGCCCATCAAAAACCCACAAAACTTCAACGTCAAAAAAATAAAGACAAAACAAACAATTAAATAAACCCACACAGGACCCGTGAGAAGCACTGAAAATTTTAGACAACAGTTTGCAGCTACTCATGTCATTTAGTTGAAAGCTGTGCGGTGGCCGTTACCTAATTCCCTTACGTTACGTTACCGGTGCCTTCTTTTGGGGGAGGGTCTGTATTTATGCTTTCGCGGTTGCACAACGACTTGCTTTGCTTATGCTTTGCTTGGTAGTATAGATACAGGCCTACCCTACCTCCTCCCTCAGAGGCGGTAGGGTGGCGTGGTTTTGAGGGAGAGCGCTACGGTCGCGTAGATCCTCAAGGCAAGTCTGATGGTTCACCTTCCCGTGGTTGCCACCCTGTTTTTGGTCTAATTCTCTCAGAATTAGACGTAACTGAAACCACCAGGCGACTAGAACACAGGGGTGGCGAGGTCATACCCCTGGGTGTTCATCATCGAACAAGAGCAGATGGTGGATAGTGATGACCTCCCGCGTGTTTGTGCCGTGCGCGGGGACCCGTACGGAGGGATGAAGGAATCCTGGTGATTGAGTGGAGCAGGTTGCACACAACACATCACTTTGGTCCGGATTTCCTCTCACACGGGTGGTCGTGGAGTAGCTACCCACGATCAATCGGCTGGGGCATCCCATAAGCGGGTTGTCAAGCGAGGGCCGGTTTTTTGGGGGGGGGGCAGCCGGCGCGGCGTGGTTTTGCGGGATGAGTGGCGGCATAGTCTCGTGCCGTTCGCAGTCCCGTGATCCTCCGTCGTGTGCAGGCTCGTCTACTTCCCATTAAGCTGGTCCTATACCGAAGGAGTAGCTCTGGCGCACACTCGTGGAACGAGTGGCGTCCCCGACTTGAGGGCTCCGTGGCGGGTGGAGAGCTCCGACGGTGAAGTTTTTGAATCCAAACCTATGGATAACGAGACAAAAAAAATAAAATCACAGGCAGCGTCTTCTGATGCGCCAAACCTAGCCAACAACCAACCACCTAAGGCTGCGTCTCTTGATGCGCCATCTTTACCAAGAACCAGAGGTACGCCTCAGGATGCGCCTAAGCGAAAACCGCCCAAGGTTGCGTCCGTAAACAAACCTCCCGCTGCGTCCAAGGATGCGATGAGGAAGGCTACTGCCAGGCATGCGCCAAACCAGGCTGCGTCGAAGGCAACGCCAACCCCATCTACCGACGATGCACGCACCGAACTAAACCTGTCTGCAGGGCCTAGGGCAGCTCTCGTATATGGCGACTCAACGGTGGCTGTTGGCGCTGATGCGCCCACTAGGGCTGCGTCAGCGTCAGCGACCTCGGAGAGGGACCTAACGGGTCTGACTGGGGCCTTGCCGGCAGGGGCAGCAAACACGACCGGGATTGACTTGTCGTCTCTCAGGGACGCCATTCAGTCTCCGGTCGCACAAACATGGACCACCGGCGTACCTCGCAAGGAAATGGCTTCTGAGAAGCGTACGGCTGCGGCGCAGCAAGTCACCGTGGCAGCCACTGCCGGAACGTCGGCAAACACACCGACACCGACAGGTGGTGCTGCCTCGGCAACAAAAAGCAAGCGCAGCCAAAGACCGAGGGGACGCAAAAAAAAGAACAAGACCACCGGCGGAGAACCTCCTGCTAGGGCGCAGAAGCGTGAGCGACCCGAGGACACCGTCACACCGACTGGGGTAGGCAAGAGGAGCAAGCCTGCTCGCTCCCACACGGTTGACGGTTCCTTGGTGAGCTACGCTGAAGCGGCTGCGTCGTACAGGAACAACGAGCTGTGCGTCGCCGTCATGTCGGAGCCTTTCGAAGACATGACGCAGGAACAGGCGGAGGGGATCCGCCTAAACATAGAAAAAGAACTTAGGGCTCAGCTTATGGCAGATCCCGACCCGTCTAACCCAACCGCAAACACGGCGATCCATTTTCGGGGGAAGGCCCACTTCGCTGAGGGCGTCCTGAAGACATGGTGTGATGATGCCTTCACACTGGCCTGGCTCAAGCGGGTAATAACCTCCATGGCGTCCCCGATACCAGGAACCAGCTTAACCGTACGGCCCCAGGCCGAAATACCGAAGAAGGCCTTATGCATGCTTTTCGTTCCGGAAATTACCGAGGACACTCCGGCACTGCTAAAGCTGTTAACCCGCCAAAACCCTAACCTAAAGATTAACACGTGGACCCTGACACATGAGAGGGTGCGGCAGGAACCCCCGGGCACCTGTCTCTTCTTCCGTGTGCCGGAGCCCATGGTCAAAACCATTAAGAACCAAGAGAGGCGCGTATACTACCTCATGGGCAGTATCTACATCCGCTTCCTGGAGGAGGGTGTAGCCAGTGGGGTAGTCACCGCGCCTTCAACCGCGACGGCCCCCGTCGTACCGGGACTGGAGCTTGACCCGCCACCGCCTAGACGGCCCCCGTCGCCAACCGCGACGAGGACCGTAGAGGGGGTGGGGGAGCGGGCTTCTACCTCGGCCATGGAGGTCGAAGCGAGCAACATAGAACCAGCACAGGATCCTTCCTCGCCCGGACTTACTTCGGACGAGGACTGCTTTCCGGCGGGGGAGGGGAGAGAGGAGTACGACAGCAGCCTCTGCTCTTCTCCCATGCGGGACAACTAGGCTCCTACAAGCCAATCTCCAGCACAGCCAATCTGCGTCGGCCACTTTGCGCAGAGTGCTGGAGAACCAACTTCAGAAGACCATTGCCCTTATCCAAGAGCCGTGGATTAGGGGCGGCAGAATATGTGGTCTTGCGAACATCGGAGGTAAGTTGCTACTAGACACCTCCGTAAGCAACCCACGAACCTGCATTTTTATACCTAAACATGTACCCCACCTACTAATTAACGAATTCTGTTCAAGAGATCTGACAGCAACGAGGCTATCCAGGACAGAACAGGATCTCCCGGACATTGTCCTCGCCTCGGCCTACCTGCCGGGCGACGAGGACGTGCCACTACCAGAGCTAGCCTCGCTGGTGGAGTACTGTGAAAGGGAGAAACTGGAACTCATCATCGCAACTGACTCCAACGCACATCACACTCTATGGGGTAACGTCAAAACCAACAACCGAGGTGAGGCAATGCTCGACTTTATTCTTAGCAATAATCTTGTATTACTCAACAAAGGTTCAGAACCAACTTTCGTTAACGCACGATCGCAAACAATAATAGACCTAACTCTATCAACCATAGGTATCTCCAATTCCATCCAGGACTGGCATGTGTCCAGCGAACTATCATGTTCTGATCACAGATGGATTCGATACACCATCAACTTCAACCTACCAAAGCCACAACCGAGGAGGGTCCCACGTAACACAGACCAAACCAAGTTTATTAGGCTGACTAAGGCAGAGTTTGGTAACTTACCCTCCCTTCCATCTGAAATTCCTTTAAATAACTTAGATGAACACGTAAACAACCTCACATCAATCCTCCTAACTAACTTCGAGCAGTCCTGCCCACTTACTGTACCAAGACAGGGGGCTAGGCAGTCATGGTGGGGTTCTGAACTAGAAAGACACCGTAACAGGCTGCGAGGGCTGTTCAACAGAGCCATGAACACACGTTTGCCAGGCGACTGGGACCGTTACAAAACAACCCGCAGAACTTACAAAAAACTAATACGCCTCAGAAGAAAAAACGGCTGGAGGTGCTTTTGTACTAACATTGAAAATAGCAACCAGGCAATGAGGGTCAAAACTTGTCTCGCCGCCGAGACTGATCCCTCAATAGGTTGCCTAAAAAAATCAGACAATACCTACACAACTAGCGATGCGGAGACTAGTGAACTGCTTCTCACTACCCACTTCCCAGGCTGCCAGATTGCGACCCAGCAGAGCTGGGAATCGTACAGTGAAAGGGCTACGTGCAGCCTGGACTGGGAGGTGGCTTCGGAAGTAATCAACAAAGAGAATTTAATATGGGCAATCAACACCTTCCTACCTTTCAAGGCAGCAGGGTTAGATGGTATTTTTCCGGCTCTGCTCAGATGGAGTGGTGACTTGCTAGCCGATTACCTTGTTAAGGTTTTCCGTGCCTGCCTGGCCCACCGCTACATCCCCCTGAAATGGCGCGAAGTAAAAATAATCTTTATTCCAAAACCAGGTAGGAGTGATTACACCCAACCCAAGTCCTTCAGACCCATCAGCCTCACTTCGTTTTTCTTGAAGACACTAGAGAGGCTGGGAGACAGATGGATTAGAAACAAAATATCGCTATGTAAACCCCTACACCCCAACCAACACGCCTACTGCGAAGGTAAGTCAACTGAATCCGCACTCCACAGCGTGGTCACACGCATCGGAAACGCGCTCAAGATCAAAAATCCAACGCTGGGCGCCTTCATAGACATAGAGGGTGCCTTTGACAAAACGAACTTCGCCAGCATTAGCCAGGCACTAGTCGTGCACGGTGTGGCGCCAACCCTTATACAATGGATTCACAACATGCTAAAATACCGCGCTATTCAATTCACTGTGAACACCACCACACGAGGCATCGTTAGCAGAGGCTGCCCGCAGGGTGGGGTGCTGTCACCACTACTGTGGAACCTAGTTGTAAACGAGCTCATTACGGAGCTCAACGCTAGCGGCTTGTACTCGGTGGGTTACGCAGATGACATAGCTATTTTAATCACGGGGAAATTTGAGGGCGTCTTATGCGACCTCATGAGGAAAGCCTTCAAAATAATCGAGAATTGGTGTACCAAACACGAACTGTCGGTTAACCCCACTAAAACAGAATTAATAATGTTCACTAACAAAAGAGTCCTTGGACCACACAAACTTCCTAGTCTTTTCAACACCGAACTAACACTCAAAGAAGAAGTTAAGTACCTAGGAGTGATTCTTGATAGCAAATTGCTCTGGAACAGGCATCTTGACTACAAGCTTAACAAAAGCACAATCGCCCTATACCAATGCAAAAAAAATGCTAGGAAAAACATGGGGGCTATCTCCAAAGATCACGCGATGGCTTTACACAGCGGTGATCAGACCAATGCTGACCTATGGCGCCCTGGTTTGGTGGACGAGAACTGAATTCTCGACCACAGTCTCCAGGCTCCAACGTTTCCAAAGGTTGGCATGTTCCGCTATCACAGGCTGCATGAGGACAACCCCAACTGCAGCAATGGAGATAGCCCTTCAACTAACCCCACTTGAGCTGTACATACAGCAGGAGGCAGCTTTAGCAGCCATCAGGCTTATGCACTTGGGCATATGGGGCAAGAATCACACAAGTCCCCACGCAGGCATCCTAGACCGGGTGATTGAGTATCAACCTCTCATCGCTGCCCCGTGTGATAGGACACCTAACAAACCTATGTTCAACAAGAGCTACAGCATACAAACAACAGAGGAATTAAGAGATCAGTCAGGAGTCAATGAAGTACGCATCTACACAGATGGCTCCAAAACTCAAAACGGCTCAGGGGCTGGCGTACACTCCCTAGACCTCAACATTAACTTTCACCTACCACTAGGCGAACACAGCTCGATATTCCAATGCGAGTGTGTCGCCCTAACACAAGCTGCAACAGCCGTAAAGCGTCTGAGGATTCACAGCCACGCAATCAGATTTGTAACTGATAGCCTGTCTGTGCTTAAAGCCCTAGAAAACAAACAAACTAACAGTAAATTAATATTTGAATGTCACCTCGCCCTGGAGAGTATATCGCTGTCCAACAGTATTACCCTCCAGTGGATTAAGGGGCACAGTGGATCCCTGGGAAATGACGCCGCAGACGAACTTGCTAAGAGAGGGTCCGAGATGGCAGTGCTTGGCCCGTACCCACTCCTTCCCTTACCTTTCTCACAGTTCCGTACATGGGTTCGCCAGAGATCAACTGAACTCCATAACAGCAAATGGTCACGGTCTACAGACTGTAGACAGTCAAAAATGGCGATGCCAAGTCTACATCCGCGGCTAACAAAACGACTGCTTAGCCTAAGTAAAAATAACCTTAGAATAATAATAGGGACAATAACGGGCCATTGCCCCCTAAATAAACATCTTTTTACCATAGGCGCCACGGACAGCCCACTCTGCAGGGGCTGCTTTGATGCTGAAGAATCAGCCGCCCACGTCATCCTGGAATGCGAGGTCGTGGCTACTCAACGCAGACAAATCCTCGGAACGGTGAGGTCGCTCCGCGAAGCCTGTGAAGCTCCCAGGAAACTTCTGTGCTTCTGGGCGGAGCTAGGCTGGCTATCTTAGCCAGGACACCTACGCACAACGGACCGATCAAGAGTCTAAGTGCGGAAAACGGAGTCCCTACTCTACTCTACTCTACTCTACCGGTGCCTTCGACAAACAGACGAACACTCGCTAAAGAGCCACTAACAGACAAACAGTTTAAAAATGATAGAAATAGATTCCGTTTGTGATTCTTTAACACTATTTGTTTTCTATATGTTTGCAATGTACAGAAATGCCACACCTACAGATCTCTTTTCTGGGAAATATTTGAAAAAGAAAATGAGAAAAAGGAAATGCATAGGATGTCAGTACAAAAAAAAAATGTGCATATCAGTGCATTTAAACAAATATTTAAAAAATCACAAAAAAATAAAACAGTATAATTGAGATTCGAACTTGCGACAAAGTAGTCACACAACCGCTACGATGTTTATACTACGTTGACATAAGAAAATTTTAGCCCACAGTTTGTAACTAATCATCTCATTTGGCTGAAAGCTGTGCGGCGACCGTTGCCTAATCTGCTTACGTTACAGGTACCTTCGACAAACAGACGAACACTCGCTAAAGAGCCACTAACTGGCTCCTGCCTGCTACTGCAGCCAGCTTGCAGTTTACATAATCCTCGTACTGCTATCAAGTAATATCTAAGTACACTTTTGTTGTGGTTCGGGGTTAGGTTGTTGCGTTTGATGCGTTGTTTTTTTGTGATTGAGCTACTCTTGTTAGGTAAGCTATTCAACATAACGCCTCACCTGGAAATGTAGAGCTAGATATATGTGTATCTATGGTACATATACAATTCGCCATTTTTTTTTAAGTCCAATATAAGTGAGCCCGAGAATATTGCCATGAACCAGACATGGAAAAGATTCTGTGCACCTACTGAAAGATTTTTGGTGGAAAACCTAATAATATTTTACCTGACGTGTTAATCGAACTCAAGAGCACCAAGATAAGGCAATTTAAAATGATCGGTAGTGACGGTAGTTTGTGGCCTATATTTTTTTCTTCAATTGATCAATTTATAAACAGAGAGTCGCTGTAGCCGTTTTTCACCATTATATTGCGGTTGCAAATCTCGACATTCAATTCAATCAATATCAAACCACACTAAGCCAGACAGGTACCATTTTTCAAACGTTTGTCCGCACATTATGATCGAACTGACATCATTATTTCAATATAAATATTTCCTGTATCTGGGCTAAAGTTAATTCCAATCACAAAAATAATGCACAAAATATTATCCTTAACCACATTATTCTAACTACAGTTACAACCGTATTTTTAAATAAAATTATTTTAATTCGTTAAAATTTTCAGTAAATGGTTTACCGTCCAGACTGACCATTAAATCGTAGTTATATTATTAAAGGGTATATTAAAATAAAATAAAGGGTAAATATAGGCCTGAAAACTAGACCGTGAAAGTCAAATACGCAGTCACTCCATATCAAATACCAGCCTATAGCTGCATTCATTTAAACTGAAAGCCAACTGCAACATAGTTGGGTAAAACTAAGCGATGATGAATCAGATCAAATGCATCGTCATTAATGGGAAACACCCGTGTTACACCGCTGCAGTAATCCGAGTGGCGGTCGAATACATCCGAATGGACTTCCGAGCTTCGCAATCTGCTTTCTTTTTGTTCCCGGATAAATCTATCAACGGCTACCAACTACAAACCCATTAGGATCGCACACAACCGAATGGTTTTTTTCTGAAATACGCTCGGAACTTGCTAAAATGTTTTACCTAGATCAAATATGAGGGTATTTGTAAAGAAATATGCGCAGTTCTATGATATTTCAGTCGCTTTTAAGAAAGTGTGACGATAGAAAGTTGCTGATTTTGGATCTACCGTGGGTCTAAAATAGCCACTTTAGCAGATCATAATAATAAATGAATTACGTTAAAAAGCGTTAAATGGATCTTTCAAAATAGTAACTGCGTCTGTGACCATTTAGGAAAATAGATCTTACTGCCTCCGTGGTCGAGTGGTTTAGGCGTTTACCTTGTGACGTGGTGGTCGTGGGTTCGATTCCCACGGGAAGCATACTTTGTGAAGTTGTTTCCAGTTTGGTTAGGACATTGCAGGCTTGAATCTACTGATTGACTGATAAAAAGATGGTTCCGTGCTTCGGAAGGCACGTATAAGCCGGTGGTCCCGGCCGCCAAATGGCGGTCGTCAAACCATGTCAGAGGCCCTTGCGGCGGTTTAGAAACTCTGACACTAGGGTGTGTGGGGTCGTTAGACCTTACTGCCCACACGATAAGAAGAAGTAGGAAAATAATATGAATTGCGTTAAAATTCGTAAAATGGTTATACAGACGCACCATGTGCCTGTCTTGAGAAACTCCGTCAAATGGTTTTTGTTTCGGTGATACCTACGTTCACTGTTTCGTTATTTCAGGGACACGTAGTTCGGTGTGACGTTTTTCGTTGTAACGTACATTTGTTATTCCGTAGTTAGAAGTCAAATGCAAGCGTTGTTACGGTATGCGTTGCTACGTGCCTTCGTCGCCATATCATTCGTTTGTATATTTCGAGATCATGTAGCACACTCTCTTATAAATATAGAGTGTGTTAGGTTAAACGTATAACATATTGAACGAGAGTATTCAGTATTCGATTCTCGTCCCAAATATGTAAAAATAATTACCATGCCAACTATCACACCCACCTACTTATCACACTTTATTAGACCTTTCTTTTTCTCCATTGTTCTACACCAGTTTTAAAATATGAAGGAAAAATGGATTAGACCTCAGTCATTGATCCGCGCACATTTTCTGTGATAAGCGCAAGAATTGCAAGAGGCTTTTTCGAAATATTGGGCATGATTCTGTCTGTTATTTTATTTATCAGTGTTTTTTTTATTTAAATTTAACTATCATACTGTACTATCTCCCCCTCTCTCATGTATTAGTACATAGGAGGTAATCTTCGGAACTACTGATCCGATTACAAAAAATTTTTTACTAACGGAAGCTACATTAACCCCGAGGGTTCGACTTAACCACATAAAACTAAATGGCTGTTGCGACTTGCGGTGCACGTCGAGTGTTCAAGATAGAATACGTTTGCATAACTCTAAAATTCAAACTGAAATATCTTCTGTACCTAAACAAAAGCCATTCCTTTCAAGGTACGCCGAAACAAAGAGAATTCCCACAAAACCTAGCTACTAAAGTATTTAGTCTGGATAAACAAGAACGCTATTTATAGTGGAGTATCCATTATGTAAAGAGTGATCGATTTTAATTTGTGGTGGCCATTTTAGTTAACCACTGACCACTGTTTAAAACGAAACAGTAAAACTAATGAATCATTGAATTTCATTTTTTTTTTTCATTTATTTATTCATTAAACAATTTTCATTGTGTTAGAATTTTACAAATAAATCACACATCAAATTATAAAGCAGTAGCAATAAAATCAAATACAGAGCGAATAAAAATAATTTAAAAAATGTTAAGTACTATGTCATCAACCTTTTCGTTTGTTATTCGTTTGGCGCTGTGATTGAACTAGGTCACTTTTGTTTTTGTAGAAAGGAATAACCACAAATTAACTAATTAATAAATATCTAATAATAAACTGAAGCGACTGACTCTCTCATTGGTTTAGTGGTCCTAAGCGCGATTGCTGAACATGACGTCCTGGGTTCGATTACCGGGTCGAGTAAATCAACCGGGTGGGTTTGAATTTCTTTGTAGCAGTGGGAGTCTGGAATTGTGTTGGGGATTGGAACGTTCGACGGCACGGTTGGCGCAGTGGCTGAGCGATTGGACTGCTGCGCTGCGAGTCGCGGGTTCGATCCCCGCACGGAACAAATATTTGTATGGCCTACAGATAGTTGTTTCGGGTCTGAGTATTTGTGTATGTGAGTTTAAATGTTTGTGAACGCACCCACGATACAGGAGAAATTCCTAGTGTGGGGCAACGTTTTTAAAAAAAAAAAAAAAAAAAAGTGGATCAGCAAACCAAAAATATCTAAAGAACAAAATCAAAATCGATTCAAGCGTTCGGGAGCTAAGATGCGGAGCGTTTCTGTAGTGCTTCAGGGATGTTTGCGGAAGCCCGCGTAGATTGTTTTTATACAGTAATGCGGAAGAGATGCGCATCCCTGGTATGCAGGGTGCGGGGCGGCTCCAACAGCATCCTAAAAATGATCTCTGGCCGACTGGATTGCGCGATCGTTAACCAGTTCTGTAGGATTTCTGCTGGACCTGTAACGTAGATTATACTGCTGGACCTGTAATGTCCCTTTGTTGTGTTAATTTAATGTTTCGTGTTGTTTGTTTTTCTTTTGTGTTTAATTTAGTTTACTAACATAGATATAAGTCAAATTGTTACTAACACTATGAGTTCTTATTACTTGAATAAATAATTGAATTATTATTATTAAGATGCCACAGACACACACACACAGAAACACGTCAAACTTATAACACCCCGTCGTTTGTGTGTCGGGGGTTAAAAATATGCGTGATCGAACGCATTTAAGGTAATGCATGCATAGCCCTAGCAGTCCAAAATGGAAAGAAGTATGCTTGGTCTAAAACTATCAGATAAGGTCAGCAACATCAAAATCAAGAAAAAAACAAAAATAATTGATGTAAGGCAAAGAACAAGACTACTCAAATGGCATTGGGCAGGACACATCTGTAGGATGAGTAACGACAGATGGGCAAAACGCCTAACAGAGTGGATTCCAAGAGAAATGAGAAGGAAAAAAGGGAGACCAAGTAAAAGGTGGAGAGACATCTTCCATCAGAGGTGTGGACCCCTATGGATGCGAGAAGCACGGGAACGTGATACGTGGATAGGTTTAGGAGAGGCCTACGCCGAAGAGGCGACTGCTACGAATAAAAATTAAATATACCTACATACTTATATATATATAAAGAAAGAAAGAAAAACATATTTATTTGGTACATGCCACAAGTGCACACAACAAACAATAAAGAAAATGGAAAAAAAAAAATAACAGAAAAAAATAAAAGCGTGTACAGTGTACATCTCACGGCTGCGCCAAATATACACAAAGTTATGCATCTATATATTTTAATACATAATATAATACTAATCTTAAGAAACTTGTTAAAGTAGTAGAAATAAAGGCTATTTTTATTTTATTTATTTTATTTTATTTATGCATAGCCCTAAGGTAGACTGGTAGAAAATGCCCAAGGCATTAAGTCTGATTTTAAAGTGTATATGTGGAGGGGTAGAGCAGATTACTTTTTCTTAGGGAGTCGATGTCAATCTGGTTTAATTACATAATGGCGACCACGAACCGGAAGACGTTGCGTTGGAAGGCCTCCCACTAGGTGGACCGACGACCTGGTGAAGGTTGCAGGGACCCGCTGGATGAGAGATGCACGGGACCGGTCAATGTGGCGACACCTGGGGGAGGCCTATGTCCAGCAGTGGACGTCTTTGGGCTGAAATGATAATGATGATGATTATTTCCCATGAAAGCAGGTTCAAGAGAAATATTTATCCTCAACTAATAGATACTAGATACGAACAGCAATGACTTAAAACAGTCATAACGAGATATCTATGGCGTACGTAATTTTCAGAACCATGAGCTAACGTTCTTAAATAAACCAATGCATTAAATATTCATCACATAATTTTGATGTTATTACGTAGCAATATTACATTAGTAAAATAATCATGAAGCCACAGGACAGCTAGCAGCTTGACGTATAGGGAAAACGTTTATATGCGCTTGTAGGAATTATCACCCTGTTGTGACTGTTACATGAATAAGTAATAAATTCGCTCAAACGGACAGTTACAGTTCTAAAATGATTGAGAACGGACCATTTTAAAATCTGTCTAAATGAATGCATCCAAAAGTAACGCGGAACACCCAAAGCATGCAATTCAAAATTAGAATGGAACTTGTGAAGTGACGCGGGACTACTGGGAGTCTCCCAATCATAGACAATATAATCGACGCTTTAACTTAACAGTCATCAATCATCTTGCTGGACTGTCAGTTATTTAAAAAGTACTGGACAAAAGTGCACGATGAGTGTTTGTAATTTTACGAGTGGAGGTGGTGGATACGGGAAAGAAGAATTTTTTCATTCAGACGAGGAACTAGCACAAGCTGAACTGTTTCGGTGCTACCCAGAAGCCCTGCTTCAGTTCGCTTCAGCGTGCTGCGTGATTTTCATACTTATCGGTATCCCTGGGAACCTCATTACTATTGTCGCACTAGCTAGGTGCCAAAAGGTCAGTGTCTTGTTTAACACATTTTCCTACCTTTGAAACATGACTTCCTAAAGAAATAAGTAAGAGATGAAGCCATTCAGGACGTTTAGCTCCGTCTCGTTCGCACTCTGTTGTTTTTCAATTGCGCTATAATGAGAGTCGTATGTTGTGATAGCCCTGTTATGTGACCGTCGGACTTCGATTACCAAGTCGTAGGTCTCGAGTTCAAACTCAGACACGCCCTGATTCTGATCTGATTTTTCGGATTCATGGTCCAGGATCAGTCCTTTGGAGTGCGTTACATTGAGTCGTACTATAGACCGCGAATTTTCACCCCAAGAAAATGTTAATTTAATTATAAGGTTATTTTTTATTTTTGGTTAGGTTAATTTTGCGTCAGTTGTTTATTTTGAAGTACATAGAATGCCTTTTCGACGGCTTCGTGGAGGGTCCGTTGACACCTTGAATAATCCAAAATCGATAAATGTCAGTCCACACCAAACTTCACAAAATTTTGTAAATCTGGACAGATTGAATTCAGACCTAGTAGATCTAGTGCACAACCCGCCATATAACCCATGAGAAGTAGACAACTTCTACTACGGAGTCTTCGGGTCGTCACCTCTCTGACTGGGATCGTATACAGCGCAATCAGTCTCATGGTCTTTGACATTTTTCACGCAGACTTAACTTCAAGTCAGGAGCAGCTACTTTAAAACAGCCATTGTTATTCTCGAGTAATCTGTTACGTTACTTACTTCTTAGGATTCCTGGTAAAAATGATCTCGAAGTCTGTTTGCAGAATTTGAAGCTATAATTAATCGCATTGATGACGCGCACGTCCTTTTGTCTGAATAATTAATATGGTGTATAAAATACAAATAATTTTAAACTTGGGTACATTGGATTGTTGTCGCAAGCTCTGTCACAATACTATTTATACAATTCCTGCAATAAATATGACGTTTGTCTTTTTTCCAGGTACGGAATGCGACAGCAATATTCATAATCAACCTTCACACCAGCGACTTAATCTACAACTGCTTGATAATGCCGATGACGACGATGAACATCGCGACGGGACACTGGACCCACGGCTGGGTCATGTGCCGGGTGTACGCTTACTGCAAGTTTGTGCTGAACGGCGCTTCCATCTTCACCGTGCTTGCCATCAGTATCAACAGATATGTGATTGTTTGTCATCCACTGCTCTATCCCAAGTAAGTTATCATGTCAAAATTGTGAACATTAAGTCATAACAAATCATCGAATTCTGTAGATAATTATCTCAACTATTTATTTGTTGTTCCAGGTTGTACAAAACACGAAACATATATATAACTATATTGATTATCTGGGCATCGGCGTTGACAATTTTTCTGCCACCTATCTTTGGAGCATGGGGTCGATTCGAGTTAAAACCCAACGGAGGGTGCTGCACCATGGTGAAGGACAAAAGCGGCTTTTCTCCGAAAAATTTTTTGCTGATTGTTGCCTTCGCGGGACCGGTCGTCATTATAGCCTTATGTTACGCCCGCATATGGTGGGTGGTGCAAACTGCAAAGAAAATCCAGAGTTCAAATCCTCGACCTACACGACCCACACACTTGCCACTATCACAAACTCAATCTGATCTTTCAACTGTCGTGAATAATCTCGCTAGCTGCGATCCTTGCTGCCCTGTAAGCAGCTTCGGCGAGTCAATGCTACCTGACGGTGAAAAATCGTCGAGTAGCAGCGACACGTCTGCTCCTCAGTCTCCCAGAGAAGATAAAGCTATCGCAAAATACTTCAAGGCACCGTTAAGAGTGACAAAGAAACTAATCAGACGGAAACTGCCAACAAGGAAAGACAAGAGGCTGTGTGCCATGATTGCTGCCATCATGGTATCTTTCTGTTTGGCCCATTTACCAGTATTGGCTACCAAACTCATATACAAAGAGTACAAGTCTAAACCTACATTAAATATATTCACCCATTTGTTGGAGTATTCAACCACGTGCATGAATCCCATCATCTACGTGTTGATGTCAAAGGAATATCGTCAGGCCTACCAGAGTCTATTTGAGGCAGTCAAATACAAATTACAGATACTTTTATTAAAAAGTTCTCCACAGCCGGTTTGATTTCGTTAAGGTGTAATCCTTCTCAGAGAATTATCACAAGTATTTTGAGACCCGTCTTAAGTCAATTGCTCAGCTCAGATAAACTCAGTGATCATGACAACGGTTCAAAACACATACCAAATCGTATTTTTAGCCACAATTGGGTCCCCAGTAGAGAATTCTTCATAAAAACTCAATCTTGGAATGTCTATAACAGGGAAGAACGGAAGAAGAAAACGTGTTGTAGAATGGCTTAAGGGCTGGAAGATGATGATGATAAAAGACACTAGGTATAACTGTCAATGTGTGTGGATATAGGGCACGTTGAGCTGAATCAGTGACTAAGAATATCAGTATTATTATCATACAGTGCTTTTTGTGCTGGCTGGTTCATCAAAAAGCTGTTTTCTAATCTTTTGCTCAAACAAAAGAATTGGAACTGTTCAAGAGGAAAAGTTATTTAATTGTAAGTAGGCCAATTATGAAATGAAACAATGTTGTCTAAATGTCATTTTCATCAGGAAAGACCAAACAGTATTACTAATGTAGCAAATTATGTACATTCTATTTTTCCTGTTGATTCGAATTGTATATAGCTTTGGTTTATTGATCTCATAATTATATTCGATAACTATATTTGGGCGCGTTCATATTATGTATGACCAAATGCGATCGGTGCATGACGTACAACTTAAATTGTAAATAATTTATTATCTAGTTCTCAAACATGACTTATCGTGTGTAAGTTTTTTAGAAACTGGTGTTTGCACTAGGAAAACCTGTATTATTTTAAATGTTTTTTTTTTTTTTTTTTATAAATTGACTCTTGACTTCAATCTTGCCCTACCTTCAATCGGGCAGAGATGATGTCGACGATGGAACGAGCTTACCCAGTAGAAGCCTGTTTACTCGCGACTTAAACAGATTGTTTCCTACACTGTTTTTTCCAACGGCTACAGAAGAAACAGGACAATTCCTGTGGCAAGGAATTAATGAAAACCTTTTAGTACCTAATACAAATACTTTGTACCTATAATTTATTTAATTGTTTAATAGTTATATGCCATACAACGTGGTAATGGTGCCAGCGTTCTGGGGCTGCAGTCTCTACACTAATAACGACGCTACGAATGTCGCTAAGTCGTAAAATCGTAAACTTTCTTTAATAGATTTTCAATCTTATCCTGTTGAAATAAAGCTGAAAATCTATTCAAGAAAGTTTACGATTTTACGACTTAGCGACATTCGTAGCGTCGTTATTAGTGTAGAGACTGTAGCCCCCTATAAATTATAAATTCGGGCACTTCTTCTATCGACCTTAAACGGACGAATTTTTGACGCCTTGTAATTATTCTTTATCCATTTTGATACTTGTACATATCGTGCCCTTACTTCAAAACCCAACTAACTGCACAAAATGTAGTTTCGAGAAAATCATGTTTAAAGGTTCGAATCGTAAAAATTCTATTAAAATACTTAATAAAGAGGCGAGTACGTGTATTTTGATTTCTTTTTGTATTGATTATTCGGGTGGTGAAGGAAAAATAACTTAATTCTCAAAACAAATAGGAAAAATGAAGGATTGGCTTGATAAATGCTACAGATTAGTGGTTTTTCCTGTAGTCGCATTGTTTTCTAATGTTTTGAAGAATAGAGTTTAGACAGCAGTTTTTTTATGAATTTAATTAAACGAAATATTTATGTTCACTTATTGGGTAATTGCTAATATTAAGTAGAAATAATTAGTCTCATTACTCAGTTATTAAATTGTTACTGTTAATTTAACGTGAATCATGACAAAACCACTTAAACGCAGATAGAATGTTTTTCCTGGCGAGAAAAATTGCTTACAGTGCAAAAACATTGCTTTAACCGACACTTACTGGGTTTTGTCTGTTCTTTATTTAATAAATCTGATAAGTTACCTTAGCTAAAAGCTAAATCCAGAACGGAGCGTCATCTCGGAAAACGGGTTTTACCAGTATGTAGATCTTGAAAAGGAGATTGTAACGGTATTTGTAACTCATTTTTGCCCATAAGTGACTTTAGTTGGTTTTCGCTTTAAGGGCACGATATTATTATTTTATTATGATTTAAGATCTATTTTTAGTTTGTAAATAATGTACATACTGAATTACAATTTATTGATAACTGTGACGCCTTAATAAAATTGCTGTATTTATTTAGTTCATATAAAATAAATAATTTCATTGGATTGTAGAGTTTATATTAGGTAAGTATGAAGCTATAAAATAAACACATAATTATAATATTACATTTTATTTCTTCTTTGGACGCCTTTTACAGATGCTACGCCTTGGCACAAGACAGATTAAGAAAATACACTACAACATACACTTATGTATGTATTATACTCTTCCACAGAAGTGCACCAGAAATTTATACCTAGGTACACAGAACAGGACAGACTCAAACCCTTCAATCAGCTCATCCTTCTAAAAAACACAAACTGGGTATTCCAAAAAAGCTCTTGATAATTTTTGTCCCGCTCTTTTATTGTCCATGGTTGTTAAGACCGGCAGCAGAAAGGCGTCGCAAAGTGCTTGTCTCAGTTCGTTAGTTGTTCATTAGTGTTCTGGGGAGACAATGGCGTACTGTAATGTTCATTTACCCACCACTACGCGGTACGCGGTACGCCACTGCGACGCTACGCCACTTTACTCCGATTCGCCACTTCTTTTTAATGACTCGGCGTTGTTTACATGATAATGTCTGGTAAATTGATGTCCTGTTACAAACGACTGTTGTTGTTTATTATGGAGAGTATGGGAAATGAAATAGTGTAAATAGTTATTGTTTGACATAGGTAAGTAATTGGTTGTGAAGGAAGGAAAATGTGAACGTAAATAACTAGATTCTGAGCTTTGAGAAGCAAATGATTTAGCTACTTGGTCTACAGTTGGATTGTTTTCTACTATTTTGCTTTTTTCACTCTTCTAGTTCGTATTTTGTAGAAAATTATTAATAATTAGCAAGAACTCTTGGACTCGGTCAATGTATTTTGGCTCAAATGATGATGATTCTTATTCTTGTACCGAAGGCTGCAAGTCCATCAATTTTTTTTTTGTCCTTAGTAAACCTTCACACAGAAGGTACCTAATAAGATACTAACCACGAATTAGTTTTCAGCCAAAGCAAACCAAAACACGTGTCTAAAGACGGGATAATGTGTATAAATATCACTTATATAGTTTAATTAGTAGTAGAAGTTTCCCGAATGTTCAGAACGTAGGGGTGGCCCCCAATGTGTTCCGTATTTCACCTTCATTGGTCCCTAGTGGGTCCTAGTCGGGAGCAGTGCATTGAGTTCAATGTTCGATCATTGCCCGAACATGCAAGCTCTAGAGGTTAGACAATAGACAGGTAGGTCAGGTAGGGTTTGGCCCGTTCTAGTTTAGATGCTTTAAATCGGAATATGGAAGGGAATTCAAAGTTAGAAACATTTGTTTTTTTTTTATATAGTTTGTTTTGGATCCTTTAAAAGTCACTTGACCAAAGGTTGTTTTCTTAGATGACGTTGAGTGTTGTTATTGTATTACTAGAAGTCGTAGATCCGTTTTTATCGAGTTTGATTTATCGATCCATCACTTAAGGGGCCTTGTACAGACAAGACTTGCGGAACTTTAGGCAATTTCGGTGCGATGCTATGTTTGTGTGCAGCGATAACACCGACGAACGCACACACGGGCATTTCGAGCGTTGTACTACGGTTGAAAAATTTGATCATTTATAAGATTATTATTTTAAGTGACATAATTTTATAGTAAGTAAGTACACGCGTACGGCTTTGAAAAAAGTCTGGAATGTGTGTTGTGTATAGGTACAGTATATCAATCAACATAAAAATGGTTCAATTTGGTGTTAGATGAATTAAAATAAAAAATTATGATATTATCTATTTTAATCACAGATTTTAATATTTGTTGTAAATTGGTTGTGAAAGCACTTTAACACGTCAAAAATAAATAATGTTTCCGTCTCTTTTCAACCGACTTCTAAAAAGGAAGTAGGTTCTCTATTCGTATGTTTTTTTTATGTGTGTCCGCGCATATCTCCGACAATTCTGGACCGATTTTCAAAATTATTTTTTTGTTTGAAAAAGTATACTCCCAAGGTGGTCCCAATGTCACCAAGTCAGTTTCTGATGATGGGAACTCTGAGAAATTGAGGGCAACCCTCGAATATCATAGGCGCACATAACGTTTTCCATACATTTTCAGAAGCTGTTCAAGTATTTGCGTCTGATAATCATAATTTCATGTGGCTGCGTTGATGACGGAAGGTGCAACTCCTCAACGGTCAGGACTTGAAAGAAAATTCCTTCAAAATTCATCATCATCATCATTTCAGCCGAAAGACGTCCACTGCTGGACATAGGCCTCCCCTAAGTGTAATTTTTGCTTAGGGGGGGTTTGCCATAATCGCCACGCTTGGCAGGCGGGTTGGCGATCGCAGTACGGTCGATACAAAAAGCACAGAGAACGCTGCTGCCCATTCTCTGGTACATCCCTTCAAAATTATAGGTTCTCAATTCGTCGGCTAGGAAAATTTTAGGTTTTTCCGTCATGGGTGTCGTTTTCATGGTTTTTTGAGGTCGCTGATTACGAAAATGAAGTCAAAATGAAAATCAAGATGGCGCCGACGAAAATTTTTGGTTTTTCCGTCATGGGTGTCGTTTTCATGGCTATAGGGGTCGCTGATTACGAAAATGAGGTCAAAATGAAAATCCAAGATGGCGGTCAGGAAATTTTTTGGTTTTTCCGTCATGGGTGTCGTTTTCATTGTTTTTGAGGTCGCTGATTACGAAAATGAGACCAAAATGAAAATCCAAGATGGCGCCGACAAAATTTTTGGTTTTTCCGTCATGGGTGTCGTTTTCGTGGTTTTCGGGGTCGCTGATTACGAAAATGAAGCCAAAATGAAAATCCAAGATGGCGGCCAGGAAAATTTTTGGTTTTTCCGTCATGGGTGTCGTTTTCATGGTTTTTGGGGTCGCTGATTACGAAAATGAAGTTTAAATGAAAATCCAAGATGGCAGCCAGGAATTTTTTTGGTTTTTCCGTCTTGGGTGTCGTTTTGATGGTTTTTGGGGTCACTGATTACGAAAATGAGGTCAAAATGAAAATCAAGATGGCGCCGACGAAAATTTTTGGTTTTTCCGTCATGGGTATCGTTTTAAAGGCTATAGGAGTCGCTGATTACGAAAATGAAATCAAAATGAAAATCCAAGATGGCGGTCAGGAATTTTTTTGGTTTTTCCGTCATGGGTGTCGTTTTCATGGTTTTCGGGGCCGCTGATTACGAAAATGAAGCCAAAATGAAAATCCAAGATGGCGGCCAGGAAAATATTTGGTTTTTCCGTCATGGGTGTCGTTTTCATGGTTTTTGGGGTCGCTGATTACGAAAAAGAGGTCAAAATTAAAATCCAAGATGGCGGCCAGGAAAATATTTGGTTTTTCTGTCATGGGTGTCGTTTTCATGGTTTTTGGGGTCGCTGATTACGAAAAAGAGGTCAAAATTAAAATTCAAGATGGCGGCCAGGTAAATTTTTGGTTTTTCCGTCATGGGTGTCGTTTTCATGGTTTTAGGGGTCGCTGATTACGAAAATGAAGCCAAAATGAAAATCCAAGATGGCGGCCAGGAAAATTTTGGTTTTTCCGTCATGGGTGTCGTTTTCATGGTTTTCTTGGTCGCTGATTACGAAAATGTGCTCAAAATTTAGTAATAATATATAAAACGGGTTTGTTAAACATGAAATCGAAATAAATATTAATAAGTTATACTAGACAAAATGTAAAATAACATGAACAGTAAAAAAATGGAATTGTAGGCATTGTCATTCAAATAGTCCGTTAGCCGTTATCACGTTTCCACCGGGCACCACGTGGAGGTGGACTGACACCCAGCGTTTTTTTTTGGTTGTTTTCAAATCAGATTTTAAGTATGATACGTGATGAAGGGAAAAAAAATTTGATTTTTTGATAGGTTTTGTGTTTTTTTTTGTTGTTTTTATTTTTCATTGATTTCTATACACAAAATCAGATTTTAAGTATTATACGTGATGAAGGAAAAAAAAACATTTGATTTTTTGTTAGGTTTTGTGCTTTCGAGGTCAAGAATCTCGATCACGCCTGAAGGAATGCTGGCTTATTTTGTAAAAAAAAACGGTAATTGGCCGTATGCAGTATGTAGACTTTGACCCCAGATAGATATGATTATTTATTTTAAATTTTTATGCTTTTTAGTTTTTTACGTTTAATCATTTTGTTTGTTTCGTTTTTTTTATGTATTTATTTAATCATATTTGTTGGAATTCAAAATTATGAGCAATGGCCTGTAAGTAATCTGGGAGTGGTCTCTCCCCAAATGATTCAACTAAATCTTTTAATCTTGCCGATGTTTGCCTATATTTTGGCCGACTAGTTGTGTGTGATCCACGAGACAAAATTTGCTCCAATTTCAGCTCTGTCAGGCTTTGCTGCCGACGAAGTTCATCCAAAAACTTCCATATAGATGGGTGATGAGCCGATAGAAGTGACGAGAATTCCCTGTGAAAGCCTTCAACGGAGTTGTTCGTTCGGGGAATTTCCTGAAGAACTGCATCAAAAGTATTCCGCAGATCAATAGGAAATCTAGGAGCTCGCCTGCCCCGTCTTTCCAACCTTCCGATCCAAAACATTATCTAGCACTCAAAAGTACTATTAAAAATATTGCCGTCAAAAAATTATTGTTCATTTTAAATGTATATCAATAATTATCTTTATTTAATCGTATCCTTGATTTTTAAAGCTGTAAAGTCATTTGATCCTGTACGGGAACTTTTTTTAACATGATATTGTTAAATACAATTGCTATATAGTATTGCCGTTCAAAAGAAACTGTTCTAAAAAAAGTTATAGAGAAATACAAAAACTGAAATTTTGCAAATTATTGCAAAAGTTTAAATATCATAGATTAATGAAATATAGCAGTTTTCTAAATTTTATCCCTTGTTTTAAATAGTATTAACATAAATAAATTAGGAAAAAATTATGCCGTACATTTTAATGCAGACCATATCTTTTAGGCTGATGAAAATGACGCTACCATTTTAAGGGTACTGATACAGGCCTAGGGTACTGATATAGGCGATCTGATACAGTACGGCATTAACATATTTTTGTAGAGAACAATTATTGATAATATGATAAAATCACTATGACGTCTAACTGAACTGAAACGGTGTTTATATTATATCCAAGAATTGAAACTGTCAATCCCAGTATCAACAGTTTTGTATACTTTTTGGTTTAATATATACTTCAAACATTATTAATACATATATATAATTGATTTGTTTCATTCTAATGATGTGAATAAATAAAACAATCACTTTTTAGAAAAAAAAATGTTTTTCTTTGGACCAACGAAAACGGCATATGAAAAAATATTATCTATGCATAAAATACTTTTAAAATTATGTTGTAATTATTAATTTTATGTTGTGTCAAATCACCCCCCCCTTTTTTTTTTTTTGTTTTGGTGGGTGGAAAATCATCGAAAAAATATATCAAATCACCCCCTTGACCACGGAAAGAGAGGGGGTTGCAACCCTCGATTATTTCCCCTTGTCGCATGATTTTTGTACGGCGTTGCGGAATAATGGATTAGAAGCAGTATTGAAAATATTGAAATAGTATGAAGCTGATGCCGTACAAAATCAAATGACCAAATTTACTCTGGAAATTGTCGGAAAATAAAAAATAAATTCCGACTTTGTGGCGCACCATTTTTTTACGGCACTACACGTTTTCTTATTATTTTTCATGGATCTATCGATGGTAAGAATGCCGTACAAAAATATATGACCAAAATGTCCTACGAGTGTTTGAATTCTCACCTGCACTTGGTTGGACAGCTTACAAGTGACGGCATAGTGCTGAATCTCATTATTTTATGCTCTTATATCGTTCTAGATAGGTCACCTGGTGGTTCACATAACCCATAATTTTTTCAACACGGGCCAGTAGTCTATAGTATAACTTATTAATATTTATTTCGATTTCATGTTTAACAAACCCGTTTTATCGGATTTTCATTTTGACCTTATTTTCGTAGTCAGCGACCCCAAAAACCATGAAAACGACACCCATGACGGAAAAACCAAAAATTGCGTCGGCGCCATCTTGAATTTTAATTTTGACCTCTTTTTCGTAATCAGCGACCCCAAAAACCATGAAAACGACACCCATGCCGGAAAAACCAAAAATTTTGTCGGCGCCATCTTGGATTTTCATTTTGACCTCATTTTCGTAGTCGGCGACCCCAAAAACCATGAAAACGACACCCATGACGGAAAAACCAAAAATTTCGTCGGTGCCATCTTGGATTTTCATTTTGACCTCATTTTCGTAGTCGGCGACCCCAAAAACCATGAAAACGACACCCATGACGGAAAAACCAAAAATTTTGTCGGCGCCATCTTGGATTTTCATTTTGACCTCATTTTCGTAGTCGGCGACCCCAAAAACCATGAAAACGACACCCATGACGGAAAAACCAAAAATTTTGTCGGCGCCATCTTGGATTTTCATTTTGACCTCATTTTCGTAGTCGGCGACCCCAAAAACCATGAAAACGACACCCATGACGGAAAAACCAAAAATTTTCCTGGCTGCCATTATGGATTTTCATTTTGACCTCATTTTCGTAATCAGCGACCCCAAAAACTATGAAAACGACACCCATGACGGAAAAACCAAAAATTTTCGTCGGTGCCATCTTGATTTTCATTTTGACCTCATTTTCGTAATCAGCGACCCCAAAAACCATCAAAACGACACCCATGACGGAAAAACCAAAAAAATTCTTGATCGCCATCTTGGATTTTCATTTTAACCTCATTTTCGTAATCAGCGACCCCTATAGCCATGAAAACGACACCCATGACGGAAAAACCAAAAAATTTCGTCGGCGCCATCTTGATTTTCATTTTGACTTCATTTTCGTAATCAGCGACCCCAAAAACCATCAAAACGACACCCATGCCGGAAAAACCAAAAATTTTGTCGGCGCCATCTTGGATTTTCATTTTGACCTCATTTTCGTAGTCGGCGACCCCAAAAACCATGAAAACGACACCCATGACGGAAAAACCAAAAATTTCGTCGGCGCCATCTTGAATTTTAATTTTGACCTCTTTTTCGTAATCAGCGACCCCAAAAACCATGAAAACGACACCCATGCCGGAAAAACCAAAAGTTTTGTCGGCGCCATCTTGGATTTTCATTTTGACCTCATTTTCGTAGTCGGCGACCCCAAAAACCATGAAAACGACACCCATGACGGAAAAACCAAAAATTTTGTCGGCGCCATCTTGGATTTTCATTTTGACCTCATTTTCGTAGTCGGCGACCCCAAAAACCATGAAAACGACACCCATGACGGAAAAACCAAAAATTTTCCTGGCCGCCATATTGAATTTTGACCTCATTTTCGTAATCAGTGACCCCAAAAACCATGAAAACGACACCCATGACGGAAAAACCAAAAAATTTCCTGGCTGCCATCTTGGATTTTCATTTTGACCTCATTTTCGTAATCAGCGACCCCAAAAACTATGAAAACGACACCCATGACGGAAAAACCAAAAATTTTCGTCGGTGCCATCTTGATTTTCATTTTGACCTCATTTTCGTAATCAGCGACCCCAAAAACCATCAAAACGACACCCATGACGGAAAAACCAAAAAAATTCTTGACCGCCATCTTGGATTTTCATTTTAACCTCATTTTCGTAATCAGCGACCCCTATAGCCATGAAAACGACACCCATGACGGAAAAACCAAAAAATTTCGTCGGCGCCATCTTGATTTTCATTTTGACCTCATTTTCGTAATCAGCGACCCCAAAAACCATCGAAACGACACCCATGACGGAAAAACCTAAAATTTTTCTAGCCGACGAATTGAGAACCTCCTTTTTTTTAAGTCGGTTAATGAGATTTACCGTCTATCATCAGTTGCAACCTAATAGCCTGAAAGAATAGAACTATCGATCCATAAGTACGTATAATTTTGAAGGAATTTTCTTTCAAGTCCTGACCGTTGAGGAGTTGCACCTTCCGTCATCAGCGCAGCCACATGAAATTATGATTATCAGACGCAAATACTTGAACAGCTTCTGAAAATGTATGGAAAACGTTATGTGCGCCTATGATATTCGAGGGTTGCCCTCAATTTCTCAGAGTTCCCATCATCAGAAACTGACTTGGTGACAATGGGATCACCTCGGGAGTATACCCTTTCCAAGACAAAAAGAATTTTGAAAATCAGTCCACAATTGACGGAGATATTCGCGGACATACAAACACGAATAGAGAACCTCCTCTTTTTTGGAGGTCGGTTAAAAATATATATCGAAGTACAATCGACAACAACAATCGATCGTGAAATTCGACTTCGATCTGAAGATGAAAAAAATTTTAGCAATCTTTAATAACTAGCAAAAAAAACATGTTTGATCAAAATTAATAAGTGTATCAAATTGTGGTAATCGGCTTACAATCTCGAAAATATGTTTACGAAAAACACGGGAGCGTTTGTGACACAAAGCGATACGTCCGTCCTTTGGCAGTGGCCGATTCGTACTGGCGAGATAGAGTTTGCGCGGTCGATAATATAGTTAACTTTGGATTCAATTTACGAAATGAAATTATAGTTTATTGATAAAATAAAAATACGATTCTATTAGAAGGTTACCTTAAAATTAATACGTAGTTTTTAAATTTTCTTTAACGTGATTCTAAGGTATAGAAAAAAAATCTTATTTGTCGAGACATTTTGTAAAAATTGCGATGTTTTAACATTTTTTTTCTGCTATATTTTGTATTGAAGTTGAAAATGTGACAAATAGGTCCGCCAGTAGACCATACGTTGATGTTATTTATATTATTTTTAATGTTTAAAATCGTTTGTAGTGTTATGTTCGGCTAAGCCAAACGTAACTCGATCGGTATTTGTGCGGAAAAGGGCTTTTGAATACGGGTGATTGTCATTAATATAAACATTATTTTGAAAATTCTTGAAACCTATCCACCAGAAAAAGAACTCGTCTCTTATAATAGCCAAAAGGAAGCTTCAAATTCTTCATAGATTTCCCACACCAAGCGATCAAAATTGATCAAACTGAGATGATTTTGTGGAAGGAGCCTTAAGCAAGGTTTCACTAATTTATTTTTTTGAGATTATTACTTAGTTATACTGTTTTTATTATGCCTATTCTGTCCCACTGTTGTGCAAAGCCCTTATGCGTATTTAGCATAAAACCTTACACGTGCCCAAAAAGCATACAAATAAACAGATTTAAATATGTCCGTCCGTTTAATATGAAATGAATTTTCGAGACAATGATGAATGGTCATCGTTACCATATTCAATTTCCATCGCAAATATTTAGTTTCAATTTCGCTATCGAAACGGCACGTTAAATATGGAGGAAGTGACGTCATATGTCCGGATTTAACACCTGGGGAATTTATGGTGGGACTGGCTACTGTAGGACATGTTTGTGTCCTGAACTGGTTAGTGTTCATGAGTTCATGTGTGTTTTAACTAAGCAGTGACAGTCTCTCTTAGGTTCGAACCCAAGATTAGAACAAGATCCGAGAGAACTCTGATTTTTCGAAGTCATGTGCGTATTGTATAATGATCACTTGCATTGCTGATTGAAATCATCTTTAAGGCATGTAAAACCCAGGTCAGAGACCCATACAAACTCTGTAATCGAACCGAAATAATGAGAAAGGTCACTTCAAGTTGTTGCTAGGAGGCTCACTCGAAGTACAATTTTTAGTAACCTCCAATTTATTTTTACCCAACTCCAACAACTGAAGCTACACAAACCTTGTGGCACAAAATAGATACGTAATTATGTTTTAAAACATAATAGTAAGTTACCCTGCAGCGGCCAGTAGTTTCTTTGTGCTTATCACTCGCTATCAGGAACAGCGCGCTCTTAGACTTAATTAATTAGTGCAGTGAATAAAGAGGAGAGCTTATTCTGTGTTGCCACGTGTGACTGAAAACTACATGACCTAGCTCTGGGTAGCTCGTGTTTAAAAATGTTATTACATTTTTTACCATTTGCAGGTTGTCATCGTCTGCCTAGCCTTTTCTGAACTTTTTTGGTTTGGTTTCCAGCTATAACTGTATTTAGTGTCGAGTTTTTATTTACAACATTTAAAAACTACTATTTACAGAACTAAGGTAATAATAAAATATATACAAGTATCAAAAAGGGGAGTAATTATAGTAATAATAATTATTATTAATTATATTATAATAAATATTACATTATAAATTAATTATAATTATTATTAATTATATTAATTATAATTATTATTAATAATGTAATTATAATTATTATTAATAATATAATTATAATTATTATTAATTATAATTATTATTATTATTAATTATAATTATTATTAATTATTATTAATATAATTAATAATTATTATTAATTATAATTATTATTAATTCTATTAATTATAATTATTATTAATAATAATTTAGTTAAATAACAATAGTTCACATTGAGTGAATGCCATTCTCGGAAAAGCTGAATGTAACTCCTGTATGAAAAGTCGATACAATTCTAACCTGACCAAAGTAGTGTTTTAAAATTTGAGCTCGCATCGCTCGTTACGTTAGCATACTTCCTTTCGTTTAGTTTCCTATTTTCATATTATGATTGCGAACTAAACATCATTGGTAAACTGTATAAAAAAAACTTTCCGTCTAGAGTAATCTCTATGAGGTTTTACTAATGAAATAGGCCTCGTTGTAAAAGTAATCACTCTTCAAGCTTGACGCTTGAAAATTTACTCCGAAATTGACCTATGGCTCTGATAGGAAAAGTTGTTTAGTATAGTTAATAGAATCGCTCCCATAATGGATGCAGGTGACTACATGAACAGCCTCTATAATTATAGACCCCACAAAGGCAACGCTAGAAGAAAGCACACTCTCCCCCAAATGACAGACGCCCCATTATAAACTCAAGAGCAAAGATAAATAACATTTTCCCCAAAGTTGGACAAAAATTAGACTTTAACAGCATCTGTAGCCACTTGAATTGAGATTATGAGTGTAACATTTCTCGTTGAAGACGCGGATGGTATTAAAAATGTAGATTTTTCTTTGGACCTTCCCATCGCCGCTGAATTCTAAATAGGGTGGCGGCAAACCGCACTCGATGTAACAGTCCCTTTGCCGCTACACCAACTATGACGGGGCTGTGAAAACAGCGACAAGAAATCGCTGTATGAAACCAATACCTACAAATAAACAAAACTGAAGAGTCTGTTTGTAATATAAAAATAACAGATTTTGGCTGAATACATAAGAAAATATATACGGCACGTTTAACAAAAACACTTTTTTTTAAGTTTGACGAACTTTTAATGGCAGATTAAAAAAATTATTAATAAAATAACATTTTACTAAGTAATTAAATTTAATCTGATTATTATCAACTAACTCCCTCAGTCTAAAAGTCACATATTGTGATGTAATACGCTTTTGTTTTGTTTATGTTTTTAAATCCATTTACAGATACTATTGACATAATTCTCTGTAATAGCTCTTTATAACTTTAAATGTAATAAAACCATAATTCTCTAAATGGTGCTATTTATCGCGTACTCGCTTATTTATACACAACACAGACGTAATAGTATCAAGTTCCATTCATAAACACTTTGTACTTGTATTATAATATTATTAGGAATCAGAAGTGAAATACGTGAACAAAATAAACAATGTTTATTATCTTTTAAATTACACTTTTACAAAAATATCACAACAAACATTTTAAACAATAATCAAATAGAAATAGCACTAGCAAAATGGAATAATCAGTACACGAGCAAAAACATAAACCAAAAATAGCGAAGCACACGATAATAGTCGGGTAGCAAGTCCTTTCCGAGCGCCGTCCAAGCAAAAAGTGACCGTTGCAACGCCGCTCGCCTCGTTTTATGAACTTCTGTCGGTTGCCGCATGACGACCGTACGTTAACCGGACGGCTACTGGCTGATGGCGTGACTTTGAGCCAACACGGCCTCTCCTGACGCTCTGACGTCCTCGTCAGCTTCCAACAATGCGGCTGAGTCTTCGCTGTCTCCTTGATTGCGTGTCTCACAACGCCAGTGGGGCGTGCTGGCACCGTGGAGTGCCACGCACAACTGCGCCTGCAGGGCGCGCTGGCACCGTGGAGTGCCACGCACGACTGCGCCTGTAGAGCGCGCTGGCACCGTGGAGTGCCGCACACAACTGCGCCTGTAGGGCGCGCTGGCACCGTGGAGTGCCGCACACAACTGCGCCTGTAGGGCGCGCTGGCACCGTGGAGTGCCGCACACAACTGCGCCTGTAGGGCGCGCTGGCACCGTGGAGTGACGCGCTTAACACGTCAGTAGCGCGCTGGCAGCCCAGAGCGGCGCGCTGTACACGCCAGTAGCGTGCTGGCAGCCTGGAGCCACGCGCTGTACACGCCAGTAGGGCGCACAGTCGGCCTGCAGCGACGCGCTCAGCCTACAGCGAGGCGCTCGGCCTGCAGCAGCGAGGCGCTCGGCCTGCAGCGAGGCGCTCGGCCTGCAGCGAGGCGCTCGGCCTGCAGCGACGCGCTCAGCAACGCCAGTAGGGCGCGCAGTCGCCTTGCAGCGCCGTGCACGTTCATGGCATCACTGTGGCAAAGCCCTGGTAACCACTGCTAAGGCCAAGCAGCGTTGCGTTGCGTCCAAACACACGCCACACATCCTTGTGTAATGGTTAGGTACTCTGCAAACAAACAAATTTACAATTACAACAGAATTTTGTTCCGCTCGATCACTCCTGACCAAACTTTAGTTCCATTGGGTGGCACCAAATTCGACTCTCATTAATTAAATCAAATGTACTGGAAATTATCGAAAATACAACACTCAACTACCTTGAGTCATCATTATACCATAGTCGTTCACACCAACCTTAAAAATTCTATTGCAACAAAAACTGCTGAAATCATCGAGTAAAACCTTTAACACCAAGGCTCTCTAACCGAGTAGTATAACAAGAGAGTAATCTCATTCATTAGGAACATTCAAGTCGAGAATAAAATTCAAAGAAACATTCACCAAACAAAACTTGTCAGACAAGAATACCAATAGGCACATAGGGATGTATAAGCACATTGTTAGCATATCACACAGACTTCTTCCACAACACTGTAGGCATAGGCTCCAAGTTTGCATACCCCTCAGATGTCGACTTCCACACACACTGTAGGCATAGGCTCCAAGTTTGCATACCCCTCAGATGTCGACTTCCACACACACTGTAGGCATAGGCTCCAAGTTTGCATACCCTTCAGATGTCGACTTCCACACACACTGTAGGCATAGGCTCCAAGTTTGCATACCCCTCAGATGTCGACTTCCACACACACTGTAGGCATAGGCTCCAAGTTTGCATACCCCTCAGATGTCGACTTCCACACACACTGTAGGCATAGGCTCCAAGTTTGCATACCCCTCAGATGTCGACTTCCACACACACTGTAGGCATAGGCTCCAAGTTTGCATACCCCTCAGATGTCGACTTCCACATACACTGTAGGCATAGGCTCCAAGTTTGCATACCCCTCAGTGGCTGTTGACATAGACACATTGTTAGCGTATCACACAGACTTTCACACACGCAGCTGAGGCCACGCGCTTGACCAAACCACACGTTCTTATGTAATGGTTACTCCGCAAAGAGACAAATCTACGACAGAATTTTGTTCCACTCGGTCACTCCTGACCAAACATCAATTAGGTCCCACTCTCGTTGATAAAATCAAACGTGGCTAAACTGGAAATTATCGAAAATACAACAATCAACCACCCTGGGTCATGTACCATTGTCGTTTAAATCAATCTTCAAAACATTATTGCGTCAAAAACATGCCAGGTTTACAAAAATCATCGAGTAAAACTACAGATCTCTAACTGACTAGTAAACAAGTCGATCTCCCGTGTGTATCACCATTTGACTTCACACTACGGTCTTTCCGGACCCTGACCTCAACCAGAGCTAAACGCACAAAATACAACAAACACACCCACTGTCTACTCGAGTTTCCTCAAAAACCTTCAATTTTAATCGGACTACGACTACACAATAATTACTGGTACTGTCTAACACAATACAGCCGATAGAATCTCTTGGCTTGCAACCACAACTTTACTTCATCAAAATTCTTATAAGCATCAACTGATACGTAACTCATTGGCATCCTTCTTAGCCTATCATGTGTATTAGGCAACTTACTTCTTTAATAAAGCAAAACTTATCAGACTTTACAGTGCACCTGTATACGGCCTACGTCTTCACACGAAAACAAGTCAACTGATCATATTGCGTAGGGGTTTGCATTTACGCAGACCATGATTATTTAAGTTTGATTTGCCAACAACTGCACTTTTGGGTTTCAAATATACGGAAAACAAGACTTTTGACTGTATTTTGTTTAGCATCAGATATACCACAAATCACAACGTTGCCCCACACCAGGAATTTCTCCTGTATCGTGGGTACCTTCACAAATATTTTAAACTCACTTACACAAGTACCCGACTTTGAAAAAAAACTAACTAGGTCATACAGATACTTGTACTCATAACGTCATTATAGCACAGTGACCATATCGACTTCACGCGGACACAATGACCGAAATTCGTGTTTAAAATGAGTCCACGTGCTGTTATTGGTCAACCAATCGTTAAGCGACGTATTAGCACCACCATGTAAATAACCACCAATGCGTCCGAGGCATTGCCAATCACCCCAGTGACCTTATAAACACACACATAACATCACGCCTGCAATCCCCGAAGGGTTAGGCAGAGGTACCCAGTATACCCACATTTCGCCAGTTATGTTAAGACATAAGCTTAACCATGTAAATAACCACCAATGCATCCGAGGCATTGCCAATCACCCCAGTGACCTTATAAACACACACATAACATCACTCCTGTAATCCCCGAAGGGTTAGGCAGAGGTACCCAGTATACCCACATTTCGCCAGTTATGTTAAGACATAAGCTTAACCATGTAATAGGGGTGAGCCCATTGTCACCAACAGGGCACAAATCCAGAAAATAACACTTTGACCGACCCGGGAATCGAACCCAGAACCTTCATGCTCAGTAGTCGCGCTTGCGACTACTAAACCAACGAAATATTAAAATGGTTCGATCTTACTTGTATCAGGAACGAAAGTAAACCAACAGTCATGTCCGGAGCGTCGCCTCAACCGCGAGAGCGGTTACACAGGACTTCGCGTCCTCACGCGGCTCCTACGACGATCTCGTTCGCACTTGGAACGGCGATCGGATCCCGAAACTTGCTACGTACGTGACCTTCAACTCCGCTTATGGTGGCTACAAGATCGCTTAGAACGAGAGGCACTAGTTTTTGAACGCGAACAACTCGATATATCCATTGCTAACTACTACCCGCTTTTATCTAAAATTAAAAGCCTGAAAACTAGTTTTTAACTTGTGGGCGAAAAGATTATTTATCCCACTTCTGATATTAGGAATCAGAAGTGAAATACGTGAACAAAATAAACAATGTTTATTATCTTTTAAATTACACTTTTACAAAAATATCACAACAAACATTTTAAACAATAATCAAATAGAAATAGCACTAGCAAAATGGAATAATCAGTACACGAGCAAAAACATAAACCAAAAATAGCGAAGCACACGATAATAGTCGGGTAGCAAGTCCTTTCCGAGCGCCGTCCAAGCAAAAAGTGACCGTTGCAACGCCGCTCGCCTCGTTTTATGAACTTCTGTCGGTTGCCGCATGACGACCGTACGTTAACCGGACGGCTACTGGCTGATGGCGTGACTTTGAGCCAACAATATTAATACCAGGTTACTAATGATACTTTGTAAACATCTTGTTTATGTATAAGAAGTCCAACTGAATAAGTCAAAACCGCAGAACATAAACTACTGAAATAACCAGCAGAAATAAGTCAACCTATTCATTCATGACCTGCTAGTTTAAACTAAAATAAAAAGCAGAATGAAGAGATACCATTTATTTAGTGCACCATCGCTCATATTTTTTATTCATCCGCTATTTTCGGGGCCATGATTTTACTACACATCCGAAAGGGATTTGGCGAAAGCTTGAACTCAGAATTTTTGCAAACAAAACCAAACTTTGATGTGGAAACTTTAGAACTCAACATTGCTTGTGTTGAAATAGCTTGACTAGGTTGAACTGGCTGGAGTCAAACAGTGCATAAGCATATTTTTATGTTTATTTCAGGGCTGTATTGCCTGCAGTGAATTTGAATAGCACAGTTGTGAAATATGCAAGTGATATCACGTGTAAGTAGTCGTATAGTTTTATTTACATCCGGCCGTTGAATATGAATATCCGGTTTTGACGGTGTAAATAAAAATTGTAGCATATAAAAATGAAGTGTCATTCTCATTTCCACCAAATTGCATGGCATTTTTCACTTTCGGTTTTTGTACCAATTAGGTATATAAGTATTGCATAATGTTTTGTCAATTTGTGACGTTTAGCAGTCACTACAAACTGAATGTTACTCACAATTCTATTATGTTTCGTATTAATTAAAATTCTATCCATTTATGCTTAAAGCTGCCAATATTCTATGTACGTAATATACGCAACCCTGTGAATATAATAATTGGAACAAAAGAGCTATTATAAACATGTTCCCTGATGACGTATGTATAATTAATCATGACAAAATAAAAGGCTTCATAAAATATCCGTTCACGGTCCACCCAGTTATATCGTAATGATGTTAAAATGTCGTTTATTTTATTACACTAGGACATTTTCCAATACAATGATGCAATTACGGTTTTTGGAAAAAATCACTACATAGTATAAACCAAAGTCGCTTCCCGCTGCTTGTCCCTATGTATGCTTAGATCTTTAAAACTACGCAACGGATTTTGATGCGGGTTTTTTGAATACATAGAGTGATTCAAGAGGAAGGTTTATATGTAGCACATTCCACCCGTGCGAAGCGGGGGCGGGTCGCTAGTAATCTATATAGTTCGAAATTGATACAATCGTAATGTGGACATCTACACTATAATCTATCTATCTATATCTTCTATCTATAATCTATAATATAAAAATGAATCGCAAAATGTGTTGGTAAGCGCATAACTCAACAACGCCTGGATCGATTTGGCTAATTTTGGTCTTAAATTATTTGTGGAAGTCCAGAGAAGGATTATACGGTGAGAAAGTGGTTGATAGGTAGGCAGGGTAGTAGGTAGGTAGGGTAGTAAGTAGGTAGGGTAGTAAGTAGGATTGGCACAGAGGTAGATTATAGTCTGGAATAACACATGGGCTATAAATTATCCCCATAATAAATAAAGGGGGTGAGCAGTATTGCATTATCCATAATCCTCAACTGTTTTACAGCTTGATACTGGAAATACGAAATAACGCAAGGGACATCGAGCGTGCTGTGCAATTTTTCACTTTAAGCACCTGGTGCGAGCGTTGCAAATCCAAGAGAAAGCTGAAGTCCCTTACGTCATTTCAAATTTCCGGTATCGTACACAATCGAAATGTCAACTGTCATACTATATTAAAACCGAAGGTCTATTTCAAACAGTTTGTTACTGGTGTACGTAGCCTAACGGTACAGAGACTTACCTGTAAACAAAGGTACGCAAGTTCAAATCACAGTCAGTATTCACTTTTTGTGATTTTTTATAAGATTTCCAAAAATGTTGAAACGTGTTCGCGAGTTCGATCCCCAATCGGTTTTCACTTTTTGTAAGTTCCACGTATTTGTTTTCATTTCGATGCTATATGATTTTCAAATCAATTCAGAGTAAATTTATATAGTCTACTTTTAATTGTAAATACAATATTATAAATCTGTAGACGTAGAGTTTCTGTATATTGAACATAATTATTTAGAAAAAATAATGTTTTCTTTTGTTGTGTCTGTGTGTGTTGGGTGTATAGTTTATTATAGTATTATCACGTGTACATTTTAAAAATAATAAGATTAGGGTTTTAGTTTTTGATTCATTGGAATTGGTGCTCTCTATCAAAAGATATACGAATTTAAGGTATTTAAGAAAACTTATCATCATTTAGAAACATACATGCAACGACATCTATTGCATCAAAACGGTACTAATTAATAAGTGTGTTCACAAGATAACTTTTAAATCGTATTTTTCAAACAGTTACGATAACAAACTGTACCCTTGATTATTTTAAATGACGCTGCTAAGAAAATCTACATAGGGTTTTTTTTTTGGAGGGTGGGAAATCATCATTTAACTCCTCCCGCTCTGGGCAGAGCGGTAGGGAATGTTAGACTTCTACTGACTAAAAACCACCCATGTTCCTTTTTTGCCTTTTGTGCTGTGGCCGCGATATTTCTTTCGAACAACCCGTAGCCCCGACAAGCGGCGGCCCTTGCGGGCCTCAACCATATTGCTGACATCTCTTTGAGGCGCGCGTGGATTGGTTTGGTAGGTTTTTTTTTTCGATAGGTTCTCTCTCTCACCACGCCACCTCCTTCGCTAGCATCACTGCTTCGCCGAAGGAGGCGACGGCGTCCCATTCCCTCTCGCCCCGCAACATGGCTTGAACCAGGGCCGGACGCGAGAGGTCGCCGCCGCCGATCGTCGCTAAGAGAACACGACGGGGCTCAACCCAAGTGGGGCTCCGCCCAGGCAAGGCAGACCTCCACGGTGTGCTCCACCGTGTCCTATGGCTAATCCTTGCAATAGTAGCATTTGGGCGTTTCCTTCCGCCTGATTCGGTGCAGGTGCCTCCCGAATCCCGAAACAACCGTGTACGGTGAGGACCTGCGCCAGACGAAAGGTGAGGGCGCCGTGGCGCCTCTCAAGCCACTCCTCAAAGAGGAGACTTACCACCACTGTGCCCTGCACGGGGTTGCGACAGTCGCTCTCTCCATGTCGCCATGAAATCACACCAGTGGGGTCTGTCCGCCATGCGGCAATATACGGCGGCAGCGGAGTTATCCCCCAGTGTAGTGCCTCCGCGCACCATTCATGCAGGAAACTACATAGCCTAAACCCTATAGTGTGTGTTTGCTTCCCATGCATTAAATTTTGGCAGTTTAACTTCGTCTTCGACAGATGGCATTGTTCATTTGACACCATTTTCAGAATTGCGGTGTTAATATTTGTCGTGAATAGTCAACAAATACAAATTGACGTACACAGTAAGAAAAACAGCTGTAAAAACTTTAAAATAAAACCTAATTAAAATTAGATAAAAATCGAATACAGGACATGCAGCGACACAGTCAAACGCCGAGGCACTGCGCCAACCGTGCCGTCTTATCGGCTGTGGCTGCCTTGGGCATTGCCGCAACTTTGCTTAACAATGGCCAGATAGCACTTTCCGTTTACAAATTGCCGTCGAATCTTACCCCAACTTGCAACATCACCAAAAATCTGCGATTGGCCATGGAACAGATGTCTTTGCAAATAAACTGCTTTAACCCTTAAATTGGCAAATGAAATTATTTCTAAAATTTAATGTTTTTTTGTTATTTCCTGGTTTATTATGATACCAGAAGACTGAAAAAAATTGTGAAAAAAATCTGAATTTTCCAGTTTTCGCGAAATTCGATGTACTACCGGGAGTACATTGCCAACTATAGTGTGAAATATGTTTTCTTGTATTTGTACAACATGGAGCAAAAAGTGAAGATTGAAAGCTACTTGCGTTTAGATCTAGAGATCGGCACAGGTGAAGACTTCAATGTGCTATGGAACTGGTGACAGTAGAAGTTCTACAGATGGAGTAGATAATGGTTGAATTTAATTCCATGTTGGCATGGCATTATAATATTGATGGATGAATACGGAAAAACCTCTTGAAGCATTGGTGTAAGGAGTACGTTATAACGTTGTATGTGTATTTGACTTTGAAAGACTGAACATTCATAGTGGGTGAGAATTGAGCTTGGTGGAGGAAGTGTGATTCATCATCAAAACAAGAACTCTCATCGGATCATGCATTTTCTTTCGGGATCAAAGCTTGAATTTATATGATTGTGTCAGGTTCAAGTGCTGCAGGAAAAGAGAAAATAACATGCTATATGACATGAAATCGATATCATTATATATCAAAAACAGACAAAAAAACCCCTTTTGAATTTCTTTGTATACTTGGCAATGTACTTTGTGTATACCGAAGTCTATTTTACGCGTACTTGGCAACGGTATTCAGGGAGTACACACAAAGTTTCAAACTCATAAAATTGCAATTACGTAATTTACACATAAAATTATGGACGATTGATGTTGTTTATAATGTCCCTGTGCAATGTAAAGCCTAATAACCACAAGTCTTAACCAAAAAAGCGCAGAAAAACTTAAAAAGGTTTCATGTGACACTGAGACGTCAGACCGCTTCGAAGATATTTTGAATTTGACGGATGATTATTGATTTTATCACATCCTAATATTTTATCTACTAAAATACACAATTATTGCAAGCTAAAAATGATAATAACAGGTATTTTTTTTTGATTACTACCACAATTGATGTTTTCAAAGTGTATGTCTTTGGTGGAGTACTCTGCCAATTTAAGGGTTAAACAGGAGAGAGTCGCCTGGAATTAGATGTAGATGAGAAAATTCCACTTTCCGAAGAGTTTTCCCATCCAGTGCCAACAGAAGATCCCGAAAGAGTTAGGCAGTAGTGTACCTAATCGTAAACCCACATTTTGCCAGTAATGTTCTAGCGCCATGGAATAGGGGGCGTTTGATGTCTATAGATATAATATTGCCATCGACCTGGCACGAAAACCACGCTCCGTGGCCTCTACTGCGAAAACACTTTGCAATCAAACCTCGGACCTCATCCTCAGTAGTTGCACTTGAGACCACTCGATCAACGAGACAGTCACACATCAAAATTTCCACGTGAACGAAGTCGCGGGTATCAGCTAGTCTATAATAATATTATAAAGAGGAAAGATTTGTATGTTTGTAATGAATACAAGATACCGGCAGCGTTCGGGAAGTTGCGCGGTATCTTCTCGTCCAACTTACCCCAGTGTCTCAAGACAAAAGTCTATGACCAGTGTGTGTTGCCAGTGATTACATACGGGACCGAAACGTGGTCGCTCACAATGGGCCTCATCAGAAAGCTCAAAGTCACCCAAAGGGCAATGGAGAGGGCTATATGCTCGGGGTTTCCTTGCGTGATCGAATCAGAAATGAGGACATCCGCTTGAGAACCAAGGTTACCGACGTAGCCCGAAGAATCGCCAGACTTAAGTGGCAATTTGCAGGGCACATTGCTCGCAGAACGGATGGCCGATGGGGCCGAAAAGTTGGAATGGTGACCGCGAACCGGAAGACGTTGCGTTGGAAGGCCTCCCACTAGGTGGACCGATGACCTGGTCAAGGTTGCAGGAACCCGCTGGCTGAGAGACGCACGGGACCGGTTAATGTGGCGACACCTGGGGAGGGCCTATGTCCAGCAGTGGACGTCTTTTGGCTGAAATGATGATGATGAATGAATACACTCAAAAACTACTGCGTCGATTTCAGAAATTCTTTCACCAGAAAGCTACATTCACCCTGAGTAACATAGGCTACTTTTTATCCATGTATTCCCACGGGGACGGGAACTACGTGGGTGAAACCGCGGGACGTCCGCTCATGTACAACATTAGGTTATAAAAGAAATCGAATTATTATTTTAATTTTAGTTGTTGGTTAGTGATTGTATTGTTGTTGTGCTTATTATTATTAATAGCCATGAGCTGTGCGTTGATAGTCAGTTAGGATAGGACAAACCATTTTAATTTGTATACATGTGAATCTTTGGACAACTTAAGGACGTATTTACACTTAAGTTAATTTTATCTTGCTCATTCTACATAAACAAAAAAATCGACATAAATGATGTTTGTGCTGAATATGTTTTTAAAATAAAATAATTAAATATTTATTTTCAATCCAGAGACCAGGTAGTTAAAGTGCCCCAGTTTCAGCCGACTGCGCTTTGGTAGTCATTGGAAAACCACGAGGCAAATTAGAAATTATCTCGCTCGCTTCTGCATGCCTGGAGAGTAAGTCGTATGCTGTGCAATCTTGCAAATCTTATGAGATCATTTTGGGTGCACGATCTATCTCACAAAATTGGTACGAGATCTCGGGATGCCGAGATTGTGTTTTTTTTCGGTAATAGCCGTGAGACCAATCCTCTTGTTTTTCCAGAGTAATAATACGTCTTCTTCTACATTTCTTCTCATATGTTTTCCTGCCTTATTTCCACGATTTTATGAAAATTCGTTTTTAAATTTATTCATGTTGCCTGGGAAATACGTAAAAACTGGTTGGAAAAGCAATAAGAAATGTGACCTTCTGGCGAAAGATATGGGTCCCTAGACGCGCTTCGACGTTCTTGTCACGACAAATATTTTGTGAGACTTTTTAGGAACTTCAAGGTCGAGTAAATGTCAGGGTCGGTGACAACCTTTATGTGCCTACCTAGATATAATGTATCAGCACTATCATTATAGGCCTATATCGACTTGTGGTCTGCGGCTGAGTTGAGGTTAAGTGATTATACGCTGTGTAAAGAAGTTAATGAATTTAAATAGATATTTAGGTTAGAGTAAATTGAACCTAGAACTCTAGTTACTGCCAGATACGATGCCAATAGCGGTCATTGCCCTTTCCCTACTATCTCATCGTACGAACCAAAACAAATGAACCACGTATCGTTTTTCATTAGAAAAATGTTGAAGATCACGAAAGATGACGATTCAAAACATGAACATTGAACAGGCTTATTTTTTAATTTCAAAGTTAATAACTTTAATAAATGTAAGTGGGTTATTGACCGATATTGACATCTTAATTGGTAGCAACTATAGTCGGAATACTAATAATATTAGTTTCGATTAGTTTAGTTGGTACCCAAAAACTGACAAACTTCCAGAGCACCAAAAAATTCGACAATTTCAATATTCTGAATTGATTTCTTCTCTCTACACGGTTCGTGTTCTATGCCCGTATTCCGTAAAGCATTGAGCACTGCCTGCACCGTGGAAGGCGACTATTTCCTCGGAATGCTCTCACAACGCAAGCACAAATCTCCCCGGTCGAACGGAACGGATTCGAGAACCATTGGAGACATTGCTTCCGTTTTGTAGATTTCATTCGCATTTTTGTATTGGCTCAGGTCACGATTGTGGACAAATGGCGAAATTGAGATAGTGTATTTAAGGCTGATGTTCCAGGGTAGCCCGCGAAATTCAAATTTTCTTACGTTTTTAAAATTAGCGATTTGCAGGCCAGTGCTAGTTTGTATGTTAGTGAAAATATGATTCGCGGCTGTAAGACGTATGCAGTTACAGAATTATAATCATTAATCATTATTGAGAGTTACATGAACTTGGAGGGTTGTAATGATGATTTTGATGATTATAATTCTGTAACTGCATACGTCTTACAGCCGCGAATCATATTTTCACTAACATACAAACTAGCACTGGCCTGCAAATCGCTAAAAACGTAAGAGAATTTCGCGGGCTACCGTGGAACATCCACCTTAATGTAAACGTTGGTATGATATGGCAAGAAAAGAGGTGTCTGATGAGATGACGAGTGATAGAGAACTATGGAAGAATAAGACATGCTGAGCCGACCCCAATGAATGGTATTAGTAAATAGCAACACGCCTGTAATCCCAGAAGAGTTAAGCAGAGGTGTCATGCTGTATGTCATACAATAGGAGATCGGACAAAAAAAAAATAATTTATCCGCCAGATACTTCTCAAAAAATATTGAACACATATTTTCCCCTATTATAGGTAATCGTAGATACGTGCGTAGTGGATTGAAGATAGACGAACAGAGCTATAATCTATTTGAAACAAGTAGGTACTTAGATATTTACATAATTATATTCAATTTATTTACTCTAAACGAAAAAAAACTAGTTTCTCCGGAAACAAGGCAAGAAACCAGTGTTTGTTATTCAATAAAAGAACGCGTCGATTCAGGAAACGCTTGAAAAAACCAGCTATTGCAATTTCTAAAGTAAATCGAGAGAGCGAGCTATGCATTCTAATTGTACAAACAAAGAACTGTTGCCGCGTTCTCCTCACGAATCTTACTTCAGTGCACAATAAAGATCAACGCTCACGTAGAGGAGCTCGATAATAACAGCCGCTCGGATCTAACTTCAGGTTAAGCCGCGCTTGCCTAGGTTGGTCGCTGGTTTGGTAACCACCCAATATAATTATATCGAGTTTCTTCGTTTTTCTTTCATCCCGGCTGTCACTTGCTATGCCTGTAAACCTTTGACAGGCGTAGCAGGTAGTCAGTGGCCCGGAAGTCTGACAACCAGACTTTACTAAGTACTAACTGGGTTGTGAAAGTCAGACAGGATGTCGTTCCATGTAAAATGGTATTCAGCTCTTTTGATAGAGCATGCCACTGTTCTGCGAACTTCTGGAACGCAATTCATATCATCGGGGATGTGACTCTGTAACGCAATTTCCCCGCATGATTATTTAAGAAACAACTCACTGCAACGCACAACACATATGGTTACGTATGTACATGCTTACACGTCACGGTAATATTATCATACGTTGAGTTAATGCCTAGTTGACGTCATCGCGTCAGGCCGATAAGGAGAGGTGACGCCGTCCAATACTGATTCGTAAGCGTCAACCTTTATATACATAAACAAGAACAGTTTCTTGTTCTATTCTCTTTGTAAATCTCGTGAAATTGGCGTGAGAAAGTTTAGTTTTGCAGTTCAAAGTGCAGTTCTAATGACACGTTACTTATGTGTTAGTATCATCATGACTCGCTGGGTTACGAGATGTAGTTAATGAGATAGGGAAACGTTGAAGGAAAAACAAACAGAAATACCCACAGATATAGACGTGTATAAAAATACCCTGTAGCTCTGCACAAACCAGAATCATTCATCAATTGTCACACCTCATCATGTTTTAAACCCAATACTCTTAATTATCTGTTACATTATCCGTCTATTTCGACAAGAAAACAATTTCGACAAACTACACGAAAATGTCCAATCATATTCCGAGAATCTTTCGTATTAAACCTTGTGAGAAAACAATATTTATCAGTTCATAACTTCGTCGAGTCAATAGACTTACTAGACCAGGGTCGATAATTTTTGAAACCAAAAAAAATTACAGTAGGATGAAACCCATTAGAAAAGGAGGGGAATATGATCAAAATGAAAGGAAAAATAAATTACGGTCGATCCGAGTTCGGGAAGTGGGGGTGGGGGGGTTTTAAGGGGGAAAGCGGTTTATCTCGATTTCCGGCAAAACTACAAGTCCTATGGAAAAAAGTTAAATGGCAAAGTTGTAGGTAATAAAAAGATCTACAACTTTTGTATTTTCCATTTTTTCACATAACCTCAAAATTTAGGTGAAAAATTTAAAAAACCAAGTTTTTGGTTTTTTATTTATATCTTTTTCAAAAAAAAAAAATTTTTCTACGAAATTTAGTGAAATCTTACCTTATTAAGATCCAAATACACTGTAATTTTTTTGGTAAAAAATATTTATTTTTCACTTTATTATTGACTTAATATCGAAAAATCAGCCTTATTTTCAATCGAAAATTCTGACGTCAAAATATCTGCTTTTTTTAAAAAGTCGGTGGGCGTTGTGTTCCTTATAATCTCTACTTTCTGATGATGTATAAAAAATATACATTGCAATAGTAAATTTTCTCAGAAAAAGCAAAATCAGCTGCTACAAAATAACAGGTAGTAAGGGCCAAACCCTCCTAGCCCCTCCCCACTTCTCTGTAAAATACCTTTTGATGGGCCAAAATTTTCCGTAGGTCTCCACGATATATAAATTATCTTAATAACAATAAATAGGCATAAAACAGCAATAAATACGCTTATAATTTCTTGACTAGGCCTTATTATTTGGTAGTGGATATTATTTCGCAGCAGCTGTATTTACATTTTCTGAGAAAATTTACCATTGCAATGTATATTTTTTATACATCATCAGAAAGTAGAGATTATAAGGAACACAACGCCTACCAACTTTATAAAAAAAGCAGATATTTTGACGTCAGAATTTTCGATTGAAAATAAGGCTGATTTTTCGATATTAAGTCAATAATAAAGTGAAAAATAAATATTTTTCATCAAAAAAATTACAGTGTAATAAGGGCATAAAAATGTAAGTTTTCACTAAATTTCGTGAAAAAGAAAATGTTTTTTGTAAAAGATAAAAATTAAAAACCAACAACTTGGTTTTTTGAATTTTTCACCTAAATTTTGAGGTTATGTGAAAAAATTACAAAGACAAAAGTTGTAGATCTTTTTATTACCTACAACTTTGCCATTTAACTTTTTTCCATAGGACTTGTAGTTTTGCCGGAAATCGAGATAAACCGCTTTCCCCCCTTAAAACCCCCCCACCCCCACTTCCCGAACTCGGATCGACCGTAATTTATTTTTCCTTTCATTTTGATCATATTCCCCTCCTTTTCTAATGGGTTTCATCCTACTGTAATTTTTTTTCATTTTTTAACATTTTTGAAGGCTTCGGCCCTGGTCTATACCAAGTTTCAATAGATTTTTAACTCTTAACCTTTTTAGCGCCACAGTCACGTATAGACGACAAGCCGAACAAGCAAAAAAGTGCCCTAAGTCTGTCGACTTAAGGTACTTTTTGGCTTGTCGTCTTACTTGACCGTGGCGGTCAATGGGTTAAACAATGAAAGACAATATAATGGAGAGATATATTTTCATTACTCCAGCATCCTTTCCACTCCACATCGCAATAGCTTCAGAACGGATAACAGCTGCAAAAGTTTAATGAATACTAGAAAACAAATTCCCGTTAGTTCGCTACAAACTAAGTTATCGGTTGGCAGCACTAAGTTTCTAGTTTCGATCGAAATCAATTTGGCAACTGCACGAAGTTTTTAGAGTAACTCTTATCAAGAGTTTGAGGAAGTTGCTAGGGGAGACGCTTCGACATAAACTAATTTGTCATCGAATACGGAACACACGGAAAAATTTATCGAAATATACGGTTTTGGGAGTTTCTGTCCCTTGTGGTGTTTACAGCGACAGATTTTGTTGAACGTCAAAAGACTGCATGAATTTTAAAATGTTTTTGAATTATCACATTCTGGGTTTACGAAGAGCGCAACAAAAAGGTCAGTTTACCCACTTGAAAGAGATTTATAGAGCAGACATTGGGATTATTTTCGAACAAAAATGTTGACCCGAATATTTTCAATTTGTCACACGAATACCTGACTTTTTTTTTGGGGACAAGCTCGCCACACTATTCCCAAACCACTGTAACTCCTGTTAGCCAGAATCAACAGTGGCGACCACAAGAAAAGCGCCGAGACAATGAAGCTCGACGAAGTCCAGAGAAATGATTTAACTGTTTTGGATCCCGCAACGAAATTAATCAGAAAAGAATAGCAGAGGAGTCTTCCCTCCATATCAGCAGGGACAGAACAGAACAAGGCCAATAGGCACACAGGGACGTATATACAACTGAGATAAGCCAAGTTGGCTAGCACCACGGATATTATTACTGGGTCCTAAGTTGTGAGCTGTTATATTTGATTCCAATAATAGGTATGACAAAAATGCTTGAACGTACAGAAATTTGTTGTAGTTTCTACAAGGTCCGTATAGTAAATAACTCCGGATGTAACCTATAGGTACACTATTTAACATAATATTACGTTCATTCTGCCAAAGACTACACTCCCATAAAATGTGATGTGCAGATTGTTCAAATTCGCAGTCAGATGTTGAACATTGACAAAAAGGCGAGGCAACAAGCTTGAAGGAAAATAATTTACTCTTAAAGTTACCATGACCTGTGAGAAATTGAGCGACACAGTGATCCACCTCCAGCCATGTCCTGGCCAGCCGCTCACGAACCACGAACGGATGGAAAGAACTGGTGAAGGTGACGGCCCTTGATGGAATTATCCCACCTACATTGCCATTCAGACAAAAGTTCCTCCCAGACGTCAGTCTGTGGTTTAAGTAATCTAGCTATTTTAGCACGGTTACGTTGCGTTAAAAAGTATGTGTCCGCACTATCACTCGCCAGGTATTCCATGCGTATGACACTGGACAGAGCGGCTTGTTACTAATAGTACGGATTTTAAGTCTCTTCGTCTTGTCCCTTAATGTCCTTGGTAAAGAAATATTTTTCAAATCGGTTTATGATAATACCTATTTACAATCATTTTATAAAATATGGATGTTTAAATTCTTTTGACATTCTATTGACATTTTGTTAACTTTGTATTGACATAAATTCCTGATTTTATTATTAATGTTCATTGTTTGATTTTTATATTTTATTGTAATAAATTAATTAGTGTAGGTACTAAATATTTCAAACACTATGTGAATTGTTATGTGAATGAATAAATGAAATGTAAACATTTCGCTGTTTATAAATGATGGAGTTATGAGGTAACGTATATAGAAAAAAGAAATTACCTACGGACAAATTGAGAACCTCCTTTTATGAAGTTGGCTAGGAATAAAAGTATTGAAAACATCTACATGATATACCTACTTGGGTATTAATATTTAATTTTATCTTAGAATTCAACTAAGTAGGTAATAATAACCTGATAACTCCAGACTGACTAACTGACTCACAGATTGTTTACTACTGAAATCCATGTCAGGGTCACTATTATCTTGTTCCCATTTATTAACTTACGCAGATTCCACTCGAAAAGGATTTTGAGATTTTGTATTACGAGGACGAGGTTTTATTAGAGTAAAACGTGAATTAATTAGGTCACTAATTAATTCACGTTTTACTCTAATACAATACCTTAGTAATTTAAAAAATAAACAGTATAAAACACTGAGCAAAATTAACTAACTACACAAAAAACATCACGCCCGTAATCCCCGAAGGGTTGCACAGAGGTGTTGCTAATAGTAACTACCTACACCAGCTTTGTTACCAATTTTACCACATCCAGATTCCGTGGCTGTTCCTCAGACCAAGAAAAAAAGAAAGACGGCGCGCCGCGAACACCAACAGTGAAGTCACAAAACCACGCGCCTATAGCAAGTAAACATACAAGCTCACGCACACACCTACACTAAAACCACACGCATTTCTCCTAGAACGTCACGACTTCACGAGACATTGTCTACACACATAGATAAAAAGTTGACTTCACTTTTGATGTTCGTGGCGCGCCGTCTTCCTTTTTTTGTTGGTCTGAGGGCTGTTCTGACAAATTCCTGATTGAAAACCCGATAACATTTTATACTTAGAATCGAACCCAGGACTTCAGGAATATCATGACTTACCAACTCAATATATTAATGTTATTGAAGACAACTGTGTGTTTGTGTGCATATCTGTGCCTTTGATAGTTCAAAATCTACTTCTCTTTTACTTTCGTAGGATATTAAAACCAAGTTCTAGGTAATTTTAAACTCTAGTTACTACTTACTACTATATTAGTTTATCAAACTCTAATTGTATCCCAATTGTAATTACCCTGGGATGAGTTTGCGAAAAAATAATTTTATAACGAAAATATCTAATAAAAAGTTTAACTTTATTTTATTACAGCTTCATCTAATAGGTACCTATATACCTATACTTATTATTTTTTTTTCCAATTTTTTTTTTCGTATAATGCACTTTATATTTTATTCGAAGTGTCGTGCGTGCATACCGAAGTCGGCCAGGTCTTAATTTTTTTTTCACCAAATTTCGTCCTGGCTTTCTATGGTATACTCGTACCGACCTATATGTTTATTTTCTATCGTTTACTATTGTACTGAAAGTAAGTAGTGATTCTGCTGCGTTCCGTCCACCCTGTGCGGGAATCAAAACCTGTGGAGGATGGACCATTTAGACTTTAGAGTCTCATCCTGCCATACCGTTGCGTAAGGCCCTGTATTATTTTTAACTATATCTATCGAAACAAAAGCCGGTCAGTTCAGTGCTCGACATAGATCTACAGTCACAGGACGTCCGCGGGTACTTAGCGCTTTCATCGCGAATAACATAATTGACGCCACATAATAGACCAGTGTATTATATTGAAATCACGCGACAATATTGCAACCGCTGCAACATCCTGCATTTGAACTAAATTCTAACTAACGTGTATACCTACGCACAATAAACCATGCTCTCGCAATCACTCATTTATCTTGCTCTTATAAAATTCGCGTTTGCTCAAGTTGACGGTTCATTCTGGTGGCTAAACGATAAATTAGCCAGCATCCAAGGTGTTACAGCACCATCCCCAAAATTTGAAAATTTGACTGAGTTTGATACAGATGAAAGTACAAAAATTTTGTTTAGAGATGATAATCCCATCAATAACAGTGTTGTGAAATCTATAGAAAGTAAAAATGTAAGTAAAGTTAATTTGGATAAACCGAGTGACGAAAGTGGTGACCGTGATTTTAAATGGCCTGAAGAAGACAAGAAAGTTCCTAACGACAGCGTTGTGAAATCTTCAGAAAGCATAAGTAAAGTTGATGTGAATAAAAATCGTGAAGAAATAGGTGATCGCAATTTTATATGGCCTGAAGAAGACAAGAAAGTTTATAATGGCCACTTAATAAATAACAGTATTCTAGAGCTACAATCTGAAGAAGAACGAACTGATTCTCCTGAAACAGGTGATAAATTCATATTCAAGTTTCCTGAAAATGAAATTTTTGCATGGGAACATATCATTAATACAACTACGACTGCTTTACCCACAACTGATAGTGCAAATAGTACTGGACACGTTGGTAATAATACCATTTTGTATAATGACAAAGTTTCGTTTAATATAAATTATAAAGAAAAACAGTCGGAAAATATTTGCACTTTTATGAAAAAAACTGAATGCAATCGACACAACGGGCTCGTTTTGGATGTCAAGTAAGTTCAATATAATTATTTTTATACTTTTTATTTATAGACCAAGCAAGTGCTGAAAACTTGTGGGTAAATTAAGTAGTAATTACATTTATTTTGTAACAGGGATGTAAGGAAAATGAACACAGACCGGTACAAAATATGCTGCGTACTACCGTTACAAAATAAGAGAGAAGAGGAATCAAAAATATATTTCCCTGATACCATAAGAAAGATTAAACGTCCTAAAAGATCAAACAAGGAAAATCTTGCCCAAAAGCAAAGAGACGTTTTATTACAACGTAAAAATGTACATCAAAGTCACAAATCCAAACCAGCAACACAGACAAAGATCGCTATACCAGATTATGATTATGACGATCCTTATTGGAACGTCAAAAATGTTAAGCACACAACAAACAAGCAAAAACAAGAATCAAACACAAGATACGATTATACCTCTGATGATTATGTTCAAGACTATGAAGTGGAAATTCCAAAGCCGGGCCTTACTGGACTGTACTCTGACCATGGTCAAAGTCCCCCTGATTGGGCGTTTTTCAACAAAAATAAAGGCTCAGGATACGGAGGCGATGATGATTATGACGACAATGACAGTGGCACTTTTGGGTATTCTACTATCGATCCTAGAATAGGTATTTTTCTACACTATACCAACATGCATGTTTTATTTTTATTTAGGTAGTTAAATATGACTATTTTACTATCATTTATTTTATTTCAGGAAGTAACAAAAAATCAAAACCACGAGGTAAACCAATAAAACTAACCACAGCATCAGACGAATCGAACTATGATGTAGAGAGTCAAACCATCAGCTACCACTCTCACCCAGACTTTAATGTTTTACAAGATTTTAAACTCCTTAATTTGATGAGAAATAAAAGTAAGCTGCCATCTTTAATAGCAAGAACCACAACCACAGAAAGCTTAACCGACGACGATAGCAAGGAATCATTAGTGGACGGATCTTTTGATGCTAGTTCAGATGACGGCGATTTTGAAGATCGCCAAATATTTAAAGACTGTGGAAAGACACTAAAGACTGCTGGTTTAAAGAACAAAGGTGATTTTTTTATCATATTTTAAGTATTAGCAATAGGTACCTACTTCCCAGCATTGCGTGAGGTAAAATGAACTCGGGTAGACCGGTAGATTGATTTGTTTGATTAAATCAAACTTCTAAAGTTCTTTTATTGCTAACTCTATTAAATAATCAGTATAGGTACCTACATACATAGATTCTGACGTTCTGTATTAAATGGTTTGAATTAATTTCAGTTAAAATTATTTCATTGTTACAGGTAAACAGATAGGCGACACGGAAAACGGGTCACATCCTTGGTTAGCACTGGTGGTACCAACGCACAAGATAAACACCGTCCAATGTTATGCAACGCTCATTCATCCCAGAGCAGCTATAACAGCTGCCGACTGTGTTCATAGGTAATTCGATAACCATTAAACTACTTCTCCTATTTGTTTAAAGAATGGACGCAAAAAAGACAAGCCCGCGAAGATAAACTATGGTGCATAAATCTCTTACATAAAGATAGCATTGAGTCTAACAGAATCTATTATAATGGCAACTGAAATACAAAGGCTAACTGCATCAGCTCAATTCTGTTCAATCAATCAGCCTTACTAATGCGTTCAAAGTTCTGTGCAATATTTTCAGAAGGATCATTTGAGTCACATTATAAAATTTATTGTTACTAAGTTGATAATGCATGTCCTCCAGGTATTAGTGTGGGAATTTTGGCGTTATGACTAACTAAGTAGCTGTCACATTAAATTATTAGGAATAGGTACCTATTATTGCTCGTGACTGCTTGGTATAGCAATAGCTGCATGACAAGGTAAATTACGCGACGACCAAAAAAGAAGTATTACCTATCTACTTATGAAGCAAACAAAGTTCAAATGCGAACTGCTCGTGAAAGAAGGATTGCAAAAAATGGGTTCCAAAAAATTTGTTTCGTTACGTAACATGAAAATGAAAATAATACAGTAACCGAGAATTGCTTCTAAACGTTGCCTTTCTTAGGTGTGTTTCTATACATATTGGTGTTGCTAACTGTTCCTACCTAGGTACCTACTACACGGTCACATTAACTTGACGCTTGGCGTTGTAACAATAATGTCCAAAAACAATATAACAACAACAGAAAACTAGCCAAATTTTGACGCGCGTATCGGGTACAAAGATGCTAACCGTACTGAGATAATTTGTCAAGTTAATGTGACCGTGTAGTATCCATAATAAACCCATCATAAATAGTAGATTATTAACCAAGGGGATAAAGCAGTGTCTTCTGTCGCGGGTGACGATTTAAATCGCGAGCGTAACGAAGGACTCGAGGTTTACTCCCGAGCGTAGCGAGGGTGTTAAAAACTTAAATCACGAGCGAAGCGAGGGATTTAAGACGAGTCCTGAGTGTAGCGAGGGATTTAAGTTCACCCAAGACTAAGACAGCTTTATCACCGAGGAAAATACTCTACTTTTCGTACCATTTGCGAAAAAATTAACACAATAATAATTTATGAGATAAGCATTTATTAAAAATAATGACAATTAAAAGTAAATAGTAGATTATTAACCAAGGGGATAAAGCAGTGTCTTCTGTCGCGGGTGACGATTTAAATCGCGAGCGTAACGAAGGACTCGAGGTTTACTCCCGAGCGTAGCAAGGGTGTTAAAAACTTAAATCACGAGCGAAGCGAGGGATTTAAGACGAGTCCTGAGTGTAGCGAGGGATTTAAGTTCACCCAAGACTAAGACAGCTTTATCACCGAGGAAAATACTCTACTTTTCGTACCATTTGCGAAAAAATTAACACAATAACAATTTATGAGATAAGCATTTATTAAAAATAATGACAATTAAAAGTAAAAGTTAACATTCGAGACATTGGTCCAATATTGATAGAGAGAGTTACATTTTTGTTTGGTACATTTATTGTTGATGAGTTGATTCGAGTATTTTTCTGTTCTTGCATCTGAGGAACTTGCGTTTAAAAGCAAAGGCATCAAGCTCATGCGGCCTCGTCGGCTTTCGTAATTTTATTTAATAATCGTAACTGCATAATAAATGCGTACTCATTTTCAAAAAGATATACCTATAATGCTTTATATACAAACTCAATGGTGTAAACGCAGATGTAGTTCAGTATAAATTTCGGTAAGTACCTATTCCAAATTTAAATCACATTCTCCCCCTAGGGAATGAATGAAATTCAGTACAATTTTCTTTCCGTTTTTAACAGATTAAAAATGACTATTGTTATGTTCGCTTTTTGTGGCATAGAATGTCACTTTTTTGAGCAAGTGGTACGAAAAGTTAACATTCGAGACATTGGTCCAATATTGATAGAGAGAGTTACATTTTTGTTTGGTACATTTATTGTTGATGAGTTGATTTGAGTATTTTTCTGTTCTTGCATCTGAGGAACTTGCGTTTAAAAGCAAAGGCATCAAGCTCATGCGGCCTCGTCGGCTTTCGTAATTTTATTTAATAATCGTAACTGCATAATAAATGCGTATTCTTTTTTCAAAAAGATGTACCTATAATGCTTTATATACAAACTCAATGGTGTAAACGCAGATGTAGTTCAGTATAAATTTCGGTAAGTACCTATTCCAAATTTAAATCACATTCTCCCCCTATGGAATGAATGAAATTCAGTACAATTTTCGTTCCCTGTTTTTAACAGATTAAAAATGACTATTGTTATGTTCGCTTTTTGTGGCATAGAATGTCACTTTTTTGAGCAAGTGGTACGAAATAGTAGATTGTATCATAAGGGAGCAAAATAATATTTTACGGCGAGGGCGCTTTTTTGAATCCAGAGCGAAGTGAGGGATTCTAGAGTAGAATCCCGAACGTAGTGAGGGATTCTTTAGTAGAATCCTGAACGTAGCGAGGGATTCAAAGTACGTCGCCCGAGCCCAAAATATATTTTGCACCCGAGTGATACACTCGACTTTTCATCACCCTCTATGAGAAAATAAAAGGCGCCTCATATTTTATTGTAATATTATTATTTAATAAAAATAGAGTGACGACACGTTTAAATCCATCAGACATATTAATTACGAATATGTGTCCAGTTTTACGTCCTTATTATGACAACACGTTACTAAACATCCTTCTACTCCATATTAAGAAATTGTCGTATGCCTTTCAATATTTCTCCCGGGATTTCGTAGGGATTAAGTTTTGTATGACGTTATTAGCTTCTATTTTTATTGTTTCAGGAGTTAATGCACTATCACTTTCAGAACTCGACGTAGATCTCATTTTTTTTTTGCACAAAATACAATAAAGTCCGTACCGAAACAGGGAAGTAAATCGCGCGCTTTTTTTTTTTTAATTTAGTTACCGCGTCTCCTCGCACCGTACAGCCAACACTAATACAATTTGCGTTCGATTTCAATGAACGATTCATGTTCTAAATTCAAATCTCATTACTGCCCGCTAAAAAGTCTAATGGAGAAAAGAGCTACTTTGCTCGCACTTAGAGAGGAACAAAACGACACTTTTCGAATTGAAGGGATGAAATAGTAGATTGTATCATAAGGGAGCAAAATAATATTTTTACGGCGAGGGCGCTTTTTTGAATCCAGAGCGAAGTGAGGGATTCTAGAGTAGAATCCCGAACGTAGTGAGGGATTCTTTAGTAGAATCCTGAACGTAGCGAGGGATTCAAAGTACGTCGCCCGAGCCCAAAATATATTTTACACCCGAGTGATACACTCGACTTTTCATCACCCTCTATGAGAAAATAAAAGGCGCCTCATATTTTATTGTAATATTATCTATTATTTAATAAAAATAGAGTGACGACACGTTTAAATCCATCAGACATATTAATTACGATTATGTGTCCAGTTTTACGTCCATATTAAGACAACACGTTAATAAACAATCTTCTACTCCATAACTATTAAGAAATTGTCGTCATGCCTTTAAATATTTCTCGCGGGATTTCGTAGGGATTAAGTTTTGTATGACGTTATTAGTTTCTATTTTTATTGTTTCAGGAGTTAATGCACTATCACTTTCAGAACTCGACGTAGAGCTCATTTTTTTTGCACAAAATACAATAAAGTCCGTACCGATTATTAGAACAGGGAAGTACCTAAATCGCGCGCTTTTGTTTTTTTTTTAAATTTAGTTACCGCGTCTCCTCGCACCGTACAGCCAACACAATACAATTTGCGTTCGATTTCAATGAACGATTCATGTTCTAAATTCAAATCTCATTACTGCCCGCTAAAAAGTCTAATGGAGAAAAGAGCTACTTTGCTCGCACTTAAAGAGGAACAAAACGACACTTTTCGAATTGAAGGGATGAAAAAGTTATTTTAGGTACTATTGTACACAGCGGTCATAGACTCCATTATCCTAACTGAACCTTGTCATCTCGCCACTAGGAGTTCCCCAGGAGACATTACACTGATCGCTGGACTTTGGAACCTCAACGAAAGGTCGCGGTCAAGAACCCGCGTCATAACCTACCGCTTACATCCCCAGTACAAACACGGTGCGCTTCACAACAACCTCGCTATATTGGTGAGTCACGGGCTCACGGCCCGTTCACACATGGGAGTCCGTTTTACTGGTACGTTTTTAACGGTTATGAACGATATTGTTTACTGTAAACAGAATACTGTGCCATGTGTGAAGTCGCTCATACAACTACATACGCTATCGACGAAAAAAAAACGTACTCGATAAAACGGAAGAGTAAAACGGAGACATGTGTGAACCGGCCGACTTAAGTTATTACATGGCTTTTTCTTTTTTGGGGTGAAAAATCGTGTTTTTTTTTTCAATGTTACCCACTCAGAACATATTGCTGATAGATGTTTAAACTTGTACTTAAAAAAAGTTGGAAGTTTGACTTCCAATATCTCCGTAACCAGAAGGCTCCATGGTATGGCCCAGAACAATACTACTTGACGAAGCTATTACGAATACTACATAATACGAATATAATACAGTTATCGCAGTCATAGCTCATGCTTACAGAAACGAAACTTATTTCTTCCTTAGCACTGGAAGCGACCATTCAGACTTGGACCAAACCTGCTGCCAGCATGTCTCGCTGACCCTCAGTTGGGAGATGAATGCATGTTCATTGGATGGGGCGGATTTGATCAAGGTAAGGTATATCTGATACGACACCGTCCCAACTATGCTCGTACCGTCGTCGGCTTATTTAACAAAACACACTCTGCCCAGAGCGGGAGGACTCATTTGATGATGTCCAACCCTCCAAAAAATAAAAAAGGGATTTCGTATTGCCTAGTACGAACTGGGTTGTGGAGGTCAAATAGGCAATGATTCCATGTAATAAAATACTGGCCTACGGATACATCCAGTTAAACTGGAAAACCCCCACACTGGACCCCAAAATAGTTGGGAAAAGGTTAAGTAGATGATGACGCGGTATTTCATAATATCAGTGGCTAATAGTGCATCAGACTGAACATTCTGTACCATCCACAATGTATCTAAACGTGTGTATTTCAACAACAATTGTAGCCATGCGTCCGAAGTCCCGATGGCAGCGAGCGTCACTCCACTCGTGCAACGGACGGCTGTCACTCAACGGAGTCAACGTACCGAAAGACGCATTGTGTGCCTCTGTCCAAGCGCGGAGCACTGTGGTAAGTGGATAACTAACTGTTTTATTATGTTTGTTGGCAGTACAGACTGTAGTCAGTTTGATAGTTTAAATAAAAATAGTTAGTGGAACTAATGTGTAAAGGAGCCTAGCTACACCGACCTAATTGTTTCTCTCGCATTTAATGGCATTCTGTTGCTTCCGTCTACCCTTTGGAAAAAAGAATTATATGCATTGGCATTTAGGGCCCAGCATACGGTCAATGGCTCGACGATTACAGCTGTTTCAAATCAGGATAAATCCTAATTTTCTTACTAGCCTCCGGATGCAAAATGTTCTTTACAAATGCTTCATCATCATCCATTCATTCATAATGTTCCTACTGCTGGGAAACAGGCCTCTGCTCTATGAGAGGGAATCGGCTGTAAAAGTAAAAACCACTATGCGGGCCCACTGCGGGTTGGTATAATGTCATTAATTCGTTATTCTACTAACGCGATTTCATTTCATTCAACTGATAGCAGTAATCAAGTAACTACTTGAAAGCTTGCTTAGAATTAGTTTTTTTTCGACTTTTCAAAAACTATATTGTGTGTGAATTTACTCACCAATTCTTGTAACCTCTTTCAGACAGGTATAGGCGGTTCGTTGATCTGCACCATGCACGGGCGTCAGGCTGCAGTGGCCGTGGCCGTGTCTCGAGACAGCACGCTGGTTCTACTGCCCGTGCACGAGTGGGCGGTGCGGGCTATCGGCGTGTTGAACGACTAGTTCTAGAGGTATGTTTACTACAGTGATCATTGTGACGTAGTATAATTCGCGACAGTTGTTAATTTAGGCTATAGCCCTTGCTTGTAAGTATAGCAACATCCACAGGTGGCAGGCTTTGGTGAGGAACATAGGTTTAGGGTAGACACATCACACATCACACGGAAGATACGCTGCGCTTCATAGTTCGCGTAACGCCCGAACAAACAAATAGAAACTAAAACATCCAACCTTGCACACATAACCGATGATGCGTTACTACGTCGATCGTACTAACGACTATACGCCCGACATATCTTTCGTGAAATGTGCGTCGACCCTTATTCCAATGAAAGATTAGTCGAGAATAGAGGAATATTATTCCATTTTCAATATAAGACACGTTACATAACATGGATGTGCCATCTATGATCGTTAGAAGATTCTCGAATATTGAAAAAAAAAGAAAAGGAAGGTTTGTTGGTATGGTAGATAATGAAAGAACGTATTTGACTTTTAAACATTTATTTTTATGTTCACAGTTTACATAATATATGAACCCAGCCATATAACGATAACTTAACAATTTCACGAGGCTGGTCAAATAAGATGACGCGGCACTAAAACGTTCTATAGGAACTAAAGTAAAAAAACACTACAAAAACACATTGGGAATGTTGAGATCCATGATAATGTAACAACAGTTTAGCTAGATGTTTATATCTCTTTACGTTGTACTTATATTCTTTGGTGCCGAATTATTTATTAAATGAGAATTGTTCATGTTACCTACAACGATTCCGTAATGTCCGGAAACTTAAAACTTATGTCTTTACGTAGATTATAAACATAGTTTAACAAGTCTTAACAGTTACAGCCCGACGGTCGCGTTGCGAACATTTCTGTAACACTTTTTTTTCATTGACAACTAATTCGGCTAAAGTTCGAGTGTCAGAGAAATGTACGCAACGATCATAAAACTTAAATAATTATAAATTGTTTCTGAATAACATAATAATACTCGGGGCATTTGAAGTTATAATAATAATCAAAAATCAATGCTTCAATACGTGGTCACTGTAGTTCTAATAACAATAATAAAAATTAAAAATGAAGGAAATAAAAAATAAATTCGCCTATTGTGACTAACTCAAAATTTACAACCACAAGTAGACTATAATTTGTCTTAAAAATGTGTGAGGTTTCTTTTTAATGAAAAAATAAATACTATGTTTTTGACAAGATCACGGTTACATCACATTGGTCGGCGTGGGCAACTCACGCGATCACGAGCGGCTCGTCGTCTGAGAAGCCGTGGATTGGAGGCACGTCGTCGTCATCTGCAATAATATAGATCATTTTAGCACCATCTTTGATATTTTTTTTAATAAAGTATTATTTTTCACTTAGTTTTGATTTTTATTACGAGCCTGTTAGTCTGTTAGAGCACTCAACTGAAATATATCTGATATTTGTTTTGAGTCAGTCGCACAAGCGTAGTGAACAGAGAGAATATACATGTAGCAACTTTTAAAACTAATTTTCTCTCACCGTAGAGATTGTAATTTGACGAGTTCCGAAAGTAGTTTTTCAAATCTCTAAGTTCTGTTGTTTTCTATGTATTTAAAGTTCATCGATATTCATATTTAGTTTTACTCAAGCAGCAGTCAGTTTGAAGGCGGCTGTTGCTTTCAAAGCTTTGAACTCGGTGTTGTTTATACTCGTATTCACCTTCGTCCACACAATAATAAGTTTATACAAACACTGACCATGGTCTCCAATGATGGCCTGTCCCCTCCTGCTGTCGTACCGCGGCGTGTGCGCAGTGAACCTCAGGAAGGACCGCGCCAGTCTCCTGTGGCGCAGCGCTACGTGCAGTAGGGCTCCGCCCAGCACCACGCACACCAGCAGGGCGCCGCCCCAGCCCCACCACATCGCGCGGAGTGCTGATGGCTCTTCTATTTCTGAACCTGTTGAGAAATGGTTTGTGAATTAGTTGCAAGGACAAGAATATACTCATATCAGGTAGGTCGTATTGTCTACACTCTACGGTAATGAATACATTCACATTTTTTGTCAGAACATAAAGAGCATAAAAGTACCCTTAACGAAGCCGAAAGCACTTGTTCTCTCCATCATTGCGATTTATTTTTTTGTTCTGTACCAAACCTTCTGGTTAAGGAAATATTGGAGGCCAAAGTTGCAATATTGTCACAAGTTTTTTTTTTAAATACTTATAGATTTTTAAGATTATAACTTTTTTTTGTAGGGTTCTTTAGTTTGATGTACATAATGCTAGGTTGACGGCTTCGTGATGGGAACGTTTACATCCTGTATAAGTAACGTTAGTTTGAAAGAATATTGAAAACAACAACATGCTTAATTTATTTCCCTCTAAAAGTTCGAAGCTGCAGATACGAGTAGATTTGCACACCCTACATACATCAGGCCCATGTCTCGTAGTACGCATTTACGGGCCGTCCAACTAAAAATATATCCTGACCCTTTAAAAAATTCAGTATAACAATATTCGTCAACTTACCCTCCATCTTCAAGGTATGCACCTCGCTGAGGTCACTAAAGTATCCGTCAGGCGTCACGATCCTCACTCCCACATACAGCGGGCCAGTGATGTCATCGGGTGCCTGCATGAGGCATGGTGACTGTTCTGCTCTCATCGTCTTCATGTCTTCCGTAGGGTGGAGCAGGTCTTCCGGGATCTCTTTCTCTGAGACTATTACTTCGTATTGGTACCTGAGGGAGGAAGTTGCGTTTGAAATTAAATCACTCTTGTTCAAAGAAGATAACTACTTCTAAGGAATGAGATATTAGATTATGTTTGAAGTCGTCTATCTTGGTATGGTAAAGAGAAAAAAGTAATGAGAAAGGATGAAACGCATGAGACTAAAAAAGTGGTGTAGGTATATAAATGTTGATGGATGGAGAGGGAGAGAAAGAAAAGATGGATGGATTGTGTGAGGAATGATACGAAAGAGAAAGGAGGAATGAAAAAAAAATGTTGCGTGGACCCCAAATAGAATGGGATAAGCGCAAGAAAATGATGAATTATGTTGAAAGAAGAGAACTAGATCTTTCTTGATCCTGGATGCGTAGGTGATCAATATAACTGTATAGGAAAAAAACTGTTTTGCCGAGCTTAACCTCTGGCACTTAAATTAATTTTTCACTTCTCTCGCTCTAAAATTCGTCTTTATGTCGTGCGTAGGCGACATAAAGTCGCGTTTTATGCTCTAGAGCATAAAGTAAAATCTTCGTCGAAGACCAAGGTAATCGGCACAGGTAATCGGCCCAACAGCCTTAAGAACAACTTCTAACCTCTTTAATTTAATTCGTTTCGTTAAAGTATTCTAAGAACAAGGGATTACTGCTTTTCATTACTTTAGTTGATGGGAATAGGCTTTCCCCAATTACCTAAATCGCTTGATGACAATAGGCTTGCTCTTAATTAGGTTGGTTGATGGCAATAGGCTTGCTCCTAATTACATCATTTGATGGGAATAGGCTCACTCTTAATTACATTGATTGATGGCAAAAGGCTTGCTCCTAATTACATCGGTTGATGGCAATAGGCTTGCTCCTAATAAGATTGGTTGATGGCAATAGGCTTTTCCTAATTACATCGGTTGATGGCAATAGGCTTGTTCCTAATTACATCAGTTGATGGCAATAGGCTGGCTCCTAATTACATTGGTTGATGGCAATAGGCTTGGTCCCAATTACATCAGTTGATGTCAATAGGCTTGCTCCTAATTACATTGGGTGATGGCAATAGGCTTGCTCCTAATTACATTGGTTGATGGCAATAGGCTTGCTCAAAATGTTTTTTTATCTGAGCAGTATGAGTAACGACTTATGTCAGGTGTTATGTCAAGTTTCCTACTGAAAAAAAAAAAGTTAATTGGCGGGATCCATAATTATTTTTAAAATATTTACAAGTTGCTGTTTTATTTCCTCGCAATCGAAGTGAAAAGTAGAGTGTAAAACTCGTCCATAAAACCCATTTTACTCTCTACTTTATATCCATCCTCGCTCGCAAGCTCGCATCGGATGGATAAACGTCTCGCGCAAAATGATGCGTTTTATGCACTTGGTGTACAATCTACTATTATGTATCTTGTCTTGTAATCACACGCATCAACTATTGAACTAATTTTTCCCTACAATATTGATTATTCGAGATCGTTTTCACGGACCATTTGGTGGCCAAACTATTTCGAAATAGGTCTTATCTCAAAGTAGAAACCGTTAAATTAATAGGCTCGCCAACTTTTAGTGTCGAAATTAGATACACCTCTGGCTAATCCTACGAGGATTACAAGCGTGATGTTTGTCCTCACTTGTTATGCTTGGCGCTGTCCCAGCTGACCATGACGTGCCCGTTAGGCGCCAGCCACGCCAGCACGGCGGCGGGCGGCGCCAGGCCGGGCCCGCGCACTAGTGTGCACGATACTGCTGCGTCTTCTACGTTCACCTGCAGATGTCATGTGGAATTCAGTACAAAGTAGTACTTGTATATTTAAAGTAGGGAGCAGTGGCGGCCCAGTAACGACGGTCCTGGGTTATGATTGGTAAGACGTGGGTTCGAATCCAGGTAAGCGCGTCCACCAGCCAAGAGACGTCCACTGCTGGACATAGGCCTCCTCTAAGTGTCGCCACATTGACCGGTCCCGTGCGTCTCTCATCCAGCGGATCCCCGCAACCTTCACCAGGTCATCGGTCCACTGCGTCACTTTGTTATCACATACCACACCGTCATAATATAATCCATTCAATTTCACCACCACTGCTCACAAAACGTTGAATGAAAACATTTTGAGATTGAAAGGAAATCAGCATCCTTATCCTTACATAGTATAAAACAAAGTCGCTATTTTTGTCTGTTTGTTTGTCTGTATGCTTAAATCTTTAAAACTACGCAACGGATTTTGATGCGGTTTTTTTTAATAGATAGAGTGATTCAAGAGGAAGGTTTTAGTATATAATTTGAACGACATCCACGCGGGTGAAGCCGCGGGCATCAGCTAGTGGTAGGATAAAAAATTCGACGACATGTGATATCGATTCTACACTGGGCCCGCGTGGTAGATTATTTTCTCTCTCAAACAGAAGATGCATATCCCAGCAGTGGGAATATTATAAACTGGTGATGATGATGAAACAAAAAGGAGATAATACTCACATGAACACAGATGTTGTACCTGCCACCGAGCGGTACGTTCACCATCACGTGCGAGTAACTAGACGCCTTCGACGGCACGAGTTCGTAGTGACTCTGCTTGTTTTGTGTCTGTTCTGTTATGTCCAGCTAAAATAGAAAAAAGATACTTGAATATGGATGAACTGATACGAGATTATTACGATTTTATCTCTGACAAGCTTCGATCAATAATGTACTAGATTCCCTATAAGCGCTTCAAAAACGGCCCGAAATATAAGACCACAAACGTATTTGTGGTCTTATTTCAAATTAGTATGGTCCAATCATAGCCAACATTAAGACGTCAAATTACCGCAGTATGCGTTCAAAAACTGTGTATACCCACCGTAACACCAAGGTTTTGGAAGGAATATCTTTTTTTCGGTAATTTAATATCATTATGTGCTTTTTCATAATATTTAAACATAATTAAACTGTAAATATAATTAAATCAGCGAATATTATAATTGTTTGGCCAATGTTTGCTACAACGCACCAACTATTGTGTCATGTTCTTGAACAGGGAACGCTAGTTCCGCAATAGAATAAGCACGACATTGTACACAAAATGCTTTTAACCGTATTGCTTAGAGTTTAAGTTTCATTTTAGAATGAATATTTTTGTACTGATGACTTTTTACTTTGGAGCGACATTTAAAATGTTTTGCTTCTAATCTTTCTCTGATGAAAGGGCTTAAATAAATATACTTTACAATGATAATTAAACGTTATGTTTAAGTGTTAAGGTTTATAATCATCTGAAGTTGTTAATAATATTGAACTTTTTTCTAAGATGTTATGTAGATGTTTACGTGTGTGCAAACGTGGCCACTTGAGCGACATACACCCATATTCATAATTGTAACCTCGAAAGCTACTCGACTCAACACTCATTCGAGGAGACCTCAAGGAGTGCCTCGAAAGATCCTCAAAATCGGTATTCATAGTAATCAGATTAAGGAAATTATGAGGTCCCTCGAATGAGTGTCGAGTGGAGGTGAGTCGAGGCGATACGTCACGAATACGTCATTATTGGAGGAATATTCAGTTTGTTATATTGGCTAAGCTTATTTTGAGAGTAGTTTGTGAGCGCGTTATCTGTGGTTTTCAACTTGAAATGTAAGTAAACACTTCTCAAATGAAAGTAGAACGTTAATAAACAAACCCTAATAATTTATCCACTTTAACCTATGTCCTGGGCAAAAAATATGGTGATACTTGAGAAGTGGATGGTTTATAGGTTTGATTAGGTTTCTTGGTTGAATGTTAAATGTATAGTAAATATTTGTATAGAATATTAAGAACAACTAAAAATAGAAAAATAAAAAACTTTTTTGCAAAAAAAACCGATTTAAAAAAAAACAAAAAAGTAAAAAATAAAATCATACAAACAAATGTCCATGTCATTTTCAGAAATAATTTTTCTTCTGTAATATTTTTATAACTTTTTTGTTTTTTTGAAGTCAGCTTTTTTTAGAAAAACATACAAATATTAACTACTAGCAGTTTCCAGCGGCTTCGCCCGGTACAGCTCGAAAATTATCCCACGGGAAGATAAAATCGGGATAAAACTATCCAATGTGTTAATCTAGGTTATAAACTATCTGTGTACCAAATTTTATCCAAATCCGTTCAGTACTTTTTGGGTAAAAGAGTAGGTAACAAACATCCATCCATCCATCCATACATACAAACTTTCACGTTAATAATATTAGTAGGATGAATTCAACCAAGAAACCCTAACCCATAACCATCAAAATTCCCTCATTATAGCTTTCAACTCCAATGATTTTCTGCATCTCTTATAATTATAGCGTCGCGATATGTAATTGTAAGGATTTTCATATAAATATTCAATAAACTCTTCAAAAGACATCATGAAAATCGGATAAAAATACGCGTGTTTTGGTTAAAAGTCCCTTGAGGGAGCTTCAAGGTAGATCGCGACGTACCTTATATTTTGACAGTTGGTTCCTCAACTCGAACTCACCTCGAGTGAGGAAACTGTTTGAGGTGAGGAGTCAAATTGTAACTATGAATGTGAAAACACCTCACTGAGGTTGAGTCGAGTCGAGGAAATCATGAGGTTTTGATTATGAATATGGGTGTTATTAGTTTTGTTCCTGATGCTTAATCTAGTACTATTATTGATCGAAGCTGACAAGTTGTCTTTTGGCCTCGTACAAGACAATTTTTTGTTGGGATTTTTAAGCTTATCTTATCATATTTTTTTTTTTTGTTTATATTTTTCTCGAGAGACCAATAAATACTTTTTCTTCTCTTTCGTTCATCTTTACCCCAAATTTTGATGTAAAATAATAGTAATTTCGTGTATTTTGCACAGCTGGGTTTATGCATTATCTATACTTCTATACTAATATTATAAAGAAGTAAAGTTTGTGTGTTTGTATATTTGTTAAATTGTAAAAGGTAATCTCGGGATCTACTGAACCGATTTTAAAAATTCTTTTACCATTAGAAAGCTACATTCATCCCGGGTGACATAGGCTACTTTTTATCTCTGTATTCCCACGGGAAAGGGAACTACGCGGGTGAAACCGCGTAACGTCCGCTAGTATTAAATAAAATGATCTCACCAAGTACGTGGCTGGTTTACGCAGTGCGTCGCAGCTGGCGTCCCATAAGATCTTCATCTCTGCTTTGGTCTCGTCATATTCAACGCGTAAGTTCTTCACCGGGGCTCTGGGTAACATAAATTTAGAATAATATTTATGCATGTTCTTATACGACAACTTAAGTGAGACAAAAGCATTTAAAACTTGATTTACAAGTAACGAACAAATTATAGACGCGGTTCCGGACACTGGACTCCGAATAATGTACGGAACCTACGTGTAGGGTATAAAGGGGAAAATTGGTAGACCGTCCGTCGGTGAACTCGCGAAGAACCGGTCGCGATTGTAACCTTTGGGTAGGACCACGTTCCAAAATAGACGTCTTTTGGCTAATTACATGTAGATAAGCCCATCCTTACTTGCTAGCTATGGGTAGGTCCATGTTCCGTGATGGACGTCTTTTAGCTAATTTAATGAGCTGATACTTACTTGTCATTCTCCCTAGTGATGATCTCCTGGAAATGCGCGAGTGGTCCGCCGTGTATTCCTACTGTGAACACGTAGCTCTCACACGCGTGCAAGCCTTCTATTAACACGCTCGTGTTCTTCGTTATAATCCTGGTATCTGTGGAAAAGAAATGTTTTTTAGATTCACAGTTTGAAACCCCAATAACATAATACAGTCCTACATGGATCTTTAAAGCACTGTATTTGATTAAACTTCCCTGACAAATACAGTGCTTTACATTACTGAAATAACCCTCATTTGACCTTCGCCGGAAAAAAAAAGTGGAGCTGGGTACAAACAAAGAGAGGCCTATGCCCGGCCAGCATTGGGAGAAGTCGGGCTGTGGATGAGATGATTGGCTTCGCCGCAGTCGGGTAAAAGGAATTAAATGATTTTGACCACACTCCAGAAGAGCCATATTATTTCGCAAGTATCGTCTGTCTTGGGTATTAGGAGGGGAGAAGAGGTATCGGTGCCTTCTCTTATGTGCGGATGGTGACCACCGGGGTGGTAGAAATACGTAGATTTGAACTCGAATAGAATTATTGAAGTATGTTCGAGTTAATATCCAAAAAAACTACAACAATTTTTTTGTTAGGTTCAGAAGATTGCTGTCAGCAAATAATCGAGATAATCATTTTCATAAAGTATTTATGCAGCATAAAGTCGAAACATTCGAATAAAAAAAATATTTTCTTCTGTTTACAATAGGGGATCGGACTGACTCAAAAAAATAGAATTCTGTTTAGTCCGTCAGTTAGATTATCGAAAAATATTGGATACATGTTTTTTGTTTTTTCAAATCAATAAAAATTGACGAAGATAAAGCGCGTCAAAGATCACAGAGTGGGGCTTGAAACGTCACTTGAAGGTACAAAATGGACTATCATATGACGTCACACGAGTTTTCGAAGCACTGTATCGTCTTCATTTTTTGTTTACGTGAAAAAATAAAAAATATGTGGTCGATATTTTTTGGAAATCTATCTGACGGACTAATTAGTTTTTTTTTGTCCGATCCCCTATTAATAACTAAAATGAACTCACCATTAGACATCTCCCCAGGATGAGTCCTCCTATGTATCATATTGGTATAATGCACCTCATACTCCAACTCCTTGCCCTTATACTGTTCGTCTTTAGGTGGCCACCAGACCACCTGCACCGTAGTCTTCTTGTCCTTGGAGAGTATAGCGGTGAAGTTCAGGATCTCGCCCTTGACGCCTTCGGTTCGAATGGGGATGGTGAAAGGGTCGCCGTATACGTTGTTCTTGTAGGCGCGTATGTCGATGTATATTAGCGCTCCTGGAGGCAGGTTGGTTACTGAAAGATAGGAAAAAAGGTCATGTTTTGATTTTTTTTAATACACATTTACCATAATGATGCATTCCTATCACAGTTCAAATAATTTCCGCTTTTGAATTAGAACATTAAATTCAATAAATATTCGTGTACAGCCTGTCTATAAAGTCATGAAAATAAATGAGGGCGCTGCGGTCGTGAAGACTCGTGCACATAGCAACCCTGTATAGTGTGACTAAAATGGTTTTGATACTAGCACATTATTTTGTACTAGAAGCAAACCTGGTTTTAATTAAAATCTGTTATCTTATTTAAAAAAATACAGAAACCATAAACAAAGATGCGACCTTCATTATAAATGATAATACCAGCCTATTACTGTCCCACTGCTGGGCAAAGGCCTCTTCTCAACAGAGACGGCACGAGCACTGATCACCACACATGCTCAAGACGGGTTGGCGATTTCAGACTTATAATAATTATAAGTCCAGATTTCCTCACGATGTTTTCCTTCCGACCTTCATTGAAATAAAAATGAGTAAATAAAAGAAAAATGTTCGTACATATTTTTTATTAATGTTATATTTTAACTTTTGTACCACTGTATGCCCATTTTCTCTTGCCCGTTTTGCTGCAATATGTTGTTCGATTAGAGCCTTTCTGTTATTTTGATCTTCTTGTAAGAAAATCAAATCGATTTCAAAATTTTACGCAGGACTTCTAGGCTAAATTTAAAATCCAGATCTGTTTTAGCGAAATTTTATGTTGCAGTCATCCATTTCTTTCTTAGGACGGCCTGATCTGTGTTTGCCTTCATCTGCAATACGCCTCACTGTACTCTCAGATTTTCCTGAAAGAAAGATTTAAAAAAAGATGTAATATCTAACAGAAAATACATAGCACTGTTTTTATTTCAAACATGTTAAAACTTATTCATATTTAAAATCACCGGTAAATTTGATTACCCAAAAGTATCAAAAGTTAACGTCGCACTACAATATGAGCTACTTACATTTGCAAACTAACCTATAAATGCGCAATGTAAACAATGCTTATTTTAGTCTTAAAATCGTGTATTTAGTAAATTTGTGACTTCTGGTAGATAAAAAACAAACAATAACACGATTACATACCTGTTATAGCTGCTGTTCGAGTATAAATATCATCCAAATTTGATAAAATTTAGTCAGCTTGGTGTTCTAACAAACATCGCTGATATACTTTGAAATAATTTCCCGAGCTCCACTCCTATTTGTTTTCCTCATATTTAACACGTTTTTTCGAAGTTTTGTCGACGTAGATTTGAAAAACATTAAAAAATGCAAAAGATATCAAGATAAATAACAAGTTGATGACAGCCGATGACATTTGATGTACCATGATTTAGTGTTGCCTTACTTTTGAATAATGTTAGTTCCTCAAACATTAATTTCATGACTTTATAGACAAGCTGTAACTAGATACGACATAAGATACGTGATAGGTTCGAGTAGCTTCCACGTCGATATTGTGATTATGTATGTTATTTCCTGGTTCAGGACGACCTTTATGATTACATCCATCGAGATATAAGTACTAACGTACTAGAGAAGCTACGTCAAATAACTGAATTGTCCCATTTCGTAATTTGAATCTTTAGTTCGCTGCAGCGCTAAAATAATAATAATTCGTCTAAACCGTAACTAATTTACCACAAGTTAAAGAAAAGTAGTAAATTAGTTCAGTTTCCGGTCTTAAGCACAATGTAAATCACGGCACTTACGCGTTTTCTTCGGCGACGGTGCGGCGCTATCGCCGCAGTTGAACGAGACAAAGTAGGAATTTACGGTGTCTTCACTAGTACGTTAGTACTTATATCTCGATGATTACATCAGTGAGTGGAATTCGCGTAGCTAAATATTAGATCAAACTTATTTGAACTTTTTTACCATCAACACGCTACTGCTACCGTTAGCTTATGTCATCCCACTGTTGGGCAAAGGTCTCCCCCATTATCTCCAAATCTTTCGATTCAAGGCCAAAATGAGCACGACACACTAAGAAGAACAAAAGTGGCCTAACAAACGAAATAATATTAAAAGAAATGAACACTTACATGTAATATTATTAGCTTTAGTAGTAACAGGTTCCCGCACAGCATACTCCGGAGGCAGCCTGGTCCTGACAATGTATCCATCGACGTTCCTGATCTGATGCCAGTCTAATTGCACGGCGCTAGAGTTCAATTTCCTCAAGCTCGCGTTCACGAGGTCATCCACATCGTTGGCCGGGTCGAACGTTATGTTCAGCACTTGGGAGGACTTTGATGTGAAGGCGTTGTTTGTTGCTGTTACCTGGAGGGTTATGTTGGTTTTAGATATATTTTCCAGACATCAAACAATACAATGAGGTTTTTTACATTTTTGATGTCCAGAACCCCTTAAAATTAACTAAATACACCATTATTGAGCTTTTCAATTCCAACTCCCACCATGTTGTCTCTTTCCAGGGTTTTTCATACCAAATTTTATGCTGAAGAGAACTGGGCTAGCACGATGTAGCATCAAGTCAGTTATAACACGTGGTTTGTGCGTGACGTGGTTGTGGAAACAGATTTAAAGACATAATTTGGCATGTGGCATACATTAGTAGTCATAAGGCCACACAAAGCATCACTGCCAGGTAATTATTAAGTTCCATGTTATAGGGGGCGAGCCTATTGCTATCAACCGATCAGAAACCCAGGCTACTTTGCGAAACGCTTTGCCCGACCTGGGGATTTCAGAAACAAACTTACCCAGAAGGAATAGTTGCTATAGGGCTCAAAGAAGCCAGTGACATCGACGGACATAGTCTTGCTCTCCGCAGCGGGTATGATCTTGTCTACGGGCGGCAGCGGCGGCGCGTAGTACAACGTGTAGTAGCGAATGGTGCCGTGAGGTTGTTCCGGACGGTCCCATACTATGTTGATACGGCGACCTATCAGCTGACGGACGCTCATGCGGACAGGCGGGGATGGTACTGGGGAAACAAACGTTTTATTAATAAAACTAGTTACCTGCCCCGGCTTCGCGCGGCAATAAACCTTCCAATTGAATCTCTATACAGGGTGTAAAGTAACCCATCACACAGCCGTCAACCAAGCATTCTGTACATCAAACTAAGTACCCCTGCGCAATTTTTTTGCTGGGAAACGACTTTTTTTTTGGGGTCAAAATCACATTTTACGGTAAAACTCAAAGTAGCACTCTTAAAACATTGTGCTAGTGGATGCTTTGAATAGTAAACGGGCCATGGAGGTAATTTAAGTAAAGTTACAACCTGAAAAACTAGTATTTACAAAAACAGCTGTGATAAATTTGGAACTTTGACCCCAATATCTCCGTAACTAGGGGGTTCCCAGATATGGTCTAGAAAAAATTATCACAGTGGTGGGGAGAACAAGTGCCCTTCGTTTGCGTTAAGGGTACTTTTACACCCTTTATATTGCTGAAAACTGCATTAAAAAACCGTTGCGTCGTTTAACTATGTTTTACTGCAATCTTTTTAACAACTACCAACAGCGGGAGCGGGTTTGCCTTATATTATGTAAAGAAGATTATTAACCGATATAACGATGGAAAGTTATTTTATTTTCCATGTGAAGTATATTTTTCAGTTGAATTAGGCAGATATTTTAGATAAGCGTTATGTAAAATATTCAATCAAACACCACAATATTTATTTTGGCTTACACAATTCAAAAAACCGACTGAAAATTATAATATACCGCCCCTGTGGCATAGGCTTGTTGGCCCTCAAGTAAACACTATTAAAAAATGTTGAAGCATGACAACAAGATTCATTTTTCCATAATTAGTTTTTACAACAATAGTAATCACTAGGAAAAAATGCAAAAGCATGACAATTAGACTATTTTTTGTCCTGACTGACTGACTCATCAACGCCCAGCCCAAACCCTTGGACCTAGAAAGCTGAAATTTTGCACAGACGTTCCCTTTATAATGTAGACAAGGAATAAGAAAGGATTTTTCGAAATCCAACCCCTAAGGGAGTTAAATAGGGGAAAATCGTAATTTTCACGCGGGCGAAGCCGCTGGCAAAAGCTAGTTTGTTATATTTTCCAACAATGTTTACAAAAAATATTTGGAAGTCCTACCTCCTTCTCCAGTGGTGGTGTTAACATACTTCATAGACGCATAAGTTTTGTTCGACTTGCTGTCTCGAATGTAGAACGTCACGTTGTAATTGGTGTATGGTTTCAAATCTGTAAACCTATGGACAAAATAAATACACCATATTATTAACATGATAACTCAGATATTTCCGAAAATTTTCCAAATAAATCACTACGGACAAGAAATCTTTTTTTGGTTTTACTTAGTCTATTCTGTCACACTGGGCTTTCTTTTCCTCTCTCGGCGTTTAATAAGATATCAGCATCACACAGTACATGATTGAGTTGTGGGGGTCAATGGCAGAAGTGAAGCTGACCGCAAATCCGTTAGGAAGTAGACTAGACTGTTGATGAATCATACTGAGTCAGAGTGCAATATTAGTGCGGGAGCATTTTCTCATTACTCATGACTGGTGACTAAATTATTGACAGTCAGACAATTCAACAGCTTCATTATTGACAGAGTATCTTGTTTAACAGTATGGATTTTGGCACTTTTGTAGGAAACACCAGATATTTTTTTTAATTTTCGATGATTTGACGATGAGTTGACGTTCTAGTTTTTTTAGTTTTAATAATATTTTTATGCCAAGTATGAAAAAAATGCATTCCAGGTTTTGAAACCGAAGTGTGACTTCCAAAATACTAAATAATAAAGTAATTGTCACGACCAGGTTTGTGTGAATAGGGGATCGGACTGGGTCAAAATAATATGATTCTGTTTAGTCCGTAAGTTAGATTATCGAAAAATATTGAATACGTGTTTTTTTGTTTTATCAAATCAATAAAAAATTACGAAGATAAAACGCGTCAAAGATCTTGGAGTGGGGCTTGAAACGTCACTTGTGTCGTCAAAATGTACTATCATATGACGTCACACGAGTTTTCGAAGCACTGTATCATCTTCATTTTAAGTTTACGTGAAAAAAGAAAAAATACGTGTCCAATATTTTTTGGAAATCTATCTAACGGACTAATTAGTTTTTTTTTGTCCGATCCCCTATTATGTGGAAGAAGTTGTGGTTTTAATTTTTCGTGCTCGCCGTGTGATGAGCATCATTTTTCTTCTATAGAAAATTCTACTCGAACGATGCTGGAGCGATTCGCTCGAAAGTAATTTATAATGCTTACCTATAAATACTGTCATTGGTCCAAGTCTTGTTCGTCCAGACTCCGTCGCTGACTTCAGCTATGGAGGGTAGGAAGCTGTAGAGTACCATCTTCTGTTGAGCCATCCAGCACGAGATGAGGAAGCTGGTCGAGTTTATTGATGACTGGTCCACGCCGATGCTCAGGAACTGATGGATAAGAGATAAATACAGTGTAAGTAGTAATAGAGAAATATTGAAGAAGAGGACATGCTGCGTCGACAGCAAAATGAATCGAGATAAGGACAAGATAATAATGGTGAAGTAAGTATAAATAATTCACATTTATTTATTTTTATGTTATGGCGATAATGTTTTTTTTATAAATTTTATTTCAGAAACTATAAAACTTCTACAATATACATGGGCTAGGAGAGTATTGAACTTGGCATTAAAGAAGTGCTAATCTATCCTGTAGTTATAGTAGACTGTACGATAATGACAGGAATGACGCTCATACAAAGTACGTGCTAAGTGACGTTTATAGATTACTAGCTTTTGCCCGCGACTTCGTTCGCGTGGAATAGTGACTTCCGGCAGATTTTTGGCTTATCTCGCGAAAAAAAAAAAAAAAAAAACTATCCTATGTCCTTTCTCAAGTTCCAAACTATGTCTGTACCAAATTTCATCAAAATCCGTTCAGCCGTTTAGGCGTGAAAGAGTAACAGACAGACAGTTACTTTCGCATTTATAATATTAGTATGGATGGCATCATCTTCCTGCCCTTATCCCATTCTATTTGGGATCGCCGCAACACGTTTTCTCCTTCCATTCTTCACCGAGCATACTGATTTGATAATGCCAAATTAAAATAAACGGTAAAACGCTCAGTGTACGTGTTACGATACCATTTAAAAGAAAAAAAAAGAAGGGATGAGGAAGCTGAATCCGGTAAAACTGGAAGCGGACCCCAACATAGTAAAAGGCTAGGCAGATGATGACATAAGAAAAGCATATTACCTAAATCATGCTACTTATAAAAACTTGTAACTCACTCGACTCACTTGATACATATGAGTATTATCGTTATCAGCGCTGGTGCAGTTCGATTCGTCGGTACCGTCGTAACAGTCCTGTCGGCCATTGCAGACGCCCAATAGAGATATACAGTTGGTTCCGTCATCGCACATGAAGGAGCCTCGCGGACATTCTACTATTGGTTTGTGGCTCTGTAAATAAATAAAAAAAATCAGTAATAAAGGGGTTTGAACTTTTTTGTATGGGAGCTGGCATATCGACCCACCGCCATTTTGATTTTTTTTTCGAAATCGCGGCCCACGTTGAAAGTGGTATGTATGGATAGAGGACATATAGACTAACAAAAAATGTCAAGTAACATGGTACTCAAAGTGTCACGTTACCACACCTCGGACACTCCATACAACGCCCGCAAAATAATTACCTATTACTACTACATAAACAAATAACGTTTTCATCCCTTCAATTCGAAAAGTGTCGTTTTGTTCCTCTTTAAGTGCGAGCAAAGTAGCTCTTTTCTCCATTAGACTTTTTAGCGGGCAGTAATGAGATTTGAATTTAGAACATGAATCGTTCATTGAAATCGAACGCAAATTGTATTGTGTTGGCTATACGGTGCGAGGAGACGCGGTAACTAAATTTAAAAAATAAATAAAAGCGCGCGATTTACTTCCCTGTTCTAATAATCGGTACGACTTTATTGTATTTTGTGCAAAAAAAAATGAGCTCTACGTCGAGTTCTGAAAGTGATAGTGCATTAACTCCTGAAACAATAAAAATAGAAGCTAATAACGTCATACAAAACTTAATCCCTACGAAATCCAGGGAGAAATATTTAAAGGCATACGACAATTTCTTAATATGGAGTAGAAGGTTGTTTAGTAACGTGTTGGGACGTAAAACTGGACACATATTCGTAATTAATATGTCTGATGGATTTAAACGTGTCGTCACTCTATTTTTATTAAATAATAATATTACAATAAAATATGAGGCGCCTTTTTTTTTCTCATAGAGGGTGATGAAAAGTCGAGTGTATCACTCGGGTGCAAAATATATTTTGGGCTCGGGCGACGTACTTTGAATCCCTCGCTACGTTCAGGATTCTACTAAAGAATCCCTCACTACGTTCGGGATTCTACTCTAGAATCCCTCACTTCGCTCTGGATTCAAAAAAGCGCCCTCGCCGTAAAAATATTATTTTGCTCCCTTATGATACAATCTACTATTTCATCCCTTCAATTCGAAAAGTGTCGTTTTGTTCCTCTTTAAGTGCGAGCAAAGTAGCTCTTTTCTCCATTAGACTTTTTAGCGGGCAGTAATGAGATTTGAATTTAGAACATGAATCGTTCATTGAAATTCGAACGCAAATTGTATTGTGTTGGCTGTACGGTGCGAGGAGACGCGGTAACTAAATTTTCTCAAAAATGGTATGTAATGTTGCCATAACATCTCTAAAAAGTATTTAGAAAGTGAACTTTACCGGAGACTTATTCACAACTGTCCAGTAAGAAGCTAAATTTTAAACTTGGAATCTCCTACTGTCCAGTAAGTAAGTATGTAATTTACTTACTGGACACTAGGTCATCCTCTTTAGATCTGTTTAGAAAAAAAAACATAGTACCAGACACAGATTAGAGTTTAGCCATTATAACATGGTTATAGAAGGGAGGTTCCAAATATATATCTATCTCTCTTTTTGGTATGACATTTTATGAGATACATATATTTTTGGAACCTTAAACAGCCATTTTATACGTTGCGTTTTGTACTTAGTAATGTTGTAGAACTATAGTGTGGGATTTTATGATTGTATTTAGTAATTTCAGTTTATTAAAAAGTTTTTTCTAAAGTTGTTTCCTAAACTGCCTCGCTGGTCTAGTGGTCGCAAGCTCGACTGCAGAGCGTGAGGTCCTGGGTTCGATTCCCGGGTCGGCCAAAAAGTGCTATTGTGTTTTTCACATATGAATGTAACCTTCAATATTAATTAAACGAATTTGTTGTTAAACTTTCTTTAATTTTTGAGAAAAGCATTATACAAACCTCAACCAGTAAGAAAGCCATCCTGGCCTCGTATATAACCAGACCTCACCTGCGGTTCGGTCCGGTTAACTCATACTTGGCCAGGAAGGCTTACTTACTGGATTCTGCAGTAATGTACTATAAAAAAAAAACAAAAGAGCGCGATTTACTTCCCTGTTCTAATAATCGGTACGGACTTTATTGTATTTTGTGCAAAAAAATGAGCTCTACGTCGAGTTCTGAAAGTGATAGTGCATTAACTCCTGAAACAATAAAAATAGAAGCTAATAACGTCATACAAAACTTAATCCCTACGAAATCCCGGGAGAAATATTTAAAGGCATACGACAATTTCTTGATATGGAGTAGAAGGTTGTTTAGTAACGTGTTGTCTTAATAAGGACGTAAAACTGGACACATATTCGTAATTAATATGTCTGATGGATTTATACGTGTCGTCACTCTATTTTTATTGAATAATAATATTACAATAAAATATGAAGCGCCTTTTATTTTCTCATAGAGGGTGATGAAAAGTCGAGTGTATCACTCGGGTGCAAAATATATTTTTGGCTCGGGCGACGTACTTTGAATCCCTCGCTACGTTCAGGATTCTACTAAAGAATCCCTCACTACGTTCGGGATTCTACTCTAGAATCCCTCACTTCGCTCTGGATTCAAAAAAGCGCCCTCGCCGTAAAAATATTATTTTGCTCCCTTATGATACAATCTACTATTTCAACACACTTGCTCGTAAAGTGAACCTTATTACATCGTTCTTAGGGCCATAAACCGAACTATAACTCACACGTGCATAATAATATTATACACTAGTGCATAATAGAATTATCACTACAAAGTTAAGTTAGTACCATACTGCAAATTATATGCGAGTAAACAGAGCATTTTCAATTTAACCGGGTAATACCGTTTTTTTTTAAATTTAATTTTATTGGTTGAGTTGCTATGTTCTTAAAAAAGTTTCGATACAAAAAAGATCGTGTTCAATAGTAAAAATAAATTAATGTAGGTACCTAGTGCTTGCTCATTTCATGCAACTTTGAATTTAAATAGATAAATTTAACTTGTACGTTTTTAATAAATGAAACTTTCACTCAAATAATATAACTTTTGTAATATTATAAATATAACTTTTTTTTAAAATAAATTAACCTCATTCTTTTAGTCTATGGTCGATCGTCATTGTTACAGTATGACCATTATACGTTTGAATTTCATGGTGGCGCCACTGGTCAAGAAATATGCATCGCTACGTCAAACTCTACATTTATTTTAGTTCCGTGTTTTCCCGCCTGCACAGATAAGTTGGTCGAACTGTAGATGCGCGCGCATAGAAAAAACCGATAATTTTTTCCCGCTATTGTGAAAAAACATTCAGAACTCGCTCTAACTGTTGAAGATGACTTTTTAGTATTATTTTCTTCACAAGTGTGTTGAAAAACGTCGTATGATACACGTGTGTATTGATGATTACCGTCCTCGGCTATCTTAAGACCCTCACCTGACGGCTCGGGTCTCAATGGCGCCTCGGCGGTAATCACCAACATTGCACACTTGTACCATAATGTACTATTGTGCACGACGTGCACGTGCAAATGTGTGCGTAAACTCTAGTAGGGCTATCGTAGCCTAAAAAATGGCGCGGAAAGTGCAACGGTCTGCGTCGCGAAAACCGAACGACGACTAATACGAGCGCGAGCCATTGCTCAAGTGTCGACGACGAATATCTCGAAGTGCGGGGTGAGGTGCGGTATTTAATATGAGCGCGGGGAAGTGAGTGTCCCTTCTGTACGTAGTACTATTATGTATTCTGTGACGTTACCGAGATATTTGTAGGTAAAGATGGACAAATGAGTACAGTGATCACATAAAAAATAGACGTTTTACGTGTTTATAGGCGTTGATTATTATTATTACTGGTTATTGAAAAATAGTAGATAACATTACATACTACTAGGAGCACGAGAAAACAATTTTTTGAATAACACAGCGTTTCATTGCGATGCGAAGCGATTTTCTCGTGCGTATAATAATAATCAATCTGGGAACTATTATTTGGATACAGTTTAACGGTTTTACACGTAATAAGGCTATTTAAAAGAATATTTAATGATTGTCGTTGTACTCATTTGTCGATCTTTACCTTCAAATATCTCCGTAACGTGACACTTTGGGTACCGTGTTACTGAAAATTTTTTGTTCGTCTATATGTCCTCTATCCATACATATCACTTTCATCGTGGGCCGCGATTTCGAAAAAAAATCAAAATGGCGGACAGGTTGATATGCCACATCGGTTCTATCCCCTTTGGAATTATGTGGTGAGGTATAACACAGATTTTTGACAAAAACTTATCCGGGGCATAGTCAGTGTAACCTAATTGTAAATAGCGTAAATATGCTAAAATCTGTTATATTTCAAAATTTGAGTATGATTTGATTGTTTTTATTTGAGCAGCTTTTTCATATGCTCGTAAAATAAATATATTCATTGACACTGAAAGCCTTAGCCAAAACAGTTGGGAAAACACATAGCAAGATCCTAGGTTAGGCATAAACCCTAGAATGAGGCCCTAGAATCTAGGGCTTAGCTTTACATGTCTTCGAGAAATATCTTCTCAGGTTTCCTCACGATGTTTTACTTCACCGATGCAAGTTATAATTATACAATGCGCACATGAATCCGACAAATAGGTGCGTGTCTTGGCATCGAACTCGAGATTTATGTATTGGCAGTCGACGGACATACCACTAGACTATCACAGTTTCTACCTCATCCGCGAACCTCTCGATTGTTGATCAGCAGGGCTATTGCGTATCTTTTTAAATGTCAGTGGCTATCATAGTGTCCATCGATAAACTGTCAAATGGTTACAGTTTGGTACAGTGCAATCAAATTATCTTGGCAGGTCCGAACTTCGTGCAGGTTATTTTGTTACAACTAATGTATAAAAGTGTTTTGATATTTATAATAATTGTATTTCTCACTGCATATATTAGATATTTTCTGATCGTTTAAGTATTGGTTTATCTGGCAATAACAGTTTTCTTCACAAGTTTACATGCGTAAAAGTTCGCAGAGCCTATGTTCAGACCTGCCAAGATAATTTGATCGTACTGTATGTATACTATACTAACCAATTGACAGTTAATTGATGGACACTATGATAGCCACGGACATTTAAAAAGATACGCAATAGCCCTGCTAATAGGCAATAGTTGCCATTCTCAAGCGCAACTCTCCATCATAACTCACCGAAGTCCCAGGACAGTTGACCTCATCACTCCTATCCTCACAGTTGAACACGCCGTCACAGATCTGGTCGGTTCTGACGCAGGCGCTGGCGTCGCGGCAGGGGGTCTCCATGAGCCCACAGCGGGGCGTGGTGCCGCCACGGGACGGACAGTCGCGTTCGTCCGACCCGTCTAGACAGTCCACTGCACCGTCACAAGCCCATTGGAGAGGGATGCAGCGACCTGGTGAAGGAGATAGTGGTAAACGTTTAGGAGTGGAACTACAGGGTGTAATGTTACTAAATACTTCATTGAAAAGGGAGGATCTTCCGACCAGACGACTGTTGTGTCTGGTGGGCTATTATCGACCGACAGTTACAGTCGGGTTTTTCTGTTTTTTTTTTTTGTAACTTTACGTGAGAAAATATCAACTCGAACGCACGCACGAGTTACACACTCGCCAGTTGATGAATATGCCGTTCACCAGGCACCCTAGGAGGTGCAAAAATGATAGTATGACCACGATGACAAGTATGTCGTCGTAGTCATACTGGTATGACAAAATAGTATGACTACGAGGAAACAGCGAATTTGTGTCTTTCGAAAGTTAGTTTAAAGTATCCTGTACGAAGCAAATGATAGTGGACCAATGTGGCATCCACCAACCTACACCGGGCTAGTCATTGAGAACAGGTTTTTATCCCAGCAGTGGGAACATCATATCCTGATTATCTAATTGTGAAGTACTATAATATTTTAATGCACAAAAATTAAAATAAACGTTGACCTACCTGGTGAACAAGTGAAATCATTCTTCCCACATTTCCTGGTAATAGGTGTCTCATGTCCCGGTTCGGGCGTTATCGGCCTCGGTACAGGCATCACGATACCACACCCGATCTCATCCGACCTATCACCTTCCCCGCAGTCGTTCAGTCCGTCACATCTCCACCAATCAGGTAAGCAGTTGCCGTTATCACACTTGAACATCCATTCTAGACATGTCCCGTTGGTAGGGAAATTTGGCTTCTCTGTACCGGGAATAGGAAGCAGTTTCGAGTGATTGGTGTTGGAGCAGTTCTTCTCGTCGGAATAGTTGTCGTCGCCGCAATCGTTCTCGCCATCGCATACCTAGTAGGAGACAAAAAGGAAATGTCAAACCGAAATTCTAGATTTTGATAAAAATAAAACGTTTTGGTTCGATGTTTTATTTTTATCAAAATTTATTCATAATATCTAAACAAATATATTACGAATGACATGGTAAGGAAGGAGGTGTCTCATGAGACGAAAAACAGAGAGGTATAGAAGAGGAAGACAGGCTGTGCCGACCCCAAATGAATTGGGATAAGGGCAAGAGAATGATGAATGATGATCTAAGCAAAAATGTATAGCGTATTCGTTCTTTCTCTTACAATTAAAAGTGAAAGAGAGTTGTTCTGCCAGTTATTGTAATAATTGGATAGTGAACGCTGATCAATGTATGTAAGACTGATTTTTTACCCGACTGCGGTGAAGCTCTAAAGGAGGGTTATACTGGTTATAATTATGTACTACCGAATTCACTGACAGTCGACCACTTTTCAACCTTATTATATTAGTCAGGGCATAAATATGAAAAGTGGCAGACCGTCAGTAACCTCTGTATTATCACGTTTGAATTATTACCAGAATTAATAAGACAGCGGCACAGTTATATATAAAAAAGGGCTCAAAAACATTCCAAAAACGAAAACTCACCCAAGACTTAAAAATACACTTCCCGCTGGGACACCTAAACATGTACGGCGCACAAGTGGAGTCCTTGCACCTCTGTTCCCGTTCATCTTCTCCGTTATCACAGTCCTTCTCTCCGTCGCACACCCAGGAGTTGGGGATACACATGCTGCTGTCGTTGCTGCAGGCGAAGCCGTTGCCTGAACAGCTCTCCACGATGTCTGGACGCTTGGTGTTCAACTGTGGGAGGCAGTGGTAGTTTTGAGGGTAAAAGTAATATAATTTGTCAAAAATTTAATTTACAATTTAAAAATAACTGACGAAATGTGAGCGTACTAATACCCCACTGCTTAACCCTGCGGGGATTACAGGCATGATGTTATGTTATAATATGTAATATGTTATTAGTAGGAATCCTGTAACACGTATTCGTAAAGGTTTTGACGATGACGGATGATATAATCAGGGATAAAAAAACTAATTTGCATGAACGTAAAGTCGAATGATCTTATTTAATTGCTGTCATTTTATGACTCATTTTTAAATTCTAGATTCTTCATTATTATATTCTAGATATGTTTACGAGAAACAATAAAGCTAGCTATGCTTAATTATTGCATAAAATTTTAAAGTTAGTTTTGTTGGCTTGCTGCAAACTGTAAGTGCAGCAAGTATCTGATTAAATAAATAAATGAATATTATTTATATTTCCATCTAATATCTCACAATTCAAAACAATTTGTAAACCGTTTTAATAGCAGCGAGTAAACAAAACTATTGTCATCACAAAAGATCTACGAACCTTTGGCCTTGGCCGACAAACGAGACACAATACAAAACGTGCCAACTCGTGAAATAAACAGAATAATTTCACGAAAATATCAGAAACATTCACAAAAAGTTTGTCAGAAGTGGGATTCGAACCCACGCCCTCAGAGAGGACCAGAACAACTCGAACTCACGTTTAGTGAGCAAGGGAACCTTGAGTCTGGCGCCTTAGACCGCTCGGCCATCCTGACATGTGCAATACGAGTTGAAATTACCAACGCCTATCGTAAAACTACACAATCACATTTTTGTTGAAGTAAACAATAGATAGAGTTGTGACGTAAGATAATTTAGCTTTGATGTAATTCATTTTTTTTTACTCAAAGATTCGTATCTAAAGATACTAATTATGATACGAATTGTGTTCTTTTGCTCAACCATCACTTTCGACGCGTCAATTTTAATTTTATATTATGCTGTGAACTTAATATATAATTAAGCATCTTCGGAACCCATGTACAGACACGAGCAGTGTATCCACGCGGCATTTAAACATAATTCTCTCCTACTGCACTAATCAACGTTTAGGTTTTCACGAACATGGTATTTTAGAAACCAATCAAAGTAGAAACTGATTTTTCGCGAGAAAATTGCTTTCAAACTTTGCTAAAAATTTACGGTACATAAGTGCTCATAACGTTGTATTCATAGTCAAGCAAGACCGTAAAAGAAACACAACTCATAGTCACTTACCGTGCAGTTACGTTCATCAGATCCATCCTTACAATCGTTGTCGCCGTCGCAAACCCAACGCTTCTCAATGCAATGACCATTGTCACATTGGAACTTGTTCTCAGAGCAGTTGCGGGGACCACAGTCTGAAATAAATTAATAGAGACTATTTATTAAACTATGTATTTTATTTATTAGGTACCGAGTAGACAAAGGAGCTAATGATAAGAAAAATTATATACGGTTTGAATTGAGAACCGCCTCCTTTTCTTTCGTCGGTTAAAATAAGTAAATGATAGCGTGGGGCAAGGGTATGAAGATAAAGGATAGCTTGCAATGTAAGACTATTTAAAGCGTTTAACTATCTAAAGAATTACTAATAACAAAATAAAAATATTGTTATTGCAGCTACAATTTTCTCCTACAATAGTTTTATTATTAAGTAGGTACTTCTATAGTAGTGCAATAACAATACTTTATCTACCCAAATATCATAAACCCTCTCTAATGCGTTCAAAAACCATAGGCAATGACCAGCATTACCAACCAGCAGAAATAAACAGGACTGTTATGAACTCATAACCTACTGAAAACAGTAGGTTATAAGTTTAAATTTGGAACAGGTGTCAAATTCAAGTGAGTGTGCTATTCTAGTATCTACATTAAGACCATCAAAAAGACATCTGAACATCTACATTTTTTATTGCATTACACTGGTAACAATGCTGGTCATTTCCCTATGGTTCCTGAACCCATCATAGAGCCCTTATGATATTTGGGTAGATAAATTAGTGTATGCAACTATACATAATTAGGCATTACAACACTCGTGTGATGCTATTAAGATGCCATTAATTATGCACAGTCGCATAAACTACTATTTTTTTCGTTGTTATGCGAAAATAATTACTAGGTAAAGATAATTATTAGGTATGGAAAATGATTTCTATGTGTGTGCTACTGGGTTTTTTCCACCACGATTCTTTTAAATAGCTGTTTGAACTTTGGACTAGTGTCCGTTTGATGGTAATAGGCTCGCTCCCTATTCCATGGGACTTAACAGAACTGGTTCAAAGTGGTCGCAGTGCTATAGGGTAAAACACTGTTATGTTGTTGTTTTTTTGGTTTACATGACAAAATATTCTAGTAATATTTATATTCTATATGGAAATGTGACCACAATTGACCATTTATGGTTACAGTATAATCAAGCACCCGGCAACTATGCCATACCTATACTCGCGGTAGTTACCTACCCAACTAGGTATTAAGCAAAAGGAAAAGTCTACTAATAAATGTTAATTTGTTAGCAAGTTATGGATGTTTCTTACTCTTTTACGCAAAAACTTTTAAAGGGACCTGGATAAAATGTTGCACACAGACCGTTTATAATCTGGATTAATACACATGACACTTTTTATCCTTGTATTATGCTCCCCTGGGCCAATTATCGAACTCCATGGGATAGTTGTTATATTTTCTACGAATTCCAGCGAGGTGTTTAGTTAATATGCACGTAAGCACGTAGTGTTATATGCTGCGGGTTGTTCGAAAGAGATACCGCGGCGCCGGACACAAAGGGGTAAGAAGGAACATAGGTGGTTTTTAGTCAGACTTCTGACATTCCCTTCCGCTGGCTAAGTAGGAACATGTGTGGTTTTTAATCAGTAGAAGTCTGACACCCCTTCCGCTCCGCCCAGAGCGGGATGAGCCATTTGATGATTTCTCACCCTCCAAAAACTAAGAAGTGTTACATATAAGGTTAATAAATAAAGATATAAACAAACCTTTCTCATCACTCATATCAGCGCAATCAATATCATCATCGCACTTCCAGTTCGGGAGATAACACCTCGTGTTGTCACACATGATCATAGGCGGGACGCACAGACAGCCGATCTCATCCGACAGGTCTCCGCAGTCGTTGATGCCGTCGCAGCGAGAGAGAGAGGAAATGCATTTGCCGTTCTTGCACATGAATTGGTCCTGGAGAGGAGATAATATATAAATATACCCGGTTTCACCCGCGTAGATCCCGTTCCCGTGGGAATACAGGAATAAAAAGTAGCCTATGACACTCAGCAATAATGTGGCTTTCTATTGGTGAAAGAATTTTTAAAATCGGTTCAGTAGATCCCGAGATTACCCCTTACAATTTAACAAATATACAAACATACAAACTTTACTTCTTTATAATATTAGTATAGAAGTATAGATGAGTGGTACAGAAATCACTACATAATTATAAAGCAAAGTCCTCCACTCTGTCTGTCTGTTCGTGATAAACTTAAAAACTACTGCACCGATTGTCATGCTGATTTCACCAATGGATAGAGTGGTTCTCGAGGAAGGTTTTAGTATATAAATAATTTCGAAATTCAACCCCTAAGGGAGTTAAATAGGGGATGATAATTGGTTGAAATATATTTGGACATCCACGAGGGCGAAGCCGCGGGCAAAAGCTAGTGAGTTATATAATATAATAATATACATATAGTACTTGGCAAAGTTCAGACGTGAATTTCTCGTGGAATTAGAAACGATTGCTACTCTGAGATATGACCTAGTTTATGATAATATGGGTTCCAAAATATTAGTTTCATCACGTAACATAAAAAAAGTAAACAACTAAAACCCGACTACGACAAAAAAAACGACGCTGAAAAAGTATGATACAAGATTTTCAGGATAGAACAAAAAGAACGTAGTCACACGGTATACCTATAACGTGTGACTACGGCTTTTCTTTTTGTCTCTTGACTTTTGGTCCGCTAGAGGGCGTGATTTTAAAGGGGTTTGAACTTTTTTGTATGGGAGCTGGCATATCGACCCACCGCCATTTTGTTTTTTTTTCGAAATCGCGGCCCACAATGAAAGTGGTATGTATGGATAGAGGACATATAGACGAACAAAAAATGTCTAGTAACACGGTACCCAAAGTGTCACGATACCGAGATATTTGAAGGTAAAGATGGTCATATGAATACAATGACCTCATAAAAATTAGACCTTTTACGTGTCTATAGGCGTTTATTATTATTATTACTGGTTACTGAAAGAGAGTAGGTACAGAACATACTACTAGGAGCACGAGAAAACTATTTTTGACATAACATAGCGTTTCATTGCGATGCGAAGCTATTTTATTGTGCGTATAATAATAATCAACCTGGGAACTATTATTTGGATACAATTTAACGCATATACACGTAAAAAGGCTATTTAAAAAAATATTTAATGATTGTCATTGTACTTATTTGCCGATCTTTAACTTCAAATATCTCGGTAATGTGACACTTTAGGTACCGTGTTACTTGACATTTTTTGTTCGTCTTTAAGTCCTCTATCCATACATACCACTTTCATCGTGGGCCGCGATTTCGAAAAAAAAAACAAAATGGCGGACAGGTTGATATGCCACATCGGTTCTATCCCCTTTGAGCAATATTTTGGAAATGTACAAGTGAGGCCCTTTTAAATGATACCAAACACGGCGTGTTTTCTCCATTTTTATTTTTTAAGCCTTACTTTTTGACCGCTAGAGGGCGCCAAATCACTTTTTGTGACACGTCACGTAGCCTATGTTCAGCGGAAAATGAAGACGGTTCTAACGATACCTCATAATTATGTCGAGTTCCGATAAGTAGATTATAAGCTATGAGGGAACAGATGAAGATACACACATACATACATACATACAAACATACATACATAGCCAGTCAAAATCATAACCCTCCTTTGGCTTTGCCGTAGTCGGGTAAAAAATGATATCAATACACGGTGATAACTAGTCTGATTCGACTGTCAGTGTTTGTCGAGTGAGATTAAGACTTAATTCGTGTTGTCAAAATTGGAGTCACTAAAAGTTATTGTGGTAACGAAATACTAGTGACTATCGTCGATTGAGAACATAAACCTGTGATGTTGGACTGTGATATCGCTGCCTCGCATATAGCAATAACGGCGTAGTGTGAAACTGGATGCTGAGTCTTATAGTGCAAAAACTTGTTTTCAAATCTGCCTGGTCATTTCCCCAGACACAAAAGACTTAAACAACACCATCTAACTCGCAGAGTATTAATAGCATAGAGCTTCCGCTCCGTGTTGTCGATACTACCTGCGCCGTGAATCGATACGCATTAGATTTTTCCTCGTCCGATAGGGGGCGCCATAAGTGTGATAAAGCCACCGTTTTAACATAATCTACACGGCTCAGGATAGGTGGTGACTGGCGCCACTTCAACCCAAATGGATAACTCATCATCATCATTTCAGCCAAAGACGTACACTGCTGGACATAGGCCTCCCCCAGGTGTCGCCACATTGACTGGTCCCGTGCGTCTCGCATCCAACGGATCCCCACAACCTTCACCAGGTCATCGGTCCACCTAGTAAGAGGCCTTCCAACGCAACGTCTTCCAGTTCGCGGTCACCACACCAGAACTTTCGGCCCCATCGGCCACCCGTTCTGCGAGCGATGTGCCCTGCCCATTGCCACTTGAGTCTGGCGATTCTTCGGCTTCGTTCTCATGCAGATGTTCTCATTTCTGATTCGATCACGCAAGGAAACTCCGAGCATAGCCCTCTCCATTGCTCTTTGGGTGACTTTGAACTTTCTGATGAGGCCATTTACGTTGCCAGCGACTACGTCACTTTTATTTGAACTTGAACTTGTATTACTATTAATCATCAAGATGCACTGCAACGGGTGCAACGAGGTTTTGGCTCCTGAAGCTGGATACCATATGTAATTTATGTGATGGAAAATACCATCACGACTGCCTAAACATAACGCTGCAGCAACTGCTGGCCCTGACCCAGGATTATAAGTTCTGTTGGAAATGTCCTCTGCAGTAACATTACCCGTCACAAGCGCCATAACTTGGACATGCCTGTTTCTTCCACACAGTTTCATACTTATGAAGACAGTAGCATGAACATGTCCTGCGACATCATGGATCAGCGTGCGCTATCGCCATGCACTCCACCGATGTATGTACCATCTGCTGCCAGGGATGACACCAGCGCACTAATCACCCAAGATAATCTGCTAATCCAGGCGGTCACCCAAGAATTCAATAGAACTCGGCAAATTTGGCGTTTTGACATGGAGGACCCTTGAATCATTCAAGGCGGATATTAAAGCAACGGTGCAGGACTGGCGAGGCGAGATTGAGGCTAGCATGCTTACTTTTCATGAAAGTGTTAAATGTAGCCTGTTGGACATGAGGCAGAAGTTGGGCACTGTCCGTGCAGTTCAAACCGATTTTAAGGCAGTGGTAGGTAAAGCCCCCGCTTGACAATGCGCTACCCGATACTTCGATCTGCGACATATCTTTTAGTGAAGAAAAAATACTGAAAGAGCTTAAATCTCTAGATGCATCGAATAGACAGGTCTTTTCGATGCATCTAGAGATTTAAGCTCCCTGTCTCTCTGCCCGTCTGGTCTTTCTCGGACGTTTTCTACGCGTACTTGCCATTCTAACACCGGGTTGCGCTCGCACGATGATAGATACCTACAATGAGACCTTTGAACATATTGATATTTCTGCATGTTCTCTCATTAAGTTCAAAGGTCTTATACTCAAAGAGCTCTTTTGATTTGTGTACAGTATGTAAATGTACAGATAAGAATGATAGTCAAGTAAGTTTAGTTTTGTATTTTATTATGTATTAGTTATTATCCTAGCGTTTAATTTAAAAAAAAATAAGATATATTCTACAGTTAATTTGTGAACAGCGTTGTGGGCTACAGTATTGTTCATGTTTTGTGTATCTCTGTAGATGAAAACATTACTTTTGGTCGCGATAACCGACATCGGTCTCGAAAACCGACATCCACGCGGACGAAACCGCGGGCATCAGCTAGTTATGGATATAATGAATAGTGATAAAAACATCTTGCAATTTTTCCTACTAACATTTAAAGGTGATACTCAAGCATTTGTTCAAATATGAGGTGACAATTTTTCACAACAATAAGGTCATATTTAAATGAATATCTAAGTGATAGACTTAATAAGTCATAGTTTTAGTAAGTAAGTACTCAAGATTAAATATTATTGGATTTTAATTATTACCCGATCTCCCAATACATACCTATTTATATTCTATATTAGTAATTTATATTTTATACCTACTATTAGTTTGTCTTAGAATTTACCTAACACCTATTTAAATTAAAATTTAAAAGTGTTTCCTCTCTCCCAACTCACTTATTTTACTGTGCCCGACAGGGGGTCCATGTGATCTAATTTTAAGTTTTTTCACTACATGTGGAACGCAATAAAGTATTGAGTATTGAATTACATTTTCGCTAACCTTTCAACCTCATGAAAAATAGCGTTTAAATTCGGGCTGCACTTATAATCGTCGAGCCTTTAAAGATCCTTTGTGACCGTGATATGTTGTTGTTTACATTTCAAAACATAAATCACGTAAATACCTACTAAGATATCAATATTTCTATGCCACGTAATCGGCTTAAATCTGACGTACAAACCCTTCCGCTGATAACATCGATTATCTTAATATTTACACAAAGAAATTCAATGAACTTCGAGAAACATTTTTAACAAAGAACTGGATTGTAAGTACTGTATGCCTTGAAGAGAGACCTTTGCCCGCTATGGGAGAGTATATAAGAGTGTTATAATTAACAAATAAGATTACTTACAAGTCCACAAGTCGACACAGCAGTTTCAGGGCAAGTCAAGTTCGCGTACGGCTCAGTGTTGTTAGCGCACATACATTTCCCTCCGACCATCGTCAATCCATCGGGGCATAGACAACTGAAAGTATTGTCCGGTACACCCAGACATATCGCATCACAACTCGTATTCTTGTATGAACAAGCGTTGCTGCCGTGTTGAACGAAATGAGCGAATACTTTGAGATCCATCAAACCGACGAAAGAGTCGTTAATAGTCACCACGTGTGAGCCAACATCTTTGTCAGCGACAAATATCGATTTCACCTTCCAGTCATCCCAATACATTTTATCCTTCATTACTGCGACAGCGAAAGGATGTGTTACTCTCTCATCGTTCCACAGAATTCTCTTAAAGTACTTCCCGTTCAAGTCGGAGCTCGCGATGTAATCTTCCATAGCGTCGACCCAGTATATTCTCTCCGACATTTGATCGATCGTTATCCCATTAGGCCACTGGACAATTGGCTTCCCGAACAATTTCTTGTCGTCCTTACCGTCGAGGTTTGACCTCGATACTGATGGGTTATTCCTGTCCCAGTCGGTCCAGAATAGGTAACCTGCTTTAGGATGAACTGCGATACCACGGGGCCTGGATAGAACCTTCGAGTCTAATATCGTGACTCGCATTCTGGTTTCTCCTATCATATCTGTTCGGACAGCTTCAATTTTCTTCCTCAAACCATCGACGAAGAACAAAACGTTGGAAATCCAATCGAACGCCATTCCTTCAATGCTAGCCAAGTCTCTATCGACAATCACCTCTTGAGCTGTGCCGTTATTGAAACATTGACGACTAATCTTGTCTAATTCGATATCAGCCCAGTAAATGCAGTTGTTCTTGATGTCAAATTCGATAGCTACGATGTTCCTTTCGTTTACTACGGGATAAATAGTCGAGTTGTCGAGCAGATCAATGCGGGCAATCTTACTACCCAGAGCAACCAACATGAATTCGGTTGGCTGCTCGATGGGGCAGGGGATCATATCGGGGACATACGCCATGTAACCAGACACAATGCAATTATCTCCGTCAATTTTCCTGTAACCTTTTGTTCTCTGATAGAAGTGGCCCGGTCGACATTCTGCGGGAACAGAATAGGGATCATATTTGGATGATTTGTTGTGAATACATTCGTTACCAGAGAGCATGAATCCAAAATCACATTCGAAATCTCGGCGACTGCACTCGCAAGTTTCCTTTTTGAATGGTCTGTCGTAATCTACGCCGTTGTAGCAGTTAGTGTGAGCGAGACGTCGCTGGAAAGTGTTCCTGGTACCAAGCACACAGGACACCGAGGAGTTGGGTGGCGACGGCGACCAGTACTTGTAGTCGTCTTCAGTACAGTTACGTGTGAAAGTGTTCTTCAGATCTATTGTGATTATGATCCACTGATGCTGTTCGTTCGCCGATCCAAACATTGTGAACGTTGTCGTATTCTCTCCCGGCTCGGTCATCAGTCCGTAGATGCGCAGGTCATCGGCATTGAACCTACAAATTAATATTGTTAATAACGACAAATAATTAAATAAATATTGATAACATGAAATGCTTTAAATGACTCACTGATAAGAGTTCCATTCGATGCCCTCGTTGGTGGAATATAATATCTTTCTCGTTTCGCCGCGAGATTTGAAGTATTTGACTGCTACTAGGACACCACCGTGGTCTCCGTAGTTGAAGAAGTAATAGTCTTTGAGGATCCTCTTCCACGTCAGACCGGCGTCTCGACTGATGTACACTCCGGGTATACCTTTCAGAGATTTCCCCATAACGCCAGTCGCCATTATAACTCCTGGAGCTGATTTGGAGCTCATTATACTTGCTGATCTATAATAGAAAATATGATATGATATTCTCTGTCATGCTATGAAATATGTTTCACCAGACATTCAATAACTAATCCCCCTTTACACACTTTCTAAGGTACTAATGACCCACGTATAATACACCATGCTAAAATCAAATAAAACTTAAAAATGCTATGTTTTTAATCGACTTCTACATTATTCTACTGCAAAACAATTATTGAAATTGAAAATTCTTAATGATATTAACAAATGAGTGAATAAAACCGTAATGGAATTAATATATACAAACGGTTTAAATCATATTAATGTGGTTTTTAAGTACATATGTGTAAAAAAATAATGTCCGTGCAGTGCAAATTAAAGTAAAAGCAAAATGTAAGTATTGTAATGCACTCTATTTCTATGAGTTTACCTCAAACCGTTCGCAACCACATTTCCTGGTGGGCTGCAAGCAATTTAATATTTATCAGCATTTATTATAATTAAGCACAATTTATTAATTATATACGCTAATAATGTATTAGTTTGTTATGCTAACTATAATTTAACGGCAATAGATAAAGCCGATACCGCTCACCCAGGCATTTTAGGGTAAATAAGTATATTTCATTGATGACCTCGAACCAGTATTAATAAATAAATTATACATGTTTTATTTTATAAGTCTTATCTGTTAGCTATGTAGTGAAATTAACCGGTAAAAGTAACAGTATACCAAGATATCTTGAATATGCAAATGTATTATTTTCTAGTTTCAAACCTGAATTTCAACAAGTTCACTTCGTACGAAAACTGTGTCACTATGTTACTATATTATCACAGAACATTGTTGTATAAAGAAAGGCAAAAACATTTCAAAGTAGGGACTTTGGATAACGTGATTAATGTATTATTTCTATAATAACCTACTGCAAGTTGATAGTATAAATATAATTATAAAAATGATTGCAACTTTGTATATGGTTCACGTCATTTGAAAAACACCATATGGCTTAAAATGAGTCATAGTAAGTCCGATATGCTACAGGGGCAGAGTCCTATTGATACAATTAATATATTGTTTCCGAGAAATGCGGGGTCTAAGTATGTTAGCCAACTATCAAACAAGTCCTTTTGTATCCAACTGTGATCGAAGTATGTATGAATAAGACTGGTGCAGGAAATATTTTTCTAATACAATCATAATTATGGAGGATACTTATGGTAATAGAAATGTGTGCTTGAATGACACAATCATCATTCTTTTAGTGCGACACAATATGTGATTGATTATAAAAATAAAAAATGATTGTTTTGAAAGACCAATGCCCAAATACTCAAACGTCACTCAATTATAAGTAACCCTCAAAACTCCTGCTGTCTCTGTCACTCTGCGTTAAAGTAACAAAGACAGCACGAGATTTAAGTGCAACTTAAAATTGAGTGACGTTTGAGCATTTGGGCGCAAGGGCCGAAACACAACGTCTTTCGAATCAAAACACAATTATTAAAAAAAGCCCCAATTTTCGCTGACAAAAACCAACCCATGTTCCTTCTTAGCCCTTTGTGGCCGCGGTATCTCTTTCGAACAGTTCCGCAGCCCCGAAGAATTGACCCTAGATCCTTCCTATGTCAATCAGGTCAACAAACTATGCAATAAACAGATAGCTACTATAGCTAGTATCATCAGAAAGCGGCTTACAAACTACATTATCTACAGAGTTCAAGGTGACATTGCTTCTAAGATGATAAAGGTAAACGTGCACGAGTTTATCTTTTCCTTCAATATTTTGTCCGCTGATAAATTTTGTTAATTATTTCCGTCAATATACTCTTATTATAATGGATAACTACGGAAGTAAGTAAGTTAACTATCTTGTTATAAACTATCTTGTTTGACTTTAACACATTAGGAGGTGGCCTACCTCTTTAGTTTAGTGGTCGCAAGCTACTGCTGGGCATGAGGTCCTAGTTTTGGTTCCCAAGTCGGGCAAAGTGTTATTGGGTGTTTCCATCAGGAATTTTTCAGTAGTAGCCACTGAGTCTGGATTTGTGCCCGGTTGAATGTAATATGCTCGCCTCTATCACACTTATACATAAACGGCGAAATGTGGGCTATTAGGTAAACCTCTGCCAAATCCTTCGGGGATTATAGGCTTGATGTTGATGTAATGTTATGTTATAAGGTCAAATGATTAACTAAAGTTATAATCAGGTAAGGTTACGGTACAATAAGGGTCACGTTACCGAGGTAATGTGCAGGTTAACTCGTTTAAGGCCATTATGACTTACCGTCTTAAAACATGGTAAAATAAAACTTATGAATACATACGATGTAACGTTTATCAAAACAATACGGAGAACATTTTGTCAAAAATACTGATAAGAGCCTGGGCTCACCAGAAGCCTTATATCATGAAATGAGCAGACATTTATGCCTAGCCAAGCTGTTTGATATAGACCCAGGGAGAATTTAGGGAATATCCAAAATCAAAAGTCATTTATTCAAACTCGGCTGATATCAGCAGTTTTCGAATGTCAACATTTATTTGCAAGAGACAGTCCCTCAAAACGCCCATACTTCGATATTTTTACGATGAGGTGTGATACCATGACACTACAAAGATTAGTGATAAGGGGTCTGGGCAATTCTTTGGAAAATCCATGTGCATAGCAGATAAAAACTGACTGACCTAAGTCTACTTATATGAAGTGATTGTGAGTGAGTTTGAGTTTGAGTGAGTTTGAGTTCTAGTTTTATGAAGTGATTGTTTGACTATGAAACGTCATATCCTTCCGGGTTTTATTTTAGTTACTGCATAGTATAGATAGGATTTATCTGAATTAATATAGTGGGTTTTATGTGCACACATAACATAATATCACGCTTGTAATCCCCGAAGGGTTAGGCAGAGGTGTGCCTTTTAGTACACTTACATTTCGGTAGTTATGTTTAAGTCCCATGTAATAAGGGGCAAACATTGCCATCAACCGGGGACAAGTCTAGGTTCCGTAGCTGCTTCTGAAAAATCCTGATGGAAAAACCCAATAACACTTTGCCCGACCCGGGAATCGAACCCAGGACCTCATGCACAGCAGTCGCACTTGCGAACACTAGACCAACGCGGTAGTCAGGCGAGGATTTATTTCTATTGCAAACAAATCATAACATGGTTATATTGTTCCGATAAGTAATCTATTGACTGTAACTAATTTACTAAAGTATCAGATTACACCACATTACGACAAATACGTACTAACTAATTTCGAGAACTACGTTATCGATAAGGCAACCTAACGTCCTAGCAAATACACTATCAAGCATTGGCCTGGTTACATAAAAATACACCTTACACTTTAGCGGTTAGGTTAATTTTTGAACAATTCTCTAGCAACAGATGTTTCTGGCAATGTTAAAAAGAGTAAAAGATATTTCTTACCTTGTGACTGGGTATAATTGACTGAACTTCTGACATAAGTGTAGGCTGCAGGAGTTTTCTATGTGGCAATTCAGTGGCTTGCCTGGGAACAAACAGTAAAATGAAGGTCATTCGTTTCTTTGTAACTTGTTATGCCTGTGAAAAGTTGATTTATCTAGTCCCGTTATTTTTTTTTTATGAAGAGAAACAGAAGAAAAAAAACAGAAACAGTAGCGGTGTGTGGAGCTGTGTCTACTACGCTGTGGATGTGGCGAAGTTCTAGTAAAAATGTTAGGTCATTAACACGAAGAAGAAGTCAAAGGAAATCCATAGTTGAAATAAGGTGTGCCTAAAGAAAAAACAATGTCACCAGTGACAAACAAAAACGTTTTTTTAACCATACGAACAAAATAATATGAGCTTCACTATTGTTTGGTTTTAGATCTAGAAAAATGCGTATTTCAAGTTGTTTTTCAGAGAGTCTGAAATGTGCACGATTCGCGGAAAGTGTACAATACCTACATACTGGGTTTTTTATCGAACATAATTACAACTCAATGCATGCATACTATCTATTTTACACATCTATTCCAGAACATGCTGAACATATACTACGTCATCAGTTCATCACTGTTTACCTACAAACTGTTATATAACGGACTATTTTAAACAAACACAGGAAAACAGAAAACCTCGATATTTATACCGACAGTTAATCACAAGAGTGACCTTTAGAAACGAAGAGGAAATACAACGACGGCACGGTTGGCGCAGTGGATAAGCGATTAGACTGCTGCGCTGCGTGTCGCGGGTTCGATCCCCGCACGGAACAAATATTTGTATGGCCTACAAATAGTTGTTTCGGGTCTGGGTATTTGTGTATGTGAGTTTAAATGTTTGTGAACGCACCCACGATACAGGAGAAATTCCTAGTGTGGGGCAACGTTTTAAAAAAAAAAAAAAAAAAAAAAAAAAATTCAAATACGCTCAAAAACGCAAGCAATGTAACTCGATAATGAAATCGGGTAAACATTCAGTGCATTCCTATTATAATTGCCACTGAAATAAGTCTTCCAAACTAAATTATACCCATACTACTACTGATTACTGTAACATTGAAAAAGTGAAGTACAAATTCTTTTCTTTGTTTACTTCAGCTATCGTGTTTCGCGTTTTATGAGCCCATTTTATGCAACGCATTTTCTTTAGTAATTTGGAAGTAAGGATTTTCATTCTCCTAGCGAGCGTTCTGAACGTTTTGTCTTCGAACTTTAATTTTAGGCTGTTCCCAAATGTGTGGAGGCGTTGTTCATCGCACATGTTTTCATCCACCAGATGTATTGACAACTTGTTACACTATATATTATATGTCCATGAAGTCTATCAGTTAGCAGGTAAACGCTGCTAATCCTAACATAGGTCAGTGTAAAGCACTCCTCCAAAGTTAAGCCTGATGATAAAATTATACTATTCCGGAATCGAATATCACAGCCAAACACATATAACAATTTCAAACGAAAGCTTGTTGTTATTGGGATAAGCCCGCCATACTCCCAAACCATTGTAACTCCTGAAAGCCGCGTCGAGATAATGAAGCTCGAGGAAGTCCTAGAGAAACAAAACTGTCTTAGATCCCGCAATTAAAAATAATAGTGGAGGAGTAGGAAAAACATAATTTCATTTTCAAAACGAAAGCTTACCATTCTCATCTTCAGTAGGCGGATTGATGGCGGACCAAGTGACACCATGGTCGTAGGTTATCAAAGAGATCAGATGCTCCGGTCCGATGTTTGCAACTGGAGCCTTTGAGTCCACCCGCGAGGCTATGTAGATGCCCTTCAGACCTTCCACGCGGTACAAGTCAGTGAACGGGTCTTCAGTCACGTCCCTGAAAGTCACCCATTCTTTGTTTATTTAAAATATTTGGCCAGTTGCAGTGAAATGCTGATGATTGATTAGAGTCACCTCAAACTGACATTCCTGAGACAAAAATAAATTAATTCTACGGCCAAAATACTTGTTGTCCTTGAGGCCAGGGTTTTTTAAATGTAAATGACACAATGTCATTCCTTTCGATAATGACTTTTATGTATTTGGTTTCAGACAGCTTTTTTAATGTTGTGTGAACTTGTGTGCGTCATAAAGAAGGGAAAAGAGGGCAAACAAAATATTGATATTGTAAAAGAAAAGTTTATAATATTTTTCATACCACATAAATTCTAGCACGGTTGTGCTTTATATAATTATGAGTAGTAGTATTAAATTCAACTTACTCCAGCCAGCTGTCCTTCCAGTTAGCTTCAGGGAAGTAGCACAATATCTGATCCATGCTCAAAACAAAGTTGTACTGTGTGAAATTGTTGCTTATCTCTGACACATACAGGTTCGCTAGAGCATCAGTGTGCATGACAGAGACAAATATACGTTTGTCAGTCACGTCTGCAATGTGGAACCTTCTTAAATCTAACTCTGTTTGGAACTCTGCCTTGTAGAACGGGCTTCTTTGGTGTGAAATGTATAGTTGCAGGGAGTTTTTCTGGAAAAAAGAAGAAATTGTCATCATTTCTAGATCACGTGACCGTTGCAAGGCTTTAGTATCTTCCAGGTGTTTTTTTTATGAGTTGCAAGGAACGAGGCAGTTTTTTATTTATTTATTGTTGTCTATTGTTAGTACTTATGTAAAGGGCGTCTATTATTGCTTTTGTGAGCTTTGACTTTACCTATCTGTTTACAACTTCATGTTGTATTGTTACTATGTCAAAACAATGTTTCAGACCAACACAGCATATATATATTTTAGAGTCCCGAGAGATTGTGTATTCATTCATACATAAGCATTAGATGAATGAGTTTCCTCAAAAACCTTTGCTGCCTATAAACTTGGTTTTAGAACTATAAACCGGTTTTAGAGAATCAAAATTTCAAACTTAATCGATTTTATACGGTTCATTAACCTACGACTTCCTACTTTTATAAAATGATTGGTTGCTGCCATTTTGGTCCTAATCAAAAAAGCTGTTTACCTCTTGTAACTTAAATTAAAAACACCATTAAGTACATTAGGTATTTTATTAGTAATATTATGTTATTGCTTTTTAAGAACAACATGGTAATAAAAACGGGCTTAGTAATAAAATGGTTGCTGCGATACTTAATTAGCATTACAAAGAATTATTATAACTTTATAGACACTTGAGGTACACCAAGTAAGTAATAACAACTGAGCGGACCTAATGTTTTGTTTTCAAAATGCAACAGCATGCAACAGTCATAATAATGACTTGAAGTGTGCAAAATTACAAAGAGCTCATAATTATATTTTATTTTATATGCTAGCCGGTTTCTTAGTGTTGGGCTTAACCTCGTAACGTTTTTTTAAATGCAATAGTATAATAAACTAAAAGTCATTGATGTATTAACTAAAAGCACGTAATCTTTCGTAACAAAAATGCCAATTAAATACTGCATCTAATATTTTAGATATTCGATACAAATTAATCATTGCCTTGCGATTAATTTAAATCGGAAATATCATCGGCAGTGTTTAATATTTAACAAGTCAAATTGAATGGCAATTCAGTTGAAAATAAACGACTATTGACGCAAAGACTATTTTTTGAATATCAAAATAGATATTATGTTGACCTTTTTCTTACTTTACAAACATATCTATCTCCCAAGGTATGTTGCAACATTATTCAAAACAATGTAGATTTACTCCAAGATCATACAGATTTTTTGGCAACGCTGTTCACGCTTATGATAGTTTTTTTGGTAAACTGTTGTATCATGCATTATGAACATTGGATCACAAACATGAATAGTGTGAAACAGCAGTTTTCTTTAAGTTGTTCTTGTTTATGGGGTGAACATAGCCATAATAGAGAGGTTTGGTAGAACAATAGGGAGCCCATTGCCCAGCAGTGGGACACTCAACAGGCTATTTACAGTTACACCACTCCCTCTTTATACACCACTCACATCATATTTACAGCTATCGTATTGTGTGCCGAAACTTAATTAGCACGGAAACAAAACAAATACAGGATAAAATTGTTTTAATTTAACTAAATTTTAAGCTATTGCATAGCTTCTATCGCGGGCTTTGAGCGTGGAGAGCGAATCCAGAAATTCCCTAACGAAAATATTCAAGATTCAGTATTCAACCAGGTTGCTATGGTTACGGAAAATAACAAGGTTGTCAACTGAGGTTGTCAAATTAAATAATTAATTATTTGCTGTTAATAAAAAATGCTAAGCAATAGCTTTACCGCGGCAGTCTCCGAGTGCCACATTTAGTTTTTTTCTATTGTGAAATTAAAGTTATATAAATTAAGTAAAGTCATGCCCAATATACTTTAACAATACACAATGTACCTACCTACAATATTATGACTTAAACATAGAGAAGGTAATATGTTGACCTATTACTACTATCTAAAAATAAACCAATCATTTAAATAAATGTTGACTAGTATAGGTAAATATTATTTATATAGAGCCAAACGCACTAATATTTGAATAATAGGAACATTTCCATGACGTTCTAACTTCTCTGTATGGAAAAAGTTTGGTATATATTTTCGAAACCTACACGTCTACCGAACTGAATAATGGGGATTGTATCGATTTATATGGAGCTCAAGGAGTGTTACTGGCATTTATATAAAAACCTTGAATATGAAACACTAACTGTTCTATTCGAAAACTAATTCAAATGTAGGCAAGGACTCCTCTAAAACTTTTTGATGATATTCTGAAATATATTCGGCACTTATAACAAAAACACAATTATGTTTCTCAAATTCCGTGCAAAACAAAAAAACCCTTGAAGTTGGTTACAAAGTCCGCTTCAAAAAGGGAATTCATATTTTTTATAATCATTTCACACGAACGAAGGTCGCAGTCAACAGCCAGTTACACAAATACTTATACGTAGTTTGACCACAAAAAAAAGACCCTTTTTTTAAACAGCTACTAATAAAACTTCCTTATCTCGTGTCAAAACGGTACTTAGAAAAGGCACTTAACAACATTTAAAAAAAAAGAACGATAAACTAACAACAGTGCCATTTGACAATATGTTGCAACCGAACTTCGCCACAACTCGAAACTCTTGTTTATATGAGGTCACAGAAAGGTTTCAAGTTGAAAATAACCTCTCTTCGAATTACGAAAACAATGACATCACTTTTAAAGCTCTGCTATCGATCGGGAGTCGGGACTTCAAGTAAACAAGCCTTCCTAGAAATGTATACAGAGATATTTGTTCCACTTCATCTTGTATGGTATGGGCAATGGGTACATTTTTTCTACGAAAGGCAAACCCACTTGGAGAGATTCAAGTTGCTCTCTCTCTAATGTTTCAATCAACGATATAAAATGTTACCACTTGTAAAACTGACATTTAAATCACTCTTGAGATCTTCACAAGTGAATTTAAACTGTAGATAGTTTTGCATAGAGTTTAAAACAGATCGGTCTAGCTAGTGGTACACATGTGTTTTGGAGAGGTACTTCTCCTGTCAACTCAAAATTATATTTATCATGTTAAGTGATTAGGAAAAAACGTTCGTCTTCATCACTCACGCGAACTTTTTCCACAATTTAATGTTAATTTTGTTACGAAACAATAAAACGTCCAGTACTTGAGGCTAGACTATGACGTACTAGCAAGCTTGTAAAAATAAACATTAATTACCTTTACAAGGCCAACTTTGGATTAATAACTTGTAACATTTTGCGAATTTTTTATAGCTTAGGTAGCAGTAGAATTTATTACACCTTATAATGACCTGTAACTACTAGTTTACAACAAGATCATGTAATTATCCTAATATTAGACACTACATAAGGAAGAATCTCAGTACAAGATAATTTCTTCAAGTTTACAACACAAGGAAATATGATATTCTATTTATAAACAGGTTTCTAAGAAGCCTCGTATGTTTTGCGATCTTGCCTAATCGAAACTAACGAACTTGTATGTAACTAGCGTGTCGGCGAATTAATTGTATACATACTGCAGACTAGGTACACAAAAAGCTAAACTTGGATTTTCCTGTACAAAACAGATGGTCTTGCTAGGTGGATAATATACTCAAGGCCCAGTGCACTAAAATGGACGCTTTAACAGAATCATATTAAGATAATAATATTAATTATTACAACTCCTAAAACGGTCAAGTGACAATTCACAGTATTAACTGCGTCTGTGACCATTTTAAGAATTGTGACGTAATTCATTTTATTTTCTTAATATGATTCTGCTAAAGCTGCCATTTTAGGCCCCCCGATATGAGGGGATTTGAACGAGCAGTCTATCTTAATCTAGATCCTAGTCTAAAAAGAGTAAGCAACAAAAAATTAACTCTATTCAAATTAAAAGCATGTTTTTCTATTAAACCATTTACAGGTACCTACTTGCGGGGAAAGGCGGAGTTGGCCGGAGGAAAAAAGTCTTGGCTACAAAACATTCGCAAATGGTCAGGAATCTCGAGTGCTACCGAGCTGTTCTACCTCGCAAAAGACAAAGAGAAATATTCTAAGTTGATGGTTAACCTTTAGTAACTGGAGAGGCACCAGAACAGAACATGAATTGACCAGGAGCCGGTCAGTCAGTCAGAAAGTTGAAGGTGGTTCCTGTTCCAAGACCTCTACAGAGAAGAACGGGTAACCAGGGGTTTCTTAGTCCAGAACCGGGCTACCTGCGGTCCACAACAGTCACAACATTGGAAGCTTCCAGATATTGTTTCATCATTTTATGTAACCACTGCACATTATTATTATTTACGAGGTAGTCTAACCTTAAAAGGGCAGGATGATTGACAGTGAAACGACGCACATGTTTATTTGTATGAGTAGTTTGTAGCTCAAGTAACATTACAGGCTCAGTAAGGAAGGAGCCCTCTGCCTTTTTTGTCAATACATAAATTAATAATGGGACTCTTTCTATTCTAGCAAACCATAGGTAAACTATTTTTATTCTGCATGGAAAATAGAAGTACAACGTGCATTGTATTTACGTACAGAAAAACCTATCGTAATTAAAAACCAGACTACGACAAAAAAAACGACGCTGAAAAAGTATGAAACAAGATTTTCAGGATAGAACAAAAAGAAAAGCCGTAGTCACACGGTATTAAAGTGTTTAGGTTGGTGCCTATAACGTGTGACTACGGCTTTTCTTTTTGTTCTATCCTGAAAATCTTGTTTCATACTTTTTCAGCGTCGTTTTTTTTGTCGTAGTCTGGTTTTAGTTTTTTACTTTTTTTTATTTAAACAATTTTGGTGTTAAATATTTTTTTTACTCTTGACTTTTTGTCCGCTAGAGGGCGTGATTTTAAATTTGAACAATATTTTGGAAATGTACAAGTGAGGCCCTTTTAAATGATACCAAACACGGCGTGTTTATCTCCATTTTTATTTTTTAAGCCTTACTTTTTGACCGCTAGAGGGCGCCAAATCGCTTTTTGTGACACGTCACCTAGCCTATGTTCAGCGGAAAATTAAGACGGTTCTAACGATACCTCATATGTCGAGTTCCGATAAGTAGATTAGAAGCTATGAGGGAACAGATGAAGATACACACATACATACATACATACATACAAACATACATACATACATACATATATACATACATACATACATAGCCAGTCAAAATCATAACCCTCCTTTGGCTTTGCCGTAGTCGGGTAAAAAGAGTAAAAACTTCACACAAATACGATTACGTTACACAAAAACGATAAATTATGGCGATTGTAGCGAATAATTACGTAGAATAAAGTTCAAGAACAATATTTGCATATTCACATTAATGTAATTACACATACATAACAACAACAGTGACCTACTTCGGCAAATAGCGAACACCTCGTCTATGACAACTTTTAAGTTATGTTTTTAATCTATTTTATTTTCATACAAATTATCCTCGATGGCTATAAGAGTAGAGGAAGGCCAAAGAAACGATGGATGGACTGTGTGAAGGATGATATGGCTAGAAAGGAGGTGTCTGTTGAGAGTAATAGAGAAGTATGGAAGAAGAAAACATGCTGCGCCGACCCCATATGAATTGGGATAAACGGAAGAGAATGATGCTGTCCTCATAGAACATTCAATCGAATTCAGAATATCTTCCCTTTCTTGGTTGAATTCGGATAAGGAATAATTATTATCTACCAACTCAATCAATCTGCACAAGTTTCATTCACAAATCGTCCCGTCCTCGTTCCTATTCTACAAAAGTGCATCTCACTCTGACGTCACGAATGCGACATTACACGCGTACATTTTCAAAGACGTCGTCCAAAAACATCCACATGGCTTTTTAGAATGCACGTTAAGATTCTTCTGTTGTCGACATAATAATAAGTCAATTAAAGCAATTGTTGGATAATAATCCTACAATACATCCCTAAAACTGATTAAATTTGAAGGAAAATTCGACAAAAAATGTTATGTAGTTGCTTGCAAAATAGCACTCGGTTAATTTCAATATTGACCAACAATTCCCTCGACTATTACAGGAAAACGAAGATTTTATTCTTTGTATACGATTTTAAATGAATTGTGGTTGGTTAATCAAGTTTTTCCTTCGATCAAGAATGTATTCAGTCGCAATTTGGAATGGAAATAATATTCGGTCTTATTATCAATATCATGCTCCATTTTTCAAACCCTGCCAAATGCTTTATCGAATTTTGTTGCTAAAATTATAAAACCGGTGACCTATTAACCTGGCTTCCACTTTAGCCCAAGACGCAAGTGTTGCAGACACAATACTATTCATATACCCTGCCTAGAAAACCTAGAGGCCTAGATGCAAGCCCATCTTATTCTTACAACAAATAATATTTCTCAGAGTGGTAGAGGTGAAATACGTGATTGAGTTTCATATGATTACAATAAGTATAAACTCAAACTCAAATATTTTATTTCAATTATGGCATTACAGGCACTTTTGAATGTCAGAAGGACGGAAGAAGAACGAAACTACGAGTGTAATACGTCATTCCGAAAGTCACCACGCCGAACCACACGCCACCGAATGCCCGCAACAACGAACACTGCGAGCACGAAAGCACGCAGCGACGCAAACCGCAACAACGAATGCTCTAATGGTATGGAGACCAAACCTAGCAATTTGTACTCGTAAGACAACTCGCATTGAATGCCACAGAAAACAACTTATACAAGCAATCCGTAAACATGACTCAATCTAGGAATAAAACAAATTAACCAAGTGCCATTTGATGTTCTAGTTCCAAAAATTAGGCCAATAAATGTTTTGATTATATTATAGACATTTTCGGATACATGTATCGGTAAGATATGGCTCTGAGAAGAAAAAGAAGACGTTTAATAACCCAAATACGTAAATACCAACTCCAATATTGACAATACTTATTACCAAGACACGACGACTTAGGTCAATAAATATAGATCGTCTAGGCCGCGTCGACAGACGTTGAACTCAACGCGTTTCGATACAAACAACAATCAAGTCAATAACCTAACGCATTATACACGCAAATATAAGTTGGTATACATAGATAGAACTCATAATAAAAGCGTAAAGTGGTGCATACATTATCGTATCAACTGAGGTGATTCGGGTAATTCGTGTACTAAGTACTAAGGCACCAGACTGTCAAGGAGTTGTTCAATTTGCCGTATTATTCGCTTGACAAGCCACTTCCTTGCTACGTATACTGTATACACCATATTTATACGAGTATAAGGAGGGGTGGACTAACAAGACGGTAGACCACAATACCGCTGGATGACACTTAATTGATGACTCAATGCCGTTCATGACGTGACGTACCTAAACCAAGTTAGTACTAATCCTGGTTTACTCATTGGCTTGTGACACAATTTGATTTTGCTGTCGGAAAAACATGTTCTCCTCCTAAAGTAAACAACAGTTGTTGAACCTAATAAACGGCCTATTCTATTTTTTAAATCCTGTGAAAATAAGTTATATTTCAGAAATAAAAAATGCATCTGACTAGAAACCTAGCCTTAATAGATTTTCTATACATGGCACTAATTAATTCTCATGCCCTTAACCCAATTTACTTAGGGTCGGCGCAGCATGTCTTATTCTTCCATAATAGGGTATTTCACCAAAAAAATCTAATTAGTCCGTCAGATAGATTTTCAATAAATAATGGACACGTATTTTTTCTTTTTTCACGTAAACAAAATATGAAGACGATACAGTGCTTCGAAAAGTCGTGTCAAGTCGTGTGACGTCATAAGGATAGTACTTTTTTACCCACTAAGTGACGCCAAAAACCCCCACTCTTGATCTTTGACACATTTTATTTTCGTCAATTTTTATTATATTGATAAAACAAAAAACACGTATCCAATATTTTTCGATAATCTAACAGACGGACTAATTAGATTTTTTTGGTGAAATACCCTATTCTCTAACATTCGTCATCTCAGCAGTCACTCCTTTCTTGCCATATCATCCTTCACACATAATTATGTATTTTATTCTTCAGGTTACTTTTCTGGCAATTGCGATACCGACCCTCAATGGCATCATCATCATCCACAACCCGAATTCACCCACTGCTGGGTATAGGCCTCTCTTTTCTGGTTGCAAATGCCACGTTCTTGTGCCAGTCTCATCCAGGTTTTTCCCTCGATGGCAACTATATCGTCTGCCCATCTCGCCGCCGGGCGACCTACATTTCTTTTACCCATTCTTGGACGCCATTCGGTGACAGCCTTACTCCACCTGCCATCCCTACGCCTTGCCAGGTGTCCTGCCCAACCCCATTTGAGTTCCATAACGCGCTTTCCAATATCGGTGACCTTTGTGCGTCTTCGGATGTCGACGTTTGGAACTCGGTCTACCAGTTTTATGCCTAGCATGGAACGCTCCATGGCTCTCTGTGCAACTCTTAGTCTGTACACAGCCTCCTGTGTGAGCGTCCATGTTTCAGCACCGTAAGTCATTGTAGGCAGAACACACTGGTTATAGAGGCGGGACTTTAGACACAGTGGAATTTTGGCTGACTTCAGAATGTCGTCCAATTTGCTGAACGCGGCCCACCCAAGCTGTATTCTTCGGGATATCTCCCTTTGTTGATGCTCTTTGCCAAATGAAAGAACATGGCCAAGATAGACATACTGGTCAACCATCTCCAACTCTTCATTTCCAACTTTGACAGAAGGATTTGCAAAAGTGTTGATGTTTGTCATAATCTTCGTCTTGGCCATGTTTATTCTAAGACCTACTTTAAAAGAAGCATCGTACAGGTCTTGAAGCATTGTTTGAAGGTCCCCAAAGTTTTCAGCAAAGAGGACAAGGTCGTCTGCAAATCTTAAGTGCGACAGGTAAGCACCATTGATGTTAACACCGCAACAGTCCCAGTTTAAGCATTTCACGACGTCTTCGAGGACTGCTGTGAAAAGTTTCGGTGAAATAGTGTCCCCCTGTCGCACTCCCCGCTTGATCTGTACGGGTTCAGACAAGGTATGCAAGCGAACCTGCAGAGTGGCCGAGGTGTATGGCATACACTTATAGTGCTAAAGCTTATAAGGAAACTATTGACACTACACTCTCAAATAGCATTTCATTAGTGCTCTCAGGTTCGCGACATATATTCTCGGCTATAGTCTATTAGTAGGAATTAAATTAATGTGTAAACATCTGAACGATCGCATTCAACTATTATAAGCATGCTGTTCCAACTATGCGTCACGTTGATGAATCAGACATTTTGTGTTATCATAACTTTATACCTACCTAAAAGTTAAACATTGTATTAAAACACACAACTGTTTCCATATTGTCCTCGCAACAAGTTGACAACATATAAAATTGTTTTGATACACATACGAACATTTTGCGAATGTGTGGAAACAATCGATAGAGCCATGTTGTTCTGTATACATTATAATATCGTCGCCTGTTACTTTCGCATGAGTTAACGACTGATAACGAAATAATCAGACAAAAACATAGTGTGATAAGAACTTTGAGAAAATAATGAATGTTTTCAAAACAAAGAGTTCATAGTTGAGTGACAGAGAACTGAGAAATTGTCTGTTTCGATGACTCAAAGCTGTTCATGTTGGATCGGGCGTAGGGATAAGTTTATCTGTAATGTACCTTGTTTATTTATTAAATGTTTCCTGTGTCGCCTGTTTGGTGAGAGTGACCTTTTGTTCGGGGCATCAAATATTAATCAGTTGTTTTATTTTGTTATTCAAACTTTATGTACATGTACAATAGTGGACAGGTACAAAGGCAGACTTTTATAATTTGTATGGTCGGTGCAGTCAGTCAGTACTTCTTCTTCTATAGGTACCTCTCTTTACTAACAATCGACCAAACAACCCGATACTATTTGAGAAGTACCGCCAAAGAACTGAACTAAATATATAAGTTATACATGAAATTAGAATACCGAAGGAGTCATACTCCTTTCTAGCGATATAACATTTCATACAGCTCATCCATCGTTCGTTTACGTTTCCCTATAGTCCTATACACATTCATACTCTAAACTTTCCTCATAACATTTCTCTCATATCTTCACATATTTTATTTTGGTGATTACTACTTAAATATACATGTGATAGACGTCACAGTCTAGTTAATTTCATCGGGTTTGCACTAGATTTACACAGACAGACACAACATTTTGGGGGAAATTCGTTCTTTCCTAATGAATGAATTTTAATGCGTTTTCACTATCATTGAGAGAATTTAGTTTTTTCAGAATGATCACCCAAGAACGGGTCGATAGTCCTATTTTAAATTAAAGTAATGAGCTTGGATTTAGACTAAACACTCCTTTGTTGGCTCACGGCTAGTATCGATCGAGTTCGCGACTTAGTATTATTATCAGCTGATAATTGACGCAAATGCCATCAGCAAATATTATGTTTCTTTGCACCACACACACAACATTGTTTTGACCTAGCAAAAGGTGACTTCTGTAATTGATTGATGCCCTATAATTTCCATCAAGACATTTTTTTGTTCCCTTTTTAGATATAGCCAATTTTTGTTTTTTTTTTCGATAATGTAATGATGCTAAAAAACGGCATGTCGTCATTACCGTGATACAGTGTAATTTTTTTCTTTATCTTATAGACGTAAACAAAAGTGGCGGAACTTGTTTTGCTGGCTATCTCTGCCAAAGTTAAAAAAATTGTTTCGTGCGGCATATAAAAAGGCCTAAACGTGTATCATTTCACGATGATTTAATAAAAATACTCACCTCTTTGGATTGTTTGGTAGCAAACATGTAGTCTCCTTTAATCTGGAAGTCTTTGGCTTCTTCGAAGAGTATCTCAGCATTGGCGAGGTCTGTAGGGTCACTGGCACTGAACACGGTGCTTGTGCCGTCTGGCTTCCATCGCTCCATGTAGAAGACCTTCGAGAAAGTCGGACCAGAAGACCAGAAGAATGTCTTCACGAAGCTTTGGATCATTTTGAAAGTCTTGCCGCCATCCAGTGTCAAATATAGCTATACAAAGGAAAATGCACTTTAAATGAATGAAAGAAGAGTGTAACCCTGAAATAAACCACTTTAAAACAAGATTAATAGCCAGTCATAAAAATTTCTATATCCATACATGCATTCAACCATTAAGAGGTGTCCTAGCCGCTTGGCGGTCAAACCGGCGGTGTATAACCGTATGATTGGTGATATCCCTTCGGCCATGTCCTCCGTTATTGTACCACTCACAGCCAGACACAGCTGGAACTCGATTTAGAGCTTATGAATCACGAATCAAATCAATCAAATAGGTCGTTGGTTTGAAATTTATCGCAACGGCAATTATTTGTTATCGAATCTCGACTCGATATAATAAATTACTGGCAATTGTACAGCTGATTCATACAAAATATTTAACTGATCAAGCAACATATTGACGAAAGCAGAAAGACTTTTGAAGTCCTCAATCAGACCCATTAGGAAAGGAACCCGAATTTCGGCTGTAATAAAGATATTTCTGCACTTACTTTTCTGTTGCTGTCAACTTTGTCCAGAATGACGTATTTGTCAGGAAACTCTTCGTCAAAAGATAGCTCGCTGGGGTGGAAGACGAGGTCAGATCGGTGGATGTTGCGTCCATTGTCGCTCGTGTAGAACAGCTTCTTGTTGGTCGAGTCCACGAACACGCACTGCGAGGAAAAATGGAACATGAATTTGCAAATACTAAGTAAGGAGGTACCTACTAGATATTAGAAGAATTAGAAGGTAGAATTATATAGCTAGAAAGAACGTGAACAATACGGACTATAGAAGAAAAGGCGTTTTGGGCAGTCTTCGATCAAATCAAGAGAAATCCTAAGAATTAAAAGTCTAGTTGCAAATAATGTTTAGGTAGTATCCGCAAGTGCATTGAAATTTACATATTTTATTAATCATCGTTGGCTGAAATCGGAAGCTGGGGTAACTTCTACGCAAAATTAATTAAAAACAAGGCGGAAACTGGCATGATGGCATGATGACTAACCGGATCCAAATTCGCTACTACATAAGTATATTTTATCAAAACCTGCTACTTGTTTGTACTATTTGTTTCCCGAATTCCGGTGTTTTGATATTGTTACAAAAGTACTGGAATATATTGTTAGATTCACGGAATTCATCATCATCATCATTTCAGCCGAAATACGTCCACCGCTGGACATAGACCCAATATTCCCCCAAGAGTCACTACATTGACCGGTCCAGTGCGTCTCGCATCATCACGGAATTCAATAGTCATAATTATTGCGAATTTAGTTTTGTACCTTAAACCTTAGGTATAAGGTACAGACCTACTTCATTTATGAACTCAAATAAAGGATAGGCCTCTACCTCTATTAACAATTTCTGCCTCATAGGGAAAGAGCGTGGATGCATGTTTACTGTTTACGTACCGGATTACGATAACGCATAATGGGACTACAGCATATAAAAACTAGCTTGTCTCGCACCGCCTCACTCACATATAGACTACTAACTGTAAACTTCATATACGTATACATTCAGTAATAAATATGTAACAAAACGGCAACATAAATGATGGTGCAAATACATAATTATACAAATAGGTATACTCTACCATTCGTCAATAATTGTTTACAGTGGTATTGTAATTGCATTAAGTACCTACCAAGATTTTAAACCGAAATATTCACGAATCAACCACATGTTTCTATACCTGGGTGTGAATGAACTCAAGTTCTATCACCTGGCTTATTAGGCCAGTATTATTATTATCTTCCTTATAACATCAGCGGCAGATCCGTTATGTGCGGTAACCGACATCATAGAAATCGCACGTTAGAAAATCTTGAGCACATTAGAAGTTTCAAAAACATACATACATTTATCTACACACATCAAAAGTGTCTAGGGATCAACATATATTTTTGCAATAACTTTTCTCCTGATTGATATTATTTAAAATTTTCTTTAAGGATTCATCAAATAAAGTGTTTTCGTTTGTCACAGTAACGATAAACCAAGTCACCTTTGCATTAATAAAGAAATATGCCATTTTCCTAATAAAGGGATTTTTGACATTTGAACCACTAACATTAAAGTTCGAAAAAAAGACTGAAATAACAGTTTTCTTTAAAATTTTATTGGGTAACTTAAACAATTAATAATCCGTGTTTCTACCGCGAACACTAACAACACAAGAACATCGGTTTGGCATACTCAAAATGAGTTCATCCAAATCACGCTGTGGAATGGCCGCCCATGTTCGTTGCAACAACAAAAAAAGGTCTTCTTGCGACTGGATACCCTCCATATTCGGCAGAGCTCTTCTCTGTAGCATATCCCATGCATGCTCAATCGGGTTCAAGTCTGGCGACTGAGCAGGCCAGGGCAGGACATTGATGTTAGCTTGTTAGCTCCAACAATAACCGCCATGATGTTAGCTGTGAGGCTTCATCACTCTTCAGGGAACTTAATTAGCGACCAAACAGTCAGAAACCGCTTGCATGAAGTGAACCTTTATTCCCGAAGACCGCTACGGGTACCACCTACAGCAATGCACAATCGTAGGATTCGATATCAATGGGCTCTTGAACACAGAAATTGGGCAGAAGAACAATGGCGTTTCGTGTGCTTTTCTGATGAGTCTCGTTTTGGTATGAGACCGGATACAAGACGTATACGACACTGGAGAACCCCTGGACGCCAACAGCGATTAAAATCCTGCCAGGAAGTCCATCCTTATAGTGGTGGAACCATCATGGTATGGGCGGGTATTTGGATCGGCGGAAAAACTGAGTTGATTTGGATCAGAGGCAACCTCAACGCTCAAATTTATGCTGAGACGATTGTATCAGATGTCATCGTTCCTGTACAAGTGCAAATCGGTCCCTTATTTCAGTTAATGCATGATAATGCACGACCGCACACCGCAAGAGTTGTAAGACAGACTCTCGCCGCAGCTAACATCAATGTCCTGACCTGGCCTTCTCAGTCGCCAGACTTGAACCCGATTGAGCATGCATGGGATATGCTACAGAGAAGAGCTCTGCCGAATATGGAGGGTATCCATTCGCAAGAAGACCTTTTTTTGTTGTTGCAACGAACATGGGCGGCCATTCCACAGCGTGATTTGTATGAACTCATTTTGAGTATGCCAAACCGATGTTCTTGTGTTGTTAGTGTTCGCGGTAGAACCACGGATTATTATTGTTTAAGTTACCCAATAAAATTTTAAAGAAAACTGTTATTTCAGTCTTTTTTTCGAACTTTAATGTTAGTGGTTCAAATGTCAAAAATCCCTTTATTAGGAAAATGGCAAATTTCTTTATTAATGCAAAGGTGACTTGGTTTATCGTTACTGTGACAAACGAAAACACTTTATTTGATGAATCCTTAAAGAAAATTTTAATTAATATCAATCAGGAGAAAAGTTATTGCAAAAATATATGTTGATCCCTAGACACTTTTGATGTGTGTATAATATGTATGTATTTAGAAATATATAAGTATGTTTATCAGTTGTCTAGTACCCATAACACAAGCTCTGCTTAGCTTGGGACTAGATGGCGTTGTGTGATAGTTGTGGAATATAATAATTATAATAATTAATAATTATAAAAAAAAAAACTCGAGCTGAGGTAGCATCTAGCTGTATTGGTAAAAAAAAAAATATATGCAACCGAATTGAGAACCTCCCCCTTTTTGGGAAGTCAGTTAAAAAGTCTTCAGTCTGTCTTTCGTTGTGGTATGAAATACGCCAATGACACGCTTTTATTTGGCCACAACAAACAGTCTACAAAACTAAACCAACACATATGTTTCTCTTGATAATATTAATTCTTGACATTTTCGTTAGGTCAGTGAACTCATGAATGACGTGTTATAATGGGACTACCTGTCGATTATAGGAAAAACTTTCCTGACGATCCTGAGATTATGCTACTTCTTACTGGTCACAAGATAACATGGGTCTTATCACCAGATTTCACTCTTAAATCGCCAAATTTGGTGATAACAAGTTCGATTTACCTGCTTTGTGTATTCATTGATTTGAATGGCAATAATAAGTCATTGTTATCGCCAATAACAATATTCGGAAATCCCTGACACAATTAAATAAAAATGTGTGAATGTATGTAATTACACCCATTGATAAAAGTACCAACATTTATGCTTACTCAACTTTTTACCATCACCAAATAAATATCAGATCTAAAATACAAGTTATTATAGTGTTATCTTTTGATAAACATTGATAACAATGTTTGTTGTTTTTGTTATAAGAACAGAAAATGTTCGTATACTTAGCTAGAACTAAGAAAAATAATATCATAATGATTTTGCCTTTTGTTTTTAAAGACAATAAGAGTTCGTAAAAATATGCTTTGAAACCATTGTGCTAACAAACAAACAAACTAAATGATTGGCTGACTTGTAAATGATGTTGAAAGGGAAGAAAAATTAAATGTTTATTGTCCTTCATTAGCTTTTATCTAATTTGCGTTCAAATTTGAACACAGATAATTGAGGGTAGATGTACAAATAAAAAATACTTATTACTACAAGACTTGCACTTAGTGCACACAAGATAAAATTACCACTACTCAACAATTCATAAGGTGATTCAGTTTTATGTTGTTGTCATACCACAGTTAGATTATCTATTTGGAATAGCATATTGCTTCAGTAACTAATAGTTTTTAACACATTAAGAGACACTGTTTAAAGGAGGGGGAGTACAAATATATACAGTTATTGCATTTGTAAAACTTCCTCATACTGGAGAAGAATCATTAGGTTGCTATTGCACTAACAGCAACTTTGATTTTATGGGATTTCCCCTACAGAACACTTTGAAAGATTGTTCATTACAATGTCCATATTCTTTTTTTTTTCAAAATTAGAATAATTGATGTTTTTATGTTTCTACTCTCCCTCTCAGATAATATACAAAAGGCTCTACCTGCAAACTCACAAAACTAAAAAAACATTGTGTGCAGGTAATAAGACATCCCTTTACTGGTAGTATTTTCATTGTAATACAAATTATTATCATTATCCATAAACTAAGCATTGATAACTAATATTTCAACATAGTAAGAAACACTGTTTTAAAAAGAGGTGTAGAGTATAGAAATTACAGTTATTGCTTTTAAAGAACTTTGTCATTACAATATACATAAGTGCTTTAAGAGTCATAAGGTTGCAATTGCACTAACAGCAATTTAGATCTTATGGGAATTCCCCTACACATTCACTACTAAGTAATGATGAACAGATGGGCACACCATTTGAAAGATCAAAAGTTATTTAAAAATGTATTCAATTTGTATGTAAAAAAAATGAAGGAAATCAATATAAAAAAATGAACAAAGCAAAGGGTAATTTTTCCTTAATAACAGCAATTCTACATTCATTGAATAGTAATATTGTATTGATTGCCGACAAAAGGTGATTATAATTATAACATCTGGCATTATGTCATTTATTGTAATCTAACTAAAAGTATTTGGAAAAAAATAATGTGTATTGTAGGTATAGTAGCAAAAAGATGATGCAAGAGGAAGATCAATTACGGTCCAATGAGAAGCATTGCAAAGAGTTGGTAATAGATTTTTTAATACTCACAAACTCAGGATATTTTGGATGATTGAAGAATTTATCCAGCTGTGCATATCCACTGTCAGGAGCATCACCCAACTTGAAGTCCTCTGTCTTATTAGTGAAGTTCTTGCCATAGTCATAGGAAATGAAGAGTGCTGATGGTGATACTCCTCCCTTGTTCCTAGGACTTGAGTCCCTGGCTAGACAGATGATGACATTGGACCCCTCACCCACCCAATGGACCATCAGCTGCTGATGACTGTCATTGAGATGTGTTGTCTGTGGAAGGAATAACTTTTTAATTTCTGAAAGTAGGTTTCAAAGTGAAAGTGTGGCTGTAAACTCAATGCTTGCAAAAATGATTACAGATGGTCAGATTGCAGTAAAATAGAAAGTTTTATATCTCAAACAATAAAAGAGGGTGTCTTATTATAATAACACTCAATCATAAACTGTAACTAAATGGGTTTTAGGTGTGGTAAAGATTCATTGAAGATTAATTTGGTAATAAAAATCATTTTGCAAAAAAAAAAACAAGTAGGTAGGTACCTACCTACATTTAATACTAATACTACCCGAGAGAAAAATATCCTAAAAATTGCTTAGTCATTTTATGACAAAAACATCTAATTAAAAATAGGTATGTTTACTACTAAATATAAATAATGAGTGTACACGGCCTTCTAGGCTGAAACTTCAGTATTCAGACAAAAGACGTCGTCATTCAAAGATAAAAATAGTAGAAAGTGAACACTACAATATTGCAAGGTAAACAATGCAACAAGATATAAATATTAACGAATAGATATTAGGGCAACATACGGGTTCTAGTATCCTAAATCAAAATAACAAAGGGGAACCATGGTATTTATTAAGGAAATGGACCATTACCCATGTACTTATGTTTTTCTGTATAGCGGGACTTGTTAACGTAGTCGCTTCACGTTTTCTCCTTTCATACCGAGAGTCGTCATTCTCGGCGTATCTATTGATAACTTGCAATTTTCCACGACTCGGCTGCGACTCCTCAGCCACGTACAAAGTGTCGCCCGGCGTCCCATGTTGACGCAAAGAAACAACGCACGATATCAAACACACTAAAATATAAAAGCCGATACCACGTCCAAATGGCAACAACATTTTGTAATCACTGCATATCCAAACACGTCCAATTGAATCCAATATTTCAATAAAACTGTTGGAAATTGCGTTGCTGACTTGCTGCGCCAAACAGACACAAATGATGAAACCTGAAGTTAGCAGCAAAACAGCAAAACTGCGAAGAATCTTGACAATATTGACGTTTTGTTTTGAGCGGAACGCCTCTGTGTTGCTACACAAGAAAAAAATAACAATGTGTTGTTATTTACTATTCTAAAGTTTTTAGACCCAATGTTAACAAGCTGTTCTCGAGGGTCATTACGAAACGAATCGTCTCGAACGTTGGTTTGATGACTTTCAGCCTCCTGAACCAGCCGTTTTCCGAAAAGGCTTCAGCACGATAGACCACATCCATACGCTCCGCCAGATTATACAGAAGACTGAGGAGTATAATCGGCCATTATGTCTAGCGTTTGTGGACTATGAAAAAGCCTTCGATTCTATCGAAACCTGGATGGTGTTACAGTCTCTTCAGCGATGCCGTATCGACTAAAGGTATAGCGAAGTGCTGAAGTGCATGCATGTATAGAAACGCCACTATGTAGATCCGATTACAGAACGAGAGCACGAAACCAATCCAAATGCAAAGAGGCGTGCAGGGAGACTTTAATTCTCCGAAACTGTTCACGAACGCATTGGAGGATTTTTTCAAGCTCTTGGACTGGGACGGATTCGGCATCAATATCAATGGCGCACTCAACTTCGTTTTGCCGATGATATAGTCATCATGGCTGAATCGTTGGAGGATGCACAATGCTCAGAGACTTATTAGCGTTTCTCAACAGGTGGGTCTTAAGATGAACATGGTTAAGACGAAAGTTATGTCTTCTTCTTAGCGCGTCGATGACAATATTTAAACTGAGTCGGCCCAAAATTGAGCGACGAGTTTGGCATTTTCTGTTCTGTCCATCAGCTCCTGTGATGTGCAAGAAACGGGACAAGCAGAACATGATATCAAGTGTTCCATCGTTTGTGGGGCAGCACCACATTTACACTCCAAGGCAGAGTCATCTATAAATCTCCACCTGTTTTCCTTGCTTCGGCCCACCTGTGCCCGCAGTCTATCTAAGGACATGGCAACTCGTGTGGGAGATTTTCAGCAAGTGGTACAAATGGAATGGGTAGGCACTCTTTCTCGATTACTATACTCTTTGCTTTCTCGCCACAGCTTGAGTCTTTCCTTAGGACGTTCGCCAGTGAGCGGGGAACACACTTTCAAAAACTGTTACGGCTTTTTGCGGAACGAGGATTGTCGAGGATGTTGTTGTGTTTAGGTGTCTAACGTCGGAAACCATTTTGGCTCTTTCACTAGAGCTAAAGTTATGTCGAATGTCCGTGTTCCGTAATTAAAAAAGTAGTAAAACCCGTACCGGTAATTTTTGGGAGTGATACCTACTCTCGAAATTGTGTCTATCTTGGACAACTTAGGTTTTTAAATGTTCTGTGACTTAGGTAGATCTAACTTCGACAAAGAGGTCGCCCGAAGAGGTAGATCTAACTTCGACAAAGAGGTCGCCCGAAGAATCCAACTAGGATGGGCAGCGTTCGGGAAACCACGCGGCATCTTTTCGTCCAATGTAAACGTTACCCCAGCAAAATGTGTTTTTTTTTTTCAATTAACTGTAAAACTACATTCACACAAATTTTGCAATTAGTAAACAAATTGCTCCGCACGACACTATTTTTAGTCTCATCTCTCTAAAGCACATTTTGCTGGGGTAACGCACAACCTGAAAATCAGCGTCAGGTGGTGCACTTTGTGCTGCCATCTGGCATTATGCTGAGCTGAGGCTCTTTTGGCATTAGTAGCTTTGTTTTGTTCTTTTTATGGTATTTTTGCCAAACAAACACAATTTTCTTTCTTTCTGTATTTGACTACGAATTCTTAGGCATCCATTTCCATATAACTATTATGTTTGCAAATATTTTGTATAGTGACTTAGATTGGCAGTATTACCCAGTACTAACTGCATCTAACTGGGTTGTAGAGCTCCACTCCATGTAAAATACTGGTATTCAATTGTGTTGGGGAAAAGACTAGACGGATAATGACCTGATGTTGATGTTGACCTGAGCAGTTCTCAAGTAGCAACATGAAAAAAATAACAATATAAGTTTTTAATTTTTTTTATTAGTCATAAAATTACAGAACGATGACTTGCTGCTTGGCGGCCTGCTTAGCCTTTAGGCGGACCTGAGCGGCGATTCTGTCAAGATCACGCCTACCCTGAACAGTGAGAATGCGACCACCGTCTTGTACCTTCTCAACCATTTTCAGGGCCTCCAGGGCTTGGAGGGATTTGCGGGCGATGCTGCCTGATGACCTGGAAAATAGGAAAAATAAAATTAGATGTACTGTATGTAATAATAAGAGAATGTGAAAAAGGCAGGCAGGCACGCCAAAATCCATAGCTGCTATCAATACAAACAATGCCAGGGTCAAAGGGGTTTTTTGTTGTACTTCCTAGCACGATCATGAGTGCTTTAATTATAACTTTAGATGGTAATAAAATCCTTTTATTTTTTACTGTTTTATACCACTAATGAAAAATTGTATACCTCTCAATTATCATAGGTATACATGTCGTGCTGGGGAGTTTTATTTTTGATAGTTGCTTCTTTTTTTTTTTAAGATGTAATTTTTTCCAATTTAGTTGTAGACCACACAGTCTTGTAATCATGAATCAATTTTACAAGGCCAGGAGGAAAAGAAATTAAATTAAAATACTGAACCAATTTAGATAAAAAAATTATAGGACCAATCTGGAAGCATATCCTTTCATATAAAATAAAACAGTAAAATCGAGAACCCTCTCATTTTTTGAAGTTGTTTAAAAAAGCACAAAATATTTGTCATATTCACAAACAACCACATTTGTTAGGTATTTGGTAGGTGGGGGGTTTCAATAATAACCAATGTTATGGTGCACATCATGCTTGAAACAATTAAAACTTTTCTTCTTCGACCTACCTCTACACAAAAGTGGAAACAAAACAAACAAAAAAATTACCTGCAGAAATGTGAGGGTGTGACTCCGTTACGTTTGCGACCACCGAAGATCTTGGTGACAGTCTTGACTCCAACGGGGGAACGGATGTAGATGTGACGAAGGATAGCGGCACACCTTACATAGAACCAGTCTGGGTCGTAGGGAGCCAGTTCCTTGAAACGGCCAGTCTTCACCAGGTCCATGTGTTCTGGCACCTTAACCTTGCCTGTCCTGAAAAATAATGCATGAAAACATGAATAAAGGAATGGTTTTAGATATAACTCAATTTGATAGTGGCATCAGGGTAATAAATATCCCGTAGGGGCTGCTGGTTGTTCGAAAGAGATACCATGGCACAAAAGGCCAAGAAGCAATATGGGTCCTTTTTAGTTAGTAGGAGTCCGACACTTCCTACTGCTCTGCCCAGAGCGGGAGGAGCCATTTGAAGATTTCACAACCCCTAAAAAATAAGCAATAAATGTGGCATCCTAGAGCCCTAACTGTACAATATGGATCTATTTAATCAATAACACAATTTAATATCATTCTTTCCTTGAATGACAACTTTAATTTATTCTGTAAATTGTTTCATCTATTAAATCACTCCGGGTGGAAACATCAATAACATTGCCCCAAACCTTCTGTGCAAATGTCCTAATTTTCATGTTCTTCTTTTGTTCTGATATTGTGATTCGAGGCTTTCTTAAGGGGACAGTGAACAAACATTCTCCATACAAACGTAATACCAAAATCATTCGCGATACGAACATATTATCAACTTAAAATTATGTTATTCGGATACAGACAATATTTATCTAGGTTCCTATTAAACTTTTTTTTTAAAACATTTACTATTTGCGAAATGCAAGCAAATTGCTATTTACTATTAGTAACGAAATGCAAGCGAATTGCATTTCGTCAAGACGAAATGCAATTCGCTTGCATTTCGTAAATAGTAAATGTTTTAAAAAAACTTGCAGCCTGGAACATCAATGGCATTGCACCCAACACCAATGAGCTAGAAGTTTTCCTAAAAGAAAACAATATTGATATATGCCTGATATCAGAATCACACACAACCGAAAGAAGTGATATACGTATCCCAGGGTTCTGCGCGTACCTTACCTCTCATCCGGACGGTCGAGCACATGGAGGCAGTGCTATCGTAATAAAAAACACCATCAAACACTACCTACTGGAACCTTTTGTGACAGATCACCTACAATCTACGGCTATAAGAGTAGAAGATGGATCAGGCCTTATTAACATCTCGGCGGTATATTGCCCTCCTAGACACAAAATCAATGAGGAAATGTTTACAGAGTTTTTTAAGAAGCAAGGCAACAGATTTATAGCAGGTGGCGACTGGAACGCCAAACATACAGATTGGGGTTCTAGACTCACCGTAACCAGGGGCCGTGAACTCAAGAAATGCATCGATGCAAATAACATGTCAACTCTGTCCACAGGTGAACCTACATACTGGCCTACGGATGTTAACAAAATACCTGACCTCCTTGACTTCTTTGTCACAAAAAACATATGCCACAAATTGACCCAAATGGAATCTAGCCTAGACGGGTCTTCAGACCACACCCCAATCATATTAAGATTGAGTAAAACGTCTGCAAAATGTAACCCAAATGATGACATGCTATACAACTGCAAAACTGATTGGGATAACTTTAAAGTGTACCTTGAAGACAACATCAACCTCAACGTACCTCTGAAGTCCCCTGAAGACGTAGATGACGCGTGCCGGTACTTTACCAATCTATTACAAGTGGCAGCGTGGATCAGCACCCCTGAGATAAAATATTCTGCGCATAGTACACCTACCCCGACCGAAGTCCGAAGAAAAATCGCAGAGAAGAGACGATTTCGCAGAATATGGCAGTCATCACACAATGAACGGGACAAAACCCGTCTTAACCGTGCCATTAAGGAACTCAAAGACCTTCTTGAGAAAACTAGGAATGATGCTCTTCAACACAGGCTAGAAAGAATAACCCCTGAAGCTAAAGGAATCCACTCCCTGTGGACAGCAACTAAAAATCTAGCACAACCTCAGCAACGCTTCCCCCCCATCAGATCAGACAATTCATGGGCTCGTTCAGATCAAGAAAAATGTGAAGCTTTCGCCAATCACCTAGCCAGTGTCTTCAAGCCGAATGAATCTGCAGTTCCTGATGATCCTGAAATAGATGCCATTCTCAAACAGGACTTGCAACTCTGTGCTCCTCTGCGACCAACATCCCCACAGGAACTATCTAGATTAATATCTATGATGAACTCCAAAAAGGCACCTGGATTCGACCTGATTACTCCGAAAATTCTTAAGGAGCTGCCAAGAAAGGGATTAGTATTTCTTACTATCCTGATTAATGCCTCTCTCAGATTCTCTTATGTCCCTGCTCTCTGGAAAATATCACAAATCGTAATGATCTCTAAGCCTGGAAAGCCGGAAAATGAAGTTTCATCTTACCGCCCTATTAGCCTTACTCCAGTTCTATCGAAGCTATGGGAAAGGGTTGTCTTGAACAGGCTGAAACCTCACCTACAAGAAAACCAGGTAGTACCTGACCACCAATTTGGATTTCGTGAGCAACACTCCACCGTTGAACAGGTACACCGAGTCTACCGCACCATAAGAGAATGCCTAGAAAAGAAGAAGTATTGCTCGGCAGCTTTCCTGGATGTCCAACAAGCCTTTGACAGAGTATGGCATAAAGGACTACTGTGCAAGATAAAGTTGCTCCTGCCTCATTCATTTTACTTGCTGATGAAATCATACCTTAGTGATAGGCAATTTCAAGTAAAGGTACGAGACGCTAGATCCTCTCTCACCAGGTGCCTTGCAGGCGTACCCCAGGGCTCCGTCCTGGGCCCATTTTTATATAATATATTTACTAGCGACCTCCCTCAATGCCCTGACGTATTTGTAGCAACCTACGCTGATGATGCCGCATTCTTAGCCTGTAATCAGGATGCCAACATAGCAAGCAGCATGCTGCAAAATCAACTTGACAGGACCCATGACTGGCTAAACAAATGGCGTATAAAGGCAAGTGCACCAAAATCGCATCACATCACCTTTGCACTCAGACATGGAAACTGCGCCCCGGTCAAATTGGGTCAGGACACCTTACCACAGTCACCATGTGTTAAGTACCTGGGGTTCTACTTGGATCGTAGGTTGACATGGAAGGATCACCTTAAGAAAAAAAGAACAGAAATAAACTTCAGATTCAAGAACTTGCTCTGGTTACTTGGTAGACAATCTTCACTCACCCTGAGTAACAAACTTAGAGTTTACTGTTCCGTCATAAAACCTATATGGACATATGGGATTCAACTATGGTCTTCCGCAAGCAAATCAAACATCATGTGCATTCAAAGGAGTCAAAACAGTATCCTGAGGGTCCTAGCAGCAGCGCCCTGGTATGCTCGCAACTCTGAAATACATGAGCACCTGGAAATCCCAACAATCCTAGAAGAAGCGAAGTGCCATCTAGAGAAATATAAAGATAGATTGTCAAACCATCCCAATCCCCTTTCACGATCACTATTGATGCCAAATCATGCTAAGAGACTCAAGAAGGCTGATATTGTGCTGCCTGATTAAGCAGAATTTGGACACTGGTCCTAATTCTGTAAAGATGTGATGTATCTTGCCACACATCTGATCATAGTCAGTGATGACTGATAGCAGATAAGAAGAGGAACAAAAAAAAAAAAAAAAAAAAAAAAATAGGAACCTAGATAAATATTGTCTGTATCCGAATAACATAATTTTAAGTTGGTAATATGTTCGTATCGCGAATGATTTTGGTATTACGTTTGTATGGAGAAATGTTCGTTCACCGTCCCCTTAAAAGAAGGAGTCCAATTCATCAGTAAAGTTAAATACATACAATGAGAAAAAATTAATTAAACATTGACCTTCTGGCCTTGTTGACTCATGAGGACATGCTTCACTTCTCGGTTACAACAGACAATGCAGTAATCTGGAAAGATAATTATTCTAGGATGTGAGGTACTTATACTACTTACTTCTTCAGATGGGCAGCGACGGTCTTGACGACCTTGTCCTGTTCAACATCCTTCAATGTGACGGAACGCATCTGGAATTATTAAACATGACAGGGATCTGATTTAGAATATCCTGTATGGTTTGCTGGTGCTTGTGCTGTTAACTAGACGATTATAATATGAGAATTTCATGAAAAGTATAGGCAAAAAGTACTCTAGATTCTGAAGTTTCTCAAATAAATCCAGCTCTATGTTGAAGTCTGTCAAAAACTGTAAAATTTATGTGAAAATAGAAAACGAACTAGCAAAAACAACTAATCCCAAGTAAATTCACACTGAGGTCAAACTGATTTAATATTAATCACTACTAGTCAGACCTTTTGATGTTTACTACACAGCGGACATTGAAAAGTAAGGTTATGATCTAACGAGAACGCATCAGTGATGTGCGATTGCCGTGCAAGTTCGTTAATTTAGCAATTAAATGATTCCGTCACGACCTATATAGTAATTGTAACCACTTTATACTTATTGAAATATTTGCTGTTTCTCAAATTTTATGAATACAACATGACAGTTTATGCGCGTTGCGGTGCACTTTCAATTTTGGTTATATCGCACCCCAAGGAAAAGACTGGCATGTAAATCACACAAATTTTACCTTGAGCTACAAACTTAAACGGTATTATCACTTTATTCTTTACACATTAAATTAATTCACAAATAAACCATGTGGCTTTTCCTAAAAACCCACCTTGCCTTGTGTTGGCAACCGGAAGAAAGAAATTTAAAAGTTAAAGGAGTGTTGACATCATAAAATTACAAATTCTACTAACCATCAGAATAATAAATACAAATAAATGAAATTGTACATACAAATAAACAAAATAGACATGATAAACAGAAAAATAAATTGCCTAAAGACACAAGAAAATCAAGTATTCTTCCTTTATCATTTCTTAATCGAAAAAAGAGTTAAGTTAATAAATTATTGGGGAATGTTAGTTAAACTTTGTTGTAGATGACGTTTCAATACCTAGGTCTCAATTTGATCTATGAGGCTTGTTGTTTAAACGCCTACCAGAAAAGAACCTATTTTACTACCAAAAAAAATCAAAATGCCGGCCAAAATAGATTAATGCTCACCAAATTGTGTTTCCTAAAGTATTGTAGGAATGAACTTATTTTCCTTTTTATTCTATACCATAAAGATTTATAAACGCCTTTAAAGTTAAATGCAGACCAAATATTTTATATTCTGATGAGTGTCTAATTATTTTGAAACTTAAAACGTTGTTCTTTAGGCACCTCAGTATAGAGTTGGTTTATTCTATTTGAAGTTAAAATATTTTATTTAGTACTTACTAGTGTGTAGTAGTAGTGGTGGTTTTACTATACTTTAATCTAGGGTCTAAAAATCTTTTTTGGTAGCCTTTTAGCCAAGTTTCAACCGAAAACGATGTTTAGAGCAAGGTTTGCCAACGCAATTTGTTTTTATAATAACCTTCTCCATTAGTAGTTAATTTATAATCAGGCAACACTAGTAATACCAGTGTTAAAAATTATTTATTAGACGGAAAAAGCCATTGAGGTCTAATGTACTTCGTACTAGAGAAGCTATTTCAAACAAAATAATGTGCGCGCACTTGATGACAGCGGGGCGGGCGGGGGGTGTCATGTTCTCATAGATTACTAAATTACTATCAATACGTACAGATGCGACATAATGTTATTATTCGGCCTACTTGATATAATATTGTACGTATGTACTTAGAAAATAAATAAAAATGTACTTAAACTGTAACAATAATTTTTATTTTTTCTGTGATTGAATGTTGATGGCTGATTCGAGTGCGATACGTCATTAAGAAAGTTACAACGTCGAATCACACGGCGCCGAATGTTTGCGTGCGACAACGAATACTGTGAGTACGAAAGCACGCACCGACGCATACCGTTACAACTGTTGGAAATAACTAATACGAGATAAAGTTTAACAACGGAGTTGAATGTTGATTCAAATTTACAAATACTTCTTTCTTAATTAAATGCTTTAGGGTGTGACATATAACTAAAATCACATTTCGAGGCAAGACTTCCACCACATTGCCGTATTAAATTACGTATGATAGATGTGTGAAGTGGAAGTTTATAGTATAGTCAAACTTTCAATACAATCTTCACATTTAAACTTTTTTGTTAATTGTCTTGATACATATGCAAATATTATATAACCTACTATCAATTTTGACTAACATGTAGAGGATTCGTGGCCAAGCATTGAATACGGCGATAGTGTCAGGTCTGTGCATGGTAATGTTTTATTCTTTGAATTTCACGTAAATATGGCCGCCACGATGACACATTGCAATTGAAAAAATATAAGTAATTAATTCAAATGTGTTTTAAAGATAAGTTATATTTTAATTACTTGTGAAAAGTCACTCCTTGATTTTTACTTGTATTTCTTGAATTATTTGTACAGTATCTCAATGCACACGAAGGCATATTTTAGAACAAAAAAACTTCACTCAAATGTGTCACATCGCAGCAACCGCTCGGCATAGACTAAATGAGGTTCAGTGCACGCACCGAAACGTGTGTTACAAAAAATCGAGTTAAGGTGTCTCCTCTAGTACGAAGTACATTATACCTCAATGGAAAAAGCATGGAAACTAGTACTGCTTAAGCTGTGTTGTGTGTACTCAGCATAACATGAGCCTCCTAGGTATTGGATGAGGTTCTTGGAAATGAAGTCATTGGCTGATCATTGTAAATTAATCACATGAAGGGCCAGCTTTGAGGTCAAAATTACTTTTTTTGTAATTTCACATTACTTCTGCATAAATAACGGTTCATGTAAGACTTTTTACTACCATATTTAGGCAGACTGCACTCATGTTATGATCTGCTACAGGAAACTATCCACATTACAATATTGAATCATACATATTTATTTTTTCTTTTGCTAAGATATTATATTAAATGTATTTATAAATGTAAAAAACTATACTAAATATATAAACTAAACTAAAAACAAACTAACTATGAAAGGGCATTGAAAAACTCCTCCTCAACACTGTCAGCAGGTAAAGTATGTACCCAAGAGACTGGCAGCGTTGCCGCGTTGTATGGCAACACTTATGGGCCTACTACACGCACGCACTTCCCCACAGTTTTGCCTGCGAGATTACACGGTACACACAGTACATCGCGCGTGTGGTTTGTAATGGTAATACAGTTTTACCAACCATACGCGCGATGTACTGTGAAGTGTGAACGAAAACTGTGGGGAAGTGCGTGCGTGTAGTAGGCCCATTAGCCTCTGGCCAAAGAAAAAGCCAGCCCTTGGGTCGGAGGAAGCGTCAACAAGGTGTTTTGAAATATCCTTAAAAAGGCTGTGTGCACTTGGACCTAAAGTTTCAACCCCAAACGGCTCGAAAATATAGTTTCCACAAAGGTTACTATATTTACGCCACTTGAGGTTCTCCGCAGCCGCAGCGGCAGCGCCAGCACAACACGAAGAGCTTGGAAGATGCGATGGCGCAAGAGTATCGACGCAAGTTGCGTCTCATACTAAAGGCCTACCCATCTTCCAAGGAAACAACGACATGCCGTCCGGTCTTTTGCCATCGTCGCGTGCCAAGCCATTTGGCTCAAAGACAGCAGGGACGCCGACGGTAACAAGAGCTCGTCGGATGATGTCGTTTATGTTTGCGTGTCGCGCAAAACGACCCGCACTTCGACTGCATACTTGCTCTTTTGTGTGAAGTGTAATCTGAACAGTTTTTCCTGCTGGCTCCGGGTCAGATGTTGTGCGATACGATGTGTTATCACATCAGGACAACTCACCTGTACAGTACCTCATGCTACATGAGCAACATCATGAAAATGACGCAAACCAGAGTAAGAAAAATCAAGAATTCAAGAGTGATTGATCGGATGATTGCTCAAGAAAAAATCTGCTGTCTGTTCTTTGCCTTAAACCATTATAGACTTTATAGTCTGTGGTACTACTTTGATGTTGGTTTTGATAGCGTCTATAGTCTATGAATTGAGAATTGTCAAAGTTGGAAAATGGCCGCGAAACAAAATTCTATTGTTCAAGAAGGTAAATTATTGATAATTTCCTGTTTATGCCATTTGTTGCAGTGTGTAATTAACGCCGCAGTATTACATTTAAGTAGTTCATTGCTTGCAGTGCCGCTACTTTACCAGGTTTATGCTTAAAACTCGTGTGTTGTTACAGAACCAACACCAGCTGATGATATTCCATTGACGTCGTTAGAAGAAAGCTTGTTCAGCTCGGAGAAACTGGATCGTGCTTCTCCAGAATTGTGGCCTGAGCAAAGTATGATAGTTGTTTTAATATTTGTCACTACGAAACATATGAATTAGGTTATTTAAATTAATAAGTTTTTCAAAAATCGCGCGAAACTTATTTTCGTTTGTAATGTTGTCATTCCGTTCTTCATGATTTTGATTTCAATGGTTTTGGCATTTTGATTTCGGTTAAACGATCATATTTTAAACTTATTAAGCAATGAGCGACGATAATGTACATGTTCTAAATGTGGTGAATTCTGACGAAGGATCACAATGTTCAAATTCATCGTTTGCAGTTCCTGGAGTGTCCGAATTCGCTCCCCTTCCGAACAACAACCAGTCTCCTCCATCATGGAGCAGAGGGGCTACCAAGGAGGATTATAACTATATGCAGCGTAAGTCTTTAAATTTAACGTAGTTTATTCCATTGGATTGCAAACATTTTCGTGTCTCTGATACTTCCTCAGTGACATTGACCCAAATATTTATCTGCAGTAAGTCAACTCTTTGATCTCTCATATTACTCACATCTCACCGCCACCATCACATTGGTCCATAGGAATAGTAACAAAGTTAATATTCGAATTTTCAGAATTGGGTTCACTTTCTACAAGTGGCCTCATCATGGAAGTCAAGAAGCTCCATGACCTTGCATACCAACTTGGACTAGAAGAGGCGAAGGAGATGACTAGGGGAAAATATTTAAATATCTTTTCCTCAAGGAGGCAGCGGTAGTGTAGTCTCATAATAATATTTAGATTTAATTAGAAGTAGGTCTAAGTAACCAACCATGCATGATGACTAAATTGAAACACTTGGTCATTTTAAAACATTTATTAAAGAACACCTAAAATGTATATTAATACACGCTAATAAACTATTCTAAGTTTACATAGTATTTTAATTTAAACATTACCACTTGCAATTAGACATTGTCATTATTATAAAATTTGCCACAGTGGAGACAGTTAAAGTATTGACCAATCATTTTGGGCAAACTGCAAATGCTCACACTTTCACAATCCGAATTTGCCGCAGATGAGACAGTCAAAGTATGGACCAATCATTTTGGGTTAACTGAAAATGCATACACTCTGTCCACAAACTGAATTTGCCATAGTGGAGACAACCAAAGTTACACCAATTATTTTAGACAAACTGCTATGCTTACAATCTGTCCACAAACCTTACTTTCAGTGCCTTATTAGGTTTTGAGATAAAATTTCTTGTTGATGCAATATCTCCATAATGATATTCAAGTTTATATTTTTGAATAATCTGAAAGTTAAGAAACAGTGAGAACTTTTTTATGTCAAATCTTGCAATCATTAATTGCAGGGGAATACAAAATAGTAATGTCCGTAAGGATTGAGGACCCACATCAGATTTTTATTTCATTACATCACATTGTATTTTCTTTAATTTTAGCGCTACAGTAGCAACATTTTTAGAAGGTAATATTCACAATTGCTGCTAAATGGTGCAAAATTTTCAAAAAGTTCCAGGGTGGCTTTTCAATTCAGATGTTTAGATTGAGGAGCCACTTTTGCATAAAATATAACTAGTGATATATTTTGCTGCTAAATAGAATAGATAGAATTCGTGCTGCAAAATCAGCTACATTGCTGCTAAATAATGGTGAGATCAGATTTTAAGAATCTGATGTGGCTCCTCAATCCTTATGGACATAAATAGTATACACATCTTAGGGGTCTAGTTTTTGTTCGATTGATCCTTATCACTTGGGTCTGTATCCAATACATATAACATGACACAGCACTTCTATTTCTTACTCCAAAAATTTTAACCCATTCCGGGTTGTGGCATAAAGGTACACCTCTCTCCATCCCTTCATGGGAATCATGAAAAAAGCTTGCATCTCAACTTACCCTGATAGTCAGTAGGGACAGCAACAATTCCGACATATTTTGGCCCAAACATTTTCTGGCGCCAAAGCCAAATGGTATGGAGGCAAAAGCATGGTATTCCTTGGCATCTCCCTTCAACCACCTCTCTGGGTAGAATACTGCTGCGTCATCATAGTTTCCTTCTTTGAGTGAAGCATCTTGAGTGGACATAATAATCAGGGTGCCGCGAGGGATACTGCAAAAATATAAATATGAAAAATAAGCATTTTCTAGGTCAAATTTTTTTTTTTTTTTTTCTTCTGTGTTTTATCTGCAATCAGTCCTCGGACTATGAGCGGATGAGTTCCGTGTTGCTTGTATTGTAGAGTGTGGCTTCCAGTGATGCCATCTACTCGCAGGTATTACAGCCTTACTGCCGGTCTTCTAGTGCCATGATACTGTGGCGCTTCAAGCGGAGCACGTAGTCTCGTTGTGTCAACTGACGAGCTAGCTCATTTGGGTGGATGGCTAGTCGTTCTTTATATTTCCTTGCTACATTCCGAATCTCCTCATTTACTGTGGGAATGGCTAGTTGTTGGTGGATTTCAGCGTTTGTAGTAAACCATGAGACATTGGCTATTGTGCGTAGTATTTTGTTTTGTTGACGCTGCAAGATGGCTATATTGGAATTGCTTGCGCTTCCCCAGAGCTGTATCCCATACATCCAGACGGGCTTCAGTACCACTTTGTATATTAAAAGCTTGTTGTCTAGTGATAATCTGGAGTTGCGGCCGAGTAACCAGTGAAGATTTTTTAATCTGTGTGAGAGTTCATCTTTTTTTGCTTTGATATGTTGTTGCCAGGTCAATCGGCGGTCCAAATGAATTCCCAGGTATTTAACACAACTTTCCAACTTGTCCAGCAGTAGACGTCTTTCGGCTGAAATGATGATGATGATGATAAACTTTTATGTGGTAGGGTGGTATCTCCTAGTTTAACCGGTGGGCAGTCCTCCTTTCTGAGTGTGTATATGACTTGGACAGACTTTGCAGCACTGGGCTTCAGTTTCCATCTTTTCATCCAAGAGTGTATTTTATTAAGTCCACTCTGCAAAAGATTTGATGCGACTTCTGGGTTTGTGTGACTCGACAATATTGCCGTATCATCTGCGAATGTTACTGTAACAACTCCAGGTTCCGTCGGTAAGTCTGCTGTGTACAATGGGTGCGCCAAAGTTCACCTAAAATTTCAACTCCGATAATTGGAAATCCGAAAATGTTCTTCCTAACATTTTTCATCCTAACAATCGCAATTCCTAACTTCTCTGTCTCTAATGTTTTAATTCCGAAGCATTCAACTTCATAATGTCTGTAGCAATAAACATCTATTACACTATTATTTGTTTTCCTATATTTTCTCAACATAACCATCTTTTACACTATTATTCAAAGTCATATCTTTTTTTTTGTTTATATTACTTTTTATTCATAATAATCAGTATTATAAAAGGTCCCATTAAAATAGGTGGACAAAATTTTAGAAATCATTCAGACCGCTAAAATAAGGACAATAGCAAAAAAAAATATAAGAATAAGAAATAAAATACCTACTTTTATAGGATGAGTTTGTTCTAGAGTGCCGGCAATTTATTATTTTAAGTCAAAATAAAATCACTTTATAAATAGTGTTTTTTTTTTTGTTTAGATGTCTTTAGTTAGGCTTAATAAACGCTGTGTTAAAATTTGTCTACCTATTTTAATGGGACCATAAATACCTACTATGCAAAGATATCCATAGGTTAGGTTAGGTTAGAACTGTGACCAACTACGCGCGAGCCGAGCGAGCGAAGCGAGCGGTGCCGCGGCAGCGGCCGGCGAGCGCTACCTCGAAATTGGTCGCGAAATTTTTCTAAGTATTTTTTTCATATTGCCCCCAAGACAAACAGTTGTATGAGTGAAAATATTATGGTAATTATGTTTAGGAATAAAAGCGTTAGGATAAAAATCAGTAGGAGTTCCAATTTTCGGAAACATGAGTGTTATGAACATCGTCGGTAGGACTACAAATAGTATGAATGAAAACTTTAGGATGAAAAATTTTAGGAAGAGTGATCATTCGGATTACAAATCGTTAGGAAGAACAATTTCGGATAAAGAACTTTAGGTGAGCCAATATGGACCCGTGTACAATATGTACAGAATTGGCCCTAAGACAGAACCCTGGGGTACGCCAGCTTCAATTCTGTGAAGGGCTGAGGTATTACCCGATTCTTTAACGTAGAAGAGTCTATCAGTGAGGTACGATTTCAGTATACTAAAGAACGGGTGGGGCAGGTGCTGTTTAATCTTGCTTAAGAGGCCCTTATGCCAAACCTTGTCAAACGCCTGCTGGATGTCCAGGAACACAGAAGAGCAGTAGGTATTTCTTTTGTTCTAGCGTTTTTCGTATGTGTTCGCAGACCTGGTGTATTTGTTCTACTGTCCCGTGTTGTTTCCTGAAGCCGAACTGATGGTCAGGTAGTACATGTCTCTCTTTAAGTATAGGGGCCATCCTGTGCAACAGCACTTTTTCAAAAATCTTGGACATACAGGTCAAATTAATACTGAAAATTTTAGTAAATTAGGGGTAAAATTGTACTCACTTATATCTATCTAAAATTATATTTTTCGGTAGAATTCTTGACAGCACTGGGATCGGTGGCGATATTCTGAAATTCACCAAACTGATATATAAAATCAACTATTTTATCTTTTTGTGTAGTAGGTATAAGATTAACATAATTATACGTTGTTGTGCTGCTTACCGCAAAGCTTCCTTTATGCAAGCTTGAAGATAAGGCGTCATTTCGACTATCTTCGTCAGGTCGTTAACGTCGATATTGGCACCGACTTGGTCTATTTCTTTGAATAATATCTTTTGTGCTCTTTGATACTTGGCTAAGTAATATAACAGGAAAGACATGGAAGAAGTAATCTGCAAATTAAAATATATATATTTATGATTACCCTAATGAAACTTAAATAATATACAAGTAGTGTGATCTTACAGTGTTAACACCAATAAGAAGCATGTCCATAATAACTGTAACGATATCTTCAGCATTCAGTTTGTCTTCTCCCATGAGCATGGCAGTGATCAAAGAATTGTTAGTACCTGCGGGAAAACATAGCATTCTGAATAAAATACAGAAGTACTTGTTTGATAATATAAATACAAGAAATAAAAACATAAATTTATTGTACCCAAGGCTCAAGAAAATAGGTGGATCATTTAGATGCCAATGTATTCGCTTTTATAATAAACTTCCAAGCGACATTCAAAATTTAAGCATTAATAAATTCAAATCTTTTATAAAACGTAAACTTTGCCAGAAAGCCTTTTATGCTGTTAAAGATTATATAGAGGACAAAAAAGCTTGGGATTGAACTGCTCCAATTTGAATTGAAGGTGAATTGATTTTATATCTTTTTATTAATTATACCTTTTTATTTTTATTTTTTACACTTTGACATTTTAATTATTTATACATTATTTACAATTTGACATTTTATGATTTTTCTTTATACACAATGACATTATTTACTTTTTTAAGTATGATATTATTTTTTGCTTTTTTGATCAATATTTACTTGTTAAATATTTTATTTTTCATTTAGTTTTGTGTATATTGACATTTAATAACTTGACATGATTATTTAATATGACAAATATTTTATTATTTTTATATTGTGAATGTGAGGACCATGTGGGTCTTTCTCTAATTTTAACTATTGTCTGACAGTTTGAGTACTATAAGCGACCCACCCAAATGTCCTTTCTTTGGTATTGTTCGTCGTGACGTTGAGCTCCTTGAGTTATAAGTCGAGCTCCACGATAATTGACAAATGCTTGCACTGACTGGACGGGTCCACTCAAATCTGTGTGGTACTTTATTCAAAAGACCATCTCAGACACTAATCTGCATGATCTTCATGTATTTTATTTTATTATTTTCATATTGTGAATGTGAGGACCGTGTGGGTTTTTATTTAATTTTAACGATTGTTTGGCAGTTTGAGTACTTTAAGCGACCCACCCAAATGTCCTTTCTTTGGTATTGATCGTCGTGACGTTGAGCTCCTTGAGTTATAAGTCGAGCTCCACGATAACTGACAAATGCTTGCACTGACTGGACGGGTCCACTCAAATCTGTGTGGTGCTTTCTTCAAAAGACCATCTCAAACACTAATCTGCATAGTCTTCATGTGTGTATTATACCAAGGTTATGTTTGTACCTTGAACATATTGTAAACCCAAACGATTTTAAAAGAGTGTCCATGAAGTTTCTTGCCATTCTTCTCATGAGACCAACGCTTTGGAATTGGCAACTACAGTACACTCACGAGTTATTATGCCTTGTGACTGGGACTGTAGCTTAGTTTATTTAGCTTCAGTAGTTCAGTAGTTTACTGCCGCACTCGGAGAGCTTCAGTGGTTGCTTGGGCCGTCGCTTGGTAGGGGCTTTTGGCGGTTTTGTCATACAAAACTATGTCAGGCCTTTGCTGGGTGGCGGCTTGAGTAATCGTTGGATATCTCTGAGTGCCGCAGTTAGTTTAATTCGACTATTCAAAAGTGCCTGTTACTGGCCTACTTGAAATAAATATTTTTGACTTTGACTTTTGACTTTGACTTTGACCCACAACAAGGCTCAAGAAAATAGGTGGATCATTTAGATGCCAATGCCTTTATAATAAACTTCCAAGCGACATTCAAAATTTAAGCATTAATAAATTCAAATCTTTTATAAAACGTAAACTTTGCCAGAAAGCCTTTTATGCTGTTAAAGATTATATAGAGGACAAAAAAGCTTGGGATTGAACTGCTCCAATTTGAATTGAAGGTGAATTGATTTTATATCTTTTTATTAATTATACCTTTTTATTTTTTACACTTTGACATATTAATTACATATTTATACATTATTTACAATCCTTTTACAATTTGACATTTTATGATTTTTCTTTATACACAATGACATTATTTACTTTTTTAAGTATGATATTATTTTTTGCTTTTTTGATCAATATTTACTTGTTAAATATTTTATTTTTCATTTAGTTTTGTGTATATTGACATTTATTAACTTGACATGATTATTTAATATGACAAATATTTTATTATTTCTATATTGTGAATGTGAGGACCATGTGGGTCTTTCTCTAATTTTAACTATTGTCTGGCAGTTTGAGTACTATAAGCGACCCACCCAAATGTCCTTTCTTTGGTATTGTTCGTCGTGACGTTGAGCTCCTTGAGTTATAAGTCGAGCTCCACGATAACTGACAAATGCTTGCACTGACTGGACGGGTCCACTCAAATCTGTGTGGTGCTTTATTCAAAAGACCATCTCAGACACTAATCTGCATGATCTTCACGTATTTTATTATTTTCATATTGTGAATGTGAGGACCGTGTGGGTTTTTATTTAATTTTAACGATTGTTTGGCAGTTTGAGTACTTAAAGCGACCCACCCAAATGTCCTTTCTTTGGTATTGATCGTCGTGACGTTGAGCTCCTTGAGTTATAAGTCGAGCTCCACGATAACTGACAAATGCTTGCACTGACTGGACGGGTCCACTCAAATCTGTGTGGTGCTTTCTTCAAAAGACCATCTCAAACACTAATCTGCATAGTCTTCATGTGTGTATTATACCAAGATTATGTTTGTACCTTGAACATATTGTAAACCCAAACGATTTTAAAAGAGTGTCCATGAAGTTTCTTGCCATTCTTCTCATGAGAGCAACGCTTTGGAATTGGCAACTACAGTACACTCACGAGTTATTATGCCTTTTGACTGGGACTGTAGCTTAGTTTATTTAGCTTCAGTAGTTCAGTAGTTTACTGCCGCACTCGGAGAGCTTCAGTGGTTGCTTGGGCCGTCGCTTGGTAAGGGCTTTTGGCGGTTTTGTCATACAAAACTATGTCAGGCCTTTGCTGGGTGGCGGCTTGGGTAATCGTTGGATATCTCTGAGTGCTGCAGTTAGTTTAATTCGACTATTCAAAAGTGCCTGTTACTGGCCTACTTGAAATAAATATTTTTGACTTTTGACTTTTTTGACTTTTGACAAGATCAAATAAAATTAGCTATTTAGTAAAACTCAGCAGTGTGCAAAGTTCGATGTTCCAAATAGAGGGGTTCGACCCTGTTCTTTCTGTTCCGTGGGTTCGACCATTGTTTTGCAATCATCTCTAGGTATAGGTCAGTTAAACTTACTAAAATCATTTTGATCCTTCCTAAATGTCACTGCTTGTTCCGCTTCTATAACATGTTTTCCGATCAAACTGCAAAATAAAATAAATAATCCCTGAACATTTGACATGGACTGCCTAAGTGCCTAGCTAGAGGTTCGGTTCAACCAGGATAGATAGCTGATGCGGCTCCGGACACTGCAGGACTCCCGTCAATACTAGGTGTACCTACCAGTAATTCTGTCCGTTCCAGTTTAACCGAACCTTCAAGAACAATTCTGATGTCTGGTGGTGGTGGGTGCCGATTAGATATTTGAAAAAATAAAACGTGTAAACTACCGCTAAGAAATTGCGAGAGAAAGAATTTACAAAAACGTAAGATATTCCAGCAGAACTATTTGAATTGTACACACTTATCCAAACTGTCACAGTATTTGACCAGAGAGTTCCAAGCGGGCGTCGAGAACAGCTTCCAGAAGTGCAGTCCAGATTCGCACTTGACGATAGCATCAGTGGCCTTTACCAAGCTGTGGTATAGCCAGGACATGTCGCATTGGCTGTAGACCAATTCTGTGTCCAGCATGGTGAATTTCTTCGAGAATAGTACCAATCCTGTAATGTAGGGTAAGAAGACTACTTTCAACCAAATTTATAAACGACGACAGCTTAATGAATGAATAGCGTAGGTAGGTGTTAGTTTTTCAACTCGATTTAGCGGGGATACTTGAATTCCCAACAACAGTGCAGTAAGGGAAGAATGTAGACAAACTGCAGTCTAGTGTTTATAAAATCATCATTAGCCAAAAATGATTGTGGTTACTGCTTGTAAGTAAAAAATATTCATTGGTACGTAGGGATATTCTGAGAAAGTGACGGGTTTAAAATCGACGATTACTTACCCATACAGTCAAAGGCCCATTTGTGGAGTTCTTTATAGAGGTCCTTTGGAACCTCATCTTGATGGTTTCGCAGGTTGTATATCTTCTGGGTGAAGTTGTCGCACACAGCGTTGATGCCGACCAAATGGTTTGTTACAGACTCGTGCAGTGGCCCTAGCACGATCGATCGTTGCCGGTTCCATTGCTCGCCATGACTGAAATGGTCTTTTAGACTGAGAGGAGAAGAAAGTAGGCATTGCGATCCTTGACACAAATGGCTGGTGTGGAGTGGAAGTGGAAAGAGTGGCGCGGGCTTTTACCCAGACATGGCTGGGCATGGGACATCATGAGCTGATATAATACAATAAGAAATCATAGATTCATAGCTAATTATTAATTACGACTGTTAAATCAAAGTCGCTTCTTGAGAACACTCAAGGTTCAGTGTAAAACAACTAATACTTTTTGAACACAATACCTACCATATTTTTGGTTGCTTGACGTGATTGCAGTATGCAAACTGGGACAGCCAAAGTTTCTTTAACTACAGCTCATCTCCCATCTCATCATCAATAGCCTACCAGCAGTCCACTACTGAAGCTACTAGGTCTCTCCAATCATTATGCCATTCAACTTGATTTTCAGCAACTCACACAGCTATTACCGGCCACGCTGAGAAGAACGTCGTCGGTCCACTGAGCCTGTAGCCGCATCCTACTTTATCTTAGCTCATCTGTATTCGCCCTTAATTGAAAAGTTAAATGAACTCACACTGAATATAATCCACCATAAATGATGTTTCTGTGTTGGGATCTATATTTCTCCAAAGAATCCAAGGTTGACCTTATGGGGTAATCACCCTCCATGGTGTAAACTTTCTGGATATGTTCCGGGTGGTTTATCAAGACTATGTCCCCGCCTACAGGGCTAACAAATCGAACTACTGGCCCATACTCATCGAAGAGGGCTGAAAGATTCTTCAGAGGTTTTTTCGTGTTCAAATATGTACCTGTAAAACCCCAGAATTTCTTATTGGGTAGGTATTAAAAACTTAGTGAATGACTGAAATGGCAGCAGGTCACGGGAACAATCTATTGTCTGCGACCCCCACATTCTCCTTAAACTTAAGGGGAAGATTTCTATGACGATGATTAGACCTCGGCCCCAAGTCTGCTGTTCAATAATGTCAGAATGGTCAATCATTGATCTCATATTATTGTTGATTTTGACAAGTTTGGTGTTGTCAAAATCAACAATTAGGAGATCAAAGACTATTCTGACACTATTGAATACCAGACTTGGAGCCCTATAAGGATCAGAATGTCAAGCAACAAAATGGATGAATGAAAGACAAATTGCATGTGGCTGAAATGAGAATACTAAGCTAAGAGGGATTTGTGGTGTTACGCGAATGGATAAAATAAGAAGAGTACAAGAATGATGATATTAAAATAGAGATAATACTCTACAGTAAAAGGCAAGCATAGACTACTAGCTCATTCATTTACAATAAAACGTCGATTTGCTCTAATGTGTCACCTTTCACGAATTGAAGTTGGAGCACGACGTTCGAATGTTACATTGTTCCTTACGAAGGGTAACAATTAAAGTAAATTCTCGAATGTATCCTCACATAAAAAAGAATAAAAAAATACGAATGGTCATTGAAAAGTACGTACCCAAATTAAGTGCTACAGTGAGCATACCCACAGTAAGTTGAGTACCCATTTCTGAAATGTACTGACGAAAATTTGAAATATATTTGAAAGCTTTAGGTCCAGGTACCTCTTCGAATGACAATACAATGGGTTCTTTATTTAGTGATAGTGGCAGAACCCGCGAAGTAGGGAACATTTCAGTCGTTATTGGCCGTTTAGGAGCAACACCGACAGAATCAGAGTTTATCCTACGAATGTTCATTTCTTCATCAGATAATTTAGGACAATTCATTGCAGCTTTTTCGTAACATCTTCTCTGGGTGTTCACAAATCCGAGTCTCATATAAGGTTGAATATTTCTGAATTGATTTAGATACATTTTTTCCAATTTCTATGACTTAAATTATTGAGCTTTACGAGCTGTCGGTCTCATGCACAGTCTCATGTCGGTCTTTTTGACAAATAAAAACAATGGAAAGTTGAATTTGTTTGAATTTGGCGCCCGCTATAATATTTTTGTCTATCGTTGATGTCTATGATATCAAACTGAAAGACTCGAAGAAGATTATTGTTTCTTAGATTTGCATACAAAATGTAACTATGTTTTAATCTCAACCATTGAGAGTTTAATATTTGTATTGATGTGAATTAAAGTTGTCAATATTCTGAATGACTAAAAACAAAACAGGCGTTGGATAGTTTCTGAACGAATAATTGAGTGTTGTCTTGTAGAAAACATTTTTATTATTTGGTAGAAATAGTTTTGTTGAAAGTAACATAAAAAAAGAAAAAGGTTGGTAAAAAAATTCGAACACTGCTTGGAAATACAAGGTAGTAAGTACATTTCTAATGGAACATATTGCTAAAATAAGGAATTTCATAGAATAAAAAAAAAAATCGCATGGTAATTTTTTAAATACATGGGGAGCAACTCTGATCTGTCAAAAACTCGATTTGTCGCTCGAGCGAAGATTAACAAAGCGAGCGAGTGAGCGAGCGAGCGAGCTAAACTGGTAGATGGCGGGAGTGATCTCGTGTGATATAACTGTGTTAGATTAGTTTTTAAATTGTAGTGTTTAATTTTTAGAATAGTTATTAAAATGACTAGGTAAGCTATATAACGGCTATTTAAGTATCCCTCGTCTTTCTATAAATAACCTGTGTCGTGATTTCTGATACTAAAATGAAGCGCAATGTCCGTCGGTAATATCATGCGAATTTGCCTATAAAATAATACGTTTGCCTTTTCAGAGCTAAAATAGAACTCGGTGACGTGACCCCACATAATATAAAGCAACTGAAGAAGTTAAACACAGTCGTATTCCCAGTGTCTTACAACGATAAATTCTACAAAGATGTTTTAGAAGCAGGTGAACTGGCCAAGTTAGCATATTACAATGATATCGTGGTGGGAGCAGTGTGCTGTAGAATAGACACGTCGGAAAACTCGCGGAGACTTTATATTATGACCTTGGGGTGCTTGTACCCATACAGAAGACTGGGCATTGGGAGTCTTATGGTGGAACATGTGCTCAAGTATGTTGAACAGGACGGCAATTTCGACAGCATTTTCTTGTAAGTACACCTCTAAGTACCTTTTGCTATTTCCAGAGCTATATTTTTCGTGCACAGTAAATGATTTTTATGCATATTTATAGATTGAAGGTTATGAATCTTTACAAGTAGGTACTGCTAACCAAGTCATTGTCACATTTTATATTAAGTTTATCAGTATACGGCCAGTGCAGTTAAATAAGATTTCACGTATCAGTAAATAGATTCTCTTAGTAGTTAACAATGTCATGATGTCAATCCATGTAACCAAATTATGTCAAGGACATGCACACAGATCCAATAGATTAAGTTAGACCCCAAAATAGCTTATATTTAAATTCTATACTAATAAAAACTGCCAATTTCATAGCAATTATTACAATTTTAATAGAAAAAATCTAACTTACAAAACTCCACTTACAATCTCTTCAAATTAATAATCAATTGAATTGAACCATCATCAAGTGTTGTAAGACCTTTCAAGCTCTGCTGTTGAATTGTATGATAACTAGTAATTGGTGCTCTCAATTTCTAACAAAGATTTACCAATTTGGGTCCAAAAAAACATAAGTAAGCACGGTATTCTAATGGTTTAAATATTCTGTAAATAAAATCCATGGGATAGTCCTAATATTGATAAAAACAAGTCCACTCCTACTCCTTCCCCTGAATAAATCCCGGTTACCCATTTAATGATAAATGAATTATAAGTCTATAAAAGGATGTCTATAAAAGACTCAATTTCATAATGATTACAAAGTACAATTACAAATGAATTCAATTGTACCATGATCCAGGCAAATAAAGAATCTTGAAGGTTCTGATCAGTTAACTTTTTTGTACTTTTATCAGTTTTTAGATCTAGATTTGTTATTAGATAATTACAAACCATTACAATCCTGGTATATTTGGTTATTATCTCCAGTTATTCTTTAACAAATTTGTAACTAAATAAGTTCTATTTGTCTCATATGGATCCTAATGTAAAGCGAATAAGCAGGTTATCAAGCGTTAGGCATACTCATCTCACTAAAGGGTTAAAAGTTAACTGCTCATTAAAATGCAATTAGTCTAAATACGGCAGAACTAATGTGTTTACAAATTAATTAATGTTCAGTAAATATTACTTCTTATTGTTCCATGTTTATTTAATTCAAAAGTGCTACAATAGCACTAATTGGTTTTTATTAAACATTGTATAAGGTGGTTGATCCTTGTGTGGTGCAGTGACCCACATGTGGGTCGAGTTGGTGATTGCTTAACTATTATTGCAACTAAACGCACATCCGGTAAATCCTTGTCAATTAGCTACACTAGTCTTATGGAAAATGTTATGAACAACTACTGTCATGGATTTTTGAAAGGCAACACCACATTTTATAATTTTGATTTATGATTTTACCACAACATTCCAAAATTTTACCAGAGTGATTATAATTATTTATTACATGAATTCCTTGAAATGCGTGATACTTGATCTAATTTATAACAATTTATATTTTTGTTTAAATTGAGGTTCAAACTGGGTTGTTTAAAAGAAATCAACCTTTTTAAGTTTTTTTTACCTCCACCATAAAGTGCTGACTGTGTCAGTTATCCATCAGATATGATCATGCTTCAACAACACTCAAACAAGAAATTCTCTGCTATTTTTGTCTGATAGGATAACAAACACGATTCATTCAAATTCATCTGTTCATGAGTTATTAAAAAAGTATCAGTCTAGAATCATCAACAGCATAGCTTTTTCAAAATCAGACAGTATCAAAGTCCACAGCTGGCCTAAGGCATTTAATATAGACAAAATGACTGACAGATTTTATATTTAGGTGGAGATATATAAATTAGTAAATCACTCATTCTGTTACTATCGAAATGTGTGAAATCATGTGCAATTTGCTTCTAATATCAATAAAATTGTATCCATGCTCCAATTGTCTCCTAAGACACTCGACTTAAATTGATATGTACTCGCCCGTCAATCAATTTATCAACTCAACCTATGTTAGCCAAGTGTGTATGTCACACATGCGTGAGATTACATAGAAGGTGTATTGGGAATGGGTTATGAACTTATGATCAAAATTTTATGTTCTCATTAGGTTACTAATCTTGGTTTAATCAGGATGTGAGGAGTTTCTTCGAGAATAGTTCTCAATAATGTGAACTTGGATGATGAAAGGAATTTTCATGAATTCTCCTGCCCTTTTTTTTTTGGTGGATGGGAAATCATCAAATTACTCCTCCCGCTCTGGGCAGAGTCAGACTTCTACTGACTAAAAACCACCCATGTTCCTTCTTAGCCCTTTGTGCCGAGGCCGCAGTATCTCTTTCAAAACTGCAGTGCCGACTGGGATACTCATGCCCTTATCCCAATATATTTGGGGCTGGCGCATGTCTTCTTCTTCCATACTTCTTTATTACTCGTCATTGCAACAGTCACCCCGTTTCTAGCCATATCATCCTCCACACAGTTCAACCATGATAAGGCAAAGTATGATAAAAATAAACTTTTCTATTTTCAGGCATGTTCAAGTGAACAACGAGGGTGCTATAGATTTTTATAAGAGGTTCGGATTCGAAATCGTGGAGACTAAAGAGCACTACTACAAGAGGATAGAACCAGCCGATGCTCACGTGTTACAGAAAACGATCAGACTACCACAACAACCTTCCGTACCTTTACTCAATGGCACCGTACCACATGCAAAAACCAATGGACACGATTGAATACACAACCTTACCCAAAACTTGTACTTGTAAAAGCCTCAACTCGGTTGTTAATGTGAAACAAGTGATAACATAATGTGTAAGAATCATAATAAAAACACTGTGTGCATACAGGATTGATTTACATTAAGATATAATTGTAACGGATGGGTTAATCAATAAGTTGTGGTTGTGGACACATGAGGCCATAAATATAGTACTAGAAATGACTGATATTCCACTCAGTATCATAATGTTGTACAGAATATGTTCATAATAATGCATGCATATTTAATAAATGTATTGACTACATTACAATATGCATTACTGTCTAGTACTTTTTACAAGTGACTCTACGACTTATAAATAAAATAGCATTCAACTTGTAAATTAACTCTTTTCATCATTTGAATAAGTATATGTAAAGTAATGGATAATGCTTAGCTCTAGACATTCTTTTAACTATATCGACATAAAAATTTCTGTCAGTTTTTTACTATACTTGTATATTATGGTATTTAGCGTAGTCATGAAGTCCCTGTTTTTAAATTGAATGTTCTCGAATTCAGAACGGAAGTGTTAATAATCACCTCGCAATTAATTGGTATTTCATATCAATGCATTTTTTTTTCAAGCAATGAGGAAAGTGAGGGTTTTGATAAACTACTATTAAACTAAACAATTTTTATCGACGCTTATTCTTTGCACGACAAAAATAAATTTTATTTAATTAATGTTGAGTTGTACTGAAATTTTTGTTTTGTTAAGATTTTTACATGGTCTAAAAGCTAAATAAAGTTTATTATTTCTTAACGGCATCTGTAAGTAGTCATTTTATCATAATATTGTTACCAAAAAGTCAATTGTCGACCCCTGTCAAATCTTCTACGTAAACAATAACGATTGTAAAACATCATGTTCACTGCAACCTTAGCATTATTAGTATAATAAACATGATTAACATTTCATGATGTTTCATTTCATTTTAGTTTGCGTTTGTAAAACCAGTAAAATCATTCATCAGACCACATGGTGAGTCTCTTCTCTGTACTATTTCAAACCTGTGCAACACACCACATCATGTTCCTACACATTTCTACGCTACTCTGTTAAAAGGAATACTAATCAACCGAGCCTATGTGATATTGCTAATTGCGATAATGCCCGGTTCTATCTAGAAGGAAAAAAAAGTAAAAGTTGGTACCTATAACGTGTGATTACGGCTTTTCTTTTTGTTCTATCCTGAAAATCTTGTTTCATACTTTTTCAGCGTCGTTTTTTTTTGTCGTAGTCGGGTTTTAGTATTTTACTTTTTTTTCTTTAAACAATTTTGGTGTTAATTTTTTTTTTCACTCTTGACTTTTTGTCCGCTAGAGGGCGTGATTTTAAATTTAAGAAATATTTTGGAAATGTACAAGTAAGGACCTTTCAAATGATACCAAACACGGCGTATTTATCTCCATTTTTATTTTTTAAGCCTTACTCTTTGTCCGCTAGAGGGCGCCAAATCGCTTTTTGTCACACGTCACGTAGCCTATGTTCAGCGGAAAATTAAGACGGTTCTAACGATACCTCTTATTATTATGTCGAGTTCCAATAAGTTAGAAGCTATGAGGGAACAGATGAAGATACTCACATACATACATACATAGCCAGTCAAAATCATAACCCTCCTTTGGCTTTGCCGTAGTCGGGTAAAAAAGTAAGTAAATAGCGTGAATTATTGAACATTATCTTAGCTTGCGTCATGATCGTGAATTATTATCCCACGGGCTTCAAATGTAGGCTTTGGACAGATATACCTCTAAACTTGGAATGACAGTTCCATTGAAAATTCCGTTCAAAGTTGAAGTAGCAAAACAATGAATTTGAGCACACGCGACACGTAATTTCGTTCGTCGGCATTAATTCAAACCCACGAGTAGATATAGGTACGTATGCAAGAGTCGTAGGTACTTGCTTCATTTTGCGTGAGAAGGGCGTTGCCAGGGGGTCGTCAGCTTTTAGATTAAGGGGACGCGAGAGGTTGATATAAAAAAAAAAACAGACAATACTCTATCTCCAGGAAAACAAGATAGGTGACCTGTTTAACAGTTATGCGACAGTCCCCCAGGTATACAACAAGTGAGTTGAAGTGAGTCGCCTTGTCTAATACTTTATAACTACGCCCCAAAGTATAGAACAAGATAGGTGACCAACACTATAGCCCCGTGGTGGCCACCACGGAGCTATAGTTTTAGGCCGTACTTTGAACCCTCTGGAAAAGTTATTTATAAATTATATTGGTGCTACAGTTCCGGGAGTTAGAACCTTTTCATTACCAAAATACCCTCTTCTATTTGAAACTGTTTTCAACTTGAAAAAATGCCAAAATGTTTTAAATATGTGCAAAAAACCAAACCCCATTTTTTTGTTTTAGTGAATTGTTGGCAATTTTTAAAAAACATCAAAAAAGAGCACTTTTTGACTAGACTATTAGTTTGTTAAATTATTGTGAGTATCCCCCCTTGGCGACGCCTATGATTGATCCTACACTGCGGCTTAGTAGGTACTTATACTTCTACTACAACTACTTATAGATAGTTATTTCAAAGCTATGTTTTGAGTCCATTAAATTTTTCAGAGAACGGTCCAATTCTAGGCGAAGGATCAACGCTGTCACGCAATTCACTCACAAGCATTAAAAATAACCAAGTTGAATGACGTATTATAGGCTTAAGATTTTATGAATCGCGAAAAAAAGATAAAATTGAATTATTATTCTTTGTTGCCAGGATGTAGTTAATTTATTTTGAATTTTCTTCGGGGAGCAGCGGTGGCCCAGTGGTGGCGACCCCGACTTACGAACGTCGTGGGTTCGAACCCAGGCAGGCTCATTACTTTGTGTAATTTATTTCATCACCGCTGCTCTCAAAACGGTGAAGGAAAACATCGTGAGGAAACCGGCATGTCTTAGAACCAAAACATTCGAAGACATGTGACATCTACCAATCCGCACTGGGCCCGCGTGGTAGATTATAGCCCATTCTCTCTCTAAGAGAGGAGGCCTGTGTCCCAGCAGTGGGAACATTAATAGGCTGTTGATGATGATGATGATGAATTTTCTTAGGAATTTGTTCCTTTTTTGCGAAATCATGCTAATGAAATTGGAGAAGTAATAAAAAACATTTCTTGGTTGCATTCATTTATTGAAATAACATAGGACATTGTACAATATTGTCATTATTGACTAGTTGGTATATTTTCACTATGGACAATAGACCATAACTATTTCGTTTGTGATTATAATTTTAAATTTAACATCTATATCCATTTCCATAAGGCCTAATTCCAAGTGTCATCTATTAAACTCACCAATAAATTTATATAGAGATATTATTAACAATAAAACGTTGCAAGTTTTTAATATGTTCATATCATGGATACTTTTATTTCTATAAAAAATATTGTTAAATACATTTTTATATTACATTTCATAAATACACAAACATAGTAGATTATAATATTACATGATGTACTTTTTATTCGTGTTTTAGAATACTGTTAGTTATGCTTTCGAAAAGCCTCAATTCGCTATCACAGACACAGTTTAACTTTGCATTCTTATTGCATCTAACTTTGTAGCTCGGTTCTTGATACATTGACAAATAAGTCGAAGCCGGGGAGCGAATTTTGATTACGAACATTGATACGATAGAAGATATTTTTGAAACGAAAGTTGTACCCAAAGGACGGGTGTATGAAATGCTAAGAAAACATTAATCACTTATACATGACAGTTATAAATTATACAATATTTCTTTTAAAGTTTAACACGTAAAACATTTAAAGCAGAGTCGGTACACTTTTACTGATTAATCAGATTTCAAAAGATAAAACAAAACATTTAGTATCTTATACCATAACAAAATATTAGGCATATTCTAAAGCTATGCGTTCGCTAACACTACTTGCTATAGAATCTTGAGATTTAAGATAGACTGCAATATATACTACCATACTAGCTGAACTAAGAAAATGATATAATTGAACACAGCTGTGGAAAAAATGCTTTATATTTTAGTTCAATGAATTCCATCTGCCGAATTCCTTTACCCCATTTTGATACTTTAAAAATACAGATCAAAATGTGGCTTTGACAGAATTAATGATAACATCTGATGAAGTCTGTACTTGATTCCTTCAATACAAGTGAAATTTAAATATTACATATAAAATACGTATTTATTTCACAAATAAAATTTATCAAAAATATACAACGAAGAATTGAGCATTCAATGTTTCAACAATTTTTATATGGTGATAAGGCGTTGATATTAAGAGCTGGTCCATAAAGTTTATTACAAATTAGGGTAAAATAGCTTTTAGAAGCAAGAAAAGTTGGTTAAATATTCCAACAAAGAAACTAAAAATATCTTTCAAGCAAGAAGTTATCGATATATTTATTAAACGCAAAATAACTTTGGTGTCACTAGAACATTATTTAACTAAAGTGAATTCTGTAGGTTAATTATATTTGACCAAGAATCAGGTACACGCTGTATTAAACAAGTATATTTGCAATTTAAGAACATACTATTAATTAACTTTGACATACTGGCACGATTTTAATAAGTTACTAAGTCGTTGGTGGCGTTCTGTAGTTTCTGCTTACCCTCATGGGTTAAGGGCGTGAGTTTATGTAAGTATTAAAAAGTTAGTCTTTGTTAACATTGCCAAATAAATAAAACCTTGTTACTAATAAATAAAAAAATCAACATCTTAATAAATAACTAGGTACGGATAGTAATATCGTTGCATATACAACGCAAGTAGCCCGAAAGAGGGTTACACGCGATACGTGAGAACTGTTAACGCCATCTATTGGTGAAAGGCTGCGTCACCTGACAACCTCTAGCGTCGAATAACGGAGGCTCGTCGATAAAGGAATGAGCGGGAGCGGCGCGCGCTGATTGGTCGTCGCCGGAAGAACTGAACAACGTTCAATTCGCCGGTTCAACAGGTCATCCCATTCATTCAGAACACAAGAAAAAAGTATGGTAGACGGTTCACCATGAAACTGTTATTTTATAATTCAAAACCTGTAGTCCTGTAATGTAAATCTTTTAATAAATTTATCAAACCTTCAAGCACAATAAAATCAATTATTGAAGAAGCCCTGACCCTCAAAACACACAACAAGAACCGATCTCTTTGTGTGCGACCTTCGCACATACGTTGCTCTAAATTCGCAGTAAATCAATAAACTTCTTAAATGAAAAGATTTTCACCTCAACAACAATAGAAATACCTTATTAAAATATCAATAAAACACAATCACTGACATTCCTATTCAATAAATAGATAAAGCTTCTTTTTACAACATAACGATTTACCAATTATATAAAGTTCACAACACTAGCGAAGGGAAATGGGAAATGTAGAGATATAATTTAAATACTTTAGCTACATTAATTTTAACTAAATGCATTTCCCGTAATGTTTGGAGTTATCACATCTGGCAACATTGTGACGAATAATGTCAACTAAAACAATGTTGCCACAACAATAATACAGAACTGTGATGAGCCAAAAAAATAAATAATAGACCATAGATATAATTAAATCACTTATTTTCGTAACTACATAGGTTTTCAATTCAGATTCCCTTTACAAGGGTACATAGACGTATTAAATGTTTAATAGTACCTATGCCCAATCTAATTGTGATTTACGTAGTTAATAATACGTATCTACAGTAGCGTTTTTACCTAAAATACTGAACTATAGATTGCACATTCAATACTGCACCGTCGGTACAAACATCACACAGTGGTGAAACAATACAGTTAGTAGGACGAAGTGTTATTTTAACGCGTGTTTAAAACATTACCATATTCTTACAATATTAATAATCTTATACAAATTGACAGTACCATTCTGGAATTTGGCATTGATGATACATTAAGAATTAAAATTTTCTTTTTATACAGTTACGTTAATATGACTGCTTTAGTAGCAGTCGTTTCTCTTTACATTAAAATTTCAAATTGGTACGTTATTTCTTATATTTTTTGCGAATATTCGCTTACTTAAACGTCGAAAATGGACAAATCGTTTTTTTTTTCGATTCACAAGTGCAAGTTTCTACTGCAAACTTCAACGAAATTTAGAAGAAATTCGTTACAAATTGGTCAGTGCGAAACTTTACGCGAATAGTAATTTCAACTCGGAAACAGACGAGTTTCACGACAATCATCAAGCATTTATAAATACATCTACCATACGTGTGATAGGAAATCTCAGTTTTATCTAAATAAGCTTATAATCGAGTAATTATTCGATTTACGCCTATTCATTGAAGTTGACGGTTAAATAGTTAATTAGTCGATTCCGCTTATAGAGCAAATTGCCAATTAAATATTAATCGACTAATATTAATTGCCTTTTGGTACCGCAATATATTCACTTCACACTGACTCAACTAAATAGTTAAGTAAGAATCGTTATTGTTCGTCTTAGAGTCCTTTTCTGTCGCGTACAGTGGGCCTACTAACTTGTCGCTGTGTTTGCGTCTGTCAGGCACGATCTATCGCCTACTCTACGAACGACAGCAGAGGCCGCACATTCATAACTGCTCGTTCTCCCTCCCTCCTGCGCTGTTCTCGAGGTCGAACAGCTGCTTGATACGTTCGATGCACAGCTTCGAACCTTCGTTCGCTTCTTTGGCCATCTGGGGACAACGGAATACTGGTTAGGAGCTCACTTATTGGAATGGTGCTACTGTAACTAATGCACCAGCGCACAAAAATTCCAAGCGCTTTCATTGGTTGATTTTTTCATGTTAATGTCATTTTTTATTTTAATATTGGTAGCTCAACCTCATTGGTCCGATTGGGACTTAGCTATGGTCACGATACAATAAGCATTCACCGCAACGGCCTTTACCATTGCTGTCGTAGTTTCGTATTCTGACAGCCGAATTTAGATCCTGATCAGGTACTATAAGGTTTAGATTCACAAAACAACTTACAAGTGAGAAGTTAAGGAATCCGTGTGGCAGTCCCTCCAACACTTCGATGCCGACTGTGTTGCCAAGTTTCTTCAACTTCTTAGCGAACATCACGCAGTCATCCAAACACGGGTCCAAGTGCACAGTCTGTAATTATAAATTCAGTTTATAATATCTCAATTTGGCACAAGAGGTACGACCGAATTTTGTGACGGCCAGTGCATGAATAAAATCGTCAATCGTCAAGGTCATCTTACGGATAAGATAAGCTTACTGCTGCGCGAGCTCATTAAACATCATCATTTCAGCCCGAAATCACGATGCTTCCCGATGTCCACTACCGACTTCCACCACCACCGGATAGTCCAACTGTGGTGGACACCGGGATCCATTGCGAAATCACTTAGTGCTGGTTATAACTCTCCACTTTTAAGTTCCGTTTGTCTCCCATCGTCGTCTGTCGTTTGTTTGTGTCTGTGTAGGTGTGTACCGCGACTTTGACCACATCGTCTAAGGCATTTTTTTTTATATAATTAAGTATTATAGTTCGTGCCCATCTTTGTTTATAGTGTGGCTGTTGTCAGAGTTTTTATGCCGCCCATAGGCCTCTGACTTGGTTTCCTCCGAAGAAATAGAGGTCTTTCGAACTTAGGACCTGAGACTTGGCAGTCGACTGTATCACCACTAGGCTATTACGATCAAAGAAGTAGAAGCATGAAGTGTTTACCAGTATTCTGACAGGCGGGAACTTGGTGAGCAGCTGATCGTCAGCCCAGTACGGCGATAGGAGCGGGTCCTTTGGCACTGAGAATATGAACTCGTCGGACGGACTGCGGGCTATCAGGGCATCCAGGTTTGTGCGGGCTGCGAGGCTGTGGAATTATAGTGCGCATTTTATTAATATGTGTATTAAAGACTGCTTTATGTTCTGGCAAACAATCGAATCGCAACTGAATCGAACATATCGTGTGTCTATCTCCTTCACTTTTGTAATGCTAAAAAAAGATTTGACATGTTTTTTATTTTTTTGGTTTAGTTTTTAACACGGCAGGCGTGTTTTTAATTTTTTTTAATTATTTGTTTTTATTTCATACCTTTTAGTGATCTAGCGGTATTTTGACCTATAACCAAAATGCCATGATATTATTATTATTGCTTTATTTTTCAGGAAAGCAATGTCGCGCTAAAGATAATGCGAAACTAAATCGAATATTTATTTATATTTACTAACTTTGAGATAGGAAGTGAATGACATTTTGGATGGACTGTTTATCATTTGTGATTAGCAACGTAGATCTAAAACGTATATTGGGAAACCTCCTAACTGTGTCATGCGTTAGATTTACTATGCTGCTGTTCAATGTTACTGTTTACAGCTTGTGCATTGTCACGGGTCAACATGACTGGTTGATGCGCCGTTTGATTTTACCTTCTCCGTTAACCGAGGGCTATTAGAAACATCTTTTGTAAAACGAAGTTATTACCAAACTGTTTTATTCAGTGCTACCCTAACGCACAGATAATATAATACTTCGTACAGATACCCAATCCCATACAAAGAAATGACACCTCCCTAAGTCATCTTATTGCTCCATTTATATTCTTTCCTCCATTATTTCAACAGATGGCAGCACCAGCGTCTCACTAATTACCACAGACTGGAGTTTTACAACACCATCTAGGAGTTCACCTCGATACTAGATTGTTTCGATACTAAGTGGCATTGCATTTACTAGATGGCGCTGTTTTTATATAGATTCTCAATCTGTGGTTGTACACAGCCGCGCGGCTTGTAAAACGCAATATTATAATAATAGTAGCCAGTAGGTACTCTGTGCTTACGATATTATATTTCGGTCGACTTGACGTGAGTTTTGAAATGCCATGCTAATAAGAAATGGCTTTAACTGGTGTAATAAGTGCAGTGGATGGATGTAGTAGATCCAGCAAGAGAAAAGATGAATGAAGTTTTATTTAGTTATGAAAAAATGTACCTCTTATCTACAAAATAATTATTTAATTAAATGATAAATCCCACTTAACTCCCCTCGCCCTTGTTTCCCCAAGATTACTTTGTTCGATTTCGAATACCTATTCTTTGCGTTATAGTTTAACAATCGGGAATTTAAAGGGAAAAAATATATTAGGTACATCAAAATAAAACACCTCTAAGCAAAATTAACTAGGTACCTATTCTTTTTAATTATTTAGGTAAGATTTTATAAAGTATAGGTACTACAAATCCCTATTAGCATCTTTGTCGACAGAGGCAGCCCTGGCAATTCATAATATCAATATCAATATTCATAAACTCACTTTACGTTTGTAGCAATAATCACGCTGGCGCTGCGGCGAATGCCTCTTCTTATTTATTGTGTTTTTGAATATTTCAATGGTGCTCCAGAGTAGCCCGCGAAATTCAAATTTTCTACCATTTTTGGAATTTGCAGGTCAGTGCTAGGTTGTATGTTGATGAAAATAGGTATCATTTGCGACTGTAAAACGATATTTTCAACTTCATACAACCTACCACTGGCCTGCAAATTGCAAAAAACGTAAGAAAATTTGAATTTACAGTGGCAAGGAAATGAAATGAATCAGGTAAGTACTAGGAGTATGAGGATGGAAGATGGAATAGAAACTAGAAGTACCTACATAAATCTATAATATAAAAATGAATTGCTGTTCGTAATTCGTTAGTCTCGCTAAAACTCGAACTCAAACTCAAATCGTTTATTTCAATTAAGCCATTACAGGCACTTTTGAATGTCAGAGTCAGAAGGACGGAAGAAGAACGAAACTACGAGTGCAATGCGTCATTCCGAAAGCCACCACGCCGAACCACACGCAACAGCGAACACTGCGAGCACGAAAGCACGCAGCGACGCAAACCGCAACAACGAATGCTCGAGACCCCGAATCACGGAACAACGAATGCACGCCGCAACGTGCAACCGTCCCACGACCCGGAGCCCCGCACACCCGCCGCCACGGCACGCGCCGCCGCGCGCCCCCGCACCCACAGCACTCGCCGCCGGTAACATCCGAGAACGGCTGAACCGATTTGGCTAATTTTAGTCTTGAAATATTCGTGGAAGTCCAGGGAAGGTTTAAACGGTGAGAAAGTGGTAGGTAGGTAGGCAGGGTAGTAGGTAGGTAGGGTAGTAGTTAGCTCGCTAAAACTCGAGAACGGCTGAACCGATTTGGCTAATTTTAGTCTTGAAATATTCGTGGAAGTCCAGGGAAGGTTTAAACGGTGAGAAAGTGGTAGATAGGTAGGCAGGGTAGTAGGTAGGTAGGTAGGGTAGTAGATAGGTAGGGTAGTAGGTAGGTAGGTAGGTAGGGTAGTAGGTAGGTAGGGTAGTAGGTAGGTAGGGTAGCAGGTAGGTAGGGTAGTAGGTAGGTAGGGTAGCAGGTAGGTAGGGTAGTAGGTAGGTAGGTAGGGTAGTAGGTAGGTAGTGTAGTAGGTAGGTAGGGTAGTAGGTAGGTAGGTAGGGTAGTAGGTAGGTAGGGTAGTAGGTAGGTAGGGTAGTAGGTAGGTAGGTAGGTAGGGTAGTAGTGTGAAAGGAAAACCGCGTGCAGATAATAAAGCCGTGTCTGGCTTGGAAATAATGATGAAGTTTAACGTTGGTTGTTAACCGACTGCTCTGCACTTTACGTCTTAATATTTCACTACTATATTGTTATTACAAAACTTTTACGACTACAGCCACGTCTTTTCTGGGTAAAAATGCTCATAGTGCATTGTGAGAAGATAAATCTATATATCTTTATAAAAGAAAGTCGTGTTAGTTACTCCATTTATAACCCAAGAACGGCTGGACCGATTTAGCTGAAAATTGGTAGGGAGGTAGCTAAGAACCAGGAGAAGGACATAGGATATTTTTTTTTTTTTAAAGTGTAGGTAGGGTAGTAGGTAGGTAGGGTAGCGGGTAGCAGGTAGGTAGAGTAGCAGGTAGGTAGGGTAGTAGGGTAGCAGGTAGGTAGGGTAGTAGGTAGGTAGGGTAGCAGGTAGGTAGGGTAGGAAAAAGAGCATTGCAACGCATGCCGGGAACAGCTAGTAGGTAAATAAAAAACGAACAATTTTTTTAAATAATTATTTTAATACTTCAATCAAGTGCCTAAGTACTTATCAAAACTAATAGCACAGAATAGATGATGTACCTAAATATTACCGTGACCTAAGCGTCTAACAAAATTATCAGTACAAAATCAGCTGATCGAAACGCGCCATAATATTTAGCGCACCGCAAGCGTCGAGGTCAATGCCCGCAATTGGTCAGCGAGCATCGCGCGGCCTTGCGTCCTCGTTGTTTATATGTCGGCTGCTTTAGTGGTTTTTTTTTTGTTTTACATACCTACTTAGATTTTTTCTAACCGTGACGGTTTCCGAAACAAAAGTTTTGGTTTTGTTTCATTTATGTTTTTGATATCGGTTACAAACCGATGATAAAATTTCGCTGTCTAAGTAATTACTTAAATATGATTCTATACAGTATGAGTTGGGCAGTCGTCGTTACAGGAAGTCAGTGGCCCAAAAAATCAGACAACCAGTCTTACCAAGTAGTATCGTATTAAGGCGGGACTCCACCAAAGCGGAGAGATGTGCCAAATTCGACCAATCACAGTTACATCTGGTCTTTCGCCCTTCCTGTGATTGGTCGAATTTGGCACCCTCAGTATTAACTGGTTTGTGGAGGTCAGCGGGCCTAAAGTGGCTGTTTTATGCGTCGTCGTATCCTCCTCAATAAATGGTACTTATTCGTAACAAAAGAAAAAATATGGGTCAAATATTTTTTGATAATCTAACTAACGGACTATTTTTTTTTTTCAGTTGACAAGCATTTTATTTTATTAAAATGTGCTGTTTATATGCAATATGATCGTGATTTATGAAACAGAGAAAAGACATCGAAGGACATCAAACCCTTAATTTTGTCAAACATTTGTTTGACAAAATTAAATCATCATAAAGCACCATAATTAGAATTTTGGAAAAAAATCACTTCCAAAATATTAGCCGAAAAAAATTGTCTAGAGTAGAAGCTCATTATCATTAGTATCAGGCCATTTAATTATTTATTTTGGAGAATTCTTATTTTTGATTTTGGGTCAAACGATTTCTTTCTTGATTTACAGTAATCATAGATTTTCACTTCAAATAATTTTCTAATTAAAAAATCAATGTGGTTAAAATCATGGTAATCATTGGGAAGAGTTATTTGAATTTTTTTCACTAAATCAGACAACAAATTGATTTTGTGTATTACGATAATGCTATCATTAAATAAATCAAGTATTTTTTTTACTAAATCATATAAAAAATCACTGGGAGATTTAAGACTTGGTGTGATCAAATTAGAATAAGTTTTGTTAATCAACAATAATTGTTTTTTATCAGTTAAATCAACTTCATTATTAATCAAAATACTTTTGCATGCATTACAATCAAAATGTTCTACACACATTTTGCCTAACCAGCCAGCAAAATACACAATGGAACAAGTTTCTAAAGTAATTTCGGATGGTGCCCCACCCGAAATTACATTCGGAACTTGAGTATTTTCTTTATCCGAGCCCTCAAGTTGGAGATCAGCTACAACTCTTGAGGGCTCGGCGCTCGATGGGCCAGCAATTGCTACTGCATCCTCCAATGATGCTGTTGATGATTGTGTATTTTGCTGCTGATTCTCGACCGGTGTAGACAAAAAGGTGTCTTGATCTGATTCACAATTAGTATTATCCAATTTAATCAAATTATTCAATAGATTGGACCGGAACATAGCTCTTAAGTTTCTAGATGTCGGGTTCCGATTACAACCACCTCTTATTCTAAAAATTCCAAATAAATTTTCAAGCACATCCTGATTTAACCGGTAAGTCATAATAAATCTGACCTCAGTGCCTTCAGAAAATTCTTCAGTGGAGAGCTGAAGTATAGCATTAATAGTTTGCAGTATTCCATCGAAGCAGGGAGGACGCGTGAATTTTGATTCATTATTTTTAATAATCTTTTTTTTTAAATCACTGAAGATCTCCAAACCCCTTATTAATGTTTTATTGACGTAAGAATTTCTATTTTTCGTTATTGCACATTTAAATGGATTTTTATCAAATTTATTTTTTGAATTGAGTGAATCAAACAAATTATTAATATTTTTTATAAAATCAGCCGTATGTTGTGCAGTATTACTCTTTAGCTCTCCACTTGCTAATACAGTCTCAATTGCTGCTGCTACTGAGTTGCTAAAAATTTGGGTTGCAAATTTAACTTTCATTTTTTGGAAATTATTAGGTTTTAAGTGCACTGGGGTCAGTTTTCGTAATGATTTGCTTTGATTATTTTTATCGATATTATAAACGTTGATTACATCATTGAATGAAATTTCATTACCATTTAAGTAGTAATTGTGCTCAAGCAAATTGTTTCTAATATTTTTAATCAAATGAGGTACATCGAAAATTGAATAAATTTTACGATCATCAATAAAAAAGAAAGGATCATCTTTGGTAGCTCCTAAGGATTTTATTGCTTTCTGATTTGTTGTAGCTTGATCACATATGATTACTTTTGGCAACAAACCACTTTCAAATAATTTGTTTATAATTTTTTTTATAATTGAAACTAATTTTTCAGCATTAACATTTTTGTGAGATAAAAAATATGCCAGAGGCATTTTCCAATTGGCATAAATGCCTCTGGCAACAAACACTAAAGCATATTTTGCTTCCTTAGGAGAACGCTCACCATCACCAAAATCTTCGAACCCTTCAATCAAATCATATTTTTTTGAATATTCCAAATCAGCCATTATACTCATTTCATCTAAACAAACACCACATGCCCTATAATTTATTGGTTGATCACAAAACTTTTTTTTTATATTTTGGAAAACATCCTCACTAACACCTGGCATACAACTGGATGATTGGAGCCAGTGTTGGATTGTAGTTGGTGATGCTAGCACTATGCCTGTATTTATTAAATGGTTATAGGCAGCAGGGGACTTATAATATAGGGACATGCAAAAATTTTTTTCTGCTTCACTCCACTGTCTTTTAGTTTTTTTTAATTGCATAATTGTCAAAGTTTTTGAAGCATTACTTTTGAAGTGATGTTTTTCTAAATTTATTATTGTATTAGTGCACATTCTCTTTTTCAGTCTGTTATATTTATTTTTTTGTTTTTTGATGATCTGGGAGGACATTTGAAGGCTCATTTTTAACCTCTTACACTTTGGAGTATCAGTTGATTTCCTTTTCTTTGGTGTATCAAAACATAGAGGTAGTCTCGTTTCACAGGGTTCTTCGACGTTTGGACTGTTACAAGTCAGTTGCCTCTTGTACACTTTGGTGGGAGTCAAAACTTTCAGTGGAGGTGAAATTTCTTGAGCTAAAAAAAACAGTTAAAAAGGTAAGCTAAACTCTGTTACAAATTATTGGCGAGCTGTACGAACAGTTTGTCATGCTTGCTTAGCATAGGGTAGTTGGCAAAGAAAAACTAATTAGTCCGTCAGATAGATTGCCAAAAAATATTGAACACATATTTTTCTTTTTCACGTAAACAAAAAATGAAGACGATATAGTGCTTTGAAAACTCGTGTGACGTCACAGGTTGGTTCATTTTTACCAGACTATGACGTCAAAAGCCTCCTCTCCATGGTCTTTGACAAGACTTATTTTCGTCAATTTTTATTAATTTAATAAAACAAAAACAATGTACTTATCCAATATTTTTTGATAATCTAATTGACGGACTAAACAGAATCATAAGTCAGTCAATTACCCTATTCTTAAAAACTTACACAGAATTCCCTTAAATGAGGGGGTAGGTACAATTGTGATTATCATAAAAATTACCTTGTGATGTTGATGGAAGTGGTGAATGTGGCGTCATGGCTGACAATTGTTCATGTTTGTAGTTTAGAGGCACTGCTGTTTTAAATAATCTTTTTCTTTTGCCAGTTTTATTTTGAATGAACTGATCTTCAAAATGTGCAATGCACAGGCATCTGTTTCGCAGTTCCTCATGGTTAAGGTGTGCTATCGTCATGTTTCCTAAAATCACAAACAATATGTTATGGCCACAATTTAAATGTAAATGGTTAAGCGGTCAGTGGGTCATCTTAGGGGCGGATTATTTTTCAGTTATCAACATTTTATAAAACTATTCAGAGTACCCATGGGTTATAGGCGTTGGTATTATATTATTATCTGTGGCTGTAGTTAGAAAATACTTTATTTTATTGAGCCTTTATCACACAATACGTTAATGTTACTCTATTTTTGATCACAATATGTTTTCATAGGCTAATTAGTTTTTCCAATGAATAGTTGAAACTGACAATCTGTGTATGCCTCTGTGTCATAAATGTTATTCGAATTTTACTTTTAGTATCTCAAAAGTAATTGTACTTAATATTTACGTAGTGAATACACTTACCACAATTGCTCAACCAAACTGCCAAAAGACTTGCGTGTCCAGTTGGAAACCGAAACATTGAAACATCTTTGGATGTATTGTTACAGTTTAAATATGAGCACTTGGTGGGAGGCATATTGAGTGCACTTTGTAAAATCCTAGGTAAACCAAAATCCGTTTTCACTAGCTTAGGTCGTCGTTTGTGCAAGATTTGTTGTTGTCCAGTATCCAGGGTCCAGGTCTAGTCGTAGGGGTGGGTTTCCAAAATCCGTAATTCAAAGCCAGGTCGGTTAGATGTAAACAAAAACGCATTCGAAGAAACAAGCAAACAATAAATTAGTCAACAACTGCAATGAGAGTCAGACGTAACCGAAACAGAATAACAGAAGTGAATTGACATTGACTGACATTGTCTGTCACTGACAGACACAGACAGTACTTGTAGAGCGTTTCGTTATACGTAGTTTCGGGTTCAGTAAAATGAGAAAAATATATAATTATTTACCTAAGAAATGTTAAAAGATTTGTTATATTTCTATACACAGTAATACATATGTTTTTTAATGTTTAAATTTAATTAAAATGAAACTACTAAACGTAAATTAGTTACGATTGTGATTTATTGTATGTGACAAATTGAGTAAAACGCCATCTATTGCAAACAGCTCTAAAGAAAATGATTTACAGATGGCTGACTTTTGACAACTTTATCAATCTATGGGTACGAATTGAAGTAAAAGTCCTCCTTTATCTTTTTTGTTGAAATAACGTGATATATGAGTGTAAATAGATAAATAAGCGTTAAACATGGAACTTTTGATTTTTGCAAATCTTATTTCGGCCGAAATCTACCGTTTAACGCATTTAAGCGATTGTTAATTTCATTACTGCTACCTATGCTGCCATCTATTGTGTTTTTTTCAAGACTAATTATAATTTGTTCGAGTTGAGTCCCCATGCCTAACGATACTTAACCAAAGCACAGATATTATAATACTTCGTACAGATACCCAATCCCATACAAAGAAATGACACCTCCCTAAGTCATCTTATTGCTCGTTTTATATTCTTTCCTCCATTATTTCAACAGATGGCAGCACCAGCGTCGCACTAATTGCCACAGACTGGAGTTTTACAACGCCATCTAGGAGTTCACGTTTCGTGTTATGTAGTTCCGGAACTTTCGGGTTCAGTAAAATGAGAAAAATATGTAATTATTTCGCTTAGAAATGTTAAAAGATGTGTTATATTTCTATAAGCAGTAATACATATGCTTTTTAATGGTTAAATTTAATTAAAATTATACAACAGTTACGATTATTGTATGTGGCAAATTGAGTAAAACGCCATCTATTGCAAACAGCTCTAGAGAAAATGATTTACAGATGGCTTACTTTTGACAACTTTATCAATCTATGGGTACGAATTGAAGTAAAAGTTCTCCTTTAACCTTTTTTGTTGAAATAACGTGATAAATGAGTGTAAATAGATAAATAAGCGTTAAACATGGAACTTTTGATTTTTGCAAAACTTATTTCGGCCGAAATCTACCGTATAACGCATTTAAGCGATTGTTAATTTCATTACTGCTACCTATGCTGCCATCTATTGTGTTTTTTTCAAGATTAATTATAATTTGTTCGAGTTGTGACCCCATGACCAAAGGGATAAAGGGTGATGGACAACTATCTCTGGATGGACTATTTAAAAATAGGTTTGAGTTTAAAAGTAGATGAGCGTTTCAAGCGAGATAGAACGGCGAGGCCATGGGACGGTTGCGCGAGCGAAGCGAGCGTGAATTTTTTTAAAATAATTTTATAAATTTTTTTCATTGGAAGGGAAGAGGTAAAAAAAGATATTGTCATGGGAAGGGAAGAGGATAAATTGAGAGGTGAGAAATTAATAATCGTCTAAAGAGGAGTTCTTGTTGCCATTGTACACATAAGTTAACATCACGCCTTTAATCCTCAAAGGGTTAGGCAGAGCTCCAGTGCCAGTCATGTTTTTAAGTCCCTTAAAATAGGGGGCGAACTTGATCCAACAACCGGGCACAAATCCAGACTCGTGGCTGCTTCTGAGAAATTCTTGATAGAATGGCCCAATAACACATTGTTCGCACTGGGAATCGAACCCGACGAGCAGTTTTTCAAGAGACTTAAGAGAGACATGTCTAGAAGAGCGGGCAGTTTATATATATAAAATTCTTACTCGTCTTGTGACGGCCCCGAGATCGCGTTGGAACCTGTGATGTACGCCAGTCGAGACGACATTGCACCCATGAAGCCTGTGGCTGCTTCGCTGATCCTATGATGAACACTACAAAAAAATAATGAGTGATTGTAAATACCTGTAATTAAGTTAAGTTTTGGTCGAAATAGACATTCAAAATAACGCTCCTACAGTAAAATCTGCTATTTTTTAATACAAATTTGAAGCATCTGTTTCTAATTACAGAATAATAGCTTTTTACTGAAAGCATATGCATATTTAGGTACACCGGTACCTACTTATAATATTAATTTTTTTTTTTTTTTTTTTCTGTTGTCTGTTTGTTCTGGTCAATCTCTGAAATGGTTGAACCAATTTTGACGGGACTTTTACTGGCAGATAGCTGCTGGCATATGGAGTAGCCGGGACGTATGGCAGTCTTAGACTGAAGTTCACTACGAATGATGAATTAAACTAAACGCGATCAGCCTATCTAAACCGCGTTCAAGACCCGTCAGTATCATAGTTTCTATGGAAAATTGATAGATCTTGAAAGCTGTTTGAATGTGCAGATTACGTTCAGTTCTATCGGAGAAACCTGTTGGAATAAAAATGTCTTAGAAGAAGTGTAAAGTGGGCGTTTTGAGAGCTGTCTTCCAAACTACTAAAAGTGCTGATTATATCCTTAACAGGTATCACAAACCTTGTCTTTATCCTCTTCTTATTTTCCTTAATGTCATTGTCGTCAACTAACGGCGGTTCACCTACTAATGTACTAGAGTTTTCAGATTCAGGCTCCCTATAACAACACACGGGGGGAGTTAGCACACCAAACAAAAAACATTGTATGGATGTTAAACATACGGTTAATGGTAATCAAAAAAAAGGAAATACAATTTTGGAATAAACTTTCAAAAATATCTAGATTACCTGGTAATTTGTTCCATTTATCTGTAAATACGTGCAATTTTAGTTGGACTACTGTATTTGTTCATAGAATTGCGATTAGTTTAAAACACTCTTGAGTGAAGTAACCATATTACTAATACAGACGCCACCACATTAAGTTACTACTATCTCTCAAATGCCTTTAAAATAGATTTTCAACTATATCACTAATGCAATAGGTCTAAGGTAGTTTGGCAAAATTTTACAGTTCCGGATAGCTGTATGTGGGCCACATCTGTACTCTTTTTAAAACCCTTTCATGCAGTATTTACATAAATTTTCACGAACACTAAGCTACATCGAAATGAATCCTAGATGTAATTGAGCCTTGAGCTATTGAAAATTGAACTCTTGGCGCAAAACTCAGCGTTGAAAATCCAATGGGAACCTTTTATTTCGGAAATCATTTAGATAGCTTATTGTTACAACACACGAAATAAAATTACGGCTATAATCTCCGAAGGGTTAGGCAGGGGTGTATCCAAGAGAACACCTCAGCTTTTTTTTATTTTTTTGGAGGGAGGGAAATCGTCAAATGACTCCTCCCGCTCTGGGCAGAGCAGTAGAAGTGTCAGACTTCTACTGACTAAAAACCACACATGTTCCTTCTTAGCCCTTTGTGCCGAGGCCGCGGTATCTCTTTCGAAAAACCTGCCTAGCTAATATTAATATGGTACCTGTGAGATTCTTCGTAAGCCTTCGGTGTGGGTTTGATGACAGGTATCCTCCGACCTTCGGAATCCGTGTCGCTGTCCAACACGTATCTCTCGAGGAAGTCGGATACGTACTTCTGAGATCTATCCTCCGGTGGCGTAGTACCTGGGTATAGAATAATATATAATGTTAATACCACACCTAACAGTCTTCTACGGACACCTTTATCATATTTGGGATCTAGGCATATTATATGATACGCCGCTATACGTAAAAGGTATTTGTACATAGAGTACCTATACGACACAAAGAGAAATAAACATATTTTTCCACCTCCTTCGTGTATGAGATCCAACAGACGGCTGTCACCAGCTGTCAGAACGATCTCTTTGTATTTAGTATTGAAGATAGTATTAGATCTCATAAGGCATACGCTAAGAGCTACTCTATATTATTCTGTATCCACCGAACTACTACATACCTAAGTAACCAATAAAAAAAAAGTTTTATGTTATTGTCACATACTATTTTTTTAAGTTGTTACTAACAAATATTATAGACCAAGTTTCAAATACAACATTACTCAATCTACATTTATCGATACTCTGCTGATATTCAAATAAAACTCACCCGAGTTGCAGCTATATGGTCCTTTAAATAAACGTGAAGTATACCCGAGTTCGCTTGCATATACCGGTGGAGGACGGGAAGGTTTGTGGGTGTCTGGTAAAAGGATAGGTTTATGGGTACTGGTCGTCATCTGCCTAGCCTTTTTCCAAGTATGTTGGGGTCCAGTTTCAAGTCTTACCGGTAGAAGATGAATACTAGTGGAGCGTGGAGAGGATACATGGAGTGACTGCCTATCTGCCCTCCACAAGACAGTGGAATTTTGAGTAGTCTTCTTTTTAAATAATTAGGCTTTTGCCTAGCAATGGGACAGTGCAGGTTAGGGGGCGTCCATAAATTACGTGAGGTGTTTTTTTTTAATTTTCTGTCCCTCTCTCCCCCCCTGGTGAGATTTTATTCAACCCCCTCCCCCATCCCCCAATCTCACGTGAGATTTTTCAAAATGTCGGTTTCTTACGTAAACGCGTTGGATTGTTATTGTAAAAAGAAAAAAAAATGTTCCTCGTGCTTTTCTTTACGACTAGTTAAGACTAGATCAATATTGCCGCGAGTTTAATTATTAGTGTAATAATTTAAAGCATGTACAATCTGGATTAAATGGACCAAAATAGTATATTTTTTTGTTTCAATCAGAAAATAAATTGCGTGATATTTGCCGAGAACCCCCTCTTTCCAACGTAAGATTAGATGAGATTTGACTCGGCCCCCTCCCCCCCTTAAACACCTCACGTAATTTATGGACGCCCCCTTAGACAAAAAAAAATTTGGCTAGTGCTCTTAACACTCACTGCCAAACAGTCTGCTGGCAGATCGTAATTTTTCGAGTAAAATACCTTATGCTGCACTGAATAAGTTTGGAAGGCGTAAGGGCGGCCGGTGGGCTCAGAACGGCTTGCTGGACTTGAAAATTCAATTAATTTGGTTGCAGTGAGAGTGTTATTGGGTATTCATTTGCAACAGTATACGTTTATTGACTGATGCAAATACACTAGAGAGCAATGAATCCGGGTCACTTAAAGAATGTTAAAAATCTCGGAAACTAAAAATGATAGGTTAATGCAATAAATTGTATTTAATAGACAATGTAATACTCCTTAAATGAAGGTATTAAAACTTCTTAGTTATTGTAAAGTTATATCATAAAAAAATCAAATTTGAAAAAGGGCCACTTTCGAAGATGGAACTACGTAATTACAGCATTTGGTTTTGCTTTTGTTTGTAATCTGTAATTTATGTGGGTACATAAACCATGTTGATAGTGCTCTATATTCATTATTCAAGCTGAAATTATGTCGCTTACGCCTGAAGAATGCACCAGAATACTTACAATGCTGGAAACCGGCCGGAGTCAGCGCGATACAGCCAGGACTGTCGGTGTCGCTGTCAACAGTACAAAGAGTTCTCCGACGTTACGAAGAAACCGGTTCTAACCTACGCAGACCAGGAACGGGCAGAACCAGGTGTACCACAGCACGAGTAGACCGATACTTGGTGAACACCATGCTTCGAAATCGCTTTCTCACAGGAACTGAACTCACAAATCAGTTTCGACGCCTCGGAGGAAGTAACCCAAGTGCATGGACAGTAAGACGTCGGCTTGCTGAATCTAACTTAAAACCCCTTAGACCTGCAAACGGCCCTAAACTAGAGCGTGGGCATCGTATTTCAAGACTAAGATATGCCCAGAGCCACGTAAATTGGAGTATTGAAGATTGGTCAAAAGTTATGTTCTCCGACGAATCAAAATTTATGCTCTACAAGCACGATGGAAGACACAGAGTGTATCGAAGACCAGGGGAAAGATTCAAGCAGCATGCATCGAAGAAAAAGTAGCCTACGGTGGTGGGTCTGTACTTGTGTGGGCCGGAATTTCTTCTGAAAGTCGCACAGAGCTGGTGATCATAGAAAACGGCTCTTTAACTAGCGAAAGATATGTGGAAGAAATCCTCAATGATCACGTTGGTTTATTTATGGTCAATTTAGGTGAGGATGCTATATTTATGCATGACAATGCCCGACCTCATACAGGTAGGATTGTGAATGACTACCTTCAAGAGATGAACATTACTCGTATGGAGTGGCCAGCGCGCAGCCCGGATATCAACCCGATCGAGCATGCTTGGGACGAGCTAGGCAGATGCGTAAAACAACGAAACCCTCCCCCAATCACGCTTCGTAAGCTCAAAATTGCTCTCACAGAGGAATGGGAGAATATTCCCCAAAATCGTATAAGGAACTTGGTGTACAGCATGCCAAACCGCGTAAACGCAGTAATGGAAGCACGAGGAGGCAATACGAAGTATTAAAATTCAAGAAAATCGTAATAAAGTTCAAAAATTTAATGTTTCCTATTTTTGTTTTAAGGAGAGATCAGCAGTTTTTTTCTTTATGTAATTTTGTGTTAATAAAATGTATGGTGACTCATATTTTTTTTACTTTCATTTAAGGAGTATTACATTGTCTATTAAATACAATTTATTGCATTAACCTATCATTTTTAGTTTCCGAGATTTTTAACATTCTTTAAGTGACCCGGATTCATTGCTCTCGAGTGTATGATACGATATGAGGTCCTCGTAACGACAATGGGTATTTTAAAAGTTTTAAGGGATATTGAAGGCTGTTGGATTTTCAACTCTCGCTGACCCGATAGTTTGAAATCCATCTCCACAGAAGATAGGGCAAAGTGGTTCGGGAAAAGTGGTGTTTGGTGGAAAAATGGATAGGACGCATTTGCCAAGACGGGAAAGGCTTACAGTATATAATACTAATGCCTAATGGACAATTTTGGTGTGACTAACCTGTGGCAGTATGTTCACTCTGCAGCGAGGCAGCACTGATGGTAGTGTCCGATGACTTCCGTCGCTCGCTGCCAGACTTGTGAGCCTGTAACTCCGCCAGGTCCGAAGGAGACACCTCCTCGAATGATGAAGGGCCTTCGCTTATACCTTCTGCGAATTAATTTTGTAAAGTTCATTACCTGACGAAATTTAAATAAAATTGAAGTTTCTGTTTCTAAAATAAATCTCCGAATTATCAAACAGAATCCAATTCAAATCATCATCATCAGCCTATAATGCTCTATTTGTTATTAGTTATAGGTATTAGTTATAGTTAGAATTAGGTAAATAATTAAGGCGCATTTATCGCATTGGGGGTTACCCTGTAATGGTAGATGTAAGTTGATAAATAAATAAATATAATCTACCACGCGGCCCAGTGCGGATTGGTAGGTAGATGTCACATGTCTTCAATTTTTTTGGTTCTAATATATGCCGGTTTCCTCACGATGTTTTCCTTCACCGTTTTGAGAGCAGTGTTTATGAAATAAATTACACAAAGTAATGCGCCTGACGGGGTTCGAACCCACGACTCACTGTTCGTAAGTCGGGGCCGCCACCACTTGGGCCACCACTGCTCCAATTCAAATAGGAAAGTTATATATTTTTTTTATAATATTTTCACTCGTTTTGTTGTCCTTGTGAAAATATTATCGCCGGCAACAGCTAGATATAAATATCTAAACTGTAATCAGCTGAAGTCAGTACATAATGAAGTGTAATTATTAACACTTGAAAAATAACAAAATGTATTTAGTACATCCATCTTACCTTGTGAAGGACTGACTCTAAGGAATCCGTTGCTATCGACTGGCGTTGTTGCGCTCGACACAATCTGGTTGTTCCCTCCATTCTGTTTGTCCTCTTTCCCCCCTTTACAACCACCACCGCCACAATTCGCGTTATTGGGACTGGCGTAGGCTGAAAAATATAGAAAGTATATCAGAATACGACTTGAATACGGTTGACCGATACTGCCTAGATCTGTCAAAGAGAATTTTGTAAAGTACTGGTATATTCAGCTGCATTTCGGATCGACTGTAAGCCAGCCTTCGATCAATAATGTACTAGATTCCCGATAAGCGCTTCAAAAACGGCCCGAAATGTAAGACCACAAACGTATTTGTGGTCTTATTTCAAATTAGTATGGTCCAATCATAGCCAAAATACCGCAGTATGCGTTCAAAAACTGCGTAAATAACCACCGCAACACCAAGGTTTTGGAAGGAATATCTTTTTTCGGTAATTTAATATCATTATGTGCTTTTTCATAATATTTAAACATAATTAACCTGTAAATATAATTAAATCAGCGAATATTATAATTGTTTGGCCAATGTTTGCTACAACGCACCAACTATTGTATCATGTTCTTGAACAGGGAACGCTAGTTCCGCAATAGAATAAGCACGACATTGTACACAAAATGCTTTTAACCGTATTGCTTAGAGTTTAAGTTTCATTTTAGAATGAATATTTTTGTACTGATGACTTTTTACTTTGGAGCGACATTTAAAATGTTTTGCTTCTAATCTTTCTCCGATGAAAGGGCTTAAATAAATATACTTTACAATGATAATTAAACGTTATGTTTAAGTGTTAAGGTTTATAATCATCTGAAGTTGTTAATAATATTGAACTTTTTTCTAAGATGTTATGTAGATGTTTACGTGTGTGCAAACGTGGCCACTTGAGCGACTTAGTTTTGTTCCTGATGCTTAATCCAGTACTATTATTGATCGAAGAAGCCAGCAGTACGACGACGGCCGAACATATTTGGGTAAAGGCAAAGCATAATAATATGATGAAAGAGCAATTTGGGTTAAGTCGTTGGGGGTTATTTGTTTTAACTTTTACCGCTATACAGCGGTGATTGTTTGTCTCATTTTGAGTGGAGAGTGACTAATCGGAGCACAGACAAAAGGAAACACCAGAGCAGCTGAAAGAAAGCAAAACTAATATACTAGCTTTCCTCTCCGTTAAAATAACGAAGACGAAAACTCCGCTCTTGACCTCGTCTGTTGGAAAGCGAAAGTCCTAGGGTACGAGATATTTTCAGAGACATACGTGGACACGAGGTATAGTCTGTACCCAGTATTATCAGACACCTTTTCTTTTTGGAGGGTGCTCTGGGCGAAGTGGAAGGGAGTGTCAGACTTCTACTGACTAAAAACCACCCATGTTCCTTCTTAGCCCTTTGTGTACGGGCCGTAGTATCTTTTTCGAACAACCCGCGGCCCCGGGAAGATTATCTGATCCCTCGTTTAAATACGAAGCGGTCAACTGGTCGGGAGAAGAGAGGGTCAATGCTGGGTACAGACTGTTCCTACAATATAAAGACAGCTGGACACAAACATACCTTTCAGACACCTCATCATGAACCCAAAAGGCAGTACAGGGTCCATCAAACACAGCAACCTGGCAGGACTGGGCACGAAGCTGATCATCAGGGGCGCGTATGCTAAGAACATGCCTTCTGGTCTTCGTAGCCCTGTGGTTAATATCTTGAGAGTGCATGCGGCTACTAGGTTCGCCCCCGCCGAGTCTCCCGCGAATACTATTCGTTTACCTGGAATGTTAAAAAAGACTTTTGTGACATGGGTTGTTTTATAAAAATCGAAGTTAACTTTGACGACTTCGAATGAAATTTTTAGACCGCTTTCACATTAGGACGTTAGCAGCGCGACAGTCGCGCGACTATAAACAAATACGGCTGTTCTTATAAAATGTAAAGGAATGTGCTTCTGCCGCGCGACTGTCGCGCTGTTAACGTCCTAATGTGAAAGCAGCCTTACTGTCTTTTAGGTGTCATGCATAGTTACACAAATCCAGACTCCGGGGATGCTACTGAAAAATTCCTGATGGAAAAACTCAATACCACTTTATCCGGCCTGGGAATCGAACCCAAGACCGACAAGGCAGACAGAAACGTTGTCAAATATTTATTTCCTTAAATGACTAAAAATAAACAGCCGTACCTTTACACTATTTGATATTGACGATCATACAAGACCACGGTACCTTAAGAAAACAGAAGAAGACACTCACCAGTAGTACCAATCTCCTTAAAATGCGTCAACATCCAGCAATACGCGTAGAACACCTCCTCCAAAGCCCTCGGGAAGGGAGCCTGGGGCGCTAAACTGTAGTCTACCGACAGAATGGGCACGTTCAGCTTAGCGGCCCACTCCCGTAAGTACGTCTCATGAGACTTGGAGCTTTGGGCCACGAAACCTCCGCCGTGGCAGTGGAAGAGTACGCCGTCGGACGGTGGGAGGGATGAGGATCCTTCACCTGCCTGAATTGAGGAGAAACGATGTAGGGTGCTGATTTTAAGAGATACAGGTCTTTTGTATCTAATAGGTAATGGGCCCGCGTGGTGGAGTTTAGCCCACTCCCTCTCATAGAGAGGAGGTCTGTGTCCCAGCAGTGGGAACATTATAGGCTCTAATGCTTATGTTAGGTTATTAATATGGGTCCTGACGAATCTTTGTAAAGGAGGACAAATTAATATGGTAACAGTTTAAGCGGATTTTCGATGCATATCATTTTTGTATTGCAACTTGCCGTCAAATTGAAGCACTTTTAGGGATAACAGGACAATGAGAACAGGGTAAAACTACGTAACCTAATTATTAAGGCTAAGAACGTCGAAACAGACTACCGTATTATAAAGTTGACCCTAACTGGTCCAGTCATTTGACGCTAGCAAAACACTAGTATGCAAAAAGGGGGTTCCTACAATAAATACTATAATGGAGAATGACTGATAATTTCTCTAATTTCTACCAGATAATACCTACCTTAAAATAACATAAGAATCATATTATTTACCTTGATCTCTGGGGGAAGCTGCAGTGGTTGTGAAAGACTTTTAGATTACAATTTAAATAAGCTAGAGATAGTACTTTAGATCGAAACACTGTTTCGATCAAGTAATTCTTATTCTTTATATTGCACACAAAATAAGTATACATATAAATTGTAATGATAACTCATGTGCAATAGCGAGCTTAACTCGGAATTGGGTAGCAATTACACAAATGATAAAAAAAATAGCGGTAATGTGCCGAGCACAAACTAAACGATAACTAGCTGATATTTTTTTTGCAATTTTTTATAGCGCTGCTCTTTGAATAAAATGCTAAACGAATCTATGGCCATTCCTAAATTTCGGCTGCAATTTTTGTATAGTGCTCTTTGATATTCTTATTTAGTTAAAGTATTTTTGATACAGATCATACAAAAATGTAACTTACCATGCCAATTCTTTTATTCGCACTTATAAGTCTAACATTCAACCCTTGTAATCCTATATGTACAGAGGGTGGCAGTACTGTGAGCTCCTTGCCCTCAATCGTGGTCACCACGATGGGTTCCGGTGGGATCGTTATGAGCTTGTTCACTGCTACTGGTGTTGACATTAGGCTGGGCACCCTCTTCATTATCTCTGGAAAGATTTAAAAAAATATTTATGATTAAAGGAAAATACTTTATTATTTGACAACATGGAGTAACTCGTGGCTTAACAGTAGCAGCTGCATGTATCGATTTTAAGGTAACGCTTGTGGATGTCCCTAGGTAAGTGGATTCAGGATTTCTGGCCAGAATGTCATTTGCAGATTTTTGAGAGTCGTTAAGTATTAGAAGCCCGAAAAACAAGGGCCCGACACAAAGTCTTTCCACCACCTTATTGGTTTTGTTTCTGCACAGAATTCTTGTAACTCGATCATATGGCAGTTTCATAGTGCATGATCCCACTTTTTTATTGTAAAATATCAATCAGAACAGTTGCAGGCGGACAGACGGGACCACCCAAAGCCAACACTTGAGCATCGAACCGTGATGTGAATTGATTAGTTTTTAATCTTGTCATCTGTCGTCGGCTCAAAAGATTATTTGATGTACGCTCTGATGCTTATGTAAAATTATTTACTTAAATGAATACAAGAAAGTGGATAAGGCGATTATGACTGTGAAACTAACTTGAGACCGGTATTTAATTTAATTAACTCGAAATGTTAATTTCTCGGCGACTTCTCGAAATCACGTTAAGTAATTCGTCCCTTCTATCTTAAGTAGATGTTTAACAGTCGTTATTCCAGGTGTCAGAAATGCTGACAACCAGTCTTGCCAGTCTGCCTAAATAATAGCATTCAGCTGCATTTGCATTTGGGGCTACCACGAGGGCGTGGTGTAAACGTGTCTGATTAGACTGAACTGAAAGCCGTTTTGAACTTAGTTGGGGAAAGGGCAGATGATGTTTATTTCTTGGTTAACGATTTCAGACTCAAAACTTTAGTGATAGGACTTTAGAGCGAAAATTGCAACGTTAATATTTGCCATATTATTCAAATACTTATAAACATGTTTTGTTTTGAAACATAACGCCTAGGCTTGCTTGTTTTCCCTACGCTGCATTGCGCTAAGATTAACTTCCAACACGTACGTGAAACCAAGGAGATTTTACGCGGAAAATCACGTTTGATACGTTACAAGAGTATAAACAGATGTTTAATAATATAAAATAGGCAATGCGTGAAACAGCACGACCACAGCATGCTGCCATGATAAAATGCTTCATTCTTATGATTTTATAGTGACGATTATGGTACGGGGTGTTATGTTTATTATTCATGGTATGGAGATACTTTACGAATATAGAAGAAACCCGGTTGTGTAAAATAATGATTTATTTATTTATTTATTTATTTAAACTTCATGTACAATAGTGGTACAAAGGCGGACTTAATGCCACAAGGCATTCTCTACCAGTCAACCTTAGGGTCAAATAAGACAGCACTGTGGTAGAGTACAAAAAAAATAAAAAAAAAATAATAATAAGGAGACAACTATTTTGTTATATAAATTGATATGCATAAATAGGTACATACTAATACATATTATTATAGATACAGACAGAATATAATAAACTAATATATATAATGATTGCCAGTATACTGGCCAATGTTTGATAAAAAAGTGCCAAGCGATTATGAATCATATGCGATGCAATTACAGTAACCTTGACCTACTCTGCAAGAGGTTATGGTGTGGGTCTTGGTCTAACTCTCCATAAAGTGCCCACCATAGTTAGTGACTACAGTATTTTATTTTGGATCAAAAGTAAACAGCCATATAAAGCAACAAATTAGGCTGAAAAAATCAATAATTTTTAAAAGTCCAAAATTAAGTATATAAGACTATCCCCAAACAAAACCATTGCCCTTCCTTTTGGCTTCGCGGTAGTCGAGAAAAAACACCAGCGTTTCAACAGTTTCTAGTGTTTTAACTAGCAAGAAATTGTTGCGAAAAAGTTCTCAGCAACACCTCATTAAACATTGTATTAAAAAAAATCGTCATAATTAAGAAATGACCGATCATTCTGTTATCTTAAGATTAGGCAATATGCTTTGGTTGATTGACTTATATATTTATCTACTTTATACAGACATCCGTGTTAGGTCGATATGATAATGAGTTAATTAGCAGTCTTAATTACTACTCACTTAGCGCGTTGTGTCAAAGTATAAACGTGTAGAATAGGTGATTAATATCAACACTTGTAAAAATAAAATAAGAAAGATAAATAAAATAAAGGAAGACCAAAGATACGATGGATGACCTATGTCAAGGATGATATGGCTAGAAAGGAGGTGACTGCTGAGATGACGAGAAATAAAGAAGTATTGAAGAAGAAGACATGTTGCGCCGACACCAAATAGATTGGGATAAGGGCAGGAGAATGATGGCTTTAAAAATTAAGGAAGATACATTTTAACCAAAATAATTCAGAGGCTTTAAGCACACATTGGCCGCGGATTTTAGTACGAGATGACGTGGCCTCGGCACAAGGGCAAAGAAGGAACATGGGTTCGGTTTTTAGTCAGTAGAAGTCTGACACTCCCCTTCGCTCTGCCCAAGAGCGGGGGGGTCATTTGATGATTTTCCACCCACCAAAAAAAAAAAAAGCTTTAAGCACATATTACATTACATTCGATTCGGTAGAATGTATTTGTTAAAGAACAAAGCTGACCTCAAGCAAAACTCCACACTTTCGGCGTTATTCTACTCATGCCGATCTGTACAGTTCGGCATTTACCATCGCTGACTCATGTTCGGGTCGACGCGGTACAATTCGAGTCAAGCCGAGAGGCTTATACCCAAACCTGCTGTGAATTCAGTCTAGTGACCAATTTCCTGTAGCTACAACGGTTAACAGGTTAACTGTTTCCTGCCTTTACCGGCCCCACTTCAGAACTTATTATGTTTTAGTGTGAAAGTGAAGGGAATTCGCCAAATGACTCCTCCAGCTCTGAGCGAAGCGGAAGAGTGCCAGACTTCTGCAGACTAAAAACCACACGGGTTCCTTCTTAGCCCTTTGTGTTCCGGGGCCGTGGTATCTCTCTCGAACTGTCAGGCAGCCACTTCAAAACTCATCCTGGATATTTGATTTTGCCGCCCTACTATACCTAACGCATCATGCATATAACTAGCATTTGTTTAACTTCCGTAAACTTATATACATACTAGCTGTTGCCCGCGACTTCGTTCGAAAGCAAATATTGATGTGTATGTATGTGTGGGACTGCCTCTGGATGTACAATGCCAAATCGAACGACAAATGTCAATCGAAGCGATTATATTCCCTTAAACTGGCCCTGTCGTAAAATCTGTTCCCACACTACATGTCTTAACTATATTCTATCTCTCTACCAAGTTTCGGCTCCAAAAAGCCAAGGGTTTCATTTATATATTTGCAGGAGCCCTTAGTCCAGGTCGTCACAAAAAAAATTGTTAGCTAATAGACTTGCTAAATTTCAGGCCAGTAGTACAAAAATCAAACTTGCATACAAACTCGCGAGAGCCTTTAGAGCTCCCTAATCCGACTCTGAACCAAAATCTGTTCTTAGCAAACTTCTACTCATCATAAACTACGTCCCCACCAAAATTCAAGGCTGTTGCACAAAAAATGAAGGACTTCCAGACAAACTTGTGAGAGAGCCTTTAGACCTCCCTAATCTGACCCTAATGCGAAATCTGTTCTTAGCAAACTCCTACTCACCATAAACTCCGTCCCTGAAAAAAATCAATATTGTTGCACAAAAAATGAAAGACTTTCAGACAAACTTGTGAAAGCCTTTAGACCATCCTAATCCGGGCCTGTCGCAAAACTAATTCATAGCAGATGTTTACTGACTATAAACTACGTCTGTGCCCAAAATCAAGATTGTAGCAGAAAAAAAAATTAAGGACTTTTATACAAACTTGCGAGGGCTCATAGACCACCCTAATCCAGCCCTGTCGCAAAATTAATTTATAGCAGACGTCTACTGACTATAAACTCCGTCCCTGAAAAAAATCAATATTGTTGCACAAAAAATGAAAGACTTTCAGACAAACTTGTGAAAGCCTTTAGACCACCCTAATCCAGCCCTGTCGCAAAATTAATTTATACCAGACGTCTACTGACTATAAACTACGTCTCTGCCAAAAATCTAGATTGTAGCACAAAAAATGAAGGACTTTCATACAAACTTGCGAGGTTCCTTAGACCACCCTAATCCGACCCTGTCGCATAATCCGTTCTTAGCGTACGTCTACTAACTATAAACTACCTCCCTGCCAAAAATCAACTTTATACGTCCAGCGGTTTTCGTGATGAATCAGTGAGTGACCTTTCGCTTTTATAGACATAGATTTCATACACGTGCTTCACATAAAATGATATCGATAATGACATTCAATGAAGTAATGTTCACTTCAATTGAACTTAAGATATGATTTCTTTATCAGTAGCCTTGAACTCTGCCCTACTAAACTCAATCATTTGAAAAGTTGCCTAATTCTTTTGCAAGTAGACAAATGACGCGGTAAATGTTGGATCCGGGTAAAAGTATTATTGGGTTTTTAACAGAGATCCGGTCCCCGGTTGCTGGCATTAAGCTGGCTACCTTTTACTTCGGATTTTAACATAACTTGAGTACGCCTGTGCCCCTGAAACCCCTGAGGGATTATATGCGTGACGCTATGATTATGATAAAAATATTATAATAGTGTCTTTAAAACATTTGTTTTTATTTTTTTTAATTGAATAGATTACCGAACTGATGTCATAAGATAGAACGAGTAATGCGAGGTGTTGAATGCATCTGATTTGCGTCAAATCAAAAATCAAATCAAAAATGTTTATTTGCAGAAAAATACATAAAAGTTACAAGGAAAGATCTTATATCCTAAGAAGTCACTGTATTCTGCCTGCAAGCAAGCGTGCAAATTATTTACTTTTATGTCATTATTATCAAATTAACATGCCATTAATATCATTATTCAATTATTATAAAATCAATTATTCATTCGTAATTCATCATTAACATTATTTTTTAAATTCCATAAATTCCTTAATACTATAGAAACAATTATTTTGTAGCCACACAGTCAATTTTTTTTTAAATAAATTACCCTGCAACAATTTTAATTCATTCGGAATGTTATTATAAATCAGAATACACAAGTTAAACACATTTTTTTTATAAATATCTTTATGACTAGGGGGCTGATACAATAGGTTGCGAAACTTAACCCTTTTTTGTCTTGGAAGAACTTCACTACGTTGTTTAAAGTAATGCATGTGATTCTTGGTAAAAATGCAAATCTCTCTTATATACAAACAGGGTAGTGGAAGAATCTTACATTTTTGGAAAAGAGGTTTACAACTATCCAAGAACCATGCCTTATTTATAACCCGGATGCAACGTTTTTGGAGCTTGAAAACTCTGTCTGCATCGGTCGAGTTGCCCCACATTATAATTCCATAGCTTAGGACAGATGACACATAACCGTGATACGCCGAAAGAGCCGCTTCTACAGATACATTTTGCCTTAACTTTTTTAACGCAAATACGAACCTATTAAGTTTCTGACAAATATGTTCCACATGGCATTTCCAATTTAAATATTTATCTACGTTAAGTCCTAAAAATTTTAATTCATCTACTTGATGTACTTTTTCGCCTTTGCAAATAATGTCAAAAGATAATTGTTTAGTATTATATGAGTTAAATTGTATTAATTTCGTCTTATTAATGTTAATATTCAAATTATTACTTTCCATCCAATTTATTATATCTGATAGGGTCTTTTCGGTGACTGATTTGTAGTCTTTTTTATCCTGACATTTTATAATAACTGTTGTATCATCTGCAAAAAGGATACATTTCTGCAAAGTGGCCTCCGGAAGATCATTTATAAATAGCAAAAAAAGTAAAGGGCCGAGAATGCTACCCTGAGGTACACCACACTTATTTATTATTGCTCTTGATGTAAATTTTTGTTTAATATATATTTTATCTGTTTTTTTTACAACTTTGGATATCTCAGTACACTGTTTCCTGTTTTTTAGGTAGCTAAATAACCACTCATGTGCTTTTCCCCTTATGCCGTAGAAGTCTAGTTTATTTAAGAGCTTCGAATGATTCACAAAATCAAAGGCTTTGCTCATATCTAAAAATAGACACACCGGTGGATTGCCATTGTTTATGCTTTCTGTTACAAGTCTCATCAAGTTAAAAATTGCAAGAGCAGTCGAACTACCTTTACGGAAACCAAACTGCTCTTTACATAAAATGTTATGTGTACTGAGAAAATTATTTAACCTGACAAGCATTGCCTTTTCAAAGATTTTGGACATAATGGGTACTACACTGATAGGACGATAGCTATTAGGGTCAGACTTATTTCCCGTTTTAAAAAGTGGTTTCACGATAGACATTTTTAACTGCTCAGGAAATACACCTTCCAAAAAAGACAAATTTATTAGATGCGCGATTGGATGGCATATAAAAGTAGCACACGCTTTCAAAACTTGAGTGGTGATGTCATCATATCCACTCGTCTTGGTATTATTTAGGGACATTATAATTTTATATACTTCTATTGCATCTACTGGGTTCAGGAAAATAGTATTTAAATTTTTGTTATTTTGATTTAGCTTAACATTATTAGAATTAATTGGCTGATTGGATGTCAAATTTATAAAATAATCATTAAATATATTTGAGATGTCTAATGGATTGTTATATGTCATATTATTTAAATTTATTTCATCAATGTCATTTTTAAATAAGTCATTATTATTTAAAGTTGAAGAAATAGCATTCCAAGTAGCTTTACATTTATTTTTATGTTTTTGTATACGCCTTGTCATTATAATTTTATGAGCTTTTTGTGCACATCGTTTAAACATATGAGTATATAGTTTATAAATCAGCTGTTGTGCAAAACATTATAACTTCCTCGCAATGTCGAGGCCATGTTTTAATTGTAAACATTCTCGGTTGCAGTCTTCCGAATGTAGATAATATTCCACACATATTATCAAAGAGATAGGCAGTCGCTCCTTGTGACATACTGGTATTCAGCTGCTTCCGGTTAGACTTGGATGTCGACTCCACAAAAGTCGCGAAAAGGTTAGGCAGATCAACAAATTGTATCATTATCTGCCTAGTAGTATAATATTTTGATTTTGATCCGGCCCAGCTTAACTTATCGAATCGAAGCGTTTGTGATTAATTTCGATAAGTCGTAATCTGTCTTTTTTGGCATTACGAAAGTGAGCGAGATAGACATCATGACTTTCCGAATGGAATCGAAGCGTTTGTGAAAATACTGGGCCTGATCCCCATTTTACATGATACGACCGAGCTAGCCTATCAGTCACTAGGTAACGTTGCACTTTGGCACTTCTGTCTGACTAACGACTGTCTTGATCTTGAAATGATAAGATCAATGAAGAGAATAATTACTATCAATTGGTTCCGCTAGATACCGGAGCAACAATTTTAGAAGTTCATTAAAATCAATTGAGGAAAAGTCTGTTAAGTGTGAGTAAGCGACGCTTGCGTATTGTCAGGTTAGCGATTTCATTTCTTATTTTATATTTAACCCATTTATAACGACCGATCTCGATCGTTATATTCGTTATAATGATCAAAAAAATATTGGGGGGATACCCACAATTTAAAAATAATAGGTTTAAAATAATATATTCCCCCAGTATTTTTTTAGGTTAAAGGTTTGGATAGCCAGTAGTAATTTTGGAGAAATAGAAATAAAAATCTGTCACAGAGCATATGATGGCTGTGACTATGACCCAGAGGTAATGCGTTTCTCATCCTTGGTTACATTCCCATACGAAATTAAATTACGGAGTGTGTAACTTTTGGTTCATCCCACGATTTGAGTGTATCCATGGTTAGTTCTACGACGTTTGAAAAAAAAGTATCAAAAATATCAACATACCACTTTCAGCTAAAAACCAAAACGCCTTGCAGAACTCGATGTTCGCTGACTGTGAGATGTTAACAATCCTCCTTGCTCTCATCTCAGGGTCAATGAGGTACTGTCCGCCAGTCCACACAGAACTGATCAGGTTGCCGTGGCAATAGTACGCTTCTGAGAATCCCGCCATACATATTGATATGCCTTTCAGTATTCCACGCATCGACGGTAAGAACTGGAATAGAATTTTAAGATTAGGGTAAATGTTGCTTTGAAGGTAGTGTGACTAGGTCTAGGCTGTCGGAAAATGCACTTTAAGGGCAGGCAGCAGGCTCTAGGTTGTATAGTGACCTCGTAACCAGTTGTCCTATTGATGACCTTAGGTACAGGTAAAACAATCACCATATTCTTGATTTGTGTAAAAGAAAATGTAGAGTTCAAACTGATTTTGACAACTGCAGTTTCATAAGCTGATCTCACTTTTAGTGCACGCATTAAAATAATTGCATTGTTCAGTCAATGCACGCATTAGAATATGTCTCTATACTAATTTGTGAAAGGTATGCAAATAACCCTGTCACAAAGGATAAAGACTAACCAGACCAACCGTGAAGATACGATACAATCGTTCCATAATAGACCACATCCATCGCTTTCCATCAGGCGTGATCGAGGTCAAGACCAGACACACTTTGTAGTAAAAAAAATATGGGGAAGCAAAAAGGAACAATAAAAAGTGACAGCTTCAAGTAAACACCTATAAAGACGAGATTATTCCGAACTTTGCTTCTCCATAATTAACAAGACTATTCCAACTTGGTTGCAATTCATAGCTATTAATTGGACTTCAGACTTTAGCTGATTCGCGATTGGCTCTTGACCAAAGTTGTGGCAAAAAGGCCACATTTTACATTCTTAGACTACTTCTTCCAAACAACATAATACGACTAGTCTACTTTTATTTATGTATGGCATGCTTGACTCGTTAATGGGAATAGAGGAGAGATACAAAAGTACGTAAGTAAGTGTATTGACTTACAAAAAAAAAAACTTGAACTTGTCATTTTACTGGGAAGTTTGTTCCGTCACTTTTACGGCTCAGCTAAAACACTAGGAAGTCGCGAACGCTAGGCTTTTTAGAAAACAATCTTATGTAACTTCGAAGTTTAAAAAGGGGTGATTTGTGTATCATCTCTTTTTGAACTTCAAAGATAAATGACTTGAATAAATAAAGGGGATAGAACCGATGTGGCATATCAACCTGTCCGCCATTTTGTTTTTTTTTCGAAATCGCGGCCCACGATGAAAGTGGTATGTATGGATAGAGGACATATAGACGAACAAAAAATGTCAAGTAACACGGTACCTAAAGTGTCACGTTACCGAGATATTTAAAGTTAAAGATCGACAAATAAGTACAACGACAATCATTAAATAATTATTTTTTTAAATAGCCTTTTTACGTGTATATGCGCTAAATTGTATCCAAATAATAGTTCCCAGGTTGATTATTATTATACGCACAATAAAATAGCTTCGCATCGCAATGAAACGCTATGTTATGTCAAAAATAGTTTTCTCGTGCTCCTAGTAGTATGTTATGTACCTACTCTCTTTCAGTAACCAGTAATAATAATAATAAACGCCTATAGACACGTAAAAGGTCTAATTTTTACCTTCAAATATCTCGGTAACGTGACACTTTGGGTACCGTGTTACTAGGCATTTTTTGTTCGTCTATATGTCCTCTATCCATACATACCACTTTCATTGTGGGCCGCGATTTCCGCGATCCATTTGACATGAAATATTTTAAATTTTTATTACTTTGACCAGATTGACATTGTCTAATTATTATTTTTTACCCGACTACGGCAAAGCCAAAGGATTTTTGTATTTAACTGACTACTGACTCAATTACTTATTGTTTCATTGGCATATTTTATATCCGTTTCCGTGACATTATTGATAATATTTTAATTCTGTTTTACTTTGGCCAAATTGACATTTTTATATTTTTATTGTATGAATTCCATTACCATGCCACTTATTTCCAATATTATATAACTTGTAAACCTAATATTTGCATGCCTATGTGAAGGTAAAATATGGAGAACTTTATTATAAAAAATAACATCTATGTACATTACCCATGTTTGCAAAGAAATAAATTGATTTGATTTCGAAAAAAAATCAAAATGGCGGTGGGTCGATATGCCAGCTCCCATACAAAAAAGTTCAAACCCCTTTTCATTGTGGTTTTGTAGCCATTTCATTTGGTTTATACAGAATGACAGCAATGATTCGAATAAAATGCCAATTTAAATTGATAGTCAATTTGCTAAACAATCCCCGATCGTTTTTCAATTTGTACTTACTTGAAATCCGAGACACCGGCCATAGAAACAATACTGATTGATGGTGTCTGCCTGTGCGAACAACTCCTCTGGAGTATGAGGTTCCGTTGGGAACAGCTCGCCTGGCGGTGCCCATGATAACAGCGTGTGTAGATGATGCAGACATGTTCCTAAGGACGCTAGCAGCTGCCCACAGGATTCTATTTCCCTAAAACATGAAAATGATCATTAATTTTTTTTTTTCGTAAATATAATGAATGGTGAGATGCATCGGGCGTATCGTTGCTAGTACAAACGGTGATACATCGGGGCATCGGGCGATATACACTTCCACGTACAGTCGGTACAGTAACGCATCATCGGATATGGTTATAATAAATGTGTGTGGGTGCTGTGGGTGATATTTAATTGTCTGCTTTGGCGTTACGCGATAAGCAGCGTATCTCCGTCAGATATGTGTCGAGTGTCGACCCTAGGTAAAATGAGCTTCCAACAAGACTTCAAGAAACTTCACAAGTGCATTTGTTTTCCCACAAACTCATTTGTTTATTTCCCTTCGCCGCATAAATACTGCAGTCGTGACGTCAGAGAATCTGATGGACTACCTCTGGAGAATCCAGTAGCCGGTAGCGGAATGTATTTTGCAAGTTAATAACATAGCGCACACTAATCTGCTAATCGTTTGAACAGCTACGTCAACAATGTCTATCGAATTATAATCGATGATCAGAATGGCTATCATTATGCTCGTGCGCACACAAATCATAATAAACAAACAGAGACTAGGAATAACATTTGTAGTTATTAAGATGTCTTCGCGTTCTTGGTTATATCGATAATATGCAATTTTCACAAAATCGATGTGCTGTTAAAAATGCGCTTTGTTCATTGTTGATATCTCACGAGTTTTAATTCATACGAGTATACAAGTGAATATTGAAATGTTTTCATGTCTATCGTGATAGAAGATTTAAGTAATGTAGGTATTATGTTGAAATTGAACAAAAAAAACACAAAAGCAAGGAAATAAGTAGGTTTTTTAACTAATGATAGTTGTGTTCCAAAAACGTAAAAATTAAATCATCAATTTAAAACAAGATTATAAAGAGGTTGTTGTCTCGTGCTAAAAACGTATTATTCTTGCAAGTTGGCATCAGTATTCATGAACAATACACATGTGACAATACGAAGAAGAAATATCTGTACGAGTTTAGTTAGCCAAATCGATCGTAATTTTTCTTGTGGACAAAACAATGCAGTTACTAATATTATTGACTCATAGCAATACATTATTTTTTTCCCTACGAATACGAATTCCACACTCATTGTTCGTAGGCGAGACTTGAGCGTGAGGTGATGGTTCGGATCCCTCACAGGTCCGGCAGTGTTTATGGTTATTTTAATGTGTATTAAATACACCTCTGCGGCTCTGCCTAACCCTTCAATAATTACAGGCGTGATGTTGTACTATGAATAAATATTTAGTTATACTAGCTTTTGCCAGCGGCTTCGCCCGCGTGGATGTCGGAAAATATCAAAAATTACGATTTTTCATACAAACTTTCATCCCCTATTTAACTCCTTTAGGGGTTGAATTACGAAAAATCCTTTCTTATTCCTTGTCTACATTATAAAGGCAACCTCTGTGCAAAATTTTAGCATTCTAGGTCTAAGGGTTTGGGCTGGAGTGCTGGACGTTGATGAGTCAGTCAGTCAGGACTTCTCTTTATACTATATAAAGCTAAATTACCACTCACTCACTGACTCACTGACATAATTGTTCTCCCAGATGGTGGATGGGGAGGTGGGTATATTTTGACAGATTTGTAAACAAGTAACTCTCGTGAGTATGGGAAAAGTGCCAAACCTCCCCTTTTTGCCCCCCCTCCTCCCCCTCCCTATCGTATCTCGGAAACTAAGAGACCCGTATTTTTTTTTTATTACGGATTCGTATAGAGGAGGCTCGGGGAAGTAAAAACCATTTTTCAAATTTGACCCCCTTGCCCCCCTTCACCCCCCACTAGGCGGATCTCGGAAGTTAACAGACTTGGAACGATTTTTTTTTTCAGATTCATATAGAGGAGGCTCGGGGAAGTAAAAACCATTTTTTAAATTTGACCCCCTTGCCCCCCTTCACCCCCCCTTTAGGCGGAACTCAAAAGTTAAGAGACTTGGAACGATTTTTTTTTCAGATTCATATAGAGGGGCATTGCGTTAGTCGAAATCATTTTTAGAAACTCCCCCTTATCCCCCCCTTCACCCCCCCCCTCTTCATCTCTTTTTTTACTCCTGAAAAAATTTTTGATTCTTACCTAAATCTATTTGAGGGGCGTTGAAATTTGTATACCCTCCCCTCCCCAACCTCCCCTAAAATTAAAAGGACTGTAACTTCATAACGGTTAGAGATAGCCATTAGGTGTTTGAACAAATATTATAGTAGGCGTCGAAACCTGTCCGGTGGTGCTACAGCGGTAAAGCGAAGGGGGGAGCGGGCGAGTGAAGCGAGCCGGCGACCCCCGTAGCGTAGGGATAATGTCATGATAGCTTTCCGGTGGTAGGTAGGTGGTAGGCATGGGTGAAGCGTAACTCAGGGGCGACGACAAGCAAACTTTAGGGTAATGTTTTTTTAGTGGTAGTAGGAGGTAGTAGGTAGGTAGTAGGTAGGTGGTAGGTAGTAGGTAGGTGGTAGGTAGTAGGTATGTGTAGGTAGGTGTAGGTAGGTGTAGGTAGGTGTAGGTAGGTGTAGGTAGGTGTAGGTAGGTATAGGTAGGTAGTAGGTAGGTGTAGGTAGGTGTAGGTAGGTGTAGGTAGGTAGTAGGTAGGTGGTAGGTAGGTAGTAGGTAGGTAGTAGGTAGGTAGTAGGTAGGTGTAGGTAGGTAGTAGGTAGGTAGTAGGTAGGTGTAGGTAGGTAGGTAGTAGGTAGGGGTAGGTAGGTAGGTGTAGGTAGGTAGTAGGTAGGTGTAGGTAGGTGTAGGTAGGTGTAGGTAGGTGTAGGTAGGTGTAGGTAGGTGTAGGTAGGTAGTACCGCGAGCTGCATTGGAACATTTTTTTTTTCCGATTCATTGAGAGGTGCAATGCGTTAGTCGAAATCATTTTTCAAAGCTCCCCCTCTCCCCCACTTCACGCCCCGCGAGCTGCGCGCAGCTCGCGCAGCCACGCAAATACTAGTTTTATTATACTATTTATAGCTAAATTACCACTCACTGACTCACTGACTCACTGACATAATTGTTCTCCCAGATGGTGGATGGGGAGGTGGGTATATTTTGACAGATTCGTAAACAAGTAACTCTCGTGAGTATGGAAAAAGTGCCAAACCCCCCCTTTTTGCCCCCCCTCCTCCCCCTCCCTATCGTATCTCGGAAAGTAAGAGACCCGTATTTTTTTTTTTTAGGGATTCGTATAGAGGAGGATCGGGGAAGTAAAAACCATTTTTTGAATTTGACCCCCTTGCCCCCCTTCAGCCCCCCTTTAGGCGGATATCGAAAATAAAGAGATTTTACGTGTTTTTTTTAGGGATTCGTATAGAGGAGGCTTGGGCAAGTAAAAACCATTATTCAAATTTGACCCCCTTGCCCCCCTTCACCCCCCCTTTCGGATCTCGGTAGTTAAGATACTTGGAACATTTTTTTTTCAGATTCATTTAAAAGGGGCATAGAATTAGTCGAAATCATTTTTAAAAGCTCCCCCCCTCTTCCCCCCTTCACCCCCCCCCCACCTTTACCCCTTTTTTCAGTTTTGTTTACGGATTCGTATAGAGGAGACTCAGGAAAGTGAAAACCATTTTTCAAAATCGACCCCCTTTCCACTCTTCTCCCCCCTCGGGGGGAAAGGAGCCTATCCTGTGGTGGTACCGGTAAAGCGAAGGGGGGAGTGGGCGAGCGAAGCGAGCCGGCGACCTCCTTAGCGTAACGGATGTTGAGTGGGTGAAGCGTTACTCAGGGGCGACGACAAGCAAACTTTAGGGTAATGTGTTTTTAGTGGTAGTAGGAGGTAGTAGGTAGGTGATAGGTAGGTAGTAGGTAGGTGTAGGTAGGTAGGTAGTAGGTAGGTGTAGGTAGGTAGAAGATAGGTGTAGGTAGGTGTAGGTAGGTGTAGGTAGGTAGTAGGTAGGTAGTATGTAGGTAGTAGGTAGGTGTAGGTAGGTGTAGGTAGGTGTAGGTAGGCAGTGGCGTGCGCCCCATAAAGGCTCTTAGGCTTAGCCTACCTTACTAACTGAGCATTTCTTATATCTAAATAATCATGTAATCAAATAACACTATGTACAAAATAATAATTAAAAGTTCAAACTCCTGTTAAAATACTTAGAGCAATTTTTCGCGTACGAATCTTGTAGTTACAGGCTTGCTTAGGCTAGCATTCAAGTAGCCTAAAACCCATTCATAATTTTACGCACACAGCGTCACATCGGTGAATGATCGGTGCATATTTCCGTGTATATGAACCGCACACATGCATGCCAGCTCCTGCGAGTGGAGGTGGCCTGTGATTGGCTGCAACAACACAAGGCTACGATTGGATGCGTCATGCGTCACATGCGTGGCCATCTTTAGCCCGCGAACTCCGGCGCGAAGTTTAAATTTGTTTATTTTTTACGTTTTTTGCAATTTGCAGGCCAGTGCTAGCTTGAATACTGACTACATACGTCTTACAGCCGCGAATCATATTTATTAATCAACATACAACCTAGCACTGGCCTGCAAATTGCAAAAATGTAAGGAAATTAAGAAATTTGAATTTCGCGCTTAGCAGTCTTCGCTCTGCTCTGCCGTCCACAGATAGAGTGCAGCACTGACAACACATTTCATTGATTGATTTCGTATAATCCTGCAAAATTTTGTTGACCGCTTTTGTGAACAAACTCGATATGAAAATGATACAATTTTATTTGGTAGTATTTTTCTATCGGCAAATTAGAAATTATATTTTACGTTTAGGGAAGCCATTAATATTGTTTCATTGTTGTGACTTGACAAGCAATTTATAGCGCGATTTGTTTTGTAACCGAAAACGTACAGATATTGTCAGATATTAGATAACATTATTAACAGTAGTGTAAATATTAGCTTTGTTGTGTATTACTTGTTTATTCCCCTAACAAATAATAACAATGGTATTTACTTGTGATGTTTGTGTTGTTAATGTGTGTTTGCTAGATGTTAAAGGTAATAAGTTTTCTCAATTATCGTATAATGATAAGGTGCAAGTTGTATCTAAAGGTTTCGGATATTATCTTGCATGTGACGTGTTTTGTACTTTTGTAACTATCACACACACACCCACGGATGAGATATTTGAGGTTTGAGGTGGCCGAATCTTTCTTCTGTTTGCATCGTTAGAAAATCATGAGTTGAACCTTGAATAATGTGGTGAGTTTTTGAAATGTATTTAGGTATAACTTTTACAGGCTTATTTTCAAATTTTATAAATGTGACAATATTTTTTTTTTTTTGTCAATATTTCGTGGCCTACCCACCGTGGGAGACCACTGCACGCCACTGTAGGTAGGTGGTAGGTAGTAGGTAGGTAGTAGGTAGGTAGTAGGTAGGTAGTAGGTAGGTAGTAGGTAGGTAGTAGGTAGGTAGTAGGTAGGTAGTAGGTAGGTAGTAGGTAGGTAGTAGGTAGGTGTAGGTAGGTAGTAGGTAGGTAGTAGGTAGGTAGTAGGTAGGTAGTAGGAAGGTAGTAGGTAGGTAGTAGGTAGGTAGTAGGAAGGTAGTAGGTAGGTAGTAGGTAGGTGTAGGTAGGTGTAAGTAGGTGTAGGTAGGTGTAGGTAGGTGTAGGTAGGTCGTAAGTAGGTGTAGGTAGGTGTGAGTAGGTGGTAGGTAGGTGGTAGGTAGGTGTAGGTAGGTAGTAGGTAGGTAGTAGGTAGGTGTAGGTAGGTAGTAGGTAGTTGTAGGTAGTTGTAGGTAAGTGTAGGTTTGTGTAGGTTTGTGTAGGTAGGTGTAGGTAGGTGTAGGTAGGTGTAGGTAGGTGTAGGTAGGTGTAGGTAGGTGTAGGTAGGTGTAGGTAGGTGTAGGTAGGTGTAGGTAGGTGTAGGTAGGTGTAGGTAGGTGTAGGTAGGTGTAGGTAGGTGTAGGTAGGTGTAGGTAGGTGTAGGTAGGTGTAGGTAGGTGTAGGTAGGTGTAGGTAGGTGTAGGTAGGTGTAGGTAGGTGTAGGTAGGTGTAGGTAGGTGTAGGTAGGTGTAGGTAGGTGTAGGTAGGTGTAGGTAGGTGTAGGTAGGTGTAGGTAGGTGTAGGTAGGTGTAGGTAGGTGTAGGTAGGTGTAGGTAGGTGTAGGTAGGTGTAGGTAGGTGTAGGTAGGTGTAGGTAGGTGTAGGTAGGTGTAGGTAGGTGTAGGTAGGTGTAGGTAGGTGTAGGTAGGTGTAGGTAGGTGTAGGTAGGTGTAGGTAGGTGTAGGTAGGTGTAGGTAGGTGTAGGTAGGTGTAGGTAGGTGTAGGTAGGTGTAGGTAGGTGTAGGTAGGTGTAGGTAGGTGTAGGTAGGTGTAGGTAGGTGTAGGTAGGTGTAGGTAGGTGTAGGTAGGTGTAGGTAGGTGTAGGTAGGTGTAGGTAGGTGTAGGTAGGTGTAGGTAGGTGTAGGTAGGTGTAGGTAGGTGTAGGTAGGTGTAGGTAGGTGTAGGTAGGTGTAGGTAGGTGTAGGTATTTTTCAAAGCTCCCCCTCTGCCCCTCTTCACGACCCGCGAGCTGCGCGCAGCTCGCGCAGCCACGCAAATACTAGTTTATTTATATAGATGAATGATACTTATGTTATGTACCTACGTTGGTAACTGTTACACAAGCCTAACAGTTAAGATACCTAAAAATAGCTACATTGTATTATAATTAAGGTCCCATTAAAATAGGTGGACAAATTTTAACACAGCGTTCAGTAGGTCTAACCAAACATTTCTAAACAAAAAAAAAATTAAATAAACTGTTTTTTTTTTTTACTTAAAATAATAAATTGCCGGCACTCTAGAACAAACTCATCCTTTATGAGTAGGTACTTAAATGTGATTTTCTTTTTTTTTACCATAGTCCTTATTTTGGTGGTCTGAATGATTTCTGAAATTTTGTCCACCTATTTTAATGGGACCTTATATTTTAACTCTATCGTCAGTATACCTAGTACTAGACTGTACTTGTATTGAATAACAGGCTGGTGTCCGCAAATCCACGCAAAAACACGTATTTTGCGTACGAGTGTACTTAAATGGACTACGTACGATATCTATAGGCTATCTGTCTGATCTAGCTAATTTCGATAAGAATGATAGATAGGTAACTAAGTAAATGCATTCCGTGTTCTTGCTATTTCTGGCACGATTACACAGTTCACAGAAATAGTATCTATTAATTATACATCTATGTATTTCTATACAGCGTATATACCTAAAGCTGGGCATTGTATGCATTCGATGCTCTTTCATAGCTAAATTATGTACCGAATTATATCTTGACTTCGAAGTTGGCTCTCAGTCTCAGGAGCACATAATCCTAGAAATATACATTGCCAGCTACATCTTTTATTATGCGCACAGCCAAGGAGTGGAATTCCCTGCCTGCGTCGTCGGTGTTCCATCGTCCACCTCATCTCTGTCCTGAAGAGAAGAAGATTGAAGACAAGAGGACTTCAATGTTCAATCTTGTCCTCTGGTGCCAATTTATATATTTTGTATACTGTTTACTGGTACATTTTAAGTAAATCCGTGGATTTTACGTATTTTTTATGATACATACTAACAAGTATGTAAAGTCAATGAAGTGCATTTTTCTCTACTCTATAATCAAGTAACTATCCATTGCTCTCTCACTAGCTTAGGTGTGAAATCCTACAGAATTATCATTAAATTTTCTACTAAACATGTTTCCATAATGAATAGGGGATCGGACAAAAAAAAACTAATTAGTCCGTCAAATAGATTTCCAAAAATTATTGGACACGTATTTTTTCTTTTTTCACGTAAACTTAAAATGAAGACGATACAGTGCTTCGAAAACTCGTGTGACGTCATACGATAGTACATTTTGAGGACACAAGTGACGTTTCAAGCCCCACTCCAAGATCTTTGACGCGTTTTATCTTTGTCATTTTTTATTGATTTGATAAAATAAATAAATAAATAATATTCCACAACTATCACACAACGCCATCTAGTCCCAAGCTAAGCAGAGCTTGTGTTATGGGTACTAGACAACTGATAAACATACTTATATATTTCTAAATACATACATATTATAGATAAATTACACCCAGACACAGAACAAATGATCGTGCTCATCACACAAACACGTATTCAATATTTTTCGATAATCTAACTTACGGACTAAACAGAATTATATTATTTTGACCCAGTCCGATCCCCTATTGACATGTTACAATAAAACTGCTACCAAGAATTAGTTATTCGTGTCTACAGGATATCAGCCTTGATCTCCTTGTTGCCACTAGTGGCAAAAAGTAAGTATATATTGCACATGACAAGTTGCATATACAAGTCTGTGGTTAGCAAGTAAGAACTGAGAACAGTCAACAACAAAAGTAATTGATGGTTGTTTGATGTTTCAGATGTTTCTAAGTTGTTTAGCAAAAATTTGCTTGTGTATTTTTATCTGTAGGTAAGTATGTCTATTTTAAGACTCAAATTATTATAATTTTAGAACAGCGAGTAAGCTTTTTACAATATGTATTTGATTTAGGAAATACCCAAAAAACTGTAATGACTGGGTATTGTCATTAGGGTTCCGTACCTCAAAAGGAAAAAACGGAACCCTTATAGGATCACTTTGTTGTCCGTCTGTCCGTCCGTCCGTCCGTCTGTCAAGACCCTTTTTCTCAGGAACGCGTGGAGGTATGAAGCTGAAATTTATATCAATTACTCAGGTCTACTGTCCCTTGAAGCTGTGAAAAAATCAAACTTCTAAGCCAACGCAATCAAAAGATACAGCCGTTTATGCCGCAAATTTTCGACACTTGCAAGGGAATCAAAACCTACAGGGTGCTTCCCGTGAACTCAGAATCTTGAAATTTGGTACGAAGCAACGTCTTATAGCATAGATAAAGGAAAAATTACGAAAACCATAAATTTTTAGTTACATCACATAATATATTTTTTTTTAATAATTTTAAACTTACTACCCATTTCCTCATAAACGCGTAGAGGTATTAAATTGAAATTGTACGGAACCCTCGGTGCGCGAGTCCGACTCGCACTTGGCCGGTTTTTTTTTTATATTCATTTTAAAATTCGTATTATTATATTTTGAGAAAAAAACGTGTTGGGCCGTACCCAAATAACATAAGATATAAAGTACAGGAAGATGATGATTAAGTACTATAATTTGAGAACAGCAACTAAGGATTTTTTTTGATCACTACTACCAATTGATATTAATTTCAGTTTTTGTTTACAATAATTTAAAACCTAAGGATGTACCTAGACATAAGGTGAATTTTTGATAAATATTGACAGAAACAATGAAAACTAATTAAATGTGGATCATTGAGTGGTAGCGACAAAACGGCGACAAGGTTCATTCCCATTAGTTCGATTCATTAGTTCGATCGTCGAACTAGTGAGATTTTTTTTTCTCATCTGTTCGACCGTCGAACTAGTGAGAACTTTTTTTCTCATTTGTTCGACAGTCGAATTATGGAATTGAATCTTGATTCGGATGAATTTTTAGTACCGTTGTAAAACTCCTGCTTAATTAAGCATCTTTTGTACGCCAATAAAAATATACTGAAACCTGAATAAAATGCTTTCAACTTTTAATTAGTTAAAGGCTGCTAGAGGGGAGGAAGCAGCATGTACCGAGCCGTCTGCAATGCAGAAGACCACATAACTTGGAAAACTGTTGTATGTGATTTTTAATTCCCAGCAATAAGGGAACCTCAAAGAGATTTTTACATAGGAACTTGTGCTTTGCATGCCACTATTAAATATTAAAACAATTCAATATGTTTACTAACAATACAAAACTATGATGATGTACTGTCAACAGACAACTTTTTGTTTTATTTAGCCTATTCCGTCCCTTTGCTGGACAAAGGTCTTCTCCATTCATTTCACCTCTCCCGGTGTTTATAGTATGTTACAAAATGAAAAAGACAACTCACTTAACAAAATGTCCTTTCCGAAACAGCAGAGCATCTCTACTGGTATTGACTTGTCGGCTAAGCTTTAAACCATGGAGTACACAGGAATCAACCACTGAAACAAAACTGCGGTATCCATTGCCGGGAGACTTCGCATCAAAGTCGTATTGAGGAGCAACCTAGAACAAACAAAGATAAAATGAGATAGGCACATTATACAGAATAACGGGTTTGTATCGCCTCTGCTAGGCAATGGCCTCTTCTCATGCCTTCCAGCTCTTTCAATCTTAGGTACATAATCACTAATCTTTTTTTTGGATTTGTTTTTTTAAGTTTGTTTACTACCAAAAATTAATACTTCGAGTGTGGTTCTAAAATATAGTGAAACATTACAACCAGTTTGATAAAAAATATTTAATTTTCAATCAAACAGGATTACTCACATTTACAATCAGTTTTATTCACATAATTTTAATTAAATTATAAATGTAGAAAAGACTTCATGGTAGACCATATAATCATTTAGAATAATGCCTATAAAAGGCTTGCATTTTCTCAGCATGAGGTAACTGCCTAATCCCGTCGGGCCTGCGGATTATCGAAAGAGATGACGTGGCCTCGGCACAAGGGCGAAGAAGGAACATGGGTTGGTTTTTAGTCAGTAGAAGTCTGACACTCCCTTCCGCTCTGCCTAAGAATAAATTGTATGTTTTTGAAAATTGCACGCTCATTTTAAATTAGTTTTTTGAAATTATTGAAATTAATATTGTTGACATTTTGATTATTACTCTTATTATTTTGTATGATTATTTTGACATTTACACAATAATACAATATTAATGGAATTATCTGCTATAAGACTGCATGATCATGATCTATAATTAATTAATTTAAATACAATAATAATGTGTTACTTTTATATTTGCACGCCGAAATTAAAGGCAGAATAAGAGAGCAATTTTATATATTTACCAACCTTCTGTACCTTATTTACGCAAATAAATGATTTTGATTTTTTTGATTTTTTTTTTTTGAAGAGCGGGGGGGGGGGGTTATTTGATGATTTCCCTTTTCATTTAAAAAAAAAGGTATATTTAGAGCTATGTATCTAATAAATAAAGAGAGAAGTCCTGACTGACTGACTGACTGACTGACTGACTGACTCATCAACGCCCAGCCCAAACCCTTGGACCTAGAAAGCTGAAATTTTGCACAGAGGTTCCCTTTATAATGTAGACAAGGAATAAGGAAGGATTTTCCGAAATTCAACCCCTAAGGGTTTTAAATAGGGGATGAAAGTTTGTATGGAAAATCGTCATTTTCACGCGGGCGAAGCCGCTGGCAAAAGCTAGTTATGTTTATTATGATTATGATTATTTCTCAAAGAGGAAAAATTATACTTATAAATACTACCTACTATGATAAAAGGCAGGTGCAAGTCATCAGCATCTGCCTAAACCTTTTCCAACCTTGGTGGAGTAAGCTTTTCCAATTGCATGTTTAGCAAACACCAGCCAGGATTTTCCTAGGGTACTTGCCTATTTAACCCCCACAATAAGGGGTAGGTACTATGTTACCCAGTAACTCTAGTTAACCCCTGGGTAGATCACAATTCAGAAAATATTTAATGGAAATTACGTGCCACAAACAATGCAAATAAAGAGGGCTATGCTGCAAATATTATGATGGGTAGAAATCCCATCTTATTCATTTATGTATTTACTCTCTAAGATCTTAGATTGACTGATAAGATATTGTGCAAGAGATAAGACTGAATCAATAAGATAAACTTGTGTTTTCTATATTTTTTTATCACCAAGGGAAACAGCTTCAAAATTTGTTCCTACAAAGGTTGATATTATCAAAAACATCTGTGTTTGTTGAAACTAAGTAAAGAGTGTGTTTTGTTGCTATCAAAGAAAACATTAAGACAAAATTGTTTTATCAATAAAATGTAGACAGTTGCACATGGAATAAAGACAGATTTAAATGGTTAAAGACCTGTAATAAACCAAGTCCACAGTTCAGAATAACTAGCAAAACAAGTGGAAATTCTACAACATTTAAACAACATATTCTAATAGTCATCTATTGCTTCAGTTATACACATGAAGATGTTCATTAATACCTTTAATGAGCAAACAAAGGTAGTTAAAAACAATGTAGACAGTAATGCACATACCACACACCACAACATTGATAACCAATACAACATTTTACACCAGTAAAATACATTTTAAACTAATTGATTGGCTTGTATCAACTGCAAATATAATTGATAGGCATTATGTTCACGATGAATAGTATATTTTCCTTCATGATTCACTCATGAGTAAGATAGAGTACAAAGTTCAAACCACACATTGTCTGGCAGTGTTTTTGATTAGTTTTTAGTAAAGATATTGATGTTTAGATATGAAATTAAATTAAGCATGTGTTTCTGTTATCATATCATGTGATCATTGTGTGTATAAAACATCTGGCTAGAATAGAATACACATGTTTTTTAAGATGATTAAGACTATAATGAGCTAGGGAGTTTTTAACTATGATGTTTTAATTGGTAGTATGTTAATTAAAACCAGCATCACTAGGGAAAGGTAGGAAACCTTTCCCTAGTGATAAAATCAAGGTAAAATTATAATGAAGGCAGAGAATTTATAAACATTGTAGTACCAGCTTAGTTAAAATTAATCAAATTGTGTAAGGTCACAGTAATTACAATAAAATATCTATGCCAACTTTTAATGATTGATTGTTATTAAAATACAGATAAGATCTTGATTCCTTTAAATATTCTAATTCATAATTATTTTTTGGAGATAAACATAATAACATAATCTGTTTAATGTAACAATTATGTTTGATACAGATTAATGCAGCTTTCAAGATTTAAGTCATAGAAGCAAGTGATAGCTAACAGTGGACAGTGGCACCACAATACATTAGAAAGTCTATGACAACTGTTAATTTTGAATTGTTCATTTCTTTTGAATAACAATTATTAATAAGTATTAGGAGCACAGACAGTGCAAGATCCACTCTGCAATTTCACTTTGCACTCAAAGCAGCTACTACACTCTGAATTTTCATTTACAATATTATGAATTAAAAAAGTGTTTAACATACCTTTCTCACATGATCTACCAAAGGCCACACAGTGTCTACATGGTCCATGAGAGTCATGAAACCCTGGTACAATCTCTGGCCATTTTCTGTGTCATCCGGCTGGAAATAGGTCGCGTTGTTTTGGCACAATTCTTTTAATGCCTCATACATCGCATACGTTGGGGGAGCCCCATCCTGCGACCCTTCGCAGCACAGCGAAGCTTTAGCCGGCGACTCAGCAAAGGCCATTTTCGACAAGCCCCCTTTCGCGTAACGCAGCCCACGTTGAAAGAACTTAATCCTCATCTGCAATGGTTTTATTATAAACATCTGACGCACTTATTTGTTATGCATAGAGAAAGAATCATACCAATCGAAAATATAATTACAAAATAATTCGCGGGAAAATTTTGTTATCATTGTATCATAACTATTTCATTCAGCGGCCGATTTTAACAGCACGGGATTTTACGATTGTGTTGTAAAATATTAACGTTCCCCTTACGATTACGATCGAGTATTGAATACCGTTTGACATGCGAAATAAGAATACGTTATGTCAATTTTCTTGACTGACAGATTGACAGCTGTTTAGTGTTTTGTCAGTGCTTTTTGTCGGGATTCCTTCTGTTTTATTGCTGTTGGCAACTTAAGTTCTGTGGCGGGATGGCGAACTTTATGGCTGACTAAAAGCTGCAGTTGCCGTAGTATTAGTATCATTTATACTCTTTGAAGCGAACCCTGCAGAGCCTGGTTGTTTTTCAGTGAGGTTGGACTAATCGACTTAATCTATCACAAATTAAACCATATAGAGAAACTGTAGAACAGTAGAACGGGATAAACTCACCTTTAATGCTTATTTGATTTCAATTTATTTTATTTTGTAATTATTATTCTAACGCTGATGAGCATTGAAAATTACAGGTATTATTATCCCTATATTATATCCAATCGATCGATATGGCCATGTTGTGACATATGTCAATGGTGATTGACTTGTTTACGGGAAAATAAGAAGTTCGAGCTTCTCCGTTCTCGTTCAACAAAAATCAATATTGTTATTGATTGATATACATGTTGTAGTATTTACAATAGTTATCTATTAAAATGGGGGAAATATCAATGGAAACAGAATCAATGAATGCCGTTCAGCTTTTAGAACATGATGAACCGGATGAACCTATTAGCACAGCCTCCGAAGATGTAGAAAACTCAGTTCAAGAAAAATTGGTGCACAAATTTGAATATCCAAGTTTATTTACCAGTAAAACTCTGATAGAACTGTCTAATACTTCTTGGTCGCGTCATGAACGGGCTAATCAATGTGTGCAGCCTTACTTGCGCGGTTGTAAATGGTCGCCCGACGGTACTTGTTGCCTTAGTGTAGTAAACAACCATGGGGTCCATGTGACTGAACTATCACATGACCTCTACGAGGGTGATGTTACTGAGGACCGGATTATAGATGTTATGGACTCTGTAATCCATGTAAAAGAAGCTGGGCTTATTTATGACTTCTGCTGGTATCCTTTTATGAATAGCAGACAACCTGATACTTGTTGGTTAGTGTGACTTTTTTATTCTCATTAGTTCTATAATAAAAGTCTTGTTCCATCAACATTGACATTAAATTAAATTATTTCTAATGACTATGTCTTTACTAAGAAACAACTAATTTTTCAAAAGTGATTCTAATAATGGCTGTCTTACAAATTTCAGCTGGCTGACAACCAGACAGAATGCACCAATACAGATGTGGGATGCATTTAATGGCAGCCTGCGGTGTACCTACCGAGGATACAATCATGTTGATGAGATGGAACCAGCCATCTCCCTGACCTTCTCTCAGGATGGCAGCAAGATTATAGCTGGATATAAGAACTGCATTAGAACTTTTGATATGGAAAGGTGAATAATGAATCTATAACTGGTTTAGCTGTACTTATTATAAAATCCAAAATTGATTGCATTATAATTGATATAAAAGATAGCTTTAAAGAAAAAAAATCAAATGTTACTAAATATTGGACCAAAGACGTAACCATCAGCGTCCCTATCCTATGTAAAGATCTCTATTGAAGTCTTACATTAAAAATAAGTTTTTTTCTTTTGTAATCCACAGACCTGGCAGAGAATTTGCTGAACATAAGATTCGAAGCCCTGCGGCTTGTATTGATGCTAGCAGCGATCTACTGGCAGTTGGTTCCTGGAACAGAAGTATTAGTTTATTTAATGTAAAAGAAACAGGTCATTACAAGAGTATTGGGAAGATGCATGCTCATTCAGGTGAGAAAGTAATGTATTTTTTATTTAGTTTAAACTGAAAGGGTCCTGTGAGGGCTGGTTTGAGGAGGCATAGAAAAAGTGGTCCAAGCCCCATATTCACAAACACTTCTATTCAATTTCTTATTGACAAGTCGTATGTCTATCCTTTCTTATTATTCCCAAAGTGAGCAAGATAGACATACAATATTCAGAATCAAATCAAAGTGTTTGCCTGGAATGAATGAGGGGAGATAAGGATTTTGATTGCTTTTTGATTTATAAGTTTGCTTTAGTTGCATTATTGGTAAGTACAGTACAACCCCACATATATCTTTATAATGCAAAAGTTTTAAACTTTTCTCTTAACTCATTTTCAGGCGGAGTCACACATGTAAAATTCTCGCCAGACGGTTTGCATCTCGTATCGGGTGCACGGATGGACAACAGACTACTAGTGTGGGACATAAGATACTACCAAAGACCACTCAACATACTGACCCGAGTAGTGAACACTAACCAAAGAATTTACTTTGATATCTCGCGATGTGGCAAGCACTTGATGAGTGGAGGTACGGATGGAGTGCTTAAAGTATGGGATGAACCTTGGAAAACCTATACTGACACCTCAGGCGATAATGCTACCTATAAGGTTTGTGTTTTTCAATTTAATATTGTTATTGGTGATGATACTCAGAAGTTGACATAATTATTTGAAGAATAACTTTTATGTTTTCCTTCCACAGTTCCCAGTCCACAGCGACTGTTGCAACAGCATCTCAATACATCCATTACGTCCTATTTTAGCAACCGGTTCGGGACAATACCACCTAATAGACCCCCTGCTCTCACCTTCAAAGAAATCTAAGAATAATAAGAATACTAGTGCAACTCCAATGGACACAGAAGAAGTGGATTCTGGCAAAATGAATGGTATATCACAGAATGGTGATATCACAGAAGAACACGAATCAGATGAGTCTAGTAATCAAAGCCAACAATCAGCCATAGAAACAGACATTAAATATTCTGAAAAAAGCGAAAATAGTTTAGTTTTCTGGTGGATTGGCAAAGTAGCTGAATCTAAATAGAATGCTATTTTAAAATTTGATTTGTATTTAATTTTTTTCCAAAATCTTAGGAACACAGTGGATAACTAAGTAATTTAAGAATAGTCAGAGTTTCTTACTTTTGTCACTCACTGACTGAATGACTGACCGATCATCAAAACTCTACACTTCTAGCAGACATAGAAGCTTCAAATTTAGAATACAGTAATAATAATTAGTGTTTAGTGTATAAATCAAGGAAAATCTATACATAAAATAAAACAGTAAAAAAACTGTGTCTGTAACTCTGTACATATATTGAATATATTAAAAAAAAATTATTGAGGGGGGTTTAGAAACAGTAATAGAGCACGAATCGAAAAAAAAGTCTGTCTGTTTGTCTGTGTGTCTGTTTGTTTGTACACGCTAATCTTCGGAACTAAACTCAACTACTCGACGGATTTGAATGGTTTTTTTTGTTGTATAGATATTATGTCTGGCCAACATATAGGCTATAATTTTATCTTGGAAACTTGAATACCTGATGCAGAACCGCAACAGACCAGCTTAACTATAAGATATACAAAAATGGTACCATAGCAAAATTTGTTCCACGTGATGAGCATTTTCTGCAAAGAGAATAAATCCGAAGATCTGGAACACCTGATGTGGAACTCCAAGAGCCCAGCTACACTATAACATAATATATAGGAATGACGTCTTAGCAAGAATTGTTCAGCCTGATGAGCACTCTCTGTTGTCGTATAAAATTTGAAGATCTGGAACAGCTGATGTGGAAATCAAAGCTATCACTAATTTCACTGTCACTCAACCAACGAGACAGTCACTCATCAAAATTTCCACGTGAACGAAGTCGCGGGCATCAGCTAGTCTTAAATATTTTGCAACTTATGTTCAAAAGTAACTAGGGGGCCGGCAAGGGCCGACGCCCGTCGGGGCTGCGGGTTGTTCGAAAGAGATACCGCGGCCTCGACACAAAGGGCTAAGGAAGGAAGGAACATGGGTGGTTTTAGTCAGTAGAAGTCTGACACTCCCACCGCGACAGGTCACTGGAACAACTTGTAACCCACAGATGCCCCTCAAGTTAAAGGAGAAAAACATACAAGTCCGTGATTAGACCTGTCGTATTGTATGGATCGTAATGCTGGACTGTGAAGAAGATGGTTAAAAAAAGATTGCTTAAAGCTGAGATGGGAATGTTGATGTGGATGTGTGGTGTGAAAAGAATGGATAAGGTAACGAACGAGTATATTAGACGAATTTTAAAAGTGGCACCAGTTACAGGAAAAAGTTGAAAGGGAATCATATGACGTGGTATGACTGATAAGGTCATGAATTTAAATTACCTAGTTTCTTAAGTCAACCACTGTATGTGTATGTATGGTGTGAGTGACGACCGAGCGGCCATGACGTTTTTTTTTTTAAAAAAAAAAAAAGCTATGCCAAGATTATGTAAAAGTTTGTAAAAGTTGATTCCCAAAACTAAAAATTTGTCAAAGTTATAGTTACAAAGTTGGAAGGGTTTGAACGTGGCCGCGCCATCGAAACGCGGAGAACCGCGCGGCCACGGAGATCTTTAAAACTAAGCGTTGCAGAGACCTGAAGTTTAGGTAAACAACAGGTTGAATATGTAAAAAATTTGTAAAAATATAGAAAAAAATCCTAGGTTTATATTTTAGACGCTGTAAGACAAACCCCATGGCCGCGCCATTGAAACAGTGAAAACCACGTTTTCGCCGATATCTCGCTGAAAAAGCATCGTAGAGGTCTGGAGTTTCTTGTAAAACCTAGATTTGAATTTGTCAAACATTGTAAAAATACACTAAAAAATCCTAGGTTTATATTTTAGGAGCCGTTAGACTAAAACCCCATGGCCGCGCCATTGAAAGTTGAAACGGTGAAAAACCACCTTAACGCCGATATCTCGCTGAAAAAGTATCGCAGAGGTCTGGAATTTCTTGTAAAACCAAGATTTGAATATGCCAAACATTGTAGAAATACTTACCTACACAAAGAAATCCTAGGTTTATATTTTAGGACCTATTAGACTAAAACCCCATGGCCGCGCCATTGAAACGGTGAAAACCACGTTATCGCCGATATCTCGCTGAAAAAGCATCGTAGAGGTCTGAAATTTCTTGTAAAACCAAGATTTGAATATGTCAAACAATGTAAAAATACACAAAAAAATCCTAGGTTTATATTTTAGGACCTGTTAGACTAAAACCCCATGGCACAGGTTTTAGTCGGTGTAAAATTTCGATATATTTCTTAAAAAAAACCTAATAAAAAACGTTTCAAAATATAAAAATAGTGATTAGCCGGTGTCGGGAGCTTTGACCCATGCTATCCGCGGACGGTGGTTAGGGCTTCAGACTCCAGAGACAGGAATCTCCTCATAATGCGAGACGTATCGAGGACTCTTGATACAACCGCCAAGTGAGAGTTTCGACAAATGATCGTCCATGCAGGCTCTTCGCCACAAGGCCATTGGCCGTTGCCATAATCAGCACAATGATAGTCGAGTTCACATTCCACATATTGAAAACTTCGCGAGCCAAGTCCAGATATTTTAGTTGTTTCTCTTTCACAGCTTTCACGAGATTCTCGTCATGCGGGATGGTAACGATGAAGAGCCTGGTATAAGCGCCCGTGAAGCTTCTTGCTTTGCCATTCTTCCTTGCGGTCATCAGTAGTAAGTACTACAGGTTTGCGCCAGTTCTCGTTGCCAAGGACGGGATGGGTTAGTCCCTTGTCCACTGCGACCACATCTCGGTGGATATCCACCTCGGCTTTTAAAAAGTATTGTTCTCCTCGGTTGTGGAGGGTCTTCGCTTTTAAAAAGCCTCACCCCCCGCACTTCCGGGGGATGTACAGTTTTATCACTGATGATAGTGGGTGATGCATTTGATTTGCCGTCAGCAATGTACGGACTCTCCTATCTAGGGCCTCCGACTTCCTTGCCAGGGTTGCGGAATTTGTTCTAAAGAGTTATCGTGGCCGTGGAACGCAAAGCTTAAGAGCTGGGTTTTAGTCAGTAAGACTCTGACACTCTCTTCTGCTCCGCCCAGAGCGAGGGGGGGGGGGATCCGAGAGGATTTTTTTTTTTTTAGTGGGTGGAAAATCATCAAATGACCCCCCCCGCTCTTGGGCAGAGCGAAGGGGAGTGTCAGACTTCTACTGACTAAAAACCGAACCCATGTTCCTTCTTTGCCCTTGCGCCGAGGCCACGTTATCTATTACAAAAATCCGCGGCCCCGATGGATACCTCAGGTTCTATTTGGGATTTAGGTAGAAGTGTTATTTCTGTTTCTACCACAAAGCAATTTTACTTTTAATTTCTACCTAAATAATAATAAGAAATTAAACCTTTAAAGTTTTAACTTTCCACAATGACAATACCCGGATTACCCGGTGTCACCTGTGGGTGAATAGACCATGGCCGAAGCCTTCAAAAATGGTAAAAAATGAAAAAAAAATACAGTAGGATGAAACCCAATGGAAAAAGTAGAGAATATAACAAAAATTAAAGGAAAAATAAATTACGGTCGATCTGAGGTCGGGAAGTGGGGGTGGGGGGGTTTTTAAGGGGGCAAAACGGTTTATCTCGATTTCCGGCAAAACTACAAGTCCTATGGAAAAAAATGTAATGGCAAAGTTGTAGAGAATAAAAAGATCTACAACTTTTTTCACAATTTTTCTCAAAATTTAGGTGAAAAATTCAAAAAACCAATTTTTTGGTTTTTTATTTATATCATAGCATAGATTTATTTATATCGCAGCAGCTGATTTTGCATTTTCTGAGAAAATTTACCGGTGCAATGTATATTTTTTCACATCAGAAAGTAGAGATTATAAGGAACAACGCCCACCGACTTTTTAAAAAAAGCTGATATTTTGACGTCAGAATTTTCGATTGAAAATTAGGGTGCTTTTTTGATATTAAGTTAAAATAAGCCGAAAAAATAAATATTAATGATTTTGGTGATTATAATTATTCTGTAACTACATATGTCTTACAGCCGCGAATCAAATGTTCATCAACATACCTACAACCTATCACTGGCCTGCAAATTGCAAAAAACTAAAGAAAATTTGAATTTCGCGGGCTGGTTGGAGGATTCACCTTAATCACATTCAACACAATATCTTTATAAATCGTAGTAGAGTGCAAAAGGTTCATCAAATTGCGCGTGAAAGAGTAACAAACCTCCATCCTATGATCACAAACATTTGCCCGTCTAACGGACGGAAATAATAGGTACGTACTCGTACTTGATCATCTTATTGTGTATGTATTGGTGAACAACATGAAAGTGGCACGTGGATAGTTTGCACAGAATTTGCATGCAGACAAACACACGTCCTCCCTGAAAAACCAGTACTTACAATTGTCTTAATTAGATAAAACCAATTTTATTTTATCTTCAATAAAGAAATGCTTGTTATTAAGGTCGCTTTTTCGCTGTTTGGAGATATGCAAAGGGGGTATGGCACGCGGCATATAAGTTGAACATGCGCAGTAGTCGTTTTTTAGACGTCCCATACAAATGTAGCAGGGAACCTGCGCAGAACGACGCCATTTTGTTTCAAGTTAGGACCTAGGCCTAGGACTCTACCCTTTTGCATATAAGGGTGTAGGTACCTACACCCTTTGCATTTCAAGGTCTTCTAGGTCTTTTGAGCTTAAGATTGACATGGGATTTTTTAACGGTCATTCATCTTCGTCTGCATTTTTTGTAAGCTTTTTATTATGGAGAAATATTCCCACGTGAAAGCACTGAATAAAATGTTGCAAAACCCGTTGGGAATACGAGACGACAGGTGGTTGCATCAATTCCTGTTTTAAAGATGTTTAAGTTGGGACGAATAATCACATGGCTTCCTAAATATTTTTAAAGGATGAAGTCGACGCACTTTCGTGTGTCACATCCCGCGACGCAATTATGTCAGTGTAGCCCTTCGATCAATAATAGTAGTGTAGCCAGAGCTGGACACAGTCATGTACATTACAATATGCCTGTATTCTCTCTATGTTTGTATTTAAAGGGTAAAGTGGAGGTATAATTTTAAACCTTAAATAGTAAAACTTGGTCGTTTTATTGCGAGCGAACGCGGAACAATCGGAAATATTGAACAACTCTTTTCAAAAAGATATTATCTTTTGATTTAGAGCTACGCTACGTTACAAATTCGTTTATGAGTTATTTGGCCGTTTCGGTATTCGCATTGTTGGGCTTATTGGTTTAGTTATGCCTAGGGAATAGAAGTTTCTAGGGCTTTTTAATGACTTTCAAAGCGGTTATGTTGGATATTTTGACAAATATTTTATTTTAAATGAAATGTTTGCTGACAATAAATTCTACCCTCCATTCTCTGTGAATTATATCGCGCAAGTGTTGCCGACGTTTAAGCGACTAAAATGATTTTAATTTTGCTTATTTCTAATCTAGGTAAATAGATTGGTGATAGTATTTTTAGAACATCATCACGCCTTTAATCCTCGAAGGGTTAGAGAGAGGTGTACCAATTACTTCTCAGTATCAATAATCAGTTATTTTAAGTCCCATAAGCGAGCCTTTGCCATCAACCGGGCACCCAGACTGCACAGCAGTCGCGTTTGCGACCACTAGACCAATGAGGCAGTAAAAAATATGAAAGCGAAAAAAAATGTCTTACAATTTTATTTCATAACTTAATAAAGAGATAATCAGGGGACACGGCAGTGCCCCCGCCAAGTCGAGCGCGAAGCAAACACTGCCGTACCATCCTTTACTGGAACCATTTCGCCGCATTTTCAGGCCCCTATTTGAGAACCTCTGGATAAGACCAGAAACTATAAAAACTAGAATAATCGAAGATCTGGAGTACCTGGTGACCCTTAAGTTTCTACAAAAAGAAGTGAAATCCCACCAAAAACATTTTGTAAAAAACTAGCCAAGTCTCGATGGAGCTGCTTGTTTATCTCTAAAAAGCTTCGAAAAAGTAATGAAATCTAGACAAAGTCGTACCAAGTCTAAGGTCCCTTACTGCGATTTCTTTATTATTATAGTTAACGTTGTGTGACTTGGCCGTTGAAGGGTACACAAGGGTACAAAACCAGGTGCTCCATGACACCATTGCACCAATCTGTCGCCAGAACCGCTACCTCGCTTAACAAACATAGGTAGTTACCACAGATATAACATTACGTGCCAACGAAATTGACTTGTATCTCGATGCTTGTACCCACTAACGTATAGAGAATGTTGAACGGCCAAGTCACACAACATTAACTATAATAATAAAGAAATCGCAGTAAGGGACCTTAGACTTGGTACGACTTTGTCTAGATTTCATTACTTTTTCGAAGCTTTTTAGAGATAAACAAGCAGCTCCATCGAGACTTGGCTAGTTTTTAACCGACTTTAAAAAAAGGAGGAGGTTATCAATTCGACTGTATTTTTTTTTTATGTTTGTTCGCTCATAACTTGCGACTGGGTGAACTGATTTTCATGATTCTTTTTTCATTTGAAAGCTGGTGCTTCCCGTGTGGTCCCATTGTCACCATTTCAATATCTGATGATGGGATCTTGTAGAAATCGGGGGAACTCTTCAATAAATAACAGCAGATTAACCGCGATTGTTGCTATAGCATATCTAAGCATTGTTTACGCCATCACACAACATAATATCACGCCTGTACTCACTACAAAGGTTATAAAAACTATTTGGTGAACATATTCTGATGAAATGATAGCAAATGGACTGGGATTGCTGAAATCTCATGTCTGTCTATTGTTTACACCAGTTCATAACATAACATCACGCCGGTACGTTGTGAAGGGGTAAGCACATGTGAACCACTAAAGTGAAAAATAAAAACTTTTTTACAAAAAATAAAACCGACTTCGATAAAAATAAAACACAAAAAAGTGAAAAATAAAAATCAGCTTCTGAAGTCGGTGGCAAAAACATGAAATCAAACAAACAAAAGTCACCGACTTCAGAAGCTGATTTTTATTTTTCACTTTTTTGTGTTTTATTTTTGTCGAAGTCGGTTTTTTTTTTTTTTTACAGAATGTTTTTGGTGCGATCTATTAGACGAGCTGTTCTTATCAAGCATTGGCTGGCGATATGCTTTGATGTTCCAGTGACCTAAATAATAAAATAAATTAAGCTCTAAAAAACTAATTTAACTAATTAGACGCTATAAACATAATTATGTTTAACTTTAAGTGACTGCCTTTCAACATGTAGCTCATTATATCGTTTGTATAACCTTTTGTAGGGATAATTAATTCAATATAACTTATTGAGAACTAATTAAGGCTTGAGCCATTTTTTTCCATTTTTTTCCTCTTCTTCTCTTCAAGATCGTTTTTCTTTTATAATTATGACCTTTGAGACATTGAGATGGCCATCATTGCTACGTATGACGTTTACAATCTGGCATTATATTTATTTAATGCAATTTGTGTAATAATTATGTTCTTGTCGGTTCGGTAGGCTTAAGGACGCTATAACGTTTTTCTACAAATAACAGTGGTTTTCAGGTACCATTTTAACGTATAAGCAATCACAAATGTAAAGATATCATGGTCTTAATTTAAAGATAATTTATTCGTCTCCAGATTGGCATCAGAAAAATTGTATGACTTCATACAAAAAATTCGCACAAATACGTTTTTCCCATCACAATAATCGCAGAAAATGTAAAAAAGTAGGGTCCGAATAGGTACCATTTTAGGTAAATTTACAGCATATTATATCTCCAAAATTATTATAAATTGCGGTACATATAGTCCTTTAGATGTTGAGATATTTTTTTTTTTGTTTATATAATAATTTTATTCAATTATTAGCTATAATAAAAACATTTGCCAATTTCTTCATACATTTTTCGCTCCCGGTCGGTTCATCATTCCGCGCTCAGCAGGGCTAGTGGAAGGACGGGTGTATCGCTCTCTCGCAAAAAATACATGCGTTAAACGTGATAGAAAAAGATTCTAGTGTACCTAACGTCGTCGGTTACCACGGCCGGAAGGAGTTGATACTTTTTAGGACTGCGATAAAAGTAAGTACGACTTTCATACTTTTATTCATCATCATCATCATTTCAGCCAAAAGACGTCCACTGCTGGACATAGGCCTCCCCCAGGCGTCGCCACATTGACCGGTCCCGTGCGTCTCACATCCAGCGGGTTCCTGCAACCTTGACCAGGTCATCGGTCCACCTAGTGGGAGACCTTCCAACCTTCATACTTTTATTATTAGAATGTGATTTAGAAATTATGTTGGGTAAGACCGGGATTTGGATGGGTCCCCACCCATTAAGCAGTTGTTGACAAGGTTCAGAAATGGATGGGTCAGGTCAAGCTGTCGACGGTGACGTTTGGAAGTGGATGGGTAAGGTCAAGCTGTCGGCGGTGAGGTTTGGAAATGGATGGGTAAGGTCAAGCTTTCGACGGAGAGGTTTGGAATTGGATGGGTAAGGTCAAGCTGTCGACGGAGAGGTTTGGAAATGGGTCAGGCCAAGCTGTCGGCGGTGAGGTTTGGAAATGGATGGGTCAGGTCAAGCTGTCGACGGTGAGGTTTGGAAGTGGATGGGAAAGGTCAAGCTGTCGGCGGTGAGGTTTGGAAATGGATGGGTCAGGTCAAGCTGTCGGCGGTGAGGTTTGGAAATGGATGGGTCAGGTCAAGCTGTCGGCGGTGAGGTTTGGAAATGGATGGGTAAGGTCAAGCTGTCGGCGGTGAGGTTTGGAAATGGATGGGTCGGGTCAAGCTGTCGGCGGTGAGGTTTGGAAATGCATGGGTCAGGTCAAGCTGTCGGCGGTGAGGTTTGGAAATGGATGGGTAAGGTCAAGCTGTCGGCGGTGAGGTTTGGAAATGGATGGGTCAGGTCAAGCTGTCGGCGGTGAGGTTTGGAAATGGATGGGTCAGGTCAAGCTGTCGGCGGTGAGGTTTGGAAATGGATGGGTAAGGTCAAGCTGTCGGCGGTGAGGTTTGGAAGTGGATGGGAAAGGTCAAGCTGTCGACGGTGAGGTTTGGAAGTGGATGGGAAAGGTCAAGCTGTCGGCGGTGAGGTTTGGAAATGGATGGGTAAGATCAAGCTGTCGGCGGTGAGGTTTGGAAATGGATGGGTCAGGTCAAGCTTTCGACGGAGAGGTTTGGAATTGGATGGGTAAGGTCAAGCTGTCGACGGAGAGGTTTGGAAGTGGATGGGTAGAACGGATGGGGCCCAATTTTATTGCAGTATCGGGTTAATTTTGGCCATATACACCATTTAGGGTCCAAAAAGCATGGTCCTACGATGCACCGTTTTCGAGTTATAGGAGTTTAAAATTATTGTACCTAAAAAAGTTAAATTCAAATACATAACGGCGCGTGATAAATTAGTTGATTTATTTTTACATGTTTTATGAGTTGTAATCGATTATTTTTACTCTGTGGTGTAAGAATTATTTCTTTATTGGTAATTTTAATTTAGGGCGGGTAACACCGAATGGAGTTGTCAATGTCATGGCGGTGGTGACGGTCACTTTTTATGCGACCGTGAGCCGAGGCACATGCACAAACCCATTGGCTCTAAAGTAAAGTTTAATTATTTTCCTTCCCGTATTTAAATCAGTAATTATTATTGTAATCATTAGTTATTTTGGTGAAGTTTTGTTAGAATGTTAAAAGTTAAATTAAGTGAGATATTTTGTGAGTATTATTTTACAACTACCTTCACCTACACGTCCATAATGGAGGACCATCAGATGACGATAAACAGCGACACGTGGTGTCTCAGCCGCTCGAGATTCCGTCATCAGAAGTGGGCTCTGAATCTCACTGCGCACAATGTTCGAGATCCAGCAGCGGAATATGATGCAGTTGATCGAGGCTATCAGAACACCAGCCTCATCATCCAAGATCGGTCTGCCAGAAATCAACCCAGAGCAGCCAGACTCTGATCCACGTGCAAGTGCAGGTGCAAGTGCAAGTGATAGTGCAAGTTTAAAGTGAAAGTTGATAGAAACACCAAACCTACCAAACTTTGACTTGATTTGAATCGTTTCAAACCACGGAATGTTCCTAGGTTCCTACATGCAAATGTCGTGTGTGTGCGTGTGTGTGTGTCATGAGATTGCCACCAGTAAGGGACAAATGACTTCGACGGGTACCCTTTCGACGGGTAACCAAACAAAACAAGTGATTTGTTTCCGTTATGGTGAAAGTGGGCCTAACGCATCTAATTGTCATCGTGGCAATTCGCGCATGGGCGGCGCGTCCTCTGCAGGCCATGCGGCGCGTCCTCTGCGAGCCATGCGGCGCGACTTCTGCGGGCCATGTGGCGCGTCTTCTGCGGGCCATGCGGCGCGTCCTCTGCGGGCCATGCGGCGCGTCCTCTGCGGGCCGGGCGGCGCGTCCTCTCCGGGCCGGGCGGCGCGTCCTCTCCGGGCCATGTGGCCCATAGCAACGGAAGCGGCACCGTCACCGAGATGGTGCGTCGACAACTGTCAAGTAGCTGGTGTTTGTGGGCAATGGCAACAATCTGGTGTAGTGTGCAGCTCGCCTAACCTTATATATGTAACTGCACACACTAATTATTGGCATTATTATACGAATCGTGGAACTAAACAGTTCTCTTTTCTTTCGACAACATCATTATAATACATGGCGACCCTTAGCCAGCAATTAAAATTTTGCAATCTACGCGTTATGGAAGACTACGGACGAGTCAAATAAATTATGAAGAATATACCGATAGAAGTTGAAGTTTGTAAAGACGGAAATTAGAAGAAAAAAAAAAACGAAGAAGATTTTAAAAAATTTATAGAAGAATCAGAATCCCAATAGAAGAATTTGTTTGAAGAGGTGAAATCATTAAATAAGAAGACAGAAAAGGAACGTTGCTGCCGGGTGCTGGGAGAATGCTCAAGCCTTATGATGAGAGGATATGCAGGGTGCCGGGAGTTGAATAGTACGGGTCCGATGTGGAGCAGCTGGGAGTCAGTACCAGACCAGTGCTGAGGAGTTCATTCGTCCAAGCCACGTGAGACGTCGTGACCTACATAATCGTTGCCAGTAAAATAAGTAACTACTGCAATGTAAGTTTTGCAACGCTAGCATTATTTTTTTATATTCTACTGTATTTCATGTTATTGTAACTGGATCATGCATTTTTGTATATTTTGTTCTGGAGATTAGGAATGTCCCAACAATTACAAGATTTGCACGCTAGATTAAAATATCTAAGAGAATATTTAGTAAAACTAGGTCCAGATAAGCGTAGAAAAGATTTAGCTTTAAAGAAACTAGAAGAAGCAGAAAAAGAATATAGTAAATTGGATTGTATTTTGACTCTGTTGAACCAAGAAGTTATAGATCGCAAGTTAAACAAAGAAGCTTGTGAGGTTTTCCAAACATTAATTAATGAAATTCAATCAAATTATCAGAAAATAAAAAGTTTACTTTCTTTAGTAGATAGTAGTTGTCAAACTAGTTCTAAAGATTTTATAGAATACACTGATTGTCTTACAAAAATGGCTGACGCATTTGATATTAAAACTGCAATTTCCCTGTTGCCAGTGTTGAATGGCCAGGAGCAGGTGACAAATCAGCTTATAGATGGTATCTTACTTTATAGTTCGCTTATTAATGAAGCCAGTAAGAGTCAATTAATACAGTTTGTGTTAAAAACACGTCTCTCGCCTAGTGCAAAATTGCGTCTTAAAACTAACTACACAAATATAGAAAGTTTGGTAGAAGATATTCGCGTTTATTTGTTACCGAAGAAATCGTATGTAGCTTTACAAAGTCAATTGTTTACGGCTACTCAAGGCCGTAGGAGTATAGAAAAATTCGGTACGGAGATCGAAGAGTTATTTGTCAATCTCACGATTGCGCAGGCTAACAATAAGCGTGATGCATATGAGGTTTTGCGTCCACTCAATGAGAAGACTGCAATTAAACGGTTTAGTGATGGGTTGGCTGATAAGCGGCTCAGCACCATCATTGCCTCACGTCAGTTTGCATCATTGCCTGAAGCTATAACGGCTGCGGTAGATGAACAATCCTTGTCAGTCCAGCCACAAGATCAGGTTATGCAATTTAGGGCAAACCAAAATTATAGACGAGGTAGCTTTAGAGGCTCACGAGGCCGAGGAAACAGACAATTTTATAACAGAAATAAAACGTATAACCATAATTATGTTAAAAATAATGAAAATAGCACAGGTCAAAGAACTTTAAACAGCGTTAATCGAGGTAAAAACTCAGGTGAACAACGTCAGCAGTTCCGCGGACGTCCGGTGCGTTGTCAGCGTGTTCAACATAACGCGCAACAGTCCAATGTCCATGACAACTTGCGAAATGATCGCACAAGCCAAACAAATGAAAGCCTAGAATTTTTTCGTACCTAAATCGTACACACATTCTATTTTTAGTTTTTGTAATTTTTGTATTATTAATTGTCGGTTAACAAATAGTGATGTTGATCTTAATTTACTGATAGATAGTGGAGCTAGCTTATGTGTGCTAAAGTATGAATGGTTGTCGCGACATAGGAATTTATTGAATTTAGTAAAACAAGATAAGATAGTCATTAAAGGAATTAGTGGTAATTTAGAGTCCATGGGATACATTTATTTAGAAATTATAATTAATAATGTAACTTTTCAACAAAAGTTTTACATATTTGAACACTTATCTTGTGCTGCAGACGGTATACTCGGGCAAGATTTTTTTGAGCGATATAACGCTGTATTAAACTATAAGGATGGTACTCTGAGTTTGGAAACCCGAGACCAGTCTGTTAGTGTTCATGTTAATAGGAATTTATTTACAATTCCGCCTCGTTGTGAAGTAATTAAACACATCCCGACGTCACACAACAGTGATTGCGTCGTTTTGTCAAAGGAGATTTACAAAGGTGTGTTTACAGCAGGGGTAGTATCGAAGCCACATAATGGACTTATTCCTGTTAGGATATTAAATACAACTGATAGTTCGGTTGACATAAATACTTCAGATTTAAGTATTAGTTGCTTAAATAATTTTTACGTATGCAAGTTTAACGACGATAATATTTCTGTGGATAGAGTTAAAACTTTACTTACTACGTTACAACTAAATACTTATCTAAATAAAGAGGAACAAAGAGGTATTGAAAACGTATGTGCCAAATATGCCGATGTTTTCCATTTGCCAGGAGATACGCTCACAACAACTAATCTAATAGAGCACTCAATTAAACTAAAAGAAAATACTTCACCAGCATACGTCAAGCCTTACCGATTGCCTAAAGCATTGAAAGGCGAAGTACAGAGACAAATAGATGAAATGGTTATAAATGATATTATTGAAGAGACTATTTCAGAATGGTCAAGTCCAGTTCTATTAGTACCTAAAAAGACAGATAGGTCAGGAAAAAGGAAATGGAGACTTGTAGTGGACTATCGCCAACTCAATAATAGAATACAGGATGATAAGTTTCCGTTACCTAATATCACTGAGATACTAGATTCGTTATCTAATAACATCTATTTTTCAAAATTAGATCTTAGTCAAGGTTATTATCAGCTATCCTTAGAAGAACAGTCTAGGAAGTACACTGCATTTACAACAGACAAGCAGTATCAAATGAAACGATGTCCAATGGGACTTAAAACATCGCCTAGTGCTTTTGCTCGTCTCATGACAATAGCAATGTCAGGATTAAATTATAAATCATGCTTTTTATATCAAGATGATTGCATTGTCGTAGGAAATTGTCTCGAAACGCATAACAAGAATCTTATAAAAATTTTAGAATGCCTAAGAAGAGTGAATCTAAAACTAAATCCGCTAAAGTGTGAATTTTTACGTAAAGAAATCGTTTATTTAGGACATAAAATAACCTCAGAAGGAATATTTCCCGATCCATCGAAGGTAGAATGCCTACAAAAATATCCAGTCCCGCAAAATGTAGACGACGTCAAGAGATTTGTAGCATTCGCAAATTATTATAGACGTTTTATTCCAAAGTTTGCTGAAATAGCCTATCATTTGAATGCGTTATGTAAAAAAGATGTAGCATTCGTATGGAGTGATGAATGCGAGCGAGCATTTTACAAGTTAAAACAGATTCTTATTAGTCCGACTATACTTGACTATCCAGACTTTAGCGACAACAACACTTTCACTTTACAAACTGACGCATCAAAACTAGGATTAGGCGCCGTACTGTCTAATAGCAATGGCAAGGTAGTCGCGTACGCAAGCCGTAACTTGAAACCAGCTGAGACGCGATACCCTGTGATTGAATTAGAATTACTTGCTATTGTTTGGGCAGTTCGACATTTTAGACCTTATTTATATGGGAAAAAGTTTTACATAAAAACAGACCATAAGCCATTGATATATTTATTTAATATGACTGATCCTTCAAGCCGGTTGACAAAGTTTAGATTATATCTTGAAGAATACGATTTTGAAATCAGCTATGTCCCAGGACGGCACAACGCAGCTGCAGATGCATTGAGCCGGATACCTATTACATCCAATAGTTTGAAGGATTTGAACAAACATGCAGTATCAGTCATGACAAGGGCACAGACTCGAAGGTTGCGCACTGACTGTGACAACAACGACATGACTACTGAGGTATCCTCTACTCCAAGGCCTGATCAACCTAAGGTAGTGGAAATCCTCAAACGACCCACAGACAGTATTGAATTGATATTATTTAGTAATAAAAATACTATAAAGCAGATAGAAAATTCAAAACATTTCACTAGTGACAATGGTAACTGCAAATTCGTTCCTGAAAAATCAGCAATTTATGTGATTTCTCGATCGTTATCGACCGTAAGTGTGTTAGCGAGAGAATTACAACGTTTTTGCAAGCAAATCAAAATAAACGAGCTCATAATAATTAAAACGAAGCGCTATGAAATTTTTGTTAACAATTTTATAAAGGAAATGAGTCATTTGAATGACATTCCAAAGCTACTTGTTATTAAAGATGTGACAAGAGTTTCTGACAAAGACACGAAAACAGTGATCTTAAATGACTTCCACTTATTACCCACCAGCGGCCACGCGGGAATAAACAGAATGTTAAATAATATTAGGAAGTACTATTATTGGCCAGGAATGACTAATGATATAACAGAATTCGTAAAGAAATGTAGAAGTTGTCAGATTCAAAAGCATTCCAATAGACATACAAAGGAACCGATGGTTATAACATCAACAGCATCCACTGCTTTTGAAAGAGTAAGTTTAGATTTAATGGGTCCTTTAGATGTAGATAATTTTAATTATAAGTATGTTCTGACATTACAGTGCGATTTAACAAAATACGTTGAAGCCTATCCTTTAGAGAGGAAAGATACTATTTCTGTAGCTAGGTTATTTGTAAACAATTTTATTCTGAGATATGGTATTCCTAAAGAAATAATAACAGACCAGGGAACAGAGTTTATGTCATCAGTTTTTACTGAGATTTGCAATTTGTTGCATATAAATAAACTGCATTCAACAGCCTATCATCATGAAACTCTGGGAGGATTGGAAAACACTCATAAGGTTCTAGGAGCTTATCTTAGGATTCAGTGTGATAATAATAAATCAGATTGGAGCAGTTGGCTTCCATTCTGGTGCTTTTCATTTAACACTGCAGTACACTCTCAGACAAAATACACTCCATTTGAGCTAGTATTTGGAAAGAATTGTAATTTACCATCCAATATTGCACAAAGTTCTTATGTTGATCCATTATATAATCCAGAATCTTACCCTTTGGAACTAAAATACAGACTACAAAGAGCACAAGCTGAAGCTAGAAATAATTTATTATTTAGTAAGGAATTAAGAAAATATAATTTTGATAAAAATGTAAACGGATTAAAATATAAGAGTGGAGACTTAGTTCTAATTAAAAATCAAGTAGGAAATAAGTTAGATAACATTTATTTAGGACCATATAGAGTGATTGAAGATGTATCACCCAATGTTAAAATTTTAAAAGGTGACAAAGAATTTGTAATTCATAAAAACAATACGAAACTGTTTGTTACTTAGTATACTTTGGTTTTGATAAGATGTTATTTTTTTATATAATGTAAAGGTAAAAAGTTTAATAATTTAAAAATATGTTGTTTTTTTTTGTTAAAAAAAAATGTTTTATGTAAGTACTTAGATAATAAAGCTATTTTTTTTTTTAAAAAAAAGGGGAGGTGTAGTGTGCAGCTCGCCTAACCTTATATATGTAACTGCACACACTAATTATTGGCATTATTATACGAATCGTGGAACTAAACAGTTCTCTTTTCTTTCGACAACATCATTATAATACACTGGTGAGTCGTTTCCATTTTACTATGTTAGTGGAGCCGAGTATTTTCTCATAAAGGAAAGCTTATTTCAAAGGTTTTAAGGGTTGCTACACCAATTCAGTTGTCACCAAACAGGTTCTGAGTGAGGTTGAGTCGAATCACTTGAGGGCGACCGATGTTTTAAAGTCACTATCCGGCAATCGTACATAAGTACCTACACACACAACTGTAGGATACCAACCTGTGAAGTTTCAACAGAGTAAGACGTAATAGATGATGTGTCCGAGGGTGAAGGAACCTCGAGAGATTATGATTGCGCTTGTTGGTTATTAGGTCTGAGCCTGTGTGGCACCCGAAAGCCTGTGTGGCACCCGAAAGCCTGTGTGGCACCCGAAAGCCTGTGTGGCACCCGAAAGCCTGTGTGGCACCCGAAAGCCTGTGTGGCACCCGAAAGCCTGTGTGGCACCCGAAAGCCTGTGTGGCAACCGTGAGCCTGTGTGGCACCCCTGCGCCTGTGTGGCACCCCTGCGCCTGTGTGGCACCCCTGCGCCTGTGTGGCACCCCTGCGCCTGTGTGGCACCCCTGCGCCTGTGTGGCACCCGTAAGCCGTAATCATAATTTCAAAGTTGTTGAATTTTAAGTTGATTTAGACTATGTTGAACTTCACATGTTTTCTGATTATTGTGTCAAGTCAAGATAGTTGTGTAGTGTTTACGATTTGTTTTTTGATTTAAATCTTAAATGACTAACTAAGAACCTAGGTCAGGATAGACGAGTTGAGATGTACGAAAGATTCCTCCAAGTAATGTGAGTTAAAGCCTAATGTAGAAGACGGTGAGGAGGGTGCCTCCACCAGCAAATGGAACACATGCCATGGCTATCTTGGTTGGTCGCGGTGCACCCACTGGTCTGTAGTCGTAACTGCAACTCAGAGTGGGGTTGTTCAGAGCGCGATGGGCAGCCAGTGGTGTGGCGGGGACCTGGTGTTGGTCGTATCACATGAGGTGATGACGATATGGGCGGCAATAGTGAATGGTCACTAGTTGCAGGCTATGAGTGGTATGTTTTCTTTTTGAAATTTGATTTATGAAATGAATTATGAGGCTTGGAGGAACCTTCTGTGTTAAAGTTGTTGAAATGGTTTACTTAAAGCTTGTTCGGTTATTATAATAATAATAATAATAATAATAATAATCGTTTATTTATAAGAAGGGGCACATTTACAATAAAATAATAACAGTTAAAATAGAGCACAGTTGCTTTTTTGCCTGAACTAGGTTGAACCTGTGTTTCAGGCTACAAGGTGTATAACTTAAAACAAATAAATTAACATTTTTACTTAGTGTATAGTTAAATACTATAATTACAACTTATATACGTATAAACTATAGATAGAAACAGTGTGTAAGCAGTTTATTTGCAGACAACAAGTAGATCCTCTGTCTGTGCATAAGATAAAGGTTGTAAAAAGGTAATTACGGATTTTTTACAGCTAAAATAGTTTAACTTATACATACTTAGTTTTCTATTTAATCTATTGTACAAAAATGGGCCTAAAAATATAAAGAATTTTTCCGCAAAGGCATGTTTGGATTTAACATTAGAAATGCATACTATATCATTCCGTCTCTTGTTAGTATTGTCAGCATTGTACGTTAGCATGGTGTGCTGTTTTAATACTAGGTGCATAATGAAAAGCTGGCGCACAGTCAGCACGTTGCAGGATTTATATAACTCAGTTGTGGGAAAGAAAAAGGGATGAAAGTTTGCTACCTTTAAAATTGCTCTTTGAGCTCTTTCAAGAGGGCGTAGGATCGTTTTAGACGAGCCACCCCATGAAGTGATACAGTAATTAATAACACATTGACATAGGGCGAAATAAACTTGTGTGATTAATTTGGGGTCTGCAAAAGTTCGTATTTTTTTAAATACATATATTAATTTGCGCACTCTTTTAACCAGACAGTCAATATGATACCTAAAGGATAGAGTGTCGTCTATTATAACCCCGAGGTATTTAATGGTACAGGTTTTGAGGATAGAAGGGCAACTGCACACATTTACTGACTGGTTGCCACATTGATGGGCACATATATGGAAGTTAGCGGTGTTAAGTTGGGACTTGCGAATGGAAAAGTGTATATATTTTGTCTTGTCAGCATTTAATGTTAGTAAATATTATATTGAAAGTATCATTGTAATTAAACTTTACGGCCGGTCGGTCGGCCGAGTTTTCAAAATGCTTCAAAGTTGGTTATTTTGTTACAGATACACACGAGGACGTGTAGCTCGTCAGGCTGGCGTGTTAAGCGCGTCGCTCTGGGCTGCCAGCGCGCTACTGGCGTTTTAAGCGCGTCGCTCCGAGCTGCCAGCGCGCTACTGACGCGTTGAGCGCGTCGCTCTGGGCTGCCAGCGCGCTACTGGCGTGTTGAGCGCGTCTCTCCGGGCTGCCGGCGCGCTGGTTGTGTGTGGCGCTCCATGGTGCCGGCGCGCCCTGCTGGCGCGGTTGTGTGTGGCACCCCTGCGCCTGTGTAGCACCCCTGCGCCTGTGTGGCACCCCTGCGCCTGTGTGGCACCCCTGCGCCTGTGTGGCACCCCTGCGCCTGTGTGGCATCCCTGCGCCTGTGTGGCACCCCTGCGCCTGTGTGGTACCCCTGCGCCTGTGTGGCACCCGTAAGCCTGTGTGGCACCCGTGAGCCTGTGTGGCACCTGTTAGTTTTAGCCTGTGTGGCACGTGAAATTCTGTGATACTATGTCGTGAATGGGGAAGAAAACTGTCAAATAGTTCCACGTAGAGGGCGCTGTACATTGGCTACAAACAAACTGTCTAACTCCATAGAAATTGAACAATATCTTAATATTTTGTGACTTTTTTCAATATTATGGGTCGTTGTGTTGCCTTTGGATGCAAAGAAATAGGCGTTGTCTGATTTCCAAGAAATTTGCGCATGAAGAGAAAGTGGGAAAAGGCACTGAAACTAAAAAAAATCAAAACAAGTAATTTTTCGAGGTTATGTGGGAAACATTTCAACGAAACAGACTACGAGACCACTTCTAAGGCGACAGGTTAGTACGATACCTATTATTAATTCTGACTTTTTATTAATAATTTGAATGTGTGGGAGAAACAAGGGTCGAACGTTGACTTGGTTTGTCCCACTTCAAGTCAACGTTCGCTCATGGGGGATTTAAGCCGCACTGATATATGCCCAGTATTAACATTACCCAATATTGTTTCAGGCTTTCCACTCCAACGCAAAATTTTGAAGAAATCTGCTGTGCCCTCTATATTTTGTTGGAATGAATCACAGAGTGTCACCTCAGCTCGAACTGAGCGATTGCAACAGAGAAATGCAAGGCGTTGCTTATTATCAAGCCCTATAATATCAAACGAACCACTGCCATCTACCAGCTTTGATCTTATTCCAGACCATGAACATAGAAGAATTGGTTCTTTTCAAATAACTATACATTTTGTAACATTTTAACAAATGATGTATTACCTTAGTTTGTTTATTATTAGATCATTAAAAAGCAAAAAGTTAGTGAGTGAAGTTTATTTTACAACTTGTAGAACCATAATATTGCCCAGAAAACAGCTAAAAGTCGATAAAATGTTAAATCTATTGTAACTTTCGACAAGCTCCGCTTTCTTTACTTGTTGCGTTGCTCCTCGTTTTTTCAATTCCTCCTTCAACTGGGTGATACGCCAGGTAGTATACATTGTGCAGCGACAAATTGAGTTAAAAAACCCGCGCAAATACTTAAAAAATCGTCCACACAATGCTAACGTTTATTTAAAAAAATTTGACATGTATAGCCAAACACCAGCGCCATCTTGCGGCGAAGTTTCCAGGAAACAACCCCATTGCGTAGCACTATCTTAGTAAACTTTCAGTTCTAGTAATGTTTTGGCTCTTAGTGATGATTAAGCCTGGATTTATTTCGATTAGACGTTTCAAGATTTACTAAAAATTCTTGAGAATTTTGTTGTGGTCAGAATGACCGAGTTTTGAAGTATGTGCCAAAGTACACACGAGGACGTGTGATGATGTAGGACGGCCGTAACGGCGCGTGATAAATTAGTTGATTTATTTTTACATGTTTTATGAGTTGTAATCGATTATTTTTACTCTGTGGTGTAAGAATTATTTCTTTATTGGTAATTTTAATTTAGAGCGGGTAACACCGAATGGAGTTGTCAATGTCATGGCGGTGGTGACGGTCACTTTTTATGCGACCGTGAGCCGAGGCACATGCACAAACCCATTGGCTCTAAAGTAAAGTTTAATTATTTTCCTTCCCGTATTTAAATCAGTAATTATTATTGTAATCATTAGTTATTTTGGTGAAGTTTTGTTAGAATGTTAAAAGTTAAATTAAGTGAGATATTTTGTGAGTATTATTTTACAACTACCTTCACCTACACGTCCATAATGGAGGACCATCAGATGACGATAAACAGCGACACGTGGTGTCTCAGCCGCTCGAGATTCCGTCATACATATCTCGAAAACGGAGCGTCCTATACGAAAAATGACCGAATTTTGAATCCCCTTTGCCACCCCCGTGATAATAGGAGAATAACACACCAAATGAATTTGAACTAATTTGAAGTCCTTTTAATTTTTTTTTTTTTAAATATACATTTTTTTTTTATCTGTCGTATATTTGCCGCGAACACATACATTCTGTCTTATGTTAGGCAAGCCGGGCTTTTCAGGTTGTATGAAAGATCCGCCACGAGAAGGGGGTTATGATTTTAACCGGTTTTTATGTATGTTTGTATGTAGGTATTATGACGAATAAGGGGTCCAAACCAAATCTATGACGAAATGTTGTCGATTTTCGATTTTTTTGGGCGCTAAAATCGAATAAGGAGTGAAAACCAAAATCAAAGATAGTGCCGATAAAAAATTTACAACTTTTCGTAATGGGTCTCATTTTTATGGTTTTTGAGCGAGTCAAAACCAAATCCAAGATGGCACTGACGAAAACTTGGCCATGTTTCGTCATGTTTGGCAATTTCATAAATATGGCATGGCGTTGGACAAATAAAACAGGCCTTGGCTGTGGAACTTTGTAGCTTCTGCTTTGTGCGCCCTGCCATCAAGTTTAGCTTTTTTCTAAACCTACTTCAGGCACCAGCTCTCACAATGTGAATATAATAGTGTTCAAAACGTGCTACAAAACCATTGTGAGAGAAATAAATAAACTTATTATTATTATATTATAATTATAAGTATTATAAAGTAAAACCTTCCTTAAAAACACAATATGCATTTATCAACGAAAATCCGATTGATATCGGATCAGTAGCTTTTGGGAAAATCGCGGATACATACAAATACACCACCTTTTTTTTTTCGACTCGGTTGAAAATACTAACCTACTTATCATGACGACGATACTAATAATTAACAATTACCAAATGCGTTTTCAAAGTTCCAAGGTAATCTACTAAATTCTATTTCAATAAAATTAAAAAATAATATCAAAGATCAAGATTATTTATAGGAGGTATAAAACCGAGCGCTATTGTGAGACCATGCTTTGGGCGACTTTAGTTACCTAAACATGAGTTGATCGAAAATGTAACAGCGTCCTTAAGGTACTAGAACAATTTAAAGAAATCTATGAAAATAAATTATGACCATTCTTTATTGGTTCAACTACTGGGACATAGGCCTCCTCTCTGTGAGAGGTTATTATAGGCTGTAATCCACGTGGCGTGTTGCCTTGGTAGATGTCACATGTCTTAGCTTTTTTGTTTTTAGAAACAACTTTTGATGCTCTTTGCCGAATGAAGGAACCATCCCAGTAGCCTACATTATTGCCTCGCATTGCATTGTGCAAAATCATAACAGGCAAAATGTTGGTGTAATAACCTATTACCACCTACTTAACTACCTCTGCCAAATCCTACAGGGAAATAAGGTGTGATACAATTTTATTGTACGTAGAAAGCTGTGATTACCCTTCTCTTCACGCTCGTGACAGTGTCATTAATGACCTACCCTAGAACAGGCCAAAACCTGAGCAAAAATTATAATAGTAGCTAGCTAGGTTAGGTAAATGTTTCCATACCCTCAATTTCGCAAATTCTGGAAATACCCACGGCGAAGGTAGCGAAGGTAGGGTATAATCACAAGTTTGAGCAAGGTCTTGACAAATATGAAGGCACTCAAAATGTCAACGGAGACAGCCGGAGATAAGACGGAGTTGTTACCAGATAACCTCGACTATGTCATTAGGCCTTTAAAATGAGACGTGCTCCGTCCTATGTTGCCTTGGTAACCATCCCCTGAGAATTTAGTAATTACAGTAATTAGTAATACTAGGCGATTTTTGAGTAGGTACAGACAGTGACAGAAGTTGCTGATCCTATTTGAGGAATAACAGCGTCGGAAATCATCCCAAGGCAATGTATTACAGGGATGAAAAGTACTCTCTATCGGCTATCCAAACCACTTGGACAGCAGTACAATGGGTACGATGAGTTTGGATAGTTTAGAATCTAAACTTGAACTATCTAAACTTTAGATAGTTCAAGCGTGAAAATATAACAGACAGACAGAGTCGCATTTAAAATATTACTATGAATTGATTATAATAGAATCGTATTGTGTCAAAATATTCTTTTATATAATTTAATATCGATCTACTCAGTACGACGTAAAAATATAATTTCAATCGAAATTCGGGGCGGAGTTTATAACTTTTGTCATTGTCTGTACAAATTTTAAAACTTAGATAAGCTATATCTTAGAAAGAAAATTCTTCCGAAGATAACTTTTAAGTGACTATTACACTCAGAAATTGCTTGGTAACGATAATATCTATACTAGGTAATGGAATTAAATTGTCCATTCTCCGCAGTTGATAAACCGTTATTGGCATAAATTCGAAAATTACCTGAAAAATTAAAGAATTTGTAATATAAAGTGATCATAAGATTTTGTAACACAAGATAACACGGTCACCTGAGAAGCTTTTCAATTAATATTACTTAGGTAATCGACCTACCTTAAATTGATCAAAAAACACCATTTTACATTTTGTAACAATAAGTAACTTCTAGAAAGTATGTTAAACAGTAATTTGTTCTATGTTTATTATAGGCACGTAAGCTAACATCTAGGAAGTTAAATAAGTTGGTATACATTCTTATCTCAGACAAAATTACAAACAAACATTGCGGTTTACGAGTGGATTCGTAGCTCGGCGTAGGCGATACTTATCTCGTAGCCGTAGCAGCAAATAAGTCGGCCTCGTAGACAGCTACAACGCTACGGCGTAGCCTTCGTAGCAAATACATTGCTCTACAGAAGGCTTACTTGATAAGGAACTGAGAAATGGATGTGTTTTATACATAACTGCAATTTACGTAAAGCCTTGAACTACTGCACTGCGTTAAAGCTATAAGTATGTTTATCTGGTTGATTTTAAGTCATAATTTTCTTTGTATTTTTTTGACCTTTTAGGGCGTTTCTATTTTGTGCCAGTATAGTTACTACAAGGAAGCTTCGCCAAGAAATATGTCTTAAGTTTACTGCCCCAGAGTGATGTTTTGTTTGCTCAGCCATACCGGTTATTTATTACTCTTATATGGTACACGGACCAAGTTTCTATTGTCGGTCAGCTAGATTGAAATACTAGTTTATGCTGTGACTTTTGTTTGTTGTTGTATCTACTTATTGTTTATAAAACAAACGTAAGCGATTAATTTTGTATATATGGTGGTCACTTTGTGACAGTACAATGAATTTAAGATTAATTAGATGGCCATGTTTGTTATTGATCTATGTTTATAAAACCTTCCAAATGTGTTTACCAGATAGCGAACTGCGGCCAAGGAATAAAAGGAATGCTTAAATGTATTTAGATTCTAGTAGATATACACTACTGGAAAAATGAAGGGATAAAAAAAAAACAAATTTTTGGTCAATTTTCAACAGGCCGTAATTTCGAGAGAAATGGTCGTACAGAAAATAAAAAAAAGGAAATCGTAGCTCCAAGTGTATAGTTTTTGGATGGAACTTTAATTTTTTTAGCGTCATCGGTTTTTTAGTCATCTTAGTGTTTTAGTCATCCAGTTGAAAATTGCCCTTGAAATTTCGATACCTTAATGTTTTCCAGTAGTGAAGAACCGATCACCGATTGGTGAATACGCAGTGGTTTTTTAAGCCACTGTGTATTCTCAGACTAGCGCAATTCTTAGTATTTTTTCGGTATCTCCTTGGACTGGTGGCTTTACGATTATGGTGACAACACAATACCCAACTGTCCTATTCTCGTATACACGTAAGATCACGTGACAACTCCAAGATTTATGAGGTAACCAAACGAATATTCACTTCGTTTTCCGCGTCGGATACGTATCGCATTCGCATCGTCTTGTAATAATATTCAAGCAGTGATCACGTGATTTTATAGTAGACATATTGGTCCTGCCTGCGGGTTTGTTTGCGTGTGTTTCATATTGTGTGAATATCTCATAGTCAAAGTAGGCATGTATTGATGATTTTTTTATGATTATAACTTAGTAAAGCCGTAAAGCTATATTCGTTACGGCCATGAATCATATTTGACTCAACGTGACCTGACATTGAGTTTACAAACAGCAAAAAAAACGTATGAAATTTTGAATTATACTGGATATCTACAGCGTGGTGTGTCGCCGTGTGTATAAATATCAAGGATGAAAAAATATATGTATATGTGTGAGAGGTTTTTTTTTTCGGTTAGTTAGTGCCGTCCATAGGTCTCTGACTTGGCTTGTGAGAGGGTAACAGACAGAAACAGTTATTTTCGCATTTCTTCTTCTTATCGTGTGGGCAAGTAAGGTCTAACGACCGCACACACCCTAGTGTCAGAGTTTCTAAACCGCCGCAAGGGCCTCTGACATGGTTGACGACCGCCATTTGGCGGCCAGGACCACCGGCTTATACGTGCCTTCCGAAGCACGGAACCATCTTTTTATCAGACAATCAGGTGATTCAAGCCTGCAATGTCCTAACCAAACTGGAAACAACTTCACAAAGTATGCTTCCCGTGGGAATCGAACCCACGACCACCGGGTCACAAGGCAAACGCCTAAACCACTCGACCACGGAGGCAGTTGCAGTTTTCTCATTTAAAGCATCAGTATGGAGTTTAGATTTTTATTACTGTGTTGAGGTTTATCGCATTCGTGTGGGTTTGAATAAATAGGACAACTTGTTTCTACAGATATTGCATCAGATTAATAATCCGTTTCACATCACACAGGGGGCCGAGATTAGGTATCACACACCTACCTAATAGCGGCTCCCTGTGTGGTTCGTTTCAGAACCCAGTTTCTAAACCTATACTAAGGTTAATATACAGTGAAACCTGGTTAAGTGAGACCTCAAGGGACCTGAAAATTTGTCTCACTTATAGAGGTATCCCACTTACCTAGTGTCTCAGATATTCAGGCCAAAGTGTGTATAAGGGTTGCGGGTTGTTCGAGGGCTGCGGGTTGTTTGTGAGCTGCGGGTTGTTCGAAAAAGATACAGCGGCCTCGACACAAAGGGCTAAGAAGGAGCATGGGTGGGTTTTAGTGAGTAGAAGTCTGACAATCCCTTCCGCTCTGCCCAGAGCGGGAGGAGTCATTTGATGATTTCCCAACACCCAAAAAAAAAGAAAAGATTATGATATAAAATATGTAGTATGTTCGTCGGTAAGATTGCCCGAAAATAAATGAATGTTGTTGTTCTTGTTAGAATAAAATGAAAGGGAATTAAATGTGTGTACCTATGGAGATTAGTGTTAAGGTCTAGTTGAATTGTAATTAATGCTTATGGTATACTATTTGGCATGCATAGCTATTCTAATAGGCGGCCGGGCAGGGCTAGTTTAAATTATATTTGCGTTTAGATTTTATAGTACATAACACATTACAATATAATCTTCAACACCGACTCCACAGAACACAGGTGTTCTGCTTACCTGACTGTAATCATCTTTACCTAATAGAATATCGACCATCATAATTTGTAACAGACGGGTGTTTCTCCAAGGACCCTGTTCTTTTTAATGAGCTCATTTGTTGATTGTATTCTTGATACCGTTGTTGATATAACATCAGAATTATCATCTGCCTAGCCTTTCCTCAGTGTTGGCTTCCAGTCTAACCAGATGCAGTACAGATACAACTTGTATTATACTCTATATCTGACCTCCACAACCCAGTTAGTACTACAATATTCCTTGGTGAGGCTGGTTCTTAGGCCGCGCTCACTTTGGACACGAATTTGTATCGTACGTAAACGTACATTATAAATTAGGCTAATTATACGTACGACTAACTCGCATCCAGTATGTGCACTCCCATAACACTTGGAAGGTTAGGATTGTTCGTACGTGTACGCACGAGTAAAATTTGAAAACGCGTCCAAACTGAGCGCGGCTTTAGACTTTCAGGGCACTGAATTGTAACGACTGTCATTGTCAATATCTACAAATGGCAGCCGGGACCAATGGCTTAACATGCTTTCCCAGGCACGGAGTAAACTCAGTAAGTAATGGGTGGGCGCGGCTAAATCTATGAAGATCGACTTGCCGGCTTAGCATGACCACCGAAGAAACGGGTTTTGTCGACGGAAGAATCGACAAAATGACAGATTGTAGCAAGGTTTTATGTCAAATTGTATGGAAAAATCTTTGTCTATTCTTGGTAGAATAGAGATAGAATCGCCATGCTACGGGGGCTGAGAGTCACTCAGGTCGATCTTTAGTCGATAATTTAGCCACGAATTACGAGTAACCCTTTTTTTTTGGGTGTCTCTCATCTCACCGAATAACCCAGAGCGGAAGGGAATATCAGACTTCTACTGACTTAAAACCACTCATGTTCCTTCTTAGCCCTATGTGTCGAGGCCGCGGTATCTGATGCGAGACTTGCGAGAAGCTCTTGGATGAAATATTTCATAATATATGTCAAGCCAAATTGTCGGTTTGTCTGTACCATTTCGCTCCCGACGATGTATAATTGTATAGGAGGCTGAAATCCTCAAGACATAGATTCATCCATCACTTTCCCACAAATCCCTTCTTGAATTAATAACTTGGTGTAAAAGCCGTTTGTTAAAGGCAGATGGCGCCACCAATTCGTCAGACTGTTTATGTTAGTAGTAACTTCAGAAATTAAATAATCGTCTGGAAAGTTAATATAAAGAGTGATTTACGAATTGGTTGTGCTCTAATTTCTAATCAATTGTGCTAGAACTTTCTAGACTGTTTGGCTTAATGCTTCGTGTTAAAATACAAAAAAAAATAAGTACATTATTAACCTTTTTAAAAAAAAATAACGTTAATTTCAATATCATTCCTTGTCGTTACTAAGAAATAGGATTCTAGTTGCCTTTACATAAACTGCCTCCGTGGTCGAGTGGTTTAGGCGTTTGTCTTGTGACCCGGTGGTCGTGGGTTCGATTCCCACGGGAAACATACTTTGTAAAGTGGTTTCCAGTTTGGTTAGGACATTGCAGGCTTGAATCACCTGATTGTCTGATAAAAAGATGGTTCCGTGCTTCGGAAGGCACGTATAAGCCGGTGGTCCCGGCCGTCAAATGGCGGTCGTCAAACCATGTCAATGGCCCTTGCGGCGGTTCAGAAACTCTGACACTAGGGTGTGTAGGGTCGTTAGACCTTACTACCCACACGATAAGATGAAGATGAAGAAGAGTTGCCTTTACACAATTTATTAGTAAATGTGCGAGGTATATAGGTACTTGTCGATTGTTGACGGGGCAGGCTCATGCCAGGCGCTTGGGAGATCCATGTGCAGCAGTGGCCGTCATCTAGCTGATAACAATGACGATAATGATTAAGTTTTTGTAGACCTGTCATATTTTTACTGCTGTAGCGTAAGTAACACACATCTACTACTTCTTCTTTACTTCACTTTTCACACACGGTCAACTTCAATAATAAAATTAATAAAATATGAAGAGAACACCAACTTCTTAGAGTAGTTAAACATCTCAACTTTGAAGGTAGCGTGTGTTAACTGGCTATTAACTTGTTTTCGTTCTCATTTCTCCGAACTCCTGAGAAAACTTAGGCTACTGTTGTGGATAAAGTTTCTCATTGACGAGTTCCAGAGTTGCTGAGTTTTCGTATTCAGTAATATTTATTGTATCTACAGTGTACGGAACTAAATTATAACAAGACTTGTTTTGCCGAAGTTTGGCTTCAAGCTAGTGAAGCTGCTACTACAAAATACTTGCGTTTGCGTATGTTTGTTTGTAGTTTGAAGGTAGTGTAGTATTCGTGTTATGGAAATTTTGAGGGAACTATTAATTAACTTTATAATAACTTCTTAGCTATGTAGTTCATGGGATACTTAAGTTAATAATTTTTTTTTAAGTAAGTAGTAGGGGAGAGCGGGGCTGAACGTGCCGATTTTGACAAATCCTTATATGATTCGGATAAAACAAGTACTATGTCTGAAAGTAGTGGTTCATCCTAAGCCAAATTTAGTCTATAATACGAATTTACCTACAGATTTTGCACATTTTTCATAGTTTTTAAGAATAAGTGTTTTTTTTACACAGCGGCGGCAAGGCACTACCAACCCCACTTTGGGGCAAGTTGTGCCGTAGCTGGGGTCGGTTGTGCCGTTGATAATGCTAGGTGTTTTACATAAATCAAAATTAATTTAGAATTTAAAAGACATCAATTTTATAATAATATATTTATTTGTTATAATTTTTACCATAAATCAACAGTTTCTAAGTATTATAATTTAAAAAAACAAATTACCCTTACTTATGTAATTATTTCAAACTTAAAAACATATTTTAAATCAAAGTTTGTACTTATTTTTATGCGAATGCGATCAATTATTAAAAATGCGAATGAGATCAATATATTTTTTTTAAATATCAGTCTCTAAGGACTATATTACAAAATATCATATAGATTTCACAACCAACCCCTAAGTCGGGGTTGGTTGTGCCGCGGCACAAGCAGCCCCACATGAACGGCACATTTTACCCCGTGAGCGAGAGTTTGAAATTTTGTCTCACAAATAAAAATCACTCTGCTCAAAGCATTAAAATTACACTGCATAGCAAACTAGGATAAATAACAAACATTTTACTAAAACTCTCATATAAAAAGCACGAAAAAAGCTAGCTTGCGACCAAAAAGTATCGAAACGAAAATATTTACTGAGGTGGCGCTGGACGACCCTCACATGCACTGCCACTCGGTCCGCGTCGCAGACGCAACTAAAATGGCAGCCGCGCGTGCCCGACTGTTAGGCATTACGCGACACAATACGATCGTATAACTACCTCTTTTTGTTTTCGAGATATTCGCGTCGGCACAATTTACCCCCGGCACTTTTAGCCCCGCTCTCCCCTACATGGAATATGTATTTGTAAAGACTTTGTAGCTGATAAGGTTAATTTTTAAACTTTGTTAATAGATAGGTGACATTTATGAGAAGAGGTTGCAGAGTAACGGAAACATAGGGGTTTTGTGTAGGTTGCTACACATTAGAAATTCGAATATGCGACAGGTAAGTATGTTGTCCCGTCGGGGCTGCGGATTATCGAAAGAGATGACGCGGCCTCGGCACAAGGGCGAAGATTGAACACGGGTTGGTTTTTAGTCAGTAGAAGTCTGACACTCCTTTCCGCTCTGCCCAAGAGCGGGGGGGGGGGGGGGTTTGATGATTTTCAACACACCAAATTTACGTTAATAGTTGTATAATTTTAAGAAGCGTGTAGGTATGAATGACCGAGGATCGGACTGGGTCAAAATAATATGATTCTGTTTAGTCCGTAAGTTAGATTATCGAAAAATATTGAATACGTGTTTTTTGTTTTATCAAATCAATAAAAAATGAGGAAGGTTTAGGCGCAAAATGCCAAATTCTCAAAATGGCAACAGAGTCGCAAAAGGACAAATTCTCAAAATGGACAATTCTCAAAAAGCCAAATTCTCAGAACGGCAAATTCTCAAAATGGCAAATTCTCAAAAAGCCTAATTCTCAGAATGGCAAATTCTCAAAATGGCAAATTCTCAAAATGGCAAATTTTCTACAATTGGCAGTATTCCTATAAAAAATAGATTTCTTGGTTATTACGGTCTAACTGGATAGAACAACAGAAATTGCAATGGCGGGTCGAACAAGTGCCTTTCGGTTTATGGGTCTTGTAACACCCTTCAGATTGTGTTTTTATTACTCACTTGTTATTTTGAGGAATATTATAAAAAGTGAGGCCCTGGTGCAAGCCATGGTCCGAGGCGAGGAGGAATGGGACGCCATCGCCTCCTTCTGATAAGCAGTGATTCTATTCTATTCTATTCTACGGTCTACCTCATAGGTGGCGATGAAACGAGTGCATCATCATAATATAGTCGCTTTCTCAGCGCTCTACTCATTTTACAGAAAAATGCTAGAGAATTTTTTTGTAGATAATTTTACTGGGAACAATATTATATTACTATTATTTCGCGCTATTGACCTCCGAGCAATAGGTCGCGAAATATTTGCGAAAAACTGATTTTCGTAACCTTTTGACCTTGATAACTCCTTGGCCGACACGATATCAATGTCAATTTTTCACATCTTTATTACAATGTAATGAATGAAAAAAAAACAACTAAAATCGTTTATTCATGGTTACATTTCGTGTTACATAGCATATTACTTCTGCCAAACTGTAAAACAGTTTGTTGGCAGATGTAGCTCCCTTAACTAATTTTATATTTAGGTATATGTAACAACTTGTTGGCACTTTTTACCTACTTATAACTAAACACACTTAACACTTTGCTACGAGTATGACTATAACTTAATACATACTAATAGAGGTATAACTACAAAAATTCAGTCCACTAGGAATTATTCCGCAGATTGGGGTTTAAAATGCATAAAGCTTATACTCTGTCCGTACTCTGTGTTAGTAACTTAGTACCAAGCAAAACACTGTCTTCACTTCTCCGAGTTGCGACCAATCAAAAGAAAAAATCAAGTACCAACATTTTTTCACTACCGATTATATTATAACTACCCTCACTTTTTGTAAAATTCCTCAAAATAATAAGTGAGTAAAAAAAACACAATCTAAAGGGTGTAACAAGACCCTTAAACCGAAAGGCACTTGTTCTACCCGCCATTGCAATTTCTGTTGTTCTATCTAGTTAGACCGTAATAACCAAGAAATCTATTTTTTATAGGAATACTGCCAATTGTAGAAAATTTGCCATTATGAGAATTGTCCATTTTGAGAATTTGCCATTCTGAGAATTAGGCTTTTTGAGAATTGTCCATTTTGAGAATTTGCCATTTTGAGAATTTGCCATTCTGAGAATTTGGCTTTTTGAGAATTGTCCATTTTGAGAATTTGTCCTTTTGCGACTCTGTTGCCATTTTGAGAATTTGGCATTTTGCGCCTAAACCCGTGTCAAAGATCTTGGAGTGGGGCTTGAAACGTCACTTGTGTCGTCAAAATGTACTATCATATGACGTCACACGAGTTTTCGAAGCACTGTATCGTCTTCATTTTAAGTTTACGTGAAAAAAGAAAAAATACGTGTCCAATAATTTTTGGAAATCTATCTGACGGACTAATTAGGTTTTTTTTGTCCGAAGCTGAAACTTTGGTGGTCCAGGAGTCATTGACGATCTTAGGAAAAATTCACACAGCATCTTCTGGCGTAGTTCCACTCTACAAACTTGGCGTCAACGCAACAAGTTTTCATCTTTCATTCTCGTCTGTCAGACAGACGTCACGACATTATTAAAACAGTTCTCTTTCAAAACATTCCTTACACAATCCATCCATATTTTCTTTGTTCTTTCTCATCCTCAAAAATATACTGATCAGCTCATAATTTTGAAAAGTTAACATTATGTTGTTGTTTCACTCACTTTATTATAAATTACCTTCTGAAATACCCAGTTATCTACTACAACATAACTTTATTTTTATATTATACTTACTCGTATTTTCACACATTAAATCACGAAGTCTCTAAGTCTTATTTGACACGACAAAGGTCTGATAAACTGTCTGAGATTCATAGACTAGCTTTTGTAAGTTTTCTCTCTAGTAGATATTTATCATCCTGTCAAATAACTTATCTATTAAGTTGTTCACAAGTTTCCTAAGAAAAGCGTAATATCCCTCTCTCATTGTATTCTCAAAGCAAAGTCCCTTTAGCCAAAATATGTGGTATAATTTATTGGCCCTAAAAGATTGCTGACGCCTAAAAATCATGCATGTAAATATTTATGTTAGATGAGTGAGCATTCTCAAAGGACTCATTAGGATTTTTTGTATAATCTAAAATGATATATACAATTAGCAAAAAAAAAAAAAACAGATTTGTGTTCGAGTAGATTTTTTTTTAAATTACAAATCTCCTAATCCATCGTTTTCTTTAAAATAGCCACAAATAAAGAGTTAATTAACTGATAGAGAGTAAATCATCAATAAAGAGTTTTTCGTCTAATTTGAGTTAATTAAACAGGCTGATTCGCACGAAAAAAATAAAGCCCCTAAATAAAGAAAAAAAAAACGAATTAAAAATAAAACACTAATGGCATCTCAATTATTTGGACATAAACTGGCCAGTAGTTTATATTTCTTTTCTATTTAAATAAAAAAGAGTTCTCGTTTTGTCAACTGAATTTTTAGATTTGGAAACAATCGATTCCACCCAACAGAAAGCTAAATTCTAGCACATTTCCTCGATAGATTATTTTGAAGACATTGGTTCTTTTACCCGTTCAATTCCATTGGATGCCAATATAGGCTAGTCACGAAAGCTAGCACAGCCTTTTAGAAAAAAGCTGCGGCTAGCTTGTTAGTCGAATTCAGAGGCCCGAAAAACGAATAAAACCAACTGTATTTTACCACGCAGTATACCTAGATATCTCCCAATCCTAATTGGAGGTCGAATTGCGCGTTGTAAATAAATAGTGCTACACGTAAAATACTGGCAGTGTTTCAGAATCAAATACTGCCATGTTCAGCCATAAAGTTAGTTTGTAATCGACACCTACGAAAATGAATGTATAACTAATGGTGCAATCAGACTACGTCGACTGTGGTCTGGTTGGGCTGATGCGTACGAATTTGTAATACTGATAGACAGCTTTAAAATTTCATGTTTTTTCCATGGGCACAGTCAAAAACTCCAGTCCGCCACATGCTACGATTCTTACGTATTTGTTTCGCTTCTTCCACGTTCGTAAATCTCGCCATATCACGGCGATTATATTTAGAGACAAAACTTAGTATCTCAAGCTGATATTTTTTCAGTCGTTTTTTGACTATTCGTCAAAGATCATAACCCCAGTCAGCTTAAAGATTTGAGTTAAATGCAATTTCCTTTTCAAGTTCATTATTTCCTATTGTGTTTGACTTTTGGCTCAATCAATCGTGTCTGGATGATCAAACAGATCTGTGTATGACACGGACGTAAATAATAGATAAGGATATTGGATTGTGATAGGTTGGATCAAAATGGTTTTTGGATTATGGGTTTATGTCTTTATAAACCAGCACCCATTGTGGTATTGTCTTACAAAGCCCCAGACCAAACTTTCTATCATAACTTGAGGGATGAATGATCATAGAATGAATTCATAGACCTTATTTATACCTTTCTTTCAGGCGTAATCGAGTTCAAGAGCAGGACCATTTTACAATAAATAAAATCAGCAGCTAAAATAACGCAATGAATGAATGTTGTTGAATTATCTAAATATACCAAGTTTCACTGTAGTAAAGTAAAGTAAATTTTGACCTTCGAAAAGTGCTGATTATCAGCCTAGTTTGAATAAATGAATTTTGATTTTGATTTTATCAAAATTAAAGGCTTTGGCGATGTTAGTGTGTTATGCCATTCAATCCGCTGATATTTATTGAAGCTTTGGCTAATTTCCTCTAATTTTATTTTTAGCATAGGTATACCTACCTACATTATACATACAGTTGGTGAGCAAACTGTAAATAAACTCTTTTCGTAAATTACGTGACGACTAGATATTGCCAATCAGCTATATTCGCTATTCCTACTGGGTAACACAATAAATATCTTTTCGAACACTATCAAGCACCTGACAAAACAATAAATAACAATAGGGTATTTCACCAAAAAAATCTAATTAGTCCGTCAGATAGATTTTCAATAAATAATGGACACGTATTTTTTCTTTTTTCACGTAAACAAAATATGAAGACGATACAGTGCTTTGAAAAGTCGTGTCAAGTCGTGTGACGTCATAAGGATAGTACTTTTTTACCCACTAAGTTACGCCAAAAACCCCCACTCTTGATCTTTGACACATTTTATTTTCGTCAATTTTTATTTTATTGATAAAACAAAAAACACGTATCCAATATTTTTCGATAATCTAACAGACGGACTAATTAGATTTTTTTGGTGAAATACCCTATTGTGTCGTTCTAAATATTTCATGAAAAATATTCAAAATGTCTATGAAAATGTATTTCTTATTTATTTATTAAATTTATATGATACCATCTGATCCTATCTGTTTCATTCTTCTGTAAATAACATACTTACAATAGGCATTATTTTCAGTACAATACAGTAGAGTAGTTTATTTATTGTTTCTGTTTTTAAAGGCACGTGAACATAATAGTGTCATAGATAAAAGACTACAATAAAATATTGGGAACAGAAAATGACATACGCAGATAGCATTTAGTGGAAACAGAGAAACTATTCAATAAGAGTATCAAGCTGTATTTAGGGCAGTCGTTCCATGTTTCTATCGAGAATGAATAATAAATCCCAGTTCCATTTGTTTCAAATTCAAATTCAAATTCAAATTATCTTTATTTGTGAACACAGGTATTGAAATAAAGGTGTTATTCATACATTTTAGTTGAGCTCTATGTCCTACCAATAAAATTGGTGTACAAACATTGGGTTTTCAGTAAAAAGTCTGGATATATAGAATACAAAGTCAGGTTCGAGTAAATAATGAGAATTCAATGTAATATAAATCATTAATTAATAATAATAATAATAATAATCTTTATTATGAACATCTTACAAGGTTTCTTTGAGGTGAGACCCTGACCTCCAAACTAGTAAAATACTGTATCATGAAGGTCAGTTCCTTCCCTTCACAAACGTGTTATTAAATACGAGTACAGTAGGTCCATAATTTTAACGTAGGCTAACTTCTATCTTAGACTAGCAAACAAAAAAAAAAAAAAAATATATATATATTACTAGATTTCAGTATAGCTAAAATCAGAAAATAAAAGAAAAAGGAATGTGCGTGTGTGTAGTTGTGTGTGTTTGTGTAGTTGTGTGTGTGTGTAGTTGTGTGTGTGTGTAGTTGAGTGTGTGTGTAGTTGTGCGTGTGTGTGTGTATCTATGTATATGTGTGTGGGTGATCTGAGCGTGATTGATTGTGTATTTCATACCGTTACAATAAAAAGAGATTCTATTTTTTCATAGTCCATGTCATTCAACCATGCAATAATTTTGCTTTTGACTTGATTATTACTGAATGATCTGATGTGTTGAATGGACTGTGTTATTTTATTGTATAACCGTGGAGCTTGGACGTTGTAAAATCTGCTAGCAAATTTTGTGTTGGCTCTAGGTACTGGACAATGCACTTTTCTTTTATTCAACTTGGGTAATATCGGAATGACCTGTTTGTGGTATCTACGTAAGACTTCATAAACATAAAGTTTACGAACGCTCATGACATTTATTTGTTCATACAGATCTTTGGTGGGATAGCGGTAGGGAAATTTAAATGCGACTTTTAGCAATGATCTCTGTGCGCGCTCAAGAACAATCATAATTGTTTTACAAGCCCCACCCCAAGCACTGATGCAGTAGTTAATAATACTTTGACCAAGAGCAAGATATGTTTGTACCAGGAGATCTCTGCCAGCCACATCACGCAGGTTTTTAAACGCGAGTATAAGTTTCCTTGTCCTGGCCGCTACCGAATTTATGTGTGCACCCCAGTTCAGTTTGTCATCTATTATGACACCTAAATACTTAATGGCTTTTGATTTAGATAAAATGGGACACGTGCAACTTGTAACGTTATCTAGATAAGGATTCCTGTTGCATGGGTATGTGTGACTCTTAATTGTAATTGTATCCTTTGGGGCGCCTGATTTGGTAATACTAAAACAAAGATATTTTGTTTTCTCCGCATTTAGGTTTAACAGGCTGTTTTCTAACCACCGCGTTACGATACGTAACCCTCTTTCAACAGTAGTCCTTATTGAGTGCCATGAAGTATCGTGAAACAGAATAACTGTATCATCTGCGAACATAACTAATTCAGCTTTATCAATTTTGATGTTGCAAAGCTCATTAATATAGAGTAAAAATAGGCTTGGTCCGAGTGTACTCCCCTGAGGAACGCCATATGCAATGTCAATGCTGTCGCTAACCTCCTCTCCAATCCTAATGCACTGTTGCCTTCCAGATAAATAGTTCTGAAACCACAGAAGTGGAATACCTCTGATTCCTGCATTCTGAAGGCGTGAGATGAGAATAGGAATTGAAACGGTATCAAATGCCTTCTGTAGGTCCAAAAATACCCCCACGCATTTTTCTCCCTTGTCCAAATATGATGTAATGCTAGAGGTTAACCTATCCACAGCGTCAGTAGTCGAACGATTAGATCTAAATCCAAATTGGTTGTCGGACAAGATGTGATTTATTTCTAGGTATTTCGTTAATCTCTTATTGACTACTTTCTCTAATATCTTAGACAAAACCGAAAGAAGTGATATAGGTCTATAATTATTAGGTACATTACGTTCACCGGACTTGTAAATAGGTATCACTATAGCTTTTTTAAATGCATTGGGAAAACTTCCACTACTTAGGCTTAAATTGCAAAGATGACTAATAGGAGAGCTAATTAATCATTTATAATTTATTTTTCAGTCATGTCAACGGTAATTTATGGATTAAGTTAGTTATTTAAGGCTATTAATGTCAAATTTTATAATACTGTAAATAATGTCAATTAATCATTTATAAATCAATTAAAAATAAATTATAATAAAGTGCAGGTAATGTCATATTTTATCATTTAAAAATTCTTCAATAGAGTAATACGTCTTATCTATTAGAAATGAATGCAATTTACTTTTAAATTTGCGGACATTGTCTTCACTCCTTATACATTTTGGTAATTTATTATAGACCTTTGGAGCCATTACAAAAACACTGTCTCTGTATAATGCAGTACTAGATCCGACTGTTTGTAACCGATCACAACGGCGCTGACTAGTTACTCTAGCAAATTTATGTAAATTATTTTTTACGAACATAGACGTTTCGTAGATATACAACGACGGCATAGTTAATATTTTCGTATTTTTGAAAAACGGTTTGCAGCTGTCTGTTGTCTGCAAATTATAAATAGCTCTTATGCACCTTTTTTGGCACTTAAATACCATATCTTTACCCGTGGCATTGCCCCAAAATATAATTCCATATCTCAATGTTGAGGCTACTAGACCATGATACGCCGTTAAAACTGTTGCTCGATTGGCCGTTTTACTTAACATGTGCAAAGCATAGGAATGTTGGTTTAGCTTACTGCATACTTTTTCAATATGGGAATTCCATTTTAAAGTGTTTTCTATATTTAGTCCAAGGAATTTGGTCACTTTTGCTTCATTTATAGTTTTGTCTTTGTATTAAATATTTAAGTCCAGATTGTAATTTATTCTTTGTTGAAATTTCATTAATACTGTTTTATCAAAATTTATAATCAAATTATTATTCTGCAGCCAATTTACAACTGATAGTAAAGTATTATTAATCTCAGCCTCCAATGTACTAACCTCGTCATTATTAAAAAGTAAAGTGCTGTCATCTGCAAACATTGTCATAGGGTATGATGATGCTGTCGGAAAGTCATTAATATAAACAATAAATAGGGGCGGTCCGAGTACACTACCTTGTGGCACTCCATAGTTTACCGCTCTCTGACTGGATTTATAAGTTATTTCGGTTTTTTGAGAAATTCTTTTAATGAACGTTATTTGTTGCCTATCACACAGATAAGATTCTATTAGATTTGATATATTCCCTCTTATTCCGTATGCGTTAAGTTTATTTATTAGTAATTTATGGTCTACGCGATCAAAAGCTTTTGACATGTCCATATAAAGCGCTAGAGTTGGTAGCCTCTTATCCACTCTACTAGTAACCATATGTAAGAAATCGTAGATGGCCATGTCAATAGATCTGTTTTTCCTGAAACCTTTCTGGTTATCAACGAAAAGGCAATTTTTCTCAAAGTATGAAGTTAGTTGATAATATATTGCTTTCTCAAATATTTTAGAAAAAATCGGTACTAACGCTATAGGCCTGTAGCAAGACATATCTTCTTTGTTGTCTTTCTTGAAGAGAGGTTTTATAATTGTTATTTTTAATTCTTTTGGAAAGTAGCCATGGTATATGCACATATTGATAAGGTGACTCAACACAGGAGCAATTATTGTGGATACCCGTTTAACAATATTTGTACTTATATCATCATACCCAGTGCTATGCGTGTTCTTTAGCGACATAATAATTTGGTGGATTTCTTGTGGTATTGTAGGCGACATAAACATGGAAGTAGTGCTACTGCTTATTTTATGTTTATTATTATTAATGTCTAAATTAGTAACAGGTTGCACTTGATCTACAAAGTAATCGTTAAAAGCTTGTGCTATTTCAAGAGGATTAGTTAAAATTTTATCTTTTAATTTGATTTTTGTAATGGTTTCGCCTGGCAAATTATGTTTATTATTATTTTTATTTATTACTTTCCATGTTGCTTTACATAGATTCTGAGCTGAATGTATATAACGATTATTATGAGCTCTCTGTGTGAGGTTTATTACTTTTTTCAGCCGATTTGAAAGCTTTTTAAAGTTTGTTTTATTTTGCTTAGTTGGTAGCAACCGGTATTTCCACAGCAAATCTCTTTTTCTCTTACTGCAAATCCTAATGCCACGACTAATCCATTTTGCTTTTTGTTTAGTCGATATCCGTATTTTTATATTTGGAAAGCATAAATCATATAGCAACTTAAACAGGTCATAGAATAATTTGAATGCCTTAACGGGATCCGTTTCCTCGTATACGTCAGCAAAAGTGATAGCTTTGATGTTGTCTATGAACTTCTGTATATTTTCTACTGAGTAATCTCGTTTAGTTGAAAACCAGTAATTTAAGATGCATGTTCGTCTAACTGGACATCGTAACAGTTGCGCCGTATGATCGGATACCGCCAGCTCCAAGACTTCTCCTTTTGACCCTCGTACATTGTGAATTATATTATCAATGCAGGTCCCACTGCTTAATCTTGTTGGAACCTTTATTTCAAATTTGAGATTGTAACCTGTAATAAGAAATTTGAATTGCTCTAAACATGTGGTCTTTTTTAAAAGATCAATGTTGAAATCACCGCATAGAATAAGTTTTTTGCTAGTGTGTAATGAAAAAGACTTTAGAATACTATTCAGGTTATTGAAAAATATATCAAGTTTACTTTTTATGTCCCTACTAAGCGGACTTCTATAGACACACATCACAATGATGTTGTGGTCAGTGAGTTCTACTGCACAACATTCAATTATATTAGAAACACAGTACTTTTCCACCGACTCCAAAGCTCTATACTTAATTCCGTTTCTTATCATTATACATGTACCTCCATGTCGGGATTTCCGAGTGAAATGTGTTGCAAGTGTAAAATTAGGTATATGTAACAAGTTAACATCAGATAATATCATATTGTGCTCCGAAAAACACAGCACATCAATTATTTTTTCTGAATTGAATAGTTCATTAAGTGCGACAGTAAACATATGAGATTTGTTCAAGAGACCATTTATATTTTGATGCAGAATATTAATATTTTTATACACGAAAAAAGTTTTCTTGGTCACAAAATTTTTCATCTGCAAAAGATTCACATTGGGTGGATGATATCTCTGTCACGGTTAACAATAAATTTTGAAAGATATTACGCATACCGCAGTCATTAATTTTTCTATTGAATTTAGAGAACATAGTAAAGTCATACACAAGATTTAAATTGGAATCAAATGCAGTTGCGTAGTAATATGTTTGTAAGTCTAGATGTAATAAATTATTAAACGTCTCTATACGCCAATTAAACATTGTTGAGTAGTCACTTAATTTAAAAGTAGGAGCACATAAGATTATATTCGTATTTTGTACTGTCATCAATGTCTCCCTTAGTTTCATGATAATATTAACATAATTTTTAGTATGTAAAAAGTCTTCTTCTCCAATTAAAACAACACAATAATCATTCATAGAATAATCAATTAGTTTTTTATGTAAGTCTTTAACCAGTCTAAGTATGCCACAATTCGGCGTGACGTAATGACATACTTGAAAGTTTTTAAATATCTCTTGAGATGTGGACAAGACTTTGTTATTTTTATTCGCACTAACAATGCACAGTTTCCTTTTTGTGGGGATTGAAGAATAGTCATCACTTTCTTCCTTCTGTGTTGTTGTATTATCTAGTCCTACCGTTGAAACATTAACCGTATCTTGTTTTTTCAAAAATATTTGTGTCTTCTCATCTTGTATGTTATGTTGATGAATTTCTCTCACAGTCGTCGGTTTTTGTATGTTAGTGGATTTCATATCATGTTTTCGTTTATTCGTCGTAATAATGGAAGGATCTGTTTGTGTTTGTTTGTGGTTTTTTAGACACTTCTTAGATGGAGTTGAGTTTTTAAGTTTTTTGACTGGGCTTTGTATTAGTTTTTTATACATATCGTTTTTTCCTTGCAGATCAACGTTTATTTGCTTAAGATTTTTGTTTTCTAAGGACAATGTTTCGATTTCTTGGTGTGCGCTGTTCAATTCTAGCTCGAGGTTGTCAATCTGTTCTTTCAACTTGGTTATTTGTTGTTGTTGAGTATCGTTAATGTCAGAGAGATCGGGTAAGCTGTTGACGGTATCTTCGAATGTTTCATGCAGTGATTCATTATTGGCGGTAGTCGAATCCGATTTAGTTCGGTTACGGCGCATCGTTATATTCTCAAAGAAATTCATTTTCGAAGTATTCTTTACTGGCAAATGAGAATTACTAGAATAAACTATGAAGTCCAATGATGATTTTGATAAATGGAATTTATTGACTCACAAAAAGTATCGCATAGAGTGAGATTTGAACCAGCGGCGTCAGTCTCGGCAATCCGTGCATCAACTTGCTTAGCTATTTGGCAGCTAGCATACGTAGTTGAAATTCATTAGCGCTTTCTTGAGGTAAAATATCGTTATGACGACTAGTGGTTTAAATATTTTTTTCCAAAAAGTGGACGGTGTTGTTATTATTTTCCACTAATGTTTGTTATCCAATTTTTTTATCAATTATTTGTTTCACTTGGCTATATAAGTTTTCACTGTAATATTCTTGATGTTTAATGGGTTTTAGGCCATAATAACACTGAGTTTAGTCACAGTTTAGCAGTTCACTGTTTTACTTTTCTATTACAAACAATGTATTGTTTATGCCTTTTTGCGAGACAAAGCTTACACTATAACTGGCTGGTAGATATAAGATTATCACGGGGTAGACTATGATTAATTAATATTTGAATGATTAAATATTCGTTATTCTGCTTGTAGACACTATTTCGTAGTCACTGTTTTGTAAAAGTTTGTATGTCGGTTTTATGCACTTTCTTTTTGAGATAACTCTTGGATAACACTTGCACTTGGGTATTGGACTATTATAACTGTATGGAACTATTAATTGGTAATTAAACTTTGTTATAGCTATTTTTAAATATTAAAATACGCGGAGTCGATGCAATCCGTGGCACTAGCGCCATCTGTTTTTTCGAATCAATCGCCCGTGTTTTCAGATATTAAGTCTCTTTTATGTAAACTGTTAAGGTATTTTCCTTCTAGGGCTAATGCCCATTTTTAGGCACTAAGCCGAGGCAATATTTAATGTTAAGCGCTCCGTTGCGAGAATATAAATTCTAACAGTAAACTGACGAGAATTAATCAAAGCGTCTTGTATCGAATTAAATATCTAATACTAGCTGATGCCCGCGGTTTCGTCCACTTGGATGTCGGTTATATCGACCAAAAGTAATCTTTTTATCCCTATCAACCCCTTGAAACCCTTTCGTCACGTTTAAAAGTAGCCTATGTCTTTCTCTTTCCCAGGCTCTAGACTCTAGACTATCTGTGTACCAAATTTCATGTACTTAAATCGGTTCAGTCGTTTTGGCAAGAAAATGCGACAGACTGAAAGACAAGTAGAGTTACTTCCGCATTTATAATATTAGTAAGGATTTGGTATTCCAATCACTTTAACATCTTGAGGAGCATTGTCATGCCTCAACTCTCCGTCTGTGTTTTCTAACCACGGCCTTGAAGTCAGAACAGTTTCAGAAGAGATTAATCACTAAATGAATAGTAACTCAACATTCAAAAGACTCAACAGAAAAGCCCCTAGAGATTTATGGGGAATAATTATTATACATAAAGGGTGCACGTCACTGGCCTGACTGCCCTTCAAGACAATGAATAAATTCTTAACCATAAAGTGGATCTTTGCACGGAACAGAGAGCAACCAGATTAACAAAAAACCGGATAAGCGCGAGTCTGACTTGCGCATGAATGTTTCCGTAGTATCGTAGTAGGCTCCGCTACTAACAAATAGTAAAAGTAAACAAAACATTAAAGGAGGGTCCTTTAATGTTTTGTTTACTTTTACTATTTGTTGTTATAGCGGCAGCAGAACATTCTGTGAAAATTTAAAATTCCAATTTAAAACAATAGGGATGTGTCCTGGGTAAAAAAAATATGATTCCGTCAGTCAGTTAGATTATCGAAAAATATTGGATACGTGTTTATTAAAATTGACGAAGATAAAACGCGTAAAAGATTATGAGTGGGGGCTTTTGACGGCACTACGTCTAAATGTAGTGCGATGTGACGTCACACGAGTTTTCGAAGCAATGTATTGTCTTCATTTTTGGTTTACGTGCAAAAAGAAAAAATACTTGTCCAATATTTTTTGGCAATCTATCTGACGGACTAATTACATTTTTTTTGTCAACTACCATAGTGTCGTTTCTATTATTACGGTTACGGTAAATACAGCCTGCTTACAGACGCACTGACGGACGGACAGCAGAGGCTTGGTAAGAGGGTACCGTAGGTTACCTTTTGGGTAAGGAACCGTAAAGGCCGACATTTAAGTCTTCTTGATCATATGAAATTACTGCTGATCTTCTTTAACATAATATCCTGACGTGAAGGTCACATCTCTACAATCCCTACAATTCGCTTTGTGTTAGTGAAAACGGGCGGAAATAATACCACTATCTGTTGTTTCGTAGGCTCGGAAGTAGACAGACAGGCGATAGGGATAACAACACGTCACTATTAAACGTACCGCATTAATCTTAAAATCCTCCGTGTCACAGTCACTATACGTGGATCTGTCCTTTTCCAGTACGACACTAATAGAAAGGTTCCGTCGCGGTATCTAATCGTGGACGAGACACTAAAACTTGTAACCTTTTCTTTTATTTTTCTGCCACTTGTCTTAAAGTTAGCAAGGGTACGAAAAGATTATCTGAAAGTTACTATGAATTTTGACATGTAAATAACCTTACATTACGGGCATTTTCCTATTTCAGTAACTTGCGTATTGCCAAGTTAAGGCTTAAAAGTTCAGGCCCTGTCAACTTTGCTACGAATTTTGTCAATGCAACTTCTAAGTTCTGTCGTACAGGACCTACTGTAAGCGGTACGCATGTGTGCGTTCGTGACGTCATAAGTAAATGTCGTTTAGTGTGTGAATGTGTGCGTGTGTGGACGTGCAAGTAAGTACCAGGCAAACATAAGGCTGAAGGGTTGACATGGGTTAGCTGCAGTGTAAATAATGTATAGGAAGGAAGGGGTAGAGGAAATATATATTGACTGGCCTGTTGGTCTAGTGGTTAGTGACCCTAACTGCTATGCCGGAGGTCGTGGGTTCGATTCCCACCCAGGACAAATGTTTGTGTGATGAGCACGATCATTTGTTCTGTGTCTGGGTGTAATTTATCTATAATATGTATGTATTTAGAAATATATAAGTATGTTTATCAGTTGTCTAGTACCCATAACACAAGCTCTGCTTAGCTTGGGACTAGATGGCGTTGTGTGATAGTTGTGGAATATTATTATTATTATTATTATATAGTGAAGGTTAAAATGCCCTAAGGTAAGAGGAAAAAACCAAACAGTCATTTCAGCTGTTTCTTTTCAGTAAGTGGTGTTGAATAGATAAAAGCAGTATCTGTCTCCCCTCTGAAGTAATTAGTTAATTAAAATTATGAAACAAAGGCATTGTTCAATAGCTTAATTTCCGAAAGAGTAGTCGCATAAATGCATAAATGTCTCGCAGTGGCTTTAATAGACTGCAGTTTATTGATTTTCAAATGAATAGCTCTGGATACAACGTTGCCTCGAATACCGCGTGAAAATCTGATTAGCTTCACCTATATTCATGGAAATTATAACCTTTCCAAGTTTCCACACGGTTCGAGGTTGAGGAACAGACTTAAATACACTATGCCCTTTAAGACATGAATGTCACCAACTTACACTTACTTTAAGACCTTATCAGTTCCACGCGAATAACTAACAACTTAGTAAGTAATCGAATTATGCTCGAAAAGGTCTCAACCGTACCGCCTACGTATCGTTGCATCGAATAAAGGGTAAATTTGCATATAATTTGATATAATTATACCACACAGCAACTGGGTGCATATAAGTTATTTCAGTATTGTTTCTATTAATAATCACAGGTTTATTTGAAATCTTTTCCCGACTCTTAATTATTATTCTGCCTTCTTTATTTTTAATGTGCTACTACTACTATTCAGTTCCGGAAGAACTAAACCAGGAACATACCTTCTACATAGAAAGTACTTATATTCCTGTTTTAACTCTCCCTCGGGATGTCTTTCTGTGAACAGATAGTATTTATTTCACAGTGCTGGGACTCACTCCAGAATTTGCATACTACCTAAAAATATACAATTGTTTTTCAGCACTGCACATTTAGATAGTATCGCGACCACAATACATGAGTTTTTTTTTAAGCAGTGAGTAAGAACTAAGAACCCAGTACCAGTTCTTAACAACGTGTTTTGAATCCCAAATGGGGTGAAAGATGTTTTTGTTTCATAGCTGGAAAGATGCTTATCTTTATTTTATTTGGCTTTATCAGAAATTGTTTATACGAGGCTTTATTATTTTATTTGCGATCCTGTGCAAGTCGTGTGCCGGGTACTAAAACAAACGTTGGGAATCCTAACTAATATTATAAATGAAAGTAACTCTGTCTGTCTGTCTTTTTGTCTGTCTGTCTGTCTGTCTTTGCTTCACGCCTAAACTACTGAACCGATTTGTGTGAAATTTGGTACAGACATAGTTTGGAACTTGAGAAAGGACATAGGATAGAGTTTTTTTTTTTTTTTCGCGAGATAAACCAAAAATCTGCCGGAAGTCACTATTCCACGCGAACGAAGTCGCGGGCAAAAGCTAGTTATTTATAACTTCTTACACAACTTTACAAAAAGTAATTATTATCTACATAAAGTGTAAATCCCTCATAAATTGCATCGACAATGTTATTAACCACTCGTTTTCTATTTCAGGATTTGAAGGCACCTACATGGCGACATGTAATCGTAGGTATTCTTGTTAGTAGAAGTGATGAGGTGGAACATGTATCCATGCATAATACTCGTATTTCAGGCTACATCGCGAGTTATCCTACGGCGGTTTTGGATGACCAACAAAGAGCCGACGAATTTATTGGCAAACGGACCGCTATAAATTGCTTTAACTTGCAAATGGATCGATCTGTGTCGTACACAGTAGATATGTATGCCCCGATAGGCACATACAGATTTGTTTACCCGGATTCGTGATTTTTACCAAAAAGCGTAATCAAAATACCAATTCCAAGCAAATAACAGTAGGCAAACGTAACAGAAAGGAAAATAGAACAAGTAAATAGAACATTTCTTTGAAAAACGTTCGTCAAAGTAACGTGACGGCGAAAGAGGGAAATATTGATAAAGTGACATGAAAATAATATATAACAACAAATACTATTATTGATCGAAGACAAATATAGAAGAAAGTAAATAGAATATGGAAAGGCTTGTCGCAAAGATTACGAGAAACTGCTATGACGCTTTGTAGTCAAACGAAGAAATGACTATATTATACTGATACTGGATACTGGATATGAACTGGATATCGGTAAAAGAACAATGCTATTTAGGTAATACCACTAAAAGCAAAGCAAATATAAACAAGTACAACAACTAGGATAATATGTAGGTAATGTCCACGTGTGAGTACCTATATGAAATAATATATGATTAATGTAGCAATAAAACATAAAAATAGGTTCCTAGATGTGTATAGCCGAAGGCTCCTAGAAAGATCTTATTGAATCGCTGTTTGCATAGACCGGACTCTCATAGCCTTGTCAACAACTTTAGCGATCTGGATTTCTAAACATTAGCTATCTATATTTGACTGGAAGTTATTGTTTGCCTCTCGTCTAACTCCTAAGGCTGTAACGGGGTGTTCTTGCGTGAGCGACGAATACGACGCGACGCTGCGAACGCGACGAACGCGATCAACAACGGTATACCCCTAAACAAATACGCGTTACGTCGCGTCTCGCCGCAGACTGCCACATAGCCCACAAGCGTGTGCCCACGTGTGGGTATGCCGTTGATTTGATCGCGTTTGTCGCGATCGTAGAATCGCGTCGCGTCGCTCACGCGGGATACCCCGTAAGCTTTTTCATATTTAAAATGTTGTTTAAATATTCATGAAATCATTTTTCTCTTGAAATTAAAACGCTATCCGCTTTCATAAATCAAATAAAAATAGCATGGCTACGACAGGATACTTTCGATCCCCGTTTCAATATCTGCTGCATTTTATTACCAGACTGAAAAAAGAGAACTGACACCCACACTTTATCTATTTTGAGGTCGTATACCTGTGCTCTCTAGATAAAAACGGCCATAAACATAAAACATATCACGTTCTGTCTGTTGCACATAGAGGGCGCTAGTGGTCCATTCCGCAGCCCATTTGACATCTATGACAGTTAAGGCCGCCATTTTATTATCCCTGGAGGGCTATTCTACAGATTTTATTGCTGTAACATGCCCAAATGGCTAAATTATTCTAGTTAACACCACCGAATGGCTGTTTAGTTAGTTAGGTTTGGTGGAATTAAATATAAATAAAAATGGTCTATGCCACGACAGGGTTTTTCAAAATACAAGGTAAGGAGGTGCTTTTCTATGACACACAACAATACCAACATAATTTTGAGTGCAGAATGTACATTAAAACAGAATCAATTAATTAACGTAACTGCATGTATCATATACTTTTAACAAAATGGCGAATGAAATATTATTTATACTGCGACCAGGACGCTTAAAATTCTATGAAAAAGCAAAATTAAATCATTTGGAATAAAATAAGCGAGCCTGAACTGAAAGGTGTATTGTTCAACACACAACTGTAACACAATTGCGGGAAACATGACGAAAAATGTACGTTCAACTAAGTGGGACTTGTGGTGAGAATTATTGTGCCTCCACATTATATTCGCGCGTAAAATATAATAATACAATTCTGTATACGAAGTTCTCACAAAGGTTTCGCGAATCCTCGCTCTACTTACATTGTGTGGTTGTAGAAAAAAATGGGCGAAACGTTATAGAGAATTTACTGTAGAGGATCACAGATTTTCTATTGGGTTGTTTTCGCTTTTGAGCTTGGATTTCCCGTTTTTTCTTTGCTATGCCCTTTTTTTCTTGGGCTTTCGGCCAGATCCTTTGATTGCCTTTCTGTAGAAGGCGATAGGCTGCGTGCCCATTACAGAGTTCATGACCTTTCAGGCTTATTTCCGTATAATAAAATTCCCAGCCTAATCACTCCGGTGTTCAATTAGCTTAATCTTTTCATCCTTATTCTTCGTTTGAGAGAGCCATAATCTTGTAGCGATCCGGGTATCTATCCATTGGAATTCCAGAGAGCCTTTGCATACCTTCGTGATAAAATAGACCAATTTTTTTTAAAGTGTGTAAATTTGCCAAGGTACATGAGATATATAAGGTCTATCTGTACATGCTCGAAATCTCTTAAGGGGTCATTGTATTCATCATTATGAACCACTAACTATGAGACCAAACCTGTATCTAAAAAAAAATAGCTGTTCACTATAATAATTATGTTCTCGTCAACATGTATATTGGAATCATGAGTATAAAGAGATTTCGGGTATGAAATTGATAGACCTTATATATTTAAATCAATAAAGTTTCTGGTCATTCGTGGTAAGCGTAACATTACACCGTAAACAAAAAGGATCGTACTTTATCATACTAAACCCTTTCGTATCGCGAAACTTGTAACACAACACTCGTTACAAAGTTGGCGTCTTGTTGAAGACAAAGTTAGGTTCTGTCTCCGGACAAATCTCGGTGGTAATGACTACGTGTGAACCGGAGTAATGTTAGACTGCTCAACTGCGGTGATCCTTCACTGTTCGCAGTAAGAGGATACATTACTTTTTCCTAAAACTTTTGGTGTACGAGAATTATTTTTTTGGAGTTGGGTTTCTACTTTGTATGTAAAGTGTGTTATGCGAAATTAGGCATTAGGGAAATCGTAGGTTCACTACTTACATTCAAGTAGGTACATAAAGCTTGTTCCAAAGTTTTTTTTCCATATTAAGGAGTTAAGCTACAAGTATGATTAGCCTTTAATATTCCCACTGATAGGAAATAGACCTTCGTTGGCCCAGTGCAGTACATTATTTTGGAGTCACAGTTCTTCAAATGTTTGTACATAAGGTGCTACAAGAGGGGAGCCTCAACGTTAGTACTAATAAACTAAATGCTGTGAAAACTGAACTACTTCCCATTGGCATTTATGGGTTGAAGAGAAGAAAGAATCACCACCAACACAAGCATGAGCCTTGATGATGATGATGTATACGCCTTTAGCGCTAAACTCTACTCCTTCTACTTAGAGCTCCTCATCCTCTCCTGACAATATAAGCCTTAATGTGATGGAAAGCGAGCTTATAACTGTTTATCGATTTTCTGTAGGTGTGATCTTTTGTCTGAAGGAATGGAAAAGGTTGGAGGAGGCATTTGTCAACTGGAAAAGGATATGCTAAATTAGGCTAGTCTTAAGACAACAATCTTCAGAGGTAGTTGAATGGTTAAGCTTTGTGATTTTGGAATCTTAACCATTCAACTAATTAAACTACCTCTGAAGAGAGTAAAATATGTCTGAAGTACTATTTCAGGCAATTGGTAGAAATATAATTATAGTAGTCACTGTTTTGGTGGTATTTAAAACTAGTACGAAGAAAGATCCGAATGATGGTATAGGTAATCTTGATGTTCTATGTGTTTTGAACGTATATCTAGATTAATTAAAATCTTTTGTCGCAGCCATATTGCAATATAACAATTCACATAGAAAGATAGTTTTTTTCCATTCGGCCATTTTGAATATCATCTCTACTAAAAGTCCTTTAAGGGGTGACGAGAATCTGGTAGATTTCAACGCCACCAAAACGCACAAGTGTGTCTGTTCACTGCCAAAAGGAGTCCGTTCAATCTGGCCCCTACTTTCCGGAGTGCGTCTGTACAAGTTACTGACAGTCTCGAGCTTCTTGGCACGAAGTTGAGCGCGAATCTGAACTTCGGCGCCTACATCGAGTCGAAAGCTCAAACTGCGGCGAAAAAGCTGGGCATCCTAAACAAGGTTAAGCGGTTAAGCGGCAAGCCTGGACAGCTTTCAGTATTATGTAAAGCTCAAGTCCGGTCTGGCATGGAGTATTGCTGTCACCTTTGGGATGGCTCAGCCAAATACCAGCTTGCCACACTTGACTCTGTAGAGCGCAGAGCCAGGAGGCCAATTGGTGACGATAAGCTGGTTATCAAGCTACATAGCCTGGCCCACCGTCGCAAAGTCGCATGTCTGTCGGTCTTCTACAGACTGTACTTCGGAGAGTGTGCGCAAGAGCTCCACGAGCTGATCCCACCATCTCCCTTCTTCCATCGGGAGACCAGACGTACTGCAGGGTATCACCGATACCTAGTCGACATTCCACACATTCGAACGAAGCGCTTTGCTGGGTCCTTTATTATGCGCACAGCCAAGGACTGGAATTCCCTACAAAATACTTATTTGAAGCACAATATTCTTTTGAAATCGTCATCAAAGGCCATTGTTAGCAGAATGTTGACAGGTCAACTACAAAAAAGGAAAATGTCACTGCGTGATCTAATTCCATGTTCGCTCAGGCGGAAATATACTTATTCAATAAAAATCTTTAACATCAGTTTTCACTGTACTTTTATTCGCTGGTCCTTCTAAATATTAGATAGATCGATGACTCTGGGCCGCCATATGGGCACAATTTGGGTATCAAACTCAAACTTCTAGCATTTATTTCAATTAGATGCACTTTTGAATGTCCAAAAAACAAAAAAAAAAAAGCGGAGCTACAGTCACAACCACAAGGCATACTTAAGTTGTGAAAGTACTGTAGATGCCAATTCAAAAGCGTAGATATATACGGAGAAGAATGTTCAAGAAACTCCATGGACATTCGCTGTTGAACCGGCCTGCTTCATCTAAATAACTTGAAAAAGTGATCGGTTTAGATATGTTAGTGATCTGTTTTCCGAATTTCAATCTGGTTTTCGGCCTGGTCACAGCACGGCCACAGCCCTACTTAAAGTTACAGAAGATATTAGGGATGGCTTGGAGAATTCGAGGGTTACGGTGTTGGTTTTAATAGATTTTTCCAACGCTTTTAACACTGTTGACCACGATATCCTCCTGGCCATACTGTCTCAAATTGGGGCCTCATCGTTGTCACATGAATGGTTCTCATCGTATCTTCGTGGTTGCCAGCAGGCGGTGCGTGCTGATCAGGTTTACTCCGACTGGTGCGATCTGGTAGCTGGCGTTCCACAAGGCGGTATACTCTCTCCTCTCTTATTTTCATTATTTATAAACTCAATTACTACTATTCTCAAGTGCTCTTATCATCTATACGCTGACGACCTGCAACTTTACGCTCAATCCGACATTGCCGACCTTGACCGTTGCATTTCATTACTCAATGCTGATCTTCAAACTATCAGAGACTGGTCCAGTAAATTTGGGGTTGCTGTCAACGTCGGAAAGTGCCAGGCCATTCTCGTAGGTAGTTCGTACTACCTGAGAAATGTAGATACTAGCCAACTGATACCGCTTATGTTCGACAGCTTTGTGATCCCTCTTTCGCCACACGTTAAAGACTTAGGCCTGCACATTGACGACACACTTAGTTGGAACAAGCAGGTGGCTCAGGTTAGCCAGAAAGTCACATACTCACTGCGGTCTCTCTATAGATTCAAACATTTTCTACTATCTAGCACTAAAATAACTTTGGTCCAGTCACTGGTGATTCCGATTATACACTATGCTGATGTTTGTTACTCTGATCTCTCCCAAGAACTTTTAAACAAATTGGATCGTCTTCTCAATAATTGCATTAGGTTTATTTTTGGCCTTCGTAAATACGATCACATCTCTTCATACCGTTCTCAGCTTAAATGGCTGCCTATCCGACTCAGAAGATCCCTCAGATCTCTTTGCACGCTTTTCACTATTTTAAAGGATCCATGTTCTCCCGATTATTTAAAAAATACTTCAAAGTGTTGGGCAGTTCACACAGTCGTAACCTTCGAGCTTCTCACAACCTACTCCTTGAAATTCCTTCACACCGTACTGGTTTTATGTCATCTTCTTACGCTGTCTCAGCCATAAAACTCTAGAACGCGCAACCCCTTGGACCTTGAACTATTTGTATGTATTATAATATATATTAGTTTATTTAATTCCATCTTTATATATATGTATTAGTATGTACGATCTATGTAGGTATATTAATTTATGTTACAAAATAGTATTCTCCTAATTTATTTATTTTTGTACTCTACCACAATGATGTCCTGCTTGACCCTAAGGTTGACTGGTAGAGAATGCCTTGTGGCATTAAGTCCGCCTATGTACCACGTTTGTGCATGAAGTTTAAATAAATAAATATGTTGCAGAAGGCAGAGAAGAGAACTTTGTGGCCCAAGTTGGGAGAGTGCCAGGCTGACTAGAATAGTACGCACAGAACAAAGCGTCTAGAAGTTCTTTCCACCTGCCCATGATCGAGTAAATGGAAACCCTGATCTACTTGCCATAAACTATCTGCTCATGAAAGCATCTACGGGCAAGTATACAAAGAAGGAAGCTTGCATTAATTACCTACCATTTCTAAAGTGTTCTAATTAACGCGGAGAAGTTACTGCAAATGTGCAATGAATACAGCTACTTCCACAATGCAGGAACAGACAAAAGCACAAGAGAACAGCACTATCTTCACAGCTTCATTTAACAGCGATATGTAGTCGCAAGCATGCCCCTTATCTCGTTATACTGGCAAATGCAATTCCCACTTCGTTCCTACAAAAACAATATTGTTAGGGATGTATGTCCAATGCAACATTGTTTAATTTTGGAACGGTGTGTATATTTCTGTTGCTCGTTTCATCATCATCAGCGTATAATATTCCCACAGTTGGGACACAGACTTCCTCTCTGTGAGAGGGAATAGGTTCGATTCCCGGGTGGGGTAAAGTGTTATTGTGTTTTTCTATTAGGAATTTCTTAGTAGATACCACGGAGTCAGGATTTGTGCCGGGGTTGATGCAATGGCAATAAGTTGCCCCCTTTTTCATGGCCGTTAAACGTAACTAGCAAAGTGTGGGTGTGCTAATGTGTATTCCTCTGCCTAATCTTTCGGTGATACACGCGTGATGCTATGTTTTTTATTGACATAAGTTAGAAATATAACACATAAAAGGTTTCTAAGTAATTTATATGTCAATACCTAAATTTTTTTTTTTTTTTTTTTTTTTTGAATAATGTGTCCTAATACGGTTACATCATTAAAAATACAATCTAGCTTAATACTAAAGCTAATGAGTAATTCTATTTTGACTTAATTTGCTAGGGAGACTACTACTAAGAATGTGTCCATTAACACTTTTCTTATTGTCTCTATTAAGGGGAAGACACTTTTTTCTTGTGTTCTTTATGGGTAGCACTCACTTCACTACATTAAACTAACACTTCACTAAATTAGCTCGAAAGGTTTCGTCCTTTTTAGCCTTCTCACTATGTCCGTGTGGTCGAGGAGCTGGATAGCCTCGATGTTCACATGATGGTGAAGCCTTCGTTCATGAGCTTCGGCGTTCTTTTTAATTATGTCTATGACGAGGTTTACTTTGAGGTCCCGATGAAGGTCGTCATTTCGAATGTACCAGGGCGCATTAACGATACCTCTGAGTACTTTGTTTTGAAAACGCTGTATAATTTTGATGTTACTTTGTTTGGTACAGCCCCAAAGCTGAATACCATAAGTCCATACAGGCATGAGGACTTGTTTGTACAACAGTACTTTGTTGTGTACTGACAGCGAAGAATGTTTTCCTATCAGCCAGTACATCGACTTGTAGCGAAGCTCTAGCTCGTCGCGTTTCTTTTTAACATGAGCTTTCCAGCGAAGCTTTGCGTCTAATGTCATGCCTAAGTATTTGGCTGTATTTTCGTATGGTATGACATGACCGTTTATGTTTATCGGATGATAATTTTGCATTTTGTTTGTGAAGTCTATGTGAACAGATTTTGTTTCATTAAGTTTCACACGCCATTTTTTTGTCCAGTCAAAGATGATATTGACGGCTGTTTGAACTTTTTTCACTGCTTCTTCTTGAGTGACGCCTGTGGCCATTATAGCTGTGTCGTCTGCAAATGTGGCAATGGTATTGTTCTCTAATTCAGGAATATCGCAAGTGTACAATAAGTACAAGACGGGACCTAGGACACTTCCTTGCGGTACTCCAGCTTTTATCGGTTTTAGTTCCGAATGTGCATCTTCTTGTCTTACTCTAAACATACGCTGTGATAGGTAAGACTCTAAGATGTCAGCAAACTGTTTAGGGAGCATATTTCGTAGTTTGTTAATGAGGCCTTTGTGCCATACCTTATCAAATGCTTGCGCTACATCGAGGAAGACCGTTGAGCAAACTTTGTTTTCCTCTAAAGCCTTTTCTATAATGTTGGTAATCCTGTGTACTTGATCTATTGTCGAATGTTTTTCCCTAAATCCAAATTGGTAGTCAGGGATCAAGTTTCTTTCTTCTATGATGGGTTTTAGCCGCTTCAAGAGAAGTTCTTCAAATAATTTTGACATGATCGGTAGCAGCGAAATCGGCCTATATGATGTCGTTTCGTGAGGTGGTTTACCAGGCTTTGGTATCATTATAACTTCGGCAACTTTCCACAGGTCAGGTACAGACTTAAGCCTGAACGTTGCATTGATAAGAGTCGTAAGTTTTACGATGGCTTTACGTGGGAGGTTCTTAAAAACTTCTCCGGTAATAAGATCGTAGCCAGGTGATTTCTTTAGTCTAAGACGCTTGATTTCGTTGTATACTTCTCTAGGTGTTACCAATTTGATTTCTTGCTCATCATTATTTGATGTTTCATCTAACAAAGCGCTGTCTTGGTGTTCTTTATTTGGCGTAAAAATTAGTTCCAGATGTTGTGCAAACCTAATAGCTTTTTGCTCGTTGCTTATTGCCCACCGCCCGTTAGTATCCTTGATAGGGGGAATATGCATAATTGGCTTTTTTAAATTTTTTGTAGATTTCCACAGAGAGTAATCTGTCATGCGAGAGCTAGTTAGTTGTTTTAGATAACTGCTCATTGATTCATTTTTGAATTTCTGAATTGCACTACTTAGCTGTTTTGTAAGGTTGTTCAGAAAGACAGAGACGAATATGGCAACAAACAAGATTTCCACAAGATAAAAGATCTTGTGGAAATCTTGTTTGTTGCCATATTCGTCTCTGTCGCCTCTTTTCATTTATGAGTTTTGTGATTTCTGCTGGATAGTATGTAAGTCTGTTTTTGATCTTAAATGTAGGCGTGTTTTTCCAGGCGCATTGTTGTATTTGTGTAATAAAATGACTGATATCCCGATCCAGATCTTCTGGTTTCTTTAGTGGAACTTTTAAATCTATTACAGAGTCCAAGTCTATTTTAAAGCTTGCCCAATCAGTGTACTTATTTACCAGTGTCGGGTAGGTTTCTTTCAGCAAGAAAGTCTCACTTAGAGTAAGTAATAAAGGTGAGTGGTCTGAGCTCATATCATAACCTTCTTGAATGCGGAGAAGGTTAGGCGATACATTTTTATATATAAAAAAGTCTATGAGATCGGGAATCTTTTTTGTGTCAGTAGGCCAATAAGTGGGCTTACCTGTTGACAATGTTTTGCATTGTGTTTCTTCAATTGCGCACAGTAGCTCTCTTCCTTTGGTTGTTGTCAGTCTAGATCCCCAAAATGTATTTTTAGCATTAAAGTCGCCACCTAATATGAATCTGTTTCCAAGAAGGTTTAGAAAATTATTGTACTGATCTGCTTTTAGTGAATACCTAGGTGGACAGTATATGGCTGAAATAGTGACAAGACAGTATTTCGTTTTGACGCAGACAGCCACTGCTTGTATTTCTTCTTTTTCATATTTGAGTTCTTCATAGTGAAAAATATTCTCTTTTATAATGACAGCACTACCACCTCTTGGTGTGTTATTGGGATGCAATGCATGGTATACGTTATATCCTTTGATTTGAATATGAGATTCCTTAGTGAAATGTGACTCTGATATAAGGCACACATCAATACTTTCCATATTTAGGACTGCCGTAAGTTCATTCTGATGTTTCAGCAGTCCATTTGCATTCCATGCCATAATTTTTAATAAATTAGCCATGGATATTGCTTTTTTGTTTGGTAGCTGCTTTAGTGCTACTTTCAAGTTTTTTCAGCCTTTCGTCGAACGTAGTTAAAAGATTTATGATTGTGTTAATCTTTTCATCCATGTTAGGGCTCATTGGTTTCATATGTGACTGTGGCAACGATTGGACTCCTTTTGTCATTTGTGCATACGAAACACTTTTAGTAGCAAGGTTGGTGACACTAGGTATTTTGTCTCTGTTTGTACTTGGACCTTGAGAGTTTGGTATCGGCACATTTTTTCTGGTATTTTTATCTTTAATATTTTGTAGCTCTTTAGCTACTATGCATCCTCTATAGTTAGCCGGGTGGGGCTCACCACAGTGAACACATTTTGGCTTTGCTTCTGCTGGTTTATTGCAGTCTCTGGTTAGGTGCTTGCCTGTACACTTCACACACCGGGGTTCTTTGGAACAGTATTTCTGAGTGTGGCCATATGCTTGACACCTTTTGCATTGTGGAATTAACTTCGATGTTTTTAACGGCTGTATATCCACTTTACAGCCCAGTATGGATTTGATTCCGTAGATTTTCTTAATGTCTTCATCTTTTTGGAATGAGAGCATAAACATACTGAGGGGCTCTTTGCTCTTCCAACTCAGTTTGTTGACCGCATCTTCTATTTTATATCCTTGAGTTGTCAGATCTTCAACTATTCTATTTGGCAGGCAGGAAGAATGAAGGTTTTTTGCCATCACCCTAATCGGTCTGTCTTGTTTATTCTCATACGAGTACCACAAGCAGTTATTCTGTAACAATAACTTGGTGATGGATCTGTATGAGTCATCATTATGGGAGTTAATTTTAACTTTTTCTCCATTCATCATTTTTGTAATGAACGAGTCTTTCGTTAGATTAGCTGAAAGAAGATCATAGAACTCTTGGTAGTTTTTAACATTTTCCACAACTATCGGTGGTGGTGTGGGCTGTTTCTTTGTTTTAACATTTTCTTTAGGTTTTTGGCTGGAATCGGCTTCTTGTTGAGGTGGTGAGGACAGTGGTGATGAGTTCAATTTCCTTTTTTTTCTGCTCTTCTGTCGTACCCACTCTGTTTCCTTTGCTAGTTCCTCTTCGTCTGTCTCGTACTCGATTGGCATGGGCTTCTCGGTAGTGACATTTTCCTTGTCTAGGTCTGCAGTTTTTTGCTCCTGGATGTTTTTCAGCTGCTGCTGAAGTTGTTCTAATTGACTTTTGAGGTCATTTACCAAACATTGTAACTTTTGGCGTTCCAATTTTTCTTCGGTATAATGTTTATACAACAGTTGTTCCGTTTCAGTTTTAATTTTAATTGAGCATGACGAAGCCATGATTATTAGAATAATAACTTCACCTTAACACTTTGTTTATAAAATAGTTGTGCAATAAATTCGGTAACTGGGTCATCGCGGCGACCGCGCACGGCGAGAGGTAACGAACGGTAGGCTGCTGCGTCAGCGCTATACCGACGCGACGCGACGCGACTGTTCTTATTGAAATTCGATCGATCACTCGCTTACCTAAATCGCAATACCTAAATGATTAAATAAATATACCCTTATATATTTTTTGCGGCACAACAACACGTGTTAACCAAATATATACCTAAGCCACTAACTCACTGAATTCGCTTACTTCTCTCGCCACTTTGAGTTACCTGAAACGAGTTTATTTAGTCCCTTAGTGCTTATCTTTGTTTATAGGAGCCACTTTTAACACCTAATCCGTATTTACGACCCGTAGGTCTAACACCTTGACCACAACCTATATGCTTGAGGGACAGCGGTCCAGAAAAAAACAAATGTAAAATATAAATCAATTATAATCAGCGCAGCGACAATTTTTAAGCGTATGCGACTAACGAGGGCGGTCTAACAAGTCGCCGTAGAGTCGCATCGCGCGAGTTTATGAACGCTGCCTAAAATGCCCAGTCCAGCATCCAAACATGTAAGCGAAGGCAGTATCTAACCTTTGTCCAGTCATAAATCTGTAACGGACCGCTTTACTTCGTAATTGTTCTTGTTATTCGTGCCATTTACTTCGTTAGTGCTTTATCGACTTTGTTTTTCCCAGTACTTAAGTGCTACTTGTAATAGGAGAACATTGTTTAGGAGTAATATTCTTTCTTTCGAACTTAACTTGAACTTATTGTTCGTCGGATTTCTACACGTAGCTCAACTTCTAGTATATTGGAATAGCTGTTGTGAAGTGGAACTGGTCAACTTCGTCTTAGGGAAAAGGCAAAGCTGGTTGCAGCGCTGCAAGTTTACGCATTGTTAATTTTGAAGTTGTTGTGAAGCGCTGCGCTGCAATTACCCTTTTGGTACAGCCAGTTTCGAGAGCTTTAGCGTTCACTTATTTTCTACAAAATTGGAACGCTTGTATACAGGGTATGATGTCCAACATTTCATGAATTAATTGTAACCGTTGGAGTGTCGATATGCTTTTACACAATATATACAAGAGTACTTTACCATGTATCAAAGCTCAAAAAATGTGTCGCACGAATCCGAACAAGTCTTGTACATAATGCATATCAAACGTTGTCAGGCGAAGTCGGAATAATGGTCGTGCTTTATACGGTCCGTCCCTCGAGAGATTTTGTCTCAGACGCTAAAATTGAAATTATCATAACGTCGTAACATTTTGCACAGGTAATATCATGTGAAGTGAGATTTGAACGCTAAACTTGTTTTAGATTTTGTAAATTGACCTTTTTCTGGCGGGCCTTTTTTTGTATTCAGTGGAGATTTCGAGGATCAGCTCTTTGTATACGCTTACGATTTGTACCATAATAAATTTTGTTTGAAAACCATAATAAAAAAAACGGTTTGAGTTTGAATGAACGTCAAAAAAGGGTCATACCTTTTTGGAGAGATGTGAAAATACGAGTCCGTGATTATGTATACGGTCTGTTCCAAGATAACTCAATATCTAGGGTAGGTAATATATCTTCATAGCAAAAGGCAACGCTGAATTTGGGTTGATATCAATAATGTGCCGTAACCAATCCCTGGCCTGTGATAAATCTATCAATTTCTCGCGGCTATACCGACGATTTCTCATTCCGTTCTCATAAATGCTTTTGCAATTTCATATTCAGGGCGTTGCTTGTTTGAACTCGGAAAATTCGAGGTCATTGTGGGCTGAAAAATCATCAGATTTTTTTATTATTCTTGAATAATAACAATAAAAGTCTTTTGGCGGCTGTCATATTCATAAATAGTTTTACTTCCTCATCTTAAGAGCTTCTTCAAGAAATTCCTTGATTTGGATTTGGTCTGATAAATAAATAACTTAAATAGTGTGTGAAGAATGTGAGTATGAAGAGCATAGTTAACAGTGGGTAGCTTAATAGTATTTTGTTAATTAACAAAACAACAAAGGCCAATAGAGCGCACGTGTATTCACAAAACATTCAAACAAAAAGTTTCCATTCCTTCCACTGTGCGAGTATTTTCTGTCCGCTATTGATTGTCACTTGTCACCATTCAATATTTTGTTTAGCAAGCCTACGTTCGTATGTTCAATTGTCGAGCCAATAACGTCGCCTGAAGCGTTTTCATTTTCTATTGTAAAGGCCTTTCAAAGCTCAATGAAAGGTTCTACCTTGTTCACAAAACCGTAATGTAACCGGCGAATTGACTATTGTAATATTTTGGTCTTCAAATAACTTTAGCCGATGACAATTTAAATTGACTCTGCCCAGGTGACGAGTTTGGCACGTTCAGTAGCGTTCATCAACTCCTGTAATGTGCAAGCAACAGGACAGGCAGGACACGATATCAAGTGTCCCATCGTTTGTAGGGCAACACCAACACTCCAGGGCAGAGTCATCTATGAATCTCTACCTGAACAGGTTTTCCTTGCTTCGGCCAACCTGCGACCGGAGTCTATTCAAAGACTTCCAGGTCAGTCATGGCAATTCGTGTCCAGGTGTGAGATTTTCAGCAAGTGGTACAAATGGGTTGCGTAGAGAAACACTTTCCTGCCACAGTTTAGTTGCTGTAAATATTTGCAATGAAAACATCTTATTGAAGACGTAGATCAGTAAATCAGCAATATGGTAGTTGACAAAAAAAAATCTAATTAGTCCGCCACATAGATTACCAAAAAAAAAGTAGTTAAAAAACTAAAAAACCCGACTGAAAAATCTGAAAAGCAAAAAACAAGCACAATTAGTCTAGCTATTCAAAGGGGGAACGCTGCCAGTATCTTCGGAACCTTGCCTAAAGGGACTCCTTTTAATAATATATTTTAGTTACTATCAAACTCAAACTCAAACTCAAATTCTTTATTTCAATTAAGCCATTACAGGCACTTTTGAATGTCAGAAGAACATTTCACAAAAAAAAACGAAACTACGAGTGCAATACGTCATTCCGAAAGCCACCACGCCGAACCACACGCCACCGAATGCCCGCAACAACGAACACTGCAAGCACGAAAGCACGCAGCGACGCAAACCGCAACAACGAATGCTCGAAACCCCGAATCACGGAACAACAAATGAACGCCGCAACGTGCAACCGCCGCTCCGCGACCCGGAACCCCGCGCACCCGCCGCCACGGCACGCGCCACCGCGCGCCCCCGCACCCACAGCACTCGCCGGCGGTAACATCCGGCGCCGCGCAGCCCGACGCAGCAACTCCCGAAACGACGCATTGCACTCCTACGCTACAGTCACAATCACAAGGCATAATAACTTGTGAAAGTACTGCAGTTGCCAGTTCCCTAACGTAGATCTCATGAAGAAGAACGGGCAAGAAACTCCATGGACACTCTTTTAAATCAGAATTTGTTACAAAATCTTGGTACATTATATCATTCATGTTGAGATGGTATATTATGTGAGAACTATGTAGCAAGACGTGCAAGTTAAGAGCGTCCAGAGTAAAGATATAATAAACAAATAAAAAAAAAAATCTACACCATGGCAACTAAGGAATGACCAGTCTCCACTGACAGCGCCCGTTCACGAACATGACGCATGGATCAGCACCATTCAACTCAACCATTTTGAAGGGAACTAAATGATCCGACACACCCGCCACCATCAGCGAGACATTTGAGTGAGCATGACATTCTCTCAGCCACCAGGGCAACGTCACTAAAATATAACTAAATGTAAAAAGTGGCTTTATAGTACATAGTACTCACACATGTGCCATGCAATTATACAATATTAAGACATTGAATCTATACAATGCAAAGATATTTTTACAATCTTCTGCAGCCTCTACAATAACTTCACATGATAGTCGATTTATTTGCCCCTAAGGTTGTGGAGCAGGACCAGCATTGAGCCAAGCATTTTTATCATCAATGTAATCCCCCAACTTATAGTATGCTTGCCTACATAGTGTGCGTTTTACACAAGTTTTAAATTTCGTCTCACTCAGTTGAAGAATGTGAGGGGGTATTTTATTGTAACATTTTAAACAGTACCCCATGAAAGATGAGTCTACTTTAGCTAGCCTGAAACCTGGCTGAACTAGTTGGTCCCTATTCCTCGTATTATAGTGGTGTCTATCACCTCTTTTGCTAAACAAATGCAGATTTTTCCTAACGTACATGATGTTTTCATAGATGTATTGACAAGGTACTGTCATGATGTTAATTTCCTTAAACAGTTCTCTCAGAGAATCGCGCCTTCGTAGACCGTAGATGGCTCTAATGGCTCTTTTCTGCAGAATAAATATAGACTCGATGTCTGCAGCCCGTCCCCATAGTAAAATACCGTATGACATAACACTATGAAAATAGCTAAAATAGACTAGTCTCGCGGTATCTACGTCAGTAAATTGGCGGATTTTCCTAACAGCATATGCTGCTGAACTCAGCCGTCCTGCAAGAGATGTTAAATGCGGACCCCACTGTAGCCTCGAGTCAATCGTTATCCCCAAGAAAACAGTTTCATCGACAAATTCTAGTGTCTCTTGATTCAATACTATGTCACAATCTGTACTTTTGACATTTGGTAGAGCAAATCTTATGCACTTCGTTTTTTTCCCATTTAAGACTAAATTATTGACGGTGAACCAATTATGAACCTGCAGTAGGGCGTTATTTACGTCATCTAGATTTGTGGCACGTCTGTTTACCTTAAATATTAAAGAAGTATCGTCGGCAAACAATACCATTTCAGGTTGGTTTTTAAATAAATGGGGTAGATCATTAATATAGACTAAAAAGAGAAAGGGACCTAATATGGAACCTTGTGGCACACCCATACTTACTTTTAAGCCCGTTGAATTGACACCATTTATTTGTACTTGCTGATGTCTATCGTTTAAATACGATTTCATTAAACTGAGCGCAAGTTTCCCTAAACCGTAATGTTCAAGCTTTATGAGAAGGGTTTCGTGGTTGACGCAATCAAATGCTTTCGAGAGATCACAAAAGATCCCTATGGCATCTTGTGACTCTTCCCACGCAGTAAATATATGTTTTAATAAGGTGACACCGGCGTCAGTCGTACAACGTCCTTTGGTGAAACCATACTGTTTCTCATGTAAGATTTTATTGGTGTTAAAGTGGATGAGCATCTGATTAAGCATCACCTTTTCAAACACCTTGCTGAAAACTGGCAAAACGGATACGGGTCTATAGTTATTGGTGTCTTTTTATGGTTTTTTTAGTTTTAGGTTCTTTGTTCTAGTATATATTTTTTTGTAAGTTCTTAAATAAACAATATCACTGTCATTGTAATAATATATAGTATATTACAATTTAGCACATTTTAAATTAAACAAAACTTGGAAGCAGGCGGGGTCCATTCTATTTTCATTTTTTCTTTTCATAATTTAATATTCAAATGAACCCCGCCTGCTTCCAAGTTTTGTTTAATTTAAAATGTGCTTGTTTTTTGCTTTTCAGATTTTTCAGTCGGGTTTTTTAGTTTTTAACTACTTTTTTTTATTTCCAGCTTTTTAGTTCTTTTGTGTTTGTTCTTTCGTTGGTCGCGTAAAATTCTTCGCAGATGATTTAACTTTTGTGCTTGTTTATTGGATTTCTCACTTTGAATTTCTTTTAAACATATAAGTGTTTTATAGTTTTGTAATCTTCTTTGAAAACTCTTTATTTTGATACCCTCCTCGATGGTATTGGAAAAAATTTTTTTTTTTGAACTCCGCGATTTGGCCCCCAAAATCCGCAATTTTTCTTTGTTTTTTAATTTGAAAGTAGCCTATAACACTCGCGCTATCAAGACGAATCTAATGACGTAAATTTCATTCAAATCGGTTCATCCGTTTATGAGATAAGAGGGAACAAAGAAACGGACATACATACATACATACACGTCAAACACATAACCCTCCTTTTGGGCTTCGCCGCAGTCGGGTAAAAATATTGGACACGTATTTTTTCTTTCTGCACGTAAACCAAAATTGAAGACGATACAGTGCTTTGAAAACTCGTGTGACGTCACATCGCACTACGTTTTTTACCACGTAGTGCCGTCAAAAGCCCCCACTCTTGATATTTGACGCGTTTTATCTTCGTAAATTTTTATTAATTTGATAAAACAAAAAACACGTATTCAATATTTTTCGATAATCTAACTGACGGACTAAATGGAATCATATTTCTTTTACCCAGGACACACCCCTATAGCCAGGCTTTACCACAATCTGTTTCATTCAAAACTAAAGCTTATGAAACGAATTCAGAAAACAAGATATTTTCTTCCGTTTCCGAAGAAGAATATAAATGGATAATTATATTTCGATTCTTTATGAAGGGGTGCCGAAGAATATGTATAAGATTTCGTACAAGTACTTTTGTCTGATAAATTCATGTTTCCTTCAGATGGCTTCCTGTGAGGAAATAGAATACGAAATGATTTTCGACAAGGAAACACTCTTGAATGTTATTGTCAGAGAGTGATAAGGAAAACTGATGTTTGTATTACTTTTGTTTCAGAGTTTGTCCAAGGAAAACGAATATTTTTATCCTTATTTGACGACTTAGATGAACATACAATTTGGGTAGGTAAAGTTTATATTAGGGATTGGTTCTACTCTTGGAGCTCTACTAATTACCTCTTTTCTTCTTCTTTTTCGGGTCCATTGGTATCCACCGGTGCCGTAACTATCGTATTCATGCAATGGTTGGTTAGGACGAGAGGTTCTCTCCCTCTCACGTTCCGCCACCTCCTTCGCTAGCATCACTGCTTCGCAGAAGGAAGCGACGGCGTCCCATTCCTCCTCGCCCCGGACCATGGCTTGCACCAGGGCCGGACGCGAGAGGTCACCGCCACCGATCGCCGCTACGAGAACACGGCGAGGCTCCGCCCAAGCAGGGCACACCTCCACAGTGTGCTCCACCGTGTCCTCCGGTCAATCCTCGCAGTGGTAGCATCCGGGTTTCCTCCCGCCTGATTTCTTGTGCTAGCCTCATTCAGGATATTCCCACGATGGCAACAATGTCGACTGCCCATTTCTTTATATCATTATCATTAGCCTATTATATAATATTTCAGAAGACCCATCTGGTTTTATAGCAGAATTTCAAACACACGACGATGTTCCTTTTTCCCTGAGCCAACAATCCAATTGAGTGAACCTTCCGCCGGCATCGACAGGTGTAAACAGATCAATATTGATAAGACTTACTACGCTGCTTACGTTCCTTCAATTTGATGCTACAATACCCTCAATGGATATGTCAGGGAGCTTTTAGTACCGCTTGCTGAATAGTTTTATATGGGCATCTTTACAGACTGTGTGGAATAAGAATGAACTGGTTACCTTTGAAGTGTAAACATAGAGGTGGAATGTATTCAGTATTGGTTGGACGATTTACTGCTGCTTGTGTTGTTGTTCGATTTGAATAAAAATGTGTTGGGTTTTTACCCGGCTGCAGCAAACTCCAAAAGGAGAGTTATGTGTTTGGTTGTTTTACACTTAAATCATTGTTTTATTGACCAGATATAGGTATGAACGGTAGCAGATGGAAGTCTATATTTTCTGCCTTACCTCATGGGAAAACGCGTGATTCTATGTAAGCATGTACTGCTACTACTTATTTCCGAGATTTTGTGCATTAACAGAATATTTTGTAATCTACTTACATCGTTGACTATTTTATTTTTGGGAATTTGGTAACTTACGTATCTGTATACAAAAACAAATAGAATACAGAGTAGCGTCGCTCATTGTCAAGTCAGCTTATTAACTTTTAAAACAAAAGGGAAGTTTTGACAGAAAAACAGTTTTAAAGAAAACTTTTCACCTCTTTTCTGTTTGAGGTAAGTAAACTTTTCACTGCCTTCAAAGGTTTTCACAGCAAGTTTATTTCACGTATTAACCACAAAGTAGGCCATTTGCGTTACAAATGATCTCTATTCTTCATGTTAGCAGTCGGCTCTCCTAGATTTATCAAGTTTATAAATGTCATTAACTGGAGACTCAAGTTTATCATCTGAATAAAGATATTGTTACAGGAATTTACGTCTTATTTTTTCTTTGTTAAGATTCTTAATGTTATTAGCCCTAACTCCTGCTTTTTCTTCTGGATAGGTTTTTAATATTGGTGTGTCGACGATCTTCGCAGGGTTGGTGGTAGCAACTGGATGAGAGTTGCCGAGAATCGAGTTAAGTGACGTGAACTGACGTGCGATTGAAGAGCCGATGATGAAGGCTATTGCTAATTTATATCTGTTACAGAGCTAGAATACTTCTTTTTAGGGTCTCGTAGGTAACAAGGGACCCTTATAGTTTCGCCATGTCCGTCTATCTGTCAGTCCGCACTATAGCTCAAAGATTCTTAGTACTAAAAAGCAGTAATTTGGCATTTATAATGAGTTACGCCTACAAAGTGGTAAAATAAAATACTAAAATCTAATAACAATTTGCCAGATCTGGGAATTGAAACACCATGCAATTTCTTGCCGGTTCTTGTCCTTAGGAAACGACCAACCCGAACCGTACACCTTTTGTGGACGTTTTATGTGCCCATGCAGGCCTATGTGAAATAAAATATTAGAACTTTGATTTTGAACCCAGGATCTCACATTTAGCAGCAGTCGCACTTCCGACCACAAGACCAACGAAGTGTTCATTAAGATTTATCATTATTACATTTAGCTTTACCCCCGTGGATGTCGGTCAAATTATATACTAAATTCTTCCTCGAGAACCACTCTATCCATTGGTGAAAACAACATGAAAATCGGTGTAGCAGTTTTTGGGTTAATCGCGAACAAACAGACAGACATACGCGGCGGAGCACTGTGTTTTATACTATGTAGTGATTCCTGAAATTCTTGAGAGAAGAAATTGTTTAAACCGAATAATTATGATTGTTCACAAACATCTTAAGGAAACATTCAATATTCAACGTTAAAATATTTAGAAGATCATTTTAGAATGCCACGTGTAAGCGATAAAGCTGAGTAAAAAACCCTTTTCGTTATGTTTTGTTATCACAAAGAAAAAATGGAAAAAATGGAAATAATCTTTGAAGCCACCATTATGGCTAAATAATTTAAGATAGTCCGAACCTTTTTACTAGGTAAATACATTTGCCTAGTAAAAAGGTTCGGTCTGAAATATATTTGCCTACTTATGTGATGAACCCGCACTGGGCCCGCGTGGTGGATTATAGCCCATGCCTCTCCTAGAGAGGAGGCCTGCGTCCCTGCAGTGGGAACATTATAGGCTGATAATGATGACAGCAGCGAAGGAGAGCAGCGGTGACCCAGTGGTGTCGGCCCCGACTTACGAACAGTAGGTCGTGGGTTCGAACCCAGGCAGGCGCATTACTTTGTGTAATTTATTTCATCACCGCTGCTCTCAAAACGGTGAAGGAAAACATCGTGAGGAAACCGTCATGTCTTAGAACCAAAAAATTCGAAGACATGTGACATCTGCCAATCCGCACTGGGCCCGCGTGGTGGATTATAGCCCATCCCTCTCCTAGAGAGGAGGCCTGAGTCCCTGCAGTGGGAACATTATAGGCTGATGATGAATGATGACCAGTGTGATCAATTTATAGGTCATGAAAACATTTGTAATCGGTTCTGAAATTCATAAGACGACCCACTTGTGGTCCGTTTGAGATATTTTGGGATGACGAATATGAAATGCGATTAGATAATCTTGTAGTGGTTACGGCTCCGACTCCCATGTGGTGGGTCGTGTAGGATTCGGCCCTATTCCTTTAATAGAGAGGAGGCCTCTGTCCCAACAGTGGAAACGTTATATAATGTAAATTGATGTATCGGTTTCAACAATCTGAAACGATACAGGCGCTCGATTAGTTTTTCCACTCGATGAATTTCTCCTGTATGTACATTTACAAACATTTAAAGTCATAAAAAAAATTGCCAGACCTGGAAAAACTACCTATTTGTCATATAAATATTTTATTTTTTTAATCGAACCCGCGACACACAGCGCAGCAGCCTGTCGTCAGTTTCGATTCACTCAGACATTGCGCCAACCGTGCTGTCTAATCCGATACGTTGACATATAATAAACGATAATTATTACGTTTTATAGAATGCGAAACTTTTGACTTGTGTTTTTTTATAACTATTCAACGAAATATCTGTCAATACTTTCAAGACAGTCTACATTGATTAGCCAAAATCATGCCAGTATAAGTACAGTAACATTAATTAATTGGCTTATCCTGTTGGGAAATCGATAAGTAGGCCAACTGTCCGTACAAATTGAAAAGCTGATATAATAATTCAGACAAGTCAAACACATATAATAATTATGAAACCAATGAATTACCCGTAATCTCTAATTATAATTATCGACATTGTTAACGAGAAAACTGCGGCCTTTTATGCTATACTCGTTAATTTGATCAATTAAGGGATAAAATATTTATCGGGTCTTTTCAAATGGTCCTGGCAACCGATATCGTTTTGGTTGAAAGGTAAATCGTCTATATTATAATCGGTTTTTCGGTGTGCGTATTTTTGTGGGCCAATGAGTTGGTTTGACAAAGACCTAGCTTTCATAATAATATTAAACAAAGGGAAGTTTATTCATAAACGCTACTTAAAGTTAGGTCTTTTTTCGTTTAAACTATAATTAGAATTTTATAAATAAATCCCTAGGTGTATCGGTATCGGGCAACACCTACAAATTCAAGTTTACGGCTCTCTAATTTCAAGGAGTTTCCGTGACCGCAACAAATCTTGCACTCTCAACCTCTAGTCAAAACTTAGAAAGGAATTCGATATAGGTCCGATAAAGCGTTCCGCTTTCCTAAAAGGGGTCCCATAATAAATCCATTTCCCATATAAAATAGGTTGAAACCTACGTAGCATGGCGTTGTTATAAATGTGTGTAACAACTCGTCAACGTCACGCATAGTCTTATGTTTTAGAAAACCAACCAATTAATTTGTTTTGAGCTCTTCTTTAATGCTGTTCTATTTAACTCAAAGGTTGGCGGGAAGAGAATGCTTTGTGGTATTAAGTCTGCCTATGTATGTACCACTCTTGTACACACGGCTACACATCAAGCTATACAAAACCAGTTAATCTTGGCCTCACTTTACTAGATCTTTTCGCACAATGAACGATCAGATTATACTGGTTTTGTATAGCTTGATGTGTAGCCGTGTGTACATGAAGTTTAAATGAATAAATAAGATCGTTCAAAGTTTATTGTAGATAGGGCCTAATGTGACCAGTGAGGTCAATCAATTTTGAATAAAAAAGAAATTGACAGATTTTCAGTCCAATAGTTACACAGTTACCCCTTAAAGATACGAACCTCCCAGACTTGGTCTCTATTTTCTATCTACTCCTGTCGACATATTGAAGCCGAGCTCTTTTTCAGGGATTGGGAACCGCCGCCGGCGTCAGGTAATAAATTGGTATGGACGGGCTCACATACAGGATTACGTGTGCCGGATTGGATCGGTGATAAAAACGAAATTCACGAATGTAATTGCGTCGATTAGTGGTGTAATGGATGGCTTTTTGCCACAAGTCTTATTTTACTAGGCTTGAAGACATAATATGACATCTGAAAAAAGAAATGGCATTAGTTTGTGTGGTAATTGTATTTAATTAAAACAAAAACGCGTCACGAACATCGATATGACTAATTGAATCATCATGAAATCATATTGGAATAAGCTGACGTCTAAGTAAACGTGAATCGTGTGATTTTTATACAAAACTAGCGCCGCCGCCCTTGTTTTACACGGGCGAAATTTAGAGCGTCACCTATCAGATCCAAAATTTTCTTTTGGAGATTACTGTAATTTAAACGAATATAGAGTCAAGTGATTTATTATTATTTAAGAAAACAAAACTTCGTGATACTGATAGTACCTACTAGTAAATAGCTGGTATTTATTCCAGCATTTCTTCAGCATAAATAATTTTGCTAATGTAACGAATAGTTAGTAGTTAAAAGAGTGGAAAGTGAATACGTTTGTTGTTAAACTAAAGTACTTACATACGAAGTTTCGAGACATTTCAACTCAGCTAGTGAACTAACAACAGCTTATAAGAAATTGTTATTTATTACCTTCATGCTTGGTTAAATACTTTATGTTTTTGTTTTACATAACATTCAGAAGTTTTGGCGCTTGATTTCTTGTAAATTCTTCTCTTCCGGTGAAAACAATCTTCGAAAATTATAAAATGTTTCTTGATTTCTAAAACTCGGTATTATTTTACGCAAACTTTGATTGTATTTCTACCACTGGGAAATTCAAATGTTGATGAAATTAGAATACTGTTTCTTACATTTTGCTTTGCTTTGATTTCCCTGTTGCCACAAATACCTGTAAAATGAAAATAAAACTTTTTTTGAAATTGCCTGTCTATCTGCGAATAATAAAAATCAAGATTAAAACTTTTTTTATTAAAAAATAACTTAGTCTAAATTAGGTAAGATAAATTAACGCATGTCGTCCATTTTGTCATAAAACAAAAGTATTAGGCTTTGCTGTTAATCTTTTATGGTGACTTGTTTGTTTCATTGCATTTTGCTACCGACTTTTTCCAAGATATTTTCCGTTTGTAGTATTTTTTGGAAGACGGTTGTTTTTTTTTAGTTGTGGTAAGTATCTAACACAAATCCTTGTCAACAGCCTAACTGCAAACAATGAAATAAGATGGCATAATGATACCTTTTAGGTTAAGCCAATGGCACGTTTTCCCAGTTGCTCATACATACTGAATCTCTAACTCTATCTCTAAAATTATTGAATTTTGCTGTCTAGCTTGTTAATCTTAGGATGTTCTTGACCCTTTCAATTTGCAATCAATCTACATAGGAATGGTACAAGTTTATCTGGCTAGATACTTCAGTCGTTTTACGAGCCACCAGCTCTCAATTTTACGACGTCGAGTAAGGGTTCTATAGAAACACGGTTATATCTTAATATTTCTATTTTCGCCTATTAATATTGACTGGCGATAGGTAAACAAAGCTGAGTCAAGTCTCCCTTTTGTTTGTTGTGTTACGACGTGATAGACACAAGTGGCAATAGAACATCTATCTGTCTTAAAGAAAATAGTGACACAATAACCACTCAGTTAACATAACATGAAATCACGCCTGTATTTTTTATTGTAATTCCCTTATGGTAAGGCAGAGGTCAGAGGTGTAACGATTTTTTTTTTTTTTTTACTACTGAGCAATTCATGATGATAAAACCCATTAACACTTTGCCCGATTCCGGATCGACCTTACGCACAACAGTCGCGCTTTCGACCACTAGACCAACGAGGCAATTCTGTTAACCTTTTACAATATGATGACACCCTCTAAAACACAATATAAACAAAGTTTTGTTTACCGAGAAAATTGGTTCTCATTTACATTTAGCTCGATAATTTCTTGTCACCTTCGTAACGATGAAAAATTTTCACGAAAAGGGAAGGTCGTTGATACATCCCGGCTCCTTTTAGCGCCTACCCTGTTTGGTGTTTGTGTATTAGGGTCGTGCTCAATTGTGGGATGAAATATGGCTTTGTTTCCTACAAAATATTAGGTGTTTATGAGTTGGCTAGATGTTATGTATGTTTGTCTGTCTTGGGATGTAAGAGGTCATTTTTTATTACCTAGTTTTGTAGATATCCGTTGGGTCGAATATTTCAGGCATTTTTTAGGCTTAAAGGCTATTATTTGAATTTAGTATGTACCTACACTATTTACATACTGAAAATAGATGTAAAATAAAAATATCTACAGGTATCAAAATGGGAAACGAATTACTGGGTGTTAAAAAATTCATCGACATGGCTGTTAATTGGAAAAGTGTCCAAAAGGTTGGCTTTTTATTTGGGTTAAGTTATATTGCAAAACTCTAAAAGGACATCATCAACAGAAAAACAACGAATAATCCAAATGAGTGCGGCGAAAAAATAAAACGGTCCATTCACACAAGCAAAAGAAACAAAGATTTAGTTCTAAACGAAAATCTTGTTACAAAGCGTACAAGATAAGCGGTAATAGATCAATCCAACAGTCCTTTCATGTCATGTAATCCAATGAATCCGTCTCTGATATTGATTACCCTGTACCGTTAATTGATTATCCGTATCCGAAAGATAGACATATTCGGACAACCATATATAAGGGACGAAGTAGAGCGAGCCTGAAGGGATATAAGGGTTGCCGAACTGTGCAACCTACTTGTGTATCTTTGCGTATTTAGAAGATGTTAAGCTGTGTTTTCACTAGTTGCAAGAAACACTACTGGTGTTGGGACCAACTGCATGAAATTGCCACTGTCTGACGAATATGACGAGATTTTCACTGGCAGCTAGCAGATGTTAAAAGGAGTAGCTTAGGCTACTTATTTTATTACACTACTTTTTGAAAATGTAATAAGCCTACGTGCAGAAAAAATAAAACTCATGAAATTGTTTACAAAATTCGATTCGGACCCTATCTTTATAATAAATTAAACCAAATTCTTTCCTTGCACTCATTGAACAAACATAATTTTAAGGTCGCTTTAAAGGCCTGGCTACAAAGCCAAACATATACTGCTACAGAAGCTCTCTTTAACGTATTGGTCTAATCAGACTCATTCACTTACACTCTCTCCAATTCACACACACACACACACACACTCACACACTCATGCCCACACGCTCAGACACACACAAACTTACATTCATAGAAACCTCTCAACATACCTTAACTTTTTAATATTTTTTACTTACATTACTATTAATTGTCTCTTTTTAATAAACTCACAAATTGTCAAAAAAAATTGTAATTTGCTGTGATACCAGATGTATGCTATCAAATATGTAACTTTAAACAGGTGGGGACCTGGTGACCTGTATTACAGGTGTTACTACCTACCACAGGCACCAGCGATCCACAACCAAAAATCGTTGGCTACTTTTTGTGTATAAATTATTATTTGTATTTTTTGGCTTGTGGTGAGAAATAAACATATATTATTATTATTATTCAAATACGGAAGTAATATTGTTATAAAAAAATCACGCAAACGGAAAGGTTAGCCATCAAAAAGGATAAAGTTTCTTTATTTAAGGCAAATTACAATCCCTTTTCGTCGATTACCTATTATTACTAAATTCGCGAACACAGTGAATACACAGCTTAAGTTCGGCCACAGCCTAATTTAATACAGTTGTGGATGTCCATCGCGAGAGTTATTACCATTTTATTCTGCTGTTTGCACTATCCCTTGGTTGTTTATTGTAGCTGATTCCACAAGTACTTTCTTTAGTTTAGTGGTGTGACCGTCGGACTGCCAAGTGCGATTTTTCGTATTCATGTGTTTATTGTATAAATATCACTTGTTTCGGTGAATGAAAACATCGTGAGGAAACCAGCATGCCTTTTTTTTAGAGGTTGGGAAATTATCAAATGAATCTTCTCGCTCTGGGTGGAACGGAAGGGAGTGCCAGACTTTTTTGACTAAAAACCAACTATGTTCTTTCGTAGCCCTTTGTGTCCTCCGCCGCGGTATCTCTTTCGAAACCAGCATGCCAGAGAGATATTTCTCAACGACAAGGAAAGTCAGAGACCGATGGACGGCATAAAACCAAGTTAGGCACTAACTAACCACACGACAAAGAAGAAGTTGCTCTGTGGCACCATTCTGATTCATTAGAACCGCTGCTAAGTTACCTTCGAAAAGAATTAATGGCGTGTAACTCCAGATTTTCTTAGGTGAAAGGGAACTCCGTTTCAATAGATACGTTGTTTATTTTGTTACGCATGGTAAGCATTAATGGCTTAACTCATCAATATTTTCTTCATATCTCTACGGTGCAGAAAAAAAGAACATAATATATCAATTTTAATGTGTATCCTTCGTAATGATGTATTGTGTACCTAACCGTCTGTGTCTGTGTTTTCTTTTTAATCTTTTAATGGATGGATTCTTTTTGGTTCGACACGAAAAAACTTTTATCTTTTATGAATTATTCATGTGAATCTTATTGCGTTTTTCACGTCTTTGTTGGCATTTTTAAACATCACTTAGTACTCCAGTAGCTCCATTTAAAATACTGTTATTAAGCTGTATCTAAATTGGACTGAAAGCCAACCCAGCCGAGGCAGCGGGTTGTTTATAAGAAATACCGCTGGACACAAAAGCCTAAGAAGGAACATGGGTGGTTCTTAGTCAGTAGAAGTTTGACATTCCCGTCCGCTCCGCCCAGAGCTGGAAGAGTCATTTGATGATTTCCCACCCTTCAAAAAAAAGCCAATCCTAATATCTATATAAATAAAAAGAGAAGTCCTGACTGACTGACTGATTGACTGATTGACTGACTCATCTAGGAAGCTGAAATTTTGCACAGAGGTTCCCTTTAATATAATGTAGACAAGGAATAAGAAAGGATTTTTCGAAATTCAACCCCAAAGGGATTTAAATAGGGGTTGAAAGTTTGTATGGAACATCGACATTTTCACGCGGGCGAAGCCGCTGGCAAAAGCTCGTAGTTGATAAAAAAGCTAGGCAGATAGATGATCATAGTCCAAACTAACAAACAAGAAACATCATTATCCCTAACCTGTAATCATTTCACAACCCTACGTAAACCCGATCCGATATCCTATTTGTTAGCATATAGTATCCCAAACTTATCTCAAACATAGGTTAGCTCTTAGCTGCACCTAAGTAAGGTAATCTCCCGGAGTTTGGAACTATAACTTAGTTGTATCTTCCACGGAACTTTGCCTAATGCATTAATAGAGTTAATACTACCTGCGAGTGCGAGTTCTAAGTTTGAGCACGAATCTATTTGTTCTGCGAAGTAGTTCCGGGATATTAATTTACTGCGTATTTAGTACTGGGTAATGAGATATAGTGGCATGATGAATTTGTAATAAGTACATTATGACGATTTAACTATATGAGATAAAAATGACGTTTTAATGTTCAGATGTTGAGTTATGTTAAGGTTTTTGGTGGAAATTAGTATGAAAGTAGAATGTATACCAACTGGTACAAAGGCAGCATTTCCTCTTTGTTCCGGAAACCTTAAAAAAGTTTTTGTTACTTCTTCAGGCAAACGTGGAAAGAAGGTTAAAGAAATGGAAATACTATATTTTTGTTTACAAAATATGATGAAAATAAACTTGATGTAATGAACAACAACCGGAAAAACTTAAAATAGGTTGAAATAACGGGACGCCTACTTATCAAAGAAACAGGCCAAATGGCCTAATTGAACATTGTTCGTCAGTTTTGTACTATTTCGTGTAAATTATGAGGGACCCATTTCTGTTTTTCTTTTAAGCTTTCATTGCTTTATTAAAAAAGTTTTTGTATTTTTAGGACAACGATTTGTGGAGCACGTTGTATATAATCGTTTAGCATTTTGTTGTTTACTTACTGAACCTCTTTTGTTTCCCTTTATCGGCGTTTTAGTAAGGCTACGTGAAATCTTGATAAAAGATAATTTGTGCTTAATTATGAACAAACAAGCATTTATCTTTCTTTGCAATTTACTTGTCAGCATTTTTCAGTACAAGTAAAGTTAATTTAAGCATTGATTGTTATGGAGAGAAAACAAGTTGGTTCAATAATGCATAGGGGAAAGCAACTTCTGATTTAAAGCTGATTAAACAACCATACATCTGGTCAAACACGCACTATGGTTGCGAGCATTCCGCAACTCTCCTTTCTGAAGAGCCTCACCAATAAGGTCAGTGTTTATCTCTCTAGGGCTAAAGGAGTATGTAAGGATTGTAGCAGGTGGCGTTATATGGTTTACTTTTAACCATAGAACGTCACCATTGAGGATAGCCCCATGGGAAAAAGGTGTGAGTTTATGTATGTAAACAACTATTGATAAAATAAAATAGACGTCAAGATTTTCCTGTGGGAACAGCTACACACCTTTTTCCTTAGTAAACAATTCCAGGACAACTTAGATATGTAGCTTCAAATCAAAACTAGGTCGGCTTAGGGTTTTATTGTCAATACATCCTTGGTTCTATTTCTGACATGTGAAGGGTCCGTGTTATTCATAAATATAATAAATCTGTACGAAGGGTCCAAGATGAACTTTGATTTATTTTCGCGGTCCACTTTCCGGGATTAGTTTACGTCATATTTTGTTTTTTGACAAAAAAATATAGTAAGAGGTCTTGTTTTGTTGTTGCTTGACTATTCAAGCAACAACAAAACAAGACCTTTTACTATATTTTCGGATGACTTAACTTTATTCTTGAAGTAGGGCAAAGACTTATATAAAGGCATCCTTTAGTAGGAATCCTTTTTGCTTGCCATGTTTGACCTAAAACCATGCCTATTTGAATAAAATTTGTTAACTGGAACTGGGCCGGTTACGTTTGTAGGATGAAGTCGCATAGATTGGTGAAGGTACTCACACAGTAGGTACCTAAAGACGACTGTCGTAACCGAGGCAGACCCAAGAAACGTACTGGTGTGACGATCTGGACTCTTTCTTAACGGATCGGTCGGAGAAGGCAAATTGGAAATCAACTTGGAAACCTATGTGTAAGGCCTTTGCCCGGCAGTGGGAAGAGCAGGCTGAAGTAAGTAAAAAACTCCTCAAACCTTTTTTTTTATGCTTGGTGGATAATCATCAAATAACCCCTCCCGCTCTTGGGCAGAGCGGAAGGGAGTGTCAGACTTCTACTGACTAAAAACCACCCATGTTCCTTCTTCGCCCTTGTGCCGAGGCCGCGGTATCTCTTTCGACAATCCGCAGCCCCGACGGGTGTCGGCCCTTGCGGGCCCCTCCTTGCTGACATCTCTTTGAGGCGCGCGTGGAACACGAATGCGCCGTCGACACGGCCTGTTGTCGTCATGAGACGGACGGACGGCGAGCTAGCCCATTACTCACCGTCCACAGGCCCGCGTCTACGGTGGCCGGAAGCCATCACGTGGCCCCCGACGTCCGGACCGCCTCCCGCGGCGGTCCTCAAACCTTTAACAATCATGCCATTTGACAGCCGCTGAAAATTTTTCAACACTTATCTCCAGAGAAAATTTGTAAGAAAACGAGACAAAAAATATTTGTGAGGACGTATTTTACACAGCGGGAGAATATCCATCATTCCTTTTGAAATTCTTCTCAGTCGAAATAAATATCCTTTCAAGAGTCAAAAGCCGTAACAAAGAATGCCACAATGAAACGACGACAATAAAAGAATAAGTCAAATATTTTTTGCATTGTGTGTGCTCTTGCACAGAATTTAACAATGCAACTACACTATAAATAATTGTGCTTTTAGGAATTTTTTGATACATTAAGTAGCTTTTATTGTAGCTGAAAGTGCATGTCTGGATGTAATCATATTTATATTTTCTAGTTTCGGTGTCGTTAAGTATTTACATGATAGATAGATAGATAGAATACTATGTACACCAAATTACAAAAAAACAATAGTAAAACATTTTACAAGGGGTGACACAATGGGCGGTCTTATCGCTTAGAGCACATGATATGTACTTTTAGTTATTATTTTTGGCACTTGAGCTCGGTTGATGGATAATTATGACACCTAAAGTACTGGAGAAGCTTGTGTGTTATGGTGTACCCGTATACCTTTAGTATAAGGTACACCTCTGCCTAACTTTCGGTGATTCCTGGCGTGTAGTTATGTTATATGAGAACAATCTCTTCAGTGGATTTACAATTAGAGAATTATTTACATTAAACAATTCAAAAAATAAATCTTGGGTTTAAAATCAAGGTTCTTTAAAAGTTAAAAAGTAGGTACCTTATTTTTTATGAGGCTTTTTACTTTCAAGTGAGAGTGTCGATGGCTCGTTTTATTATTTTATATCTAAAAGAGAATCTCGTGGTTTTCTTAGCAGGGTGCTAGAGTCGATGGAGCAAAATGGGTCAATGTGGCGTTATAATAAGAACAGACGGCTTATGCACGTGCTTTTCGATCTGCGATTTAGTTAAGGACATCAGTGCAAAAGGACCTACTTCATGTGTGAAACATCTAATAAAATCTCGAATCCTAAATTCCTCGAAGGGTTAGGCAGAGGTATGCCTAATAGTACACCCACAATTCCCAGTTATGTTTTAATCCCATGTTACCGGGTGGACCTACTGCAATCAACAGTTAGCACAAATCCAGACTCCGTGGCTGCTACCACTACAGACATCCCTGATAAAAAAACCCAATAACTCTTTGTCCGATCTGAGAATCGAACCGAGGACCCCATGTCCAGCTGCCGCACTAGTGACCACAAGACCAACGAGGTAGTCAGTTCACGTATTTATGTGTGCACAAAAAGGTTAAATAAATTGAAAAAGAATGAGACAGTGTCACCATTACTTACATATGTTATAGACCGCATGAAAATAGGATATGAAAAAGATTACTGATAACAAAATATATTTAGTAACTATATTCTCTAGAAATGTTTTTTTATAAAGGTTGCTAATACTCATATTTTCTAAGTAACGATAAAGGGAAATATTTATAGGTAATGAAGATACACAAAATTTTATAGGTACCTACACTAGATTGGCTAGACTGAAACCACATTCTAGTGCAAGTGGAATACTTGAAAAGACGTTGAAACGTTGAAGTGTCGGAGTGCTGGTTTGATTCCTGGTACTGATTCAAAAATGCAGTTTTATTTTGATTAACTCAAACTCAAATCCTTTATTTCAATTAAGCCATTACAGGCACTTTTGAATGTCAGAAGAACATTTCACAAAAAAAAACGAAACTACGAATGCAATACGTCATTCCGAAAGTCACCACGCCGAACCACACGCCACCGAATGCCCGCAACAACGAACACTGCAAGCACGAAAGCACGCAGCGACGCAAACTGCAACAACGAATGCTCGAGACCCCGAATCACGGAACAACGAATGCACGCCGTAACGTGCAATCGCCGCCCCGCGACCCGGAGCCCCACGCACCCACCGCCACGGCACGCGCCGCCGCGCACCCCCGCACCCACAGCACTCGCCGCCGGTAACATCGGGCGCCGCGCAGCCCGACGCAGCAACTCCCGAAACGACGCATTGCACTCCTACGCTACAGTCACAATCACAAGGCATAATAACTTGTGAAAGTACTGTAGTTGCCAGTTCACTAACGTAGATCTCATGAAGAAGAACGGGCAAGAAACTCCATGGACACTCTTTTAAATCAGAATTTGTTACAAAATCTTGGTACATTATATCATTCATGTTGATTAAAAATCGAGTCATCTTTTTCTAGAAGTTTGGAAAACTATAACCTGTAATTTTTATTTCCCTTTATCACATCAAAAATTAAATAGGAAAACACTGAATTTTGTTTGATTTCCTTCAGTACCAGGCAGCTGTCTTTTTCGTGGCTTTAATTGAAGGTAATCTCAAAAACCGTACCAATAAAAAAAAACCGGCCAAGTGCATGTCGGACCACGCACAATGTAGGGTTCCGTAGATGCCCATGAAAATATGTGAACTTACTAAATTGATTAACCACCCTGCCTCCGAACGATGATTTTTAGTGTAAAAATAAAACAAACTTACATTTTGCAGTTTTGAGACCAGCGTTGCCATAGATTATATTTCATACAAGTACATTTTATAAGTTGGTTTACTATTACTCGTAAACTTGTAAAGTCTACTTAGCTGTGATAGTTTTCCTTTTATTTTCGTATGCTACTATCATGAATTTTTTCACACGCCCAAACACAACCCGTATACGTGGTTTAGGTTGGCAATTTGGCATACTTGACTCTAACAAAAATTTGCACTGTGAAGCTTATTAATATTTCACAAACGAATCCCTTAATCAAAAAACTGTTAGAAAAAAATAGCGAGAAAATATAGCGATTTTGCTCTACGCTATATTTTTTAAAGACCTATCCAACGATGCACACAACACACAATGGACTTCATGGACACTTTAATGTGTAGTTAGGTACTGGAGATACCTACCCTAAAAAAATAAAATAAAATTTTACTTTAGCACTTTATCGGCATAACTCATTTGTATATTCAAACTCAAACTCAAATATTTTATTTCAATTAAGCCATTACAGGCACTTTTGAATGTCAGAAGGACGGAAGAAGAACGAAACTACGAATGCAATACGTCATTCCGAAAGTCACCACGCCGAACCACACGCCACCGAATGCCCGCAACAACGAACACTGCGAGCACGAAAGCACGCAGCGACGCAAACCGCAACAACGAATGCTCGAGACCCCGAATCACGGAACAACGAATACATGCCGCAACGCGAAACCGCCGCCCCGCGACCCGGAGCCCCGCACACCCGCCGCCACGGCACACGCCGCCGCGCGCCCCCGCACCCACAGCACTCGCCGCCGGTAACATCCGGCGCCGCGCAGCCCGACGCAGCAACTCCCGAAACGACGCATTGCACTCCTACGCTACAGTCACAATCACAAGGCATAATAACTTGTGAAAGTACTGTAGTTGCCAGTTCCCTAAAGTATTCATGCCAAATTACAGCTTTCTAGTGCTAAGAGTCTTTGAGATACAGTACGGACGGACGGACGGACGGACGGACGGACGGACAGACAGACAGACGGACATGGTGAAACTATAAGGTTTCCATATTGACTACGGAACCCTAACCAGCGAGTCTCTCCCTAACGATCAAATCTAACACTCCCTACACAAAACAATACCTTTGGCGTTGTTGCCAAAATCCTTATTGAGGAAAAATTGCTATGTTGATTTAATTTTAGGTTATGTTGGAGATAATCGCAAAAGAAAAGTCCCAATAGGTAATCGGATCTGGCAAAAAGCCAGAAGCATGATGGGTTGAAGGAAATGCCATAAAAATAAAGATAAAAAAATATTATGCTTTTATTTGGTATCGGATTACATTGTAGCGGAAGCTCGTATCGTTTCTACATGCCGATTTATTTGCTGCGTGCTTATTAAGTGTAAAAATTTGGCTAGTTTACATACATGAAGGAACATAGTAATAAAAAAGGCCAACTATTTAACCTATTTCTATGAGGTCGTGAAAATACGTGCCCGGATGTACCTACTGGAACTCATCGACTAAACCGGGAGTCCAAAATGTCAGTGTGATTGAAATAATAAGAAGAAAAATATATGAGAAGTAAGCGAAATAATCCATCTCAAGATTCGGCACAGGAGTCTGTATTTAAACGGGTGTAGATAAGCAATGAAGTCACTTAAAACTTTCGTTGTTAATACCAAAACTCTAAACTGATTTTAATAATTAATTAATCACGAAAGCACTTTATTAGATTTACTAAAGTTAGGTTAATTAATTTTCAATCGCCGTGGCACTTAACAATCTTCTTCTATATCTTCTATATCTTCTATCTTCTTCTTCTATACTTATAATAAATCTGTAGAGAGGTCAATTCTGTACATGATATATATTTTCAAAATAACTATCAGGGGGTAATTAGTGATCGATACTGATGCCAAAAATGCAATCAGTAAAATTTTTGTCTGTCTGTCTGTCTGTCGGTCTGTCTGTCTGTCTGTATGTTCCTTATAGAAACAAAAACTACTCGACGGATTTTAACGAAACTTGGTACGATTATTCTTCATACTCCTGGGGAGATTATAGTATACTTTTCATCACGCTACGATCAATAGGAGCAGAGCAGTGAAGGGAAATGTTGGGAAAACGGGAGAAGTTGCTCGATTTTTTAAGCTTCCGTCGCGTGTGCAGCCTTAATGGTTAAAGCTACATAGAAATCATTTATGACGGAAATGTTTTACATAAAATTATCTAAAAAATATCCCACTACAGCATATGTCTATCTTTTATGGTTGACTCACAATAACACGTGTAAATCCGGATAGCTTCGCAGTTCGGAGCTTTCTGATTATATTTGTTTACTCTTACGTTTATAATACTCTCACTCATCCCTAATTAAAAGAAGTTAATATTATTACCTATTCAATAAAAAAATAATCATAGTAATCGGTATAGAAACACCAAACTTATACATGAAATACGCTAATAAGCCACCGCGTCGCGCGTGAGTACTGAATCATGCCATAAGGATTATTTTTGTGTAACGGTTGCCGCGCTCGACGCGGGTCGTGGCTGTTGATGCGTTCAGAGCGTTCGACCATACTGACAGACAATAACTGATTTTAACAAACAATGCTTATCAGCGCGACTTTTAGTCTTTAAATAGTTTATTTGAATTTCTTTTGTTGTTATTTTATAAAATAGGTATTACTTAGTTGTTTTGGTAGTGTTTAAATATTCATTCAAATTACAAATTATTAATAGTTTGCATTTTATTTCCTTTTAGGTGACGTAGTAGTAGAAGTAGTAGTAGTAGAAGTTTTTTAGATACCGATATAGGTAAGTTTTGGCTAATTTCTGTTCAATTTTATTTTTGTATTATGTAGGTAAAAGCGTAGATACTTTTATTAATTATAGTAGTTATAGGTATTTATTTGTAAGTGAAGTAGGTATAGGTAGATGTATTGCACAGGCGTTTCAGCTTTATTATCATTTCTTTTTTTGTTGTAAGTTGTACATATTTCTGGGTATACTTAATTCTATTAGAATATTTTAGTTTAAATAGGCACTTAGATTTTATGTGGAAGCTATAGTTAGGACGTCTATCGTAGGTTATTTTGTTACCTAGGTAACTGACAGCCTTTCCGTTACCGTCAATTAAAAATAAAATACACAATGCCACCTAAAAACGCCACTGAACCGTGAGGAAGGACTGGTACTTTTTTACGAAAAAACGACGGAAACGCGGACAAAGTCGCGGGCAAAAGCTAGTTTAGATTAAACAGGTAAGCACTTAGGTAGACTTCGAAGTACCTAATTTAAAGCTAGTTGACACTTTCATATTCAACAATTTACACTAAAGTATTGATTTTGGCAAGCAGTCCGGGCTTGATTGAAGGGTGATAAGGGTGCTTACAGGGCTGAAACGTGACCCTAATTGGTGGCGGCTCCGAGTCACCCACTATTGTCGGATTCCGAGTTGGCGGGAGATTGATGACGCTTAACTTCGTATTTAGAGCTGTTTTTAGGCAAGGAATCCCTTTCTGTTCCAATTATTTGGAGAAGAAATGGGTGTAATTGTTTTCATCCATTACAATCGTCTGGAGATAGATTTTTTGTTAAATGACCTAAATACTGCCAGTAATTTTAACGTTGGCAAAAATACTTTGTGACTTAATAGAATCTTATTTATCCCAAGTATTATTCAGATATAAAGTCTTGTTAAGAAAAGCCGCGTAACTTATCCAAAAAAGCCGTTTTATTACAGTTTCAGCGGTTATTATTTCTTTGCTTACTGGAAGTCATAAATACTACGATATCTTCGCTCGGTTGCTTCGGAACACAATTTATTAAGCGGCACAAAGACTTCTGAATCTATGCGACTTATCTGGCCAGTTTCGTTGAGGTTAACAACGAATAAACCACTAAACGCCCTCCTGGGGGCTCGCTAACTTCAGTGATTTACTGTCCTTATAGGGATAAAGTTGAACACAGAAAGTTGTTCGAAAGTATTTAGGTAAGAGTACTTAGTCATCACATTTAATTAAATATGAATTTTCACACATTAATATTCATTAAGCCGATGTATTAACGCTTGTATCTAATAAATAAATATTTATCAGTATTCTCATGCATTTAGAAATATAATTAGATCTCATATTTGTTAGCTGTTATTTTTATTAGCTCCATATTCATGGCAATGTACACTCACAGACTTTTATATTCGATCTAATGAATTTTTACGTGCAAAGCAATCGTAAGAGTAATGAAAGACAAATAAGTCGATATAATATTATATCTTTCTTCTACAAATAGAGTCGTTGATCAGGTCAACAACCTCTTAACCTCTTAATCAAAAAGGTTCAAAATCAGCACCCAACTACAGATAATTGTAGAAAAATAAATAATGTATTCAATTCAGTTGTGTTAGAAACAAATAAATTGTCCGATCATCACTATCCAGTGGCCGGGTCACAAATATTTAATTCGAATGAATACCCATTTATTACTGGGAAATTTGATCTTGGGACCTTTACGTGAGTTGAACCCACAAAAAGGGTGGCCCGGATTCTCATGGCGACCGAGCTTGTGTGCGATATTGATGGGGCTTCACGACCTCATTACTGACAAAAAGTATTATTTTATTCACTCTCCACTTTCACGACAAGTACCAGAAAACGGGGTGAGAGTTTCCTTTTCTTTTCTCGACCCCTGATTTATGAGAACTTGCGACGTGTCAGCGATTTGATTTTAGTCCTACTTATTTAATCTCTATGTGTTTGTGTGTTTTTAGGTTAAGCCTTAAGTTGAATGGGAACTCAAATACCTGGTATACGAGTATACCGAGTTTCCTCCGTGTCTCGGAAAACACTACTCGTAGCACCAGTCTTACCAAAGGATATCGTAATACTCAGTACAGTATTAGTATGGGTTGTAGAGGTCCGATAGGCAGTCGCTCCATTACTGTTATTCAGCTACATCCGGTTATACTCGAAGTCGACCCCAACATAGTTGGGAAAAGACAGCTAAGCAGATGATGACATTTAATTTCTTCGACTTTCTGCCATTTCTTGCGAACTTAGTAAACCTAATACCGATTGCTGACAGTTACGTTGTTGCGAACGATATTTTCAGCTTTTCTAATTTCCTGGTGTCAGTATCCAACGTTGGTGAAATGTTCTATTATTTGAGGTAAATATTGATGACAGGCACTCTCCGTTTCCATGTATAAGAAACGAACCATTTGTTATTATATGATATTGTTATTCTATGAGATTGTTATTCTATGAGATTGTTATTCTATGAGATTGTTATTCTATGAGATTGTTATTCTATGAGATTGTTATTCTATGAGATTGTTATTCTATGAGATTGTTATTCTATGAGATTGTTATTCTTATGAAAACTGAATTAGTTTTGATACATTTTAAGCATGAAATTAGCAAGAAAATTATTGAATAGAAGATGGCACTGCCTCATCATCATCTGGTGGTTATCATGACTTTCTTTATTAACAAAAATGGTCGATCATTTGTTGTTGTCATCATCTGCTTAGCCTTTTTCCAAAACAGAAGAGCAGCATAGAAGCAGATGCAGGTGATTACCAGTATTCAACATGGAGCGAAGGCCTATCAGGCCTCTACATCCCAGTTAGTACTAATAATAGTAATAAGTTAGTACAGTGAAACTTAATAATATAATAATATTCCACAACTATCACACAACGCCATCTAGTCCCAAGCTAAGCAGAGCTTGTGTTATGGGTACTAGGCAACTGATAAACATACTTATATATTTCTTACTTGGTTAAGTGGGACCTGGATAAGTGAGAAACCTCCATAACTGGAACTCATGCTGAGGTCTCATGAGACAATTTTGGATATCTGAGACACTGGGTAAGTGGAATACCTCTATAAGTGAGACGAATTTTCAGGTCCCTTGAGGTCTCACTTAACCAGGTTTCACTGTACTTACCAAGGGGGGCAGCCCCTTTGGCAAGAGTGGTTTTTAGACATTCGGGCCACTGACTGCCTGTAACGACTGTCAAATATCTACAAAAGACGGCCCCAAAGTTAGTCCCCAACGGCTGAACGGTTTTCGAGGCATGTAGAAAATGCAAGCTCGGCATTACCGTGAAGATCGACCAGTGCGGCTGATATAATTTAGACACGAGCTATAGTAAAGAAAGGTAAAGGAGGACTTGCTAAATTATTGCATTAGGCCCGTAATCCACCAAAGCGGGGATGTGCCAAGCGGAGAGGAGATGTGCCAAATTCGACCAATCACAGTTACATCTGGTCTTTTGCCCTTCCTGTGATTGGTCGAATTTGGCAATCTCCTCTCCGCTTGGCACATCTCCGATTTGGTGGATTACGGGCCTCAGTCGGACGTGACACCGGTGTATTATTTCTATTGTAGGTATAGGGAATGTTTCTTTCAAGATATACCTTAAAGTTACCATGTAAGCTTTTAAGCTTCTTAAGTTGAACACAAGCTAGTTTTACACTCCTTGGAGAAGTTTTAAACTTATTACCCTAACTTTAAGGTTTAGGCTTGCTGTGTTAGGTAGATCGAAGTCAAATAGCCGAATTTAGGAAATAGTGATACCTATACTTACTTTATTTTTTTAAGCGACTAACTTATACAATTTCTACCGGGAGGCCCAGGAGGAGATGGCGTGAGGAGTTGGACTCTTAACAAAAGGAGTAGAGTGCGTGATAACCTCAAATATCCCTCAAAGCCATATTAATGTAACAATAGACGGGATAATCTATTTCTTCTTGTTATTTTATTGTGTAATTAAGCTGTGGTATGATCTTGGACTTTGATAAATGGCGTCAAAAACATGGAGTACATAATAAATGGAGTGATCAATGTGATCATAAGCAAGAGCAAGAAAAACCTCTTATGACGATCATTTATACACTGGAGACGTCAGGTAATAGACATACCTATAGCGTTCTCTATGTAATGTGTAGGCTACACAATTTTCAGAATAGACAACGTTACTTTACATAACTGTTGTAAAAAACACTGTTAAAAAAACGAGACCAAAACCTTTTATCAGTGGCAAATCATTCTATGTCGTAAGTTGATTGTAAGGTGTAGAAATATGGTTTAGAAGAGGGTCTCCCTGTAGTAACGGTCACGGGTTCGAACCCAGGTATTAACGGCACTTTATATAATTTAATTCGTCATCTCTGCACTCAAAATGACGAAGGAAAACATCGTGAGGACACCGGGATGTTCTAAGGCCAAAACCTGGAAGCGCGTGTGACATCTGCCAACCCACAATGGGCCTGCGTGCACTACGTACTTTCATAGAGAGGAGGCCTGTGTCCCAGCAGTAGAAAAATGGGTAATAAATAAAAATACAATTAGCCAGCTCCAGCTACGTTATAAATAATAATTCTATTATGTACTTCTTAGTATGAGTTATGGAACGTAGACGGTGCATTTCTGTAGTTTCTCCCTATCCTCAAGGGTAAAATGACGTGAGTTTATGTATGTATAGTAAATATACTTCTATAGTAAATGCTCTATGTTCTTCATACTCAGTGTTCAGACCGTTGAACTTCGCATGACGAACAGGATTATGGGTGGGTCATCCTCTCAGCCACAATTCACAATAGAACACGTGCGTGATCGCCAAGATTACAACCTCATGCTATTTTTATTTCTCATACGTCTTGAGAAACCTTTTATTATGGCATATCACAGCGTATTGTGCCAAAATGGATTTCGAATGAGCTAGTACTTTTGGATTAAAGGAATTAAAGAAAGAGGGAAAATGTGTTCAGTCAGTCTGTATTTGTGGTCAGATTAGAAAGAAAAGATTATAGAAATAAAATTTCCATTGATTAGATTAAACATGTTTCGACCAGAATTCAGCCAAATTGATGGTGTTTGTAGTGGCTTCAGACAGTTCCCTTTTTTTTGGTGGTTGTGAAATCGCCAAATGACTCCTCCCGCTCTGGGCAAAGCGGTAGGGAGTCTCAGACTTGTACTGACTAAAAACCACCCATGTTCCTTCTTAGCCCTTTGTGTCGACGCCGTGGTATCTCTTTCGAATAATCCGCAGCCCCGACGGGTTAACTTACCGATATGCTAGGAATTTGACCACTAAAAACTGAGACGTAAATAACTAGCCTTTACACAAAAACCATACTATTATTATACCATTTGCGTTTCCGACACCGTTCCGGTTTCACAATAATTATAGAGGTTCCTAACGTTGTAATTATTGTGTATTCGACCAAATTCAGTCATTAAAAAATCCTATAGGTTGAGTCCTTAGTAACAATTTTGCCCCTAACTTTATCAATTAGCTGGGTCTGTTTGAAATGGCCTGGGTTAGCTAACTATAATGGAGTGGAGATACCCTCAGTTTTATTGTACGTGTATAGTTCAATAATGTATGTTTGTTACGTGTTCATGGCCAAACCGCTCAACTAATTTTGATGTGATTTTGTTGAATCGGTATCGTATTACCCAGTACTAACTGGGTTGTGGTGGTCAGATAGACAGTTGCTCTATTTTACATAGATAAATACTGGTATTCAGCTGAATTCGGTTAGACTGGAAGCCGACCCCAATATGGTTGGGAATTAATAGGCAGATGATTGTTGAGAGATAGTTTGCATTATCAGAAAAAACTTAGGTATCGTATTCATAAAGGTGAAAACCCCAATGAGATATGGAAGTTGGTTTGGGTAGTACTTAAATACATACGGATGAAATCGGGAGCAAAATCTAGTTCGTATATCAAGGTCTTTTTAGTAGGAATAAACTAAAATACTAGTCCGCAAAGGCTTTGATTGTATCGTGACTAATTTACGAATATGTTCCTCGGAGTGGGTTGCTATTTACTTTTAACAACGTTAATTTTCATTTTAAATGTACGCACGGTGACTAATCAACCTATACAAAACCAGTTTATGCGGATCTTTCATTGTAAGGGAAATCTAAACAACGCGAAGACGATGTTATACTGGAAATGTATAGTTTGATCGCTTGTCGCTGTGTGGACTAGCGTATGACAACGATTATTGTGGATGGATTGCACAAAACATTTTTGAAATACATACGAGTACTTCGTAGGTAGGACTGCCCTGACTGGATTGATAAACCCTCATAACGGAGCACCGTTATGAGGGTTTTTAAACGCATTTTGGGGGCGAATTCTTTGTTGTACCTACCGTAGATTAAAGCTGCTGTTTTTATATCTTTCATTTCAAGCATGTGTATCTTTTTCCAATCATGATAATCATTTTTCGCATGCGTTGTCTTCCTCAGAACCTCGTTTACAATCTACCTATGAAATTCCGGGTGGAAAACCCAAAAACACTTTGCCCAACCTGGGAATCCAAACCAGGACCTCATGATCAGCAGTAATACCACTAAAAACGAACGAGATAGTTCTTACAATTTCAGCGTCCTCAATATAACAGAAGTTGTATGACTTATGTAGGAGGATACTCGTAGTAATCAATCTTGTGGACAAAACACGCGTTGTGAATGTAGACATGCTGACTGGAGCTGAGATACGAGAGCGGAATATAACTTGGGAAGATCTATCAATCTAAGTTTAAATGTTTTTGATATTCATAAAATCAGTTAAAGATTTATATGAAACAATACAGTGCTATTACAATCTGCCATCATGATCAGCCTACAGGTATATGTCTATAATTATGCTCCTTCTGCTGTGCTGAAGACTCTCCGTGAGAGGGAGTGGGACGTAATACGACATGGTAAATGATAAATCGTGCCCTTAAAGCGAAAACCAACTAAAGTCACTTATGGGCAAAAATGAGTTACAAATACCGTTAGAATCTCCTTTTCAAGATCTACATACTGGTAAAACCCGTTTTCCAATATGACACTCCGTTCTGGATCTAGCTTTTAGTTAAGGTATCTTAACAGGAGATTTTTTAAATAAAGAACAGGCAAAACAGTTAAAGCAATGTTTTTGCACTGAAAACAATGTTTTACGCCAGGAAAAACATTTTATAGCCGCTTAAGTGGTTTTGAAATGATTCAAGTTAGATAAACCATAACAATTTAATAACTGAGTAAAGAGACTTAAGCTTTCTACATAGTTTTAGCAATTATTACCCATTAGGTGAACATCCAAACTTTGTTTAATTAAATTCTTAAAAAAACTGCTTTCCAAACTCTATTCTTCAAAAGATAAGAAAACATTGCGGCTACAGGTAAAACCGCTAATCTGCAGCACTTTTCAAGCCAATCCATAATTTTTCGTACTTGTTTTGAGAATTAAGTTCTTTTTTCTCTTCCACCCGAATAATGAATACAATAAGAAATCAAAACATAAATACACGTACTCTCCTCATTATCAGTTGTTTTAATAGAAATTTTACGATTTGAACCTTTAAACACGATTATCTCGAAACTACATTTTGTGCAGTTAGTTGGGTTTCGAAGTAAGGGCACGAAATGATGATTAATTTGCAAATAGGTTTTACAAACACTATTGCAAGTCACTTTTTTAAAACTAGATAGGGCCGGTGTTTTGTACCTGACTACTCTGAAAAGAAACATCCGAAACAAACTCAGAGGTCATAGTCTCTTTTAAGGTTCAGGCATAATCTTGGTATAAGTCCTACACACATGAAGACTACGCAGATTAGTGTCTGAGATGGTCTTGTGAAGAAAGCACACAGATTTGATTGGACCCGTCCAGTCAGTGCAAGCATTTGTCAGTTATCGTGGAGCTCGACTTATAACTCAAGGAGCTCAACGTCACGACGAACAATACCAAAGAAAGGACATTTGGGTAGGTCGTTTATTGTACTTAACTTGCCAGACAATCGTTAAAATTAAAGAAAGGCCCACATGGTCCCCACATTTAAAATAACAGATTTAAAAAATAATAAAAAATTGGTGATTTCCTTAACTATTTTGAGAGCAGTGGTGATAAAAAAATACAGGTAGTAAGGTGTTAGAACTCACGAGATACTGTCGCGACCATCCATTACAAGTTTACCACCTTAATTGCACTCTTACATCAGCCTTGCCTTTTACTAACTATGCTCGGTTCGGTTCCCAGTTTTACGAAATGCAGCTGATTTGAGTGTACTGCATGTAGATATCAATAAATTACACTACAAACTGGCAACAGTAATAAGACGTTGGCTCAGGCGTGCACGTCGCACACTCCAACTGGTGGGGCAGTCATATTGTCGAGCTGTCAGCCTGGTGCGTTGGCGAGTCAAATAATAGTAACGAATAGTTACGATAAATCTGCATATTCTACATGAAAATGTTTGTTCAGTATAAATAAAATAAGTACCTACCTGAATAAATGTGTAAGTTATTTTTATTTATTATAAATAAACATAAGTTTTCCAGTTTTATTTTCCTATTCCAGGAGTCCTAGAATAGGGAATTAAAACTGGAAAACTGTACCTACTTAATTTGTTTATTTATTAGATATATTTTAAAGGAAATGTTGAATGTTGATGGAGCACATGAAAATGTAGCTGCTAGTAATACACGAAGAAGAGGAGTCATCATTCCGAACTCTTTTTTGGGATTAATCCTCAGTTGACCCCATAATTTAAACGTTATGAACCTGTTCTGTGTTTTGCTTTGAGTCCAAATTAGCATGTAAATTGAGTAGGTCATATCCTTTCATATAACGAATTTGGCTCCCATAGACGTACTAAAAGCTGTTTTTATAAAATTTGTTTTTCTGTGTGTGTTGTTGCTGTGTTTCCAAGGTCTGTACTGTATTTTCGGGCAAAAAAAAAAAACGGATGCTGTCAGTCCTGGACGAGATGTTTCAAATAGAATAATTTTTTAATTTTCCCACCTGTCCACTGCAGTATTGGTTAAACCGGGCTGGGCACAAATAGATTTCCCTGTGATTTTTTGAGCTAAAACGAAACTTTTTTTAAACGAATTTTTAGTACCTAGATATACTTACGTATATCTAGGTACTAAAATTGAAAATCAATATAAAAACAATAGAAGTGCGAACTAAGCTCTCGTTAAAAGCTATTTAACATGTCAACATTGACATAAAACTTCTGAACGACGGACTTCCACCTTGAGATTGTTTTGAAAGAAAATTCAACAGCGGATCACCTAATTGGAAAAATTGATTAACCGCGAACGTGAAAATAAAGTGGGCACTGACTTGCTTCCCTGGGGAACGCTTGTTATTCATAGTAGCTTTACCTTTCATTGCAAATATTTGACCAAAAATGTATTATTCATTCCTTTTCGTTCCGCAACATTGAAATTAAAATGAATAGGACGAACTTGGTACAAATAATGTTAGCCCAACATTATTTTTCGACAGAAAACTGTATAATTTTTGGATAAATTTTGTTAAAGTCAACTTTTTAGTCAGTAGGTGCCAATTCTGAATGTGAAACGAAGTTGGTTCATAATTTGGGTACACTAAGGAAATGTCCACTATTCTTAAAATAGTGACTTCGTCGAGTTTCTTTTCTAGGTCTACTTTTGTGTTTTTCATAAACATTCTTTTTATTTCATACTTGTCATGCTTATATGGGCTTTTGTATTTTGTTTGTTCCTAAGAAACTAGTTTAGTAACTCATGAATCTTATAACTTTTCCTAACTTATAAGATCTTTGTCACAAAAACTTGAAAAATAAAGTGATAATGGAAGCATGTGTGTGTTCTTGTTCACTGCTCAATTTTTCCTAAACTTGCCGGAGACGAACTTTTAGATTCGTGTATTGATAACATACAGTCACGACCATTATGATGTATAAATACACTTTGCCAAGATTAGAGGACGATTTTCCTCGTGGAATCCACATTTCATAATTTGACGAAATCCAAATGAGAAAATCACTTTAAAAACTTGCTACGTGTAAACAAACATAAAATCACGCCTTGTTATCCCCAATGTGTTAGGCAGAGGTGTAGGTACCTATTAAGTACACCCACATTTTGCTAGGTATATTTAGAACCCTGGTAACAGCGGGCGGGTCTGTTGCCATCACGTGGCACACATCCAGACTCAGTGGCTGCTACAGATAAATTTCTGATAATTATTAAACAAGCATGATTTTGAACAGCATTTGTATGTTAGATTTAAACTACGAGCTGATTGGATTATTTCGTTGTTGAAGAGGAGGAATAGTATGTTTGGAGAATAGGCCTAATATTATGTGTTTTATGAGTAATAAATGAATAGAATTTAGGCAAAATTTATTAACTTAATGAAACACAAACGCGAAAGATATAAATTTAATCATACTCTTGGTTTAATTAAACTAATCAGAATTCTGAATAGATATTGTTTTCATGGATAACTTTTATGTAATTTATTCTATTGCTTCTGCTTGATTAAACTATTTAAATGTTTGGGGGAGAGAATGGTATGAATTAGATAGAAAATAACTGATTCACTGGTATTAATTATGTTCCTTTGTAAGGGCTTTTATATTAATTGAACACTAATAAAAGCAGAGATAAAATCTTGTTATATTGTTCAAAGCATTGCATTTAAAAGAGGATTTGATATTATTCTGTATCTTCGTTGTTTTTCAAACATGGACTTGACAAAGACTTTATAAAGTTATTGAACTTCATTATGTAAAGTCTATAAAATGTAAATAGTTTTTCAACACACTTGCTCATAAAGTGGCTATAATTTCACCGCAATTAGGCACATAATGACACCTATAATCAAACTGTGACTTTTTCATTGCTATTACTCACCAGTGAGTTATAGGGTTTTTTTTTAAATTTTATTGGTTGAGTCGCTACGTTCATAAAAAAGTTTCGATACAAAAAAGATCGTGTTCAATAGTAAAAATAAATTAATGTACTTAGTGCTTGCTCATTTCATGCAAATTTGAATTTAAATAGATAATTTCAACTTGTACGTTTTTATTAAATGAAACTTTCACTCAAATAAATATAACTTTTATTTTTTCTGTAATAAAGAAAAATTTTCCTCAATTTTTAAGTGGCTAAAACTCTATCACGCTCATTCTTTTAGTCTATGGCCGATCTCCATTGTTAGTATGACCATTTTAAGTGTGAATTTCATGGTGGCGCCCCTGGTCAAGAAAAAATGCATCGCTACGTCAAACTTAGTACATTTATTTTAGTTCCGTGTTTTCCCGCATGCACAGATAAGTTGGTCGAACTGTAGATGCGCGCGCATAGGAAAACCGATTAATTTTTCCCGCTATTGTGAAAAAAAATCAGAACTCGTTTTAACTGTTGAAGATGACTTTTTAGTATTATTTTATTCACAAGTGTGTTGAAAAACGTCGTATGATACACGTGTGTATTGATGATTACCGTCCTCGGCTTTCTTAAGACCCTCACCTGACGGCTCGGGTCTCAATGGCGCCTCAGCGGTAATCACCAACGTTACACACTTGTACCATAATGTACTATTATTTCACTGTCAATAAGTACCTATATGTAATTTTTTTATTATTTATATACTTTCCTTTCATTACTTGCCTTCATACATAATCTGAAGCTCGGGTTTAAATAATAACAGCCGCTAGGGTCGATGTTTTGGTTCCCTAGTAGAGGTTTCTGCGTTATCTTCGTGCCGCTGAAAGCACGTAGCTGTCACTTGAAGATCTTTGACAGGCGTTACCGGTAGGTAGTCAGTGGTCTGGATTACCCTGTAGGTACAGTTGAACAAGCTAATAAGTATACAGGCAGCTAACTTGTATTTGCTTTTAATATAATACAGATACATTTAAAGACTGATGTCAAACGATACAGCGTTTGACATCAGTCGCTTAATGTGAAACACTTATTAAAACAAAATTACACTCAATATTTTCAGTGTTATAGAATTATAAAGATCTTCTACCCTGTATACTTATTAGCTTGTTCGACTGTACTAACTCGGTTATGGAGATGAGATAGGCAGTAACTCCATGTAAAGTACTGATATTCAGATGCATCCGATAAGACTAACAGCCGACTAGGGTGGGGGCAGGCAGATGATTAATTTTCCAAAAATGTCTCCGCTGCTGGGACACAGACCGCGTCTCGGTACAGTACGCTATTTCATCACAGTGCATATAATTTAATTTCAAATGTAACTGAAAAATAAAACCTATGAACCCACGTAAACAGTAGACACTAAAACACTTCTATCTCCTAACATTACTCTAACCTAAGTTGATTATTTGTCAACACACGGTAACACGAAACCGCTGAAAATCCACGCCTGAATTCGTGCCACCTCTAATATTTTACTAGCGATAACATCTCACAGGATTCTAAATTAATAGAGCAATTTACAAATCGTTTGGGGGAGATCGCATCAGAAGGGGGTGTTGGGGCGTTTAGTCCCCGTCTGCCCCCAGGCAGGGTAATATTTGTCATGGACTGTTTGTCAGGTACCTACTCGAGATATTAAATCGTTTGTTATTGCGGAACGGAGGGAAAAATAGTCTTGAGGTAGATAAAGCGAGTCTCGACTGTCACTAGTGGTATTATTAAAGGCTGCCCTGAGGTCATTGTACTGCTTATGAAGTGAGGTGACTGTTACGGATATTACTACTATTATTACTTGTCTTTTTGGAAATACTCTTGTGCAAGATGTTTTTAGGTAGCAACGTTTAGAAGTCTTCGTGGACTCTAGCGCCTAACTTATGCACTTACTCATATTTTTTTTGTAACGGTTCTTGTCTCGATGGTACAGATATTAAAATACATTTAGTGTTTTTACTTGTATACATAAGCGTGGATGTATCGCAAGGAGTACGTTGCCGAAAATAATAATTATTGATAAAAAACAATAATTATTGATCGAAGTCGTAGCAGAAAAGGTGTGAGTTTATGCACCTATGTATGTGTGGGTCTATTTTGTGCCCATGTTAGTTCTGGCGTCAGAGGCTAGTAAGGATAGTTAAAGGTGCAGGAGAAGGTAAGGTGTATTTTTTTCAGGAGAAGCTTTTTTGTACTGCTTGTTGGTTTAATCAATAATACTCTTATTCCGTTAAATTATGCTTGCAGCTTAAAGGTTGTGGATGTATAGTTGGATGCGAGACGCACGGGACCGGTCAATGTGGCGACATTTAGGGGAAGCCTATGTCCAGCAGTGGACGTCTTTCGGCTGAAATGATGATGATGATTGTGGGTGACGATGCTTGTAGCGGCCAACTTCATTGAGCAATTAAGGCAATGATTTCCCAATAAATCGCTGCAGATCATGACCATGAAGTAAGTATTCTTCACTCCTCCTCCTCCTTTCTTTACTCCTCCGCTATTCTTTTCTGATTAGTTTCGTTGCGGGATCCAAGACAGTTAAATCGCTTCTCTGCTTCTCTGGGACTTCGTCGAGCTTCATTGTCTCGGCGCTTTTCTTGTGGTCGCCACTGTTGATTCTGGCTAACAGGAGTTACAGTGGTTTGGGAATAGTGTGGCGGGCTTGTCCCAAATAAAAAATAAATAAAAAAAGTATTCTTCAAGCTTCAAGGTGGCATGGCGGATACCTACCTCTCTTCTATTATTTACTTCTCGCTTTATTTTCAGGTGTTTTTCTCTTCGCAAAATACTGTCAAATATCAAACGCCTGCCTAAAGCTGCAGAGATTACCATTAAATTAGTAAAGCGTCCATTCCAAATCTCATTGTTCCAATAATGGTACTACAATGTCAACCATCAGAACTAATTAACAAGATGGCGTTTATACGTATTGTATGAGGAAATATCCCGCGTATTAACTAGATGTAGAACTGAGGCGATGTAATCTATTGTTGTATAATTTAGTCAGTTTGTTATTACCCTGTCATTTAGTACCCGAAGGGTTAGGTGGCAGAGGTAATACTTATTAGTACACCCACATTTCGCCAGTTTCGTCCCATGTAATAGAGGGTGAGCCTATTGCCACAACCTAGCAGAAATACATACTTCGTGACTGAGAAATTGCTGATAGAGAAACCCGATTTTTTTTTCCCGACCTGGAAAACGAACCCAAGACCTCATCTCAGCAGTCGTGTTTGCAACCACTATACCACGAGGTTGCCTTTAGTTTAATGGAATACCGTACACTGTATTTTTATAAGCTTTTATTTAACTTGCCGTGTTACTTTTTTGCTTGAAACTAGGTATCACCTAAATCAAAGCTCTCTGATGGTTTCTGAAAGCCTGATATTTAGGTGTTTCTTATTGTTAGTGAAAACCGAAAATTCTTATTATTACTGCACCAACTTTTCCTATTGTCTATAAGTACGTTTGGGTTCGCAAACACACAGGAAGTATTATTAGCTCACATTTATGACGTAAATCAGTTAGGTTCCCGGAAAAAAACGTAAACCTCAATATGGTCCATTAAAAAATACGACTAAAGAACTGTGTTAAGGACATACAGCGATGTCCTTTTATCAGCCCATAACAAAACGTCATAACTTTGATTATGATGGGAATGGTTCCATTTTTTGTCATTGAGAAGATACTATTAATATATATAAAGTGTTCCTTGTTTACCAGTAGGACGTAGTTCCACCAAAATGAGCCAATCCACAATATCTCTGATATTTGCGTCAAGCAAATCTAACATTCCAAGTGCGGTTGATATTACTATCTACAACGTAACATCACGACTGTAACTCCCGAAGGTTTAGGCAGAACTGAAGTCATTGGTACATCCACATTTCGCCAGTAATGAAGGCGAGCCGATTGCCATCGACTGGGCTCAAGTCCAGTCCCGCTGGCTGCTACTGAGAATGATTTTAGAAAATAACTGTAGACTAGTTATATCCAAAATCATTTCGTACAATTATTTCGTGAGAAATGGTAGAGTAAAACACTGATCTTATGGCTTAGGTTCCTTAAAAAGGTCAGGTGCGATGTACTTTCAACCGGCGTTGGTGTATGACCATGGATGATGAACTTAGATAAAGAACGGATCAAGGGCAAGGATCACGGGGCTGCGAGTTGTTCGAAAGAGATACCGCAGTCTCGGACACTAAGGGGTAAGAAGGAACCCCGAAGGGCCCCCCCTTCGGGGTTCCTTCGGAAGGAGTACCTTGTGCTCTTCTATTTTTTTATGTTTTTATCCCTTTTTTGTATTTTGTGTGTACATAAATAAATAAATAAATAATAAATAAGGAACATAGGTGGGGGTTCAAATTTCGAAATAAGTCGCCATTTTAGGGGGTTGTGAGTGGTTGGGGGGAAGGCGGTGCGGGGAGGGGGGAGGAATCGCATCCCCCCTCACTATTTTCGCCCGCCGGAAATACTAGGTTTCCTTAGAAAAAAATTCCGTCAGCAGGTCGACGGAGCCCCGCGGGGCTCCTATTTCTGTCAGCAGGGTTTAAAGGAACCTAACTAACCGAACCTCGGGGTGCCCCTGACGTCGACCGTCTACTCTAGGGTTAGGGTTTCTGTCAGCATTTTTTAAGTCAATTTGTGGTTAGATATGGAATACAATTAAAAAATAATGAATTGTGCGCGCGTCGTATGATCGTGCCTATACGACGCACAAATTTGACATTAGCTGTCGATATCATCCATCCAAGATGGCGGGTTGCGTTTCGTTTTACGTTTTTCACATATAACCTTAAAATTACATTTGAAAAACTGTAATAGTAGACTAAAGCATAAAAATTACGTTTTGCATAGTTGCAATAGTATTTTAGAATTTTTGGAAATTGTTTAAAAATATTTACATGCAACTCCAGCCAAAATTACTTTGGGGGGATTTAAACTAACTCCCTTAAGCCCCGTATACCACCAATACCCTCAAATTCAGGCGATGCGTTTTAAAATCCAACCCTAGGTGGGTTTTAGTGGGTAGAAGTTTGACACTCCCTTCCGCCCTGGGCAGAGCGGGAGGGGTTATACGATGATTTCCCCCCCTCCACCCAAAAAAAAAGGGCAAGGATCATAGCAGGCCTTCTGTGGTTTCAGCCTACCCCCATTTATGTAAGCATTTTTTTAAGTTGAGCTTACGTTGTTATTTATTCACGACATGACATGTTCCAATTTCAATAATTTTGAACCCTCGTTAATTTAATATTGACGCCTGAAAATTTTGATTTCCTGGTAGAATTCTTACGAGTCTAATTTCCGCGTTAAATTACTTTTAATTGGAAATCTGTCATATACATAGAACATCAAAAGATGTATATTTTGAGAGTAATAAAATGATTAATTTAAAAACACATTGATATTTTTTATATACTCGTATAATAATTATTTTCTAGTATAAGTTTTGTCGGTTTGCTCAGGCTTCTAAATTTTTAAACAGTTAAGTACCTACTTTACTTAGGTACCTACCATAGACTTCCAGGATCCGAATAATAATATGACTTTGCATGCATAACCACAAATCCACACTCACATCAGCATTTATAGGCTCAATATATTTGGCAACAGCCTGAAATTACTAGCTCCAGTAGCTCCACCACATCCGGAACTTAGCATATTGACCCAAATTAACATAACAGCCATGCGTGAATCGGTAGGCATGTTCAATGGTCACCATTAATACGAAACCCATAGCATTTCCCTTAGATTTATGACCAAAGGTGTGGCCAGGAAACTGCTCTTTTCACAAAATCACCGTTCATAATAAAATAGGTGAGAAAATGTTATAACGAAAAATAAATTGGTCAATTTATTTAAACTGTCGGTGCGTGTCCTCGCATGAGGCGAACATGATAGAACGACACATTACTCAGACTGATGTTTTCATCTATCGGAAATCCGTGAGGTGTACTCTTGCCCTTATTTTAGTCGAAAATGAAATTGGGCCCATTTTTTTTCTCGTAGGGGGCAAATGTTAAGCGATTTAGTTTTAGATAAATCAGAAGATGTTTGGCCTCCTCTACGCTTATGTCCTAATGGTTAGTTTTTCACGATAATCTAAGTACTAGATCTTGTTGGAGGCGGGGCATTTTTTCAAGTAGGTAGGTAGGTATACTTTTAGACGACCTAGAAATGGTAAATGCAGAAATATCGCGAATAATGCCTGCTTTCAGTTGTAGGTAATTCCTATACTTATTTTTATTAACCTCATGAAAACATTATTTGATTGTTACATTTATTTTTCTACAGGAGGTCATGTACCTACCCGTCGGGGCTGTGGATATCGAAAGGTTACCGCGGCTCCGACACAAGGGCGAAGAAGAAGGAACATGGGTTTGGTTTTTAGTCAGTAGAAGTCTGACACTCCCCTTCGCTCTGCCCAAGAGCGGGGGGGGTTATTCGATGATTTTCCACCCACCAAAAAAAAAAAAAAAAAAAGGTCATGTACCTAATAACTACACTATCATGATCGTGAATGGAGGAGAGGATAAGTGTAGTTTATTGTGACTTCCGCATTGGCTCGATAACTATTATCTATGTACAGTCACGAGTACCAATATGTACCTCTGTATGAAACAACTTTTAAAAGTTATTCTTCTTCTTTACGTGTTGATGAGCTCAAATCGTATTAGACCAGTAGGTATGTGTTAGCCACCTGCACAGCTCTATCATTTGCTTCTAGTAAGTCCTGAAAGGTGCAAGTGGTTGTGCAGGATGGACAGGATAGGAGGTGGCGCATATCCTGCAGAGGGGCTCCACACTAGCAGTTTGTTTGGGATGGATCGACGATACCCCATTTAGCCAGATTATATCTACGGTGGATAACCTGGTCTCACAGTTGGTTAAGAGATTTCCAGATTGGCCACTGCAGTTCGTTTCCCGGCGGTACGTGTTCTTCCGGGTTGATGAAATTCATTTAATAGTTGAAAATCATTATCCTTGTTGCTCATAACAAACAAATCGTTTTCAAAGTAAGTACCTATTTAAAAAGAGCTACAATTTTACAACCCTCTTATAATTCGTAATTTTTCCACTGTGTTAATGAGCTAATTAGTTTTATTATAACGTTCAAATAATTATAATTAAACGTTCGCTGTTTGATAGCACATTACACGGAACAAAATGGAGAACCCAGTATAGATGGGAAAACATGATTATAAAATTTTGATTTTCAGTAGAGCATCTTCATTGTAATTTTTATTTACAATCAAATAAGAAAAATTAAGGGGCCTAAACGCCCCGTCGGGGCTGTGGATATCGAAAGGTTACCGCGGCTCCGACACAAGGGCGAAGAAGAAGGAACATGGGTTTGGTTTTTAGTCAGTAGAAGTCTGACACTCCCCTTCGCTCTGCCCAAGAGCGGGGGGGGTTATTCGATGATTTTCCACCCACCAAAAAAAAAAAAAAAAAAAGGGGCCTAAACGTCATCATCATCTGCCTTTTTTTTTTTTTTTTTTTGGTGGGTGGAAAATCATCGAATAACCCCCCCCGCTCTTGGGCAGAGCGAAGGGGAGTGTCAGACTTCTACTGACTAAAAACCAAACCCATGTTCCTTCTTCTTCGCCCTTGTGTCGGAGCCGCGGTAACCTTTCGATATCCACAGCCATCATCATCTGCGTAGCCTTTTCTCAACTTTGTTGGAGTCGGCTTCCAGTCTTACCCGTATCTTATATGGAGCGCCTTTCTGACCACTACAACCCAATTAGTATTGGGTAATACCCCTTGGTAGACCACTGACTACCTAGATAACGATCTAAAAATGATAGCCTGACCAACGCCTCAACGTGTATGTCCAGTTGAAACTCGATATCTAGCGGGTGGTTACCTGTCCACGGACGAACCTAAGCAAACGGTAAGGTCACCGAACTTTCACTGTTAAGTAGAATATAGGTAGGTCCCTACATTAAGATAACTGATGGATGGACAGTTATGAATCGTCATCTTTTTTCCCTGAGGTCAGTGATAAATGATAGCATCCGAATCGGTAATCCGAGATTCTCAACCAGAATCAAATTCTAATTTGGATCGTCGAAATCTCTTTTAGTATTATTAGGAGCAAGACCAAAGGTACGCATTCTTTTTTTTTTCTTTGGGTTGGAAAATCATTAATTGACTCCTACCGCTCTGGGCAGAGCGGTAGGGAGTGTCAGACTCCTATTGACTAAAAACCACCCATGTTCCTTCTTAGCCCTTGTGCCGAGGCTGCGGTATCTCTTTCGAGAAACCTGCAGCCCGACAGGGGTACCTAAGGCAAACCTTAGTTTCTCTTTAGAGCCATAAGCGATACATCTAGCGCCATGCGACATGCAATGTCACTTGTTTTCTTGGCGTGCATACCGATTCGTCGTAAGCGTCTCGCGTAGCGGTGAACCGTGGATGCTCATAGAAACTTATTTATTTTAAATCGAATTGAAAATAATGTAAGTACTATTGACGTTAATTCCAGTCATATCCGTTCATTAACTGAATGTAAGATTCTTCTCTGTATAGAAATTCGAAAGTGTAAAACAAATATTGGTTACTAAAATTATTTTCTCAACTTTTCTGAAGGTACCCCTTAAGGGGACGGTGAACGAACATTCTCCATACAAACGTAATACCAAAAATTATGTTATTCGGATACAGACGATATTTATCTAGGTTCCTATTAAACTTTTTTTTTAAAACATTTACTATTTACGAAATGCAAGCGAATTGCTATTTACTATTGACGAAATGCAATTCGCTTGCATTTCGTAAATAGTAAATGTTTTAAAAAAAAGTTTAATAGGAACCTAGATAAATATCGTCTGTATCCGAATAACATAATTTTAAGTTGGTATTATGTTCGTATCGCGAATGATTTTAGTATTACGTTTGTATGGAGAAATGTTCGTTCACCGTCCCCTTAACATTATTTGTAGAACGCAATCTTTGATTTCATAAGGTAGGTAAGTACCTATTTAATTGTAAACAGGATTAATTAATGAAGCTACGATTTAATAATGTTATTAAGTATGAATTGGAATTTACTGCAGACAATAGGAAATATTGCTAATAAGCACCATAAATACACGATACTAATTAAATTAATTATCTAAGAATTAATAGAATTATAATATTAATTCCTAATTAAACTTTAAGCTTGTATTTCATGAACTAATTGAATTATTTTCTGAGTGCATAATTAGTTAGTACTTTAGGGTTTAACATTTTCCTGTAGGGGCTGCGGGTTGTTCGAAGTAGATACCGCGGCCTCGAAACGAAGGGCTAAGAAGGAACATGGGTGGTTTTGAGTATAAAGTAGAAATCTGCAACTCCCTTCCGCTCCGCCCAGAGCGAGATGAATCATTATTTTGATGATACCAAACCCCCAAAAAGGGATTAACATTTTATTAGATAAATTAATAGTTCAAAACTTTTATCTACACTAATATTTTAATAAAGAGGAAAGATTTGTACGTTTGTGTGTATATTTGTAATGAATAAACTCAAAAACTACTGCGCCGATTTCAAAAATTCTTTCACCATTAGAAAGCTACATTCACCCTGAACAACATATTTTTATCCCTGTATTCCCACGGGAACGGGATCTACGCGGGTGAAACCGCGGGACGTCCGCTAGTTTTATATAAAGCAACTGCCTATCACTTTCTCAAATAACTGGGTAACACGTGTAAGCACGTTTGCACACAATCGCTCAGACACGTACTCACATACGCGTTCCAGTTTATTTTATGTAAACACTTGTCATTTTATGCCTCTTATTATGTTATTTTGTATCACATTATTTGTTGTTAAAAAAAAAAGGTAGCACTCCGGGAGTGCCGGCAGAAGTGAAAACTACAATATTGAAAAAATCGTAAGATTTTTCGATCAGCATCACGTGACCCTGACGCGAGTTTGAAAGTTTTTACCCATACAAAAAAGTGCTCAGCGCCGCTAAAGAAGTTTTCACTTCAATAATAAAGATTATTTATTACCTAAAATCTTAATTTAGCTGCAAACGATATTAAAATAATTGTAACTGTCAAGCTCGCAATCATGGCGCCATCCCCACTATTACTGTATAAAAGAGCATGCTGCCTTCATTGCGAGGTCAGTCTGTGTGCGACGTTCGAAGAGCATCACCTGTTATCGAGTAAGTTGATCTTGTAAAATTTATTTTTAACGATGTTTAATTTGATATGTATAATTATGGTTAATTAAGATAAATACATTTATGTTGATAAATATAAATATTTAAAATGGTATTTTAAACGTAATTATTGCAATTCTATGATTTTTGTAATAAATTAAACAAAGCATAAATATAAACTACTCTTTTATTTTACACACGGTACCACTAAAGGTGGGCCAAAAGGCCGTGTCTATCAGCCAGCATTCCTGGCTGATAGATACGGCCTTTTAGCCCACATTTTTTTACCCGTAACGACTGTCAAAGATCCAACCAGGACCAACAGTTGATCGTGCTTTCAGAGGTACGGGGGATGTGATTACATGTTCATGGTCGGCAAGTGTTTCCATTGTTATTTAGCCACACATTCTATCATCATTAGCCTATAGTGTTCCTATTGCAGGGACTAAGGCCTCCTCTCACAAGTTCTCACAAGCTCTCAGAAGTTAAAATAGTGGCTACTGCAAAAGACATTTTACTCAGTAAAAGAATTTCTGGAAGAGTTAAAATCGTGGCTACTGCAAAAGACATTTTACTCAGTAAAAGAATTTCTGGAAGAGAAATAAGTATTTATTACGAGTATTATACACTTTTCGATTATTTTATTATGCCTAATGTTGTGTTGTGTTTATTATTTTTAATTATTAGGTATATTTTAGAATTAGCATGTCTTTTTTTTTTGTTCTACTTTATTAGAATTTAAATTTCATTAGGATTTATGTTTATTGAGTGTAATTTAGGGTTAAGTATGTGTACTTAAATGTGTGTACAAAAAACCAAGATTACTTTAGATATTAATTAATTAAGATTCTGAATTCAAGTGCTAGTATTTAGTATCAAGTGTCCAATGTAAATATTCGTATGCCGTGTACAGCGGCGGATATGTCATGATCAATACTTACCATTCTTCTGTAACAACTTTATGCCTACCATGTCCTACGAATAAATGTCTTTGTCTTTGTCTTTGTCTCTAGGAGAGGGATGGGCTATAATCTACCACGCGGGCCCAGTGCGGATTGTGTATGTCACATGCCTTCGATTTTTTTCTCCGGCCCGTTTCCTCACGATGTTTTCCTTCACCATTTTGAGAGCAGTGGTGATGAAATAAAACACACATTCTATAGACACTATTAAATACACACATCAAAAGTGTCTAGGGATCAAGCATTTTTATGCGGATTTCTTGAGATTGAGATGTGGCTTTGTAATAAATTTATGATTTTATAAATTTATATGGATCCTTTTTGGTGCATTTCATAATTTGAATCAGGAACTGTGAATCAAATTCGAGTAAAAGATGAAAAAAAGCTGTCAATATTTTCCCTATAAAAACATACAACGCATTGAAGACATTATTAGTGCTACTGTTTCCCTACTACTGATTAAAACCAACGTTATTATGGAGCGGCGACGTCATTTAAGCAGGGAAGAAATGCTCAAAGCCGTGGGAATGATAGAAGCTGGTTCCCGGCAACGTACTGTGGCTTTAGCTCTGAATACAAGTCAAAGTGTTATCAGTCGACTTTGGACACGTTACCGAAGCACTGGTACCGTGGCTGAGCGCCATGGAGGACGGTATCGCTGCACCACACGGAGACAAGACCGATACATTCAAATCTTAACTCGAAGAGCTCCAACAATAACCGCCATGATGTTAGCCGTGAGGCTTCATCACTCTTCAGGGAACTTAATTAGCGACCAAACAGTCAGAAACCGCTTGCATGAAGTGAACCTTCATTCCCGAAGACCGCTACGGGTACCACCTATAGCAATGCACAATCGTAGGATTCGATATCAATGGGCTCTTGAACACAGAAATTGGGCAGAAGAACAATGGCGTTTCGTGTGCTTTTCTGATGAGTCTCGTTTTGGTATGAGACCGGATACAAGACGTATACGACACTGGAGAACCCCTGGACGCCAACAGCGATTAAAATCCTGCCAGGAAGTCCATCCTTATGGTGGTGGAACCATCATGGTATGGGCGGGTATTTGGATCGGCGGAAGAACTGAGTTGATTTGAATCAAAGGCAACCTCAACGCTCAAATTTATGCTGAGACGATTGTATCAGACGTCATCGTTCCTCTACAAGTGCAAATCGGTCCCTTATTTCAGTTAATGCATGATAATGCACGACCGCACACCGCAAGAGTTGTAAGACAGACTCTCGCCGCAGCCAACATCAATGTCCTGCCCTGGCCTGCTCAGTCGCCAGACTTAAACCCGATTGAGCATGCATGGGATTTGCTACAGAGAAGAGCTCTGCCGAATATGGAGGGTATCCAGTCGCAAGAAGACCTTTTTTTGTTGTTGCAACGAACATGGGCGGCCATTCCACAGTGTGATTTGGATGAACTCATTTTGAGTATGCCAAACCGATGTTCTTGTGTTGTTAGTGTTCGCGGTAGAAACACGGATTATTAATTGTTTAAGTTACCCAATAAAATTTTAAAGAAAACTGTTATTTCAGTCTTTTTTTCGAACTTTAATGTTAGTGGTTCAAATGTCAAAAATCCCTTTATAAGGAAAATGGCAAATTTCTTTATTAATGCAAAGGTGACTTGGTTTATCGTTACTGTGACAAACGAAAACACTTTATTTGATGAATCCTTAAAGAAAATTTTAATTAATATCAATCAGGAGAAAAGTTATTGCAAAAATATATGTTGATCCCTAGACACTTTTGATGTGTGTATTTACGAGTACTTACTACTTTGAGCTTAGTACTTACGAGCAGCGGTGGCCCAGTGGTGGCGGCCCCGACTTACGAACAGTTAAGTAGGTCGTGGGTTCGAACCCAGGCAGGCACATTACTTTGTGTAATTTAATTTAATGCATCACCGCTGCTCTCAAAACGGTGAAGGAAAACGTCGTGAGGAAACCGGCATGTCTTAGAACCAAAAAATTCGACACATGTGACATCTACCAATCCGCACTGGGCCCGCGTGGTAGATTATAGCCCATCCCTCTCAAAAAGAGAGGAGGCCTGTGTCCCAGCAGTGGGAACATTAATAGGCTGTTGATGATTGATGATGACTACTTTTTTGACTGCTACGTTGGTCTTGTGGTCGCAAGCCCGACTGCTGTGCATGAGGTCCTAGGTACGATTCTCAGGTCGGGCAGTGTTCTTAGGTTTTTCCATCAGTAGCAGCCACGGAGTCTGAATTTGTGCTCGTTTGACGCCAATACGCTCACCTCTTATTAAATGGGACTTAGGTAGACATAACTGGCAAAATGTGGGTGTATTAAAGGGTATACCTCTGTCTTACCCTTCGGTGATTAAAGGCGTGAAGTTATGTACCTTAAATATTTCTGCTACTTTTAAAAGGTCAGTGCGTTTCAGTAGATAGGTGCTTAATGAATAAAACATGGCATTTAGTATATTCGGTCTAGGGAAGTCCATTACTGGCGTAACTCAATGCCTCTCAGGGCAGGTCAATTTCGCCCTATTTCGGCATCCCCACGTATCAAAGTATAGGAAAAAATCTATTTCGGTATTGGCAAATTAATTGACCCAGTTACGTGACGGCTTTCATCGTTAACGTTATTTTCTGGACGCGAGTTGAGCTGAGCTGACGGTAATCACATATATGTATCGCTTTAAAGCAGGGGTGCACAGACTTATCGAGACCAAGGGCCATTTGGGCAAATGATGATCTAGTGGCGGGCCACCAGAACAAACTAAAAATAAAAAAAATTGCCAAAAAAGGTAGCACTCCGGGAGTGCCGGCAGAAGTGAAAACTTCAATATTAACTTAAAGTTTTTACCCATACAAAAAAGTGCTCAGCGCCGCTAAAGAAGTTTTCACTTCAAAAATTTAATTAAGTACAAAAATAATATACTAGTCTGAAGCGTGGCATTGTTTTGCGCTTACAATCTTTTTAACACTCGTAAAATTTCTTTCAAACTTTCATTTGCAGGGTGGTTTCGCTTTTATGTTTTTTAATATCCGATACCTACCGATAAAGTTTGTTCACATAAGAGTCCACTAAAATACAAGAGCGAGCGAAGCGAGCTCGAACATTTTTGGCCTTCACCTAGGAAAGGTGATTAATATTATTTGATTTTTATTTTAATATTAAGAAAATGCATATTTAACTCACTTTTACTAGTAACGTATTCATGGATTGGACACTCAGAAAACCGCGGCAGTAAGAGCGAGCGTAGCGAGCTAGAACATTTTAGTGGCATGCGGCAGACCGAAATATTTACGTAGGGCTAGTTCAAAAAGCCGCCCCAGCGCAGCGCCTTAAAGTAAGGAAAATACACCACTGCTTGGTTGTCCTTATTTTTCCAATATGACTTGATCTGTAAGGCTTACTAAAAACGCCAAATCACACAACCAGGTACTCAGAAATGTTCGTGGAACTCAAAAATCCTGACTGCAGTCAGGATTTTTGAGTTCCACGAACATTTCTGAGTACCTACGCATCATGCACCTGCACAGCGAGCCCGCTTAGTAACGCGCGTAATTCAAATTACCTAATATTATTTGTAAACCTTAGCTATATATGTTCCTTCAAATGCACGAGGGAATATTTTTGATGGCGGGGGCCACTGACATAGTACTGGCGGGCCGCATGCGGCCCGCGGGCCGCGGTCTGTGCACCCCTGCTTTAAAGCATCTACGTTTTTTGTTCGTGAAAATCTATAGTTGTTTCGCCGTGTCTGTTTGTATACGGTACTACAGCCCGGTTAATATGTCGTACGGTTTAGGAACCGTACCGTGGATGACAGGCTTAAGCAACCAAAGGTACTGAGACAGATGACTTAAAATACGGTGTCACCACACCTGAAATGTGTGATAAGGGTGAGGAATCTTTTCCGCCCACGTTTTTTTACGCGAAGATCTATGGTTGTCAACATTTTATATCTACACGTTGGCATTACGGTAGGCAGCACGCACCATACCTTTCTGTATTCTAGACGCGGCGGATAAGCCATAGATTTTCAAGTGTGTGTTTTAGGTGTTAAGTATGTTCATCAAAAAAACTTTTCATTAGTTATTGCTAGCCAGCGATTCTGGTGAGTCCTGGGTAGATCCCCGGCTCGGGCCAACAGTTATTAGGTTTTTCCATTGGGAATTCTCCGAAACAACGAAGTCTTGATTGGTCCATTGATGGCATTTGGCTCATCCCATATTAAATGGAATTCAAAACTTTACTCTCGAAATGAGGGTGTACCTACTGACTACTAAGACATATTTCTCCCTAACCCTTCAGGAAAAATAAGCGTAGAGTTATTTTCTCTTTCGACGATCAATTATACAGTAGGTAAGGCACTGAATTTACCTAGTTAAAACAAAGTGTTGATTGAAGTTTGTCGTTTATTTTGTGATATGAAACAGGTTATCAGTTATTTAGATCACTTATTTCCTGGATACGTTAAAAGTGCCTATTTTACTGAGAATTCTCGTACTTAAAGATTTCGCATCCAAACATTTATGAAAAAACCTTTTATTGTCCTACCTTAATGTTTTCTTTAATTTAAGCAATAATTCGTCGTATTATACTGCTGGCCGCAGAAAGAAGAAAGAAGAGCAGTGGTGGCCCAGTGGTGGTGGCCCCGACTTACGAACAGTGAGTCGTGGGTTCGAACCCCGTCAGGCACATTACTTTGTGTAATTTATTTCATCACCACTGTTCTCAAAACGGTGAAGGAAAACATCGTGAGGAAACCGGCATGTCTTAGAACCAAAAAATTCGAAGACATGTGACATCTACCAATACTCACTGGGCCCGCGTGGTAGATTATAGCCCATCCCTCTCCTAGAGAGGAGGCCTGAGTCCCTGCAGTGGGAACATTATAGGCTGATGATGATACTGCTGGCCTCCAGACTTTCAGGTTCGATCTACTTCACTGATGGAGTAAATAAAAATAAGGATAAAGCATAAACGAAATATATCCTTATCCTATCTTTATCTATGAAATAACAACGGTGCTGCTATGCTCCATGTAATGCAGATTCATGCAAATGGCCAAAGACGGCAGTGCCAGACTCCTGCTGTTTGTCTCCATTTAAAAGGTAGGGTTAAAGAAAACCACAAAATATCGTAATATTTTATAATTTATTTTTAATCATATCTTTGGTAAGTACAATGGCTTAAGGGTTATGGCCCCTGGTGTTGGTTCTTTGGTACCTACGTCTTGGTGTTAAACTTATGTTCTCATACGTAATACAAAAGAGTATTTAATAAAACAGTTTTATTCGACTTGGTCGGGCTGTGACAGAATCATTGTTGGAAACCTTACTCATAATTATTTTCAGAGTAAAAATTAAATATTCAAACAAAAACTTCAAAGAAGTCGTTCCGGGGTTTCTCCTACTTGTGGTTTTAAATTCAAAATTCATTGTTATTACTAAGAAATAAATGTTTATTTTGGAATTAACCTAATTATGGTTTATTTCTAAGAAATTATATTTAATCCCCCAATGATTCTGTCACAACCAGTTTGTAACTTAACTCATAAAACAAATAAATAGGCATAATAAGTCTATTCGAATTCATACTAAACCAATATTTTACAAAAAACTCGTTTGGTATCTACATAAAAAATAATCTAATTTATTCTAAATAAGGACATTTGACCACAGTTTTAGCTACAACACTTGCGGTTCTTTGCAAGAAAATTTCCTACGGGGGGATTACCATGATGTCTTAATGCAGTATTGTGTCAACTTCACTTCATTGTTGAAAAGAGACGAAGCTATACAGGACATATAGCGCCACCTGTTCCCCACTCTGGAATAAGATCATAATAATACTGCTTAAAGCTTCGATCAATAATGTACTAGATTCCCGATAAGCGCTTCAAAAACGGCCCGAAATATAAGACCACAAACGTATTTGTGGTCTTATTTCAAATTAGTATGGTCCAATCATAGCCAACATTAAGACGTCAAAATACCGCAGTATGCGTTTAAAAACTGCGTAAATAACCACCGTAACACCAAGGTTTTGGAAGGAATATCTTTTTATCGGTTATTTAATATCATTATGTGCTTTTTCATAATATTTAAAAATAATTAAACTGTAAATATAATTAAATCAGCGAATATTATAATTGTTTGGCCAATGTTTGCTACAACGCACCAACTATTGTATCATGTTCTTGAACAGGGAACGCTAGTTCCGCAATAGAATAAGCACGACATTGTACACAAAATGCTTTTAACCGTATTGCTTAGTGTTTAAGCTTCATTTTAGAATGAATATTTTTGTACTGATGACTTTTTTCTTTTGGAGCGACATTTAAAATGCTCGGCTTCTAATCTTTCTCCGATGAAAGGGCTTAAGTAAATATACTTTACAATGATAATTAAACGTTATGTCTAAGTGTTAAGGTTTATAATCATCTGAAGTTGTTAATAATATTGAACTTTTTTCTAAGATGTTATGTAGATGTTTACGTGTGCCAGTGTGTGCAAACGTGGCCACTTGAGCGACTTAGTTTTGTTCCTGATGCTTAATCTAGTACTATTATTGATCGAAGGCTTAAAGACTTCATGGTAATAACCTGGACTATAAGGCCAGGTTCCACCGCATGCTAACGGAGTTTACCGGTTCACAGTTCAATATCGACAGGTAACATAGCTGAGCCCTTATACAACTTGTCTGTTCGATAGGATTCGGGGAGTTAGGCCACAGTATGTTCGGCTGATAAAGTTACTCAACCGTTACAAATTGCATTGACAGTTTGAAAACATTAATTCGAAATTAAATTTTACTGGGAAGCTTTTACACAAGCCAGAGGAATTGAAGTGTACACATTTTCTGCGGTTCTTATTCAAAATCGTAACAAAGTTTTATCCTATCAGACCCATGTCAAACTTTACAACGTATTTATACTACATTCGGTTGCTACCAAAGAATATAATTTAAACTAAATACGTACTCGAGTTTTTGCGTTCAACCAGCGGAAATTCTGCTCAATTAATTTCATGTTTCAATAATATTTTCACCAACTCACAGTCAACATTTGATGAATCGGTATGTTATACTTTGTGACTAAAATAAATACAGTAAAAATGGCCTATTGTCTAAATAAATTTCCTTATTACAATTATAACATATCTTTGGGAAATCTTCGGTTACGACTTATCTCACAACTATTAATATATCTATCATATAAAACATTTAATTCTAAATACTAGTAACATTTTAATATTTCGTCAAAAATCGACAATCATTTGGAATGGTCGTCTTTTAATTTTCGTATTAACATTTGTTGAATCAAAGCGATGAATCGTAATTTACAAGCTATATATTAATTTAATTAATGACTTAACTTATAAAAAGTTTAAGCAATGCTGCCATATTTTAATGAGATTTTTTTCTCAAAATGTTGGAAAACAAAGGACATTTTAGTTTTTAATCTAAGAATTTCATTAAGATTAATATTATTTCCATCAGAAACTTGCATTCATCATTATTTCTGTAATATTCAGGCTCTATCGAACGCAACAGCACCGTCTTCGATTCAATATTAATCGTTATCGACACTTTTTTTTATTTCTATGTCTTTGACATCCTCCTTATTTACAATAATATCACACATTGATATTGTACACTAGTACGAAATACCTTTCCAACTAGGTGACTATTATTTGCTTCGGCAAACAAACCGTTCGTGCGTTAACCGCAAAAATAGGGAAATTGTGTCATCAGCCTTTTGTTTATTCCATTTTGAATTCTATTCCTTTGGAGTAGAGTTGATAAATAAGTGGTCTATTTTCTATGATTATTACGTAGAATTGAACCGTGGTTATGGCACGAACACGTCATTATGGTTTGACAAACAATCGTCACCTATAATTAAGAGGTCTTCGATTTTATTGATTAAGAATCCGAGCTGTTTTGTCGGTTATTTGTTTATAAAAAGTCTAGATTTATCATAATACTTATGAATATATCGTTTACCGTATAAATCTTACTTAAGGTAGTTGATACATGAATGAGTAATCGTATAGGTTTTGATTGTAATATCATCGATTTTTATAAAATACGTAGAGGTAACAAGCGTCAGTTCGTTTTTAAAATGAATTTGGTATACATTTCTGTTATATATATGTGGCCTGTTTGCTGCATTCCTCTATATATTTCTTTTTACATTGTCTTGTGATCTGGTTGTCACTGTGACGCATAATAAAAATATATTATGTCTAATATGAATTTAATTCTATAATTAGTAAATACATAATATTGGCGACGATGGAGGCAGAACTGGCGCGACTTACTCGCCTGCGCGCTAATATACGCGGCCAGCTGACCAAATTTGAACAAAAAATAGCAGATTTACAAAATCCTTCGGATTACGAAGTAAGTTCACGTTTGACAAGTCTAACAAATTATGAACAAAAATTTGAAAAAGTACAAAATGAAATTGAGTTATTAACACATGATGCGGAAGCTGAAATTGATCAGCGGCATTCTACAGAAGAGTACATTTTACAATTGAAGCTAAAGCTGCATGGCTTACGCCCTACATCTCCAAACGCACCGTCGACTTACGTCACGGCTTCACTTGTAAGCACACCGGAAACGACACCAAGAATTAATTTTCAACCGCTACAGGAACGAGAAAGTTTCAATAATTTTGTTCAGAGATTAAAAACCTACATGAAGCTAAATAATTGTCACAATTCACAAATCCAGACCCTCACGCTGCTTAGTTTATTGCCACCAGAATTGCACCAGAAAGCTTACGACTTGTGCTCTCCAAACGAACCTTGTGAACTGGAATTCGGAAACTTGGTTCAAATATTACAACAATATATAGATCCAAAACCGAGCATTTGGGCTCGTCAACATAAATTTATTTCACGACTTCAAGGCACTGATGAGACAGTGATGTCATACTCGTCACATTTGAAACATTTAGCTCAAGATTGCGAGTTCACGTGCAATAACTGTAAAAAGTCGATCTGTGATAATTTTCTTACCTTACAATTTATAAGAGGATTAAATGACACCGATATTCGAACCAAAATACTACAGGAAACAATGGTAACTGATTTTTCTGACTTAATAAATAAAGCAACCACGATTGAACTGGCAAAATCTGACAGCAGCTATATGTCTCCAGCTCACTCTTCAAATCAAGGACATGTACATACTGTTCAAGCTGACCCCAAACACCGCATTCAACGGCCAGAGAATAAACCTTTAACGATTAAAGACTTACGAGGGAAATGCTTTCGTTGTGGAAGCAAGGAACATCTAGCTAGTAGATGTCGCAGCATCAAGGATACTTGCAGCAAGTGCAAACGAGTAGGTCACCTTGCTCGCGTTTGCTTACAATCAACACCTGGGAACAACCAACTGGAGCCTGAGCACGTGGAGGTACAGGACACGGACAACTCTTCAGATACAGTCGATGACACCACCCCTTGGGGTATGAATTTAATACGATCTAACAACACAGACAAATTTATGATAAATGTACGCATCAATGACTCGAAACTGAAAATGGAAGTAGATACAGGAGCTGCTCTGTCATCTATATCTTACAAAGATTTTAAAACATTGAACACTGGATACAAGATTTATAAAACTAATATCACGATGAAAACATATACAGGAGAAATCTTTGCACCCCTTGGAGTAGCCAACGTTACGTGTAAATACAAAGACCAAAGAATTGAGGGAAAATTATATATTATTAAACAAGATGTTGACCCTATCTTCGGTCGAGCATGGATACGAGCAATCAATTTGGATCTGGCAAATATAAACGCAGTTAAGACTAAAGAACATCCAAAACTGGATAAGCTACTTTCTGAATACTCGACGGTATTTGATGGGTCCCTTGGGTGCATACCTGATTACAAAGCTCATTTGACCCTAAAGGAAGAAGTGTCACCAATTTTTGTTAAGCCAAGACGTATACCATATGCTCTTAAAAATAAAGTTGATGATGAAATAGTGCGACTCTGCGAACAAGGTGTAATTACAAAGGTTGATAGCTCTGAGTGGGGAACACCAGTAGTTCCTATTGTCAAACCAAATGGCAGTATACGCTTATGCGCGGATTATAAAGTCACCTTAAATAAAGTTATAAGGGATGAACAATACCCTATTCCAATCATAGAGGACATTCTGGTAGAGATGAACGGAGGTCAAATATTTTGCACACTTGATATCAGTCAAGCTTATCTAAACATGATGATGGACGAAGAGAGCGCTATGATGCAAACATTAAGTACCCACAAGGGTACGTTCAAGGTAAATAGACTTATGTTTGGCGTCAAGGTTGCCCCGAATTTATGGCAAAAATTTATGGATCGTTTGCTCCAAGGAGTCGCTGGAGTGAAATGCTTTTTCGATGACATAATTATTCAAGGACATTCAGAAGAACAACTTCTGTCAAGACTACGCTTGGTATTACAAAAATTACAAGATAAAAATTTGAAACTCAACAAGGATAAATGTCATTTTTTTCAAGAGAGAATCGAATACTTGGGTCATACCATTGATAAAAATGGACTGCACAAAAACAGAAATAAGGTGAACGCTATCCTGGATACAAAACGTCCCAGCAACATCAACGAACTGCGAACATTTCTAGGAATGGCTAATTATTACAATAAGTTCATACCGAATTTAGCTTCAATATCCAGCCCTCTTAATAACTTACTCAAGAAGGACGTTATATACGAATGGACGCACAAATGTAATGAGAGTTTCAAGAAAATTAAACAGGAAATCCTCAGTGACAGAGTTTTAATGCATTTTGACCCAGATAAACCCTTGGTTCTCGCTACAGATGCTTCACCTTTTGGACTTGGAGCAGTTCTATCGCATCGATTATCGGACGGATCGGATCGGCCTATTGCTTTTGCATCACGTTCATTGACGAGTAGTGAAAAAAAATACAGTCAGATAGACAAAGAAGCGACGTCCTTATTCTGGGGATTAAAGAAATTTTTTCACTACTGCTACGGAAGAAAATTCATACTTATTACAGACCATAAACCTCTAACTACGATTTTCAATCCACACAAAACTTTACCGGCGATGAGCACAATGAGGCTCTTTCACTATGCACATTTTCTATCTGGTTTTGACTACACTATTGAATACAGAACATCGAATGATCATAGCAATGCAGATTATCTATCAAGATTTCCGGTAGATACAGTAGCAAATAACCTAATTGACGTACATTGCGCATTTCAATTAAATCAAATGAACACAATTGCCGTCGACCGTACAAAAATTGCCGAAAATACCCAACGCGATGATGAATACAACCATTTATTGGAAGCTTTAAAAAAAGGTACCTCAGTGAAAAGATACGGCTACAATGACAACGAATTGACCTTACAAGACGGTTGCATTATTAAAGGAACACGAGTAATGATTCCGGCAACCCTGAGACAGCAGGTTTTAGAAGAACTACACACGGGACATCTTGGAATAGTAAAAATGAAATTACTGGCGCGTGGATACGTATACTGGAGAAATTTGGATAAAGACATAGAAGACATAGTTAAAAGTTGTCGAGAATGTCGATTAAAGCAAAATCAACCTGCATGCGCAGTACTACATCATTGGGACTCACCATCAGGGCCATGGCAAAGGATCCATATCGATTTTGCTGGGCCGATTAAGGGTTATTCCTTATTTATAATAGTGGATGCTTTTACAAAATGGGTGGAAATTGTAGAAACGAAAACAACCACAAGCTCATGGTGTATCCGCCAACTTAAAGAACTTTTCGTGACATTTGGATTTCCGCTTACTTTAGTATCAGACAATGGTCGACAATTTGTTTCAAATGAATTTGAATCATTCCTCAGAGAAAGCGGCGTTGTTCACAAAACCACAGCTCCATACCATCCAGCCACGAATGGACAGGCAGAGCGATACGTACAAACAATTAAAAGGGCAATACATAGCATCAGGGCAGAGCCAGGCTGTCTACAAGACAAACTGCTGGGTATTAAGGAACGCCTGCGGAGGACGCCGAGCAGCAACACGAATAAAAGCCCTTATGAGCTTATGTTTGGCAGGGAAGTAAGAAACACCCTAAGTGTTCATTTCAAGGCGAGGGCGAGGGACGAAACACGTCCGCCGACTGATGAGGCAAGAGTACGCTCATTCACTGTTGGGCAGAGAGTGCAAATACGCAGCTACACAAACGACCAAATAAAATGGGAATTCGGAACCGTTTTAAGGATATTAGGCCAATTGCACTATCAAATAGAGACTGATTCTGGTCAGATTTGCAAAAGACATGTTGATCAGATGCTGGGTACATTAATGCCAAGAGACGAACAGTAACACCGAACACTTCGAAAATTAACAACTAGACGATTTGGGACGGAGGTGTTATATATATGTGGCCTGTTTGCTGCATTCCTCTATATATTTCTTTTTACATTGTCTTGTGATCTGGTTGTCACTGTGACGCATAATAAAAATATATTATGTCTAATATGAATTTAATTCTATAATTAGTAAATACATAATAATTTCAATAAGCATAGATTGGTAAAATTCATAATTACTTGTTTAAATACTTTGTATTCAATATTTCATTCGATTTGTATTCATTCTGGAATAATATTTTCATCAGAATCATTATACCAAGAGCTATTATTTGACAATAAGTGCGAAAATTGTATTACAGTAATATACTTTATTTCGTAGTTTAATAAATTTAAATAGATGTCGCTATAGTAAACTACCTGAGTAGGTATGTTGATTGCTTTCTAAAGTTATTTTAGGTTTTTTTACTATACATTATTGCTAAAGCTTAGTAAATAAGTATACATGTACATTTAAATGACATAATTAATTAAAGACTCGTATTGACATAGACAGCAGAATATTATTCTGATAGCAATTGTTTTAAATCGGAATGTAATAGTTTGTTTGGAAACAATTAATTTTCATATGACATGAGAAATGTAGATGCGAGTAGAAGAAAATATTGACAATTAGGTACTATTTAAATAGAGAGAGGTTTCTATTGTAATATTATGTATTTAAAAAACGTAAAAACAATTTAGTTAGTTCAGAAACATAATGTAGGTGGATGTCATATTTTACCTAACACATTGAAATGTTTAATAACTTTACTCTGCCTAAAAACAGTCACAGCTGACTCACAAACTAACAGTCATCTCTTCGACAAAATCTAGGTACAATAATACGCCAGCACATCAAGCTACCAGAATTGTGAAGTTTTCCCATTCAATTTTTAACCCAATGCTAAAGCGATGAAGTTTTAAAATCTGTTAAAGATATTTGCCAGATGGTAGTAGCTGGATGTGCTAGTCTGTACATATTTTTGTTTGAGTATTAATACCAATGAATGATCCAAACTTTTTCACCGTTTCCATATCTTTTTAAACAAATTTTTGTATGCTTGTCTGTATTCATTTGACATCACAACATAAATGACCGGGTTCGCACACGTCGTGAAATATATCAGCACGTACCCAAACACGTTTGCGATTGAGTGCGTCGTTTTCTCAAAGAAAATTGTCTTCATCAACGTAATTGGCAGGTGGCAAACGCAGAAAGAGACCATGATAGCCACTATCATTGTTAGAAGCTTCTTATCTTTCTTCGTAGGAAGACGTGGCTTCATTGGTGCTGTGGTCCACCTCATCGTGGCTATGAAACTGCGGCGGAAGTTTTTGTTTTCATCGCCCAGTGAACGCCCTTTAACTTCAGGAGTTGTGGACTGTCTTTCAGTATCTGATGGGGTACTGTCTGTGGACGATGATAATTCAGCGCCCGTGTGCATAAAGCAACTCATAGGGAAAGTAGGCACTGTATTTCTGGAAGGACGTTTGTCCAAATCCACTATTCTTGTTGTTGCTATTGTCGTCGTACTCATACTTAAAGATTTCATTTGGATCGGATTGTTGTGCGATTTTTTTGCTGTTTTCCTGACAATCCAAAGAATACGGGCGTAGCACGAAATGATCGCAATGCTTGGCAGAAGAAAGGCGATGATGAAGAGGAATTGCTTCGGTGTATGACCGTTGTCATCAGGGACGATGGTACAGGAACCGGTTACGGGGTCCAAGCCGAACTCGCCCCAAACCCCGAGGCATGTCGGTAACAATGCTCCGAAAGGAAACATCCAGAGACCTATCATCATCATGCATATGTTCCTGGTAGTGTATAAACTGTTGACAAAAAAAAAACATTGAAATTCGTCAGTAAATAACTCATAGTTATTATTTGGGGGAAGTGGGGTTTTAGGGATTATGGTCATATAACCTAAATGCATGCAAACACATAAGTACCATACCCATTCAAATAATTATGATTGCTTTTATTTCCTTGTAATAGGTACTTATTTATAAATCATTCCATTAATTTCAGCTCATTTTTCATCAATAGGTAGGTATTACACCCACAGTAGTGGCTCAGCAGGCTAATAGTTAGTACAGGTACACACCCGCCTACGAATGGGTTCGAACTAAAGGAAGCAGATTACCTACTAGGAGTTATTTATAACATCACCACAGCTTTCAAAATAGTGCAGATTTTTTTTTATAAAACCCGTGTCTCCCAAAACTCATTATTTGATTATGTGTCTATCAATATTCCGCACTAGGCCCACGAGGTAAAATACGGCCCATTCGTTCTCATCACAGAGTGGCCTGGTCCCAGCAGTGGCAAAGGAGAAAAGAAGAAAATGTGGTTGATGTGATTTACTATCACAATACTCACTTTGGATAAAGTCTTGGATGCGATATCATGACATATCTGTTGATAGTAATGGCCAGAACTGTGAACAGCGATACGGCGACCAGCGCGTATCTGGCGAGAGGGAACATGAAGCACAGGATCTTGCCGTGAGCCCAGGACCTGTTGTAGAAGGTGGAGGCAGCTAGAGGCAGGATGAAGCAGCAGAACAGAAGGTCAGAGCAGGATAAGTTGATGATGAAGATTGCAGTCGCGTTGCGGACCTGTAAAAGATGGGAGATATTTGTTCAGAAAGTTGTTGTAAGCGTACCTAGCGATAAATGGTGGTAAAGGTTCAAAAAGTCATTCTTATAATGATGCCCTTAAGGTTGACAGTGCCGTCGTTTTAAAAAACTTGCAAACTTATCAACCTAGTATATCATAGGTACATACTGATCAAAAAGATAAGAAGAAAAAAGCAAATGGTAACTGCTGAAACTTTGACCAAATACCGGTCGAAATGGTGACCTTAAGATTTTGGGTCTTTAGTCATTGATAATATATAAAAAAATATATCAATGTCTTTAGTGCACAATCTTGTGAGAAGCTGTAGTTGATGATGATGATGATATAGTTATAACGTTCAGTCAAGAATCGATAAATGATGAAATTTAAAAGATTTGTAATTAATTAAATTAAATATTAATACTCATTGCAATGGACCTTACTTAAAGGTCTATTTTATTATCTCAACAATAAATAAACTAATTATTAATTTCATTATTGACAAAGGTATTTCATAAGAATATACCTACGCATTGATCCTAAGGGGAATGAAATGATGACGTCAATTTATATGGTCAATAATTGGTCATACAACAAACAATATATACCGACATCGTCATTGTACGCGGTTATGTGGTTGTATTCTGTTTACGTTTATGTTGAATTTGTACCTTCTATGACCAATATTGAAACTGAGCTATTAGCAATAGCTAATAGTATCTATTGATGAATTATTGATTGATAAACAACACAATAACAATATACAGGGTGGAAAGGACATCGACGCTCAACCGGTAACCACGTATTATTATACTTTTGTTAGCTATAAGTAGGTACCTAAGTGTAAGTTTGGTTTTAAAAACATTTAAGTACCTATGTCTAGAGACTCATCGACCCCACAGTTATGGGGCTTAGTTTATAAGTTACTCGCCTTTTTGGAATAAAGATAAATAAATAAATAAAATAAATACCTACAATTAATTCCTCCTATTTCATTAACGATAATTTAAAAATAAAAATCAACTGTTCTATTTTAACCAGGTACATAATTATTATACTTTTGTGTACGTGGTTACCGTTAGTACGTCGAAGTCTCTTCCATTCTGTAGGAATTTATATTTATTATGTGGGTTATCAATCAATAATATAATCAATACCTAAAAAGTAGCTATTACTAATAGCTCAGAGTACATTGATCCGAGAAGGTAAAAATGCAATATAAACGCAAACATACTGAAACCACATAACGTCGTGAAATGACGATGTTTATATTGTACACCAATATCATTCATACCTAAATACCTAATATCGGGTTTTCTAGTATTTCGTCATACTCCTACACTTTCCCGATTTTTTGGGCCTATCATCTTGCATAGAGCCTATGCATAGTTTCTAGTCTTTTAGCCATCCACTTTTCCTTTGATAAGTGCTTGGGTTCTGAGTTGGTTACCTATAGGTACCGAGGGCAGAAGCTAGTCAAAAATATTCAATCAATAGTCATTTTTCATGTCAGTCGATTTTACCACTTCATTCTTCTAAACTAGATTGAGATGCAGTTTTGGGAGCTTTATTTGTGAAATACATTAATATTTAACCTTGATATAAAGGACTATGGTATATTATCAATTGACATGACGTTAGTCATGAGTAAAGTTGAGGTGAGGGGGTTATGCTATATAAATTATGGTAATATATTCATTGATGAAAACAAAAGCTGTATTTTCCATATGTTTTCCTATACGAGTTGAATGAAAGGAAAATGTTTTATTATTCAAGCTTATTTACCTATTGCCTACGCGTGAAATGGTGGAAAAGCCATACATTTGGTATTTACTGCAATGTACCTACACACATTGCACAAAGTTTCAAACGAAGTGGAAGAGATACGTCATCATTCTCTTGCCCTTATCCAAATTCATTTGGGGTCGGCGCAGTATGTCTTCTTCACGTAGAAGAGAAGGAAGAGTGGAAGAGACACAATTTTTCTTTAAATGTTATATCGCCGTTTAACTTATTAGGGTGGTTTCTGCTTAAACGGGCTACTGTGGGTGTCTTGAGTGTAAGACTACCAGGAAGCGATCCCTTCCATTGCTAATTATAGCTGTTTATTGACCTTCAAATTATATTAGTAGGGATTCGTACACAATGTAGGTGTACATCTCAATTACCAATCCAGAATCGTTACATTGTAATCTTCCACCACAAATATTTACAAACATCGTTTTGCGTAGACGTTAGTGTTTGGTTTCGATAACATTATTAGGCAACATTGCTATTTTCTCGAAGGAAATACATTAATTACCTACGAAGGTACTAGAGGTATTCTCAGTACATTATATGGTGTGCGTTGGTCAGGCGCATTAGTACGTGAGTATGGACAGCTACTATTCTTGTTTAGCACGACAGGTAGGTGTGTGTTGTGTATTTCAGTGTTTTCTTTCGATTTTACCTGTACTTTATTATATTTTTATGAAATTTGTGTCGATAGGTGGGTGTTTTGGGGACTGTCTTATAAAAATGTAAAAAAGTAAAGTAAATTTTTGACGTTCGAAAATAATAATATTCCACAACTATCACACAACGCCATCTAGTCCCAAGCTAAGCAGAGCTTGTGTTATGGGTACTAGACAACTGATAAACATACTTATATATTTCTAAATACATACATATTATAGATAAATTACACCCAGGACATCAAAAAGTTCATTATTGGATTATTAATAATAACTAGTAGCTCTTCCCAGTGTTGCACGGGTTTATTTTTTAAACTTATAATAACCTACCTTAAGTTACTCAGAGATAAATAATGTAACATTCTAATGGTGAAAGAATTTTCGAAATGGATTTAGATGATTTTGAAATTATTCGTTACAAACATACAAATCTTTCCACTTTAAAATATTAGTGTAGAAAAGTAGGTAAGAATTTCGCGGATAAAGTCACTATGCAGCAACCATCAATTACGTCAAATGTAGGAATATAAAATATTGAAAATAAATAACAAATGAGATCTTGCTGTTACATTCCTTCAGTGAACCAATTAAAACAGTGCAGTTTTCCTGTAGGTACACCTATTGTTGCCCAAGAGAAGAATAACACGGGGAAAAAATATAATTTTGAATCAGAACGTGGGAAGTCCATTTACCATTATAGAATAGAAATAAACAAAACTAGCTTTCTGTAAGGTACTTATGCTCTTTGGAACTGACGTAGGTAAGTACGTCATAAAGCTTTGTGCAGAGTTTAGTCAAGACTGTCAGACAAAATGGCTCTTTATAAACAAAGATGGCGGTATATCCTAACAAAACATACTATTGATCGTTATACTCGTAAGTAGTAGAAATCTGTTTTACCATTGGTATACCATTCCTACGATAAAATTCACCATAGTAAGAAAAAACAAGTTACGGGAGAAAATGAATAAGTGTGAACAACAGATTTCAAATGTCTTTGCCAAAACGACATTAAAATATTTAATTTGTACAATCCGCCATCTTGAATATTGCCAGTATTCATAAATATATACGTGGCATTATGCAAAGTTGATAGCGAGATACTGAAAATTTTTATGTATCCAATGTATGCACCAATTTTTAATTTCTAGTATTACGTGTATAAAAGAGAAGGTATAGGAGTTGAACTCACCTTTCTACATCTTGACAGCGCTACGATGGTGATGAGGTTGCCAGGGATGCCGATGAGCATGAACAGCATACAGCTGATGTAAGCGAAGCGCAGCAGCGGTTGGTCATAGCCGTCGAACAGCTTCACCGCCGCCAGGTCCTCATCAGTCGCATATGAGGACAAGCCAGGTATCCTAGATGCATTCTCATTGCTCGCATGATTCCACATCGAAGAACTACTCATTTTCAAACACAAATCAATACACGTCACTCAAAGGCAAACATTCCACTACAAATGAATACTGAGACTAAATTGTTACATAGTTTTGTTTATTTTATTTTCCTTAATGAGTCAATTTAACTGTCATGGGTACGCCCGGGATTGATAACACTCCAGACCGCGGTTTGCCATAACCCGCGTCCTCTTTACTATAATATTGCTTACAACTTTATTCATATTCGTTGACTTATTGCTAAGTTCAGAACGTAATACTTTACAGTGTTTTAATATACAGATAGATATGAACAATGATTCATACACATAATTTTGATGATAATAAATCACTAAATACACTGAATGAGATGAATAATACGACCATAGGATGTTTCATTGTTGGCATCCTGCTGGCCGTTGTTGAGTATCATTTTACGAGATTACTTAATAGATTAGATAACTTTACATCTTATTTAAACTACTTCAGTGTAAAACATTCTAATTGCTTCCTTCCCAACCTAAACACAATCACGGACGGTTCGCGATTACAAAATTGTCTACGTAACTGAACGTCCTTTTCGTATCCACAAATAACTTTAACGCTCCTGGTGTCACTACAGCACACAAGTTTATGGTCACTTATTTTTTACACACATGTACTTGAGTGTCCATTATTTGCAGTTATTCAGGCTGTCCAGCGATTTACGACTAGTCACGGCGGGCGCTTCTCCGAGGCGCCATCGCCGGGCGAGCGTCACGCCCAACGCCGACACATCAGCAGATTCTTGTACGCCTGCCGGTACTCCGACGACATCACCACGTATATGATAGGGTTGATACACGTCGTCAGGTATATCAGTATATACCCCGCAATATTCGCCGCTGGATGCGACGTGAATTCACGAAATATCTTCGTCAAAGTTATTGGTAAGTAACACACCCAAAATGATAGCATAATTGCCATAATCATCTTTAGTAGCTTTCTGTCTTTTGGCGTGAGACGCGGTGGTCTCACGGAGGCTGGCGATCGTTTCAGCGCAACGGCTGCTTGTCGAAGACGCTTAGCAGTTTCTCCGCCACTCGGTGTTCTAGGTTTAGCGTCAAGAGCGCACTCCTCATCGTGCCCGTCCAATGTATCGACACCGGAAGACGATGAACGTTCAGGATTCGGAGTTGGAGGACAGTGCAATGCAGGTGGCGCTAGAAGCGCCCTTCTAGGCGGAGCTACGTGGTTATTAATGCCATTTTCACCAGGACCAGGGGAACGTTCCAGAGCCGTTGACGCTGATCCAACTGCGGAGTCTTCTAAGCCCGGCCTTAATCGTCCCCGGGCTGGAGCACGGGACTTTCGTGCGGCTTCTCTTACTATGCAAAATATCCGAGCGTAGCATATAACTATGGCTAGGCAGGGTAGCATAAAGGCGCCCACGAAGAGAAATTCCTTCGGTGACCGACCATTTTTATCGGGAAGTATTGAACAGGATCCTATCGAGGGATCCAAGCCGAATCTGCCCCATTTCTCCATCCACGTTGCTATTAAAGCACCAAAAGAGAAGGCCCAGGTACTTGCCACCATTACTGCTAAATACTGACGTCGGTACAACCTGTTGACAAAACAGTCCCGTCAAATTCCTGTTATCAAAACAATTAACAAGCGCGGAAGAGTTAATTAATGTTCCCAGTACGAGACGATAATACCAAAACATGAGTCAAGATTTCCTCTTTAAATATCAATGACGTCGTTAACAATAATTGTTATGTCAAATGTATAATTAGAATATACTCACTTGGGGTAGAGCCTTGGATGGGAGATCATGACATATCTGTTGATGGTGATGGCCAGGACAGTGAACAGAGAGACTGCGACCAGTGCGTATCTGGCGAGAGGGAACATGCGGCAGAGGATCCTGCCGTGAGCCCAGGACCGTCTCCAGAAGGTGGAGGCGGCGAGTGGCAGGTTGAAGCAGCAGAAGAGTAGGTCGGAGCATGACAGGTTCATTATGAACACAGCGGTTGCGTTGCGAACCTGGAAGAGGAAGATTGTTGTTAGTATAATTTCGTATTTTTAGTCTTTCCTCATTCTGTTTTCTAATAGAATACAGAACGAAGTGATGGTGCCTAGCAATTTTTCGACGATTAATCAAAGAAATTGTGATTTTTTTTTTAAATGGTTTTGACAATTTATAACTGTAAATTTAGTGCTGTGTTTTACACTGGTTTAATTTAAACAATTACTGTTTACAGGTTGGTTTTGATGTTGATCGTTCATTCAACTTATTTCAGAAAGTTTTCAAACAAAGTTCTCCAGTTCAACGGCACATTAAAAATTCATCGACTCACTAATTTTATTACGGACCAGTTGAAAGCTTAGCTCATTAACATAAACGTATTCGAGAGGTGAATTAAGTCAGTTAGTTCTGCTTTAACTGACAAGACTGGCGATCACTGACCTACGCTACAGAGTGCAATATTTCATTGCATTTATTATCGTTCTTATCACTGTCAGCGAATTAATCACCTTTTCACTCAGTAGTAAAGTCTTTCTATTTTTAGACTTTGGTTGTAAGACTGTTTTAGCTTGTAAGCAATACATAATTATAATAAAAGTAACATCACGCCTGTAATCCCCGAAGAGTTAGGCAGAGGTTTACCTAATATTACACCCATATTTGGCCAATTATGTCTTAAGTCCCATTTAATTGGGGGCAAGCCTATTGCCATCAACCGGCCACAAATCCCGACTCCGTGGCTGCTACTGAGAATACTCTGATGTGTCTGAAATTCCGAAAAATCCCAATAACACTTTGCACGGGGATCGAACCCAGGACCTCATACTCGCAGCCGCGCTTGCGACCTCTACACCAACGAGGCTGTCGTAAGTAATACGTGTTTTTATATTTTCGGAAGTAGAACATAAACGTGATACGAACATAACGTGTACCTACCTGACATGGAAATAACATCTTTGCATGATAAATGCTTAAGAAACGTGCGTGTTCAGGTAGATAAATTGGGATGTGTGTATTGTTATATTGTTTGGGAACGTGATTTCGCCAGAAAAAGCCTGATATTATGTGCACACGTGTATCTGTCTCCGCGAATAAAAGATAACGTCAAAAACATTAAAAGATTAATCAATCAATCAATCAATCAATCAATCATTTATTTTGTAAAACATAGGTAAGTATTACAGATAGTCTTTGTTAAAAATGAGCACTATGTTTTGCCAATATTATGGCGTACAAAATTACATTAACATATTTATTAGGTATACATTTAAAGTGGCATGTCAACAGATCACAATAAAAATAATTCAAAATAAATGTCAAGTACAATAAGAAATAAAAATAAAATAAAAAATATGTCAATAAATAGGTCATCACAATTTGAAATAAATACAAAATTAACACAGTCGTTACTAAGTCAATAAAATCATTAATGTCTAACCAGCAAGTCGGAATCGTCATACCTCCGTTTATCCGAAGTAAACTCAGTGATGGAGTAGTAACATCTATCTAATAGAAATTTAAATAAAGACCTCTTAAAGGAACCTAGACACTCTATATTTCTAATAGCTGCAGGTATATTGTTGTATATTTTTGGGGCCATTCCTAGCACACTTTTTCCGAAAAATGCGGTTTTATGAGAGGTAACATGAATGGTATTCTGATAACGTCGAGAACGTAGTTTTTCATATAAATGTAGGTTACAGTGAACAAACACTCCCATTTCATAGATGTACATAGACGGTAGAGTCAGCAGACTAAGTTCCTTAAACAGTGGTTTGCAACTATCAATTGATTGTAGCTTGGTAAACGATCGCAAGCATTTCTTCTGAGCTTTAAAAGCAATGTCTCTGTCAGTGGAGTTGCCCCAGAATATGATTCCGTACCTAATGCTAGAAGCAACGTAAGCATTATAAGCTATTTGTACTGTAAGGCGGTTTACCGTTTTTGAAAGTTTGTACAAAGCAAAAGCAAATTGACTTAGCTTCTTAGATAAAGTGTCTATATGGTGTTTCCAAGTCAAATGATTGTCTATGTAAAGGCCCAGAAATTTTGTGATGTCACTTTCAGAGATTGCCACGTTTTCATATTGTATATTTAGTTTCGGTTTATTTGTTCGTTGATTAAATGTCATTATTTTAGTTTTGTCAAGATTTATTTTAAGATTATTACTAACTAACCAGTTTATTATATTTTTAAGATCGTTATTTATGTCATTTTCAAGAATATTTATGTCATTATTGAAGAATAAAATAGTGCTGTCATCAGCAAATAAGACCATCTGGTGCTTACTGACCTTCGGCATATCATTAATATAAATGTTAAATAATGGAGGGCCAAGAATGCTACCCTGGGGCACACCGTAAGTAGTTTTCCTAGGACGCGACATATATGTTCTTTCGACTTTCGACTTTGCACATAGCCTATTTATCGCTGTGATTTGAGTGCGATTGGAAAGATAAGATTGAAGTAAGTTTAAAGCCGTCCCTCTGATACCATAACGCTCTAATTTGTTTATCAGGATACTATGATCTACATGGTCGAAGGCTTTAGACATATCCATAAACAGGGCCGCCACTGGAGTTCTAGCATCAACATTAGATACGATTGTCTGGATCGCATCATAAATCGCCATATTAATGGATTTACCTTTCCTAAATCCAAATTGTTCTCTGGCTATGAGATCATGCTTTTTAAAAAATGATGAAAGGCTATTATATATCACCTTTTCTAAAATTTTGGAAAAAACTGGAATAAGTGCTATCGGTCTATAATTACCCATGATACTTTTGTCATCTTTTTTATGAATGGGTTTAATAATAGTAATTTTTAATTTGTCCGGGAAATGGCCACATTCGATGCAAAGATTAATGATATAACTCATAGCTGGTCCTATTAATGGCGCTACATATTTGACCACTTTTGTAATGATGCCATCATATCCATGGCTATTGGTATTATTTAAAGAGCGTATAATAGCGACTATGTCTGCTGATACCGTAGGAGAAATAAATATGGAGTCACAATTCATATCAATATTTTTGTAGAAAGGACTAGAATTATTAGGTTGAATTTCGTCTATAAAAAAGTCATTAAAAGCTTCTGCAATTAGTCTCGGTTTTTGTATTTTATTATCATTTATTGTTAAATATTCAGGTATATTTTCTCTAGGATAGTTAATCTTATTTTTATTGATAATGCTCCAAGTGGCTTTAGATTTATTTCTTGCTGACTTTATGTGAAAATCATTCTGAGATTTTTGGGTCAATGTTATTATTTTCTTTAAACGGGCTGTATATTGCTTTAGTAAAAGTTTATTTGTAGAAGTAGGGTCTCGCCTGTATTGCCATAACATTTCTCTTTTACGCTTACTACTGAGCCTTATTCCCTTAGAAATCCAGTTAGATTTTTTACGTAGAGTGATTCTCACTTTTCTTAAAGGAAAACAAAGGTCATAGAAAAGCATAAATAAGTCATAGAAACTGTTAAATGCTCCCTCGGGATTGTCGTGTAGATAGACTTCACTAAAACTAAGATTACGTAGAGAGTCAATAAATTTAATTAAGTTTTCTTGGCAAAAGTCGCGCTTTAGAGCATACCAGTGCTTAATGGAACATGTTTTTTTTACAGGACATCTAATCACTTGGGCAGTATGATCAGATAGCGCAAGATCAAGTACTGTACACTTACTACCTCTAATATTATGGGCGATATTGTCTATGCATTTACCACTAGCTAGTCGTGTAGGTTGACGAATTCCAATTTTTAGGTTATAGTTTAAAAGGAGAGCTTGAAAATTATTAGATGATTTTGATTGTGACAAAGTGTCTATATTAAAATCACCACAAATAACCACCTTCCTAGAAATACCGAGACTACACTTTCGTAAAATACCATTCAAGTTAGCAAAAAATTGTTCTAAACAGTCAGTCTTCATTTTGGGTGGTCTGTAGAGGCAAATCACTATTAAATTATGTAATACTAATTCTATTGCACAGCATTCAAGGATATTATCTACGTGAAATTTACTAAGATCAATGCTTTTATACTTATGCATACGTTTTATAAGAATGCAAGATCCACCATGCCTAGTATTCCGCATTGAGAACGTAGCTAATTCGTAGTTAGGGATAGATAGATGTAACTGATCTCCATTCACCATATTGTGTTCCGTGATACATAATAAGTCAATGCTCTGTCCCTTATCCCATAATTCCTCTAAATGGAGAGTAAGTAGGTCCGACTTACCAATCAAGCCATTGACATTTTGATGTAGGATATTTACATAGTTATACACGAAAAAAATAAAACCGACTTCGACAAAAAAAACACTCAAAAGTGAAAAATAAACTTGAGAAGAAAAATCAGTTTCTGAAGTCGGTGACTTTTGTTTCTTTGATTTCATTTTTTTGTCACCGACTTCAGAAACTGATTTTTCTTCTCAAGTTTATTTTTCACTTTTGAGTGTTTTTTTTGTCGAAGTCGGTTTTATTTTTTGTAAAAAAGTTTTTATTTTTCACTTTTTAGTGTTTCACATGTGCTTACCCCTTCACAACGTACCGGCGTGATGTTATGTTAGGAACTGGTGTAAACAATAGGTCCATTTGCTATCATTTATTGAGGAGTTCCGTTGCCTATCTCCGAAGTTCTTCATCAGATCTTCACAAAATAGTTTTTATAACCTTTGTAGTGAGTACAGGCGTGATATTATGTTGTGTGATGGCGTAAACAATGCTTAGATATGCTATAGCAACAATCGCGGTTAATCTGCTGTTATTTATTGAAGAGTTCCCCCGATTTCTACAAGATCCCATCATCAGATATTGAAATGGTGACAATGGGACCACACGGGAAGCACCAGCTTTCAAATGAAAAAAGAATCATGAAAATCCGTTCACCCAGTCGCAAGTTATGAGCGAACAAACATAAAAAAAAAAAAAAAAAAAATACAGTCGAATTGATAACCTCCTCCTTTTTTTGGAAGTCGGTTAAAAAGATTACTACTACCATCATTGGGCGCTTTGTCTGTACATATAGACAAGTCGTAGTTAATAATATTGTCATCAGGAATGTCACAAGTTTGAGTCGATTTGTCACAGGCAGTGATAACCAAGTCACCAGGTATGTCACAAGTTTGAGTAGATTGGTCAGTTATCAGTTTACGGTGAATTCGATTTTGCTCAGTATATGTTACAAATTTAGTTTTGAAATCAAATTGAAATAACACCTTCTTTTTACCCGACTGCCAAGAAAGAGTTATGTTATTTTTTCTAACTAGCGTTAATTTGTTTGAAAATGTATTAATGCTGTGTTATTAGTACTTTAATTCTATTTTAATTTCTGATTTTCATCGTCCTAATATTCCTAATTCTATTTCGTTTAGTATTTAAGTAATCTGATCCTTATTTTAATTTTTTATTACCCGACAGCTTGTATCTGTGGTTTATAAGTAATGTAGGTGCAAATTATTAAATAATTATAATTCAATATAAAAAATTGTTTAAAATGTTTTTTTTTACCTACGTCTGAAACTGCAATGTTAAGTATTTGTGTAGCCTTTTCCAACTATGTCAGGGTCGGCTACCAGCCTAACCGGATGCAGCCGAACAACTGATTTTGTAGGGAGCGGCTGCTTATCTAACCCCACAATGCAAAACTGCACGGCAGCAGTATGGTAAACTTCGCAATCGGATAGCACTTATCGCTCAAATAATGATAAGCTTCCTTTAATACCCTGAGCTGTAACCTCAAGTATTATGTTGTATTTATCTAACATATTTACTTTGGATACGTATATCTCACAATAGTCTACAGTATATTAAGAAGAGGCCAATGTCCATCCAAAGGCTTTTATGATCTGATAGTATGATTCACGATTCGTAAGTTATGTCATTGTTTATTGAACACAGAGTAAAGACAATTAGTCAATGGTACACGTAAGTATCTATGAGTGTCATTATCACTTATCTCTCACGAGAAATATTCAGGAGTATTCTCATTCTACAATTATAATATTCTTCATCTTAGTGTGTCGATGGCAATCTAAATTGTGTCGGCTCAGAATTGGGCTACTAGTTTAGCGCTTTCGGTAGCGTCCATCAGTTCCTGCAGTGAACAACCAGCAGGACACGCAGGGCACGATATTAAGTGCCGCACAGAGAGCTTTAATGGTTACTAAGGCCATCACTTAGTAAAGGTTTTGACGGTTTTGTCATACAAAAGTGTGTCAAATCACTTGTGTGTTTACTAAGTGACGGCTTAAGTAATCATTAAATATCTCTGAGTACGACAGTAATAGTTGAACTATAATATTAATACTTTATGCAGGGCATACATCGAAATATGCTGGAGTTAAAATTGAAATGATTCACGATTGTAGCTGATTATCCAATTAAGGGAGATGTCAATGAATCGATCTTTCAGAAATATGAAACTTCTGAAGCCCTTAGACTCCCCAGACGGTTAATTAAATTGCAAAATGAAATGAAATACGCTCAATATTATTGATCGGTTAGCTTGAGACATTAAATTCAATTTAATCAGCCGATCGCTAGTTAGTTCAACGACGTTCAGCTCTCGTCTGAGGTAGACATCACGATGACGACTCGCGATTAAGGTTGATGTTCCAGGGTAGCCCGCGAAATTCAAATTTTCTTACGTTTTTAGCGATTTGCAGGCCAGTGCTAGGTTGTATGTTAGTGAAAATATGATTCGCGGGTGTAAGACGTATGCAGTTGAGGAATTATAATCATCAAAATCATTATTACAACCCTCCAAGTTCATGTAACGAAATGAAGAATGACTTAGTCATTCAGAATGACTTAGTCATTCTTGAAAGTGGTTCAACCATATTAAATTTCGTCAGTCGTTTTTAAGTTCCATGTAATTGGGGGCGTGTATAGTATTAGGTACCCAGTATTAACTGGTTTGAGGAGGTCAGATAGGCAGTCGCTCCATGTAAAATACTGGTACTCAGCTGCATCCGCTTGTACTAGAAATAGACCCCAACACAGTTAGGAAAAGGCTAGGCCGATGATGTAATAGGGGGGCGAGTGAGCCTATTGGCATCCACTTGTCACGAATTCAGACTCTGGACTACTATTGAGATTTTTCAGTTGAAAATATGCAATAACGTTATTTATGAACTAAGAATTGAACTTAGAACCTCACGCTCAGTAGAAGCGGTTTCTTCATAAAATGAGTCGTAGTAAAATCAGCGAGTAATCTTGAAAAAACAAATATTTAGATATGTCGTTACGTTTGTAAATGGATTTACACTATCTTAATAAGGAAGATATTTTCAAATATTATGCTTGTCAGTTACATTAACTGACCATCAAAACAGTTTATCTAATAGAATATACAAAGTTATCTTAAATCTTATCTTATTAAAACATTCCACAACAGTTGTTAGTATAATTATGTATTACTTGTACATTTCCTTGTTCTCATTCATTTGGTCTATAATTAAGAATGTGCAATTAGCGTACACTTGAGTAAACTTATAAAATTGTTTGTTTAGTTGGTTAATGAACTAGTTGCGGAATATAATGAACGTAGTTCTATTCTACGTAATTATGGATATAATGCTAGCGATACAATCATAGTTGTTTCGGATCTGGGTATTTGTGTATGTGAGTTTAAATATTTGTGAACGCACCCACGATACAGGAGAAATTAATGATGTGGGGCAACGTTTAAAAAAAAATATACATATATATAACAAACACCAACAACGCATATATATATATATATAGTTTATATAACGTATATATATATATATAGTTTATATAACGTATATATATATATTATTTATATATTTATTATATTACTTATTATTTTCATCATTGCTGGACTGCTAGTAGTTGCTATTGTGACTGCTGAGCATGAGGTTCGGTGTACCATTTCTAGGTAAGGTTAAGTGTTATTGAGTTTTTCCATCAGGAATGTCAGTCCTCAGTAGCACCCATGGAGTTTGGAAATGTGCCCGGTTGATTGAATAGACTCGCCCTCTTTTACATGTGACTTAAACATAACTAGCTAAATTCCGGTGTAATATTAGTTATAACTATGCCTAATTTTTCGAAGATTACATGCGTAATGTTATGACGATGATTTTCCAGCGTACTGTTTTGAAAAAAAATAAGTTTAAACACTTCGAATTCTTTGTCTTAATCCAAACAGTTCAAAGGTTATCTAAGCACTTAATATATATTTTTTGGGTTACTTATCCTATATTTCATATCAGCTTGTAAAATTCCACTGCTGGACATGCACTAGATACAATTTAAAGTTGAAGATGAAAACCTATTTGTTTTCAGGACAGTTTTGGACAGTTTCTTAACGACTACCGTAAACATTACGTAACTCTGCGCTGTAGTTGTCTGTAGAATGAAGTTATCGAACTCATGCTGACCTTTCACTGGTCATAACCTTTTATACAATTTGTTTTTTTTTTTGTAAAACAACTGCTTCTACGCTGTATACGCCCGAATACTCGAACGTCACTCAATTTTAAGTTGCACTTAAATCTCGTGCTGTCTTTGTTACTTTAACGCAGAGTGACAGAGATAGCACGAGTTTTGAGGGCTACTTATAATTGAGTGACGTTCGAGTATTCGGGCGATAGTCACTTACAGTCTAGACAATACGTAATAGAATATTGTATGACTACTGTCAATAATAAACAAGGGGCCTATTCTTTACGAAAATAAACCTAGGTAAAAATAAGGAAACTACTGACCTTCTTACACCTCGCCAGCGCAACGATGGTGATGAGGTTGCCAGGGATCCCCACCAGCATAAAGAGCACGCAGCATACCGAAGCGAAGTGCAGCAGAGGCTCAGGATAGTCACGGAACAGCTCCACGCCCGCCAACTCTGCATCAGAGCCGTACTCAATCACCCCCACACTCTCGAGGCTGTAGTTCCCCCCATCTACCTCACTCGCGAACGTACTCCTCGGTATACTTGGTAGCAGATCACCCATCGTAGCAACTCACACATCATTCACAGTAATAGAGCTCATCACTTATTTCATGTCCATGTTTACACTGTCGGGGTTCGTTGGTGACTGATAGCGAACCTTCGCGCCGGTCAATAAGTTGGAAGTGTGGTGGTGATAAGGCATTTTGTCGATGTACGAGGTTATAGGGTCACAGCTGCTCAGGAAGCGCTTGTATCGTCGTATCACTGCCGCGCGTTGCTCGGTACCGCCGCCGTATCTGTACAGATAAATTGGTATTCGTTTATTATTAATTCAATGTTTACAGTTATGAGAGTTACGAAAGTAAGATAATGGTGTGCTTGTTCAGTGAGTCGGTGATTGTGTCCGTGAGACTATGGGGCTCGTTGTGGCCATTGTCGGTTTCGGGTATTTATTGCGACTACATTACTTCTTTCTTATCGCGTTAGAGATAATAAATTGTAATTTGTGTAACGAGTTTGTTGTTTATTTGATAAAGTTATTTATCCTTATTTAAAAAAAATGTTGGAATAAAAATGTGGAATAGTTTGTAACCGTTTTCCTTCACTAACTGCTGGAATTAGGCCGGACAGATTAAAGCCCGTGTTTTGAAGTTATCCGAATGAGGTATTCTGCACCTAAGCTTACTAAAGTAATAGCTCATAGCTTAGGAAATTCTTCTTCTTGCCTGAATTGAATTGTTGCATTACTCGCTAGATTACTTTGAGAAGCGGTGGCGGTAGTAAGGCGTGGGTTCGAACCCAGGCAGACGCATTACTTTATGTTATTTGTTTCAGCAACACTGCTCTCGAAACTGAGAAGGGAAAACATCGTGCGGAAGCCGGTATGTGCTTGAACCAAGACACCTTTTGAGGTGACATCTACCAAACCGCAATGGGCCCGTGTGTGGGATTATAGCCCTTTCCCTCTCCTGACGGAGGCTTGTTGGGATACCACCAAAACAAAGACAGCGTATAAGGTTCCCACTGCTCCCAACAGTGGGAACATTATACGCTGACTTTGATTAGGGGATCGGACAAAAAAAAAACTAATTAGTCCGTCGGATAGATTTCCTAAAAATATTGACCACATATTTTTTCTTTTTTCACGTAAACAAAAAATGAAGACGATACAGTGCTTCGAAAACTCGTGTGACGTCATATGATAGTACATTTTGTACCTTCAAGTGACGTTTCAAGCCCCACTCCATGATCTTTGACGCGCTTCATCTTCGTCAATTTTTATTGATTTGATAAAACAAAAAAACACGTATCCAATATTTTTCGATAATCTAACTGACGGACTAAACAGAATTCTATTTTTTTGAGTCAGTCCGATCCCCTATTATTAGAAATCGCTCTTAAACTACGAGTATTATTCAATTATTTCATGTTTAGTATACCTAGTTACTAGTTTTCTACCACGAAACAAGACGTATAAAATATTTAAAGTATTTTCTGCGGGGCTTCGCCGTAGTACCGATTTGTCTTCAACTCACAACAGTGTTAAGATCCAACCTCAAGAGCTTTCAAAAACGAGTCGAGTATACTTAAGATCAGATAAGATCAAAAATCTCTTTTAAGATTCATCTATAGATGGTATTGGTAGTTATACATTGGAGACTGGTATCGAAAGCGAGAAAAATACATCGGGTGCCAAAAAACTTAAATGAACTTATTTTTCAAGATGTTACTGAGAGGTATCGGTCCCAGTCAGTGTCCACTCGTAGCACCAAGGTCAAGGTAATCGATACGCGACGGTAAATTAAATGTAATTTTAAAGTAAACCTGAAATGTTTTGAACGCCTTTTTCCTATAGGCTTAGTCTGAAACCACAGAACACCACCGGTCATACATGCACGCCGGTTGCAAGTACTACCTGACCTTACTGAAAAACCTCAATAAGGTCAGGTCAGTGTATGTCCTTCTACGGCTCCCGGCGTTGTTACAGAAATACGATTTTCACTCATCCTCTCCATCTGACCAAATCTTGTAAGCATACTCCTTTTTTTTTTTTTTTTTTGGTGGGTGGAAAATCATCGAATAACCCCCCCCGCTCTTGGGCAGAGCGAAGGGGAGTGTCAGACTTCTACTGACTAAAAACCAAACCCATGTTCCTTCTTCGCCCTTGTGTCGGAGCCGCGTTAACCTTTCGACAAACCACAGCTGTAAGCATACTCCTTACGATTTAATAGAAAAAGAATACTCATCGTTAAAGATGAGATAAACAAATTCGAAAATTAACAATAGATACTAATAGTGATCTTAAAGCACTTCAAAGTAATCGGTTCCTCACAATATTGACAACGTTAGACTCAAAACACCTCATACATAGGAAATTCAAATAAATACTCGCACTATGTATTTGCTTTGAGAGTAAATATCTTGAAGCAAGACTGTTTTCATTTAATCTCAAACATCTTATATAAACTCACGTATGTTGTACACTGTAGTGGGAAAACCTAATAGAATTCTGTTTCCATTTTCATTTTGTAGTGCATTACACTGCTTGCTCAGTAATATCGGTGGGGTAAGAACTGAGAGTGCATTGGAACGTAAAATGAAAAGAGATGGGGAGTTTCACACATTATTTGCTAACCTTATTGTTTTTGTTGACAAGTCAGTCTGGTGTTTTTATCATTGTAAAGAGAAAACTTTTATCTTTTTAACTAATGGTTGTTTTGCTGTTCTGATAACATTGATGTCCATCACATTTGTATTGACTCAGTTTTTAATTCTTGTAGCGGTTTTAATTTTTTGATTCAAGGATCCATTCCTTGCTTATATTGTCATGATGAATTTCCATTCTTTATGACAGTATCCTAGTACTTTCGGACTCATCATCGGCCTAAACTTTTCCCAACTATGTTGGCATCAGCTTCTAATCGGTATCTTTATTCGACTCGATATAATCTAATATTCGATATCTTTTTATAAAAGAAAACGGGGCCTTTAGTATGTCTGTCTGTCACAGAGGTCTCATTTAGCAGTGAGAAAGCAGATAAAAAAAAAATCCCCGGGTCATGAAATTACGGCATTAGACCAAATAAGCGGTCTGGAAGGTTTATCAGAAAAATGTGATGAAGCAAGTTGGACTCCAACATAAAAATTTCAAAGGTGGGTGACAGAGGGTAACCCAATTTATCATGTTACGTAGTTCCAACTACTTTCACAAATAAATGAGTCCTAGCGTAGGAAATGTAATCAGAAGATTCCTTCCGGACAGATAAATCTTACCGGCTTCAAAGTCAATTGAATTAAGTGCCTTTCGTAGAAATCCGCTGAAATTGTGAATGGTGGGAAACGCTGAGGTCTGTCGAGAGAATTTACAGTTAATTTACTTAGACCGCAGTGACCTAGGAGTTTCTAAGAATCATATAGTTATTCACCGTTGCCTGTCTACGTCCTTCCATTGGTACCCGGAGATTTTGTGTTTATGTTTTTTCGAAGATGGCGTCAACTTTATTAAAAAAACAATTGAATAAAGAACCTCCTACTTTTTTGAAGTCGGTTAAAAGGCAAAAATCCTAAGAGCTTTCAAACAACTAAGACACGCGCTACTTGCCATCAAACTTAGAAGTTTGGCGAGTAAATTGCCAGAACAAAAATAAAGGAAAAAAAAACTAAGAAAAAAAGATCTTCTTTGATTTATTATGAATCCGAAGGAAATGTTTACAGTTTCGTAGAAGACTAAAGGTGTGTAAGTGACCACAACCTATGACTGTATGTCTCGGTGAAAACTTAACAATAAAATAAAGTACCTATATGGTTGAATTTTTAGGTAAATCAATTTACCTTTTGTGTTTTTTAACACAATATCCTTAAAGAGAATCGTAATGGTCTAACAACCAGAGAAGCCCGCTGAATTATTCTCAAACCTCTGCAACTGCAGAAAGCCAGAATCAACAGTGGCGACCACCAGAAAAGCGCCGAGACATTTAAGCTCGTCGAAGTCCCAGAGAAACAATTTAGCTGTATTGGATCCCGCAACGAAATTAATCAGAAAACAATAGTGGTGGAAAAAGATAATTTCCACTGTTGTATTTGGGTCTGTCTGGGTTCTGGTGGTGCTGACGAAGGTTCTTGAAATAAGACGACTCCTTCATCATCATCATCATTTCAGCCGAAAGACGTCCACTGCTGGACATAGGCCTCCCCTAAGTGTCATTTTTGCTTAGGGGGGGTTTGCCATAATCGCCACGCTTGGCAGGCGGGTTGGTGATCGCAGTACGGTCGATACAAAAAGCACAGAGAACGCTGCTGCCCATTCTCTGGTACATCCCTTAGTCGCCTCTTACGACACCCACGGGAAGATATGGGATGGTGCTATTCTTTGCGTCCGACACCATACGGAACTGCGTCCGACAACATACGGAAACGACTCCTTGTATTTTATTAATAACTTTATTGGGATCAGCGTCCATTTGCCTGTCTCACATTTTTCCATAGACTACTCACCGTAGACTTTACAGATTAAAGGCCCTAGACTAAATAAACTACATCCACTTCCTTGCATATCAGCAGAAGACAGAACAGAACAAGGCCAATAGCTAACAACTAGACAATCGATGGAAACCATCTAATAAATTGCATGTCCCCAAAGCAAAAGGGTTACCGACAGGATACTGTTAAAGGTTGCTGACAGGGCTGTCACTACCCACACAATTCATTCAAACATTCACCCACGACAAGCTTTTAACTTGTCAGCCCCAGCTTAACATGATCCAGTGTTTTTGGAGCTTGTAGTTATATGTATATTAATCGAGATGAGATTAGATTAAGATGGCTGTAATTGAATTCGACTAATTTGGGGTTGTTTCAAGACTGTGTGGAAGTGCTTTGTCTTTTTCTGACAGTGCTTTTGTTTTAGATGTAATAATCGAGTCTTTTGTATTGGACAATTGTTAAAGGTAAGTAATTTCCTTGGTGGAAGACGTAGCTAGAAGGGTGCATGTTGGGGTCTATGACCTGTAGTAAACATTTGCTAAACAAAGTATTCAAGTGTTTTTCTTACAATAGTTCTACAGGTCCTACGTTCGATAATTGTGATAGTTCTAATCTTGGTGAGGGGGGCAAGGAGCCCCGTCGGGGCCGCGGATTTTTGTACTAGATGACGTGGCCTCGGCGCAAGGGCAAAGAAGGAACATGGGTTCGGTTTTTAGTCAGTAGAAGTCTGACACTCCCCTTCGCTCCGCCCAAGAGCGGGGGGGGGGGGGGGGTCATTCGATGATTTTCCACCCACCAAAAAAAAAAATTAAAAAAAGGGGGGCAAGGAGTCCATAGCAAAGGGTATTCTAGTTTGAATTCCTGACTCCCACAAATCTTTGTATCTCCATTTTGCAGCACTATATTGGTATTGTACTTTGTGAGAGAAAATAGATCTTTATTATTATTTTCACTGCAAAATCTAACATATATATGAATATTTTTTAATGAATAACACCTGTAATGTAGGTCAGTAAAATTCCTAGAACAATCAAAAACATCACAAGCTAACATCTAAACTTTGACAAAGTTTTCATATTATCAAAAACATGACAATGAAACTTTGTCACAGAATCTGAATATTTTTAATTAATGATCAAACTAATTGTCTTACCTTTGTTTCTTTGACATCACAACTTTTGCTAAGATCCGTTTTATTCCCTCAAAATATATTTAAGGACCCCACGAAATGAAATCTTCTTTTTAGAGATAGAATGTCTCTTGTATTTTATTTCGTTAGGTTCTCTTAGGAATCATAATTTAATGTGTTGGCCAAGGCCTCTCGTTTAGTGTAATAACTGAACAAATAAATTTATTGTTTTTGATAAAAAAAGGGATTTAGAGGGGTTCGTAGCCAAATAATAACTGCCTCATGACTACATCATCATGCTCCGAGGTTGGTCTGTGGGTTAAGTACGTACCCAGTTCACTTTGAGCCTTGAAAAGCACGCTAAACTGTTGGTTTCATCTGTTATTTGTAGCCAAAAGTAAAAAAAAATACAACCTTTCCTTATAAGGTGACCAAGGGTAACCCAGTGCTAACTGGGCTGTGGTGGTTTAGTACGCAGTCGCTCCAGTAGAATACTGCACAGCTACAAACGCTTAGACTGAAAACCGACCCAACTTGGATAAAGGTTAGGCAGATAAAGTTATAAACAAGGGATTTAGAGACCAAAGTTATGATTCTATTACAGTTTTTTTTGGTCATTTAATTTCACCAACAGATATGTTAGCCAGATGGTGTCACGCAATTAATAGCTTTGTCTAATTGTTATTACACTCGACCCCTTTTGGAATAAAATGGATTTACAAAAAGTTTTAATAGCCGAACCAGAGCGGCCTATTGGTTTTGCCAAACGATTTAGGCGGTTTTTCAGATTTTATAAAAAGCATTTTTTCTCTTTGTTCATTACAATAGATACAGCGTTTTATTTTAACTCCAATAATGAAATCCTTTATGCATAGAGGATTCAGTGTTTAATGAGATTCTGAACTCAGAAAACAATTAGGACTAAAGTTTTCAAAATATTTACTGTTATATTGTTTAACTTTACCATACATTGAACGTATTACAAGTTGCAAGTAACCGCTGTTTTTAATTACGATTTGAATAAGTGTCTCTTAAACATCTGTAATCTGCAATTCATATTCCTAGTGCGGTCGGTTGAAGAGTTTAGAACGTGCGTTTCACGTCGCTACTCTTTAGGTGACTCACTAGCTTCTAGGCGCTATCATCATCTTCTTCTTCTTATCGTGTGGGCAGTAAGGTCTAACGACCCCACACACCCTAGTGTCAGAGTTTCTAAACCGCCGCAAGGGCCGCTGACATGGTTTGACGACCGCCATTTGGCGGCCGGGACCACCGGCTTATACGTGCCTTCCGAAGCACGGAACCATCTTTTTATCAGACAATCAGGTGATTCAAGCCTGCAATGTCCTAACCAAACTGGAAACAACTTCACAAAGTATGCTTCCCGTGGGAATCGAACCCACGACCACCGGGTCACAAGGCAACGCCTAAACCACTCGACCACGGAGGCAGGCTATCATCATCATCAACAGCCTATTAATGTTCCCACTGCTGGGACGCAGGCCTCCTCTTTGAGACGGAATGGGCTATAATCTACCTTGCGGGCCCAGTGCGGATTGGTAGATGTCACATGTCTTCGAATTTTTTGGTTCTAAGACATGCCGGTTTCCTCACGATGTTTTCCTTCGCCGTTTTGAGAGCAGCGGTGATGAAATAAATTACACAGAGTAATGTGCCTGCCTGGGTTCGAACCTACGACCTACTGTTCGTAAGTCGGGGCCGCCACCACTGGGCCACCGCTGCTCTGCTCTCTCCTGTCAGTATGCTCATACCTAACTGTTATTTTAGTATTAATATGAGAAAGATTAACCACATTTTTACCTACAACACTGCACACCTACAAACAACAACATACAACTACACATCACCACAGCCTCCACGGTCACGTTTCCTTATCAGATTTCACAACATATAGATAATGCCTCCAGAGCTTCTGCTTTTATTGGCAGTAAAAATAAGTATGGACAATAACTGCTTTCTCGGCAGTTATAACGGTGTCAGGGGGGATGCAGGGGGAAATATAAACCAGAACCACAGATTACTAATACAACGCCATGTTTGAAAAAAATAATGTTTTTAAGGAAATCGCTGGAAGAGGCCTAAGGAGGTCATAATGTGTTACTGATTGCGTTTTATTACGCGTATTGTTTTAGACAGTCAATTCTTTGTGGGCTTTTTCGATTATTTTGCAATTACTAGGTTGTATATTGTAATACTTAACAAAGTGGTATTTCTTGGTTTATTTTTGTAAATAAGTTACTTGTGTTCAGGAGATATCAAGCTGAAGTGGGATAGGACTGGGCACGTCTGCTGATATGTCCAGTAAGCTGTGGGTCAAAAAACCCACTTTCTGGACCCTTGAAACAGCTAGAAGGCATCGCGGTAGATCTCGTAGAAGATGGCGGGACGAGCTGGACAAGACTAATGGTTCACATTAGCCTTGTATCGAAACAACTGGAAACACCCGGAAACTAACTGCAGTGGCCAATCTGGAAATGTCTTAACCGACTGCGAACCCAAGTTGGCCGCTGTAGATGTAATCTCGCCAAATGGGGTATCGTCGATCCATCCCAAACAAACTGCCAGTGTGGACCCCCTCTGCAGGATATGCGCCACCTCCTATCCTGTCCATCCTGCACAACCCCTTGCACCTTTTTTTTTTTTTCCTGCTCCTCAGCTATTCTTTTCTGATTAATTTCGTTGCGGGATCCAAGACAGTTAAATCATTTCTCTGGGACTTCGTCGAGCGTCTCGGCGCTTTTCTTGTGGTCGCCACTGTTGATTCTGGCTAACAGGAGTTACAGTGGTTTGGGAATAGTGTGGCGGGCTTGTCCCAAATAAAATAAAAACCACTTGCACCTTTCAGGACTTACTAGAAGCAAATGGCAGAGCTGTGCAGGTGGCTACGTATATACTGGGCTTATACGATTTGAGCTCATCGACACGTAAAGAAGAAGAAGAAGAACTGGAAGTCATGGGAAGAGACCTTTGCCTAGCTGTGGGATGATCCAGGCTAACAGTATCAGTATGTGCTCAATTCTTAAAATGTGGAATAAATTCTTTGCCCCCATTATAGTAAGTAATTAAGGCAGGATGACGTTGCTCTGAGTACCTATGTCCTGTACCTATTTTAAAACTAAAATTTTGAGCACGTATTAAGTTTATTTCCCCCTTATTACTAATTAGTACATAAATATCAAGAGCTCCTGTAATAAAACTCAATAAACCTGTGTTTATTATAGTACTTGACTTTTAAAGTAACTTGCCTCGGTTCACTTACGTCAGTATCCCAGTTTTCCTCTTAACTGTAATAATATGAGCTGATATGGGTTCTAGAGTACTTTGTATTTACGACTAAATCAATGCGGCTAGGTATAAGTAATTATATTTACTAATAAGTTCAAAGTACAGTTCAATACCAGTTATTTTTACTAGAATAATGCATGTCAGCATGAGAATGATCATTCATAAGTGTGTATATTTTGTGTCCTTTGAAATCGTAAATATTCCGAGAAGCACAATTTGATTGTCATTAAGGTAAATATGAAGGGTTCTACAATGTCATTGCAATCACTGAAGGGTTTAGGCAAATGTCCTTCAGGGATTGCTTTTTTCTTGCTCTTTTTGGAAATGATATTCTCGTCTATAACGTACACTGTATATTGAAATCAACTGGACACAAATCCAGATTTCGGGCTGCTACTGAGTAACTTCTTTAGCGCTTACGACTACTACACTAACGAAGATTTATCCTTAAACCTACCCTAATTACACATAAACAAAACATTATCCATTCAGTAAAAGGTCATAAACTAGATTGCATCTACGTAGACACCCCGATCCGTCTCCATGATTATAAGGAACAGTAAATGTAACGTTACATTAGGAGCGAAACAGAGCGAAGCGATTCGGGGACAGGCCGGTTTCAATTAGGCACGGGGAAAAATTGCGTGGGGTGTGCTAAGTGGAGCCTGTATGCCAGACTGCCAGTATACATTAACACGGTGTTATTGTATGAGTATACTGGCTCCTGACCGTGGCTTTGCCTACCTGGAGGTGGAAATTATCCTACGGGAACGTAATTCTGAGATAAAAAATATCCTAATTCCGCGAGGTTGGCGAGTGGCTGAGCCATTGACTGCCGTGCTACGTGTCGTGGTTTCGATTTTCGAATGGAACAAATATTCGTATGGCTTACAGGTAGGTACTTGTTCCTGGTGTGGCTGTTTGTGTATGTGAGTTTACATATTATTAAAGGCTCACACGATACAGGAGAAATTCCTAGTTAGAGCCAGGTTTATAAAAAAAAAAACCGGTGCTTGTTATCCCGGTAGCGCGTTACGTGGACGATATTTTATTGAACCTCGGTATGTCTACCTGTGTGCCTAATTTCGCCGACGAAAGTGCTGCCGTCAATGAGTAAGCCACAACAATCACAGACCACCAGATAGACGAACAGACGGACCAAGTTACAATCGCATTTACAATATTAGTATGGATCGTCTTGATACATTTTATGGCCGCGAAACAAGCGGAGTTGAGCTTCAGTTTATGGGGCTGGGTTTAAGGAGATTGTAAATGATTGGATTGTTACGGTGATTGAGAAGATAACGTTGCAGGAATGGGGAAAGCTTAGTGCAGTACGAGGCGAACGGAATTTCGTTTAGATATAACCTTTTTATAGCTTGCTGCAGGTTTTCTGTTTATAGCGAAACTCTGGAGTTTGTCATTTTATAAAATAACTTAATTTTAAAAACAGTGGTACCTGCCTCTATCAGTGACAATACAAGCTCAATGTAAGTGTACATATTATAGTGTGTGAGAGATGGGAATAAGTAATTATGGTTACTAGAGTAACCATACATGCACTGCAAGTATGCATGGTTTCTAGAGTACCATAAATGTATTTTGCATGCAGGCATACTATACCGTTTATTACTACTTAGGGTCCGTTCACAGTGTTCACACCGACCGGCTCGGAGAAAAGAGCAGATTTTGATGACTTTTAAAACAGTTTTGAATCATTCATGAACGTGTCACATGTAAAATAAATGTTATTACAATGATTCAAAACTCTATTTTAGACGTGATAAAAAATCTGCTCTCCTCTAGAGACGGTTTGTGTGAACGGACCTTTAGCTTCAGAAAGGTAATAAAGTTATTAACTTAACTCCGCGGGTTTAGTTATAACGATTTTGTAACAAAATTCCTATGGCTAAATAAAAGATGAGATGGTAAAGCGCGATTAAGTTAAATATTTAATCTTTGCGTTTGAATTCGCTGCAATGCTCTCTGTATTCCGCAGCATCCTTAATTCCCTAACAACCAGCAAACAACTGAACTAATTTTAAATACCTTGTTAATTTTCTAATTACCTACTTGTAAGCAGTTCTTAACTAGCTAAAGTGGGTGAGCAGGCTATAAACAAGGCATTATTAAGTCGTAAGCTCCACTTTAATAAGGCTACTTTATTATTAAGAGTAGGTTAACGTGTATGCTATGACCATTATAACTTGAAATTTCGTGGTGGCGCTAGTTGCGAAGGTAACTGTCAATCGTCTGTCAGATTCAGTAGATTTAGAATTTAGTTCGGTGTTTCGCCGCATTTCTGTTTATACTGGGTGTTAGGTGTTGGTGTTAATAATCTTGAACACGTAACGTGAAATTATTACACGAATATGGACTCGATCATAAATAGTTGTGTAGGTGTTAGTTTTCCTTATTAATGAATTGTTTACACAGTTTAGAAAGGCGAAGGTTATAGTGGAAGTGTTTGCAGTTCAGGTAACTTCCAATATTGTTATGAAACTTGTGACAGTCTTGGAAGTTATGTAAGAAAAGGCTTTATGCAACTTCAGAACACTTGTGTTAGTTTTCCAATGAAAGAAGCGGCACGTTTACCTATTGAACTTTGAAAGCTCGCTCGCTTCTTAACTTCGATTATGGCATACTTTGCTGTCCTTTTTTTTTTTTTGGTGGGTGGAAAGTCATCAAATAATTCCGTCAACTCTTTCGATAATCCGCAGCCACAACGGGATACTTTGCTGTCCTGACTTTTGAAAACATTGATCGTTTTATACAGTAAACATAAGAATTAAGGATCTAAGTAGTTATTTTTTTAGCATAGTTGTATATATCTCAACAAAACCCATATCATGACGTAAGTAGTATGGAATGTTTTCTTACGTTATAAAAATCCCCAACTCATTACATAACTGATCCCCAGTTTTGTATGTCATGTAACAGCAGTAACAGTGTCCCAAAATCAGGCCATTAAACCCATAACATTACACCACAATTTTTACATGTAAGCACCCGCGTCACGGCCTATGCCCCGACCCTATAAATCACGCTAATTTCGGGGCCTGCACTTAGGGATGTCCACCGACCTAATTCCGGTTTTTAGGTCGAGAGCTAGAGTGTTAATGAATTATTGTTTACCATACCAATGTTGTTAATAGGCAGTAAAAGATGAGTCCGTTTGTCCAGTGACGTCATTGTAGATATTTTGTTTTTACCTACTTGCATACATCTTGTGTGCGTTGTACTGATTTATATAACTACGTTTTGTCAGGGAAATGCGTAAGAGAAATACTGTTGCGTGGGCTAGTAAATTGTTGTTTGTGAAAAATGTTTGCCTGCTTATTGAGATTTTACTAACTGGAGCAACTGGTATAAGTACGTATTGTACGTGTACGTCGTTTGAAACGTGGGCGTGGGAATAGGTAAATGGATTTGGTGTAAACAAGGCCGGTTTGGTTTTTACTGGGTTTTCCTCCCCATTAAGGTAAACACCCGTGGTTTACCTGTAAAGGGAGAAATGGGAGGTGCGGCAATTGTATATTCATGTTTTGAAAGTATTTAGCAAGTAATTAACCACAGAACAAATGATGCCTTACTTTCTGTGATGTTTCTTACGCAGCCCCACCTGCATTTTAAGGGATCTGTTCTTATGCACTTCTACCGCTGGCATGGTGGTATTTTCTGATCTAAGTTCATTTAACTTGTAGTCGCATTACAAACATTACTACTGAAACATAATACAAAAAGGACTACAGCGCCATCTGTGACTCAAATGCTGAACTTATATTGTTATTTAAGTTATTCGCGACTTGTATGGAAAGACACGAAAGCAACCAGATACAACAACCGTCTCGTCAGAGGATTCTCCCTTTTCTATACGAGATGAAGAAAATATGTACACCCTCTTGTTCATACTCCTATAAACTAGAACATCAGAATCATAAAATTCGATCCGAGCTTTTCTTTTTTTTTCGAGCTGTAGAGACTGAACAACCGGCCGGCCGTGTCTGTGGCTGTGTTGTGGCTGTGATTGTTTTGTTTGTGGCTGTGGCTGTCGTTGGAGAATATTGTAGTATTCTCTTGTTTGAAAATTATTCCACCAAATAATTAAAGACATGATAAACGTGCATTTCCCACTTAAAATATTCCGCCCTATACCGCTGAAAAGCCACGATTCTATGATAATGTGTGAACTTATTAACGGCATTATTATGCCACACGCTGCGGAAAAGTAATTTAGACGTTATATCCGACGCATGCAAATTCTCCGGGAAGTTATAGAATTAAAGAGAATCGAGGGGAATAGGAGAAAAAGTTTGAGTGCGAGTTATTGTATTCGAACAAAAACTAAGGGACCTACCACATCTCATATATCAAGTAATGTTTTTACTCGTATCTTATTTCAGAGTGGGAATCATTTGCGATCAGTGGAGACAACCCTAAGAAATACAGCTACAGTAGGTACTTTCTAATTTATTTTTTCTTCTGCCAACAGCAATCCAACAGGAACCTTATGTAAACAAAAACAAAGCTCATTGTGATTTCGACAGTGATGCTAAATTATAGGTAAAACAGTAATATAATAAGTGTAAAATTGCTATAAATACGTAGTGGTAAGATGAAAAGTTTTGCCCGCGGATTTTGTCAGTGACTTTTTCAGTAAATACCTAACAATTCTATTTTTTTATTCTAACAATACTCGAGTGTTAAATTGAATGACGATTATGCGAGCGGTGGAAGTGTGAAAGCACCGCAAACAAACGCAAACATAAACTACATAAATTAAGCGATCTGTGCGTTAAATAACGAAATAAACCAACAGGTAAGGAAATAACCCAAACGGTCCCTGTGTGCCTATTGTCCTTATTTTGTTCTGTCTCTTGCTGATGTGGAAGTGAAAGTTATGTTTTTCCTAATACCTACCTACTCCGCTATTCTTTCGGATTCATTTCGTTGCGAGATCCAAAAAAGTTAAATTGTTTCTGTAGGGTTTTGTCGAGTTTCATTGTGTCGACGCTTTTCTGGTGATCGCTAGTGTTGACTCTGGCTTTCAGGAGTTGCAGTGGTTTGGAAATAGTGCGACGGCTTGTCTCAAAAAAAGTTCCGAAACTGACCTTCTAACTTATTCAATACAAAAAACGAAAACTTAATGAAAAAAGTTTGTACTCTACATATATAGCTAACTAACTGTAATATTTAAATATTACAGTTTCTTAACACAAAAAACCACTCACCTCCAGAGATTCAAATCGAAAAGTAATAAAATTCAGTTCAATGCACATTCATCTAGGAATCGAAAAAAGCAAATGAATCGAGTGAAAAAGTAAAGAAACAGCTCTAAATGGAGTGCTCGTGACCCGAAGAAAGTCGTTGATTACGGAGAGGGGTGCCAAGAATATTGGTTTTTTGTATTTAAGGTGAATATGTCAGTATTAGTTTAAGTTTTGAGGTTTCACGGATTTCAATACAGCAATTCGTTCTTATTACATTAGCTGAATACTAATTTATTATACAGGGTGTAAACGAACCTTTCACGAAGCCGTCAACCAAGCATTATGTACATCAAACTAAGTACCCCCACGCAAAAATTATTGCTGGGAAAAGACTTTATTTTTTGGGGTGAAAAATCACGATGGCAATAGGCTTGCTCCTAATTAAATTTGTTGATGGCAATAGTCTTGCTCCCAATTACCTAAATCGGTGGATGGCTATAGGCTTGCTCCTAATTAGATTGGTTGATGCCAATTGGCTTGCTGCTAATTACATTTATTGATGGCAATAGGCTTGCACCTAATCACATCAGTTGGTGGCAATAGGCTTGCTCCTAATTACATTGGTTGATGGCAATAGGCTTGCTCCCAATTACATCAAATAATTTGACAGCTGTCAGTAGAAAGCGATTCTCCCTAGGGCTGAAAAGTAGTACTTTCAACCCGCTCCGCAGGCATGTCATGACCTACTTTCAGAGTATGAGTAATGAAAAATATTATGTTTGATAGTATTTTTCCTAGTGCAATACCAGTCTCACACATAAGATTGAACAGATGTCTTCATATTTTTAAGGCACCTTTGTGGAAGAGAATAAAAATGTTTATTTATTGTTTAGTTTCCGAAATAAATTCTCAAAATGATGGTATAAACCACTTCAAAATACGTAGGAAAATTTTGAGGAACTACAGGGCCACAATTACAGACAAGAAAGCGACTTTATACTGTAATATAATGGTATACAATAGAAGATACATTGGCAAGATCATGCCATTATCCCTTATACCTTGTGTTTTTGAGTACTACTTATCTTTTTGAAGGACATTCCGGTATAGTCAAGATGCTTTCGAGGGATACTTATCTTTAGGTAACAAAAGAAAGTTGGTAAGTGGGCATTATTGTCAATGTTATTCGGAAGTATTATATTTAACCTAAATAATAGTTTGTTCATAATAAGGACGCGGAAGTCGGAGAACTTTGAGTTGAAGTGGTACTCCATGTACTGTTTATTCTATTTTCTCGTTCATGTAGGTCCTAATGTAGGTAGGCTCATTCACCGAGTCAAATATTTATGCTGTCTTGACTTTTTTTCAAGAATACCACATATCTCACATCACAATTGACATAACTTACCCTTAACTCACTTCACATCTCATAATATCTAGCTTCATTTTCTTCTCAACACAGTCCGAGAATAGCAAAACTTAAAACTGTCATGAAATGATTCTCACAAAAATAACAAACAAAGTGGTATTTCAGTTTTAAACTTATTAATTTACACCAAAAATAGACTACTCAAAATAAGTAAGTGAGAAAATGCTACAACTTTGCATTTATAAAACAACAGAAACAAAGAAATACGTTAATTTTCTGTCCCTCGGTGACCACGGATCGCGATAATACTTAGATATAAACCACCCTACAGAGATATAATTCCCCTAAAGGAACAAACTAATATGCCATAAAAATATTATCTCTCCAAAAATCGCTTCCATTGCGCGAGAAATATCATAAAACCCAATAAAACTAGATGTTTACTTTCAACAGTGAATCTGACAAAGATATTTGTTATTTATATAAGTTGCGATCCATCTTTCAAATCATAATTGAAATCTAAACCACACAGTAATTGTATCTGCTAGGATTGTGAAAGTTGGCGAAAAGTTTTCGTTGAAATTGTGAAGCATTTTCCTCGATAAATGTTGGGTCGATGTGCTGAGTTGATAGTCGTCTGATGATGTATTGGTTCCGTTCGTGTTTCGTATCTTAAGAGTTGATCGGATTACGTACGATGCATCGGGTATGTGTGTGTGTTTATGTATTTGATTATTATTGTGCAATTTTGATTGTGTTGCAGTTTTGTGTTTGACGATATCTAACGTAGTGTGTTCAAGGCTCAAGTTTACGTTGTTTGTACAGTGTGTCGTAGTTTGTACTGTAACTGGAAATATTTGTTTAGCTGGGTAACCATAATCAGCCTATTATGAATAATTATGGTCCTACTGCTAGGACACAGGTCTATATGAGAATGAATGTGCTATAATCTACCATCCAGGCCCACTGATTCCTTGTTTTCCTTCAGCGTTTTAGAGAGCAGTGGTGATGATATAAATTACATGAAGTAATACGTCTGCCTGCTGGATTCGAACTCACGACTAGTGCTCGTAAGTCGAGGCCACCACCACTGCACTCTATTATTCAGATATTATATTCTATTACCATTATTGATAACAATCATTATTTATTCCAGATTCAATCATAAATACGCTGAAAGCGCTTTACGTAACCAACCCCTTAACTCTATAAAAAAGTTGGAGGAGTTAAACCAAATTTCTAATAACCAAAAGCACCTCTATAATTTTAAACCCTACCATTAGCAGAATGAAGCCTCTTGACGCAAACGAGTTCAGTTCTACGTTAGATGACGTTCAATATGCCCCAGAATTACAATTGCAAATGATGTCACCTATTCGCAGTAGCGCCTGTGTAAATCTGGGCTGCAGAACGAAGTGAACCCTTTTCCCACTCGCACTCATAAATCTAGTATCAGTTTATAGGACAAACGTCACGCCTGCGACCTAGTGAGATAGGCAGTACTGTACACCCACGTTTAGCTGATTGTGTGCCTTCTGTACACTCGTCCCTGTTATTTCTCAGCATAATTACAACCCCTTGGATAGAAAACAGGGATGTTCTATTTCGACATAAAGCGATGATAAATTAATGAACACAAGGAAGTGGTCCTTGTGTTCATTAATTTATCATCGCTCATGTTTCCTTGTGAGGAAAAACTAAGGGAATGGAGTGCCAATCATATTACAGAACTAATTAATGTGTGCATGCAAGTATTCTGTATTCATGTTCGTGATTAGAAATAGCTATACTTTGACAGTAATGGTGATATCTGCAATGTAATTAGACAATGTTTTTCATTAAGGGGATCTCTCAAAAATTGAAGGAATATATCGTGAGAAAAGTGGCATGACCTAGAAGCATAAATTCGAAGACATATGACATTCGTCAACATGCGTGGTGTAAGACGACCCACTCCCATTCAGTGACGAGGTTGTATCTCTATTGGGAACTTCATACAACATCACCATCACATATCTAGTAATCTCCGAAGAGTTAGGCAGAGGTTTACATTATAAGTACCTACACCCAAATCTCGCCAGTTATGTTTTGTTTAATTCCCATGGGCGAGCCTATTGCCATCCACCATGACTGCTATTAAGAAATTCCTGAAGAAAAAACCACATAAAACTTAACCCGGGAATCGAACCCAGGTCCTCATGTTCATCAGTCACACTTGCGACAAGATTACAATACCAACAAGTTAGTCCAGTAGGAACTTTATTGGCTACTAAAATAAATTTTATAATGCTTATAAAATTGAATAATAGTGAATTATTACCTTCTGTTTGCCTACAATCAAACTTTATCAAAGGTCCTGAAATGGCGGAACAGTTGGTACTGAAACTGCCAGAACTATCAAACTCAGAGCCATGTGTGCTTAGAGCAAATATGCAGACGCCAGATTGTTCGTGCACTATGAACTTTAACGTAACTGTACATACAATGCAGTTATAGTTCGCATATTAATCCTACTTAATAATTATTATAAACGTGGTACATAGACTGATAGTTTATTACCTGGATTAACACATACTAGGATAGTTTTTATCCCGAATTTATCTTCCCGTGGGATAATTTTCGAGTCGTAGCGGGCGTAGCCGCTGGCAACACCTAGTGCTATTATATTATTATCGTCATCTTCATTCTTCTGCCCTTATTCTAATTTATTTGGCTATTATATTATTATAAACTGCGAAAATAACTCTCTATACCTATCTGAGATGCTGGGCATAATGTGGAAGTGTGGGTGTGCATGTGTGGAGTGTAAATTATTATTAGTTTAAAACTGAAGTACTACATTGTTTGTTATTTTTGTGAAAATTATTCAATGACAGTTTTAAGTTTTACTATTCTCGGACCGTGTTGAGAAGAATATGAAGCTAGAAAATAAAATTATTTAACTTAAGCTAGTTTCACTCTGCTTATTATAATAAACAATTTTGCCTGTCCCAGCTTTGCTCAAATGAAACCGTCTAAGTCGGAACCTCGAAATAAATTCGAGAACTTTCTGAGGAAATTCACGTAGAACTAGCATCCTATTCAGCGCACACCGTTAGCTCACATCCTCACACAATTCTAGTCTAAAATGCAAATGCTCGTACCTGAGAGCCTAGGAGGACTCATATATTTATATACGGGAGCTTTTACAGTTTCCTTTACTAGTACTCCCGGGACGGTAAGTAGACAAATACCTACAGAAAAGAAAACAAAATAACAACAAGTATTTACAAGGCAGATGTGAGTGGGAAAAGACAGACTTATTGGTGATGTTCTTCAGAAATGACAGGTGTGTAGTGCTCGCTACCGGTGTGCGTGTAGATGTATGAACGTGGACGCGGCAAAAGAAGTATCTAAGGATAGTAGCAGTTGACGTCCTGCCTGTGGTTTCTGCCTACCCTAATGGAACAAAGGGTTTTTTGACTGTATGTATGGCTGTATGTATCTACAGAAAGTTGGCTCTGTTATACACAACTGGAGAAAACGCACGCGTAATCTATATATATAAAAGAAAGTCGTGTTAGTTACTCCATTTATAACTCAAGAACGGCTGGACGGATTTAGCTGAAAATTGGTAGGGAGGTAGCTCAGAACCAGGAGAAGGACATAGGATACTTTTTTTTTTGTTAGGGTAGTAGGTAGGTAGGGTAGTAGGTAGGTAGGGTAGTAGGTAGGTAGGGTAGTAGGTAGGTAGGGTAGTAGGTAGGTAGGGTAGTAGGTAGGGTAGTAGGTAGGGTAGTAGGTAGGGTAGTAGGTAGGGTAGTAGGTAGGGTAGTAGGTAGGGTAGTAGGTAGGGTAGTAGGTAGGGTAGTAGGTAGGGTAGTAGGTAGGGCAGTAGGTAGGTTAGCAGGTAGGGTAGCAGGTAGGGTAGCAGGTAGGGTAGCAGGTAGGGTAGCAGGTAGGGTAGCAGGTAGGGTAGCAGGTAGGGTAGCAGGTAGGGTAGCAGGTAGGGTAGTAGGTAGGGTAGTAGGTAGGGTAGTTGGTAGGGTAGTAGGTAGGGTAGTAGGTAGGGTAGTAGGTAGGGTAGTAGGTAGGGTAGTAGGTAGGGTAGTAGGTAGGGTAGTAGGTAGGGTAGTAGGTAGGGTAGTAGGTAGGGTAGTAGGTAGGGTAGTAGGTAGGGTAGTAGGTAGGGTAGTAGGTAGGGTAGTAGATAGGTAGGTAGGAAAAACGCATTGCAACGCATGCGCGGGTTCAGCTAGTACATAGATACGCGTTACGTACAGCGAATGCAAGTGCACTCACGACTGTCATTTGTTTGATATTGCCGCCCGTACGTGACGTGCACGTCTACATCAACATAATGTCACGACTGCTTTTTCCGAAGGGATAGGCAGGCATCTAATAGTAGTACCTACACCTACATTTTGCAAGTAATGTTTAAGTCACATGTTGTTGTTGTTGTTGGTTGTTGTATGTTGTTGTGTTGTTGTTGTTGTTCATGTTGTTGTTGTTGTTGTTGTAGCTTATTACCATTAACTGGATCACAGATCCAGTTTACATGGTTGCTTCTGAGAAATTTCAGATATAAACCCAATAACCTTTTACCCGACCTAGGAATCAAATTCAGGACCTCATATAAGAAGATCTTAGAACTGCTCAGAGTTGTATCTTGTGTGTGCCATAACGTATGTGTCCGTTTCGCTCGTTGTGCAAAGCCGAGCAGTACGATTCTGTACCTTTATTTTTTATTGGGTAATTATAATTATTTAGAGCGGGAGGGTTTAATTATAATTAAACCCTCCCGCTCTTCTACAGACAAAAAACCACCCATGTTCTTTCTTAGCCCTTTGTGTCGAGGCCTCGGTATCTCTTTCAAACAACCCACAGCCCCGACGGGAGCACGATTCTGTACCATAAAGTAAGATAAATCTAGCATAAATGTATCCGTGTCCATGCATGTATAGTTTCCTATAGTACTGTTAGATTCAGTCGCTTGGAGCAGTGCCAGTAAACTAGGATTAATGGAATCTTTTAGATGGGTAGTCGAAGAGTTGTGGCTGAATTTGCATTGAATTGATTTGAGTGTTTTACGGACTGTGCTTGAGTGTCGCTTGTAAATGATGATGTTGTGTTTTGGTAGTAAGTGCTATGGTGACACGTAAATATTATATTTTGTTTTTTTTTATATGGGCTTACTCTTGACTTCAATCTTGCCCTAAGGGCAGAGATGAGGTCGACGATGGAACGAGTTTACCCAGAAGAAGCCTATTTACTCGCGACTTAAATAGATTGGGGTTATATGAACTCGGGAAAACCGACGCAGGCAGGGTGTTCCACTTGGCTGTACGAATAATGAAAGACTTAGCAAAACGCTTCGTACGAATGTGTGGAACATCGATAAGGTATGGGTGATAACCCGCAGTACGCCTAGTCTCTCGATGGAAGAAGGGCGATGGTGGAATAAGCTCGTGGAGCTCTTGCGCACACTCTATACACATATATATATACTTGATTTCTAGTATAATATGGCCTTTCTTTTTTATTTTGGAGTGTGGGAAATCATCAAATGACTCCTCCCGCACTGGGCGGAGCGGTAGGCGGTGTCAGGCTTCTACTGACTAAAAACCACACATTTTCCTTCTTGCTTAGTCTGAGGCCGAGGTATCTCTTTCGAATGACCCGCAACCCGGACAGGCGTCGGCCCTTCCAATGCCCCTGCAATGTAGCTGACATCTCTTTGAGGCGTCATAGGATGGACGGACGGTGAGCTGGCTCATTACTCACCGTCCACAGTATAATGGTTTCATGGTACAGTGCAATGAGAGATCAGCATAAACTGGTATTGAACAACTTGATTGTTCGTCGTGTGTACAGATAGATACAAATTGGGACGAGGTAAGGGCCTGGCCCTGCAGAAAGACGATATAGGGTAAAAAAAGTAGTTAAAAAACTAAAAAACCCGACTGAAAAAATGGAAAAGCAAAAAACAAGCACATTTTAAATTAAACAAAACTTGGAAGCAGGCGGGGTCCATTCTATTTTCATTTCATTTCGTAATTTAATATTCAAATGAACCCCGCCTGCTTCCAAGTTTTGTTTAATTTAAAATGTGCTTGTTTTTTGCTTTTCCGTTTTTTCAGTCGGGTTTTTTTAGTTTTTTAACTACTTTTTTTATTTCCAACTTTTTAGGTCTTTTGTGTTTGTTCTTTCGTTGGTCGCCTAAAATTCTTCGCAGATGATTTAACTTTTGTGCTTGTTTATAGGATTTGTCACTTTGAATTTCTTTTGATCATATAAGTGTTCCATATTTTTGTAATCTCCTTTTAAAACCCTTTATTTTGATACCCTACTCGATGGTATAGTAATTTTTTTTTTGATCTCCGCTATTTCGCCCCCAAGATCCGCAATTTTGCTTTGTTTTTTAATTTTAATTCATCCTATAACACTCGCGCCATTGAGACGAATCTAACGACGTATATTTTATTCAAATCCCTTCATCCGTTTAGGAGTTATGAGGGAACAAAGAAACGGACATACATACATACACATCAAACACATAACCCTCCTTTTGGGCTTCGCCGCAGTCGGGTAAAAAATAACGAAATATCTTTTTAACAAAATTAAAATTACACCGCTTTCATTAAAATACCAACTCAAATGTGAGCACTTAACGCTACTCAACTAAATAACGTTCCGAAATCCAATTACCAGTATTAAAATTCAAGCTAACAAGATAATTAAACCGCAGTACGTTACAGCTATAAAAATAAAGGTTAAATTCGCTTATAGCACGGATAAAATAACCAGTAACTTCAGCTTCAGTTAGTGCCATTCATTGATTTAGCCATTTAGCCACTGTATGTTTAGCCATTCGAGAGGAAATTACTAACTAGGTTAATGTGAGCTTTTCAGTGCATCGTGGAGTAAATTAACTAGTTAACTTTAAATTTAATCAAAAGTAGGAATTATTTTACACTGTTGTTGCTACTGATTGTTCAAAAGTTGGTTAATTAACCTAACCGGATATTAGTGTTAACTAAACCAGTATAATCTGGACTCGGTTTCTATTAAAAATCTTTATTAAACAGGGCCAGCTTAAGGGCAAAGGGTCAAAGTGTGTCTGTACTTTCGCAGGCAGCTTGGGGTTGTCGAAATCAAATTGCGGACACTTTGTGGAATATTCGATTGTGAAATTAAGAGTCATAATTGAAATTTAACAACTTATAATCTATTACATAAAATCACGCCTATAATCCCCGAAGGTTTAGGAGGTATACCTAATAAGTAAGTACCTACACACATTTTGCCAGTCATGTTTAAGTACCATATAATAGGGGGAGAGCCTATTGCCATCAATCGGACACAAATTCAGACTCCGTAGCTGCTACTGAGAAATTCTTGATGGAAAAACCTAACAACTTTTTGCCTAAACCTCATGCTCAGCAATTGCGCTTGCGACCTCTAGACTAACGAGGCAATCAAAATGCTTATTAAAAAAACCTCCTCCTTTTGGGAAGTCGGTTACAAAATAAAGAAACAAGTTCATGTTCATTAACCGACTTCCCAAAAGGAGGAGGTTCTCAATTCGATTGGTATGTTTTTTTTCTATGTATGTACACCGATTACGCCGAGATTTATGAACCGATTTACGTGATTCTTTTTTAGTTTGATGCGGAATAGTCCTTCATTAGTCATTTTGTCCTATAAAAATTTAACTTAGTTTGGCCCAGTACATTTATGCCCAGTATTTTATGTACATTTTTTTTAAATTTATGAACATTTTTCGCAAGTGTTGTCGCGAATAACTTCGTCGTTTATGAACCAATTTTTTATAACCATACTACATCCCCCACCGGTTACCAAGATTCCCCAAAGCATTACTACTTTTATCTACCCAAATATCATAAACCCTCTATAATGCGTTCAAAAACCATAGGCAATGACCAGCATTACCAACCAACAGAAATTAACAGAACTGTAATGAGCTCATAACCTACTGAAAACAGTAGGTTATGAGTTTAAATTTGGAACAGGTGTCAAATTCAAGTGAGTGTGCTATTCTAGTATCTACATTAAAACAGATACCTATCGATACGAAACCCCAATTCAGTATGATTTTAATTATAAATCGCACGAAATTTTGATCTCGAGTGACACAAGAATAGTGACTTTGTTCGTTTGCTTAAGATTTAAAAAAAATTACAAATATCCGAAACGCCGCCATCTCGAGCTGTCATTTGTTCGTTAGCTTTTGAAAAATTTTCTGATAAGTTCTTTATTTCTGTCGAAAATGAGTGATAGTGACTCAGAAATTGATATGAACACTCCGCCAGATATCGTAAATGCAGCGACGAATGCAACTAATAACCTGTTTGTTTTTTATTGCATTACACTGGTAACAATGCTGGTCATTTCCCTATGGTTCCTGAACCCATCATAGAGCCCTTATGATATTTGGGTAGATAAAGTAGTGTATGCAACTATACATAATTAGGCATTACAACACTCGTGTGATGCTATTAAGAAACTCGCCTTCGGCTCGTTTCTTAAACCCACACTTGTGTTGTAATGCCCTTCATTATGCACAGTCGCATAAACTACTATTGTCGACCAATCTAATAACACGATATAGAAAAGTGATAAAACCATGTATCACTTTTCCACTCACATGTACATGGTATGAACTTCACGCAGTGTACAGTCGCGTCCAGTGTGTCTAAGCACCCGCTGAGATCGACTCATCGGCGCCTAGAACAGGGATTTTCTACGCCCATACAGAGGGGTCGACGCCCTCTACCCTTAAATAAATAACATAATATAATGTTAACATTGAAAAGTGATTGTGTACCGATAACGTGATTTGTTCTGCTCTGTTTCATTTTTTGGGGTTGAATTAGTACGATATTGGGTATCTTGTATCTTATACTTGGAAAAATAAGTTTTGAGAAACGAAAATGTAATGTGTTTATTTATTTGAAAATAACTTGATATTTTTTAGATCTAATAAGATTTTAATGTTTATTGATGGACGACTACTTGTGAACCTTAATACTCAAGGTATAAGGGTGAAAAGTGGTCGATCATCAGCGAACGTGATAGTGCCTTAATTTCAATAGCCCATTACGCTCTTTTACGAACGCTTTCATCAAGTCTTTTATTTTTTAGGTGCTTCCATCAATCTTAAATTTCTCATTAAGTTTACGAACAAGTAATATAATTCTGTTTCGTTTTCCGATTGATCGGACTATAAGAATTTGTAATTCCGCTTTGTCCGATGAATCGAAACAAAAGTGAAAAAAATATTCAAGACGTCCGATAGATCGGACTAAATAGTCGGACCATGTGTTCACAGCGGAACTTTCTAGTTTCAGTCAGTGTCCGTTTCGTGGAATGACCAACAAATGCACAATCCTATTGATCGTAAAATAATATGATGATTATGTTTCCCTATTGATCGTATCACCTGGCGTTCTTGTAGACCAAGGAAAATTATAAGCACTAACATTTACTAACAAAACTATAAAAGATTTTTTTGTAAATTAACTAACTCAAACAAGAATACTAACACTAGAAATAAGAATGTGTGTTTTATAAAAGTACTTAAAATAGAAAGAAAGTTATACATATAAATAGATAATAGATTATTAGTTATATGATACATAATAAGTTCTCTTTTATGTGAAGTTACTGTAAAATTGTTCGATAGGAAATAAACACGAAGACTTAATATCTCCGCCTGGGGACAGATCCTTGAACACTTGAGCTTAGAACGAACGCGTAGAAGTACAGTAGATGCGACGATTTTGTAATTGATAATAATGTAATTGTTTCATTCCTATGGGAGATTCTAAATAATAATGGTTTTCGCAAAAAATATATAATCAAAATGCTATTAAAATATAGGTACTTTCAATTCGGAAATCATTCGTAAATACAAACGATTTCCAAGTATTTTTCGAGACCTCAGAACATGAGAAAATTAAAGGAAAAATACTATAGCAAAATGTGTGATACATCATTAAAATTTTTCATTAATCTTTTTCTCTACATTGCTTGCCACACAATAAGACATCATCATCATATCAGCCCGGAATCACCCACTGCTGGGTATAGGCCTCCCCTTTTTTTCGCCACGTGTCCCGATCCTGTGCGTCTCTCATCCAGGTGTTTCCCGCGACCTTAACGATGTCGTCAACCCAACGAGCTTTAGGACGGCCCTGGTTTCTATGGCCTAACCTTGGCCACCACTCAGTCAATGCCTTGCTCCATCGGCTATCTCCGCGTCTAGCAAGATGTCCTGCCCAGGTCCACTTGAGGCGCACCGCCCGGTCCCCGACATCGTAGACATTCGTCCGACGGCGGATTTCGGTGTTACGCACTCGATCCAATAGGGTTATGCCGAGCATGGCTCGCTCCATGGCCCTTTGTGCCACTCGTACTCGGTGGACAGTCTCCTTTGTGAGCGTCCATGTCTCGGCACTGTAGGTAATCGTAGGTAGGACACACTGGTTAAAAAGGCGGGTTTTTAGGCACTGAGGGATCTTTTTGGACCGAAATATATGTTCCAGTTTACCAAAGGCCGCCCATCCGAGTTGTACTCTCCTAGAAATCTCCTTGTTGGAATGCTCCTTGTCGAAAGACAGAACATGTCCAAGATAAACATAATGATCAACCATTTCCAGACGCTCGTTTCCAACCGTAACAGCTGAGACAGAGTCGTCCAGAGTGCCTGACATCACCTTCGTCTTGGACATGTTCATTCTTAAGCCAACTTGTAGGGAAGCATCAAAGAGTTGTCTTAGCATGCATTGGAGGTCTTGCAAGGACTCGGCAAACAATACGAGGTCATCCGCAAACCGAAGGTGCGACAAGTAGACACCGTTTATCTTTACACCACTTTGGTCCCATTTCAGTGTTTTTATCACGTCTTCCAGGGCAGCAGTGAAAAGTTTAGGCGAAATGGTATCTCCTTGTCGCACTCCCCTTTTGATTGAGACTGGTGCGGTGAGTTCATGTAACCTGACCTGCATTGTTGCCGCATCGTACAGCTGTTTGAGTACGTCAACATACCGAGTGTCGATCTGGCAGCGATGGAGAGAGTTAAACACGGCCCAGTGTTCGACACTGTCGAATGCCTTCTCATAATCGACGAAAGCTAAACACAAAGGCCGGTTGTATTCTGCACTCTTTTCCATCATCTGCTTTACGGTATGGATGTGGTCAATCGTGGAGAAACCACTTCGGAAACCGGCTTGTTCCACGGGCTGGCAGTCGTCCAGTTGGCGGATGAGACGATTGCAAATGGTTTTGGCAAACAGTTTATAGATTTGAGAAAGGAGAGATATAGGACGGTAGTTGCCAAGGTTTGAATGGTCTCCTTTCTTATGGAGTAAAGCGACTGTCGCCTTTTTCCAGGCATCTGGTGACGTGGCACTGAGGAGGACACCATTAAAAAGCTTTACGAGAACCCGCAGCACGGGTTGACCACCAGCACGCAGTAATTCAACCGTGATACCGTCCTCACCAGGTGTCTTGTCACTCTGCATTTGAGACAGCGCCTTTTCCACCTCGCAGGGCAAGATATTCGGCAGACTTTCAGAGCCTCGGTGATCTTTGGGTGGAGCTCTTGAGTCATTACCTGGTGACGACGGTTCCGCAGATTTTGAAGCATAGAGCTCTTCGTAAAACCTCTCCACAATGTTTAATAATTGCTTACGATCTGTGACAATCCGACCATCTTCAGATCTTAGTTTAATAATTTGTTGTAAACTTGTATTTATTTTCTTTCTTTTTTTAAATTTAAATAAAATAAATTCTTTAATTAATTCTGTGAAAGTAACTGAGCTAAGTTGTAACAAAATACAGAAATAGTAATTATAAATTAAAAGTTAGTACTTACATAATATATAGGTATATACAACGACCACCTAAGCGTCCCAGTACCCCTCCTTTTCTTTCTAAAAACTTTTGGTCCTCTATGTTGTTCTATTGTATTTTTAATAATAAGTGAGTTATGTTTGCGAGTGTCTCTTTTAACGGATTTACTAATTTGTCGATTGATTTCTTCTATATCTCTTTGATTTTGTATTGTGTGTTGTTGCATGGATCTTCTATGTTCAATAAGAGTTAAGGTTGCAGGTGTAAGTTTATTTTCCTTTTTGCGCACTTTTCCAAGGTGTTTTTGGGTTGTTTCCGTTATGGCCTTGCATAACAATTCGTTGAGCTGATTGGCGTCTAGGTTCGATTCCTCCAGTCCCTGGAATCGGTTAGACAATTCCAAAGTATAATGTTCTTGGAGTGAGAGTATTTCCTGTTTCTCGTACTTAGGATTCGATCTCCGTATCATCTTTGCTCGTTCCTTCTTTAGATCGAACCTATATTCCGCTCTGACTAGACGATGATCGCTTCCGGTCTTAAAGCGGGTGAGGACAGAGACATCTTTGACAACATGTTTGTGTGAGCTTAGTATGTAGTCTACCTCGTTTTTGGTCTTTCCGTCTGGGCTCGCCCAAGTCCATTTTCTCGAGAGTCGCTTTTTAAAGAATGAATTCATAGCGTACATGTTCTTTTGCTCGAGAAAATTTACTAGGGTTTGCCCTCTTTTGTTACGCAAACCAAGGCCAAACTTACCCACAGAACTTTCGTTCGTAAGCGGCTGGCCAACTCGTGCGTTAAAATCTCCCATAATGGTGTAAAAATGCGATGGTGTATCGGCAAGGGCCTTTTCGATATCTTCATAGACAGTCGCCACCTCTTCATCCGGGTGTTGAGAAGTGGGGGCGTAGACTTGAACGATTTTAAGAGAGTATCGATCATTCAGTTTCAAAATAACAAAACAAACTCTTGGTGAGATGCTCTTGATATTTTGAACTGATGAGGCTATCATTTTATTAATTAGGAATTCTACGCCACCGTATGAAGAATCTTCGTGACCTCTAAAGAAGAAAAGGTGACCTGACTGCAGTTTTAAGAGCTCTTCACCTTTTCGGCGTACTTCAGATAGGCCTATGAGATCCCACTTGATAGAGTCGGTCTCAACCTGAAATTCCAATAAACGTTCGTCCGTTCGTAGCGTCCTGGCGTTGTAACACGCCAGGGTCAGGGTCATCGGGGTGTGACAGCTGGGCGACATCCAGAGATTCTTAGCACCCTCTGCCCCGCCGTTACCAGAGCCGCTGTCGGAACTTGGAATAGCGGGGCTGCTGGGAACTGAGGGCCGGGGCTTTTTGGCAGTGTTCATATTTACAAGGAGGTGTTTAGCCTTAAAACGCCACGCTGGCCAGTGCGTCTTGGCGAGTTTTCGTCATATCCTCGTTCGTCTGTCAGCAGGGGTACCACGTGCAGGTGAGGTTTGACTTGGGTAGCTAGATGTTATGCTACCCCATTTCCCCCCTAGGATATTTAAGGATCTATTATTTCTGCCTACCCCGATGGGAAAAAGACGCGAGTTTATGCAAATAAAAGTAATTATCATAACCATTGCCGTTACACACGCAATTAGGCTTTACAACTCATATTACACAATAATTGCTTTTGTTCTTTCTTGGTGCCGAGTCGTAATCTAATAACGGTATAATTATAACACTTAGCAGCTTTAAATTATAATCTACTAGCGACCCGCCCTCGCTTCGCACGGGTGGAATGTGCTACATATAAAGCATCCTCTTGAATCACTCTATCTATTGAAAACAACCGCATCAAAATCCGTTGCGTAGTTTTAAAGATTTAAGCATACATAGGGACAGACAGCGCAAAGCGGTCTCCACTGTCAATTGACGGCACGGTTGGCGCAGTGGCTAAGCGATTGGACTGCTGCGCTGTGTGTCGCAGGTTAGGATCCCCGCACGGAACAAATATTTGTATGGCCTACAGATAGTTGTTTCGGATCTGGGTATTTGTGTATGTCACTTTATATGTTTGTGAACGCACCCACGATACAGGAGAAATTCCAAGTGGGGGGCAAAGTTTAAAAAAAAAACATTGTATATTCCTTTTAGTGTCAAAGTATTGTTTGAAGGCATGTTATGTTTTAGATACAATGGGGTTGACGTATCTTTGTGGATAAAAACCCCCAAATAATGAATAATAATGACAGATGTTAGGGAAATGCTAAGCAGAATATGCTGATGACAAGAAAGCAGGATAAGGAAATAACCAAAACCATTATCCCATAAGTAATTTCTTTTTATGAACTGCTTTCCTTTTCATAATAATAATATACAAATAAACAATTTATGTACAGGAAAACCTTTATATTTCTTTGAGTCCTTAAAAACTGGGGCAGGGTAGGCTTCCCGGTCCGTATTTCTCATTTATTTATAAACAGAACTGAGGATCCCTTGATCTAATATTGGAATACTTGTGTTTTGTGCCCATTATCACATCCTTGTACTACAAAGCTTAATATTAAAATAAAATCAGGTATTTTGTTCAGGGAAAAAGTCCTAAAAAATAGGTCCACCCGTGGCTGTAAAGAGGCAGCTGATGGTGATAATGATCTTGTCGTTGGTGATGATTTATTTGAGTAACGACTTACTTCACTTTCTGTTGGATTCGGTATCTGAAATGAAGTCTGATTTATCTGTCATAATATCACGGTACTCCGTGGCTGATACTAAAAAAAATCCTGTTGGAAAAACCCAATAACACTTGGCCTGACCTGGGAATCGAACCAAGGACATGGCCATCAGTCAAACTTGTGACCACTAGGTCAACGAGGCAGTCAAAAATCATGTATCGTCCCTTAAATAAAATAAGTGATCGTAACAGAATATCACTATTACAATAAATAATAATTACACAAGTGTTACAACTTTGTTGACTAACAACACTGACTTCATCAAGGCTTCTATAAATGCGAGGTAATCATGTTTGTTTACACAAACAAATTGAGTCGTACACCTTCAGGGTGTTAATTTTCATCACCCGCCTTGATCGCCTTTTGCCCTTTGTTATTAAGGGTATTACGAACCTTGTTATTATTACCCTTATCGCAGCACGTAAATAGGTATTATGGTGCTACTGTTTAGGGTATAATAATATGGGGAATTTTAAGGGTAGGTTTTGATAGAATTTGAGCAGAAATAATAGTGTTATTGATGGTTCGGTTATGTTTGTGTCAAGTCAAGACGATAAAATGTATGCGACTCAACTTGTGTAGGTCCCTACCAGTTGTGCTTACTACAGTGTACAATTATTGGCGGTTTATTCATTTCACTGTTGAAAGTAATGAGTGCTTTAAAAATATTCACAACCTTATGGGCCTATGCCTTATTTATTAAGTTTTATATTTACTTTATGCATTATGTTACTTTCTAAGGTATGTATGTGCCAATGCAGCCTGAAATAAATGATTCTGTTATGTGAAACGTTTTCTTTTTTTAATGTAATTTGTATGGTGTACATAATGGTTTTCCCGAGTTCATATAACCCCAATCTATTTAAGTCGCGAGTAAATAGGCTTCTTCTGGGTAAGCTCGTTCCATCGTCGACCTCATCTCTGCCCTTAGGGCAAGATTGAGGTCAAGAGTAAGCCCATATTAAAAAAAAAAATATGAGAATGTTCTATTCTATTATTTTCTAGTCATATCGTTTCCTTCTTCTTTATTTGCGGAACTTTATGAGACATAACTTAACTTTAATCAGCGCCTCATTTATCAGACAAGAGGACGTCAGTTTCCCGTCGGGGCTGCGGGTTGTTTGAAAGAGATACCGTGGTCTCGACATAAAGGGCTAAAAAGGAACATGGGTGTTTTTAGTCAGTAGAAGTCTGACACTCCCCACAGGAGTCATTTGATGATGTCCCACCAGTCAAAAAAACAGAACGTCAGTTTACTCTCAAATAGAGAATGGCATATTATTAAATAACAGCGCAGTAATATCTGTGAAACATGGTACATATGAATGCAGTCAGTTAATTTGACGATGTTATGAACAAAAGCCGGAATTTCATTTTGCGAAACCCGACGTGCCATGTCGCAAATCGTTGCAATTCCAAATGATATTTATATTGTGCAGAAATATTTGAAATTGAGTTCTTTTTTAGAAACAACAACCATATTTTGTGAGATAGGTATATTGGTTTTGTTAGTATTTCAGATATGGGTATTTTACATTTTTCAGCAATAAATAACGGTATCGATCTATGGTTCTTAAATTGTTTATACAAAGGAAGAAAGAAAAAATATTTATTTTTGAAGTGAAAGTTTCTTTAGCGGCGCTGAGCACTTTTTTTTGTATGGGTAAAAACTTTCAAACTCGCGTCAGGGTCACGTGATGCTGATCGAAAAAGCGTAAGATTTTTCGATCAGCATCACGTGACCCTGACGCGAGTTTGAAAGTTAATATTGAAGTTTTCACTTCTGCCGGCACTCCCGGAGTGCTACCTTTTTTTCGCAGACACATGACGAGCATACAATGAGACAATAAAAAAGCAATAGACACAAACCGAAACATATAAATAACATTATAAAAGTTGATGTGGCACTCGGAGACTGCCGCGGTAAAGCTATTGCATAGCATTTTTTATCAACTTATGAATTATATTTATTTATTTATTTTATTTATGCAGTATTTTTTTCCTTTATTTTTTATAGCTCTTTATGCTTTTCTTCTCTAAAAAAAGAAAATATCTAGGTATAAATAATTAGGTATTATTAGTGCAATTACACACCAAAATAATTATTCATTCAAAAAATTTGAACAAAAATAACGATATTAAGAGTTTGATCTTCGAATTTCGCGCGATGTACATTATATAAATCAAAACTAACCTTCACAGACTAGGCTAGTAAGAAACTCTATGACAGAAAATTTAAAAGAAAAAGTATTGACAGCCTGACGTAACATTGAAAAATATGAAAATTATTTATTTTATTTTAGATATTTTCTAAGAAAACGAATCGTTTTAGACCGATTCGCAGAATAGTAATGCAAAAACCAATAAAACTTATGATATGCGTACTAATAATAAAATGAATGTATATAGAGTACTCACTCATTATCTCTCACTATTTTTTCGTGACTTTCTTCATTAATAAATGCACTTTGTTTATTCATATTTAAAACACTTTGTACACAAATAACACTTTGTACACAAATTATACGAGTAAGAATATTTTAGAAGGAGAAAGCAGAGAGACAAAACAGAAAAACTTTATACCTTTACACGTGAGGTTATAAATTATTTAATTTGACAACCTCAGTTGACAACCTTGTTATTTTCCGTAACCATAGCAACCTGGTTGAATAGGTACTGAATCTTGAATATTTTCGTTAGGAAATTTCTGGATTCGCTCTCCACTCTCAAGGCCCGCGATAGAAGCTATGCAATAGCTTAATAATAATATAGTCTTCCTTACCGATTTCGGAAACGGCGACCCTTTCAAGCTATTATTTCCTTGCCGGCCAGACAGAATTTAGTTTTAAATACCCAGTCACAAGTAAAACACTAGAGTTCAAAATTATAATAGTACAGCTTAGTTACAAAGGAATTGGGAAAGGTTAACGAAAATGAACTGTTCAAATACGAACCTAAATGAAAATTCAATTTTTTTACAACCCTTAATGCTGTACCGAGATTTTTAAAAGATGATACTACTCCTACAATTGGTGAATTTACCTACCTATATTATGAACACAAGTCTTGCGAAAAAAATAAACACCTATTAAATTGCGTCAGTCCGGATTGAGGTCATCTGTGAGCTGTGGTTACATTTAATGGTTTGTAACGTACCTATAGCCATCGTTGCACATGCACACTACTGCAATAAAGGTGTGATTCATAATATTCAGACAGCAATATACACTCCTTTGCAAAAAAAACGGGCACCTTAGGAAATTTACGTTCTAAGGTCGATTTGAGTTAATTCGATGAAATTTAATTGTTTGACGTAGTCTGTATACTTATAATCGTGTAAATTAATACGCGTGAAGTGAACTGTGGCAATTTAAAAAAAAAATCTATGAATTCTTTAAAACCGATGTACACGGCCAAACAATAAGAAGTGGTCGGCAATAAAGACAAGAAGTTTTTTTTACTTTGTTTAATTAAACAAAGTTACAAATGTAATAACCTAATAACGAGTGTGACCTACTCTTGCCAAAATCACAGCTTGAATCCTTCTGGGCATGCTTTCCACGATGTTTTTAATGACGTTTTGAGGAATACGTTCCCACTCTTCTGCAATAACTCTTTTTAGCTCCCTGATGTTTTGTGGAGCATGTTGCACTGATCTTACCCGTCTCTTTAGAACATCCCAGACATGCTCAATTGGATTGAGGTCAGGACTTCGAGCTGGCCAATCTAAACGACGGATCCCAACTTCTTGCATGTACGCTTCCACGTCGCCAGAACGGTGCGGGCGAGCATTGTCGTCCATAAAAATGGAATCTTCCACAAGTGCAGTCAATGCGGGTTGTGCATATGGAATTAGGACTTCCATTATGTACCGGTGTGCATTTAATGTTCCATTTTCTATGAGAACTAACTCCGTACGCCCCGTCGAATTAATTGCTGCCCAAAACATAACGGAGCCTCCGCCATAAGGAGTGATTTCTTCGAAACACACTTCCGCATAGCGTTCCCGTGGTCTTCGTAGCACTCGCCGGCGTCGGTCCTCTCCACACAAAGAGATTCTAGCTTCATCAGAAAACAATACTTTATTCCAGTCCTCCAGAGTCCATGAAGCACAGTTTCGAGCAAACTGAAGTCGAGCAACACGGTGCTCACGGAGTAATTTAGGTCCCCGAGCCGGGCGGTAACTCCTGATATTGGCAGCCAAAAGCCTCCTCCTGACGGTCCACAAGCTAACTTCTACTCCTCTTACTTCTTCAAGGCTCTTCTTCAGGTCCACACTTGACGCCTTACGATTCCGCAAGGCCTGACTCACCAAAAAGCGGTCATCTCTTGGTTCTGTGCGTCGTTTTCTTCCCGAACCGGGTCTTCTTTTGACCGAACCGGTCTCTTGATACCGTTGCCAAGTCCTCTGGACAGTTGAACGACTCACATTTAGCCGCTGAGACACGTAAGTTTGCGGACAACCTTCTTCAAGTAGGGCTATAATTTTACCGGCCCTTATCGCTTTATCACTCACGTCAAAAAGTGGTATTTAATGTAAAAAGAAAGATAAAATTGTTTAATTTGCAGAAAATATCCAAAAAGTTTTAAAATTTTAGTAATCAGTAATAAAATCGTTTCAGCAATTCGCGCCATTAGTAAAGCAATTTTACAATAATCTACAATAATCATTATTTTCCTTTTGTTAATTTCAAAATTTAAATTTGGAGCGTACAGAATCATGCCAGGATTCTTCAAATAACATGCCAATACATCGTCAAATTAATAAAACCTCTTACTTGTCCTTCTTCATTGAAGTAGAGAAAAAAATATGAAGTGCCCGTTTTTTTTGCAAAAGAGTTTATTATATTCTACTAAATACTTACGAATTTTATCTTTAGTATCTTGACTTTTTTTCAATAAATAAGATGTTAAATCTAAGCCGGAAATATGACCTGTACCTACAGCAGACACCTTTCTCCATATAAGATTTAGCATATAAGACCTAGCGCCTGTATTTTCTGATGTCGAGATAAATTATGATATTATTATACGATTATGATTTACAGGCAAACATATAATAATTAAGCAATATTTTCTGTCAGCAGAAAGATTCAAGTGTCAATAGGAGTTAGACACTGAACTTGAAGTAGACTGGCCTATATTGATAACAAGTTGGTTAAAATAAGTTAATCGTCAGTACCGGTGCTTAAAAATGTTTCCCTGTTATGTAAGTAGGTACATCATCTGTGTCGCCTCTTCCGAACTATATTGGGGTGGGCTTACAAACTAACCAATTGCAGCTAAATACCAGTATATTACATGGAGCGACTGCCTATCTGAACTCCACAACCCAGTTAGTACTGAGCTATTAGCGTGAGGTCCTGGGTTCGATTCCCGGGTCGGCCAAAACGTGCTATTGGGTTTTTCATTAGAAATTTCCCAGTAGTAGCCTGGAGTGTGGAAGTTGGTGGTATAATACCTACCCCTGTGCCTCGGAAAGCACGTTAAGCCGTTGGTCCTGCGCCTGATCTCTCTCCGGTCGTGTCGGATTGCCGTCCCATCGGACTATGAGAGAAAAGGGAACAGAGAGTGCACTTGTGCCTGCGCACACACTTGTGCACTATAATATCTCCCGCGCAGATGGCTAATCTCCGCTGAGATTGGCCGCCGTGGCCGAAAAACGGTCAGGAGGACTATTATTATTATTACTGAGCTATTATATCATGCCCTTGGTAGACTGGTTGTCAGATTTTCGGGCCACTGACTACCTATAATGACTGTCAATAGTCTACAAATGACAGTCGGGACCAACGACTTAACATGCTCTCCGAGACATGGAAGAAACTTGGTTTTGAGTGGATGGGCACCCATGTACTGGCCTACCTAGAGAAGTGCGGCTTAACCTTAAGATCGACCCGAGTGGTTATTATTACTTAGCCATGACCTCCGCGTCACTTAAGTTAACAGGAAGTAACACAGTAGTTTAAGGGCTTGTCAAAACATGAAATTCGCCTCAGGCGCCTCCAAAAATAGTTTTATCCCCATTAAGTCCCACATAATACTACCTACATGTTTCTCTTTCTCGTCACACCTACTGTCAACTTATGTAATTAAAACCGGCCTAAACTGGCTCTTAGTGTGAGGACGCATTAGTAACGTACCTACGTACTTAGCAAGGACAATAATACTGTGGGTTAGTTCATTGTTTTGCTCACGTAAACATGTGAAGGAAAATTGTACCTATATGACGAATGTTATTAAAGATAACATCTACCATTACTTGGAACACAAATGCGAAGAACAATTTGCACAAACTGTAGCTGTTGTGGTCAGAACCAAACATCATGATATTACCATATCAGCTGTATATATTCCACCTAAGTATGCGCTGAAAACAGAGCAGTACAGGAATCTATTGAAAGCTCTAGGAAACACATTCATATTTGGAGGTGACTTTAACGCAAAGAACACACATTGGGGGTCTAGGCTAACTAATACGAAGGGTAAGGAATTGCTATGTGCTATCAGAGAAATCAAGTGCAATGTGATTTCAACGGGCAAACCCACTTACTGGCCTACCGATATTAGAAAAACACCAGATTTGATAGACTTCTTCATTTATAAGAATTTGTCAGCTGCATACCTTAACATAGAAGAAGGATATGATATGCATTCTGATCATTCACCCATTATCTTAACTCTGAGCGAGACAATAATACAAAAAGAAAGCAGTCCAACCTTAGTGAACAAAAACACTGACTGGGAGAGCTTTCAATTTGATTTAGACCACTGTATAGACCTCAAAGTATCCCTCAAAAACAAACAGCAAGTAGATGACGAAGTAGCAAAATTTATTACCGACATCCAACGTTGTGCCTGGCGAAATACACCTGACATGAAAAGAAGAGTTGCAACTCAAAGATATCCACTGGAAATTAGAAATCTAATAGCCATAAAGCGAGTCCAGCGACAAAAGTGGCAACAATTTAGATATCCGCCTGATAAAACTCTGCTAAATAAACTCACAAAAAGGTTAAGTAGAGCAATTCAGGAATTTCACGATGAGACAACAAATGATTACCTTAGTCAACTGTCAAGTAATGGCACATCTGATTACTCACTATGGCAAGCCACTAAAAGCTTAAAAAAGCCTATCAATCACGTTTCACCTATTCAAAAACCAGATGGCGAATGGGCCAAAAATAATGAACAGAAAGCGACTATATTTGCAGAACATCTAGAGCAAACTTTTCAAACGAACAGCGAGGAAAGCTCTGAAAATATAACACTGGACGCGACTCACCATGACAACATAGAAATAAAACTTGTTACTCCAAAAGAAGTTAACAACATTATCAAAAATTTGGCAAAAAGGAAATCTCCGGGATACGACCTAATCACTGGAGAACTCCTACATAATCTGCCACGTAAAGCAATTGTGAAACTTACAACCCTTATCAATGCCACATTTCGGTTAAAACATGTGCCTAGTATGTGGAAAGTTGCTGAAGTTATCATGATTCCTAAACCTGGAAAACCACCTCGAGAAATAACATCATACAGGCCCATATCACTCTTACCAATTATATCCAAATTGTTCGAAAAACTACTACTCAGGCGTTTAAAACCTATTATAGAAGACAGAGAACTGATTCCCAACTACCAATTCGGTTTTAGAGAAAAACACTCCACAATAGACCAAATACATAGGATAACCAATGTTATTGAAAAAACATTAGAAGATAAGAAAGTTTGTTCTACAGTATTTCTAGATGTAGCTCAGGCATTTGATAAGGTATGGCATGGAGGCCTAATATATAAGTTAAGTAAAATGCTCCCAAAACAATTTGTGGATATTTTGGAATCCTATTTAACTGAGAGGACATTTAGAGTGAGACATGAGGATGCTTATTCAGATATCAAACAAATAAAAGCTGGTGTACCGCAAGGAAGTGTTCTTGGACCTATCCTGTACCTATTGTACACCTGCGATATCCCTGAAACCAATAACAGCGTCATTGCTACTTTTGCAGACGACACGGCTATCATGGCTACAGGTGTCACTCACACAGAAGCAGTGGAGAAGGTACAAACTGCCGTTAATGCCATCACCGATTGGACAAAAACATGGAAAATCAAATTAAATGAATCTAAATCGACACATGTCGACTTCACAAACCAAAGACCTAATTATACACCAGTATATATTAACAATCGTGTAATACCACACGAAAATACGGCAAAGTACTTGGGCATGACGCTAGACGCAAAACTTCGCTGGAAGGCTCATGTCAAAAAGAAACGCCAGGCGTTAGACCTTCGCTATAAAAATATGTACTGGCTACTTAGCAGACATTCTAACTTGTCAGTGTATAACAAAGTACTTTTATACAAGCAAGTACTCATGCCAGTATGGACATACGGCATTCAACTTTGGGGATGTACAAAACGGACTAACGTTGATATCATACAAAGATTCCAAAATAAGGTACTTCGGGCTATAGTAAATGCTCCCTGGTACGTCAGAAATGATGACATCCACCGAGACCTTGGAGTGGATCTTGTAACTGAAGTTATAAAAAAACACGCCGAAGCACACGAGCAGAGGCTTCTTCATCATGTGAACGTCGAGGCTATCCAGCTACTTGACACCACAGACATAGTGAGAAGACTAAAAAGAACTAAACCATTTGAGTTAGTTTAGTAAAGTTAGTGTAATGCAGTGCAGTGCAGTGAGTGCTTCGCTACGTTTAAAGAACACGTGAACAAAGTGTCTTTCAACTTAATAGAGACTATAAGAAAAGTGCCAATGGACACATTCTTAATTTTGTATAAGCTTTAGCAAATTAAGTTAAATTTAAATTACTTATTAGCCTCAAGGTCTAGATTGTAATTGTATGAGTAACCGTTTATTAGCGAGTACTTCATAATGAAAAAAAAAAAAAAAAAAAAATATGACGAATGTGTTCTAAATGTTTGTTCACTTTGTCTGTCGGCACTTGTTCTATTCATGCTTTTGATAGGTCCTAGAGAGACTATGTGACAATAGTTTGTATCTTATGTAACTTATAACAATAAGGTATTATTGCTTGAATATAACCTTTAATAATGTCTCCGCTGCTGGGACACTGACCGCCTCGCTTTGAAAGGGAGTTTTCTGTAATCCACCACAAGGACTCAGTGTGAGTTGGAGAATCATGTGCCACGATTTTTTTTTCTTAAGACATGCTGTTGCTAGTATCCTAAAAATGTGTTCTTTTGTAAGAGAAGTGGTGATGACACATATAATTCACAAAAAGTAAAGTCCTCTCTAGATTTGGATCTGCTATTTAAAATTCTTAATTCAATGAAGCCAAATATAATTTGATCTTCTGAACAATCCCATGGATTTTACCTTTATACGGTGATGGTGATCCATCCACCTATCAATCCACTGTCATTATCAAACTACTGGCCACAGGCATGTCTTATCGCATGAAATAAAATAATAATCAGTTCAGGAAAAGTACGCTGTGACAAAATATTTATACAAAAGCAATCTCATAGTAACGTTTCCAAACGAAATTTGACAGTGTTTACAGCAACAGACATTTCCTAATAATTATGTAATGTTTCTTTTCTTCAATAATATATTCGAAAAACTTTAGCGGAACGGTAGTCCATTTTCGACCTTGTTTCTTCGCTCTTAATGTGAAGATGCTGGCGGGTAAGTTCGTCACAAGGAGATTTTAGGGTACTTACGTTCGGGTTACTTAATTCTCTACGCTTATACGCCTTTGGAACGAACGTCTTCCTGCAGCTTCCTTATGGGCAATGTTATGTGTCCGGCACACATATAACTTCGTCTATTACATTTAACGTAGGTTTAACAAAGTGTAAAGTTCGTTACACCTTTGGTCCCGGCTGTCATTTGTAGATTTTTGACAGTTGTTACAGGTACTCTGTGGCTCGAAAGTCTGACAATCACTCTTAACAAATGGTAAATTATTTCTCAGTACTCATCATCATCATCATTTCAGCCGAAAGACGTCCACTGCTGGACATAGGCCTCCCCTAAGTGTCGCCACATTGACCGGTCCCGTGCGTCTCGTATCCAGCGGATCCCCGCAACCTTCACCAGGTCATCGGTCCACCTAGTAGGAGGCCTTCCAACACAATGTCTTCCGGTTCGCGGTCGCCACTCCAGAACTTTCCGACCCCATCGGGCATCCGTTCTGCGAGCAATTTGCCCTGCCCACTGACACTTAAGTTTGGCAATTCTTCGGGCTATGTCGGTAACTTTGGTTCTCATGCGGATGTCCTCATTTCTGATTCGATCGCGCAAGGAAACTCCGAGCATAGCCCTCTCCATTGCCCTTTGGGTGACTTTAAGCCTTCTGATGAGGCCCATTGTGAGCTACCACGTTTCGGTCCCGTATGTACTAACTGGGTATAATTATTCAGTACTAACTGGGTATAATTATGGAGCTCAGATAGGCATGGTTAGACTGGAAGCCGATTCCAACATAGTTGGGAAAGTTGGGATGGTGTATGTTACCAAGTTTTGATAATACAGGCAAAGGCAACTTTAAAATTGCTCGACGATAAGTTTCGTATGTAAATATTCTTTAAAAGAACTTTGCGTTGCAGTAAAGTTGTTCTTCAAAAAGGAGAACTTGTATAAAGTGACTCTTCTAGGAGGACTTGTCTTGTATCTTAATTAATGTATCGCGGAAACAGTTTTTGTTTACTGATTTATTTGATGCAAATACCTACACCAGTTCTTCCAGTTCAGTTTCTAGCAAATGGTGCAATGAAATGAAAATTTCTACCACGTTTCTCAGTAAAACGTGATCTTTTCTCGCGAAAAAACTTTTTAACAAATTTTTTTTAATTAAAATTATATTTTTTTGTTAAAAAGGATCGCCGACGAATTGATAAACCTCCTCCTTTTTGAAGTCGGTTAAAAATTATATTCTTTTAGAGACCATAACACCGAGCTGGGTTTATTCGAGTCACCTGATTTTTAAGGAGAGTGTCATACGACGGTCTCGAAACGACATCTAAGAGCTTTCCGAGAATTTCACTTAACACCTTAACACATTCGTGTATACTGTGTGTTCAGAATATGATATTAGGTAGAAAATTAATTTTATTTCAAAACTGGTTCAGGAATCTTTTGTTTTAAATGAATACATATTTTAGTTTCATGTTATGTTTCTAAGAATCTTGAAGCAGTTTATTTTGTGAAAAACCTCTGTATTTATTACCGGGCTAAATATTTTTATATTTCTATATTCTAAGTAAATTTTTTATTTAAAGTTGTTGGAAATAAATGGGTTTATTATTATTATTAAATATTTTGAAGATAAAAATAGTGCAAACAAGTCATTACAGAAATAATTCACTCTCTACATAACATCTCATGAGTTTAAACCCAATTATGATTTAATCTGACTTCGGCGGTAGATTCCAAATGTTCTCGTGTGAATCTATCTAAAATGTTATTGTAAACCTTAAGTAAAGGTTTACTTAAGGTTTACAATTACATTTTCAAAGGTCACAATCACCACGAGGATGCCTAAAACTTTTACTTAACTTGAGGAAAATTATGTGTTAGACTTGTGTGAAGGGTTAAATGGAAATATTATTGTTTTCTCTGTAACGCCTACTCTATTTGAAGTTGCTAACATGTGTCTGCGTTAGAAATAAATTAAAGACGTTTCATTTTGGTGAATTTATGACAAGTCTTGTTCCCAATGGACTTGGACTTGTGATACATGATGTTTATTTTACAAGTTGTTTACAAGGCACAATTAACACTGGACTTGGACTTGGATTAGGACTTGTGGTACATGATGTTTATTTTACAAGTTGTTTACAAGGCACAATTAACATTGGACTTGGACTACTTAGGACTTGTGGTACATGATGTTTATTTTACAAGTTGTTTACAAGGCACAATTAACATTGGACTAGGACTTGTGATATATGATGTTTATTTTACAAATAGGTTTTTACAAATACTTTTCCTAGGCTTATTTTGAAACTTACTGGGGCCGGTGTTTCGTACCTGATTACTCTGAGAAGAAACTCATAGTCTCTTTTAAAGGACAGATAATATAATCTCGGTCAACTTCCATCCACACTAATGTGTCTGAGATGGTCTTTTGTAGAAAGAACCACACAGATTTGAGTGGACTTGTCCAGTCAGTGCAAGCATTAATTATCAGTTATCGTGCAGTGTGTGGACCAATCGTCTCAAGGCGTCAAGCTCGTTAGCGCCATCTTTACTTGGTTCTGTTGCGATATTGCCTATGTTGTCTCAGAGATGAAGGGTTTATTAAATTCCCAATCACGCATCTCAAATTTTCACACCGGCCGAAGTTAAACAACATGCGTAGCGTAGCCGTGGGCGGCAATGGAACTGTGCCTTAACAATTATTAAGTTCCAAAGTCATTTTGTTCAAGTTCTAAGTATTCCTGTTAAACACTGTGGGCGTAGCGATAAAAGATTTCCCTTAATTACGTACCAGATGTCTCGGTATTGATAACTTTGTTAGATTATTATTATTTATGTAAGTGCCCATTTCTGTGGTAAATTACGGAAGTTTGAAACTTTAACTGAAAGGGTGAATGACACGTCTGAAGATAGATCCTTTTCACTCAAATGATAAATGACTGGCTGCTTTACCTCTAAAAGTAGATTGGTACTATATTATAAGTAGATTACTTAGGGTTTAAACAACATGCTCTATGCGAGAAAAATCGGGATCATTTCTTTGCAGATAAATTTTGGTTTTCAGTTTTCTATTTTCGGATACAATCACTGTATACACTCTTTTTTTGGGCAGTCGTGTAATTAGTAAGAAAGCCATAAACTATTCAAAAGTTTTCAAAAGTTTAGGCCACATTTTCAGAATCGATGAAAAATACACCGAAGCGTTAAAAGCGATAGCCTTCAAACTTTAATATTCTATTATTTGAAAAGAAACAATGATCTGTTCTTAAAAGAAATTCAAAGAACTTGTCTGAAACGTCACAAAACGTTTAAAAGCAGAGATACAGTTTGTGACAGCTGGAAAGAACTTTTAAAAAGTTTTCTGATTGGCCCACTTGAGGAGCTTTTGGGATTGTGTAAGTTGAAAGCTGTTAGAAACTATTTTGGTACATTTAACTATTTTGGGAGAATATCTACTTAAGTGTCTACCTACTTAAAGTTATTTCTATAAATAAGTGTTTTCTGGGGGTGGGCGGAGGTAAATCTATTTACTGTTGTAGGTACTTACTAATAGCTTGTCTTCTGGTCCTAAAGTATTACAACACTCAAAAGATATCGTTTAGGAGTTACCGTTTTATGAAATGACAAAATTAACTAATAAACTAACGCAGTAAGTTTATTGCCGACGCTCGTCAAAGTGGTGAAGTTTTAAGCCAGCAAAATGTTTGAAAGACTGCCGTCATGCCACTGACACTAAGCTTAAGTTTTTGGCCATTTTGTATTATATTTAAAATATAATCTTGTATATAATTTTAAATAAATAATACGCTACTTTCTGTAGGTGTAGTCACCAAAAAAATAGCACATGGCTTATTGGAAATATATGGAAAGCTATGTAGGCACCTACTATTACGTACACACCTGCTTAACCTTTCGAATATAACGGGGTGATGTTATGTAACCAATCGTGATGTAAATCAAAATTTGTGAGTAAAGAGTTACCAGTATAAAATCGGTGTCTAAAATGAAAATCCGTTGAAACTTACTTATAATCCAATTCAGTTGTTTGTAAACGTTACGTTTCGATCAAGTTTGATTGATTCACGAGCACGTTGTCAAAATGTTGGGACAGATGATTCCAGTATATAGTCCAGTTTGAGATATAAATTAACTTCTTTTTACTAACAAAAAAGAACTGATTTGGAAGAGAAAAAATAAATATTTTTCCTGTCCGTTACTGTTTCCAGTTTAAGATATATACATTCACAATCAGTTTACTCCCACTTCTGTGATAGGCTTCCTCTCTGAGGAATAGAATTATAGCAGCACTACGAAATAAAGTAATACAGCAACATACTAAGTAGGTTTGTTCGTGGATGGTTGCCATGATCGCCCATCCATTCCATATCAAACCTTCATGCCTCGGAAAACAGAATAAGCCGTTGGTCAGCTGTATCCGGTAGGACTGGAAGCCGAGCTCATCATGGTTGGGAAAGTCTCCGCAGAAAGCTCCTGGGCCACCAGTCACAAAAACAATGTAATACCATAAATCCTACACGTGCCAAACGAACTACTGACTGATATCCTCCTGCCAAAATCTCTAAGACACTCCGTAAAGATGGTTTATCTCAAACAACTCTACAGCCGCATAGTTAATATCGGCTGTAACCTACATAGACAAGCGGTATCCATCACCCTTATTTGTTTCCTGGTACGTGAGCGGCATCACAAACAGAACACAAAATATTTTTCTCGTTTACCAAAACCGTGTTGAATAAAAATGTGTGGGTAAAGAGAATGTAGGTACTATTTGTTTCATTGTAGGAGTATCAATTCAAACGAAATCCGATTTTCCTTTACCTTCTTTTAACCACTTGTGGGTATAGACGTTTACATAAAAAAAAAAAAAAAACTCTACATAATACTATTAATTTGTTTCCATTACCAACGCAAGTGATTATACAATGCGCACATTAATCCGAACAATCAGAGGTGCGTGCCTTGTTTTTGGGGTGTGCAGGGCAATCATCAAATGACTCCTTCCGCTCTGGGCGGAGCGGAAGGGAGTGTCAGACTTCTACTGACTAAAAACCACCCATGCCAGAGGTGCGTACCTTATGTTCGAACTTGAATGGCAGTCCAATAGACCCACTACCAGACTATCACTTGTTTGTAAACTACTAGCGTATGTACTTATAGTGGTCAGATAGGCAGTCGCTCCATGTAAAATACTGGTATTCAGCTGCATTCGGTTAGACATAAACCCGACCCTAACATACTTGGTTAACGGCTCCGCAGATGATGAGAAGCATTAACCCACATCTTCCAAAACAGGACAAACGATAGTTTATCCAGTTAGCTGAATATAGAACAAAAAGATTAAAGAGCTCAGTTGTTAACCGTGCAGCTTATAACCGGGGTAAGGAATTATGGCGGTATTCGCCGGTGACAGGGCGATCTCTCACGAGAATATACGTTTAAATATCATTCATCATGCCTATGGTTCGTGTTAGAGGCTATTAGGGTTTCGGTTACCACATTAGGGGATGTCTATTTAGAATTTTCTTTATTATAGTGGAATATTTTGGGGTTTTGTTTATGAATATCTAGTCTAGTTTGAACTTTGCTTGAAGATTAATGCTTTGGTTGTTTTTTGGATGAATGGCAAAGGTTATTAATTGACTAATTAAAACATCAAAGTGGGCCTACGCACTAGGTTCTAACAAGCTCGTAAACTTATTAAATTGGTTATTTTACTTTTGCCACTTATAATTACCGCATTGTTTTTACCATAATTCAAAAGGTACATACAAAAATATTTGAGTTTTAAATATTTGGCGATTTATATTCAAGCCCTACAACCGGCTATTCCTGAACTACAATGTAATAAACAAATACCAAAACGTTCGAAAAGCTCAATGGAATATGTACGCATTTGTACAATAGTCGTGTCGTCCCATGATTTTAATATGAAAGCAAGTTCAACTGTTTTCGTAGTCAGATGTGAATGTTTGCAACCCGAGATAGGCTTTAATTGTGTTTGTGTATTGTAATAATTTCCTTTTAGTTTTGTTCAACAAACCCTTGTCTAGACAGTTTCAGACTACATGATCGTATTCTGCTAGCATTTAAATAACTACTCAGAATATGAAGAGATATCTATAAATAACATTTCATAATATTCCACATGCTGAAGACAGGCTTTTCTTAAAAAAAACTTGTCTAAAACTATGACTTTTTCCATTTATGACAAAGTTTTGTTGATTGTAGTAGAATCTCCAGCATTTAACTCAAACGAGGAGACTGCACCGTGTCCTCTATAAATTACGTAAACTATCGATATTTAATATTTTCCTATTTTTTCTTTAAATCATGTTTATCATCCTTTTTTAAGGTTAGAGAATCATCGCTCTGGGCGGAGCAGAAGGGAGTGTAAAAACCATATTGATTAAAACCCTTCGACTCATTCGAACAAATTCCGCAACAATATTTATCATCCTAAATAGTACGTTTCTCTCCAACCCAAATCAGTAATGCCTAAAAAGTCTAAAATCGACTCAAAAACCTATAAATAATTACCTACTATCCAGATTTCTCTAGTTCAGCTATCTGACATTCGCAACCACAAGCCTTAACCCTGAAACGCCAGCCCACATTTGCGGCAAACAATTTGTCGACACCACAAAATATTCTCGTAAAGGGACTTACAAAAACATTGTACGCTGAAGTCTGAACGTGGATTACAATAATAATGTAAAATATGATCTGAAACTCTAACTAAAGCGGGTTGCAAACGATAAAGTGTGAGGATAAATCAGGCGAGCGAAGCTTCCTTCGCAGATTTTCACGTAATAACAACGGAGTTTTGAGGAAAACTGTGTATTTTGCGTCATTCGTAACTGGCGGGTTATCGATGAGAGTGCGGCTGTCACAGGGATGTTTTTGACAACATTATTTCATTTAAGGACTGATAAAGTGAGCTCAAGAAAAATTTGTAGATTTTAACAGTCGGAGAAAAAGTTAAGTTATTTTACTAGCATTAAGCATTAGTAAATAAAATAAAAAATGTAATGTGTGCAAAAGAAAATGACTTTCTGTACAAGGAAAGTGAAACTTAAAAAAATCTATAATAAAATGACATTCATTTTGTTATGTGAAACGTATTATTTATTAATGCCTGTGTTTGTAAGTACGTTATGATTAGGTACTCTGGCCATCTTTTATTCAATAGTGCTTCGATTTCAATTCTTTTCATTTTTTAACGAGCTTACGTAGGCATTGTCTAAAATATTTGATCTCTTATTAAAATCGTTCAGATTGAAATTTATTGTAACTGGAGAATTTGTCTGGTTATAATGGTTTTGAAATCGGCACATTTCATTGTTCAAGTTTGGTTGCTAAAGTTATAGTTACTTTAAATATTTATAGTTACCATAGATATAGTAAGTTATACTTCGTATCTCTCCCGAAGATGATTACAGTTTACATGCAGCAGTACGAGAGTTGATGCTGTCCTTATCACACTTTTTAGAGAATTTATTTTTAAATAAATTAAAAAAATAGGATAAAAAGTAGTGTATTGACTATTTCCCCCCACTGTAGTGCAAGCCGCCATTGCGCTGCGACGACAATCCTTGACTCATTACGTGATTTCGTGTTGTCCGACTCACACAAAACTTTGTTTCGTCCGGAAATAACTGTAATTTCATTACACGATGGGAAAAATAAAGCGATCTTGTCGGGACGATAGTGACAGTGTCGAAAATTTACAAAAAAAAGTGAAAAAACGAAGAAGAATCTCCTCATCGTCATCGGAAAGTGAACCAGCGGTATCTTCTTCGCATTCTCTGTCGGAGGATTTAACTACTATGGCCGCCGAATGTGTTGATACCTGGTCTGCACCCACCAACTTATATATCCCGACGTATATCGTGTGTGGATACTATGGCCGCCGAATGTGCTGATACCGGCACCCACCAACTTATATATCCCGACGTATATCGTGTGTGGATGCATGCCAAAGTTACAAATGCCATAAAATGATTTTATTCATTGTGATATCCCGACGTTTATCGTGTGTGGATACTATGGCCGCCGGGCGCCGAATGTGTTGATACCTGCACCCACCAACTTATATATCCCGACGTGTATCGTGTGTGGATACTATGGCCGCCGAATGTGTTGATACCGGCACCCACCAACTTATATATCCCGACGTATATCGTGTGTGGATGCATGCCAAAGTTACAAATGCCATAAAATGATTTTATTCATTGTGATATCCCGACGTTTATCGTGTGTGGATACTGTGGCCGCCGAATGTGTTGATACCTGCACCCACCAACGTAAGTAAATGGAGAAATACCCACAAATGTTGATTTAATTTCCCGCCTTTAAGATTGTTCTCAAAAAATAAATTCATTGTGTTATGCCGACGTTTATCGTGTGTGCATTGTATGTATGACCATTATGTGTCTAACTACCCACCAATTTTAATATCCCGACGTATTTATATCGTGTGTGGATGCCTAATGCCAAGTTGCAAGTACCTTATAATGATTTTATTCTTTGTGTTACGCCGACGTCAAGCGTGTGTGGATAAAGTCAAGTACCTACCTACCTACCTATTTATGGCGGGTGACTTATGATTATATTTTACTCCTTGGTAGGTGAGATCCCAAATAATGAGGCACCATAAGAAGGAAAATAAACGGTTGGTGAAAATCCTGATGAACTAGACCCGGATATTTTACAATTGTTGGGCTCAGACCCTACACTAAATAAAGCATTTGGAGACAATTTACACAAAGATTTGACAACGCGGTGGAAACACATCTTAATTAACGGTCTGACTAAAAAATTCGTTCAGTAGTTTAGGCGCTACGGTGGAACATACATACATACATAAATACATACATACATAGACTGCCAAAATCATTACCCTTCCTTTTGGCTTCGCCGTAGTCGGGTAAAAAGGAAAACGTTGTTATCCTAAAACAATATCTGGCTGCTGAAAATTGTATTCACATGAAAGCACCCATGCTAAGCACACAGTGAGTAAAAACAAAATCAAATGGCCAGCTGTTTCTCAGCAATCTGCAAAGCACAGCTTTAACTCTAATCGTAAACATACCACAAGACATTATTAAGACACTCGGTGATAATGCAGGGCGACTAACGCGCAACGCAAACCACAGAGAATCTCTGTCTAGAAGATTCACTGTTACAATCCGAGTAAACGAAAAAGGGATGTAGTAAAAAACGCTAAAAAAGACGATTATCTATTCGGTTCTAATTTGCCTGATCATCTAAAATCTACCCAGGCTACAAAACGACTACCTACCTCAGAATTTTATTAAGATTCACCGCAAATAATGCGAGATTCAATCAGCAGCGCAATCAGTCGAGTACTACGTATCGTCTAAACGGTCCTTTAAACGCATGGGGGCTGCCGCGTGCGGGCACCAGCCGCCGAGTCGCGAGCCGCCTCCGCCGCCGCGGGATCACCGCCGCCGCCGCACCGCGCACAGACGGCCACGCGTGCACGGGTGGCCAACCACGCAGCCTGACGCCGCTAATCACCTCGGCACAGGTAGACAACAATATTCCAATAGCTGGCTGGTTACAGCATTACTTTAATGAATACATACTCATTACAAAGGATAAAACTATCCTTTCTTGAATTAAAGGATATAAAATACCTTTTATTAATTTGTGAACCACATCAGCCTGACATACCAAAAAGGTTATTCATGGTCACAGAAAATAACATAATTGATAATTGTTATTCTGAGCTATAATCAGGTTTTATTTCTCAATGACTAGCTGTTGCCAGCGGCTTCGCCACCTCAAACTCAAAAATTATCCCACGGGAAGATAAAATCGGGATTAAAACTATCTTATGTGTTAATTCAGGTTATAAACTATCTGTGTACCAAATTTTATCGAAATGCGTTCAGTAGTTTTTGCGTGAGGAACTAACAAACATACACACTTACAAACTTTCGCCTTTATAATATTAGTGTGATGTATTTCACCTTCACCTTTGTTTACAGTACCTAAGCCTAACGGGAAACATTTCCTTAATTTAAAAGGATTAACTAAATCCGTTCATGTTGACCACTTTAAAATGGAAGACTACCGCACAGTTATAAATCAAAATTGTTTTATGGCAAATATAGACTTAAAAGACGCGTATATTTTTGGTTGCAGTTGCCCAAAGCGAGATTATTTAGGTACCTAAGTCTTACTTGGAACTTAAAAAGATTTACCTACTAATCAATTATTTGAGCTTAACGTTTTGCCGCTTGGACTCTGTACCGCACCCGTACCCTACGAAGTATTATAATATCTGTGCCTACGTATTCACTAAATTAACAAAACCTGTACTGAATTATTTACGTTCACTGGGGTATTTATCAGTAAACTATAATATGATTTTTTATGCATCGGTTAACCTGTCATAATAACGTCGAAGCGACAAAAGAATTATTATAAAGATAAGGATTTTGAATCAACACTGACAAAAGTAAAATTTACCCAAGTAAAAAGTGCCTGTTCTGTGCAAGCAACATGCCCAAAACATTACCGAAAAGGGAACCTGATAGACTTATAGGTCTGTTAACATCAGCATGCTCCGCCATTCAATACGGCTGGGTATACACAAAGGTTCTAGGAAGAGCAAAATCTCTGGCACTAAACTATTCTAATAATTACAATAAACACATATAAATATCATAAATACTTTTGAGTTACTGGCAACTTTTTATGGTCTAAAAATCTTTACTTCACACAATGGTGTGAAGATACTCAGAATATACATTACTATAGCAATTGCTAATATAGATACAGAATCGGAATAGCAGATTACGCATTTAATAAAGTAACACTTTCACTCGGTATTCCACAGTTCGACTTATTTGCAAATAGCCAGAATCATAAATGTTACAGATGTACTTCCTGGAAATTGGATCCAATTTCCGAAATTATTGTTATTATTTATTGTTGTTGGAGGAGCCTTGCTTGCCTAGGGCGGTCTGTGGATGGGTGACCGCCCGACATACCGAGTTTCCTCCGTGCCTCGGAAAGCACGTTAAGCTGTTGGTCCCGGCTGCCATATATATAGTCTTTGGCAGTCGTTACAGGTAGTCAGTGACCTGAAATTCTGACATCCAGTCTTACCAAAGGGTATCGTATTACCTAGTATTAACTGGGTTGTGGAGGTCAGATAGGCAGTCGCTCCATGTAAAATACTGGTGTTCGGCTGCGTCCGGTTGGACTGGAGGCCGACCCCAATATGGTTGGGAAAGGGCTAGGCAGATGATATTTATTGTTGATTAGTATATTTTTTATGCTTTTACTCCTTTTAGTCTTATCTCAAAAGTTTTCATAAAATTAAAAATGACAAGCAGAAGGGATTATAGTACTACTATATTGACCAATACAGCCTTGGCACCCAGTGCGGTTAAAATTACTTATTTCGAAAGTACTTTATTTTAATCCTGACAAAAATCTACTGTGTTTTACTTTCAAGGGGGAGTATCCTCTCCACTCGGATCTTACTCTGATGGCAGGGAATTTATCCGGCAGTCACTATTAATGCGCGGAACCCAAAGCATCTCTCAATATATTGATGGCCTCTCTCTCCATAAACGCGCTGAAGCAATATAATACTGCACTAAACTCAAATAGTGGCTAATGGTGTGGTGTAATGGTAAAGGTTTAGATTACTGTGATTCCCACACTATTCAATTAATAGAATTCTTGACTTAGCTAGTTAATTCGGGTGTTACAGCACACTTAATAGTTCTGCAATATCAATATTGTTAGGTCAGGAAATTTAAAAAGGTTTTTCAAAGAGGTCTATTGTTTAAACCAAAATTCCACACCTGGAATCACAATCTTGTATAAAGTTATTAAACCAATTAAGTACTTTCCTAATGATTCAATTACACTAAAAGATTTTATTAAAAACTGTAACTCTTTTAGCACTAGCATCTGCACAGAGAAATCAAACTTTAAGCCTAATAAAAATAAAAAATATTACTTTTGATTCAGACAAAATTATAATTAAAATCGAAGATTTAATATAAACCGGCCAGGTACCATTGATTCTGTTGCCATATATTAGAAAAAACCCTAACGTTTTCCCAGCTTTAACCTTCAAACACTATATAGATAAAACTGTTTGCTTACGTGTCATGTGTCAAGAAGATTCTTTATTTTGTAGTTATCAAACCACATAAGAAAGTGGGTTCTCAAACTTTTTCTCACTGGGTAAAACAAGTTCTAGAAAAAAGTGGCATAGATGTAAAATTGTATGGGACACACAGTACAAGGCACGCATCTGCGTCTGCTCACAGAGCAGGTGTCAATCTGGAAGTTATTCGAAAGGCCGCAGGCTGGAGTGAATTTTCCCAATTCCCATGTATTCCAAAAACACTATAATAAGAATGTACCTCCCCATAACTAAACTGAATTTGTAGATGCACTCTTTAGATGATTATTTATTATTGTTGTACCTTAGTTTTATGATTATTACAAACAAATATAATTAGCATTACGTTTCAGTAATTAAAACGTAATAAATAGCATAATATTTTATCGATCGCTTTATTGTCAATTTTTTTCGATGCTCTAAACATCTGCATGTAAACTGTAATCATCTTCGGGAGAGATACGAAGTATAATTAAGAATCAAACGAACTTACCTAGTGAAGTTTGATATCTAATTATACGAGTGTCTCTCCCGAAGATGATTACACTCCCTCCCTCCCTGATAATCCCGAGACCTATCGAAAAAATCGAACTCTAAAAAATGAGTCAAGGATTGTCGTCGCAGCGCAATGGCGGCTTGCACTACAGTGGGGGGAAATAGTCAATACACTACTTTTTATCCTATTTTTTTAATTTATTTAAAAATAAATTCTCTAAAAAGTGTGATAAGGACAGCATCAACTCTCGTACTGCTGCATGTAAACTGTAATCATCTTCGGGAGAGACACTCGTATAATTAGATATCAAACTTCACTAGGTAAGTTCGTTTGATTCTTAATTAAATTCAATAAATAATCAAAATGAACCCTGTAGAATCAACAATAAGTTAAATTAATTTTATCTATTACGCACGTATCCTGTATGATCATTCAGGAAGCGAAAGATAAACGGTTGTTGTTTATCTTTCTATCTTTCTTCGTGCATATAATAATTAATTTAATTAATTACGCATAACTAATTAAACAGTACCTATACTACAGGCTCTCAAGGACGAAGGATCTTTTCCAACAAACAGAAAAAATAAAGTTAATGCTTCCACTTATGTAGCGTTTGCGACCTTGAGACCTTCATCATCAGCCTTTAATGTTCCCACTGCAGGGACTCCGGCCTCCTCTCTAGGAGAGGGATGGGCTATAATCTACCACGCGGGCCCAGTGCGGATTGGCAGATGTCACATGTCTTCGATTTTTTTGGTTCTAAGACATGCCGGTTTCCTCACGATGTTTTCCTTCACCGTTTTGAGAGCAGTGGTGATGAAATAAATTACACAAAGTAATGCGCCTGCCTGGGTTCGAACCCACGACCTACTGTTCGTAAGTCGGAGCTGACACAACTGGGCCACCGCTGCTCCTACACAACTGGGCCACCGAGACCTTGTTGTCCAGGAATTTCTCAGGAATTTTCTTTTCCAGGTACGCCCTATATGACATGGTTATGTAACTGTCAAAATGCACAAAACAACTTTTAAAAGGGATTTTCTAATACAATGTTCATTAACGTTTTACGTTTTCACGAACACATTTTGAACGCCTTATTTCGAAACTCAAATTATTTTTTATTTTTTTGAAATGGCATCTCGCAGTTCAGTCTCTGAGACTGGCTTCTGCTTAACCGAACAAATCCCTGTGGATGCCTTGAGTTTAAGGCATTCAGCCAGGGGCAAATAACTTATAGACTAAGTGACTAATCGCTAAGGGCACCCCCTGTGGGGTACAGACCTCGGCTTAGGACGTCACTGGGGGAAGTCAGCAAGGGGACAGGCTGGATCTGAGTTAACTCAAAATTTTAAACTGATATTCCCCTAGAAGAGAGCTTTTGAATATTTCTAAGTGTATACATACTTGTACTCGTGACTGTACCTGTAGTTTACACAATTGGTGTTGCAGATTTTAATTATTATCTTGCAACACCAACATTAAATGTAAATCCTCATGTAAATTGAACGGGACTCTGAGATCTATTTCACTAGACTCAGCCGCACAACTGTGATGTTCGTAGAATGTTCGTAGTGGACTGTATGATTTTAACGTGGATAAGAAAACACAACGAGACCAAACTGTGGCCTCTACACAAGTACTAGATCTTCTTAGGTCTTCACTTAGGACCAGAATGTGTGGGACTTATATCACTGTATGTAGCACAATAAAACACTGTTTTATATACAATAAAGAAATAAAAGGTTTATTTGACTCACTTAGTACTTATTTACACTTGAAAGTATTACTAGTAGGAGAGATCACTGTCGACTGTGTTTTCAGTACAAATCCTTGCCTCCTATATCCTTTTACATCATGATTCAAGTAGTGGCAAAATGTTTAAAATCTCTTTTACTAATATCCAACAGAAATTCTAGATTTAAGGCAACCTGCGTGCCAGATTCTTATTGGTTAAAATTAAGGCATTCTTATTGGACTAGAATTCAGCCTTTGAAATTGCCCAATCAAAAACATTATTAAACTTTTACGAGTGGAATTTTCCATAACTTTTGTACCTATTCTTGACAGACTTTGAAACACATAAAGTCGTTATGTAAAACTTACGTAATACACTTATATAACTTAAAGAATCGAAGTTAGACTAATTTTAGGGTTCTGTTTACATTACAATTGGCTAACTAGTACTATCTATTCTTAAGTTATGTTACACAATCTTTACAAAGCTTTAGTTATTGAATGATCTTATATACTTCTTATATACTTCTTATATACTTATCCTAGCTTATCCTAGGAATTCAAAACAAAGCTATTCTACTTAATCTACTTATTATTAGCGAATTACAGATTAAGTTTTAGGAGTTCGGCGTCCGTAACATTCCTCCCCCCGGCGCAGCTCGCGTAGCCTCTTCTTTCATCCTTAGGACGACGAGCTTGCTCACTGGGCGTCGGAAGATGCCGGTTCTGGTCCGCACCTCGACGACTCGAATGCTGCCATCTGGTCCTGGGTGTGTTCGTTCGACGATTCCCATCGGCCAGGTGTTCCGGGGCAGCGTGTTGTCGACCACGAGGACCACATCTCCAGCTTGCAGGGGACGTGCGTCGTTCTTGGGTTCCCCGCGTGGTACCAGTGTTGGCAGGTACTCTCGCAGCCAGCGCTTCCAAAAATGGTCAGCAAGCGCTTGACTGGCTCGCCACGTTCTTCGGTCAGCTTCGTCACAGGGTCCCGTTGCTGGTAGGCCATTAGATGATCCCAAAAGAAAGTGGTTGGGAGTCAGAGCCTCTGGATCGTTGGGGTCCACGCTGACATGTGTTAGAGGTCGTGCATTAATGCAGAACTCAGCTTCGGTGAGAAGTGTGCTGAGAACTTCTTCAGCTGGTGCCTTCTCTTGCAGCGTCACCTTGAGGGCTGTCTTGACGGATCGTACCATTCTCTCCCATGCGCCACCTTGATTGGGCGCTCCTGGAGGTATAAAACGCCATTCCATGCGATGCTTCAGTCCCTCGTCGTTCAGAGCTGGCAGCCACTCTGTGTATGCGTTGCGTAATTCTTGATCAGCTCCACGGAAGTTGGTACCGTTGTCTGAATACATCAGCTGCGGCCATCCTCTGCGCGCAGCCATTCTTCTTAGCGCCATGATTGCAGAGTCTGTTGATAGGGATGCCACGATTTCAATGTGCACGGCGCGGCAGGTGAGGCATGTGAATAGTGCCCCCCACCTCTTCTCTCTGCGACGGCCCACTTTGACCATCATAGGTCCGAAATAATCCACCCCGCAGTTGGTAAACGGGCGGTGGAAAGGATCCAATCGGGCATGCGGCAGGTCTCCTGTTGCCGGTGTCTTGGGTGTTCCCTTCAGCCTCTTGCATAAGGTGCAGTTTCTTTCAATCGTGCGCACGGTGGGTCGTAAGTGGATGACCCAATAGCGTTGCCGTAGGTCGTTCGTCACGCGTTCTCTGTTGGCGTGTCCCGCAGCGCAGTGTTCCCGTTGCACGATGAGCTTGGTCAGTGGATGTCGACCATCCATGATGATGGGCTGCTTCGTCTCCGTTGGTGCTGAGGAAGCTTCGATTCGGCCTCGCACCCTTAAGAGTCCATCCTTCAGAATAGGATCAAGGCGATATAGCTTGCTTGCCTTTGACAGTGGTTGAGCTGTCTGAATCCTCTTTATCTCTTCTTCAAAGCTATCTTCTTGGGCACGTCGGATAAGTTCAACCTCGGCGCGCTCGATGTGTCGATGTTCCATGTTGGTTGCCTTTCGTCGACAGATGTCAATGAAGGCGAGAGCTCGTGCTGTGGCTCTTACCAGTACTTCATATTTTGAGAAGCGGGCGGCTTCTGGTAGCCAGCTTCCTCTCTTGACCTTTTCTGTTACGTGCAGAACTTCGCTGTCTTCCTCTTCTGATGTTGACATAGTAGGCCACTGCTCTTCCGGTTGGTAAAGGAAGGCAGGCCCTTGGAACCATCGATCCGTTGTGCTCAGTGGAGTGTTACTGAGCCTTGTTGCGTCGTCTGCCACGTTCTGTTCTGTGGGCAGCCAGCGCCATTCCTCCTTTTTTGTACGTTCGGCGATCTCACCCAATCTGTGTGCGACGAATGGAGTGTATCGTCGCATGTCGTGGTGAATCCAATGGACCACGGTGGATGAGTCGGTCCAATAGGTCGTTCGACCGATCTTCATTCTGTGTTCTTGTTTTATCGTACCGGCGAGTCTTGCCCCGATGACAGCTGCTTGCAATTCGAGCCGAGGTATGGTCTGTGTTTGCTTCGGCGCCACCTTTGCTTTGGCGGCTACCAATACCACGGTGATGCTCCCGTCGCTGCCTGTGATCCTCCAGTAAGCTACAGTTGCATAAGCTTGTTCGCTGGCGTCACATAGCACGTGAAGCTCGATTCTTTCTTGTTTTCTTGTTATGTAGCAGCGTGGCAATCTGATTTCAGCAATCTCAGTTAATTGTGACAACCAAGATGCGAAGAGCTCGTTTTCTTCTGCCGGTATCTGTTCGTCCCACGTAGTCTGGAGGCGCCATAAGCTCTGAAGTATTATTTTAGAGCGGATAGTGTAGTGGCTCAGCAAACCGAGTGGGTCATAGATTGACATCACGGCGCTGAGGGCTTCACGCTTGGTCGGTGCGCGAGTTCTGTCTCGTACCTCCGCTGGTACTCGGTTCATTGAAGTATTGAACCCGAGTTCATCTCGTTCTGCGCTCCAGAATAAACCGAGGATCTTGCTCTCTGGTTGCTCTCCCCCCAGTTGTGTGGGTGTAGTGGCGTGCAGCTCAGGAGGTATGTCACGCAGCACAGTCTTGTCGCTGGCGTTCCATCCCCGCAGTGTGAAGTTGGCAATGGCGTGTACAGTTCTGATTTCTTCTACTGCCTTCCAAGCTTCTATTGGGTCGTCATAGCTTGCCACTAGATCATCCATATAATGGTTTTCTTTTATTGCCGCTAGCGCTCGTGGGAACTCCTGCCCGTAAATGTCTGCGTTGTGGTTGCGAACATAATGGGCCATGAACGGGGAGCTCGCTGCGCCGAAGATCATACTTCTCATTTTATATTTGAGTGGAGATGATTCTCTTTCTTCACCTCGCCACAGGAACTGTTGTGCTGGTTGATCTTCTTCTCTTATGCGGACTCTTAGGAACATTTCTTGAATGTCTGCAGTTATAGCTACCGCCTTTTCTCTGAACCGAAATAGGATTCCTGGTAGTGATAACAATAGGTCTGGTCCCTCTAGCAGTTCGTCATTCAAACATATTCCGTGGCTTCGTGCTGCTGCGTCAAATACCAGTCTCCACTTGCCGGGCTTGTTCGGGTTTTGTACGGCAAAGTGTGGTAAGTACCAGCACACTGGGCTCTCACGTTCCGAGCCGTCACATAATACAGCGTAACCTTTTTGTAGTAGGTTGTTAATTTGGTCGGAATATTCTTTGGCGAACTTGGGATCGGTGTCCATCTTCTTTTCTATAGTTGTAAGACGACGGAGTGCTTGATTATAGCTGGGTGGCATGACAGTGTTGTCTGCCCGCCATGGTAGCCCCACTTCGTAACCGGTTTCGGTTTTCCTTGTTGTCGCTTCGACGATTTGAATGGCGCGCTGATCTGCTTCTCTTATTCGTGGCTTTCCTTCTATACAGAGAGCCTCTATCTTGAAATGAGCTTCAACCGAGTGGTGTAATTCCTGATTGCTAACACTTTGCTCTCGGTCTGGCTCGTACACGTGCAGTACACTGCCCTCTTGCATGATCGCGCTGCGTGGTGCGGTTCCGTGCACCACCCATCCCAACTTAGTCTTCGAGGCGGCTGGTTCGTTCGGGCCACCGGTCCTGAGCTCCCTTGAGACGATACACTCCCAGTGGTCAGTCCCCACTAGAAGCCCGGGGCGTGCTTGTTCGTAGCACACCTCGTCCTTGGGAAGGTCTCTCAGGTGTTCGTACAGAAGAATACTGTCAGAGATTGTCTGCTTATGTAGTTGCAGGTCTCTTATCGTTCTTGCTTTAACTCTGTATTCTTCTGTTTCTTTCGTCCCTCTGACATTGATTGTGACAAGCTGGCTCTTAGTCTCTTGTTGTGACATGTTGACGCCGTTTAGGTGTAGCGGTTGAGACGGCCCCTCTGCTCCGATGCTGGTTGCTAACTCTTCATCTATAAGAGTGATGGTTGCTCCTTCGTCTAGGAGTGCGTAGGTCTGCACCTCCCCCCGTGGTCCGGACACGATGATAGGACACATCTTTAGTAGTACTGTCCTTTGCCCCACAGTTGGTCGTGGTGTCACAGACAGGACGGCTTCTTCTTTAGGTGCCTCTGCTGGCTTGTTGGTATCTTCTTTTTTCACCTCCTTTCGTGGTGATGATTGATGCAGTGTCGTATGATGTGGTCGACGACACTGATTCACGCCGCAGGACTTAGCTTTGCACCCGATGCGTCGGTGTTTACTTAGGACGCACTTGAAGCAAATCCCTTTTTCTTTAAGGAATTCCCAGCGTTGTTCTGTAGTAAGTGCCTTGTATTTAGGGCACTGGAGTAAGGTGTGTGCTTGTTCACACCCTGATGGGCATGGCATCTTCTCTTCTTCCGCTGTGGTGTTGTAGACAGTCGCCTTTTTCTTTAATGTTACGGCGGGTCGTGTCTCTTTCTTTTGACTTGCGGCGCTCGTAGACGGGGCATAGGTGTATCTTAATGCCCTATCTGCCTCCCTCATAAGAAAGTGGGAAATCATGACGATCTCTGGTTCGGTCGTCCCTTCATTGTCGTAAGCGTAGTCACACCAGCGAGAGCGGAGATGTGGACTTAGTTTTTCCAACACCTCCCTTGTCAGAAGGGGATTAAATAGATAACCCTTTTTATCTATTGTCTTCAGTACACAGATTATATTCTGTAATTTCACTGCGAAGCTGTTGAGGTCGGCTGCCGATGCTCCAGGTCTTGGGAGTTTCTTTAGATCGTCGAGCGCCCGATCGATGATAATTTCAGGTCGCCCGAAACATTGTTCTAATGTCTTCATAATAACATCTGGGTCTGTGGCTGTGTGTAGTAGTGCGGCCACAGCATCCCGAGCTTCTCCCTTTAGGCAGCTCCTCAGTCTGTGTATGTTCTCAGCTGCAGGAATCTGGTACATGCTTGTTGAATCACGAACAGCTGCTTTGAAGGGCAGCCATTCAGTAGCGGCTCCAGTGAATGTAGGCAGGTCTATATAACGTGGACGGGGTCTGGCCATCCTCTCCAGTGTGTTGGCTAACTGTTCAATGCTGTTCCTCGCCCTGGTTGGAGTTGGCGATCTTGGTCTGGGCGTCTCGAACCTGATCTGTCTGGGTTCCTCTCGTGTACCCTTTGCTGCCTCCTCCCCCCGTGTGTCGGGCTGGTTTGTTCGTAGCCACTCGTCTACCTTAAGATGATGTTGTTCGTCGGGTAGAGGGTCATTGTTTACACTTTCTTCATCATTGAGCACAGACACTTCCACAGCCAACCTCTTCTTTACTAGGTCGGCTTCCATCTCAAGTTGCTTCTTATGTAGAATGGCTAACTTCTCTGCCGCGTTGAGCTCAGCTACTCTTAGTCGCGTAGTAATGCTTGTGTTAGATCGGTGCGACCGTAGTGATCTTGTTGGTGACCTCGCTCGTTGTTGAGTAGTGGTCACTGTAGTTCTGACCCCGGAGGGCCCAGCTGTACTTGTCTCCGCAAGCCTTGAAAAGGGTGAGGCAGGCGGGTCTAATGACAGTCGTCGTAATCTTTCAACTTCAATTTGTTGTTCTTCTTGACGACGTGCAGCTTCTTTAAGACGTCGCTGTTCTTCTAATTCAGCTACGTCTGACTGGCTTCTTGTGATAACCATCTTGTTAAGCTGTGCCTGAGGTTAGCACACTTAAACTTAACGTTCGATTGACACGCAAGTGTTAGGGTACAAGCGGTCAATACTGCCTATATGACTTAGGCGCAGGCACGTAGTTGCAGGCGCACGCAGAGTCTGCCTAGGTAGTTTAGGCACAGACACGTAGTTGCAGGCACGCAGTGGAGTCTGCCTAGGTAATTTAGGCACAGACACGTAGTTGCAGGCACGTAGTGGAGTCTGCCTAGATAACTAGGCACAGGCACGTAGTTGTAGGCTGCCTAGGTAACCTAGGCACTCTAGGTTCTGCCTAGGTAGCTATGGCACTAGATCTTTTCACCCAATTTATATTGGGCACACTTTTTATTCACTGGTTCACTACGTACTGTTTACTTTTTAATACCGACACGCACTTTACATCTATCTTTCAAGATAAGTTCACTGACTTGCACTGCTTATGTTCGTTTTATAGAGCGGACACTGGCACACGTTCCAGCTTAGTGAAACTTCCGTCTATGTACACAATAATAACGCGCACTATTTACTTTGTTTATAAGCGGACACTAGCACACGTTCCGGCTAAGTGATTCCTCCGTTTATATACACTTGAAGAGCACTATGTACTTTCACTTTAAATAGTCCATCTACGCTTATTACTTGTTTACACGATAGGCGGATACCGACACTTCCGTCTATATACTTAGTGACGCACTATATACTTGTTATCTATCTAGATAACTCACTGATGTATTACTTCCTTCGCTAGATAGGCGGATACCGGCCTACGTTCTGGCTCGGCGACACTTCCGTCTATATACCGTGTTAGCGACGATACGTAAATACACTGATAACGCGCACTTCACTTTTTATCTAGTTTATAGATAAACACTGATGTTGTACATAGCAGGCACGGACACGCACTTAATAGTTTATTGCCTGACGGCTATGTACTCACGTTTTAACGCACTGTATGATCTGCCTTTGATACAGTTACCGGGCGCACTTTTCGGCACGGCGACTATCTAAATATCTAGGCACAGGCGTTAGGATCTGAACGGCGACACTACTTAAACTCTGGCCGTCGTTTCCTGAGATCCTTTTGACAGCAGACTCACTCTCCTACTTTACCACTGAATTTAATACTGAATTTAATACTTTGCAACTTTTTAAAACTTTAAAACTGTTTAAATTCACTTTATAAAAACACGTAAGTACTAGGAATGTTCACTTATCCGGCTCGATAGGACCAGACTGAACGGGACTCTGAGATCTATTTCACTAGACTCAGCCGCACAACTGTGATGTTCGTAGAATGTTCGTAGTGGACTGTATGATTTTAACGTGGATAAGAAAACACAACGAGACCAAACTGTGGCCTCTACACAAGTACTAGATCTTCTTAGGTCTTCACTTAGGACCAGAATGTGTGGGACTTATATCACTGTATGTAGCACAATAAAACACTGTTTTATATACAATAAAGAAATAAAAGGTTTATTTGACTCACTTAGTACTTATTTACACTTGAAAGTATTACTAGTAGGAGAGATCACTGTCGACTGTGTTTTCAGTACAAATCCTTGCCTCCTATATCCTTTTACATCATGATTCAAGTAGTGGCAAAATGTTTAAAATCTCTTTTACTAATATCCAACAGAAATTCTAGATTTAAGGCAACCTGCGTGCCAGATTCTTATTGGTTAAAATTAAGGCATTCTTATTGGACTAGAATTCAGCCTTTGAAATTGCCCAATCAAAAACATTATTAAACTTTTACGAGTGGAATTTTCCATAACTTTTGTACCTATTCTTGACAGACTTTGAAACACATAAAGTCGTTATGTAAAACTTACGTAATACACTTATATAACTTAAAGAATCGAAGTTAGACTAATTTTAGGGTTCTGTTTACATTACAATTGGCTAACTAGTACTATCTATTCTTAAGTTATGTTACACAATCTTTACAAAGCTTTAGTTATTGAATGATCTTATATACTTCTTATATACTTCTTATATACTTATCCTAGCTTATCCTAGGAATTCAAAACAAAGCTATTCTACTTAATCTACTTATTATTAGCGAATTACAGATTAAGTTTTAGGAGTTCGGCGTCCGTAACATAAATAGTGGCAACACTATTCCCTTCCATCTGCGACACTGGTCCAATACAGACGTACAATTTATATTCTCGTATTTTTATTGAATCTTCCCCGGCACCAACGTACCAGCGCCTCATCAGCTACTCATCATCTCATCATCACAAGCTTACACAATCGGATATTACAGGAGTCGTGACATTATGTTATTCTGTTTATTTTTACCTTCAAGCTTTGGGAAACAAATCAAATTCTTGAAAATTATGTTACCTACAACTGCCTGTTACATAAAATAAGTTCCGATCGAGTTAGCTAACGGATATTTTCATACAATTCGAATCTGTGGAAATTTTCTTTCCCTATTTAGACCAAAAATCATGTTATTTAGTACATCACTTACATGAATAATAAGGGTAACCAAGCGATGGGTAATTAATTCACGTGCTGCCAAACTTTCTCCACCTTTGTTTGTACAGATCTATTCGTAATCCAGATTTATAGCCTACCAGTAGGGTGTCCATAAATTACCGAGTGGTTACAACTTATTTCGTATCTATTAACATCGCTTTTCTTCCGATTGGAGGTTAGCATATAAATCGTCTGAGAACTTGCGGATTTGCGCAAATGGATTCATTTGTTGGGTCTTCTGATGTATTTGGCTGCCTAAAAAGAATGATTTTATTTTCGTTAGGGCTAGAGTAATTAGGTTTGGAGAGTTTTGTAGCTACGTCATCATTGGCCAAGCCTTTTTTCAACTATGTTGGGGTCAGTGTTTTACATGGAGCGACTGCCTATCTGACCTCCACAACCCAGTTAGTACTGGGTAATACGATACCCCTTGATAAGACTGGTTGTCAGACTTTCGGGATACTGACACCTGTAGTCCTGTAACGATTGTCAAATCGTCTACAAATGACAGTCGGGACAAAAGGGTTAACGTGCTTTCCGAGACACGAAGAAAACTAGGTATGTCACCCATCCACGGATCAACCCAGGCAAGCACGGCTTCACCTGTCAATCGACCCCAGTGGCAGTTACTGTTTGGCCACGAGCTCCCCAGTTTTGTAACTACGTATTTGTATGATAAAAGTTGGAAGCACAAGTTTAACTTGTACAACCTAAGTAGGCTTTAGAAATAACACGTGTACAAGTTGCTAACCATTTGTGTAGATACACTCGCTGAACAAAAAGGTTTAGTAATTTACAAATACATAGGTAGGTACCTACACACTCTCCCACATTCTCAAACACACGTCTGAACTTTCTCGAACTTTAAATTAAACGTAACGTAAATACGACAGACTTAAAATACTCCTTCCATATTTATTTAAGTACTCAGTTTTAAGACTGATGTAAATTGTGTTCGTATACGTAGGTATAAGATATACACGGGCAAAGGTAAAATAAACTGGTTCACAATGAAGGAATTCGACTCAACTTTGTTATACTTTTCAAATGCACAAAAATGTGCATTTATTATCCGATTCAAAATTCGTTTGAATACGAACGAAAAATATAGTAATATTTTTATATAAATATAGTAATGTAGTAATATTTTTCGTTGCACGTGCATGCGTTCAGTAACGTTGGTCAAACGCAAAGATATTCAAGTACTGCGAGCTAAACGCAACAGAAAGTTATACACAAGTACAAATTATGGGTTAATTTTTATTCCGCTACTAGCTGTTGCCCGCGACTTCGTTCGCGAGGAAATTTTGACGTGTATGTATGTGTGGGACTGCCTCTGGGATGTACTATGCCAAATCGAATGACAAATGCCAATCGAAGCGAATATATTCCCTTAAACCCTTAAACTGGCCCTGTCATAAAATATGTTCCCACACATACATAATAATAAATATGTCTTAACTATATTTTACCTCTCTACCAATCTTTGGCTCCAAGAAGCCAAGGATTTCATTGACATACTTGCAAGAGCCCTTACTGCAGGTCGTCACAAAAAAAAATGTTCGCTAATATCTTGCTAAATTTCAGGCCGGAAGTACAAAAATCAACTTACATAGAAACTCGCGAGAGCCTTTAGAACTCCCTAATCCGACCCTGGACCAAAATCTGTTCTTAGCAAACTTCGACTCACCATAAACTACGTCCCCGCCAAAATTCATGACTGTTGCGCAAAAAATGAAGGACTTTCAGACAAACTTGTGAGAGCCTTTAGACCTCCCTTAACCGGCCCTGTCGCAAAATCCGTTCATAGAAGACGTCTACTAACTAATACAAACTACGTCCCTGCCCAAAATCAAGACTGTTGCGCAAAAAATGAAGGACGTTCATGCAAACTTGCGAGGGCTCATAGACCACCCTAATCCGGCCCTGTCGCAAAACTATTTTATAACGGATGTCTACTGACTATAAACTACGTCTCTGCCAAAAATCAAGATTATAGCACAAAAAATGAAGGATATTCATACAAACTTGCGAGGGCTCATAGACCACTCTAATCCGGCCCTGTCGCAAAATTAATTCATAGCAGACGCCTACTGACTATAAACTACGTCGCTGCCAAACATCAAGATTGTAGCACGAAAAATTAAGGACTTTCATACCAACTTGTGAGGGCCCTAAGACCACCCTAATCCGGCCCTGTCGCAAAATTAATTCATAGCAGATACCCACTGACTATAAACTACGTCTCTGCCAAAAATCTGGGTTATAGCACAAAACATGAAGGAGTTTCATACAAACTTGCGAGGGCCCTTAGACCACCCTAATCCAGCCCTGTCGCAAAATTCGTTCTTAGCGGACGTCTACTAACTATAAACTACCTCTCTGCCGAACATCAAGATTGTAGCACGAAAAATTAAGGACTTTCATACAAACTTGTGAGGGCCCTTAGACCACCCTAATCCGGCCCTGTCGCAAAATTAATTCATAGCCGACGCCCACTGACTATAAACTACGTCTCTGCCAAAAATCTAGATTGTAGCATAAAAAATGAAGGAGTTTCATACAAACTTGCGAGGGCCCTTAGACCACCCTAATCCGGCCCTGTCGCAAAATCCGTTCTTAGCGGACGTCTACTAACCATAAACTACCTCCCTGCCAAAAATCATCTTTGTACGTCCAGCGGTCTTTGAGATTTCGTGATGAGTCAGTGAGTGACCTTTCGCTTTTATAAATACAGACTAGTATTTGCGTGGCTGCGCGAGCTGCGCGCAGCTCGCGGGGCGTGAAGGGGGGAGAGGGGGTGCTTTGAAAAATGATTTCGACTAACGCATTGCCCCTTTCAATGAATCTGATATACCTACCTATATACACCTACCTACTACCAACCTACTACCTACCTACACCTACCTACTACCTACCTACACCTACCTACCTACTACCTACCTACACCTACCTACTACCTACTACCTACCTACACCTACCTACACCTAACCTAACCTAACCTAACCTACCTACACCTACCTACTACCAACCTACTACCTACCTACTACCTACCTACACCTGCCTACCTACACCTACCTACTACCTACCTACACCTACCTACACCTACCTACACCTACCTACACCTACCTACTACCTACCTACACCTACCTATTACCTACCTACACCTACCTACTACCTACCTACACCTACCTACACCTACCTACTACCTACCTACACCTACCTACACCTACCTACTACCTACCTACACCTACCTACTACCTACCTACCAACTACCTCCTACTACCACTAAAAAAACATTACCCTAAAGATTGCTTGTCGTCGCCCCTGAGTTACGCTTCACCCACTCAAACTTCGTTACGCTAAGGAGGTCGCCGGCTCGCTTCGCACGCCACCTCCCCCCTTCGCTCCACTCGGTCTCGCAGGTTCGCTCCACTCAGTACCTACCTACCACCGGAAAGCTATCATGACATTATCCCTACGCCACGGGGGTCGCCGGCTCGCTTCGCTCGCCCGCTCCCCCCTTCGCTTTGCCGCTGTACCACCACCGGACAGGTTTCGACGCCTATTATAATATTTGTTCAAACACCTAATGGCTATCTCTAACCGTTATGAAGTTACAGCCCTTTTAATTTTAGGGGAGGTTGGGGAGGGGAGGGTATACAAATTTCAACGCCCCTCAAATAGATTAAGGTAAGAATCAAAAATTTTTGCAGGAGTAAAAAAGAGGTGAAGAGTGGGGGGGGGGGGGGTGAAGGGGGGGAGAGGGGGGAGTTTCTAAAAATGATTTCGACTAACGCAATGCCCCTCTATATGAATCTGAAAAAAAATTCGTTCCAAGTCTCTTAACTTTCGAGATCCGCCTAAAAGGGGGGAGAAGGGGGGCAAGGGGGTCAAATTTGAAAAATGGTTTATACTTCCCCAAGCCTCTTCTATACGAATCCCAAAAAAAAAACACGTAAAATCTCTTTATTTCCGAGATCCGCCTAAAGGGGGGGGAGAAGGGGGAAAAGGGGGGCCACTTTGAAAAATGATTTTTACTTTACCGAGCCCCCTCTATACGAATCCCTAAAAAAAAACACGTAAAGTCTCTTTGTTTCCGAGATACGATAGGAAGGGTGGAGAAGGGGGGGGAAAAGGGGGGGTTTGGGACTTTTCCCATACTCACGAGAGTTGGTTGTTTACGAATCTGTCAAAATATACCCACCTCCCCATCCACCATCTGGGAGAACAATTCTGTCAATAAGTCAGTCAGTGAGTGAGTGGTAATTTAGCTTTATATAGTATAACTAGTATTTGCGTGGCTGCGCGAGCTGCGCGCAGCTCGCGGGTCGTGAAGAGGGGCAGAGGGGGAGCTTTCAAAAATGATTTCGACTAACGCATTGCCCCTTTCAATGAAGCTTAAAAAAAAAAATGTTCCAAGTCTCTTAACTTCCGAGATCCGACTAAAGGGGGGGAAAAGGGGGGCAAGGGGGTCAATTTTGAAAAATGGTTTTTACTTTCCCGAGCCTCCTCTATTCGAAGCCGTAAACAAAACAGAACACGAATTTAAAAAAAGGGGTGAAGACGCGGGGAGGATGAAGGGGGGGAGAGGGGGGAGCTTTGAAAAATGATTTCGAGTTACCATTTAACATCAAGTTGACCACAATTTGCTTGTTCTATCAGTTGTAGTAGTTATGTACAAGTAAAGGTAGGCAGAACCAATTAAGTAGATAGGTACGTAGGTAAAATATTTTGTAAATGTTATTTCTTTAAATGAATAAATTATCGGTATCTTTGTTATCCAAGTCCTAATAAGTTAGGTTACATTATCTATAATTATTAAGTATTAATTGTGATGCCCTTATACTTACCATCGTTAGTTGTTATTCTAAGTTTTCACGATGCTCTATTTCTTGAAGTAGATTTGGCAATAATTAAAATATACCAGTTTCTCATATAAATAGGTCAAGTAAACATAACAGTCCTATCTGTATTAGTAGGTTCCTATTAAAAGTACCTGTTTTTGTACCTATGTAATACCTCAGTCGAATTATTCGTTTGAACGACCTCTTACGGTAAATTTTCTCTTCTCTTCGCTCCACTCAAGACCTGCCTACCACCGAGGAAAAGCTATCGTGACCTTATCCCTACGCTACGGGGGTCGCCGGCTCGCTTCGCTCGCCCGCCCCCCCTTCGCTTTACCGGTACCACCACAGGATAGGTTTCTACGCCTACTATAGTACTCTACGGAGGTCGCCGCCTCGCTTCGCTCGCCACCTCCCCTCTTCGCTCCACTCAAGACCTGCCTACCACCGAGGAAAAGCTATCGTGACCTTATCCCGACGCTACGGGTTACTTCGCTTTACCGGTACCACCACACGATAGATTTCGACGCCTACTATAACACGCTACGGAGGTCGCCGGCTCGCTTCGCTCGCCACCTCCCCTTTCGCTCCACTCAAGATCTGTCTACCACCGAGGAAAAGCTATCGTGATGTCATTCAACGAACCCAAATGTGGCCAGCTAGTCAAAGTCTTTATTCTAAAAGTCTTTACTTCTACTTTCATGTTTTTGGCAAAATCTGGGAAAATACACTAAAAATGGGATTTTTTTTTGCACCAGGCAACATTATTTAACGAAATACACAACCGGGACAAGACATTCCGGTCAGAAGGTGCGCCGGCTGTCCCATTTATCGTGTCGAAAATTGGGAGTTTTCATCATTTTTCCAAGATGGCCACCACACTGTCCGCCATCTTGTTTTTCTAAAAAGTCACAACTTTTCTGAAATATCGAGGATACAGGCTACCGATTGGTGTACTTGGTGTTGCCAAGTTTTAAGTTTGGTAGAACAAAAGAATTCGCCAAAGTCGGCTCGGATCCGAAAATTCAAGCCCCAATGACTCTCGGTGCTGCCAGCTGAAAAGAATGAAAATGGTCAAATGTCATTTGAAGCACCCCATTTTTGGTGTTTATGTAAAATTTCCATTCAAAATGTCGTTATTTCCACTAATCATTTTTTTTTTGGGAAAAATCTGGGAAAATACCCTAAAAATGGGGAAAATTTTTGCGTAAGGTAACACTCGACAACAAAGTTCACAATCGTTTCTTAAAACACAATCCGGTCGAGGGATGACGGCTGTCCCATATATCGTGTCCAAAATTAGGATTTTTCATCATTTTTACAAGATGGCCGCCACACAGTCCGCCATCTTTTTTTTCTGAAAAGTTATAATTTTCTTGAAATCTCAGGGATATAGGCCACCAACTGGTGTACTTGGTGTTGCCAAGTTTTAAGTTTGGTAGAACCAAAGAATTCGCCAAAGTCTGTTCTGATCCGAAAATTCAAGACCCAATGACTCTCGGGGTTGCCAGCTGAAAATAATGAAAATGTTCAAATGTCATTTGAAGCACCCCATTTTTAGTGTTTATGTGAAATTTCCATTTGAAATGTCGTTATTTTCACTATTCATGTTTTTGGGAAAAATCTGGGAAAATACCCTAAAAATGGGGAAAATTTTTGCGTAAAGTAACACTCCACAACAAAGTACACAATCGTTTCATACAACACAATCCGGTCGGGGGATGCCAGCTGTCCCAATTATCGTGTCGAAAATTGGTATTTTTCGGCCTTTTTACAAGATGGCCGCCATAGCATCCGCCATCTTTTTTTTTCTGAAAAGTCATAATTTTCCTGAAATCTCAGGGATATAGGCCACCAATTAATGTACCTGGTGTTGCCAACTTTTGAGTTTAGTAAAACAAACTAATTCGCCAAAGTCGGGTCTTACCCAAAAATTCAAGCGCCAATGGCTCTCGGGGTTGCCAGCTGAAAGTGATGAAAATGGTCAAATGTCATTTGGGGGACCCCATTTTTGGTGTTTATGTAAAATTTCCATTCAAAATGTCGTTATTTCCACTAATCATGTTTTTGGGAAAAAATCTGAAATCCTTTTTACAAGATGGCCGCCATAGCATCCGCCATCTTTTTTTTTCTGAAAAGTCATAATTTTCCTGAAATCTCAGGGATATAGGCCACCAACTGGTGTACTTGGTGTTGCCAACTTTTGAGTTTAGTAGAACAAACTAATTCGCCAAAGTCGGGTCTCACTCAAAAATTTAAGCGCCAATGGCTCTTGGGGTTGCCAGTTGAAAGTGATGAAAATGGTCAAATGTCATTTGGGGGACCCCAATGTTGTCAGCTAGTCAAAGTTTTCTTTTGAATTGTTGTTATTTCTACTTTTCATGTTTTTGGGGAAAATATGGGAAATTTCCCTAAAAATGGGGAAAATTTTTGCACCAGGCCACACTCCTCGACGAATTACATAACCGGTCCATACAACACAATCCGGTCGGGGGATGCCAGCTGTCCCAATTATCGTGTCGAAAATTGGGATTTTTCGGCCTTTTTACAAGATGGCCGCCATGGAATCCGCCATCTTGTTTTTATGAAAAGTCATAATTTTTCTGAAATGTCAAGAATATAGGCCACCGATTGGTGTACTTGGTGTTGCCAACTTTCGAGTTTGGTAGAACAAACTAATTCGCCAAAGTCAAAAAGTCCCAAAAATTAAAAAGTTCAATATTTTTTGGGGTTGCCAATTAAAACGAACCAAAATGGTCAAATGTCATTTGGGGGACCCCAATGTTGCCGGCTAGTCAAAGTCTCTATTTAAAATGTCATTATTTCTACTTTTCATGTTTTCGGGGAAAATCTGGGAAAATACCCTAAAAATGGGGAAATTTTTTGCACCAGGCAACACTCGTCAACAAAACACACAACCGCTCGGTACAATTCGAACCCGTCCGATGTTGCCAAGTACCCGAAAAATGGATTTGAAAAAAATCTAAATTTCCAACTTTTTACAAAATGGCCGCCGCAGCGTCCTCCATCTTGGATTTTCACAATGTCATAATTTTTCCCAATTGCCATTGAAATTACCAACAAATTGGCAGACTTTTCGTTGGCAGTTTTAGAATTTGGTAGAAGAAAACAATTTGTCAAAGTCGAGTGAAAAAAGTCGACAATTTCAAAACGTCATAGCGCGGCCGCCATCTTGTTTTTTTTTTTTTTTTTACTTTTTTTTTAAATGGTTTTAGATTTTGTATAGGACCTCTGAGTCGAAATCCATCCAAGTCTTTCCCCCACCGAAACCGGAAATGGACTCGCCCTCCATCTTGGATTTGAACTTTCCCTATAATTTTCCTCTACTCGATTGGTCAGATTACACATTTTTGCAAAACATACCCCTAACCCATCTCTCACCCATTCCGAGAAACGACATGTCAATGAGTCAGTGAGTGAGTGGTCTTGTAGTTTTATATAACTATAACTAGTATTTGCGTGGCTGCGCGAGCTGCGCGCAGCTCGCGGGGCGTGAAGAGGGGGAGAGGGGGAGCTTTGAAAAATGATTTCGACTAACGCATTGCACCTCTCAATGAATCTGAAAAAAAAATGTTCCAATGCAGCTCGCGGTACTACCTACCTACACCTACCTACACCTACCTACACCTACCTACACCTACCTACACCTACCTACACCTACCTACACCTACCTACACCTACCTACACCTACCTACACCTACCTACACCTACCTACACCTACCTACACCTACCTACACCTACCTACACCTACCTACACCTACCTACACCTACCTACACCTACCTACACCTACCTACACCTACCTACACCTACCTACACCTACCTACACCTACCTACACCTACCTACACCTACCTACACCTACCTACACCTACCTACCTACACCTACCTACTACCTACCTACACCTACCTACCTACTACCTACCTACACCTACCTACTACCTACCTACACCTACCTACACCTACACCTACCTACACCTACACCTACACCTACCTACACATACCTACTACCTACCACCTACCTACTACCTAACTACTACCTCCTACTACCACTAAAAAAACATTACCCTAAAGTTTGCTTGTCGTCGCCCCTGAGTTACGCTTCACCCACTCAACCTTCGTTACGCTAAGGAGGTCGCCGGCTCGCTTCGCTCGCCACCTCCCCCCTTCGCTCCACTCGGTCTCGCAGGTTCGCTCCACTCAGGACCTACCTACCACCGGAAAACTATCATGACATTATCCCTACGCTACGGGGGTCGCCGGCTCGCTTCGCTCGCCCGCTCCCCCCTTCGCTTTACCGCTGTACCACCACCGGACAGGTTTCGACGCCTACTATAATATTTGTTCAAACGCCTAATGGCTATCTCTAACCGTTATGAAGTTACAGCCCTTTTAATTTTAGGGGAGGTTGGGGAGGGGAGGGTATACAAATTTCAACGCCCCTCAAATAGATTTAGGTAAGAATCAAAAATTTTTTCAGGAGTAAAAAAAGAGGGGCAGAGGGGGGGGGATGAATGGAGGGAGAGGGGCGAGCTTTGAAAAATAATTTCGACTAACTCTATGCCCCTTTCAATGAATCTGAAAAAAAAAATGTTCCAAGTCTCTTAACTTCCGAGATCCGCCTAAAGGGGGGGGTGAAGGGGGACAAGGGGGTCAAATTTGAAAAATGGTTTTTACTACCCCGAGCCTCCTCTATACAAATCCCTAAAAAAACACACGTAATGTCTCTTTATTTCCGAGATCGGCCTTAAGGGGGGGGTGAAGGGGGGCAGGGGGGTCAAATTCGAAAAATGGTTTTTACTTCTACGAGCCTCTTCTATACGAATCCCTAAAAAAAAACAAGTAAAGTCTCTTTGTTTCCGAGATACAATAGGGAGGGGGGAGAAGAGGGGGGAAAAGGGGGGGTTTGGCACTTTTCCCATACTCACGAGAGTTAGTTGTTTACGAATCTGTCAAAATATACCCACCTCTCCATCCACCATCTGGGAGAACAATTCTGTCAGTGAGTCAGTGAGTGAGTGGTAATTTAGCTTTATATAGTATAACTAGTATTTGCGTGGCTGCGCGAGCTGCGCGCAGCTCGCGGGGCGTGAAGCGGGGGGGAGGGGGCGCTTTGAATAATAATTTCGACTAACGCATTGCTTTCAATGAATCTGATATACCTACCTATATACACCTACCACCTACCTACTACCTACCTACACCTACCTACTACCAACCACCTACCTACACCTACCTACTACCTACCTACACCTACCTGCACCTACCTACACCTACCTACACCTACCTACTACCTACCTACACCTACCTACACCTACCTACTACCTACCTACACCTACCTACCACCTACCTACCACCTACCTACCACCTACCTACCACCTACCTACTACCCCTACACCTACCTACTACCTACCTATCACCTACCTACTACCTACCTACTACCTCCTACTACCACTAAAAAAACATTACCCTAAAGTTTGCTTGTCGTCGCCCCTGAGTAACGCTTCACCCACTCAACCTTCGTTACGCTAAGGAGGTCCGGAAAACTATCATGACATTATCCCTACGCTACGGGTGTCGCCGGCTCGCTTCGCTCGCCCGCTCCCCCCTTCGCTTTACCGGTACCACCACATGATAGGCTCCTTTCGATGAATCTGAAAAAAAAAATCTTCCAAGTCTCTTAACTTCCGAGATCTGCCAAAGGGGGGGTGAAGGGGGGCAAGGGGGTCAAATTTTAAGAATGGATTTTACTTTCCCGAGCCTCCTCTATACGAATCCGTAAACAAAACTGAAAAAAGGGGTGAAGAGGGGGGGGGGGGTGAAGGGGGGGGGAGGGGAGCTTTGAAAAATGATTTCGATTAACTCATTGCCCCTTTCAATCAATGAATCTGAAAAAAAATTCGTTACAAGTCTCTTAACTTTCGAGATCCGCCTAAAGGGGGGGTGAAGGGGGGCAAGGGGGTCAAATTTAAAAAATGGTTTTTACTTCCCCGAGCCTCCTCTATACGAATCCCTAAAAAAACACACGTAATGTCTCTTTATTTCCGAGATCCGCCTAAAAGGGGGGAGATGGGGGGCAAGGGGGGCCATTTTGAAAAATGATTTTTACATCTCCGAGCCTCCTCTATACGAATCCCAAAAAAAAAACACGTAAATTCTCTTTATTTCCGAGATCCGCCTAAAGGGGGGGTGAAGGGGGTGAAGAGGGGGGGGTGAAGGGTGGGAGAGGGGGGAGCTTTGAAAAATGATTTCGACTAACGCATTGCCCCTTTTAATGAATCTGAAAAAAAAAAATTTCCAAGTCTCTTAACTTCCGAGATCCGAAAGGGGGGGGGGGGGGGGTGAAGAGGGGCAAGGGGGTCAAATTTGAAAAATAATTTACACTTCCCCAAGCCTCCTCTATACGAATCCCTAAAAAAAAACACGTAAATTCTCTTTATTTCTGAGATCCGCCTAAAGGGGGGGTGAAGGAGGGCAAGAGGGTCAAATTTGAAAAATGTTTTTTATTTCCCCGAGCCTACTCTATACGAATCCCTAAAAAAAAACACGTAAAATTTCTTTATTTCCGAGATCCGCCTAAAGGGGGGGAGAAGGGGGAAAAGGGGGGCCACTTTGAAAAATGATTTTTACTTTACCGAGCCCCCTCTATACGAATCCCTAAAAAAAAACACGTAAAGTCTTTTTGTTTCCGAGATACGATAGGGAGGGGGGAGAAGGGGGGGGAAAAGGGGGGGTTTGGGACTTTTCCCATACTCACGAGAGTTAGTTGTTTACGAATCTGTCAAAATATACCCACCTCCCCATCCACCATCTGGGAGAACAATTCTGTCAATGAGTCAGTGAGTCAGTGGTAATTTAGCTTTATATAGTATAACTAGTATTTGCGTGGCTGCGCGAGCTGCGCGCAGCTCGCGGGGCGTGAAGAGGGGGAGAGGGGGAGCTTTGAAAAATGATTTGGACTAACGCATAGCACCTCTCAATGAATCTGAAAAAAAAAAAGTTCCAATGCAGCTCGCGGTACTACCTACCTACACCTACCTACACCTACCTACTACCTACCTACACCTACCTACACCTACCTACACCTACCTACACCTACCTACACCTACCTACACCTACCTACACCTACCTACACCTACCTACACCTACCTACACCTACCTACACCTACCTACACCTACCTACACCTACCTACACCTACCTACACCTACCTACACCTACCAACACCTACCTACACCTACCTACACCTACCTACCTACACCTACCTAATACCTACCTACACCTACCTACTACCTACCTACACCTACCTACTACCTACCTACACCTACCTACTACCTACCTACACCTACCTACTACCTACCTACACCTACACCTACCTACACCTACCTACACATACCTACTACCTACCACCTACCTACTACCTACCTACTACCTCCTACTACCACTAAAAAAACATTACCCTAAAGTTTGCTTGTCGTCGCCCCTGAGTTACGCTTCACCCACTCAACCTTCGTTAAGCTAAGGAGGTCGCCGGCTCGCTTCGCTCGCCACCTCCCCCCTTCGCTCCACTCGGTCTCGCAGGTTCACTCCACTCAGGACCTACCTACCACCGGAAAGCTATCATGACATTATCCCTACGCTACGGAGGTCGCCGGCTCGCTTCGCTCGCCCGCTCCCCCCTTCGCTTTACCGCTGTACCACCACCGGACAGGTTTCGACGCCTACTATAATATTTGTTCAAACACCTAATGGCTATCTCTAACCGTTATGAAGTTACAGCCCTTTTAAATTTAGGTGAGGTTGGGGAAGGGTGGTTTTAGGGGAGGGGAGGGTATACAAATTTCAACGCCCCTCAATAGTTTTATGTAAGAAAAAAAAAAAAAAAAAAGTGAAGGGGGGGGGGGGTGAAGGGGGGAGAGGGGGGAAGTTTCTAAAAATGATTTCGATTAACGCAAAGGCGCCTCTAAATGAATCTGAAAAAAAAATCGTTCCAAGTCTCTTAACTTTTGAGATTCGCCTAAAAGGGGGGAAAAGGGGGGCAAGGGGGGCCACTTTGAAAAATGATTTTTACTTTACCGAACCTCCTCTATACGAATCCCTAAAAAAAAACACGTAAAGTCTCTTTGTTTCCGAGATACGATAGGGACGGGGGAGAAGGGGGGGGAAAAGGGGGGGTTTGGGACTTTTGCCATACTCACGAGAGTTAGTTGTTTACGAATCTGTCAAAATATACCCACCTCCCCATCCACCATCTGGGAGAACAATTCTGTCAATAGATCAGTCAGTGAGTCAGTGGTAATTTAGCTTTATATAGTATAACTAGTATTTGCGTGGCTGCGCGAGCTGCGCGCAGCTCGCGGGGCGTGAAGAGGGAAGAGGGAGCGCTTTGAAAAATGATTTCGACTAACGCATTGCCCCTTTCAATGAATCTGATATACCTACCTAAATACACCTACCTACTACCAACCTACTACCTACCTATTCCTACCTACTACCTACCTACTACCTACCTACTACCTACCACCTACCTACACCTACATACCTACTACTTACCTACACCTACCTACTACCTACCTACACCTACCTACACCTACCTACACCTACCTACACCTACCTACACCTACCTACACCTACCTACACCTACCTACACCTACTTACACCTACCTACACCTACCTACACCTACCTACTACCTACCTACACCTACCTACCTACACCTACCTACTACCTACCTACTACCTACCTACTACCTACCTACACCTACCTACCTACACCTACCTACTACCTACCTACTACCTACCTACACCTACCTACACCTACCTACTACCTACCTACACCTACCTACTACCTACCTACACCTACCTACTACCTACCTACACCTACCTACTACCTACCTATACCTACCTACCTACCTACATCTACACCTACCTACACATACCTACTACCTACCACCTACCTACCTACTACCTCCTACTACCACTAAAAAAACATTACCCTAAAGTTTGCTTGTCGTCGCCCCTGAGTTACGCTTCACCCATTCAACCTTCGTTACGCTAAGGAGCTCGCCGGCTCGCTTCGCTCGCCACCTCCCCCCTTCGCTCCACTTGGTCTCGCAGGTTCGCTCCACTCAGGACCTACCTACCACCGGAAAGCTATCATGACATTATCCCTACGCTACGGGGGTCACCGGCTCGCTTCGCTCGCCCGCTCCCCCCTTCGCTTTGCCGCTGTACCACCACCGGACAGGTTTCGACGCCTACTATAATATTTGTTCAAACACCTAATGGCTATCTCTAACCGTTATGAAGTTACAGCCCTTTTAATTTTAGGGGAGGTTGGGGAGGGGAGGGTATACAAATTTCAACGTCCCTCAAATAGATTTAGGTAAGAATCAAAAATTTTTTCAGGAGTAAAAAAGAGGTGAAGAGGGGGGGGGTGAAGGGGGGGAGAGGGGGGAGTTTCTAAAAATGATTTCGACTAACGCAATGCCCCTCTATATGAATCTGAAAAAAAATTCGTTCCAAGTCTCTTAACTTTCGAGATCCGCCTAAAAGGGGGGAGAAGGGGGGCAATGGGGTCAAATTTGAAAAATGGTTTATATTTCCCCAAGCCTCTTCTATACGAATCCTTAAAAAAAAACACGTAAAATCTCTTTATTTCCGAGATCCGCCTAAAGAGGGGATGAAGGGGGGCAAGGGGGTCAAATTTGAAAAATGGTTTTTACTTCCCCGAGCCTCCTCTATACGAATCCCTAGAAAAAAACACGTAAAATCTCTTTACTTCCGAGATCCACCTAAAAGGGGGGAGAAGGGGGGCAAGGGGGGGCACTCTGAAAAATGGTTTTTACTTTACCGAGCCTCCTCTATACGAATCCCTAAAAACAAACACGTAAAGTCTCTTTGTTTCCGAGATACGATAGGGAGGGGGGAGAAGGGGGGGGAAAAGGGGGGGTTTGGGACTTTTCCCATACTCACGAGAGTTGCTTGTTTACGAATCTGTCAAAATATACCCACCTCCCCATCCACCATCTGGGAGAACAATTCTGTCAGTGAGTCAGTCAGTGAGTGGTAATTTAGCTTTATATAGTATAACTAGTATTTGCGTGGCTGCGCGAGCTGCGCGCAGCTCGCGGGGCGTGAAGAGGGGGAGAGGGGGAGCTTTGAAAAATGATTTGGACTAACGCATAGCACCTCTCAATGAATCTGAAAAAAAAAAAGTTCCAATGCAGCTCGCGGTACTACCTACCTACACCTACCTACACCTACCTACTACCTACCTACACCTACCTACACCTACCTACACCTACCTACACCTACCTACACCTACCTACACCTACCTACACCTACCTACACCTACCTACACCTACCTACACCTACCTACACCTACCTACACCTACCTACACCTACCTACACCTACCTACACCTACCTACACCTACCAACACCTACCTACACCTACCTACACCTACCTACCTACACCTACCTAATACCTACCTACACCTACCTACTACCTACCTACACCTACCTACTACCTACCTACACCTACCTACTACCTACCTACACCTACCTACTACCTACCTACACCTACACCTACCTACACCTACCTACACATACCTACTACCTACCACCTACCTACTACCTACCTACTACCTCCTACTACCACTAAAAAAACATTACCCTAAAGTTTGCTTGTCGTCGCCCCTGAGTTACGCTTCACCCACTCAACCTTCGTTAAGCTAAGGAGGTCGCCGGCTCGCTTCGCTCGCCACCTCCCCCCTTCGCTCCACTCGGTCTCGCAGGTTCACTCCACTCAGGACCTACCTACCACCGGAAAGCTATCATGACATTATCCCTACGCTACGGAGGTCGCCGGCTCGCTTCGCTCGCCCGCTCCCCCCTTCGCTTTACCGCTGTACCACCACCGGACAGGTTTCGACGCCTACTATAATATTTGTTCAAACACCTAATGGCTATCTCTAACCGTTATGAAGTTACAGCCCTTTTAAATTTAGGTGAGGTTGGGGAAGGGTGGTTTTAGGGGAGGGGAGGGTATACAAATTTCAACGCCCCTCAATAGTTTTATGTAAGAAAAAAAAAAAAAAAAAAGTGAAGGGGGGGGGGGGTGAAGGGGGGAGAGGGGGGAAGTTTCTAAAAATGATTTCGATTAACGCAAAGGCGCCTCTAAATGAATCTGAAAAAAAAATCGTTCCAAGTCTCTTAACTTTTGAGATTCGCCTAAAAGGGGGGAAAAGGGGGGCAAGGGGGGCCACTTTGAAAAATGATTTTTACTTTACCGAACCTCCTCTATACGAATCCCTAAAAAAAAACACGTAAAGTCTCTTTGTTTCCGAGATACGATAGGGACGGGGGAGAAGGGGGGGGAAAAGGGGGGGTTTGGGACTTTTGCCATACTCACGAGAGTTAGTTGTTTACGAATCTGTCAAAATATACCCACCTCCCCATCCACCATCTGGGAGAACAATTCTGTCAATAGATCAGTCAGTGAGTCAGTGGTAATTTAGCTTTATATAGTATAACTAGTATTTGCGTGGCTGCGCGAGCTGCGCGCAGCTCGCGGGTCGTGAAGGGGAGCTTTGAAAAATGATTTCGACTAACACATTGCCCCTTTCAATGAATCTGAAAAAAAAAATGTTCCAAGTCTCTTAACTTCCGAGATCCGCCTAAAGGGGGGCAAGGGGGTCAATTTTGAAAAATGGTTTTTACTTTCCCGATCCCCCTCTACACGAATCCGTAAACAAAACAAAACACGAATTTAAAAAAAGGGGTGAAGACGGGGGGAGGATGAAGGGGTGGAGAGGGGGGAGCTTTGAAAAATGATTTCGACTAACGCCTTGCCCCTTACAATGAATCTGAAATAAAAATGTTACAAGTCTCTTAACTTTCGAGATCCGCCTAAAGGGGGGAGAAAGGGGGCTAATGGGGCAACTTTGAAAAAGGTAGGAGAGGAAAATGGGGCAAAAAGGGGAGGTTTTGCACTTTTTAGCTACTCATGAGAGTTACTTATACGCTTCACCCACTCAACCTTCATTACGCTACGGAGGTCGCAGGCTCGCTTCGCTCGCCACCTCCCCTCTTCGCTTTACTCAAGACCTGCCGCACCGAGGAAAATCTATCGTGACCTTATCCCTTCGCTTTACCGGTACCACCACAGGATAGGTTTCGACGCGTACTATAATACGCTACGGAGGTCGCCGGCTCGCTTTGCTCGCCACCTCCCCTATGTTGCCAGCTAGTCAAAGTCTTCATTCTAAAAGTCTTTACTTCTATTTTCATGTTTTTGGGCAAAATCTGGGAAAATACCCTAAAAATGGGGATTTTTTACATAACAAAATACACAACACAATTCGGTTAGAAGGTGCCGGCTGTCCCATTTATCGTGAAGAAAAATGGGATTTTTCATATTTTTTCCAAGATGGCCACCACACTGTCCGCCATCTTGTTGTTCTGAAAAGTTTAATTTTTTCTGTTATATCGAGGATACAAGCTACCGACTGGTGTACTTGGTGTTGCCAAGTTTTAAGTTTGGTAGAACAAAAGAATTCGCCAAAGTCGGTTATGATCCGATAATTCAAGCCCTAATGACTCTCGGGGTTGCCAGCTGAAAAGAATGAAAATGGTCAAATGTCATTTGAGGCACCCCATTCTTAGTGTTCCTGTAAAAAAATTCCATTCAAAATTTCGTTATTTCCACTATTCATGTTTTTGGGGAAAATCTGTGAAATTTCCCTAAAAATGGGGAAAATTTTTGCGTAAGGTAACACTCCACAACAAAGTACACAATCGCTTCATACAACACAATCCGGTCGGGGGTTGCTGGCTGTCCCATATAACGTGTCGAAAATTAGGATTTTTCATCATTTTTACAAGATGGCCGCCATAACATCCGCCATCTTGTTTTTCTGAAAAGTCATAATTTTCCTGAAATCTCAGGGATATAGGCCACCAACCGGTGTACTTGGTGTTGCCAACTTTTGAGTTTAGTAGAACAAACTAATTCGCCAAAGTCGGGTCTGACCCAAAAATTCAAACGCCAATGGCTCTCGGGGTTGCCAGCTGAAAGTAATGAAAATGGTCAAATGTCATTTGGGAGACCCCTTTCTTGGTGTTTATGTAAATTTTCCATTCAAAATGTCGTTATTTCTACTTTTCATGTTTTCGGGGAAAATCGGGGAAATTTCCTTAAAAATGGGGAAAATTTTTGCACCAGGCCACACTCCTTGACGAATTACATAACCGGTCCATACAACACAATCCGGTCGGGGGATGCCAGCTGTCCCAATTATCGTGTCTAAAATTAAGATTTTTCGGCCTTTTTACAAGGTGGCCGCCATGGAATCCGCCATCTTGTTTTTCTGAAAAGTCATAATTTTCCTGAAATGTCAAGAATATAGGCCACCGAGTGGTGTACTTCTTGTTGCCAACTTTCGAGTTTGGTAGAACAAACTAATTCGCCAAAGTCAAAAAGTCCCAAAAATTAAAAAGTTCAATATTTTTTGGGGTTGCCAATTAAAACTAACCAAAATGGTCAAATGTCATTTGGGGGACCCCAATGTTGCCGGCTAGTCAAAGTCTCTATTTAAAATGTCATTATTTCTACTATTCATGTTTTCGGGGAAAATCTGGGAAAATACCCTAAAAATGGGGAAAATTTTTGCACCAGGCAACACTCGTCAACAAAACACACAACCGCTCTCTACAACTCGAACCCGTCCGATGTTGCCAACTACCCGAAAAATGGATTTGAAAAAAATCGAAATATCCAACTTTTTACAAAATGGCCGCCGCAGCGTCCTCCATCTTGGATTTTCGCAATGTCATAATTTTTCCCAATTGCCATTAAAAACACCAACAAATTGGAAAACTTTTTATTGGCGGTTCTAGAATTTGGTAAAAGAAAACAATTTGTCAAAGTCGAGTGAAAAAAATCGACAATTTCAAAACGTCCTGGCGCGGCCGCCATCTTGTTTTTTTTTTTTTTTTACTTTTTTTTTTAAATGATTTTAGATTTGGTATAGGACCTCTGAGTCGAAATCCATCCAATTCTTTCCCCCACCGAAACCGGAAATGGACTCGCCCTCCATCTTGGATTTGAACTTTCCCTATAATTTTACAGATATGTCAATGGCTGTGCTGTTGATTGAGTAAAATGTATCATGTGAATTTAAGAACAGTATTAAAACCTATGACTAAGTTATTCGAAAAACACATTCGATTCCTAATCGTTTTCAGAGGCGATAGTAAATAAAACTGCTTTATTGATAAATTAAATAAAACTATGTTTTACTTGTTACGATATAAATATAATTTGAAACAGTTCCATGTTATTTTAACATAAAAAAGTATATTTAGAAAACATAAAAAGGTATATGAGGCATCTTCTCCGGTACCTACATTTGTACATTAATTTCTTAATTATTGATATAGTCTTTTTCGCCCATGGTCCCGGTCCCTGGAATCCCCGTTTTCTCGTTTTTCGTTTTCGTTGGTTTTGCCCGTGGTTCCTTCTAGAAATAAATACCTACTGCCGAATTAAATTGTACTCCATGACGCGCGCTCGCTTCGCTCGCATATATATATAACACTAATATCTTCTGTCCCCGAAGTGCCGGGCCTCCGCCGGCCTCCTTCGTCGGCCTACGGCCCGGTGCCCATGCCGCCCATAAAGGATACTGTCGCGAGACGGTCGTATTATAGGAACACGAAGAAAAAAAAGGGACCACGGCATTTTCCAGGGACTACGGGCGAAAGAATAAAGTAATTTACAATCAAAACATTTTGATAGATTTTTTACTCTGGATGTCGATTGTCGATGCTGATTGTGACCTACATGACGAAATTAATATTCCCAAACATCATTTGTTACATAATATATTTTATTAAATATCCAGGAAAACAGTTGGGAGCACAGAATCCACGGTTAATACTGTAACCGTATAATTGGAAAGCGTACTGTGGGTTGCTGTGCTCACATCATGACTATTGTTTGGTATATGGGGTGGGCTGGACATCAACAAGATATTTCAGCACCTGCCTCCTGCCTAGATCTCTTAGTAAGAGAAAATTATGAAAATGAGGAAATGGAATAAAAGAAAATAAGAATGTTATTGGTTTTATTTCAAATATCCCTAGTAGTTAACTAACTTCCCATTAGCATACACAGGATCGAATTATCAATTCTTTATAATAATATGTTATGTTACTGCCTATAAGCCTTCACAATGAAAACAATAATTGAAGAATCGATAATATTATTATTTCAACTGCCTATCTTGACGATTATATTTTGCTATACGACGACAATCAAGTCATACTTAATGGTGCTATCGTCTGTCGTGAAAGTGTAGTTATTTTCAGGTCCATCATCTTCCTGCCCCTATCCCATTTTACTTGGGGTCAGCGCAACACGTTTTCTTCTTTCACTCTCCCATAAATCGAAAGGGTTCATCATTATAATTATATTACTTTCCTTGGGGTTTATTGAATAACGATTTAGTCACTCGAACGTCCCGGTGTCTTTTGACACTCTTCGTTAAGTATGTATGTAGATGGACTGGTAAATGTGGCGACACCTGCGAAGATGTTCATCTGGTGATGTTCTGCTGCGACATCAGTAATAAAAATAATTCATACTTTGATTTTTAACCTTTGATTTTGACAGATGAAATAGTTTGACAGCTGTCAACGCTGTCATGGACGTTTCTTTGAACGCAGTTAAGATGCGAGGTGGTGCATTTTCATAATCTTATAATTCCCAATATAAACTATATTGAAAATTTTTAAATACTGCCCATAACACCATTTAGTGGAAGGAGCATAGATAGTAATTTGTACCTTAGTACATGATTTGGCCAAAAAAAAACCTCCTTTAAATTCTAATAAAATAACATTTATCCTTTGCAGATAGCTCAACAGTTTCATGTATATTTAGTACATCGTATAAATACTTGTACATATTCATAGAAGCTTTTTAGTAAATAAAGTTTTTTGACTACATAAGTACATAATTTCACAATCTCTGAATAATGCTATCTGTCAAGTAAAATCTATGCTAATGAAGAATTTATTTAAAATAGAGATGGAAATATTTTTTATCCATCTGATGGATAGCGACCATGAAATAAGCCCTAAGGCCTATTGGCTAAGGATTATAGAAGGCTTTTTGGGAACCTATCTGCTATTATTATTGTAGCTTTCTATTTCCACTGTCTTCATGTAAAGATACATTTCAAACACAGTTCAGTTTAGATTTAGGTACATATTTCCCCGTTTAGAAAATGCTCTGTGGTACATATTAGGTCTTTGCCTATGAAATTGCCGTTCTGCAGTACTGGCCATTTCAAATCAAAATAATTTTTGTTAAAGAAGCTGATGATACACAATCTAAGGCTGAATTAGCAGCAGCTTTCGATGTTGGCGTCAAAACAATATTGGTCCATTTCCGTCACATTGGCAAGGTAAAAAAGCTTGACAAATGGGTGCCCCACGAACTCAATGATCGCCAGCGCGAAGTACGCGTCGAGACGTGCCTTGCACTGCTCAACAGACACACAAATGAAGGAATTTTGAACCGCATTGTTACTTGCGATGAAAAATGGATCCTGTACGATAACCGTAAGCGCTCAGCAAGTTGGTTGGATCCTGGTTCAGCACCTAAACGAAAACTTACCCCTAGAAAAGTGATGGTCACTGTTTGGTGGTCTAGCGCCGGTGTGATTCATCACAGCTTCTTACCTAACGGGGTGAGCATTACTGCAGATGTGTACTGTGAAGAACTGAACACAATGATGGAGAAGCTGGCACATCTCCAACCAGCATTGGTCAATCGCTCGTCTCCGCTGCTCCTGCACGACAACGCGCGACCTCATACTGCACAGCAGACGGTCTCCAAGTTGCAAGAACTGGGGTTGGAAGCTCTCCGTCATCCGCCCTACTCACCAGACCTTGCGCCTACAGACTACTACTTTTTCCAGAATTTGGATAACTTCTTGGCGGGAAAAAAATTCAATACCCGAGAGGCAGTACAAAATGCCTTTGAAGAATTTGTTGCCTCCCGACCAGCTGATTTCTTTAAGAAGCCCGCATCAATAAACTGCCACTGCGTTGGCAAAGATGCATTGATTAAATGGGTGATTAGGTACTTCGATTAATACAAATAAAAAATACATGAAAAAAAATCGTTTAAATTTTTTCAAACAAAACGGCAATTTCATAGGTAAAGACCTATTATCTATACTAATATTATAAAGCTGAAGAGTTTGTTTGTTTGTTTGAACGCGGTAAACTCAGGAACTGCTGGTTGGAATTTTAAAATTCTTTTTGTGTTGGATAGTCCATTTATCGAGGAAGGCTATAGGCTACATAACATCACGCTATGGCTAATAGGAGCGGAGCATAAATGAAAAATGTTACAAAAACGGGAAAAGGTATTTCCTTTTTGAGAGCATCCGCTGCGTGCGCTGCGAAAACGGTTTAAGTTACGCTAATATCATGTATGAAGGAATTGTTCCTCTTTAAAAGTTCTAAAAAAAAGTCCGCGACAGCATATATCTATCTTTTAAGATTGACTCACTGTAACCTTTTTTTACAGTTAAACTGTTAGGTTAAAAATAATTATTTTTTGCGAAGCTTATTTAACCCATATGGTATTAATCTATATCTAAATAAATGTGTTTGTTAGAACGTAAATTTAATATAGAATATTTGTGCCTTTTACTCTATACAGTTTAAACAAATATCTTAGAAGATATCGCAATGTAAAAATATTCGCGCGGCAAAATATTTCGCGAGTCGCAATGTAGGTACGGGGGATTCTGGCTGGCCTCCGGGAAATTCAAATTCAAAATATTTACTGCATCATAATGTTTACAAGTACAGAGTGTTATATATGTAAGAGATACCTATAGTAATTCACACTTTATTATAATCTAAGCTAATCTAAGCCATCTGAACTATTATAATAAAGAGGAAAGATAAGATTTTTTGTTTGTTACGATTTAGCTTAATTTATGTCGGATAGTCGATATCGAGAAAGGTAATAAGCTATATTTATGTGACGCAGACGAAGTTGCGTGGGTCAGCTAGTTATGTATATTTCAAATGTGTGTTGGTAAATGTTTTTTGTTTAGCATATGTACAAGTTAGGTATTAGTACGGAGTGTGGATCCCTTGCGGGTAAAAGTCTCCTCCAAGTTTGTCCACGTAGGTAATTATAATGTGTGGTGATCATCCACAACATACAGCGCAAAAGGCAGGGTTCTTATCAATTGAGCCGTAACGCCTGACTGTAGTACAAAGCAAGGATGCATTAGCATCAATTATTATTGTAAATGTGAATGTAAGTTTGTTTGTTACGTTTTCACGCAATGAACTTTGTACACAGATTCTTGGAGGTATTAGAAGTAAACAAAGCGAGCAAAGCCGCGGGTAAAAGCTAGTGAAATAATAAATTTTATGATTTTTCAGCATATAATTATGTCCCATGCACATCCAATGCCAATGGCTAGGTACTACCTACATAATTTTGTAAGGTTGGGAGTAGTACCTACCTACTGTTGAAATTGACGGAGGTGGCCTCATTTTAACTTTCCTTTCATCAACAATAGGACAAGTAGGTATGTTACAGCCTCCCCCTGTTGAGATTTCCTCAACATCATCGTGGACAATTTGTGGACCGACTTTATTGTAGTATCCATATTTGGGCAGTAGGTAGGTATAGATAAAACATTACAGATAGGAGACGCATTGGTTTATGACTCGTCTTTAAACATAGATGCTCTGTGCTTATTGTGCTTCAACTATTGGTACTCTCCGGCTGAGCTTTCTCTTGTAATTGTGTACCTACCTACATATTTTATTGAGCGATCATTGTTTTTTAGTAGGTAGATAGGTATTAAAGCTGTTTGCGAGAGCTCGCCTGCGGAAGTATTCACCATGCTTATTTCTATCGTCAAGCAATATCCTGTTTCGGTTTGAAGGGTGTGGGTGCCGGTGGTTACTTCTGGCACGTAAGGCTTAGCATCTATATGCCTCAAGTTGATGAACGCAGAGCAGTGCATCGTAGGACACATTCTATAGGTACGTGCCTCAACTGCGAAGCAAAGAGTTACCATTTAATACCAATATTGACCATAATTTGCTTGTTCCGTCAGTTTTAGTAGATAAATCTACAAGTAGAGGTAGGCAGAACCAAATAAGTAGATAGGTACGTAGGTATATCTTTGTTGTCCAAGTCTTAATAAGTTAGGTTACATAATTATCTATAATTATTAAGTATTAATTGTGATGCCCTTTTATCCCAAGTTTTCACGATGCTCTATTCTAGAAGTAGATTTGTCAATAATTATAATACTTAACCCAGTTTCTCATATAAATAGGTCAGGTAAAGATAACAGTCCTATCTGTATTAGTAGGTTCCTATTAAAAGTACCTGTTTATGTACCTATACCTCAGTCGGATTATTCGTTTGAATGACCTCTTACGGTAAATTTTTGGGAAACTTGGGATTTTTCATCATTTTTCCAAGATGGCCACCACACTGTCCGCCATCTTGTTTTTCTAAAAAGTCACAATTTTTCTGAAATATCGAGGATACAGGCTACCGACTGGTGTACTTGGTGTTGCCAAGTTTTAAGTTTGGTAAAACAAAAGAATTCGCCAAAGTCTGTTCTGATCCGAAAATTCAAGACCCAATGACTCTCGGGGTTGCCAGCTGAAAATAATGAAAATGGTCAAATATCATTTGAAGCACCCCATTTTTGGTGTTTATGTAAAATTTCCATTCGAAATGTCGTTATTTCCACTATTCATGTTTTTGGGAAAAATCTGGGAAAATACCATAAAAATGGGGAAAATTTTTGCGTAAAGTAACACTTCACAACAAAGTACACAATCGTTTCATACAACACAATCCGGTCGGGGGATGCCGGCTGTCCCATTAATCGTGTCGAAAATTAGGATTTTTCATCATTTTTACAAGATGGCCGCCACACTGTCCGCCATCTTTTTTTTCTGAAAAGTCATAATTTTCCTGAAATTTCAGGGATATAGGCCACCAACTGGTGTACTTGGTGTTGCCAACTTTTGAGTTTGGTAGAACAAACTAATTCGCCAAAGTCGGGTCTGACCAAAAAATTCAAACGCCAATGGCTCTCGGGGTTGCCAGCTGAAAGTGATTAAAATGATCAAATGTCATTTGGGGGACCCCATTCTTGGTGTTTATGTAAAATTTCCATTCAAAATGTCGTTATTTCTACATTTCATGTTTTCGGGGAAAATCTGGGAAATTTCCCGAAAAATGGGAAAAAAAATTGAACCAGGCCACACTCCTTGACGAATCACATAACCGGTCCATACAACAAAATCCAGTCGGGGGATGCCAGCTGTCCCAATTATCGTGTCGAAAATTGGGATTTTTCGGCCTTTTAACAAGATGGCCGCCATAGCATCCGCCATCTTTTTTTTTCTAAAAAGTCATAATTTTCCTGAAATCTCAGGGATATAGGCCACCAATTGGTGTACTTGGTGTTGCCAACTTTTGAGTTTAGTAGAACAAACTAATTCGCCAAAGTCGGGTCTTACCCAAAAATTCAAGCGCCAATGGCTCTCGGGGTTGCCAGTTGAAAGTGATGAAAATGGTCAAATGTCATTTGGGGGATCCCATTCTTGGTGTTTATGTAAAATTTCCATTCAAAATGTCGTTATTTCTACTTTTCATGTTTTCGGGGAAAATCTCGGAAATTTCCCTAAAAATGGGGGAAATTTTTGCATCAGGCCACACTCCTTGACGAATTACATAACCGGTCCATACAACACAATCCGGTCGGGGGATGCCAGCTGTCCCAATTATCGTGTCGAAAATTGGGATTTTTCGGCCTTTTTACAAGATGGCCGCCATGGAATCCGCCATCTTGTTTTTCTGAAAAGTCATAATTTTCCTGAAATGTCAAGAATATAGGCCACCGATTGGTGTACTTGGTGTTGCCAACTTTCGAGTTTGGTAGAACAAACTAATTCGCCAAAGTCAAAAAGTCCCAAAAATTAAAAAGTTCAATATTTTTTGGGGTTGCCAATTAAAACAAACCAAAATGATCAAATGTCATTTGGGGGACCCCAATGTTGCCGGCTAGTCAAAGTCTCTATTTAAAATGTCATTATTTCTACTTTTCATGTTTTTGGGGAAAATCTGGGAAAATACCCTAAAAATGGGGAATTTTTTTGCACCAGGCAACACTCGTCAACAAAACACACAACCGCTCGGTACAATTCGAACCCGTCCGATGTTGCCAAGTACCCGAGAAATGGATTTGAAAAAAATCGAAATTTCCAACTTTTTACAAAATGGCCGCCGCAGCGTCGTCCATCTTGGATTTTCACAATGTCATAATTTTTCCCAATTGCCATTGAAATTACCAACAAATTGGCAGACTTTTCGTTGGCGGTTTTAGAATTTGGTAGAAGAAAACAATTCGTCAAAGTCGAGTGAAAAAAGTCGACAATTTCAAAACGTCCTGGCGCGGCCGCCATCTTGTTTTTTTTTTTTTTTTACTTTTTTTTTTAAATAGTTTTAGATTTGGTATAGGACCTCTGAGTCGAAATCCATCCAAGTCTTTCCCCCACCGAAACCGGAAATGGACTCGCCCGCCATCTAGGATTTGAACTTTCCCTATAATTTTCCTCTACTCGATTGGTCAGATAGCACATTTTTGCAAAACATACCCCTAACCCATCTCTCACCCATTCCGAGAAACGACATGTCAATGAGTCAGTCAGTCAGTGGTCTTGTAGTTTTATATAACTATAATAACTAGTATTTGCGTGGCTGCGCGAGCTGCGCGCAGCTCGCGGGTCGTGAAGAGGGGGAGAGGGGGAGCTTTGAAAAAAGATTTCGACTAACGCATTGCCCCTTTCAATGAAGCTTAAAAAAAAAATGTTATAAGTCTCTTAACTTAACTTAAAGGGGGGAGAAAGGGGGCAACTGGGGCAACTTTGATAAAGGTAGGTAAGGAAAATGCAGCAAAAAGGGGAGGTTTTGCACCTTTTAGCTAATCATGAGTTACTTATACGCTTCACCCACGTTACGCTACGGAGATCGCCACCTCCCCTCTTCGCTTCACTCAACACCTGCCTACCACCGAGGAAAAGCTATCGTGACCTTATCCCTACGCTTCGGGGTCACCGGCTCGCTTCGCTCACCACCTCCCCCCTTCGCTTTACCGGTACCACCACAGGATAGGTTTCGACGCGTACTATAATACGCTACGGAGGTCGCCGGCTCGCTTTGCTTACCACCTCCCCTATGTTGCCAGCTAGTCAAAGTCTTCATTCTAAAAGTCTTTACTTCTATTTTCATGTTATTGGGCAAAATCTTGGAAAATACCCTAAAAATGGGAAAAAATGTTGCGTAAGGTAACACTCCACAACAAAGTACACAATCGCTTCATACAACACAATCCGGTCGGGGGATGCCGGCTGTCCCATTTGTCGTGTCGAAAATTTGGATTTTTCATCATTTTTACAAGATGGCCGCCACACTGTCCGCCATCTTGTTTTTCTAAAAAGTCATAATTTTCCTGAAATCTCGGTGATATAGGCCACCAACTGGTGTAATTGGTGTTGCCAACTTTTTAGGTTAGTAGAACAAACTAATTCGCCAAAGTCGGGTCTTACCCAAAAATTCAAGCGCCAATGGCTCTCGGGGTTGCCAGCTGAAAGTGACAAAAATGGTCAAATGTCATTTGGGGGACCCCAATGTTGTCAGCTAGTCCAAGTTTTCTTTCGAATTGTTGTTATTTCTACTTTTCATGTTTTCGGGGAAAATCTAGGAAATTTCCCGAAAAATGGGAAAAAAATTTAAACCAGGCCACACTGCTTGACGAATCACATAACCGGTTTTTACAACACAATCCGGTCGGGGGATGCCTGCTGTCCCATTAATCGTGTCGAAAATTAGGATTTTACATCATTTTTACAAGATGGCCGCCACACTGTCCGCCATCTTTTTTTTCTGAAAAGTCATAATTTTCCTGAAATCTCAGGGATATAGGCCACCAACTGGTGTACTTGGTGTTGCCAACTTTTGAGTTTAGTAGAACAAACTAATTCGCCAAAGTCGGGTCTGACCCAAAAATTCAAGCACCAATGGCTCTCGGGGTTGCCAGCTGAAAGTAATGAAAATGGTCAAATGTCATTTGGAGAACCCCATTCTTGGTGTTTATGTAAAATTTCCATTCAAAATGTCATTATTTCTACTTTTCATGTTTTCGGGGAAAATCTGGGAAATTTCTTTAAAAATGGGGAAAATTTTTGCACCAGGCCACACTCCTTGACGAATTACATAACCGGTCCATACAACACAATCCGGTCGGGGGATGCCAGCTGTCCCAATTATCGTGTCGAAAATTGGGATTTTTCGGCCTTTTTTCAAGATGGCCGCCATGGAATCCGCCATCTTGTTTTTCTAAAAAGTCATAATTTTTCTGAAATGTCAAGAATATAGGCCACCGATTGGTGTACTTGGTGTTGCCAACTTTCGAGTTTGGTAGAACAAACTAATTCGCCAAAGTCAAAAAGTCCCAAAAATTAAAAAGTTCAATATTTTTTTGGGTTGCCAATTAAAACGAACGAAAATGGTCAAATGTCATTTGGGGGACCCCAATGTTGCCGGTTAGTCAAAGTCTCTATTTAAAATGTCATTATTTCTACTTTTCATGTTTTTGGGGAAAATCTGGGAAAATACCCTAAAAATGGGGAATTTTTTTGCACCAGGCAACACTCGTCAACAAAACACACAACCGTTCGGTACAACTCGAACCCGTCCGATGTTGCCAAGTACCCGAAAAATGGATTTGAAAAAAATCAAAAAATCCAACTTTTTACAAAATGGCCGCCGCAGCGTCCTCCATCTTGGATTTTAACAATGTCATAATTTTTCCCAATTGCCATTGAAATTACCAACAAATTGGCAGACTTTTCGTTGGCGGTTTTTAAATTTGGTAGAAGAAAACAATTTGTCAAAGTCGAGTGAAAAAAGTCGACAATTTCAAAACGTCCTAGCGCGGCCGCCATCTTGTTTTTTTTTTTTTTTTTACTTTTTTTTTAAATGCTTTTAAATTTCGTATAGGACCTCTGAGTCGAAATTCATCCAAGTCTTTCCCCCACCGAAACCGGAAATGGACTCGCCCACCATCTTGGATTTGAACTTTCCCTATAATTTTCCTCTACTCGATTGGTCAGATGACACATTTTTGCAAAACATACCCCTAACCCATCTCTCACCCATTCCGAGAAACGACATGTCAATCAGTGAGTCAGTGAGTGGCTTTGTAGTTTTATATAACTATAATAATAACTAGTATTTGCGTGGCTGCGCGAGCTGCGCGCAGCTCGCGGGGCGTGAAGGGGGGAGAGGGGGAGCTTTGAAAAATGATTTCGACTAACGCATTGCCCCTTTCAATGACTCTGAAAAAAAAAATGTTCCAAGTCTCTTAACTTCCGAGATCCGCCTAAAGGGGGGGGTGAAGGGGTGCCAGGGGTTCAAATTTAAAAAACGGATTTTACTTCCCCGAGCCTCCTCTATATGAATCTCACGTATGCCACCACCTACCTACAACTACCTACACCTACCTACTACCTACCTACTACCTCCTACTATCACTAAAAAAACATTACCCTAAAGTTTGCTTGGAGTTACGCTTCACCCACTCAACCTTCGTTACGCTAAGGCATAGTTTATTCATTGCGTCGACTCAGGCAGTCAACTGTTTTTAAATAAAGGGTTCACAAAACCGACTATTTGTTGTGAAACGTAAATAAACGAAGAACTGGAAATAACCTCTGATGCAGCTTCCTTTACAACGTTTGTTTGTTCTCTCATGATATTGGGCAAAGCTGGGCGTAACAGTTATTGTGCACCGCAGTGTAAATATATATACCTTCTATAAAGGTGCGTACATATTTTGTAATAGGTATGTTGTTTAACTTGTGTTTTATAACACGTCTACATCGTTTTTCAACATTGCAACATATAACAGCACTGTACACATTACAATATAAATGTTATATGACATAGACATCTCGAGTACATGTGTATGCATAAGTTATTTAATGTTTGTAACATGTTATTATAACACGTTTTATAACATTCAGTTTCCACATTACTGAAAAATTTGTTTATGACAACGTTTTAAAACATGTGTTTTTACCCACGACGGAACGGAGACACTATATGCGTTTGGGGTGAGAGGTTGTTTGTTTGTGTGTTTGTGCAAATACATGATGCCATTTTTCTCCAAAACTCCTAGTCCGATTTTGATGCAGTTTTCAGTTATGGGTTCGGATTTGATTGGTGCATGTTCTTAGATAGGTGTTACGGTGACAACTCACCAGGGGGCGCTGCAGCAAACATTTTTTGTGCAAATCAAAGTTGCCATTTTTCTCCAAAACTACAAGTCCGATTTTGATGCAGTTTTCAGTTATGGGTTTAGGTAAAAAAATAAAAACAAAGGTGTTCCGTATGGTGTCGGACGCAAAGAATAGCACCATCCCATATCTTCCCGTGGGTGTCGTAAGAGGCGACTAAGGGATGTACCAGAGAATGGGCAGCAGCGTTCTCTGTGCTTTTTGTATCGACCGTACTGCGATCGCCAACCCGCCTGCCAAGCGTGGCGATTATGGCAAACCCCCCTAAGCAAAAATTACACTTAGGGGAGGCCTATGTCCAGCAGTGGACGTCTTTCGGCTGAAATGATGATGATGATGATGATGAAAGGCAAAAAGTTTAAAATAAAAAGCAAAATTAAAAATTTTGAAAAAACCCACGACGGTTAAAATTTTATTGAAAAAAGGATAAAATAACATAAAACACCCTCCATAAAAAAACCGAAGAATGTCCGTCGGGGGCTGCCATTAAATGAACTAGTTTTGCAATGTTCAGCTCCCGACGGACATTCTTGGGTTTTTTTAAGGCGGGTGTTTTATGTTATTTTAACCTTTTTTCAATTAATTTTTAACTGTCGTGGGTTTTTTCAAAAAATTTAATTTTCCTTTTTTTTAATTATCTGTATGCACCTTAAGTTATGTGTTTACACTGCGCTGCACAACAATTCACCACAAAATGTGCAATCATTTGTTTGATATGGTCATTTTTATGAACGCGTTTCGAAGAAAAGCCACTTAGTTCGGTCTGTTTGTTGTTCGTTTCAGGCTTTTGTGAGTCGGTTAAGATGTTTTGATGAATGAGATAACACATAGGTCTTAAGAATAATTTATTATGAAAGAGTAAATAAATATCTTAAAATTAAAGGCTTGACTTGGCAGAATGTAACGACTTGTAGCTTTCGTTAAAATAATAATGATCAAAGAGTCAATCAGGCAGGTTAACGAACAGAACCCTAACGTTTGATGATTTCTAGTTACTCAAAAATAAGGCTTTAGTACCTGAGTTCGTAGAACAGGTATATATAAAGGCTAAAATTATTACACCAAAATAAGTCTTATTGCCTTCACCCTTACCTACTAACACAAAAAGAAATAACATTGTACAAAAAAAGGAAACCTATATAAATTCTCTGTAGGACTATTGATTTATTTCCTTTGAAGTGCTATTGGAAGCACAATACATTACGGCCGGCCGAATGTTACAATAGCCGATTACTCAATAGGGTGTTAGGTCCCTATATACCAGGTATATAAAGCCTTTGAAACATGTAGGGTACTCTGGTAATTATATAACTGAACTGGGTATTAACATAGAATATGAATGAATAGATAGAAGCTCGGGGTTAAACTACGCTTGCCTAAGTTGGACTGTGGATGGGAGCCGATCCATTACTAACCGAATTTCTTTCGTGTTTCGGAAAGACCGTTAAGCTGTTGGTTCTGGCTGTCATTTGACAGTCATTTCAGGTAGTCACATTTTATACGATGAAGTAGTTTATGCTATTTTCAGAGAGGAAGAGATGTTTAAAATTATCGTTGAATAATTTGTATGTGTTGGAGTTTGGAATGATGTACTAGACACGACTGTTGTTACCGTTTGTGCGTCGATGTCCCTTCCACTATGTATTAATAGGCATGTTATAGTGGGGCCCTTAATTTTGCGAACAGCATAATAGAAGCACGGACGGACTTAAACACTTGTCTCGCTTCTGTGCGGTTTTGTGATCTTACTGAATTGGTAATTGTAATGTAGACACGATCGAGTAACAGTCTGCGTAGTAAAATAAAATAGTTTTTATTTATTCAGTTGGTGTAAAATACGTTACTTAACATCACTCCTGTAATCCTCGAAGGGTTGGAATGGTAGGTATACATTTTTACTTTTTTTTTAAGGTAGGTATACCATTTTTAAGTCCCATGTAATTGGGGGCTAGCCATTACAATCAAACGAACACAGAATCAGTGGCTGCTCTTAGAAAATTCTAATCGAAATACCCAATTATACTATGTCCAATCTGAACCCAGGACCGTAGTCACTTTTGCGACTTATGACCAACGAGACGGCGGAAAATATTCCTTATATTGTTTAATGTCAGACATGTGTTATTCTACTGAGAAATTAAATTAACTTGTATTACGGTTTATGGCACTGCTCAGGAACTTACTCACATTAGTGTTGTGTCACGAACGTTCCCCCGGGAAAAATATTGCGCACTCGTTTTTCTCGGGACTTTTTGGAAGTACTTATGTATCGTAATATGACAGAAAACTTGACTTGAAAACGTCGTATCCTACGAATAAGGGCGTAACTGCAAAACAGCTACTTTTCAGGAGACACAAATTAGTAAAGTAGAAGAAAGACACAAACGTAATTAGGGCATCGTCTCTTTTACAGATACGCAAAATAGCCATTCCATAGAACACGGCCCCAACCACCATTAGGGTTTTTGCTATGTACCCAATACGGAAAATTTTGACTCTCACAATGAAAATGACGTAATTATGTACAAAATCCTTGAGGTTTAAAATATTTTGATTTACGTACTTGCTTAAAAAATCTCTGTTACCGCCGACTGGTGGCCAAAGGGCAAAGCAAAGCACACGACCCCGTGCAACTTCACTACTTACGATGAAAGAGGGCGCTAGGGCGATTGTGGCTTTATTCTTCGTTGAAAACGGAGTACTTCAAATTGTGAGTTTTGAGAAAACCTAATTATTTCACGACCTGTAAGTACCATTTTTAATTGTTTTGTTGGACTGGTTACATGTAGTATGACGGGCAGAATATAATTATGCAATAAAAGATAGAAGCCCTTATGTTCTTTACGCCCTTATTCGTAGGATACGACGAAAAAGCTAAAAAAATTTGTAATCGAATCAGCACTTCCCGAGAAAAATTCTTATATTGGGATTTTTTGGAATGTTGGTATAAATAGAGTTTGATCATTTCGTTTGTGCTAATTGTTCAAGTGTGAAGCAATAAATAAAGAGCATAATAAAATTAGAACATGATTCTAAGAACAAAACCTGCAACAAAACTTAGACTTCTCCGTACGTAGTAACTAATTTGCTTTTTTTTTCGTTGATAAAATTGCTGACTATCATGCGTGATGCTCACACATCTACGAATTTCTGAAAGTTTGAAAGTCGAATTAAATACGTATGAAATTCTATGGGTATGTGTCTAAGAACAATAAAATTATTATTATTGTGATAAGCGATTTACGTAGGTAAGCGTGTGAAAATGAATATTAAACCAAATATATTTATGTTCTAAAATACCAAACCGATTCCTCAATTGCCTCCTAAATGTCTGAATGATGTTGAAATGACTACAAGATTAGTAAAGCAACACTAATTTGTAAATAATTTCCTGCGTTCATACATTGCAATATTTATCTATATTTTCATGGTTAATATCTCACAATTTGGCATTGGTTGCTGTTAAACATAATATTAGAACATCTGTTTACAAAACTGGATAGGTAATTTTCTGGTATGAATATTTTGGTGTTCATCCAAGTAAATTAATAAATGTGAAAGTTCAATCGCGTATTCGTGGATGAACGCATCTGGCTGCAAGAATTCTAAAATAGAGCAAAATGTACACTACTACTGGTATCGTTAAACATGAGTCGAACTTGACACGCCCTGCACTTTTCATCACAAGATGACTTTATAGACATCTCTAACATTGATTAAATTTGACATAATATTTAGCACTGAATAAAGCAGAATGTAACTATGGGTTTAACAAGGATGGCTGGTGTAGGAGGTGATGTACATATACGGAGTAAAAACGTTTTTCTAAGATCCACCAATTGCGGCTAAGAAATTGCCGTGACATTACGCCATTTTGCGAAAATTTAGCTTGACACCCGAGAGGCTAAGGAACTTCACATAACAGATAACATATTGTGTATACAGGCAACTTCCCAAATTATAACTCTTCCGAAATACAAACTTCCCTATCCAAAACAAACGAACATATAGCCGGACTTGATGAAAACAATATCTACAACAAATTCATCCCAGCTCAGTTTACAAACACGCATAAATTCGGTCCATATTCTCTTAATCATAAACCTTACTCCATGTCAATAATAGATAGAAGTTTACCCAGTGTTCTATAGGATATGACGTCATTCTGCCATGAAATCTAACCGCGAACGATCGCGCTCCGGAACTTGCATATAATTAATAATAAATAATAAACTGTCGGTCTGTGTAACATTTTGTCGATGGATGGAATAATTCAAGTATTCGGGTCAGGGACGGGCCCTCAATATTTTTCTTTGTAATTTTCCTCGAGGGTGTCTCGACCAGATGACGTAGTGATGTTTAATGGGATGTCTAAGCCAATGTTTTTAACTTAAGTAATATGATTAAGTTTAGGCAGGCGACGTGTCTAATATATTTTTAAATATTGGTTTCTGCGTCGTTTAGTTCTCACATAAACTAGTAGGCGGGGTTTAACAGAGGGTCTTAAATATATTTTTACTGTATTTGATGAACAGTATAAGGCACAGTATATGGCAGTAATGGGTTAAAAAGCACCTCTTAACGAAGCCGAAAGGTCGAAAGGCCTGTCATTGAAAAAAATATGACAATGCATATTTTTTTCTAAACCTTTCCACTGGACCTTCTAAGAAACATTGGGGGTTTTAGTTCCAACTTTTTCAACGAAATTTAAATGTAATTTAACTTACTTTAAATAACCTGTTCAAAAAACTATTTTTTGAATTACTTAGTTTGATGTACATAATGCTTTGTTAATGATTTCGTGAAGGGTTCGCTTACACCTTGTATACACGAATATAAAAACCAAGTTCCACAATTTTACAAGATAGATATTAAAAAACCAACGACTCTCATAAAAAGTGCAACGCAAAAGCGGTATCATAACTTTTTCATTTTATCCAATTAACTTACTAACCTATATATTCACATTGCGCAAAGGTCTCCACATCCCTTCTCAACCAAACAACAACATAAATTAGGCCTCCAATAAAGAATTGCATAAATATTTGCAAGATTACTTATACCCTCTGCCTGGTTATCTTCGAAGGTTCCATTATATCAAAGGGCTTCAAAGGAGACTGGACCCTTCAGTATAACTAACTAAACTTATATTTTATGACTTGAGTGTTATGGCGAACCCTTCCTAACAAAAACATAGTTTGTGGTCCGCGGCTCACGATATATTGCATTATGAGGCTTGATAAAAAGTTGTATGGGTGGTCTTTTGTTTGATGAAATAAGGATGTGATAAGAATGAGGATATTGAAAGATTTGTTTATTTATTTTATTTATTTAATTTGGCTCCTCAACAATGAGTACACTGTTACATTTACATAAAAACGATTCAAACTTAAGTCTAAGTGCCCCATCTCTTAAAGAAGAGCACTACATGCAACATAATATGCGCCATAACAGCCAAAACACGAGATAAAAAAGAAATATAAATACAACATAATGAAAATGACAAAAGAAAAATCAATCAAATATTCACTAAAATAATCAATTATCAATAAAACAATCAATAAAATAATCCATAAAATAGTCAATAAAATAATCCATAAAATAGTCAATAAAATAATCCATAAAATAGTCAATAAAATAATCCATAAAATAGTCAATAAAATAATCTAATCAATAAAATAATCAATAAAATACTCAATAAAATAATAAAAAAAAACAATAAAATACTCAATAAAATTATCTTAAAATGATCAACAATAAGTTAAGTTAGGCTAAACAGAATCAGACTTTAGTATTAGATAAATTACAGTTTAACATTTTCTTTATAAGATGGAAGCGAAATTGTTATTTATATCAGTTCCGGTCATTGGTACGGGAATATAATGAATCAAAGTCTACCCACACCACAGCTTCTACAGAGTCGTGATGTTTTGAGCTCTCTAGCTAGGACGACATTCAGCATCTGATTGTAGCGGAGTTAAGACGTACCGAAACTGTACCCGATTATTATGTGCCCCGTGTTATTGTGTGAAATTAGGATATTAAGTAATTTTTCAGTTTAATAAAAACCGTGCTTCGAGAGTGTTTTCATTGCACGAAACCTGTCTTCTAGTCTAACGGAATATATTCTGATAATCTGGCATTTTCAAAATATATTTATTACCGTTTGGTGAATGCTGTTCAGGATCAACGACCCATAAACTTTGAAAACGTGTTTTCAAATTTCTACAGAAGATTCAAATTGGGCTTTAATGTCAGACTTATTAGATAGCTGAGCTAACGTATTTTCCTTCTTTTATACAAAACCTAATTAAAAATAATAAAATTTTTATTTAAAAACGTGTCTATAAAATAAGGAAAGTGCCTAATTAGCTGCTACGTTGGGCTCTGATTGGTTGTGACATAAAAAATCTTTGAACTGAGGTCGTCTCTAAAGGTTTTTTGTTGGATGGCTCAATGAACTCTGCGTTTTTATAACTATTTGTTTGAAAGAGATGTCAATTTTATGTGGGTTTGTAATCATTGGAATAGACAGATTCTCGAACCCTTCACAATGAAAAAAAAAACACAGACGAATTGAGAACCTCCTCCTTTTTAGAAGTCGGTTATAAAAATAATGTCATCATCGTGAGAACGAAACGAAGATAGACTACATTGATTACGACCCACGCCCTGTCAAGGAGAGAGAAGGCCTGTGTCCCAGTCCCAGCAGTGGGTATATTAAAAGTAGCTGATGCTTGTTAAGATAACTTTTAAAAATAAATCTATTAACTTCTGAATCTATTTTTGACCGTGTTAGACCGCAGTAAAAACATGATAGCTAAGTCATATCATATAATAATTGCTGATTTTTTGAATTCATATACGTATTGTGTAATTATCACTTATCGATGAATGAAAACATCGTGAGTAAATCATAATGCCTGAGAGATATTTGGGCTGCATAAAAACTCTACATAAACTTTTTTTACTTTTACTTTGCTTTTTTAAACTTTGCCCCGCCCTAGGAATTTGGCACTAACCATTAGATAAAAAAGAAAAAAATGCTCCTCAAACTTTTCCGTAGGTTTCAACCCTCAACCGGATTATAACAAGTTACGAGTTTGTAAGTTTCAGGGTCACGGCCAAAGTTTCAACTAAAATATTACGATCGAAATTCCCGATAATATCGTTTCTCCACAAACTTCCTGTAACTTACACTTGAACTATATTTCAAACGACGGAAACAATTTTCCACCGTAATATTAATTTGTTTCCGTTTCACGTTTCAGTGAGAACCAGGCTTCTATGCCTTAATTGAAATTCGAGTCACTGTTACAGTTTCATGTTAAATTTAAGTGCGTTTGGTTGTAGCACTATTATTCTGTAATAATATTTAAATGCGACTTTACAAGAAATATAATTGGTAATTAAGTTCGACTTCGTCTGTGATGTACTACGTCTAAAGTCAAACTTTTTGACCCTTTTTTTTTGGTGGGTGGAAAGTCATCAATACCCCCCCCCCCGCTCTTGGGCAGAGCGGAAAAGAGTGTCAGACTTCTACTGACTAAAAACCAACCCATGTTCCTTCTTCGCCCTTGTGCCGAGGCCACGTCATCTCTTTCGATAATCCGCAGCCCCGACGGGCGTCGGCCCTTGCGGGCCTTGATGTCACCAAGGAGGGTCCTTGGTGACATCTCTTTGAGGCGCGCGTGGAACACGAACGCGCCGTCGACACGGTCTGTTGCCGTCAAAAGACGGCCGGACGGCGAGCTAGCCCATTACTCACCGTCCACAGGCCCGCGTCTACGGTGGCCGGAAACCATCACGTGGCCCCCGACGCCCGGAACGTCTCCCGCGGCGGCTGGGACAAGAGGTTCTCTCCCTCTCTCGTTCCACCACCTCCTTCGCTAGCATCACTGCTTCGCAGAAGGAGGTGACGGCGTCCTATTCCTCCTCGCCCCGGACCATGGCTTGCACCAGGGCCGGGCGCGAGAGGTCGCCGCCGCCAACTTTTTGACCTTTGGCGCCATCTTTAATCTAACTCCTTTCCAATTTCTTTGCATTGCAGTTTCCTCATTAAGCACTTAATTAGTATAACGGCTAACGGCCATAATGGTTAAACATTTCTGGACTTTTGGATTCGATCGGTCAAGAAATAAGCTTACTTATTAGTAAGCAAATAATCAACATGAACTAGTCAAAATAATTTTAAAATGTACGAGTTAGTAGTAGAGGAATTTTAAATCAATCATGTTGTTGCCCATTTAAATGGTATCGTAGCGCTTGCGGAAATTATGTACATGTTTATCTCAGTATGAATATTAGATGTGTAATTTTGATGTTCTCTGATAACGAATGTGAATGAAATTGTGGTTGCTGTGATATCAATTTACCGGATCATTTAAGTTTTATTTGATAGCCCTTTCTTGTTCAGAAAACGGAAAGAAGACACAACTATAATCGAAAAAAAAAAACATTTTTTCGTTTTTCTTACCACGTACCTACTTGTTACTCTTTTTTTAATCAGCCTGTTCTGTCACGCTGGTCAAAGACCTCCTAAATTCTTTCACAACTCTCCCGGTATTTTGCTTTCTCTGGCCAAATCCGTCAGGAATGGAGCTAGGTGTAAGGTAAGTAAGTCTGACAACCAGAACTAACTAGGTTGTGGAGGACAGATAGGCAGTCGCTCTATGTAAAATACTGGTATTCAGCTGCATCAGGTTATGGGCCTACCACACGCGCAGGCTTCACCATAGTCTTGCCTGCGCGATTACACGGTGCACACGGAACATCGCGCGTGTGGTTGGTAAAACTGTATTACCATTACCAACCACACGCGCGATGTGCACCGTGTAATCGCGCAGGCAAAAGTGTGGTGAAGCTTGAGTGTATGGCAGACCCATTAGACTGAAAGCCAAGCCCAATATAGTAAGGAATAGGCTAGGCAGATGATGAATGCTGCCAGCTGTCATTCTTCAGATTCACCTGAATATCTGTCCATTATTGCCCAAACAAAGTTCATAATCATTTATCTGCACAAACCTCTCATCCAAATCTGTACGGAATCTAGGTTATTAATGTTGTGCGTCGATTGCTTACAATCTGTCATTGCTGATGCATTATGCGGTATTTAGATCGAATGGCAGCACGTGGCTTCATATCACATACACACGTGTTGTCCATTATGATCGGGTCTATATTGGTGGACGGTATTGTTATATTTAGTGATGTGAAATTGATGGGTGGGTCATATTATGGGTTTAAAGTGGAGGGTCTGGGTTAATTACTATATTCTCTTGAAGGTAGAATGGATTTCATAGAATGCTTTTTGCGTGAAAGCGAGTCAAAATTATGAAAAATATGAAGGTGATTAGTAGTAAACCCCAAAGTATTAAGTAAATCACCCACATGTATTCGCAAGAGTATGTAGTGTACATAACAGTAGGTAAATAGAATTATTATTTGCATATACATAATAACGGTAAAATACCGCGTGATAAATCTAGACAGAATGCATAGTCTTCAAAGAATTCTCTTTCAGTTCAGCCTACAACTCAACCTTATGTGTTATTTGTTTTGTCCTTATGACGGGTCTTTATTTTCAGTCTCTCTCAATAAATGTCTTGGACTGTGCACACGTCTTCCTATCAGCACCAACTGAATGCGGTCAGGTCAAAATCCAGGTGTTTTTTTGGTACCGCGCTTAAAATGGGTTGCCTTCAATATTACCTTGTAATATTTAATAGATAAGTGGAACAAAAATAAAAATACTAAAAATTTCAAGGATGAAAACAAACTTTCAAGAATTAAATCAAAGTAAAACTACAATGTGATTTACGCGCACGTGTGATTGGAGTTTCGTGTCGCGGGAACTGACTCATACGTTACTCAGAACTTGTAGTCGTAACATCAAAGCCGATGTTACCGATCTTAATGTAACAAATGTTCGAAAATGGGTCACACTATAAGATATAATATTTAGAAATATTATATAGATTGAGTCTTATACAGCTATACTAGCTGTTGCCAGCGGCTTCGCCCGCTACAACTCGAAGATTAGACGGGAAGATAAAATCGGGATAAAAACTATCCTTTGTTAACCTATCCAGGTTATAAACTATCTGTATACCAAATTTTATTCAAATCCGTTCAGTAGTTTTTGCGTGAAAGAATAACAAACATCCATCTAGCCATCCGTATAAATACATCCTTTCCAAACTTTCGCATTTATAATATTAGTAGGAAGTAGGATTACTGCCGCCCCGTTCTGTTTAATATGTAAATTGACAATTATTTTGTTTTGTTTGAATTTGTGGGTCACATCATCTTACTGCCCTTTAGACCTTTTTCCCTGTTACTAATGGTTGGAGGTCGGTCTAGTGTGTTAGCCATTGCAAGCGCCACACAACCGTTTAGCTGCTTAGTAGAGTTCTTGGGTGCGATAGCCAGCCAGATCTCGCAAAGTGACATAATTTAGATTTTTTTGTAACCATTTTCTCAGTACCCGTAGCCCAGTACAAAAGCGTTAACAAGTATAAAAGGTCCAATTAAAATAGGTGGACAAAACTTCAGAAATCATTCAGACCACCAAAATAAGGATGATGGTAAAAAAAATAATAATAAGAAAAACGCATTTAAGTACCTACCTATAATACTCATAAAGGATGAGTTTGTTCCAGAGTGCCGGCAATTTATTATTTTAAGTTAAAAAAAAAACAGTTTATTTAATGTTTTTTTTTTGTTTAGATATGTTTGGTTAGACCTACTGAACGCTGTGTTAAAATTTGTCCACATATTTTAATGGGACCTTATATTTATCATCATCATCTTCCCTGCCTTTGTCCTATTTTACTTGGGGTCGGAGCAACACGTTCATTCTCCCCTGTCAGACGTCATGGCATCATATACACTCCTTTATCTATACTTCTATCTATATCTATGCTTCTATACTAATAATTATCTATATCTATACTTCTATATCTATATCTATTTCTATACTTCTATACTATATATATATTATAAAGAGGTAAAGTTTGTGTGTTTGTGTATTTGTTAATTTGTAAGGGGTAATCTCGGGATCTACAGAACCGATTTTAAAAATTCTTTCACCAATAGAAAGCCACATTATTGCTGAGTGTCATAGGCTACTTTTTTTTTATCCCTGTATTCCCACGGGAACGGGATCTACGCGGGTGAAACCGCGGGACGTCAGCTAGTCTTTCATATAATTCCTCACACAATCCTTATCTCATTTTTTGTCTTCCTCTTCCCTCCTAACAAGTCATATTTAAACGAATCAATAAAGATTAAAGGTAGAAGCACCCACGCAAACAAAGTCAAACAATAACTAACTAAATCTGTTTAAACATAGGCTTAGGCTCATAAATACTAAAGCAGATTAAATTATTTGGTCAAAGTTTAGTGCTAAACATTAGTTACATATGCTAAATCCGAACCGTTAGCGTGGGTTCACCGCAATAGTCGATAGAACACCGAATTTACGGACGGACTTTAGAATGCAAATTACCCTTAAATGCTCGCCGCGGTGACCTCTGTAAAGGTAGGTTTACACCAGCGCCGCGTCGAGGTCTGGACTGGATGGAATGGTCCAAACATGTTAGAGCCGCCACTTCTACTGGGCACTGTTAACTTCAAAGGTCTAAATGAGTTCTCGAAACATACATTATTTGTAATTAGTTACAAAATGCAATATAGTTATTGTAAGTGCTCGCGAAGTCATGACTGTAATCTATCGCATCAGGTAAAACAAACCCTGTGATGATAGTCGTAAGATGGAGCAAAAAAAAACCGTGATACAGCGCTGTGCGGCTGTGCTCGGTGAAAAAGTGTGACCGCATTGAAAAGTAATAAATACTCTATTCTCTATATCTGTTGTATAAATCTCTGTAGTGTCAACAAATATTTAAATTTTCACCTCGCAAATCCTCACGCATCCAGATCTTTCAGACAAAGCTGGGTCGGGTCGAGCTTGGAGTTTTGCCATATAATTCCCAATTCCGTTCACTTCTCGTCTCACCGGTGTGAGAGCACCTTTAGTCGGTCCCTAATAACAGCGGTTACTTTAGTCATATTTCGGGGAAATATTCTGAATGTAGTTACAGAACATTGAGCTCGTGATCCTCAAAGGGTTTATCGGATTAAGCTCTAGCCAAAGAATAATATGGCTATTGCTTTCTCGGGTTGTAATATTCTTCTACAAAACTTAACTCTATGATACGGTTTGTAAACGAATTATTTTATATGATTCCACTGGTTAAGCAATGAGTATGTTTTTTTTAGAAACTAATTAGGTATGCTCATCTTCAAGTGTCTTTATTTTATTTCAATCCTAAATTATTAGATTTCATAACACGAATGCTTACAGGCGCGGCGTTTCTACATCTCCGATTCAAATGCTAAATTGCAAACTTTTAATTACTTTTTTATGACATTCATATCGCATAAGACCGTAAAATCCCGCCTACTGTTTTATTAATACCAAAAATTTAAACAAGATCAATCGTCGAATCGGTTCGCCACCTGTTTACATTTAAAGCAATAAAAAATAAAGGAATATCATACATCTGTAAATCGAAGTCATACGTTATTTTTGTCCAACCTATTTACCTAAAGCTTTGCGCTCCGGTTAATTAAGAGCGAGTATTTAAAAATGTTACATGTGTCTAATTCCTGATACATGACGGCGAATTGGAGCGGTCATTGGCACCCACATGTTGGAAAAAGCCGCCAGTGTAACCTGGCCTCTCGTAACATTGACATCATAAAGAAATGAGGGAGCAGTTTGTCTTGCACTATATGGGTCAAACGAACAATGCTTTAGGCCAGTTTACGAGCAATCTTAGTATACAATATTAAGTCAGATATATCATGTTGCATGGAAGAATGCCGTAATGAATAGCTTTTGTTCTTTGGTAAAGTATTATGTGACCATATCTGAGGAAATTGCTTCTGTCCATTTTGTTTTGTGATGTAACATTTCCTTTGACGTCGGAAATAAATTTTACATCGCAGTTTCTAGCGTAATGTAAATGAAATTTCAGTTTGTAATATCCGGCAAAATTTAGGTATTTGATGATAGATGTTGCTTTAATCTATTTTGTATTTAGTTCGGCACATACTCTAAGTTTGTGTGTTACAATTTATAGTCACGTTATACCTTAATGTTCTTGCAAAGGTTTGTGGGGAGGGCCTATGCGCTTTATAATAAGGAAGTTGTTTAGAGCTAGGTTAATAAGTATTTTTTTATTTTGTGATTTATTTGGTTGCTCACTATAGTTATCAACATCGTGAATTATTATTTCACACCACATTAATTTATTCAAAGTCGCACTGTTGCACATTATATCTGCAGTCGTAAACTGCAGATACAATTATGTGTGGTCGTAGCTACTTGGGATCTTTTTGGTAGCTGAAGAACTATCTCGCGTGATTTATATTTCGACACTGTTACAAGCGCCCATGGTCATAAACTTTATTTATTTGTTACCCATTTGAGTCTCATCTACTTACATGTACCGATTACACACATAATCATATTTACAGCATACCTTAATACCACTACTATCGTTCCCATTATTGGGATAAAACAAATGATTGAAATAGGTGATAAAAAGACACTCTAGTAAGCTGGAATCGTGTGATATATCATTAGAAATCTGTCGTGTAACCGGTACAGTCGCGGGTTTAAAGCCAAACGGTTTCACTTCTCTGTGGCAGGTCAGGGGTGTCACGTTCTGCGGGTTTTTCGAAAGAGATACCGCGGCCTCTGCACAAAGGGCTAAGACGGAACATGGGTGGTTTTTAGTCAGTGGAAGTCTGACACTCCCTTCCGTTCTGCCCAGAGCGGGAGGGGTTATTTAATGATTTCCCACCCTCAAAAAAAAATACTCTACTACTCTCTACAACAATTTGCAGCTAACTTCCGAACCGCCATAAAGTTTGAACTTTACCTCTTATCGCTTTCAGCTAATCGTTGGCGATGGAGTATGTCCCTTACTCGATCTTTCATTGAAATCCTACAATGGTAAGTGGTTTAATGAAATTTTACATAATACGAGCAGCGATTTATCGCAGCCTTTTCTTACCAATGAAATATTTTCCCCGCGGTTTTTGTTGGCCTGATGACGGTCGACTGAGGCCCGGCTTAGTAAATCATGAATTTGAACATAAATGCGATGTTGGAGTGTGATTCATGTTTTAAAAGATGTATAAGCATGAACTGACTTACGTAACTTGTGAATTCTGTTACGTTGTATTTCATCACATCATAACAATACAAAGGCATTACTTTGTTATTGTACCTACACGTGTTAAAAATATTTTTCCTGAAAAACATAAAGAAGGACACTGTGTAAGGAGGAATCATTAACTAATGATAGGTATCTAATTTTAGCTGAGAAATGTTATATTTATAGTCGATTGAGTCGAGTATTATTTACAGCATAATTTTATATTCAAGTTGTATTGATATAATTATCGAAATTAATTGTTTCATAATATTGACACTCTACGTTAACTTGATTTTCATACAAATTCTTTCTCGTGTCGTCAGAGGCTAACCAGGTGTCAGAATTTTTATGTCACCTATTTTCACACAACTGGCCTGGAAACACAGTAAAAGTGATTAGAATATACGGACAATAATTATTTATTTATTTAAACTTCATGTACAAGAGTGGTACATAGGCGGACTTAATGCCACAAGGCATTCTCTACCAGTCAACCTTAGGGTCAAATAGGACAGCACTGTGGTAATTATGTTGGTAGTCAATATATTTTTAATGAACTTTCCTCATATTTCCTGTCTAAATTATGTGACAGCCCTGCACATGTACCTAATTGGTAGTGCCGGCATCGTTTCTCAGCGTCGTCGCCACGCTAACCACACGTGTTGTTTCAAAGGGACAGCTCTTTTGTTCCTTTTACCGGCCATCATATGTCGAACATATTGGACGGCGATGTACACTCACTACCACTAATATGTACGCGTGGCAGGGAAATGAGTAGTGATAGCCTAGTGGTGAGGCAGCCGAACTGCCAAGTTATACCTAGGTTGAATTCGAACCCAAGTCACGTATTCTGTTTTTCAATGATCATTGCTTCGGTGAAAGAAAATATCGTGAGGAAACCAAGCCAGCATGCCCGAGATATTTCTCGACGGCATGTAAAGCCAAGTCAGCGCCCCATGGGCGGCTCAAATACTGAAACCAGGTTAGGCATTTAATAACCGACAAACACAAGAGGATTTCGTATTACCCGGTAATTGAGGTTGTGTTGTGTGTGTGGTTGTGTTACCGGAACTAGAAATCGACACTTAAATAGTTGGGAAAAGGTTAGACTAGGTGCTGAAAATTTGAGAAATATTATGCAGTACTTATGGTCCCATCTCAACAGTATTTGTTATTTCACGAGAGAATCCGTTATGAAGTTTGCTCTTCCGTTATGAATTTTGCTCTAAGTGCATACAAATTTAAGGTCGTGACTGTACTTCAGATCTTCTGTCGCGGTATAACAGTGGCTATAAAATGAGGACATATCATGTGTGTTTTTATTTTCTCTTTTTTTAACAATTTTATAGTTTGTTAAAAGTTTTATTTCATGGAAATGTGCATGTTTACTTTGTAGTTGAAATGAATATACGACCACTCGAATATTACAACATGGAGCATGTATTATTATAAATACAGGCTGTCGTTTTGCATCCGTCAAATTGAGGGACGTAAAATTATACTAATGATGATTCTCGACACGAATATTTTATGACTTTTTTGTCAATCTCCTGAATTTAGACGAGGATGCAAAACTGTAGTAAGCTAGTGACATTTTCTAAATATAACCATTATTTTTGTTGTTGTTGGGTGGACCCAACTAACTTTTGACTGTAGGTTAGTTACCCTTCGAAGATATACAGGTGGCAGTACAAAACTAGGATGTCTACAATAATTCCTTCCAAAATAATTTGTCTATTAAAACTGGAACGGAAATTCCTGTCTTTAAGATTTCTCTTTAAAGACTCCAAGTATTTTAGCACTTACTTTTTGTTTGCTCCAATTATTTAAAAAAGAAAGTTTTATTCTAATGAAGAGGCTTAAATTGTCTCGGAAAGCTTCCTAAGCACCTAAGGTAATAAATTTGTTTCTAATGATCAGGGCCAGTTTATGAATGAGAATAAGGCAATAAATTCACAGACATTTCTCACTTTAGTTTTGGGAAAGGTACATTCGCCAGCTTTACCTGACCCCTCGTATGAAGAAAAATAGGGCAAGTAGTTTGAGAAGAGGGGTCTGATTAAGCTGGGCACTGCGTGTACTAAATCACATATTATTTGCATGACATTTTACCTTTAACCTGGATTAATTACGAAAGCATTAACATTCGGTAGGCGTACCCAAGATTTTGTTGGGATAATTTTATTTATGTCGACGGTAGGGTCAGAAACACTATTTATAATTATAAATTTATGTCCTCACTGTTATTAAAACTTCATAAGCTACTTAATTTATAGTTGATTGTCTTGTTGGTCTAGTGGTCGTAAGCACGACTGCTGACCATGAGGACCTGGGTTCGATTCCCGGATCAGGTAAAGTGTTATTGGGTTTTCCCATCAGGAATTTTTCAGTCGCAGTCCCGGGCTCTGAATTTGTGGTTGATGGCCATAGGCTTGCCCCATACCTACATTTCAACGTTAACTGTACCTTAATTTGTTTCCGTTAAAGTTGTTTATCTAATTAGGGGTCCGGAGTCCAGAGTCCGCAATATTAATAATAAGAACTTTTTACAATATTTTAAACCGGAGTTGTGCAGCCCCTAACAAAGATGTGGTGCTGTGTAAGGATGGAGATGGTTCCGTGAGAGAAAAGGTGAAAATGCTTTAAATGTGATTGAAATACGGTTTCGCTTGTGAAATGAGTTTTCAAATATTGATGACAGTTGACTTTATTTTGTCTTAGCTTTTATCTAAACTTAAGATCAATTAAAAATGAGTGATTATTGCGTGGTTTTAAATGGTATTTTTTTTAAATGAAGTTTTAGGACAGACACATTACCTACATATATTCCTAAAAAATATCAGCGTTATTCTAAAAGATGGTACCTATATCCGACTATATCGTATAGAGCGTCTTTTTTTTTTGAAGGATTGGAAATCATCAAATAACTCCTCCCACTCTGGGCATGGCGATAAGTGTCAGACTTTTACTGACTTAAAACCTTCCATGTTTCTTCTTAGCCCCTTGTGTCCTGGGCAGCGGTATCTCCTTCGAACGACCGCCAAGGTATAGCTCTATACGCTCGTCTACGTCTAACAAGAACACATCAACCTCTTCAAGAAGGCTTGGGAGGTAAGAGCAAGGTCATCTGTATAGAGGAAGCAGGAGGTATGCGGGTTGGATGCTTGATCGCTGGTATAGTATAGATACAATAGACAAAATTGTTTATTTATAATAAATTCTCCTACGTCAGTCTTTTGATAAAGCCCTGATCAAACAAAACTATTTGTGAATGTTTACAGCTTCCAAGAAAGGTCTTTGTAGATGAACGTGAGGAAATGGTGTCCCAGTAAATAACTATAGTTTCTCATGTATGAAAGGTATACAATATCAGTCTTACGTCATTTATTTAGGATGCAAAATGGCGTAATACAATTAAAATATGCTAATCCCCCAACACATCATTCATACATTTCCAGTAGAACATGGCCGAGCTTTGTATAGTTTTCCATCAAAATCAGAGACCTGCATAAACTGGTTTATTGTAGCTTATTCAATCGCCGTGTGTACCTACTCGTAACTCTTCTTGATACCATCATCATCATCATCATCATCAGCCTATAATGTTCCCACTGCAGGGACTCAGGCCTCCTCTCTAGGAGAGGGATGGGCTATAATTGATAATATTATATAGTTTCTGTTTCGGTTTTCCGATACTCGACCTTACGTCGGTTTTGGAATAGATATCCCGTCCCGCATCCCGCAGGAAAAAAGATATCTATTTCCCCCTATCTTCTTCTTCGCGTGCGGATTGTATTTTGTGTGGTTGATGGATGACTTTGTGTATTTGGTGTGTGTGAGGTACTGACGGGTGATTGCAGAGAGTCTACTGTGTGTGATGATTGTTGCGTGTCTGGTGTGGTCTCTTGTGTGTGAGGTGTACTCTCTTGTGTGTGAGATGTACTACTAACAAAAACAGTGTCTCCCAATACCTTACTGAGTATGGTGTTTGTGTGTATGGATGCTTGTTTTTGTAGGATTGTTATGTCTATTGTTATATTCAGCTGGTCTACGTATCTTTGTAAACTTTTACTAATAATGCCTGTAGCTCCTACTACTATTGGGATAACTGTAGTTTGAGTATTCCATAAGCACCGAATTTCTGTCTTCAAAAGGTGGTATTTACTTAATTTTTCTATTTCTTTAGCTCCTATGTTGTAGTCTGAAGGTACTGCTATATCTATTAGAAATGTGCTATTGTTGGTCTTGTCTACATATATTAAATCTGGTCTATTATGTGTTACGGTAATATCAGTCTGTATAGGTATTTCCCACATGATTTTAGCCTGTCCATTTTCTTTAACTTGCGGCTGTGTTAACGCTTCTTTCCACCAAAGACTCGACACCTCGATATTATGTTTCCTTGCCAAACACCAGTGTACATACTGAACCAAGCTGTTGTGCCTCTTGACATAATACGTGCCCGCTAACTTTTCGCATCCTGAGATGATGTGCTGCGTCGTTTCGTCTTTGCTGGCGCATAGGCGACATTTACCATCTATATCCATTTTTAAAATGTCACGTTGATGTTGACGCGTCACAACAGCCTGGTCCTGTATGGCAAGTATTGCTGATTCTATGGAGGGTGAAATTTGTTGCTTCTTCATCCATTTGAACGAATTTTCTTTGTCTATATTAGCTTGGTCCAAAACTGCTTTAGGAAACTGTCCATGTAATTGCTTATTTCTCCATTTATCGTTTTGCTTCTTGATTATTGCTTGTTTTATTTCTGCGTCTGTATGTATATTATTTTGTGGTAGTTGTAGTTCTCTTTCTATTTCTCGTGCTTCTTTTATTATTGAATATTTATCTTTAGTTTTGTCATGTTGAACTATCACCTTTATTAAATCGTCATTCTCTCTTTCCAAATAATGTTTATATTTAAGTATCTGTGTTTTATACATATTTTGTGTATTTATTAACCCCCTACCCCCTTCTATTATCGGTAAGTATAATCTTTCTACATCTGCTTTTTGTCTGTGTGCTTTTTTAATTGCTAATAATTTCCTAGTCTTTATATCTATTGCTTTTAAATCACTGTTCTTATAATTTATAATTCCAAATGAGTACAGTAGAACTGGTATAGCAAAAGTATTTATCCCTTTTATGATATTTCGTGCGCTTAAATGTGTGTTCAGTAGCTTTTTAGTCCTCTTAAAATATTCTTTTGTAACCTGTAATTTGACTATGTTCTATCTTACCAGATTCGTGTATTCCTAAATATTTATGGGTGCTAATTAAACCGGCTTCTTTTTAATAGCATTATTTGCATCTAGAAATCTAACTTGCCTTCTAAATTACTAAGTCAGCCACAATTAACGAGCATCTAAATAATACTATCTTAGCCACAAGTTATCTTTTTTAAAGCCACTCTAAATACAACTCAGCATCGTGATTATTTTTTAGCATCTAAATTTGTAACATGAATTCAAACAGTAAATTTCTAAAATATTATTATATGGCATCAAAAAAATATTCAATTAGCTTCTAATTTATTAACTCAGTACGTTTAAATTATAACTCATGCCACATTAACTGAGCATCAAAATTTAATTAAAATTGTCATCAAATATTATATTATAGCCACTAATAGTATGTATAAACTCCTGTCGTGTCATCGAAAGGCTTAATTACAGAAGTTCAGAGTACTTAATGACCTAAATATTGAAGTTCAGAGTATCGAATGTCCTAAAGATCGATTTTATTTACATGTTGTGCTACAAAAATTATCGACAGAATCGCTTCAGAACTTCATTTTTATCGGAAAACTAGACAATAAATTTTATTGTGAAAACATTTCTGCAAGCAACTCGGAAGTAGCCACAGTTTTAACCTAACCTATTTCCCTCAGTTTACAATAACGAACCATACAGTCTGCCTGTGACTAGTCAATTAGACAATGGTAAAAACATTTCTGTAAGTAATAGGTATTTTTAACGTAAATATAATAATCTAAAGTATATCAAAAGTTGACATTTCATATATAATATACGTTGGCGCTCTCTGATTGGTGCAAATGGCCGGTCGCTGTCGTCTCGCGCGCTCGCGCCAAATCATTCTGTTGCTATTTTCACGATAAAAGAATGTGATGTATTATTTTACATGCGAAGTTATAATAAATGATGTTGACTACGGTCGCTTCATTTATATTTTTTTGAGGGCCTTGTGTTGAAGCTGTAAAATGTAAAATGGTGGTGAGATATAAATTCCGTGGCTGAGTTAGTAAATTAGGTGCCTATGTATAAATAACAAGGACAAGTTAATATAAATGTTGATCGTCACTTGATGCTTTCTATAGAATATTTAGTGGGCGTTGTAAAGAAGACGAATTAGTATATTAGAGGCTATATAATTTTCCCGTGGCTGAGTTATAAAATTAAAAGTTTGATCCTGTGGCCAATTAAAAAAACTGTGGCTCGATTAATTATTTCTCAATATTTATATGTCCTATCTATTCCTAGTTGTTCAAATGTATCTCCACTCAGTAGTATATGTCCTTCACCTGTTGTATTATTCCTGTGTCCTGATCTAATGTGTATAGTATTACATTTATTTAAACCAAAACTCATACCTATATCGTTTGTGAATATTTCAACACTGTCTAATAAAACTTTTAAATTGTTTTTATTGTTGGCGTATACTTTTAAGTCATCCATGTACAATAAGTGATTTACCCAGAAGCTATCTTTAAGTTTGTATCCTTTCATTTCATATTTATTTAGGATTAATGAGATTGGATTAATTGCCAGACAGAACAACAAAGGTGACAGAGAGTCTCCCTGGAATATACCACGCTTGATGTAAATGGGCTCAGTAGTTAAGGACTCGGTGGTTCCACGGGCTGTCATGATCACTTTCCATGTAGGCATAGCAATTTCAAGGAAAGCCTTGATCATGGGCGGGCATTTGTAAATATCAAGAGTTCTCAGAAGCCATTCGTGTGATACACTATCGAACGCCTTCTGATAATCTATCCAAGCCATACTCAAATTTTTCTGGGACTGATGTGCGTCCTCCAAAATTGCCTTGTTGACCATGAGGTGGTCTTTACAGCCCCGGGCTCCGCGGCGGCAGCCTCTTTGTTCTATCGCCATAATGTTGTTTTCCTGACAATGGTCGTACAATTGGTTGGCTAGTATGGATGTCAGTAATTTGTAACTGCTAGGCAAACAAGCAATTGGTCTCCAGTTTTTAGCATCTTCTGTGTTTTCATTCTTTGGTACTAAAATAACCTGACCTGTAGTAAACCATTCTTCTACCTGCTCCCTACCCCCAAAAACCCTCCCTCCCTCCTTATAATATTAGTGAATACTGTAGCAAAATATTTATGTGTACTAGTAAGATATTTTAAATAATAGTTCTGTATTCTATCAATCCCCGGAGTCTTCCAATTGTGTAATTTCCTAATGGCTATTTTAACTTGTTCCTCTGTGATTTCTTGTGATTCTATTGTATCTATTCTATCTGATGAACTTTGTAGTTCGTTTATCCACTTTGCGTCTTTATTGTATTGTATAGGTTTAGACAGTATTGACTTCCAAAACTCTTCTACACTATCTTTTCTGGGTAACTTTATCTCATTTGTGGTACTATTGTTTCCTAAACTTCTATATAACCTATGCTCATTCTCTTTAAATAACCTGTTTTGTTCTTTTCTATTGCTGATTTCTTCATATCTTTTTATTCTACCAGCTAGTGCTTTGATCTTTTGCTTCAGTAACTCTTCTGTATTATTCCGTTCATTTTCACTTTGTATGTTATATTTATTGTAAAGCTTAGTTTTTATAGTATTCATTCTACGGGTATTTACGCCTCTACCTATTTCTACAAGTTGTCCTAACTCTTTCCTATTTTTTTCTATTCTACTTTTTATTCTTATCTTCCATGGTGGATCTGATATTTGTTTAATTACGTTTCGAGGTACAAATGGTATTTGCTTATTATTTAGTATTAATGTTTTGGCTGTAGCATATATAATATTGTTTAATTCTCTAAGTGTGTCTGTAGTAATTAATAGATTGGGTAAATAGTTATTGAGTGCATGTAGGTTTTGTAAAAAATGTTTGTTTATTTTTGCTTTGGGTAATAAGAGTCTGTCATTTATTAGTGTTTCCTTAGTTTCAGCCAATACTTGTAAAAAGTTTAATATTAACGGGTCTTGGTCCTCAGTAACTGTTACATTTCTAGTTAGTTGGTCTATTGATTCCGTTTGTACCAGTGGAGGTTGTGTGTTTGTGTGAGTGTCATGTTGTGTAATTGTATGCGTGTCATTGTGTGTGTTGGATGTGTCTGATGCTGGATTTGGTTCTGCATTATTAATTGTTAATTCTGTGTTTTCTCTTTCTCTCCCTTCAGCTTCATCTTTTATGCGGCTTAGGAGTTCTTGTGATATAACATTTTGCTTAATAATTCTACGGCCCTGAGAGTGTGTTGCCGGTAAATTTGTGAATTTTTGGATTAGTTGGGTTTCTATCTCTAAATAATGTAATTAATCTATTAATATAGCCAGGCCCTTGAGATTGTGCTTTATAGAAACAATACATTAACTCCTTCATTTCTTCTGTCGACCATTTTTTCCTTCTATCTTCATTTAACTCTTGAATGGTCTCCCTAGATGAGCCGGCGGAGTGGTCAATGGGCGTGGAAGCCCTACTCCGCAAAGCATCATCTGTATCTACCCCACCCCGTTGTTCGGCTGTAGTCCCTGCGGGTCCCCCGACTCTTGCCCGCCTGCTCAGCAAAGAGCCGCTGACGGTCCGTATGCTGTCACGTCCAGCGTCAGCTCCAGACGTGCCCCGACGCTCACCCCCGGGAAGCGGTCCTATACGTGTACTATTTATTTGTCTCTCCATAATGAAGGTGTGCTAGTGCTTCGTTTGCCATCAGTAGGTCATTTTAGCTCAAAAGCGCTGATGTCCGCCCCCCACGTGGCTTAGGTGTTATAGCCGGACGTGAAGTTAGACTTGCAGTGGGCATATTATATTATATTATATTATAATATATTATATTATATTATAATTAGGACATATAAATATTTAGGAATACACGAATCTGGTAAGATAGAACATAGTCAAATTAGGGAACAGGTTACAAAAGAATATTTTAAGAGGACTAAAAAGCTACTGAACACACATTTAAGCGCACGAAATATCATAAAAGGGATAAATACTTTTGCTATACCAGTTCTACTGTACTCATTTGGAATTATAAATTATAAGAACAGTGATTTAAAAGCAATAGATATAAAGACTAGGAAATTATTAGCAATTAAAAAAGCACACAGACAAAAAGCAGATGTAGAAAGATTATACTTACCGATAATAGAAGGGGGTAGGGGGTTAATAAATACACAAAATATGTATAAAACACAGATACTTAAATATAAACATTATTTGGAAAGAGAGAATGACGATTTAATAAAGGTGATAGTTCAACATGACAAAACTAAAGATAAATATTCAATAATAAAAGAAGCACGAGAAATAGAAAGAAATTTCACCCTCCATAGAATCAGCAATACTTGCCATACAGGACCAGGCTGTTGTGACGCGTCAACATCAACGTGACATTTTAAAAATGGATATAGATGGTAAATGTCGCCTATGCGCCAGCAAAGACGAAACGACGCAGCACATCATCTCAGGATGCGAAAAGTTAGCGGGCACGTATTATGTCAAGAGGCACAACAGCTTGGTTCAGTATGTCCACTGGTGTTTGGCAAGGAAACATATTAACGAGGTGTCGAGTCTTTGGTGGAAAGAAGCGTTAACACAGCCGCAAGTTAAAGAAAATGGACAGGCTAAAATCATGTGGGAAATACCTATACAGACTGATATTACCGTAACACATAATAGACCAGATTTAATATATGTAGACAAGACCAACAATAGCACATTTTTAATAGATATAGCAGTACCTTCAGACTACAACATAGGAGCTAAAGAAATAGAAAAATTAAGCAAATACCACCTTTTGAAGACAGAAATTCGGCGCTTATGGAATACTCAAACTACAGTTATCCCAATAGTAGTAGGAGCTACAGGCATTATTAGTAAAAGTTTACATAGATACATAGACCAGCTGAGTACAACAATAGACATAACAATCCTACAAAAACAAGCATCCATACACACAAACACCATACTCAGTAAGGTATTGGGAGACACTGTTTTTGTTAATAGTACACCTCACACACAAGAGAGTACACCTCACACACAAGAGACCACACCAGACACACAGCAATCATCACACACAGTAGACTCTCTGCAATCATCCGTCAGTACCTCACACACACCAAATACACAAAGTCATCCATCAACCACACAAAATACAATCCGCACGCGAAGAAGAAGATAGGGGGAAATAGATATCTTTTTTCCTGCGGGAAGCGGGACGGGATATCTTTTCCAAAACCGACGTATGGTCGAGTATCGGAAAACCGAAACAGAAAAATAATATAATATTATATTCTTGATACCAACATAAAAAAAAATCGTCCATCGCTGTCAACAGGGATAGTGAAGTCTGGCAACATTGCCACGTTGGATGACAATGCTGATTCTTTGACCAAAAATAGGTCAACCCTTTGGTCACAGCAAGAGTCAATCAACCGCTTGGTGATGTTCCAAGAGTTTAGGTGTACTCGGACCTCATGGATTTAGTGTTTCAACCCTAATCGGCTCAAACACATTTCTGCTAATTATGATATTGTATTATCGCTGTCTGAGGTTTTGGTGCCGGTTTTCGTTTTGAGTGAATTATTTGTATTTGGCACAAAACTAACTCTAACTTGACCTAATAATGAAACTTTTCCCAACTACACTTGGCACAGTTCTTTAATCAGATCTAATTATAATCCCATTTTACGGGTCTCCAAGTTTCCTACATAAGTTGCAAATGCAGTCGACTGTCTCTAATCTTAATGAAGTAATTAGTGGTCTCCGTTTGACAACTGATCTCCGTGACTATAAATGGATTTTTTTGTATATAATATAAACCCAGTACAAACTGGGTTGTGGGGGTCAGATAGGCAGTCGCTCCATGTAAAATACTGGTATTCAGCTGCATCCGGTTAGACTGGAAGCCGACCCCAACATAATTGGGAAAAGGCTAGGCAGATGATGAGTTTCTGGTCTCATTTTAAGGGACAGGAATGGAAAGATTTTGTTTCTTATATAAACTTTTCTCTGATTAATTGGTGCTAATATGCTAAACTAACTAACCTATTAATAGAGGTAGATTTGATCAAACCTTTGTATCTGAATACCTACCATATGAAGTCACGCCTGTAAACTTCAAAGGATGAGGCAGACGTGTACCGACCTGAAGGGCACCTAGTTTTCGCCAGTTATGTATGTGATGGGAGTCGAACCTATTGCTATCAAACTGACACATTTAAGCTAATACTCAAAATTACTAAATGTCTATTTATATTCTAAAATACTTAACCATGAACCTTCTGCCCTCGTGCTCGTCTCGAGCTGTACCTACAATAAAAAAATTAAGCTCAAAAATCTAAAACCCGACTACTAACAAAATCGCGGTCTTAAAAGTAGAAAACAAGAAAATTATTCTTGTCTGATATTCTTCGTAGTCGCATGCCACTGATACCTGATGCTCCTTCATGGCGTTCTCATTGAAACAGAAGTCAGCTGCTAATTGCCATTAGCAATGTGGCATGCGACTACGAAGAATATCAGACAAGAATAATTTTCTTGTTTTCTACTTTTAAGACCGCGATTTTGTTAGTAGTCGGGTTTTAGATTTTTGAGCTTATTTTTTTTATTTGAATTTTATTTTTGTGTGTACTTAAACTATAATATAATACATATTTGTAATGTGCTCGCCAAGACCTTTCATTTGATACCAAACTTGCTATGATTATCTCAATTTAATATTTTTTGAGGTAAGTTTTTGACATTTAAATTCCGTCATAAAAAGAATTTATAAAATGTATATAGCCTATGTCACCCGCGCTATTTTTACGAATCAATTGACACCTAATTTATTAAAATCCGTTCACTAGTTTAGGCGCTACGGTGGAACATACATACATACATAGACTGCCAAAATCATTACCCTTCCGTTTGGCTTCGCCGTAGTCGGGTAAAAATAGTTCATGTTATCGCTATAAAATATAAGTCGTAGCGGGGTCGACTGGTCACTAAAGAAATTATAAACGTACCTATAAACGTTATCCCTCTCGGCATTCAAAAAACATCACATACTATGACGAGAAAACCCCGCTGTAAAATCCGGCAGACAAACATTACAAAAGAAAACGTTGTATCCCAAAAATATATATTCTCTGTACTCATGTACTCCTATGAATACGTTTATCTTTTTTGTTATAACGTCAAGCAAGTATTCACAGCCGTGCCTTCAATAATAATATAAATGATGGTATTCCGAATGTCCCAGATATTTTAATCAACCTTTATTTTACGCACCTTTTTTCGCTCCTACAGGCAGCACTGGAAACTAATTTGTATGAACCTCACGTGGACTTGATTTCGGTACGGTAGATTTACGCATATTTTTCGCGCAAAGGATATTTTTGAAGAATTTATTTTGTAGCTCATTTAAAATTTACTCAAACCGTACCAGGGTAATTCTTGAACCAAAGGTTTTATAATTGGTACAGAATTATTAGTAGGTTTATTTGCGAGTATTTACGACCAGTAGATATTGATGTACACACGGCTATACATCAAGCTATACAAAACCAGTATAATCTGATCGTTCATTGTGCGAAAATATCTAGTAAAGTGAGGCCAAGATTAACTGGTTTTGTATAGCTTGATGTGTAGCCGTGTGTATATGTATTAGTTACTACCTTTCACTAGCATCGTTCCATCTAGGTAGCCCCTAGCCAGAAGGAACGGCGACCTTCAAAATATGGCTGGGGCCGACTGGCTAAGGAGGGTGGAGATCAAAATATTGTAAATACTTGGGAAAGGGGTATATGTCCAGTAGTAGTTTGCGATAGATTTAGTTGAATCAAATTAAGGTATTTTTTATGGTAATGCACTATAAATCAGTGTTATCCTACACATTGCTATTTGTGCGGGACAGTGAAAAATAGTGCAGTGTTACATAGACGTTAGTGACGATACGTAAATGTTGTGATATCATTTGAATAGCGTTAGAATTAGTTTATTACGATGTTTATAAGTGTTTTTAAGATAGCATTAGCTCTACTTACGCCCATCAGGCTTGATGTTATAAGTGATTTACATTCCTGCCGCCTAGCGGCGCTAGTGTACTCCAGTTTATATAGTAAAGGCATAATCTTAAGTTGTGCATTCCTGCCGCCTAGCGGCGCTAGTGTTTAGGTTCACAGTTCACGAAGCTTAGCTACTGCGTTGCGTTACTTTAACGAGAACCGTTTCAGTAATTTTGTAATTTTAAGGTGTAAATCAAGGTTTTTTGTATAGTTTTTGTGTTTATTATGTAATATAAGTTAGTCCTAAGATTAGGAAAATATGTTATATTTTGTAAGGGATGTTTTACCACTAAAAATAGCATACTAAAATTTCCCGCGCAGAAATAGTAATTTTTCGGCGCCAAATTGTATATAGAGGCCATTGCGCATGCGCAAACACTTAATTATGATTGGCCAGCGCCTTAGAAATTTGTATATAAAAATGGGAACATTTTGGTTGTAAAATCAGTCCGAATCCAGCTACTACTTCAGTAAGAAACTCTCCTAATAAAAAGAAGAAACTACAAGCAACCAGTGGTCTTATTCCCCACCAACCCAGTGCACAAGTGTGCCCAGTCTGCACATTTAATGGTCCTTCGAGAGCCGAATATCGTGGGGAACAGACCTGAAGACTTCACCAAGCTAGAAGATTTCACCAACTGAAGACGTCGTGCTACAGGGAAGACGCCGTACTACAGCTACTAGGGAAGACATCTCTACGTGAGGACTTCGTGCTACAGTTTATAGGGAAGATTTATTAGGGAAGAGTGTTCTGAAGACATTCGTCAGCTGCCAACATGCCCGTCACACGCTCCGAGGGAAGGGGACGCAAGCCGCCGACGGAACAGAATCCTACGTCGTCCGAGACCACAAACTCGGCGACTGGTACCAGTGCAGAAGCCAGCACGGAAGAATCTACAGCAACAGGGACGACTGCCACGGAGACATCGGAACGAACAGACACCTCCGCGGCGACTGATCCATCCTATGAGACTTCCGCAACAGAAGCAACTACTTCGACTGCTGCAACCGCCGCCTCCGCCGCAAGCGCCCCTCCCCCCTCGCATCCCGCTGGCGCCGTCACCCCGTCCGTAACCCCATCCGTTACGACGACGCTGACTGCAGGGACGAAAGCCAAGCAGCTGATGAAGCCGCCGACTACCAACACTCGTCAAACAGAAACCACTACAGTAAAGCAAGTTTTGAGAAGCAAGGCCGGTCCACCGAAGACGACCGGTCATCAGGACCTGCCCCCCCCTAGCAAGAAAGGGGTAGGGGGCGGATCAACACATAGCAGAACGAAGCAACTCAAGCTTGCAAAGGCGAAAGAAGATTTACTTCGCCTTCAAGTGGAATTAGCCGCAGCACGCATAGCTGTCCTAGAGAAAGAAGACTCCGAGGATGAAGAAGATGACGTCAGTCTCTACTCGAAGTCAGAAGCCAATGCAAGAGTGGACAATTGGTTGGAGCATCAAGTGACTCGTCCGCCGGTGTTAGCAATCGCCGACGAACCTCACAACCCCCCAGAAGAACCAACCGTCGTCCATATAGAAGAAACAAGGCCAGCGAAGCATGAAGAAACACGTCAGTTACCGGCGGGAGGTCAAACCGACTTAGCCCTCCTAGCCGAAGCCATCACACGGGCTATCGGTGCCACCCAGCGACCCAAGTTCGTCGAGTTACCTTTCTTCAGTGGGTCTCATCAAGAGTGGCTACCCTTTTGCGCCGCTTACTACGAGACAGAAGCAATGTTCACCTCAGTTGAAAATACGAATCGACTTAGAAGAAACTTGAAGGGAAAGGCCAAAGAAGCGGTCGACGGTCTACTTATAACCAACGCGCATCCAGCTGAAGTGATGAAGACTTTGGAATCAAGATTTGGAAGACCAGAGTCAATAGCCATGCTGGAGATGGAGACACTTCGTAGCCTGCCCCGCCTCACCGAGTCGCCGAGGGACATCTGCATATTTGCCACAAAAGTATCCAACGCTGTGGCCACACTGAAGACTCTGGGTTGTTTCAACTATATGTACAACCCGGAACTCGCGAAGACACTGGTGGACAAGCTGACGCCGACTCTACGATATAGATACTACGACTTCTCAGCCACGCAGCCACGTGAAGATCCTTGCCTCATCAAAATAGAAAAGTTCTTCAAACGGGAAGCAGAGTTATGCGGACCTTACGCGCTGCCTGAACAGATGGCAGCACCTTCTTCGACCGCACAACAAAAGAAGACGCAACGAGTCAACAATGTGACTGAGAAGACACAAACATCGAAGTGCGCCGTATGTGACAACACGGGGCACAGCAACGCAACAGAATGTGAACAGTTCGAGAAATTGGACGCCAATGCAAGATGGGACATGGCCAAGTCCAAACGCCTCTGCTTCAGATGTCTTCGCTACAGAAGCAAGACACACCACTGCAAACCTAAGCCGTGTGGTGTCGACAGCTGCAAGTACTCTCATAACAAGATGCTGCACTACGAAAAGAAGACTGAAAAAACAGAAGCAGTACAAGATAAAACAGAAGTCGTCAATTCAACATGGACAGTCAAGAAGCAGTCCTATTTGAAGATAATACCGGTCCAGGTGAAGGGACCAAAAGGGGCCATCGACACCTTCGCGTTGATGGACGACGGGTCAACAGTCACGCTCGTCGACGACAGCGTAGTAGCGAGCATCGGAGCAACAGGACCCATAGATCCATTAAAAATAGAAACCATCAACGACATGAAGGCGTCAGAATCAACGTCAAGAAGAGTCACCATCAATCTGAAGAGGCTCAACGATCATGAAGAGCAAATACAAGCACGCACAGTGAAGAACCTACAAGTTTCGTCTCAACGGGTTCCACAAGAATTAGTGGAAGGGTGTCAACACTTATGCGACATCCGAAGGCACCTCACTTATACAAATGCGAAACCACGAGTACTCATCGGGCAAGACAACTGGCATCTTCTGCTGACCTCAGAAACAAGATGAGGGGATAAGAACCACCCAGTGGCATCTCTCACGCCACTAGGTTGGGTACTACACGGCAGTCAGACACGAACCTTCGGCCAGAAGATCGACTTCGTGTCACACATCGCAGAGGATCCAGAAGACAACCTAGAAGATCTCGTGAAGCAATATTTCGAGATGGACGCGCTCTGCATCAACCCCAAGAGACCGAAGACTGATCCGGAAGAACAAGCACTTCGTATTCTGGAGAAGACCACGACAAAAATAGAAGAAACAAGATTCCAGACCGGTCTTCTCTGGCGCAAAGAAGATGTCAAGTTTCCAGACAATTATGAAAACTCACTGAAGAGGCTCTTCAGCATCGAAAAGAAAATAGATCGTGACCCCGCACTAAAGAAAAAATACGTCGAACAAATGGACGCTCTCATCACAAAGGGGTACGCTGAACCTGCCCCAGAACAGAAGACAGCTGACAAGACCTGGTACCTGCCTCACTTCGCCGTAATCAACCCAATGAAGCCGGACAAACTACGGGTAGTACACGACGCGGCAGCCAAGACAAAAGGAGTGGCACTCAATGACACGCTGCTCAAAGGTCCTGATCTACTACAGTCGCTGCCAGGCGTCGTCATGCGGTTCCGACAACATATGGTCGCAGTCACAGCGGACATCAAGGAGATGTTCATGCAAGTCAAGCTGCGAACAGAAGATAGAGATGCGCTGCGATACCTATGGCGCGGCGATCGACGTGACGATCAACCTCCAGAAGAATACAGAATGACGTCATTAATCTTCGGGGCCTCAAGTTCGCCATCAACAGCAATATACGTTAAGAACTTGAACGCGAAGCAACATGAAAAGTCACATCCTGAAGCCGCCGCCGCCATCATACAGAAGCATTATGTCGACGACTACTTAGACAGCTTCAGAAACATTGAAGACGCCATGCGCATCACGAAGAGTGTACGAGAAGTACACATGAAAGCCAGCTTCGAGTTGAAACAGTGGAAGTCAAACTCTTCGTCACTCCTACAAACACTCGGAGAAGACAGTCAGACAGAAGACATAGAGCTGTACAGAACAGAAGAGAAAACAGAACGAGTCTTGGGCGTCATATGGAAGATCAACTCCGACGAGCTCACCTTCAACCTTAACTTAACAAGAATACCTTCAACACTTATAGAGGGTAAACAGCCAACGAAGAGAGAAGCTCTACGTATAGTTATGTCGCTCTTCGACCCGCTTGGATTCGCCTCACCTATCACAATTAGGGCGAAACAACTCCATCAAGAAGTCTGGCGCCGGGGAACAGCATGAGACGACAAGATCGATGAAGACCTGGCGGAGCAGTGGGAAACCTGGATGGCACACCTAAAAAGCCTCCATGACGTAGCTATCCCGCGGCAATACCTACACTACAGTGACGCCGCCTCATTAGAACTTCATGTCTTCAGCGACGCCAGCGAGTCTGCCTACTCTGCGGTCCTCTTCTGGAGAACAGTGGCAGCGAATGGCGAGGTGGCCCTATCCCTCATTATAGCCAAAGCAAAAGTGGCACCACTGAAGCTGACATCGATACCCAGGTTGGAGCTGCAAGCAGCAGTCATGGGCACCAGACTCGCAGAGACAGTGATCGAAGAGCACGAAAGAAAGCCCGACCGTAAAGTGTTCTGGACAGACAGCAAGACTGTCCTAACCTGGATAAGGACAGGGTCACGTTCCTACAAACCATACGTGGCTCATCGTCTAGCAGCAATAGAAGACAGTTCTAAGGTCAACGACTGGCGCTGGGTTCCAACGAAGTTAAACGTGGCAGACGACGCCACACGAGACGTACCGGCAACATTCAACAGAGATCATCGGTGGTTCAAAGGTCCTGACTTCTTATACCTGACAGAAGAGTCATGGCCGACAGAAACCACTAAAACAACAACTGAAGAATCTTCTGAAGAAGAGAAGACTCATCACGTGAGCGACAAAAGAAGACCGAAGCTAGCAGAGGGTCTGCCTGACCCATCCAAGTTCTCCAGCTGGGACCGTCTACGATACTCAACAGCGCGTGTTCTACAGTTTATCCAACTCTGTAGAACTAATAAACAGAGTGTCAACTACAGAAGAACAAGGAAAAATAAAGAAGCTGACCCAGCTTGGAAGAAGAACAAGACTACAGTAAAAAGGCAGGCGCCCACGACGACAAAGAAGTCGTTACAAGACAATAGGAAGCTACTACCGGTCACAGCAGAGCTACTCAAAACAGCTGAAGAGCTCCTGATGCGATCTTCTCAAGATGAGTCCTTCACAGAAGAAATAAACAGTCTAAACAACGGTAAGCCCATCGACAAAGAAAGCCGCCTTCACCAACTCAGCGTTGTGTCGGTAAACGGCGCCATCAGATTAAGGAGTCGTATTCAAGCGATCAAAGATATGAAGGAAGAATTCAAAAACCCGCTGGTAATCGACGGTGATCATCCTACAGTCAAGCTCTGGATACTGGGTATTCATCGGCAACTACATCACTCCGGCGTAGAAGCCACAGTCAACGAGTGCAGACAACAGTATTGGGTATTAAGACTACGCCCTATCACACGCACACTACTGCGACGATGCCTGTTCTGCAGAATGAAGACACAAGTACCACCGCATCCAAGAACTGGGGACCTGCCAGCATGTCGCTTAGCTCATCACAAGCGACCCTTCACCTTCACCGGAGTCGACTACTTCGGACCCCTCTCCGTGACCGTCGGACGAACTCAACAGAAGAGATATGTGGCTATCTTCACATGTCTCACGACGCGAGCAATACACCTGGAAGTCGCCGGTTCGCTCAGCGCCGACTCTGCGGTAATGGCGGTCAGAAGGCTGATCGCACGACGAGGCTGCCCGACCGAAATCTGGTCGGCTAACGGCACCAACCTAAAGGCTGCCGACAAGGAACTAAGACAAGCGATCGACACAGCGACTGCAGAGGAAGCGGCGAAGAGGACCATATCCTGGCGCTACATTCCGCCTGGGGCTCCATTCATGGGCGGAGCTTGGGAGCGAATGGTTCGCTCAGTAAAGACGGCGCTCACCGCGACGTTACACGAACGTCATCCAGCAGAAGAAGTCCTCACGACTCTACTCGCCGAAGTAGAGTACACCGTCAACAGTCGTCCGCTGACTCACGTCTCAGTCAGCCCAGAAGATCCGGAAGCCCTCACTCCTAACCACTTCTTGTTGGGGGGACCAGGGCGAGTGCCGCAGCTAGGCACCTTCACCGAGCAAGACACCATCTCACGATCCAGCTGGCGAGCCGCGCAAAGGCTAGCCGACGTCTTCTGGCTACGCTGGGTCAAGGAGTATCTCCCTGAGCTCCAACACCGGCGGGAGCCCCACGGATGAGGTCGAGCAGTACAGGTCAATGACCTCGTACAGATCGTCGACCCGAACCTGCCCCGCAACGTGTGGATCCGAGGAAGAGTCGTCGCTACGTATCCAGGCCCCGACGACGTCGTGCGAACGGTGGACGTGCTGACCAGAGGAGGTATCCTGCGCCGGCCAGTGAGGAAGCTGGTGATCCTGCCCCTGTCTACGGACGTCGAGCCCGCACCGGCAGCTGATGCGACGCGGTCGCACGGCGGGAGTGATGTGCGGGACAGTGAAAAATAGTGCAGTGTTACATAGACGTTAGTGACGATACGTAAATGTTGTGATATCATTTGAATAGCGTTAGAATTAGTTTATTACGATGTTTATAAGTGTTTTTAAGATAGCATTAGCTCTACTTACGCCCATCAGGCTTGATGTTATAAGTGATTTACATTCCTGCCGCCTAGCGGCGCTAGTGTTTAGGTTCACAGTTCACGAAGCTTAGCTACTGCGTTGCGTTACTTTAACGAGAACCGTTTCAGTAATTTTGTAATTTTAAGGTGTAAATCAAGGTTTTTTGTATAGTTTTTGTGTTTATTATGTAATATAAGTTAGTCCTAAGATTAGGAAAATATGTTATATTTTGTAAGGGATGTTTTACCACTAAAAATAGCATACTAAAATTTCCCGCGCAGAAATAGTAATTTTTCGGCGCCAAATTGTATATAGAGGCCATTGCGCATGCGCAAACACTTAATTATGATTGGCCAGCGCCTTAGAAATTTGTATATAAAAATGGGAACATTTTGGTTGTAAAATCAGTCCGAATCCAGCTACTACTTCAGTAAGAAACTCTTAAAAAGAAGAAACTACAAGCAACCATGAGTGGTCTTATTCCCCACCAACCCAGTGCACAAGTGTGCCCAGTCTGCACACTATTATTATGCCCCTCTTTCAGCAACCAAGAATGGTATCATGAGTCACACTTGGTCTTCATGTCAAGTGCGTTTACAAACGTTTTTTTTTATGCTTTTAAGGACATACATCCTGTACGGGAAATAAGCAAGTTACCACGGACATTTCAAACCTATAAATAACAAAACGACATCCGAAATCGATTTGTCTTACAATAAACATCTGTAACTGTCATTTGTTTGCAAATATTAAAACCCATTCCAAATATTATGCCAATTGCCACCCATGGTCTTCGGACTTGGTTTTATATGCCGTCGAGAATAGGGGATCGGACAAAAAAAAAATAATTAGTCCGTCAGATAGATTTCCAAAAATTACTGGACACGTATTTTTTCTTTTTTCACGTAAACTTAAAATGAAGACGATACAGTGCTTCGAAAACTCGTGTGACGTCATATGATAGTACATTTTGACGACACAAGTGACGTTTCAAGCCCCACTCCAAGATCTTTGACGCGTGTTATCTTCGTCATTTTTTATTGATTTAATAAAACAAAAAACACGTATTCAATATTTTTCGATAATTTAACTTACGGACTAAACAGAATCATATTATTTTGACCCAGTCCGATCCCCTATTATCAATTATCTCTATGGCATGGTTTTGGTTTCCTCACGATGTTTTTCCTTTTACGAAGCAAGCTAGCCGCAGAGGCACGTGTCTTGGAACTAGAGACCTAATGACTGGTCAGTCCCACGGTCACACCACTACACTTTCTCTGCTATTTTTTCCCTCTGAGAGCGCTGAACCAAGAATAGAAAATTCAACAATAGTCTTTCATTTAAGTGCTGCCTAATGTTAGTGTAAACGCACATACGTATCGTAACTTAATAACACATTTACAATTTAATAAAAACATTCGCTCGTATCTTAAGCGAATGATGTCATTTCCGTGACAGAAAGATGAGGCATTTATATGCAAGTGAATATCATTTCGTACTTAATATTCTGCGCTTGTACTTAGTTCCTAGACATATCGATTTATTTTGAGTCGCTCCTTTCGATAATCGAAGCACTGATGAATCGATAATTTCTTTTGCTGAGATGAATCATAATTTAGGAATTGAGAAATAAAGAAACATGTGGTTTGTTTTTTACTTAAATCATTTTGTAGTTTTGTTTTTGTTTAAAATAAGATGTAGAGTCAAACATTGAAAAGAGTTTGCTTATAAGGTTAGTCATGTGGATATGGTTAGTTAAAAGCGACTAAAATAAAAGTATTTACAAGGCCGACGTGTGAGGTAATGCTGGAAGACGCATTTAAAGGATATACCCTGACTTTATTGGTGAAGTTCTTCAGAAATAACAGTGGCGTAGTACCAGATGTATGAAAGTGGAAGAGCCAAAAGGAGTATGTAAGGATTGAGTAGGTGGCGTGCTGTGGTTTCTTCCTACCCGCATTGGAAAAAGACGTGAGTTTATATAAACAAAATTTTGTTTTTCAAGTATCAGCTACTTATATTTAATTGCTTTTCTAGTTAACTGAAAACAAATATTCCTCCTGACATACATTGTATAGCAAAATCAACTCAAAATTAATAAAAAAGTAGGCCACGAGAAACAAAGTAAGTATCAAAATATTTTCTTTCAAAATTACTTAATGTAGTCCAATATCTAATAATTCCCAAAAAGTATAGAATCCCTTCATAATTTAATACGGCAAAGTCAATAAACAAACTTCGATAAGCGAAAAACAATTTTAATAGCTACATATTTCGGTAAACACTTTCCTAATATGAAATATCGAAGGAATATAGACACAACAAGAAAACTCATTTTCATAATAAACAGGGTTTTTATGTTCATCTTTGAACATAATCGGATTAGGGATATTGTTTTGAACCTAGGAACAGACACACTTATACAAAAGCTGTTCAACAAAAGTTAATCAGGAATGTGAGACCGTTGAAGTCCTATCCAATTTGGACAATCTTAATTAAAGAAGTAAGTAGTAACGCAATAGTCTATCCACAGGTCCTCAAACATATTGAATTGCGATACCTGTCTAGTTCAAGATAGCACAACTGCAGCTCAGACCGATTAAATCATAACAATTTGACGATGTATGAATGTGGACGAGGCAAAAGGACTATGTTAGGATCGTAGCAGGTGTCATTCTGTGATTTCTGCCTACCCCTATGGGAAAAGGGCGTGGGGTTTATATATGTATGTAATTGACGAGATCGACGTTTCGTATTTCCATTTTTGTTTTTCCTCGAAAATGAAAACCGATTTAGTTATTTTCGACATTGAAATTTTAATAAATTTCAATTTAATTAAAAAAAGTTGATGTGGCACTCGGAGACTGCCGCGGTAAAGCTATTGCATAGCATTTTTTATCAACTTATGCAAATAATTATTTATTTATTTTATTTATGCAGTATTTTTAAATAGAATTTAAATTATATAAGTAAATCAAAAGTAACCTTCATAGACTAAGCTAGTAAGAAACTCTATGAAAGAAAATTTAAAAGAAAAAGTATTGACAGCTTGTCAGCCTGACGTAAGTGTCATAACATTGAAAAATATGAAAATTATTTATTTTATTTTAGATATTTTATAAGAAAACGAATCGTTTTCTAAGACCGATTCGCAGAATAGTAATGCAAAAACCAATAAAACGTATGATAGATGCGTAATAATAATAAAATGAATGTATATAGAGTACTCACTCATTTTCTTTCACAATTTTTTCGTGACTTTCTTCATTAATAAATGCACTTTGTTTATTCATATTTAAAACACTTTGTACACAAATTATACGAGTAAGAATATTTTAGAAGGAGAAAGCAGAGAGACAAAACAGAAAAACTTTACACCTTTACAACGTGAGGTTATAAATTATTTAATTTGACAACCTCAGTTGACAACCTTGTTATTTTCCGTAACCATAGCAACCTGGTTGAATACTGAATCTTGAATATTTTCGTTAGGGAATTTCTGGATTCGCTCTCCACGCTCAAGGCCCGCGATAGAAGCTATGCAATAGCTTAAAAAAAACGATCAGGAGTCAGGTATAAAAAGAAATGTTTGTGACTTCCAAAAGCGGCTATACATATGGTAACGCCTTTACCCACTGTGGGGTAAATAAACGAGGGCTTTCCCTGGCAGTTCCCTTGCAACTCACATAAAGTTCTCCCACAAAAGTTTTAAATACAGTTCTCGAAGTAAGTTTTTCTGTTATATCCGTAATGTATAGCTCACTTTACATAAACCGTCTTTCTCATGAAACCTCAAAGGGTTACGCGGAAATGTACTATCATAATACCCTAATTTCTGACGGTATTAAGCCCCCAGCCACATGTGACGGAGAGGGTTGTGCTTTAAGACCACAGATTTATTACAAAGAATACAATATACAGTTGTCAATCTTACAAAAATGTTGATGCCTTTAAAGACACAAGCTCGAAAGTCTGACGATAGATTTGACCATACGATAAAATTAAGCAGCAAAAGCCAGCTGTTTAGACTAGGCGTCTACCACAACACAATTTACAGAAAACTAGGTTGAAAATAATACGCAGGGGCACTTTCAACGCCTACTTTATATTTTTATGTCCTTACTTTGTTTTTGATAAAGTAGAGCAGAATGCGAGCAAGATGCAAAGAACCAGCTGTAGGACAATTTTACAGTCACTCGTGTTTAGGCACTGGATTGAGATAGGCCCAATTGAGTTCAGTGGAATCATTTTTTCTCTGTATATGATAATGTGGAAAACATTATTTTTTATGAATGTAAATAGTGGCGCCGCGCGCCTTTGGACGAATAGGTAAAAATGAAGACGAGTTTTATCATTTTCTCAGAAGAAAACTAAACGACACGATACAGTTGGAGATCTTTCTGGCGGTAGCATCGACGATACGGATTTTCCGAAATTAGTACCTAAATTAGTAACTATTTCGGGAGTTTCCTACCACCAAGCTAATGGACAAACATTAGTAACAACCTCGTGTGTTGTGAGTTACAAAAGCTGTGCGGTTCACTCGACTTCTTTATTTATTAACAAAACATCTCTTAATAAAATAGTACAGTTTGGGAGTAGTCGGTGATTTTCCTAGCTAATTACAACCTTTGAAGAGTACTTTCAAGTATAATTCCATAATATGGCTTTACATGTACCTAATCTTTTTGGCTTTACATGTAACTAACTCCATAATACGGAGTTACATGTAAAGCCAAAAAGATTAATGGATTGTGTTTTTTATAATTAATTACTTGTAATAAAACGGTAAAAGTGGAGCTCGTGGTTTAATAATAACTACCACTCGTCGATCTTTAGGTTAAGCCGCGTTTACCTAGGTTGGTCTGTGGATGGGTGACCACCCATTACATACCGAGTTTCCTCTGTGCCTCGAAAAGTACGTTAAGCTGTTGGTCCCGGCTGCCATATACCTACATCTTTGGCAGTCGTTACAGGTAGTCAGTGACCTGAAAGTCTGACAACCAGTCTTACGAAAGGGTATCGTATGACCCAGTGTTAACTGGGTTGTGGAGGTCAGATAGGCAGTCGCTCCATGTAAAATACTGGTATTTAGCTGCATCCGGTTAGACTGGAAGCCGACCCCAACATAGTTGGGAAAAAACTAGGCAGATAATGACTTGTAATAAAACGGTCATTGCAATGAATGTTCATTTTCTCGGTAATTTGTCCTCCTACATCTTGTGTAAGGAATTCATCTCATCCATCTTCATAGCATGTCGTGCAATATTGAACTTTAAAATTACTGCAGAACGACTGAAATATTATAACAAGTTCCAAGATACGTCTGCAGAGATAAAAGTTCCAGAATATATTTCATTGCGATAACATCCAGAGGTAATTCTTTATCATTAAAGAAATGGTAGAAAAACACTAAGAAATTATATGGAAAAGTTTTGTTTATAAAATATAAAGTTTTATTAAACGTGTACATCATGAACGTGACACAGATTTTCTTAAGATATATGACCGTCTTATCTAAGTTTTAAAAAAATAGTTAAACAGAAAATAAGATATGTAGATTAACTTATGCAAAACGTGAGTCGCGTTTGTCTATATAAATTTAAAGTGCAGACGACATGCAAGCACAAAATGGCGTTCCATTTTTCTAACTACTCTGCAGAGGTTACAAAATAATATATAGCGAGATAATTTAATACCTTCAGAGACGTTGAAATAATATGCAATAAACTTTATAGGGGTGGCAAGTGAAAGTTTGAAGAGTGCCAACTAATCAAAATGCATAACTTTATTCAACAATTTCACAGGCGAGACAGACTACGCCCCAACTCTGGACTAAGACTAACATAACCTAACCCCCGAAGGGTTAGGCAGGGGTGTAACTTTTAGTAGGTACACCTGGTACACCCACATTTCTTCAGTTATTTTTAAGTCCCATGTAAAAGGTCGCGAACCTATTGAATTCGACCTGTCTCTGCTACTGAGAAATTTCTGATCGGAATCGTACCCTGATCCTGGATCAAAAATGCACACTAGTCGCGCTTGCGACCACTAGCCTATTGACAAATATGCAGAAACCAACTATGGACTAGCACTGTTCAAAACTCAAAGTCATGCCCTGAAAAGTGCATGTCTCCGAAATAAGATAAGCGAATTTAAACTTTAGTAAGTAACTAAGTACTTACTTACTCTATCAAAGACTTGAATGCTCGAACTTGGCTGTGGTCTAAAACTATCAACCCTTTGGAATCTGGAATGTTTTATTAATTAAATTTTCAGGTAAGTAATCTGAATTGTCCAGATATTCTGCGAAGTGATAGTCTTTGAAAGTGTCAACTGTGTTCTGTGAATTAATTACCAAGTTTTTGTTGGAAAGTGAATAACTTGGCTGTCATTGGTCTTTCCATTCCCGGAATTTCTCAGTAGCAGCCACGAAGTCTGAATTTGTGCCCGGTTGATGGAAATAGGGTCACCCCCTATTACATGGGACTTAATATAACTGGTGAAGTGTGGGTGTAACATTAAGTATACCTATGGCTATCCTTTAGAGGATTACAGGTGTGATGTTATGTTCTTGAAAAGTAATTTTAAAATCAATTATTACTTGTCTAAAATTGAAAACTCCCAAAATTTGTAAGCCCTTTCGCATAATTTATTTTCCCGAAAAGGGATAACATGAAAGCTTTGACAATTTTAATATCGGTCGGCTTACCTGCCTATTTAAAGATCTCCCCTGGGTTTTGCCCCATTTTATCGTAGATATTAACTGATTATCAAATGGTTCACCGGCCATTAGGTTCAGACCTTCGCTATAAAACTGATAGAAAATGAATAACTAAATATGGTGAGTTAAAATTGTATCTATTTTTGGTATCTATCTCGTCATTCTCTTGCCCTTATCCCAATTCATTTGAGGTAGGCCGTCGCCTACCCCCTGTTTTTTTATATATCTATGAGGGGTAGGCGTTGGCGCAGCATGTCTTCTTCTTCCCTACTTCTCTATTACTTCTCATCTCATCAGATACCTCCTTCTTGCCATTTCATCCTTTACAAGGTCCATCCATCGTTTTTTTTGTCTTCCTCTACTCTTATACCCATCCAAGTTCAATACTTAATTACATTTATTTATACTAAAAAATTTCCTCACGACATTTTCCTTATTTCTCCTCTTAACATGTTAGGTAGGTACCTTTCTATCAAAATGAATTATTAAATTATATTTATAATATTGTAATTATTATAATATTGAAAGTTATTAAATATTTCTAACCTTCTCATATATTATGTTATACGTTTCAAGTTGTTGAACCATGAAACATTATTTAAGCTTACGCTTTCCTTAATAATGTTAATTAATTTTAATTTAATGGAAGAACGGTTCTGTTTCACGGTTTATTAAACGTTCCTAGATTAAAAAATAATATGTTGTGTAGACTTAGCATTTCATACATGTTTCTTTTGAAAATAAAATTATACCTTTTTGAAATATTTGACCATACTATGTCGTCTTTTTTTCACCAATAAGAACTTATAATTATTTTTAAAGATTACTATGAAGTTATACAACCATTTTTAGCTTTGACGTTTCTTAGATTTCATTCTCAGAAAGATTTTCTAAGAAACGTATATTTTTATTTGAACTGAACTAAATTACTTTTATGCCTTCTCAAATAAAGCTTAGTAGTGGCTTTGCAAATGGGTTACCACGGCAACCACTTCTAATAATTATCCGTCTTTTCTCCTATAACTGTTATTTACTCTGACGATATAAAAACATAATTATTTCTGTATCTAGGGCGCGTTTGAGAGGCTGTTCGCTATGTAAATAGGGCGATGTTGGTCGGAGTGGAGCCAATATTTGTTATTGCTGTGTCACATAACTCATTTAAAAGCAAATAAAGCTGCCAGTTTTGGCATTGTTACGGAATCGTGATTATTTTTGATTGAAATTGGTTTTTTTTTGGACTCAGTTACATGACCTGCAGTATTGTACGAGTAAAATTTGAGCAATTTGTCAATTAAATCCCACCAAAAACATTTTGTAAAAAACTAGCCAAGTCTCGATGGAGCTGCTTGTTTATCTCTAAAAAGTAATGAAATCTAGACAAAGTCGTGCCAAGTCTAAGGTTCCTTACTGCGATTCCTTTATTATTATAGTTAACTAGCTGATGCCCGCGGTTTCAACCGCGCGGATGTCGGTTATCGCTACCAATGCCGGTTATCGCGACCAAAAGTCACTCACAAGGACAATCAAACAGACAAAAATAGCGACTTTGTTTTATACTATGTAAGAATAAGAACTAGCGGACGTCACGCGGTTTCACCCGCGTAGTTCCCGTTCCCGTGGGAATACAGAGATAAAAAAACCTATGTCACCCGGGCTGAATGTAGCTTTCTAATGATAAAAGAATTTTTAAAATCGGTTCAGTAGATCCCGAGATTACACCTTACAATTTAACAAATATACAAACACACAAACTTTACTTCTTTATAATATTAATTAATTAATAATATAATAATAAAGATAGTATAGATATGGGCCTACTACACACTCAAGCTTCACCACACTTTTCGTTCACACTTCACAGTACATCGCGCGATGGTTGGTAAAACTGTATTACCATTACAAACCACACGCGCGATGTACTGTGTGCATCGTGTAATCGCGCAGGCAAGACTGTGGGGAAGTGTGAGCGTGTGGTAGGCGCATAAGTATGGATGTTGTGTGGCTTGGCCGTTGAACATTCTACGTTAGTGGGTACAAGTCAATTTTGTTTACACGTAATGTTATATCTGTTGTAACTACCTTTGTTTGTTAAGCGAGATAATAACCCATACTGGCAATTTTACATCGTCAATGGGTAGCGGTTCTGGCGACAGATTGGTGCAATGGTGTCATGGAGCTCCTGGTTTTGTACCGTTTTTTTTTTATGGTGGGTGGAAAATCATCGAATAACCCCCCCCCCGCTCTTGGGCAGAGCGAAGGGGAGTGTCAGACTTCTACTGACTAAAAACCAAACCCATGGTCCTTCTTCGCCCTTGTGTCGGAGCCGCGTTATCCTTTTGGATAATCCACAGCCCCGACGGGTGGTTTTGTACCCTTGTGTACCCTTCAACGGCCAGGTCACACAACATTAAACATAATAATAAAGAAATCGCAATAAGGAACCTTAGACTTGGCACGACTTTGTCTAGATTTCATTACTTTTTAGAGATAAACAAGCAGCTCCATCGAGACTTGGCTAGTTTTTTACAGAATGTTTTTCGTGGGATTTCACTCCTTTTTGTAGAAACGTGGGCATAAGGGTCACCAGGTACTCCAGATCTTCGATTATCCTAGTTTTTCTAGTTTTCCCTTTATGTGGCCATTAAACCCTAACTCTGTACCAAATTTCAGCTCTCTCAGTTTATGGGAAGTACTAGTTCTATTCTGATGATCATGAGTGAGTGAGTGAGTGTCATAAATGCGAAACTTTGCTTTCGCTTAATTTCGGAACTAGATGACCTACAGACTTGAAACTTTTTATTTTAAGTGTGTTTTTATAGCTTACTGGATGACGAAAATTTCTGCGTTCTGGTCTTATCCAGAGGTTCTCAAATAGGGGCCTGAAAATGCGGCGAAATGGTTCCAGTAAAGGATGATACGGCAGTGTTTGCTTCGCGGTCGACTTGGCGGGGGCACTGCCGTGCCCCCCGATAGCTTTAATACCAAACTTTGTAGATCAATGGTGTGTGTGTTGTGTACTTAATAATATTTAAAAAAACTCACATTTAAACACTTTCAGGCGCAATCGACGTTCGCACAAATCTGTAACAAAATAAACGAATATTTAGCACATCAATTTTGTTAATAGTATTGAACTAGTCCAAAATGGTAATGAGCCTATTGCCACCAACCGGGCACAAATCCAGACTCCGTGGAGTGAGAAATTTCTAACGAAAAAAAATCCAAACACATTGCCCAATCCGGGAATCAAAACTGAGACCTCGTGCTCAGCAGTTGCTGGCGACCACTAGACCAACGAGGCAGTCCAACCAATTAATTTACCAATTAATATAATCACATATTTAATCTAGATTGATACTCGAGCATTGCTCTTATGTACAGATTTGTACCTACTACCACTCTCACAGATGATCGACGAATTCAACATTATAACTTAAGACTTAAGGGTGCAAACTGGTCGTCCGTCAGTGAACTAAGTGACACCTATTGACAATCCACAAACACTATCAAAGACAGAATCAAAACCACGTCAAAGACATAAAGTCAATCAATTAAGGATTCTAAGCACACAACTTATAAACGGTCACATAAAACATTATTCACTTGGACCGCTGTCGGTCCCTTCTGTGTTTGCCAACAGCTTTATTACCCTGTCCTGTCCTGTCAGTTAATGTCAGTGGCAAATGGTTGAAATTTGTCTAAACTTTAGATCAGTTAAGTCAACAGACCTTTAAGGGAATGTCTTTACGTTCCTACACTGTTCAATGCAAATATTTCAACACTGTTAGGTAATACGTTGAACAAACAAAAATAAATCAGAAATATCATCAATCAAAATCATGATCAGTCGTCTTGGTGAAACCTTTTATGATAAATAGATTTAAAAAAAATCTCCAGCTCTCAATCAGAAGTGGAATCATAGCAACTATTGTTAGTATTCTTGCTTTTATTTTGGTTTTTGTTAAAATATTTATTGTATTTGTATATTGTTATGTGTATTAGTATCAATATACCAAAAACAAAACAAACGACATAAAACAAGTTATTTTTATGTAGCACAATGTTTTTTTTTGTAGGCTGGGTAATAATCAAATGTCTCCTCCAGCGGTAGGGAGTGTCAGACTTCTTCTGACGAAAACCACCCATGTTCCTTCTTAGCCCTTTGTGTCGAGGCCACATCCCCTTTAAGTAGGTAAACAAACTCCTCTAACTAACAATGTTACCTTGGCCCATTATTCTTTTTCGTTGAACCCCTTTTTACAGAACAACCCTTCTTGTACCGACTTTACGAGATTTATCCCCGTTGACCTCTTGTAAGGACTTATGAGTAATCCGTTTGATTTTTTGTCATGTCTCCCTATGTTACACGGTTAAAGGATTTCCGAAAAAGGGATTCAGGTTTATTCCAGCGGGTTTTCTGTAATTGTGTCAAATATAAGGTAATTTAGGAGGCTTTATTTATCTGTGTAATAAAACTTAAAAAATGATGGATGGATTGTATGAGGAATGATATTATTATGACGGAAAAATGAGTACATGATAGCGTGACAGGGAATGGAAAAAGAAGAAAATGTTGAGCTGAGCATCAAGGGGCGGATGATGATGATTGCATCAAAATGAATTTCATCCAAAAGCTGTCTTAAAATGATCGCAATTAGCGATAAGACCGCCCATTAGGTACGTCACTCCAAGTAAGTATATTTTTGTTTGTACAAATATAGAGTAGGTATTCAATCCATGTTCTATCTGAAAACTTCGGTCTGTTCTGAAAACATTACTTCCTACGTATTTTAGACATTAGTAGAACTAGCAAAACATTAATTCGTATTTCGCTATCCAAACCAAATTCAATCCAAAACTCATTAAGCTACATTGCGGAACTATTAACCGAAACAAGGAAATGACAAACACTATATCCCCATAAACACTCAGTGGGTAGGTAAACTCTTCACGGGTGGCAGTGAAAACGAGATTAAACTAATATAAGTATACCAGCTGAGTTACAGTTTCAAAGCTTAAAGTATGCACACGTTCCTGATTTTTAATAATCTTCTATACCCTTGGTGAATCAAAACTGGGTTTTTGCATCAAGGAATTCTCAGTTAGTAGCAGCCACTGAGTCTGAATTTGTGCCCGGTTAACAGCAATAGACTGAATGGGTTAGTTACCTCTGTCTAACCCTTCGGGGATTACAGGCGTGATGTTATGTTGTATGTTATTAAGCCTTAATGAACCAAAACCTTCCAAATCCTATCTGATTCGCTAATAAAACGAAAGAGACTTTTGTTCCGCCTATGTACGACGCACTTATCGGTATCATTTCTTAATCATTTTTGTTCAGGAAACGATCCGTTCAATACCGGAAACCTTCGTCTCTTGAGCCTCCTTGTTTCCCTATCTACCGTCACACATTATACACATGACCTCAATCCCAGTCAGTTTTATAGGGATTTAAACTCCTATTTTATACCCTCAATGAAAACAGGAACATTTTAACATGTTACTGGTACGAAAATGGCCAAATTGCTTACGAGCACTAAAAGGTTATGTTAATTTTATTACCGCCCTACGCTCATTTCAATTTGATGTGCCTCTTTGTAAATGTGACATTATCTAAAATTATATATTTTTCCGATTCCTATCGCACTGATTGCAAAAAGAGAATGGGAGAAATGAGGACGGACGTGGTCGCATAATTTCACACACGCCGCGTTGAAATTAAAAAGTATATATTTATGAGAATAATATAATATGTTCCCGCGGGCAAGCGTTGTGATTATATTCTCTTAACTCGTGGGAGTTTCATTCATTACATTGTCAGTGAGAAAAAAGCTACTAAAGTGCTCTAACCTACTTCTACGTACATATTGTTTTAAGCTGGTTCTTTATTTAAATATTTGAGACAATAAACAGAGGTAAATAATTTAATGTCAATTGTACCATTTTCTTAAACCTAAGTAAACAGTGTTGACAAAATCTTTTTAATACAGTTGCTCAAAAAGTGGCGTATTGCAGGGACGTATAGCGTTCGGGATGTGGGCTATTACGTACTCGTGCTTTTTCTTTACCATTTCCGAACTCGTGCGTTCTCTTTCCCAACTGTCAAAATAATGTCCATTAAAAAAAACCAACCACGAAGTTTTTACAAAAAAAAAATCATAGAAGTTTTTATGATTCATGCAAATATTTCTAAAGAAGCTACTAATTTGTTTCAATATCAGATTTAATTATTTGATTCAAAGGTTTCATTCCATTTCATCTCATTAAATTTCATTTTCATTTCATATCAATAAAAAAAATCTACTGAAGACTTGGCTGTATGGGCATAGTTCCCTTTGCCTACCCAGAATGGGTGAAGAAAACAAAAAAAATCTCTGCTTATATTCTTTTACGGTTGGCGCCATTTTCCAAAAATGTTCTTTGCGAGTTTAATTACGCGTTTTATTATTTTATTAAATTGCTTCATTTTTTCGCAACTGTATTAAAAATAGTTGTTCAGTACACGTGCGGAACCGTCATTGCAACTTGTTCCGACTGTCAACCCTCGCCGTCGGCTGTGCCTCGGCTCGGGTAGACATTTGTCGAAACTCTTTGCAATGACAGGCTTTCCGCACTTATAATGAAATATACTATTGTTAAATATTTTTTCAGGGTTCTACAGACAGTTATTTTTATCACCATTAGACAAAGCTAATTTGGCAATCAGTACTAAAACTGCCAACGCTTTCAAAAGTTTTCTAATTAGTATAATCATCCTTTTCTCTTTCTGGCACAGAAGTTTCAATACGAATTGCCCTTTTCCCAAAATTAAATTGGCTCGGAACATAGACGATACTCTTAGTACAATAGAAAAGTAGGTCTCAGTAATAATCTACTCAGCTACAAGAGTACACTCACCGACTAGTCTTTTTTTTACACAAAGTCAAGTTTCGTAAAATATGAAATATTGTTAGCGTGTCCAGACACCGTGAAATCTAGGTCGAACCCTGTCATCTAGTACATTGGCTGTATTAATAGTCGTTCCATTCCCGCACGGAGCTCGCCTGGCCATCTCCTCATGACATTTGTTATGAAACCATTAGGAAATTGAGTAGATTCCAGATCTGGTCGGCGACGGCGTTAATGTTCCTTTTATGGCCCCTTCGTCATTTTCATGTATTGCCCAAATAAATTACGCGGCGGGTGTATTTCTGCTAAGGGTCATTAGGTCTGAATTTTATATTTTATCTTCCTATTTTCGATTCCTTTTATAAAGTACGAAGGTTCAATTTTCCTTATGAGTGTTTAATTTTGTTCTTTTGTTGGAGTTGAGAGAGGCTTGACTTGTTATGAAGACTTTTGAGTACAAGGAAATTGGACCGAATAGACCCTGGCAGCTTTTCATAAAGATCGCGTGTTTTGCAGAAATCATGGGACACGTTACATTTATTTTTCCTTCTGTTGCAGTAAGGCCTATTTTATTCTTGTGCGTAATAATATCAATAACTGTACCTAGATTTTCAACATTATAATGGAATTCTGAATGCAGGACAACGCGTAGATCAACATTTGCTAGAAATTCCTTCAGTAATAGAAGACTAATTATTACGTAATGAGTAATACGATGTTTAAACAGCTTTCCCTAATGTTGATGTTCAAACTTGGAGGTTCAAGTTCGAAACGTGCGCTCCGCTACTATGTCGTCTCACATTCCTTACTTAATAGTCATTACAATAGAACGAATTGAAGCTTCGAGAATTATATCATATTATAATGATTTAATTATATTATATTCAGTTATAATTCTAGCATGAATATTTTTTTTGTCTAAAACTAAGAGTGGAAAATTCAACCTATAAGGCTAATGATAATCGCAGATATAGATCAGCTAGATAACGCAACAGCACTACTTCGCGTGCCAAATTTAAGCAATTTATGCTTTACGTCGCTACTGTCGCAGTAAGTTTATTTAAAACGACATCGTCGTTACATCTCAAGATATTTAAAGAGCAAAAACGTAGGCTATCATCATGCATAGTAAGTTTTTGTATAGGTACTAAATACTACTAATGACATCATTGTAGTTTGTCAATAAACTTTGGTATTGTTACAGAACGTGATACTTGCGTTCTTCATTTATATATCTGTGGTATATAATATATAAACAGCTATCTGACGTTGCTACTACGTAAACTCGTTCTTTGTGTTACTGTCCTGACAGTGTATTAAATTCTGCTGCCCAAAACTTTGCCACTTCCAAACTGTCGCCCGTGGATGGGCAGATGTCACTTTAACAGACGTTTTGGGGCAGGATATAAGGTAGGGTATAGTTTGTGATACAGTTCTACACCAATACCCTGCTGCTGTTCTGAAATGAACTTAACTCTTACAAGTCTAACATTCAATTTTTTATCGCTTCTATCTATAAAAATAAAAATCTTTTATATATCTTTCGATATAAATGAAAAGAGATGTCCTAAATGACTGACTCATGAACGCCCAGTCCAATACCTTAGATATAGAAAGCTGAAATGCACAAAGGTTTCCTTTATTATGTAGACATAGAATAAGAAAGGATTTTTCGAAATTAAATAAGTTAAATAGGGGATGAAAGTTTGTATGGAAAATCATCATTTTTGTAGTTCAAACCATGAAAAACAGACGTCCACCCGGGCGAAGCCGCAGGGAAAGGTAGTTTACTCATAAGAATATGAAATTAATGAGGTTTTAGGTTTATGGACGTTTGTTATAGCATAGTAATAAACTGCAGTCTGTGAATTTTGCTATAAGAATGTTAGACATAACTTTGAATAAAATATACCTGGAGCGAAATACATTAGCGAAGAATTTCATTTGCTTGTATTGCACAATAGAATGTAGGTAATATTTTCAGTCGACAGAGTAGGTACTCCGATAAGTTTCGAATTATCTGGATCGCTGGTTTTAAAGGTGACTGGAGAAACTGAGTTTTAGTTTCGACGATAGCCGTAAAACTTTGTAAGAAGAACAAACATTTGAATAGACAGATGTGTCGTCACCGTTGATGGTCGCACAAAAAATTTTAGACACTGAGAAATTAAGTGAGATCGCGTATCTGGCAATGAATTTGTAGAAACCTGCTACGATTTTCAGTGAATAATTTAAAAGTCGTTGTCAACGAAACAGAAAAAGAAGTGCTATTATTTTTGGGGTAGCAGGAAAAATCCAACGATGTAAAACATTACTGAAAAACTGAAGGTACCTACATCAGTGCTGAAATATGGAGGATGATTTAACTTAAACGTCGTTTAGGAACCACGATGTCTGTAATTATACTTTCAAACAACTTCTTTCAGAGGCTCAGCGAAGTTTGTCTCTCAAAGTAATTTTCTACAATGAGAAGCACAATGAGCGTAATTTCCCAGGCATGATGACGAAGCTACAATGTTGAGTTTAAACGAATTCACATTTCGTGAGTTGTGTCGACATTCCACAAATCCAGCTTTTAGTTGAAATTTTAAATGAAAAAGAAAATCTAAGTAAAATGATTAAACAGGAACAAGGCGAGAAGAAAGTGCTCTTGCGTCCTTTAAGTATTTTTTGGCGTAATATCTAGTGAAGAATTTGGCGACAATGGACGTACGGCCTAATCCGAAAAATCCCGAGAAAAAAAACATTTACAACAATGAAACTGAGATAGAGATCAGTTTTTCTCAAAAGGAGGGTAGTCTCCTGCGACTAAAGAAAGAAACAGACAAGGGAAGGCTGTGAGTCGGCATTACATTCAGACAGCGCAGCGGGGTATGAATTAGTATGGAAATATGATTAATCGACTATCGGACCGTAGATGGGGCGGCTTTCACGAAAAATATTACAATAGAATAGACGTAAATATTTTCGAATGGACAGATACCCCGATAACATTTGCTTGTGAGTAAGCTGTTTTGACCTGGTAAAGGTTGTGGAGAACCACTGGATGCGAGACGCAAGGGACCAGTCAATGTGGCGACATTTGGGGGAAAGCTATGTCCAGTAGTGAATATCTTTCACTGAAATGATGATGAAACTGAAACTGTTTTGACAGTAATCTAATTATGGTTTTGTTTTGAAATCATTATTCGGTCTGGAATTAATCGTTGATATCTTTACATTTGGGGTGTGTTTTTTTCAGGATCCTATTTTACTGAGCCAATTGAATACTGTGAATTGTTAAAGTTTATTTATCTTTCGTTAATTCAATGTAAAGGCTTTTTGCTCACCTGGAGTTTCCGCCAGGTACTACTGTTGACTTTAGAATAGTATAGTAATTCCGAAGATTACCGTAAACTTACAACTTTCCCGGCATCAAAACAAATATAAAAGCAAAGACTTTAGCATCAAAAAAAAAAGAAAGAAAATCTATATTTGGCAGATGCTACAAGTGCACACAACAAAAAAACGAACAACAACAACAACAGCAATAAACAATTTTGTCTCACAACAATCATATACATTTAGAGTGGATTTCATATTTTCCGTATTTCGTTTACACTGTATGTTTCCTCAATGCTCCCACGAGATTCGGATAAAAAGTACGAAATAAAAAAAAATGCAGGTTTTCTTTTTGCGCACTCCCAGTCGGAACGATTTTTCACGTAATACTCGTGAAAAAACAAAAAACTCCACAAGCTCGATGGGGCGTCGTTCTCCACATGTCCCCCTAACGTTCTCGGAAGTTATCAATGTGTTATCAGAAAGGGTTTTTTCATTCACTGTTTGAGCGTGCCCATGGGTATATGAGCGTAGATTTTGGTTCAATATGCCCCGTAGTTTTGTTCGTGTAACACGGTAATATAATCTGTCAGTGAAGTAAAGACAAAAGTTTTTGTCTATTAATTTAAATGGAATATTCTGTTCTGTTATTCTAGTTGATGGATTAAGACCATTTAGGAAGACGCAGCTCATTTTGTAGTCTTGAATTCTGTTTTGTTTTGCCTTTACAAAAACTTTAGTCTGGCCGCTGATTATTTTAGTACATATGCTGTAATTTATTCTTGTCTGGTAATAATCCTCTGTGTTTTAGTACATGTTACAACTGAGCTAATTTATCAATTTCAAATCTAGGTCTTGCTTATTTAGAGGGTTATTTTACTAGCTGTATGACGGATTGTAACTCTGGTTTATTTATGTAGACATCGTAAAACAGCACATTTATTTCGCTGTAGGTGGTATAAAAGTGAAAACAGTTCGAGAATGAGGTTCCGTGTTCACTAGTTTTACACGTAGTTCAATACGGAAACGAGAAAATATCCAGAATTGGTCAGGTTTTTAACAACTTTTTTTATAGTATCTTTAACTTTTTTTTTAATACTTCCATTGTACAGAAAAGCGTACCTTTATTGTTTTACGGCGTACCCATGGGTTGTTCTATTTCTTGTTGGAACATTTCCTTGGCAAGTTTTCGGGTAAAGTATTAATGTAGGCACCAAGGCTCGAGGGTTGTATAAACGTTTTTACACGCATTTGTATCACGTTCTTCTAGATATAAGGAGATTTATCTTCAAAGTACCAAAACAAGGCTGAGTTTTCTGGCTTTTTTTGTGTTTTTGATTACTCTGTTGTCGTGTGCTTGTTGCCTTTTTCCACAAACTATTTTTCACAGTAATAAAAAGCTATTTTATGAAATTTTGTGTGGGCTAAGTGCCTAAGTACCTACGTAACAAAACTATCTGAATAGCTTTATAGACTAAAATCCTCATCAAAAGATTTTTGAAGAGCCCGCAGACTTGAATCTTAATTAAACGAATTAATTACCACATTACTAAGTGAAACTAAAATTACATTAAACTATGTTTATTCTATAAGTTCATTATTATCTTTTAGTTTTTGCTTTTAGACAGCCAAAATGGGTTCATATTTGCTTTGATTCTAACTAAAGGCATACTTTCTGATATAAAAGCTACAGTATATGTTTTCAGCTTCAGAAAAATTCTAAGGCTGATAATCGCTAAAAACATTTCCATAATTGAGATATTTGCATCGATCACATTTTACTGCTTTAAAAATGAAGGTGTGTATCAGGTAAATGTTCCAGCAATAAACTAAATCTTGAACTAGATCACCACTTAATTATTAAAGAAGTAACCCAACCTCTCTAATTTACAAACTATAAAGGGACCCATTAGTTCCCTCATCCTACTAACAAATTCCTAACGTATGTCCAGACCGACAAATATATCTGCTGGGTTTAGTGGCGCTACTCATAAAGGCAAGCTGTCAAAAAGCTGTCAAATGCAGTACATTCCACTTTAGTTCCATATTTGGCCACCCGCATAGATAAGTGTGTCGGTTTATTAATTCTCTCTGGCCAGTGTCGATGGCTAGCGGTGCTGTCACGTCCGAAAGGCGCAAAGAGGCGCTTAGTGTTATGCATTAGTAATAGCTGTACTTGATTTATGGGTCTCCTGGACTCCTGGTACATCCGTGCTGGTGATAAGGTGAAAGAAGCACAGGAATTAATTAGTATTTCTAGACTTTTGTTAACTATGATTAGAAAAATAAAATTGTTAGTGAAGATAATAATTATGTTATTCGTAGATATTGCTATTACGTGTTTGGAGAATTAGTGTCATTTCAATATGGTGCAGAGCATTTAGTTCAGAATTCCGTGCCGTTAAAATGTGATTTTATTGATGTTTTTCTTGTATCGAAACCACGTTGCAACAATTTGTATATGACTAACTCGAAATGCTTTTGTTTGCTGCAACGCCATACATTTGTTTACGTCCAAAAAATGGGGCAGCACTGATCATGTACTACAAAACACGTGACGATACGTCGTGATATGAACACCGTATACATTATCTTTTCTCTGTTACACTTTGTTTGTAAACAATTATGACGTATGATAATTTTATACGACCACGTTTTTCAAACGAGTTAAACGAAAAACATCTTTATTTTTCTTCGCACTGTTTTTGGGTGACCATGTTAGACTTGTTTTGTACCAATAAATGAAACGTGTTTTATTGACTTTATCTCCCGTTTATATCGCTTAGTAAGTTGTCCCAAATCTTTGGGAAACTCCTTTTAGTTCGTTTCAGAGGTGTGATGTCGATTGGGTTGAAAACGTACGAATTAAATCTAGCAAAAACCCACTGAACGCCGACAGTGCAGTGTAGGTTACATCTACCATATTGTTTGAGGCAGACTTGTGTATCAACATCATCATCATCATCATCATTTCAGCTGAACCACGCCCGTTGCTGAACATAGGCCTCCCCCAAGTCTCACCACATTGATCGGTCCATGTGGTGTAACTTGGGGGAGGCCTATAAAGCGGATCACTCTCATCCAGTGAATCCCCGCAGGTTATCGGTTCACCAAGTGGGAAGCTTTCCAATGCAACGTCTTCCAGTTCACGATCGCCACTCCAGAACTTTCCGGCCTTGTCATATCTACAGGTTTTTTTTTTAATAATTTTAATTTATCGTTTATATTTAAGTTAATTACAACGATTTAAACTTCATTCTAATCTAGCAACGGCAACTGCGATAGTTGTCAAGATCTAAAACCCCGTCTAATCAAACCAAAATGATCTCACACTTCTTTTTATTATATTTTTATCAGCATCTGGCATCATACTATAAAATTATTTCTTCTTTTGTTTTACGGTTACAGAATGCCGTCAAGGATGGCATGTTATTTTAGACGCTTGAGTGACAGTCGCTGAGGCAATTAATTGTCCTGAGAGCCCATGTGTGTGCAACTCATGAGTCTTATGACATAATGCGCTTCGGCCGATGACATTCGGGTTGAGAACAAAGACATACTCGTAGTAAAATATATTATGAAGGCATTTTGATGGGAAGATGTTTCACGTAATTTTTTAAGGGAATTGTATTGTAGTGTACTTATTATAGGTACACCTCTGCCTAACCCTTCGGGGATTACAGGTGTGATATTATGTTATCGTGCCTTTAAAGCGAAAACCAACTAAAGTCACTTATGGGCAAAAATGAGTTACAAATACCGTTAGAATCTTCTTTTCAAGATCTACATACTGGTAAAACCCGTTTTCCGATATGACACTCCGTTAAGACACTCCGTTCTGGATTTAGCTTCTAGATAAAGTATCTTAACAGGAGATTTTGAAATAAAGAATAGGCAAAACCCAAAAGTGTCGCTTAAAGCAATATTTTTGCACTGAAACAATGTTTTTTGCCAGGAAAAACATTTTATAGCCGTTTAAGTGGTTTTGAAATGATTCAAGTTAGATAAACAATAACAATTTAATAACTGAGTAAAGAGACTTAAGATTTCTACATAGTTTTAGTAATTACCCATTAGGTGAACATCCAAATTTCGTTTAATTAAATTCATAAAAAAACTGCTTTCCAAACTCTATTCTTCAAAAGATAAGAAAACATTGCGGTTACAGGTAAAACCGCTAATCTGCAGCACTTTTCAAGCCAATCCTTAATTTTTCGTACTTGTTTTGAGAATAATTAAGTTCTTTTTTCTCTTCCATCCAAATAATGTATACTAGTGGAGTGCCGTAAGACGTAAATATTGTAAAATCTCGGAATCCAGGACCGGTCAATGAATCTTCATAAAAACTATTGGACTGTATTGCTAAAAGCCCAAATAAAAAAGTAAAAAAAAAAAATTTACGCGCTCGTAATTTTTTTTTTTTTTAGTACCACAATGTACTGAAAAACTAGCTTGTGCCAGCGGCTTAACCCGCTACAACTCGAAAATTATCCCACGAAAAGATAAAATCGGGATAAAAACAATCCTATGTGTTAATCCAGGTTATGAACTATCTGTACACCAAATTTTATCCAAATCCGTTCAGTAGTTTTTGCGTGTAAGAGTAACAAACATACACCCTCACAAACTTTCGCCTCTATAATATTACTAGCTGTTGCCAGCGGCTTCATCCGCTACAACTCTAAAATTATCCCACGTGAAAATAAAATCGTGATAAAAGCTATCCTATGTGTTAATACAAGGTGTCAGCTAACTCCATACCAAATTTTATTAAAATCACTCCAGCCGTTCAGACGTGAAGAAGTAACAAACTCACACACAAACTTTCGCATTTTTAACATTTTTTTTTGGTTATAACTCGTTATTTTTTGCGAAATATTAATAAACTAACATTAAAGTTACTATGCAAATATTATTTATTAGCTTCAAACATTATTTTCTCTTGTCCCTCTCATCACATCACACAATTTTAGTTTTTTGGGTTGGTGGAAAGTGATCAAATAACCCCTCCTGCTCTTGGGCAGAGCGAAAGGGAGTATCAGACTTCAACTGACAAAAAACCACCCATGTTCCTTCTTAGCCTTTTATGTCGAGGCCGCGGTATCTTTGTGTCCAACTTGCAGCCCTGGCGGGCCCCTCCCATGTTGCTGACATCTCTTTGAGGCGCGCGTGTAACACGAACGCGCCGTCGACACGGCCCTGATGTCGTCGTCATAAGACGGACAGACGGCGGGCTAGCCCATTACTCACCGTCCACAGGCCCGCATCTACGGTGGCTGGAAGCCGTCACGTGGCCCCCGAAGCCCGGAGCGTCTCCAAGCGTCTCCCACGTCGGTTAGGTCGAAATGTTCTCTCCCTCACACATTCCGCCACCTCCTTCGCTAGCATCACTGCTTCGCAGAAGGAGGCAACGGCGTCCCATTACTCCTCGCCTCGGACCATGGCTTGCACCAGGGCGGGACGCGAGAGGTCGCCGCCGCCGATCGCCGCTACGAGGACATGGGCAGACCTCCACAGTGTGCTCCACCGTGTCCTCCGGCCGATCCTCACAATGGCGACATCCGGTCGTTTCCTCCCGCCTGATTTGGTGAAGCAACGTCGTGAGGACTGCGTCCTTTCCAGCAAACTCCTCAAAGAAGGGACTTACCGTCACTGTCGTGGCGCGCCCTGATCACATCACACTTCACACTAATATTATAAAGTACTAAAGTTTGTGAGGGTGTATGTTTGTTACTCTTTCACACAAAAACTACTGAACGGATTTGGATATAATTTGGTATACAGATAGTTTATAACCTGGATTAACACAAATGATAGTTTTTATCCCGATTTTATCTTTTAGTGGGATAATTTTCGAGTTGTAGCGGGTTAAGCCGCTGGCACAAGCTAGTTTTTCAGTACATTGTGGTACTAAAAACAAAAAAAATGACGAGCGCGCAAATTTTTTTTTTCAACTTTCTTTTTGAGCATTTAGCAATGCATTCCAAAAGTTTTTGTGAAAATTCATTGACCGGTCCTGGATTCCGAGGTATAAGTCTTACGGCACTCCACTACACGAAATAGAAATCAAAAATACACGTACTCTCCTCATTATCAGTTGTTTTAATATAAATTTTACGATTTGAACCTTTAAACACGATTTTCTCGAAACTACATTTTGTGCAGTTAGTTGGGTTTCGAAGTAAGGGCACGTTATGTTAAACTGGAGGTCATAGTATGATTTAGAATTAGGATGAGTAACAAATTTTATTCTGTGCACAATTATTTATCCCCTTGACCGATGTCCACTGTATGAATAATTGAGGGCCAAGTTAATAAATGGCAACGGCTTATCGCTAATCTAATTTTTAGCCTTGGTCTTGTCTAGGCTTTCTAATGTGCCCTTGTATTCCATTATAATGAAGGTAAGGAACGTATTTACATGTTTACGAGATCAGAGAGACATTTTTTTTTTTTAAACTTTGCCCCAGAAATTCCTTTATTGATAGGAATTTCTCCTTTAGCGTGGGTGCGTTCACAGATATTTAAACTCACATACACAAATACCTACCTGAATGAACCTGTTACGTGTTTATAATAAATTAGACACAGGCAAATCTGGAAGGAGCTTGAACATTGGAATAATTAAGAAGGTACTTTTCCTACAAAGGACATACACGTGGATGGAATAAAACTGAAAATATCCATTGCTTCCAGGAACCAAGAGGCTTAATGAGAATTGGATAAAAATATCCTATGTAATTATGTTCTCAGTGCCTTTTGGGACTTACAGATATACTAAACAGTTAGTATCGAGTAAATAATGAAAAAAATACAGTTATGGTAGTTCCAAATTCGGAAAACTATCATAGGAATAGTCTGGATACGTCAATATTGAAATTTGCCCGATAAAAAGCCATGGGCTTAACCCTTTACATTCGATATATTCGGACAAGCCTTTGGCAAAATAAAAAAGTTGTCTCTCGTCAGCCAGCATCCTTATCTTCTTTATATACGAGTAGGTATATAATGCTCCTTTACGTGTGTATGTCACTGAACTCTTCCTAAACGGCTGGACCTATTTGGATGAAATTTTTGGGGAACCCATTGAACCAATTGAAATTTCTGGGGATATTTCAATGGGTTCTTGGATGGTTTGAAAACAAAATTGGCACCGGTAGGTGGCGCTGCTGTCCGGGCAGGACTACGTCTGCCGGGTCCGCTAGTCTAGTATAGAAACGGAATTAAATTGTAAGCACATTTATGTAAATGGTTCCACAGTGCAAGTTTACCAGTTTCTCGACTAAGTTTTGCCAAAATTGTAAATGAAAATGCCCCGTAGCTGAGGTGAGTTCGCTTGCAATGCAGGACAAGGAAAACTGACCCAGTTTGTGGAAATCAGCATGCCTGAAAGGTAATTCTTGAAGGCATGTAAAACCAAGCCAGAGTCCCTTGGCGGTTTAAAAGCTGTGACACCAGGTGAGGCACTAACCACACGATATTTTTTTGGAAAAGGGCAAAGAAAAAATAATTAAGTATATGATATTAATTATCTTCGCCTACAATTTTTGTGCGACAGCCATCAACCCATAATACTTAACCATGTCTCATGCTCCATTAATTCAAAATAACAGACCATTTTTGAAAACATTTCAGACACTATAATTTTAATTTTACATTTGAAACTCATTCAATTAATTAAGCATTTAAGAGCCGCTTTCATCCACACTGTCAGGCATACTTATTAATAAAATCATAATTATATTCTGTAGCAAAATATTCAGTTCAGGTATTTAAGGAGGTCCATTATGTACTGATTAAATTGTACTGCTTTAATGAACACCCATTGATTCCACTCAACGTACTGTTTAATATTTTACTAGCGGATGTCACGCGGTTTCACCCACGTAGTTCCCGTTCCCGTACGAATACAGGGATAAAAAGTAGTCTATTACATCCGGGGATAGTGAAGCTACCCAACAGTGAAAGAATTTTTCAAATCGGTTCAGTAGTTTTTAAGTTTATTCGTTACATACAAAAATACAAATCTGTCCTCTTTGTAATATTATTATGAAGTATACGGTCTACATTTAACCTCGCATGGAATGGTTGAGTTGTATACCTACTTAAAATTTAGTAGCATGAAGAACAGAGTGTAAAAATCTTCATCAAAGAAATGGGAGAGACTGCTGAACATGAGGTTCTGGGTTCGCTTCCCGGGTTGGGCAATGTGTGATTGAGTTTTTCCACGAATTTCTTAGAAGCAGCCACAGAATCTGGGTTTGTGCCCGGTTGTTGGCAATAGGCTCGCCCCCTATTACACGGGACTTAAATATAACTGGCGAAATGTGGGTGTACCTAATATTAGGTACACCTATGTGTAACCATTCGGGGTTTGCAGGCGATGTTTTGTTTGTTATGATTCTCTGACATTAATTGTCGAGTATTCCAATAAAATCGCGAGTACATTTTTATTTTTATACCCTTCCCTTGGTTTTTCATGACCTTTATGACACATAAAGTCAATCAGCTAATAGGTTTGTTAAATATTTCTGGCATTAGTCATACTGGAAATCGTAGTTTTTACTACTTTCACAGTCGTAAAAGTTACTGTCTGTACACCTTTTTAGTACCAATTATTTAATTTATTTGAGTCAGTTTTTATGATTAAAACGTTTTTTCATTAGGCTGATGCAAAAATATTAAATAGCATATAAAATACACAAAAACACCAATTTTATAGCATGGCATAGTTTACATTACGCCTTGTAACCTCTGAAAGGGTAGGTTGAAGATGATATACTTTAAGATCTATTATAGTTCCTTGCCCGTTCTCCATCTGAGCGATCTACACTTTGGAATGGGTAACTACAGTCACTTCACAAGTTATTATGGCTTGTAACTGGAGCTATTTTTTTTTAGTTTATTGAAATTTAAAAGTGCCTGTAATGGTCTAATTGAAATAAATGCTGACAGTTTCAGTTTTATGTACCTAACAAACCACGCCTACCGTCAGAATTGTTTAAATTCCATTATTTATTTAACTTTTATAAATTGATCTTTTCAGATATATAAGATTAAAATAGGTGAACAAATTTTAACACAGCGTTCAGTATGTCTAACCAAAGGTATCTAAACAAAAAAAAACATTAAATAAAGTGATTTTTTTTCTTAAAATAATAAATTGCCGGCACTCTAGAACTTAAATGCGTTTTTCTTACTATTTTTTTTTACCATCGTTCTTATTTTGGTGGTCTGAATGATTTCTGAAATTTGGTCCACCTATTTTAATAGGACCTTATATACTAATGATAAAATGAAATTAAAACGACCCTGCGTTTTAATTTCATTTATGAACTTAAAGGTGAATAGGCGCACCCTATCATAAAACAGATCTCAAAATCTTATCAAAGCAATTTCATTTTAATTCAATACACTTAGGTCCTTTCCAGGCGAAAAACCAAATTAGTTCTGGGCCATGAATCAAAGAGTATTACAGAACATCTTTTATCTGGGGTTCATAAAATTAAGACCTGCTATCGTAAAAAGCTTCCAGAAAAGCCCAGGCCTTCTGTAGGTAGGTTTCGATTGAGCTATAAAGTTCAAAGATAATTAAAAAGGTAATTTAAAATGTTTTATGTAAACTACTTATTGAACTAAACAAGGTAGAAGGTATACCGACGCAAAAACGGTACATCATTACTTATTGCACTTTTGTAGAGAACAACCCTCGTTTCGCGAGCTATGTTTTAGTTTCATGTAATAGGAGCTAGCCTATTGCCATTAACCGGACACAAATCCGGACGCCTTGGCTGATACTGAGGATTTCCTGCTAGCTATCCCCAACAACACTAAGCAAGACCTAGGAATCGTACGAACCCAGCACCTTTTACTCAGCTGTCGCGTTTACGAACACTATACCAACAAGACAGTCAAGTAACTATTTTATATAATTTATTGGGGAAAACAAACAACAAACAATGTGTCACTATTACATTTAAATAAAAACAAGTAAGAGTAAATGTTTATGAGGTTCCACATTTCTGTTCCACTTAACACATTTTATTTCTCATCATAGGAGATGCCCACACATTTCATTCAATGGTGTTCCTCCCACGCCTTAAAAAAAAGCTATTATAATAAGTATACGGTGTCCTACTTAAAAACCATTTCAGCGCATGTTCAAGTTCTATGAATAAATTCAATTGCGATTGTTTTTTTATTCAGGAATACTGCCGACTTGTAAGACGAAAATTTTGTATGTAAGTTATTCTCTAATTATATTTTAATCCCTTTCAGCAACCATCTGTGAAATACGGGCACCGAGATGTTTTAGAAACTTGATGAAATATCCAGTATTTATGCCCGAAAGGGTTCGAACCTGAGCCCCATAATCAAGTAGTCATGGTTTTTACAAACAATTGATTTTAATAATTGCGAAAATGCGACTAAAATGCGCCTGAAGTTAAGTTCAAAAATTGCCAAATACAAACTCAAACTAGTAATTTAAATTCAAATTAGTATTAAAAAACACAATGATTAACAGTGAATTGTAATATAATGATTCAGTGTTCACACACAATTAACATAATTATGTTTACTAATCACTAGAACAGAAATTAGAGTCACAAAATAGATGAATAAAGAAGGTCTGTTCAAAATAACGAGTAAAAACAGGCCGACACGCCCACGCGCCACGTAGACGTGTACAGACGGTGACCCACCAAGCTATAGGTACATTTCCACTCTAACATGGTCCGTATACCCGTACAATGAGATATCCGCATAAACTAGTTTTGTATAGCTTGATGGCTTTGATAGTCACAAATCACACTTGCACTTGCAAGATCAATCTTTGGATGGGTAAGCATGCGTTACGTTTACCGCGATCCCTCCATGCCTCTGAAAGCACAATGTTCTTTGACTGTCGTTACAGGTAGTCAGAAGCCCGATTGATTAACAGTCCAACTCACCATGGGGTATCGTGCTACCAAGATCAATGTGTAACCGATAGTCGTGACTGCGCCTGCACTCACTATACGTGAAGTGTGACTATGACTATAAGCGTGAATTTCGCTACTTGTGCAAAAATAACCTTCTGTAGTTTTCTGTGTTCAAGCCTATCGTAAAAGCGCTCCCACGCTCGGCGGTAATTACCACTTGTTATTAGTATCACACCTGCTGTACCATTGTTAGTTCTTAGAACATTTCCTGTTTTATGAAGAGTTATCAATTAAGGCCTTCCTTTGTTCATTGATTTGGGATACTTAGGATCTAATAGGTAAGTTCACGAGAAACAATAGAGTAACTCACGTACTTAGCTCAAACAGTTTTAGTTTCTTCCTTTTAGAACTGTAACAACATTTCCGAAAACAATGGGACACCTTGTATCGTAGGTATCTTGATCGTTTATTGCCCGTGGTCCATCCGCCTAATCCACCTGGGTGTACTACGGGCAATTATTTTTGCCCGTGGTCCACCTCCATGTCCATATGTTTATATCGTAGTATAACGAAAGAATAATAGTGATAATAAATTGTAAAACCAAGCCAGTGTGAAAATGTTTTAATATATTTATTGGTACCTCATTATACGATAGACATAAAAAATATAAACGAAATCAATTAAATTATAATATTATATAAAAAAAGAATTGTTAATAAATTATGAGATTTGGTTTCCGCACTTAGACCTTAAAGTGGACCACTATACATGACCCATGGCGGCCGTTACTGCAACCAGCCCACCTTCCTCGAGAAGCAGATCAAACATCCCAGTCTTCTCAGGGCATCCGCAACGGATCTCGGTGTTCTAACAGTTTCCTTGTGGATCGGAATTTTGGGCTACAAGCTAACTGAAATTGTCTTGTGGGAATATAACCCAGCAAAAATACTAGGCTAGCATAGGTTCCAGGTGGTATGTATTTAAATTATTTTGGTTCACCTACCCAGAATATTTTAAATAGATCAGATACTACTTGCAACCTATGCTAGCCTAGTACTTTTGTGCTAATACCAGGATTAAAGTACCTTCACCTTCTTTTATTAAGGTTATCATTATTATCACCCAGGTGAACCACGGGTAAAAATTCTTTCCCATGGTACACCCAGGTGGACCACGGGCAAAAATAATTTCCCGTGGAACACCCAGGTGGACCACGGGCAAAAATAATTGCCCGTGGTACAACCAAGTAGACTAAGCAGGTGGACCACGGGCAATAAACGGTCTTGATGTCTGTATTTAACATGAATTGACAGACACAAGTGATGGCGTCAAACACGCTTATTATGCTTTAAAGTTACGGGCTGAATTTCATTCATAAACAAGCTTGCTTAAGTGCTTGTAAGCTTGTTTGCACGGCTAATATGTATGTTGAATCGAATGTCGTGGTATGGACATGTTATGAGGAGGGTCGTATGTGACTAAAAAGGTAATATTGAGGGTGTAAATCAACCCATCACACAGGCGTCAAACAAGCATTCTGTACATCAAACTAAGTACCCCTACGCAAAAAAAAATGCTGGGAAACGACTTTTTTTGTTGGGGTCAAAATCACATTTTACGGTAATACTCAAAGTAGCACTCTTAAAACATTGTGCTAGTGGATGCTTTGAATAGTAAACGGGTCATGGAGGTAATTTAAGTAAAGTTATAACCTGAAAAACTAGTATTTACAAAAACAGGTGTGAAAAATTTGGAACTTTGACCCCCAATATCTCCGTAACTAGGGGGTTCCCAGGTATGGTCTATAACCAAAAAATGATCGCAGTGGTGGGAAGAACAAATGCCCTTCGTTTGCGTTAAGGGTACTTTTACACCCTTTATAAATGTTGATGAATGGAGAAGAAGAAAGCCAAAGAAAAGATGGATGGATAGTGTAGTTCCGAAGTTTACCAAATACATACATACCTACTAACAAACAAATGTTACCTCTTTATAATATTAGTATAGATTTTCTTTGACTGGCTAAGAAGGAGTACCTAGGGGAGAGCGGGGCTAAAAGTGCCGGGGGTAAATTGTGCCGACGCGAATATCTCGAAAACAAAAAGAGGTAGTTATACGATCGTATTGTGTCGCGTAATGCCTAACAGTCGGGCACGCGCGGCTGCCATTTTAGTTGCGTCTGCGACGCAGACCGAGTGGCAGTGCATGTGAGGGTCGTCCAGCGCCACGTTAGTAAATATTTTCGTTTCGATACTTTTTGTTCGCAAGCTAGCTTTTTTTGTGCTTTTTATATGAGAGTTTTAGTAAAATGTTTGTTATTTATCTTAGTTTGCTATGCAGTGTAATTTTAATGCTTTGAGCAGAGTGATTTTTATATGTGAGACAAAATTTCAAACTCTCGCTCACGGGGTAAAATGTGCCGTTCATGTGGGGCTGCTTGTGCCGCGGCACAACCAACCCCGACTTAGGGGTTGGTTGTGAAATCTATATGATATTTTGTAAAATAGTCCTTAGAGACTGATATTTTTAAAAATTTAATTGATCTCATTCGCATTTTTAATAATTGATCGCATTCGCATAAAAATAAGTACAAACTTTGATTTAAAATATGTTTTTAAGTTTGAAATAATTACATAAGTAAGGGTAATTTGTTTTTTAAATTATAATACTTAGAAACTGTTGATTTATAGTAAAAATTATAACAAATAAATATATTATTATAAAATTGATGTCTTTTAAATTCTAAATTAATTTTGATTTATGTAAAACACCTAGCATTATCAACGGCACAACCGACCCCAGCTACGGCACAACTTGCCCCAAAGTGGGGTTGGTAGTGCCTTGCCGCCGCTGTGTAAAAAAAACACTTCTTCTTAAAAACTATGAAAAATGTGCAAAATCTGTAGGTAAATTCGTATTATAGACTAAATTTGGCTTAGGATGAACCACTACTTTCAGACATAGTACTTGTTTTATCCGAATCATATAAGGATTTGTCAAAATCGGCACGTTCAGCCCCGCTCTCCCCTACTTTAAAATTGTACGTTACGGACTGTAACAATTTTAAAGTAGAACTTGTTTGTTTGTTACAAACAAAACCTTGGATGTGGACACTACATTATTGTGCTGCGACTATAACCCTGAGAGTACCTACTTGGCAAAACTTTGTACATTAACACCCGGATGTAAGTGCAGTTTACAAACCTCTTACTACAAATATTGTGATGTGAGAAAAGCCGCATTACAAACAAACAATCAACCCTACAACTTTACACACATCTACCTCGCCTTTTTCAATATGCCTTTTCCCAATATGCCTTTTCCCTTTTCCTATGTTGTGATCAGCTTTTGGAAACATGCTTCCGGTTTGGACTGGTCATACTGGATGCAGCCGAATATCAGGATTTAACATGGAACGACTGCCTTTCTAACCTCTGTAACCCAGTTAGCACTGGGTTGTTACCCCAATACCCCTTTGGTAAGAATGATTGTCAAACTTTCAAGATACTGATTACTTAACGACTGTCAAAGATTTAGACAGCCGAAACGTGCTTTCCGAGGTATGGAGGAAAGTCGACGTGTCTAGAGACCATTTGAGAGACTGCCTTATTGCCTACTCACAGTAATTGTCAAGGCTACGTAATTCCCTATTCATAAGTCTATTTCTATGTTTACTTATAGAATTCTTAGAAAATCCTTATCCAATTTCACATCTTCATTCTCCATTTATTACCGTACAAATTATATATTACTTTAATGAAAAATTTCCAAGAAATTACGAGATAAATATTCGATGAAAAACAATCTCCCACTTTTTGACTTAGAGATCTGCCAGTGGTGTTGATTTCTGCTGAAGTTATGTTAGGTCGTGAATGTGACCTTTGAGAAATTTTAGGTAAATGTTTATGTAGATTACGAAATCAAAGTATTGATGCGATAAACTAAGAAAAATATTATAGAGATAAATAAGTCTAAGTAATAATAACTAAGCTGATCATCTATCGAGGTCTTAAAACAGTGATCTCCTTGCACAGATTCTCAACTAACTGAATCCTCTTTAACATAACAATAGAATAAAGAAAACCATGTTATTGTACAAAATGTAGGAAAGAACCGTATTTTTCAATGAAAGATAAATGTTTGACACATATTGGATAGCACTACGTACTGTTATAAAAAAAAATAAGATCAGAAGGCTCAGTACTTACAACAAAAATAAAACCGAAAAGAAATCATAATTCTACATAAGTTCTTAAGAGTGACGTAAGTAAACAATTCACACTGGCATGATGATTATCATTATAAGGCAACAGTGTGAAAGTCAACATTGTGAAATATAAACTTAATTCTTAATGTTTTTTTGAGTTATTCTTTTTACTTTAACTCTCAGATTTTTGCAAAAAATAATGAAAATAAACAGCCGCACCATGTGCGCTAATTCTACCTATTCTTCTGCAAATCCCAAAGTTACTGATACTTGCCTTGAATTTCCTTTAGTAATGTCCCTTTAAACTGCAGACGCGGACAGAGAGACATCACAGTACTAAACGCAACAGTCTGAAACTATTACAACGCCAAATGCATACAGGATTGGATTTTCTGTAACTAAAACTCTCCAATGCCAACTAAGCTGTGAAATCTCACTTCCTATTCAATTCAAAGATCGCTAACTTCGTTTCCTCGCTGACAGCTTAACTTCATGAAGCAATGTGCCATATTGAGTGTAGGAACTTGCAGAAAATACGTTTATTGCGAACAGTTTTCGTTTCGCAAGAGGAAAACTGATTTCGTTGTGCTTTATTTAGCCTAGCTTGACTTTAGAATGCGTTTTGCGTAATGCTTCAAGGTCTTGAAGGCATACAAAACAAGTGACTCAATGTGGCCCTATAATGCATAACAGAGATTGAATCGCACACAGACCTGCATTAATCAGCATTCTCGTTCTTCACTGATTGAGAGAGAGAGTCACAGCATTCCACAGCTCCACTATACCCGATATTGCTTTAGTTGTACAAATTATTAAAATAATTAAACAAAATAATATTATTATTAAAATGATTATTTATATAAAATTGTTAAACTTCTTGATTGTTGAACAATTTAATGGGTATACAGGCAGAAATCTTTATAATCTTAGTACACTGAAAATATTGATTGAAATTTTGCTTTATAAATCGTTTAAATACTTATTAGCTTGTTCGACTAGGTTATAATACCTGTATTTTTCGCAGGGATAAGAACTTTTTGTTCAATCTTTTACAAATCTGGCAAAATGTGGATTTTGCCAGATTTGTAAAAGATTAAGTTGTCCGCAAGTTGAAACAATAACTACCAAGACTACCGCACAACGCAACGGAATTCGAAACATAGACAATTTCAGCACAGAGTTAATTAAAATTTGACATAATTAAATTAACCGTAGGCTGAAGACACCCACGACTTGTCCCTATTTTACGTAAGTAATGAAATAAAACATTAATTGCATCTAAGCCCATTAATTTAATACTGTTTGTTTGTACTAAACCTTGGCTTAATTTGATGGCCTAAAAATAACTGTAATCAAAGTGGGTTATCTCCTGAAGATCGTCAGTTTTAATTACTTTGTCGTGACTAGGACATGGAGACACTTTTATGGGTACACGGATTGACCTGAATCCGAAATCTGACCCTTAGACTTTCATGTTTGGTAACCATTACCTTGAAAGTTTTCAACCAGGTCAGAATTTGGCAGAAGGTGAGTTGACATTTAGATAAGTCCTGGTTGAAATAACTTACGTATAACTATCCAACCCAAAACTTTTCTTACATACATATCTTTTATTCTGGGTCAGTTACACTATTCATCCAATAGTATTTCAGAATTCTGAAGCCATACGTTTACGTGAAGTTTCATATTTCCCTTAAAACCAGGAAACACAACCCAATATTATGTTCACACGCTTGTTAAAACTTGCTGTCAACTATTATCTATGACTCAATCAAATAGAGTATTGACGTCACAGAAAGAAATGGCGTCATATGGAAAAATAATAGACCCGTATTCAAATGCATGACATTTTAGGATCGTCACTGATCTGATCACAATCAACAGGTACAAATAGTACCAATATGAGGATGTACCTACACATCTATTTTCACCGCTGTCCATTTTAAGACCGGGCTACAGCACACGTGCACTTGTGCATTCGTTTTATTCGATTCCATACCGTCTGCGGCGGGCTTTATTTTTGTTTCTTTTACTGCCTATCGGTTAACTTCGTGTGAGATCGGTAAGTCTCGTTTTTATTGTGGTTCCCGAAGTATCCAGATGTTAGTCCATTCAGAAAGTTATGGGAACATTAAAATTAGGGCTGTTTTAAGAAGAAATGTTTTTGATTATTATTCGAACTCCATTCCAGGTTGTAAAACTTATGATAATAAAATGTGTTTCAATTAAGTATAGTTTCGTTGTTAAACTTGTTGGTGAGGCGTGTAAATAGCCTGCACCTTTGTGAAGAAATATAAGATAATTTGAAATGAGAACCTATGGCGGATGTGTAATGGCGGACCTCAAAATAAATCAATTTCCCTTCTGATGAATCCTCGACAAACCAATACCAGAGAATTATTAGCAGCAAAAATGCCCACGTACCTTGGCAATCCAGAGATCCCACTCAGACCCAGGGAGATGGGAAGATACCTCGTTCATGCGCACTTGCAAGTATGGGCTGCCGGCCGGCGAGCTAAATCTTCGTGGATCCGCCGGTGGAATGGTGAAAACTCCAAAAATCAACACTGCACTATAAGTTCTCAATGAAGCACAGATGCAGGTCCATTTATTTTACGAGTATCGTCCAGATTTCAACAAAAAGGGATTTTTTAAAGCGGAGCTCGGAGGAGCACACACCGTCTTCTTCCAACGGTCAAGGGGAGCTATCAGCTCGCTAGTGCCATCTATATAAGGGCCCTTGCGAAAAAACTCAAGAAAGTCTCGATACATGGGCGCTGCGATAACAGATGGCGCGAGGATTCATCAATTGAGAAGTTAAAATATTTAATTTGAAATACTAACATATTTTATGATATGGAGAAATCCTAAATTATTATTATTTTATTTTTTATATTAAAAAAGGCATTGACGCTTCACCATGCTCGGGGGCTTGGAAGGACGCAAGTGCTTTCAGAAAGGAAGTGAAAAAATTATAAGTATTTACCAACCTAGATTATGATCAGAAAAACTTTAAGCTTTACGACTGAATGCGAGAAACAAACGATATAAGTTATTTAAATATAATATTTCCTAAACCTTAAGACTATGAATTTCATATAGGAGTTAAACTTTATTGCGTTGGAATAGGATATAATTTAACGACGGCACGTTTAAAGTTACCGAACTTTGTTTTTACCATTGCAACACGAACGACATTATCCGTGCCTTTATAAATCTCAGTTATAACTCCTAATGGCCAACTTAGAGGAGCTGAATTATCCTGTCCCACGAGTACGACAGTCCCAACTTCTACGGGTTTGTCCGGAGTTGCCCATTTCTGCCTGACTTGCAGCGTATGCAGATACTCTAGGTGCCATTTCTTCCAGAAGGATTGGACCATACTATCTAACAACTGTTTGCGCTGTGATAAATTAATGCGCTGACCAGACAAATCGGCTGCCGGCAAGTACTGCAGTGGAGTCGACATCAAAAAGTGAGCGGGAGTAATAACTTCGGGATGGGGATCGGAAGACAAAACGCTCAGAGGGCGCGAGTTCATAATGCACTCTATTTGAATGAGTACAGTTTGTAACTCCTCATAAGTGAGAAGCTGACTTCCGATCACGCGATAAAGATGCGTTTTTAATGTTTTAATATTCGCTTCCCACATGGAGCCAAAATGTGGGGAGCGAGGAGGAATCATTTTCCACATTATGCGGCGGGTTGATAACTCATGTAAAAGAGACGAATTGAAACTTGAATTTAATAAGAATCTATAAAGCTCATCTAGTTGGGCCTTAGCACCAACGAAATTGGTCGCATTGTCCGAATAAAGACAAGATACTGGCCCTCGACGCGAGATAAAGCGTTTAAACGCGGCTAAAAAGGCATCAGTGGTTAAATCAGAGACTAACTCTACATGGACGGCCTTGGTTACCAAGCACACGAATAAACAGATATACGCCTTCTGGGCGTGCTGGCCTCTACGCCGAGTGAGGGTTATGCGTATGGGACCAGCATAATCCACTCCAGTGTGGACAAACGCCTTCGCTTCCGATACTCGGTACTCAGGCAGGTCTGCCATCACTGGAATGGGATGCGTCGGATTTACCCGAAAACATGTGTTGCATTGTCGCAACTTGGACCTAATGACAGTCCTGGCATCTAGTATCCAAAATCGCTGTCTTAGAATAGACATGAGTAGTCCCGGTCCAGTGTGACAATTCATCACATGGTAATGACGGATTATTAGATCAACAATATGATCATGTTTGGGAAGTAAAAAAGGATGCTTAGCGTCAAATGGAAGGTGCGACTTCGAAAGCCTTCCTCCAATGCGTAATATTCCCTCTTCATCCAAAAAAACAGCTAAACTTTGGAGTCTCTTTGAAAGCAATTTCCCAGATTTAATGAGCTTAATGTCATTTGCGAAATACACAGATTGCACAGCACATACTATCGCTCGTTCCGCAGCTGACAAGCCCTGAATAGAACGAGGTTCACAATGAACCTTTGGTCTAGTGAATTTTAATATATAGGAAACAATGCGCAACAATTTATCCCATGATGAGGTACGTTGAGCAAGTTGATATAGAAGGGGTTGTTCTACTTGCGTGGTCACTGTTAAGACATTTACCTTGTGCTCGGGAAGTTCCCCACAATTAATAGGAGAAAACGGTTTGACGGGCCACTCCTCCGGAGCACAACGAAGCCAAGAGGGGCCGTCCCACCAAAGTTCATGTGACATTAACTGGGAAGGAAGGATGCCACGAGATAGACAGTCGCTTGGATTCTCAACACCTGCCACATGGTAAAAATGTTGAGAACCCAAGTTCTCCTGACATTGAGCGACTCTATTGCTGACAAAGACTGACCAGCGGTGCGGAGAAGAGTGTATCCAAGATAAGGCTATCATGGAATCCGAAAAGGCGTAAATTCCTGCAATAGGAACACGTAAAGCGTAAGCATCGCGAACAGTTTCTACCAATTTTGACATGAGTACGGCGGCACACAGCTCCAGACGTGCAAGAGTTGTGACTTTGGTAGGTGAAACCTTTGATTTCGCACAAAGTAAGCGGACTATGACACCAGATGGACCAGTAGAGTGTATATAAATCACACACCCGTACCCACCCATACTAGCATCAGCAAACGCGACTATACGAACGGTACAATCATCGGTAACACCCACATGGCGTGGTATGCGCAATGTATCTAGCAATGGAAACTCTTGCATGAGAATGGAGAAACGTTTAAAGATATCGTCAGGAGCGGGATCATCCCAGCCAATATTGCTCCGCCATAACTCTTTGATGAGCAACTTGGCATAAAAGATCACTGGGGCAACCAAACCGAGAACATCAAATAAGCGTGCGACTATCGAGAGTATATTTCTCTTAGTACATTTCTCAGCCACTTGAGCGGAAGTGAAGAAGAAATTATCCTGAGAAGGTTCCCACGAAAGGCCTAGAACCTTAGAAACATCACTCCCAGCGTGAAAATCGAGTGACTTACGATGCGAGTCAGGAAGACTGTTTAAAAGAACGGGTGAATTGCTACACCATTTAATAAGGTCAAAATCACCCGATTTAAACATCTTTATAAGATCATGCGATAGCTGCATGGCGGTATCTTCATTATTCACAGAATACACCAGATCGTCCATATAGAGACTGGTCTCTGCTACTTTAGCAGCTTTGGGATAATGCGGACTGTCAGAGGCCAGCTGTCGCACAGTGCGCATAGCTATGTATGGACTCGACTTAAGTCCGAAAGGTAAGCGATTAAAAGCAAAGGTTAGCACAGGTTCGTTCTCATTGAATCGAAACAAAATGCGTAGGTATTTACGCTGGTCAACGGGTACACCAACGCGTAAATACATTTGTTTAATATCCGCATTTATAGCGATGGGAAATAATCTAAAATTTATTAAAAGAATAAACAAATCTGTTTGTAAATTTGGACCAATATGGAGTACATCATTTAAAGATAATCCCGTATGAGTCCTAGCGCTAGCATCCAATACAATGCGCGGCATCGGTTTGTCTGGCCGAACGACAGCGTGATGAGGGATATAATACCCGTCATCGGAAATGGCAGATTCGTCGACTTGACTTAAGTACCCACTGTCAATATAATCTTTGAGCACTGCATTATAATTTTCCCGCAACATCGGCAATTGGCGTAGTTTCCTTTCAAGCGCAATAAGTCGACGGTACGCGGCGGTGCGGGAGTTACCCAACTCGGCGGGATCCTTACTAAAAGGTAACGCGACGGTATAACGTCCCACATCGTCCCGTGACACGGTCGAGGAAAAAATATTCTCACATTCGGTTTCCTCAGGAGATAAAAAACGTTTATTCTCAACTTCTTCCAATTCCCAGAACTTTTGTAATAAATCATTGAGAGCCAATGCCGTGAAAGGAGAGGAGTTAAGTAAATTTAAATTATCACTATTATGCGGAAAATCACCCATAAAGACATACCCGAATGTGGTCAACAATGCAGGTGGGGCGCGTGAACCAAAATCGACCCTATTCCCCAAGTAAATGTACGGAAACAGTTGAGCGCCCAACACTAGGTCAATATCCCCTGGAATATTCCAGCTTAAATCAGCGAGCGGAAGCGCGTGGAAGTCTACATGGCTATCCCAATTAACATGGTGCGATGGTAGCTGGTCCGTAATGCACTCAACTACTAACGCGTGAATAGTATATTTTTGATCCGGATATACACGAGACTCGATATCTAAATGTACGTATCCTATTATCGGTCGCGATACAGAACCAACTCCTTTAACAAAAGAATTACTCAAAGGAATTATCAGTAAATTAAGTTTTCTACAACAAGCTGTAGTTATTAAATTATTCTGCGAACCATTATCAATTAAGCACCTCACTATTGTTTTGTGACCCGCACTGTCACTTTTAGCTCGCGCATAAACCTGAGCTGTCGATAACAGCACTATCGCCTTAGCCCTCGCTGCATCAGCTGCCAATAACACAGCCGAGTTGTGAGCCGAAGACGCCGGCGTCACATCACATGAATCAGACGCAATCACCCGTTCGGAAATATCGACCTTATTACTATGTACATAAGAGCGCGGCACCGCGACGGAAACCGGGGCAGACAAAGACGTACCGGGGGACGAGAGGGGCGAGGGAGGCGCGACGGACAGCGGCGCAGGAGGCGACGCGACGACTACATTGCAATTCGTCGCTATAACGTCAGCTGTTTGCGGTTTATTTTCTTTATCAAAATGTAATAGTGTATGATGGCGTTTTTTACATAAATCACAGACTGATGTTGACTTGCAGTTACTCAATCCGTGCAATGTGCTCAGACAATTCGCACACCCACGTTTGGATTTAATAAACTCGAACCTTGTTCTAGGAGTCAACGCGGACTTAAACTTAGCGCAGTTGTACAAATGAACATGAGCGTTATCATTACAATAAGCGCAGCACGGAACCGCAATCGCAGGTGAACAAGCGGACGAGTCAGCTGACTCGCTCACAACAAACGCTTTTGTCTGTGTGCGAGACTCGCGTGGCGCGGAAGCGGGGTTTCTACTAAAGTTTCTCGCGTTCGATTGAGACGAATTCGAACGTGCCAATATCTTTGCCTGATCTTGAACGAAGTTTATCAATAATTTCGTTGTGGGAATTTCAATATCTCGAATGGAAAGTTCAAACGATTGAATAGTCTGTGAATCGATTTTTCTCATTGCGCAGTGCAAAAGAATAAAATCAGCAAGATCCGTAATCCCAAGTTGTTTCAAGGCAGAAATAGATGCACTAAATGTTTCTATGAAAGAATCGAGACTGTTAGCGTTAAATGAACAACTTTTTAAATCCAATATATTATTTAAATAATGCGTACCTAGTGAGCGCTTCTCTTGATATTTTTTAACTAAACTGTCCCATAGGAACTTGTAAGTATCACCCGTAGGCACAATTCCAGCGGTAACCTTCAATGCGTTGTGCGTAAGTCTACCTACCAAGTACTGCACACGCTGCGTGTCAGACAGCTGATCATTCTCATGAATATTCGACTTGAACGACTCGTAGAAAACAGGCCAATTCTCAGTTTTCCCGTCGAAAGACGGCAGCGCGATAGGAGGCAACTTTATTTTAAGCGGTTCAAAAAGAGTCTTATAGTTACTACTGGGTGTTGATGGTGATTGATTACTGTTTATTTTGTTCCTAACACGTTTAATATGAATGTACAAATCTTCAAAGGATTCTAAACAAGCATAATCGACACTTGCACCAGGTTTTATACTAATGTTTATTTGATTAATTTGATCAACAAAAGATTCAAATTTATCTCGAATGTCATCAATTGTCTCTGACTCAGTCATAAAACTTTCATTTTTTCTCGAATCGAACGACGATATATTTTTTGTTAAATCATACAACCGATTAATGCGTTTAAATAACAATCCTTTCTTTTCATGAAGAATAGTTAGTAAATCTTCCGGCTTCAGTTGTTTATCCGTCATTTCGTTAGATAACAAACGACGACAATAACAGAAAAAATACCTAACAGGCGGTTTGCAATATTATCGCACCTACCAACTATGGGTGGGTATCTATCTAGTTATTTTAACGCACAAAGCCGAGATGCGTTGTTAACTACCTACTTATTTTTATAATATCAAAGCGAATTTTTAAATACGGATATCTACATAGAATCAACTTTACCAATAAATACGTAATGTCGTTCCATGTAAAATATGTACTAAAATAATTGAACAGATTTACCAACAACCACGTAAATTCTGTTGTCAATTATGATGCGTTTTAAAGGGCAATGATTTACCAAAAGTTTACGTAAACTAATACCTATTGTGCGTTATTGAACCTATATGATTTTTACCAAACAATTACGCAAAAATCTAGGTAACGGTTTTTAACCCGGTGAGAAGGACCAAATAATATGGTGAGGCGTGTAAATAGCCTGCACCTTTGTGAAGAAATATAAGATAATTTGAAATGAGAACCTATGGCGGATGTGTAATGGCGGACCTCAAAATAAATCAATTTCCCTTCTGATGAATCCTCGACAAACCAATACCAGAGAATTATTAGCAGCAAAAATGCCCACGTACCTTGGCAATCCAGAGATCCCACTCAGACCCAGGGAGATGGGAAGATACCTCGTTCATGCGCACTTGCAAGTATGGGCTGCCGGCCGGCGAGCTAAATCTTCGTGGATCCGCCGGTGGAATGGTGAAAACTCCAAAAATCAACACTGCACTATAAGTTCTCAATGAAGCACAGATGCAGGTCCATTTATTTTACGAGTATCGTCCAGATTTCAACAAAAAGGGATTTTTTAAAGCGGAGCTCGGAGGAGCACACACCGTCTTCTTCCAACGGTCAAGGGGAGCTATCAGCTCGCTAGTGCCATCTATATAAGGGCCCTTGCGAAAAAACTCAAGAAAGTCTCGATACATGGGCGCTGCGATAACAGATGGCGCGAGGATTCATCAATTGAGAAGTTAAAATATTTAATTTGAAATACTAACATATTTTATGATATGGAGAAATCCTAAATTATTATTATTTTATTTTTTATATTAAAAAAGGCATTGACGCTTCACCACTTGTATAAATTGTGGTTTGGGAACGTTAGAGGGAGTTTATTTCAAGAGCGAAAAGTACTAAAAGTAATGTATTGGAATTACGAGCTATGAAAATTTTAAGTAGTTTACGATACGCTGCCGGCAGTTATATAATGTTAGGTATAATAACTTAATTAAATTAGTTTGTGACGAAGGTAATGTTCAACCTACAGGTATCAGAAAGTTTCTAGGACTAGACTAGAGAGACTTTAGAAAGTCATTAAAGTTGTGTCCTTAGTTCTGTTTATCTATTGGATCTAGGAGGCTACTAAGCGAAACTTTTAAGCCTAGGTTCTATATTGAGAGACATCTGCCATGTAGATAAACTTAGGTCTCATGAACAGCCTAGTTACCTTACGAATTATGTAGGTAACAAAATAATGTAAAAATGGGTTTAAAACCAGAGTGTTTGTGACTAGTGGCAATAAATTATACTGAAAATGATGTCAAGAAATTCTTGAGTTTTAGAATTGGGACTTACATAGTACCTACCTTCTACTTTTTTTTTTGTCGTGTGGCTAGTGCCTATGCCCGGGGCAAACTCGACTCTTCTCTCAAGGATTGCCGAATAACATCACTGGATAGGCATAAGTGGATAAAGATAAGAGAAGAGAGGCCATTGCCCTATAATAATAATAATAATAATAATAAATAACATAATAACCTGGCAACCCCGTATCAAACATGTCAATCATCTATACTCTTATTTTCATTTAACTATAAATATTGGAATATACATAATTGAAACTTGATAATATATTTTTTAAAACGGTTTTGGAAGGAGATATTTGGAAAATAAATACACAACGTTTAAAACGAAAACCAGAAAGGACAAAAATACAATAGTCAGAAAAATTTCCAGAATGACATATTATGTCAATAACGTCAACACGAAAATGAAAAAATTGAAAATGAAATGATGAAATTATGATGAAAATATGATTACGAGGGCCGCTCAACGTGCACGACAACCAGCTCCGGGCTCATCGCTCAGCTCCGCCTCGCCGCCGCCGGAACCCAGTCTCTCCGTGAGTGCTGTGACACCGGCCGTGGCAGTCGCGTCGAGCTCGAGCGACGAGTATTCTTCTTCGTCTCCGACGCCAACACCTGTTCGTCGACGAAGAGGACGCCGGCCACCGGACGGCTTAGGACCTCGAGGCCCACCGGCTTCTGATAGGGTCCCAGCTCCCGGCGGAAGTGTGCAGCGCATGCGATGGACGCAAGCCATCAACGAAAATGTCATGCGCTCATACTATGGGGCTACAGAGGGAGGAAACAACCTGACCGCGTACCGTGTTCGGATGCTTTCTCTGTTTCGGGTACTTGAGCCGGCTGTCAACGTATCGGCACAACGACTATCGGATCAGGTGCGAGTCATCCAACGCAATCGTATGTTGGATGCCACCGTACTTGATCGCTTGCGGACTGAAACGCAGGGTAACCATGTCATTACTACGTCGTCACAGGCTGTGGTACCACCACAGTCTACCACAATACTTATCAGTGAAAACGACGTAAGTAATGACATGGTTAGTAACGTAAGTACACAGTGCAGTGAGGAGATGAGGAGTACTTTGGAGGGTGCGATCCGGGAGTATCGTTTCATGTCGCCCGAACTTAGACCACGATTACCTCGTTTGCCCATGCATAACAGAAATAGGGCGCTACTGGCTGCTCTGGATTCGCAGTTGTCAAGCTATTTTGTTAACTGCGAAAACCTCACTGATGCTCATTCGATCCTGTATTGCGTAGCTGTAGCGGCATGTCGTGTAGCTCATGTCAAATTTCTGGATGACAGAGCTGCACGACCGAAACCAGCCGTTCCGGCTTGGCAGTACAGGATTGAACGACGCATTGCTGGGGCCAGAGCGTTCATCGGCAAACTATCCTGCTTCCGGGAGGGCAACAATCGTCCTCGAGTGATGCGCTTTGTGAGGCGGGCATTTGCGGGGACTGATATCAGTCCTCGAGACTACATGTCCTGTATCACAGAGCGCATCGACTTCTGGAAGCAGAAAGTGTATGCATGGGCAAACCGTATTCGTAGGTATAAGCGTCGGGTGGAACGGTTCACTCTAAATCGCACCTTCCAAAGTGATGAAAGGTGGGTATACAGAGCATGGGAGCGACCGGACCAAGGTGTGACTGACACGTGCCTACCGGATGACAACGCCATGTGTTCGTTCTGGCGCAACATCTGGTCGGTACCTGTCAGTCATTCCGAGGGTGAGTGGACTCGGGAGGTCGAGCGAGCATGCGATCCAATAACAGAAATGGGGGCAATAACGATCAGCCCCCAAGATGTAAGTTGTGCAGTTCGTCCGTTGCCTAATTGGAAATCACCAGGGCCGGACGGACTGCACAACTTCTGGATTAAATGGTTTACAAGATCGCATGCTTGCTTGGCAGCCCTATTCCAGTCAGCCTTAGAGTCAGGGTCGCTACCAGAGTTCTTGACAACTGGAATAACCCACCTGCTCCATAAATCGGGTAGTACTGCGGAACCCAAAAATTATAGACCGATTACGTGTCTTCCAACGGTCTATAAAGTTCTTACCTCCATTTTGAGAGCTAAAATTAATAAACATATTAACGAAAATTCTGTTATGTCTGCTTCTCAAAATGGATGTAGGAACGGGTCCCGTGGTACTAAGGAGCTACTCCTCATTGATATGGCCATTAGCCAACAGGTTCGCCGTTTCCGAAAGGATTTGTCGACATGCTGGATAGACTATAAGAAGGCCTATGACTCGGTGCCACATACATGGCTCATGAGGGTGCTAGAGTTGTATAAAATTGATACAACCCTGCGCACCTTCCTGATGTCGTGTATGGGGCAATGGAGAACAGTCCTTCGCTATCCAGGATGTCGGCAGATTCAGAGGAATAGCGAACCGATAAGGATAGAGCGGGGTATATTTCAGGGCGACAGTTTGAGTCCACTTTGGTTCTGCTTAGCCTTGAATCCTCTTAGCACGCTGCTGGAGGATTCAGGACTGGGCTATCGGTTGAGGAGAGGTGGTCAGATTATATCTCACCTCCTTTACATGGATGACCTAAAACTTTTTGCCACCAACGAGTTGCACCTGGTGGAGCTACTGAAGGTTACTGAAGCTTTCAGTGGCGCCATCAGGATGGAATTCGGTGTAGATAAGTGTGCGGTCATGCATGTAAAGCGAGGGAGGATTGTGGAGTCTGTGGGAACCCAGCTCACAGATTCCATAAATCTTAGATCCCTCTCAGCAACCGAAACCTACAAGTATTTGGGTATGTCGGAAGCGCTGGGTATTAACGTTGCCGACATGAAGCAATCGTTGAGGGAGCGCTTCTTTGGTCGCCTGAGAAAAGTATGTAACAGTCTTTTATCAGGCGGAAATAGGGTGCGTGCCTTCAACGGTTGGGTCATGCCGGTTTTGATGTACTCTTTCGGCATACTCAAGTGGACTCAAACAGAGCTAGACGCCCTGGATAGACGGGTCCGTACATTGTTGACGGCATATCGAATGCATCACCCACGTTCTTCGGTTATGAGACTGTATATCCCACGGAAGTGTGGAGGTCGAGGCTTTTTAAATGCTAAGACTCTCCACAATCGTGAGATATGCAGTCTCAGGGAATATTTCTTGGAAGCCGACGTGGGGATGCATCGAGATGTTGTCGCGGTGGACAAGGGCCTCACCCCGCTCTCCTTGGCTAAAGAGAGCTGGCGCAAGCCTGTAGTGCTTGACACTAAAGACCGCATGGAGGTATGGCAGAGCAAGGAGCTCCACGGACGCTTTTTCCGGGCCCTACACGGGCCCGATGTAGACTTCCTAGCGTCCGTAGCCTGGTTACGTTCCGGGGAACTCTTTGGAGAAACCGAAGGTTTTGTCTGTGCAATTATGGACGAAGTTATGATGACGAATAACTACCGGAGATTTATTGTGAAGGACGGTACGGTTGACATATGTCGGGCATGCCACCGTCCGGGCGAATCAATCCGTCACATTATCTCCGGGTGTTCTCGTCTGGCTAACGGAGAATACTTGCATAGACACAACCTTGTAGCCAGGATTATCCATCAGCAACTTGCTCTGAAATACAACCTTGTGGAATCGGAAGTGCCGTATTACAGGTATGTGCCCGACCCAGTTCTCGATAATGGCAGTATAACACTGTACTGGGATCAATCCATCATCACTGACAGGACTATTATCGCTAATAAGCCTGATATAGTGGTGGTGGATCGATCAGAGCGGCGCGCAATGATTGTTGACATAACCGTCCCGCATGACGAGAACCTCGTGAAAGCCGAGAAAGATAAACAAATCAAGTATCTTGACTTGGCTCGCGAGGTTGTCGACATGTGGGATGTGGACTCAGCGATCATTGTGCCGATAGTCGTAACAGCCAATGGCTTAATTGCCAAGAGCCTCGACCAACACCTGAGGAGGCTCTCGTTAGGCAGCTGGATCAAGGGCTTGATACAGAGAGCGGTACTCCTGGACACGGCTCGCATTGTTAGGAGGTTCCTTTCTCTAGAGCCCTGACCGCCGGTAGCTTGGACCCTGTTCCCGATACCGGTGGGCTACAGTTTTTTATATTTTTAAATGTTTTTTTTATGATTGTTTTATAGGAAATATTTAAAAATGTATAAAATTTGTTAATATAATGAATAAAGGGAATAATAATAATATAATAAAGCCCGTTTATTTCCAATCTAAAAAAACTACTATTACATGAATTTTTTTAAATATTTAAATTATACATTAATACTACTCGCTATCATTACTTTCTTCAGTGTCGTTGATCGGAACCCCTTCTCGGGTAAAGGCCTCCTCCAGCTTCTTCCAAACCTCTCTATTCGTAGCTTTCTCTCTCCATTCACTTCCTGCTATCCCTTCTATATCTTCTATCCACCTCTTTCGAGGGCGCCCTCTTTTCCTTTTTCCTTTCGGTCCCTTCCATATGGTTGACTCTAGTGTCCAACGTTTGTCTGTGTATCTTGCTATATGTCCTGCCCACTGCCACTTTTGTTTTAGGGCATATTGTAAGGCGTCTATAACTTTCGTTTTTCGTCTTATTTTTTCGCTTCTTACTTTTTGTATTCTTCTTAATTTCAGAACACTTCTCTCCATTGCTTTCTGGCATACCACTAATTTAGTTTTTATTTTATTGTTGTATGTCCACGTTTGGCATCCATATGTTAGAGTAGGCAAGATACAGGTGTCCAAGACAGTTTTCTTTAGGTGGAGAGGAAATTTTCCTTTTAAGATTTCCTTCAGGGACCAAAATTTTTTCCAGCTCATGTTAATACGCCGCTCTAACTCTAGTTCTTCGCTTTTGTCTTCGAATGACAGTTGTTTACCTAGATATATATAATTGTTCACATATTCAAGCGGCTTCGAGTTGAGGTTTATAGGGTTCATGTGGCTATTTGTCAGTATTTTAGTTTTGTCTTCATTCATTTTGAGGCCCACTTTTTCACTTTCTTCATTCAAGGTGCTTATCATTTTTTCTAATTCTTTACTTGTCTCAGCGAATAGAACAATATCGTCCGCGAATCTAAGGTGTGTAAGTCGATCTTGATTAACTCTAATCCCCTCTGTCTGCCAGTTGAGATTGTCAAAAATGTGTTGTAGTACCATTATGAACAGCTTGGGTGAAAGGGGGTCTCCTTGTCTCACTCCTCTGCAAATCGGTATATCAGGGCCACGTGTCTCTAGTTTGACTTGACTTACGCTTCCCTCGTAGATGTTTTTGAGTACTCTTGTGTAATTTTCGTTTATGTGGCATTTATTCAGTGCTTCCCAAATAGCTTTATGAGAGATCGTGTCGAACGCCTTGGCGTAATCTATGAAAGCAATGTATAGTGGCCTGTTGAACTCCTTGTATTTTTCCATTACTTGTTGCAGTACTTGTATATGGTCCGTTGTTGAAAATCCTGAGCGAAACCCTGCTTGTTCGACTGGCTGGTAGTTATCAATCTCCTGACTCAACTGGCTTTGTAGAATTGAGGTGAACAGTTTATAAACACTTGAAAGAAGACTAATAGGGCGGTAGTTAGAGATGTCTTGGGGGTCCCCTTTCTTATATAAGAGGATTATATCAGATCTTTTCCATTGCTCCGGTACCTGACCTGTGTTCAGAACCTTATTGAATAAATACGTCAGTGGGCAAGTTAGCAGGGTAACACCGACTTTTAGTGTTTCATTTTGTATGCCATCTGGACCAGGGCTTTTATCTGTTTTGAGTCTTCTGATGTGGTTGATAACTTCACTCTCATGTACCAGTGGCGAATCGTTCATGTTTTGAGCCCTTGTTCCCACTATATCGTTTGCAGCGGTGCTGGAAATTGATTTGGCATATAATTCTTTGTAAAAATCTGTGGCGCAGTTCATGATTTCTCTTCTAGTTTTTGTTTCTTCTGATTTTGATTTTAAATTTTGAATCCAATTTTTGTGTGTGATCAATTTCTTAAAGGCTTTTTTCGTGCTTCTGTAGGTGTTAAGGTTATTCTCGATTATTTGGTATCTGTATTCTTTGTAGTCTTTGTCTATTGCCTTACTAGTAGTTTTAAACAATATGCTTAGCTCTTCCTTCATTTCTTTAGTTTTTTGTTTCGTTTTCATAAGTTCAGTTCGTCTTGTGAGGAGAGTTTTAGTGGACTCAGTAAGTATTTTGTTAGTCGTTTTCAGTTCATTGTTTTTAGATCCGCATGCAAGGCTGGTGTTGATGATGTTAGCTAGTTTATTGTAAAAGGTTTGGACATCTTCTTCCTGTTCTGTTTCCAGTTGATGTATGTTGATCTCAAGGTTTTTTAAGTATGTTGTTATATCCTCAGCCGTCCTTAGTGGCTTAGGTTGTGATTTGAATGATGCTCTACTCTTTTTTTCTTGATTTAGCATGTACGTAGCTCTAACTACTCGATGATCAGATCTGAATCCAAAGCCATGTAATACTTCTACATTTCTGATCCTCTTTGGATGGTTTGACAGTATAAAATCAATTTCGTTTTTTATGTTGCCACAGGGGGAGAGCCAGGTCCATTTGCGGTTTTTTCGGGCTTTGAAAAAGGAGTTCATAATTGTCAGTTTATATTCCAATGCGTGTTGAATTAGTTTCTCTCCTCTTTTATTTCTCTTACCGTATCCAAATTTTCCCAGAACAAAGTTTTCACTATCTTCTTTTTCATGTTGGCCAACTTTTGCATTAAAATCACCGATAACGAATACGTCATCTCCGGCCTGGCTTTGAGCTATCTGCAGAGTTTCATAAAATGAGTTGATTTCTTCATCTGTGGCCTTGTGAGTGGGTGCGTATACTTGTATTATTGCAAGCAGTTGGTTGTTGTAATTCATTTTTAGTAGAGCTACCCGATCTGAGAACGCTGTAAAGCTGACAATGTTATTTTTTTGTTCTTTTTTTATTAGAAATCCGATTCCATATAAGCCAGGTGTTTCACCTTTGTAGCAGAATATATAATCTTCATGTTCTTCAATTGCATAGCCCTTTCTTCTGACTTCTGCCAAGCCGAGTATGTCGATTTTTATCTTTTGTAGCATATATGTTAGTTCTATGAATCTTTTTGTTGCCATTGCCCTATAGTGGGACACAAATGGCAAATAAATTTTCTCCGATACCCAAGAAACTCTAACATCTGTATAAAAAAGCCTTCCGGGAAATGGACACAAAGGAAACAACTCCCCTCTTCCTACCAAAAAAAAATCCCAATGGGACTCGACTTCATATAAATTCCCTCCCTCAAAGGGAATAGTTATTGCAACTTTGTTTTATTTAGAAAAAGAAAAAATACGTTGGATGGATTGAGTCGCATCTCTCATGCAGGGCATATTTATAATTACCTAATTCAATCATAGACTTTCATAACATTCATAAAAAAAAATAGAAATAACTATAATAACTGATGCAGGATAAAACATTTTTCGAACCACTTGCTCAAAATAGTGACATTCTATGCCACAAAAAGCAAACTTATCAATAGTCATTTTTAATCTGTTAGAAACAGGGAAAGAAAATTGTACTGAATTTAATTTATCCTCTAGGGGGAGAGTGTGATTTAAATTTGGAAAAAGAAAATTGTACTGAATTTCATTCATCCTCTAGGGGGAGAATGTGATTTCTATCAATAATTGGACCAATGTGTCGAATGTTAACTTTTACTTTTAATTGTCGTTATTTTTAATAAATGCTTATCTCATATTATTATTGTGTTAATTTTTTCGCAAATGGTACGAAAAGTAGAGTATTTTCCTCGGTGATAAAGCTGTCTTAGTCTTGGGTGAACTTAAGGCGACACCCAACCAGGATTTACCAAAAACGTACTGTCTTTGAACGTCAAGTGTGAACTATAGGTTTGAAGTACTGAGGTGGGAAAAATATCCTGTAAAGAGAAAGAACTAAACTTGCATTATACCGAATCAAATCTCCGAATTAAGTTACTGACTCTTTTAAAAAAAATATACAATTGCCTCTTTTTTTTAACTTTATCGTCGAAAATCTCCGTAATTTAAGCGATAACATAAGTATTTTTTTCTAGAAATAAATAAAGAATACAATAGGGGATCGGACAGGGTCAAAATAATATGATTCTGTTTAGTCCGTAAGTTAGATTATCAAAAAATATTGAATACGTGTTTTTTGTTTTATCAAATCAATAAAAAATGACGAAGATAAAACGTGTCAAAGATCTTGGAGTGGGGCTTGAAACGTCACTTGTGTCGTCAAAATGTACTATCATAATGACGTCACACGAGTTTTCGAAGCACTGTATCGTCTTCATTTTAAGTTTACGTGAAAAAAGAAAAAATACGTGTCCAATAATTTTTGGAAATCTATCTGACGGACTAATTAGTTTTTTTTTGTCCGATCCCCTATTATTTAATTTAATACCGGTTATTTTTTCAAATTATGTTAAGTTATTTATCATAATTAAAGGAAAACCCTTGAATATCAATAAACCCAAGCGCCTAACAAAGACTAGCCAGCCTAACACTGTACGCCCAAAAAGCAACCTTATTGAATCCGACTAAGGTGGAGTGTAGCACTACGCCTATAGTATAGTCGAACGGGTGCGTTGGGTCTCGCCTAAATCCCTCGCTAGGCTTGGGAGTAAACCTCGAGTCCTTCGTTACGCTCGCGATTTAAATCGTCATCCGCGACAGAAGACACTGCTTTATCCCCCTGGGTTAATAATCTACTATTATGACGCCTGTTATCCCCGAAGGGTGAGGCAGAGGTGTACCTAATGATAAACTCACTCAATAACATAGCCCAACCTGGGAATCATACCCATGACCCCATAAGCTCTGGGTAGCGCTTGAAACCGCTAAGCCAACGAGCGCAGTCAACTAATTCAGTTTTGTTTATAAAAAAAAATATCCATAAAAATATCGAAGTTGTTAGCCGATTCCTCAGATGTTACACAAAACAATTATGAAATTGAATCTACATAACAATGAAATTTAAGCAAGGAAACTGGAACACTGTTTTTGGGAATTGGTAACAGACTCTTTGCAAAACAGGCGTGAACTGAAAACATAAGTAGTTTTGATGTAACACATAGTAGCAGTCTCTGGGGCACTTTACCAGCCTGCTGACTGAGTTTTGAGGTCTTTTAGTCTTTTAAATGTAATCATTTTAGAGTTGGTTATTAGTTTTGTTTGGTTATTTCAATCGTTTTAAATTGTTATAATGCGTTTGGTTACTTTACTACTTAGAAGTATAATCAATAATGTCCCCACTGCTGGGAAACGGGCCTATGTTCTGTGTAAAAAGGAATGGGCCGCAATTTTCATTTTTAAGACATGGCCGATTTTTTCACCATGTTTTCTCGATGATTTCGATGTTACACTGGATTGAGAGTATGTTGAAGATTATGAAATAATTAACAATTAAAAGTAAAGAGCTTGCATGGGTCAAGCCCGAAGGCACAATATAAGATGGCCGGTTCCTGCCGACTTCTGTTCGCATACAAGGCTCTTTACTTTTGTAGGGTATGTTCGAACTTACGACCTTGTAGCTCTTAAGACGAGACCGTTTTATTTATTTATTTAGACTTCATGCACAAACGTGGTACATAGGCGGACTTAATGCCACAAAGCATTCTCTACCAGTCAACCTTAGGGTCAAATAGGACATCATTGTGGTAAAGTACAGAAACAAATACATAAAAATACAAAATAACACAAAAACAAACAAAATAGTATTCTCTTAGTACAATTTTTTTAATATAAATTAATCACCACTCACCGGTCACCACTTTTTTTACCACAGTAATTGTGGAAAAAGTTCCAATCACAGAACTAGGAACAAAAATACAAATATTCTCAAATCTAGAGAAGTTTTCGACGCATTTCTTGATAAAAGCAATCCGGAAATTAGATCCCGAAATGGAGTCCAATATCGAAGCACGTATTTCAAACTTTCTGAGTACGATTTCCCCTCTAATTAATGTTTAAACTGTACAAGTTTTTTAATTAAAATTCACTCGAAAACAAAGCTCGAATAGTATTTCAGAAACTAACAATAAACGTGGTTTTGTTTGCAAACAATCGTGATGAAAACTTACTTTGAAAATGTTTTATGAATGTTTCTGCGGTTAAATGGTATTATGATTTGAAATTGATTAAATTTTATTATGATGTGTTTGGTAGCATGCAAATATTATTCCTCTATTTTCACGCTTTGCAACACATATCTGAGATTATTTTGGATTTTTCAAGTTTTTAAACTTGATTGTTTTGAAATGAGTGTGAAATAATGATTTGAGAAGAAATTTTGTATGTAGGAATACATTGTTATTATTGACGTTTATTTGTAAATAAGGATTAAAGTTAAGATAAAGTTTATCATCTGCTTAACCACCCGTTTGTAACTTTTAAACACCGCTCAACTTAAAGCTATGGTAACAGATACCTTACCCCTATTCTTTCTTTCTTTCTTTTAAATAAAAAAAAACGTTGCCCCACACTAGGAAATTCTCCTGTATCGTGGGTGCGTTTACAAACATTTAAATTCACATACACAAATACCCAGACCCGGAACAACTATCTGTAGGTCATACAAATATTTGTTCCGTGCGGGGATCGAACCCGCGACACGCGGCGCAGCAGTCCAATCGCTCAGCCACTGCGCCAACCTTGTCGTCAAATTCAGCATAATAATATTCATAAGATAGCATGGACGTTGTACTTTGAAATATCTACAAAAACGACGTCTGTGACGTGTGTGTGTTTTACCTCTTCCTTGGACCAAACATATCTCGTTTTACAATAGCGCTTCCGTAAGCATTAGAATTCGAACCACGGCAGGTGCAAACTTTGTGTAATTAATTTCATCACCTCTGCTTTCAAAACGGAGAAGGAAACCATCGTGAGGAAACCGGAACGTCCTAGAACCATAATTCAGTTAATTGTTTTGTTTAATTGCTGTGTTCATTATGATCTAATTATGAGTTTACCACCTAAGTGTATAACACCTATAACCTACATGTGGAAAACAATAAAAGTAGAGAGTAAAATTTCGAAGACATGTGACATCTGCCATATAATACCGGGCCCGCACTGGACCCGCGTGGTGGATTGTAGCCCTGCCCCCGTGTCCCAGCAGTGGACACATTATAGGCTAATTATTATGGTAAGCATTACCTACCCTAGTTAGACTGCTAAACGACCTAAGTGATTCAGTTGAAGTCCTAACTACCTAACTTGGCTCCGGATAATATACCGAGCCATTTCCTCAAGACCTATTGCGGTGTCTTAACATAATAAATAGAGGGATAATAAAGGTCCTGTTTATTTTTAATTGCGACATTTATTCTGGTTGGTAGTGTTAATTTTAGGTCATTTGTTGGGTCTGCTTTTATTTTTTGGGCTGCTTTCATTATAATAATGTGGTACGGGATACGGACGCGACCTAAAACTTATGATGCGTGAGTTTGTTGCTTATTTGGACTCCACATTGAGGTAACGAAAAGTTTTTCGGTAGGTATGTATATTCCAACAAACCATTTACTAATTTTGAGGGAAAGGTTTCCCTATACCATCGTAGGCAGCGAATAGTTTTGTAAATGGCTCTATATACGTTACCACTAGGGAATGCAATCTCGTACGAGATTTCCGCCTAGCGAGATCTCGCGAGACTCAAAACCCAGTCTCGCGAGATCTCGCAAATTACGGGATCTCGCGAGATTGAGAGAATCGCAATTAAAACATATGCAAATGCTTGTTTTAAGAACTAGTAATTGACATGATATGTAATTAAATAGAAACTGCGTTGCTTAGTTATAAAAATAATGTAAGTTTTATTTAAAAAATCAACAGAGTACTTATTATTTTGTCTCTAACTCTAATAACATTTGTTTATGTCTATAATTATTATACCTACTGTAGCTAATCAGTTCAAATTCTTACAATGTTGGTAACAAAACAATAATTATCTATATTTAGTCCTTTGTAAATTATTACTTTAGTTTCAATAATTAAGAGTAATAGGAACATTACTTATGGTAAATAAATACAACAAAACAAAAAGTTAACTTCACAAGTTGTTAAATAAATGTTGTGAGATCGTATTAATCAAATAAAAAAAGTTTAAAGTAGAAGTCAGATGAAGTTATCAAGGTACGGAAAGGCAAGTTAGTTTGTCTGAAAATGGCTTCTCAAAAAACACATCATGTCGAGAGTATCATCTGACAGACGACTTCTGATTTTGCATGCCAAATACCCTGCTGCTGAAAAAGCTCGTTCTGCCTCAACACTTGTGGGAACCACAGTTGAGAGGCAGTTATGTACGAAGTTTAAAAGTTCCCCTCTTACTCCACCAGCTTCGTACAAATTCATTTCTTTTTTTATTAAAATGTCTAAAGTATTTGTTGTAGAATTTGTTGAGCGAGCAGTGGGCTGTTTCAGTGCTTTCAGCGATTTTTGCAGCTTTTCATGAAGTGTGATATTTTTTTCCGCGGAGACGGCAGAAAGAGGCATTGTAGTGTCTTCAATATCGAAGCCTTCATCGTCCTCTTGTGCAACCGGTGCAACAACATCGACACTGTGTTTTGCAGTGCAATCTTTCTATAAGTTTTTTAATTTCTTTACGGATAGTGGTCTTCGGGGAAATAATGAATGTTTCATCTTGCGCATACTCTTCCAAATCATTTTCGTATTGGGTAAAGTTCCTTAGTCGATCTCGTTATCTCGCGAGATCTCGTACGAAATTTGACGAGATACAATCTCGTAAAAAATGGCCGGGATCTCGCGAGATCGGTATCTCGGCGAGACGAGATTGCATTCCCTAGTTACCACCAAATCGATAACAGTTACATTTTTTTTAACTGTTGATTGTTTCTCTTAACAGTATGGGTCACGTTTCTAGGACGAAGCCAAGAAGATGGACGAAGATAGTTACACAGTGGTGCCAAAAGACGGTCGTCGTACAGTCGAACAAGCTAATAAGTATACAGGGTAGAGATCTTAATAATTCTATAACACTGAAAATATTGATTGTAATTTTGTTTTATAAAGTGTTTTGCATTAAGCGACTGATGCCAAACGCTGTATCGTTTGACATCAGTCTCTAAATGTACCTGTATAATTTTATTACTAATTACAAGTTAGCTGCCTGTATACTTATTAGCTTGTTCGACTGTACGTAACCAAGGCGGGCCCAAGAAACGCTGCCGTGACGATCTGGATTCTTTACTGATTGGTCGAAGAAGGTAAATTGTAAACAATCTATACATTATTCGTTTACCTCAATCCGGTAATTAATTAATCAACTAAATGTCTGTTTGTGTTTTATAGAATCAATCTTAATTTATAACATGAGATTGAATCTGATACTTACTACTTAAAGGCTTCAGCAGATTTCTTAAAACCAGACGTACCTCAGTATTACCGAGTTCACATTACACCCGTAACTTCTATGAAATAAGGTTGAAAAGTGACGCCCGTCGGGGCTGTGGATTGTCGAAAGGTTAACGCGGCTCCGACACAAGGGCGAAGAAGGAACATGTGTTTGGTTTTTAGTCAGTAGAAGTCTGACACTCCCCTTCGCTCTGCCCAAGAGCGGGGTGGCGGGGGGGGGCGGTTATTCGATGATTTTCCAACCACCAAAAAAAAAAAGGTTGAAAAGTGATCGACCTTAGAAATTGTGTAAGGAAGAAAAATTATACAGGAGCTACTTTAGAAACCATAATATTCTATTGTCACTCATCTCAACACAGTTGTCAATTCCAATACTTGAGAAATAAAGTTCCATCTAACTTTATACAGTAAAGCCAGTAAAATTTATTCGAAATTGGATTCAAACAAAATTAAAGGCCTAACTTTCAAATACAAACAGCCGCGGATTCAAAACTTTGTACCTAATATCGATTGATTTAAAGTTCAAGGTGTCGATATCCTGTAAAAGGTTAGCTCAGTTTTCGTAACAAGTTCTGCTTAGATTCCGAAGAACCGTAAAACAAAAGAAAACCAATGTTATCTTGTCATTTTGAAGTTTGATAGGTTAGACCTACATTTCAATCGGAACATAGCAATTAAATTATAATATTGTACATCTCTCGAGGAGCTCGTGGCTTAATAATAACTGCCACTCGGGTCGATCTTTATTAGGTTAAGCCGCTTAAGCTTAGGTTGGTCCGTAGATCGTCCGTAGATCGTTGGTCGTGCCTCGGAAAACACGTTAAGCTGCGTTGGTCCCGGCTGCCATATAGGATAGATCTTTGGCAGTCGTTACAGGTCAGTAATGCAATAGTCTGACAACCAGTCTTACCAATGGGTATTACCTAGTATTAACTGGATTGTGAAGGTCAGCTAAGCAGGCACTCCATGGAAAATACTGGCATTCAGCTGCATCCGGTTAGACTGGAAGCCGACTCCTAAAAAAGTTGGGAGTAGGCTAGGCAAATATTGTAATCTCTAAATCTCCATCTAGCTAGAAATACTATTTGAGCAGTCAATATTTTTTACAGCAACCGAATCAAGAAATTACGTACGACCAAAGAACAACGATCGTTATCATGTTCATGTCTGGAGAATTCACAGAAGAAAATTGAATTTTACACACTCAGTTACGACTAAGAAAATTTCTTGCAAAGGTACTTAGGCGCCTCATTATTTTGTTCAGAATCTCTCTCACGTTCAGTACAGTTGTCAGACACAATAAACGTACAGAATTTTTTGTTCGTCGCGTTCAAATTTTATAGCCCATTCCCTTATTCTTTTTTTAAATATATATGCCTGAGTTCTGGTACCACAGTATGTCGTTAAGTGAATGACGTCATTTCGAGTAATATATTCTTGAGATTGTGGTGTTTCGTCTGTTTATTTTTTTGAATGGAACTTTAAATCTTTTCGAAAAATTCCCGGCACATGTTCTTTCCTTAAATCTAAAAAGAAAAGTTATATATATTTTTTTCATGTATTTTATATCCTTTAATAAAATCAGTACAACAGCTCGCATGTCAGTGTAATTGTGTAATTACAAAACCAGAATAAACTAGCCTTAGGGCTTAGAAGCTCCTTGCTACGATAGGCCAGGTCAAGATCAAAGTGTTACCACCGACTTGAGATCTACTGTAAGCAACATTGTTGTAGATAGAGTTAAAAAACTGAATAATAGGTCTGTACTTATATCTACCTACTCGTATAGACGACGACACATCAAGCTATACTTTCCAGACTAACATGGCCTCGCTTTGTATAGATTTCCCGTACACTGAGACATCCTCATAAACTGGTATACCTTGGTTGATCGTCGTGCAAACAACGGATTATTATAGTTAACATTTCTGTTAGGTTTGTTACTGTACTATAATAATTATAAGGTACTCTTAAAAATTTCCACGACTCCACGTGTACTTTACATTAGAATTCCGGGAATAACAGACTACTATTTAACACTCTACAAGTTGACATTTCCAGGAGAGTAACAAACAAATTTTTCAAACAAATGAAACAATAAATTATGTATTTCCTCTAAAATCTTTGTAACGCAAATAAGGTACCTACAGGTTTTACCTCATCGGTCACCGATTTATTATGGCAACCATGGCTAACTACAACGTATCCCAAAAACAGATACGGACTGAGGATGAAACCTTGTGGGACACCATTTTTCTAAGTAAAAAGAACCCGTATCTCCAAGTAATGTAAATAAATCCTTCGCCGCAAACCACAAGTGCATGCAAGACACGTGTTAAATTGTTTATGCTGTTCTTAATTAGCTTGTTTCCAAGAAAATTTCAATGCACTCGGATCCTTTTGAGTTTAAACTCACTGGCAACAAAGAGTAAAAACATAATTACAATCTTTTGCAGGAGCAACGTTAGTTAGTTGCTGAAATGTTTAGTGCGCTGTATTCTCTTATTTTTTGGTTAAAGCTACATTTTGGCTTGGCCTTTATGGTTTCTGTTTTGTTCTGTAGTTCAATTAGATAGCCATGCTTCGTTATTTTAGTTTAGACAACCTCTTTATGATTTTAGAACTTAACAGTGTCATTAACAATTTTGGAGCAAAATATTAAACCTCAAATGAAATTTTACGAGACACCTCGTCTCGTAAAATCAGTCTTGGCGAGTAACAAACGAAGGCTTCAAATTAAAAAAAATAATGTTGTTCCACACTTCAACTAACTTTTGAAGCTGGTTCCTACAACTTGACATTTCCGAAGCCTCTGCTAATGCTGTCGAAGTGGCAAAAATACGATCGAAGCTCATTTAAACAGAATATGGAAGTAATCAACTCTACGAAGAAAAGGAAAATCAAGCAATTCTGTTTAGAGTTGCGTTTTTTGCCAGTTCTTGTAAATTCAACAAAGATCCTACGTGAACCCCTTAGTCATCTCCTCTTATTAGGTGGTCTACATAGTGACTACTCAACATGACAAGGCAAACTCTACCTTATCATTAGCGCGATTAAGTAATTATCCCTGATTGCTATTGATACTGTATCACTGGGTTCAAGTACCTTTAGAATTATCTAGTTAACTATGTTTAATTACTAGTCTGTGAGTGTCGATGCCTCTAAATTAAAGCTAGTCGCTGCTAATTGATCAGTATTCTCCATGATTGATGCAGACACATCGGCTCATGCATTATGTGGGCTAATGTTGGCTCTTGGGTGTGTAAAGTTAACTTTTTTGCTACTGATATTCACTATTGCAAATGTTATAACTGATTTTAAAAAATTACATTGAAATGTATTTTAGACCGTACTTTTGAAGTAGATAAAAGAAACGTTGGATGTATTGTGTAAAGGATGATATGACAGTAAAAGCGGTGTCTCATGCGACGACTATTAAGACCCCTGGAAGTCGACCCCAACATGGTTGGGAAAAAGCTAAGCAGATGATGATTAATTTGGTCTACAAAATAATTGTAACTCTTGTTCTAAAAACCCGAATAACTGAGTTCCTATAATATTTAGACCGCAGTAACAAAACTGTGTTGTAAAGGATTAAAACAGATTCAAACCTTTTTGCTTTGCCTATAAAGAAAAATCATCATCTGCCTAGCCTTTTCCCAACTATATTGGGGTCGGCTTCCAATCTAACCGGATGCAGCTGAATACCAGTATTTTACATGGAGTGACTGCCTATCTGACATGCACAACCCAGTTAATACTAGGTAATACGATACCCTTTGGTAAGACTGGATGTCAGATTTTCAGGTCACTGACTACCTGTAACGACTGCCAAAGATCTATATATATGGCAGCCGGGACCAACCGCTTAACGTGCTTTCCGAGGCACGGAGGAAAATCGGTATGTCGGGCGGTCACCCATCCACAGACCGACCTAGGCAAGCACAGCTTTACCTAAAGATCGATCCGATTGGCAGTTCTTATTAAGCCACGAGCTCCTGCCTATAGAGAAAAATATGATAAGTAAATTAAAGACGACCTTAATAGAAACAAAAGAATAGACCGTACTTACAATGTTTAAAGATGATCCTTAGTATTTAAATTTTAATAAGGATAGGTTTACGAGTTACGATAAATAGAAACACCAGTTTTATGGTTGTAAGCCAGAAGACGGGGGTAAGAGGACTAGTCGGTTTTATTACTACAGCTTTTCTTGAATACTGATTCCAGTATATTCTCTTTGTGCGATTCATTGTGATTGCTATATCCTGTTTGAATACAGATACAGTTAACTGAATGAAACAGTAACTTAGTACAATCGAATACACTGACGGTCAACTACTTTTCACCCCTATATAAATTAGTAATAAGGTTGAAAAATGGTCAAACAGTGTCTTTGGGACAACTTAGACTACCTAAGTATAGTAAATGTGTTAACACACTGATTATACAATTTATCTTGACTGCTAAGTTGGTATATTGAACGCGGGTGCTGATGCTAAGCATGAGGGGGTTCAATTCTAAGGTCGTGCCAATTTAAGTGTTTTTGGGTTTTTGCGAGATTCGAGGTTTGTGAGCAATTGATGGCAATATGCACTGATAAAATGTAGAAGCACTAGAAGTATGTAAAAAATGTGTAAAAAGTGGGTAAAAAGGACGTGATGTTATTTAATGTGATATATTGTTATGTAAGCTGCCTGTTAGTAGTGGTCGCAAGCGCGAGGTCCTTGGTTCGATTCCCGGGCAAAGTGTTATTGGGTTTTACACCAGAAATTTGGCTGAATGGGAGGTGAGCCTAGTCCTATTTCATGGGACTTAAACATAACTTGAGAAATGTGTCTGGTAAATGATTGTGAGGTTATGTTTGTTATTTTTATCATCATCATCATCATCATTTCAGCCAAAAGACGTCCACTGCTGGGCATAGGCCTCCCCCAGGCGTCGCCACATTGACCGGTCCCGTTCCGTTATTTTTATGAAAATTAAAAATTTTCATTAAAGTATACGATTCAAGGCTAGTTTCGCATGATAAAAATTACCAACAAAAAAAGTCGGAGAAAATCTACTGTAGTTATGATATTTTGTTGTTACTTGTCTAGTTATTATTCTACTAAGTAGGTAAGTAATGAGACAACTTATACAATTTCTGTTGTGTCTCGTAATGAATGTGTCTCACTTGCTCCTATTTTACAGCTTTAGTACCAAGACTTAAGGATCATATTTTTTGGATTCATGAAAACATCTAGCTTATAATTTTACTCTTTTGGGATTTTTTTGCAAAAAATGGTTTAATTTTGTCTGATAACTGAATGTAAATTACGATTACATATTCTGCTAAATGAACCAGTCATGTTTTATAATTTCAATTAATTTCGACAAAAACTGATTCTTGAACATTATATCCTCGGGTTCTAATCCCAGGTCGCGTAAAATGTTAATGATTTTTCAATATCAGTCACGGAGTTTGGATTCTAGTTCGAATGATGCAAATAGGCTCGCCCTCTACTACATGGGACTTCAACAAATTGAGAAATGTGGTTTTACTAAGAGGTTACTAACTCACACACTGCTTAAAACCCTTCGGGGAATACAGGCGTAATTCTAATAATCAGTCTCATAAACAACAAAATGAATAGATAAAAAATTAAAATTAAATGTTTTGATAATGTGTGTGTACGTTTAGTCATAAATACGCTCAACTTACATAGAGAATAATAAAAAATAACTACGTACGCCAAACCCTGCCAAGTTGTAATAGCCAATAATTATAAATATAAATGATCCGGGCCCAGACACCATAAAACTAATGTAGTTAATAATGGCAGTATAGACACTAAGCCGTAAAATATTATAGGTTATAGGGAAGACCCGACCTTGGGTTATCGGGAACGTCGTATTTATTAACATAGATACTTGAACAAAAACCTTTTAAAATTGACTATTTATTGGTAAGAAAAATAGTAGGTATTTTTTTGGTATTAAGCTAAAGAAGATGATATTAGCCTTAAAAATAGATATGTTCTTATAAAACTTGTAACAGACCGACCTAGAATAGTTAATGATTCTTATTAAATCAAAACATGGATTCAAGTATTTCAATCATAACACAAAAACCAACCTGAGAGGTCTTGTTCACTCTTTTAATTCCAAATGGGGATAGGCAAACAGGAACCAACAAACAACTGCGGGTTGTTCGAAAGAGATATCGTGGCTCCGAACACAAAGGGCTAAGAAGGAACATGGGTGGGTTTTAGTCAGTAGAAGTCTGACACTCCCTACCGCTCTGCCCAGAGCGGAAGGAGTCATTCGATGATTTCGCACCCTTCAAAAAATGGTACCTAGATTTAGATTACAGTCTCCGCATAACAGCTTAAAAAAATAAACATTCTTAAATTTTTTCTTAAAAAAGATTCGAGATGAGGATGAACTAAATAGACCAGATCTTAACTTTTCACATTTTTAAGTCCAAGAGCCAGTAGATTAAAAACCTTTTAGTCTAAACTGTGGACGGGGTGAAGTACTCGTTGCTCTGACCTCGTTACTAATATTTTGTTGTTAATCTCGGCTCCAGACGGATTAGGAAGAACTAAGTGATTTGTATTCATTAATTTTGTTTCAGTTAAATTGGTCAACATTTAACGAACGAAATTTTCGTACTTAGTAAGAGGCATCGTATTACCCAGTCAGTACTAACTGATTTGTGGAGGCAGATAAGCAGTCGCTGACGATGGGAATGCGGGTTCTCGCACTATTGACGCTGCTGCCTGTAACTGGTCTGTGCTATACAGCTGCGAACATTTCTTTGAAAATGATTATACCGCCACTTAGTTACTCTCGTTTTTATTTTCATTTCACTCTCGCGTTCACCAGGCTGTAGGATGAGTGAGTATTATGTATGGATGCACGTGAGTTTGACTTGGGGTACTGATATAGTGGGAGTGCCCCCTTACACCCCTTACCCCTTTACTATCTAAGCAATAAAAAAAACATAGATTCAAAGTGAATAGTAAAAGCGACATGGCACATAAAACTAACACCAGTAAAAAGGACACAGTAAAGACTTTATTCTACTTGAAGAGAAACGGGGACAAGTCAGGCAAGACTTAAGAGCTACTTGAGGCTTAATACCAGAAGGACCAACACTTCCAAACTTGGTCTTTAGGTCCGAAGCCTGGCATTTAGTCTAATGAGTCTGGTGTTCAGTTAATGTCAAATTAGCTAAGTTAGATCCCATATTAGTGTTTTGTTTTTATCATATACTTACTAAAATTACACTGAGGAAAAGTAAGGACCAACACTGTTGTGTCTGCCATCGTTTTTCTCGCGTATAATAAAATTGGAGCAAACATTGTCGTCATCGTAATAAGATATTAGAGGCACACTAGCCAAAAAAATACGGACTGACAGATATGAAATAGCTGAAGTAATGGCTGACAGTAAAAATGTTTATGAAGCTCTGTAATATCTCCGTACTTTATGGTATAACTTTTTTACTTTAATTAGTGCCTACCTATACCTTTTTCGTTTTGTTTTTCAGGTATTTCATAAAGCAGTGTCCTAACCAAAGTGCTTGCCACACGACCGTTGTGTTCATTTTTAACAATCAATAATTAACTCCGAATATTGCAGTCATCAACCAAGGCCTTTCAAAGTCCAAGCAGCATCACAACACCCAGGCTCTGGCCTTCCGCATATCGCAGCAACCTTTCTGGTAGCCACGTGTGGACGTCCCACTTTACACTTACCGTTTAGCGGTCTCCACGTCAGAGCCTTCCAGTTTACCGAACAAAACAGGGACATTTTAGCGCGACACCATTCGCTTTGTTTAGGCCACGGAGTGTTTCTTTTTTTATAGACGTTAGAGGTTGGAGACCTTGGTAGTAAATTGTTTTGATTTAAATGGGTATTCTTTAACGTTTTAAGCTCAGTTTGTTGAGTGCTTCTAAACGTAGAAACATGGCCGCTCATTAATTGTGTTGGAACCAATCCTTAGTGTCGTATTTCATTCTGTAGGTATAATGAATTTCATCTACAAAATCACGAGACAGTTTCAATCGGATCAGTTGAGTTTTCGTGGTACTTCATCGATTTTAGGTCTACTTACAGTTGGGTGCGAAGTTACCGACGCGCGACGTGTAGAAATACGTTAATTATTACTGGAAATTACAACAAGCCTGGGCCTGTGACTTCGTTAATAATATTGTTTGTTTCAATGCACGATCTGATCTCTGAGCCCAAAGTGATAAGTGATTTCATTTTGAAAACAGCCGCTTTTAGAAAAACCTCATAAATTGAATTTCCATTCGTTTATTTAATCGTTCAAACGAATTTAGACTGCCTCATTGGTCTACTTATCTATATTAACCCGCCAGCACTCGCGCCTCTAGAAATCACACGGTCACTCGCGTGTAGAGCATTTTGCTCATGTTTATGAATGCCATTAAATGTAAGTTTTACCTTGTAAATTGTTTTTTTTTTTTCAATATATAATATTATAATTTTATTAAATAAAATACACTTGATTTATTCTGGAAATTTTTATTTTTAAAAGTTTCCAACATAAATCTTTTTAATTTTTAAGGAAAAAAATTAACAAAAAAAAATCTTATAATATTATGAGATATATATCATATAGTATCCTATGTCAGATATTTTAAACCTTAATATTACATAAAAGTAGCAGTAAAACTGTCGATAAGATGAAAAAATAATAAAAACATGAGGAAAAAAGTACTTACGTCGATACCCGTGTGATGAGCGAAACACTGCTATAAGGGTACACGGCGTAACAAACCTCCTCGTACGAGCGACTGGTGCACACTTGCGAGAAGTGAACTGTATTTAGGGGTTGGGGAATAAACAAAACTCAGCTACTGGATGAACTATTATGTCCGTACGCATAATTTTGACAAAATGGCGAGTGTTTCAAATTAACTGTGAGCAAAATGCTCATAGCGCGAGTGCTCGCGGGTTAATCACAAGTATGAAGGTCGGGCAAAGTGTTATTGAGCTTTTCCATCAAAAATTGCAAATAGGCGTGATTCCTATTACATGGGAAATAAACATATCTGGCGAAGTGTAGGTGTACACACGGCTACACATCAAGCTATACAAAACCAGTATAATCTGATCGTTCATTGTGCAAAAAGATCTAGTAAAGTGAGGCCAAGATTAACTGGTTTTGTATAGCTTGATGTGTAGCCGTGTGTACGTACTATTAGGTACACCTCTACTTAACCCTACGGCAGTTACAGGCGTTGTGGTGTTATGTTCAAATAAAAACCCAACTTTGAAACAGTATAAGTTTGGTGAAAAGACTAATAAAATAACATACTCGAAACAATCTATAAAGGCCACATTAAAAGTTACCCTGCGGTCAGTTTAACACCCACGTTGTTTGAAGCAGGCAGTACTTTATTTTATAGTTAAAGGAAATAGGTGCTTACCTCGCTTCCTGTTACCATAAAGTACTGTTACCACCTCTAACAGTAACAGTTAAAGGTACCTACTAGTAAATATTATATGAAATATCGATAGAGATACTATAGAGTACCAATTTGACTCAAAACTTAGCATATAGCTCCGAGTCTATATTAGGTACACCACGCCAGTAAACCCCAAAGGTTTAGGCAGAGGTATACCTAATAGTACATCCACAAAAAAATATGAATTTTTCTTCTTATTTATAAGTACTTATTCCACTGTTTTTTTGCTTGAATTTTTCTGTCAAATTGAACATGTTTTCCTCAAATAAATAAATAAATAATCCATATTTAGGTTGTTATGTTTAAGTCCCGTGTAGGAGACAGTCTATTTGCAGTCAACTGGGCAAAAATTTAGATTCTGGGGCTGCTAACCGACACACATGAGTTGCTAAACTCGACTGCTGAGAAACAGAATGGACAAAATTGATTTGAGCCGCGACGTGACTTGTTACAGAATACCGTATTTTGTAGCGGATAAAGCTCTAGGTGCCAGATTACGTGCGTACACGAGTGCCCCATTACGCACTTCAAACATCGAACGCGCGAACTTGCGCTTGTTTGTTTGTTTAGATTGACGACTGTCAGCATGAATAGCTTTAGAAAAAACACGAAACATAATTATTGTAATATGTGCATATAAAAATTGAGGGTTGCCCTCGATTTCCCAGAGATCCCATAATCAGATCTTGACATGGTGACAATGGGAGTAGTCTCGGGAGTGTACTCTTTCAACAACATACAAAATAAAACATATTACATCCAGATGAATTGAGAACCTCCTCCTTTTTAGAAATCGGTTGAAAACTGAGTGACTTTATGTCGCGACTCGTGCTTGTACGAGCTAGGACGCTCGTCAATATTCGTGCGAGTTTCGCGCGCCTTTTACCGTGTGTGGGAAAAGGCGCGTGGATGATTATGTGCCACCCCTACACGCGCGTTCAGGAACGAGCTTAATAAATACGCGCTGAAAATACGCTTATCTGAAACAGGGCGGTTTGTAGAATGATCCAGAATAATGAATTTATTCGGAAGGATAGCCTTCCGAACATGTTACATGGATAGCCATGTAACATGTTTGAATGTACACATTTAAACATGTTACACCACACACACACACCTTAATGTAATACACGTGTACATCTTTATAAATCGATTAAGGTAACATCGTATCGTTTTATTGGATCCCCGTACAAACGTGTAAGTAACCGGAATATTAATTGGTAATTTATTTACTCGGTCACCTATTTCCAATTTCTCTTATCTCTTTTTCTGATCCAGGATTATCCTAAGTGATGAAATCGAGAAAATATACTAATACATTAAGGTACATGATATTATATTAGTTCATAAAAAAAATATGTTAAATACGAAAATCTATCTTTAATAGTCAGTCAGTCAGGACTTCTCTTTTTATATAAAAAAGAGAAGTCCTGACTGACTGACTGACTGACCCATCCTAAGTGAGTTAAATAGGGGATGATAGTTTGTATGGAAAATCGTCACAAACCATTTTGGTATAAAATCATTAGACCACAGTTTGACTTTGAGAATTTTTTATTATGTTCTCTTCAAATGTGGTGGGCCATAGGTGTCCAAATAGTGGAAAAGTTGTAGACTTATTACGCTTAATGAGTGAAAATGAGCAATCTATATCTTGGGCAATAAAAATTCCATTTTTTTACATTGCAGTAGGTGGTCTGGCTTTCGTGCAGTCACACAGAACTATGGAGCTATAGTCACTATGTTATCATGAGTATTACTTCACTCATCGTTTTCACGTAAATAATAATAATAACCTATAATATAATAACCTATAATATAAATAAGAAATACCTTAATAGGGCAATATTAATGCGCGTTCACACACTTAACCCTGCAACGGACGCGAACTATTCAGGCGGGCTATTTGTGGTCGGGCCATAACTTAGTTTGTTTTATGATAGACGTTCAAACCGTATCGATATGGGGAGCTTATTTTTAAAGATTAAGTGCAATAGTGGTAGGAACATATTCGGACGTAATGCCACATGGCATTTTCTTCTATATGTATAAGTTTCTCGGCCCCTGATTACGTCATGATAGTAATTGTTGAAATTTGGTTAAACTGTAATGTAATACACCTCCGCCAAACCCATCGAGGATTATTATCAAATGTTAAAGTATACTAGTAGGTAACTCTAAGTGGAAAGCTTGTCAAAGTATCAATCTGAGCACTTTAATCCGATCAATAATTCAGTTGAACTATCACAGGAGTACTACACGTACTTGGAAATTAGTTAGTGTTTAGTTTCGTAGCCTAACTTCTTTATCACGAGCTCGCTCAAGCGACAAACGTCAAAATAAAGTTTCTATGACGCTGGTCGCATCACCCGAGGCCTTTTATTTTTTTGTGGGTGGAAAATCATCGAATCGGGAGGGGTCTCCCGCTCTTGGGCAGAGCGAAGGGGAGTGTCAGACTTCTACTGACTAAAAACCAAACCCATGTTCCTTCTTCTTCGCCCTTGTGTCGGAGCCGCGGTAACCTTTCGATATCCACAGCCCCGACGGGCGTCGGCCCTTGCGGGCCCCTTCCATATTGCTGACATCTCTTTGAGGCGCGCGTGGAACACGTACGCGCCGCCGACACGGTCTGTTGCCGTCATGACGACGGCCGGACGGCGAGCTAGCCCGTTACTCACCGTCCACAGGCCCCCGTCTACGGTGGCCGGAGGTCATCGCGTGACCCCCGACGCCCGGAGCGCCTTCCGCGGCGGCTGGGACGTTGAGAGGTTCTCTCCCTCTCTCGTTCCGCCACCTCCTTCGCTAGCATCAATGCTTCGCAGAAGGAGGCGACGGCGGCGTCCCAATCCTCTATCACCTGAGGCCTTGAGGTCTGTGGCGATACCATTGCGTTTTGACTTTTTAATGAATCATGTACATTCCGATAATTTCGTTTAATCTCTGGCATTGCGTCACAGTAAAAAAATCTCAATTCAGATAATAACATCAGTCACAATCCTGTCGGACACAGAAATCAAGTAAGAGAGAGGTTTTTTTGTTTTTAAATTACAGCAGTTTTTATTTGCCTAATGATAAGGTTGCTTTTGGATTGCAATTGTCTAAGGTAAAATAACTGCGAAAATACTATAGAACGTAAACCCACGTCATTTGTCAAACCATCGAAAAGTTTGCGTGTAAACAAAACTAATTTTAGTAATGAAATTCCGCATGTTTTTGAAACTTTGTTAATTAGGTCGCTGGTCGCGACGCACTTAGCTAATAATGGGTGTAATTAAAGAGCGATGGTTGAATGGAAATTATGAATGGACTGGCGTCTTTACTCAGGAGACAGCTGATGTAATTTTCGACGAATTATTTTCCTATGCAGTACAGTCGATATTTCGCAATTTGTCAACAACAACTAGTTTTTTTTCTAGTCGGAAGAAGTGTCTTGCTTACTTCGGAAGTCGGAAGAAGTGTCTTGGTTTATGCAGAGTTGTAGCTAAAATGAAGTATGACAACCAGTCAAGCTATCCAAATGCTTATGCTATTTCGGCGGATCTCTCATTGTTTGTCAAATTGATACAAAGCGAGACAATGTTATACGTCGCCATGTTATAGTTGTGTTGCCGTGTGTGTATATGCGTGCTTTCAATAATATGAAATTTAGTCACTGTAGAAAAAATATTTATAACTTAGTTATTTCCAACAAGGAAATACCTATCATCACACTCTGAAAAATGCAATTTTGAAAGCAAAACTTTGAACATTAATAATCGAAAAATGGTGTTTCAAGCAAAAACAGGAAAACAGTGAACATAAACTATCTCGCAGAAACTTCGATGTGGTAACGTTTATTGATTTGGGAGGGAAAACACTGTTTTATGTTGTGACCAGAGGGCAAGTGAATCTGCTTACACCTGAGGGAAAATAACGGTATGAATATCAGTTAACATGGAAACACTATAGGTAAGAAAAAGCATTTTGAAAATTTTCTAATGACTAATTACAAAGAGAGTCAGTCATTAGAAAATTTTCAACGGTTGACTGTACAGTATGACCAATTTGCACAACATGCCGATTAAAATTTATATTCTCAAAACGAAAAAGTTTCTAGTCACACCTAGCCACTAGCTAGGCCCTCTAGACTTCATCATTTTGTCCCACTCCTGAGCAAAAGCCCCATCCTTCTATTTCTCGCGAACCCGCACGCTTGTCCTCCAGTTCTGGTGGAACCTGACCAATTTGTCTCTCCATCTCTTTTGACCTACCACGACCCTGCCTCACAGTGCCAGGGCACCCGTTTCTGCTATTTTGGCCCATTGTTCGTCCCGCATGTCACAGACCTGCCCTTCTCATTCCTATTGAGTTGGATGCCATCATTAGTAGGCAGTTTTTTATATTAAAAAGCATGAATAGTACAAAGTGATCCCAGAAAATTCCTATTCAACATACGAGTAACCTAATTTATTTCATACACGTACTAATATACTCGACTAACTCAATTCTCTATAGACAGTCGTAGTACGGAGTACCTAATAAAATATTCTGGGTAGCAGTAAGACATGACGAACTCTCCAGGCATACGCAGAGAAGCAACTGAAACTGTATCCTTAGCACACTACAATAGGACTCAAATAACAGCTCATTATATTGAAGCTGTGACCGTGAACGCAAACGTGAACGTTCACGTGAAGTCAAATAACATCGCAGTTATTCGCAGTTATTTAAAAGCGAAACTGTTTCCTTGTTCGGTGCTACAATTTTGTTTCGGTTTCAGCACGTGCTGGCAAGTGCACGAGCACTTGTCTGTAGCCCGAATTCTGTTGGGGAAATAAACAATAAATTCAGAAAATTATGAATATGATAACTTGTTGGTAAAACTGAGCATTGGTGTCCTGGAGTGCATTCCAAAGTCGTGGAAATTTTAAGTTTTTCCCATCACGAATTTCTCAGTAGAAGCCACAGACGGCATGGTTTGCGTTGCAGGTGAGTGACTACGTCTCTGCTTATCGCGGGTTCAATCCCCACACGTAACAAATATTTGTATGGCCTACAGATCCGGTCCGGTCGATCGGTTCCGGACTGGGTGACACAGATCTTACAAATCACATACACAAGTATGTGAGTTTAAATATTTGAAAATGCACCCACGATACGAAAACAGATAATTTGAAAATTGATGGTTGGCTTTAGAAGAAGAGAAGACCAATTTTATAATAGACGAATGTGTTGTGTGAAAGCTAAACAGCTGATCGACGATAACAACAACATTTTCTCTGTAGTTTTCACTTCACACACTAGGGGTCGTTAGACCTTACTGCCCACACGATAAGAAGAAGAACTTCCAATAAAGACTAACCCACTAATATTCAATGTCGCGAATCTTTCTAATACCGTGAATTTGAGACTATGACAGACATATTTTAAAGCAAAGGGCTTAATATAATTGCGTTGGCAACTCAATACAAGATGATTCCAGAAAACAAGATGCCAGAAAGCAAGGGCAACGTCCTTTAATATTTTTAAGAAGTAATATTATAATGAACTGAAATGACTTGGAACCTACTTATTGGAAAGACTGTAGAAGAGACAATCTAAAAATACCTGACATTCTAGGTCATTTTCTTGTGAAAATTAATATATTTTTCTGCTGCTACAGAATAATTTTCCACGTAATACGATTTGACGAATTCTTTTCCAGGACAAATAATAAATCAAATGACTTCTGTCCCACGTGTTTTTTTTCTAAATTTATAAATTCAATTAAGTTTATTTTTATTACCTGTAAAAAAAGCGTGGATGTTTTTTTCTGTGAATAATTCAATGGAAAAATTGGAAGAATTCGAGGTGTATCTAATGTCAAAATAAGAGTCGGGACAAATGAGATAATATGGGACAGAAATATTGAATTTGTATATAATTGAGTTGGAATTGTGCCAAAATCGTTTGCTTTTCTTCTCTGAGCGGAAAGAAAGTAACAACAATAATTTTGATGTTTGTTTGGAATGTGTTCGTCATGAGCTTTCAATAAATTGTTGATAGATAAGATCTTGTTATCTTGCCCAGCCTTTTCCCAACTATGTTGGGATCGGTTTCCAGTATCACTGGATGCAGCTGAATATTTTATTTTTTATTTACATAGAGCGACTGCCTATCTGATCTCCACAACCCAGTTAGTACTGAGTTATACGATAGGTACCCCTTAGTGAGACTGATATGTTTTTTAACGCCTTATTTTTCTCACTGCTGGGCAAAGGCCTCCCCCATATTCTTCCAGACCTCGGTGGCGCCGTTCATTCTCAGGCACCCATCGTGTTAAGATCTTTCCCCAGTGGTCGTTATGGATGCAGACAACGTGTCCTGCTCCTCCTAATGTTCGGTATGTATACTGACAGACATCCCAGTGGATGTATGTCTTGTTCCCTCTTCTAGAGAAGAGGCCTGAGTCCCTGCAGTGGGAACATTATAGGCTGATGATGTACCTATGTCTTATAAAAGTATTGGTAGATATTTGATTTTCTATTCGTGTACACAATGATATGAATGATACAGAGTACAAACCACAAGAATAATAAAAGCAATTGTATACGAAATGTAGCTGTTTCCAATAAAATTAGGATAGAACAAGATTCCTAAATTGATTACGGATTCATCAATATTGTACGAAATGGAATAATAAACTTAGGGATTTTTGTTGTTCGATATTTGCTCCATGAGGTTCATCAGATAACGTTATTACAGAAGTTTGTATAAGTTTCGTGTACATAATTGATGGAAAGTGGGTCATGAATATCGTGTTCGACGATTCCTATGTGATCTGAATTCGTTAATATTCCACGAGTAATAAAACTTTGAGATTAGGTATTACTTAGAACTAGAGATGTGCCGTTGCCGGCAATATTTCTCGAAGTGGGAATTTTGGTGGCAATATTGCCGGTAGTGGAAATATTTGGGAATATTTCTTAATTATAAGTGAAGTTAAGTACGGAAACTATGTAACACTTATAATTAGCATATATAGGCCCTAATCTACATTGACCGGCAATTTTGGCAATATTGCCAATGCTGTTGGCAATATTGCCACCAGGCACATCACTACTTAAAACTATCATTCATTTCTTTGTCATCAAGGCTGGAGGAAAAAATGTGGAACATTTTTCGAAGAAGTAGGTAATCAAAATGTTTAGTTAATTATGTCGTCAAAACACTTTATTATTTTTTCGTGAATAGGGATGTTAACAAAAAAAAACTAATTAGTCCGTCAGATAGATTTCCAAAAAATATTGGACACATATTTTTTTTTTATCTCGTAAACAAACAATGAAGAAGATACAGTCCTTTGAAAACTCGTGTGACGTCATATTCTAAGACATTAGTATGACATTTCTTAGCGAGCAGTGACGTCACCACCTCCCACTCAAATCTTTGACGCGTTTTATCGTAAATTTTTATTACTTTGATAAAACAAAAAATACGCGTCCAATATTTTTCGATAGGTAATCTAACAGACGGACTAGTTAGAATCATATTTTTTTTAGTTAGTAAACATCCCTATTCAGGACAACATTTAGGTAACTACTTCATTTTAATTAATTAATTTCGAGAAAAAACATTAGAATTAAAATTAGTCACAGTAAAATAAAACTACGTAACTTGTTTTTTGTAGCTTTGAATTTATATTATTCAATACCTACAAAATCTCTCGGCATTTTTTGTAACTTGTTTAGAAAACATTTTGAGCCGAAAGTATTTTGTATGATTTCGCACCCTTCTGAGAAAAAAGTTATAATAGTATTTATCTGTGCTTACCACAGAATTTAGATATAACTAGATAACGCAAATGCACCTAATGCGCGTGCGTGCCCTGATTAAATATTTTATATTTAACGAGTTTACAGTCGCATGCAGCAAGTGAATTTGTTTAAAATAACACCGATACAACTCAAGAACTTAATTCTAGACATTCATAGAACATATACGTAATCTTTAAAGTTTGTATTGTAACTAAATGGCTTAATAAATAACGTTCGACGTCATAGTGGGTGTTCAAAAAAAAACATACGAAAAAAATAATATAGACGAATTGACAACCTCCTCCTTTTTGGAATTCGGTTAAAAAGGGCACGCTTGCGCTATCCAGGTACTATTTCTATATCCGTGTCGCCTACGTAGACGATACTAACGGGATCGGGATATTGGTTTCTTTTTTAGGATTTCTTTAGCATATATCCAACGATTTATCTTCTCCAAAAAAGATGTGATCTGCCTCTTTGCTTCGGGTTCTAAGAATTATTTAGGTACGTTCGAAGTGAGATAAGTCAAACATATATTTTATTTGCAAAGCAACGCAGGTAGTTGCTGTCATAGATTTCTGTTATTTAAAAAACATTAATTTATTGTACACACGGCTACACATCAAGCTATACAAAACCAGTATAATCTGATCGTTCATTGTGCGAAAAGATCTAGTAAAGTGAGGCCAAGATTAACTGGTTTTGTATAGCTTGATGTGTAGCCGTGTGTACGACCACTCCAATCTACTTATGGTACCAAGTCCTCTCTACGATCACATTATTCCTAGAGTCCCGCTCGTTACCGAAGGGTAAACAACGGGACCCTATTACTAAGCCTCCTCTGTCCGTCTATCCATCTGAGATTTTCACACCAAAAGCAACGGTTTGCGCTATAAAACAAAAAATAAATTAAAAATTTAACCCTTCATGCCCAAGTTCGACTCCCACTTGGCCGGTTTATTCATGAACTCACGCTCTTTCCCATTCTGTTATTTTGTGTTTATTTTCTTCCGTGTCTTTAGTAGCAGCGTAGCATACATATTGCTCACTTAATGTCACTTAAATCATTCGTACATCAAAAACAAAGGGAAATGGTTAAAATTGTTTCTGAGTAAGTGTCAAGGAACATTTTGCCTGTCTGAGCTCTACGTCCAGTTCCCAATTTATTCAGAATCAGAACATCAAAGTGCCTCAATGATTTTTTATTGCAGACCCATGGCTTCACTTGAGTTATGTTTGGAAATTATCTCACGGGGAGCCTCATATTTAAATTTTATTAGAGTTTGCGATACATTAATTTCGCATTAATTTTAATTTTAACAGTAGTTTCCAAGATTATCCTAACATCCTAACTTTGGCTTTAACATAAAGGAATATTTGTGTAGATGTCATCATGTCAGCACCAATAAAAAATATAAGCCCAATAATTCTTCGTGTTCGTGATATTTTATATAATTATCTGATTTCTAATCATTATTTCTAGTCATTCATTATTCATGTTACTTTATGAATATTCTTGTTTATTCATGTAATAACGAAATAAAACCAAGCTTCATATTTAAATAACTTTGTCTGCTACTAAATACAAAAGTTAGAAAATGAAAAGGATCATAATTTCTAAAAGATACCCATTAAAATAGTCAAATAAAGTTTTTATAGTGCTTCATTAAATTTAATTCTGCATTCATCTTGTTCATGCAATTTGAGCGTAGTAATAAATATACTGAACATAGAATCCCTTAAAGACGTAATACGAAAGGCAAACCTCGTCAAAATTCAGGAGATCATAGTCATAAAATTCATAAACAATCAATTATTTAAATTCCGGTACGCTGTTTTTTTAGATGTTATTATATTATTATTTGCAGTAGGTATTCAGAATAACTTCCGCGCCGTGGTTTTGAGAATACGAAATTATTGAAGAATCATTTCCGTTTTTGTGTGTGTGAAAATGCGGTTATAGAGCGAGAATCAGACGGGCTGCCTTATACGGGTGATACACACGGTCTACCGATTTTCGTTTTTAAAGAAAAAAAAATTACTTAACTATTTTATTATTGATTCGGGTCTAGAATCATTTTTTTTTTTTTATTTATTTATTCAACAGTTTTACAATTACACATAAATAATAAAGTTGGTGCAAACATAAACTCATTCGAGATTAACCGTGCACCAAAATCAACGACGACATAATTCAAACAGATTAAACAATCTTAATTGGTATAGTTAACCCCTCCTGAATTTGATGAGGATGCAAAACGACAGCCTGTATGTGAGTACCCACCTATTATAGAGTGGTAGCCTTCAGTGAACTACACAGACAGTCTGCTGCTTCTCACCCTTACGCACTCAGTAATAAGGTTGAAAATTAGTCGACCATCAGTGAACTCGTTAGTACCTATGACAGACCGTTTAATCATAGGTACATCCAAGCAATCCAAGTATTTAACAAAGAACAAAGTCAATAAAATCAGACATTTGGATCAGATAAACAGCTAGTTTGCAAGACGATTTGTCGAAATATAACTCGTAGGTTACAACCCTAACTTCTGCAGACATTTTAATGAGTGTTTGGCAAACTTTAATAGCTGCATGATGCTTTGTAGACACCCCTAATTTAACAAAAACTGTTTTCAGACTAATATACTTAGTACCGTTTAGTTTTCGTTGAACGATTTTCTTCATCTGTCTCGAGGTATTTTAGCTTCAATGCAATCTCTGATTATACTAATTTAGACAGTTTTTGTTCGAAAAAGTTTACTGCTGATTGAGTTCTGTAAAAGTTTTTGTCTCCATTTTAGAGATTATTGAGTTTGAAACTTTTGTGTTTGATAGATGATAGTCGGTAAATTAAGGTTATAATTAATTATTTAGAATAATTAGAAATAATTAATCTGAGTTTACTTTTGTGTTCAAGCAAACAGATACTTTGAAACTCTCTCTATTTTTTACCCGACTGCGGCGAAGCCCAAAAGGAGGGTTATGTGTTTGACGTGTATGTAAGTATGTATGTATGTATGTATGTCCGTTTCTTTGTTCCCTCATAACTCATAAACGGATGAACCGATTTGAATGAAATATACGTCGTTAGATTCGTCTTGATGGCGCGAGTGTTATAGGCTTCATTAAAATTAAAAAACAACGAAAAATTGTGGATTTTGGGGGCAAAATCGCGGAGTTCAAAAAAAAAAAATTTCCAATACCATCGAGTAGGGTATCAAAATAAAGGGTTTTAAAAGGAGATTACAAAAATATACAACACTATATGTTTAAAAGAAATTCAAAGTGAGAAATCCTATAAACAAGCACAAAAGTTAAATAAATCATCTGCGAAGAATTTTACGCAACCAACGAAATAACAAACAAAAGAACTAAAAAGTTGGAAATAAAAAAAGTAGTTAAAAAACTAAAAAACCCGACTGAAAAAACTGAAAAGCAAAAAAACAAGCACATTTTAAATTAAACAAAACTTGGAAGCAGGCGGGGTTCATTTGAATATTAAATTATGAAAGGAAAAAAGGATGAAAATAGAATGGACCCCGCCTGCTTCCAAGTTTTGTTTAATTTAAAATGTGCTTGTTTTTTTGCTTTTCAGTTTTTTCAGTCGTGTTTTTTAGTTTTTTAACTACTTTTTTTTCAGTTTTTAAGTTAGCAAGCAAATCGATGAATTTATTAACATTATGAATTATAAATTGCATGGCAAAACAAGATATCTCATGTCCGTATTGTACAATTATCACTTGCTTCGGTGAAGGAAAACATCGTGAGGTTTCTCATCATTTCAGCCAAAAGACGTCAGTAGGACGAGCTTCATTCGAACTTCACTAAATGCTCCTGTAAATTAAACATTTTATGAGAGTTATGAAGTCGTTTGGCGAATGTCTTCGTTTGTGATGTCTGGTGATACGGCTTAGATTTTAATATATTTAAGGGCTACTAGTCTTTAGTGAAATATGGGGTTTTGCATGGTAATGACGTGTACCTATCTGAGCAAGATATGTGTTTTACAAGCTTTTATTTAACTTGCCTTGTTTGTTAGATTGTTACTTAGTGTGTATTATTTTCAAACAGTTCCCACATACCGATTGAGCTAAAATTTGGGGATCGTGAGGTTTCTCAACGGCATGTAAAGCCAAGTCAGAAACCCATGGGTCAGAATCTTACATATGGAACTCATAATATTTCGTTATTCTGTTCAATATTATAAACACTAATATTGTTAGATCCATATTATCTTATACAAACAAGTTAACATTTTAGACGACAGTGTCAGGCTCTTGCCGTGGTATGCGTGGCACGCAATAAACGTGGTAATCTAAATTTAAATAATTTAAAAATTTAAAATAATTTATAATCGGTCTCCACATAATTTTATTACTTAGTTTTAAGATTTAATTCAGATCTATGAGTTATGCTCATCGTGGTTGTAGACAAAAATATATACCAGAATGCTTTACGATAGTTTTATTTTCTATTCATAAATGGTTCGGTTTTTCGGGTTTCAGTTACGATAAAATGTCCGATTACGTTACGTTTCGTTGATATGCGCTCTGTGACTTCCAAAGGGATTTGTAGAAAGCCTTCGGTTTTATCTGTGGAATGAATTTTGCTGATATTGTGGCGTATTTTGTATCTGGAATTGAAATTGTCAGTTTTGCAATAGTTTTTTTTTCAATGCGCTATATGTTTTTTGGATGAAGTTTTTATTAACATATTCCTGCCAAACCTTTTTCTATGTTGGGGTCAACTTTCAGTATAACCAGAATTTTAAATGGAGCGACTGCCTGTCTAACCTTTAGAACTCAGTTGGTACAGAGTATTACGGTACTTTAAAAAGCACCTAAAAATGACAGCCGTAATAAACGGCATAACGTGCTTTCCGAGGCACAGAGGAAACTAGGTATCACCAATCTACAGACTGACTCTAGCAAGCGCGGCTTAACCTTGAAGATGCGTGGCCACGAACGCCTTCTAGGTTGATAGACTACTGGCCCGTGTTGAAAAAATTATGGGTCATGTGAACCACCAGGTGACCTATCTAGAACGATATAGGAGCATAAAATAATAAGATTCAGCACTATGCCGTCACTTGTAAGCTGTCCAACCGAGTGCAGGTGAGAATTCAAAAGTACAGGTAGACTGGGTACATTTTGGTCATATATTTTTGTACGGCATTCTTACCATCGATAGATCCATGAAAAATAATAAGAAAACGCGTAGTGCCGTAAAAAAATGTTGGGCCACAAAGTCGGAATTTTTATTTTATTTTCCAACAATTTCCAGGGTAAATTTGGTCATTTGATTTTGTACGGCATCAGTTTCATACTATTTCAATACTGCTTCTAATCCATTATTCCGCAACGCCGTACAAAAATCATGCGACAAGGGGAAATAATCGAGGGTTGTAACCCCCTCTCTTTCCGCTGGTCCACGGGGTGATTTGATACAGCATAAAATTAATTTATTTTGAAAGTATTTTATGCATAGATAATATTTTTTCATATGCCGTACATTTTCATTGGTCCAAAGGGGAAAAAAACTGAAAATTAAAAAATTAAAAAGAAAAAATCCATTTAACGAAATGTAAGGTGAAATTCATCACGATATTTTTTTATACGGCATTTAGATAGTTTATTTGTACTAATTTTCATACTCTTTTCGTGATTCTAGGTTCCTAGTTAGAAACTATGTTAAATATGGGTTTGTATACTATCGATTTATACCAAAATATAGACATGTTGTCACTGATAATTCCAAAATACAACATATTTTTGAGAAGTACTCGCACATTTTCGGTTGAGGCAACTATAAGTCTGTAAGTCTTAAAAAGTTAGTCTGTAAGACTTCTCTTAGTCGTGTAGCTCATTTCAATCCCTAGGTAGATCAGTAATTGTTTTGAAAGTAAATCTTATGTGGGAGCTGTAAAATTGAATTTCCTACAAGTCGGCGCACCGTCTAGTAAAGGTGTAATCGTGGCGACACCTGGGCCCTATTTAATGAAACTTACAAGTCTACAATTTTGTAGATAACTGACATATTTGTAAAAAATTCTTACAAGTGCTGTTTAATAAACCTTACAATTTGTAAAAATTCTACAAGTAAAAATTTTACAAATTGTACACTTGTAAATGCTGTTTAATAAACGTTTACAATTGTAAAAAACGCCTGTAGATTTTTATGACAAGTTTGTAGCTACAAATATGTAATTGTAAGTTACAATTTTACATAAAAATGTAAGTTTTGTTGAAGATTTTTAAATCGAGAGTAATTTCATAAATCTTATACATTTAGAATTTGGTTTAACTTCTTTAATATTTGTTTGATTTATAAGAAATTTGCCGAGTGGATGTAAGAGCTGCATTTCTCTTAAAATCGAATTTAAGATCATGTCCTATCTTCGTTATAAAATATTCGGCGGTATTTTTTTTTTTTCATTAAACCTAAAATTAAACGATTCAAAAGTAAAGTTAACCCTTTATAAAAAAAAAATCACCTTTACCGTTCACTCATAATATTCATCATCACTATTTCAACCATTTTTTAAAGAATAACAATAAAATTTCTTCACTTATTTAATTGAGGTACAAAATTGTAAGTTTTTGACACACGGTGAGTCCACCTGTCGAAATTTTTCTACAATTTACAAATATGTAAACTTGTAGCTACAATTATGCGTTCAATAAAACAGTTTTCCCTACAAATTTGTAAATTGTCACCTGTAGAGAGAAAATGTTTATTAAACAGAAATATGTAGAATTGTAGCTACAAGTCTACAAATTTGTCAGTTTTCCACCATGGTAAAATTGTAACTTGTAGTTTTTATTAAACAGAAACTTGTAGAATTGTAACTTGTAGCCTACATTTACAATTTGTAAGTTTTATTAAACAGGGCCCTGGGAGTCCGGTATTTGCATTTTTTTTCTTTATAAGCAACAAAACATATTTTTACAAATCTTATTTTAGCGTTGACTTAACTTATTGATTTACATCGGTTAGTAACTAGGTATGTGCAGTAGGGCTATTGCGTATCTTATTAATGTCAGTGGCTATCATAAATGTCCATAGATTAACTGTAAATTGGTTGGTTTGGTACATTCTTTTCTTAAAAACTCACCATTTGACAGTTATTTGATAGACTAAGATTAGAGTAAGTAAGAGTACTAGATTAAGTTATCCACTGTCATCACAAAATGTACGTTTTATCTTAACGTATTACCGAATAAAAATATCATTAAAAAAAAAAAAACAAAAAAAAAACAATTATAAAATGTATCAATAATGTTTGAAGTATATAATTATTAAACCAAAAAGTATACAAAACTGTTGATACTGGGATTGGCAGTTTCAATTCTTGGATATAATATACACACCGTTTCAGTTCAGTAAGACGTCATAGTAATTTTATCATATTATCAATTGTTCTCTTCAAAAATATGTTAATGCCGTACTGTATCAGATTGATAATATAAGGAGTAATCACCATACTACGTTTTTAAGGATGAATGACTGGCTTGTGCAACCTTAAAATGGTAGCGTCATTTTCATCAGCCTAAAAGATAATGGTCTGCATTAAAATGTACGGCATCATTTTTTCCTAATTTATTTAAGTTAATACTATTTAAAACAAGGGATAAAATTTAGAAAACTGCTATATTTCATTAATCTATGATATTTAAACTTTTGCAATAATTTGCAAAATTTCAGTTTTTGTATTTCTCTATAACTTTTTTTTGAACAGTTTCTTTTGAACGGCAATACTATTTATCAATTGTATTTTACAATATCATGTTAAAAAAAAGTTCCCGTACAGGATCAAATGACTTTACAGCTTTAAAAATCAAGGATACGATGAAATTAAGATAATTATTGATATACATTTAAAATGAACAATATTTTTTTGACGGCATTATTTTTAATAGTACTTTTGAGTGCTAGATAATGTTTTGGAACCGAAGCCGTACTTTTTCAAATCACCCCCTGGACCAGCGGAAAGAGAGGGGGTTACAACCCTCGATTATTTCCCCTTGTCGCATGATTTTTGTACGGCGTTGCGGAATAATGGATTAGAAGCAGTATTGAAATAGTATGAAACTGATGCCGTACAAAATCAAATGACCAAATTTACCCTGGAAATTGTTGGAAAATAAAATAAAAATTCCGACTTTGTGGCCCAACATTTTTTTACGGCACTACGCGTTTTCTTATTATTTTTCATGGATCTATCGATGGTAAGAATGCCGTACAAAAATATATGACCAAAATGTACCCAGTCTACCTGTACTTTTGAATTCTCACCTGCACTCGGTTGGACAGCTTACAAGTGACGGCATAGTGCTGAATCTTATTATTTTATGCTCCTATATCGTTCTAGATAGGTCACCTGGTGGTTCACATGACCCATAATTTTTTCAACACGGGCCAGTAGTCTATGAGTCACTTTATGGAACTTATTTAAATAATTTTAAATACCGAATTCCTTGACAAGTTGCCTTTATCGAAACAATGTTTATTTGATGTGTCAAATTTAATAATGGCAATAGGCAATATTTTGTACACGCACACGGTGCTGACAACTTCTTACGTCATTGTTAATCGGCGATCACTAAAACGGTTACTAGAAAAACGAAGAACCATAAAAGACAATTTCAGCCATTTGGGCATTACTCAGTCATCCATCACCGACCGGCATTATATTTCAAAGACAAATTAAAAACAAATATAGACTGCACCAAAACAATGAAGACGAGAACAATAAAGGTTATTTTTATTTTCTCACCAAAGATCCTGTTTTGTGACACCCATAAAGTGACGATAAATCAAATATATTTGGACCATGTAAGTCGGGCAGGACGGAATGGAACTAAGATTGAACTGAAAGACTATTGATCAATGGCTTTTGTCTCTTGACCTCTTCAACAGATTGGGAGTGTGAGCTGTATTAATATTGGCGGCACGTAAACGTAGAAGCTTTGAGTGAATGGTAGTAAAAGTTGGTAGTATTTTTTACGAATGTTGGCTTTTAAATAGGTGCGTAGTGTTCGCAACCGGTGTATTATAACACGAGTTGAGCTACACTATCGAATAAGTATTAAGAATACCTGTAATGATAGTGGAAAGTTGAATAAATAAAATTAAGATTCATTGCTTAGAGTTAGAACTGTCAAAACTTATAATTCTTCTCTTTCTTCTTTTTGTTTTTTTTCTTATAATTTTTCTATTTTTTTCTTTTTATGCTTTCGTTGGCTGTTCTTACTTCGTTCAAATTATTGCATAATGTATAAAAATGGTTGAATAGGTAAGTAATTATTTAAACTCAAGTAATTACTTTAACTTGAATGTAGAGTCAGTCCACCATGGTAAGGGGCATAAGGAGTATGTACGGTGAACCTTATGTATTTTTTTTGCATCGTTACGATATTAAGTGCCTTGCTGTGGTTTCAAACAATCCCCATGGCGAAATGGTATGAGTCAGCAGTTTTATCCAAGATGCATTTAAACAACCTCCTTTGAGCTCTCAAGTAGGTATATCCGGAGGACTTTAGACACTACGTTTCTTAAAGAAAATATAATAAAATCTGCTTTTCGCTGTGTACTTTACCTGAATTTCTATATTTAAATCTTTGTGTTAAGAAGTTGTGTCCCTGAATTTCAATATTTTGTTTTAAATTGATGCTTTTTCTACTTGCAAAGAAAATAGTAAGAAAATCATCGATGAGAAAATTAAATTTATTTTAGAATGACATGTCTAGTAGAGATGGACAGTTTTTGCTCTCATGTGTGGGTATTATAGAAAAACTGTTTGCTCTAGAGGCATTATACAGAAAAAAAGAGAATACATTTGCAAGGAGTATCGCAGCCCCTGTCCTCTCTCAATTATTATTACGAGAATTCTTAAGACTTAGCGCATATTCATTATTTAGAACAATATTTTCTCAGTAGTCAATTTTGATATTGACAGTTTTAATCTCAAACATTAATTAATAAGAAAATGTTTAGCTTCCGTCGACTGAAAATTAATTATGCGATATATCGCATAATTATTAGAATAATTATAATTAACACGGCCTTCAGTAATAGAAAATTAATATAATTAAAAAAAACAGGGATTTAAACTGCTTGGACGCGATCTGCACGTAGGTACGTACCACGTTCAAGAGCTGTCTAGTGTCTGTGTCAATATTCCACCTTAAAACAACCTTATTTCATAATTTGATTCATATAATGATAGTAAATATTTTTTAATGCTCAAATTATTATATTGCTAGTAACAGTCGTACCACCAAGACAAATCTAACGACGTATTATTTATCCAAGTTCGTTCATTCGTTTAAGAGTTAAGACAGAACAAAGAAATGGACATACATACACAGGTCAAACACATAATTGTTTTGGGTTTCGCCGCAGTCGGGTAAAATAGCGAGAAATTTGAAAGTTACCACATTACGCGCTGTCATTGAAACCAATGTAATAAATAAAGATACAGTTAGATGATTCACATGGCATTCCATCATTTAAATGCATGACAATGATTTTGTGACTGGAATACATTGCGACAAAATGTATGTATGTTACTCAATATCTTCGTAACTGCTGCACGGATTTCGATATAATTCGCGTCTTACAAAAATAAAACAAGTAATGTTTAAATATTGTTTCGTTAAATATTTGTTAGTATGATGATGTAAGTACAATATGTAGATCTCTAGTAAACAGTTTATTTTGTCTGCAGCCAAATTAAAATTGATCTTTTAGAGTTTTTTTTTATTAAACATTGCCCCACACTAGGAATTTCTCCTGTATCGTGGGTGCGTTCACAAACATTTAAACTCACATTCACAAATACCCAGACCCGAAACAACTATCTGTAGGTCATACAAATATTTGTTCCGTGCGGGGATCGAACCCGCGACGCGCAGCGCAGCAGTCCAATCGCTCAGCCACTACGCCAAGCGTGCCGTTTACGTTAATGATAAAAAATAAAACCGACTTCAAAAACAAAACACAAAAAAGTCAAAAATATTTCAGTTTCTGAAGTCGGTGACTTTTGTTTGTTTGATTTCATTTTTTTTTGCCACCAACTTCAGAAACTGATTTATTTTTGACTTTTTTGTGTTTTTTTTTGATGTCGGTTTTAATTTTTGTTGAAAAGTTTTTATTTTTCAATTTTTAGTGGTTCACATGTTCATGGGTCATAATGTGGACAATGTAGTTTTTTTTTTGAGTTTTGTTGATTTTTCAAAAACCGCTTGTCCGATTTCAATAAAAAAATTATGGGACCATTTGGGAATACATTTTCCAACAAAAAAATAATTTTTCAAATCGGTTAGCAAGTGACGGAGTTATGCCCGAACAAACATAAAAAAAAAATATATATAAACATGCGAATTGAGAACCTCCTTCTTTTTTTAGAAGTCGGTTCAAAAACGCCTATTCTTAACTTTATTTTAAGAGGGCTTTATCTACTCTCATTACTCACTCTCTATGCGGTTAGGGAGCGTGGTCTCGGCTTCTCTCGACCTCTCAGCCTTTCTGCAGCCTCCTTCGTTACATGACGATCACTGTTCCATGGTTTTAACCTAACGTAACCCAAATGATTCATCAACAATAGTAGGGATCTTTCAGCAGTTCCGTAGAAATCTCGCCCAGGCCAGGTACGGTACCTATTTCTAAAACCGGCGCTATAAATGGGTCAGCATGTTGGAAAAGTAAAATAAACCCTTCCAAAATTTTTTGTAAGTAGCCCTAATTACAAAGGAAGTTATAAATAAAATCTAAACTACGTAAATTAGGTTGAAGCTAAATATAACTTCAGTTAGTGGCTGAAAGTTTCAATTGCTCGTCTTGCCTGGGGCGGTGAGAAGCGTTCCTTATAAGTCGTATTCTACTAAATACACAAAGAACAATGTAGAACATTGTGACAATGTCAGAAGGCACTATTTACTACGTTAAGAGGGAACAAGGCCTGCGAGGTATTAAAAAAATACGAGTAAGTATTTGAAGAAACTGTTGCCGCTTATAGTGCGAAAGCAGCTGCAGCTCAAACCGATTAAATTGTGACGAAATTAACGATTCGTATTTCTGTTTTTTCTCTTTGAAACCTAAGTAAATTTTAAGAAATTATGTTTATATTCCTATCACTTAATTGATCGTAATTTGAAAGCAAAATGTTCAGTTTTTTCTAAAAAGAAACACGTAATCTTTACTCGTCCTGCGTCAGAGTCTGTCAGCGAGCACGCACAGTCACTTCGGTGCACCCCTGTCCAACACTTCAGGGATTTTCTAAGGAATTATAAGCCGTTGGTCCGGCTGTCATTTGTCGTTACAGGCTGTCAGTGGCCCGAAAGTCTGGGAACAAGTCATACCATCATTACCTAATAGGTACTAATTGGGTTGTGGAGGTCAGATAGGCAGTTACTGCATGTAAAATACTAGTATTCAGCTGCATTCGATTAGACTGGAAGCCGACCCCAATATAATTGGGAAAAGGTTAGGCAGATAATGAGGACTACAAAATCAGCTTTATTACCACAAAGTACTAATTATGTTTCCTTTACTTTAGTCTAAACCCTTATTAAAACAAACCTCTGACCTGAGCCCCATCCTCGTTAGGATAAGTACTACTAAATATGTTTAGGGATTTACTTGGTACTGAGGACTCGTTTGGGCCGAAATGTTATCCGATAATATTCAGTAAACACTTGTGGGACTTTCGTATTGTTGGTAATAGAATTTAGGCGGTTTACACTGTTTGTTTGTAAAGGAAATTTTAATATTTCTTCTGATACACAATTTTAACGTAAGATAACATTACGCCTGTATATAAAATCGCGAAAAGTTAGGCAGTGGTTAAATAGAAAATTTGCTAGTTATGTTGTAGTCGACACTTAATAATCTACACACATTATGCTAGGTAATTTATTAAATCTAGAATCAGTGATTCGTTCATTTTCTAAAATTGGGATTATTGATTAAAAAAGATTCACTTTTAGTAAGTAACAAAAGCTAGCAAAAAAAATGGCATAACCTTGAAAACATGTGAAATCTCGATAGAAGTAACACATTTAAATATGTACTTGATAGACCATGGAATCCTGACTCCTAAACTACGTTACATTTGTTAAAATAACCTCTGTGACAACGTATTTATTTGACAATGATGTAAAATATCACTGCATCATAATATTTTGGAAATAGAGCAAATGTAGTAAATATTTAACTTTATTTCTAACGTATTAGTGTGCCATGTTTTCCTTTAACATTTGTTAGTGATACCTACAGTAATAAATTATATCCAAATGTTTATAAAACATTTCGGTAAACGTCCGGTATCAAAACTCATGCGTATTTCTGAATTAAACTAGGTAAGTTAAATAGAAAATTTTGGCCTTCGGATATAGTGTCAATCATAATTAATTTTTTTGTCTTTTGGAGTTATACTATTCTGTCCCATCGTTGGTTGGGCAAAACCCTCTCCTTTGGCGTTTCCGACTCTCCCGATATTTTATCTTCTCTGGCCAATCAATCAAAAACGAGTTTTAGGCCTGCCGTCTTCAGGAACCTACTGTGAGAAGATTCTGGCCCCAGATGGGCCATATCCTGAAAATGTGGCACATAATTATACAGCCCATTACAGGGCTTAAAATGCCACGCTCCATTGTTCTTTGAAACGTCAAGTTTGGATTTCTGAGACTCGCAAATATTAAATAAAATAGAAATCACATTCATTACAATGCTTAGTAGAAAATTTTGACAATTGTTTATTTTTGAGATATCTAACTATGGACAGAGAAAAACTTCTAAAAACATAACGGAATAAAAATACTGAAAAATATTCTATTTCGGTATACATTTTTATTAAAATTGTGAATAAATTCTTTCTCCATACCTTGGATCCTTTTAAATCGTCCGTTTAATATTAAAATTTAAGCAAGGAAACTTTTCCGTACCGAGCAGGCTTTTTATACAGGATGTTTGGACTCATATTTAAAATCAAAAAGGTTTTTAACTTTTACCCTTATTTAACAGTGTTTCCGGGTTTTCGTAAAAATAGGCGAGAAAAGATTTTGGAGATTAACGAACTCCTCATCTATATTTCTTCCCAGAAATATTTCATTATATTTGTAAGAGAGCACTGGTGGCCCAGTGGTTGCGGCCCTGACTTATGAACAAGTCATGGGCTTGAACCCAGACAGGCGTATTACTATGTGTAATTTATTTCAATACGGTGAAGGAAACAATCGTGAGTAAACCGGGATGTCTTAGAATAAAAAAAATCGAAGAATGCGACATCTATACCCGCACTGCGCGCATGGTGGATTATATATAGCCCATAAGGCCATAACTCTCCTAGAGAGGAGGCCTGAGTCCCTGCAGTGGGAACATTATAATAGGCTGATGAATTAAAAAAAAATGTTGTTTATTCTGAAAATTGGTTTTCCTTACACCTCGCATTGCACCTGGCATTAGGGTCGCACTCTATTACTTGGGATTTAAACAAATTAGGTTAGGGTAGGATGGTATGTAATGTATTTTACATTTCAATGACGATAACATTTTAGAAATAAATGAGAGCGTCGGTTATTATCGGAGTTCTATTTTTAAGTCAGTTTCGGTAACATTCATAGTAACAAAACAAATTCACGTGAGCATTACTATAGGTACAAATCAAATGCGCTAAAGTTATGAACTTCTGAAAAACGAGCCTCCGAAAATAATAAATAATAATGCAAATATACCTAGTATCCTGACATATATATTACTCACACATATATTCCGTATTACGAAATACGAGTATTCTAATTTGTAGGCGTGACAGAGATCATGATATGCAAATTAATGTGCCAACGTGATGATCGACTCGCTGTGTTTGTTTAAACAATTTTGCAGACATGTCTTACGTCCTAGGGTCAGTAGAAATGAAAATGATTATACAATACTAGCTTTTGGTTTCGGCTTCGCTCCCGTTGTGTAAGGACATCCACAGGAACGTTTTAAAAGTCAGTGACACTTGGGAATAGTGTAGGTTCCAGATAGAGAAAAAATTTTCGGAATCAGATCAGTAGGTAGTTTCAAAAACATACAAATTAATTTTACCTTTTTATAATATTAGTATAGTGTGAATGAAATCTTGGTTTTTGATATTGTTAACAATATAAAAAAATGTTTAGTCTCTTCTCGTAAAGCGAGGGATGCAAATAATGAGATGACGATAGATAGAGAAGCTTAGAAGAAATTCTGCGTCTCGGCTCCAAATAAATTGATGTTATATTTTGTATTATGATGATTATGCGATTGTTATTTAAAAAAACAATAGTCAGTAAAAAGAAAAAATAAATAATTTTTAGCTATTTATAGGGATTTTTCAATAAGAAATATGTTAAGGAACTTGGAAAAGTATTTTGAAAAGTTTATTGTTACCTAAAGTGCGTGACGCTGTGTCCAATCATTATTTTATTTAACAATTTATATAAACACAAGCACTTTGCCCGCAACTTAGTCCTCAAAAATTGTGATAACTCGGCTAATATTAGGCTGATATAAATATAATTTATAAGAATCTTTTTGTCTAGAAAAATTAATTATAGTTGGATAATTTGTTCAGAAGATTAACCCGCCCCCCCTCCCCTACAAACTTACAAACAAATTATACCTTGGTAATATTAGTACAACAAGAAGTCATTTTTAATTAAAAAACATCAACATCAACTGGAAAAATGTGTAAACGTATTACAAATTCACTGAACAACAAAAACATCGTTATCAAAACGATCAGCATTAATCACGAAACAGATTAGCGTGAGAACTCAAAAAGCTTGAAACAAAAACCGACAGCGATAGGAATCAAACATGATGGAAATGGGATCTGCCCAAAATGTAATGGCTACTAAAAATATACTCCTGTTTGGGAGGACGCTACAACGGCCATAAAATTGATAATGATGATGATTATAACATCTTTTGAGTACAATACATATTGTTGGTGCAATCTGTTTCAATGACCCATGGGCACATCGAGGTTTGTATTTACAAAAAAAAATATCTCCCTTAACTCTAGGGTTTTAATCTATAGGAAACTCATTCAAAAATTTATTCAGACACTCAGTTTGTAAAGTTATCTTAGTATTACTGATACCAGTAATAATTCATTTTCATTCAAATCAATCATTCATATTTAGAGCTGAAAAAATGCTACGTTGTCATATTCCAAATAATTTTACATTAATAATCGTGACTTTGACGAATTATTTTTATTATTATTTTGAATGAAAAATAAAAACAAAATGATAATTTAAAATAATTTATGTGCCAGTTGATTCTTTGATATGATCTCATTTATCACGTAGAGTAATGAGAAAAATCACCTTGTACATGCAATGTGTACGTAACCAAAATACTGAAGAATATAATATGTCAAAGATTTATAATAACAAAAATAAGTCTCGTTTTCCCGCAATTATTTTGCTCAATGTAACGTCTTATTTACGTGACGTCCCAGGTTCAATTACCTCCAGGTCCGTGACGTAAAAATACCTATGCAACGACAAAATTAGTTTCATCGAAATCCCAAATATGTTTGTGAAGCTTGTTTTGATTCAACTCTACACCTACTCGTGCAAGTACGAGGTGGTTCTAAACATTGTACATACATTCATAATGGGAGTTGTTACCACAACAAACATGTTCTGAGAAAACAAACGTTCTGTTGATGAACGGTGCTGCTATTTCCAACTTACACGGACTTCGTATCGGCGACTTCCGTTCGATGTCGTCGCAGGAAACCGCCAGTCAAAGCATAAAATTGAATCACCACTACACGCACCGACGACCGATTGTTTTCAAACTATATCAACAAAACATTCATTATTATGTCCTCACATAATCGTTTACATTTCATCGAGCACGTTTACAGATGCGGCCGGGGAGTGTAGTCCGATTCACTGCGTATAATTCCAAGTTCGGATTTAAACGATGATTAGGTGCGAAGACGACGGAAATGTCTGAACTGTAGTCTCCTTACAAACGCACCAAAAGTTTCAAGTCGAAGAATGAATAACTAAAAGTTTCACTACTTTCTCAAACAACACAAAAATCTAAAACATTAATTTTTACACTTCAAAATATTTTAACATCAAAAAAAGTAAGTTAGAGAATTTTTCGTATTGTGTATCGAAGTTATTTACGCGACGCGGAGCTTTCGGAGACTCGCGTGGACACGTGCGTCGTCACCGACGGCTCGTTGCCGACTGACGCTTTCCTTCAGTAACACTGAAAATACAAGCACATGGTAGCGCCTCCCGGCGTTTTTATCATAGGCAGGCTCGCGCGGGGTCAATCAACTCCGGAGGGATGATGTCTCACGTTAAGTGCTCTCCGTCCTTCAATACGGTCAAAGGGATCGTATGTACAATTACAGGGACAACTTTAATTGTATCAAGTAGGGATAGACAAAAGGTGTATTTTTTTTTGTGTCTTGAAATTAAATACTGATTGCTTTTCACTGAGATTCTTTAAAGGTAATGTTTTGATTTCTTTAATAAATTATGTAATAAGGTATATTTACTGTATCAACTTAACTTATATATGAAAACGATGTAAATTAGAAACGTTTATTAAGTTCTTTTGAGAGATTTATTAATATATTTTATCTATTCGTCGTAATTGATCTTAGTATCAATATATCTAGCAACGCATTTTCACGAAATGATAAATTAGAAATATCTGTTTCAGAATAATATGTAAAACCATAAAAATCGCTTGTGATTTTTTACCCGACTGCGGCGATGCCCAAAAGGAGGGTTATGGACTTACAAATGAAATATTAAGAATGTTTTTTAATCTATTGCATAGATTCTATCGCGGGCCTTTTTTTTTTTTTTTTGGTGGGTGGAAAATCATCGAATAACCCCCCCCGCTCTTGGGCAGAGCGAAGGGGAGTGTCAGACTTCTACTGACTAAAAACCAAACCAATGTTCCTTCTTCTTCGCCCTTGTGTCGGAGCCGCGGTAACCTTTCGATATCCACAGCCCCGCGGGCCTTGAGTTGAGCGTGGAGAGCGAATCCAGAGATTTCCTAACAAAAATATTCAGTATTCAGTACTCAACCAGGTTGCTATGGTTACGGAAAATAACAAGGTTGTAAACTGAGGTTGTCAAATTAAATAATTGTTTGTCTCTTTGCTTTCTCCTTCTAAAATATTCTTACTCGTATAATTTGTGTACAAAGTGTTTTAAATATGAATAAACAAAGTGCATTTAATAATGAAGAAAGTCACGAAAAAATTGTGAAAGAAAATGAGTGAGGAGCATGTGAGGAGTGAGTACTCTATAAACATTCATTTTATTATTAGTACGCATCTATCATGAGTTTTATTGGTTTTTGCATTACTATTCTGCGAATCGGTCTAAAAGGATTCGTTTTCTTATAAAATATCTAAAATAAAATAAATAATTTTCATATTTTTCAATGTTATGACACTTACGTCAGGCTGTCAATACTTTTTCTTTTAAATTTTCTGTCATAGAGTTTCTTACTAGCTTAGTTAGTCTATGAAGGTTAGTTTTGATTTATATAATGTACATCGCGCGAATTTTTTGAATGAATAATTATTTTGGTGTGTAATTACCACTATTAATACCTAATTATTTATACCTATTATTGCATAAGTTGATAAAAAATGCTATGCAATAGATTTACCGCGGCAGTCTCCGAGTGCCACACGTTTTTATGTCTGTCAGTTTGTTCGTCTGAAACGGCTGAACCGATTTTGACGAAACTGACCGGCAGATAGCTGATATTATAAGGAAGAATATAAGCTTTTATTTTAGAAAAATAATTAGGGTTAGTTAAAAAAAACCTGATGAAATTAAACACATTGAAATCTAAGGGAAGTAATATTTTTATATTAATTCCGGGCGAATAAAACTCGCGGGCAACAGCTACTTTAAAATAAACATTGACTCTGATTTGGTACTTGACGGATACTTAGGAATCGGGTCAATAAGGGCCTTTGCTAATCCGTCAATTAGTTTAAAACTATTGATTGTTTTCCAGTAATAAAACTTTGTTTATTTAATCTGTCTGTGCGTATTTTGTCTATCTATCTGTCTGTGGGTGTGTATTTTATCTGTCTGTAGAGTGTCTCTCTATCTGTGACTACATCGTTGATCTATCTTGGATCACTCCTGGGTCTGACTCCTGGCTCGATAAAATGTTATTAGGTTTTTCCATCAGGATGATTTTTTAGGTTGCAGCTACGGAGTTTGGTTTAGTAGGCTCGCCCCTATTACACGGGACTTAACATAACTCAATAACATCAATGAATAACATCAATGAATAACACCAATGAATGACATCAATGAATAACATCAATGAATGACATCAATGAATAACATCAATGAATGACATCAATGAATAACATCAATGAATAACATAATAAAAACTTTTCACCAATAAATCCATCCCCATCTGAACTACAAAAACAGCTAAGTAAACTATCACCCCAACCCTATTATCACTCTTTTCTATAGCTTTGGAGATAAAAGAAGGGACAAAAGCTGACCCATCATGCAATTGGTCAAAGGTGAAAATTAGACTCGTAGGTACCGACATGTTGTTTACGTTGCTATGCGTCCATTTATCGGAATGGGAATCTAATCGGAAAGGTAGAATGCCGATGGACGAAATTCCATTCCGACTGTCATTTGTTTTTAGCTTGAAAAAATATAAGTTGAGATCGAGAGGAATCCACGTTTGGTCTCAGTTTATTGACTGTGTGTTAAATTTTAATTGATTTTGTAAAAGTTCTTTGTTTGCTACGATTTGCCACACAGGACCACTTTGATATTTGTTTTGTAGTTGGTAAACAAACATAATATATACAAATAGTTCTTATTTTTTCTGGTGATCAATCTTTTTATTGAGCAGACCAGGCGACGCACGTAGCATACTTCTAAATGCCATTACTAAGAAACATTTCAAATTTCTTTGAAAAAAGGGTGTCTTTTCATGAATGTTGACTAAACCACCTCAGTAAAGTTAAGTAATTATAATCCTACTAATATTATAAACGCAAAAGTTTGTAAGTATGTATGTATGGAGGGTGCGCCAAAGTTCACCTAAAATTTCAACTCCGATAATTGGAAAACCGAAAATGTTCTTCCTAACATTTTTCATCCTAACAATCGCAATTCCTAACTTCTCTGTCTCTAATGTTTTAATTCCGAAGCATTCGACTTCAAAATGTCTGTAGCAATAAACATCTATTACACTATTATTTGTTTTCCTATATAATAATAATAATAATATTCCACAACTATCACACAACGCCATCTAGTCCCAAGCTAAGCAGAGCTTGTGTTATGGGTACTAGACAACTGATAAACATACTTATATATTTCTAAATACATACATATTATAGATAAATTACACCCAGACACAGAACAAATGATCGTGCTCATCACACAAACATTTGTCCTGGGTGGGAATCGAATATTTTATAATATTTTTTTATTTTTTTTTTTATTTTTTTTTTACTAATATTTTCTCAACATAACCATCTTTTACACTATTATTCAAAGTCATATCTTTTTTTTTGTTTATATTACTTTTTATTCATAATAATCAGTATTATAAAAGGTCGGGAATTAAAATAGGTGGACAAAATTTTAGAAATCATTCAGACCGCTAAAATAAGGACAAAAGCAAAAAAAAATATAAGAATAAGAAATAAAATACCTACTTTTATAGGATGAGTTTGTTCTAGAGTGCCGGCAATTTATTATTTTAAGTCAAAATAAAATCACTTTATATATAGTGTTTTTTTTTTGTTTAGATGTCTTTAGTTAGGCTTACTAAACGCTGTGTTAAAATTTGTCCACCTATTTTAATGGGACCTTATATACTATGCAAAGATATCCATAGGTTAGGTTAGGTTAGAACTGTGACTAACTACGCGCGAGCCGAGCGAGCGAAGCGAGCGGTGCCGCGGCAGCGGCCGGCGAGCGCTACCTCGAAATTGGTCGCGAAATTTTTCTAAGTATTTTTTTCATAGTGCCCCCAAGACGACACTCTGACCTGAATTTCATTCATTTATTTTATTTCAAGACAAAAATCAGTGAAACGACCTTTAATCATTCTAAACAGTTGTATGAGTGAAAATATTATGGTAATTATGTTTAGGAATAAAAGCGTTAGGATAAAAAACAGTAGGAGTTTAAATATATTTACACTAATGATATTATGAATTCCAATTTTCGGAAACATGAGTGTTATGAACATCGTCGGTAGGACTACAAATAGTATGAATGAAAACTTTAGGATGAAAAATTTTAGGAAGAGTGATCATTCGGATTACAAATCGTTAGGAAGAACAATTTCGGATAAAGAACTTTAGGTGAGCCAATATGGACCCATGTATGGATGTTTGTTACTCTTTCACGCAAAAACTACTTAACGGATTTGGATAAAATTTGGTGCACAGGTAGTTTATAACCTAGATTAACACATAGGATAGTTTTTATTCCGATTTTATCTTCCCGTGGGATAATTTTCGAGTTGTAGCGGGCGAAGCCGCTGGGAAAACCTAGTATTGAATAAATTAATACCTCGAGGGCATGTCCGTGTGTTTACGGTCGTAAACTACATAATAACTTAAAGTTCGAAACAATTTTAACTTTCTTTGGTCCCTTAAAATCTGAACTTTAACTAAAAAACTGATTAAGTTTACATACAAAACAAAACAGCACGCCTGTAATCCCCAAAGGGTTAGGCAGGGTGTACCTAATAGTACACCCACATTTGGTATTGCTCTGTTCTAGTGGTACAGTGTTTGGGTTTTTCTATTAAAATAAAACTCACTGGAGACAGACTTATACTTTTATTTTTCTATTCCGACTTGTATTCACTCTATATTTAAACTCAACGAATACAGACTAATACTTTAATATTCAATACAGACATACATTCACTTTATATTTTTTATTATATTATATTAGAGATTAGATAGATTTATAGATAGATTTTATTATATATAGATTTTATTATATTAGATACAGTCACCACAGTAGATTAGAACAAACTGAGCTCCCTCGGCCAAGTATCAAGGTTTTTAAACTATCCTTTCCCCCACAAAATATTGACGGTTGGACTGTGTTGCCATTTCTCAAAAGTAAAACCACCTTATTAAAATCATTAAAACCCTACACTATCAGGACATTTCGCAGTAACAGATATAGAGTCCGGATTTGTGCCCGGTTGATATCATTAGGCTCGCCCCCTATTGCATGGGACTTAAACATAACTGGTGGAATGTGGATGTATGTGTGGGTATTGTGAATCTAAATGGACAATTTTAACATTAAGTGTAACATTTTTAGATTGCCTCCAATTTTACTTTACAGGTTAACATAAGGAATTGGGAAAAATTTAGGCAGATGATGATGTGGCTTTGACATCTCAGTTCAGTGCACTTACCAGTGCACAATAAGCTAAGTTAACTCCGACTCCATCAAAGCTGACAGAACCTTCTCGACATTAGGGTAACACGGAATTACATTGTGAAATGCTAATGTGATCTGCACAAGAGTCATACGGTTGTGAAATGTGACACGCTTTCAGTCATGTCTTATTTTCTACTTTGACATTTCTGGATAAAGCCATGTCTTCCTATCATAAATCGTTGTATATTTCGTGTACGACAAAAAATTTCATGGTATTGGAAATTGAATCTGAAAATACATTGCTGTTCGTGCTAGACTGTCAATGCTTATTCTAAAATTATACAGTCCCCTTTTTCAGTCTACAGCGAAATAAATTGATCGATATTTTGCCCATCGAGCCGGATTCGAGTGAAAAAAGTTGTTTACGGACTGAAATATGCAGAAAAACTTTAGCTTCCTTTGTTAATAAACATAATCAATGTTACTATTAGCCTTTGTCATGACTAGAGATGTGCCGTCGTGTGGCAAAATTGGCAAAATACCCGGGAATATTGCCGGGAGTGGGAATATTCGCAGAGTATTTGTTAATTATAAGTCAAATTAAGTACAGAAACTATGTAATACACTTATAATTAGCATTAATAGGCCCTAATCTACATTGACCGGCAACTTTGGCAATATTTCCAATGCTGCTGGCAATTTTGGTATTTTCCTAATATTCCCAATATTCCCACCAGGCACATCACTAGTCATGACCTCCAAATCTTGCGATTCAGTGACAATGTTGACCACTGGTTGTTATTCCAGCTCGTCCCGCCATTTTTTATTATACCTTTGTATATGTATTCTTAGCTATATTTTTTTTTATTTTTATTTTATTTATTAGGGACAAAAAACAGTTACATGTTAAGTTTAACAATTATGATTCGTTACATAAATATTTATGTAAACATATAACCCACACCATTGTCCACGGATTAATATATGAACAAGTAAGTAACGGAAATGTATTTACAATAATATCTTGTTATGTTTATATGAATTAAGCGAATATAAGTTAAGACTGCGGTGAAAGAGAATTTATTGCTAAGGTTTTAAATTTTATACTAGAAAGAGAGAATATATCTATGTCGATGAAGTGTGCGTTATAGGCCTCCACAAGTTGACGAAGAGGCACTCGTGCCCCGGCGTTAGTCCTGCATGAATCTACATGGAACAACCGGGGCACGCGCGCCGCCCGTCTGATTACAGTTCTAGGTACTGTATAGCATAACTTATTTGTGATTTCAATACAGTCAAATCTATTGTTACACAAACCATGCAGCATCATGGCCCCTAAAAGTAATCGCCGAGATTCTAAACTTAAAACATTATACTGCTGTAGTAACTGGGTGTAAGGAATCCTCGAATGGTAACATTTATAGTTTACAGTGCGTAAAAACTTTTTTTGTACCAATTCCAATTTAAAATTATATTTGTCATAGTACGGATTCCAAATAGGAATCGCGTATTCTAATTGAGATCTTATCAAAGCTTTATATAATAGCAGAAAAGTAGAGGGTCGCACGAAGTCTTTCGTAGATCTCATGACGAAACCATACATCCGAAATGCTTTATTTATTATGTTCTCTATATGCAAGTCAAAGTGCAAACACGAATCAATTGTCACACCAAGGTCGCGAACGGAATCTACTACATTTAAATAATGGTTATTCAATGTATACAATTTCAATGTACAATTAAGTTTCTTTTTGTTTTTAGTAAAAGATATACTGTGGCATTTCGGAAGGCTAAGAAAGAGTTTGTTTTTTTTACAGTAGGTATCAAGTCTGTGAAGATCCTCTTGGAGCAATAGGCAGTCATGGAGTTTTTGGCAGGCTTTGTAAATTTTTACATCATCGGCATACAACAAAAAATTGGAATTAACAAAACACTGTTTTATGTCGTTTATATACAGGATAAAAAGCAAAGGACCCAAAATAGACCCTTGAGGAACCCCAGACTTGACAGTTACAATTTCAGATTCAAATCCATGAATAACGACCTATTGTGTCCTGTTATAAATATATGATGCAAACCATCGAAGTAAATTGCCCCGAATACCGTTGTAGGCAAGCTTTTCCAGAAGAATTGTATGATCCACCTTGTCAAAAGCTTTCCGAATGTCAGTGTACACAGCGTCTACCTGGACTCTCTTATCCATATTTTCAAATAGAAAGTTAGCAAATATCATTAAATTGGTAGTTGTCGAACGCCGCTTAACAAATCCATGTTGTTCGGATATAATAAGGCCATGTAATTATGTGTAACCTACAATAAAGTTTTTTTCGAACACCGCTATTTATTAGGTTTCGTATTATCACACAGACATACATTGTTTAACTCACAACCCTTCGTTTTCCGTAGTTGAGTATAAACTACTGAAAAACATAGCGACATGGTTTCGTTTCAAAGCAATATGCCTGTGACCCGTGTTTCCGTACTGTCGTCCGTTTTATACTTTTGTTATTTTGTTGACGACTTTCTGTGTCACGTGTTTTAGTTACAAAAGGTGTAAGTATTTGTTACACTTATTTTCCATTTTTTGTTGATTATCCCTATTCCTTTTGTTTATAGAGAGGTTAGTGCTTAACCTAGTATTAGGGTAGTTGACAAAAAAAATCTAAATAGTCCGTCACATAGATTACCTACCAAAACCGACACGTATTTTTTTTTTGCACATAAACCAAAAATAAAGAGGATACAGTGCTTCGAAAACTTGTGTGACGTCACATCGCACTACATTTTTACCACGTAGTGCCGTCCAAAGCCGGAAACAGTTCAGTGTGGCTGTAGGCTTGCACCAAGGGTCGGCTTTAAGCCCTTACCTCTTCTTGTTGATTATGGATGCTCTGACGTCGGACATACAAGAAGAGGCACTCTGGTGCATGCTGTTTGCCGACGACATTGTTCTTGTCGGTGAAGATGGACCTGAGATCCAGAGCAGATTGAAGAAATGGCAACAGAAGCTGGAGAATGTTGGCTTGAAAATCAGCAAAAGTAAAACTGAATACATGTTTTGCGATTTCGGCAGTCTCTCCAGTTCTGGAGCCATAGCGCTAGATGGCGTGCTTCTTCCAATTTGCCCCGACTTTCGGGATCCCGGTTCACTCGTGCAAAGCGATGGCGAAATAGATCGTAGTGTAAAGCACAGAATTAGCACTAGATGGATGAAATGGCGGCAGGTCACGGGAACAATATGCGACTCCCGCATTCCCCTTAAACTCAAAGGGAAGATTTATAAGACCATGGTTAGACCTGCTGTCGTGTAGGGATCAGAATGTTGGGCCACAAAAGGGATAAATGAAAGGCAATTGCATGTGGCTGAGATGAGAATGCTAAGATGGATGTGTGGTGTGACGCGAATGGATAAAATAAGGAATGAGTACTTAAGAGGAAGTCTGAAAGTGGCGCTGGTGAATGAAAAATTGATTGGTAATCAATTGTCGTGGTATGGACATGTGATGCGAAGGAATGAAGGAAATGTTGTGAGGAAAATGTTGAGTATGAATGTAGATGGCTATAAAAGGAGAGGAAGGCCAAAGGAACGATGGATGGACTGTGTGAAGGATGATATGGCTAGAAAGGAGGTGACTGCTGAGATGACGAGAAATAGGGAAATATGGAAGAAGAAGACGTGTTGCGCCGACCCCAAATAAATTGGGATAAGGGCAGGAGAATGATGATGAGTGCCGTCCAAAGCCTCCTGATCTTTGACGCGTTTTATCTTCGTAAATATTTATTAATTTTATAAAACAAAAAACACGTATCCAATATTTTTCAATTTATACTTAATCTAACTGACGGACTAATCGGAATCATATTTTTTTACCCAGGACATATCCCTATTAGAGTTATAAAAAAATAAGAGAAATATTCAAGAAAATTATTCTTGATTTTTGCCCATGATAGTAGGTACCTACTATCATGGGCAAAAATCAAGAATAATTTTCTTATCCCAATTTATTTGGGGTCGGCGCAACACGTCTTCTTCTTCCATATTTCCCTATTTCTCGTCATCTCAGCAGTCACCTCCTTTCTAGCCATATCATCCTTCACACAGTCCATCCATCGTTTCTTTGGCCTTCCTCTCCTTTTATAGCCATCTACATTCATACTCAACATTTTCCTCACAACATTTCCTTCATTCCTTCGCATCACATGTCCATACCACGACAATTGATTACCAATCAATTTTTCATTCACCAGCGCCACTTTCAGACTTCCTCTTAAGTACTCATTCCTTATTTTATCCATTCGCGTCACACCACACATCCATCTTAGCATTCTCATCTCAGCCACATGCAATTGCCTTTCATTTATCCCTTTTGTGGCCCAACATTCTGATCCCTACACGACAGCAGGTCTAACCATGGTCTTATAAATCTTCCCTTTGAGTTTAAGGGGAATGCGGGAGTCGCATATTGTTCCCGTGACCTGCCGCCATTTCATCCATCTAGTGCTAATTCTGTGCTTTACACTACGATCTATTTCGCCATCGCTTTGCACGAGTGAACCGGGATCCCGAAAGTCGGGGCAAATTGGAAGAAGCACGCCATCTAGCGCTATGGCTCCAGAACTGGAGAGACTGCCGAAATCGCAAAACATGTATTCAGTTTTACTTTTGCTGATTTTCAAGCCAACATTCTCCAGCTTCTGTTGCCATTTCTTCAATCTGCTCTGGATCTCAGGTCCATCTTCACCGACAAGAACAATGTCGTCGGCAAACAGCATGCACCAGAGTGCCTCTTCTTGTATGTCCGACGTCAGAGCATCCATAATCAACAAGAAGAGGTAAGGGCTTAAAGCCGACCCTTGGTGCAAGCCTACAGCCACACTGAACTGTTTCCGGCTTTGGACGGCACTACGTGGTAAAAATGTAGTGCGATGTGACGTCACACAAGTTTTCGAAGCACTGTATCCTCTTTATTTTTGGTTTATGTGCAAAAAAAAAATACGTGTCGGTTTTGGTAGGTAATCTATGTGACGGACTATTTAGATTTTTTTTGTCAACTACCCTAATACTAGGTTAAGCACTAACCTCTCTATAAACAAAAGGAATAGGGATAATCAACAAAAAATGGAAAATAAGTGTAACAAATACTTACACCTTTTGTAACTAAAACACGTGACACAGAAAGTCGTCAACAAAATAACAAAAGTATAAAACGGACGACAGTACGGAAACACGGGTCACAGGCATATTGCTTTGAAACGAAACCATGTCGCTATGTTTTTCAGTAGTTTATACTCAACTACGGAAAACGAAGGGTTGTGAGTTAAACAATGTATGTCTGTGTGATAATACGAAACCTAATAAATAGCGGTGTTCGAAAAAAACTTTATTGTAGGTTACACATAATTACATGGCCTTATTATATCCGAACAACATGGATTTGTTAAGCGGCGTTCGACAACTACCAATTTAATGATATTTGCTAACTTTCTATTTGAAAATATGGATAAGAGAGTCCAGGTAGACGCTGTGTACACTGACATTCGGAAAGCTTTTGACAAGGTGGATCATACAATTCTTCTGGAAAAGCTTGCCTACAACGGTATTCGGGGCAATTTACTTCGATGGTTTGCATCATATATTTATAACAGGACACAATAGGTCGTTATTCATGGATTTGAATCTGAAATTGTAACTGTCAAGTCTGGGGTTCCTCAAGGGTCTATTTTGGGTCCTTTGCTTTTTATCCTGTATATAAACGACATAAAACAGTGTTTTGTTAATTCCAATTTTTTGTTGTATGCCGGTGATATAAAAATTTACAAAGCCTGCCAAAAACTCCATGACTGCCTATTGCTCCAAGAGGATCTTCACAGACTTGATACCTACTGTAAAAAAAACAAACTCTTTCTTAGCCTTCCGAAATGCCACAGTATATCTTTTACTAAAAACAAAAAGAAACTTAATTGTACATTGAAATTGTATACATTGAATAACCATTATTTAAATGTAGTAGATTCCGTTCGCGACCTTGGTGTGACAATTGATTCGTGTTTGCACTTTGACTTGCATATAGAGAACATAATAAATAAAGCATTTCGGATGTATGGTTTCGTCATGAGATCTACGAAAGACTTCGTGCGACCCTCTACTTTTCTGCTATTATATAAAGCTTTGATAAGATCTCAATTAGAATACGCGATTCCTATTTGGAATCCGTACTATGACAAATATAATTTTAAATTGGAATTGGTACAAAAAAAGTTTTTACGCACTGTAAACTATAAATGTTACCATTCGAGGATTCCTTACACCCAGTTACTACAGCAGTATAATGTTTTAAGTTTAGAATCTCGGCGATTACTTTTAGGGGCCATGATGCTGCATGGTTTGTGTAACAATAGATTTGACTGTATTGAAATCACAAATAAGTTATGCTATACAGTACCTAGAACTGTAATCAGACGGGCGGCGCGCGTGCCCCGGTTGTTCCATGTAGATTCATGCAGGACTAACGCCGGGGCACGAGTGCCTCTTCGTCAACTTGTGGAGGCCTATAACGCACACTTCATCGACATAGATATATTCTCTCTTTCTAGTATAAAATTTAAAACCTTAGCAATAAATTCTCTTTCACCGCAGTCTTAACTTATATTCGCTTAATTCATATAAACATAACAAGATATTATTGTAAATACATTTCCGTTACTTACTTGTTCATATATTAATCCGTGGACAATGGTGTGGGTTATATGTTTACATAAATATTTATGTAACGAATCATAATTGTTAAACTTAACATGTAACTGTTTTTTGTCCCTAATAAATAAAATAAAAATAAAAAAAAATATAGCTAAGAATACATATACAAAGGTATAATAAAAAATGGCGGGACGAGCTGGAATAACAACCAGTGGTCAACATTGTCACTGAATCGCAAGATTTGGAGGTCATGACTAGTGATGTGCCTGGTGGGAATATTGGGAATATTAGGAAAATACCAAAATTGCCAGCAGCATTGGAAATATTGCCAAAGTTGCCGGTCAATGTAGATTAGGGCCTATTAATGCTAATTATAAGTGTATTACATAGTTTCTGTACTTAATTTGACTTATAATTAACAAATACTCTGCGAATATTCCCACTCCCGGCAATATTCCCGGGTATTTTGCCAATTTTGCCACACGATAAAATAAGGAATGAGTACTTAAGAGGAAGTCTGAAAGTGGCGCTGGTGAATGAAAAATTGATTGGTAATCAATTGTCGTGGTATGGACATGTGATGCGAAGGAATGAAGGAAATGTTGTGAGGAAAATGTTGAGTATGAATGTAGATGGCTATAAAAGGAGAGGAAGGCCAAAGAAACGATGGATGGACTGTGTGAAGGATGATATGGCTAGAAAGGAGGTGACTGCTGAGATGACGAGAAATAGGGAAATATGGAAGAAGAAGACGTGTTGCGCCGACCCCAAATAAATTGGGATAAGGGCAGGAGAATGATGATGAGTGCCGTCCAAAGCCTCCTGATCTTTGACGCGTTTTATCTTCGTAAATATTTATTAATTTTATAAAACAAAAAACACGTATCCAATATTTTTCAATTTATACTTAATCTAACTGACGGACTAATCGGAATCATATTTTTTTACCCAGGACATATCCCTATTAGAGTTATAAAAAAATAAGAGAAATATTCAAGAAAATTATTCTTGATTTTTGCCCATGATAGTAGGTACCTACTATCATGGGCAAAAATCAAGAATAATTTTCTCATGAAACAACAATTTCTACTTTGATATAAGGCCTATACTTAGTAATAGTATGACTTCAAAAGTGTACGTGACGTAGTTGCTTTTGAAAATGATGTTCTCAAGTATCTAATGATAAAATATATGCTCGTGACTGCACAAACATAGTTTATTTTTGTATTTTTTAAGGCAATAAATTACAAGACATGTCGTACAGTACGAATATGAGCAGCGGTGGCCCAGTGGTGTCGGCCCCGACTTACGAACATATATACGTGGGTTCGAACCCAGGCAGGCGCATCGCGCACCGCTGCTCTCAAAACGGTGAAGGAAAACATAGTGAGGAAACCGGCATGTCTTAGAACCAAAAAATTCGAAGACATGTGACATCTGCCAATCCGCACAGGGCCCGCGTGGTGGATTATAGCCCATCCCTTTCCTAGAGAGGAGGCCTGAGTCCCTGCAGTGGGAACATTATGGGCTGATGATGATGATGACGGTACGAATTAATTTCACTTGACTTCATTGTGATTCGTAGGATTCAATTGATATCCTTAAATTAAAAAATCTGTTGAATCAAACAGAGGAGCCAAATCATACCGATATATATTAATTCACTCTTAATTTTGTTTCATTCGTTCAACTCCTGCTAAGCAACCGTTATATTGCCACTTTCCCGTGTCACTTCCTCAGAAAATATTACCTACTAACATTAAGGCTTCCGTAATGTTAATAATTATTTTCTGAGGAACATTACGGAAGCTGGCACACGGGTGAATTTAGAAGTACCAATTTCAATTTCCCTTGATACCATTAAAATATTCGGAAGAACATAATTATTTTTTATTATTGCTTTGGCAGACTTGAATGGCTCTTATTACTTATCGTTGAAAAATGTTGATTTGGTCTTCATCATCATCATCAGCCGAAAGATCCACTGCTGGACTTAGGCCACCCCCAAGTGTCGTCACATTTTCCGTTGCCTGCACCAGGTCATCGGTCCACCTAGAGGGAGGCCTTCCAATGCTACGTTTTCCGGTTTGCGGTCGCCGCTTCAGAACTTTTCGGAATCATCGGTTATGTGTTTTGTTCTTAGTAGTCCCTCATTTACAGTAAAAGTAACATAATTAATAAGCACAACAGAATTATATACCTACAAACATGTTTCTTAACTAGTAGGTAATTGTATTCTGTTATTTATTTATTCAAATACATTAAGACTTTTATGTATACTGCCTATAGACACTACGTAACCTTGTTCCAGCTTCTTAATTGCTTCGGGCCTGTCGCCTAGTTTCAAAAATGATTCGGCTGTGGTTCCATCATCGTTAGCTCTCCTCCCACCAATCCAGTGCCACTACTTAAAAACATTAGATTTTGTAACTTAAAGTCGCAGTTTAAAAATTAAAGATGTCTCAACGCAAACGTCTCCCCGAGGCACAGTTAGATTAGATTAAAAACTAGGAATCGAAGCGACACGGGACGACTACATACTACTGTCTACCATTAAACAAACAGAGGGTTGAACGTTGGACTTAAGCTGCGTTTCCACACGAACAGTTTTTCGGACATCAAAATGCGAGAATCATCATCATTCTCCTGCCCTTATCCCAATTCATTTGGGGTCGGCGCAACATGTCTTCTTCTTCCATACTTCCCTATTTCTCGTCATCTCAGCAGTCACCTCCTTTCTAGCCATATCATCCTTCACACAGTCCATCCATCGTTTCTTTGGCCTTCCTCTCCTTTTATAGCCATCCATCATCCCCGTCAAATCCAGCGGGTGTCGTAAGAGGCGACAAATGGAATACTTAGCATACTTACATTTTAAAAGATATGCACAATAGCATTCCCAAGGAGGGTTGACGTCAGGCAGGCGGCCGGTCATAAAAAGAACTGCCAAAACCCAAAGCAAAATGCGAGAATATCCTCTCAATAATAGGTGATATTCTGAAACTAGGATTGTAGCTACGGTTTATGAGTTACCGCTGAAATGAAACTTCGAAATATGAATATTTTACAAGTCTCAACTGACACAACAGATTTTGAATCTCCTTTTTTATTGATATTAAAATTCCAAAATCCTATCATAGAGTAGACATTGGGTACATAAAGAATTCTGGTGCAGAATTCCATGCTTCTTGACCCTGTTGAGGTTTGGGCTACGTGTTTCCTAACGTTGAATTTAAGATTTATTTTTCGTAGAATACTAGAGGGAGAGAAAGACCAATAAAAGGAATAGATGTATTGTATGTAAGTAACAATGGTATAAGGGCAGGAAGATGACGATAATGAAGAATGCTATTTTTTTATTCAGGTGAAGACTATACTCCTGCTATTCAATACGAGGACTGTTTACAGGAGACCTCTTATTTGTTTCTTCCTCAAATCGCCTATTCGTATTAGAGTAACTCTCCTAGTGCAAACGCGGCTTTATTTCAAAGACTTCAATCCTAACGTGCTCATGGAAAGGGTTGACTTGTTAGTATTTTTAATTAGAAACTAGTTTATTTACGATGAGTACGTTGACTTTTCTTTGATTGGAAAAGGAATGGAGACGCCTTTACTTCGTTGAGATCTTCATTTCTTGGTTGGTCCCTTATCCCTTGTGGTTTTACGATGACTTTTTGTCTAAATCTAATAGCCGATAGGTAGATCTTATCCTTAGGAAGATGAATTAGTCTGGAATTGGACGGTTTGAGTTGTTTCCAACAGTTTCAAAAACAGGGCAGAATATACGACCCGATAGTAAGTGTCTCAGCGTTCGTTGACATACCAGGGCAGTGTTCTGAATACCTGAAATTTCAAATTCTGCAGGTTTTCGCTTGAATTCTTTGCTAGCATTAAAGCTTCAGTTATTAGGGTCTAAACACGAAATTAAAACCTACACTGGTATCGTTAATTACAAGGTCTATTTTACCCCGAATGTTTGAAAATGTCAACTGAAACGTAAACTTTGTGTAGGAGGAGTGTAGGTTCGTAATAGAATATATTAAATACTGTCAATCAACAATGATCATACAGTTTTGACAAAGCGCACACAAAGGAACGGAATTGAAATTATTTACTTTATTTACTCGTAATACTAATGAAATAGTCATAAAATTTATATAATACTTTATTTTCTACGTAACAAGAAATTAATAAAATAACATTTTACTGAATTGTATACAGTATTTAAATATTATTGATTATTGAGAGCAGTGGTGGCCCAGTGGTGGCGGCCCCGACTTACGAACAGTGAGTCGTGGGTTCGAACCCCGTCAGGCGCATTACTTTGTGTAATTTATTCCATCACCACTGCTCTCAAAACGGTGAAGAAAAACATCGTGAGGAAACCGGCATGCCTTAGAACCAAAAAATTCGAACACATGTGACATCTACCAATCCGCACTATGCCCGCGTAGTAGATTATAGCCCATCCCTCTCCTAGAGAGGAGGCCTGAGTCCCTGCAGTGGGAACATTATAGGCTGATGATGATGATGATGTGTATTTAACTTGTATCTAAATTAGATAAATCGTACGCTGACTTATTAGTAGTTTTACTTGCGGAATGTAGAACTTTCATTACCTATATACGTCATGGTGTAATCGGTAGTCCGTATGTTGCGTTATATGTGTATATAGGCCGACACATATTATTATGTGAGAATGTGATGTTTTCTCACAATACAGTATTTCATCGGGACGTACGCCACTACATATCTCTCAAACTAGTCTGACACTAACCCCTAATCCTTGCTCGATCCCCAAATAATGATTTTACTCTTATCCAGCCTATCCTTTTGCTGCCTTCCTTAGCTACGCCCTAAGCCGGGGCTGGTATCCCACAGGGGGTGCCCTTAGCGCGCTTTTGCTTAGGCTATAAGTTTTTTGCCCCTGAATGACGGATTTCCATTCAAGGCACATGATAATCTAGTTAAGCAGAAGCCAGCCTCATAACAAAACGATGCGGGATGCCGTTAAAAATAAAAAAGAACTCTCCAAAAACATACACACAAGGTTCACCTACAAAAGGGTAACTCAAAACCATACACTACCAAACCTAGCCGAAATTACCGACCAACACCTGCCTCACATCAAATTACAAGACACATGTAGGCAAACATACAGTCAACAGCAAGCCCATGTCAACAATTCGACATTTACAACGCCTTTATTCCGTAGCAATGACAGCGGTCTCTTCGTTCATGTGTTACTTATATCGGTGGTTGACGATACGTTTAAATAATTCGCAATACGTAATCAATCATCTTGCTAGTCTAACTGTATTCGCCATTTCCTCTGGCGAATAGCCATAGAAATTTCAAGTTCCGCCGACGTGGTTCGCTTTTAAAATGTATGCAGATAGTTTGAAGGCTAATTAATATTCGGTAGACGGCTAGTTCTCGAGGCCTTTTATGTGAACATTGAGTTTGTACGTCCGTTCATTTGCGACGTAAACATTTAAACAATCTAGTCGTACTTCAATTTAAATGATTAGTTCGCCAGACATTTTAATTTAATGGTGTTTGCATTTAAATTGAAATGGCTGTTGAGGAGTCCTTTCTTTGGGTTGTGATGGGGGTATTTGATTGGCTTTTTGTAATTGTTTTTACAATTTGAGTGTCTGCGCAATAATTGTGATAGACTATTGTCCCTTTCGAGGTTGCCTGATACTGATATTATTCGTCCTGAATTGGTATTGTTAGTTAGCAAGTAGTTTCGATTTTGTAAGCCTCTTCTCTTAAAAAATCTACAACTTTTGTGACTTTACTGAGTAATAATGATTATTAAAATCACCAATACAATCGTCTCAGTTCATATAAGCTTATTGAGTGACTATTTGATGAAAAAGGCATTTTCCGATAAAAAGCTTAGAAGCTTAAGCTTTTAGCTTAGCTTGTTAAAGAAACCAACCAACACGTGGAACATCAATACTTGGTTTATCGTCATCATCATCATCAGCCTCTACATGTTCAGACTGCTGGGACACAGGCCTCCTCTGTTTTGAGAGGGGATGGGCTATAATTAGCTTTTAGAGGCCCTTATCTACATTGACCGGCAACTTTGGTTATATTTCCAATGCTGCTGGCAATTTTGGTATTTTACTGGCAGTGGCAATATTGCCACCAGGCACATCACTAGTCACAAGTCTTCGGTTTTTTAGTTCTAGGACATGCCGGTTTCATCACGATGTTTTCCTACACCGGTAATGCTCGATTTGATGTAATCAAACAAGGAACTCAAATCAGCAAAACAGTTGAATAACGCCTGACAATGCCATGACACATGGAGTTGTCACAGGAAACACGACTTTATATGATCTACCGCTCCTTAATTTAGAAGTGTAACCTCAGCTCATACTCGATGCCTAAACTAGAACCTAAGTTTGATTGAGGCCAGATTTATGTGGCAACTTTAGCGGATTTATGACTAAAGTTTATAGTTAGTTTTCGCAGAATAGTTTTATGGTAGATACGAAAAAAATAAAGACGATGCCCGTTACTCACGACACACTCGAAAAGTTTTTGTGTTTATATAACTATTGATTTATTTAATAGACTGTTGGATTGACTCAGGTGTTTCTGTATTTTATTATTTTGTAAATAGGGGATCGGACAAAAAAAAAACTAATTAGTCCGTCAGACAGATTTCCAAAAAATATTGACCACATATTTTTTTCTTTTTTCACGTAAACAAAAAATGAAGACGATACAGTGTTTCGAAAACTCGTGTGACGTCATATGATAGTACATTTTGTACCTTCAAGTGACGTTTCAAGCCCCACTCCATGATCTTTGACGCGCTGTATCTTCGTAAATTTGTATTGATTTGATAAAACAAAAAACATGTATCCAATATTTTTCGATAATCTAACTGACGGACTAAACAGAATCATATTTTTTTCAGTCAGTCCGATCCCCTAATTGCCTATTATAAGGAAAATCTTTCGAGAAATAATAGAATCATGTCCCATCATGATATCACAGTGCACTTCATCATCAGTGCGATAATTAATCACTCATATTTATTCTATTTGTCGCGTTGATCTGTGGTCGCAAGTGCGACTGCTGTGAATGAAGTTCTGGGTTCGATTCCCAGGACGGCCAAAGATTCATTGGGTTTTTCCATCAGGAATTTCTCAGTAGCTGTCACGAAATTTGGATTTGTACCCGATTGACGGCAATAGGCTCGTCCCTGGGACTTAAACATAAAACTGATGAAATGTGGATGTACTAATGGGGACACCTCTTCCTATCCAATCGAGGATTACAAGCGTGGGTGTTATGCTATGTAATTCTAACATTAAGTCAAAACAGTTAACACAGAGCAGACATTCTTTAAAAAAAACCAAAAATCTTATATCATACAATTCATACATATTCATTTTCAAACTTATAATAATAATCTATATTAATAAAAAGAGAAGTCCTGACTGACTGACTGACTGACTCATCAACGCCCAGCCTAAACCCTTGGACCTAGAAAGCTTAAATTTTGCACAGAGGTTCCCTTTATAATGTAGACAAGGAATAAGGAAGGATTTTTCGAAATTCAACCCCTAAGGGAATTAAATAGGGGATGAAAGTTTGTATGGAAAGTCTTTTTTTTTCACGCGGGCGAAGCCGTTGGCAGAAGCTAGTGTAAGTAATATGTACCTACCATATTTGTTTAACAAAGAAGCGAAAAACAAAGAGCCAGGAAGACTTTAACATTATCAGTACACCAACCAGACAAAATTTACAAAGTTTATTTAGTTACTAATACATTTGAATGTCTAAAATATTCCGCTATATAAATCCCTAACGATCGGGAGCCACAGGTTTCGTGACCGTAGCTAGCACAGATTCGTAGTTGCTGTCATATTATATTACGTGGTCGACGATTCGTATTCCGCTTTTTCTCCTCGAAAACTGAGCCGATTCAATTCTTTTATGATAAACAATATAACAAAAAAAGCTGTGTTTTGGTTCCTATCAATCTCTTTTGTGTTAAAAACTTTTTGAATTTGTCTGGTAGTCCCCTAATAACAGCCGTAATAAAAAAAAATAAGTTCAAAAATCTAAAACCCGACTACTAACTTAATCGCGGTCTTAAAAGTAGATAACAAGAAAATAATCCTTGTCTGATATTCTTCGTAGTCGCATGCCACTGATACCTGATGCTCCTTCATGGCGTTCTCTTCTCATTGATACAGAAGTCAGCTGCTAATTGCTATTAGCAAGGTGGCATGCGACTACGAAGAATATCAGACAAGGATTATTTTCTTGTTTTCTACTTTTAAGACCGCGATTTTGTTAGTAGTCGGGTTTTAGATTTTTGAACTTATTTTTTTTATTTGAATTATATTTTTGTGTGTTAAGTAACTATAATATAATACATATTTGTAATGTGTTCGCCAAGACCTTTCATTTGATACCAAACTTGCTATGATTATCTCAATTTAATATTTTTTGAGGTAAGTTTTTGACATTTAAATTCCGTCATAAAAAGAATTTATAAAATTTATATAGCCTATGTCACCCGGGCTATTCTTACGAATCTATTGACACCTAATTTATTAAAATCTGTTCAGTAGTTTAGGCGCTACGGTGGAACATACATACATAATATGTACATACATACACACATAGACTGCCAAAATCATTACCCTTCCTTTTGGCTTCGCCGTAGTCGGGTAAAAACGGGTAATTTTATGTCATTTTTGGAGGGTCATATTATTTTTGAAATATCAAAATAATTATATCGTAATTTTATCCTGTCACAGTTATTACCTAATTTAAATTATGCTTTAACCACAATATCATACGAAACAGGCAAACCTAGATAATTATTATGTTGTTGTCCCCCCTAATTACATTTTTAATTATTTACTCTAAATATTACAGTGTTATTTCAAATTATTATCCTTATTTTTATCATCACTACCTATGTATTTACCTTCCTGGCTAATTATTTCAAATTAATTCGAATATAAATAAATAAATACGTAGGTATGTATTGTTTTACTTGGACTATAATACACGGCAAAGTAGTACAAGAAAGAGCAAAAGGATACAGTTTCTTAATCTATGTGTGCAGCGGTACTGCTCTAGCTCCTAGATAGGTTTCATCAATATATTTTTTACTAGCTTTTGCCAGCGGCTTCGCCCGCGTGAAAATGACGATTTTCCATACAAACTTTCATCCCCTATTTAAATCCCTTAGGGGTTGAATTTCGAAAAATCCTTCCTTATTCCTTGTCTACACTATAAAGGGAACCTCTGTGCAAAATTTCAGCTTTCTAGGTCCAAGAGTTTGGGCTGGGCGTTGATGAGTCAGTCAGTCAGTCAGGACTTCTCTTTTTATTTATTTTTTATATTTGGGAACTCAAATTGGTGACAACATGACAGTCTCGTGTTTGACAATACTCAGAGATTTCTCTAACCACATAAAACGATATTAATCCAATATTGTGCTTGGCTCTCCAAATCCTTGTTTACCAGGTGTACTTCTCGACAAACAAAGAAACACAAACAACTGCAACAGTATCTCGCGACCCGGCGCCACTCGGTCCTAAGCGTTTAATAGCCTGAAACTCGATATCACTGCTCTCATATAGTGTAACCGTGGGTTCGTAGTAGGCGCCATTTTAGATTTCAAACTTACTAACAGAGCACAGAATCTTCACTGTGATAGCGTCTAATATAGTTTGTAGTAGGTACTTAAAAATTCAAGGCAACGAAATTAATGGACAACTTCTGTCACGGAAGGTCTTTTAAGATTATCATCATCATCTGCCTAGCCTTTTCCCAACTATGTTGGGGTCGGCTTCCAGTCCTACTGGATGCATCCGAATAGCAGTATTTTATTTACAAGAAGCGACTGCCTATCTGACCTCCACAACCTAGTTAGTACTGGATAAAATGAAAACCCTTGGTAAGGCTGATTGGAATGTATTCTAAGATGATTGTCTGTTTTTATTCGTCATTAATGTCAAATTAAAACTGGCAGAAAATCAAAGACCAGTAACAGACAGTTTTGATCCAAAAATATTATTTAAAAGAAAAAAACCGACTTCGACAAAAAAAACACTCAAAAGTGAAAAATAAACTTGAGAAGAAAAATCAGTTTCTGAAGTCGGTGACTTTTGTTTCTTTGATTTCATTTTTTTGTCACCGACTTCAGAAACTGATTTTTCTTCTCAAGTTTATTTTTCACTTTTGAGTGTTTTTTTTGTCGAAGTCGGTTTTATTTTTTGTAAAAAAGTTTTTATTTTTCACTTTTTAGTGTTTCACATGTGCTTACCCCTTCATAACGTACCGGCTTGATGTTATGTTATGAACTGGTCTAAACAATAGACAGACAATATGAGATTTCAGCAATCCCAGTCCATTTGCTATCATTTATTGAGGAGTTCCGTTGCCTATCTCCGAAGTTCTTCATCAGATCTTCACAAAATAGTTTTTATAACCTTTGTAGTGAGTACAGGCGTGATATTATGTTGTGTGATAGCGTAAACAATGCTTAGATATGCTATAGCAACAATCGCGGTTAATCTGCTGTTATTTATTGAAGAGTTCCCCCAATTTCTACAAGATCCCATCATCAGATATTGAAATGGTGACAATGGGACCACACGGGAAGCACCAGCTTTCAAATGAAAAAAGAATCATGAAAATCAGTTCACCCAGTCGCAAGTTATGAGTGAACAAACATAAAAAAAAAAAAAAAAAAAAAAAAAAAAAATACAGTCGAATTGATAACCTCCTCCTTTTTTTGGAAGTCGGTTAAAAAAGGAAGCTGCAGTCTCTTTACAAGACGTAATAACTGTGAAAGTACTGAAGTTGTCGTATACCGGTGCGTGGTAGTGCTATAAGACGGCATTAAGCTTGTTTTGCATGGACATTATATTACAGACACTACAAACACCAAAAGTTATTCGCTTAGGTATTCAGTCAAAAACTTTTGTGTCGAGACAACGCTAATCACAGTTTAGTTCTTGAATACATTGTTGGTGACTAGACATAACTCAAGTTTATTTTGATGCAGTAAAGCTTAGTATGAAAGCAACAATAATTTGAGAAATTCTATGTGGCTCAATTTGTTTAAACTTTTGCATACTGATACTGTTAGCCTGCAACTGCTGCTGTTAGCAACTGGAAGTCAGAGGCTTTTGCCTAGCAGTGGAATGCCACGGCTGTGCAAAAGCCTCTGACTTCCAGTTGTTTCGATCTAAGGCCAATAATTATGGCCCACTGGTCGCTAGTCTTGTCCAGATCGTCCGGCCATCTTCTATGAGGTCTGCCGCGACGCCTTCTGACTGTATCAGGGCTCCAAAAAGTGCCTATTTTGCCCACAGCTCATTGGGCATGCGGCAAACGTGCTCAGACCAGTCCCACTTAAGCTTAGCAGCTTTATGAGCAACGTTAGTAATTTGCGTTTTGGAGTGCAGTGATATGTTACGAACACGGTCGGTTAGTTTGACGCCTAGAATGCTGCGCTGTATTGCACGCTGGCAGACCTGACTTTTGAACTTTTAACAAAGATCAAGTCTGGGATCCATAGGACAGAATGGGAAGGATGCACATCTTCGAAGCCCGCATTCTCTCTTAGGGAGAGAAGCCCTGCCCCAGCAGTGACAACGTTCTGGGCTGTTCATACCTCTTCGGTAAATAATTTTCACTGCAAAACGTACCGGAACATCGATGTTTCAGCGTATTACGGCACAAAGGGCTAAGAAGGAACATGGGTGGTTTATAGTCAGTAGAAGTCTGACATTCCTCTGCTCTGCCCAGAGCAGAAGGAGCCATTAAAATTTTATGACTTATCAACCCCCCCCCCCCCCAAAAAAAAAGGAATGAGTATAATTATTAGAGGACTCACTACAGCATAGTTGAAAGGAAATAGACTGTCTTGATAAGGACATGATGTGATGAGAAGAGACGAATCGAATTGTGACAAAAAGAGTGTTGAATAAATGTTTATGGATGATGATGATGGATAGAGCAAGATCAAGGAAATGATGGATGAATTGTGTGAGGAATGACATGAAAGAAAAAGGAGTAATTAAAAGCGTGACGGTTGGAGAATGGAAGAACACAAACGTGCTGCGGCCCCAAGAAATATGAGACAAGGGCTGGAAGATGATGATTATTATTATAAATGCGAAAGCAGCTCAGTCTATTATAAACGGCAGAACAGATGTCGACGAAATTAGGCACTTAAATAGACCACGATCTTGGTTCAGGCACAGAGTACTTTTATTAGTATTACTTTTATATTTATTAGTAGGTAGTACTTTTATTCCAGAAGCATGTTTCCGCTGGAAAATTTTCGATATCCACGTGGGCGAAGCTATTATTTAAAAAAAAGTCAATATAAAAGCTTACAAACACGTTAACCACGTTTTGAATAAAATATGTAGATTAGTTTATGAAATAAATTTAATATTGAATGAAGGGATAATGGCTAAACCGATTATGCCTTGATACAAATAGAACACCCACATAGTTTAGTTTAGATTGTTTAGGAATAAGTAGATAGAAGGTAAAATTTCTACCTACAAATTTTATAGAGGGGTTTTTCCATAAGATTTTTTTCAGTCGCAGGCACAGAGTCTGGATTTGTGCCCGGTTTATGATACAACGTACTAAGTACACCTCTGCCTCACCCTTCTAGGATTACACACATTTGGTCCGTTATGTTTAAGTTCGATGTAATAGGGGGCGAGCCTATTGCTATCAACCGGGCACAAATTTAGACTCAATGGCTGCTACTGAGAAATTCTTGATGAAAAAATCCAGTAGCACTACCCGACCTGCCATGCAATTGAACCGAAGTCGCGTTTGCGACCATTCGACCAACGAAACTAACACTTTACTAAACGTATAATAAGCAGGTTCACTGTAAAGTATATATAAATAAATACCAATCTTGGCAGAGTCATTGAATCCAGTGATTTGCGTGGGTTGCCACCAAAATTGATTCACGTAAAAAAACACGGCCTATTACACGGTTTTTAACCTCTTCGTCTGATTTTTCGCCAGAGGAATTAGAATGAACTTGCCGAGTTATTTTCGGAAAGTTTCTGGCTTTGAAACGAAACCATTTTCATTTAGTTACTGTACAAAATATTTAGGTAAGATAAGCTTGGAGTCTCTCTGAGGGATCGCATCCGGAATGAGATGATCTGGCAGATAACCAAAGTTATTGACATAGCTCACAAAATAAGTAAGCTGAAGTGGCAAAAGGCCGGCCGTATTAGCCGTAGAGCCGATGACCGTGTTCTTGTGAGGAGACGTTGAATTGCAAGCGTGAGGTGAGACACCAGGCTCCGGTTCAGTGGAGCAACGATCATCGTAGGGTGGTTGAAACTGGATGAGAGTTGTTGAGAATCAAACACGCTGAAAAAAATGCAATTCAATCAAGTGACTTTTTAGCTTGATTGACGATATCTTGTTTAAATCAATCAGAATCTTAGTTAAGTTGATCATCACGACATGATTGTAGCAATACTAGTTTACTTGATTGAACGCCTAAACAAATTTCTCGATTACCCTTAACAAGACATCATAGTAGAAAAGTTAAAAAGAGACAAGTTCAAAAAATGTTAACTATAACAAAGTAAGTTAGTTGTGTCAATCAAGCATTTTGATTACTTCAATAAAGATCATTGAAACTTTATTATGTTGGTTTGACTTGATAGCATCTATCATTGCAATTAAACTTGGTTGGAGAAACTATGTTTTGACCTGATTGCTGCAAATAGGTTTTGTGATAACTCTAACCAAGATATCTCAATCAAATACAAGTAGTTGCTGTGATCATTGTGCTTGATAGGCTCAGATGCAAACAAGTTACTTAGTCAATCTATACCAAATCTTGATTGCGGCAACTACTTTTTTTTTTCAGTGTAGAGTGGCGTGTGGTTGAGGAGGCTTAAGTAAAGAAGAGGACTGGACATATGATTAAATTACACTGCCACCTCTAAAAGTGGGAATACATGGATGGACTGTCAACAGGGTGTAGATGTACGTACGTATGTACGTACTGTGTCACAAACAATGTTCTTCTTATATTTACACTGCTTTCTGTGGCCTACAAAAGGCTGGGGGCTCGCTTTAAATCGGCACCGCCTTGGTAGTAGCGAAGTTTATAATAAACATTTTAAAAACTGTCAACACGTACATGTGATGGAAATTAATGTAATGTTTTATTTTATTTTGATATAAGTACAACTGAAATTCGTTTTTTTTCATTCACGCTTCCCATCTTAGGATCATAAAAGCCTCGACTAAATCTCAACTCGTCCCATTTAAATAAAATGGCGGCCACAAATTTTAGCTTTCCTAACTTTGATCCCTTGGTACTCGTAGTACTCACGAATGTTAGATAATAATGTTCGCGAAGGAGTTGAAATGTCCTGAATTTAAATTAAAGATTACCGCGATTAACCTTAATTAAACTGTACATTTCGGGGTCTCGATTGTCATAAATTCATAATATTGTAAGTTAGCATAGACATCACTGCTTTAAATCGCTTGCTATATTCAGAGACAGGGAAACCTTATCCTGGTTCTACCTAGAGGTCAACACAAGTAGAGTACAAAGAAACAAATCAGATACAGGGTGTAAGGGCAGCCCTCCGCTGACTAATTAAATGGGGTGAATTCAGTATAATAATTCATACTAAGATAACCGGTAAAAAAAAAGTAGTTAAAAAACTAAAAAACCCGACTGAAAAAACTGAAAAGCAAAAAGCAAGCACATTTTAAATTAAACAAAACTTGGAAGCAGGCGGGGTTCTATTTTTTTCATTTCATAATTTAATATTCAAATGAACCCCGCCTGGTTCCAAGTTTTGTTTAATTTAAAATGTGCTTGTTTTTTACTTTTCAGTTTTTTCAGTCGGGTTTTTTAGTTTTTTAACTACTTTTATTATTTCCAACTTTTTAGTTATTTTGTGTTTGTTCTTTCGTTGGTCGCGTAAAAGTCATCGCAGATGATTTAACTTTTGTGCTTGTAGGATTTATCACTTTGAATTTCTTTTAAACATATAAGTGTTATATATTTTTTATCTCCTTTTAAAACCCTTTATTTTGATACCCTACTCGATGGTATTGAAAAAACAATGAAAGAAAAAGGGACCACCTGGGAAGTATACCCTTTCCAACAAAAAAAAATATATATAAATAAAAACATCCGAATTGAGAACCTCCTTCTTTTTTTAGAAGACGGTTAAAAAAAATATAAGTAAACATCCAAATTGAGAACCTCTTTCTTTTTTTAGAAGTCGGTTGAAAACCAAGTCCTCCACCGCGTCTGATCGCGATAAACTGAAAAACTACTGCACCGATTTTCATGTTGTTTTCACCAATGGATAGTGTGGTTCTCTAGGAAGGTATTAGTAAATATAAAAACTGGCCAAGTGCGAGTCGGACTAGCACACCGAGGGTTCCGTAAATCTTCTTAAAGTCATATGATGAAAAGAAATCCCACAAGCTACTCAAAATGAGCAGGGGAAACATAAGACTAGTAGTAGGGATCGCAACAGCTGTGGACTCAATAGACACCTGACGATTATGAAAGTAAAGGAAGATCCCATATGCCCAGCATGTGGAGAATCAGAAGAAACAAGTTTCCACCTTGTGGCGGAATGCACAATGTACGAGCCACTCAGATGGGAAATCCTAGGAACAGATGAGATTAATGAAGAGAAGCTCGCCGAAATCTCTACCGAACAACTGGTGAGCTTCTGCAAGGCAACAGGAAGATTCGCGATGCCGACCACCAGTAACCCATGAAGGGGATCCACCAAAATGGGGAACTGGGCGAAATAATCCACAACGAAAGGACTGATCGCCCGTCTGGTATCTGCCGGCGTCCCCGAAGATAAATAGAATAGAATAGAGGGTTCCGTAAATAATTTAAAATTATTAAAAATGTTTTTATTAAATGATGTAACTAAAACTGTACGGTTTTCGCAACTTTTCCTTTATCTATGCTGTAAGACGTTGCTTCGTACCAAATTTTCAAACCAAGATTCTGAGTTCACGGGAAGTACCCTGTAGGTTTTGATTCCCTTGCAAGTGTCGAAGCGGAAATTTACTGCATAAGCAGCTGTTTCTTTTGATTGCTTTGGCTTAGAAGTTAGATTTTAACACAACTTTAAGGGATTACTAGGTAATAGATCTGAGTATTTGATAATTATGAATTTCAGCTTGATACCACCACGCGTGGACGGATGGACAACAAAGTTATCCTAGGGTTCCGTTTTTTCCTTTCAATGTACGGAACCCTAAAAAATTTCGAAATTAAATTCCTAAGGGAGTTAAATAGCATAACGTGTTATGTTGGTTGGATTGCTGCACACTTTGGTGCAAACTGCAGCAAGTATCTGTTTAAACTAGTTTAAAGAAATAACCGAAAACGGCCAAGACGGCTATTATTACTCTACATTTTGTTTCTACGTAAGACTTTCGTCATCGATTCATTCAATCGATTACAACTATAACTCTCAGATCACGTTCTTGTATAATCGTCTTGTTTCTCAAAACATCACGCTATATAGAATTGTTTATAAACATGTAACGGTGCTCAGTTGCTCGCAAATCTATGGTAATTGTATCCCCGAACTCGACTGGAAATATTTTCATTTTGGTGTTATGATTTTAGTGGATTTATGAGTAATCCTAAAAACGGTACCCTGAAAACGAGATATTATTATATACCATGTTTATTGTAAACAAAAACATGTTAAATATAACGGAAGCAGCTGATTACAGGCATAATGGAATGTTGTGGAAACGAAACAACTTTCTTCAGATATCTATTTAAAAAAAATATGATTCTGTTTAGTCCGTCTGTTAGATTAATCGAAAAATATTGGATACGCATTTTTTGTTTTATCCAGTATTAGTGCTTGGCCAGACTGCAAAGGCGGGCGCGGGGCGGGCGCGGCGCGACAAACTTAAACGTATGGAACTTCATTTGAGTGTCCATAGTGGGCACGCGGGCGCGGGAAGCGGCGCGGGCTACTTTCCGCGGGGAGCGCGCGGGCAACTCGTGCCATAGCTCGTTCATACAAGTGGCCGCAGTGAGTGCGCGGGGCGGCAAGCGATAAACCGCGCGGGAGCGGCGTATCTCAAACTTTAGTCTGCGCCAGATAACCAGATAAATTGGATTTATTTATTTAGCTTTAACTTTTATAAGTTAAAGCTTAAGAAATTAATCCAATTATTTATAACTAGCTTTTGCCAGCGGCTTCGCCCGCGTGAAAATGACGATTTTCCATACAAACTTTAATCCCCTATTTAACTCCCTTAGGGATTGATTTTCAAAAAGTCCTTCCTTATTCCTTGTCTACATTATAAAGGGAACCTCTGTGCAAAATTTCAGCTTTCTAGGTCCAAGGGTTTGGGCTGGGCGTTGATGAGTCAGTCAGTCAGTCAGTCAGTCAGTCAGTCAGGACTTCTCTTTTTATTTATATAGATTATTTATAGAAGTATCCAACTAATTAAAATGAAAGAATTTTAAAATTCTTACCAAAAATGTTTTTTTTTGAATTTTGCACTCATACCACAGAGATCGGACCTAATGCTCATACTCTGCGCTGAGTGTGACGTCACAGCGAGTCAGAGATGCACAACCTGTGTGCAATTTTGAAATGATGTAATCTCGAATGAATAACTTTTCAATAGCGAAAGTTGTTACTTTTTTTTTATAATATAATTTTCTATATTTTGTAATATGTAGTCAAACGTATCCATTGACATTCTTGTATATTCAAAAAACTTTTGAGGTTGCTCTCGCAGTCTTTCATACAGTGTGTAAAATTCTCCTTCATTTTCTCTGGTTAAATTAATTTTATTAACTCCATTTTTCACTTTTAGCATTTGCCATTTAAAGTAAGAATTTTCCAATAAAAACAAGTCTTCGTCATCCATATTATATTTTGACAAACACTGGACGGTCAGTTGGACGTGACAACGCTCGGAACGAAATCGCGGTCCACTGCGGACAGGCAAATCGCGCGTGTTCCCGCACCCGCGCCGCTCCCCGCACCGCGCTGCCAGTCTGGCCAAGCACTTAACTGGGTTGTGGAGGTCAGATAGGCAGTCGCTCCATGTAAAATACTGGTACTCAGCTGCATCCGGTTAGACTGGAAGCCGACCCCAACATAGTTGGGAAAAGGCTAGGCAGATGATGATGACCCTATTCCAAATTCGAAGTTCGAGCTCTGAGCCGAGAGCTCGAACACACTTATTTGGAATAGGGTCATAAATATTACGCTACCTATCCTGAAATTTATAGCTGCCGTAATATTATTCATGAACGTATTTCACGGAAGGTTATTTCATTAAAGTTCCCGCTAGCTGTGAAAGGGTGCTATAATACCTAAATACGTAGGCAGGGAAATCTCGACAGCTAAATTCCTTTCAGTGTTATGTTTCATAATAACAGCAATTTCATTATTAATTTTACTTATCAAGCTAATGTAAGTGTTAAATTTTTTGCTTAGGGTTATACAGAGGTCCCGTCGGGGCTGTGGATTATCGAAAGGATAACGCGGCTCCGACACAAGGGCGAAGAAGGAACATGGGTTTGGTATTTAGTCAGTAGAAGTCTGACACTCCCCTACCTATTAATACGCTCACATCATCATCATTCTGTTGCCCTTATCCCAATTCATTTGGGGTCGTCGTAGCATCTTCCTCTTCCACACCTCTCTGTTTCTCGTCATCTCATGAGACACCTCCTTTGTTACCAAATCATTCTTAACACAGTCCATCCATCGTTTCTTAGGTCTTTCTCTACTCTTATACCCATCCACGTTCATATTCAAAACCTTCAACACGACATTTTCCTCATTCTTCCGCATGACATGCCATATCACGACAACCGATTTCTAGTCACCAGCGCCACTTTCAGACTTCCTGATAAGTACGCTCACAGTTTGACAGGTATGTTCAAGTCCCACGTAATTGGGGGCGAACCTATTGCCATCTACCGGGCACAATTCCAGACTCCGTGGCTGCTACCGAGAAATTCCTGACGGAAAAACACAATAGCACTATGGCCAACCTGGTAATCGAACCAGAACGCCGTGCACACCAGTCGCGCTTGTGTCCATCGAGGCAGTCAGGGAAATACATAGCCGAGTCGAGGAATATAGTCAGAGTCACCCCTATATCGTACAACCCGTATTCGTATTTCGCCAGCTGAGATTAAGTTTCATGCTATATGGGGATATCTAAATGAAATGAACCCGGCAAGAATTCAAACTCCAAGCTGCTACAATCAGCTTCAACCCAGCTAATCCCACTCACGTCTAGAGTATTGTGATTTGTGAAATGAGATACCTATACTGATACGTGCATGTATTTACTGATAAGTGTTACTGTTGTGTAGTTCTTATTTTTCTTTAGAAACTGCAATTAGCCTTCTAAAATAACACATTGATTGCCAAACCAAAATACTCAACTTACATATGTAGATGGCCAAAAAGAAATGGATAATTCCCTTCCTTAGTGGCCAAAACAAACTAATCCCAGAACACAAAACGCTGCAGTCGCTTTTTGATGACTCGTACATTTGATTATTGGCAACACAATGATGAATGATGTCGCGTAAATAGCAACAGCATAACAAGCCGCTTCACGCGATTTCGTGTGAAATAGCAATCTTCTTCTTTATATCGAGCAGTAAGGTCCAACGACCCCACACACCCTAGTGTCAGAGCCCGCCTCTGACATGGTTTGTCAACCGCCATTTGGCGGCCGGGACCACCTGCAGCAACTAAATAAGTGGTTTCTAATTATTTCTCTCTAAGTATTTAAGAAAATGGAAAAGCTAATTCTTCGAATACAATAGTTTCCAAGTTAAGTAATAAACTATTCTTTCAAACAAAAATATAAAAACGGAAACTGAAAAACCAATTTAATGTACTTAGTTTTTAACTGAAAACTTGGAACTTTCGTATCGTTCGCTAGCAAACAAAGTAACTGAGTTTCTCGTTTCTGGCAACAAGCTGATATTGAAAACTCGTTAAAAACACATTGTTTCGGGAAAGGAGCAATATGGAGTATGACTTTAAACTTTCAGGATAAGTTTGGAATAAGCTGCACTTGTATTCATACCCAGTGTATTAGTGGGTTTGTGTATTAGTATCGCCTGGAATATTTATTTAGTAATTATTGCTGTGTTTTTTTGCCTCGTTGGTCTAGTGTTCGTAAGTGCGACTGCTGAGCATGAGGTCCTTAGTTCGATTATCTAGTCGACCAAAGAGTTATTGGGTTTTTCAATCAAGATTTCATTCAGTAACAGCCACTCGTTTGAATGAGACTCAAACATAACCCTAAATTAGGTACACCTACTACCTGCCTAACCCTTCAAGGATTGAGGCGTGTTGTTATGTTATGTTATTGTTGTGCTTTCGTTTTATAAAACTACCTGAAAACGTAAGCCATGCCTTTTTTATTTTTATTTTCGGGGGTGTAAAATCATCAAATAACTCCTCCCGCTCTTGGGCAGAGCGGAAGGGAGTGTCAGACTTCTACTGACTAAAACTTATCACTGCTCATCACTGCATCGCAGAAGGAGACGGCGTCCCATTCCTCCTCGCCCCGGACCAGGGCCGGACGCGAGAGGTCGCCGCCGCCTATCGCCGCTACGAGAACACGGCGGTGGGGCTCCGCCCAAGCAGGGCACACCTCCACATGTGTGCTCCACCGTGTCTTCCGGTCGATCCTCGCAGTGTTAGCATCCGGGACGTAAGCCATGCCTGGTTCAGTTTATCATTAATGGGTTTAAAAATGTATTTCGCAAATCATGCATTGTTTATTTAAAGCGTAGTGCTGGCCGAGTAGTAACGGACCAGAATAGTACATTGTAATACAAGGGCCTAAAATGACCCATTATATACGAGGTAGTTTTACTACCGAGCTTTAGCGAGGTAGTAAATAGGAACCGAGTTATAATGGGATTTTAGCGCCGTGTGTTACACTGTACTTTTCACTACGATTGCGAGAAAATAAAATAACCATGTTCAATATGAGTTTATTTTATTAAAAATTTAATTCAATTTAATAATACAATTCCAAAAATTTCGGGCCAATGCCTTTTTTTTATTTCTTCTGTAGCTGCAATGCAACGCACACATTCTACCAAAGAGTTCGGCATTCAGCGCGTTTAGTTCCATTTTTAAAAATAAAACATTTTTTTTTTTACTTGAAACTACATCACACACCAGCTGGCTGAACAAGTTGTCGTACGAGATTTACTTTTAGCCCTAGGGCAAAATATGCAATTTTAGGCCCGCTCTGGTATGCTATTATGACGTTCTTTTTGAGCAAGAGGAGTGAAAAAACTCTTTTTAAATTGTGAATATCTCAAAAAATTTGTTAGGTGATGTGTTTGTACCCAGCAGTGGGATAAGTCAGGCTATGGATGATGATGATGATGATGAAGTAAGTATAGGAAATCTCAGCCTACTTAAAACTGAAATCAAGGAGAGTTTCTTATTTTCAAAATACAATAACACTATAAACATACTATTTGAGTTATTGATTTCCATCTATTTCAAAGAGATGATTATCAAATAACCCGAGGTCCGTCCTAAATATAGATAGATGTAATCTCACAGAAGCCCACGCTTTTGGCTCTGAACAGTTATAACCCCAAGTTTCCTTTGATTGTCAGTCTCAATATCACTGACCTAGTTATATAAGTAATTCATCCATACTCCTTAACATGACGTATTGGTAGTTATATTATTGCCTAATATTAGTAGAAAACAACGCCGTGGGTGTTAAAAGTCCGTCGGGGCTGCGGGTTATTTACAAGAGGTCCCGCGGCCTCGACACATAGGGCTAAGAAGGAACATGGGTGGTTTGTAGTCAGTGAAATAAGTTATGGAATCAGGCGTTACTTTGCGGTAATCCATGACATTAAATGCTATGAATTATATGTAGTTTTAATACCGCGAGACATATATCCAGGTCTGAAAGCAGGACACAAAACCCACCGTCATGCATATGCACATGCACACATGGGCCCACCCTCCCGCCCTCATGCATATGCACACATACAAAACAAGTGTGAAATAATTAGCATGCCATGCAATGAAACCGAGCGTTCGAGCTCGAACGCTCGACGAATCAACAACTCCTGAGGATGCCCCGTGGAGGGGCGAAACACGTGTCGAGTATAGGTTTGATTGCATGGCATGCTAATTATTTCACACTTGTTTTGTATGTGTGCATATGCATGAGGGCGGGAGGGTGGGCCCATGTGTGCATGTGCATATGCATGACGGTGGGTTTTGTGTCCTGCTTTCAGACCTGGATATATGTCTCGCGGTATTAAAACTACATATAATTCATAGCATTTAATAGTCAGTGAAAGTCTGGAACTCTCTACCCAGAGCGAGAGAAGTCATTGAATGATTTACGAGCCCCAAAAAATGCTTGTGACACCGGGTAATCCGGATATTGTCATTACGGAAAGTAAAAACTTTAAAGGTTTAATTTCTTATTATTATTTAAGTAGGAATTACAAATAAAATTGCTGTCAGGTAGAAACAGAAATAAAACTTATGCCACCTACAAGTGACACTGGGGATTGAAGAGTTTAATATCACAGTTGTGCAGAAACCAAACGCCATCTATTAGTTATTTTCGAAAATTTGATTTCTACCTTCACAGAAAAATAGGCCCTAAGGTATCCATGCACTTGTGTGGGCGACTGTACATAAATAGTAAAATAAATAAATAAATGTCTTCGAATTCTTTGGTTCTAAGACATGCCGATTTCCTCACGATGATGTTTCCTAAACCTAATGGATAACAACATTTAATGAAAAACTTTCGAAATAAATTATTACTGTTGATTGAGTGCGATATTATTTTTTTCCTCCCTTAAAGTTTGGATTACCCAATGACCTATGTTTAACAAATTACGGACTCTAATGTGTATCCTGTTTGTATCCGGCTATGAACTAAACGCACGTTAAACGTTATATTAACGCATATTAGCGCGTTAAACAGAGTGTTAATGATACGGTTGATGGCTAATGACTTTCTGGTTTAACCCATGGTTGGATCACTTTGACGTGGCTGGGGACATCTGCGTATCAATTAGGGAGATGTGCTAATAGGTAAGTGACTGTGGTATGTCCAAATGATCAGTGTTTCTTGAGGCGTGATGAACGGCATTCGCATAGTAAGTACCAATCGACAGGTAGTCGGCTAACAAGGGAAAGTGGATTATAAAACCCCAAGTTTTATAACACAAGGGCAAGAAATTGGTACGCGGCTGTGAATATGGGTGGTTTTTAGTTAGTAGAAGTCTGACACTCCCTTCCGCTCCGTCCAGAACGGAAGGAGTCATTTGATGATGATGATTCCATACACCAAAAACAAAAACGGTTAAAAAATTGATGATAAATAGGTGCGAATTGAATGACAAGAAAAAGAGTTTATAGAAAAATTGAGTTGTTTTATTTTTTACGTGTGGTGATCGCTTAACCCGAGTGGGGGGGACATGAGAGTGAGAACAACGGGAATACACCGACTATAAAAATGTGAATCTTGAAATGTGATTGAAAGAAAAAAAGCCCTAATCAAAAGTAGTCTGATACAGGTAGACGATTTATATATTTAACTTAAAGTGTGGTAACACAAAGTACAAAGGTGGACTTAATAGGCATTTTCTACCAGCCAACCTATGGGTGATGCAGAGACAAACCGTCCCTTTCTAATTATTCACTCAAACAAAATTAATTTCGAACTGAGGGACCAACATTATACAGGCAAAAACAACTTAAAAGCTTATCACAATAAACCTTTTATTTAAATAAAACCATTCAATTTTTGTTTACCGACTGAATAAAATAATAAAGTAGGTGAACGCCCACGGTAACTTTGTGCGGAAACCTGAGTCGTGAAAGCTTTGAATTTTTATTTATTAAGCGTCGCCTGAAATCCATACCGGTTGTTTACTTTAATAAAATATTTTACGTGTTTTCTTTCAGACGGGATTTTAAGAAACACGTAGAGCATACATAAGTAGCTTTTACAGGGTGGAAGCGTATATCTTCCTGAGAGCCTAGTGGCAATTGCTTGTGGAAAGTTCCACCACATATAATAACAAAAATTTTAAAATTTTCGTATTTGTCCGGTGGTCCTCAAATCATGGCCGTGGAAAGATTTATTTACAAAGACGTGTGTAAACCCTTTTTTTGAAGGGTGGGAAATCATCAAATGACTTCTCCTGCTCTAGGCGGAGTCGTAGTGAGTGTCAGACTTCTACTGACTAAAAACCACCCAAGTTCTTTCTTAGCCCGTTGTGTCCGAAACAACGGTATCTTTTTCGAACAACCCGCAGGAGGAGGTGCGATATTGCTATGAAATAATGGCAGGCGTCAAAATGGGTTAATTACTCCTCACATTTTATTTTCTGATTATATTTTTATGAGGTACGTGGAAGGTACTATCCTCTGGTAAATATTTTTGGTAACCATAACATATCTATCACATTCATTATCAGATTCACCCGTCATTCTGACTGTCAGGACCGCGACTCACTTTATATTTGTAATTGTTCTTGTTTCGTGGAGGTACATTGAATTTCATTAAAGGTACATTCAGGTACATTGCTGGTACTAACCTTTTATATATAACATATTCATTTCTGCAACAATACACCCGTCATTCTGACCCACACAGTCAGGCACAAGCAGGTCGTGACCTCGACTTAGAGAAAAAAAAATATTGCTCTATAGGCATTAATTGGGAAGAAAACAAGGAATTACATTTGTATGGATAATCGCTCCACCATGTGATGACACTATTAAAACCCATTTTTTGGGGCTCGTAAATCATTCAATGACTTCTCTCGCTCTGGGTAGAGAGTTCCAGACTTTCACTGACTATTAAATGCTATGAATTATATGTAGTTTTAATACCGCGAGACATATATCCAGGTCTGAAAGCAGGACACAAAACCCACCGTCATGCATATGCACATGCACACATGGGCCCACCCTCCCGCCCTCATGCATATGCACACATACAAAACAAGTGTGAAATAATTAGCATGCCATGCAATGAAACCGAGCGTTCGAGCTCGAACGCTCGACGAATCAACAACTCCTGAGGATGCCCCGTGGAGGGGCGAAACACGTGTCGAGTATAGGTTTGATTGCATGGCATGCTAATTATTTCACACTTGTTTTGTATGTGTGCATATGCATGAGGGCGGGAGGGTGGGCCCATGTGTGCATGTGCATATGCATGACGGTGGGTTTTGTGTCCTGCTTTCAGACCTGGATATATGTCTCGCGGTATTAAAACTACATATAATTCATAGCATTTAATAGTCAGTGAAAGTCTGGAACTCTCTACCCAGAGCGAGAGAAGTCATTGAATGATTTACGAGCCCCAAAAAATGGGTTTTAATAGTGTCATCACATGGTGGAGCGATTATCCATACAAATGTAATTCCTTGTTTTCTTCCCAATTAATGCCTATAGAGCAATATTTTTTTTTCTCTAAGTCGAGGTCACGACCTGCTTGTGCCTGACTGTGTGGGTCAGAATGACGGGTGTATTGTTGCAGAAATGAATATGTTATATATAAAAGGTTAGTACCAGCAATGTACCTGAATGTACCTTTAATGAAATTCAATGTACCTCCACGAAACAAGAACAATTACAAATATAAAGTGAGTCGCGGTCCTGACAGTCAGAATGACGGGTGAATCTGATAATGAATGTGATAGATATGTTATGGTTACCAAAAATATTTACCAGAGGATAGTACCTTCCACGTACCTCATAAAAATATAATCAGAAAATAAAATGTGAGGAGTAATTAACCCATTTTGACGCCTGCCATTATTTCATAGCAATATCGCACCTCCTCCTGCGGGTTGTTCGAAAAAGATACCGTTGTTTCGGACACAACGGGCTAAGAAAGAACTTGGGTGGTTTTTAGTCAGTAGAAGTCTGACACTCACTACGACTCCGCCCAGAGCAGGAGAAGTCATTTGATGATTTCCCACCCTTCAAAAAAAGGGTTTACACACGTCTTTGTAAATAAATCTTTTCACGGCCATGATTTGAGGACCACCGGACAAATACGAAAATTTTAAAATTTTTGTTATTATATGTGGTGGAACTTTCCACAAGCAATTGCCACTAGGCTCTCAGGAAGATATACGCTTCCACCCTGTAAAAGCTACTTATGTATGCTCTACGTGTTTCTTAAAATCCCGTCTGAAAGAAAACACGTAAAATATTTTATTAAAGTAAACAACCGGTATGGATTTCAGGCGACGCTTAATAAATAAAAATTCAAAGCTTTCACGACTCAGGTTTCCGCACAAAGTTACCGTGGGCGTTCACCTACTTTATTATTTTATTCAGTCGGTAAACAAAAATTGAATGGTTTTATTTAAATAAAAGGTTTATTGTGATAAGCTTTTAAGTTGTTTTTGCCTGTATAATGTTGGTCCCTCAGTTCGAAATTAATTTTGTTTGAGTGAATAATTAGAAAGGGACGGTTTGTCTCTGCATCACCCATAGGTTGGCTGGTAGAAAATGCCTATTAAGTCCACCTTTGTACTTTGTGTTACCACACTTTAAGTTAAATATATAAATCGTCTACCTGTATCAGACTACTTTTGATTAGAGCTTTTTTTCTTTCAATCACATTTCAAGATTCACATTTTTATAGTCGGTGTATTCCCGTTGTTCTCACTCTCATGTCCCCCCCACTCGGGTTAAGCGATCACCACACGTAAAAAATAAAACAACTCAATTTTTCTATAAACTCTATTTCTTGTCATTCAATTCGCACCTATTTATCATCAATTTTTTAACCGTTTTTGTTTTTGGTGTATGGAATCATCATCATCAAATGACTCCTTCCGTTCTGGACGGAGCGGAAGGGAGTGTCAGACTTCTACTAACTAAAAACCACCCATATTCACAGCCGCGTACCAATTTCTTGCCCTTGTGTTATAAAACTTGGGGTTTTATAATCCACTTTCCCTTGTTAGCCGACTACTACCTGTCGAGTACTTACTATGCGAATGCCGTTCATCACGCCTCAAGAAACACTGATCATTTGGACATACCACAGTCACTTACCTATTAGCACATCTCCCTAATTGATACGCAGATGTCCCCAGCCACGTCAAAGTGATCCAACCATGGGTTAAACCAGAAAGTCATTAGCCATCAACCGTATCATTAACACTCTGTTTAACGCGCTAATATGCGTTAATATAACGTTTAACGTGCGTTTAGTTCATAGCCGGATACAAACAGGATATACATTAGAGTCCGTAATTTGTTAAACATAGGTCATTGGGTAATCCAAACTTTAAGGTAAGAGGAAAAAAATAATATCGCACTCAATCAACAGTAATAATTTATTTCGAAAGTTTTTCATTAAATGTTGTTATCCATTAGGTTTAGGAAACATCATCGTGAGGAAATCGGCATGTCTAAGAACCAAAGAATTCGAAGACATGTGACATCTACCAACCCGCACTGAGCACGCGTGGTAGATCATAGCCCATCCCTCTCCTAGAGAGGAGGCCTGAGTCCCTGCAGTGGGAACGTTATAGGCCGATGATGATTAGGTATATTTAAGTTCAAAGGCCGTTAACTTTAGAAAACGTAGAAAATGATAGTAACATGCGAGAAAGGATGAAAAAACCGTTGTGCTGACCACAAGTAATATGGGGCAAGGCTAGATGATGATGTTCATAAACATCTACTGAAAATTCAAGTTCGGACGAAAGTTATTATTCTCTTGCAATGAACAAAAAGTACAATGGGTCAGGTTCAAATAGAGAGGGATCTCATTTCCAGTTCAATGCTGTAACTTCCTTAGACCTATGAAACAGCCGGTTCAATGCACTTAAAATAATAATTTGTCGTAGTCTGTGAACTGAATTTTATTCTGTGTATTTTCTATAAAGCATGAAAGCTCTTAGCGTAAAGTGATAGATACGGACATCATTCGAACATTAATCACTAAGCTCAACCTCTGTTCAAACGCCAACATGTCGTGTGTCTGCATCTTCAAATTAATTTCTCACTATCACTACATATTGTAAAATAAAGTCCTTCGGCTCGTCTGTCTGTCTGTTCGCTATAAACTCAAAAACTACGGCACCGATTTTCATGCCGTTTTCACGAATGAATAGAGTGGTTCTCGAGAAATGTTTAAATATGTAATTTGACCGACATCCACTCAGGTAAAGCCGCGTGTCAGCAAGTACACTAAAAGTATTTTTTCTAAAAAGCTCAAGTGGTTAGGAAAAAATTGCAAATCAAATTGATATTCCTCTATTATATAGGTATCTTATTCTTATTCTTTATTGCACACATAAAATAACAAATATAAACAAAAATTACAATTATAAAGCTTATGTACAAAGGCGAGCTTAACCCAGAATTGGATTTTCTTACAGCAAACCTAATTTCGCTAGCGAGATTTGCAAAAGAGGAGGAACACTTAATGTATGATGTGCATTAACATTAAACTATGTTACTTAAATTAAATAGACTTATAAACTAAACTACATACATACAGTATCATATACGTAATACATATAGTATATATATATACATACCTATAAAATCCTATATATACATACATACATATTGCTCATGTCAGGAAATGTTCCTTCTTCTTCTCTAATAAATAACTCAGATTTTGACCTACCAGTATGTAGCGAAGATCTGTAGGTTTGATGACCTGCATGGTCACCATTAAAAAAGAAAGCCTTTTTCATCTAACAAATAAATCTGAACCCAAACAATCGAGTTGGCAATCTTACCAAAACTAAAAATAAAAAAAAACAATTGGTGTCCTTATCAGCAGTATGCCAACGACCGCATACAAATACCCATGGTTCATCGTTTGCTAACGTTCCTTCTCGAATCGAAGTACTTAAGCTGTGAACAAACCGCGGCGAACGAAGGGCCGAAGGCAGCGCCTTTGTGCTAATATTTAACCGCGAGTCATCTCGTTATAAGGCGTCAACCTCTTTGGAGTACCGTCGACCAAATAGATAGGTAGCCAGCTTAGAATAGTAAATGTAACTAGTGTGTCATCGTTATTTTGTAGCGTGGCTATAGTTGGAACTAACGCGGCAATATTGTTTTTACGAAACCATTTCCAAAGAAAATTTCACTAAATGTTTGTTTTTTTTTCCATACTTTTCTATTATTCGTCATCTCAGAAGCCACCTAAAGAGGTGACATGGCTGGAAAGGGTTAACCATATCATCCTTCACTGACACAGTCCATTCATTGTTTTTTAGTATTCTTCTACTCTTCAAGTCAGTTGGAAAGCTCACTGAATTAAAAAGATAGTTCTCTTTGACCGTTCTTGTCGGTGCACTAAGCTATTTCGCCGTATGTACGTGAAAACGCCTCCGTAGCCACTTGCAAGTAAATTGCTTTTATAGGCCTTTCCTATTATGTTGAACAACGTGGGAACGTGAAGTGTCATTTTAGGAAGTGGCGTTAATTTTGCGGCTTAATTTTGACAAACATTCCACAATGTTATTATAGAGAATGTGTTGGGAGACATCTTTATTTTCAGGGTTACGTTCATAGTTTATGAAGCATTTCTAATATAAATATTGATGAATGGTGGTTTCGTAATTGCCAGCGCTTCTGCTAAACATGAGGTCTTGGGGTAAATTCCCAGGTTGGACGTTGTTATTGGATTTTACATCTGGAATAATTTACCTTAATTTTACATTACGTATTGATCACAATGTGCTTGTCCCTTAACAACATAACTGACGAAATATGTTTTTTTTTTTATTAAAGATTGGGGAATGTGGACATCATGTTTTGCTATGTATATGTGTGTACGAATGCCCCAGTGGGGATCGGATAAAAAGTAAATCATTCAATTAAAAAGTCGAATCCATCAAATATTTTCACTTGATCCTGTGCAAAGGGAATCGACCTTCGCATTGTTTATTCAATTTATCTGCGAATATTTTTCCACCGCTTTTGTACGTGCTCTCATTTCTGGGTAGCCCACGCAAATTAGGTATGCAAACAGCCTTTTTTCTGTTCAGATCAAATACCTTAGCGTATTATTCCAAAAAAACTGGGTGTTAGTTTGGTCTAGTTTGACAAGACTATTGAAGAATCGGCATTGGTCGTCAAAGTGGAACAAAGTTTGGGATGTGGACATCCCAAACACATTCTACATTAGATAGATTAGTCTACATTAGATAAAATAAAAATACATGTAATATTACTAATACAATATAATATTAACTCTTTTTAACCGACTTCAAAAAAAGGAGGAGGTTATCAATTCGACTGTATTTTTTTTTTTTTTTTTTTATGTTTGTTCGCTCATAACTTGCGACTGGGTGAACTGATTTTCATGATTCTTTTTTCATTTGAAAGCTGGTGCTTCCCGTGTGGTCCCATTGTCACCATTTCAATATCTGATGATGGGATCTTGTAGAAATCGGGGGAACTCTTCAATAAATAACAGCTGATTAACCGCGATTGTTGCTATAGCATATCTAAGCATTGTTCACGCCATCACACAACATAATATCACGCCTGTACTCACTATAAAGGTTGGTGAACATATTCTGATGAAGTACTTCGGAGATAGACAACGGAACTCCTCAATAAATGATAGCAAATGGACTGGGATTGCTGAAATCTCATGTCTGTCTATTGTTTACACCAGTTCATAACATAACATCACGCCGGTACGTTGTGAAGGGGTAAGCACATGTGAACCACTAAAAAGTGAAAAATAAAAACTTTTTTACAAAAAATAAAACCGACTTCGACAAAAATAAAACACAAAAAAGTGAAAAATAAAAATCAGCTTCAGAAGTCGGTGGCAAGAACATGAAATCAAACAAACAAAAGTCACCGACTTCCGAAGCTGATTTTTATTTTTCACTTTTTTGTGTTTTATTTTTGTCGAAGTCGGTTTTATTTTTTTTTAGCTTGTGAAGTTTGGACAATTCAATATTGCTTTTTTTCTGTAAGCCTTTGTTTGCTTATTACTCGCAACCCACTACCGTTTCATTTAACGCTTCAGTGTTATTGATAGTATCCATAATTATTTTTTCCTATTTCACTTTTAAACTGGGTTTGATTTGTAAAAGAAACTTATATTTAAAAACATAATATATTTTAACATTTTTGTTACTACAAACAATAGTATATCAAAAAGGAGTTCTGAAAGTGCCATTTCAAGGAGCAACCGAGCTTGAAAGTTTTAAAAGTACACTCAGATCGAGTGCAATTTAAAACTTTGTATTGCATCATGCAAACGTGCAATTTCAGCCGGAACAAACTTAGTGAACATTTTGTTTTATTTACTAAGTTTCTCTTTTGTTTCTTAATGAATATTGTACAAAATTGTATTATACGCATTGTACAGCGTAACATTTCTTTAGTTTATAATTTTCTCACATAGTCTTTTTTTCATAGAGATTGAATGGGCTGGCGTAAACCTGGTAGTGGTGGATCCAAGCGTGCCCAGCTTGAGATGGTAGATGTGACGTTTTTTTAGTTCTAGGACTATGTCTTCACGAGGTTTTCTCCACAGTTTAAAAAACCTTTGATATATAATATAAACTAAACGAAGATACTGCACTTACTTTATAGTAAGGTAACATTTTAATACCCACAACAAAATATCATGAACTCTATAACTCTACCTTGGGTGTCTCGTAGCGTATCAATCATGCATTGTTCTTAGAAATATTTATTTATTCTACCAAATCAACTTCTTAATTCGTCCATACGGTCTTTTCTCAAAAAAACTTATAAAGTTTTAAGTGGTAGTTGTATACTACTTAAAACTTTATTGCGATGCTGGAGGATAGATGAAGTTCTAAAACCTCAAAAATGATGAGACGATTTACAAAAATACATGTCTTATATTTTTTTAAATAGAATGTTTAAGTCTTCAAACATTATTTAAATTGAATATTCTCCTAAAACATTTGAGAACATTAGCGAAAAGCGAAGCGTATAATTAATTACTCCGCATTTCATGTATTAGGAACACCGCACAGTGAAAATCACACATACAATAAATTGTAAATATTATATCTATTAACTAATCATATTTTTTGGCAGCTAAAATGTGCCCACTTTTGTGATTTTGTGGGATGCATAAAATTGAAAGAGAAAACGACGTACAGCAAAGTAAGCAAGCAGGTCATAGTGAAGACCTGATTGACACTTGCACATACCAGGGTAGCATTACCAGTACAAAAGGGAGGAGGAACGAGACTGCCAACGATGATGATGATAATGATAATATTGCTAAGAGTTGGTACTGTTTAATGCGATACCCCTTGGTTAGACTGTTTGTCAAATGTTACGCTGTCAAACATCTACAAAAGACAGTCGGGGCCAACGGCTTAACATGCTTTCCGAAGTACGGAGGAAACTCGGTATGTAATGGGACCGCCCATTCCACCCATCCACAGACCAACCTAGGCAAGCGCGGCTTGACGCGTGGCTGTTATTTTCTAGTCACCCGCTCCTCTGAAAAACTGAAAACATCATCTGGTAGTAAAATAAAATGACTCTGGGGCGGATTGGAATGAGTGTCAGACTCTTACTGACTAAAACACATTCCTGTTCCTCCTTATGCCCTTTGCGTTCCAGGGTCGTGGTAATTCTTTCGAAAAAATTCTGGCAGGATTACCGAGTTAACCCAGTATCCGAATCTCTTAACCCACACGCTGTTGTCGCAATCAGAGAGAAGTGTCGAATCATTGGGTTGATTAATCGTTTTAATCCACAGCCCGAACACAAAACATTCATTATATCGCAAAACATCTGAAGCCTGAACCCACGCCGACCTTAGCCTTCCATTAGCACGTTTTTATACAAGAGACCTGTGCAAGAGACCTAGACTACATTTAGGTGAATAGCCTTTTTGTAATTAAAACTACTTACTCTTACCACAAACCGCTGTCGTTGATCCCGATTGACAAACACCTGTTTAAAATTGATTTACTCTTTATTGTTACTGAGTAACGGGGTGTCCTGCGTGAGCGACGAAGACGACACGACGCTGCGAACACGACGAACGCGATCAAGTCAGCGACATACCCCAAAAAAAATACGCGTTACGTCGCGTCTCGCCGCAGACTGCCACATAGCCCACAAGCAGGGTATGCCGTTGATTTGATCGCGTTCGTCGTGATCGCAGAATCGCGTCGCGTTGTATTTGTCGCTCATGCAGGACACCCCCTAACTCGGTTCTTCTCTGACTTCTGTTCTCTCTAGCTTACATAGAACTACTGCCAATATGGCGTTCACATTGTCGCTCCATGTAAAATACTGGGAATTAGCTGCATCCGGTTAGACTGGTGAGCCCACCCCAACATAGTTGCGGAATGGCTAGGCAGATTGCGGTGATTTTCTTTTTTACCTGACTCTTTCAGATGGGCGGTAATGTTTTTTACTTAGTTTTAATCCAAAGCTGACCATAAAAAAAGAAAATGGAGTGAAAAAACCATTAAAGAGGAAAAAGGAGGGCAAGAGAAAAATCAGTGAAAACCGTAGCAGAGGTGCTACGACGGCTACGGCGTAGCAATGTCGCCATCACTCCAGTTATCAGTGCCGTGCCATCTAACATCAAAACTTCGCCGTTTTGACCGTAATTAGATAACTTGTTCTCAAATCGATGACTCATTTTATCCGAACAGTACGTGGCAACCTGGATTAGATCGCTAAAAGGAAGTTTAAAATGGAAAACGAGCAACGATCACAATAATTAGAAAAAAAATAAGTACTATACTGCACCAAAAATTAAGAAAAAAAGCTTAAGCATAATTTTATTAGCCTATAGTTTTCCCACTGCTGGAGCACAGACCTTCTCTCTATGACAAAAAATGGGCTATAAATTAAATGTACCGCGCTGGCCACGAAAGCAAATAATAATAATTTAAACAAAGTGTAGGGATAACGAGATTCGAGCTTAAGATTCTGGATTGTTTTCTTTCATGCTTCAAATTGGGCTAATAGTGTCTTTTTGCCAATTATCAGGCCAAAAGGTTTTTTATTTTTTGTGTGTGTGTGTGTGTTTTATCTGTGTTTTTTTGTGTGTGTGTGTGTGTGTTTTGTGTGCGTGTGTGTGTTTTTTTTGTGTGTGTCTAGTAGATAAATACTTACTAATAACAGAATGAATGGTTATTTATTTAAAAAAAAAATATAGAAGTAACAAAAAACTGACGACCAAAAGCATTTTATATTGTCTAGCCAATCTCGCATTTCGTGACCCATTCCGATTGTCATAGAACAATTTAACTTTTTCATTCTATTTGACATGCATTGGTTAACTTTCCATTAAAAGTTTCCGAAACTTCGTATTATTATTTGATTATTACGTGTTTAGGAAATTGAGTGTATTTCTATTCACTTTATAAAAGTTCTGATTACAAAAAAAGTTAAATAAATTAGTTTTAGTAACATCACAATAGGGTATTTCACCAAAAAAATCTAATTATTCCGTCCGATAGATTTCCAAAAAATAATGGACACGTATTTTATTCTTTTTTCACTTAAACAAAAGATGAAGACGATACAGTGCTTCGAAAAGTCGAGTCAAGTCGTGTGACGTCACAAGGTTAGTACTTTTTTACCCACTAAGTGACGCCAAAAGCCCCCACCCATGATCTTTGACACGTTTTATTTTCGTCAATTTTGATTAATTTGATAAAACAAAAAACACGTATCCAATATTTTTCGATAATCTAACAGACGGACTAATTAGATTTTTTTGGTGAAATACCCTATTATGGTTAAATCTGAAAAATAATTAAATCAATCTAAATTATCGCTTAGTTACGCTACCAACTGGCAAAAGCGTTAAGCTTAACGCCATTATGGTTTTTGTCATCATCAAACTATTTACAGAGTCAGATTATAATATAATATTATAGTTAACCCATATTAACCCACTGCTGGGCAAAGGCCTCCTTTCATTACTTCCCACCGTCATGACTCTGTGCAACTTCTTTCCAACTCTCAATCATAATGATTTGTTGTAAAAGTGGTTCTAAATAAATACCTTAACATCTCGAATCAATTGATCATTCTATTAAACAAGACAATTGTCGGTAAATGTAACAATTTTAAAACAAATCACATCCAAATATTTGCTATGATTTTAGTTCTAACTTTATTTTGACACGTAATCCTGTAGTTCGCAAACTAGTCACGTACCTAGCTTTATTGATGGCAAAACTATTTGGCAATATCTTATCAAACCACTGCAAATAAATTTATTAAACGATTTCCAGAATGAAATTGGTTTTTCATGTCTAAGAACATACATAAACTCACGCCCTTTTCCCAAGGGGGTAGGCAGAAACCAAAGAACGCCACCTACTAAGAAATCATTTGTATAGCTTTCATTTGTTTATTTTGTAACATAATAATCATACTTATTCATAATCTTTATTTGCCAAAAGAATAACAACTTTACAAAAAAGTTAACACTAGGTACTTATTTTCTATGATAATATCTTATTTAATTGTCATTCTAAAATATAAGCTTTAGTGAAAGGGTTTTGACTTTAAATTATGGTAAAGAGTCGTTATTTTTGCGTAAAAGAGTAAGAAACATGCATACATTGATCCTCACAAAGTTGACAAAAAAAAAACTGATTAGTCCGTCAGATAGATTTCCAAAAAATATTGAACACGTATTTTTTCTTTTTTCACGTATACAAAAAATGAAGACGATACATTGCTTCGAAAAGTCGTGAAACGTCACAGGTTGGTCCATTTTTACCAGACTATGACGTCAAAAGCCCCCTCCCCATGGTCTTTGACAAGCTTTATTTTCGTCAATTTTTATTAATTTGATTAAACAAAAAACACGGATCCAATATTTTTCGATAATCTAACTGACGGACTAAACAGAATCATATTTTTTTAGTCAGTCAACTACCCTATTCATGTTAAATTACTTACTGGGCTTAATTTTCGGATTAATTGGAAAGAAACAGTACCCAATCAAAGCAGTTTGTATGAACAAACTAAACTTTAAAACTACGTGTTATTTGTTTAATTTTTTCTTACAAATAACCTTGCTGTGAAGTCTGTTAAGCTTGAGTTTGATTCTTTTTATTATTTTTGTAAGTCGAAACTAACGAGAATAATATTTTATTCCATCCCCTCATAAATCCATCTCAGATTGGTTTTTATTTTCTAAAAGCACCCTAGGAAATGAATGAAGTCTAGCCGACGGGGAATATGGCAAAGCACCTTTTATACTAGTACTAAGAACGCTTCGTCATTCTGACAAAGATAGTCTTTTCAAAGAAGTTGTCGTTTTTGGAGGGAAGATAAATTACCTTGGCTGAAGGTACACGGACCACGGTTAGGTTATTGACGATATTTTAGGGAGGAGATGTAAAACAGAAGCTTACGATTCAAATAGTATACCTAGTACTTATAACAAAAGCTTAAGGGGACGGTGAACGAACATTCTCCATACAAACGTAATACCAAAATCATTCGCGATACGAACATATAACCAACTTAAAATTATGTTATTCGGATACAGACGATATTTATCTAGGTTCCTATTAAACTTTTTTTTAAAACATTTACTATTTACGAAATGCAAGCGAATTGCTATTTACTATTGACGAAATGCAATTCGCTTGCATTTCGTAAATAGTAAATTGTTCGTATCGCGAATGATTTTGGTATTACGTTTGTATGGAGAAATGTTCGTTCACCGTCCCCTTAAGATTTAAAACATAAAAAAATCACAGCCGGGTTCCAGAAAAACTCAAAAACTCTATCAAGTCGGCGATCGGTTCCTTTAGTTTCTAAAATATTCTGCCGTTTCCGTAACTACCTACTAGTTTTTTTTTTTAAACTTGTACTGTCACTTACGGAATCTTAATCTCTAATATTATAAATATCCATGATTTTATTTTATATCCACCTCCTTTTTGGAGTAGTACAAAAACAGTAGGACATAGCAGTCTAGATTTCGTACAAATAACATTTCGTTTTTTGGAGGAAGTCGGTTAAAAGTCAGCTCTTTTCCGACGTTCTGAATTATTAGCGTGCTTACTCCAACTGAACTATTCATCAATCTGGGTCCTAGGAAGGGTCGCGACATTGAAAAGTTTCGCCGTATTTAGGGGTTCCCGAAGCCGCTTTGACATTGTAATCCTAGCTATTTCAATGTCTTGTTTAACGAACCATTTGATTAATTGATAGCATCAGTTTCCTTCAGTAAATCTATCGTATTATTTGAAAGATTTATCGGGAATTCTCTAATTCCGTTGGAACGGGGTGAGTAAGGCATCTATTTGGATTTATTTCGAAAGATTTAGTTTCGAGACTATTTCGTAATATATTTACAACTATCAGGAGAAGCGCGTGGCCTAATAATAACTGCCACTCGGGTCGAACTTTAGGTTAAGCCGCGCTTGCCAAGGTTGGTCTGTGGATGGGTGACCATCCATTACATACCGAGTGCCTTTGTACCTCGGACAAGAGCGTTAAGCTGTTGGTCCCGGCTGCCATGATTTTAATAGATCTTTGGCAGCCGTTACAGGTAGTCAGTGACCTGAAAGTCTGACAACACAACCAGTCTACCAAAGGGTATCGTATTACCCAGTATTAACTGGGTTGTGGAGGTCAGATAGGCAGTCGCTCCATGTAAAATACTGGTATTCAGCTGCTTCCAGTTATACTAAAGGCCGACCCCAACATAGTTGGGAAACGGCTTGGCAGATGATGATTTACAACTATCAGTAATATTAAAATATTTTCACTGAAATTTTCCTTCCCTGATGTCCTATCTCATACGATTAGCCTTCATTCTTCCATTTAATATAAGGGGAATATATGACTAATAAAATGTTCAGAATGATATCGGCTACGGACGCCTTGCTTGACCCAAATATCTTGTGTACGTGACTTTTGTCGCATGTTCTCAAAATTCATTAGGTGCCTAGCTTTTAATAAATTGGGATAATGTGTGGGGACATGTTTCGTATTATGTGAAGCAAGTAGTCATTTCGCCACAAAATTGTGGGTAAGTACACGCATAAATGGCATACGTGTATGATTAGACCAGGTGCTGCCTGGGTTCGAACTGCACGACATACTGTTCGTAAGTCGTGGCCGACACCACTGGACCACCGCTGCTCTTGTATGCGATGTATTGCGTACCGAACTTTGTCTTATGTGTATTTTGTATGCCTCAATGGCGGGACATAGCAGTCTTATCTGTAACTAACACATCTTAAATAAAACTGTCATCTGAATCTGAATGAAATGAATCTGAAATCTGAATTCTATAAATATAAAGAGTATTCTCTCCACATTTTTGCATTTCTATCAATAATAAGCTCATGTTCCGCATTTGTCATTTTAAAAGCCCCATTTGCAGTAAAAACAAAATACACATCATCGCAAAATGCTTTCAGTTTTTCTATGAAATACTCGAATGCTGTATCATTTATTGCTGCCGCAACATTGTAGGTACAATGCGGTTACAGTAGTCATTGCGGTATACATATATAGAGCCTCCTTTTATGATCTCATTTTTATTTGAGTATGTTTTCGGTCTGAAATTGCATTAGGAAATGTGCTACTTCAGTAAAAGGCGCACTGCAGCTTTCTCTGTGAAGATGGTGTAGAATATTTGTTATTCCGTAACTACGTTTTACTATTCTACTTTTAAAGCTAGCACAATTTTGGTAGAATGTTTTCCTGCAAGAAACTGCTACTTGTATTGTTGTATCAACAAAATAAGAATCTTACCCTGTTATAATAACATAACATCACGCTTGTAATTCCCGAGGGGTTAGGCGAAGGAGTGCTCATTAGTATTAAATTTAGAATCAGTTAACTTGCATACTTTTAAGATAACGCAGGTACATTTAGAGACGCTTAATGTCAAACGCTTCATCACTATCACTATCACTACATAGTATAAAACAAAGTCACTTCCCGCTGTCTGTCCGTATGTATGCTTAAATCTCTAAAACTATGCAACGGATTTTGATGCGGGTTTTTTAAGCTATTGCATAGCTTCTATCGCGGGCCTTGAGCGTGGAGAGCGAATCCAGAGATTCCCTAACGAAAATATTCAAGATTCAGTATTCAACCAGGGGGTCTAAAATGGCCACTTTAGCAGATCAGAATATGAATTGACCTTTCAAAATAGTAACTGCGTCTGTGACCATTTTACGAATTTAACGCAATTCATATTGTTTTCCTATTATTACTTACCTATGATCTATTTTCCTTAATGGTCCCAGACGCTGTTACTATTATGAAAGGTCATTTACGCTTTTTGACGCAATTCCTATTATGAACTGCTAAAGTGGCCGTTTTAGACCCCCAGGTTATAACAAGGTTGTCAACTGAGGTTGTCAAATTAAATAATTAATTATTTGCTGTTGATAAAAAATGCTATGCAATAGCTTTACCGCGGCAGTCTCCGAGTGCCACATTTAGTTTTTTTTTTTAATAGATAGAGTGATTCAAGAGGAAAGTTTTAATACCTTTTTTGCATCCGTGCGAAGCCGGGGCGGGTCACTAGTTTTTAAACAAAATTGCAACCAATATTGTCAGTGTACTAAGATTACAAAGATTTCTCCGTGTGTACCAAATTGCTTGTTCGACTGTACACTCACATTTCTCTAGTTACGTTATGTGTTATTGGGTTTTTCATCAGCATTCCGACCCGGGAATCGAAACCAGGACCTGATGTTCAGCAGTCGGGCTTGCGACCACAAGACCAACGAAGCAGTCTGCAGTTGTTTATTATACATACGGAAATATAACACACTCAGATGTAACGTCACGTTTTCATATCAGACCTAAAACAGCAATTCAGACCTAAAACATCAATTCAAAAAAGTAATTGAATCTGAAAAGGTTAAAATCCAATCACAACATGTAGATTTATTTTACAGTCATGATAAATACTCTTGTGAAATACCGTTCTATATGTCTGTTCAATCTTATGGGATAAACCTAAACGATTGAAAATCGATTTGATTTTCATGGCCATTCCGTATGGATTGTTGAATTTTCCTGAAGTGTCAAACATAAAATACTGTCTCATTGCTGTTTATTTACTGCATATAGTTATTTAGTTGGCCACCCTGGGGTTTTTGCTGAAATACTTAATAGCGAACAGACTATCTCTCTTCTAGTTCACAAACATACCAATAGATGGCGCTAGTCTCTTTTATCAAATCGATACTGGTATACTCCATTTGAAATAAGATTGGACATCTAAGTTAACTGTTTTTACAGTCCGTTTATCCGATTTTGACTTCTATACCGTAGGCATAAGGATGGCATTAAAATCAAAAAGAATATTAAAATACCGACTGTTTACTGCAGCTACATTTTGTCTTGCTGTCAACGTAATAGAGTTCACAATTGGTTGAACGGACTGTAAAACGGTTAATTTTAATTTTTAATCTTATAGCAAATGGAGTAGGTATAGTATGTAATGATTGTTACAACATCCCACAGATGGCAGAACTAACAATCATATAATAAAATATGAGAATTGTATTGCTAATAAAATATGCAATAAATAGAGAAATATGCTTTAAAGATACACTTGAGGCGACATGTACCTATTATTAAAATCTCAGGATAGTCCACATCACCAGCTGCCTATCTTTTTCCCATTATTATTAAAAGATAATTATGACTTCCCTTTTGAATCGGATTTTGTTAACAATTTCAATTATTTATTTATTTGCACAAAACCCTAAATTATTTTTCTAAAATAAAAGTAGTCTAAGTTACCCCTTATAACATCAGTTATCCGCCAGTCCCGTTAAAATCGGTTCAGTCATTTCTGAGATTAGGAAGACCAATCAGACAGACGAATAGACAAAAATGTTTTTAATTAATTTCCGTATGTGTATAGGAACTTTCGTATGAACCCTTCGTATGAACCAGTAAAACCTGTTATTTTTACATTACAAACAGACATTTCAATTTTATTTTTTTCTAAAGATCTATCAGTAAATTGTTTGCGGCACATAAATTTGAAGTGAAACGTTCATTTAGTATAAATCCTGTCTATCGAATAACTAATCCGGGACAACACAATATAGCTTGTTGTGGTAAATAACGGAGATTATGCCGTTTTCAAAATGGGGACGGGGCGGAAGTGAGGCCTGCTTACTGTTAATACCCCAGTTACTCTAACTGAAGATATCGAGATGTAGGCATTATATATTATAGGATAATGAATAAGCAGTGGCCCAGTGGTGGCGGCCCCGACCACGACCCAGGCAGGCACATTACTTTGTGTAATTTATTTCATCACCGCTGCTCTCAAAACGGTGAAGGAAAACATCATGAGGAAACCGGCAAGTCTTAGAACCAAAAATTCGAAGATTCAATTGGCCCTGGGCCCGCGTGGTAGATTATATCCCATTCACTCTCAAAGAGAGGAGGCCTGTGTCCCAGCAGTGGGAACATTAATAGGCTGATGATGATGGTGATGATGAATGAATAAACTCAAAAACTACTGCGTCGATTTCAAAAATTCTTTCACTATTAGAAAGCTTCATTCATCCTGAGTAACATAGGCTTTTTATACGTATATTCCCACGGAAACGGGAACTACGCGGTTGAAACCGCGGGACGTCCGCTAGTTATAAATAAAAAAATAAATGTCGAATACAAGTAGGTAGCGTAAAAGTAAATATGCACTACAGTGAGTGGGCTGTAAGTGCGATTGTTGAGGGTGAGGTGTTCGATTCCTAGATCGGGAAATCCTACCAACCGATTTTTCGATTTTTTATCATTATGAGCGACTAGGTGCTGCCAGCGGCTTCGCCCGCTACAACTCGAAGATTATCCCACGGGAAGATAAAATTGGGATAAAAACTATCCCACGTGTTAATCCAGGTTATTAACTATATGTGTGCCAAATTTAATCCAAATCCGTTCAGTAGTTATTGCGTGAAAGAGTAACAAACATCCATCCATCCATACACACATACTCACAAACTTTGGCATTTATAATATTAGTAGGATAAACTTTGACTCGATTATGACTCGTACCAAAGACTATAGAGTATACTGACTCGTACGTTACCTGTAGCAGAAATACTACTTATTCGCACAGCATACACACTTCCCGTCGGGGCTGTGGGTTGTTCGCAAGAGATACCGCGGCCTCGACATAAAGGGCCAAGAAGGATCATGTGTGGTTTTTAGTCAGTAGAAGTCTGACACTCCCTTTCGCTCTGCCCAGAGCGGGAAGGGTTATTAAAATTTGATGATTTCCCACCTCCCCAAAAAAAAAAAGAAAAGGACATCCAGATACAAAAGATAAGTTTATTAAGAATGTTATGACTGGTGTTAATTCAACTGAACAACTTTTTAAGATTTTTGTCGCTAGCTCATCTTATCCAACTGAGTTTGTGTTGTTTAAAGGTAATATAACTCTATGTGTCTCGTTATACCCATAAGGTTTTAAGAAAATACTATCATTAAAATCTGTTCATAATATGCTTAAGGCTGACACGAGTATTTTTATGGGTATCGTTTGTTAGATTATTCCAATAGTCATTGAATGTTTCAGCAATGTTGTCCGGGCTATTAACTACATTACAGTTGTTTCTTACATTGTCTATTTTACTGTTAGTTTACTCCGATTCATATAATCAATCAAAACGCACTCCCAACATTGCTCGAATATCAGTTTCCAGCTTGGCCAACACCAAACTGTCAGAGTGGGTCATCCGTGGTGATTCTGTCAGACCTAGAGAAAAAAAACTACAAATTATTGTAAGCCTGGAGTGACTGGTAAATTATGCGAAACAGGAGCTAGGGATACGGTCCTTTTTTTTTGTTTCCTATGGACAAGAACTGCCAGATACGCAACGCTTACGCAATGTTACAGGTTTTGTCGAAAAAAACTGTCACACAGCACACATTCACATTCTCCTGCCCTTATCATCATCATCATTACAGCCGAAAGACGTCTACTGCTGGTCATAGGCCTCCTCTAAGTGTCGCCACATTGACCGGTCCCGTGCGTCTCGCATCCAGCGAATCCCTGCAACCTTCACCAGGTCATAGTCCTAGTGGGAGGCCTTAAATTCCAACGCAACGTCTTCCGGTTCGCGGCCGTCACTCAAGAACTTTCCAGCCCCATCGGCCATCCGTTTTGCCCGCAATGTGCCCTGCCAATTCTTCGGGCTATGTGGGTAACCTTGGTTCTCATACGGATGTCCTCATTTCTGATTCGATCACGCAAGGTCTGCGCAGCATGTCTACTTCGTCCATGCTTCACTATTACTCGTCATCGCAGCAGTCACCTCAATCTATATAAATAAAAAGAGAAGTCCTGACTGACTGACTGACTGACTCATCAACGCCCAGCCCAAACCCTTGGACCTAGAAAGCTGAAATTTTGCACAGTTCCCTTTATAATGTAGACAAGGAATAAGGGAGGATTTTTAGGAAATTCAACCCCAAGGGAGTTAAATAGGGGATGAAATTTTGTATGGAAAATCGTCATTTTCACGCGGGCGAAGCCGCTGGCAAAAGCTAGTATGAAATAAACTTCAAACTTAACTTTTAATAAATGTTTATGGCGCAGATCATGTTAAGATCGCAATCTTCGTCAAATGCAAACCTGAATATCATAGAATACTCCATCTGTTGAGTATGAATGTAGATGGCTCTTAGAGTAGGAAGACCAAAGAAATGACGTATGGACCGTGTCAAGGATGATATGGCTAGAAAGGAGGTGACTGCTGAGATGACGAGTAATATAGAAGTATGGAAGAAGAAGACATGTTGCGCCGACCCCAAATAGATTGGGATAAGGGCAGGAGAATGAAAATTGTAATGATGACAATGACTCACCTTCTCTGATACATCTAGCAACCTCAATTGCCTCGTACACCAAACCCGCGCTGTTTTCAAAATTGTACGGAATCTTCGATAAGTAGAGCTTGAATTCTTTCATACTTCCATCACTGCAAATCATCTTCTCAGGGAAGTGGAATGGGGGCTTCAACTAAAAATAAGTTTTATTTTAAGGTTATTGCAGTGACCCGAGCGAGGAGGAGCTCGTGGCTTAATAAGAACTGCCACTCGGGTCGATCTTTAGGTAAAGCTGTGCTTGCCTAGGTCGGTCTGTGGATGGGTGACCACCCGACATACCGAGTTTCCTCCGTGCCTCGGAAAGCACGTTAAGCTGTTGGTCCCGGCTGCCATATATATAGATCTTTGGCAGTCGTTACAGGTAGTCAGTGACCTGAAATTCTGACATCCAGTCTTCATCCAAAGGGTATCGTATTACCTAGTATTAACTGGGTTGTGGAGGTCAGATAGGCAGTCACTCCATGTAAAATACTGGTATTCAGCTGCATCCGGTTGGACTGGAAGCCGACCCCAATATAGTTGGGAAAAGGCTAGGCAGATGATGCAGTGACCCGAGCCTATGCAAAAGCCGTTGATCTTGGTTGTCAATTGTAGATCTTTGACCGTCGTCGTTAAGTAGTCAGTGACCCGAAAGTCTGACAACCAGTCAAGGGATACAGTACTGACTGGGTTGTGGAGGTCAGACAGGCAGTCGCTTTACACAGGTGTGCATCTGCATTCGGTTGGACTGGGAATCGAACCCAACAGTTGGGAAAAGTTTATTAACAATTAATGATATTTACCGTAATGCGTCCTTTAGTGCCGTATACCGTTGCTTGGTTACGCAGCGCTAATTGTGTGTGCGTGTTGAGGACAGCCCGCTTACCGCCTGCGTACTCCAAGATAATCGTGGCCGCGTAGTCCACGTCCTCTTCGTTCAAGTTGCCGAATGCGTTCACTTTGATCGGCAATTCTTTGAATATCAATTGTGATAGCTGCAGCACGTATACCCCCACGTCGAGGATAGCACTACCACCAAGCTCTTTTTTACTGAAAATAATAGTAAATTAAGGGCTGGTTGTTTCAGACTATTGGTTTACGTAATATTCTTATTGCATTCTTAATTTAGTTAGCGAATTATGATGATTTGCTAAAGCAAGTCACTCACTTAACCCTGTCAGACTCAGAATAAAATCCCAAGTTGGCTTCCAAAAACTTTACTTCTCCAATTTCTCCATCTTTTATCTGTTTTTCCATTTCTGCGTATATGGGAGAGAAGCGTGACCATACAGCCTCCATTAGGAACAGCTTCTCCTGCTTAGCCAGAGCAATCAGACGAACGGCCTGGTTTTCGTTCATGCATAAAGGTTTTTCGCATAGAACATGTTTTCCGTGTTGAAGGTACATTTCGGCAACTTCGTAGTGAGATGGATTCAAAACGCCGATATAAACTACGTCTGTAACCGAAAATATCGTTTTAGAAATAAGTACAACCTAACAACACGTGTGTGTGTGATCCCAGAAGGATTAGGCAGAGATGTAGGTACCTGTCTTCTTCTTATCTAAGGTCTAACGACCCCGCACACCCTAATGTCAGAGTTTCTACACCATCTCAAGGGCCTCTGACATGGTTTGACGACTGCCATTTTGGCGGCCGGGACCACCGGCTTATACGTGCCTTCCGAAGCACGGAATCATCTTTTATAAGACAATCAGGTGATTAAAGCCAGCAATGTCCAAGCTAAACTGGACACAACTTTACAAAGTATGCTATTACACCCACATTTCACCAGTCATGTTAGTCACGTGTAATAAAAAGTGAGTCTATTGCCAGCATACACAAATTCAAAATCCGTGGCTGCTCCTGAGAAATTACTGATGAAAAAACCCATGCAGGACGTCATGCACAGCAGTCACAATTCATCATCATCATTTCAGCCAAAAGACGTCCACTGCGGGACATAGGCCTCCCCCAGGTGTCGCCACATTGACCGGTCCCGTGCGTCTCGCATCCAGCGGGTACCCGCAACTTTCACCAGGTCCACGGTCCACTTAGTATGAGGCCTATCAACGCAACGTCTTCCGGTTCGCAGTCGCCACTCCAGAACTTTCAGTCACAAGTATTAGTGGTAGTCTTTAACCAATGGGCGGTGAGCAGCATTTTAAGTACTATACTCATTATAGTAAGGATAGATAAGGTCGAGTGTACCTAGTGCTTGACATTGAAACAAATATAGCACTGATATAAATCAAAACCAAAACATTTATTTCAAGTAGGCCAGTTACAGGCACTTTTGAATAGTCGAACAAATATAATATGTAGTTAGTTTTTAATTAATATAATATGTATTCAAATAAAAATAAAGATAAAGTACATTTTGATACAAGTGCGAAAAGTTTGTTATTGCATTCGAGGCGGAATGAACACCCGTGCCTTACATGGGATCGAAAAGTGCAATAACAAATTCCCACGTGTATCAAACGACGTTTTTCAATAAACTTTCGAAGAAATAAACTAATAAAACGATAAGTACTTTTGTCATAAATTCAAGATGAGATGATCAGATAGGGGTGCGATTTAATCCGTGCTTTTTTTGTGCATTGGTTTTATTAGTATCATGTAAGCATAATTATTTATTTATTGCGGGTTTCAATATGTCCCTCGTTTAAACTAACAGACTGTAGATCGATGACTAATTATAGATGTTTTACATCAAGATAACAATAACACTCAACAACAACAAAATAACACTCTTTTTAGTGTCATAACTGAGAAAATTTACACCCGAGAACAGCTTGGTCACCCAGTTACTGAAATAAATTAAAGTGCCTGCTTGGGTTCGAACCCTGTTCTAAAGTAGAAGAGGGGTCTAGTAGTGGATGGTACTGATTGAACCAAATACGGCAATGTTCATTTTTATACGTACCAATATTTGAACTCCGAGCCATTTCCTTATAATCACCGTACGCTTTTTTAATGCCATGAAGTTTAGCAAACTCCTCAGCCTTCTTCTTGTCTCTGGCTGCAACTGCGACAATCTCTTGATCTAATTTGTCTGGGTAAGAGTTAACAGCGTTCACAAAGTCGCTGCTAATCTTGCCTGCAGACACAATACCCCACCGGATAGTCATCTAAAGCAAAGCGATATAGATATAAGATTTTAAAATGACATGGTCACTTCTATTATTTATACTGAAGACGGAATATTTACCATGTTTACTTATTGTTACACTATTATTTAAACTGGAAACGGGATATTTACCATGTTTACTTATTGTTCGAACAAAAAAGAGGGTAGACCGATTTATCTGCTCATAAACATACACCCGCAATGACTTCAGTTTATCCATGATCATGGTGCATAATATAAATGAAGCTATATAGAGTAAGCAAATTGGTATGTTTTGTTTTGTTGCTTTCGTAGTTTTTTTAAATAGAAAATGTGACCGTTTCCGTGGAAAATGTTTGGGTTAGGTTTTGTTAAAACTTATGTATACCGATAGGGCTGAACATTCGTCTTGGGTAACATGGCTGAGTTTGTAATAAACATTTCTTTTAAATGCTAGCGACCTCTTGTTTACTTTCTAAAAATTCCTGTAATTCGGCTGGCAAACAGCATTACATAAATTATAAATTATTTACTTATCATCACGCCTGTAATGGCCAAAGGGTTAGGCTGTAGTACACCCACATTTTGACAGTTATGTTTAAGCCCTCATTTTAGAATTAGGTGCTTCAGTTTTACAACAAATATTATGATAAATTCTTACTTTTTCTGATTCTCAGGAACGATACCACACTGACTGAAATAGACGCTAACTGCTTCCAAGCACTTATTTACAAGTAATGTAGGTATGTCAGAAGCAATCTAGTTATTTATTACGATAGAACTATCATTGTTAAGTACCCTTGTGCCTATCTAATGAGTGTCTTATCTCTAATAGCGATATCAACAAAGATAATATTGTTTTGTACGATTGTTTAATTTTTGACTAGCTTTTGCCCACGGCTTCGCCCGTGTGGATGTCGGTTTAACTACAAAAATGACGATTTTCCGTACAAACTTTCATACCCTATTTAACTCCCTTAGAGGTTGAATTTCAAAAAATCCTTCCTTACTCCTTGTCTACATTATAAGGCGAACCTCTTTGCAAAATTTCAGCTTTCTAGGTCCAAGGGTTTGGGCTGGGCGTTGATGAGTCAGTCAGTCAGTCAGGACTTCTCTTTTTATTTAGATAGATAACATCCTCAGTATAGTTTACAATGTTAAACTCTTTGCAAATCATCTACCTACCTAACCTTTCCCAACAATATTGGGTTTGACTTACTGTCTAACCGAATGAGACCCGTACTGTTTTTTTTTTTTATATGAAGCGACTTCCTAGCCTTATTATTTTTACTAAATTGCTCATGATAAATGAAATGTTACTGAAATTATAGGAGCAACGACGCTCTTGAAGTAATGGCCCTGATGTAGGTATGTTTAAAGGCGCCTTCCTATTTAACGTCAAGTGCCTACTTTAATACGTTGTATTGTGAAATCCACGCTAAAGGCAAACGGACTCGACAGAACGACTATCGGTTACAACGATACGATACCTTTTTTTTGGAAGGTTGAGAAATCATCAAATGACTCCTCCCGCTATGTTCGGAGTGAAAGGGAGTGTCAGACTGACTAAAAACCACCCATGTTCCTTCTTTGCCTTTTGTTTCTGGGGCCGCAGTATCCTTTTCGTAAAACCTGCAGCCCCGAAAAGCTTGCAACGATACAATATTTTTTTTAACGATACCTTTTTTTTTTTTTTTGGTGGGTGGAAAATCATCGAATAACACTTGGGCAGAGCGAAGGGGAGTGTCAGACTTCTACTGACTAAAAACCAAACCCATGTTCCTTCTTCGCCCTTGTGTCGGAGCCGTGTTAACCTTTCGATAATCCACAGCCCCGACAGGCGTCGGCCCTTGCCCCGGCGTTGGGCCCCTTCCATATTGCTCTCTTTGAGGCGCGCGTGGATCACGTACGGGCCGCCGACACGGTCTGTTGCCGTCATGACGACATACCTTAGAAACTCTTTTGGCTTCTTCCTAGTTCATAAACTGGTGATACACGCACACTGGTTGCGAATACTATGCATCTGACCTGCCTGAAGAACACAACCAATAAGGTCACTTCTTCTAAGGCATCGTCGCTAATTTCCGCTTTAATGTACCATTAATCCTATTTGAACTCGGTTTTTGGCGACATCCTAGCCCTAATTTGGTGTTATTTGGCGATAGTTACTCCTAACCTTGTGTCAATGGCATCTTATTGCCAGAAATAGTAGTAAATTCATCTAAAGGAATGCATACTACCTAAGTTATTTGGAAACTTGGCCAATTCGATTTCTATGTCACTACTTGAAGTGGAAAGATTTTGCCGACGATTATGATAATAAATATATTGTACGATGTAGGTCAGTTATTTCAATTACATGCAACTGCCTCGTTGGTATAGCGGTCGCAAGCGTGCAATGAGCATGAATGAGGGCCCGGGGTCAATTCCCAGGTCAGGCAAAGTGTTATTGTATTTTTCCATCAGGAATTTCGTAGTGGCAGCCACGGAGTCTGTATTCGAACCTGGTTGATGGCAAATATCTCGCCCCCTATTACATGGCACTTATACAAAACTGACGAAATGTGGTTGTACTATTAGGTATTATCTCTCCCTAACCCTTTGGTTAATATTAATGACCATAATATCGGTCGTGCTAGGCAACTGGGCTTATCCCAGTTGTATACGTCCCTGTGTGCCTATTGGCCTTGTTCTGTTCTGTCTCCTGCTGATATGGAAGGAATTGGAAATTATGTTTTTTCTTACTCCTCCGCTATTCTTTTCTGATTCATTTCGTTGCGGGATCCAAGACAGTTAAATCGCTTCTCTGGGACTTCGTCGAGCTTCATTGTCTCGGCGCTTTTCTTGTGGTCGCCACTGTTGATTCTGGCTAACAGGAGTTACAGTGGTTTGGGAATAGTGTGGCGGGCTTGTCCCAAAAACAAAAAAAAAATAACCCTAAGGGGATTGCAGACGTGATCAGCGGTTCCCTACATTTTGTCGAGTATTACGAACACAAGTGAACCAGCTGATTCTTTTGCAAGATTTTAGGTTCTCGGGTATTTCAAGGGAGCTGCAGGTTGTTCGAAAGAGATACGGGAGACCCCTTCAGGCTTTTTGCTATTTCAAATTACATTTTGCATATTAACGCAGATTAAAGATGATTCGTATTAACCTAGATTCCCAATAATTTGTTAATTAAAACTAAATACATTAGAAGCTATTGATTTGGGGTTATAGTCCTAACTAAGATAGTTTCATCTAAAGATTATAGACCTTCTAATTTCACACCCTATCTGCTGGGTTAATTATTAAGAATTAATCGGGCCCTTACAATTTTAGGTCGGTCCTAATAGCATTGATCTGGTTCTGCTGTTAATTAGAGTTTCTTCTCATCTAACAGAACGTGCTGCCGAGTGCATGGCCATTGACTTTTGCTCTACGTGTCGCGGGTTCGATCCCCACACGGAACAAATATTTGTATGGTCTACAGATATTTGTTTCGAGTCTGGGTATTTGTGTATGTGAGTTTAAATGTTTATGAACGCACCCACGATACAGGAGAAATTCCTAGGAATTCAACGTTGTACCACTCTAGAGAGGGCAACGTTTTAAAAAAAAAACCACTACCGCTATGTTACTTGCTCTATCAAATAACGGTTCTGAGTGACGGGAAAGGAGCTCGCGGCTTAATAGTAACTGTCACTCGGGTCAATCTTTTGGTTAAGCCGCGTTTGCGTAGGTTGGTCTGTGGATGGGTGACCAACCCTTTCATACCGAACCAAGTTATACATTGTCACTGCTCCCTGATCTATGATGTTGCAATGCTTATTACCATTTTTTTAAACCGGTGTAACTGACTACCAGTTTTTGTCCCAGTGTTCACGTGCTCCTACCTCGGCTACCTGTTCCCTGATCCTTGTGAGTATCTCTTTTATAAGCCTTTTTCGTTTTCATGATTTTTAACATAAGCTCAATTTAATCCGTAGGCCAAGTTGATGTGATTCAAATGGCCCGTCCATTTGAATCACATCAACTTGGCCTACGGACTGCCACTCCACAAAGGCTTGACTGTCAAAGTTGACCTTTTTCATCAAAAACTCAATACCGCTCCTGGTAACAAAAGTTTATGACTCTCGTAATAAAAAGTGTCATTTTCGTCCTGATGCTTTACGGGGCAAATGATCTGACAAATCTGTTTTCGGGAAATAATGGTTTTCATTCATTTTCTGCTAAATTAGTCATTTAATTGGCGGATCTTTGAAAAAGGTACTTTCTCAGTGTATGTACATTACCTTCTACACCAGCCATCCTTATGAAACTCACAGTTGCATTCTGCTTTAATAAATGCTAAAGATTTCGAATGTGATTACAAATTCGTTCTATATTGAACTCGCTAGAACGGGAATACAAAATATTTTCTACAAACAGGTACCTAAACAAACGTAAGTAAATAACTATGTATAATAAGTACCAAGATCACTAGTGAATTTACATAAAACATTTTGAAAGTAAATAGTTAAAGACAGCTGTTTAACTTTGCCAAGAAAAATAACTCTTGTACCTAGTTTAACTTACTAAGTCAAGAGATCCAAGATCTAAACGGAGAGACGACCGCTCAGACTAACTTACAAGAACTATAAAGTTCAACAATTCAAAACTAGAAACTTTGTAAAATAACCTCTAACCCCTTGCCCACAATATTCATGATCAAGCGACACGCGTGTTGCGACAGCTTCTGTGGAGATCACAAATGAAGGAAATGGCTTTCTGCCCTATTTACTTTACGTTGGTCAAGGACAGTGTCGAGAAATAATTTCTGACGATAACGTGAGCAAAGCCGAGGGGAAAAGCTAGTTGTTTATAAAGCAATGTGCCTCCGGCTTTCCTGTTTGCGAGACAATTTCTAAGCTATGTTTTATAAAAAGCTTTCTGAGCCTTGGCTTTGAGCCAACACTGCATTTGTGAGGGAAGTGGTACCAATTTGCTGTCATGTAAAAAGTTTACATGGATTTATGTCGTGTTTGATTTGGTTTTATTGTTTTTTGATAAAACATATTGCCGGAGTGAAAGCAGCGTTGGCCCGAGAGCTGCGGTGATCCAGTGGTGTGAAAATGAGAATGACGATCCTTCCGACTTAAGAAACAATTATGTCATGGGTTCGTGTGGGTATTTAACTTAATGCATCAACCAAAACAGCAAAAAGAATCTTGGTGAGGAATCCGACATGTCAACCAAAATTTTGAAACAGAAGAAAAGAAAAAAAAAATATTCGTCGCAGAAACAAGAACCTATACAAGGAGACACAATAAGAGAAAAAAAAACAATACAACGCATAACAATGGTTAATAGCCTGTACAAAAACTAACCCGCGCGGGCCCGCGTGGTAACTATGACCTATTCCCAATCATAGAGAGGAGTCCTTATCATCCGTGTTTATAGTCAAGTCTAAGTTATTACTTGGACTTAAGTAATTACTTATGCAAATATTTTTAAGCAATGGGCAAGAATTTAAACGAAGTTAGAACCGTCAATAAAAGCAAAACTGAGAGTTCTAGCGTTTGATAGTTCTAACATTAAGGAATTACTAAACTACAGAGAAAAAATCGTATCTTATACAATGACATTTACTCAAGTAATAGTAATGACTTGTTTATAAATACGGGTGTAACCCCCGTATATATAGTCAAGTCAAAGTAATTACTTGGACTTAAGTAATTACTTAAGCAAATATTTTCATGCAATGGGCAAGAATTTAAACGAAGTTAGAACCGTCAATGAAAGCAAAATAATAATTCTAACGTTTGATAGTAGTTTGGTAATTTCTTAATGTTAGAAACATTAAGAAATTACTAAACTACAGAGAAAAAATCGTATCTTAAACAATGACATTTACTCAAGTAATAGTAATTACTTGTTTATAAATACGGCTGTTAGTGTTCTAGCTGTGGCAGCGATAAAGGTATTTCCAGAAAAATTGCCACTTAATATACAGTAAGATATGTGCACTCGAGCTGTTCAGGATTCTTGCTGTGAAAGTCCTTTCTGTAACTGCCTCGTTACTCTAGTGTTTGCAAGTGCGACTGCTGAGTATGAGATATCAGGTTCGACTCCTGGGTCGGGCACAGTATTATTGGGTTTTTTTTATCTGGATTCACCCCCTCAGGCCTTAAACATAACTGGCGAAATGTGGGTGTACTAATGGGTACTGTGGCGACTAGCGACATCTATCGCAACACCTGCGTACTAACAACGATCGACAGAAATTCCTACATCGCGCTGTCAACATTATCCGCGACATAAGCCTACTAATATTATTTATAATATTAAACAAACAAACAAACAAACTCTTCATCAGCTTTATAAAGCTGAAGAGTTTGTTTGTTTGTTTGTTTGAACGCGGTAAACTCAGGAACTGCTGGTTGGAATTTTAAAATTCTTTTTGTGTTGGATAGTCCATTTATCGAGGAAGGCTATAGGCTATATAACATCACGCTACGGCTAATAGGAGCGAAGCATAAATGAAAAATGTTACAAAAACGGGAAAAGGTATTTCCTTTTTGAGAGCTTCCGCTGCGTGCGCTGCGAAAACGGTTTAAGTTACGCAAATATCATGTATGAAGGAATTGTTCCTCTTTAAAATTTCTAAAAAAAAGTCCGCGACAGCATATATCTATCTTTTAAGATTGACTCACTGTAACCTTTTTTTACTATTAAACTGTTAGGTTAAAAATAATTATTTTTTGCGAAGCTTATTTAACACATATGGTATTAATCTATATCTAAATAAATGTGTTTGTTAGAAGGAAAATTTAATAAAGAATATTTGTGCCCTTTACTCTAAACAGTTTAAACAAATATATTAGAAGATATCGCAATGTAAAAATATCCGCGCGGCATAATAATTTGAACGTCGCAATGTAGGGAGATTCTTTCCGGGAAATTCAAATTCAAAATATTTACTGCATCATAATGTTTACAAGTACAGAGTGTTATCGTATATGTATTTAACAGTAAGAGATACCTATAGTAATTCACACTTTAATATAATCTAAGCTAATCTAAACCATCTAAACTATTATAATAAAGAAGAAAGATAAGATTTTTGGTTTGGTACGATTTAGCTTAATTTATGTCGGATAGTCGATATATCGAGAAAGGTTATAAGCTATATTTATGTGACGCAGACGAAGTTGCGTGGGTCAGCTAGTAAGCCTATAAAGGAGTTCCCGTCTCACATATGTCGGGCAGTTAGTCCACCGGACACAACACCCGTCCGGTCGGAGGATCCTCCCTTTTCAACGGGGGATGAGGAGCTTTACACCCTGTTCCTCATACCCCCAAAGGTACCATTCTGCCTAACCCTTCGGGGATTATAGGTGTACGATGTTATGTTGTTTCGGTGAGAGTATTAACGACCATAAGGCGAACGGTGCCGCGGGGATAAGCTAGATTATTAAATAATAATAGGTCGTAAAATAAAATACATCTCTTCCTACCGCTTAGGGCAAACAGCGACCGTGGTGTTATGTCACATTACTTAGGTAATTTAGTTTAATTCGCTAATTACTGTAACAACACGCTACCTTCGTCACCAGAATTTCTGTATAACATTCACCCTGAAAATTAGTTCATTATAATGTTTATTATTAACAGTTAAAATAATATAAAACACCTATACTAAAGGGACGTAGTTGATGAATTACACTCATCGGTATAAAACGAGGTAGTTTTGAAGTTAATTCTCTGGGACGTAACGATATAATAGATTAGGGTTACTGATAATTTAACTTATTAATTTTATATTTTACCTAAAATAACTTTATGTACATTATTTAGCTATAATTCTGAATGTTTGGTTCTACCTCTATTACAAAGGACTTAAAAGCATACATACATACATGAACGCTAAAAACTCACTCTTTTTTTGGGGCAGTCGTGTAAAAAAAAAAAAAGGATTTAAAATAAGTAAAATACTACTAAAATTGTATACACTTCTGACTACCATTAGGGGAAAATCAGCGCCATAAAATGAGAATAAAGGTCAAGTTGAATTTCCTGGGTTCTGGAGGTCAAATAAATTAATCATACCAACTAGAACATAGTTGGGGTGCAGATGATGATTGTGATCTAGTAACTGTCCAAAATAATCAAAAAAATTGAATGTCATAACACTCTGTTATTTTTCCTCTCTTCTTCTGTCTAACTTTTTTGATTATAAATGATAACATTGTCCCACTTATCTGCTAAAGGTTGTTTTAATCTCCTCCTACTTCCCATAAATAATCGCTCATCTATAACCAATTTTCCTAAAAGCACAATTTGCTTAATTATTTTAATTTAGGTCAACCAGATACCTTTTAGGAATGGATGGATACCTATCACTTTCTAGTTCAATTTTCTTCATTAGGCTAACCTAAAAAAATAACTGGGTTATGGAAGTCGGATGAAGTAGTTGCTCCATGTAAAATACGGGTATTACATCTGGTTACACAGGAAGTCAACCCCATCGTAGACGGACGAAGTTAGGCAGATGATGATTGACCTAAAAAAATTAACCTCTGAAGTAGGAACACTGAACAAAAAACATTATTGCTATCTAAAAGCTTTCAATCTATACGACGTGAGTGCTATAGCCAAAAATCGAAAACATGTGACATCTACCTACCAGCACAGGGCCCGCGTGGTGGATTATAGCCCATTCCCTCTCTTAGAGAGGAGTCCTGTGTCCCATCAATGGGAACATAATAGGCTGAATATGACTAAATAGGCTGACTGTAGGTACATTACCAGAGACATTTTAACATCCTAAGTGTAAAACTATAACACGGATTTGACCTCTAAAGCATCATGTCAGCCATTCTTTATACAAGTCTTGCTTGGTTAGTCTTAACCTTTTATACTTCACCTTTGCAACAATAATTGTAATAGCATATGCTATTGTGTTCGACATTTGCTTGGTCCCGTTTTTCGTTTTCATGTTACCGGCCAAACCGTTTTATCGTGTCACGATACACGAACCCAAACAAAGCAGAGAATGACTGATTAAAGATAAAAGTGGCCTTAATCAGTAATTCTCTTAATTTATCAAATCTAGAATCATGAAAAGTGATTTTACTGCTTCCGTGGTCGAGTTTTTTAGGCGTTTGCCTTGTGACCCGGTGGTCGTGGGTTGGATTCCCACGGAAAGCATACTTTGTTGAGTTGTTTCCAGTTTCTTTAGGACATAGCAGGCTTGAATCAACTGATTGTCTGATAAAAAGATGGTTCCGTGCTTCGGAAGGCACGTATAAGCTGGTGGTCCCGGCCGCCAAATGGCGGTCGTCAAACCATGTCAGAGGCCTTTGTGGCGGTTTAGAAACTCTGACACTATATTATAGGGTGTGTAGGGTCGTTAGACCTTGCTGCCCACACGATAAGAAGAAGTGATTTTAAAAATACTACAGGATATTTACTAGCATGATAGTGTTCTGGATTTTTCAAAGTGATTTTAGAGTAAAAAAATAAAATGTGGGTTGCGCTAATTTCGGTGCTGTTAGCGCCTTAAACGGTTTGCTCTATGATAGTTATTTTAGGATGAGTCCTAGTTTGACCTGAATGCGGATTTGGACAGTAACATAATTATACACTGGATCTTAAAGTTACTTAGTGTCTGACCACTTCTCCATAAATAAAGAAAATGGGATAATAAAGCTTAATTTTCATGGAGAATTTTCTTTATTTAAACGTCAAGTATATTATGTGAAAAGCTAAGTTTTTTTCTTTTCTCGTTCAAAAGCGAGTCTGAATCTACTTCAAAGAGTATCTTATATTCAGCCTTTCACTTATTTATACACACCGCCCGTAATTCGGTACATCCGGAGCTGCAGACACTTTTAAAAACTTTGTAATACAAACAATTGGTTTCAAAGTTACTGTTTATTCATTTACAACTTTTCTTTTGCTAGTTTCAATTTCCAGACTTTACTAATAACTTTTGAAAATCTGCAACTTTAATAAAACTTCGTGAATTTGAAAAATTGGCTCGTTGATTGTTTAAAAAACTATGCTTTGAAGACTTTGATCGAGTTTTTAATGTAATTCTACCTATACCCTTTTAGATTTTTAACAAACTTCATATTATATTTTTTGTTGTTGTATATTTGAGGGTTAAGAATCACCATTTGTGCTGTGGGCGGCGAACAGAAAAGCTACATTTTCATTTATATTATCATGATGACTATGATTTTTTTTCTAAATATTAAAACAAGAAGGGAGGTGTCTAATGAGATGACGAGTAATAAAAAATTAAGAAAAAGACACGCTGCGCCGATCCCAAATAAATTAGATTATTTGTAGAAAAGTGATGATGATGATGATTTGTGTTTTGAGATCGTGGAACCAAATCATAAAACATAACACTCTTTTTTTGGGGCAGTCGTGTAAAAATACATCATTTTCGCTTATGTCGATTCCCATTTCCCACTATAACACTTACGAAACAAATGACAGATGTTTTAAAAGTTAACGTTTTACAAATTGGCCTATCCGATGGCGAGAACTTTTCACTTGTTCTTATTTGTGTATGGCTACCATATCAAAATCAATACTTACATAATCAAGAGCAATAGTTACGAAAAGACAACAGCCCAGTTGAATTTATTTAATTAACAAACACTCCTTACACCTACCTATTAATTCAGCGAATTTGATAAGTGTTTACTTTCTGCGGGAGAAATCAAGCAAGAAGATACTGAAAAACTTACTCAACTCGGGGTAATATTTCAGACAAACAAAGTAAGTGGTAACTTACTCAATATCTCAATCGAAAGCTAAAGGAACCGTCCCACTGTGGTCAATGACCAAGCTATATTTGTGTGTTCAAAAATGTAGGTGCGATCGTCCACCCTCAGCCGATAAAAAAATCTCTACAAATGAACAGTAGGTACGAAGGATGGAAAGGTTTTGCTACTAGGTTCCTTTGAAAAAACGCCTATCGGGGCTGCGGTTTGTTCGATAGAAATACCTCGGCCTCGGACACGAAGGGCTAAGAAGGAACATGGGGGGTTTTTGTAGTTGTTGGGGGTTCGTTGTTCCGTGATTCGAAGTCTTGTGCATTCGTTGTAACGTGATGCGTCGCTGCGTGCTTTCCTACTCACAGTATTCGTTGTCGCAAACATTCGGCGCCGTGTGATTCGACGTTGTAACTTTCGTAATGACGTATTGCACTCCAAACAAATGACTACTTTGTTGATAAACGTTTGTGATTCTGACACACTTATAGCACTTATATTATTTAGTCTGTTGTGGATGTTTGACTTCATACGCGTCTATAAATTATCCATTACCATCTAATGCTCTCCGAATCCGTTTGCAAATCTTTTCTCCCTTACAGCCGTAATATTTAGGAATATCGCTGCCATTTTTCCGAGTCGATTTACAAGGCATTAAAGTGCCATCAATATGGTAAAGGGTATTGATAACTCCTACATCGTTAATTCTTTTGTGCCGTTTTTTATGTTGCCTTCTTTTTTAACCTATTATGTATTGCCGCGGTAGTTATTGTTGCTGTGGTGTTGTGTGTGAATGATATCAAAGTTTTTTTTTTGGAAAAGCCCGTTCTCTATTCCCAAACCACTGCTGCTTGGATTAGGCGCATTATGCCACATCGCAAAATGCCACATTCGCAAAATACCGCATTCGCAAAATGCGCATTTCAGTCAACTAATATCAGCCGATTACTGTCCAACTGCAAGGCTAACGCTTGTTCTGTGCAAGAGCAGTGATCACAAGGTGTATTGGTGATGAATTGCAAGGGATAAAAAATTAACATTTAGGTTGTCGTGATGGTCCAGTGGTTTACAGTTCACCACCTCGTTGACTGTCTTCAAATGGTGATATGACTTCACTTCATTGGTGACAAATGACTTATGCGCTTTCTATAATCTATCTTATCGGGATTGGTTGGACTCAGTCCTTCAAGTAGAATGTACATGGGATATGTCGGCCGTCTAAGGTTCATCACTTCATCACAGTGCACCTCTCCAGAAATAGCTGTCCTAGTCTGTTCAGAACAGTTCCAAAAAACTGGATGCCTAGCGTTTAAAGATCTAGTTATATTTTATACCAAAGACACAGACACACACATACACAGATAGACACAGACATAGTCTATTAGACAAAGTACGTAGTACATTATACCTCAATGTATAACGCTAGCTTCCTCTTTCGACCAAATTTAAATTATGATCACAATTCTTAGTTAAAATTATGTAAAATCTAAAGAAACATTACAAAACAAGGGGCCTAAAGGGAGCCATTTAAATAATAGTCTCATTTTATGTTAATAGTCTGAACTCTTCAAAACTTCTTCGCCCCAAACTTGATGTTTAATGCTACAGACAATTTATGACAGAGCTCTGTACTATAAGTTTTGTCAAATCTTGTCTATTTTGAATAATATGAAATCCTTACTAAGTACCCATTAAAATGTATAAAATATCACATAAATTATGCAAAAATTACAAGTAAGTAAAGGAATACCTTTACTTTGTAATTTATGTGATAATGTAATAACCAACAATTTAAATACGTGGTCCAAATGACAAAAATTTTGTCTCAATAAAACACCTTTATTTTATTCACATCAATTAAAATCTTATACTATAAGAATGAGTAATAATAAAGTTAGGAATGAGTATATTAGAGAAAGCTTGAAAGTGGCGCCTGTTACAGAAATTCTGAAAGGACGTCGTTTGTCTTGTAAAGGGGAGAAGTAAAGGAGAGGAGGGATAAAACGCATGTGACTATAAAAGTGATGGATATTAATGTTGCTGCATGGAGAGGGAGAGGAAGATCCGCATACCTAACCTGGTTTTGTATAAATAAAGCTTGATTGGTGTCCGTGCGTGCTACGCACCTGACCAGGATTGATTGTTGTGTCTGTTATTTTGTTTCAGCAGGCAATAGAAATGTGCTCGATGGTCAAGGTAAATGGACCCAATCATCGGGTCCCTGGTTGCCATTATAAAACTAACTTACAATATTATCGAAGGAGTCATACGTGCATTAATTGAGGTAGGCCGCTTATTTGTAATTTCCTCTATAATCGGTGCCAGCTGCTGTATACTGGGACTTTTGATGACAAGGTAATAACATCTAAACTATCTATATCTATCTATATATAAATAAAGAGAGAAGTCCTGACTGACTGACTGACTGATTGACTGACTGACTCATCAACGCCCAGCCCAAACCCTTGGACCTAGAAAGCTGAAATTTTGCACAGAGGTTCCCTTTATAATGTAGACAAGGAATAAGGAAGGATTTTTCGAAATTCAACCTCTACGGGAGTTAAATAGGGGATGAAAGTTTGTATGGAAAATCGCATTTTTCACGCGGGCGAAGCCGCTGGCAAAAGTCTATATAATATAAAAATGAATCGCAAAATGTGTTGGTAAGCGCATAACTCAACAACGCCTGGATCGATTTAGCTAATTTTGGTCTTGAATTATTTGTGGAAGTCCAGAGAAGGTTTTAACGGTGAGAAAGTGGTTGGTAGGTAGGCAGGGTAGTAAGTAGGTAGGGTAGTAAGTAGGGTAGTAGGTAGGGTAGTAGGAAAGTAGGTAGGTAGGGTAGTAGGTAGGTAGGGTAGAGTAGGTAGGTAGGTCGGGTAGTAGGTAGGTAGGGTAGTAGGTAGGTAGGGTAGTAGGTAGTTAGGGTAGTAGGTAGTTAGGGTAGTAGGTAGGTAGGGTAGTAGGTAGGTAGGGTAGTAGGTAGGTAGGGTAGTAGGTAGGTAGGGTAATAGGTAAGTAGGGTAGTAGGAAAAAAGCATTGCAACGCATGCGCGGGTTCAGCTAGTATATAATAAACACCGCCCGAAATTCGGTACATCCGGAGCTGCAGACGCTTTTAAAAACTTTTAAAACTTTTAAAATCGCACCTACATTTTTGTACACACAAATATAGCTTGGTCATTGACCACAGTGGGACGGTTCCTTTAGCTTTCGATTGAGATATTGAGTAAGTTACCACTTACTTTGTTTGTCTGAAATATTAGCCCGAGTTGAGTAAGTTTTTGAGTATCTTCTTGCTTGATTTCTCCCGCAGAAAGTAAACACTTATCAAATTCGCTGAATTAATAGGTAGGTATAAGGAGTGTTTGTTAATTAAATAAATTCAACTGGGCTGTTGTCTTTTCGTAACTATTGCTCTTGATTATGTAAGTATTGATTTTGATGCTTTGTAGCTATTGGTAGCCATACACAAATAAGAACAAGTGAAAAGTTCTCGCCATCGGATAGGCCAATTTGTAAAACGTTAACTTTTAAAACATCTGTCATTTGTTTCGTAAGTGATATAGTGGGAAATGGGAATCGACATAAGCGAAAATGATGTATTTTTGCACGACTGCCCCAAAAAAAGAGTGTGTTTTATGATTTGGTTCCACGATCTCAAAACACAAATCATCATCATCATCACTTTTCTACAAATAATCTAATCTATTTGGGATCGGCGCAGCGTGTCTTTTTCTTACTTTTTTATTACTCGTCATCTCATTAAACACCTCCCTTCTTGTTTTAATATTTAGAAAAAAAATCCTAGTCATCATGATAATATAAATGAAAATGTAGCTTTTCTGTTCGCCGTCCACAGCACAAATGGTGATTCTTAACCCTCAAATATACAACAACAAAAAATATAATATGAAGTTTGTTAAAAATCTAAAAGGGTATAGGTAGAATTACATTAAAAACTCTATCAAAGTCTTCAAAGCATAGTTTTTTAAACAATCAACGAGCCAATTTTTCAAATTCACAAAGTTTTATTAAAGTTGCAGATTTTCAAAAGTTATTAGTAAAGTCTGGAAATTGAAACTAGCAAAAGAAAAGTTGTAAATGAATAAACAGTAACTTTTTAAATAATAATAATAATAGAATTTATTTCGGGCTACTCCCATAGTGTTAGTAACAAATGATCTTAAAAAAACTATGTTCGTAGACGTAATACACAATTTATACAGTATGAAGTTTCATTATAATAAGAATTAATTAATATTGTAAATGGATTTTAATATTATATTTTTGGATGAATAAATGGATAACTAGAAGTTTCTCGGAAGCAGTCACGGAGTCTGGATCTTTGCCCAGTTTATGGCAATAAGCGGGCCTAATACATGAGACTTTAACATAGCTGGCGAAATGTGGGTGTACTAGGTATTAGGTACATACACCTTTCCCTTCGGCTATTATAGGCGCGACGTTATGTTTTTTTTTTTCAATTTACTATTAGTAGTCCTAGAGAAGACGGGTAATCTTTTTAAGTAAAAGTTTTCTTGTTTAAGAAATTGATGTAGATTGTGTGGGTTTACTTATATAATACCAGCCTAATTGATTTTGAAGCTCTAAAAAAGATAAGTAGATTCGATCGGGGAACTTTTCGTTTTACTTCTATAGCGTAAAAGGCGGATTCAGTGCTACAAAAACCTTCATCTTTATCAGCCTATGATGTTCCCTCTGCTGGGACACAGACCTTTCTATGAGAAGGAATGGGCTATAATACCCGCGTAGTGACGGGCCTTGTGCGAGATGGTAGATGTCACATGTCTCTGGTTTTTTGGTTCGAGGACATGCCGGTTCCCTCACAATTTTTTCCATTACCGTTTTTGAGAGCATTATAAGTAATTAAATAAATTACACGTAAGAATGCGCCTGCCTGGGTTCAAACCCACGACTTACTGCTCGTAAGTCGGAGCCGCCACCACTGAGCCAACGCTGTGCTCTCATTAAGATCTTATGGCTCTTCTTTTCTTGGTGCTTCTTAGTATATGGCCCGTCTATCCCTACTTCAGGTGGTCAATCTTTAAAAATACATCCGTTGATCCGTTCCAACAGTTTTCATCCCTATGACAGCGTGTATCTTTCTATCGTTTGTTTATGCCTGTAAATGATTAATGATTTATGTTTGTGAAACATTCTTTGACTCTTGTCGGGCTTGCACATGAAGGGTTCCGTACGGGTGCGGGTTGTTCGAAAGAGATACCGAGGCCTCAACACAAAGGGCTAAGAAGGAACATGAGTGGTTTTTAGTCAGTAGAAGTCTGAAACTTCCTACTAGTGGGAGAGCCGGCTGCAAAAATACCTACCTCATCAGGTACCCCAATAGGCTATCTTTAGATCGTTAACCGACACTTAAACACGTAAAAAAAATCAGGTCTGCCAGTGCCGATCCTGCCGGGTCATGGAAAAAATTCATATTTTTTGTCGTATTTTTTTGGTGAAAATTACGTCACAAGGTACCCGAATCAAAGTGCTGGCAACAGTTAACCATTGATTAATTACCTAAAAAAAAGTAGGTCTGCCATTGCGCACTCTGCCGGAAGTACTTGGCAGACCTCTAAAATATGGCCCCTCCAGCACCATGAACCTACCTCATCGAGTACCCTGATGGAACCTACGCCAAATAATAGCCAAGATGCCCTCGATAGAGGATCAAAAGGTCTGCCAGGTCTAATCTTGCCGGAACTTAGTGTTCAAAGCATTTCAAGTTGGTATGGTAAGTAGGCAGCATTATTTCATACAAAGAAGAAGGGGCGAAATGTCCCTTGTAACACTTTCTCCTATATATCAAATGAAAGAGCGTAAAAAATAGATCATTTTATTCCATAACAGCAAATGTGTGAATACTGGGGGAAAAAAGTTATTCACCGATAAAGAGAGAAAATATTTTTTTTATTTTTTTTCATCGGACATACTTGGGTGAGGTGTCTATTGATAGGTCTTTTAATATGACCGTGATGTTTCTAAGATCATTTTTTCTCAATGTCAATCGTTTGAAAGATAGACAGTTTCAAAGTGCTAAAATGTGTCCCCACCCCCTCTAACTTTTAAACTAAGAGAGTGAAAACTCTAAAAAAATATATGCTGTGTAGGTCGCAATGAAAAATTACAACCAAGATTAGTTTGAACGAGATGATGTTAGCCGTTTTTGAGATATAGCACATTTAAAAAAACGCAAATATAACTTTGTCATTCATACAGTTACTATGAAAAACAAACTTATCACAAAATGTGTATTTCTGTTGCCGCTTTAACAAAAAATAATACAAATTAAAGGTGGCTCCTACGATGGTACGGAACCCTTCATGTGCGAGTCCGACTCATACTTGGCCAGTTTTTTTTTTATCCAATTTATTTTTTTCCAATTATTCACACCGTCCATCACACGTTTACTGTGTGAGTGAATAATTGATTTATTTTTTCCAATTTTTCACACGTTTACTGTGTGAATAATTGGAGAGAAAAGTTATTCACCTTTAAAGAAATGATTTTTTTAATTTTTTAGACTCAAATAGTATTCGCACTTTTTACGATGACATCGTCCGAATTTCTCATCATCATTATTTCAGCCGAAAGACGACGACCCGCCCCGCCCTTTGCACGGGTGAAATTGCTGAATATAAACCTTTATCTTGAATTACTCTGTCTATTTCTAAAAACTGCATTAAAATCCATTGCGTAGTTTACAAGATCTAAACGTAGAAACGCGTTCCATATGGTGTCGGGCGTAAAGAATAGCACCATCCCATATCTACCCGTGAGTGTCGCAAGAGGCGACTAAGGGACGTACCAGAGAATGGGCAGCAGCATTCTACTGTGCTTTGTTATGACCTTACTGCGCTTGCCAACCCGTCTGCCAAGCGTGGCGATTATGGCAAACCTTCCCAAATGGAAAAGAGCGCACAAAAATGGCCCCTAGTACCCCTCGACTACGGTAGCGGTCGAGGCAGCGGCGTGGCAAGGGAAAAGGTCCGGCTACCTAAAAGTAACGGAACTCGAAGAGGAATTGAGCAGGTTGCGATGGAGTATTGTGGAATTATTTGAGGTCCGAAGAGAGGGGGAGGACAAGATAATCCTGAAATCCGACTCTACTTCCGAGAGGGTTACCGGCAGTCCCAGGGTGGTGTTGGGATTATCGTCCACAAGTCCCTCATGAATAACGTGGTGAAGATCGAGAGTGTGTCGACCAGGGTGGTGTACCTTATACTCAGAATATCCTCAAGATGTGTGCTGAAGGTCATACAGGTCTACGCGCCGACCTCGGGACACCACGCCGACGATGAAGGGGAGACCATGAATGAGGATATTTAAAAAACCACACACTGCTCGCAGAACGAATGACGGATGGGGCCGAAAGTTCTGGAGTGGCGACCGCGAACTGGAAGACGTTGCGTTGGAAGGCCTCCCACTAGGTGGACCGATGACCTGGTGAAGGTTGCCGGGATCCGTTGGATGCGAGATGCACGGGACCGGTCAATGTGGCGACACTTGGGGGAGACCTATGTCCAGCAGTGGACGTCTTTCGGCTAAAATAATCATCATCCTCAGCCTATTATGTTCCCACTGCAGGGACTCAGGCCTCCTCTCTGGGAGAGGGATGGGCTATAATCCACCACGCGTGCCCAGTGCGGGATGGTAGATGTCACAGATCTTAGATTTTTTTGGTTCTAAGACATGCCGGTTTCCTCGCGATATTTTCCTTCACCGTTTTGAGAGCAGTGGTGTTGAAATAAATTACACAAAGTAATGTGCCTGCCTGGGTTCGAGCCCCACGACTTACTGTTCGTAAGTCGCGGCAGCCACTGGGCCACCACAGCTCTGATGAAATAATGATGATTAGAAATCACACAGAAACACATCGCCGCCATTTTCAAAACTTCGTTGGCCCTGCTCGTGCTTGGGACGATGTCATCGTAGAAAGTACGAATACTTTTTGAGTGTATTGCTCATAAACACACAAACATTGTAACGGATTTGGGTCTACCTTTTTTAGCAGAATTTTTATACCCGAATTTTGTTTTGCATAACAGTTGATGGCAGAAACTTCATTTCACAGAAAATCATTTGGCATACACTCATTTACCATAATTTCAAAACGCATAATTTTGTAAGTCAGAATCATCTTTGAGCATAAACTTTATTTCCAGAACCATCATTTCGCCGAAAATTCATAATCAGAATCGTCTTTTGGCACGCATTTCATTTCATACATACATACGTGTAACATGCAATAATAATAATAACTTTTATTATTAATTATTATTATCTGCTCACCCCGGCTATAATTTCTATCTGAGAACATTAAATGTATGTCAGATAATAATAATTATTATTAATAATAATAATAATGACGTCACTCATACATGCAACGCATGTACTCCATGACGCGCGCTCGCTTCGCTCGCATATTAAATAACACTAATATCTTCTGTCCCCGAAGTGCCGGGCCTCCGCCGGCCTCCTTCGTCGGCCTAAGGCCCGGTGCCCATGCCGCCCATAAAGGATACTTTCGCGAGACGGTCGTTATACCGTATAAAAATCTACCAAATAAAATTCTGCCATCTTAAAAGTATGCCTTTGAAAATTCGGCTATTTAAACATTCTGCGAAATGAGTATTCTACTAAATAATTGATCTGCCATAAACACATTCGTTCAAAGAAGAATATGCCAAGTGTGGTATGCCAAATAAATTTCGGAGCATCAAGTTTCTGCCAGATAGATGGTACCCAACGGATTTTAATGCAGTTTTCAGCAATAGACAAAAGTGATTCAAGGGGAAGTTTTATATTCCGCACATTGCACCCTTGCAAAGCCGGGGCGGGTCACTAGCACTACTAAAAAATAAAATAAAAAAATAATTTCTTTATAGGTGAATAATTTTTATCTCCAATTATTCACACAGTAAACGTGAATAATTGGAGATAAAAACAAATTGGATTTAAAAAAAACTGGCCAAGTGTGAGTCGGACTCGCACACGAAGGGTTCCGTACCATCGTAGGAGCCACCTTTAATTTGTATTATTTTTTGTTAAAGCGGCAACAAAAATACACATTTTGTGATAAGTTTGTTTTTCATAGTAACTGTATGAATGACAAAGTTATATTTGCGGTTTTTTAAATGTGCTATATCTCAAAAACGGCTAACTTCATCTCGTTCAAACTAATCTTGGTTGTAATTTTTCATTGCGACCTACACAGCATATATTTTTTTAGAGTTTTCACTCTCTTAGTTTAAAAGTTAGAGGGGGTGGGGACACATTTTAGCACTTTGAAACTGTCTATCTTTCAAACGATTGACATTGAGAAAAAATGATCTTAGAAACATCACGGTCATATTAAAAGACCTATCAATAGACACCTCACCCAAGTATGTCCGAAGAAAAAAAATAAAAAAAATATTTTCTCTCTTTATCGGTGAATAACTTTTTTCCCCCAGTATTCACACATTTGCTGTTATGGAATAAAATGATCTATTTTTTACGCTCTTTCATTTGATATATAGGAGAAAGTGTTACAAGGGACATTTCGCCCCTTCTTCTTTGTATGAAATAATGCTGCCTACTTACCATACCAACTTGAAATGCTTTGAACACTAAGTTCCGGCAAGATTAGACCTGGCAGACCTTTTGATCCTCTATCGAGGGCATCTTGGCTATTATTTGGCGTAGGTTCCACCAGGGTACTCGATGAGGTAGGTTCATGGTGCTGGAGGGGCCATATTTTAGAGGTCTGCCAAGTACTTCCGGCAGAGTGCGCAATGGCAGACCTACTTTTTTTTAGGTAATTAATCAATGGTTAACTGTTGCCAGCACTTTGATTCGGGTACCTTGTGACGTAATTTTCACCAAAAAAATACGACAAAAAATATGAATTTTTTCCATGACCCGGCAGGATCGGCACTGGCAGACCTGATTTTTTTTACGTGTTTAAGTGTCGGTTAACGATCTAAAGATAGCCTATTGGGGTACCTGATGAGGTAGGTATTTTTGCAGCCGGCTCTCCCTCTATACCGCTCTGCCCAGAGCGGTAGGAGTCATTTGATGACGGGATATCTTCCGTGATTAGTATTTGTTTTGAGTTCCCGATATTCGCTACAGCGTCGAAATATCGGGAACTCAAAACAAATACTAATCACGGAAGATATCCCGTAAGTGACATTTTAAATATAGATAAGAGCCGTGACAGCTTGAAACAGTGTCATTTGATGATTTCCCGGGCCCAAAAAAAAATGGCTGCGTACCATAGTAGTAGATATTGAGAGATTTTCTATGTTATTTTAGCACCATAGATTTCTTATAGATTTTCCTGTAATCTATAAGTGTTGAACTAATTTCAGTATTTTTTTCAAATCTTAGGCTCAGATAGTTCCGGAGATAAGAGGGGGAATGGTCGGACAGACAGACAGACATACGACTGATCCTATAAGGGTTCCGTTTTTTCTTTTTGAGGTACGGAACCCTAAAAAGCACCCCTGATAATGTGTTATAATATTCATTTGATAAAACATCAAATTACTGCGAATCTAGGTTAATTTGAAATACAAGATCAAGTGTTGTTGTGACTTATTTCATACAAATTGGACTTATAGACTCAGTTTGTTGTCTCACTTTTGTTACTTCAGAGAATATTTATGTAAGCACCTTGTTCTACTTTTGCTTGATATTTATTTATTTACTTTTATGAAGATTTAGTCGTGTATATTATTTTTCGTTTACCTAGAGATTTTTGCCAGGTTATTTTTACTCTTATCCAGCTGTAATCATTCTTTGTCGGTATTTTTTCACTATTTAGGCCATCGTTTAGTCCAAATTAAGGAGTACAGTGGTTAGAAAAATAAATGCGCTGATTTTGAACCAAAAAAACAACAGCTCCTAGTTACTACTGAGTCTAACTATTCGTTCATGTTGTGATCAATCCTAGTTTAGTGATTACGGATGAGGATAGAACATGTTGTTCGACAGAGATACCGCGGCCTCGACACAAAGGGCAAATAAGGAACATGGGTTGTTATTAGTCAGTAGAAGTCTGACACTCCCCACCGCAGAAAGGGAGGAGTCATTTGATGATTTACTATAAACCAAAAAAAAAGAATTGCCAAGTTTTAGTGGCAGTGGGCAGGGCACATTGCTCGCAGGACGGATGGCCGATGGGGCCGGAAGGTTCTGGAGTGGTGACCGCGAACCGGAAGACGTTGCGTTGGAAGGCCTCCCACTAGGTGGACCGATGACCTGGTGAAGGTTGCGGGGATCCGCTGGATGCGAGACGCACGGGACCAGTCAATGTGGCGACACTTAGGGGAGGCCTATGTCCAGCAGTGGACGTCTTTCGGCTGATATGATGATGATGATGAAAAAAAAAAGGATGAGCATAGGAAGCTGGGCAGATTTTCCACTAGATACTCTTATTTCCTTCTGCTTTTTAACAGACTTACTTTAAAAATACCTACATTCAGTTGTAAAGTGAATGACTACTGCTATTGACAAAAATGTTACTTCTGTTCCCTCATAAAGTATAATAAAAAACTGTACCAAAATACATTATTATGTTGTCAATACACCTGAAATCCCTATTAAAGTTATTTAATATTACCTTCACGTAACCAGGATATGACCCCCTCATACAGGCGTAACCAGGATATGACCCCCTCATACAGGTTGTTTCCGATTTCAAGAAGTGTTATTATTGTTCAATTCTTGTTGAACAAAAAGTCGGAGAACGTCTGATGGTTTGGTTGTGTTTCTACTAATTATTTCCTTTATGGTTATACTATTTAATGCCCATGGCTTCACCCGTATGTAGTTTGGTAATTATCCCAAGATATCGTTGTTCTTCGTAGTACCTAGGAGTTTGATAATTGTCCTAAGACATCAAACTACCGAGATACATAGTATCCTATGTGTTTGTACAGATTATATACTATTTTGTGTTCCTAATTTTATTTAAATTCGTTCAGTAGTTTTTGCATGAAAGAGTTACAAACATCTATACATCCAACCGTACATCCTCACAAACTTTCGCATTTATAATAATTGTAGTAAGATGTAAAATGTGCAGTTTGGGGTTTTACAAGATCAAAAGTCGCTTCGTTAACTAACCTAACACTGCGTTGTTGTTACAACTACTACATCACACTACACTAAAAGTTATTTTTGGTTCCATTATATCACAATTAATAAAAAAGTGGATTCCCGAGAAAGGCAACTGGCTATTATTTGTCACAACCATCCTGTATTACATTATTATTATTAGGAAGCTCTGTTCCGGATATACACAAAGATAAAACTCGTCTAATATAATATTTTGAACTCACATGTTTTGATTACATTATGTTTTCATGTATGATTTTACGATATAGGTATTTGATACCTTAGGAGTTTATTTAAAGTATGTGAATATAATTTAGTCTATTCTATTTTAGTCTTCTTTGTAGCGCATCGATGGCAACCAGTTTTAAAATATTTGACCCTAAATTCGGTGATGTCCACATTTTGTACCTTACGTGAAGTCTACATAAAATGTACAATTTATTTATTAAACTAGTAAGGCTTCAGTATTCTTTTATCGTATCCCAAATATCACTAAAGCTTGCAGAGATTAGTGATAATCTCAAACTCAAATATATCAAAAAAATAAAATATATAAAATATTCTATCCATGCATAACATTGTTTCAGCAATTACAGAGGCCTTGTTTTCATTCAGTACGTGATTCAATTAAAATAAAAATATAAACAACATGAGGAAAGTGTACGGTGAGCCGATATCACGTACACTTATTATAAAATGAGTGCGATTAATTTGTCAGTCGTAAACCTCTGTTGTGCTTAGCCAAAGGGGTTTGAACTTTTTTGTATGGGAGCTGGCATATCGACCCACCGCCATTTTGATTTTTTTTCGAAATCGCGGCCCACGATGAAAGTGGTATGTATGGATAGAGGACATAAAGACGATCAAAAAATGTCCGGTAACACGGTACCCAAAGTGTCACGTTACCGAGATATTTGAAGGTAAAGATTGACATATAAGCACAATGACCACATAAAAAATAGACCTTTTACATGTCTTTAGGCGTTGATTATTATTATTACTGGTTATTGAAAGAGAGTAGGTACATCACATACTACTATGAGTATGAGAAAACTATTCTTTGACATAAAATAGCATTTCATTGCGATGCGAAGCGAATTCTCGTGCGTATAATAATAATCAACCTGGGAACTATTATTTGGATACAATTTAACGCTTATACACGTAATAAGGCTATTTTTTAAATATTTAATGATTGTTGTTGTAGTCATTTGTCGATCTTTACCTTCAAATATCTCGGTAACGTGACACTTTAGATACCATGTTACTGGACATTTTTTGTTCGTCTAAATGTCCTCTATCCATACATACCACTCTCATCGTGGGCCGCGATTTCGAAAAAAAAACAAAATGGCGGACAGGTTGATATGCCACATCGGTTCTATCCCCTTTCATCATTTCAGCCAAAAGACGTCCACTGCTGGACATAGGCCTCCCCCAGGTGTCGACACATTGACCGGTCCCGTGCGTCTCTCATCCAGCGGGTTCCCGCAACCTTGTCCAGGTCATCGGTCCACCTAGTGGGAGGCCTTCCAACGCAACGTCTTCCGGTTTGCGGTCGCCATTCCAGAACTTTTCGGCCCCATCTGCCATCCGTTCTGCGAGCAATGTGCCCTGCCCATTGCCACTTAAGTCTGGCGATTCTTCGGGCTACGTCGTCGGTTACCTTGGTTCTCATGCAGATGTCCTCATTCCTGATTCGATCACGCAAGGAAACTCCGAGCATAGCCAAATTTTATTAGACAGAGAAATTATTATAATGATGATGGTACGGCACGGTTGGCGCAGTGGCTGAGCGATTGGACTGTTACGCTGCGTGTCACACAGGTTCGATCCCCGCACGGAACAAATATTTGTATGGCCTACAGATAGTTGTTCCGGGTCTGGGTATTTGTGTTTGTGAGTTTAAATGTTTGTAAACGCACCCACGATACAGGAGAAATTCCTAGTGTAGTAGGGCAATGATTCAAATAAAAAAAAATCGAACGTATTCAGTAGGTATACCATTCTGAACCACTCACAAAAAAAAAACACGCAAACACGATAATTCATTCACGATAATTATGAATCCAATCCCAATCAGAGTAGATAATTTTATTTTCTTGTAATCGACATTCCGTTATTTTTTGGGACCACACTAGACGCTGCGTCTGAACATTTCTGGAAACCTTTAGCTTCTAAGTGCTAAAACGTAATTTTAAAAAACCTGTGCTCAGAACCTTTACCATAAACCTTTATCATAGAAAAAAGAACCTTTTTATTTTCTAATTTCCTCTGATGCAATAACTTACTAGACCACAAGTTTAATATCCCGGTACACGAGTAACACATGTGCTGATAATAAATATCATAGCAACACGCCGCTTTGTGGTCCGTTCACACAGACTGGCTCGAAAAAGGAGAGTAGATTTATGTCACGTTAAAACAGAGTTATGATCATTGTAATAAGGTTTATTTTTTCATGTCACATCTTTTATTATTGAGAGCAAACCATTTTTACTCAGTCAACTACCCTATTGTGTCAAGATTCTCATAATTGTTGGTCATTAACTGATCCTTATGAAGCAGAGCCGTGTATTATTTGCAACGCATTTTTTTATCCATTTTTGTTTTTTTTTTTTTTGTGTGTTATCTTGGTGTCAGAGTTTTTACGCCACCCGTATTCCTCTGCCTTGGCTTCCCATGCCCTCGAGAAATATCTCGATATTTTTTTATTGTCTCCGGATTGCACTGACGTTAGTGACAATAAATAATTATAATAATTTTATTGACTAATCATGAAAATATGGTTACCAACCATCCACAGGAACATATTTTAAATAAATAAACAATGCAATAATAATTTGCTCGTACTCATTAGTTACCTACCGAAGTTAGTTACGAACAAATGATTCCACTCCGCGTAGGCGGCGTAGCATAGCGTAGCATTGTGCTACACAGCTCGTAGCACACGTAGCGCTTTCCCTGAACTAATTTTGTGATGTTTGTGTGAAATTGCGAATGTGAAGTAATTAAATGTTTGTTGTTTTGCGACAATTATAATGGTATACACATGGACGTTGAGGGTACTTTATATTTAACTATATTTTGTTAACTATTTTCTGTCCCTTTTTTTTCGGCTGTCAATCATCAAATAACTCCTCCCGCTCTTGGGTAGAGCGGAAGGGAGTGTCAGACTTCTACTGACTGAAACTTTTTAAGAGCTTATACTGCCTCAAACGCGAGTTTTATAATGCGTTAAAGTATATGATTCACTGCAGTAATCAAAATCAGAAAATATATGATATTCTTCAGGTTATATGCTAGTGATATAGTGTTGTGAAAACATAATACAACTAACTTTGCTAGATAGAAAAAAATTGCGAAGATACCTCTAAAAATTTCTTTAAACGAGTAAAACCATACTAAAATACATGTCATAGTTCTGATTTTTTGGCAAATAATTCTACAAACAACATACTAAAATCAAAATGTTTTACTTTTTTAGTCCAATCAATAGTTTTTTTGTAAATCGCAAAATACCACTAATTTCGCACTATTCGGCCGCAGCGAAAGACGTAACAACCGCTTTGTAGTGCAAGCTGATTAGAACTTTATTGTAACAGTATTTCAAGCGAAGTTTGAACCACCACAAATACGGTTGCTTATTTGAGGTAGCATACGCTCTTAACAAAAAATAAAACCGACTTAAAAAAAACACCGTTCCGTGTGGTGTCGGACGTAAAGAATAGCACCATCCCATATCTTCCCGTGGGTGTCGTAAGAGGCGACTAAGGGACTTACCAGAGAATGGGCAGCAGCGTTCTCTGTGTCTTTGTAACAACCATACTGCGATCGCCAACCCGCCTGCCAAGCGTGGCGATTATGGCAAACCCCCCCAAATGCCTGGGGGAGGCCTATGTCCAGCAGTGGACGTCTTTTGGCTGAAATGATGATGATGATGAAAAAAAACACAAAGAAGTGAAAAATAAACTTTTGAAGAAAAATCAGTTTCTGAAGTCGGTGACTTTTGTTTCTATGATTACATTTTTTTGTCACCGACTTCAGAAACTGATTTTGTTAAAAAGTTTTTATTTTTCACTTTTTGACGAGGTACGTCAACATCTGCTTTCATACTTCTCATTTCCTCGTCATCTAAGCAGTCACATCGTGTCTGGCATATCGTCTTTCACACAGCCCATTCATAGTTATCTGTCACTACTCTTATAGCCATTCGTACTAAAAACTTTCCTACCACATTGTTGAAACTCTCGAGGTTAAAAGTTAAAGAGAAATTCAGATCTATATACCATGGAATACAACGTCGCCGTCGTAAGAAAACTGACTTATTCTGGAACCAAAAGTTCGGAAAGGTGTGAAATGTGGTGGCCACAGCCACAGGTGCACTCAAACCGAGAGACGATGTGCCTCTGAGTCAGTAGGTGGGAACAAAAAGGGTGATTATGCTACAAAATGGTGGGATGATCTGGACAAGACTACGACCAATAAATAGCGCAAGATTTGATCAAGTTGTATGATTAATACAATTAATTGCAATGATAGATGCTATCAAGTCAAACCAACTTAATCAAGTTTCAATGATCTTTATTGAAGTAATCAAAATGCTTGATTGACACAACTAACTTACTTTGTTATAGTTAACATTTTTTGAACTTGTCTCTTTTTGAACTCTTCTACTATGATGTCTTGATAAGGGTAATCGAGAAACTTGTTTGGGCGTTCAATCAAGTGAACTAGTATTGCTACAATCATGTCGTGATGATCAACTTTACTAAGATTTTGATTGATCTAAACAAGATATCGTCAATCAAGCTAAAAAGTCACTTGATTAAATTGCATTTTTATCAGTGGAGAGGCCTTTGCTCAGCAGTGGAATCATGCAAGCTAACAGTATCGGTATTTGTATGCCATGTTTATACTGGGCCTTAATTGAAGCAATAGGTTCTTAGAATTATATATAGAATGTTATATTTTAAGATGAATATTTATCTTCTAAACGGGAAATTCGTGATGATATTTGATATTAAATGGGCTTATTATAATCTGTTTTCAATACAACGTCCTGGCTTACAAGCCCACGCATTGAAGATTTAATAATATCTTGATATCTTATTATTTACCTCCAAACATCATTGAGGAGAACGTAATTTGATTTTGTAAAGCGGAGTCAATAAACTTTGATTAAAACGTATCTGTATGTACGGTATAAATACGCGGTTACCTGTCTGTCTGTTATCTTCCACGTTTTTACAGCTGGGTAGTCAAGAAGACCATGACCTGAACAGATCTTATCTCGGACCTAAACGCAGATGAACCCGAGGGGTTATTTTTGACGTCTACGCAAATGAACCATGGGGTAATTTATGACCTCTACACAGATGAACGTAATGATGATGATTTTGATGATGTGAACCCGGTGGTCATTTTATACCTCCACACAGACGAACCCGTAGGCAAAAGTTATTTGGATATATTATAACGTCATAAAGTACCTAATATGGTTATTGAAAAGTTCTTTTAATTTGTACATGAATGATTCTGTCTTATTGATACGCTGAAGAATAGCTTCCTTAATATTTATACGGTTGATTGGAATACACGGTAAAGCAAATCAAATATTTCTTCGTAATAATTATGTTTGTGACAATATCAAACGTTTTGCTAATGATAATTAAATACTTTTAAAAGGTTTCTAATAAGCTACTAAACCTTACAGCATGCTGCTTTTCAATTACAACTTTTCTAGGAAAACTTTATTAAACGTAAAATATAAAATCAATCACACGGGTGACACAGAAATTAAAAGTATATACGCCTTGATATGAGTTCAGCGTTAGTAGGTAGCTCCGTCAGAAATACTACGAGTATTTTAGGCACTTAGTTTCAGAATGGTTTCAGCATTCTTTATTTTAATGGGAAATCGAGATAATCAAGGCCCAGCATGAGCGCGCGTTGTATACGGAAACGAAAATACACTCGATTAAAAAAATTAAAAACTTGTTTCACATTTTCATGATTTTAAGAATTTATTCATATCTGTGGATTATACTGATTGTGTTTGTCCCAAATAATTTAATTAAAATGGTAGAAGATTATTGTGTTATCAATTTAAAAATCGACCTATTTTCACGTTCGTTTACACCGCGTACTCGTCCTCTGAATAAGTTGACGTAGGGCCTATTTTTAGTGCTACACAAACATTCACAACTTACTTAACTTTTTACCCGACTGCGGCGAAGCCCAAAAGGAGGGTTATGTGTTTGACGTGTATGTATGTATGTATGTATGTCCGTTTCTTTGTTCCCTCATAACTCCTAAACGGATGAAGGGATTTGAATGAAATATACGTCGTTAGATTTGTCTTGATGGCGCGAGTGTTATAGGCTACATTAAAATTAAAAAACAACGAAAAATTGCGGATTTTGGGGGCCAAATCGCGGAGTTCAAAAACATTTTTTTTTCCAATACCATCGAGTAGGGTAGGTATCAAAATAAAGGGTTTTAAAAGGAGATTACAAAAATATAAAACACTTATATGTTTAAAAGAAATTCAAAGTGACGAATCCTTTAAAAAAGCACAAAAGTTAAATCACCTGCGAAGAATTTTACGCGACCAACGAAAGAACAAACACAAAAGAATTAAAAAGTTGGAAATAAAAAAAGTAGTTAAAAAACTAAAAAACCCGACTGAAAAAACTGAAAAGCAAAAAACAAGCACATTTTAAATTAAACAAAACTTGGAACCAGGCGGGGTTCATTTGAATATTAAATTAGGAAATGAAAAAAATAGAACTAAAATAGAACCCCGCCTGGTTCCAAGTTTTGTTTAATTTAAAATGTGCTTGTTTTTTGCTTTTCAGTTTTTTCAGTCGGGTTTTTTAGTTTTTTAACTACTTTTTTTTTACTAACCTGAACAGGTTGTTTTACTGGGTAAAGGGCCATACCTTTCCAATTTTAGCCCCTAAAACTGAAATCAAATACGAACATTTCTTCCCAAAGCAAACTTTTGTATAACCTACTTAGACAAAAACTTGACAAAAGTACCTACATTATTTCTTAAACGATGTGTCTGTATTACTGAGAAATTGGGGAGCTCAGTAGAAGGTATCTTACAATATTATTAAAGTATATTTCCTACTTAAACCAATATAAAGTTAACAAGAAGGGGAATATTTTGTTAACACAGATCGTTGGAGCGAAACGATGAAAGTTCTATGATTTTCGAGGCAAAAGCAAAATGTTGGGTCAGAAGCAATAATTTAGACCTTTGCCAGTATTCATGGCAAGAAATAGAAAATATTGGAACCGCCTATAGCTGCCGGACCTATGAATCTCATATTTCTTAGGAAATAAATTGGTTTGTGTTGATTTGGGTAACGCCTACGTTGGGATGTGTAGCAACAAGTCACAAATCTGAGTGAAAAGGTTTTCATTTATTTTGTGCAGGGGCCGATGAATCCGGTTAGAACATAGAGTATTAAACCACATATAGTCTTTGGGTTAGAAGGATAACTAATAACTGGTTAGATCTATAACCCATACATTTTATTAACCATTATACGGGTAAACCAATTGTGTTGCCAGTGATTACATACGGGACCGAAACGTGGTCGCTCACAGTGGGCCTCATCAGAAGGCGTAAAGTCACCCAAAGGGCAATGGAGAGGGCTATGCTCGGAGTTTCCTTGCGCGATCGAATCAGAAATGAGGACATCCGCATGAGAACCAAGGTTACCGACATAGCCCGAAGAATTGCCAAACTTAAGTGGCAGTGGGCAGGGCACATTGCTCGCAGAACGGATGCCCGATGGGGCTGGAAAGTTCTGGAGTGGCGACCGCGAACCGGAAGACGTTGCGTTGGAAGGCCCACTAGGTGGACCGATGACCTGGTGAAGGTTGCGGGGATCCGCTGGATGCGAGACGCACGGGACCGGTCAATGTGGCGACAATTAGGGGAGGTCTATGTCCAGCAGTGGACGTCTTTCGGCTGAAATGATGATGATGATAGGTAAACCAATTAACTATTGCTGATAGATAACCCAGAAAGAAATTAAAGCGACAAAGCACAAACACGGGCTACTACCGTCACTACTACACAAACTAAACCTACCGCAAAATTATATTTACAGGAAGACCTAAAAGGTGTGAGGACGTTACCATGGCAACCTACATAACCTTTACAAAGAAGCTGCTATGTTGAAGCCTGCAAGTTGCTGCACTTCATTTTCTTTGACATTTCATAGCCTTAAAGCCTGGGCACACTGTGTGCTGCATTTTATAGGAGTAGCATACTGTAAATATTACACCTACTTAGTTATAAATAAATGTACATCGTTATATAGAAAGGTGTGGTCATAATATTGTAGGCTTAGCAGCCCGTCAAACTTTCTCCATGGGTCCTGTAGTCTTATCCACTGGTATAGCAGATCTTGGTGATAACAAAATTACCTAATTAACTTAATCACTATAGCTCACCAACACGAACCAAGCCCTGCCCAGGACAACGCTTCACCTCTAACTTCCCGCTATTTGTGTGACTGCCAGTTTTGGTCAGTTGCCATTAGTGAAAGCTTCCTGACTACGTTTACATATCTATTATTAATTAAATATACAATACAGGGGCTGCAGGTTGTTCGAAAGAGATACCGCGTTCTCGGCACAAAGGACTAAGAAGGAACATGGGTGGTTTTTATTCAGTAGAAGTCTGACACTCCCTACCGCTCTGTTCAGGCGGGTGGGAAATCATCAAATGACAGGAGTCATTTGATAAAAAAAAAAAAAACATACAAGTGATAAGGGCAACTACTCCGCACTGGGGCCGCGTGGTGGATTATAGCCCATCCTTCTCCTAGAGAGGAGGCCTGAGTCCCTGCAATGGGAACATTATAGGCCGATGATGATGAGTCCTTTACAAAACTTGAATACCTACTCAACCTCATCGCATCCAAGCATTGCCGCAGAAGCGTTTGGTGTGTACTCAGCTTATTCCCGACACGACACGCGACGATCTTGCACGTGTTTAAAAGTTTCACAATATATTATGGCTTAGGCTAAATCCGTCTGAAAGCACCTGCAACACTTTGATGTACCTAGTGAAAGAACGTGTGGAATGAGAAACACGTATGCTGGCAGATATTTTTGATCGTTTGACTTTGACTGAGAATCGCTTTTAGTAAAAATTTGAGAAAACGAGATATTTACTAAAAATTACCCTATTTGTTTCGAGTTCCCAATCGGTGGCTCGACGTATGTCGACATCGCGCTCGCCGTGCGACAGCGATAGTTTCTTCAAAAATCTAGTTTTCAAAAGTTTTTCCACCCGCATTTTCTTAGATGACTTTTATGAAAAAAAAACCGGCATGAACGCCGACAGTGTGTGCAAGCTCTATTATTTTCAGCAGTACATCGACGGTAAAATTCAATTACGCAATTTTATAGCGAGCTTCGATGTAAAATTAATTGATATTATTTATTTATTTATTTATTTATTTAAACTTCATGTACAATAGTGGTACATAGGCGGACTTAATGCCACAAGGCATTCTCTACCAGTCAACCTTAGGGTCAAATAAGACAGCACTGTGGTAGAGTACAAAAAAAAATAATAATAATAAGGAGACAACTATTTTGTTATATAAATTGATATACATAAATAGGTACATACTAATACATATTATTATAGATACAGACAGAATATAATAAACTAATATATATTATAATACATACAAAACAGTCTAAGAGATTTGATTATTAGCAATTTAGTCCGATTTTAAGAAGTACTTCCGAACTGCTCTTTTGAAAGTCATTTTGCTTTCGGCCTTTTTAATCCCAAGCGGTAGCGCGTTCCAAAGCTTTATAGTTGAGACAGCGTATGAACAATTATGCGTATTGGCAATTAGCTCTTGGAAAATGAAGTTATGCTCTTAGAGTAGTAATCATTTCCAGTAAATATTACGGCTAGTGGGTAATTTTTATTTGAGACAGATGTTTTTCCATGATTTCCTTTACCCTTTCCTTCTGATATTTTGATGTAGAAGCTTCTTATTTATTTATTAACAAGCACTAAACTGTACCAGAACCGGGGAGTGTTGCAGAAACAAGGGGAGGCCTATCCACAATTGTTGGGGAATGTACACTAAATCCTAAACACATTTCCACAGAGTTTTAACAAACGGGCCCTCACCACACGCACATGCGGTGGATGATTATGGGCTGATATGATAATGATGATGAATGCCTTGAAAATTATTGAAAAGTATCAAGGCATGTGAAAGTAACTTGAAAAGGTAGGTAAAGAAAAGAAAACATGTCTACCTTTTCCCACATGTAACCAACCTAGTATTCCTAAGCCAAACTCCAGAGCAACTTATGCAATTTGTTTAACCTGTAGCATCGTCTCCTTTCTTGTACATTTTAAAGTTGTTCTATTTTATGTTGGCAACAGTAATGCTGTTAATAACATTACTAATGTATGTTTACATATAATTGTAGAACAAAATATTTATTCTACCTTTTCTGTTTATTGATGTTGTTTATACATTCCCTACGCATATAATCAGATTTCACCTAACATTTTCCGGCAATAGGATTTTTTTAGTACCTAAATAATGAATCACCAAAAGTTAAAGTATTAACCCAACATTTTTAGGCTGCCATGAAAATTCGCAGCATTTGATCTCGTTCATAGCGCAATAAGCGTTATCGCTTTTAGCAATTCCGCATTACAAATTATTTCTATGCTCTTCATTTATCTTAATTCCCATTTCATCGTTTTAAAGTTCCGGACCAACTCTAAACCCCCGAACTTTAGTTAATAATGGCAATTAACCGCTCGTATGTTAAATAGCAGGCAATTAAGACAAACGCCGTGTTATTAAACTGTCTTAGAAGTAAGCATAAGTCTATAAGACCAAGTTCCTAACGAAAGAAAAGTAAATTATAACTCGATTTGAATAATCAAAGTTTTCAGTATTGTTCAAAGGGTTTTTGTCTTTTGATCAAGCGTTTTGAACAGGATAAGGGCGTGTTTGGTAATAATTCAGGTATAAGCAAACACACGATTGGTATTGACGGCTATAACGTGCGTGTATTATACGTAAATGAATTTAAATTCAATCTTTGTTTATACGGTGGAATAGACTACCATTGATTACCAACTTTTTAAAAGAGCTTGTTGCTTGAAAAAAATTAAGTTCAAAAATCTAAAACCCGACTACTAACAAAATCGCGGTCTTAAAAGTAGAAAACATGAACATAAATTCTTGTCTGATATTCTTCGTAGTCGCATGCCACTGATACCTGATGCTCCTTCATGGCGTACTCATTGATACAGAAGTCAGCTGTTAATTGCCATTAGCAAGGTGGCATGCGACTACGAAGAATATCAGACAAGAATTTATGTTCTTGTTTTCTACTTTTTCAATCGGCACATTCGTAGTAAACTCTCAAAAATAAAAATAGATGGCTTCACCTTTAAGTTCAATGGCTAAAGAAACCTAAAGGGTCTATCTCCGCAAAAATCAGCACTTATTATAAACCATTGAATTGGAAGCCTCTTTCGAACCAGTCTTAACGGATTTGAAAGTGCCCAGGGAACAGTTTTTATCTATTGGATATGGGCCGGATGCCCGTGTAGTCATACCATTAAACCTTCCATATGATCACTTTGGAATATTTATCTGTGACGTTTAACTATCCTTGAAAGTGAAGATCTAGTAATGGTCTCGGAGCAATGCTGACCTTGCTGACTACTTCCAAAAAGGAGGAGCTTCCTTGTTCGACTGCATGTATTTTTTTTTTGTGTTTTTTTTTTTTTTTTTTGTTTTAGGTTGGTAGGCATGTCACTTACTTCGATATAATTTATTATGACTGTTGTGCGTACGCCAACATAGTTTGGAAAAGGCTAGGCAGATGATGATGATGTCACTTACTTTTATGGTTTTTTTTTAAATCTTTCAGAAAACATCAGTTGCTACTGGGAAGAATTTTCATTTGAGGAGCCACTAAACCAAACATATTCTCATCACTTACTCACAACTGTAACAAAAAAAAGAAGATTGTAATTATTTAAATTAGACCAAACCATTTAGCATTTTATGAGCATTTCCCTCAACCAAGCAGTCGAAGAAATTCAACTCAACAAGAAAATTAATTAAACAAATGGCTCACAAAGCATGTTTATTCATTCGGAGTCCTTAATATTTTACCGAAATTAATTTAAATCGGACGAACTGTACCTATCTAGTCTTTCGTGAAACCCATAATTTGCATGGATTTGAAACAATATCGCCGTCCAACTGTCCAATCTTTTTGCGAGAATTGACAAAAATGTTCACATTTTCCTTTTTTCATTTGAATACCGTTGGTCTAGTGGTCGCAAGCGCGACTGCTGTTTATGAAGTCCTTGGTTCAATTCCCAGATCGGGTACCTAAAGTGTGTGTTATTGGGTTTTTTAGGAATTTCTTAGTAACAGCTACAGAGTCTGAATTTGTGCCCAGTTGACGGCAATAGGCTCGTCCGCTAAGCTATTACAGGAACTTAAACAAAATTGGTGAATGTTGATGAACTAATGTTATACCTCTGCCTACTGCTCTTTGGGAATTATAGGCGTGATGTCATATTATGTGTGCTATGTTCACATTTTCTAACAATTTTGGGCTGACCATAGAAAGGTCTGTTTTTATCAACCAGAAGACATTATATAGATAGGTTACAATTTACCTTTACTTTTAACAAGACTCTTTGTGTAGGATAATACTCAAAGTAGTTCTAATGTTATCTAAATTAGGTAGTGTTGACGATAAGGACCTAATTTTGTTATAATTAAGTACCTGCCACAATAATCACAGGGTATTCCGTGGGTTAAAATTATAATTAAAATTTTAAATGCCAAGGAATGTACAGTAGATGATAGCACATACAATAGATATAATATAAGGTAAGTTTGGCCCCTTGGCAAAGTATTCTTATGCTTACTTTCAGCTGGGAATTTCAATTCCAGTATTCTCGATCCCCTCATTACGCACATGTTAACCAAGTTTCTACAAGGACTATAGTTTCTATATGTGTAATTTCAAAAACTACATTATACAGTAGATAACCATGTAATCCCCACATGGTTATGTATAAAAAAGTAGGACAGTAGTTACTTTTTGTAACTCTAAATATATTTTAGTTGTAGTTTACTTATAAGTACTAATTATAACTATGTATGTGAAGCAACACTGTGTCTAAATGTACACCTTATTGTATTATCTTTTTTCTTAAATAAATTATTCATACTCTTATTCTTTAATTCCATAATCATCATCTGCCTAGCCTTTTCCCAACTATGTTGTGGTCAGCTACCAGTCAAATCGGTTGACGGCACGGTTGGCGCAGTGGCTGAGCAATTGGACTGCTGCGCTGTGTGTCGCGGGTTCGATCCCCGCACGGAACAAATATTTGTAAGGCCTACAGATAGTTGTTTCGGGTCTGGGTGTGTTTGTGTACGTGAGTTTAAGTGTTTGTAAACGAACCCACGATACAGGAGTAATCCTAGTGTGGGGCAACGTTTTTTCAAAAAAAATCGGATGCACCTGAATATCAGTATTTTACATGGAGCGACTGCCTATCTTGCCCCCACAACTCAATTAGTAGGTACTGGGTAATACGATATCCCTTGGTAAGACCGGTTGTCCGGCTTTCAGGCCACTGACTACCGTAACAACTGTCAAATATCTATAAATGGCAGCCGGGACCAACGGCTTAGTGCCTTTCTAGACATAGAGGAAAGTCGTTATGTAATGGGTGGTACTTGCCTAGGTTAGTTCTATTTAGCCAGAAACACTTCAGGTTTAGATCCATACTACCTACTTATAGTTCAAAAATCTATGCCAAGTAGCATACCCATTTAAACATACCAACCAATACAACAGCAATCATCTACCCAACTTCCTTCAACAATCGGTGTCAGCGAGATTCTCACTCAGCGAATGCATGTCACCTTGTCCCAATGTGTTACACGCCATTTACTCAGCCCCCCTCGATCTAATGAGGATGTGGCCACATGCCCCCCACATGCCCCCCTGCACGGGGACCGCATGTCACTCATAACTAGATTATTTAGGAGCCAGGACCTAGATTATTATAAACAAATAGGATGAAAGGAAGAGATGGTCTTGTTTTGTGGTACGCTAAAGATCAGCCAGTAATATTAGTACTGAAAACGGGATATTAAGGTTGCACAAGCCAGCCATTCTTCCATACAAACGTAGTATGGTGATTACTCCTCTGGTTGACGGTGTAGGTTCAAAATTAAAATTTGTATCAACTGGTCTTGTCATTATCTACGCCTCTATGGAAGCAGAATTGGAAAAAAAAATTGGTTTGGAAGTTATGAGTGTCGAAACTTTCATATTTTAGCACTAATTTTAACCATCTTTGGGCGTAAATGAGTTACGTATATAGTACGAAAATGAAAAAAGTGAAACTATACAGGCATAGATTAGTTATTAAAGAATTCAAATAATTTTATTTTGAACAGATACATTCAATGGATTTTTCATGGTATCCATACTACCAAAGGTCTGCATAAAAACAATCGCGCGCCCGTTTCAGTTGTGTCTATTTCGCTCTATGCATTTCGCTCGTGATGTCGGATGAAATAGCATGCATTTTAGCCCCGCCCACCAACTAGTTCGTGCCGTTGGCTTGATTACCCTTAACCATGTTTACTGTTTGTTTCGAGTTCCCGATATTTTGGCGCTCTTACAAGCACCATGATCACGGATAAACCGAAGTCATTGCAGGTGGAATAATAGCGTTAGTGACCATGTCAGTTTAAAAACTTTAACTTTTTTCGTTTTTAGGTACTGACTGTTCATTGAGATTTTTTTCGCATGAATTTTTGGGCGTATAATAAAAACAAAATTATTATAATATTTTCACTGAAAAATACCAACAGATGTTTACTTTTTGGGCATTAAACACAAACACATTTCTTTGACTGAATTAATTTAAATTTGCAAAATAAGTACCACTGTTTATTCATATAAATAATATAAACCCAATATTCTAATTCCCTCAAATATTATTCACGGACACCGAACCTAAGCTCTTTGAAAAGAAATATTAAAATAGATATCAAAGGAAAATTCTGCTTTCAAACCAGATGGCTAGTTCTAGACTAAATCTCCTAAATAAGTGCTATTGAATTATAGGACCTACCTTACCAACGCTTTGTGATTTAGGCTGGCAAAGGTCAATGACATTCAACAATTGGATCTGGTGGACTGCCCAATTTATTTTCCTTTGCTTTGAAAAAACTAAGATTATTTTTTTTTAATTATAAGCCAGTCCTGTGACTAATTGTGTTTATGTTTGTGTAGTAGTCCTTCGGTCGTCAACACAGTTCGATACTGGAAAAACAAAATCTTTTCTCTTCGTTTATTGTTTTCAATTTTTTGCCCATTAATTAGAAACTACAAATAGGTCTTAAATAATAATAAAATATAAACAAGTATCAGGGCGTATATTACAGGGCATCAAAAGATTTGTTCACATCGCTGTCAGGGAAAAGTGCTCAGAAGGCTGGCAGGATTACATCGTGGGATGGCAATGCTGATTCTTTGGACAGAGAAAAGGTCTGCCTTCTGGTCAAATTATTTGTTAAGTTAAACATAGGCAAGGATCGAATCCAAGGGGATCCAGCATCCACTCAAAATTGTTACCCCCCTATACCTTGAGGAAAGAATTTTTAAAATTCTGAATCAGTACTTCAATTTTATACTTTTAGACTGGTATAGAACTCTTAGACTCCGTGTGTCGAATCAATTGAATTTACGATTATTTCTGAGCAGACACAATAAAATATTATTTAAATCTAAGTGAAAAATATTGACAGATATGAAATGCAAAGTGAAAAAGGATAAACAAAATATTGCCATCAATATTAAATTTAAGCACGAAGCGAAAAACTAATATGTACAGTCGCTGACAGCAATAATGTTTTACTGACCGTACTGCAGTAAAATAAAACCAAATAAATGTTATTAACATACTGCAGTTTGGACACTGCGCCGTTAAGTTTTATTTTTATCACCCTATAAAATGCAACAATAAAGTATTTATGATAATTACGACTATATAATATGTTCGTAGTTTCGCTTTGTTTTTACTACGATGCGTTTGTAAATAATGTTCACAAGAGCACACAGCATTATGCGGATTAAAACGCTTTGAAGCAGACATAAAGTCAGCACTTTTTTAATGAATGCACTGAAGTGGTCTGTCACGTGCGTACATACATACACTCACGTCGTTTTCCGATTGGGGAGAGAAAGTAAAAGCTCCTGCTAACTGCTAAGATCCCTACCTCCTGTTTCGCCCACCTTCATACACATGTACACATATCACTGTCACCAATGAGTTTTAAATCTCCGTGGTAGCGTGGTCACAGAGTTTTCACTAACGTGGCCTTTCTCGACTCATCTTCTCGACATGACCATCTTAGTATCTATCCTACTCTTCACTTTCACATCTTTTTTAAACCGCAACATTCCCGAAGCACATTATTACCTACTCAATTTATCAGTCAGACTCTCACCACACATGCTTCACATGAACTATATTTCTACAGCATTCAATCAGGTATTTCAATCAGGCAAGATATAGTTTAAAAAAAAACTTAGGTGAATGCAGAAAATACTTACTATTATTACCTACTTAAATGCTACATATTATGAAAGCCAAGGGAGATAGCATTCAATATTGCAGCGGTCGTAAAGTTTAAAGCCTCGCGCATCGTTATATCGTCTCCTTGATGCCTCTTGATGACGGCACTTCCCTGTATTTTACGTGTAATGAAAGCAGCTGACAAAACAATTTGGTGTGATAAGAAAAATATCTTATGACGACGTGTTAAATTCTATTTTGCATTAAAAATAAAGTTAACAGACTGCAGGATACAATTAAATGACATAAAAAAGTATTTTTTTGCCAAATACTAATTGTCAGGCCGTAGGTTATTACTGCCTGACAAGCATTTGGCCATTTGGCGTCATAATTTGCATGTTCTTAAACGTTTCCATTATCCATTTTTTCAGTCGATATACGCCGGAAGCCAGCGTTAAACCTTCGCCAAGTTTCCCAACATCCATCCGGTCTGATTTGTCTCGCACCTAGCGGATTTACGCGCCCTTGTATTACCATACAAACTCATTAATTACATCAATATTTTGTATTTTATCACCGGCTCCATTCCGGTTAAAATTCAACTCAACAATAAAACACTCTACCATACTTCATGCATGACGACACAAGAATAATTAACGACCCGTTTCATTTATCAAAAGGACCCAACCACAAATTAAGCCTCTCAATTCGCACACGGAAAAGATAATTCTTTATCGAACACAGCACGCATCATCACCATTGTCAATTGTTTGACAAATGATAGAATTTGTTACAAAAACAAAAATGATGGTCGTCCTTTCCGGAGACATCGAGGCTTTGGCAAATAGGCTCCTGTCCTACCGTCCACGATTAGCGAAAAGTGAACAAGAACCCGTTCTTGTTCACTTTTGCGAGATGGGAAGACGACATAGTTGCCATCGGAGGCAAAATTTGGATGAGGCTGGCACAGGACCGTAGAGATTGGCACAAGAAAAGAGAAGCCTATACGCAACTGTGGGTGATGAATACAACTAGAAACGAGAAAGCGAGAAGGTGCGAGTGCGACAGGCGATTACTAGCGCGTCATTCGTTGGTTACAAACCGACCCCAGTACAGATACTGTATCCACTAGCAGGCATAGCGCCAACTGAGGTTCACAGAGCGGTGGCAAGTTCCAATGAAAGAGCCAAAATGTTTTCCAACGCAAGACAACCTTTACATAACAACGTCTGCGTACCGCAAATGCTGAAAAACTGTATAATTTTTTCAACAAGTATGTGTCTCCGCTCACTGCTGAACTCTCTAAAGAAGGACTCAAGGTGGGGCGAGAAAGTGTTTCCCTACCCAACCCAATTGTACCACTTGCCGAAAATCTACCAGTTCGACATGGGTAGATCAGGTTACCCATGGCAACTCGTGACCAACTGGTAGATTTTCTCTCTTGAATATACTTTATGAATAGACTTCGGACACTGGTTGACCGAAACAAGGAAAATTGATTAAATGGAGGTTCATAGATGACTGGTCCGGAGTGTGAATGTGGTGTTTCTCCACAAACGATGGGACACTTTATAAATCGCGTCTTGCCACTTGTCCTGTTCCTTGCACAAGAGCCAACAAACCAAACTCGTCGCCAAATTTTAGGCTGACTCGTTAGAATCGTTGCTACAAAATGCTTAAGCTGGACACGTGAAGTAGGTGCTCTTGCGATATCTTTATATATATCTATATCTGTTGTATAGCTACTCACTTCCTCATGCGGTGGGACCACTGCCTTAAGCAGCCTCTCATTTTATTTTATTTTCCATTTTGTTAAAACACGAACCTCTCTTTGTTTTCAGCGGCAAACAAGCGCGGCTCATGATTAAATGTGCCACGATAACGCGTCCCAAAAAATATTGCTCTCATTTCCTTCCAGCGAAAAGAAAATGACGATTTAATGACTACACTCTAGGAAAGAACAATGGACGAGAAATAACTGTAATCTCTACACATAATTTATAACTACGGCTATTTTTTTTAGAAGTGTTTGTTTTTATGTAAGGTCCTAGCAGTATTGTTATGATGAAAATAGAGCATTTTTATTTTACATCAACACATTTTTCTTTCTTCTTTTTTTCTTTTATTTGTATTATGTTGTAGTAATAAAATGTACTATTAATGCACACACGTAGGTTAACTGTAAAACTGTAATATTTACTTTTTTGTGTGTAATCTATATAAATCTAAAGCTAAAGTCTTTTTTTTGCCTGTATTACATTTTATTTGATGTGCTGGTTAAAATAATATTCTGTCTGTCCCCCTCAGGTACTATTATATAAGGTCCCATTCAAATAGGTGGACAAATTTTAACACAGCGATCAGTAGGTCTAACCAAAGATATTTTAACAAAAAAAAAACATGAAATAAAGTGTTTTTTTTTACTTAAGGTTGATGTTCCAGGGTAGCCCATAAAGGTTCCGGAATGACTTTGACCTTGTAAAAAGTCATTCCGGAACCTTTATGAGCTCGGAGGGTTGTATTAATGATTTTGATGATTATAATTCTGTAACTACATACGTCTTACAGCCGCGAATCAAATGTTCATCAACATACAACCTATCACTTGCCTGCAAATTGCAAAAAACTTAAGAAAATTTGAATTTCGCGGGCTGGTTGGAGGATTCACCTTAAAATAATAAATTGCCGGCACTCTAGAACAAACTCATCGTTTATGAGTAGGTACTTAAATGTGTTTTTCTTATTGTTTTTTTTACCATCGTCTTATTTCGGTGGTTTGAATGTTTTCTGAAATTTTGTCCACCTATTTTAATGGGACCTTATATATCCAACACGTCATTACTCAAAGTAATAAAAACGTCCTTTAAAATACTAAACTAGGCATAGTGTAACTTAGTAAACTGAACTCCCAAACACATAGTCCTTGTCCTGTCGTTCCCGTCTCATATAATAAATCATGAAACGTCACGCTTGGGACCATCTCGGGAAGTTTCGGAGAGGCCGCGATAAGCGTGACACTTATGTCACGAACTTGAATTGTGTGTAAAAAGGTGGAAAATTATATGTTTCTAGTCCACTAAATTGTGTTTTTTGGTTAAAATGGGATTTTTGGGCGAATACACAGGCTTCTACATAATTTATGTAGGATGTAGAATAATGTAGATGCTTCGTTGGTCTGTGTTCGCAAGCTGAGTAAAAGGTCTTGAGTTCGATTCCCCAGTCGGGCAAAGTGGGTATTTAAGTTTTTCCCTAAGGGATTTATGTCTCTAAATAGACTCCGGACACAGGTAGGCCGAAGCAAGGAAAACCTGTTCAGGTGGAGATTCATAGATGACTCTGCCCTGGAGTGTAAATGTGGTCTTGCCCTACAAACTATGGGGCACCTGATATCGTGTCCAGCCTGTCCCGTTACTTGCACTCCACAGGAGCTGATGGAGGCTACTGAAAGTGCCAAACTCGTCGCCAGGTTTTGGGCCGACTCAATTTAAATTGTCATCGACACGCTAAGAAGAAGAAGGGATTTATCAGTATAATAGTTACTTATAAGTGTAACCGGATGACACAATAGGCACGTACCTTTTTAAGTAGAATTGAAATAAAGCTGGTTAAACGTAACCTGTGTGAGAGTTTCGTGTGTACTATATTATACACGAAAATCCCGGACGGGCCCACTATGTTTGTCACTAGCAGAGTAGCAGTACTCCATGCATTAAGCTTTGACCACACACGTGTACCTAGCTTTACGACTTTGCTTTTGATAGCGAGATTATCCTCTGCAATGAAATACACGACTACGCTATGCTGGGTTGTGTAGCAAGCCTCTCCTTTCAAATCCTACGTGGCAGTCCGAACGACCATCATGATAAAGTCGTAAAGAATCAGTCCATCTGTTCACTAGACACTGACAGACACTTCTTTCTTTTCTCTTTGTAGTGTGTTTAGTGCCTAACCTGGTGTCAGTGTATTTATGTGGCCCATGGACCTCTGACATGGCTTTACGAATATCTAATACTGAACTGGCTATAGAAATATGTTTCAGGCATGCTGGTTTGTTCACAATGTTTTCCTTCACGAAAGTAAGTGATCATTACACAAACACACATTAATCCGAAAAATCAAAGGTGTCTCTTGCTTGTTTTGACTTACTGACACTTCAGTAAGTATTTGTATGGAGCAGCGTCCACATGTGTCCGAACTGGTTCAAACTAACCTTACCACTGTCGGTGTACGAAGATAGTGGATACCCAGATTATCACTTTATTCACTGACGCATCATTAATAGTACCTTTCGCACTTTATAACCTCCATAAAAGATCACTTACCAAGAATAAAACCGTAACATATTGACACATTGTTAGTAATATTTCCTTTTATACGGGAGAATTTGAATTTCTGTGAATTATGACCTGGTAGCTAGTAAACTGTCATTTGGATGAAGATATGTGTGTGCTCTTAAATGCAGTGAAGGATGAAATACGAGCTTATGTTAGTGCTTACTAAGCCGCGAGTTGCGGCCAAACATGGTGATCTTTTTCAGTTCGACCTACGAGATTTCAGTTTGGACTATGGAAGTATGAATTCTATTACATAACTAAAATTGTTTTAAGATTGTTTGTGATATTTTGCCCCATAATAAAGTATTAGACTGTTGCAAGATTTGTTATCTGTCTGTAATATCAAATTAATTAATGCAATTAGTTTTTAGAATGAGGTCCTGATTTAACGCTTCGGTATGTACAGGCGTGATGTTATGTATACTTTGGGTATTGTAAGGTTAATTTACCACAACTCTTATTATTAAATTGGTGTTACAATAACCTCTGAAAGCCTATTAAACACGTTTTGTTTTAAAACGTTATTAAATACAATTGCATGCCAATTTACATCGAGCCAGCAATTTTGATTGCCAAAATTCCATTCACATACAATTTTAACTAAGAATCGTAAATTGCAAAACTGAAATTCAATTTAGTCTGCACGACAGTTAATTTGAAATTATTCAATTCGTGTGACTTCAAGCATCGTGTCTACTACAAAGACAAACTTTAACTTTAACTTTGGTTGCAACTTATAAGTTAGAAGAGTTGTCAACCGTTACTAAATAGTAGGGATGCTGCGACTATATAGTCGGAAAAGCCGACTATCCGGCCATTTTCGTAGTCGGCGGCTAGTCTTCGTGAGCTTCTTCTTTACGAGACGGTAAGCTCAAATCGTGATAGACCAGTATGTAGCCATCTATACAGCATTATCATTCTAAATTCTAAAATCCTGATAGGTGCAAGTGATTGTGTAGGATGGGCAGAATCAGGTCAGGAGGTGGAGCATATTCTGAAGAAAAGCTCCACACTGGCAATTTGTTTGGAATGGATCGAGGAAAGCCTATTTGGCCACATTATAATATATTGAACAATAACAGGTATAGGTATTGTCTTATTTTTACACAAAAACATCTCTCCGACCCGAGCAAACGCAAAAGTTAAGAAACAATGCGAAGTAAACAAAACATGTTCATGAGTTTCCGACACGCTCGCAGGTGGTGGATGCGACTGTGCACGAATCACCTGCAACGTCATGGAAATCGCCGAATAGTCGGCCGACTAATCGGCCTCTTTACCGACTAATCAGCTAGTCGGACTCAGACAGCACATCTCTACTAAATAGTCAACATTCATGGATGCTAACTTGAATTTCGTACGTTTTAATCAATTACTTGTGTCGAATAGCTCTATGAAGCATTTCGCAAATGATTTCGCACCGTAAATTAAATCTCCGTTTCGCCAGCACACAAGAGCCAGAATTTGTTTCATTTGCAACGCTATGCTCAGGATATGGAATTGAAACAACAGTACACAAACCTTCAGGCACTTGGTTCTACGCTGTGAATTCTATAGTTATGCGTACCGAAGATAATTTGCAGTCGTGCGAGAAAATATCGGTTTCACGCCATTTTATAATTTGTTTAAGAATGTGTCAAAACTCAAAACACAATGCATTTTTTTCAATTTGACCATTACAGGGACATCTGAATATCAACTAGGTGTATGTTAGTTGCATAATCATTTACTATTTTGTATTATTTTTTACTGTATTATAATTATAATTAATATATTTGGTGTCTTTTATGTCATAGGTCTCAAGTTCAACCCAAGACAAGGACCTCTGACTTTTCGGATCGTTTTATAATTATTACTTGCTTCGGCCACACTTCGGCTAAAAAAAAAATCGTGAGGAAACCAGCATGCCTGAGAGATATCTCTTGACGGCATGTAAAGTCAAGCCAAAGCACGCCAAAGGCCCATGGGCTGCATAAAATCTCTGACACCGGGATAAGTTATAGTTTATTATAGTAAAATTATTTGTACTTAATAATAAAATGTATTAAGAAAGCGATAAATTTGATAAAAAAAGTGAAAACTATAAATGCGTATTAAATTTTGTGGTTTGCTGTTATAGTTCAAAATAATTAAGCTTCTGCGGTTTAAGCTCAGTTACGTAATGTTTGGATAGCAGTCACACTTTCGCTTGTAGCTAACTTTTTCTTTTCCTTTCATTTTCGTACAAAAAAAAGATAAAGAGAAACCACTGTTTATCGGGTTTTGATTTTGCCGTAAAACGAAACTCTCTTTCTTGCAAAAATAGAAAGTAACGCTTGAGAGACATTTAAACAGGATTTATTTTGCTGAAATTGTTTCAGTACTTACTTTACACCTGCAATAACCACTGTGCCTCGTCGTCATCATCTACCTATCTACCAACTATGTTGGGGTCGGCTTCCAGTCTAACCGGATCCAGCTGAATACCAGTATTTTACGTGGAGCGGTTGCCTACCTTACCTCCACATCCCTGTTAGTACTCGGTAACATGATAAGTACAGTCAGCAGCACCAATATGTATAGCAAACTTTAGAAGCAATTTTCGCCTAATGTAATGATTTCATTTTCATGTTATAAAACGAAACTAATATTTTGGAACTCATATCATCATAAAGTAGGTACGTCATATTTCAAAGTTATGGTTGTTAGTTCACCAGAAATTCGCGTTTAAACTTGGCCAAGTGTATACATATTATTGCTTGTGACTGTACCCCAGGGTGAGACTGGTTCAGTTTCGGACCTCTGACTATCTGTAATGACTGTCAAAGATGTCTAAATGACAGCCGAGACCAACGGCTTCACGTGTTTTCGGAGGCACAGAGGAAGCTCGGTATTTTAAATTAAAGCTAAAAGAATTCCTGACATCTAAAGCATTTTATTCAATAAATGATCGAATTATTTACTAGAATTGTATTCACTAAAACTTGACATGACTGTGTTTAAAACTTATTTTTTTATTTTTGACTTATTTTTATTAAACGTGTACTTATGTCTTTATGTGTCCTCAATTAATTGTACGACTGAATGTGTAATGTAATAGAAATTTTAATTTAACCAATAATATTGACATACTGTATAATATGTATAAATATTGTACACCCCATGGGTATGTTAAAGTGATACAAAAAAAAACTATGTGTAAGACCATAGGTTTACCTGTAACAAACTATAAAAATGAATTATGAATGAATTATGTAATGGTTGGTCTGGTCACCTATACAGACCAACGTGTTATTTATTTATTTAAACTTCTTGCACACAAAAAAAAAAGGTACAAAGGCGGACTTAATGCCTTAGGCATTCTCTACCAGTCAGCAGTTATTCTGCAACGTAGGCAATCTCGTACCTGAAGAATGATCCAACCAGTTGTTATTACAGTGAAACTTGGTTATCCAGGTCCCACGACCTGGATAAGTGAGAAACCTCCATAACTAGAACTCATGCTGAGGTACCATGAGACAGATATTTATATCTGAGACACTGGGTAAGTGGAATACCTCTATAAGTGAGACAAATTTTCAGGTCCCTTGAGGTCTCACTTAACCAGGTTTCACTGTATTTAGCCAGGAGCTCCATTGTCTGTCACCACTGTCCCTCGTCATTAAACAACAAATATATTATATGCCACCCCCGTTTTTGCAACTAATCCTTTAGGTCAGGTAGCTACTCATATCTTCACCTAACAAAAGGTCTTTCACATTAAATCCTGATTTACCCGCAAAGCATAAATTAATTTTTAACGTGGGCCCGTAAGCGACATTTCATTTTAATTACGAGTGTAATTACACCTTAAGGGTAATTTAGAGGACGTTGAGTGATACTTAATGACCAATGGGAGTTCGTGTAACACGTAATAATTACTATGATATCGTTAGAAACGGTAAGTCGCCTTTTAATCATACTGCTTATCTAATTATTGTACCTAGTAGTAATGTTGGCTAATAATCGCCAATTAAGCCATTTATTAATTTGTTTAATAAAGGTACAGTCGCTACCCAGGATTACTTGGCCCCTCTTCTCACAACACTTGCCCTCTTCTTCTTTACACGATGGGTCAGTTAATGCTGGGTACAGATTGTACAATAGTAATGGTATATCAAGATAATAAAGAGTACCTAATTTAGAAACCAAGCCAGTCTACTCTCAAATCCTGGAAATTGACACAAGGAAGAAGGGTGATCTATCAAGCATTGAGAAATCAGTTTGTTTCTTATTTTGGGTCGGTGTGTCGCTTTAGGTTTCGAGTAAAGCAACATTTTTTCCCCTGAAAAGTGTATCATTCTAGTTACATTTTTTATTAAGACAGGATCGTAGTGACAGTTTTTTTTTTTTTAATTAAACAGACACTTAATTGGGGTGACTGTATCTGCGACTGCTGCATAAATGCAGCAGTCGCAGATACAGTCGCTCCATGTAAAATACTGGTATTCAGCTGCATCCGGCTAGACTGGAAACCGACCCTAGGATAGTTGGGAAAAGGCTAGGCAGGTAATGATTTACTAGTACTAAATTTTAGATAGCTTAAATGTAGAAGGTAATAAAGTCCCAGCGTCTGTTTCCCAATTGTTCTTTGGGTGAAAAGCTATTGGTCAAAACATTCTGTTGGATGAGCATTCACTACGACGTAGGCGTAGGCGTAGGCTTTTACGGTAGTTATAACATTTTATAAACACGGAAGCAAGGCATACTCATTAGTTATTTGAAGCTTTTAATATTTACAATTTCTTAATACGTAGGAATTTACCTAATAAGTGCTCGTGGTGAATGACTGTCCAAATACCCGTATTTATATCGGTTTTCTAAACTATTATCAATTAGTTCCTACCTCATGTAATTGAATGTCCTTGATTATTCCGGCAAAAACCTGTTTAACTCATCATTCATTTAGTAATTACCAGTTCCAAGACTAGACATTAAAATTTGACTCACAACATCAGGATATGCATTCACACCGGTACAAAAAAAAATAGAACATCAACCATTGTGACAACACAATAAAATATAACAGAAATCAATCGAATTTAGGCCTTAACGTGACGTCATAACAGCGAAATTATAATGATAACCATTTATGAATGACGCAGCCAGCTGTGAACTGAAGAATGACTCATGTTGTCCCGTTTACTCGCGTAACTTAACGTGTCCAACTGGTTTTAATTTGGCCTTTAAGTCTGTGTCACAGAGTCGAGTTCTGCATATCGGAGTGTAGCAATAAATGTGTACAACTTTATTGACAATGCGTGCGCGAGCGCATTGTGCGCTACCGTCGTTATGTCAGTGTGACATATGGTGCCGTGGACGACGCACGTCTGTGCTGATAAATAAAAACAATTTGGCGCGAACATTTTTAACGAACAAAAATTTATAGTGACTGTTACAGTGCAAGTTATTTTCATAACCAAGTTTTGTGATGACAGAAACATTTAAATACGTTACGAGAATCATTTTTGTGACAATATTTTATTACACTCTGATATGCGTGTTCAAAGAAATCAAGAGATTTTGGCCTGGAATTGATTCGACAAACTCGAATTGACATTGGATTTCTGGTTTATTTCTGTTTGCAGTTATTTGGTGAGTACTACCCACATTTTTACTAAAATATTAAACGTACTTTTTATTTGCATCGTCTTCCACATAAAATAATGATTGTAATTTATTAAAGATAAATAATTCATCCGGTAAATTTTTAATTAACACTTCTTGCAGTGTAGTTGGAACTTACTGAAGTATTCCAAAACATTATTTCTTAAAACCTATTTACCATTGATTGCCATTGGTTGAGTATGAACACTGTAACATTACAATTTATAAATTGCACCAAACCATTTGTTGAACTGTAGCACATACCGACAAAAGATGAACAAAATTGCAACAACGCTGTTGCTATGAAACATTGAAGACAACATCACTAAGAACAAACAAACACATACCTACAAACAATGTCTTTTATAATCGAACGTCATTATCTTCCAATTTCCCCTGTCAATCGTCACGCGATAATCTATTCTCTTTTCCTTCATAATCATTTCACACACAGTCCATTCATATTTTCTTTGGTCTTATTCTCCCTCTTCATCCATCACTCTTTTAGTCATGCTCATACCACGACAGTCGATTCCCTTTCAACTTTACTGTAACTGAAGCTACTTTGAAACTTCCTCCTATATATTATACTCATTCTTACTTTATCCATTCTTGTCACAACACCAAACATCCACTACAACTGTATCATCTCTCTTTTTTCATCTATCTTCTTCACAGCCCAGCATTCCGATTCTTACTTCTTTTCCTAGATTCAAACTTCTTTTACATAAGTAAAAGAAGTTTGAATCTAGGATCTTTAGTAATCGGGTCGGGTCGGGTCGATTAAAAACTAAACTAAACTAAAGAAAGACGTGAGGACGATGCTGATACATTATTACAACCCTAACTTAATTCTAACTTTTCAAGCCCAACCAAACTGGCTCGAAGATCGACGTACACACAACAATAATACGAGCATTTCTAAAAATATCCTTGCTTTAGGATATCCTTTGGTAGTTAAAACAAACATGTTCCATCGGATGTCCGTCGTCACAGTAAACGGGTAGACATGTTCATGTTATGACAGTCATTCATTCCCAATTTTGGATGCTTCCTATCTCAACAGCAACTAGCTAACTGACTGTGTGCTGCGGATTGTTTTATTATTCGTCTTTATCAATGTTTTTGATGATATTATTGAATCATATTTTATTAATAGTGTTCAAATGGTTGTTTATGGTTCTTTATTATGTCTTCATCACTGTGTTGGCTAGCTATTTTTTTACTTCTAAATGCCCTATTTCTAGCACAAGTCTGGTCTGACCAGACTTGTGCTAGAAATAGGGCACTTAGAAGTAAAATAGCGTAGTGTGGTTTAAAACCACATTTTCGATTCCTTTTTTGCAGGATTGAGAAAGGCTTTTATTTTAAAGCTCTTTCTTTTTTATGCATTTATGCAACCTATTCACATTTTTATCATCATCATCATCATCAACAGCAGCCTATTAATGTTCCCACTGCTGGGACACAGGCCTCCTCTCTTAGAGAGAGAATGGGCTATAATCTACCACGCGGGCCCAGTGCGGATTGGTAGATGTCACATGTCTTCGAATTTTTTGGTTCTAAGACATGCCGGTTTCCTCACGATGTTTTCCTTCACCGTTTTGAGAGCAGCGGTGATGAAATAAATTACACAAAGTAATGCGCCTGCCTGGGTTCGAACCCACGACCTACTCTTCGTAAGTCGGGGCCGCCACCACTGGGCCACCGCTGCTCTCACATTTTTATAGTTGTTATTGTTCCAGGCTATTTTATTAATTAGATAACCAACACTATCTTTAATTCCTAAATACAACAATACCTACACTTATTTTTATTTTTAAGCAAAATAACAACTTCTCTCAACCTTGTACCACTTCGGTATTAATTTAGTTGGGTCTGTCGTCCGATATCGTCAGATTCGTCACATGTTTGCTTGCGCACTCCAAGTTCTTATTAACAAATATGTTTATTATGAGTATTTATACGTTACTGAAAGTTAAATAAGTATTATTCAATTTAAATCCTGTACTAATTTATTTTAAATTCAGTCTGACCACACGGCTTTGATTAGGAGCAGTTGAGACCAATAAACCCAATGTCGCACGTAAATTTTATTGTCTATGCACGTAATATGAATGACGCTTACTTGTATTTATACTAAAAACTAAATAACAGGAAACTTTGAGAGTAATATTTACTCTTAAAGCAAGGTATAAATTAGAAGAGTTACATGTAAAAACATTAATAACTCCTTGGGAGAGATTGAGAACGTCCCGCTATCAAAGGTTTCCTTGAAACGAATCTGACATTTTACCATAAATAATTCAGCCCTTCAAAATAGCTCTATAATGGCCACGGTATACGGAACTCATAAAAAATGTCTATCCAATTATCCGCATAATTTAATTTTGAAAGCTATAAAGTTCCTGTGAATAAATGTTTAGAAATTGTTGTTGGAATCGCAGCCAAGTCTTCTGCCAATATATCTTTCAGACTATTTGTCAGTAGTTGGCTAACTCGAATACGAAAATAAATGGTGACACAAACCATATCAGTTGTGATCAAGATAACCATTATATCAGTGTTAACAATGTGTTTACTACTAAACTTGACTAAATGTTACTTCATAATATCCCACTACTTAGGATCTTTATGCGTTTGCTAGGAATAATATTTTCTGTCTAACCGGATGCAACTGAATACCAATGGACATGGAACGACTACCTATCTGACCTCCACAATTCAATTATACTAGGTAATACAATACCTCTTGGTAAGACAGGTTGTCAGACTTTCGATCCACCCGTCGGAGCTGCGGATTATCGAAAGAGATGACGTGGCCTCGGCACATGGGCGAAGAAGGAACATGGGTTGGTTTTTAGTCAGTAGAAGTCTGACACTCCCCTTTGCTCTGCCCAAGAGCGGGGGGGGGGGGGGGTTATTTGATGATTTTCCACCCAGCAAAAAAAAAAAACTTTCGAACCACTCACTACATGTAACGGCTGACCAACAGGCACTGAGGAAGCTCGATATGCAATGGGCGGTTACCCATCCACGAACCTAGGCAAGCGCGGCTTCACCGAAAGATCGAACCGAGCACCTGTTAGTATTTAGCCATGTGCTCCTCAGGAATGCTATTTTATAACTAACATATTATATTTGACTTCCATGTGGAGCGGGAAAGGAAGACAAAAGAAAATATGGATGGAATGTCATCATCATCATCTGCCTAGCCTTTTCCCAAGTATATTGGGGTCGGCTTCCAGTCTAACCGGATGCAGCTGAATACCAGTATTTTACATGGAGCGACTGCCTATCAGACCTCCACAACCCAGTTATACTAGGTAATACGATATTTATTTATTTAAACTTCATGCACAATGGTGATACATAGGCGGACTTAATGCCACAAGGCATTCTCTACCAGTCAACCTTAGGTTTAAATAAGACAACTTTGTGGTAGGGTACAAAATATCTAAAAAACAATATCAACTTAAAAAAAAAAAAAAAGTACTACATACTAGTATAGGTACTTAAAATGACACTAATACACATATAAAAATAAAATAAACTAATAAATATTTTAACAAAAATATTAAACGAAAAATTTAACAATAGGCAATACTATGACTCGACTTTTATCAATTGAGAGCTATTTGGTCTGACTTAAGTAGAGGTTACGTACTTTCTTTTTAAAAGTGAATTTGCTTTCAGCTTTTTTAATGCCAGGGGGTAGCGCGTTCCAAAGTTTTATAGTTGATATAGCGTAAGAATTTGACAAGAAACCGGTGCGGTGTGAAGGAATTTGGAGAATGAGATTTTTGGAAGCCCGAAGATTACGACTATGACAACTGCCCAACACTTTGAAATAAGTTTTTAAATAATCAGGAGCACGTGGATCGTTCATAATTGAGAAGAGCATGCAGAGAGATCTGAGGGATCTCCTGAGTCGGATAGGCAGCCATTTAAGCTGAGAACGGAAGGAAGAAATATGATCATATTTACGAAGGCCAAAAACAAAACGAATACAATTATTGAGAAGTCGATCCAATTTATTTAGAAGTTCTTGGGATATGTCAGAATAACAAACATCAGCATAGTCAATAATGGGAAGCACAAGGGACTGAACCAAAGTGAGTTTCGTGCTAGATGGGAGAAAATGCTTGAATCTATAGAGAGACCGCAGTGAGAACGTGACTTTCTGACTTACCTGAGCGACGTGTTTATCCCAACTCAAACTGCTGTCAATGTAAAGACCCAAGTCTTTTACGTGGGGTGAAAGAGAAATGACAGAGTTCTCGTACATCAGTGGCACAAGTTGGCTAGAGTTCACATTCCTCAAATAGTAAGAGCTACCAATGAGGATGGCCTGACATTTTTCGACGTTAACCGACACCCCAAATTTGCCAGACCATTCTTCGATAGTACGAAGGGTCAGCATTGAGTGTTGAAATGCAATTATCGAGGTTGGCAATGTCTGTTTGAGCGTACAATTGCAAGTCATCAGCGTACAGATGGTAAGAGCATTTGAGGATAGCAGTAAGAGAGTTTATAAATAAGGAAAATAAGAGAGGAGAGAGTATACCGCCTTGTGGAACACCAGTTACCAGGTCGCACCAGTCAGAGCAATTCTGATCAGCACGCACCGCCTGCTGGCGACCACGAAGATAAGATGAAAACCAATCCCGTGACAACGATGAGACCCCAATTTGCGACAGTATGGCCAGAAGAATGTCGTGATCAACGGTATTAAAAGCATTGGAGAAGTCTATTAAAACTAAGACCGTTAACCTTTAATTCTCCAGACCATCCCTAATATCTTCAGTGACTTTAAGCAGAGCTGTGGCTGTGCTGTGACCAGGCCGAAACCCGGATTGGAAAGTGGACAACAGGTTATTTTTAAAAACGTATGAGGATATTTGATTAAGTGCAACTGCTTCGAGGATTTTGGAAAGGAAAGGGAGAATGGAGATTGGTCTGAAGTGATTGGCTAAACTAGGATTGGAAATTTTAGGAAGAGGAATAATGTAAGCCTTACGCCACATTGCAGGAAATACACCAGTCTGTAGAGATGAATTGACGATGTGGGTAATGATTGGAATTAAGTTCTCAATCATAAAAGATAACATGGTACGACTGACACCATCACAACCCTAACGATACCCTTTGGTAAGACTGGATGTCAGAATTTCAGGTCACTTACTATCTGTAACGACTACCAAAGATCTATATATGGCAGCCGGGACCAACAGCTTAACGTGCTTTCCGAGGCACGGAGGAAACTCGGTATGTCGGGCGGTCACCCATCCACAGACCGACCTAGGCAAGGACAGCTTTATCTAAAGATCGACCCGAGTGTCAGTTCTTATTAAGCCACGAGCTCCTCAAAATATGGATGGAATGTGTGAGGAATGATACGAAAGAGAAAGGAGTAAATGTTTCCGTGACATCTGACACTGGAAAACGGAAGAAGAAAACGTGTTGCGCAGACCCCAAGAAGAATGGGAGAAGGGCAGGAAGATGATACTTAAACAACACCTTGATAAATGCATCAATGTTATTGCAATGTTGGAATTTCAACTCTCGGCAGTCGGCACTGGGGCATGCACTCAAAATTCAACAATACGTTCACGCGTTCTAAGCAATCATTTAGGTGTCTGTGAATGAACACAGAAAATAAACGGACATTAGTCAGTCTAACCAGCATGACGACATCGACTACTTACAAACCAAGACAGACAGTTTCAAAACAATAATGTAATACGATTATGACGCCACGATACAGTACTTTCATAACACCATTATTTAAGGCGATATTGTTCTACCTAGAGGTGCTCCAACGAATTAAACAGCTGTATAAATTGTGGACTATTTACTCAACATGTAGGTCAACCCACATTTTATGAAAGGTGTACTAAATTGAGTATTATTGTATACTAAAACGTCTGGAATTGTAATGGGTTGGTGTCCTCTAAAAGTTTTTCTATTAAGTAGTAGAAGCTTGTTTACCAAGTGTTCCTGTTTGTTGTGAGTTTGAATTTTACAAATTTTGTCAGGAATAATTGGTAGGTACTTGCGTCAACTAAACTATTTTACAGGTCTGTCTGCCGCGTCAGGCACTAATATTGAAAATAAACGCCTAAAAATCATACTATTCATTCACTCTAAACCTTAGTATGATTTTTTTTAAAGATTTACTTGTGAATATGAATGTCTCTCTAAAAGATCTACCCTGCTATTTTCGTGAAACCAAAATTGACGCAATTTATTAAAATAATTTCCAAAAGCTCGACATCCCTCGGGCAAAACTTACTCCTAATTATGGAATGGCAGAAGCGTTACGTTTTTCGGAGAACAACTTAAAACTATTAAGTTAATTAAGTAAATGGGATGGTAACACATCGAACGGTACTTAAAGCAACATTTATAGTCGTCAGACGACCGCTCTGTACTATTGAAACTATTAGCTAATTCCACTTAAACTTCTATTCAGAATTGTGAAAATTGTAAAGGGATTTACATACTAGACTTTGTCTTGGCGATTGTTTTAAACAGTCATTAGTGTTGTCCAATTAATACAATTAGTACTTAGAATCGGGCTGAATATTAAATCACTTTGTGCAGCCTCGAATCCGTTTAAATATACGCTGTGCAAGCCGTAAATCAATCAACAATGGAAAATTGCATCAGTCGCGTCGATAACGCAATTAAAGATTCACCGCTGCGTATCGCTGTTTCGTGTGAAAGGTCGTAACATTTGAATACTGCACGTGGCACATGCAAAGTGATCAAACGGGTGCACTTAGTTCTAATGAGAGTGTTAAAATAATCCCCAGTGCACACAGAATAGGATTATGGCTTAGTAACAATGCAGAAACTCTTGTTCTACGAAAATTGGGGTTGTTCAATTTAAGTGTTTAATATTTGCACATAAGCACTATTATTTTGTTGTGTATAAACTTAAGTTTAAGTATCCTCCATTAAATTGTGCAATTATATTGTAAACTTACTCTTGCCCGCGGTTGCTCTCATGCACATCCTTGAGAAACTGCTTCATTTACCCGGATTAAAACTATATTGTATCATAATCCAATGCACAATCTACCCGTGTTTGAAGTTGGCTACAAACGCGATTAGTCATAATATACGCATAATTGAGGAACAAGCATACAAACGATCCTTACTCCTTTTGCCTTGTCCACGTTCATATAATACTAGCTTTTGCCAGCGGCTTCGCCCGCGTGAAAATGACGATTTTCCATACAAACTTTCATCCCCTATTTAACTCCCTTAGGGGTTGAATTTCGAAAAATCCTTCCTTATTCCTTGTCTACATTATAAAAGGAACCTCTGTGCAAAATTTCAGCTTTCTAGGTCCAAGGGTTTGGGCTGGGCGTTGATGAGTCAGTCAGTCAGTCAGTCAGTCAGTCAGGACTTCTCTCTTTATTTATATAGATGAGTACCTATGTAAGGATAGTAGTAGGTGGCGCTCTATAGTTTTTGCTTACCGCCATGGGAAAAAGGCGTGAGTTTATGTACGGATTTATTCTACTTAGGATTATAAATGTGAAAGTTTGTGTGAATGGATGGATGCATGCGGATGTATGGATCTTTGTTACGGATTAGGATAAAAATTAACAGGCAGTTAGTTTGTAACCTGGATTCACACATAGGATACTTTTTATCTCGATAGTATGGTCCCGTGGGACAATGATCAAACTCGATGCTGTCGAAGCCCGTGACAAAGCTAATGTTAACAACTAAACATAATTATATGCTCGTATAATTACTCACAATATTTCCAACTTGTGTCTCTCTAATACATAATCTTCTATTAGAAGGATGACATATTTTATCCTCAAATGAGTGTAGTCATATAATAAAATTCGTTGACCCTGTTGTGATCATGAAAGCAAGTACTCACTCTGACAGCTGCAAATGTTCTCACACCGAAACTGATTGAGGGCAGAGGGATTTTTTCAAGATATCTTTTCACGTCCTCATACCTTTTACCCGAAAAATATAAGTAATTTAGGTCACTAGGAAATACATAGAATGAGGTCTGATAATATTGAAAGAAAAAACTAAAACTACCACTAACTGAAAGATATGAATGTTTGCTATTTCAGGGTTCTATCGTCTTAAATACTCGCAACCTTTATGGAACTTAAAGGGGCGAAATGTACCCTACATTTCGCCGTTTGTACACACGGCTACACATCAAGCTATACATTTCCAGTTTACGCTGATCTCGCACTGTACGGAAATCCTATACAATGCGGAACCAGCTTATACTGGAAATGTATAGCTTGATGTGTAGCCGTGTGTACGTAACAGGTAGATCAATGCCTCACATTTTAGGGAAAACGGGCATGAAGTTATTAATGTTGTCTAAACATAGGTACGGTCAGCATCAGAAGTATATTAACATTACTCAAAGTTTCGAAGCTGTTTTTTTAATAAAAACCTGTTAGATATTACTCGAGACTACATGTTATTGGAACTAAGGACTATTTTAACGAATAATCTTCTGAAACATTTAAAATAATAGCTAGAGTCCTGTACATAAAAGAATTAAAATTCCGAAATGTTCAGCTACTTCTGATGCTGATTGTACCATCACAGCATTTATCTGGTGAACATGGCGTTATTTAAACACGACTTAGTTTTGCTTTGTTTTTATTGCTTTCATAAACAGTAAACTGAAAATAATCTCGAAAGGACTAAGAAGAGGAAATAAAAACATACAATATGTTATCCAAATACAAACTGTATGTTGTAAATCAATTTTATCGATGCCCAACGATACTGTATTGGGGCAAAACCGAAACTACATCCGCAATGTAAATAATACACACATGCACTTTATTTTTATTCCATTCTAGTATTTTTTTACGTAAACTGATACGAAAATACATGTAAGGTAAATAATAGGTCTTTACCTATGTAATTGCAGATTCTACAACCGGCATTTTCAGATTTAATTATCTGTGGATTGGCACGTAATTCGAAATTCAAGTAAATTTTATTCGAAAGACGTGTTAATTTAATTTCAAATTTAGTCATTTGTTTTTTGATAGTTTCTTGTTTTTGTAACTTTTTGGTAGTTTTTGGCGCCATGGATAAACTACAAATTCGTACAATTTTCGAATATCAGTTCATACGTGGAAATACCGCTGCGCAAACAACACGAAACATTAACGACGTGTACCTACGGACTTAACACTGCTTGCATAAACACGGTCCATTAATGGTTCAATCGTTTTCAATCTGGAAATTTTGAGTCGAAGAACGAGCCTCGCGGTTGGCCTTTTAACATTGTTGACAACGACGAATTGAAGGCGATAGTGGAAGCAGATCCAACTCAATCTAAGGCTGAGCTTACTGCAGGCCTTGAAGTTAGTGTCAAAACAACATTGAGGCACTTGCGTCAAATTGGAAAGATAAAAAAGCTAGATAAGTGCGTGCCACGCGAACTAAGCGACCAACAGCGAGATTTACGCGTCGAAGCATGGATAGCACTACTGAAGCGGCATAGAAACGATGAAATTCTTATCAAATTGTTACCTGCGATGAAAAGTGGATCCTGTACGACAACCGTAAGCGTTCGTCTCAGTGGGTGGACCCGGGTACATCACCTAATCAGTGCGCTACAAAAAAGATTACTCATAGGAAGATGATGGTGACTGTCTGGTGGACCAGTGCCGGACTTGTACACCACAGCTTCTTACCGAATGTCATAACAGTGACGGCAGATGTCTATTGCAAAGAATTGCAAACAATGATGGAGAAGCTCGCAATTCAACAACCAAGACTAGTCAATCGTTCTTCCCCATTGCTTCTCCACGACAACGCGCGAGCTCACACTTCACGAAAGACCATCGCAAAGCTACAAGAGTTACAGCTGGAAGCTCTCCGTCACCCACCGTACTCACCGGACCTTGCCCCAACAGATTTCTACTTTTTTCAAAATTTAGACATTTTTTTAAGTGGTAAAAAATTCGACACCCGAGAGGCAGTACAAAACGCTTTCGCTGACTTCATCGCCTCCCGTCCGGCAGACTTCTAGAGTAAAGGGATAAACAAACTGCCATCAAAATGGCAAAATTGTATCGATCATTTGGGCCAGTACTTTGATTCGCTGAAATAAAAAAAATACAAAATTTTTATATTTTAAAATTCTCATACAAATCGGCAATTTCATAGGTAAAGACCTAATATAACGCAAGGAAACAATACATTTTGACTCGGTCATGATATGAATCAAATAAAGGAAATAGGGATGATATACGCTTGCATGACGAATGTGGGTATTTTAACATTTTGATTCTAAGCTCCGAAAGGATAAAGTGTCGAACTATGGTTTACAATAAATTGCTATTCTGAGAATATTAATTTGATATTTCGCTTAATTTGTACTGGATCAGCTTCTTGCCGTCTTTGGTAAAAGCAATCTTAAATATCTAGCATCTTATAATTAAAGATAATGAAGTCAATTCACAGAGGACAAGTCTTTGGTATCCACAAAAAAAATGCAAAGTTTTCAGGGAGTGTTCGAAAAACGAAGAGGAATTATGCTTCTAGACCCCTTTTATTAAGCCGATTGTGTGAAGGTAAACAAAAAAAACAAACAAACCTGAAAATAAGCTATGGCATAAAAAGGTTTCATCAATTTCACAGCGCTTCAAGGCTTTCACTTGCCGCTGCTTTTTCTCCAATAATTTAAACAACGCCCGCATCATTAATTAGTTTCATTAATGGTGCGATACCGATCAGCTGTTACATCAAGCGTTCATGATAACGGTTACTTAATTACTCTGCCTACTCCAGGATGGATTACTAACATAATCATTCTTAGATTATGTTAAACTGAATAATGTACAATAGCTATCAGGTTTTTTTGTTGAACAATACTTATTGATGGCAGGAACAGTGAGGATCTTGGGAGACACCTATGTCTATCAGCGGAATAGACTGGTAGAAAAAGTAAATAAGGGAAGTCATTGACTTAATAATAGAAAATGTTTATTCAAACCCTAGATTCCCGTTTCATCACTGAAGTTGAACGTGTCTTGCTCATGTTTATTTCATCATCCGAATGACTAAAAATATATTTATAAAATTAGAAAACAGTCCAACAGTGCTTTAATAAATTAAACGGTCGAACTAATTTGTCTGCTAGTCGCCTTTGGCTCCTATAAAACGTCCAGGCCACCCGTATATTTATCTAAATATAGAAAGAAAACCTGCCACGAAGACATTCTATTTAAGGCGTAGTTATCAACAACATAAATAATATTCAATTAGTCTAGCCCTCAGTAATATGCAACAAAACACATACCTCATTCACGGTCAAGACCTTATAATGAGATAAATTGTGTGACTAATTACGACAAATGGCATCTTATTTACCCAACAGTAGAATATGCGTTTGTGTGATAAATGTTTAATTTGACTCCAGAGGTTATCTTATCCACTGTGTATTGTTAGTACTCACAGTCCGTTTTTAAGGTCCATTCTGTGGCCTAGAACTCGTTAATTTATCTGATATTTAATTATAATTATTTTAAATATTATCATCAATCGTTCGGCGCAGCTTATCTTGTTCTTCCATTATTAAAAAAATAAAATCATAAAATTACAGAGTGATAGATAAGCTTTTGTTTTTGTTAATAACTTCTTCCGCTTATTATTATTATAGTTTATGAAATAATACCTACGTACTAATATTTTACTTAAAGAAACTAAGTTCTGGCCTTTTCTGAAGTATTAATAACTAACATAAACTGTGAAGCTGTCGACCTAATTCTAAGACAGTGTAAGTCAAAACTTGGCCAACCAACGAATTTAATTATGTATTCATTCCAAGTACTTTCCGGAATCAAAAGTTTTTTCCCCATCCCGGACAAATTAATAAATTTATGACACCATATTATAATTAGCTTAACGAAGTGTAATCTGTAGGTAGATCAAGCTACTACAATCTGTATTTTTTTAAATAGATTTTCAACTTTATCGTTAAAGCATTCAGGCTCAAGGTTGATTGGGAAAATTTTATAGTTTCGGGTAGCTTCATGCTGGCGTCTGTACGTATGTGCATAGATCTTTTTATTTTTTTAATAAAAGCCTTTATTGTCCCACTGCAGAATTAAAAAAAAACTGTAAATTTTTATTTATAGTCAGTTCTGGAGTGCTCCAACTTGTCACAATAACTACAGCAAATATTAATGACGCAAAGCAACTTGCACTTAATTCTGTCGTCTATAAATAAATTATGATGTTGAATTGAATCTCAACAGAATTATTCAATATTGGAGGTCGGAGGATAGTTGATTCATTGAATGTTTATTCATAATGGTTAATTATATTCTGATAACTTTAAACCGGTTTAACTTTGAGTCACTTGTAACTTTGCGTCAAAAGGCATATCCGATCTCATTAACATTTAGGGAATTTCATCTCGTAGCGTTGGGGTTGAGCGCTATATTTTTAACAGAGCTCCATATTTTCAAAACAAAAAGGATTTCCCTATCGAGGCCCTATCGTGTCCTTCTCTATCGTGGGTGATTTTGCAAACATTTAAAACTCACATACACACACAGCCAGACCCGAAACAACCTGTAGGACGTCATACAAATATTTGTTCCGTGCGAGAATCAAAGTTAATAAACGCGGCGCAGTGGCCAATAGCTCAGCCACTGCACCGCCAATAACCATCATCATTTTTCTGAACTTCTTACCAATTTATTCAGGTTTGTGCAGCATATCTTCTTCTTTCAAACTGCGCCAACCAGCGCCAACCGCGGCGTACTTATATATTTAAGCATTCCATTAAATGTCGCCTAAAGTTTGTGAAAATAGGCTTTGATGTTAAAAGTTTCGTCGCATTGTTCCGTGTTTAAAACTTGGTCCTTTGATCTGCGCTTTACGATGAAAGTACACTTTTTTAAAGTCATAACATTTTACGATTAACCTGAGGCCCTAGCACGAGCGAGCGGTGTAAACGTAGAACCTATTGCGTCGATTTTAAAATTTAAAATATTCTTTTCGCATTATTATCATTGTGCTTGTTTAACAAAATAATACTAATATAATATAACCAGGTCAGGCAAAGCGTAATTTGGTTTGAACATCACGAATTTCTGTAGCAGCCATGGAGCTTGAATTTGTTCCCAGTTGATGGCAATATGCTCACCGTCTGTTTCATGGGACTGAAACATAACTGGTGAAATGTGGGTGTACTAATAGGTGCCTATACATCAACTCTACCCAACCCTTCGAGGTTAAGAAAGAAAGAAGAAAGAAAGAAGAAAGAAAAACTATTTATTTGTCGCAGAATTATGAGATACAATCAAAAGCAGTAAACATACAACTAATATTAACATAGAAGATGGTGAAATTAGTTTTCTTAGATTTGATTAGGTACATAGTTACATACATACAGGTCAACCTAATAAAAGCGTGTTAAAATAGGTACAAAAAAGAAAAACAACAGTATATGTTTACATAAAAAATGGAACACAAAAAAGAAAAAATGTTTACAGATTACGTCATGACTGCGACAAAGAGGTTACCCACTCAGCATGGTGCTGTGCTATGGACCGTATGGAGACCCACAGCACAGTGGTCACCCAGTTTCAGTGATTACAGGTGTCATGCTAAGATACGTTTAAACCGCACACTCGTGCTAGGGCCTCACTCTGAAGATATTATGGTGGAATGGTTCTGTTGACAGAGGAAAATATTCTTGAGAGTATTTCCTAAGAAAAAAACACGTAATTTTTGTTCCTTTCATCTCTCTGAGTCACATAATATCGAACTTACTAACTTCTCAGAAATGAGGATCAATTTCTGATCAGAAGTTTCTCACTACTGAGCACTGGCTTTGGAATATATTTCCAAAGAATTAGGAAGCGTTATTCACAAAAAAGGAGAAATATTATTACATGGCTATATTTATGATTAACATAATAAAACTTCAGAGCTGTAATCTATATTATAGAAAAGGCAGAATTTTTCCTATAAAACCTACACACTGTGCCAGTTAAGTTTGACAAGTCCGGCTAAGGCGCTAACAGCACCGAAACTAGCTCCACCCACATCTTATTTCTTTCACTCTAAAATCACTTCAAATTTGAAAAATCCAAAACACTATCATGCTAAATTAAGAGAATTACTGATTAAAGACAAAAGTGGCCACTTTTGGCGGGTCCGTAGCGCCTTAAGCAGTAGTTGACCCTAGAGAGGGTGGCCCTATCTAGGGTGAGTAGCTACTGGATGAGGCTCAGCAGTCGCGCTTGCAAACCCTAGCCTAGACCAACGAGGCAGTTATAACAAATAATTATTTTTCTCAAATAAAACACAAGTAAGTTAAATAATAATTCAGAATATAAATTACGATTGCTTTGAAAAATAATTAACATTATCTGTCACGCCTAACTGTTTGGCTTGAATATTACCAGCGAACCGTAGACAGGGCGAGTTGAAGTCATTCAATGACTAACACAGTCGTATAATGGATAATACAGTTCTGTTCATTTGGTAGACAAATACTTGTGAACTTACTAATGTGATCTCCAGGACCACCTGCAGTTGTAGCCTGCAATGTCACCAATTGTATTCGGACATAATATCCGCATTGTGCTAGGAGTTTCTTCGGCCAAAGTTGGACATACTAGCCACTTGAGAAGTCATGAAAGAATAGCACACCAAAGCTGTTGACAACTACCCTAGAAAGCTATCGGTTGCAGTCGCTGTAGCTGAAATCGACTAGATGGCATCACTATTATCACAGTCTCTTCTGCTACAGAAACGATAATAATTCTCTAAATCATTCTCTAAATCCCCAAGAACCTTTATTAGTAACACTATTTGAAGAATGCACTGCATATTACGCATCAATGACCAACATTTGACCTCACACCGTGAATTCTGCAATAATATTTACAATCCATAACCGAACCACGTTAAGTAAAACGTCATACCTTATTACATAAACAATAGTGGCCAAATTACCGTGACATAATCCATCAAGTTGGTAGTTAAATATTGTCGGATGGAAGCAACGATATCATAAACAGCCATCGTCTGATATGAAAACAGTCACTCATTTAATTTACCTTTTATACGTTTAATGTACGCTAGCTCTCCCCAAGACTTCACCAGCAAGGAGGTTGAAAACCACAGATCAGAGAAATACTGTTGTTTCTATGATCTGTGTTGGAAACTATATCTTCGGAAGGTTGGTACAATTTATAGGAATAAAAATAACCAACCAGTCTAATAATTTCGTAACAAGTAGCCTAGGTCATGGTCTATATCTGTCAAGCCGTCAAAAGGTAACAGATACCGATAATTATTTTCAGTTAAACTTACCACAGTTCATTTATGCACCCAAAGGTAGACATAGGTGCTGTAAAAATCGGTGCTCAAACGGGAACACCTCGTAGAAAATGATTATGACTGTGCCGTATGAATGAAGTCCGCCTGTTTATTTTGTCCCTCAAGTGATAATACACCGATTGACAGAAAGAGTTACTTTTACAATATTGTAGTAGATGACAGCTACTCTGTATGTATAATACGTATTTTACATACCAGTTCTTGTTCGATCACATCGTGTGCGGTTGGTATCATAAGTTCCTACTTATCACACGATTATGCACAAAGACACCATTTTCCATAAGTGTGAGTCAGAGGTAAGGCATTGTTTTAATAAAGACGTTCTTTATTTTGCATAACTGTACATTTGTACAAGTAAGTAAGAATGTTCGTGGCTATTTTGCTAAGGCAATTTGTTGCGGTACATTCTTGGGGTATTACGTTATACCTAGTTATTGATTTCAAGCCGTGTTTGTGTCCTAAATGGGATTTTCCATCGATGAAAATTACGAACTTCCTTCAAAAGGTTTAACCCCTATTTAACCGCTAAAAATCCTTCCTTCGATAAGTACATAAAGTTTTGTGCAAAATCGTATTGCACAAATGCATTGAGAACCACCTTGGTAATTAAACAGTTGAGTTCCAAATTAATAATATCACTGGCTATAACGAAAAAATCCAGTCAAAGATGACCGTAGAAGAAGTAAATACCGAGTTTAAAAGTGTTTACAAAAATACAGGTTACACATTACCTACATGGTCCACGCACCAACAAACGTAGGAAATATTTGCAATACTAAGTTAAGTTGGTTCATAGATGCACTACGACCCAAAGAAATATGTAACATAAACATGACAAAATTCGGTCCACATTCCAGTACCAAGAAACGCCATGTGCAACAAGGTTCCAATTAGGCTAGCGTCAATGACGTCATATTTCATTAGAATTCACCAGAGCTTTCACCATTTGCCGTAGGAATGGATTTCCTCAATGGTTACTCATTGCTTATCCGCTATGGTCCGTTAACCCGACATGCGTTGTCAAAAATGTTGATGACAGCCGTCAAAGTCACCAACATTTTAGGACAAAATGAAGTATCGAAGTCGGGTGAAAATGCTTTTTTTCCCTCTTTTGCTCACTGTTTTTGATCCTAACTATTGCGCACTCCACTCATAGCCAGGCCCGTTAGCTTCTTTTCTATTCCTTCCTAGACGTCTTTCTTTCTTCTTTAAAATAATATTTGGAATTACTAAGCAAACTTTTAACTTTAGTTCCTAAATGTGTGTTAGTAAATTCTTAGGAATCCTTTTAACTTTTTAAGAACTATCAACAGGAACGAAGTGTGTACTTCATAATCTTAAATCAGCAAATCGATGTTATCTCATAAACCCTATCGTTTTTAGAATCAACACAGTTCACAGTGTATTTCTCAGATAAATATCCACGTCATACTACAGACCTACGTGCGATACTTAATGACGATACCTCCATGTTTAACTTAAATATTATAGCATAAGTAGTATTCTATGAAAGGATTGTTTTTCTTTCATGCTTTATTACTCGGTAAGCTATAATATGTAAACTGTGAACACTTGAGTCGTTTTCACGGAAAACTATTTCAGATGACCGGTACATCTAGTTTTTAAGCCATTCCATATCAGTCTGTAGCCCAGATAACTCCACGCAATTTCTGTGAATGAATTTTGAAGACAGTGAGTAGATTAAATAGTATATTTTAATATAAGTGGGGAAACTTCGTTTTTGCATTCGAGACGGAATTAACACCCGAGTCGCAGGAGAGGTTGTTATAGAGCTGCGAATTGCAGTAAAATATTTATCTAACGAAGTTCCCAAATAGAACGAAAAGATTTTTTTTCATGAATTACTAAGAAACTATGATTTAATTTGCTTTATTCACGTGCTATGATTTTTTATTTCAATTTAAACTCTGACGTCCCAGTAATATTATAAGAACATTTAAAAAAAGTAGGTTTTTACTGAAACAGTAAGCCGATCAATAAACTTTAAAACAATACCACGTATGATACACCAAACTGTAAAAGCCAGTGTAAAATGCCCGCATTGGTCCTTCACGTCTCCATTGATACCAATTAGCTTTAATTGTCGGTTAGTCGGTTAGCCATCCATTACAGTCCACAGTCCACTGATGCTTAACGAGGGATCAAATTGTGTAATCTCATTTGATATAACATTTTAGGGTTCTTGTATTGAAATAATTGTGACCACTGATTGGGTTGTTAAAGAAAGAAAGGGGCATAAAAATGGAATAGGGTACGGAGTTCACTAACCAGTTTAAATCTAAGGGAAATATTTTTTTGCTGCACTTGGATATTTGTTTTGTTCACTGTTTCAAACTATGAGCGGTTTAGAACTAAACTAATACTGTCACTTCGGCATATCTGTGAAGCGCAAGCGCCATGATCGCGGGATGAATGGGCATCCCGCGATGGCAACAGCGGCAGCGGATAAATTAACGGGAGCTCAAAATAATGAAATATCATAATCACTGAAGATATCCCGTAAGTTGTCATTATGATGATTTTTATGAAATTGAAGATAATCAAGGCTATTATGTGCTATTATGATGAACGAAGAAGATGCAATTAGGGATTTTCTGTAGGTCTATTTTTTTTTTCTTCCTATAGAGGCCACGGCCACAATTAGATGCAGCTAACTAACTGTGAAAAATATAATTTTATAACTTATATTATGTGTTATGTAAACTGTCTAAATTAAAATTAATAAGCAGTGCCGGTAAAATAATAAATCTAAATTTTCCGGCTTATTCCCAAACTGCAACATGAAAATTTCCAACCACAGCATTTGTGGTCCCATACGATATCATCAGTTTGTTCAAATAATTTTCCTACTACAAATAACGTCAATACTTTCCACTGGTTTTTCTGGTCAGCTGACCACAGTAATGGTTTCCTACAATCGATCAATCTAACATCAACCCACATATTAATGCAGCGAACCATTGAATCAATTACACCATGACGCTTATAAAACTAGAAAGCATTTCTCAATCACAGGGCGACACTTTTTTTTTTTTGGTGGGTGAAAAATCATCGAATAACCCCCCCCCCCCCCCCCCCCTAACCTAACCCCGGTATCCTTTCGATATCCACAGCCCAGCCAGCCAGCCAGCCAGCTTCAGGCTATACTTAAATTTCCAGTATAACATGGCCTCGATTTGTATAGATTTCTCGTACAATGAGAGATGCGCATTAACTGGTTGATTGGTCATCGTGCGTACGACCGAGTCATTGACGGTTGACCACTTATCATCCAAATTTTTTAGGTTTTTAGGTCTGCATTAGTGCAAGAACTCTTTTCTAGTGTCCAAAAGTTTCTCCTATAGTCTATGGACCTACGGAACACATACTGTATGGTAACCAAAACGTTTTTTTAAATTAGCTACTTATCTGTTTAAGAACCCTGACGTAACATTGTAATGCTTCGCTTAGTATAACTGTCCACCTTTTGTTTTTTTACGAAATATGGAAAAGCTCGTGTTCAAACGTCTGTATGCAAAATAAATAATCATGAAAAATTCTTCTTAAAATAATCATCATCATCATTTCAGCCAAAAGACGTCCACTGCTGGACATAGGCCTCCCCCAGGCGTCGCCACATTGACCGGTCCCGTGCGTCTCTCATCCAGCGGGTTCCTGCAACCTTGACCAGGTCATCGGTCCACCTAGTGGGAGGCCTTCCAACGCAACGTCCTCCGGTTCGCGGTCACCATTCCAGAACTTTTCGGCCCCATCGGCCATCCGTTCTGCGAGCAATGTGCCCTGCCCAACTTAAAATATCTCTATTCATTTGTAGTGTTGTGACAAACAACTGTAAGAAATCGTTATACCTAGATGCCTGAAAATGTGACAATTAATGACATTTATGTCATTAATTATTTATATTTTAAGTAGCAAGCGAGCTAGACAAAGTTATTGTCAACGAAACAGAGACGTTATCATTATTTGAATCGCGGTAGAGTAAATCCAGCAATTTAAATCCTTGACAGGCACTGATCCGGATCCACGTACCCGGCTCACATTGCTCCACTAATAAACGTAACTGATATTAATTACAAACTGTAGAAGCATGATATCCATCATAGTTTTGATATATCCCTTTGAACTCGAGGGACCAGAATTTGGTCCACTGACAAATTAACTGACAAGGTTAGTGAATTATAATTGGGTGGCTCAAATTATATTGAGATTGTTAGTAGATATTATACGTTGGTATAATCTTCTTCGTTCCATTATACTTAGTCATTTTCATAGCAGCGATTTCCCTTCAAGATTTCTACATTCCATCTAACAAGTATCTGACGTCACTGATCGATACTGTCCACTGTCCACTCTGTACGTAACTATCCGTCACTGTTCTTGACATAATATGACAATCGATTTCAAAGCGTTCCGTGTTTACTGTTTATCATGAAGACCTCAGATCAAATATGAAGATATTCAACATTAGCTTTTCGATAACTTGATTTCATTTTTCTGGACCTTTCCACCGACTTTGTCATTTTAGAACTTAAACAATCAGTCTTACCAAAGGAATACCGTATTACCCAGTTCCATCTGGGTTGTTTAGGTCAGATAGGCAGTCATTCCACTGCAACGATGATACTGATGCTCAACCGCATCCAGTTAGACTGGAAGCTAAGCCTCAACGATGATGTTATCTCAAGACCTCAACATTGCAAACAGAACATAATTATTAACAACAGTTACAATATTCAGACCTATTCTAAACTATCTATGAATCTCGAGGGACCTTTACAAAGAGAATAGCTTAACACGGTATTTAGGGAGGCAATCAACTTAAAACTTATTGAAGTTTGTACAATATTAGTCTGTGTGCTCTCTTGAGACTAAAACAATTTGCATACCACGTTTAAGCCTTTACAAACAAACGAAAATTTTTCGAAAACATGGTTTTTGCTCACGGACGACTAGTGGTTACTAAAAGTATATATTTTTCTAATGCTTACAAGCTTTTAAACTGAAATGGACATTAACACCACTAACACAATCATGATCATTAATAAAATAAAACGATCATCCGTGATTATGGTGTTAGCAACAGCGCCGATGTATCGGGAACTCAAAGTAAATAATAAATATTTGTGTTTCAATATAACATTTATTTTCTGTCATAGTTATGCTTTTGTAAAGAGTCATAGCCCTACTAGGTCAGAAATATCCATTAGAATTACTTAAAACTTTCTTTCTATTGTTTTTTTGAGCGTCCACCGCGGACCGCTTCACCGCGCCATCCTTTTTGGAATTCTGGTATACCCTGGTTCATTCCTTTTAATTTTTTTTTACCCTCTCATTTTAAAATTGCGTATTGGTACTCAGAAACCTCAAACAGGATATGCAAATGTGTAAGTTCTCCACTCTACGGCACGGATTTTGAACAACGTTGTGAATTTTAATGTCAGACACGTGTGCTTGTGCATACAGGTCCTTAAATGGTGTACGACCGCGACCTATTTTCTCTAGATTGTATTTTGTACCTTAGTAGGCTCCTGAATGATTTTTCTTATCCTGTTTGCTTTCATCATCTTCCGGAGTTAGGCCAATGTCAGTTATTGGGGATCGGTGTAGCATCATTCTTTTTTCAAGATATTTTTTTTCTTAAGGCCAAGGTAGTTTTTGAGTCTGAGACCCTGTTTACGTTGCGCGACATCTCAATAAGATTTCTTTTGCATTAACTCATAAACTGACCAAGCCACTAGCTCGATAGCTGGAGATGACAATGGAAGAAAAAGCCCCCATAGTAATAAGTTTTTAAGGTAGCCCACGAAATTTAAATTTTCATAATTTTTTAGCCATTTCAGACATTCCCGTTAGTTGTGCAATTTTGTGCATAAACAGCACCAGAGTCACAAACTCGAACTAATGCCTACATGCCGCTGGTTTTACTTTTTTTTCTGTTTTTTACCGTTATAATATTTATATTTTTGTAAAAATAAATACGCCAAGTAAACAAAACTACAGAATTAACAGCGTAGGTACATAATTTACCTACCCACTATAGAATGTTTGTTAGTTTAGTTATACATTTGCCGTAAGTAAATATTTTTAAATAGATATCTGCAAATATTTTCATTTGATATCTGCGTAGGATTAATTTTGAAATTTCAAGTGTGTTGATTCTAAACACTGGATCCACGAGTTTATTTACATTTAGAGGGACACTATAGCGTAGCGTGATGGTATATAATGCTACATAATCTCTTATATAAGCTGGTATAGAGGCAAAGAAGGGCTTACATCGGTTGAGTGAACAACAGAGTTTCCATCTGTAAGGGACAATCCTGTTGACCGATATCCTTTACTCTAAGAGCATTTACGAGGAAAAATCTTAACTTAACTTGCTTGCTTACTTCAGGATATCCCGATTTTTATTACGTCTGTTAAGTTACTGAAAGGAAAAGTGGAGTAAAAGTACACCAGCCTGTTGAATACACAAATACTCTCTTGAACACATAATACCTTAACTAGTTTAAACTGAGAATTTTTTTGACTAAAGGTCGATTTCCTCGCTAGGTTTGTGGTGGCAAACGCCATTACTGCGTCTAGTATGGCCTCAGGTTTTGAATTTTTCCACTAGGCGATTTCTACTCGGAGTATTATTATATATAGACTCGTCTCCGACCTCGTATTACATGGGACTCACAAATATTTGACTTAATGTGGGTGTGCAACCCTTCAATTCAGGCGTGATATTGTGCTTGCTAAAAATACTCGTTTTTCATTATTATTTATTTTCATCCTTTTACGTCCCACTAGAGAGCAAAGGTCTGTCTCTCCTTTTCATTCCTCTCTATTTTGAGCTTGTGGTCTCAAGCTCGTCCCGTCTTTTTCATTTGAGTTGTTGAAGGTTTTCCTGCACAACAAGGTTGATCGACACACCATTGGTCCGGAATTTTCCATCCAAACATAGCTCCTAAAATAATATAAATAATGTTCATATAAAAAGTTTCACGTATGAGGACGTGTGATTAAATAACATTGATGGAATAGCAAAGTTCAATAATTTCACGAGTATGTAGCGAAGCGACGACGGACCGAGGTGTGGCGCCTAGTTGATTGATAACCCTGTTTATTTTGGGATAAAAATTATGATAAAATCTCCTATGAGTGCGGAGAGGTCTCTGAACCCGAAATCGCAATACTTAGAATCAGATAAGTATTGGGATAAGAATTTGGTATCCTTAATTTGGATAGTTTTTTTAAACATTAATCACATTTCATGTCATGCAGATAGTTTCTTGTTAAAATCTTTGGGAACCTAGAAAGTCCTTTTAGCTATAGAGAGAATATAGACTTATGCCTAAGTCTTCATAACTTTTCTGTTTGAAACTTTCATAAACTTAGACTCAAAACATTTACTTCAATTAACTTTAATAAAGCACTGGTAGTGAAAGGAAGGAAGGGAAGGTACTTGTGGGACACGAACGGCTGGAAATAAAAAATATAAAAGTTGATGTGGCACTCGGAGACTGCCGCGGTAAAGCTATTGCATAGCATTTTTTATCAACTTATGCAAATAATTATTTATTTATTTTATTTATGCAGTATTTTTTAAAAAGAATTTAAATTATATATGTAAATCAAAAGTAACCTTCATAGACTAAGTTAGTAAGAAACTCTATGACAGAAAATTTAAAAGAAAAAGTATTGACAGCTTGTCAGCCTGACGTAAGTGTCATAACATTGAAAAATATGAAAATTATTTATTTTATTTTAGACATTGTATAAGAAAACGAATCGTTTTCTTCGACCGATTCGCAGAATAGTAATGCAAAAACCAATAAAACGTATGATAGATGCGTAATAATAATAAAATGAATGTATATAGAGTACTCGAGGAGTACTCACTCATTATCTTTCACTATTTTTTCGTGACTTTCTTCATTAATAAATGCACTTTGCTTATTCATATTTAAAACACTTTGTACACAAATTATACGAGTATGAATATTTTAGAAGGAGGAAGCAGAGAGACAAAACAGAAAAACTTTACACCTTTACAACGTGAGGTTGTAAATTATTTAATTTGACAACCTCAGTTGACAACCTTGTTATTTTCCGTAACCATCTGGTTGAATACTGAATCTTGAATATTTTTGTTAGGGAATTTCTGGATTCGCTCTCCTCGCTCAAGGCCCGCGATAGAAGCTATGCAATAGCTTAAAAAATCTAGACATGACTTCCATGATAGATTGTATTATAAAGTACCGATTCGTCCTGCATTTGCCGATTTTCTTATTTAATAGACCAAGTCAACTTCTTTCTGCGTCTACTTCAATCGTAAATAGCAGCCACGGAGTGGATGACTGACCGGGGTATTAAAAGGAACTTAAACATATTTGGCAAAATGTTCGGATTCCCTTCGGGAATTCCAGGCGTGCTGCTGATCACACTATCACAACTTGTATGTTTATTTCCACCGAAAATTTTAGGTCAGTCGTAAGAAAAACAATGTATTGAAGATTGAACCGTCGGGTGCTCGTCTTCCCACGCGTCGAGAGCCTCAACAAACAATGTTTGTGGGCTTCGCGCGTCGGGTTGACAAGTGGTAATCAATCTATTACTGTTCGAGCCTAGGCCAAAACACTTTCATGGTATTACAAGATTGAAATCGCCTGTCATACTTAGGCTTTGTTTTGACATAGCTGAAAGGGGATCTTAGGTCCTAGAGGATACTTATCAGCTATATTCAGGCCTGTGCCTGTCGGTCGGATAGGGAATAAGAGCTTTAGGAGACAGTTTAGTAATCTGTAGCTCTATTGATAAGAAATCTCGCATATTGTGTCAATGTACAATTTGTAACACTTTTTTTTACGTTGTGTTGTATCTTTTCTGATCAAAAATTCTGGTAATCATTTTGATAGTAGAGAATTTTCTCGATCATGCAGCTCAAAACCAGCCTTTTTTTGGTGGGTGAAAAATCATCAAATGACTCCTCCCACTCTGGGCTGGAAGGGGGTGTCAGACTTCTACTGACTAAAATCCATCCATGTTCCTTCTTAGCCCTTTGTGTTCCGGGGCTTTAAATAACCCGCAGCCTCGGCAGAGTAAAACTTGCCTTACCATGCTTTTGCAAGTCAGATGATATACATTTTTCTTGAAATATTACCAGCAAACCTTCAAACACCTGGCTACTGAATGATAGAAAACTAAAGTAACTATTGTAAGTTCAAAAAACGTCATAAACAAATACCAACGAGTTGTGTTTGGTCAATGATTACTTGATTCACGTGTAGGCACGATGGCTCATCGATTAAGAGCACATTAAAATATATCGTTTCGTGAATGGGAAGCAGTGGTCAATGGATGAATCACTATTTTTATTTCCATAAAAAGCTCGCTTTCGAGTATGCGTCATGTGTTGTTTTACACAGGTTACGGTTAAATCGCACAGCCGGGCGAACAACCAGTTTTTGTTTTAGATAGCCCCAGTTATGAGACGAGTTGTAGTCGTGGCCGCGTAGTGGGCGAAGTCCCGTGAGGAGGAAGTCATCATCATCACCCTGCAGCTGTACACAGCCAAATAGACCTCCTAAGACGCACACCACCCTGCGAAGATCGTCACTCCACCGAGCTCGTGGGCGTTCGTCTTTACGCTGACCAATTCGGGGTCCACTCAAGAACACGTCTTCCCCAGCGGTCATCGGTTCTACGGCTAATATGGATGTTCCATTGCCACTTTAGTTTACTTACACGAACTTACGAGGAGGAAGTATAATAAGTCATAATTGACGCAAAAAAATATGCATTTGTTTCTCTGTTAGGTACCTACTATACAACATTTTCAAATACTTACACCAGGCTTTTGGAATTCGAAAATTAATGTTAGTTATCTTATTAGACTTTACAACACCACACTAAAGATATTTAACCGCAGACAAATCTATTTTTCCGGATTCCGATTTTCTATCCTTCAATACAAAAACATGTGAAGATTGTAACGTACGTGACTTTCCACAGCTTAGCCGACTTCTTAACACTTATTAACTTAGTGTAAACATGTTTTTTCACACAAAACAATCAGTGCAAATCCATACTTGTTACGCTAGTGAGCGATTTAACTTTGTCACGGATGGGTTACTTCGAGTTAGTGATGTTCAAAGTTATTCTGATTATTTTTTGATCGCCCGTGGAAGTTACACGTTATTGACCGTTGTCTAGAATAGTTTTCTTAAACGTTTTTATTTTAACGGTTCTGTATGCCTGAATGTAAAATGCGGATGATACAGGACATGTGGCAGTACAAAATAATATGACGTCGGTGGAATCTCGCCGAATACCAAAAAGTTCAAAATCTCTTTCATCACTAGCACTTCACTACATACTTATTATAAAACAAAGTCCTCCGCCGCGTCCGTTCGTCTGTTCGTGATACACTCAATAACTACTGCACCATTTCTATGCTGTTTTCACCAATTAGACACTGGCAAAGCCGCGGGCATCATCTAGTTCAACATAAAAATAATCTCTGAATCTGACTGAAATTACACTAAATCTCGACTCCGTTTGTTTTACTTTGAGGTGAAACCGTCAATCATCAATTACATAATGTAACCTAGGAATGACAGTCGACACGCATCAGTACCTACTACCGTCACCACTCAACTACGACAACGTTTCCACGTCACTTAATTCCCTCATTTACGATGCTCATACCATTCCTCTACAATCACCACATATATTAACCACAACCACTCAAACAGCCAAAGAACTTTCACCCCTACTGCTATCGTTACAAGTTCTATGTTCCCATGAAATCTATTTCCCGGAATGTGTCGACAATTTGTAAGAGCGTTTAGCAAATTGCATAAGAGTAGCTGAGACAATGCAATTTTGACTTTGGTGCAATTGAAATAAAGGTTTCGACGAACGCATTTTTTGTTGTAGTTGTAGCACTAGTATTAATGGTTTGTTGTAAGATATATTTATGTTAGGTTAAGAAGTGTGGAAATGGAGCAAAGGAAAGGTATCAGTCTGCCAAACAATAAGTTGCAAAGAGAAATTGTGATGACTGATGGCTCATTGTCACTTTCTTGTCACATTCGTCTTGGTGCAGTTTGTTCTTTTGTGTCATTTTGCACGGATCTATTGTAACTTTTTTCAAGAGTATTTGAAGCTAGATATCTTGTTAGGTTGATTTTTAAAATTGTTCAGAGAATCTTGAATATTTATACTGCTAGCATATTCTAAAAATCTAAACAAAACAGCAGTTTTACCACCATCCAAAGAGTCATTCACTCTCCTGGCCTTTCCCAATTTATTTGAGATAGGCACATCAAGTTTCTCCGTGTCACCTCAATAATGACTCCCTTTCTAGCTATAGTCACCATTTTTCTAGACCATCATTATCATCTCAGACACCATAATCTGCATCCTCCTCTCATAAGTTGGCCATGACTAAAATGAGACTAAATGACTAAAATGGCCTTAAGGGTAATCAAGCCAACGGCACGAACTAGTTGGTGGGCGGGGCTAAAATGCATGCTATTTCATCCGACATCACGAGCGAAATGCATAGAGCGAAAGAGACACAACTAAAACGGGCGAGCGAAATTTTCTATGCAGACCTTTGGTATATTTGATTTCATGAAAAATCTATTGAATGTATCTGTTCAAAATCAAATTATTAAATTTTTTTAATAACTAATCTATGTCCGTATGGTTTCACTTTTTTCTTTTTCATACTATATACGTTACTTATTTACGCCCAAAGATGAGTTAAAATCAGTGCTAAAATATGAAAGTTTTGACGTTCATAACTTCCAAATCAATATTTTTTTTCCAATTCTGCTTCCATACAGACCTAGATAATGATAAGACCAGTAGATACAATTTTTAATTTTGAACCTACACCGTCAAACAGAGGAGTAATCACCTTCATAAGTTTGTATGGAAGAATGACTGGCTTGTTCAACCTTAAAAGAGACTATTAGGTACCTCTGGCTCTGACACAGAATAAATACACCTCTGAGTTTGTTCCGGCTGTTTCTTCTCAGAGTAGTCCGGTACGAAACACATTGTGTGTAAAAATCTATTTGCAAAATACTTTTAATCATTATTTTTATTCCTACTCTTCTTACTTTTCAATTACTCATGTTAATAATAAATACTAGACATATTGTATCTTCTCTCTTCTTATGCAGACTCAATTACATCACACATACTATATTTATTTTCTTATCTTTATACAAATATTCACGTATTACGCATCGCTATCTAAACATTTAATTAAATAATGTTAATACTTAATTATCTTATCTAAACAACAGAAACTATTTGTTTTACTTAGTAGAGGATTAACTACAAACTAATTGCACCTGTTTGTGTCTACATCAATTTATTTATTTAAACCAATAAAAAAATAAGTTCAAAATTCTAAAACCCGACTACTAACAAAATCGCGGTCTTAAAAGTAGAAAACAAGAAAATAATTCATGTCTGATATTATTCGTAGTCGCATGCCACTGATACCTGATGCTCCTTCATGGCGTTCTCATTGATACAGAAGTCAGCTGCTAATTGCCATTGGCAAGGTGGCATGCGACTACGAAGAATATCAGACATGAATTATTTTCTTGTTTTCTACTTTTAAGACCGCGATTTTGTTAGTAGTCGGGTTTTAGATTTTTGAACTTATTTTTTTATTTGAATTTTATTTTTGTGTGTACTTAAACTATAGCCAAGACCTTTCATTTAATACCAAACTTGCTATTATTATCTCAATTTAATATTTTTTGAGGTAAGTTTTTGACATTTAAATTCCCTCATAAAAAGAATTTATAAAATTTATAGGCTTGTGTTTAAACGCCTACCAGAAAAAAACCTATTTTACTACCAAAAAAATTCGAAATGCCAGCCAAAATGGATTAATGCTCACCAAATTGTGTTTCCTAAAGTATTGTAGGAATGAACCTATTTCACTAAATAGATGTCACCAATATTGTATTTCACGACTTTCAATTTATCTCCATGACGCGCGCTCGCTTCGCTCGCTTCGCTCGCATATTAAATAACACTAATATCTTCTGCCCCCGAAGTGCCGGGCCTCCGCCGGCCTCCTTCGTCGGCCTACGGCCCGGTGCCCATGCCGCCCATAAAGGATACTGTCGCGAGACGATCGTATTATAATTTTGGTTAATTGATTTGGTGAGCATTAATCCATTTTGGTAGGCAAAAAGAATATAAATACAACACGTACAATTATTCTGATGAGTGTCTAATTATTTTTAAACTTAAAACGTTGTTCTTTAGGCACCTCAGTATAAAGTGGGTTTATTTTATTTAAAGTTAAAATATTTTATTTAGTACTCTACTGTACTTTAATCTAAGGTCTAAAAATCTTTTTTGGTGACCATTTAAATTGTAGCCAAATTTATATAGCCTATGACACCCGGGCTATTCTTATGAATCTATTGACATCTAATTTATTAAAATCCGTTCAGTAGTTTAGGCGCTACGGTGGAACATACATACATACATACATACATAGACTGCCAAAATCATTACCCTTCCTTTTGGCTTCGCCGTAGTCGGGTAAAAAGAACTAAAAGTCCATTGGAAGCTGAAAACCAGTGGTTAAACAACTTTTAGGGGTATATTAATAAATGTATCTATGTTAATTTGGGTACCTACTATGGCTAGCTTTTAGCTTGTTACCACAAATCATCCAATTTTCATCTGCATAACCTTTTCCCAACTATGTTCGGGTTGTTTCCAGTTTAACCCTTCGGCGATTACAGGCGTATGCGTTATATTATTATGTTTATGCAGCTGAATACCAGTATTTAAACCATAAACGGAGCGACTAACTATGCGGCCATAATTGATATAAACAGGAATATAAGTCCTACCAACTTATACTGGGAAATTGTGAGACCTCAAAAACATCAAAATAAGGCTACATCAATCAAAAGAAAGACAATCAAATAAACACAACATTACCATCTCATAACATAAACTCAAGAAATCGAATCAATTGTACTATGAGTAATGGATATAGCCGTCTAAGTTCTCGATTTAGGTTAATCGCAATGTTAAAGGTATCGATTTGAGGTCGATTATATCTCGTAGTATTGTGAAGGAACGACTGCCTGATGTATGATCGAGACTACGTTTAGGGAAGTATTCAGTATCTTGACCTGGTTTTCTGTTGTTTAGTCATCTAGTGAACTGTGTTTATGGATGCGAAGATATTACCAACATTGTTGCAGACGATTTTCATGGTAGTTTATTTGGTGGCTTGATGGATACGATAATATCCTTCCTTACATAGTATAAAACAAAGTCGCTATTTTTGTCTGTTTGTCTGTATGCTTAAATCTTTAAAACTACGCAACGGATTTTGATGCGGTTTTTTTTAATAGATAGAGTGATTCAAGAGGAAGGTTTTAGTATATAATTTGAACGACATCCAAGCGGGTGAAGCCGCGGGCATCAGCTAGTTATATTATAATTACCACGTATAGGTACTATAATGCAATCGTAACAGGTAATCAGTGGCTGAAAAGTCTGACCTTAGTCTTACCAAGATGTATATTACCTAGTACTTTCTGGGTTGCGGAGACGAGATAGCCAGTCGCTACCTACATGTAAATAAAATACTGGTATTTAGCTGCATCTGGTGATTGAAGAGAACTCCTAAGTAGCATTGTTTCATAAAGTTATACCATAATATGGTTTCTGAAAAACATAATTTTAGAACATATTTCCATTTGATAACCAAGCAGATCATCAGCTACATTACACACAGCACCCACTCGGTATATAATAATGCGTCGTATGTTAATATGGGAGTCATCATCATAAATTCTCACATAACCTTATCTACGTCATCCACCTGCAATAAATTTCACACATTTGCTACCCTTTTAACATTTATTGTCCTTTGTAAATATACCTTTAAGATAATATTTAACTTCTATCGCTGTCCTCGCATAATATACCAGCCTGTTACTGCCCCACAGCTGAGTAGCCCATGGCTAAATAATAACAGCTGTCGGATATTCAGGTAAAGCCGTGCTTGCCTAGGTTAGTTCGTGGATGGATGACCATCCATCTATTACATACCGAGTTTCTTCCGTGGCTCAAATTAAAACAAATCAAAACATTTATTTCAAGTAGGCCAGTTACAGGCACTTTTGAATAGTCGAATTAAACTAACTGCGGCACTCAGAGATATCCAACGATTACTCAAGCCGCCACCCAGCAAAGGCCTGACATACTTTTGTATGACAAAACTGCCAAAAACCTTTACCAAGTGACGGCCCAAGCAACCACTGAAGCTCTCCGAGTGCGGCAGTAAACTACTAAACTAATGAAGCTAAATAAACTAAGCTACAGCCCCAGTCACAAGGCATAATAACTCGTGAGTGTACTGTAGTTGCCCATTCCAAAGCGTTGGTCTCATGAGAAGAATCGCAAGAAACTTCATGGACACTCTTTTAAAATCGTTTGGGTTTACAATATGTTCAAGGTACAGACATAATCTTAGTATAATACACACATGAAGACTATGCAGATTATAAGTGTCTGAGATGGTCTTTTGAAGAAAGCACCACACAGATGTGAGTGGACCCGTCCAGTCAGTGCAAGCATTTGTCAGTTATCGTGGAGCTCGACTTATAACTCAAGGAGCTCAACGTCACGACGAACAATACCAAAGAAAGGACATTTGGGTGGGTCGCTTATAGTACTCAAACTGCCAGACAATCGTTGAAATTAAATAAAAACCCACGCGGTCCTCACATTCACACTATAAAAATAATAAAATACATGAAGACTATGCAGATTAGTGTCTGAGATGGTCTTTTGAATAATGCACCACACAGATTTGAGTGGACCCGTCCAGTCAGTGCAAGCATTTGTCAGTTATCGTGGAGCTCGACTTATAACTCAAGGAGCTCAACGTCACGACGAACAATACCAAAGAAAGGACATTTGGGTGGGTCGCTTATAGTACTCAAACTGCCAGACAATGGTTAAAATTAGAGAAAGACCCACATGGTCCTCACATTCACACTAAAAAATTAATAAAATATTTGTCTCAGAAAGGTCGTTAAGCCCAAAGACATGTCATTTGTAAATCATTGACAGTCGTTACACTGTTGCAGGTAGTTATTAGTTCGAAAATCTGACAACTAATCTTACCAGAGATATCGTACTGTACTAAATGGGTGGTGGAGGTCAGAAAGGTAGTCGCTTGATGAATAGAGGTATTATACGGAATGGAAGCTGACCCCAATACAGTTAGGAAAAGGCAAGGCAGATAATGAATGTCCCACTGCTAATGCTGGCCAAATGCCTCTTCTGACAACGACCAAAATAAAATCATGATTGAGCATTATTCGTCACGATTTCGGACTTATTATATTTATCCAGAATTCCTCACGATATTACAATTATATTCGCTGATATCAGTAAACCTCATTTTAGATAGATCAAAAATATACATCTAAAAACATCCGATAAAATGGACAAAATATTATTACAGTTTCACATAGGGTAAACTTTGATATACCGTAGCTACAATATCAATGGAAAATGACCAACGTCTTGGGTCTATTTACAGAACTTTTTGGGATCAATCCCTTGGGTATCGGAGGGGTCTCACAGCCTCTTTGAGAGTGAAATTCGGTCAAGGAAAAAGACGTTTGGTGGTTATCCGAATCTTGTTTTTTCGATCTTCGTATTTTGTTTTGGCTTGATAACATCGGTTGACTTACTTCGGATATGTTTGGAAGGATAGCAATAAGAAGTTAGGTATCTCTAAAGTCTAGTAGTTATTGTATTCGTTTCAACTGATTCACTATAATAATGTTTGATACACATTATAAGAGGAGCGAATCAGTAAATAAAAATTTGCTAAAACATAACACGTGTCGTGTTCACGCTTGTAATCCCCAAAGGGTTAGGTAGCGGTATAGGTACCTTTTAAACCCATGTAATATAGGGGGAGCGCCTTTTGCCATCATTTTTGGAGGTTCATAATATCTGAATAATCACTGAAAAAAGGAAGACAGGGAAGTTTCTACAGATGGCCTTGATTGTAAGAAGAAAAGTGGTTGCTCCAGAAAGAAAATAGGAGAATACAATCATTATTATAACGTCTCGAACGAAGCACCTGTTCCCTCTTACGGCACTCATTCAGATCCCAATGACTGTTTAAATGTGATACCACAGCCCTGGAACACAATTAAGGGCTAAGAAGGAATAGAATATGGGTGAGTTTTAGTCAGTACAAGTCCTAAGCCCGGTTTCCACCAAAGCGAGCGACGAGACGTGCGGAAATCAACCAATCACAAAAATTACAATTTACATATTCTAGTCTTTCGCCCTTCCTGTGGTTGGTTGAATTTGGCACATCTCCTCTCCGCTCTGCTCATCTTCGATTTGTCTGAGGAAACCGGGCCTGACACTCCCTTAACCACCTCCGAGCAAGCAGAGCCGGAGGAGACATTTGATGATTTCCCACCCGACTAAAAACGTGTCGATGTCGCTTCGTTGTTTTTGCAAGTACCTACGTCAAAATATGGTGACTCAGAAATTACTTAAAATCTTCTTGTGACATTCCCCTGTTATGGTGACCATGTTTATATTAACTTAAACCGAACTTAACATCTCAAGTTAACATGCAAATCGTTTACGTCAGTTTCTCAATGGTGGCGTGAATCAGTTGCTGAGTCAGGCAGTCAGGCACATTCTCTCGGCTCAGGTAGCGGGTATTGAGCCAGTGAGTCATTATAGGCAACTCGTCACTTCGACATTTATTGGTCAAGATTGTGTTAGTTTATTGAATTATTGTTAAGATTTATTAATGATTTTAGTATGTTTAGTTTTATATTAAGTAGATTGTTTTCTATTTTTTAATACACTGGCATACTCAGAAAAATATTGTTTTAGATGCTTTACAGTTTTGTGTCTAGTAATCTTTCAATCGGATATCGAAATTTTGTGTTTTTTTTCATATGCAGTAGGTCTACTTTGGTACTCAATCTTGTCCCTAGGACAGAGATGAGGATCGACGATAAAACGAGCTAATCCAGAAGTAACCTATTTACTCACGACCTAAACATTAGGGTCATATTATATCTTTGATTGAAGAACGGTACTGTTTTTTTTTTCTCTTAACAGCTCATGAGGTACAAAACAAAGAATTAAGTATCGAGTAATTGAAAGGTAGATACCATAACATCCCACATCCTATGACGGAAACACTTTCAAATATTTCAAGGTCATGATGACTCACAAAGTTTACGGATACGATTAGTTGGTGCCAATAGAACCTCTTGCTTATTATATAATTATGTACCCTACACTTACTCATCGTAGGCTATATACTATAAATAATATAGGCAGGGACTTACCGCAAATATGAATATTAATGTTTGTTCAAATGGTTAACCAAGTACGTAGGTACTATAATTTAATTGTACTCACTGCCGTACTCAGAGATGTTTCATGATTACTTAAGCTTCACTTAGTAAAGATTTTATACATAAACAACATTTCTGAGTGCGGCAGTTAGTCGTATTTATGTTAATTAGGTAATTCCCTCTTTTAATAAACCGCCTAATATGTAATTTAATAATAAATCGTTTTTATTGTCCTTGTATTTTATTGTGGAAAATATTATTGTAATTATTCAAACATAACAGTACGGGCGGAGTATTTTAAAGGAAGTTTCCGCCGCAAAACACCGAAAAATTTGCATTTTTTCAAAGTCATTTTTCCTCTGTGGAAAGAAATGGTTTATTATATTTTTCTTTTCAAAAACAACTATAATGTACCTTATCCTGAAGCCTTAAATTTAATGTAAGACTTCTTTTCTTCATATTATTTACCTTTACTCTATGCTAAGTGTTGTTTTAAGGTCGTTTAACGTAAAATAATGAGAGTATTCGCCTTTTAGACCAGGCTAGAAGAGAGAAATAATTTATAAAAGCGAAAAAGCTTTGGGCACCTACTAATTAGTATGGACCGAGGGTTCCGTACAAACCTGCAAGGTTTACAAAGTTCGTTCATTACGACAATCGAGTCATAACTATGAGGAAAAAAGTAATAAGTTTATATTTATTAAAAAATATATATTTTGTAATGTAACTAAAAATTTAAGGTTTTCGGAATTTTTCCTATAAGTGTGCTATAAAACGTTGCTTCATGCCAAATTTCAAGATTCTAGGTCGACTGGAAGTACCCTTTAGGTTTTGATTCCCTTGCGAGTACTTGCGAGTTTCAAAATATGCAGCTTAAATTGCTGTTTCTTTTAATTGCGTTGACATAGAAGTTTGATTTTGTTACAGCTTAAAGGTATTATAGACCTGAGTATTTGGTATGAATTTCAATTTAATACCTCTACGCGTTTATGAGGAAATGGGTAGTAAGTTTAAAATTATTAAAAAAAAATATATTATGTGATGTAACTAAAAATTTATGGTTTTCGTAATTTTTCCTTTATCTATGCTATAAGACGTTGCTTCGTACCAAATTTCAAGATTCTGAGTTCACGGGAAGCACCCTGTAGGTTTTGATTCCCTTGCAAGTGTCGAAAATTTGCGGCATAAACGGCTGTATCTTTTGATTGCGTTGGCTTAGAAGTTTGATTTTTTCACAGCTTCAAGGGACAGTAGACCTGAGTAATTGATATAAATTTCAGCTTCATACCTCCACGCGTTCCTGAGAAAAAGGGTCTTGACAGACGGACGGACGGACAGACGGACAACAAAGTGATCCTATAAGGGTTCCGTTTTTTCCTTTTGAGGTACGGAACCCTAAAAACAATAGTTTCTTTGAGTTTCTTTTAAATAATAAAAATAGGTAAAAAAACTTTTTAAGTTAAACGGTTTTATGTTAAACATACATTGCAATGTTTAAGATAAATGTACTAAAAACCAAAAAATAATAAAATAGATACAGTCGTGGGAATTATAAACACATGCATAGACTAGACTAAAATAAAACCGTGGGGCACGTCAATTGTCTACAATCTATAGGAAATGGGTGTCAAGAAAACAGCAGCAATTTGAATTTAAATACTTTGACTCGTTTATTATTCAAATATAAAAATACCCACAAGGAAGGTTATAGTAACTGCCTCCTAGCACAGTTTAGATAGAAGTGAGCATACGACTAAAGGCAACCGTTCGTTTTTTATAAGAAACGTTGAGTTTGACGTTACGTGACGTTAGTGACTGTGTTGCCAGTATAAAGAAAATCAAAGATTAATTTTTGCATAATAAAATCGACTAAATATCAACATTCCCCCTCAAAAATTAATCATCAATTATCCAAATACAAATTAATTTTTATACAATCATAATCACCTATATAACCAGAATACTATAAACCTTCCAAGTGATTTCTGGGGAAACTACAATATTTATGGCCCAACATTTGTTGCAAGGACTAGGAAAACCCAGGAAAACCTAGCCAGACCATCTCATCAAAATGAATAATTATATCTAATTTTATAATTCATAAATGATTATCAATTACAACAATTTATATTTAATAGTTAGTTATAATAGAACAATTCATTACATCAATTAATTTACAATAAGTAAATTACCACAAATAAATCAATACTTAAAAAGTATACACATACACAAGTAACATTTTTGCAAACTTATCTCTTACTGATCTGCTTTTTAAGCAGTTGAGCTTGTAGCGGCTTTGTTAGCACATCCGCTATTTTCATTTATTATGTTACTTCATTGCAAGCCCATCTCATCTCTGAACTGCTAAAATACAACAGTTTGAGCTGCTTTGTTAACACATCCGCTATTTGTTTACCTGTGATTACATAAAATAATTTTATCATATTATTTTCAACTTGTTCCCTGGAGGAATGATACTTGATGTCAATATGTTTTGACATTTTTATAACTAAAAAGGATTTTTTTGCTGTAGGTACTAATACAACCATTATGGTCTTTTAAAATAGCAACTGGATTGACAATATTCATTTTAATACTAGTGACTAGAGACTTTAGCCATAATGATTATTTTACAGTTTTAAATAATGCCATGTATTCAGCCTCAGTTTGCAAACCCGCAACAAACATTTCCCTCTTTGTATTCAAAGTTATTGTACAGTTATTGAATAATTTAAATAAATAACCTGTGGTATTTTTTTATTATTGACATCATTACCACCCCAATCGGAATCTACTTATCCACATAATTTATGATTAACATCATCACATTTTATTTTGTGACTCAATTTTAATTCCATAGTGCCCTTCAAATACCTAAGCACTTTTTTTGAGACAAATAATTACTTCTCTTTGTTCCTTTTGTTTGTGTGTCTGCTCAAAATATCAATACTAGCACTTAAATCAGGGCGTGTACATAACATAACGTACATTAAACACCCAATAAGGTTGCGGCAAGGTGTATTATATTCAATATTTGCATTTAGAACTTCGTAATTTGGTTTATTATTTATAGGTGTACCTATTGGGAGTACAGTCAGACATACCAAATTTTTACATTACAAAATGGATTTTTAAAGAACTTTGATCTAAAGTTATTGTATCATTACTTCGAGTAATTTTTATTCCTAGGAACAATTATTTAAATCTACCATTTTCAATTTTGCTCTTTACTTAATATTTATTTATCAACTGATGAATTTACAAACCCTGTTTGCACTGATGTGTTAATTCGAACCAACACTTACCAGCTTGTTTTAATCTGTACAGAGCTTTATTCGTCTTTACTGATTACACCCTCTGGCACTTTCATGTTTTTTTTTTTTTTAAATGCCATTAAAGATACGGTTTTTAGATCCGTATGATGTATTCATAAATAACATTGATTTGCAAAACTAATTAAGCATCTAAAAGTTTCAGTTTCTGATAAATACTTTTGACTATAAAAACTTTGGCAACAAGACATGCCTTTTATCATAATGGATTGTCATCATCTCATGATTCTTATATTTAAAATACTTTATTTTATACATTTGGATAAATCTATGGTGCTCAGTTTCTCGGATACAAACATTAAAAAAAAACCAAGAATTATGGTTTATTTTTTTCATTAAATTTTGTTAACATAAGTTTTGTGTCAACTGTTTTGTATTTTATTTCATATAGATAAATCTATTGTAATGTAAACCTGCCTATTGTCAATTTAGTTAAGTTTCTCTTTAAGAAAATAAATGTGCTTAAACCGAAATATCCACTTAAACCCGACTATATTTCTATAAATCGGTTTCGGTTCTAATGTCCAGGTATCATTAGTTAAAAAAAAACTAATTCATCTTTAATTGCACCTTCCCATAAACTCCTTTCATCCTGATTTTTAATTTCGTTAAATGAACTAGGTACTTTGCAACTAATTGAATCAACACAATAAAATATCCCCGATTTCACAATATGAAAGGCCCTTATGTAAGCCTAACACTCCTTCCCATTATTGACAAGAATCGTCGATATTTGTATCACAAGAACTGCGACATCATGGTTTGTCATTAACATTTGGCTTTAGTACCTTGGGGTCATTATGGTCTTATTTATATTATATTATCTGATTTTGATCCATCTGATTTTAAACCGTTCAACTTTGAACAATCAGTTTTGGAATTAATATCAGATTTATGGACTGTCACTGTCTTGAGGATATTTTATTGACACTGGTTTTTTTTCTTGACAACACGTCATAACTATCATCAGTTTTGTCACGGAAATGTTCGATTTCATTCCCTTCATTACAAAAATTAACCTCATTACTATGACATCCTGACCATTTCATATTTAATTTCATACTTTATAGCCATTTGGTATATATCCAACGAGAATACCTTTCCATGATTTTTCATCGAAAGTGTTACTTATTTTTATTTTTGCACTATGCGGTAGAATCAAAACCTTCAACTACCTACTTAATTGCAGGTTATTTTTTTTTTCTGCCACCATTCAATTGGTGTTTGATTTTGTTTTAATGGGCAAGGTTTATTAAATATACTGCAGTTAAGACTACATCACCCCAAAAACACTTTTGTAATTTAGCACCGCTTATCATAGCGCGGGCTTTTTACTAATTCGTTTGGAAACGTAATTTTTCTGTGGTGTTCTTGGAATAGTAAAATGGTATGACATTCCTTTAGAAACACAGTAATCTTTCATTTCATTAGACAAAATATTCTCGACAATTTTCACAGTACCTACAAAGTAACTAGTTTTAAATTAAATTTAGTCCCAGTTTTTGCCATAAAATCTGTAAAAGCAGTGAAACTGAACACGTGAGATTTCTATGTCAATAAATACACAACACAATAATGAGTGAATTGATCGTTATATGAAACAAAATAATTTCTATTATCGACTAAGGAGTGATTGGCCCTTAAACAACAAATAAAGGTATTTTATTGTTTTTCACTTCAGAAGTGTGAAATATGGGTAATGATGAATAATGGGTAATCGTGCCTGTTTAAGCAAGCTTCGCATAATTTATCATTGGGTGTTCCGTGTAACCACCTCAATTGAACTTATGTTTATGAATCATACAGTTATTTTTCAGCTCTAAAACTTTTGTTTACTAATATGGCCTAACCGTTGATGCCATAAATAATGTAATTAGCACCATCACTGTTGCATGTTTGAGAAACAGGTTGAATAACTTTAACCACAAAATTCACACAAATTAAATAATTAATTGCCATACCTCGCGTCAGGATTTTACCGTCCTTACAGATATTGGTTCCTTGCTGGTCGAAGGTCAATCCGGGACGCTGCATCTTGGTTAATGACAGCACTCTCATACAAATGAGAGTACCATGGATTGCTGACAACTTGTAATGTCCTCAGTAGCTGTAAAAAAATCACAGTGTTTAGCAACTAACATTTTAAACGGTTTAATAAAATTTCTAAACTTAAAGGATAGGACTTCCCTGTTGATGTGAATGATGTGGTCCGATGCCTTGGAATTTAGCAGAAAGGTTACTTGGTTTTCTTCTGCGCCACCTTCATAATTTCCGGACAAAAATGAGAAGCCGGAAACCTCACTGGAACTTGAAGCACCCTGAGATATATCCACAGATTGAACTCTGCGGAATCTGTCTGCAGGTTTTTTCTTGATTGGATTGAAGCATCAAAATTGCATTTGTATTTGATGCGACTCCATAATGGTGACACTTCTTGAAGGATTGCTTCTTGGCCTTAAAACTTTTGTTGGTTATTAGTTTAAGGCTTTGTGTCCTTGTGTTTATTTAGTTGAAGTTTTGAGTTTTAGGTTCGACGTGAAGAATCTTGCACTGAGATCGTCTTTTAGCAAAACCAAGGAAAGATTCTGCCAAATACTCGACGATTACACTATTTACATTCTTCGCAATCCGCTTATTTTTCACCCAAGCCTTTGACCGTATTATGGGTTCATCGTCGATAACTTTGATGACATCGTCTCGGCTAACAACGCTCGAATATGGAATTTCCACACACTGTACCTCTCACCATCGAAAGGTTTAATATTTCACTTGGTCTTCAGATTGTCTATGATGTGTTACGTGTTTTTTTTTTTTTTACAAACACTCAATTATACACACGTGTTTTTTACAAGCACTCACTATACACATGTGTTTTAACAAGCACTCAATATACACGCGTATTAAACCAGCACACAGTAAGCGCAACAGTATATCAAAGCAGTCCTGGGCCCATAACCTATAGGAAATGGGTGTCAAGAAAACAGCAGCAATTTGAATTTAAATACTTTGACTCGTTTATTATTCAAATATAAAAATACCCACAAGGAAGGTTATAGTAACTGCCTCCTAGCACAGTTTAGATAGAAGTGAGCATACGACTAAAGGCAACCGTTCGTTTTTTATAAGAAACGTTGAGTTTGACGTTACGTGACGTTAGTGACTGTGTTGCCAGTATAAAGAAAATCAAAGATTAATTTTTGCATAATAAAATCGACTAAATATCAACACAATCGTTGATTAAAATGTTTGTTTTGTATTGTTACAAAACAAACATTTGACGTGCCCCACGGTTTTATTTTAGTCTAGTCTATGCATATGTTTATAATTCCCACGACTGTATCTATTTTATTATTTTTTGGTTTTTAGTACATTTATCTTAAACATTGCAATGTATGTTTAACATAAAACCGTTTAACTTAAAATTTACCTATTTTTATTTTCTAGTTTTTAGTTTTTATTTCGCATTCTGTTTAATTTTTGCATAGTAAATTGTATTCTACTTGTTGAGACCTTTCATTTGATACCCATGTTGATGGGATTGATAAAACCTAAGTTATCCGCCATTTTGTAGCGGCCGCCATCTTGTATTTCAATTTTTTATAGTATATTGTATTCTGCTTGTTGAGCCCTTTCATTTGATACCCATATTGATGGGATTGATAAAACCTACGTTATCCGCCATTTTGTAGCGGCCGCCATCTTGGATTTCAATTTTTTATAGTATATTGTATTCTGCTTGTTGAGCCCTTTCATTTGATACCCATATTGATGGGATTGATAAAACCTACGTTATCCGCCATTTTGTAGCGGCCGCCATCTTGGATTTCAATTTTTTATAGTATATTGTATTCTGCTTGTTGAGCCCTTTCATTTGATACCCATATTGATGGGATTGATAAAACCTACGTTATCCGCCATTTTGTAGCGGCCGCCATCTTGGATTTCAATTTTTTATAGTATATTGTATTCTGCTTGTTGAGCCCTTTCATTTGATACCCATATTGATGGGATTGATAAAACCTACGTTATCCGCCATTTTGTAGCGGCCGCCATCTTGGATTTCAAATTTTTATAGTATATTGTATTCTGCTTGTTGTGCCCTTTCATTTGATACCCATATTGATGGGATTAATAATACATAAATTATCCGCCATTTTGTAGCGGCGGCCATCTTGAATTTATAATGATAATGAATAAACATAATTGTAGTGTCACCAAAATCCAAAGTGTATACAAAATTTCAGATTAATCGGTTGACAGGAAGAGGGTGAAATTTGAATTACTAAATTTGATCCAAGAAAGAATAAAACAAACGGGGTGAGCTAAATAAAACCGTTTAATAATAAAAATAAAGGGACTTTATTTATCTAACACTTGAAAAAGCACGAGGACTTTTTGTTAACCTAATTTAGATTTATTTAGGTTTATTTTTAAAAAAGTTGTAAAAATATTGTAACAATATTTATTGTTTTAAATTATTTTCTCGGTGTCTTATGAGATTACTCTGAAAATAAAAAATAAATAAAAGTTTACTCTGAAAATAACCTACTGAAACAAAATCAAAGGTTTTTCTGAAACTGTCTTTTGATGAAAGAAAAAAAGCTAACTGTATTCAGTCAATGCATTCATTTGTATAGAAATAACGTGTCATGGGGCACGTAACTGAACGTAAATGCATTCATTGACAACCTTTGTGGTTGTATTTCAGTATGTACTACCTAAGTCAAATTACCTTTTGGAGTTTACCTCTATAAGTAATTATTAAAGTATCTCTTTATGATGTACCTACCTTATGGTGGTACAATGACGTGGGGAGCGATTTTCATACGCTTTTATTTTCCTTAATTTCGAAAAAAAAATTGTGCTCAAACGAAAGTAAAAGTGAAACCCATAGTTGGTGAGCACGAGTGGCTATCGTGATTCCGTGACGACGTTCCAATCGGTTTCATCAGTTCGACATACCCCATGACTAACAAGCTTGAACATTAACACCCGTATCTATAAACAAGTCATAGTGATTACTTGAAAAAAATCCATATTTATATTGTGGTAAAAGTCATTGTATATGATACGAATTTTCTCTGTAGTTTAGTAATTCCTTGATATTAGAACTATCAAAGGTTAGAATTCTTAGGTTTGCTTTCATTGACGGTTCTAACTTCGTTTAAATACTTGCCCATTTCATAAAAAATGTTTGCATAAGTAATTACTTAAGTTCAAGTAATTACTTTAACTTGATTATAGATACGAATGTAAAATCTGTCCGTATCAAGAATAATTTTGTGTTTTTAATAAACAATAATGAAACTCTCTAGATGTTACACTGCGATTCACTTAACGAAGATAGTGTTTATTCTAAAGTCTGTAAAAACCTCGTTTGCAATATTTCCATTTAAACGAATAGCAAGATTGTGCACGGGGTAATAAAAGTCTCACAACGGCAAATTAATAAAATATTTTAAATTAATTAATTAATCATTTATTCTATTAGTTTTAATTCATTAATGTATTTGTTTATGAACTAAAACCTAATTCAATAATTTGTTGATTTAGAAAATAACAATACAAACGTTTATTTCTGCATTAGGTACTTTGGAAATAACACAATTCAGTCAAGTCATGGGTCACAGGAAATACCTAACATTAACAATAGGCCACTTACGTAATTGGTCAGAACCATATAACTAAAATATCAGTGAATAATACTTATACATAATATTAGGTCTCAGTATTACCCAAAGTCTGAGTTTGGAACATCTGCCTAGCCCTCGGGGTATACCAGCGCGATGTGATGTATGTAACATTGCTATATTGGAGCTATGGTAGTATAAATCAGAAACAATAATTGCTATCACTGACACAAAATGTAGGTCCTGTATTTATTTGAGTGGCAATCGTGAAAATAATATGCAATCAAGTATTCAATTGAAAATGTAACATTACGCCTCTAACCCTCTAATTTATCCTAAAGTTAACCCTCATTTCGCCAGTTATGTTATTTAAAGCAGGGTGAACTGATTGCCAACAACAAGGCCCAAATTCAGTCTCCAGACTCCAGACCCATGAATCGAACACAAAACAGCTTGAACCGCACCAACCGTTTGCTACCCAACGAATAACAAATCCGGACAATGCAAGCTAAATTCCATTACGATTTTTTGTTGCGATCTGCCAGGAACCCCAGGACGCAATCAATTTGATGTTTCCACTTGCCCATCAGCTTATGCCCTGTCCACAACCTCAGACGATAAGACAATAAGCGTCAAGATACACGCGCGAGCGTCATTTGTTTCCTTCGTGTACGTACTGTTGCATTGCTTAATGCATGGTCTAAGCAATTTCTTTCATTGATTTTCACCGTCTCCTTTGCCAGAACTCGCTTGTCGCTTCAACTTAACTCGTGGCCCTGCGGTAAGTGTAAATCCGGGGGTCGGATGACACGAAGCGTGCCCGTAACAGTTCTCTTCCTACACTCATAAATCAAAGATTAGTTTATTGTCTGATTCATAACAGAGGGGACAGTATCTGTGATCAGTGTAGGTGGCGGACAACGACCGACAAATTGGTACTATTGCAATCATTATCGCTGGCAGGACACCTATACGTAGTCTGTAGTTAAATACATTGTATTAGATATGCTTTGGGAGATATTATAGCGTGCTGTACTTGAATATATTGTATAATAATAGATACGCTTTAGACGCAGTACATCGGCGATGGATCAGCCTTACCCAGACAAGACTAATATGAAGAAGACGTCGATAGTAATATAATTTATTTCGATAAAAAATTGTATAGTAATAAAATATTTAGTAAATGTTATTTCTATTAATGAATAAATTTATAAGTCCTTTAAAAAGAAAAAAAAGTACAAAACAAAGAAAACGGTATTATTTACAGATGACTATTTATCTTTTTATTCGACTGCATGGAAAGGGTTATTTATAGAACAACTGGAACAAGTTTCAATGGATAAGTTTTCGAATAAGAACAAGGATCATGCTTCCTTTAGTTAATCCATTGATCTGAGCGCAGTCCTCTTCATTGTGGAAGGTAGCCTGGTTGTAACACACAACACGGTCCCAATACGGAGTGGTTCCGTCGAGTTATTCCGGTCTGATCCCCTAAAACTGATACCCTAGCTAGGGGATCCGTTTTATTATGAATTATTTTCTATTCCGGTCTGATCCCCCGTTAAAGATTATAATCTGATCGGATACCCTGACACATTTTTAGGACAGTCAGCAACAAAATATTTGTACAGCTTCTATTAGATTATGTTTTCCTGTCTTTAGTTCATCAAAATCTTCCTGCCCTTGTCCCAAGTTACTTGGTGTTGGTGCTACACGCCTTCCATTGTCCTCTGTCAAACGTCACGCAATCATTTAGATACTCCTTTTTCTTTCATATCATTCTTAACACAATCCATCCATCGTTTCCTTAAGCTTCCTCTCCCTCTCTATCTATCAACATTTTACCTGTATTTAAGTAAGTAAGTATATTACTTTGGTTCTAGTAGGTTAGAGGAGTTTTCATAAAGCTGATTTCTCATAGTACGTTAAGCTCATTCCAAGTGAGGTCAGGTTATACTGGATATTTTGTATTTTTGCATGTGACGCCGTGTGTACTTAAAATTAACTACAAGGCTTGAAAAGTAAACATCATCTCATTGAACCCCTCTTATTATGTCATCGCTCACTTTACTTATATCCTTAATTTAAATACCCACGAGATCCCGTTGCAACGACAATTAACCAATTTAGCGCGACAATAAGTGGATAATGTCCATTGTTCAATCGTGGAAGCGCCTACGCGTTACAGATAGATCTTTTAGAAAAATAATACAATATTGTGATGGTTTGAGATTCACAATTCAAATAATATGTGTTACCTCTGCTCTTAAAACGGTATTTGGTTTTTGTAGCTTAATTTGCATTCGTTTATATATACTAAAGCTACAGTCTTGGAGTATTTGCTACTAATGTAGTTTTCACTTCATAGCTTTCTTGTTTTAGTAGAGTTTTCAATTTTCTTTTCGATTGCTCATTTTCTACTTTTACGTCTGTCAGTTCGTCTTCCAATTAATTATTTACGTATTTAAGTGTTATGCTAGAACCACAAACCCATCTGTAAAAACCCAACTTAAAAGCATTTACTCATCAAGGAGGAAAAGTGGTATAATAACGAATATAATTATAAGGGGGTATATGACTGTATATGCCTGTTATTCTGAATATTGTGTCACGATCCAAGATCTCTCTCGCTAATTTCCTCCGCCTTATTCAAGCTCCTCAGTACCGGATTTCATTAAGACAATTTGAACTTCTGATTAACGCCTACGTATCATTAACAGATGAATGAGACATGATCTTTCCCCTTATGAAATATGTATGCAAATTGATATTAACTAGTACTTTATGTAGCTTTGAGCTTTCACCTTTTAAGATCTACGTAACTTTCCAAAGCCATCAACATCCTGAAATTATTATAGGTACTGGTCCAGTATGGCGCTACAAGCCCAAGTCCACTGAGTATAATTGGGCCATAGGCTTCACGTTTAAAAGACATGGCAATGAACTTTATGACCAACTACATACTTAGCCTTATCACAACTATGTTTAACAAATTTTTAATTTCGTCGTAATGATTCAACTATTTTTTATTTAAACTTCCTCGATTTTTGTTAAGATTAAAGAAAGAATCACTCAACCCACTTGCACATGTTCGGTTCGACTTCCAAAAAAGTCCAAAAAAGTATGTATATAAAATCCTATACCTATAGAAAGACTGTCCGTCTGACCTCCACAAAAAATAATAATATTGCGGTCCCAATAAAAGCTAAGTATGTTACATAGCATTAAATATTATGGTCTAAACCCAGTTATCCGATATTTACATAAAAATGTTATCCATAACCAAAGTACTTACCTACTCTTATTTTATGGGGAGGATAATTTCCTTTTCCAGACTATTACTATTTAGACCCAACTGACCCTAATTTATTAGTTACTGAAAGAAAATAAACAATCATTTATTATTGAACCATAAATACTAAGAAGAAAACGTACAGAATTTTTCTAAAAAAATGGGAGTAAGAATACCCTCAGCCAAACTGAAGCTGAAACGCCCGTCACCCGGGATCTCCCCTCATCATCGTAATATTTTTTGTACTCATATTAACTGGGACTACTGGTTAGGGATATATTAGGGGTCAAAGTTCCAACTTTTTCATAACTTTTTTTTTATTATAACTTTATTTCAGAAACATCCTGGTCTTATACTATTCAATGCACCCATCAACACGATGAAAAGGTGATTTTCAAAAAAAAAATACTTTTCCGGCAGTAATTTTAGCGTAGAGTTCCTTAGCTTAATGTACAGAATGCTTTATTCACGGCTTCATGAAGGGTACACCCTGTGTATTAGTATAAAAAATGCGTCAGAAACAACGTTTTTGTAAAATCTCGGAAAAATTGCGCTAAGCTTGTTCGTGCTTATGTCGCAGGTTTTTCATAAAATTAGGTTTTTGATCAAAAACCTAGGTTTTTCGTCAAAAACCGGAAGATGACACATTTTAAACTCAATTTCATCATAAACCTGTAACAATCCAGATTTTTGATCAAAAACCTGAACTAGTTTGGGTTTATGATCAATCTGATATGTCGCAGGTTTTTCATAAAATTAGGTTTTTGATCAAAAACCTAGGTTTTTCATCAAAAACCGGAAGATGACACCCCAGTATCCTACAAGGGCGGCATGGGCACCGGGCCGTAGGCCGACGAAGGAGGCCGGCGGAGGCCCGGCACTTTGGGGACAGAAGATATTAGTGTTATATAATATGCGAGCGAAGCGAGCGCGCGTCACGGAGTACTACTGGGATTTGTTCAATTCACTAGATTTGTTTAGGGAAATGATAAAACCGTGTTGTTATTTTATCTTCCTCCGTGGTTTGATCAAATCCCTTAGGGAATTGACCAATTCCCTGTTTTCATCATATCACTGCGACACATACATCTCCATCTCCGGATAAAATAAATTGTTGCTGATTTGGAAATTGTCGTCAGGTTTTGTGCAAACAACTCTGTCGCGATAAAGGAAACTTTGATCTCAAAAAAGCCTGCATTAAACTTCGACACGGACTTTCATTGCGACATCCACAGTGTGGTTAAAGTTAAACATTACAGTACTTTCACAAGTTAGGTATTATGCCTTGTGATTGTGACTGTAGCGTAGGAGTGCAACGCGTCGTTTCGGGAGTTGCTGCGTCGGGCTGCGCGGCGCCGGATGTCAACGGCGGCGAGTGCTGTGGGTGCGGGGGCGCGCAGCGGCGTGTGCCGTGGCGGCGGGTGTGCGGGGCTCCGGGTCGCGGGGCGGCGGTTTCACGTTGCGGCGTGCATTCGTTGTTCCGTGATTCGGGGTCTCGAGCATTCGTTGTTGCGGTTTGCGTCGCTGCGTGCTTTCGTGCTCGCAGTGTTCGTTGTTGTGGGCATTCGGTGGCGTGTGGTTCGGCGTGGTGGCTTTCGGAATGACGTATTGCACTCGTAGTTTCGTTCTTCTTCCGTCCTTCTGACATTCAAAAGTGCCTGTAATGGCTTAATTGAAATAAAATATTTGAGTTTGAGTTTGAATTAATTTGAAAATTATCCGAGATTAATTTCACTGAATATGATTTAAAGGTGAATATTTTCCTTACTATACATACAACATAGCAAATTTTCCTTCCTTCAAAGAAGGAATAAGGCGAAAAAATAATTGACATAGAAACTTTGATCATTAATTCCCAGTACAAGCAATTTTCCTAACCCAGTATTTTATGGTGAGATACTAGAACAGCAATACACAAAATTAGAGCATAAGTAAAAGGAATCTTATCTGCGATAAAACAGAATACAACTCACAATAACATACCAAAAAAACTTTACACAACGACTGTATAAAAAGATGTCTAAACAAGACAACAAAAAGTTCTATGACCTTGGAAGTGAGCAACACAGGCCGTTGCCTTTGAACATTCCAGAATGTTCTAAGTAATAAGATAAACATACGAAAGAGGGGTTCGCACTAAAGCGACACAATTGCAGGTATTGTTCTGGGACGGTGCGGTCCCCAAACATTCGGCAGTTTCCGTCTACATTATACCTACCTTATGTAAAAAACTCACTGAATTATCGTAAAGGTGAACAAAAAGACCCATGTGGGCTACCCCACATGGGTTTTTTGTTCACGATATATAGATTAGATATGAGTATATTTAGCACCCATGACACACGACTTCCGTGCTTTTCATTTCAGAGTACATACCCAATAAAACCTACTACCAACTAAAAAAACGACGCTGAAAAAGTATGAAACTAGATTTTCAGGATAGAACAAAAAGAAAAGCCGTAGTCACACGTTATAGGTAACAACCTAAACACTTTAATACCGTGTGACTACGGCTTTTCTTTTTGTTCTATCCTGAAAATCTTGTTTCATACTTTTTCAGCGTCGTTTTTTTTTGTCGTAGTCGGGTTTTAGTTTTTTACTTTTTTTATTTAAACAATTTTGGTGTTAAATATTTTTTTTTACTCTTGACTTTTTGTCCGCTAGAGGGCGTGATTTTAAATTTGAGCTATATTATGGAAATGTACAAGTGAGGCCCTTTCAAATGATACCAAACACGGCGTATTTATCTCTATTTTTATTTTTTAAACCTTATTTTTTGTCCGCTAGAGGGCGCCAAATCGCTTTTTGTGACACGTCACGTAGCCTATGTTCAGCGGAAAATTAAGACGGTTCTAACGATACCTCATATGTCGAGTTCTGATAAGTAGATTAGAAGCTATGAGGGAACAGATGAAGATACACACATACATACATACATACATACAAACATACATACATACATACATACATAGCCAGTCAAAATCATAACCCTCCTTTGGCTTTGCCGTAGTCGGGTAAAAATACATCATCATCATCCATAGCCTGACTTCACTCACTGCTGATAATAGAGTCAAGTGTACAAGGCATTAAAGAAGTCCTATCATCAGCAACTCCATGTTCTTGTGCCAGCCTCGTCCAGGATATTCTCGCGATGGACACATTGTCGTCTGCCCATCTCGCCAACTCGGACGACCAATAAGTAATCCCTGAGAAAACAGTCAATCCCGCCATCTCCAAATTACTTAGTTCTAAATACGTCTTGAGTGAAACCCACGCGAGTTAAAATAGTAAAACGTACCAAAAATAAGACCAAATTGCTATCCATTAGCAGTACCTACCTTTCTAAACTTGACTTCTACTCGCGGAGCTAAAGTTGTCGTTTCTGTAGTAATCGCTCTCAAAGGAGTATCTAAATAAGTCGTATCGAGTAAGTGTGGCTCTTGTTCTACGTGGAAATTTTCGTTCGGAAACTTGGAAGATATAATCAAAAGTCCATTAGTTTATTTAGCCTTGATTTTGACTAGACTGGATTCCTTTTGTTTCTGGTATTTTAAGGAATTTTTTATTCTGGCATTTTTGCCCTGTATGTACTTAGAATTTTCGACGTAATCTTAAGTATTAGGCTTTGTAATACCCAACCCTTTCATTTTTAAATATTCTGCTAAACTTTCCCCTAGAGGATAATTCTGGTAAAATATTTTTTTAATGCTAAAAGCTTTCCAAAACTTTATGATTAACAATTTAGATATTGTGAAGGTACTTTATTTGCGTTCAAAATACCTTATCTTTTGGTTTGGAGGTTACGGAAGTGCACGTGAATGATTAAAAGTTTCATGCGAAAAAAATGATTTTCAAAATGAGTCTTATCACTAGAAAGGCAAGTTTTTTAAAAGGACCTAAATATAGCGCTGTACCAACGAGGCAATCCTAAATAAATGTAGCTTTTTTAAATGTAGCTATTTTAAATATCGTTCAGTTGGTGACTTATTGTTATAGGTGAGTTTACTAGCACAATGAACAAAATCCACTAAGAACATTTCTTCAGAACTCAGACTACTTCAAAGAAAATATTGTTGACCTAATAAAAATGAAGCTTAGAACACAATAGAAAAAAAAAAGGAAAAACAGCTTTACTAGAACATTGCCCTAAGAAACCACAGCAATACAGTCATTCTTACATTACAAACAAACAAAAGAAAATCAAAAACAAATTCACTCAAAGATATTCCTGATTTTTGTTTAGGTACAAATAAAATTTGTTATTCGATCTCTGTTTTTTATTCAATTATTTCCGGGTTTATATCGGAGCTTCGAATAATAAGCTAAAGTGAAATACTCTCGACAAATGACTTGAAGAAATGGAAATTTAAAATGTTTATTTTTTGTTGGTTTTAATCTTTGAATGAGTCTGAATAAATAGGCAATGCTTTTATGTAACAAACGCATATACCGTCTCCGTTCCGTCGTGGGTAATAAAAATAAGGCTGGAATCTAGTTCCAAGTCTATTTACTTAATGCGTACCAGTGCCTAAATACTAATGAAGGTAGACCTTACGAGTAGACCGGGTAGGGACGGAGACGGAACATGAGGGAACGGGACGAGATGGACGAAACGGGATCCTATTACTAAACCTCCACTGTCCGTCCGTCCGTCTGTAATTCAACGGTCTGTATGATCCGTAATATAATTATTATGTAGGCAATTGAAACTTTTGCATGATGTGACATGACGTAAGGAATCCTAGATGCGCGAGCCGAAATCGCAGTTGTGACTGATTAATAAGTAGCTTTTGGTCTTCTTACTTATTATCTACCTGTATTCTGAATATAGGTTTCTGCAGTCTAACACAGATATACACTTCTGCTGGTTAGCTTTTTACCCGACTGCGGCGAAGCCCAAAAGGAGGGTTATTTACAGTTATTTTTGTGCCAGCCTCATTTGTAACAAGATTCAGCTGAATACACGTAGTTTAAGCCTGGTTGCCAAACTTCCGTGCTTCTGCCCACTCGTAACGACTGTCAAAAACCACAGCATATCATCATCTGCCTAGCCTCTTTCCAACTATATCTGAGTCGATTTCTAGACGAACCGAATGCAGCTGAATCTGCTGAAAACAAGTGCTTACGACTGCCTTATCTAGTTGCCAGACTTTCGGCCTTCCACCTATTGGTAACGAGTCAAAACCCACAGCACACAAACAACACAAAATATTTAAAACGAGTCTTCCCAAAGTTTGAATGAATGCATTATCTTTAGAGCTTGTTAAGTGGTCCAAATTGGCAGTGTGGGGGGCAATTCAAACAATTGTAGCGTATGCGCCGGCGACGCTAAGCTGGCGTTAATTAGACGCCATTTTCGTTCTGTTTCTTTGGGCGTGAAATGTATTTGAATTTACACTTGTGTTAGCGAAGAAATGGGCTGATACGAAGGCTGATACGGAAGTATTAGTTAGCAAGTTCAAATTTTGGTCATTCATTTTTTTACAGTGTAGGTACTGACGATTAATGTACCTAGCCTCATGTTTCTGACTTACTGGTGGGCTACTATGGTGATTTTAGCACTATTGTTTTTATCTGACTTCACTGTGGAAAAGTGATGGAGCAAGGTATCCTGTATAGCTCTATCTCATACCCTTTTTTTTGGGTGGGAAATAATCAAATGACTCCTCCCGCTCTGGGCAGAGCAGAAGGGAGTGTCAGACTTCTACTGACTAAAAACCACCCATGTTCCTTCTTAGCCCTTTGTATCGAGGCCGCGGTATCTCTTTCGAACAAGCCGCAGCCCCGACAGGCAAGCACTCAAACACGGCAAGTGAGACTCGAACTCAGGCCTCATTGATCGTAAAATCCGCTGCTTAACCCAAACAGCTACCAACACTTCCAAACAGCTACCAATACTTTACACACAATATAAGAGATGAGATGCTAGTACAGTCACGAACACAAATAGACATACTCGAAGCAACTTTTATAAGTTATTTTCTAATACTGCGGTTTATTAGGAAACCGTAGTTTTACGAAATACATAGATCCTAACCGTATTTGAGCTAGTGACTGTATACGGGCCTTTCGACTTTTTGACCATTAAAATTAAGTTTACTTTGAAAAGGTACTAGTATGGAAGGTACTAACAATTATTTAATTAAATATGCCTTAGCCTTTTGTACCTGGATTGTTTACTTCTAGCCCAGAACAATGAAAAGCACTTTGATTATTAAAACGTTTCTGCCTAAGTATAGATTGGATTATCTTGAAGATCAAGTACTAGTAGTCCAAGATCCTACAATTCAAGACTATCGATTTAATCGAAATTATAGTGTCAGTTTTACTGACACACTCAGAAAGGTTTAATGATTACTTAAGCCATTACTTAGTAAAGATTTTGACAGTTTCGTGAATGTTTTGTATGTCATATCTTTACTAAGAGACGGCTTAAGTATATTAAATATTATGTCTGAGTACGGCAGTGATGAGTAACCAGTTTCGACCTAAAATAGTAAATATACTGACAAAGAAAGGTCACTGGACACAGTTGCAGACCTCCACTACATTGTATATGGAGTTTACCTTCACAATGAGTAGGTAATGACATAATATGCATTATAATACATAACATTACTTACATACATAGTGCCTGACGTTCCTTTATTACCTATATCGTATGTTACATACGGCCTTCGTAAGAAACTATGTATATGAGTAATACCATCGTAGTTTTGTAGTGGAAAAAAATCTTTTTAACAAAAAATAAAACCGACTTCAAAAAAAAAACACAAAAATGTGTGTTTTTTTTTGAAGTCGGTTTTATTTTTTGTTAAAAAGTTTTTATTTTTCACTTTTCAGTGGGTCACATGTAAGTTCACATGTTCATGGGTCATGTGGACAATGTAGATTTTTTTTTGAGTTTTGTTGATTTTTCAAAAATCCCTTGTCCGATTTTGATAAAAAAAAATATGGGACCATTTGGAAAGTATACCCTCTCCAACAATAAATGAATTTTTCAAATCGGTTAGCAAGCGACGGAGTTGTGCCCGAACAAACATAAAAAATCCTTCTTTTTTTAGAAGTCGGTTAAAAATAACGTCGGTTAACCGACTTTGTTGAAAGTTGTTGTCCTTTATTTATCACACACATCACGCCTGTAATCTCCGAAGGCTTAGGTAGAGGTATAGGTATCCAATTAAAGCAATAGGGGCCTATTGCAATCAACGAGGCAAAAATTTATGGCTGGTACTAAGAAAATTATTGATAGACGACGAGGAGTCGAACCCAGGACTCGTGCTCCCCGTCGGGGCTACGGATTACCCGTCAGGGCTGCGGATTATCAAAAGAGATGACGTGGCCTCGGCACAAGGGCGAAGAAGGAACATGGGTTGGTTTTTAGTCAGTAGAAGTCTGACACTCCCCTTCGCTCTGCCCAAGAGCGGGGGGCAGTCTCGCTTGCGACTAAACGCCCAACGAGGCAGGCTCATAAGGCGCAGGCTCGGATTCATTATAAATAAGCGAAAATCTTTAAGCCACATAGTTCATATGATTTATTATCCTTTGCTGCTAGTTATTCAAGCTTGACAACTTTTATCTAGAAAAGTCAAAGAGTAAACAGCGACACAGGTAAACTTATTTCAAAGTTTTAATCCGTTTTAGCTTTTGCTAACTTATGTCAAAGCGATATACTGCACATTTCATTGCAAGTAAAGTTCAGTGCATACTTGAATAGTTTGGGAATTTATTATGCTTTGAGTTCTGAACCCCAAGACTAACTTAAATTAACTTATTATAGAACTAAAGCAGTGATAGTTTAGTAGTGTGTCTGTCTTTTTTTTGCGTTGGGACATCATCATTAATGACTCCTCCCGCTCTGTGCAGAGCGGTAGGGAGTGTCAGACTTCTACTGACTAAAAACCACCCATGTTTCTTCTCAGCCCTTTCTGTCGAGGTCGCGGTATCTTTTTTGAACAACCCGCAGCAGTGTGTCTGTCTTGAGTTCAAAATCAAGACACGTTCCTCTGATTTTTCAAATTATGAGCGTATTGATTAATCACAATTTTTGCTTCGCTTCGTGAAGGAAACCAGCATACAGTAAGATATTTCTCGGCGGCATGTAAACCCAAATTGAATAACTTTTTTTTATTTGGGACAAGCCCGCCACACTATTCCCAAACCACTGTAACTCCTGTTAGCCAGAATCAACAGTGGCGACCACAAGAAAAGCGCCGAGACAATGAAGCTCGACGAAGTCCCAGAGAAGCGATTTAACTGTCTTGGATCCCGCAACGAAATTAATCAGAAAAGAATAGCGGAGGAGTAGGAAAAAACATAATTTCCACTTCCCTCCATATCAGCAGGAGACAGAACAGAACAAGGCCAATAGGCACACAGGGACGTATACAACTGGGATAAGCCCAGTTGCCTAGCACCACGGATATTATTGTCATTAATATTACTGGGTCCTAAGTTGTGAGCTGTTATATTTGATTCCAATAATAGGTATGACAAAAATGCTTGAACGCACGGAAATTTGTTCTAGTTTCTACAAGGTCCGTATAGTAAATAACTCCGGATGTAACCTGTACACTATTTAACATAATATTACGTTCATTCTGCCAAAGACTACACTCCCATAAAATGTGATGTGCAGTTTGTTCAAATTCGCAGTCAGATGTAGAACATTGACAAAAAGGCGAGGCAACAAGCTTGAAGGAAAATAATTTACTCTTAAAGTTACCATGACCTGTGAGAAATTGGGCGACACAGTGATCCACCTCCAGCCATGTCCTGGCCAGCCGCTCACGAACGGATGGAAAGAACTGGTGGAGGTGTCGGCCTTTGATGGAATTATCCCACCTACATTGCCATTCAGACAAAAGTTCCTCCCAGACGTCAGTCTGTGGTTTAAGTAATCTAGCTATTTTAGCACGGTCACGTTGCGTTAAAAAATCTGCGTCCGTGGTCTCTCGTGCGCAGTAGTACATTGAAGCACGGCGCTGTACTTCAAGATCAACTGGAAGTACCCCTGCCAGTACCGGTAAGGCTTCAGTACTAACCGTCCTATATGCTTTACACAAGAAAATCAAAGCCAACCGCTGACTTTGAAGTAATTTACGTCGTACAGCTCCTATGGTGGCCCTATCGGCCCAAACTGGTGCCCCGTAGCACATACACCCCAAGTAAGTAGCCCCATAGATCGTCTTTAAAGTTAAAAATGATAAACCCCACGTAGATTTGGATATTCTCGTTAAAGCATAAAAGTTCTTTTTAGCTTTTTCACCGACGGTTTTTATGTGTTCAATGAATGAAAAATTCCTCTCTAAGAAATTGAATAACTTATATTTAACGGATGAAATAACCATCCAAATGCACACTAACAATTTGACATTTAAACTTGACCTACCAGGATTGTCACTTTGTCAGCCTGACCTCCAGTCAGAGCCAAATCAAAATGAGCTCATCCTCTTACCCACCTTTTTGTGCTGTACTGATTAATTGAACTGACTCATATAATCATGGCGGATATATCAATTTATCCCCAGTCCAATGTTTACGGTGTTCTATACAGTCGAACAAGCTATTGGGTATGCACGCAGAAATAATTCTAGTACACTAGCAATATTGATTGCAAAATTGTTTTATAAAGCGTTTGGTATAAAGCATAGAGTATGTAAGTATAAAACGACTGATTTAAAACGCTGTGTCGTTTGACTTTGTCTTTAATGCCCGGGATACATGAGGCCAGTTTCTCAAGCCAGGATAGCAAGCTGGTATCAGTAAGCTAGTACTTTTGGCTTCGTGTAGACAAAACTTCATTTTTAGCATGTTCCAAGCCAGGGCAGTAAGATAGGACAGTGTAGTAGAGAACTAGCTTGCTATCCTGGCTTGAAAAACTGGCCTCGTGAATCCCGGGCATATAGTATCAGTGTAATCTCAAAAGTAAATGCAAGTTAGCTGCCAGTATACTTAATACCTTGTTCGACCGTGCTTTGTCCTCTACGTATTCCTGCCCATTCGGATGTGACAATGTCGGTGCACGCTTGATGGCTTGGGCTCGGCATGACCTCATGACGTTAGGAGTGGCGTCCAACACGATATGAAGCTATATATCATATGATTTGCGTGAGAGATATCATATATTATGTTGGTTTTGTTTAATCGCTACTTAGCCGTGTGTTTAATGGTCGAGTAGTAAATGCCTAGTTATATTATAGTCAGCATAGTCCTTTTGGAGCTGGAATTAGGTTAATGTTCGTGGCAATTCTAATAAAAAAAGTAAGACGATTCAATTTTTTGTGTGCCTGTCTGTGTGTTCTGACTAATCTCCGATACGACTGGGCCAGTTGACGGGACTTCGAATGTTTGAGGTAATGCGACGATAAGAATATGACGCGTGACCGGCACATATTGTACTGCATCGTATCGTAAACGCTGAATTCGACGTAAGTTTTATACGTAGGTACTACAATTCAATAAGCGCCTCAAACGTGTGTTCGACAAACTAATTTTGACAGCTCTAATGTTAGGCCCAAGATCATGCTAGGGCCTCAGACTTCGTGATGCAAATCTAAGTCATTTACAAGAAAAGCCTGTTCATATTACCTCAAGCATTCCAAATCATCGATTTCAGCTGAACTCTTGTCCAAAACAATCCGGAATCACGGTGCATTACCGCCATTACTCCGAATCCGTCGTTTGTCAGCTAAACGCATGAGTCACGCGTCACAAGACTATTCATTGAGTTGGTCTTAATTGTGAGGGTCATGGCGCATTGTTTCGGTAACCCCACGGGTAGATGCAACCAGTAATTGGAATAGACAAGAATAACTGATGAATGAAATGAAGACAACTTAACTGGCTAGAAAGTAGTTTCGGGTCTTCATTTAAGCAAACCTGTCTTATGTGAGCAAATTCGATGCTTTTGCCAGTTTCAGCATAGTTTGAATAAATTATTAGCGATTTCAATTCATTCATGAGTGACATTATGCATACTGATGACCTGGTGAGGGTTGCGGGAACCCGCTGGATGCGAGACACACGGGACCGGTCAATGTGACGACACCTGGGGGAGGCCTATGTCCAGCAGTGGACGTCTTTTAGCTGAAATGATGATTATGATATGGCATATCTTCGACCAAACCTTCCAGTTTAGTAGATTTCAGGTTTTGTACAGAACATTGAGTTATTGAGTTAATTGCTTAACTAACGACATTATTGTTATTGTTTCAGATACAAAATGGCAGACGACATCATGAACTACACAGACGAAGTCAGCTCAACAATGGAACCAAGTGAATTATCCAAGTAAGACTTTTATTCAAGACTAGCTTTTGCCCGCGACTTCGTCCGCGTTTCCGTCGTTTTTCGTAAAAAAGTACCATATGTCCTTCCTTACGGTTCAGTGGCGTTTTTTAGGTGGCATTGTGTATTTTATTTTTAATCGACGGTAACGGAAAGGCTGTCAGTTACTTAGGTAACAAAATAACCTACGATAGAGGTCCTAACTATAGCTACCTTACACTTAAAATCTAAGTGCCTATTTAAACTAAAATATTCTAATAGAATTATACCCAGAAATATGTACAACTTACAACAAAAAATGAAATGAAAATAAAGTTGAAACGCCTGTGCAATACCATCTACCTATACCTACTTCACTTACAAATAAATACCTATACCTAACTACTATAACTAATAAAAGTATCTACGCTTTTACCTACTACAAAAATTAATTGAACATAAATTAGCCAAAACTTACCTATCGGTATCTAAAAAACTATGCGTACTACTTCTACTTCTATTACTACTTCACCAAGGAAATAAAATGCAAACTATTAATAATTTGTAATTTGAACGAATATTTAAACACTACCAAAACAACTAATACCTATTTTATAAAATAACAACAAAAGAAATTCAAATAAACTAAGTACCTATTTAAAGACTAAAAGTCGCGCTGATAAGCATTGTTTGTTAAAATCAATTATTGTCTGTCAATAAGGTCGAACGCTCTGAACGCATCAACAGCCACGACCCGCGTCGAGCGCGGCAACCGTTACACAAAAATAATCCATAAGGCATGATTCAGTATTCACGCGCAACGGCGCGACACGTGTTATTGTGAGTCAACCATAAAAGATAGACATATGCTGTTGTGGGATATTTTTTAGATAATTTTATGTAGAACATTTCCGTCATAAATGATTTCTATGTAGCTTTAACCATTAAGGCTGCACACGCGACGGAAGCTTAAAAAATGGAGCAACTTCTCCCGTTTTCTCAATATTTCCCTTCACTGCTCTGCTCCTATTGATTGTAGCGTGATGAAAAGTATACTATAACCTCCCCAGGAGTATGAAGAATAATCGTACCAAGTTTCGTTAAAATCCGTCGAGTAGTTTTTGTTTCTATAAGGAACATACAGACAGACAGACAGACAGACAGACAGACAGACAGACAGACAGACAAAAATTTTACTGATTGCATTTTTGGCATCAGTATCGATCACTAATTACCCCCTGATAGTTATTTTGAAAATATATATCATGTACAGAATTGACCTCTCTACAGATTTATTATAAGTATAGATTATTATTTAGCCTCCCACAGAAAAGGCTACCTTTTCATCCTACATTGTATCTACTGCCTTAAGCAGATATATGATTATTCAAAACATTTGCACAAAAACAAAGTTACTCATATTGCAGCCAAGCCAAGGTGGAACTCGGCCACAACGTAGGTCCCGGAAATCGTCCGACAGACCCAGGCAAAGATGGTGTGAGGACTTTAACACTAGGGCTAATCTTGTTGGGAAGGAGAAAGGGACGACACAGACTGATAAAAATAACAAATAAATGAGGTCCTATTCAGCAGAAGAAAATTCATTAATCAAACTACAAATACCGTCGGCTGTCGTTTGTTTAAGTCACGATCTATTGTTGCCAGTCCTTCCTTCCATAGAGCGTAGACGTGACAAACTCGTTGTCACATCGGATTGTTGATCTTTTCTACCTATTTGTACAGATTTGTTTTAGTTTTAAATAGTTTTACATGAAGTTGCTACAATTTAGTTGTCCGTTACTTAGAATGCAAATTTTAACAATTATTTGGTCCTATGCTATTCCAATGCTGGGCAAGAGCCTCGACCATTTTTTTCCAATGTCTTTATGCTTTGACCAACCAGTACGTAGCTTTCAGTTACATTTTTAATAACAATGTCTGCAGATAATTAATCAAGACGGAAACCAAATAATTAATCAAGGTTATATTTCTAACCATTTTCTGAGCTTTGAAAACTATCTCATTTAGCAGGACTTTAATAAAACGGTCGTCACAGGTGACTCTTTGATTTATTTTCTCAATAGGTAGACGGGATATGGTGAAGGCTGATGTATAAAAGATATCCGGGATTCAGCTCCCCGACTATACACTTTGCGAATAAAGGAAATATGATACGGCAGATGAAGTTTTATAGGATTTGTCGTTCAATTTACGACTGGAATGGCGAATCTTCATATAATTTGAAATACTTCTACTGACAAATGGGAAGTTGTCTTAGGGGAACAAATTCTTGGTTACTGGTACTGTTAGCCCGTGTCATTCCACTGCTGGGCAAAGACCTCCCTCAATGACCTCCAAATCTTTCGATCCAGGGCAAGTGTGAACCACTGGTCGGTGGTTATAGTCTACCGCGTCGCCTGGCTGTGTTAGGGCTCTCTCTTGATTGCTATTTGATACAGCTGAAGAGAGGCAGAGAGCTGAAAATGATCATATTCTACTTACATCATTTTTACAGGAGCCAAAAATACTTCACTAGATTTGAGAATGATAGGTATAGCAACAGTTTTAATAGGCATTCCATATTTACGCCATAACTACTAGAAAATGTGCAAATATGTATATTAAATTCTGGTAAAAAGTCCGTGTTAAAACGAGGAACAGAACAAGGAATAAACTAATTACAAGATTAGTATGTGCAACAATTTTGGCTCACGTAAAGTACTTGTACGTTTTAAAAAATAATTTACGACAGATAATCCTGTTATATATTGTTCATTTCATTTCAAGCTTTACTTTGCCAATTTTAAGCTCTGCTTTGCCAGGGAATTTAATACTTACTTAATATTATCCTAACTAAATAAACTTGAATCCGTTGAAATATAGCCTGAAAATCAAAAATACGACACATGATTTTTGACAAATATTTTTCTTGTCTTTCAAGAAGTTTGTCTTTTTTCTAACTCCTAACTCCGAAATACTTTGAAAGCGAAACTTTTCACCGCAACGAAAATGTTAGTTGTTACCTTTTACGAAACTACCAAGTAGCTCAAAGACTAGATTCTGTTCAACTTGCAAACTTTTCCAACATATCTGGATTTTATACGAAAAACTTAAAAAAAATATTATCTTATCTTGTAAGCCATTAGGATCACCTCTCTCCTACCACCACACGTAAAAGAAAAATCTTTTTTTGGATTCGCCATAAACTTGCCTCGATAAGGCGGCTAACTTTTAGTCTAATAAAGATTACTAAAGCCATGTGATACCATTATTAAGTACTGAAGTACTTATACACCATGTATGTAATAAAGAGTTCACTGACGGTAGACCAGTTAATCTCTTATGCCCTGAGTAATAAGGTTGAGAAGTGGTGCACCTTCAGTGAGCGTGGTGGTACCTGTGCGTTCGTATTAGCTAGAACTTCGCATAAAACATGAAAGACAGCATGTTTGGTAATCAAGAAAACATATCGAAAGTGTATTTCTCATTTTATGGAACAGCAGTTCTTTTTTTAAACCAACAATAAACTTTTATTGTGGCCAATCATGTACTGAATAGTATTTTTGGATGGTTTAAAGCCACAACGGCCAAAATCATTGCAGACTAGCCATCGACAAGGGTTATCACCCTTTAAAGTGCAGTCCCCGTCTTTGCCCTCGTTGGGCCAAATAAATCGTAAATATTTGTATCACGATGTCCTTTACACCATGTATTAGGAGTCCCTTCCTCAATCGGCAAGTCAATTCGTCAAACCAATCTGTCAAACCATCACGCGAAACATCCTGTATTATGCTCCCATTATTATATCCTACCAGGATATTGTCCATAACATAACATTAGGTACATCACTTCTATAATCCTACTTATATAAATGTGAAAGTTTTTGATGATGGATGTTGTCTGTTACTTTTTCACGCAAAAGATAGATCCGAACCTGAATTTACATAGGCTACTTTTAATTCCAGTAGTATGATCCCATGGGACAACGAACTCTATGCGGGGAAGCTGCAGGCATAAGCTATTATAGTTTATTATAATTTTAGGAACTTGAGAAGACTACTGATTTTAGTTCTGCTGTTTAGTACTGCTCTTTAGTTTATAGTTTATCCGATAACGGAAACCTTCACAAACTTAGTAAGTGCTTTTCTATCCAAAATTATTCAGTAGAATCTAAGACGCTTGAGCTAAACATAATTAAAGCTTTTAAACAAACATAAAATCTTAGATCTAGATATTTTGTAGTACCTAGTCATTTATTTTGAGGTTCTTCTCATTCTTTGGAATAAATAGCTATATTTTCTTAAGAAACTAACTTTCGAATTCACAAAAGTACCTACTTGGTATAGGCATTTGATGCGAAAGTAATGAGGTAATGTAGTGAGGAAAATGTTGAGTATGAATGTAGATGGCTATAAAAGTAGAGGAAGATCAAAGAAACGATGAATGGACTGTGTGAAGGATGATATGGATAGGAAGTAGGAGACTACTGAGATGACGAGTAATAGAAAAATATGGAAGATGAAGACATGTTGCGCCGACTTCTAATAAATTGGAATAAGGACAGGAAAATTATGATAATTAACTTACTAGTCAATAGCAGTAAAGGACCATTACATACATACATAGTCGCTTAAACTGTCATAAAACTCCATATTATCTCCAAAAAGCAGGTTTTTCACGAGAAATGTTATCTTTGTTATTTGGTCCCTTATCAACAACATCGATATAATTATTATATCCATCATTGTTGAAAATAGATTAGTGTAAGCCAAAACGTCCTGTCCACTCAGAGTTCAATAGGCCTCCTATAATGTCTGACACACCTTACGTATTTCAGTCCTTGTTACAAGAAATAATTTGGTTCGTTTCCAGGTTTTCGCCGGGGTTGCTGACGTTTGCTGCGATAGTTACCGGGACGATTATGGTTGTTGGGTTGTTCGGTAACCTCCTTACGGTTGTCGCGCTACTGAAGTGCCCTAAAGTGAGGAATGTTGCTGCTGCTTTTATTATTAGGTAAGTTTTTGTAATCTTTTTTTTCTAACTGCCTCGTTTCTAATGGTCGCAATTGCGAATGGTGATGGTTCCGTATGGTGTCGGACGCAAAGAATAGCACCATCCCATATCTTCCCGTGGGTGTCGTAAGAGGCGACTAAGGGATGTACCAGAGAATGGGCAGCAGCGTTCTCTGTGCTTTTTGTATCGACCGTACTGCGATCGCCAACCCGCCTGCCAAGCGTGGCGATTATGGCAAACCCCTTCTAAGCAAAAATTACACTTAGGGGAGGCCTATGTCCAGTGCTGTGGACGTCTTTCGGCTGAAATGATGATGATGATGATGATTGCGAATGCTGAACATGAGATCCTGTATTCAATTCCCTGGTCGGGGCAATTGCTATTAGGGTTTTCCATCTGGAATTGTGATTGCCCTAACTAATTATGGAAATTTCCATCTAACCCATCGGGGATTACAGACGTTTTGATGAGACTTACGAAGTTTTCTATTCTCACAATTATTTTCTTTTCTCTGAATGTATGATTAAATAGACAGAAGAAACCAAGAAAATTGAAATTTCAAACTACTTTGCAGTTTCGTCTACACCGGAAACCTTCAAAAAGTTACTAAGTGCTATTCAAAGTAAAATAATTCAGTCGAAATCTAAACACTAGAAATAAACATAATTAATGCTCCTACAACAAACATTAAAGAGTATTTCTCAAAATAAGTGTACATCTGTTGAAAAAAAAGTGTGTCTCGAAATAGTAACAAAGTTTCAATGTTTTTATTTAACCATACATACAAAAAATAACATATTTGTGAAGAAAAACTATTAAACTTTAAAGTTGTGAAGAATAAATGGTAAAACCATAGTATTCAATCAATTTTAGAAAGCTTTTTTAAAAAGATGTTTTTTGCGTTTCATACAAAAATCAAATTGCCACCCTACGACTTCATACATGTAACACTTCATAAAATTCGATATGTCGCGTTAATATTGTGCATTTTTTGTATTACAGACCTTGATTAAATGTAGTTTCTTTATTAAAGTGATTTTCTATGGGGTTTCATAGTAAAATATAAAAATAAATGCGAAAAACAAAATGAGTCGTGCCCATTTACTTTTTAGTAACTTACTCTTTAGTTACGTTTTATTTCTACTTCCACGTAATTTCTGTACGCATTCGTTACCTTTTAACACGGGCAACACTAGCATCATCCTGATTGGCTGTAAGTCTGACGTCTCCGCCGTAACTTTTAATGTGAAAATCAGTTTTGAACGTGTTGTCCAAGGGAGATTACTTTTTCGTAATAAGAAATACTTTTTCACTTTTTCACATTAAGATAAGTCTTGATTTATATATGTTATTGTAATACGTGTCATACGAACATTTAAGCGTATTATATTATTTGCAGTTTCAGGTTTTATCAAACCATCGACTTATTATGATCTTAATTTGTAAAATTTTCGTTGCTTTTTCGTAACGTTTTTTATGAATTTCGTTACGTTACGAAAAAGTATAGTGTAAAGCTGAGTGTTTAAAGCTCTTAAAACTTTGCCAATATTAAAACCTTAGTGAACATTCACTGGCAAATAGTTCTTTACGAATTTTAAAGTCTCATATGCTTTATTTAATAGGTTGGTTTATAGCCTTATGTTTACTATTTAGTAACATCTAGAACTATTTCATAACAATATTTCGTAACAACTTTTTCGTTACGTACACTTTTTTTGAGAAATACTCTAAAACGTGCTTTAATCGTTGCCAATCAAAGTTTTCCAATACCAGTTTATAATAGTTTTCCAGCAATAACTTTCCAAACCTAGCCACAAAATGTTTAACTGTTGTTCCTTAGAAAATCGCTTTAATCCACCAATTTGTGAGGTGGGGAAGTTAGAAACTAATTTTATCTATAACTTTTACTAACACGGGAAACTTTATGATTGTTTAGCTACCGTGAAAACTTGTTTCACGGAGTTTCACCCCAGTTCTTGTTCTTCAATATTTTTGTTCAGAGCCTATTATGTTGAACATTATAAGTACGCGTATTTATTTTAAATGATGTTAGTATCTTTCTTAAGATCATTACATGAAATAACCTTGCTTTCACTTCATTGCACTTAGTCTACCACTGTAGGACTTCGTGAGTCAGTTTCTTAGAAAAATAGGTATGTAATCAATGTCCCAAAAAACATACTGAGCATAAGGCCTTGGATTCAATTCCCGTATCGGACAAAATATGATTTGGCTATACATCAAGAATTTCTCAGTTAGGATTCACGGTATCAGGATTAGTGCCCGGTTCATTTCAATAGGCTAGCCCCCAAGGAACATGGGACTGGCGAAATGTGCACTAGTACGAGTAGGTACACCTTTCCATAGCCCTTCGGGGATCACAGGCGTGCTGTTATGTTATGTTATGCAAATAAACACGCTAAAGCAGGGATGCACAGACCGCGGCCCGCTGGCCGCATGCGGCCCGCCAGTCATATGTCAGTGGCCCGCCAACAAAAATATTCCCTCGTGCATTTGAAGGAAAATCTAACTGAGGTTTACAAAAAATACTACAAACAAAAGTAATTACAATATGACGCTTTGATAATTACAAAGACTTAATTAACAATCAGATGAACGTAAGTAATAACAAAGTAATGCATGGTGCTTTGCCAATGTTACACTACCATACCATACTTGTTCAAATTCCAATACAACAACATGTTTTTCCATATAAAACAAACAAAGTATGTACATTTTATCGATATGAGCAACAACAAAGTAATCGGAGGGCCATAAAACCAGCAATCGATACATTCAGATAACCATTTATTCCTAAAAATGGGTAGTAATTTACCCTATGATCCCCAAAAGGCCTCTTTTACAAAAAAACTCTCCAATTGGTAGCCCCGTTGCCCTATCGTGATCGATGTTTCACCCCTAAGGTTATCGATACAGAATAACCTTTTAGGAGCTCATCTATCAACATCATAAGCCTTATAAGGCTCAGTAACAGACTTATAGTGACGTCCTTCGGACCATTGCTTTATCTGATACTAGCTGATGCCCGCGGCTTCACCCGCGTGGATGTCGTTCAAATTATATACTAAAACCTTCCTCTTGAATCACTCTATCTATTAAAAAAAACCGCATCAAAATCCGTTGCGTAGTTTCAAAGATTTAAGCATACAGACAAACAGACAGACAAAAATAGCGACTTTGTTTTATACTATGTAAGGATAAGGATGAAGTAGTCCAATCCGTCATGAGAACATGTAGTTTAATCACTATGTAGTACTTACAAAGAGAGCAGTTTATTGATGTTGACTTATTTAGGTTTGTTGATGTTGAAAACACTTTATTTAATTTTATTAAATGGAATTAGAAAATAGATCAAATTTGATTTTTGGTGCCGTTTGCTAAAGAATTGGAAGACGCGTTGGTCCAGCCAATCAGAAACAAGCACCGTCTCTATCTCTATTTGAGGAGAACACAAATTATAAAATGGTGTTGTACCATGACCTAGGTATAATTATGCAGTTCATTTGTTTTATTTTTGACTTACTCTATTTACAAAATTTCAGCATCGATTAAACCAGACAAAATGATTGTACAATTCCACGCAACCGCGCAATGAATGGCCTTCTCAAAACCCGTTTGACATCCAAATAGGTAACTCAATATTTTCGCATGTCCCAGAAACGTTTCCGCTCAATTCATGGCCCTCAATACCAATTGACAATGGAAAGCCATTGTCAATTGGTATATTCAGCAGCGTGAATCAAAACTAGCCTAGATATACATAAGTACCTAGATTTAAATATGCTTTGCATTGTGTGCTAGCATGTTATTTCATTTAACTTTACTAAAATCACTATCATACAAAATTAACGGCATCATTTGTTTTGCGGTTTTGATCATTCATGGTGCGGTTTCGCGCTCATCACTGTTATTCAAATATTGTTTATAGCTTTGTAAACTGGAAAGGCCATGTTAGCGGTTAACGCTCGGGTTGAACTGTGACATATTAGGCAATACTCCATTGTTTTTGCCCTGAATGGAATATCCATATGCACCGGTTTGGCATCACTGCGCCTTATTTTCACTAAATGATCCCAATCCGAGTGTTTTAAAGTGTGCGTTAAAACCTTCGGTTAAACAAGCACATAGGGGCAGCAAGGCAGAGCATTTGTGTAACAAGATACAGAAACAGATTCTAATATTCAATTCCGCGAAGGAAAATCCCCTTTGATACCTTAGGGTCGATCATTACACATTGAAATCAGTATCTTGTTACCACTAGCTAAGTATGAATTTACGTTGAGCAAAGATAAAATGCTCTTCCCTTTCATCTGCGATGTGGGTTGGTTATAGATTCTTCAATTTGAACTGATATGAAACATCAGTCTTTCTCCAGACCCTACTTATTAAAGAAAAGTAACTGATCCGTACTGCCAATCGAATACTAACGAATTATATGATTCCTTTCCAGTCTCTGCATAGCCGACTTCCTGTTCTGCGCAATAGTGCTCCCTTTCGCCATATCTGGTTTCTGGACACGGACCTGGTCCCACGGGGGCGCACTATGCAAGCTGGTCCCGTTTCTGAGGTACGGGAACGTCGGGGTTTCCCTCCTGAGCATCGCCCTCATAACCTTGAACAGGTAAGCCTCCTGGGAGGTATTGTGTTAAACGAACTGAATGAGTATTCTGAACACGTAAGAATTTGCCTAAGAATTTGTTGTTAGCGAAACTTTGTGAATGGTGCTTCGATTTTAGATTTACATTCTGCTTGTTGTAAAAGATTTAAGGTCTTTAAACTAGGAGGTCTTGTTTAGCATAATAAGGCAAGATGAAGAGTGTCTTCTTTATCCGATGTCAGTAAGTTATAGCAAAGTTATAGTTTCATACTACAAACTATAACTTTACTTTTTAGTAGTTTCCGACCGAAGAACGACTTCGTGCCGAAGTCGAACGTTCCCTCGGATACTTCTACAGTTTAAAAGGAACGAGTACTTCCAGAAAATACGTAGGGCCTGAATCAAACATAAATAACAATATTACAATTTGTGTAGGTACATAAAAGTATTTACTATCTTTGGATTGTCAGTATTATTATAAAAAGGAATCGTATTAAACCGTACCAAAATTTAGACTATGATCAAATAAGCGGGTGGTGATGATAAGGATTGTTCATTTCTATAGATTGAGTGCACTTCATCTCAAACACATGCTCTTGGGTCATCATAATATGATATATCTACCTACCGAATTCACTCCATCAATCTGCGGAGGTCTGTTCATTACACCCTGTGTATCTTCTCCACTGTGTTGCTTCAATCTACCTTGGCCTATAGAAAAGAAGGCTAACTATCAATATTGCCTCCAAACACCAGCATTTTCCTTTTCAAACAGTCACGTAGAATCAATCAAAAGGCAAACTTATAGACCAATTGGGGACGTCTATTCATTTGTTATGAAGCTTATCAGAATCCTTCTCACGTTTGGCCTTGTGAGTTCATTATCATAATAGAGTAATCGCAATAACAACCATAGTTGGTAGTTGTACGAGTGAATTGATATTGGTTATGGCAATAATGCCTTGAATGAATGCAGAAAAGGAAATAGAGGTTTCGTAAAGATAAAATACAATGAATGGTTTAGAAATTTATGGTCACTAGTTGTCGTCATCATTTAGTTAAGGTGGATGTTCACGGTAGCCCGCGAAATTCAAATTTTCTTAAGTTTTTAGCGATTTGCAGGCCAGTGCTAGGTTGTATGTTAGTGAAAATAAGATTCGCGGCTGTAAGACGAATGCAATTACAGAATTATAATCATCAAAATCATCATTACAACCCTCCAAGTTTATGTAACTCTCAAGAATGATTATTTCATCAAAAGGTCATTCTTGACTTCGAATCATATTTTCACTAACATACAACCTATTACTGGCCTGCAAATCGCTAAAAACGTAAGAAAATTTGAATTTCGCGGGCTACCCTGGAACATCAGCCTTAAGCAGATAAAGTAGGTACGTTTTTTTGGTGTGTCCAGTCATCATCATCTTCCCGCACCTGTCCCATTCTACTTGGGGTCGGCGCAAAGTTTTCTTTTTCCATCCCCCATTGTCAGACGTCTCAGCATCATTTACTCCATTCTCTTTCATATTTATCATTCCTCACACTTCAATTTACCAGTTGTGCCCACTATACCTTCTAATTTAAAAAGCAAATCAATACAGTATTTTTGATAAATCGCAATGGCGCTTAGAACAAGTGCCTGTAGGGTTCGTTAATTTTGAATGTCACGTAGCACGGAGACATTGACAGTACCAAATATCACCACAACCACACCCGGATCCATTAAACAGAAACAAAATTAAAACTGTCCTTTTGACTTTCCTTAGAAATATTAACCTAATTTTTTTAAGACCTTATTACCTAACTTTTACCAAACCTGCTACCTGCAATCCATACCGCAGAAATACAGCAAATAGGCAAACTCGAGATCTTCAGGCGTATATTTCGGACTCCTGATTAGGAACAACACAATAATAACTTCCTTGTGTGACCTCAAATGCTTTTATTTGCCAGACACAAATACATTGCACATTAAATTAAGCGGACTGCTATTCCTAATGCAAATTCTGACACGCTATTGTTTGCACCATAGAGGTCGACGTTTACATCGCGTGTGGTCCGGCCTTTTACTTTACAATGTTCGTTAATCAATACTATAAATAGTTTAGCTGTAATAATGTTTACTGATTAGGTTTGCAAATAGGGGACTAAAGTGACTGTTAGATGCAGTGACAGAAATATTTGGAACGTAGTTGGCTTAGCTATAATTACTGGAAGGTTTAATGAAAAATGAGAATTATAGCGTATTTATAAGGCAGATGTACTTACCTAAGTGGAAATGCCTGAAGTGTACGTTGTACGCCTTTGAAGCGCATACTCTACTATATAGAAAGATCAGGTGCCTAGTAGTTAGTTGCTCCTAGGATGCGCGTATGACCATGCAGACACATGAATATGGACGGAACGCGGATTCTGTAGAGATTGAGGCAGTTAGTGTTCTGTTAGTAGCTGCCCTCCCCATAGAAAAAAAAAAACAATGAGTTTGAAACTTTTCGTCTTCTGTAACGTGATATTGACTTGCCTTAATACGATTAAGAGCATGAAACGTAAGGTTCACGTGTCATTATATATCTCATGTTGGTTAATTTATTTGACTCCATGTCACTCCGGATAAATGCAGGGCAAACCTATGATGCAAATAGCCGTACTGTTTATTACGATGTATATGCGCTTACGCAAGCACCAAATCCTCTGTCTAATAATATGGCCCGTTGCGATGTAAGTCCCAGTCTCCAAAAATGACATGAAGATAACATAAGAGTTTATTTTAGCTGGGATCGAATTTTCTTTCAAAGTTTAGGCTGCTTCTCGTCTTTTATCTAAAAAACTATTTTGTTAAACTCCAAATTAGAAACGAGCTTTAAATCTGAAGAGTATCCTCCTCTCAACCCTTCTTCTTCTTATCGTATGGGCAGTAAGGTCTAACGACCCCACACACCCTAGTGTCAGTGTTTCTAAACCGCCGCAAGAGCCTCTGACATGGTTTGACGACCGCCATTTGGCGGCCGGAACCACCGGCTTATACGTGCCTTCCGAAGCACGGAACCATCTTTTTATCAGACAATCAGGTGATTCAAGCCTACAATGTCCTAACCAAACTGGAAACAACTTCACAAAGTATGCTTCCAACCCTATTAAGGACAGATGTTTCTCAAGTCACAACATTATTATAAACTCATTGTTTCCATCCATCAGGTACATAATGATAGCCCACCACAGCTGGTACGCGCGCGTGTACCGCAAACACAACATAGCCATCATGATCGTGTTCTCGTGGATGTTCTCGTACGGCATGCAGATACCCACCCTTGTTGGAGTATGGGGTAAGTCATCATCGTCATTAACACCCACTCATAGATTTTGCCGGCCCTATTGACTATTAGATCCTGAGTAGGATTAAAGTCCCAACAGTTTTACCTTAGTTCTTTTTTTGTCTAAACTTTCAAAAAAATTCAACATTCAAATTCAAAATTGTTTATAATTTCTTTTTCTTCAACAAGATTACAAAAATTAGTTTGTGATTGGAGCCTTCTTTTAAGCAAACAATGCTTGTATTAGAAGACTCCGCCCTTCCATAACAAAAGAAAGTAAAATATTAATAACATAAAACTATTCTGTTTTTTCTGCATCCTTTAAATTCAAAAGACTTTCAATGTTGTTGTCTAGGATAATAATCATAACTAACAAGTAAATCGGTGCCATTTTACGAAATGGCACTTTTCAAGCAAAATACGCCATCACTTTCTTAATTTGATGTATCAGACACTATCACCTCAATTTATATTATCTAACTAATTTAAACTTTTCTTGTAGGTAAATTCGACTACGACCCAGAGTTGGGGACTTGCTCCATAATGCCTGATGACAACGGACGCTCCGCCAAGACTGCCCTCTTTGTCATCGCCTTCATTGTACCGGCTCTACTTATCTTAATTTGCTATGCCAGGATATTCTGGGTGGTGCACAGGTAATCATTTTTTTTTTTCTTCTTTTTAGGGCATTGGTAACTAACAGCTACGAATTCTCTTAAAGTGAGGAAAACACCAAAGTTTCTTTAACTACCGTCTACGTGGTGTTTATTTTTACATTATTATCTTTTCCACCAACAAGCCCCTGTGTAGGCATTAGAGCTTAAAGTTATCATTTTCATCGTCGATTTTATCGGACAATAAAGATACTTTTCTACCTAATAATAAATTTGTTTTTGGTCTCTGAGATCATTAAGGCGAGGTTACCCCGATAAACGTCAACAATAGCGTTTTACTCGTACATAGAACGGATTTAAATTTTGAAAAGAATGTATTACATAGTTGACTCTTCGATCATGATATGTTGGGCATGCGATACACGATTACTTACACTTCACTGCATCTAATTAAATCGCAAAGACATGTCCAAATGATGGCTAAATAATCTTTTTACTTGAGTTATATTAGGCTTTGAAAAATAAAACTTATATCATAATAAAGGTCGTAAAAAATTTGTATTATCTCGGGTCACATAATGTATAATTTCTTTATCATTTTTCTCCAAGAAAGAAAAAACAGTCAAAATTTAGGCATTATATCGCTCGCGCGGCAGGGCGGGGGGTGAGGTCGTGCGTACATAAAAACAAAGTAGTGCAACCTCGCCTTAATACTGGACTCTAGTTGACGACACGTTATTAGATGATGAGTTCATTATCACGTCCTTACTAATATGTAGTACCTACACCTATGTCAGTTTGCAACTAGGTACACGTATACCTATGTTATGCGAAAGACAATAATACTAAACACTCTTAATGATTGAACAAAACATTAAACGGCACGAACAGGAAATACGTCGGAACGCCTTCAAACCACGTGCCAAGGCATAGTGCGATAAATGAATAAATACGGCTCTCTGTACAAACTATGGAAGTCTCGTACCAACAGTTCAAATCAGAGAAGAGAAGGTAAACTATCGAAGTCAGACATGCAGCAATCAGAAATATGATTCTTGCAGTTAGGGCGCCACATTTATACACCTCCACCCTTACCTCCACCCAAACTATGGATACTTACGAACAGTGTCGTGGGTTCGAACCCCGTCAGACGCATTACTTTGTGTAATTTATTTCATCACCACTGCTGAAAACCGGCATGCCTTAGAACCTAAAATTCGAAGACATGTGACACTACCAATCTGCACTGGGCCCGCGTGGTAGATTATAGCCTATCCCTCTGAGTCCCTGCAGTGGGAACATTACAGGCTGATGATGACCCAAACTATGGAACCCTAATACTTTTAACTCCTCATAAAGAAGAACCTCAAGCTATTTAAGAGTTATTGGCAAAAAAGTTAACAAGGAGCGTAAGATACAACGAATAGGTACTTACCTACTAGAAAAGAAAACCGTTTCAAGAAAACTATTTAAGCCAGACAAGCAACACCAAGAAATAATGGGCTAAACGTCTTGAAGATAAGGCGACACTTTTGCTCATCATAACTTAGCCTCAAGCGACAAATCCCATTTACACTTTGGTGTCGTAACTTTCTTGGATGAATATGATATGATATGACATTACAGTCTAACGCACTAACCCTCATACATTATAATAAAGAGGAACGAAAACTGTATTATAACTAAACATTTTGCTCCTGGTAGAGCTGTAGAATTATTATGCTCTTAAGTTTTATTTGGATACTTTATTACGAGCTTCATTTAACTAATATGCTTTATTTAATGGTCCACGAAAATGTAACCATGAATATTTTGATCCAAATAAATACTTCCAAACTACCACGAAAAGGGCAGGGTTATTACAGGTAGATAAAATACCTTACGACCATTCCTAGTGATGTGACTTGGTCCATGGTCATTAAACAGGTCCTATGGACTGGCATCTAGTAAAGCCAACCAAACCAAAATTGAAAATAGGCAACATTCACAAGATATTATCATAAATAATATGATGATATGTGCTACTACTGCTTAGGGTGTGGTCCTGGGTTTGATTCCCACATCACACAGTGTTTTTGGTTTTTCATCAGGTATACAATGTCCGAACCCGGAAGAATCTAGATTTATCATGTCCGGTAGATGGCACTAGAGTCGCCCCCTATCACATAGAACCCTAACTAACTGGTGAAGGACTTACCCTTCAAGAATATTATTTTTACTCACACTAAGATTATTCACAGCTCAGAACAGCGGATGCGTGAACACCAGCGGGCTCAGCACACGAGTCCTGGCACACTCAACAACAGCACAGACAAGAGGTCTACAATCAAAGACAACAGAGAGACGAAGGCGAGGCGAAACGAGTGGAGGATCACGAAGATGGTGCTAGCCATCTTCTTGTCCTTCCTCGTCTGCTACTTACCTATCACTATCGCGAAGGTAGCTGATAATCATGTGCATTACCCTGGTAAGTAGAAACTGCTTCTGTTATTAACCAAATTGTTGATGTGTGGTGAACTTTGGTCTGTACTTTTCAAACTCTTAAGAGGTTCTGCAACCGACAAGAGCTAGGATCTCTGCCATGCCTATCAAAGGACCGATGGCCGTTGGAAAAAACGAGAACTCCTGGCGAGGAGATTGACAATCGTCCCCACCTAGATGGACCAACAACTTCAAAAGTGTTTCGAAGTGCAGGTCAAGAAAACCACGGTGGTGTTATTCCCCACCTTAGGAGGGACTTGTGTTCATACAGTCATTCCGTAGGGAAACGCGATACTTTTGCCTAGTTGATTTATTGAAGTCTACACGTTATCTGGCTGCGTTTTAAGCATATTGTTATTATTTCTTTTTGCAGTATTCCACATCACGGGCTACCTTCTCCTGTACGCGAGCGCATGCGTAAACCCGATCATCTACGTGATAATGAACGCTCAGTATCGTGCGGCGTACGCGGCAGCCCTGTGCTGCCCCCTGGCCAGACTGTCGGGCCTCACCAGCGGTGCGTATCCCTCCTCGCCGGTCGCATGCCAAGCCGTCAGGAAATCGGAACGCACATCGGCTCTCGCCTCATATATCAGACCGTGAAGGTATCATTCGATGCAACGCGCTATTGGCAACGGTGACGGTTTCCGGGCTTTGGTGTTTTGGACTTGTTTTGTTGGTCTTTTGTGACTCATTGTGTTTTTAAAAATACGTTTATTTCTTATTCTGTCGCTAATATTTAGTGAAGAAGCTCTGTGGAAATATTTTCGAGGCAGCGCTAAATCTACTCCAAATCTTAATCGTTTGTTGGAGTCGTGAAAATGTCGTGGTTATAGCCAAACTTTTACCATGCAGCGCCTTGTATCATATTCATAGTCTCAATAATTGCATGTGGAAATAAACCTTTTTGTTAACTTTGTACAGACGTATCACCAAAAATAGCGACGTTTTATCACCATCACAATCACAGTATTCACCTAATCATAAAATTCACCATACCTCATCTTCAGCCGACTTTCCTCGTACTCTACAGCTTGGCAAACTCTGTGCTAAACCCTATTCAACAATTAACTAGTCCTTTATTCTTTTTAGAGAAATGGAACGAGCGTCACGGGTACAGCTACAACAACACGCAAACGGCGCTCAGCCAAGTGTCACTGGGGGAGTCGAGAGTCGACCCTCGGGCAACCCTGTCCCCTGCCGGCCCTGGCGGAAGATAAGCCCCAGGTCCCCCAGCTCTCACAGCGCTGGTCCCCCTCCAGCCATCGGGCCAGCCACTGAAACTGTCAGCTTTGGGCCCAAAATTGGAAAAAGACTCTCTGAACAGCAATTAGGATCACAACCAAGTATTGACGTTAAAGCTGAACATATTCGACCTCAAATAATGGGGTCGCAACACAGTATTGGTTCAAAATCTATTGGTCCCCCGGTCAGACCTCCGAGGATGGGTTCTCAGCTAAGCCTGGGGCCCAAAGTCACTCGATTCCAAATTGACGACTTACGAAATGATAAGCAAACCAATGTATAGCGACTTGTCGCTCATTGATATGACGTACCAAAGATATTGCAAGACTTATACCAAATATTTTTATTGCATTTTATAATAGGTATATTATTTAATTGCCTAGCACTACCAGTATTCAGTTATTGATCTTATAGTAGGTGTATATTTATCAGAATTAAGTGCTTCGAGTTTTAACTAACACGTTCATTTTATAATATTTTGAAAGATTTTAAAGCATTGGTCGACAATGGTCGACAATGTTATCCAGTTTTGGCTCGATCAATGTTTTAAAGCTGCAGGGAAAAATGCTCTCTCTTATTTTTATGTCCAGAATTTTTAAATGATAAGTTAACAATATACTTAATATCACTCAATATCCGTCCTATAATGAGCGACAAGTAAGCTATAATCGACATAATAATAATATTACAATGTAAATAAGTTGACTTCTAGTGTAACATTTTAGGATAGGTTTCTGTCTTCCAAAATACTCTTCTTTTCGATAGTTAGGTTAAAGTAAGTAACAGTAAAGACTAGACTGTTCTTGCTGAGAGGTTGTGTGCTATCAACATTGCATTAAGTTGATGATGTGCTACGAGTAGGATTTATTTTCTTTGTACGCTTAAATGGCTCTGGTGCGATTTTTTTATATTATAATTTTGACGTTATAGGCCTGTGCAAGGCTACTGCATACTGCAATTATAAATTAGGCACACTATAGTTTTAAAAGACCAACATTCCGTATTTTTTAAGAATAAATTTGAAAGTAACTGAAAAAATAAAGCACGTTTTGCATAAAAAAAAAGTGCCGAAATTTATTATTTAGCGCTAGAGAACTACATTCCATGTAATTTCGCGGCCAAAGATGTATAAAGTTTTAATTAAATAAAATTAAACATAGGTATTTTATTCCACGACCAAATAAATCACGTAACTATTTTTAAGAATAAACAGTATTTTGTATAAAATAAGTTATAACAATGTAACTATGTAGGTAATTTACCAATAATTATGCCATATTATGTAGGTAGGTACCTAGTGGATTTCTCGAAAATCAATTTGTAATAAATTATTATGTAAATAACTGTTTGATTCGTAATTTATTATTTTGTTATTATTATATTGTATGTATTCAAAATATCAAAGGTTGTTGGAAAAATATACATCTTATACAATGATTTATACTGAATTGTTTTAATTTAACCTTTTCCTCCTAAGTTTCATACCTTTTCTCAACCGATAGCATACCCTGGACTCCTTCAAAAATGTTATTTGAGTATTCGGAGCGAAACCAAAGTGGACACAAACTGTCGCCCTGGCATACTCCCTGTTTAATCCCTAAGGGCCTTAATATACTAGCGGTTTGGAAGCGGCTGCGGGGCAGAGCGAACGCCCAGCAAATGCGTCGCGAACACCCCGCGGCTGCGCAGCGAAGACGTCGCGGACGCGTGGCGAATTCGTTACGTTTTCGTCGCATGTGTGTGGCAAATTATCGCCGTAAAATACACTACACACTACAATACACATACACTGTTCGCGACGATCCCGTTGCGCGTCTGCAACGAATTCGCTGCGCATGCGCGGCCTGTTCGTTGTGTGTCCGTATCGAATTCGTTGCGCGCCCGCTCCGCTATGAAGACGTTCGCAATCCGCTAGTATGATAAGGCCCTTAATCAGTCTCATCCCGTTAGAGCTGTCGACATTATAAATAGTGACCGTCCTTTGCCCCATAAACTCCTCGAGGAAGATGTGTAGAGAAGCATCTATTTCGTACACTCCAGCATCCTCATTGCCCATGTTAGTGACACAGAGTCTCAAAGGTCGTCTGGATTCTAGATATGATAACATTTTTCTACAAATCCATTTCTACATTCTTTTTGAAAGGCAGACATAACATAGTAACCCAAGTTACGTTCAATGGGTGGATGCCTTTTGTGGGGGGGGGGGATCAACAAATAACTTCTCCCGCTCTGGGCAGATCGGAAGAGAGTGTCAGACTTCTACTGACTAAAAACCACCCATTTTCCTTCTTAGCCCTTGTGCCGAGGCCACGGTATCTCTTGCGAACAACCCGCAGCCCTGACGGGCGTCGGCCCTTGCGGGCCCCCTTCCATTTAGGGGTGACACATAATTATGAGCCACACTCAAGGCGTATGCCTTGATATAAGCAGACCTATATCGTCCCCTTACTGCAAAACCCAAATAACTGCACATTTTATAGTTTCGAGAAAATCGTGTTTAAAGGTTCGAATCGTGAAAGGGGATAGAACCGATGTGGCATATCAACCCGGCCGCCATTTTGATTTTTTTTCGAAATCGCGGCCCACAATGAAAGTGTTATGTATGGATAGAGGACATATAGACGAACAAAAAATGTCAGGGAACTTGGTACCTAAAGTGTCACGTTACCGAGATATTTGAAGGTAAAGATCGACAATTGATTACAATGGCAATCATTAAAAATAGACTTATTACGTTTATAGGCGTTAAATTGTATCCAAATAATAGTTCCCAGGTTGATTATTATTATACGCACGAGAAAATCGCTTCGCATCGCAATATACGGTATGTTATGTCCAAGAATAGTTTTCTCGTGTTCCTAGTAGTATGTAATGTGTGTACTCTCTTTCAATAAACTGTAATAATAATAATCTACCCCTATAGACACGTAAATGGTCTATTTTTGATGTGGTCATTGTACTCAAATGTCGATCTTTACCTTCAAATATCTCGATTACGTGACACTTTAGGTACAAAGTTTATGACATTTTTTGTTCGTCTAAATGTCCTCTATTCATACACATACCACTTTCATCGTGGGCCGCGATTTCGAAAAAAAATCAAAATGGCGGTGGGTCGATATGCCAGCTCCCATACAAAAAAGTTCAAACCCCTTTCTATTAAAACAACTGATGATGAGGAGAGTACGGTGTGTATTTTTGATTTCTTATTGAATAATAAGAGATGATAAGTGCTGCAGATTCGTGGCTTTTCCAGTAGTAGCAATATTTTCTTACCTTTTGAAGAAAAGAGTTTGGACAGCAGTTTTTTATGAATTTAAAGAAACAAAATTTGTATGTTCACTTAATGGGTAATTGCTAAGACTAAGTAGAAATGTTTAGTCTTTTTACTCAGCTATCAAATTGTTATTGTTCATCTAACATGTTTTTCCTGGCGGGAAACATTGCTTACAGTGCAAAAACATTGCTTTAACCGACACTTATTGGGTTTTGTCTGTTCTTTATTCAGAAAATCTCCTGATAAGTTACCTTAGCTAAAAGCTAAATCCAGAACGGAGCGTCATCTCGGAAAACGGGTTTTACAAGAATGTAGATCTTGAAAAGGTCTAACACGCGGTATCTGTAACTCATTTTTGCGCATAAGTGACTTTAGTTGGTTTTCGCTTTAAGGGCACGATATGTGGCAGACTCGGGTACTTGAGGACTGAGGTATTATTATGATGCAGGTACCGAAAGGCGTCGACTTTGTTTACATTTTTTTTGTCCTAATTTCTAAAAGACCGTTGCCGGACCAAAAATACTACCGGTTAAAATACATTCAACGTCATAATCTGCGTAGAAAGAAACTCTTCTTAAAGGATGTCAAACAAAATTGACAAACGTCAAGACAAATGTCAAAAACGAAAAATTTATGTTCTAGCGTGAATGCTGCAATGTAATAATTATAAATGCCGTATTTAATTATAAATATGGAATACAACAAAATGTATTTATAATAAGTGTTATTTAACGTAAACAAATAGTCCTAGTGGTGTGCATTTCATTAATTTAGTGTAGTGTTACTGTAAAATACGAAGAAAAAATGGATGTCGTCGGCAGCGAAATTGGTCAAAAAATGCGGGTAAATAGCCAAAAACATATCAATATTTAACCATAAATTGGTTTTATGGAGAACTGTTGACTAATTTGTTTGATATTTATGTAATTTTGCGCATATATGATTTGTAAAATGCCGTAATTAAGAGTGATACTTTCAGGAATGAGCTTGTTCTGCATTTGTTGATTTTATTGACATGAATTGTCTATTGATTAAAAATATTTTACTTTCAGTCGGCCATCAAGGCCAAGCTGACAGAATTAGGATGCTATGTTGGTAAGTAAAACAACTTTCTATAAAAACCCAAAAATTATTTGTAGGTAAGTACCTAGAAGTAATAAAGCTGAGTAGGTATGGTTTTTTCCACATTATTCTAAGTACTTACCTGAATGTTTTCTTTCATTCCTTTGATGTTTACATAATAAGTACTAAGTTGCCTTCGGCTCCACTATAAGCCACGGTATTGATTATGGTATTTTTGTTAGTAATTGATCATTGGCAACATTGAAATTGACCTTTATATTAAGTTCCATCCCAATTATTTTCGCCTTTTTTCTCATATTCATTTTGTTAAGCTAAATAAATCAGGTCTTCTGGTTGTTTCCGAAGTTCACATAATGTGACTTCCATTAGTAGGTAACAAGATTTTAGAGAAGCGCGTTAGTTTATTTTTGTACCTACTATCTAATGTTGTAAGATCTCTTTTTCTAAAAACTTATGTTCAACTAAATTCTGAATATGCTGTAGGTTAAGCTGCACCAATTGTTTAGTAATTTTAATTAAAATACTTTAATTTATCAAAAATTCCTAAATTAACCTCGAAATTTACTTAAATTGCTATTTTTTTAAGTTATTTTTATTTTGGGTTGTGCAGGTCAGATAGGCAGTCACTCCATGTAAAATACTGGTATTCAGCTGTATCCGGTAAGATTGGATGCCGACCCCAACATAGTTGGGAAAAGGCTAGGTAGATGATGATTTGTATTTTTAGTTTCAGCAATGGACTTATATCTTAATTTTATGTTTAGTGTGAGGCAAGTAGTTGGTCAGTAGTCTGAGGAAATGTAGTTTTAGTTGGTCGGTCAATTTACCAAATTAGCAAACTTCAAAGTTAGCATAGTAGAAACCTGGATTTAAACCTTCTAAAGATAATTCAATTACTTATAATTTGATTTGGGTACTAAGCTTAGGTACAATAACATAGCTCTACTAAATTGAAACTTACATTGCAAACCACTGTAACAATATTTTTTTAGTGTTTTCCCCATGATTGATGTTTAATCACTATTAATCAGTCACGGGGAAAATACTACAATAATGAACCACAAATCATTTGATAATGATGGTTCAATTTATGACATTTCTACAAGATTACTCTCTAAATACAATATTTTTACTGGGCGGAGCGGAGGGAGTGGCAGACTTGTACTGACTAAAACCCACACATGTACCTATGGCCTTTGCCAACCCCTTCTATTTTTCTGGCATCCTATGAACACAAATGCGCCAACACGGGCTGGCCTCATAAGTTGGACAGATGGCATGCTACCCCATTACTACTGTCCACTGGTTCGAGATCACAATGCTGCTTAGCCTTAAGATATAGGTATAGTAAATGTAAACAAAACATGGTCACGATTCTGTGATACCTCTTAGTGATTTGAGTCCTTTGGCCATATTTATCGTGATCGTCTGCAGGTCTCTTCTATTAATAATATAATTCTTTGATGTTTATTATAATTTAAAGTCTGTCATGGTTTTGTCTGTGTGAACACATTATTCTGCCAAAGCACACAATGTATTTTTATGTGGTTCAACAACATCATTTGGGAAGATATGAAATGTAATGTGTTAAATGAAAATGATTATTAAACCTAAGTAGCAAAGCAAGCAATAAAAACTATGAAGTAGATACAGGTTGTTAGTATATTAATTCTATAAAAAACGTTCAAAGTATGACAGTAAAGGTTAAGTCATATTGGTTTATTTCATTACATATTTACCAGTACCATTCCAAAGTTGGTGTCTAAGGTTGTTGACAAAAAAAATCTAATTAGTCCGTCAGGTAGATTTTCAAAAAATATTTGACACGTATTTTTCTTTTTTCACGTAAACAATAAATGACGACGATACAGTGCGTCGAAAAGTCGCGCGACGTCACAGTTTGGTACATTTGTTACGCGAAAGTGACGTCACCAGCCCCCACTGACGATCTTTGACACGTTTTATTTTCTTCAATTTTTATTAATTTGATAAAACAAAAAAAAACGTATCGTTTATTTTTTGATAATCTAACAGACGGACTCAACAGAATTTTAGTCAATCAACTACCCTATTGTATTGTGTGGGTGGCTGGTGTCCGTAACGCCACGTCCAAAGCGCGTATTTTGCGTACGGGTGGGAATATTATTTGATCTACCCAAACTTTTGTCGGTTGGTGGTGTTATACCAGGGAGAAGTTTGCAGAATGATATACTTCCACCCCATTGGAAAGCACGATCAACTGTTGATTGTAAAGGTCGCCGTCCCATCAGACTAAAAGAATAAGTGAAGAAAGAAAATGCATCCTCGCTGAGATTGGCGACCATGACCCATAAAATACAATATGATCAAAATATATAATAAAATTCAATATGAACACATAACATTACATCACGCGTGTTATCCCAGAATGGTTAGACAGAGGTCTAAATAATAGTACTCTCATATTTTGCCAGTTACGTTTCAAGTCCAATGTATTACATTTGACTTGAAAGGGAGGAAGGAGCCTATTGCCATCAACGGGGCACAAATCCAGCGATCGTGGCGGCTACTAAGACATTCCTGTTTGAAAAACCCAATTAAATATTCCCTGACCTGGGTATCCTACTACACAACATAATATTTTGTATTTCACAGATGATGAACTGCCCGACTATGTGATGGTGATGGTGGCAAACAAGCGCACACGTGCGCAGATGGAAGATGACCTTCAGCTGTTTCTTGGTGACAACACTGAATTGTTTGTCAACTGGCTTCACCAAGTATTGAAGAAGTTGCAGGAGGTGACGGTGGCTACTCCCTTGAGTAAGTATTAAGTGCCTCAAGTGATAGGAAAGTTATATAGGACATCAATTGTCTTGGTATGGCCATGTGTTGCGAAGGAATGAAGGTAATGTTGTGAGGAAAGTTTTGAGAATGAATGTGGTTACAAGACTAAGGCCTATAGTGTAGCCTGTAGGAACGATGATAATCTATGGCGGTCTACTGAGCCACTGAGCTCCAAGAAATACGGAAGACCAAGATAAAATAAATATAATAAAATAAAATTTTAATAATAGTGTTATTTTACAGAAACGGCAGAAGGCGACAAAAGCAAAGAAAGATCCGGTTCTAAAGAGCGAAAAAGTAAAGAAAAGAAAACGAAAGATAAACAGAAGAAGAGTGATTTAAAAAAGGCAAAGAAAAAGGATAAGGAAAAGCTTAAAAAAGATGATAAGAAAATTCACAAACTAAAAAGAAAGAGTAAACACCACGACATGATTCGTCCTAATATCCCTCCTTTGTTGATGAATATTGAGAAGGATTCTGAACCTTCGATCACAGATGTTTTTGCGGGGCAGATATTAAAGAACCATGGAATAACCCTGGAAGCAGCTCAAGAAGAAACAAAGCCTGAAAAGAAACCAGTTGTAGTAGAACTAAAAAGGCCAATTCTACCTATAATTGACCCAGCTACAATTTCGACACAACCTGCGCCGGAAATAGACGTTGAAATAGTGGATGAAGAGCCTGAAAGAGCTAGTGTATCATCCACAGGTGCTCCAAAAGAGGATCAAATAAACGAAATAAACCAAATTGAAGCTAAAATACAGGGGTTAAAGCAGAAGTTGGCTGAGCAATTAGATTCTATGTCGGATGATGAAGACTTTTTGAATATTAGGACTGAAGCTGAGGAATTAATGAATGATTTTGCTGAAGATGTGTTTCAGGTATGTTTACTTGTTTTCTATTCAAACATTCTGGAGTATTATATTGAAATGATGCTTACGTGTACACAATATCAGCTTTTTTCTGTAATTGTATCTCTTTTTGGCACCTACAGAGGATATTTGCTAAAGTTTGAAGTTCACCTGCCTAAACTTATTCGCTTCTAAACGCGCTTTTAACCTTCTTATTCTAGTTCTCACTTGCAGAAGATTCCTATCTTATAGAAATACAGAAGATTGCAGGTGTGGTAATCTTACTACTAACAATGTAATTTTATATTTCAGGAAATATCTCAACAGGCGCCGGAGGTCCGAACAGTGACACCCCCAAAAGAGCGAGTTATCTCGCCAATCCCACCCCCTCCTAAACCCATAGAAGTACCTAAAGAACCCCCAAAAGATCTCATAGAGACCTTACCTCAAATAGAACTCAAACTTCCCAAAAGGCCTGTGAGGGACCGGCTAGGGATACGTGAGGAACCCAAAAAGGGTTCAGAAGTGAAGGAAAAGGAGTCAAAAAGGCGGACTGAGAGTCCCGAAAGGTTGTTAAATATAAAAATTTGAGGTAGTAAGAATAAATACGAGCTCAATTTTATTTATGTTTATATTTTAGTTTATTTAAGTTGGTCTGGTTATTTAAGAATGTGATTGTGTGAGTTTTGGATTCTTATTCTTTATTGCACACATAAAATAACAACTATAAACACAAATTACAATAATGAAGCTTATGTACAAAGGCGAGCTTAACCCAGAATTGGGTTTTTTTTGGGATTCGATATTTAAAGTAACTTTAAATAAGGTAGTTTTTAACCAATTTTAAGACGGTTCTAAAGTCGACTGTTTGGTGAATATTTGCCACTTTTACCTGTCTTCACTTTTCAAAAAGCTGTTAGAATTTTCTCAAAAAGTCTCCTAAGACCAATTTTTTGAAGTTACAATAGTTAAGGCCATAACTACCCGATCTTCTTTCTTTCTCATGTGGTTAGTGGCTAACCTAGTTTCTAGAATTTCTGCCCCATCGAAAAATTCCACCATGTATATATATTTTTTTAATACCTATTTATCTTTGGCCAAAATTAAACCTCCTTAGTGCTATTATTAACTCGTTTCTTTTTAGGTTTACACCTGAAAGAGAGCCAGACTTCTGGCCACAAACTAAGTCAGCCAAGAGTCGGCTTGGAGACCCCCCGGAATCTTCGAAGAGGAGTTCTTTATCCGATGATAATGTATCTGACATATCAGAACCGGTCCCACGAAAGCTAACGTCGAGGTTAGTGAATCCATAGTCTAGTTTTCATCTGAATTTCAATCACTTGGTGCTCCTTTTTGCAATTACATGGTCGAGTAATAAATTGATACTGCATTATAGTCAAGCCAGAAAATAAAAGCTTGAAATTGAAATTAAGTGAAATGATACTCGTATGAACAACACAAAGAATTGTCTATTCTTTACGACACTCGCGAGTTTTATTGCCAACTTATATTTCGTTGTCGCCATTAAAACCAGTGTACATTTTATGCTTCGATCAATAATAGTACTAGATTCAGCATCAGGAACAAAACTAAGTCGCTCAAGTGGACACGTTTGCACACACGTAAACATCTACATAACATCTTAGAAAAATGTTCAATATTATTTACAACTTCAGATGATTATAAACCTTAACACTTAAACAAAACGTTTAATTATCATTGTAAAGTATATTTATTTAAGCCCTTTCATCGGAGAAAGATTAGAAGCAAAACATTTTAAATGTCGCTCCCTTCGATCAATAATGTACTAGATTCCCGGTAAGCGCTTCAAAAACGGCCCGAAATATAAGACCACAAACGTATTTGTGGTCTTATTTCAAATCAGTATGGTCCAATCATAGCCAACATTAAGACGTCAAAATACCGCAGTATGCGTTCAAAAACTGCGGAAATAACCACCGTAACACCAAGGTTTTGGAGGGAATATCTTTTTTTCGGTAATTTAATGTCATTATGTGCTTTTTCATAATATTTAAACATAATTAAACTGGAAATATAATTAAACGGTAACGAATGAAGCTATACAAAACCAGTTTAGGCAAATTTCTCATTGTATTTTAAATCTATACAAAGCGAGGCCATGTTATACTAGAAATAGTAAAGCAGGATACTATAGGTTGATGTGTTGCCGATTTTACTTAGGTAAGGTTTCAGCCTGGGACTTATTCAAAGCTAATGATAGAGCTGTGCAGGTGACTGGCTACATACTGCCCCCGTATTCACAAACGATTCGATTAGATTCGATAAGTCTTATAATTATCATCTATTTTCGGCGTTGCGAAAGTAAGCGAGATAGGCATGACTTTCCGAATCGAAATCGAATTGAAGCGTTTGTGAATAAGAGGCCTTGTCTAACACGATTTGAGGTCATCGACACGTAAAGAAGAAGAAGCCTATAGTAGTTGCCCACGTTAAACTTTCAACTGCATTTTTAAAGATCTTATTCCAGAGTGTCAGTGCTAGAGAATCGTCCAAGCCGCTCAACTTGCGCTAGCGTGGTGCGTGTACGACCGCGACCACGTGTAGCTACTCCCGCCAACAGTCTGCTACTTAGAGCTGTCGCCGATGCACACAAGAGCTTGCTCAATGTAAGTATTATTGCTAGGAACGTTCTGGAATGTGCTAGAGAATCATCCATGTTGGTGCGTGTACGACCGCGACCACGTGTAGCCACGCCCGCCAATAGTCTACTGCTTAGAGCTGTCGCCGATGCGCACAAGATCTTGCTCAATGTAAGTATTATTGTTAGGGACGTACAAATAACAGTCGCCCGGGCCATCACTCTTCATGATAAGCCCTGCTTGCCTAGATTGATACGTGGAAAGGTGACCTATCACATACCGAGTGTCTGCCGTGCCTCGGGAAGCACATTGCTCCAGGCTGTTATTTGTATATCTTTGACAGTCGTTACAGGCTTAGTCAGTGGCCTGAAAGTCTAAAAACTAGTTTTACCAAGGGGGGGGGGGGGGGGGGGGGTATTGCCCAGTCTAACTATAAAGTGGAGGTCAGATAGGCAGTCGCACCATGTAAAATACCGGTAAATGGGAGGAATAGGGAACCAGGGCACAGATTACAGATACTACACTCCATGTACTTACGCGCGCTAACTACCTACCGGGCGCCGGTCTATCGTAGCCCAATTGGCAGTGGGTTGTCAACAGCCGCGCGGCGCGTATACGCATAATTATTATAATATTTCGGTCGACTTGGGTTTTCAAATCTTAAGAAATGGCTACTTCTGGTGCATTGTGTGCAGTGGATGGATGTAGATCCAGCAAGAGAAGAGATAAAAATTTATCTTTTTTCGGTTTTCCTCGTGATACAGAAATGTAAGTTTTATTTTGTTACTAGTGACCCGCCCCGGCTTCGCACGGGTGCAAAAATGGTATTAAAACCTTCCTCTTAAATCACTCTATCTATTAAAAAAACCCGCATCATAATCCGTTGCGTAGTTTTAAAGATTTAAGCATACAAAGGGACATAGGGACAGAGAAAGCGACTTTGTTTTATACTATGTAGTGATAGTGATGAAAAAATGTACTTAGGTACCTACAATTGTTTAATTAAATGATAAATATTGTTTATTTTATAAATAGGTTTAAATTACAAACACTTTTACAAGCCACTAAAAATTCGGTCGTTTATAAAATAGTTGTAGGTAGGTACTTACATTTTTTCATCGACGATGTTTCGTTTCGAATTCGATGTTTTTAAATATACCCACGAAACAGGAGAAATTCCTAGCGTAGGACAATGTTTTAAAAAAGACAATATTTTCTTTCTTTTTACAAGATTATATTTAATTTCACTTGTTCCGTTGTCTGTCTGTAGTAAAATCTTGCTAATTTTTAACTGCCCGGCTTCCGATTGAGCGGATGCAATCGTAAGAGTAGGTATATGAATATCGCGTGACAATGCATTATTATGATGACATGGAGCTCATCTAATGATGGTCATAGGAACAGTATGCTGTTAGAATAAAGTTATAATCAGCTTGCACTACAAAGCGGTTGTTACGTCTTTCGCTGCGGCCGAATAGTGCGAAATTAGTGGTATTTTGCGATTACAAAAAAACTATTGATTAGACTAAAAAAGTAAAACATTATGATTTTAGTATGCTGCTTGTAGAATTAATTGACAAAAAAAAAAACAGAACGATGACATGTTTTTTAGTATGGTTTTTACACGTTAAAAGATTTTTTTAGAGGTATCTTCGTGTTTTTTTTCTATCGAGCAAAGTTAGTTGTATTATGTTTTCACATCACAATGTTACTAGCATATATCCTGAAGAATATCATATATTTTTCTGATTTTGTTTACTGCAGTGAATCATATACTTTTACGCATTATAAAACTTGCGTTTTAATTACGTCTGTTAGCCGCTTAACAGAATTGCAATTCGTTTTTATTTATATCGATTTCGTTTTACACTTATTTTTTAAACCAATTATAAATTCTGATACATTAAAAAACTTGTTTTATTTCATAAAGTATACTACAAATTCCTACTGACATCTTTGTCGACAGAGGCAGCCCTGGCAATTCACAATATCCACGCGGCGGCGCGCATCTACAAAGCAAAACTCACTTTAAGTTTGTAAGGTTAGGTGCATTTTCGTTCGCAGCGTCTATCGACTTGAAAGTGTAGGCTATTATAGCGGTAGGCATTGAACATTTTGTATTCAGTGTAGTATCTGGTAATCTGTGACCAGGGGTAAATAGAGACGAAACTTTGAGAAGGATTTTAAGGTGGATGTTCACGGTAGCCCGCGAAATTTAAATTTTCTTAAGTTTTTAGCGATTTGCAGGCCAGTGCTAGGTTGTATGTTAGTGAAACTATGATTCGCGGCTGTAAGACGTATGCATTTACAGAATTATAATCATCAATTCAAAATCATCATTACAACCCTCCAAGTTCATGTAACTCTCAAGAATGACCTTTTGATGAAATAATCATATTTTCACTAACATACAACCTAGCACTGGCCTGCAAATCGCTAAAAACGTAAGAAAATTTGAATTTCGCGGGCTACCCTGGAACATCCACCTTAACGTTGAATTAAAATGGTATTCAGGTGCATCCGGTGTATTTAGGTGCGTCCGGTTATACCGGAAGCCGACCCGAACGTGTTGGGAAAAGGCTAAGCAAATGATGGTGTCTCTACTATTGAGAACTGACTATATAGGTACTAGAGAATCATCCATATTGGTGCGTGTACGACCGCGTCCGCGCATTCATGCTTAGAGACGTCGCCGACGTACACAAAAGCTTGCACAATGTAAGGAGTACAATCAATGATACTCCTTACATTGAGTAAGCTCTTATACACTTCCATTGAAAGAGTGCCATTTTGTCTGTATCTGCCGAAAAAGGCCAAGCTTATCAGCAACTGCTGATCATGATGTCGTAAATTCGATTCCTAGGTCGGGCAAAGCGATTATGTGTTTTTCCACCAGGGATTCACAGTAATAACCAGTATTTGTGCCTGGTTCCTGGCACCTATTACATTGTGAATTTAACATAATCTCGGCGTCTCGGCGTTTGGACATAATATTTTCTTGTTCCTTGGCGGAATTCCAGAGGGAGACACTAAGTATGTTGTCCACTGTATAACTGTGATAATTGGGATTGTAATTAATGACTACTTTTGTTAACTTGGGTCTTACCTGTCACAACAAATGTATGTGTAAATCAATAAATAAATAAATAACTGTCGAAGTATGAAGCTGTATGAATTATGAATATGCTATATGAATTATGATGCACGACTTCCTGACCCTTCAGAGATTACAGGCATGATGTTATGTTATAAAACAACCTATCTATCTTCCAGGCCCCACCAACTAGAAGCGAACCGGAGCCCCAAATCAAACGCGCGCTCGTACTACCAATGCGGCGCTGTGTGGACGTACAGAAGATTGTCATACAAGTGCCTGCTGATAACTCGCAGGAGACCGACAGGGGAGACAGCATCAGTCTCGGCGATATGGACAGCGATGATGATAATGGCTCTAAGTAAGTTTTATTTTAGATATTTTAGATCATTTCAACATAATAATAATAAAAGCCTTTATTAACAATCTTATAAATGTTACATTTCATCTTATAAACTGCTAACTAAACTACTAACTATAATAATTAAACATGGTTGTTCGTGAAAGTAACTTAATTAAATGTTATTATTTGTATTAGACACCGGTTTCGTGATTGTCTTGCTCTTCAGCATAGGCCTCCCCAAATATTCTCCACAACGGTCTATCCCTTGCTATCCTCATCCAGTATGGTCCTGCTACCTCCTTGATATCATCCTCCCATCTTCGAAGCTGCCTACCTTTGCTTCTCTTTTTATATCTAGGGCACCATTCCGTCACTTCGTTAGTCCACTTTTCTGTTTTACTTCTTGTTAAGTGTCCTGCCCATTTCCATTTTAGTTGTCTAATTTAATTTAAAAAAAAAGACAAAATTAGGTTAAAAACAATAAGAAAACAAACCAAGATTATAGATATCAAATACCAAATTAAACAACTAAAATGGAAATTTCAACATAACGTAACATTTATTTATTTTCAAGCATCTTTGGTCCATAGATATATAAGATTAACATTAATATGAAATAATACAGCTTGTGTTAGTAAATTAAAACGATTTTAGTATCACTTCACATGTGCACTATGTCACTGAGCGTTCATGTGGCACTTGCCCGAGGAAGCGACGGAACACCACCCCCTGCGGCCAAAAGTCCTCTTCCAAGATGAGGTGCAGTGCAGATAACATGTCGGTATTCGCACAACGAACGCCTAAGTTTCGTTGTGGCGTGACTCAAACGACTGTACTCTCGCACCATCATTAACTTCTCCACAAACTCTTTTTGCCTCGTCCTCGTTCAAACATCTGTCCTTTCCGCCTCACATTCTCAGTTGAACTCACGTATTATCACTTTCACCAAGTACTTTCACGTGTACCAATGGGTACACCTCTACCAAACCCATCGGCAATTACAGGCGTTATGTTATAATAACTTTTTTCTTCACCTCTTCAGAGTGGCCAGTGACCTAGACAGAGACGAGTACATACCGGCGTCAATCACAAAGAAGATCATCAACAATGAGTACACGCCATCTCGCCGGAACGAGGGCAGGACGGCTAGCAGGAAAGATGATACGCTCATCATTGAAACTATGTAAGTCTTTACACATAAATTCACGCCTCACACATATACAGTGCGATCAAATTATCTTGGCAGCTCCGAACTTCGTGCAGGTCATTTTGTTACAACGAATGTATAAAAGTGTTATGATATTTATTTTATTTGTATTTCTCACTGTTACACTATTACATATTTTCTGATCGTTTAAGTATTGGTTTATCTGGCAATAACAGTTTTATTCCCAAGTTTACATGCGTAAAATTTCGCAAAGCCTATGTTCAGAGCTGCCAAGATAATTTGATCGCACTGTAAATTAATGTGGACGAAGCAAAACGCGTATGTAAGTGTGTACACTTACATACGCGTTTTGCTTCGTCCACATTAATTTATCTGGTGATATACGCATAATTACCGAAAGTAAACTTTACAGTAATTCTTGTGAAAAAAACAACTTAATTTATTAGTGGCTAGTGTATGTATTTGCTAATATCTTCGTCAGTTTTCAATTTACTGCATTTAAACTACATTATTTAACAGTCGTACGAATTAGCAGTGACATGGGAACTCATCGTTCTTTGCCCATACCCCAATTTATTTGGGATCGATGCAGCATTACTAACTTTTTCTTCCATACATATATATTTGACCCTAAGGTTGACTGGTAGAGAATGCCTTGTGGCATTAAGTCCGCCTATGTACCACTCTTGTACAGTCAGCATCAGAAGCAGCTGAACATTTCCGAATTTTAATTATTTTATGTACAGGACCCTAGCTATTATTTTTAATGTTTCAGAAGATTATTCGTTAAAATAGTCCTTATACTCCAATTACATTTAGTAACGAGTAATATCTAACAAGTTTTTATTAAAAAAACAGCTTCGAAACTTTGAGTAATGTTAATATACTTCTGATGCTGACTGTACATGAAGTTTAAATAAATAAATATCTAATATTCGTTATCTCATCAGACACCTACCTTCTTCCGATATCATCCTTGACACAGTCCATCCATCATTCCCTGACCGCGCGAAAAATATTCTTGTCATCAACTATTCAATAACTTTAAATTATATTTCCCCAGCAACATCCACAATCCATCAGCAGACAAAGACAAGAACACTCAATTCATAGTCACAATGGACGGCTACCATCCCAACGCGTTCCTAGCAAAGAAACTCCTCACCGAAGGCCTGCTCAGTGAAGAAGATGAACTCAAAAAGGCAGATCAAACTAAATCAAAAACACCAGAAAAAGAACCAGTACCTGAAGAGAAACCTGTAGAAAAAGAAAAGGTAATAGAATCTCCTCAAAAGAAACGCCTTAGTAACACAAGCGAGGACTCAGATACTCAAGTTATTATCAAAATGGAAGATCCAAAACCTGAAAAGAGAAAAAGTACTGAGGAAAAGAGGAAAAGTACTGAGGTTCTTAATCTAGACCCAGCTCCGGCGAAAAAGAGGAGGGCGTCTCCCATAGTGTTTGATGTTGATAAGAATAAAAAGAGAGAGGAAAAGGAGCCGGAAAGAGTGAGGGAGAGGACCATGAGTGCGAGCAGTGATCAACATGTGACTGTGGCAACTGTCACTAATACTCACAAATATGATTCTGTACCGCCTTGTAAGTATCTTTATTTGTTTGTAACTAGTTATTAGAACAAAATAAAAGATTTAATTTGTCTAATGAACGACACTATATTGATGATTTCTATACTGCCGTCGTAAGAAAAAGGGGCACAACTAACATTTTGAAAAAAATTGAGTTATATACATATTTAGAATCAGAAATAAAAGGCGCATCTGCTCAATTTTTCGTAGAATTTTATCTTCAAGGAATTCGGAGATACAGTAGGCTCAAAAGGCATAAATGACACTAATATTCATGTTTTGTAGAATGCAAAGGCACATTTATTTACCAATAAATTGAAAAGGCACAAATACGTAGATGTGACTATTTCTTCATACAGATTTTAACTAAAAATTCCTTTGAAAAGGCACACCTAACATAAAGAACCAACATAACACAAAGAAAAGGCTCAAATGCCAGATGTGCCCAAATCTACTTAATTAATGATCCATGCATGTCTCAATTAATTTACGTATAAAAGGCATAAATAACCAGTTGTGCCTTTTCTTTAAATTATTTACGATTAAGGGTGAGTAAAGGAGGGCAGGGTTGGATTGAAACGCGCCAGTTGTGCCTGCGACGTTGAAGTGACTCCACGCTTATCCTTATGGCTATTGATGCCGGAGTTCCTCAGGGGTCTGTTCTCTCCGCGACACTTTTCCTGCTGCATATCAATGACCTCCTTGTTCCTGGTATTGTTGGGTACGCAGATGACAGCACTGTCATGGAGAGTTATACATCCAACGCAAAAGGCGGCGGTGACCCACCCGCACGCAAAATACGAGCATCGAACGTGGAGTTGCGGACACCAGCACGTCGTACTTATACTTCTAAGCCGGCGGTGATGAAGTACGCTCATTGAGAGAGGCCATGGTAGAGCGAACGAATTCAACCTTAAGTCTTGTCTCCTAGTGGGGTGACGAGAATTTGGTTGATTTTAACGCCACCAAAACGCAAGTGTGTCTATTCACCGCTAAAAGGAGTCCGTTCAATCTGGCCCCTACTTTCCGGAGTGCGACTGTACAAGTTACCGACAGTCTCGAGCTTCTTGGCACGAAGTTGAGCGCGAATCTGAACTTCGGTGCCTACATTGAGTCAAAAGCTCAAACTGCGGCAAAATAGCTGGGTATCTTAAACAGGGTTAAGCGGTACCTCAAGCCTGGACAGCTTTCAGTATTATATAAAACTAAAGTCCAGTCCGGCATGGAACATTGCTGTCACCTTTAGGATGGCTCAGCCAAACCAACTTGCCAAACTTGCTTGACTCTGTAGAGTGCAGAGTCAGGAGGCTAATATTGGCGACGATAAGCTGTTTGCCAAGCTACATAGCCTGGCCCACCGCCGCAAAGTTGCATGTCTGCGGTCTTCTACAGACTGTATTTCAGAGAGTGTGCGCAGGAGCTCCACGGGCTGCACATTCGAACAAAGCGCTTTGCTAATTTGCGTCGGTTTTCCCGAGTTCATATAACCCCAATCTATTGTCGCGAGTAAATAGGCTTCTTCTGGGTAAGCTCGTTCCATCGTCGACCTAATCTCTGCTCTTAGGGCAAGATTGAGGTCAAGAGTAAGCCCACAACAACAAATAAAAAAATAAAATTAAAATAAATTACGGTTATAAGCTATTTCCTGTAAACGAACAATAAATAAATAAATATAGAGTAGCATAATAAAGGTTCAAAACCAAAATGTATGCTCCTATTACTACCTCTATTATGAATTAAGAATATTTTGATTTATTTTTCATATTATGATTTAGAGTAACATTTTTTTTATAGATTTAGTCCAACCTATTAGTAAAAAGAATAAAATATTTAATTTTTACTTTCCTTAGGTATCTAACTAACTAAAAAGTGTAATTGAGTTTAAGTATTAGCACTGTTTGTTTCTAATTAATAAGTTCTATTACTGCTATCCCTAATCACTACATAGTATAAAACAAAGTCACTTACCGCTGTCTATCCCTATGCATGCTTAAATCTTTAAAACTGTGCTAAGGATTTTGATGCGGGTTTTTTTTTAATAGATAGAGTGATTGAAGAGGAAAGTTTTAATACCTTTTTAGCACCCGTGCGAAGCCGGGGCGGGTCACTAGTAATTTATAAATAACTATTGAATATTAAGAAAGTTTTTTTTTGTTTAAATGAAAAGGCACATTTTAATAAATATGCCTTTTCATTGTAATATTTCATATTTTTTTCCCAAAATGTCAGAATGAAAAGTCGCAATTGGTTAGTTATGCCCTTTATTCGTAATATTAATAACTTTAGTTAATTTTTTTTGTTACTTTGAAAGGGAAAATGTTGATTATATTTTAATAAATAGCAATAAAATAATAACTTACATTTCATTAGTTGTATAAGAATCGTGATAATGAATTTATTTTAATTCATCTATTTTCGAAAAATAATGTGTAAGTCAATATTTTTCGCCAAAAACCAATAAAAACTTTAAAGTCGATTTTCTCCATATTTATAAAATGTTAGTTGTGCCTTTTTTCATTATGACGGCAGTATAGCAGAGGATTTTACTCCTTTAGCCAGGTTTTACGACTCACGTAAACGTGAATAAAATTGTTTACCTACCTATATTTGATGATTTTCTACCTTATCTCAAAAGCAATAAGGTGCAAAATGTTATATCACTTAAAACCTGCGTCGTAATAGTTTGCTATTGTTTTATGAGAGCATTAAAACAGTTATAACGTTTTTCCTTACTTCAGAAATCACTAAATGCGTGAGTGCAATGCATATCGTTCGAACTTTACAAGAAAGACTTCGAAATAGTTCATTTTCATATAAGTGGAGAAAGTTTGATATTGCATTCGAGACGGAATAGGGGATCGGACTGGGTCAAAATAATATGATTCTGTTTAGTCCGTAAGTTAGATTATCGAAAAATATTGAATACGTGTTTTTTGTTTTATCAAATCAATAAAAAATTAAGAAGATAAAACGCGTCAAAGATCGTGGAGTGGGGCTTGAAACGTCACTTGTGTCGTCAAAATGTACTATCATATGACGTCACACGAGTTTTCGAAGCACTGTGTCGTCTTCATTTTAAGTTTACGTAAAAAAAGAAAAAATACGTGTCCAATAATTTTTGGAAATCTATCTGACGGACTAATTAGTTTTTTTTTGTCCGATCCCCTATTCACAACCGAGCCTCAGAAGAGGTTGTCAGGCAGCCGAAAAGTACACCCATGTTCCTTCTTAGCCCTTTGTGCCGTGGCCGCGGTATCTCTTTCGAACAACCCGCAGCCCCGACGTTTCTTTTTTTTTTTTTTTTTAATAAAACGTTGGCCCACACTAGGAATTTCTCCTGTATCGTGGGTGCGTTCACAAACATTTAAACTCACATACACAAATACCCAGACCCGGAACAACTATCTGTAGGTCTTACAAATATTTGTTCCGTGCGGGGATCGAAACCGCGACACGCAGCGCGGCAGTCCATTGCTTGAGCTACTGCGCCAACCGTGTCGTCACCCCACCCACCCCACCCCACCCCACATACCCACCACCACCACCCCACCACCCCACACCCACCCGGTCCCCCCGACCCGGACCCGGACCCGGTCTATTCACCCTATTATACGGTACTTATTCATTCCCGTCCAGTAAGTGCAGCGGAACGCAAGCTAGTATGGTGCCGCGCGTTCCCGGCGTGTCGCTACGGCAGCTCGTGTGCGTTCGCGCACCCGCGCTGCAAGTTCGCCGCGTCGTGCACGCGCCGCCACTGCGTGTACTCGCACGCACCCGGCGCGCTGGCTCCGCCCATAACGCCTACGTCGCCTGTCATTGGTGAGATGGTTTTTTCTACAAGATCAAATAGCTAATTTGAACAGAAATACGTGTTGAGTACAGTGCGATCAAATTATGTTGGCAGCTCTGAACATAAGGCTTTGCGAAATTTTACGCATGTAAACTTGGGAATAAAACTGTTACCAGATAAACCAATACTTAAACGATCAGAAAATATCTAATTTAAACAGTGAGAAATAAAATAAATATCATAACACTTTTATACATTCGTTGTAACAAAATGACCTGGGCCTGCAGTCTCTACACTAATAACAGCGCTACGAATGTCGCTAAGTCGTAAAATCGTAAAATTTCTTTAATAGGTTTTCAATCTTATGCTGTTGAAATAAGGTTGGAAATCTATTAAAGAAATTTGACATCGATACGACGTAGAGACATTCGTAGCGCTGTTATTAGTGTAGAGACTGCAGGGCCTGCACGAAGTTCGGAGCTGCCAAGATAATTTGATCGCACTGTAACGATATTTCAACATTTTATGATTGAAAAGGAAGGAGATGAAAGATGACTGACAAAAAAAAATTATAACAATTTGGCCAACGTTTCCCTTCTTCTGGGTAAGCTCGTTCCATCTTCGACCTCATCTCTGCCCTTAGGGCAAGTTTGAGGTCAAGAACAAGGCCATCTATAATAATAAAAAAGTGAGTTAGAAATTATTTCTTTAACTACTTTCGTTTCTCTCTTTCCTTGATTCTCGCACATCAATCGAGCCATGCATTATAGTTGCAATTGAAACTCAATTAGGCAACTTACCAAAGACATATTAAAATTTGACCAATTTCGTCTAAGGCAGTTAAATTGTTTGTCGGGGGTTTCTCATCGTCGAGCTTCATTGTGTCAGCGCTTTTCTGGTGGTCGCCACTGTTAATTCTGATTTTCAAGAGTTGTACTGGTTTGGGAATAGTGTTGAGGAATTGTCCCAAAAAAAAGCTTGAGACATTTAATAATATAGTTTTTCCATTTTCCCACAGCCTCACACGTAGTCCCAGTCGCGAACTACAAGTCAATATCAACAGTGGTCCCCAACATGTGCAAGTTCTACCCCGCATGCGTGAACCCGCTGTGCCACTACTACCACCCCAAACCGTGCCGCTACGGCAAGACGTGCGTCAACAAGCTCGAGTGCAACTTCTATCACGCCGAGGTGACTGCCAAGTGGCGATACCCTGTCTGAATATAGAGAGTTCATACTGATTTGTTGTTTTATTTGCGTTTTTTACCCAATAGTGTAGCAAAGTAAGACATTAAGTAGGTAGCTTTAAAGTTGGAAAACAATGTTGTACAACATTGTTTCAGCAACATGTTTTTTTGTAGGAAAACATGTTGCTGTATGTGTTTCATGGCAAACAAAAGTTGCGCAACTGTTGGGTAACATGTTTTTGTGTAACTTGAAACATGGTTCTGACCACATTTTGTGATCCAGTGCTGTTAGCAACAAACATGCAAAAGTTTCGTATTCATTCGAACAGATTTTTATTTTGATGTCTTTCTATTAATTAAACAAGAATTAACAGAGCAACTCATAATGAGGTGTTTTATACACAACAATTTTTTCTCATTATACCTAGATATGAGAAAGTATAGATATAAAGTAGATATATCTGGTTTCTCATAAAGTTGCACAGTATTGTTGCTGCGACATGTTTCTGTGTTGTTTGCAACACATAGACCCGGGTACATCACAAAAAGAATTTCTACCACGAGACGACACTTGACTCCCAATAATATAATAATAGTTCCACAATAAGAAAATTGTTAACATTATGTGGGCGCACATTCGGTGCAAGGACGAGGCCAATTTATTCCAATTTGGGCAATGATGTTCAATAAATCATGGTGGTCTACCTACTTTCCTCTCAAAACTCTCTAAGAAAGCCGTAAATAAGTAAGGGGGCGTCCATAAATTACGTGAGGTGTTTAGGGGGGGGGGGTGAGTCAAATCCCATCTTAAAAAAATATATAGGTACTATGTTGGTCCATTTATCCAATCTTAGCCACTCAAACGTGCCGGTCGGTTTGGCGACGTCCATTTTCAATAAACAGCGATGCTGTGGGGATGCCATGCCGTGCCGATACCGATTAAAAGTCAAAATCCAACGCGTTTACGTAAGAAGCTCACATTTTGAAAAATCTCACGTGAGATTGGGGGATGGGGGAGGGGGTTGAATAAAATCTCACCAGGGGGGGACAGAAAATTAAAAAAAACAACTCACGTAATTTATAGACACCCCCTAAACTGCATTTCATAACATGCATGTTTTCCCAGCAGAGGCGGTCAGGTAGTTTCGGCCTTTTTTTGTAGCTGGGAAAACATCAAATGACTCCTCCCGCTCGGGCAGAGCGGTAGGGAGTGACTTCTACTAACTAAAAACCACCCATGTTCCTTCTTAGCCCTTTGTGTCGAGGCCCTTTGTATCTTTCGAACAACCCGCAGCCTCGACAGGAGTTTTACTTAAGTCATGGGTTCGAACTCGGGCAGACATGCTGCGTCGGGCAGACGGCTGCACTCAAAAGGATGAAGGAGACATCGTCAGGAAACGGCATGACCTAGAACCAAAAATACTGTTAAATGTAGGTCGTTTTGGTTAAGGTCGTTAGAAACTGGGAACTGATCCTTTTTGGCAACGCGTGGTGGATTATAATATGGCCCACTCTCCAGCCAGACAGAGTACCTACCTACCAAACCTGACATCCTGAGTAGGTAGCTAAGGTGCGTAGGACGGCCCTACACGAGTAGACATATAGCCACCAACTTCTCTTTATCTAGATGTTATCGGACTAATTCAATTATAAAAGTAGGTAGGTATCTACTTATTAAGATAGGTAGGTACCTACAACATATTATGGTACTATAGGGTTTCTGATGACATAATGCGGAACTAAATATATCTGCATATAGGTATGCAATAAATTAATATGCACACTGTTTATGATTCATTTCATTACTGATATGGATATTATCTAAGTCAGTACAGTCATAGACAAAAATCTTAGGTATATTAATATTCAGTTAATTTGGATTTTACCTAGTTTACCTATATGCCTAAGTACCTACTTAGGCATATAGGTAAACTAGGTAAAATCCAAATTAACTCTTTTTGAAACAGTAAAGTACCTACTTTACTGTTTCAAAAAGAGTTCAGACTGTTAAGGATACTTTGGCTGGTTTGGCCCAAATACGTTCTGGTTGGGTTGGGTTAATGGTTCCGTATGGTGTCGGACGCAAAGAATAGCACCATCCCATATCTTCCCGTGGGTGTCGTAAGAGGCGACTAAGGGATGTACCAGAGAATGGGCAGCAGCGTTCTCTGTGCTTTTTGTATCGACCGTACTGCGATCGCCAACCCGCCTGCCAAGCGTGGCGATTATGGCAAACCCCCCCCCTAAGCAAAAATTACACTTAGGGGAGGCCTATGTCCAGCAGTGGACGTCTTTCGGCTGAAATGATGATGATGATGATGACGTTCTCAATTAATCACCAATCAGCTTCCTATCCTAAAATAATATCCATGCCAAATACCACAAACTAGTTCATCTGCCTGACCTTTTCTTTGGTCAAACTGGTTAATTGTCAGACTTTTGGGCCACTGACTACCGGTAACGACTAGCAAGGATCATAACAGTTGGGACTATCAAGGCACGGAGGAAACTCGGGATGTGTAGATGATCACCCATCTACAGGCCGACCGCCTAGCGCAAGCGCGGTTTAATCTGGAAGATCGACCCGTGCGGTTGTTATTATATATAAACATATATATATATTTTTTTAAAAACGTTGCCCCACACTAGGAATTTCTCCTGTATCGGGGTGCGTTCACAAACATTTAAACTCACATACACAAATACCCAGACCCGGAACAACTATCTGTAGGTCTTACAAATATTTGTTCCGTGCGGGGATCGAACCCGCGACACGCAGCGCGGCATTCCATTGCTTGAGCCACTGCGCTAACCGTGCCGTCGATATGGTTGTATGGTTGCCTAGTCCAATATTGGGCATTAATCATTCACATAGAACTGCCATCAACCAACACATTTCTCGACGAGTGTGCATATCCCTCAAGTAGGGACGTCACCTAATAAAATAGATAACACAACATCATCCGGCGTACCCTATCATCCTGCAATCATTCGCACTCAGTCCCCAGTCCCCACTGTAGGTGGGATCCTAACATCTTTCGGTCACTTCCCATCATTTGGACGCGCTATTTCGACACTCAGTGATCAGAACATTTTACGAGGTTTTGTGTTCCTCCAGGGATTGAGCAGCAATTATGGAGGTAAGTGATATAAAGATCGTGTATTGTTTGCCGATTGTATGTCACATTTCATTATTGTCAACATTTTTACCTAAGATAAAAAATCTATACATTTACCTATTTAGAATTAATCTGTAGAAAATGTTTCATGTTTTCAGAGGTCAAGTCAATTCACGTTGTTAGGAAGTTTCAGGAAATCTATGACTTAGGTACCTAATTTTCCTCAACCGTTCATGGTAGGATTATGTGGGATTATCTTCGATCCGTCATATCCCTGGCAATCAAATTAATTAAGATAAACTGTAGAAAAATGTCATACTGGTGCCTGAGCATCATTCTGTACCCTACCTTTATACTAACTAGGTACTTACCTAGTTTAACTTTTCTTTATACCCGATCTATTGTAGTCTATAAAGCTAAACATTTTTGACCACCTGAAAAAGTTTTCGGAATAAAAATATTCATACCTACGTTGATTCTTCGTTACTTTTAAGTATTTCACAAAATTATTTAGGTAATTGAACAATGTCATGTGTCACTACCGGTCGAGCATTGTTATTTGGTTTTTCCTTAAATTAATTCTCAGTAGAAGCCCGAGTAGGAATTTCTCTATTTTTGAACCCAGGAATCGACCTCGTGACCAAAACAAGTGAATAACAATTTTCATTACTAGCATATTATATGCCTGCGCTGCCCTCGTATGGATTTTAGTAAATGGTCCCACGGGATCGTAGTATATACCTGTCAGACTACCCGGATTTAAGTGATCGTAATGTTATCCAGGTTATAAACTATCTGTGTGCTAATATCATCTATAATATATCCGTTCTGACGTTTTTGCGTAAAAGAGTAAGTAGGTACCTACCTAAAATACATTTAACCGATCATCGATCTATTTATTAATGAGATGAGATAGCAGTACCTACCTATTGTTAGCTTTGATAGTTCAATAGAGGTCACATTTATCAATGAAGCATTAATTATTATGTAGGGCCTTGTTTACTTGTCTAAAACTAGAAACATAGAGTATTAAGTGTATGTACCTACCTACCTATTATTATATACGTATCGGTAGTCATCATCTGCCTAGCCTTTTCCCAGCTATGTCGAGGTCGGCTTCCAGTCTAACCGGGTGCATTGAATACCAGTATTTTACATGGAGCGACTGCCTGCAGGTATGACCTGAACAACCCAAGTAGTTCCCACTGGGTAATAAATACGATATCCCTTGGTAAGTTAAGGTTGATGTTCCAGGGTAGCCCGCGAAATTCAAATTTTCTTACGTTTTTAGCGATTTGCAGGCCAGTGCTAGGTTTTATGTTAGTGAAAATATAATTCGCGGCTGTAAGACGTATGCAGTTACAGAATTATAATCATCAAAACCATTATTACAACCCTCCAAGTTCATGTAACTTTCAAGAATGACTTTTTGATGAAATACTGATTCTTGAAAGTTACATGAACTTGGAGGGTTGTAATAATGATTTTGATGATTATAATTATACAACCTAGCACTGGCCTGCAAATCGCTAAAAACGTAAGAAAATTTGAATTTCGCGGGCTACTCTTTTTCACTTTCGAGCCACTGACTACCTGTAACGACTGTCATCTTACCTATGCCAGTCGGAAAGAACAGCCTAACATGCTTTTCGAGGCACGGAGGACACTCGGTACCTATGTAAAGCTTAACCTGAGGATCGACCCGAGGGCTGCGGGTTATTCGAAAGAGATACCGCGGCCTCGACAAAAAAGGGCTAAGAAGAAACATGGGTGGTTTTCAGTCGGTAGAAGGTATGGGAGTGTGAGACTTCTACTGACTGAAAACGGGTGGTTTTCAGTAGAAGTCTGACACTCCCTACCGCTCTGCCCAGAGCGGGAGGAGTCATTTGATGACATCCCATCATATCATATCCCATGATTGCTGCGATCAGACGATTCTGACCATTATTCTTAGTAGATTTACGGTAGGTATGTAGGTATGTTATACACCAATATCTAAATTGGTGGGTGCAGTGCAGTAGATAAACATTGACATAATAATATTGAGACAAAAAAAGCAATTATAGTTACTACTGGTGTTCATTTTTTTCGAATGCATTTTTTCAAGTTTCTTCCGCGTGATCAGTTTCTTTGTGATTTGTGACTACATAAATATGTGTAGGTAGGTACGGTTTTTTAAACGGTTTTTTTAAGAGTGTAATTTAGTAGCACAGTTCGAAACACTAATTTAATTGAGGCTCTAGCACGACCCGTCGGGGCTGTGGATTATCGAAAGGATAACGCGGCTCCGACACAAGGGCGAAGAAGGAACATGGGTTTGGTTTTTAGTCAGTAGAAGTCTGACACTCCCCTTCGCTCTGCCCAAGAGCGTAATGATTTTCTACCCACCAAAAAAAAGGCTCTAGCACGAGTGCGCGATGTAAACGTAACGATTATTTAATTTACTTTAATATCCTATATCCTGAAAGACGTCTACAGCTAGACATAGGCCTACCTCAAGTGATTAACCGGTCCCGTGCGTCTCGAATCCAGCGGATCCCCGAACCTTCACCAGGTCATCGTTCCACCTAGTGGGAGGCCTTCCGTCCTGTTCCGGTTCGCGGTTACCACTCTAGAACTTTTCGACCCCAACAGCCATGCCATCCGTTCTCATGCGGATGTCTTCATTTCTGATTCGATCACGCAGGAACCTCCGAGCATCGCCAACCCACTCCATTGGCCTTTGCGTGACTTTATGCCTTCTAATGAGGCCCATTGTGAGCGTTCAGTCCCGTATACATATTAATCACTGATGGCAACACACCCTCCTGGCCATTACAGACTTTCGTATTTAGATACTGTGGTAGGTTGGACGAGAAAATACTACTCAACTTCCCAAATTAGTACAAGTATACCTAACAAAATATCTAATACTAATTTCATAAATTTTCCTTTCACTTCTCACAGTAGATCACAGCGTAGAAAATACTTAACATCCTCAACGAACAAATTAATCACGCCATGAGTTCAAGGATCTACTACAAAAAAACTGCAGACCTCATGGTGCCTATTATTACCACGAAGGTACCTATCTATTTCGGTTCATTAGTTTTCCTGGTGTCATTCTAATGAGTGTAAACAAAACCAAGTACTCGTTGCACATCGAATGGTATCACAAAAAATGTTAATATTGTACAAGGTTAAGTGCTTATTGAAGTTACCGATTTTTCCTGGAAGTAACTTGATATTTTGATTAGCAAGGTGGATGATATAAGCGGATTCAAATGAAATAAAATGCAGGATCCGGCCCGAAAACCGCGAGCTCGGTGACCTTCCTGGTCAGAAATTATGAAGTTTGTAGTCGTCTTGCCAGTTTTTGACCAACTCCCATGTTTCCTGCAGACACAGCGTCTGCGTTCGTGTTCCAACTTCCACGCGCGCCTTAAAGAGATATCAGCAACATAGCAACAGCAAGGGTCGACGCCCATCGGGGCTGCGGGTTGTTCGAAAGAGTTACCGCGGCCTCGGTACAAGGGCTAAGAAGGAACATGGGTGGTTTTTAGTCAGTAGAAGTCTGACACTCCCTTTAGCTCTGCCCAAGAGCGGGAGGGGTTATTTGATGATTTGCAATCCGCCAAAAAAAAGGGTTCACTCATATTTGTATGATAGTTTAGGTTTTTAGTTGTACTACCAACCTGAAATTTAGCAAGTCTAGAGTTTATGAGTAGGAGACATTAGCATGGAAGAATTTTGTGATAGCCGGGACTAGGGCTCTCACAAGTTTATATGAAATCCTGGGCTTTTTATACCTCAAAATTAGTAGATAGATATATTATAGTTAAGACATGTCAGACAATGTCAGTTAGGAACAGATTTTACGACAGGGCCAGTTTAAGGGAATATAATCGCATTGAATGGCATTTGGCATTAGATTTGACATAGTACATCCAGAGGCAGTCCAGATTCTAGACCGGGAAGTCTTAATTTCCACGCGAACGTAGTTGCGGGCAACAGCTAGTACCTAATAAGGTACTGAGTTATGTTTCCAATTTTCCACAGTATTTTGCAGATGTTCTCCAAATTCTAGTTTATTTAAGATGGTCACGTATAAAACGTTTTTATCGAATTAAGTAGTTCAGACAGTCGTATTTTCTCTATATTGCTATGTTTGAAGGTCAGAGTTGGTTTCTCATTCATAAGATCAGGCTGAATAGACGTTGAAATAATAGCGCAGTCGTGACTAAGAAATCTCAGGGTTATTTTCTTTTCTAAATACCTTAAGGCTTTCTCCTTTTCGTTTCTATCTCCCCATCCACAGACCAACCTAAGCAAATGCGAACCAGAAATGAAATTAGGAGTAAAAAAAATAGAGTAGTAGAGTCATTATCCCCTGTATCGTGACAAACATTTAAACTCACATACACAAGCACCCAGTCCTGGAACAACTACCTGTAGGTCATAGTTCAGTATTACGCGAACCCACACCATGCAGCAAAGCAGCCAATAGCTTACCTATTGCTCCAATCGTGGCATCAAAAAGTAAATCTTTGTTCGCACTAAGTTCACTGTGCACTTAGGAACCTAGGCTGTACCTAGATACTTTAAATTTTTGATGTGCATATTCCCTAAGATTTTTATCAAAACGGTGATGGAAAACATCGTGAGGAAACCGTCATGTCTTGGAACCAAAAAATTCGAAGACATGTGACATCTAGCAACCCGCACTGGGCCCGCTTGCTGAATTGTGTCTCAGTATAAGTGGGATACTAAAAGGCAGAACCTAGGGACTTTCTTAAACACGAATTGCTTGAACCGCAGTGGCTCAAGCAATTGACTGCTGCTCTGCGTGTCGCGGGTTCGATCCCCGCACGGAACAATAAGTATTTGTATGGCCTACAGATACCCAGTTGTTTCATGTCTAGGTATTTGTTTAAGTGAGTTTAATGTTTGTGAACACACCCACGATACAGGAGAAATTCCTACGGGGCAACGTATTTTTATTTAAAAAAAAGAAAGAGAACTCACTTCCTATCAACTACAATACGGATGTAACCATTACACGCATTTTCCGATCATATTTCATTCTAAGTATTAGGTAGCCAGCAAAAAAAATGATTAACAACCAATACAAATCAATATAGCCCAACATGACTAGACAAACTAAGAAAAAAACTTCTAACTCATTAATCTAAAAAACTAGGAGTGATTTGATATTATCTCAAGTGATCACACCGCATAAAAGTACGTATATAACAAGTTTTAGTAATAAATTATGCACTAAACCATGTATGCGGACTAGACTTTTTTTATTAGGTATTCCCGTGATTAGAAATACAGTTATTTTGAGTCCGTGAGTACATATCCGTATGACAAAAACGTTTGGACTATGACGTTCAACATTTTGAGACAAAGGTGACTCCTTCGACGAAATACGTAGACGGATTTTCTATTAGACACGGATCCGGTGCTCCTGACATGCTTGGACTGAGCCGTATGCGGAAAGTTTTTCGGGTTTTGTAACAAACCAAAATAATGTTAGGAAACCACTTACCTAACGGCTATCCATCTGTATGTATTTCAAAAAAAAAATAGTTTTTTTTTGTTTAGATATCTTAGGTTAGACATACTGAACGCTGTGTTAATTTTAGTCCACCTATTTTAATGGGACCTTATATACTATGCAAAGATATACATAGGTTAGGTTGGGTTAGAACTGTGCCGTGTGAGCCGAGCGAGCGAAGCGAGCGGTGCCGCGGCAGCGGCTGGCGAGCGCTACCTCGAAATTGATCGCGAAATTTTTCTAATTATGAATTACAATTTTCGGAAACATGAGTGTTATGAACATCGCTGGTAGCACTACAAATAGTATGAATGAAAACTTTATACCAAAAAAAATATTGGACACGTATTTTTTCTTTTTGCACGTAAACCAAAAATGAAAATGATACAGTACTTCGAAAACTCGTGTGACGTCACATCGCACTACATTTTTTACCACGTAGTGCCGTAAAGCCCCTTCTCCTGATCTTTGACGCGTTTTATCTTCGTCAATTTTTATTAATTTGATAAAACAAAAAACACGTATCCAATATTTTTCGATAATCTAACTGACGGACTAAACAAAATCATATTTTTTTTACCCAGGACATCCCTATTCAAAACCAGCCACTCATTTGAAAGTTAGGATTAAATTTTTGATTTGATATAAGTATTGAAGGTTGATCGTAATACAATAGAGCTGACATAATACGTAAATCGATAGATTATATTACTTTTTGCTAGTTACACGAATTTATGAAGGTAATACGACTATCACTGATTATCTTGTATTGATTCTTTTTTAAACCCATATAGTCCCACTGCTGGATAAATATCTCCTCCATAGATTGCTTTCCACTGCTTTTGCTGCGTGGTTTTCTCGAGCCAATCTTCCATACACACGAATGTACTGCATTTCCTAAGCCTCCAACTTCGCAGAGACGCGCCAGCCATCGGTTTTGATGTATTCTACAGATATTGCCTGCCCATTCCTACTTCAGTACAGTAGACAGTAGACGTATAGTCAACATCAGCGATTCTCGTTAGGGTAACCCGTCAAATACAAATTCATTAAAATCAACAAATCAACCCTCTAAGTTTCCATTTAATCCCTGACTTTTTCGTGAAAAAGCCATTTGTTACGGTCGCAAGTCAAATTTTAATCAACATAGAACCTGACGCTGGCGCGGTGAACTGAAAAGTGGAAAAAACGTAAGAACATTTTAATTTTGCTGGCTACTATATCGTCCTCCTTCATGGAAAACCCTCCCAAAATCAAAGAAGGTGAAGAATGAATAACTGCATACTTATTGTGAGGTAGAGCCGACTCTACCTATAAGTTAAAAACTTTCTTCAATCAAAGCGCACAGTCTGAAAAATTATACATTGATTTAAATTCCACGATCTAGTAATGTAAGTTAGGCTTGATTTAGATTACAAGGAAAATGCTACATAAGAATAAGGAAGGAAAAGAAAAACTGAGGTAGTAAATAAAATACACCTCGATGATCAATACATAAATTGGATAATGATTTGTGATGTTTTTTTTTTTACTTTTTTGAGTAAATAACAAAACAATTATTTATAGAATCTACATTGAATTCCAAAGAGTAATTTGGGGAGTCAAGAACAAAAGTTTAATGAGCTCACAATGCAACTTAAAATTATGCAGATGTTAATCATTACATACTCAATTTAAGCAGCGATTGTAAATAAACCCCTACTCATAATAAACAAACAACCTCCCGTGTGGTGACTCAGGCCATAATACCCACTTTTGTTGTAAAACTTTCGGAAATTCATTTTTTTTTTAGGTTTTCCATTTTTAATTTTTTATCTGAACTAAATTGATTAATAATAAGTGTTGGTCAGCCTATCGCGTCACCGATAGTAAAACGTAACCCTTTATTGGCAGTCGGGTAAAAACAATTTTATTTTGCCAAGTTCAAGAACTCGTCGAACAAAAGTTATTCAGTTTCATCTTTCATGTTCCGGGATACCGTTCATTCTAGAAATCGTTTATTTGTTTCGTTATATTTATCTTGTATAATATTTATTTATTTGTAACTAATTCTAAATAATTATCGTTGTACAAGTACTAACAACATACCAGCAATCAAAGACCAATTAAGCACCGAAGCGATGATTTATTTACAAAGTATTTAAGATGGACGTGCAATTAATTAGAATTGTTAACGTTATTTTATTAAAAAATGTGTTAACAATAATAAAATGTGTTATTAGCCCTAACATATATTATTGTGACATCTTTATGAATCTTTTAATTACTGTTGTTTTTAATTTAGTCGTCACAAGCCACTTCATAGGTTTTCAAAGTAGCAAAAAGAAAAGGGCTTTTGAAAGTATATCTTTAATCCACATCGTGTAAACAATTAACAAATTAGAACTATGCTTAATAATAAGTTTTTTATTTCCAAGGCAGTAACAAAAATTTCCGCCATGATAGCGGAATTGTTTTTAATGTAAATTAGAACTATACCCCAGGGTTTAACATTAATTACCGGCACAGAGTAAACTGTGTCGGTGAGAGTGATCACTCTATCTCAGGAAACCCTAAATTTTCTACCTAACAGACGGATAACCTGATAAAATTAAAATAAACCTAGTTTATTGTTTGGAGTCTCCTTTTAAGGAAATAATACCTGCGTTAGGAGACTAAGCTCTTCCATAACCCAACAACCTGATATAGTAAATATGGCAACCATAGTTAACTGACCTATTGCTACTATGTTGTTCTACTTACTTATACAAATATCTACAGGTTGTCTGTAATTAAACAGAACGTGACATGATATCAATTACAATACACAACTGTAGTGCACAACTGCACATAGATATTGTTAATAAACATATCTGTTCTCGGTGATACCTTGTTTATTTACTTATAGCAGTAGGTACCTACAGTAGCACAAGGAGAGACGATCGCGTACAATTTTGAATTGTGAAGATCGATCACCTAAATAATTGTTACAGCTCATATTCCTCGACGGTGATTTATGCAACAATGAAAATAAATACCTCAGAACATAATACCAAGCCTCTTTATCATCCAGCCTAGGATTCGGACTGTCGAGGTATATTATGGGTACCTATACCCATAATAAATATGTTGCCAGTTATATCTGAGTCCCATAAGAGTGCCATAATCGTGGCGAAATACGTATTAAGCACTTTAATGTACTAATAAAATATTAAGTAGCGTATTGGGTTGCTGGTTTAGAACTATCAGGTGCACCGTACCTACATCTCCCATCGGGTATAACGGGCGTGATGTTACTCGTATGACACCTCTGTTTTAACATTTCAAACCCGGTTTAACAGAATAATCGAACAATTAAACCGGATCTAAAAAATCCCAAAGATCACGATAACTATCGAAGGTTCCTTCCTGATAAAGTCTAGACATTTGACAGGTCATTGCCAATCTAGCCACGAAGGAACACTAAGACGTACGACAACGGACCCTTGTGCCCTAAGTAATAAGGTTGAAAAGTGGTTGACCGTCATTGAACTGGGTAGTACCTATAGGTGTAGGTACCTATAGGTACTACCCAGCTATAGCTCGTTCATTTGTACTCATACAGCACCTGGCCCAATTTACCCAAGGCCTTTTACTTGTAAGATATAACACAATTTGCATGGTTACCTTTCTAGTAGTATAGTCACGTGAATCTAAACAAGCAGTTAGTAATTTAACTAAGTATAGGTACTATGTAGGTAAGTATTTAGGGAACTGAACTATGACTAAGTTTCTAAATATCGACCTGGCTATTGAAAGTTAAGTTGTTTAAATGTTTTAGTCGCATACTATTAAATAAGGTTGTACTTGCTGCTGTCACTAACTCAGAAGAAAAGTCTTTTGTAGTCCGGAAGCAATTTCCAAATGATTACAGAATTTACAGATTTATTTACTTATTTTATTTATTGATTTACTCATACATTTGTTGTGACAGGTAAGACCCAAGTTAACAAAAGTAGTCATTAATTACAATCCCAATTATCACAGTTATACAGTGGACAACTAGTGTCTTAGTGTCGTGTCAGATGGGAAATCCCCACCCGCTCTGGGCAGAGTGGACCCGCGCAAGTTTCGCGGCCATGGTACCTATCTCTTTTTTGAACAGTCCCGCAGTCCCGGCATTCTCTTGCTGTATGTTACGGTTCTGTCAAACCGATAAGGACAAGTTGCGGCCGGACGTGACTCTGAACCTCGGAAAATGATAATCGACTTAGTATATTCAGGTAATGAAATATCAGACACAGTGTCTGCAGTCAGTCATTTGTCTTGTAGATCTTTGACAGTCGTTACAGGTAGTCAGCGGGCGGAAAGTCTGACAACCAGTCTTTCTAAGGGGTGCCGTATTACCCCGTACTAACTGAATTGTGGAGATCAGATAGGCAGTACCTGCATGTAAAATATTATCTGCTACTACATACTATCTATTCAGCTGCATCCGGTTAGACTGGAAGTCAACCCTAATGTAATTGGGAAAAGGCTAGGCAGATGATGAGAGACTGCTACCAATCGGAATTGACTTGATTGAATGTTAATATCACCACTCATAACTGGCGAAATGTTGGTGAAGTGGGTGAACCTAATGAGACTACTCATTAGGTTCACCCACTTCACCCACATCTCCTCTGCCTAACTCTTCGGGGATTATAGGCGTGATGTCATGTTATGTGTGAATGTTAATAAAATATTTTAATTACACTATTACTAAACAAACAAAATCTAGTGCTTTATTGATTAGGTACCTATCAAAATTTATGTGGGTAGTACTTACACATTCTAAGTGGGCTTTAATGAAGTAAGTAACACATAATACATATTATATATTTTCCTGAAATTAAAAGTACTTGACATTTCGCTTTTTGGTATGAAATATAGACTTGTTAACATTGCCATAACTGGAAAGCGACAAAAACTAAAATAAAAAATTGTTTAATTATTTATTTATTCTAATTACTTTATGGTACATGCATGAAGTTTTGATAAAACAAAATGTTGTCTAGATAATCCTAATTAGATTAGATTTTTTTATCAAACAGTTCACAGACTAATTTATGCATGCCTTGAGCATTCTCTACCAGTGAGAATCACGCATGATAGTTGCTTTTCCATAATAAAGGGGATAGAACCGATGTGGCATATCAACCTGTCCGCCATTTTGTTTTTTTTTCGAAATCGCGGCCCACGATGAAAGTGGTATGTATGGATAGAAGACATATAGACGAACAAAAAATGTCAAGTAACACGGTACCTAAAGTGTCACGTTACCGAGATATTTGAAGTTAAAGATCGACAAATAAGTACAACGACAATCATTAAATATTTTTTTAAATAGCCTTTTTAAGTGTTTAGGCGTTAAATTGTATCCAAATAATAGTTCCCAGGTTGATTATTATTATAAGCACAATAAAATAGCTTCGCATCGCAATGAAACGCTATGTTATGTCAAAAATAGTTTTCTCGTGCTCCTAGTAGTATGTTATGTACCTACTCTCTTTCAGTAACCAGTAATAATATTATTTAACGCTTATAGATACGTAAAAGGTCTAATTTTTATGTGGTCATTGTACTCATATGACCATCTTTACCTTCAAATATCTCGGTATCGTGACACTTTGGGTACCGTGTTACTAGACATTTTTTGTTCGTCTATATGTCCTCTATCCATACATACCACTTTCATTGTGGGCCGCGATTTAGAAAAAAAATCAAAATGGCGGTGGGTCGATATGCCAGCTCCCATACAAAAAAGTTCAAACCCCTTAAGATGTTAGTCATCGAATTTAAAAAAAGGTTTTATAAAGTGTGGTAAGTATCCGTCTTTACCTGAATTTCCTAGATACTAGACATTAAACAAAAGCCTGCGACTATATCTGCAAAAAAAAATTGCTATCACAAATTAAGTGTGGATGCCCGTCGGGGCTGTGGATGATGCCCGTCGGGGCTGTGGATGCCCGTCGGGGCTGTGGATTGTCGAAAGGTTAACGCGGCTCCGACACAAGGGCGAAGAAGGAACATGGGTTTGGTTTTTAGTCAGTAGAAGTCTGACACTCCCCTTCGCTCTGCCCAAGAGCTGGGGGGATTATTCGATGATTTTCCACCCACCAAAAAAAAAGGGTGGCAGGGGCACATCGTAATGATTCATTGGAGATAAGAAATAACAGTTTTTGCATACATTTTGACCATGCAGGTATTGCACTCTTTGTAAAAAAACAGTAGATTAAAAAAAACCGATTGAGTCCTGATCTCTCTTTGCTGGATTGCCGTCATGGGATCTGGACTTCTGGAGGCGATAGTCCTCGCAGGTGCAGTAGTTTTAGAGTTTATCGCGAACAGACAGACAGCCAGACGCGGCGGAAGACTATGTTTTATAATATTATGTAGTGATGGTAGTTCTAATTTACTACATACTATGACTCATTCGTAACTACATACTTGTATATTAAGTATTACCGATACATAACGACATGTAAACTGCGTTACCGGTTAACAACATTCGAACAATTACTCATTTACTGGTGGTCTATTATTAGGCATATATTAAGTACCTTAAATATGTATAGATAATTTATCTGATTGAGCATACCACTTCGTTAATTGATTTATAAGTATTGTGAATTGATACCTTATAAAAAGTGATAGCTGATACAAAATTAGTGGCTTATGATTGCTAATCATTATTAACTTTTGTCTTGTAATTTCCGGATAGATGTTTTAGTACCTAGGTATATCTCGTAAGGACTAAAACAAACTGGTAGGGAATACATTTGCAGCATGTTTGGAGGCGTCCGTGTAAGTAGACGCGTCCACAATTTATACACCTGAATAAGGGACGCTCAGAACCGGGAAGTATGACCGAAAATAAGGGAAGACCTATGCCCAGCAGTGGGTGGTTCCAGGTTGTTATGATGATAATGAAAAATCTAACTTTCATTAGGTACCTACTCTATGAAGCCCACCGATGTCTTCTGCTGCAGCAAGTACCTATCCCAACAACTTTCGCTACCAATCTGCCACAAATTTTATGAAAGCTTTATTATATAAAAGGATTAAAGGATTATCCAAAACACAATACCTATTTACTATCGATAAATTAATGCTATTATATTGAAAATGTCTTAATTATGTCCTAAGTCTCAAATGAACATTACAGCTAACCTACAATTTGCAATTTAGATTTATGAACCGGACAACAGTGTTTTAAGGCATTCGAGGTGCGTAGTTATTGCTCAAGTCACGGCACAGTCACGCACTATATAAACAAATGAAAGCTATTAGGTACAATGGCTACAAGCACTCGGTCTAAGATAACTGTTAGGCCCATAGCACACGGCGTATTTTAAACGCCGTAAGATGCCATTTTTTGCGTTTTCATAGAACGCGCGTAAAACACAATAAATGCGGACGCGCTTCACGAAGCGCGTACAAAGGGTCGGCTTGGGATCGGTGTATCAGCACGTATACGCACAGAGGACGCACGTTTCACGATCGCCCCTTGTGCTTAGGATACAAGGTTGCGTTCAAATCTCGTTTGAAGCGCGTGTACGCGGCTACGCGCGTCATCAGCGCGTCGTCGGCACCGTAGAAAATGCGCCGTGTGCTAGGGGCCTTAGGTATCTACCTAATTTCTGGTTTTTTGTCCTTTCTTACATAATGTAAGAAAAGACAAAAAAGAAGATAGTGACACTAATCATCCAAATGACAGAAGTAAAGATGACTCTTCATCTGCCTAGCAATTTCTCCCAACTATATTTTGGTCTCTATCTTACATAGAGTGACTGCCTATCTGACCTCTACAAACCCTTGGTAAGACTTCGTCAGTAAAGACTGACGAAAGCGAACCACTGACTGCCTGTAAGGCTGTAACGATTGTCAAAGATCTACAAACGATAGACGGGACTAAAGGCTTTTACGTGATTTCCGAGGGACTGGGGAAACTTGATATAAATGGGTGGTGCCCTACCCATCTTCGGACCAACCTAGGCAAGCGCAGCTTTACCTATAGATTTTGCCTCTTCAAAGGCCAAGTGATTAAACTGGAAACTTAGTCAAATATTTAGATTCCAAGTTTCTGTGACTTCTATCTAGAATCTAGATACCCAATGGTTACCAAGCTGGCCTAGTACAGTCGAACAAGCTAATAAGTATACAGGGTAGAGATCTTTATAATTCCATAACACTGAAAATATTGATTGTAATCTTGTTTTATCAAGTGTTTCGCATTAAACGACTAATGTCAAACACTGTATCGTTCGACATCAGTCTCTAATTTGTCTGTATAATCTTAAAAGTAAATACAAGTTAGCTGGCTGTATACTTATTAGCTTGTTCAACTGTACCAATCCTACGCACCTGAGACCTTGCTAACCCTATTTCAATAACAAACGATCGCAATTATAACTGTTGACATAAACATGGCTAGATAAACTACATGCATACCTATTAAATATCTATTAAAGCATTGTGCGTACCCAGTTTAAATTAATTACTAAATCATACCTCTTGACTAGGTTGAGTGGCTATTGAATAAATTATGTTTGGTTATGTAATGAAGTTTTCTCGTTAAAGATAAAACCCAAGTGGTTACGATGTGACGTGTCTTTGGAATGCTTACTTGGTTTGCCCCTTTTGACCATTCCATCAGCAAAATTGGGTTGGGGTCCGTACTCATCATTCTCCAACGTATATATATCTTCTTCTTTCATACTTCTTTTTACTCGTATTAATATTTTACTATACTCATCATCCTTTTTTTTGGGTGGGTTTAAAATCATCAAATAACCCCTCCCGCTCTTGAGCAGAGCGAAAGGGAGTGTCAGACTTCTATTGACTAAAAACCACCCATGTTCCTTCTTAGCTCTTTATGTCGAGGCCGCGGTTTCTCTTGTGAAGAACAACCTGCAACCCCGACGGGATACTCACCTCCTACCTTTTTACGGAGAGTTTTACAAAAGCTCGGGTTACTCTTTAGTGGTTATCGTTATGAGAGAAGAACAATAAGAAATAATAAATGAAGAAAAAAATTTTGTTTCGCTAGACACAAATGGACAATCAAATGACACCGGTACGGAACCCAAGCGCGCAAGTTTGAGTAATATGACAAGTTACAAAAAAATCGACATCTCAATGACAAATATTAATCTCTTTGTTGTCTAGGCCTTTCTTACGCTCCTAGACCTAGACAATATAATTAAATTGTACCTAGGTCTAGATTTTAACTTAACGCAACATTACACCGTTAAATATTTAAGAATAACTGCTTTCAAAAGGATAAATTGAAACATCTTGAGGAAACCTCTATATGCCTTATAACAAAAACATTCAAGACATCCATCCAACAACAGAGGTCCACGTGGTAAATTATGGTCCACTGACTCTCAGAGAGAAGATCAAAACATAGGCAAAGCCAATTGCAAGTCTAGGGGTCAAAAATCGGGACCTTTCAGAAAACCTAACGTCATGCTGAAGAGTAGTAGATTGTAAGAACAAGCCAAGCATATCGTGCCCTTAAAGCGAAAACCAACTAAAGTCACTTACTTATGGGCAAAAATGAGTTACAAATACCGTTAGAATCTCCTTTTCAAGATCTACATACTGGTAAAACCCGTTTTCCGAGATGACGCTCCGTTCTGGATTTAGCTTTTAGCTAAGGTAACTTATCAGGAGATTTTTTAAATAAAGAACAGATAAAACCCAGTAAGTGTCGGTTAAAGCAATGTTTTTGCACTGTAAGCAATTTTTCTCGCCAGGAAAAACATTATATCTGCGTTTAAGTGGTTTTGTCATGATTCACGTTAAATTAACAATAACAATTTAATAACTGAGTAATGAGACTAAATATTTCTACTTAGTATTAGCAATTACCCATTAGGTGAACATAAATATTTCGTTTAATTAAATTCATAAAAAAACTGCTGTCTAAACTCTATTTTTCAAAACATAAGAAAACATTGCGACTACAGGAAAAACCACTAATCTGTAGCATTTATCAAGCCAATTCTTCATTTTTCCTACTTGTTTTGAGAATTAAGCTATTTTTCCTTTACCACCCGAATAATGAATACAATAAGAAATCAAAATACACGTACTCGCCTCTTTATCAAGTATTTTAATAGAATTTTTACGATTCGAACCTTTAAACACGATTTTCTCGAAACTACATTTTGTACAGTTAGTTGGGTTTTGAAGTAAGGGCACGATATACTTACGGCCTTATTTTTTTATTTTCAAATGGCTCTTCCCGCACTGGGCGGAGCGGAAGGGAGTCTCAGACTTCTACTGACAAAAACAACCCATGTTTCTTTGTTTGTGTTCCACGGCTGCAGTATATCTCTTTCGAAAAATACGCAGCCCAAGCTTATAAGCCCTAACTCAATATTATACTGTTAAATATTAGGTAGTATCAACAAATAGCTAATCAAATGTAATCTAGGCTAGCCAGTATAATCTTATAACGGAAACAAAATGCTGTTTTGTCCTTACATAAATACTTCATCTAGATAATTGGTATTAAATTTAATTGCTTTAAAGATAAAATATCGATCTAGTTATCTAGTGTTATCATAATTTCAATTAAAGTCAGTTCTATCAAGTATTTTACTGCTCTTAATAATTTAATCTTTGTGGTGTGAAAAATGTTACTTCAGTATCTCGCAATGTATCACTAGATATGAACATGGATAAGCCAAACGGAGCATTTACCTAATGTTCATACCCCGTACTAACCGTGTCTGCCGATCCCCATGGTAAAATGGCGACAATATGTATTTGTAACAAGGTTTCCAAAAGTCCTATAGGTGAAGCGAGCAAGTCTATGTGACGACGAAAAAATAAAAAAAAAACGTGTAGAAATGCACGGTCTAATTGCAATTAAAGTGTTAAAGAACTTTATTGACAACAATGACTGGTTTTTTTCTTAATTTGCATAGAATTAAAAACAACAGATGTTTTCCACGTTTTTCATAGTCATCCTATGGAAATCGAATTCCCAAGAATAAGCCACAGACAGACTGACAACTTAATTTTTCTATAGATAATGCATGACGTTTGTATCCAATTGGAGTAAATTAATAACGTCATGGTCCATATAATACCCATGACGAGTCGTTTGCGTTCCAGAAATGTCATCAGATATTCAGGGTTCGAGAAATTGAAGACAACAAAACAATTAAACTATCCTTAGAAGAATCTCACTGCGTAGTTCGATTTAATTTGATGTAAATATTTTTGTTTTGCATCGTTGTCATTATTTTTGTCTGGTCAATTCACTACTGGTTACTACGCACAATTTTCATCATTACATCAATTGTAACCGGTCTCTAGGAATATCGTCCACACCTTGCAATCAGATTGCCGATTGTGCCGCTGATACATCCACGAAAGGAAAAGTGTGGTATTTATTCAGTATTCCGGACGAATACCGATGAAGCTTTAACATAAACAATCCTGGAAAATTCAGAGAAATCCGCTTCCAAAATTCGGATGCGCGACGTGCATTCGCGAGACAATTAATATTGCGATAAGCATGTTTACCTATTTCACAATCAAGCAACCTATTGCATGCAGTCCACTGCAGCAGCTGGACTACTCATATAATAAAGCCACTACCAAGGCCACCTTCTGTATCAGGTTGTGGATCCCACGTTGCTGAGGCGTCTCTACCGGGTCTCCACTGGCAAGACCCGTTTGCTCCATCTCTAACACCATTTCCACCACAACACCCTCTACACCACCTTCCGCATCGCGCTTACCCAGCCAACTTTGAGGTTGTAGATATCTACTTGATAGACCAGTTTGCTCCATCTCTTGCATTTCTCGTTACTATGTTTGTTCCTGTCTAATCTCAATTAAAACTGTAAATCTGCATTTTATATAGCTGCCATTTAAACTGTTATCAGTAATTAAAAAAAGCCAATTAAACTCTGCCGGAAACAAAAGCGCGCTACGCATTTCAAGGTCAAAGTCAGTAGAAATGCCACAAACTTATGTCTGTCTTGGGTATAGTGCTCGGAGGCGCCTCGATAGCAGCTACTAGACGCGGCATTGTCAACACTCTCGAAATAAAGAACCATTTGATTTAGCATATACGTGGATCAATCGCCTGAGGGCAGTATTTGTACCTAAATAAAAATAAAATAAAAAAGCCTTTATTTCCCATTACCCTTAAATTGACATTATTTTTTCTAAAATGTAAATATAATATTTTGTTTCTGTGTTAGTAGTTCTGGTACTATTAGAAGTAAATTGGCATTTTGGGCAATTAATGACTCGCCGATAGCTTTGAAGATGGTCCCAGACAGAAGTTGTAACGTAAACACAACGTTACCGATAACACTTTTCAGCCTGTCGATGGCCAACTAAATGGAAGAAGCCCAGGTGATGAATTTGGCACTTTCATGGTGTCAACCAGCTCCTATTAGTGCAATCAACAGCACTGGAGATTTCATGTGTTTAAACGTTTTTACATTACAGGGGAGAGTCATATATATCTACATAAACAGGTTTTCTTTCAAAACTTATAGGTTTTCTTTGCTACAGTTGTCAAACAAATTTTTGGTGCCACGAATTTCAAAAATACTACCTTCTCTAAACGCTTCTGTCAATTCGTGCTCTATGGTCTAAAGTCTCTTAGGTGTGATAAGAGTTACTCATTCATTTGTTTTTCTAATTTGCAACATTCTGACAGTTCAGAATCGACTTCCTCGTGTGATTAAGAGATTGCAATGATAACCGCTATCAATTACCATCAGCCGAGGTTACGGCAGGTCGGTACTGGTTGCTGTCTTAGACAGGTGAGGTGTGTCACTTAGATACACGAACACTCCTTGTGAGCGGTCGTTATGTAATTTTAAATGCAAATTAACAGGATTGAAGCTAGACACATCGTTAGCGCCCAATAATTTCCCCAAGAGAATTCTGAGACCGGAAGCAAAGATTGGTAACTGGTAGTGTAATATAGGCGTGAGTTTCTGATGGATACACGTTGATTTTGCTATTCTAGCTTTTAAACCTGGCATCGCATTGACTGACAGTTTTAATCTAATATTATAGGTCACATATATATAATATAATACAGAGACTCTATGGTAACCAATTTCCTGAAAATATAAGATGTCATCGTTTTTCTAGAAAATATTTTGAGTCTTCTACTCATTTTCAGGAAAAGCTAACAACCAAATACAACACAAACATCTATTGCATCTATTGGCCTGTTGGTCTAGTGGTTAGTGACCCTAACTGCTATGCCGGAGGTCGTGGGTTCGATTCCCACCCAGGACAAATGTTTGTGTGATGAGCACGATCATTTGTTCTGTGTCTGGGTGTAATTTATCTATAATATGTATGTATTTAGAAATATATAAGTATGTTTATCAGTTGTCTAGTACCCATAACACAAGCTCTGCTTAGCTTGGGACTAGATGGCGTTGTGTGATAGTTGTGGAATATTATTATTATTATTATTTATTTATTTATTTATTTATGCACACACAAAATACAAAAAAAAAGGATAAAAACATAACAAATAGAAGAGCACAAAGGTACTGCTTATTTCAAAAGAAATTTCATCTATCTAAAACGAACAACTTAATTAACTAAGTAGGTACCTACATAATCATATGTTTAACAAAAACTAACTAACCCAAAAAAAAAATAGGCAAATATCGTGGTTTTAAAAATTAAAATGTCGACGGAGCTTTTCCTCAGTGTTGCATGATATAACGAGAGCGCTTTCATCACCCTTCTGCATGTTCATTATACCGTAAACAAATCTATACACAGAACTGTAATACAAGGTTCCGTACTAAATGAAGCCTACGCGCGGCGTTAATTAAGATGTGTAGAGGAAAGAAAATCTATAAAGGCTTCATTAACAATATCATTTATCAAGGTTTGGTTTTCAAAGGAAAACATCGTGAGAAAACCATGCATGCCTTTTTTTATAGAGGGTAGGAAATCAGCAAATGACCCCTCCCGCTCGGCAGAGCTCGCGCAGAGCAGTAGGGAGTGTAGGGACTATCAGACTTCTACTGACTGAAAACCATCCATGTTCCTTCTTAGCGATTTGAGCCGAAGCCGCGGTATCTCTTTCAAACAACCCGCAGTCCCGCTGGGGCCCGCAGGCCGCAGCCCATGCCTGAGGGATATATCTCGACGGCGCGACGGCGGTGTGTAAGCCAAGTCAGAGGCGTAGGGGTGACATGATCGGTGAAACTTCGTGGAGCACTTCCGACGTTTGGCTCCCAGACTGGAGCGGGCCGCGGCTGCCTTTAGGTGGCTCTTGCCCAGTCTGGGGGGGCCAAACGCCTCCTGCCGTAGGCTGTATGCGGGGATCGTGCGGTCCATGGCCCTTTACGGGGCCCCGGTGTGGGCGCGAGCCGTGAAGAAGCGGGCCGTCCACTACCTGAACGCGCCCCAAAAGGTCATGGCCGTAAGGCTAGTCCGCGGATACCGCACGATCTCCCGCGAGGCGGCGAATCTCCTAGCCGGATTGCCGCCGTGGGATCTGGAGGCGATAGTCCTCGCGCGCCTACATGAGTGGCGCGCGGAGGCGCTACACCGGGGGGTCACTCTGCTGTCGCGGCACATTGCTGCGCGGCGGACAGACCTCCGGTGCGATCTCATGGCGGCATGGAGACAGCGACTGTCGCAACCCCGTGCAGGGCACGCCACGATAGTGGCGGTAAGTCCCCTCTTTGAGGAGTGGCTAGAGAAGAGCCACGGCGCCCTCACCTTCCGTCTGACGCAGGTCCTCACCGGACACAGATGTTTCGGGAGGTACTGTGGTATTTCGCTATTCTAAACCACGTATTTTATTTATTTCACTGAGTGAGCTGTAGTGTTCTTATCTAATTCACACTTACCACACATTTTCTCCTCCGCTATTCTTTTCTGATCCAAGACAGTTAAATCATTTCTCTGGGACTTCGTCGAGCTTCATTGTCTCGGCGCTTTTCTTGTGGTCGCCACTGTTGATTCTGGCTAACAGGAGTTACAGTGGTTTGGGAATAGTGTGGCGGGCTTGTCCCAATTACCACACATTTTACATCATATTATACTTACACTTCGCATCTATCATACGTTTTATTGGTTTTTACATTAATATTCTGCGAATCGGTCTAAAACGATTCGTTTTCTTATAATATATCTGAAATAAATAAATAATTTTCATATTTTTCATTGTTATGACAATTTAAGTCAGGCTGTCAAACTGTCAATACTTTTTCTTTTAATTTTCTGTCATAGTTTCTTACTAGCTTAGTCTATGAAGGTTACTTTTGATTTATGTAATTTAAATTCTTTTTATCAATATGTTAGCTCAAATATTGTATTTTATAACTTACATAGCTCAGATATTGTAATATATAACTTACATATAATTAACTAACACGCTCTCAGAATTCTACGAAAAGGTTTTGGTTTGAATATTACTGGCTGTTCTGAATACTGGCAAGTTGCATTTCTAAGACAATATGAAGTCACTATTTTAAATTCTGAAAAATGAACTGAAAATGACAAGCTGTGGATCTATAAAAGCTGAAATGATTTCACACGCGGGACTTTCATTCTGGATCTGGTCGAGTAAACATCTTCTTATTATACTCTAAGTCTTCACTGAGTCTGTGCTGCTGCTGGTTCATTGAGTGAACGGAACGGTGTCGAGCGAGACTCTACGCTGACGCCATGAGGACCTCCAATACTCGAGCGAGACGCTACACTGACGCCAAGAGGACCTCCAATAGTTCTACCCGAGTGACCTGTACTGCCGTGACAGAGGATCTACTCTCTTGGACAAATTGAAAGCTGACGTCCTTTTTATAAAACCTCTCTCCTCCCTTCTGAGTGTGTGCTAGGTTAGGTATATTTTTATAACTTGTTTTGTATTTTTTACTCCTCCCTATTATAATGTTCAAGTCTACAACTTCTTATTTCATTCCAAATCAGTAGATTTGTTACAGTACCTGCACCGAATCAGGCGGGAGGAAACGCCCGGATGCTTCCATTGCGAGGATCATCCGGAGGACACGGTGGAGCACACTGTGGAGGTGTGCCCTGCTTGGGCGGAGCCCCGCCGTGTTCTCGTAGCGGCGATCGGCGGCGGCGACCTCTCGCGTCCGGCCCTGGTGCAAGCCATGGTCCGGGGCGAGGAGGAATGGGACGCCGTCGCCTCCTTCTGCGAAGCAGTGATGCTAGCGAAGGAGGTGGCGGAACGAGAGAGGGAGAGAACGTCTCAACGTCCCAGCCGCCGCGGAAAGCGCGGAAGGCGCTCCGGGCGTCGGGGGCCACGTGATGGCTTCCGGCCACCGTAGACGCGGGCCTGTGGACGGTGAGTAATGGGCTAGCTCGCCGTCCGGCCGTCGTCATGACGGCAACAGACCGTGTCGGCGGTGCGTTCGTGTTCCACGCGCGCCTCAAAGAGATGTCAGCAAGGAGGGGCCCGCAAGGGCCGACGCCCGTCGGGGCCGCGGATTTTTGTACTAGATGACGTGGCCTCGGCGCAAGGGCAAAGAAGGAACATGGGTTCGGTTTTTAGTCAGTAGAAGTCTGACACTCCCCTTCGCTCTGCCCAAGAGCGGGGGGTCATTCGATGATTTTCCACCCACCAAAAAAAAAAAAAAAAAAAAAGGGGTGACATGATAACTCTGCGCATGAGGCACTAAGTACAGGATAAAGAAAGAAGAAGTGGAAGAAGAGGAACACTAAAATTCTGGATCGCAAACTATAACTATTTCGGAAAACCCTACAATAACTGTCGACAGTAACTGTAGCCTAACAGATACAACAACCGTCTCTAAGGCAACGGGGAACCCTAACTGTATGCAAGCGGCACAGGGGGTACAGGGGGGATGTTTTCACTGCGCTCAGCGATGCAAGCCACGTGAAACACGGAATGTAAATGAGAAACATACTCGAATGTACGAATATTTAGATTTGTTAGGTAGGTATCTCCTGTTTATTTTCATGTATTGGTATGAACTGTATATTGTGAATGGCTCAACATCAAAATCTACCTAGAACTGACACGACGCGACGGGGTGTTATGAATTTCGTCACGAAAATCAGAATATTCATGAACTTTGACAGTCGAACTTAATGTAGGTAAGTACTATGTTTTAAGAGATAAGCGAAAAACAACATTACTAATTCGTTAAGTAACTCTTATTAAATCAACTCAACAAATCAGCATAATATGTTGGTCCTGTCCCCGTAGCATGGCGATTCTATCTCTATTCTACCAAGAATAGACAAAGATTTTTCCATACAATTTGACATGAAACCTTGCGACAATCTGTCATTTTGTCGATTCTTCCGTCGACAAAACCCGTTTCTTAGGTGGTCATGCTAAGCCGGCTGGTCGCATACTTTTTTGGCAGGGTCATCCTCAGTCTGTCCCCCTTTCTAAGGTTTCACACTTTCACAACATCTAGCTAGAGTGGCGAGGCTGACTGCCCATTAAAAAAAAAGGACATTATTTTGGCTGACACATTATTATAAACGATCTATCAAGATACACGTGGGCACTCTTTAATTACACTTTAAGAACTTATAAGAACCAGTAAACTCGTCTATCAAGTTATTACCTACTCGATAAAACCTTGTAAGATTTTATGCAACAATAGTTAATGAGACATGATAGATTTCCTATTAATTCTTGTACCACGGAAGTTCATTATTATATGCACTGAGTGATACAAGTATGGCTAGTTCATATCTTTACAGCTAAGTAGGACAAATGATTAAAGCTATTTCTATAAGGCTCATGTCTGCAGCATAAATGATCTGGATTAGATGAGGCATAAATCTTTAATTGACGGGTAATTCCTTCCGCCTTCCGGTAGCACAATACATGACATGTCACCAAGGTGTTCCAAGAAGTAACGCGAGCAGAAAATTATATTAAAATCAGTGTGATTATGATTTGATTAGTCAGAGTGTCAGACACCGAAGTTGATATTCAGTGACCACCCAGAATGTGTCTCGCGAAATGTTAATCGTTTGCAGTCCGAATTAAATGATGTTTAGAGAAAAAAACATGCGGGGCAGTCTTTGGGGACTACCGTTAAAAGTGAAAACTAAATAACTTGTGAATTGTATCGACGAACTATTAGATTATTATTTTTGAGAAGTGTTAATGACTAAACTTGAAAGAATCAATTTTTGATATTTTTTTTATAAACCAAAAATAATTCGAAAATAATCTAGTTACACATTACAGTAGGTATATAGGTAGTATAGTCCAAAATGTCTCCTCTAGATAGGCCCACTATTTCAGATTATCATTTTGCTAATTATACATCCTCGTTAAAAAACTGCTAAGCATAACATTGTTCTAGACACTGTCAATCAAGCAACTCACTCAACCTCTCACATTCCACAACAAAGTTGACAAGTTTGCTTACAGGCACCCAGTTCGCAGCCTTCCGCATCTAGTCTGACTTGTAAAAACACATCAAAGTCTGTGTCTATTTAAGTAGCGAGTAAATAGGCTTCTTCTGGGTAAGCTCGTTCCATCGTCGACTTCATCTCTGCATGCCCTTATTTTTTTTGGGCGTGTGGAAAATCATCAAATAACCCCCTCCCGCTCTTGGGCAGAGCGAAAGGGAGAGTCAGACTTCTACTGACTAAAAACCACCCATGTTCCTTCTTAGCTCTTTATGTCGAGGCCGCGGTTTTTCTCATGAAAAACAGCCCCGAAGGGACGCTTGTAAACCTAGAAGAGTCACGCAGAGGTTTAGTTTAGATGATACCTAGTAGGTATACCCACATTTCGCTAGTTATGTTGCAGTCTAATAATAGGGGACGAGGCTATTGCCATCAACCGGCCACAAATTCACACTTTGCCCAGGAAATGAACCACCAGACCAATGATGTCTTGTATAATCCTAGTGTCCTAGTATAACATTCGACACCTACACAAAACAAACTTAAGGCCGAAGAAAACTCCCGTCGAGGCTGTGGGACGTGGGTAGTTCCCGTCGCGCGTCGGGGCTGCGGGTTGATCGAAAGAAATACTGCGGCCTCGACACAAAGGGCTAACAAGGAAAATGGGTAGTTTTTAGTCAGTAGAAGTCTGACACTCCCTACCGCTCAGGAGTCAGTTGGTGATTTCCCTACCTCCAAAAAACAAAAAGAAAAAAAGGCCGATCAAAACTCTCATGGTAAAGGAAGGGAAATAATTCTAAAGTTCCTCCATTTTGTTTCGAACATCTGCAACTCGTGGTTGGTGTGAGGTGAAAGGGGAGGTCGGGCGCTTTCAACGTGATGAAAGAGCTTTCAGATAGAAACATAGTGGCACAAATATAACAGAAACGAGTAATCAACGGATGGTGGTAGTTTGTGAAAGAGAAATAAATTGATGTTTCTGTGTACTGTAAATGGCTCTTGCACATGGCTGAAAACCAATCAAGAAATCAATGTAGTCTATATGGTCACAAAATAAAGCACTCTGGGTCTTTTTTTTGTGGTTAGTAAATCATCAAATGATCCTTTCCGCTCTGGGCGAGCGGAAAGGAGTGTCAGAGTTCTAATGACTAAAAAAAAACGACGCTGAAAAAGTATGAAACAAGATTTTCAGGATAGAACAAAAAGAAAAGCCGTAGTCACACGGTATTAAAGTGTTTAGGTTGGTACCTATAACGTGTGACTACGGCTTTTCTTTTTGTTCTATCCTGAAAATCTTGTTTCATACTTTTTCAGCGTCGTTTTTTTTGTCGTAGTCGGGTTTTAGTTTTTTACTTTTTTTTTTATTTAAACAATTTTGGTGTTAAATATTTTTTTTGACTCTTGACTTTTTGTCCGCTAGAGGGCGTGATTTTAAATTTGAGCAATATTTTGGAAATGTACAAGTGAGGCCCTTTTAAATGATACCAAACACGGCGTGTTTATCTCCATTTTTATTTTTCAAGGCTTACTTTTTGACCGCTAGAGGGCGCCAAATCACTTTTTGTGACACGTCACGTAGCCTATGTTCAGCGGAAAATGAAGAGGGTTCTAACGATACCTCTTAGGTCGAGTTCCGATAAGTAGATTAGAAGCTATGAGGGAACAGATGAAGATACACACATACATACATACATACATACATACATACAACAAACATACATACATACATACATAGCCAGTCATAGTAAATCATAACCCTCCTTTGGCTTTGCCGTAGTCGGGTAAAAACCACCCATGTTCATTCTTAGCCCTTTTGTGTTCCAGGGCCGCGGTACTTTCGAACAGTTCCGGCAGAGCAGCCCGTCTGAGATGTCAAATAACTAGTACCTAGTCACAGTTCATGATGGGTTCAATATGACAACCTGACTCAATTACATAGTACCCACACACAAACTTCCAGTATTCAGAACGGGATGATTCCTGAATTTATCCACAATATCATCCTCCTGAACGATTTCGGTTTCGATTAACCATCGGAGCGGGAGATATGTATTAAAGTGCACAAATCCACGCGCAGGCAGGTGCACTGTCTGGCACGACCGGAAAGAAATCACGCGCAGGACCAACGGATATCATATCGCCAACTTTCAAACTTCCGAGCTATTATTGAAAAATATACAATAGAAAAATTCAATATCACCTTTTGCTCGATCCGGCAAACGAACCGGGGCTCAGCATTCGCGCTTGCGATCATGAGACCAACGGTACTATCTGGTTACTATCTGTATTGTGACTTTGACTCCGTTGGTCTCGTACTACTAACTAAAAGGATTCTTCAAAGTTCAATGACGTAGCATAATACACCTGCAATTCTGCTGGGACACAAGCCTCCTCTTTATGAGTGGACGTACATAAGGCTAATTAGTGACAGTCTGTTAAACCTAAATCATTATAACGAGTTTAAAACAAAAACGCCAATACTTTAGACATGTTACTGGCAATCAATCAAACAATGGAATTAATGAATGGCACACTGCATTCGCTATTATTTTTGGTTCTACGCCTAAATTAAGTTGTTATGTGATCCAAGATGGTAGCCAATCGTTTCGCTCCATTGAGGTTCAGTCATCGCTTTTGTGACTTTGCAAAAATAGTACTTAAACGGAGTCTTACGAGATTAGGCCGATTCTAGTTGGTTCCAACTCAAATAAAGACTATGTTGTATACTTCAATGCTTCCGTTTTGGCCTCCTCAATTAAGACTGGTCGAAAACATATCGTTCTTGATCATAAGCATAAGCTATCTATGAGAGGGAACGAATGAATCCACCGCGAGGACCCAGTGCGAGTTGCCTTCGAATTTTTAGTTCTAGGAATTGCCGGTTTCCTCACGATGTTTTCCCTCATAGTTTTGAGAGCAGTGGTGATCTTGACTACATTAAATTAATATCAACTAATTTTAACTAATAATTCGTAAGGATATCGTATTAGCTTCGGCCAAAAGTCAGCCACATTGGCAGTGGTAGCACACCATGCAGTTGGAAACTACCGTCAGTGCTTTAGGGATTATTTTTTAAACCCTAATTCTTATTCTAATATTAAAGTATCCTTAGTTAGGCCTATAACATCAGCTAACACCCCATAGAACTCCCATCAAAATCGGTTCAGCCGTTTCGGAGATGAAGCGGATTTAGTTAACAATTTAAGGGTTTTAATTGTTTTTGCAAGGAACCCTATTTAAAAAAATATATAAGTAGCCCAAGTTCATCATATAACATTAGATAGCCAGTAAAATCGTTCCACCCGCTCTGTCAATTTCTTTTTAAAATATGCGTTCGTTTGCATGCATTACGGGGATGCGTTTCGCGGTCGCGGGGAGTGACGCAAGCTCCACCCATTTGCTCAAGGTCGCTGGCATTTAGTGTCACCTTAAATTCTAATATAGCCAGGTTCAGTACCAGCGTTCATGATCATGGTCCTTTTCATATTCTGTGGCATGACTTCACGACCACCTCAGGAAATGACATAAGACATTTCAATTTAGTAATTATCTACCTACTTTAGTTCAGATTTTTTTGTGCAGTTTGCAGCATTACGCTGCATTTTAAACTTTTTACTTGAAACCTCGATGCCATATTTACCTTTAACTAAATATTTTTAAAATTGGAGATAAAAAATTCTTGACAGTCGATTTTTTTGGAGTCCAGGCTTCATTCGTATGACAGATTGGAGGAAATGTGGTCATTATACCAAAATTTTATTGTTTTTTTCTTCGTCCAATTTCCAATGTGATCCATTCGTAATGTTTTCATCATAAAAAACTGCAGTGTACAGTGTGCAGTGTTTAATTAAAGGATATCGCGAATTAACGCGACATATAGTTTTCTTATTATTATCTGGGTGTTGAACCAGTTTTGAAGAAGGTCTATTAAAGGCCTTCTTTTATTACCCTATTTTCACCGGTCTGGTCGTCTTCGAGTGCCACATCTTTTAATTTCTGGCAGATGAAATAAGCAAGAGGAGGCAGCGACGGCTGTTTTGGGGCCGGGTTTGAACGCGTCACCTTTTTTTATTTTGGTTAAATTTCGCCGGATACAGGTATAAAATTCATTCTCGACTAACTTATCAAGACCCATGTTGACTCCCTAGAGATTCCGTGTGTTCGTGCGTGGTGAAGTGTTTGAGACATTTTTTTTAATATTTGAACTCTGTAAAACTCTGTGTTTAAATCTAGTCTTATTTTAAATTCATGCAATGTAAAAAAAAGAAAATTGCGGAACGTTCCGGCAAGATTCAATTTTGCCTATAATTTTAATTTTTCTAAAAAAACTGCTTTTTTAAATCAGTCAGTGTCATACGAATTCTATTTTTATCTAGTTTAACTATTAATTTCTATTTTAATTCTTTGTTTTTTTGATAACTAAATCTTAATTAAAATATTATTGAAAGTGGTGTGCCGAGTTTCCATTTTTCACGCCACAGTATGGCGCCCGAACAGGGACGGTAAGTAATTTCCAATACTAAAACCAATAACATAATATATTTTTTTTTCGTTATTTCGTGTGTGGTGCTCTTAGCGAGCAAATTTTATTCATCTTCTTCTTACAGATACAGCAAATACATTTGATTTTATCAAGAATTGTTACAACGGTTCTCGATACATGTGATTTCTTCAAGACATTGTTACTACGGTTCTCGACGTTGCATTGCTGGAATACTTATTTTATTAAATTTTAATGACATGTTCATGAATTTAAAAGAACTAAACCTGTAACTATATTACGTTCAAGTCTTTTATTTCTCCTACAATATATGTTAATTCCCTATTTCATTTCTCTCCTTTAGCTAGCGGTATTTAGAACCCGTAGTGTTATGGATGCGTGAAAGTTTAGCCAGCGTGTTAAAAGGTAAGCTTTGTACGACAGGTTTTGCTTGAACCTTTAGATTTTTCAGGTTTCTCGCCCATCTGTTTCGTTTATTTGCCTTTGTCTCGCTGTGGTTTTCACTAGGCATATTTCTTTGTTAGACTACTGCATGTTTCTATAGAGTATCTTTCCTTCGAACATTGTGACTAATTTATTTTCCTGATAACTCCTTCGTTCGTTAACCGATTTGTGAAAGTTATATTTGTATGTTGGTTTTAAACATGTTGTTACACTATTACACCAAAATTACATGAATATTTACGTAAACATAAATTCTCATTTTCAAGTTACGTAATTATTCATCATATTATAATTTTTGGCACCATTTACTTGGTCAGATTTGTTATTTAGTAGTTGCTAGGTAACGGATACAGTGCGGCGCGGATCTCTCTGTACAATTCGCAGTGGCGCTGCTTGTCTAGAAAACGTACATTAAAATACGTCAAATTTGGTACATTTATCTTAGTTCCGATTTTTCCCACCAACACATATATTTTGTGTTAGAAACTTTTTCGTTTCTTAACGATAACTTCACGCTTATTATTCTTGAAGGTTAGATAGAAGTTTCTTTATTAAGATTATTTGATCTTTTGTTATAAATTTAGTCACTATGGAAGAACAGAGTTTCCCTATAGGTGAGACTCCTTCACGTAGGAGTCCAATCATTTCTAGACCTCCACCGATCCCACCTAGGCTCTCCGTCTCATCTAATATTCCTTCTGTTGTTAGGTCCGAAGAAGTCCCTCATCATTTCCATAATAGGTATTCACTTTCCAAATGGAAAGTTGAATTTTCAGGAGATACAAATACTTGTGTACGTGAGTTTTTCGTTGATATAGAAGAGCGTAAATATGCCGACGGTATTTCGGACGAATATTTATTTAGGCGATTCCATGAAGTTTTATCTGGAGCAGCTCTAAGATATTTCAGGTCGATTAGGTATGATGATTTAACTTATCCTGAATTGAAGGAACATTTCTTTAAAACTTTCGCACCGACAAACTTTGAATTTAAAACGGAACATCAAGTTCGTAACTTGAAACAAAGATCTGACCAATCGGTTAAAGATTTTGTTATCCAAGTGTCATACTTGAACGATAGACTTACTGATCCTATAGTTGATTCTAAACTCCTCGAGATAATTACACATAATATGCACCAGAGATATTTCCCTTGTCTATCGATTCATAGATTCAAAAATATTAATGATCTGATAGATATAGCTTCTCATTTTGAAAGTTACTTGCCTCAAAATTCAAAGGCGGTAGCTACTATTACACATCAGGCTCAAAAATGCCCTAAATGTAGTCAAACCGGTCATTCATATCGTGACTGTCCTAATTTTCCTGGACTTATGTGTTTTAAGTGCCGTAGTCCTGGTGTTATAACTAAGGATTGTCCTAAATGTAATCAAAAAAACGCGTAGACTACCGGCGGCACGCATTTCGTACAGTGTCACCGGTGATAGCTTCAGATACATCGGATAATAGGCCATTTATTGAGATATATTTGGGAGACCATTGTGTTAAAGCATTATTAGATTCAGGTGCTCAGATGTCTATAATTAGTGATGCTTTTATTCAAGAATTGAGAATAGCTGTTGAAACTAATATTAACGTTAACGTAATGTCTGCTAATAATTCCCCTATTGATATTATGGGAACTGTTAATTTACCAGTTCAATTTAATAATACGATTTTTACACACGAATTTTTAGTTGCACGTTGCTGCACTTCCTCAGTTATATTAGGGATAGATTTTTGGAAGAAGTTTGGCTTGACATCTCTTTTTAGTCAAGCTTTTAATAAAAATATCAATGGTAATATGTACTTGTCTTCAATTAACCATGATTCTTTTCAATCTAATGTTGAAAATAAAGACCGCTATATACATCCTCGTAATGTATTATCTAATTTTCAGGAATTAAGCCTTCAACAGACAATTAAAGAATTTGAGGATATTTCATCTGATAAAGTAGGTCTAGGAAAAACGTCGTGGTTGTCCCATAAAATAAATACGATAGGACAACCAATAAGGCAAAGATTTTACCCACTTTCTCCGGTTAAGTTAAAAATCCTTAATGATGAAATTGATAAAATGTTAAAGATGGGTGTTATTCGGCCTTCCCGTTCGCCTTGGGCTAGTCCCGTTGTTATGGTTACAAAGAAGGACGGTTCCGTCCGTTTCTGTGTAGATAGCAGAAAACTAAATAGTGTTACAGTTAGAGATTCTTATCCTCTTCCTCGGATTCATGATATTCTAGACAATCTTCGTGGTGCTAGATATATTAGCTCGCTCGATTTTAGCAGTGCATTTTGGCAAATTCCTCTTGCAGATGACGATAGCTGTAAAAAGACAGCATTCATAGTACCCCAACGAGGTTTATTTGAATTCGTTAGGATGCCGTTCGGACTAACGAATGCAGCTTCTGAAATGCAACGTCTTACGGACATGATCGTAAATTTTGAATTTACTTCAACTAGCGATAATTGTGTTTTCGGTTATGTTGACGATTTAATTTTAATTTCAAAGGACTTTAATAGTCATCTCGCGCTCTTAAAAAAGGTTCGAGATCGGTTGAAAGAAGCTGGATTATCCATTAATTTAAAGAAATGTGAATTCTGTAAAAGTGAATTAAAATATCTTGGCTACATTGTTAATGAGAAAGGTCTTCAGACTGATCCTAGTAAATTGGAGGCGATCAGAGATTTTCCAACACCTACTACTGCTAAGTCTTTACGTGGTTTTATTGGTATGTGTTCATATTATAGGCGTTTTGTAAAAGGTTTTTCTTCTATAATAGCTCCTCTCACATCTCTGATAGGCAAAAGAAAAGGTCGTGATCCAATCAGTTGGGATGATGCTGCCGAACGTGCATTTACCAAGTTAAAAGATGCGTTAATTAACACGCCAGTAATGACTTGTCCTGATTTCTCAAAGCCATTTATTTTACAGTGTGATGCTTCAGCAATTGGTCTCGGTTCTGTTCTGTCACAAAAAATAAATAATGTCGAACATCCTGTTGCTTATTATTCCCGCCTCTTTTCCAAAGCGGAGCGAAATTATAGTACTACGGAACGCGAACTTTTGGCTGTTCTAGAATCGATTAAACATTTTCGTTGTTATTTAGATGGAATGAAGTTTACAGTTATAACTGACCACATGGCTTTGAAATGGCTTCTTACATTAAATAATCCTTCTGGTCGTTTAGCTCGATGGGCTACTATTATTTCGCAATATACTTTTGATATTGTTCACCGCAAAGGTTCACAACATATCGTACCTGATGCTTTATCTAGAATTTATGCTAGTCCTATAACTTTTGATCAAGGTCCTGAGAATACCAACGATAGATGGTATAAGAAGGTTTATCTTGGCGCCCGCGATACTCCCCAAATGTTTCCTGCTTACGTCATTCAGAACGGTGTTCTGTTAAGACGCATGCCCATTTCTAGTCCTTTATCCTCTGATCCATTGCGCGTAGTTTTACCCAAAGAGAAAGTTCCACTAGCTATTTGGGAGGTACACAATAATTTTCCTTCCATACATCCTGGTGTCACAAAATCATACCTTAAGATCAAGGAATTCTATTATTGGCCTAACATGTTTCGGGATGTTACCGAAATCTTAAAGCAATGTGAGGTATGTAAAGCTTATAAAATCGCGAACACTCAACCACGTGGACAGATGTGTTATCCAAAAGACGTTTCGTTACCTTTACAGATTATTTCTATCGACGTTATTGGCCCATTACCTGCTGCCTACTATGGGTATAAATATATTCTATCCATGGTAGACGTTTTTTCAAAATATGTCTGGCTTATTCCCCTTAAAAAGGTAGATGCCAGTTCAGTAATTAAAGCTTTAGAGTCTGAAATATTTTTTAATTTCGGTGTTCCGCGTTCTATTCTTTGTGATAACGCTACTGTTTTTCGTAGTAATCAATTTTTAAACTTTCTTAGAACTTTTCATATTGATTCTCCTACTTATACACCATATTATACTCCTCAAGCCAATACCGTTGAACGTTATAATCAAAGTATTATTACCTGTTTAAGCATCTTAGTTGGAAATAATCAAAGGAATTGGGCAAAAATGCTACCAAAGGTCAAACTATATCTCAATTCATGCGTTAACTTAGCTACAAGTTTTACACCAAATTTCCTTATGTTTGGTAGGGAAGTTACTATAGATCCGACACATGCTTATGGACAGACTCGAAGCGCCAATTTAGCTGAAAGTCGGTCTCAGCATGCGTCAAATCTCACTTCTCTTGCCGAGGTTTATGCAAAGGTTGCCGATAATCTTTCTATGGCTTTCCTCCGTAATTCTCTTGCATATAATAAGAACCGATCAGCTATCATTCTCAATATTGGTGACACTGTATGGAGACGTAACTTTACTAGATCATCTGGTACAGATTATTTTACCGGAAAACTTGCTCCACGTTTTGTTAAATGCCGTGTAACTAGGGTTATATCTAGGACGATTTATGTTTTACAAGATTGTGATTCTGTTCACTCCGGACAATATCATATAAAAGATATTCTGAAATAATTCCGTTCCTATCTTTCTTTTATTTCTATCTATTCTTTCGACTTCAAGTTATATCTTTGACTTTCAGTCTTTTCTTTCGACTGAAGCTCTTATTTTGACCAAAATACTATTTTTTAAATAAGGTTTCTCCTATCCTTTGTGACTTCTTCTTAGTGAAGCTCCCTATTTTTAGGCCTCCTCTGGTTTATCTAAGGTGTATTTTGTTTTAATACATATTTTGGTACTTGTTATGTCGCGATCTATATTCAATGACAACATTGTTTAGCCACTGGTTTTTTAACCAATCACCTTGTTGTTTGGGAGGGATTTTTTTTGATAGATTCTACTCGTGAAAATAGGCAGACTCTAAGTATCATGATTGGCTGAAAGTCGGTTTTGACACGTGTTTAATCTTTTTTCCTACTCCTTTGGTTAATACAAGGTTCATCGATAATATTTGTATGGCTTTCTTAAGTTTACCAATAATATTTGTATGGCTTTCTATAATTCTCGAGTTTATAATGCATACAGTCCTCCTAGTTCCCTCACTTCTTCTTTCTTCCTTCTCTATCCTCCCATGTTCTTAACTTGAGTTAATTCTAATATTTAACTTCAAGAACTTAGGCTTTGACTTCGAAGTTCATAATTGGAACTTCCTCTTAGGATTCGTTGACGATATCCCTCTTTTGTCTCGATGACTTGCTATGGTCTCGGTGTACAACCTTTTGACTTATTCTGCCTTTGACATAATGTCTACCTTTTGACTTACGTCTGTTGGCTTGTAACTGAGTTCTATATTGACTCAAAGTCCCTCTTTGCGACTCAATGATCTCTTAGTCTTGAGTTCCCCTATCGTCTTCATGACCATGTGTAGTCTTGAAGACATTTTTTTTGATTGAAGTCGTCCGTTTTCTCAGCCGAGGTCCTATTTTTAAACCAAGGTTTGATCTTTGACTTCAGTCGATTTTCTAATGTCTATTTAATTCTTCTTCATTATTTTAAGCGCGCTTAATTATTTTTTGGGATCCCTAACTTTTAATCTGATTCTATATTAGTTGTAATTCTGTAGACGCATCTGGAGTTGGCACGGATAACGTTTAAGTTGAGGGTCGACTTTCTGTCTTATTCAGTATTCATTGCACTTCGATGTTGTCGTTTTATTATTTTGTCATTTAGGCTTTCTAATATTAAATACTAGGTTATTTACTTATTAAGTAGGTTAATATTTAATTCCACTTTCACTCCTAATTCACCTAAGTTATTTTTTTTTCCTTTTAATTAGTCTAAGTAGTTTAATATTTAATTAATTCATTTTTTTTTTTCTTCTAATACTTCTTTATATTCTTCATTTTTATTATTTGTCACTTAATCCGTTATTTCCAACTGATTCTATATAACCAGATATTCTTATAGGGTTGTCATCTACTACCATAGGGTTGTCACTTGTTCCTATTGGACACACTATAGGGTTGTCACATATTTCTGATGGTCACACTGTAGGGTGGTTACCTGCTTCTTTTAGTCACTCTTTAGGGATGTTGTTTTGTCATAGTGTTGTATCTTGTTATCGATGTTGTCTTGACTCTGTGTCAAGACTTTTAATCGATAATATCTGGACTTAGTGTTGTCAAATTTTATCGATGTGGTCAATGATTTTTTTTTTTTTTCTGGATTAAGGGTACTGCAGCATTACGCTGCATTTTAAACTTTTTACTTGAAACCTCGATGCCATATTTACCTTTAACTAAATATTTTTAAAATTGGAGATAAAAAATTCTTGACAGTCGATTTTTTTGGAGTCCAGGCTTCATTCGTATGACAGATTGGAGGAAATGTGGTCATTATACCAAAATTTTATTGTTTTTTTCTTCGTCCAATTTCCAATGTGATCCATTCGTAATGTTTTCATCATAAAAAACTGCAGTGTACAGTGTGCAGTGTTTAATTAAAGGATATCGCGAATTAACGCGACATATAGTTTTCTTATTATTATCTGGGTGTTGAACCAGTTTTGAAGAAGGTCTATTAAAGGCCTTCTTTTATTACCCTATTTTCACCGGTCTGGTCGTCTTCGAGTGCCACATCTTTTAATTTCTGGCAGATGAAATAAGCAAGAGGAGGCAGCGACGGCTGTTTTGGGGCCGGGTTTGAACGCGTCACCTTTTTTTATTTTGGTTAAATTTCGCCGGATACAGGTATAAAATTCATTCTCGACTAACTTATCAAGACCCATGTTGACTCCCTAGAGATTCCGTGTGTTCGTGCGTGGTGAAGTGTTTGAGACATTTTTTTTTAATATTTGAACTCTGTAAAACTCTGTGTTTAAATCTAGTCTTATTTTAAATTCATGCAATGTAAAAAAAAGAAAATTGCGGAACGTTCCGGCAAGATTCAATTTTGCCTATAATTTTAATTTTTCTAAAAAAACTGCTTTTTTAAATCAGTCAGTGTCATACGAATTCTATTTTTATCTAGTTTAACTATTAATTTCTATTTTAATTCTTTGTTTTTTTGATAACTAAATCTTAATTAAAATATTATTGAAAGTGGTGTGCCGAGTTTCCATTTTTCACGCCACAAGTTGTAGGTATTATTCCATTATATAAAGACGTTGGTAATTTTATTGTAGGTATAGCAAGAATTCTTAGTTAAGGAAAATTTATGCGGCTCACCGCAGATTACTGTAGAACTAATCAAAAGCTGCTGACAAGGAACAATAAAAACAATGCAAGCAATTAAAGTCGTTGATTATTCCAGATAATTAAAAAAAAAGGGCTGCTCTGAACAGTCTGATTCGCACCAATATCCGAAATTCACTAAAAGGATGCTAGAAATAGTGTTAATCAGTATTATTTCAAGTAACATGAAGATTTTCCCGAAATCTTCTAGTTTGTAATTCATCTTCTGATAAATCATCATCATCATAAAAAGTAGGTATGTCATGTTATTTATTCTCTACACTCTTCAGGTTTTTAATTCAACAGTAACATCTTGTATAATCTCCACCTAACATTCGGCTAGGTGCCGAATTAATTAGACATGAGGAAAATCGTTTTCTTTTTGAAAATCGGATCCGCGAAGAACCAGAAATAATTTTCTCGCGTTTTATTTTTCATCAGGATATCGTTACTGTAATAAAATATAATGATACTGTTAGCCTGCATCATCCTGCTGCTGGGCAAAAGCCTTTTTTAGGGTTCCGGACCTCAAAGAAAAAAACGGAACCCTTATAGGATCACTCGTGTGTCTGTCTGTCTGTTCGACCATCCCCCCCCCCCCCCCCCCTTATATCCGAAACTACTGAGCCGAAAATTCTGAAAAAAGTACAGAAATTAGTTCAACACGTATAGATTACAGGAAAACCTATAAAAAGTCATAGTACGGAACCATTCATGTGCAAGTTGAACTTGCACTTGGCCATTTTTTTTTTGGTAGTGGGAATCATCAAATTACTTCTCCTGCTCTGGGCAGAGCGGTAGCGAGTGTCAGACTTCTACTGACAAAAACCACCCATGTTCCTTCTTAGCCCTTTGTGCCGACGCCGCGGTATCTCTTTCGAACAACCTGCAGCCCTAGGCAAAGGCTTCTCCTCATGAGTTGCTTCGATCCAAAGTCATCAATATAGACCACAGATCGCAAGTCTTGTCCAAATTATATAAATCAAGACATGCTTAATTTCGTCTGTAAATTGATTTCTGATGATAGGCAGAATACTCGGTAGCACTGCCCACCTGCCGTTCAGTTTTACCGCGAACAGAATGGAAGGAAAGCAGCTGATACAGATGTAATTATCTGCTAAGTTTGTGATTATTACAAGGAACTTAAACTTATCCTATGAAGTTACACCTCTGCCTACATCTTCGGCAATCGGATCGATGATGATATTACGTCGTGTTATTGCTGTTTGGCGTCAGAAGGCGAAGGTAAATAAATAAACTAAAACCAGAGACACTGCTAAAATATATATTTTAAGTAGGTACATCTTCACATGACAGCTTTGATGAGTAAAATTAAGAAGCGGGGTGCCTCTCACCTTGTATACAAGGTGAGAGGCGTCGGGGCTGTGGATCCCGTGGGGGCTGTGGATTATCGAAAGGATAACGCGGCTCCGACACAAGGGCGAAGAAGGAACATGGGTTTGGTTTTTAGTCAGTAGAAGTCTGACACTCCCCTTCGCTCTGCCCAAGAGCGGGGGGGGGGGGGGTTATTCGATGATTTTCCACACACCAAAAAAAAAAGTAAAGGTGAGAGGGGACATCAAAGCTAAAACGGTTACCTTATTCAGCAACATTCTGAATTTTCTCATAGGTATTTTTTAAGGTACTTGGGGGTCTAAAATAACCACTATAACAGGTTACGAGTATAATAGGAACTAATGAAGTATTGATTTGTAGTTTCGACAAGGAAGTCGGGTTTATCACAGAATTAACCCGCTTATTTAACTTTGGTTGGTAGTTCTGTGGTTAGCGGTTTTAATAGTAGGGTTTAGTAATTATTATCAACCTTTAATATGTCACATTACATCAAAGACTCGGTTTTTATTTAGTCTTTAGGTAAACCTTAAAGGCCTTGCTCTGTTCTGTCTCCTGCTGATATGGACGAAAATGAAAATTATGTTTGTCCTAAGCCCCACACACTTATTTTCTATTTAATTTCGTTGCGGGGTCCAATTGTTTCTCTGGGACTTTGTCGAGCTTCATTGCCTCAGTGCTTTTCCTGTGGTCTTTACTGTATACGTCATGTGTGTTCGCAAATCAGTAATAGAATATTGTTTTTTTTTATATTTGTTACCTCAGAACTTTGTCATTATGAGCTTGATAAGAACCGATTTTAGAAATTCTTTTTTCATTTATTACTATAGAAATTCTATCAAAATTAGTTCAGTAGTTTGGTTTCTAACACGTTCATTGCCACACCACGCAACGCTAGCCCAGAAAGAGGTGGCGTAAATTTGATACATGACAAAAATTAGTGTAGTGTCTATAGGTACGTAAAAAGGGTTACAAAAAAAAAAAACTTTAAAATAACACTAAAACGGTCTAAAATAACTTTACTTTCAGAAGTTGGTGATTTTGTCTGTTTCATTATTTGGCTTTTTTGCCACCGACTTCCGAAAATAAAGTTAGTTTACTCTTTTTTAACAGACTTCATTTAGGCATAAATGGTTACAGACGCAGCTAATATATAATATTAAAGGTCCGTTTTACGCTTGATATGATCTGCTACAGTGGCCATTTAAGATCTCCAAATCCCGTGAAAAACCACAGTAACATACAATAACATTCTTATGATAATAGATGGAGCCACATGTCTTTCGAATCATGTTTGAATTATATTGTTAGTAGTATTTTTCTAATAATTTCCCGCGAACGAAGGTCACAAAAGTAGATTTAATTAGACAGGACTATGAAGTATCATTCATTATGCGAAGTATATTTTTATTTATGGGTTGTAATGAAGTGTACCTAACTACTTACTTTTAATGAGACAAGTCAAAGTAATTATCTAGTCACAAAGCACGTCATCAATGCGTCACGTTAGTAAGTACTAGGTTCACTAGTATTCACTACACGCTAATTTGAAATGAAAATACCATAGACAAATCACCGTTCTGTTAGCTGAATGCATAAGCAACGTTTGTTATTAGTTCATAAGATTTTCTAACAAACAAATAAAATTGAAGTGTCTATTTGTATTTCCAAAACAAAACTTTTTTTTCTTTTCTACCCGACTACGGCGAAGCCAAAAGGAAGGGTAATGTTTTTTTTCTATCTGTCTGTCTGTTTGTTCCGGCTTATCTCCGAAACGGGTGGATTGATTTTGACAGGATTTTTAATGGTAGATAAATGATGTTGGAAGGAGTAACTTAGGCTAACTACTTTTATTTTAGAAAATGGATTTAGGGTACCGATGCAAAAATATAAAAAATCTGATTAGTAGACAATAATTTATCTTATATTGTCTACTAGCTGTTGCCGGCGGCAACTTCTTTCACATGGATGTGTAATTGTAAGAACGTTATTGTATTTATTTATTTTTAATGGGACAAGCCCGCCACATTATTCCTAAAGCGCTGAAACAATGAAGCTCGACGAAGTCTCACTACGGTACTCAGAGATATTTAATGATTAAGCCATCACTTAGTAAAGATTTGACATAATTTTGTATGACTCTGAAAACTGTCAAAACTATTACTTAACGATGGCTTAAGTAATCATTAAAGCTCTCTGAGTGCGGCAGTCAGAGTAACAATTTTACTGTCTTGGATCCCGGCAATGAAATTAATCAGAAAAGAAGAAAAAAAATAATTTCCACTTCCCTCCATATATGAGCAGGAGGCAGAATAGAACAAGACCAATAGGCACAAAGGGACGTTTACAACAACGTTTCTGTGCTAAATTCCATCCATATACATTCAGCCGTTTTGGCGTATTTGAGTAACAAACATACATGACATCCATTCTTCCACACTTTCGCATTTATTATATTACTAGCTTATGCACTAAATTTTTTATATTTTTGCATCGGTACCCTAAATACATTTTCTAAAATAAAAGTAGTTAGCCTAAGTTACTCCTTCCAACATCATTTATCTACCATTAAAAATCCTGTCAAAACAATCCACCCGTTTCGGAGATAAGCCGGAACAAACAGACAGACAGATAGAAAAAAAACATTACCCTTCCTTTTGGCTTTGCCGTAGTCGGGTAGAAAAGAAAAAAAAGTTTTGTTTTGGAAATACAAATAGACACTTCAATTTTATTTGTTTGTTAGAAAATCTTATGAACTAATAACAAACGTTGCTTATGCATTCAGCTAACAGAACGGTGATTTGTCTATGGTATTTTCATTTCAAATTAGCGTGTAGTGAATACTAGTGAACCTAGTACTTACTAACGTGACGCATTGATGACGTGCTTTGTGACTAGATAATTACTTTGACTTGTCTCATTAAAAGTAAGTAGTTAGGTACACTTCATTACAACCCATAAATAAAAATATACTTCGCATAATGAATGATACTTCATAGTCCTGTCTAATTAAATCTACTTTTGTGACCTTCGTTCGCGGGAAATTATTAGAAAAATACTACTAACAATATATATGATGGACTCGACTCCCCCTAATTTTATTTCTACGCGCAACAAGAGAGTAAGGGAAGAAAACTTACCAGAAGAGTTTTCAAAATTTAAATCAGAAATCAAAGACATGTTTTCTTCATTCATTTCAACTCAACAAAATGAATTAAAAATAATTACCTCGAACCTCAAGGATATTCAGCAGACTAATATTAATATTGAAACCGCCATCACTAACCTATCTTGTCAAAACGAAGAATTTCGTAAGAAAATAGAATCTCTTGAGTCACAAGGAAAGAAGGACCGCGAGTACATTGCCCTGTTAGAAGAAAAGATCGAAGATTTACAGAGAAGCAGTAAAAAAACCTGCATTGAGATAAAAAATGTCCCTAAAAAGCCTCAAGAAAATAACATTGACTTGATAGACATGGTTACACACTTAGGAAAACACCTATGCCTTGAGATTGACTCACGCGACCTCAAAGATATCTATCGGCTGCCTAGTAAGAAAGAGGGTATTACTAACACACCCATAATTGTTGAACTAAACTCCACTATGTTGAAGACTAGTCTGCTCAAAAAGGCAAAGTCATACAACATTAAAAACACTAGTAAACTGCAGGCGAAACATCTTGGAATAAAAAACAACGCGGAGGTTCCTGTGTTTATATCCGAACAGTTGACCCCAAAAGGTGCCCGACTGTTTTTCTTGGCTCGTGACCTAGCGAAAATTAAGCAATACAAGTTTTGCTGGACTGCTTTTGGACGTATTCTGGTCAAGAAGGATGAGCATGCTCGTGCGATCGTTATAAAAAGTGAAGCACAGGTACACCATTTAATGCAAGAAGCATGACTAATTTGTATTTTGATGTTATTGTTAAAACGAAAACCTTTGTTATTCTCTGTTTATATAATCATACTCAATGTTTCCGCTAACTTTAAACTAAATAGATGTTTTTCAAACTCTTTTTACTGTAATCATGATCGGCTCGCTTGTACACATTCAAACGCTACATTTCACACAATCCATTTCACACAAAAAATACAACTAACTCACTCAATACACTCACTCCACTCAGTGCCTAATGTAACAGGTCTTACTCGCACTATGCGAAGACAGACATCACGCGACTACAGTGCAATTTTCCAAAAGTTTATGAAACAACAATCGTTTACTTTATTCAATAATGGATAGTAACTTACTTAGCTTACAGGAATTGGATACTGCTGACATTGCTAATTCGGCTACTCTTGATATTGCAAACCTAAATACTTACCTACAACATAATAATAGTAACTTAACCGTCCTGACTCAAAATATAAGAAGTATATACTGTAACATCGATGATCTTCAAATAACTTTGTCCCAAATTGGAGTTGAAGTAGATGTCTTACTTTTAACAGAATGCAGATTGAATGCAAATAAAAGAATACCTGTATTAAATAACTACACTTCGTTTAACACATCTAGACATTTAAATCAAAATGATGGCGTGGTCGCCTATGTAAAAAACTGTCATTTACCCCAGGCCACAGAGATAGTTTTAAAACATGCCTCAGCTATGCAAATCACTATCTCTAATTTCACCATCATTGGTATTTATCGGTCTCCATCGAACGTTTCCGCGGACAGTTTCATTGCATCGCTTGATCAATACCTTCAATCTATAGACTCACATGGGAACACTGTCATTACAGGTGATATAAACATAAACTTAATAGGGAAGCCAGCAGAAACATCACAAATACGGAATAACAGATTAAATTATCTAAATATGGCAGCCGTACATGGTTTTCTCCCAGGACACTCTTTACCTACCAGGGATGACAGTTGCCTTGATCATATGCTTCTTAAGCTAGACAAATCTAAAAACTCAGCTTTCGTGGCAGTTTTAAATACATCTGTCACAGATCATGCAATGGTACTACTAAGCATATCCCACACGTACCAAACCAAGTCTTATGTCAAATCTAAGACCGTGACTAACTTGGGGAATGCCTACAAACACCTTATAAATACAGAAACATCTATTCTAAATGCATATAGAGACCCAAACATATTTGCAGATGCGTTGATACATATGATTAGGTCATCTCTCCTCCAAAACACTAAGGTTGTCTCAATCTCTAGCTCTAAGCGTACTCTAAAGCCCTGGATATCCCCGGGGGTCCTAAGATGTATTAGGCTTAGAAATAAAATGCAACTACAGTCGAGGAGAGACCCTTTTAACCTTATCTTAATCATAACGTTTAAGCGTTATCGAACATTTTGCTCAAATCTTATTAAGAAACTCAAAAGACAGTATTATAAGAACCAAATTTTAACTTCTACCAGAAATCCCAAGCTACTCTGGACTAAAATTAACGACATAACACATTATAAGAAATCCAGGACATCTAGCATACACCTACTTAAAATCACACCACATCCACTCGACTCACTAAATTGCGTAAATCACTTTTTCGTGACTATTGGTAACACATTGGCGGAAGAAATTATGACCCTAACTGGACAACTATATAATCCTGATGTTGGCACTCCAAATATACCAGCTCAAGCCAACTCATTTGTGCTCCTGGATACAGATCCGGCTGAAGTGGATAGTACACTCATGGCACTTGACTCAGCAAGTGCTTCGGGGTGGGATGGTATACCAGTGAGTTTCCTTAAGTTGGCACGAGACTTTGTAGTTCCCCTCATTTGCAGATTAACCAATCTGTGTTTCGAAACGGGTATATTCTGTAATGCGTTGAAACGATCTATCATCACGCCTGTGCACAAGGATGGGGACAAGAGCGATGTCAATAACTACCGACCGATTTCCGTCTTACCGTCACTTTCAAAAATTGTAGAAAAAATATTAAATAAAAGGCTTACAAATTACTTAAATAAATATAACATTCTTTCCGACTCACAATATGGTTTTAGACAGGGGCGGTCAACTCAGGACGCGGTTATAGCTTTAACGTCAGAAATTACAGATAAGGTAGATAAGGGGTTCAAATGCGTTACGGTGTTTCTAGACCTCAAAAAAGCATTTGACACCGTGTCTGTTCCCATCCTTGTGCGGAGGCTTGAGGCTATAGGGATTAGGGGTAAGGCTCTTTCTCTTTTTGATAGTTATCTTCGGGGGAGGAGACAACAGGTTAAAGTAGGCGAATCGTACAGCAATGAGGAAAGCGTTGTTTTCGGTGTTCCCCAGGGCTCCGTGCTCGGCCCGCCACTTTTTTTAGTGTATATCAACGAGCTCTGCAAACTACAAAACAGTGGCGGGAAAATCTTCTCATATGCGGACGATACGGCCATAGTCTACTTTGGCGACACATGGGAAGCGGTACATGATAAGGCCGAGCAGGGGCTAGTTATTATTGATGGGTGGCTAAAAGAAAATCTGTTGACCCTTAATATTGCAAAGACAAATTACATTTGTTTCTCGCCAAGTGCAAGGTCTAAAGCATGTACTGATTTCAATATGCGTATTCATACGTGCACAAGCAGATTGGAGCAAAACTGTGACTGTAAACCCATCAAACAAGTACCGTCAACAAGATACTTGGGAGTCATAGTCGACGGGCGTCTAGCATGGCACTCGCATGTCGAAGTTATTATGTCACGTGTTAGAAAATTTATTTGGGTCTTTAAAAATCTTCGACATGTGATGCCTCAAGGCATACTAAACAACGTTTATGTTGCACTCGCGCAGTCGGTAATCACATACTGCTTACCAGTTTGGGGAGGAGCCACAAAAACAAAATTTCTAGAGTTAGAGAGAGCCCAAAGATCACTTCTAAAGGTTATGTATTTTAAGCCATATAGATATCCTACAGTTGATCTGTATAGAATAAGTGGCCTATTATCAGTCAGGAAACTATACCTCTTAAACATAACTCTATATTTACACAAATACATTCCAATTAACCAAGAAACCCAGACTAGGAGAAGAAAAGATATCGTGGCTTACTCTCCACGGGTAGGTACAGTTTTTGCAAGGCGTCAATATGTATGCCAATCAGCCTACGTATACAACAAAATTAACGCAAAATTAAAGTTCCACCGCGAGGTCTCGTATCAATGCAAAAAATTAATAACGGAGTGGTTAAAAACTCTAACATATGAAGAAACAGAGGATATCCTAGTCAGACTTGCATGAAAAAAAAATGAAAAAAAAAACTGACTATAAACACACACAAACACAGTCACACGCACGCACACACACACACACACACACACACACACACATATTTACACATTCACACTCACACTCATCTATCACTACAGACACACATACTAACAATTATTATTATTACACAGCCGCGAATTTATTTATTGAGCCTATTAGTATTAATTTTAAGTTGTTTTATTGCTGCTTTATTTTGATTTGTTTTAATTAGTTTAATTTAATTAGTTTTTAGATTTAATTTGTTCTTATTACTTCTTTATCTGTTTTAATTAGTAGTTATTTTAATTTTAAGTCTCAATATTGTTACATGAAGGGAAGGAGCGAAACGATCCCAACACAAGTATTGTTTATTACTTACTGGGGCTGTTTCATTACATGTGTTAATTTTAACTTTGAGACAAATAAACAATTTTTTTTTTTTTTTATTATTTATATATAATTCAAACATGATTCGAAAGACATGTGGCGCCATCTATTATCATAAGAATGTTATTGTATGTTACTGTGGTTTTTCACGGGATTTGGAGATCTTAAATGGCCACTGTAGCAGATCATATCAAGCGTAAAACGGACCTTTCAAATTATATATTAACTGCGTTTGTAACCATTTAGGAAAATATATCATAAAAGGAAAATTTATGAAAAATATATTTAAAATGTATAATGTAAAATAGTCACAGACGCAGTTACTATTATGACAGGTTCATTTAACGCTTTTTAAAGCAATTCATATTATGATCTGTTAAATTGGGCATTTTAGACGCCCAGGACTTTTATTCAGGACTAGCGGACGTCCCGTTCCCGTGGGAATACAGAGATAAAAAGTAGCCTATGTCACCTGGGATGAATGTAGCTTTCCAATGGTAAAAGAATTTTTAATATCGGTTCCGTAGATCCCGAGATTACCCATTACAATTTATCAAATATACAAACACACAAACTTTACTTCTTTATAATATTATAGATATAGATATAGATATAGATTATTATCTATATCTATAAAAGCGAAAGGTCACTCACTCATTCACTCACTCACTGATTCATCACGAAATCTCGAAAACCGCTGGACGTATAAAGATGATTTTTGGCAGGGAGGTAGTTTATGGTTAGTAGACGTCCGCTAAGAACGGATTTTGCGACAGGGCCGGATTAGGGTGGTCTAAGGGCCCTCGCAAGTTTGTATGAAACTCCTTCATTTTTTGTGCTACAATCTAGATTTTTGGCAGATACGTAGTTTATAGTCAGTGGGCGTCTGTTATGAATTAATTTTGCGACAGGGCCGGATTAGGGTGGTCTAAGGGCCCTCACAAGTTTGTATGAAAGTCCTTAATTTTTCGTGCTATAATCTTGATTTTTGGCAGAGACGTAGTTTATAGTCAGTAGGCATCCGCTATAAATTAGTTTTGCGACAGGGCCGGATTAGGGTGGTCTAAGGGCCCTCGCAAGTTTGTTTGAAAGTCCTTAATTTTTTGTGCTACAATCTTGATTTTTGGCAGAGACGTAGTTAATAGGCAGTAGACGTCTGCTTAGAACCGATTTTGTGACAGGGCCGGATTAGGGAGGTCTAAGGGCTCTCGCCAGTTTGTATGAAAGTCTTTCATTTTTTGTGCCACAATCTTCATTTTTGGCAGGGACGTAGTTTAAAGTTAGTAGACGTCTGCTTAGAACAGATTTTGAGACAGGGCCGGATTAGGGAGGTCTAAGGGCTCTCGCCAGTTTGTATGAAAGTCCTTCATTTTTTGAGCTACAAAGTTGATTTTTGAGACGGACGTAGTTTATAGTTAGTAGACGTCTGGTAAGAACAGATTTTGTGACAGGGCCGGATTAGGGTGGTCTAAGGGTTCTTGCAAGTTCGTAAGAAAATCCTTAATTTTTTGTGCTACAAACTTGATTTTTGGCAGGCACGTAGTTTATAGTTAGAAGAACTCTGCTAAGTACAGGTTTTGTGGCAGGGCCAGATTAGAGAGGTTTAAGGGCGCTCGCAAGTTTGTTTAAAAGTCCATCATTTTGTGTGCTACTAACTTGAATTTTGGCAGGGACGTAGTAGGTGAGTAGAAGTTTGCTAAGAACCGATTTTGCGACAGGGCTGGACTAGGGAGGTCTAAGGGCTCACGCGAGTTTGTATGACAGTACTTCCTTTTTTGTGCTACAATTTTGGCAGGAAGGTACTTTATAGTTAGTAGAAGTTGACTAAGAACGGATTTAGCGAGTTTAGCAACATGGCCAGAATAAGGAGGTCTGAGGGCTTTCACATGTTTGTAAAAATGTACTGTTTTTTTTTTTGTACTAACAACCTGAAATTTAACAAGTCTAGAGTTTAGGAGTAGGAGATCTAAGCTAAGTTTGTAAGGAAGACCTGGACTAAGGGCTCCCGTAAGTCCATATGAAATTCTTGGCTTTTTGTACCTGAAAATTGGCAGAGAGATAGAATATAGATCATAAGACATTTCAGGTAGGAATAGATTTTACGACAGGGCTGGTTTAAGGGAATATAATCGCTTCGATTGGCATTTGGCATTCGATTTGACATAGTACCATCCACGGGCAGTCTAGACAAGAGAGTCAAAATTTCTACGCGAACGAAGTCGCGGGCAACTGCTAGTAGTATATATAGTATAGTATTTAGTATAGAATAGATGAATGGTATCCTATGTCAGTATTGTCAGTTTCTTTATACACCTTGTTTAGCGTAAAAAAGTAACAAACAAACTTACTTTCGTATTTATAATATTAAGTCTTGACATAATTTGAGTCACGACGGCCAATCTCAACAGAGATAAGCCAAATAGGAACGCAGTATAGTGCATAAATATGTAAGTAAGTGTAAAATGCAGGTGCATTCTTCGTTTCTTTATTTACGCTCATTGTCCGATGGGACCCCAATCTGACTCGACAAGGGAAAGATTTGGTGCAGACAGAACCGACTTTATTACATGATTGCCGGGGGCACTGGAATGTCACATACAACTTCCAAAAACTCCGGGCTAAAAGTTAAAAATTCGTTAAGGTTGAATCCACATTTGGCCCGACCCAGAAACCGAACCCAGAGCCTCACTAGTCGGAGACGCGGATGGGGAGACTTTGAGACCAACGGAGCAGTCGATGCGATGTTAGGGCTATCACAGACATGCAACTTGTCTTAGACAAAGTAACGCTCGTTTGTAACAGCCTTGGCTAACTGTCCGCCGTCTGTTAGTCACGGAACTGTTTAATAATAAATTATATAATGTTTAGAAGATGATTGTCACAATTACTGCAGCAAAAAATAAAGCTAAAATTGTCACATTTTTATCAAGACCATGAAGCAAAAACTATGCAATAAGTAGTACTAATTAGCATAGCAGTAAGTTGTAACATTATGCACGTATGTTAAAATGTAATCATTTTTGTGTTCTCTTATCGCGTTACAACAAAATCAGTAACATTTAGACACGGTGCAATTTGTTACAATAATATTGACTTTACGATTTATTTTCTTTGTTTAACTTTCAATCATTGTAACTGGTTCGTAGCGTCACTAGTTCCAATATGTCGTTAGTCAGGTTCTTACATTGCACGGAAAAATTGCGTCCATAAAAACTAGATAATAGTACACGAGGAATAAAATTAGGCTTCGTATTAACTACTACTCCTACTTTGTTTCCTCGTGTTTGCTCCTACAAACAGAGCTACGATACGCTACACGGGCCTACGTTACGCTACGCGGGCCTACGTGCGCTACGCGGGCCTACGATACGCTACGCGGGCTTACATTGCGCTACGCGGGTCTACGTTACGCTACGAAGGCCTACGTTACGCTACACGTGCCAGCGTTAGCTTCCCAAGACTTTACTTTCTTTGACTTTGTCTCGATTTTTGAACTGCACTAGACTTTGTCATTTAACGTTTTAATTCACGATTATTATTTCAACAGTCATTAAACGATTTAAACCATTTTATCAATAAATCAATCATTGTAGGTACCTATTAAAATTGAATCTTCTGCGAGATCTATTGTCATAACTAAAACTCGTCGAAGACTGGTCTGTAGGCTTCAACGAGTTTTACAGTACAGATATTTATGGTGTAATTACACCTAATAACATAATTAGTACGAAGCTGCCTTCAGTACACCTTTGTCTTTTCCGTGTTTGCTCTTCATTCAAAACAAAAACAAACTGAATGCCTTCGCGTGCCCATTAGCAGTGTTAGCGATTTGTTAGCAATAGAATAATTTATGAAGTAGGTAAATACTAACCTATTGATACTATGTACCTATGTACCTCATTTGTATCGGTTTGTGCGTTTATTGTAGGTAAACTTAGAATATCATCATCCTCTGCCTAGCCTTTTCCCAACTATGTTGGGGTCGTCTTCCAGTCTAACTGGGTGCAGCTGAATACCAGTATTTTACATGGAGCGACTGTCTATCTGACCTCCACAACTCAGTAAGTACCTACTGGGTAATATAAGACTGGATCTCAGACTTTCGGGTCACTATCTACCTGTTACGACTGTAAAAGAACCACTAATTAAATCCGGGAACAACGGCTTAACATGCTTTCAGAGACACAGAGGAAATTCGGTATGTAATGAGTGGTCACCCGTCCAAGCCAACCTAGGCAAGCGCGGTTAAACTGAAAATTGTTCCAAGCAGCTGTTTTTATCTAGCCACGAGCTCCGAGAGAGGTAAACTTAAACAATAAGATCAATGTTCCTTAATTAAAAAGTTAAAGCGGAGGATTGGTTGGTTGGAATGATTGCCAAGATTCGGCAAGGGATGTCGTCGCATTATGTAGTAACTAGTGGCCCTTTGGCTTCACACGGGATTAATTTAAGTTGGCTGCAATTTAGATTTAATTTAAATTTAATGTATGTATGTCCTCATTTTAAGCGCTACTTATATGTTTACTTACTTTGATTTATTTTTTATTTTTTAGTCAATTTGTTTTTGTCCTGTGGGAAACCAATAAATAATTTTTCTTTCTTTCTTTCTTTCTTAACTGGGTTGTGGAGTTCAGATAGGCAGTCACTCCATATATTATATGTTTTTATGTATGTTAGTGGCCCAAAGTTGCCTGAAAATAATAATAATAATAATAATACTCCACAACTATCACACAACGCCATCTAGTCCCAAGCTAAGCAGAGCTTGTGTTATGGGTACTAGACAACTGATAAACATACTTATATATTTCTAAATACATACATATTATTATAGATAAATTACACCCAGACACAGAACAAATGATCGTGCTCATCACACAAACATTTGTCCTGGGTGGGAATCGAACCCACGACCTCCGGCATAGCAGTTAGGGTCACTAACCACTAGACCAACAGGCCAGTCAAGTCAAAATAAATAAATGTTATGTTATCGGCAAGCGTAAGCTAATGGGACGCCCTCAGGCTTAGTGGAGCGATGATCTTCGCAGAGTGGCTGGTAACAACAGGATGAGAGTTGCCGAAAATCGAGTTGAGTGGCGCAAGATTATAAAATAAAATAAAAAAAATAAAAAAGCCTTTATTTCCTTATCCATTACTTTTCCATTTCAAATGTTGTTGTTAGTACAGTGCGATCAAATTATCTTGGCAGCTCCGAACTTCGTGCTGGTCATTTTGTTACAACGAATGTATAAAAGTGTTATGATATTTATTTTATTTGTATTTCTCACTGTTTAAATTAGATATTTTCTGATCGTTTAAGTATTGGTTTATCTGGCAATAACAGTTTTATTCCCAAGTTTACATGCGTAAAATTTCGCAAAGCCTATGATCAGTTCAGAGCTGCCAAGATAATTTGATCGCACTGTAATGATCTAGTTAGTTATGTTTTGCTTATTGTCTAAGTGTTAGTAAGAGTTAGTTTTGTTGGATATGGACCCCTCTTCGGGTGAAGGCCTCCTCCAGTCTTTTCCACTTGTCTCTGTCCTTGCCAACAGTTTGCCAGTCCTTTCCTGTAAATTATTCTAAGTCGATGTGGCGTAACATTATAGAGGCCTATTTCCAGCAGTGGATTGGCTGATGATAATTATGTTATTTAGCAGTACCTAGGTCTTTTTCTGATGAAATCAGTTTATTTTCACCAATAGGGGATCGGACAAAAAAAAACTAATTAGTCCGTCAGATAGATTTTCAAAAATTATTGGACACGTATTTTTTCTTTTTTCACGTAAACAAAAAATGAAGACGATACAGTGCTTCGAAAACTCGTGTGACGTCGTATGATAGTACATTTTGTACCTACAAGTGACGTTTCAAGCCCCACTCCATGATCTTTGACGCGTTTTATCTTCGTCATTTTTTATTGATTTGATAAAACAAAAAACACGTAGGTATTCAATATTTTTCGATAATCTAACTTACGGACTAAACAGAATCATATTATTTTGACCCAGTCCGATCCCCTATTACCGGTACTAACACTTTGCAAAGCTGCGTTGTCTATCCGTGAATTACCGATATCAAAATAACTCGGTCTGATTCATTGTCTACATCAAAAGGGAAAATGTTTTGTACTAAAATCAAAAATTTTGGGCTGGGTGTTGATATAAAAAGCTATGAAGAAGTGAATCAAGACCATTGTCTTTATGTTGCTTGTATGTTTTATGATTTTTGCTAAGATTTAGAGTTCTAGATACGTATTACCTGTCTCGAAAAATCACCGTTCTTTTACTTAAGTATATAATATCACGCCTGTAATTCCCGATGGGTTAAGCTGGGGTATTTCATGTTTAAGTCGCGAGTAAATATGGCTACTTCGGGTTAGCTTGTTCCATCGTCGACCCCATCTCTGCCCTTTTTTTTGTGTTTTGTGGAAAATCATCAAATAACCCCTCTTGCTCTTGGGCAGAGCGAAAGGGAGTGTCAGACTTCTACTGACTAAAAACCACCCGTGTTCCTTCTTAGCCCTATATGTCGAGGCCGCTGCCCTTAGGACAAGATTGAAGTTAAGACTAGGCCCATTTCGTTAAAAAAAACCCATGTAATAGAGGGTTAAACCGGTAACAAATTCGGACACCTTATCAACTGCTGACAAATTACTTTATGAAAACACTTTGCCCGACCCGGGAACCAAACCCAGAACCTCAAATTAAGCAGTCACACTTGCGGCCACTACACCAACAAGGCCGTAGCTACCAAGTATTGATAAGTATTTCAAGTTGTGAACTTGTGTCTATTCAATACTAGCCTGGAGACTGGATTCTTTCTTCTTTTTTTTTTTCTTTTTTTTTTTCAGAACTAGATTTAGTTAGTAGTCGTAATAAACCCATTTCCTGTTTATAACCCTTGAGAGAAATAGAAGCGTGATGCTATATCGTATTTTCACACATAAATATGTTACACTTACCTACTGATAAGGCAACTTATACATTATTGTAATACAAAACTCGTAATAATTCCAATTAACTTATTAAAAATTAAATTAACAAACAATTTGCGTGTAAAACTGCATTAAATCACGCTCGATGTAACTTTGTAATAAATCCCTCTTTGAAAAATAATCAGATTGTGAATTATTCAATGATGTTCCGTCCATACGTCAACGGAATAATTATTTTGAATTAGGTATTTAGGTCTTATGGGATCCTTGGTTTTTGAATTAGGACACTGCTTTGTTTGTTTCTAAACATATTAATTGTCTATGACTAATTGGAATCGATTGCAAACATGCAAATACTTATTCAATATTACCAAGACTTACAGAAATTGGATGGAAAATTAAAACAGACCTAATTAATTAGTTGCAATTAAAAGTAGCTTTTATCTAATTGACTTCATTGTTACACTTATTTTATTGTCGACTGATTTCTTATAGAAGTTGATTTTTACACTGTTAAAAATTATGTAATTTTACTAAAAATTATGTAATTTTACATGCAAAAAATTATATAATCCTGTAAAATTTCCGAAAAATCTGGGAAATTTACGGAAAAATATGAAATTTTACATAATTTTCGTCAATTTTACATTTTTTTATGTAAAATTTCATTTTTTCCCGTAAATTTCCCAGATTTTTAGGAAATTTTACAGGATTATGTAATTTTTTTGCATGTAAAATTACATAATTTTTTACAGTGTAAGAGTTATAAATTAATTTCAGTGTTACGCTCTGTTCTTACAGTTCTATTTTTAGTTTTCCGAGACGCTATAGCAATGCAGCTCGAAAACAAACAAATAGTACACACACATGATAGGACATAAAATAAATAGGTGCATTTAAAATAATTAAACGAACGGCTAAGATAACATCTCATTAATTCAAAGTCTCGTATTTCTATACATCCAGACATATCCTGTGCCTGCTGGGTTTGTTTAGATGAAACAATTACTAAAGTAGGACAAGAGTACGCTCGCTTGCATGGTCTGAATAGAGAATGAAAGGGACAAGAGCGCGGGGGCGCATTCATGTCTAGCTAGAACGATACGTACAGCTTTTATATAAAAGAAGCGCTGTGTTTCGCAACCATTCGAATTTGGAATCTCGGCGCGAGGAACGCTGGGAGTCGGAACGCACCCGTTTTTTTTTTGCGCGCGAAAAGTGACAGATCTTATTGTTTTTTTTTTAACCATAAACATTTTTAATCCATCAATATGGCTGTTACAAGTGCTAGGAATATTGTGAATTTAAAAGAAACGGGGCATTTTGAACGAGAAAATGCAAGGATCGATAAATATACGGTAAGTTTATGAAAACGTATGAAAATTATTTGATAACACACACACACACACAACACTTTCCGCAACACAAAAAACCTCGAGATAAGCGTCTAATCAATAGTTTGCAATAATAGTGCCCGGATAAAATTGATTTAACGATTAGGTACATACACATACATGTAAGAGAAAATATTATTACATCTACCGCCTATTTTTCTAATAAAGATTTGAAACATTAGAAAGCTTGGAAATTACTTAATTTCAAGAGTCTTCCACTTCCTGATCCTTTGTTTTCAATAAAATTCGCTAAAGCTGAAATATTCAGGGATTATTGTTTATTCCTAAATAAATCATACTACCGTATACTACGTACGTCGAACATAAAGTATATACTAACACAACAACCAATTTCCCTCTATTATTACAGATGTTTCACCTTGATGTCCACTGTTCGTCTCAAGATAATTTATCTAATATGTACCTAGTACCTATCAATAACATAATAATTAATAACTAGGTCAGTGTTGTGTCTGTGCTGAAGGCATCATTTATTTTTATACTACACTCCTGTTTCCTTAAAAAAACCTATTCATTCTGTAATCTAACAATATTAGTACCTGAAACAAGTTTAACTGTTAAGTATCTTGGATTTTACAAAAAAAAAATAGTTTTACAAAACGCATGCATTTTTTTTCTTTTTCTTAGGCTTCCACAACGACTTTTACGTTCTTCTTAGTTCATATTGACTTTACTGTCAATATTTTTTTCTACTCTTTCGGAGTCATTGCTTCAATTTACTTTTTTCCTGCTTTCCTACTAATAAAATACTATTTTATTATCAGGATATTTTATTTTAATCCTACATACATGATTTGTGTAAACAACAAGTAAATAGCCCTGTACAAATTGCATTCATTTTGTATAACATAGCAAAAGGAATTCATCGTTCAGTCTTAAAATAACTGCAGATGCATTTCAGTGCAACGCGCACCGTTTTGGCATTAGTAATCCCTTTCGCTTCGTTGTAAGAATAGATATCGGTTGTAAACAATAGCTACGGGACTGTCGTAGTAAAAACATGACAAGACAATGTTTCAAGTGAAATTAATGTGGTCATACTATTACAAGCGTATTGTTTTGTTACGTACTAATAGTTATGATAAACTAATAAGTTTCATATTTTATTATTCGGGGTTTGTTTGGTATTTCTACCATGTCTGGTTTAGTACTAGACAACAATGATCCTTAAAGTTTAGTTGTCCCATTGTCGCATTTTACTTGGGATCGGCGTAGCACGTTTTTTCTTCCTTTCTCCGCTGTTAGCCGTCACGATTACTATTATTATTATTACTTCTTTTCTTTCATTTGATTCCTCACACAATCCATCCATAGTTATTTTGGTCTTCCTCTTGGTTTTAAAATATTACTTTAGTTTAGTAGAAAATACGTTCAGATATAATAAGTTGTAATAATTTTTGTTTTTCACCAGGAGATTTTTTATTATTTATTGAAATCAAAACGATGGAATGCATTTCTCGAAGTGAACCAATATTATGCGACATCGGTAGTATTGTGCAAATAGTCCTAACTCAAGGCCTCTGTTGAGAGTGACTTGTACAATTCACAAACATTAGAATATATCGAAGGCCTACACTGTAAAAAATTATGTAATTTTACATGCAAGAAAATTACATAATCCTGTAAAATTTCCTAAAAATCTGGGAAATTTACGGGAAAATATGAAATTTTACATAAAAAAATGTAAAATTGACGAAAATTATATATATATTTTAGGAACTTTTACAGGATTATGTAATTTTCTTGCATGTAAAATTACATAATTTTTAGTAAAATTACATAATTTTTAACAGTGTAGAAAGAGGATAACACTATTTACTTATATAGTGACTATAAACTGCATTACTTCTCTTAGGGTCTATCACTTCAATTTTTTTGGACGAAATCTTACAATTAAATTCGACGAAACGTTTTATATTCAGTAAAATCCTAAGTGCTAACTTACTCATCATCTTCCTTACCTTGTCTCATTCTACTTGGGGTCGGCGGAACATGTGTTCTTCTTCCATTCTGCTCTGTTAGACGTCACAGCATCATTTACTACTTTCCCTTTCATGTACAAAAAAAAAGTAGTTAAAAACCCGACTGAAAAAACTGAAAAGCAACAAGCGCGTTTTACATTCAACAAAACTTGGAAGCAGGCGGGGCCCATTTGAATATAAAATGATGAAAAATAGAATAGAAAACCCGACTGCGGCGAAACCCAAAAGGAGGGTTTCCTTTTGGGCTTCGCCGCAGTCGGGTAAAAAGAAAGATTGATTGTTTTTTGTTTGAGGAATACAAACAAACAATCACTTTTTAGTCACATGTGTTTCATTCCTCCTCATTACATGTCCATACCAAGATAGACTACTTTTTTCAATTTTTCCGTAACAGGCGCCACTTTCAAGTAATACCTACCTTCTAAGTGCTATCTTCCTACTTAATGTTTTTCACCTTTAACCTTGTAGAAGGTTTTTCTATTCCACAATAATTATTGGATTAGTATCGATAAGAATATGGACATTCAATTTACATTTTAACACGCTCATTTTCCCACGAAAATGGAATCTTGAATGGAGTAAAGGATAAGCTTGACGCTTTCGATTTAAAATTCATTAATAAGGTATTGTATGTATTAGCGCTTTAAGAAGCACTTCATGATTCTTATCTTTTCATCTCAATATTTGATTGTTTCTCGAAGTCGTCAAGGGTTTTCCGAATCTACTCAGTACATTATTGATCGAAGTCTACTCAGGAATATCTGATGGCTATACTTTCCTTACTCAAACTTTAAATATACAGATGCTTTTTACAATGATATCACGTCATATCATGTGAACATAACAAAAACCCTTTGAAATTTTTCTCAACCGCAAAATTAGTCGTTGAGATCCTAAACTATGAGGTACACCACTGCCTTACTTCAGGGATTCCAGGCGTGTTTGTATGTTATGAAATCCTAACCAGCACACTTTATCTAACCGTCGTATACACAACCTGGAACAATCACTTCGGAACATAACAGTATCTACTAAGTTCCCATAAAAACTGCATTATCTTGTGCATAAATTAACAACAATTGTATGGCTGACATCACGGTATAAACAATCGCCGTATATCTTCAAGCTGAACTGGCCTTGTTCTGCAGATATCAAGTTCGTGACATGGACTGACAATTCACTTAATAAATTGTAAGCATGACTACAGTATGACGGCGTCTATTATAATAAAAACGCAGTTCTAAGTACTAGGCGTCGGTGATCCGGGCGAATTTATAATCAGTTCCGTAATCCGGAATTCCGGATACTTACATTGAAAAGTTTAACCGCGAGTTTCTTAGAAACTGTTCAGAATCCGGCTTTGGGTCTAGTCTACGACAATAGGTTCGCATACTGTTTATCACGTGGGTCCGTGGGCCCAAATTTTGGCCAAACTATATTTTTCGCAACCACTGTCGTAGCCGGGAACTTTTGCTATTGGAACTTTTGGGAATACGCAAGAAGTTGTGAAATAGTACATTGTTACCTTAGGGGTGAAAGTAACGTATTTAGTCCCCGAGACGGGGTTTGGCGCCTGAGCGCAGCGAGGGCGCTAATAGTTCGAGGGACTAAATAAGTCTTTAACCCGAGGTAAACACTGTGCTTTTCATTACGAATACAAGGAAAGATGATGGGAATAGGCTTGCGCCCAATTACCTAAATCGAAAGAAAGAAAAAACAAATTGACAAAAAAAAAAAAGTAAACATAAGAGAAACACTTAAAATCGGTTAAATCTAATCGGTGGATGCGGTCTTGCTCCTAATTACATCGGTTGATGGCAATAGGATTGCTCCTAATTGGTTGATGGGCAATAGTCTTGCTCCTAATTACATCGGTTGGGGGCAATAGGCTTGCCCCAATTACATCAATTGATGGCAATAGGCTTGCTCCTAATTAGCTTGGTTGATAGCAATAGGCTTGCACTTAATTACATCGATTGATGGCAATTGGCTTGCTCCTAATTAGATTGGTTGATGGCAATAGGCTCGCCCCCAATTACATCAGTTGATGGCAATAGGCTAGCTCCTAATTACATCGGTCGATGGCAATAGGCTTGCTCCTAATTACATCGGTTGATGGCAATAGGCTTGCCCCCAATTACATCAGTTGATGGCAACAGGCTTGCTCCTAATTACATTGTTTGATGGCAATAGGCTTGCACCTAATCACATCAGTTGGTGGCAATAGGCTTGCTCCCAATTACATCAAATAATTTGACAGCTGTCAGTAGAAAGCGATTCTCCCTAGGGCTGAAAAGTAGTACTTTCAACCCGCTCCGCAGGCATGTCATGACCTACTTTCAGAGTATGAGTAATGAAAACAAAATATACAATTATTTAACTAGTTAATAATTCACATAATCACTGTTTTCCTGAATACAATACTGAAATGAATTGGGGAATAACGAAAAAAGGACATTGGGAACTTTACTATGGGAAAAATCCCCACGGCGGACAGAGATGAAACGGAATTTATTTGAAAGTTTTAGACCTGTAGGTATGTTTACTTAAAGCGCTACGTTGTGACATATGGGAATTCTGAGGTAGGATGAGTCTAAGTTAGAAATATTTTTGTCTTAAATGTTTTTTTTTTTACATTTTATGTTGTTTTGCATCGCAGAATAACTAGCTTGAGCAGCGCTGTTCAGTAAACGCGCGATGTTCGCCGGCTTAATAGATAATCTGCCGCAGCGCGCATTATCATAGCTATTTTTACCCGACTACGGCAAAGCCAAAGGAGGGTTATGATTTTGACTGGCTATGTATGTATGTATGTATGTTTGTATGTATGTATGTGTGTATCTTCATCTGTTCCCTCATAGCTTCTAATCTACTTATCGGAACTCGACATATGAGGTATCGTTAGAACCGTCTTAATTTTCCGCTGAACATAGGCTACGTGACGTGTCACAAAAAGCGATTTGGCGCCCTCTAGCGGACAAAAAGTAAGGCTTAAAAAATAAAAATGGAGATAAATATGCCGTGTTTGGTATCATTTGAAAGGGCCTCACTTGTACATTTCCAAAATATTGCTCAAATTTAAAATCACGCCCTCTAGCGGACAAAAAGTCAAGAGTAAAAAAAATATTTAACACCAAAATTGTTTAAATAAAAAAAAGTGAAAAACTAAAACCCGACTACGACAAAAAAACGACGCTGAAAAAGTATGAAACAAGATTTTCAGGATAGAACAAAAAGAAAAGCCGTAGTCACACGTTATAGGTACCAACCTAAACACTTTAATACCGTGTGACTACGGCTTTTTTTTTTGTTCTATCCTGAAAATCTTGTTTCATACTTTTTCAGCGTCGTTTTTTTGTCGTAGTTGGGTTTTAGTTTTTTTAGCTTTGGGCCCGCAAGGGCTGACACCCGCGTCCGTTGGGCTTGGCCTCGGCACAAGGGCTAAGAAAGAACATGGGTGGTTTTTAGTCAGTAGAAGTCTGACACTCCATACCGCCTGGCCAGAGCGGGAGAAGTCATTTGATGATTTCCCAGACCCAAAAAAAAAACGGTGTAATGTGAAGTGTACAAGTAAAAGTATCAAAGTATTGAAACCTTATTTTCTGAATGTTCCCATAAGTAACAGAAAAATGAAATGCACAGCAATAAAGTGGATAACAGTATCTATCATCTGTAATAGGTTTTGTTTGTGTCCGCTACTTTTCGAAAAACGGGGCCGAAAGTTCCCAATGTCATTTACAGTGAAGTCGTAAAAATAAAGGCTTTTATTATAATTTCAATAAACAGAGAAATAAAAGTTAAGTCGCGAGTAAACAGGCTTCTACTGGGTAAGCTCGTTCCATCGTCGACATCATCTGTGCCCTTAGGGCAATATTGAAGTCAAAAGCAAGCCCATTTATAATAAAAAAAATAAAAAATAAAAAATTGAAATTGGCGAAAATACCTACTAAAGAAAAAAAACAAATTCTCTTTTAAATTTTCAACCAGTGAAACTTCTGTTGCCATAGCTGCATAGGTACCAAAAAATGAAGACGTTTTTAACACGCCCACAATAATTAAAATTCAAATCTCATAGGTCGATAACCTATTTCATGACCTTTGCACGTACAAGAAAACTTTTTCAAATAAGTCTATGCTGCATTGAAACGCACGCAATTTGCATTTTATTACCTTCATCACATAGACTAGAGACGGCAGCTGCAGAAAACCATAATAACCGCGTTATAAACGTTCCATTCCACAATGATTTACTGCCACGGCCAAGGCAGGGCTAAACAATAATAAAATAGTTAGTAATTATGTCGCGAAGTAAACTAAACGCTTGGCCACTTGCTAAACGCGTTGCGACATTGAGGCCCGGACTCCACCAATGCGGGGGGACGAGCAAAGCGGAGAGATGTGCCAAATTCGACCAATCACAGGAAGGGCGAAAGACCAGATGTAAATTTTAACTAATGTGATTGGTCGATATCCGAACATCTCCTCTCCTCTCCGCTCCGCTCGTCTCCGCTTTGGTGAAGTCCGGGCCTTACTGCGGAAAAATCAAATGAAAGCAGATTTCCTTGGAGCATGCCAAAATTCTACGCGACATGACTTGCTACGCGATAATACTCATCATTTCAGCTGAAAGACGTCCACTGATGAACATAGGCCTCGACAGTACTCATGTAGAGAAAATAAAAAAAAAACCGCATCGCTTGAGGTCGTGAACCGGGCAATAAACTAAGTACTTACGTATCTTAAGTAATATTTACGTATCTTAACATAAGTGAGTTTTTCCTTAGTTAAAGCTCATTCATGATAAATGCAACGATTTCGGAGTATCTTACGGAAATGTTATGTTTCAGCAGAGGTCACGCTGAAATGAAGCCTAATGACTAGACCTTAGTGTTTAAATTTTTATGAAAAATTTAATTGTTGCATAATGTTGCTGTTTAACTTTGTCTCATCAATGGGAAAAGTCACGAATTTTGCTAATAATATGTTGACCGGGTCGAATGCATTACCTGGTTTGCAAAATTTTAAGATAATTTTGAATATTTTATAAAAAATCCCAGGCTTACCTAAGACGATAAAGTAGATTTTGTATTTTTGTTATAAGATTTTTATTTCACACTAATTCTTGTCAAAACTCAAGTTTACATTGTAACTAGAAGTCATTTAAGACCATCATGAATCAAACTACTGAACACATATTAAGAACGTATGGCTACCTCAAATTAGCAACCCTATTTGTGGTGGTTCAAACTTCGCTTGAAATACTGTTAGAATAAAGTTCTAAAATCAGCTTGCACTACAAAGCGGTTGTTACGTCTTTCGCTGCAGCCGAATAGTTCCAAATTAGTGGTATTTTGCGATTTACAAAAAAAAAACTATTGATTGGACTAAAAAATAAAACACTAGAAGAAGCTTTGCTTGTAGAATTATTTGGCAAAAAAATCAGAACGATGACAGTGATGACACGTATTTTAGTATGGTTTTTACTCGTTAAAAGAAATTTTTAGAGGTATCTTCGCGATTTTTTTCTATCGAGCAAAGTTAGTTGTATTATGTTTTCACAACTCTATGTCACTAGCATAATATCCTGAAGAATATCATATATTTTTCTGATTTTGGTTACTGCAGTGAATCATATACGTTTACGCATTATAAAACTCGCGTTTGAGGTAGTATAAGCTCTTAATGAAACTTCTGTGGGACCAATCGGAGAGTAATCCTCTCACATTTTTTTTTCAAATCGTTTAATAAAATGGAGTTATGAGTATGAGGCAACAAACATAAACAAAAAAATATATACAACCGAATTGTAAACCTTTTTTTGAAGTCCGTTAAAAATAAAAAATGTCAAACAATAGGCATTCATTTATTATGTAATAGCGATTATAAAAACACTACGTAAATGGTAAATACGTTCATAATTACGTGAAACAATTTCCTCGCTGCGCCGCCGCCGTCGTTGAGCGAACCTTGTTCACGTTCAATACCAAGGTCCAGAGTTCGATGATCGCCTTTCAATAACAAAATTGGTGAACTACTGATTTTTGTGGCGTGTTCCTTGTTGCAGTTTTCTTTGTCATAGCGACTAATTCAAGGCAACCAATTAAGTATAGTGGAGTTACCTAGGTAATTAGTTTGATGTACAGAACGCTTCGTGAAGGATTCGTTTACATCTTGTATACTCGAACAGGTGGCAACAATCGTTTTCAAAGCGTTTGGCATTTTTAATACGCTTTTCTTATATTCCCTCATAACTCACTATGTAAGCAAATATTATAAGGTAAATTTGACCCACTTCCCGGTATCCGATTGAGCAGTTTTATAAACATGTTTAGATTGGATGACAATGTATGCACTGGGGGCACTTTAAACCTTTTAAACAAAATACGGGACATGAAATTCTGAATTTCAAGTTATCGGTGTGGTGTTGTTAATAAAACGATAGATTCAAGGTCGCCAGTTAAGCTTTGATTGGAAGAGTAATTCTATTTTAACTTTTGATCGATATGACCGGCAAATGATTGATTGCAACATTTTCTGTTGATCTAGAAATCCAGATCTTTTTTATTAATTAATCACATATTTTAAGCTGCTGACACAGAAAATGAGTAAATAAATGACTTGCATGTATTTTATCAAAAACTAGCTTTTGCCAGCGGCTTCGCCCGCGTGAACATGACGATTTTCCATACAAACTTTCATCCCCTATTTAACTCCCTTAGGGGTTGAATTTCGAAAAATCCTTCCTTATTCCTTGTCTACATTATAAAGGGAACCTCTGTGCAAAATTTCAGCTTTCTAGGTCCAAGGGTTTGGGCTGGGCGTTGATGAGTCAGTCAGTCAATCAGTCAGTCAGTCAGGACTTCTCTCTTTATTTATATATATATATATATAAGATAGATAGATAATTCTTGTCTGACCTATTTTTTGCATAATAATATAGGAATTAGATAAAGCCATTGCCTTTTTTAACTCGTTAAGTCTGGATCTGGTTTTTGCTGTAAAAAATGAGTACGGAACTTTTTTTTGAGGACAGCAAAAAGTGTTCACCAAGTAGGTATTATATAATAATATGTAGATAAGCACTTAGAGTATTTCTATGTATAGCTAAGCAAACACTGCCTAATACTGGTCTAGTTTTTCTAAGTAGACTTAAAATAGATAAAATGTGCGTTAAAACAACGCACCGGCCTGTTCTGTTGTCATATTTTTTCTGGTATAGTTACTATAGTTCAATGCGGAAATAATTATATTCTGTCTGTATCTATAATAATATGTATTAGTATGTACCTATTTATGTATATCAATTTATATAACAAAATAGTTGTCTCCTTATTATTATTATTTTTTATTTTTTTTGTACTCTACCACAGTGCTGTCTTATTTGACCCTAAGGTTGACTGGTAGAGAATGCTTTGTGGCATTAAGTCCGCCTATGTACCACTATTGTACATGAAGTTTAAATAAATAAAAATAAATAAATAAATAAATAGGCTTTTAATTAGTATATTGAAACATTAAAAAACTGTAGTCTAGCTTTTTTGCATAGATATTTGAGACGAATAGTAAAGATTACGGAAGTTTATTACGGGCCGTTCACACTCCAGCGATCCCTATAGCTGTTTGGACCATTCTTAACATAACACAATGTCAATTATGTCAAAATACTCATGTATTGTCATTGGAGTATTTCCGACATTTTTTTGACAGTATTATGCTCGGTAAACAAGGGTTTCTACCCACTATTGGTCTGAATTATTCATGTGTAAGACTAACTTCGTGCATGACATAATATTATTCAGGTATTTGAAAGAAAAAATCGTGAAAGTACATAGTATTTAGATATCAAGGCGAGCTTGAAAAATTTCCTCAATTACAAGCAGCTTTGCAGCAAGTGTTTACATTTAAACAGATTTGTTTTTTAGGAATGTGAAAAAATAAACCAGTTTCATCTAAATTCCCAATTTTTCCATAATTATGTTCCGTCCACACGGAATACTAGTAAACTTTATAGTAATGTAAAGTGTCTGGTAATTCTATTTTTTTTTCGGCATGTAAAAAAATGATTGCACAAAATCGAAAATTATTTCTACACTCAGGTATATATTTTCACATGCAGTAAGCATCCGTAAGTTATTTAATACTTTCCCGCTTCCCACACCTTGAAAATAACGTTAGCAATAATATAAAATCACTTGCTAACTTTGAGCATAAATTTATAATTATTTATAATTGATTTATAATTACCATTCAGTTTTTAAAATACATGAACTGTTGTTATCTAATTTAATCGGAAACGTGTCCTTCCATTTGCATTGAATTCGACACCATTTTAACTACCCACTTTTTTCTAAAAATGCTTCTTCTATAGGTAAATTTTAATCCTGAAATATCGGAGTATCTTCACCTGTTATAATTGTTGAATCTAAACTTAATTCACAATGATGAAACCTGTCTATAGTAATACACTTTTTACGCCTAATCCCAAGTCGTGCACGTAATTATAATTAATTAACCCATCCTTTATCAGTCAGATAAAATGATTGACTGAATAATGATTTATTAAATTTAACTAATCATAATAAAACAAATAGGTGTTTACGTCAAAGAAATGAAAACCTGTTTTGCAAGCAACACTTTATTATAGTATTAATGTATCATGATAAGACATGAATTAATTAATTTGGGGTCGATGCAGCATACATTTTTAGTAAGTACCTACGTGGGCCAGACGGCCAGTTACAGGAACATAATGAATTGGAAAAAAATAAGCTACCGTCACTGTCGCAAGGCATAATAACTGTGAAAGTAATGTGGCTACCCATTCAAAGCATATCTATCTCTATGAATTCGAATGGGCAAAAAATTGTCCATGAACACTTTTCTCAGCTTTGCTGTGTCGAGCTATAATTACTCTATATTTAGTTTTACCATCTTTCACACAGTTCTGTTCCTACTCTTACACACGTTTCTAACTAGTCAAAGTGATTGCTTGAGTCAAACCAAAGGCGAGGTTACCCCGATAAACGTCGTCAACAATAGCGTTTTACTCGTACAGTGCGATCAAATTATCTTGGCAGCTCTGAACATAGGCTTTGCGAAATTTTACGCATGTAAACTTGGGAATAAAACTGTTATTGCCAGATAAACCAATACTTAAACGATCAGAAAATATCTAATTTAAACAGTGAGAAATACAAATAAAATAAATATCATAACACTTTTATACATTCGTTGTAACAAAATGACCTGCACGAAGTTCGGAGCTGCCAAGATAATTTGATCGCACTGTACACACGGCTACACATCAAGCTATACAAAACCAGTTAATCTTGGCCTCACTTTACTAGATCTTTTCGCACAATGAACGATCAGATTATACTGGTTTTGTATAGCTTGATGTGTAGCCGTGTGTACATGGAACGGATTTAAATTTTGAAAAAAATGAATTACATAGTTGACTCTTCGATCATGATATGTCGGGCATGCAATACACGATTACTTATACTTCACTGCATCCAATTAAATCGCAAAGACATGTCCAAATGATGGCTAAATAATCGTTTTACTTGAGTTATATTAATTAGGGAAGTAATTAGGCTTTGAAAAATAAAACTTATATCATAATAAAGGTCGTAAAAAATGTGTATTATCTCGGGTCACATAATGTATAATTTCTTTATCATTTTTCTCCAAGAGAGAAAAAACAGTCAAAATTTAGGCATTTTATCGCTCGCGCGGCAGGGCGGGTGAGGTCGTGCGTACATAAAAACAAAGTAGTGAAGATTGATATTCTGTAGTTTCGTAATTTCTTGAAGTTAGAATTCTCAGCTTTGCTTTCTTTGGCGACTCCTTCGTCGTTCAAATTCTTTATTTTGCATAAAAAATACTGCATAAGTAATGAATTACTTAAACTCAAATAATGAATTCAACTTGATTAAAGATGACCAGAGTTATAATCATCCACATGCACACTCACTCATCATTTACTTTTAAAAAAATGTCACGATTATGTCAAAAATATCACGATCCCTGCCTTATATGCAAAATAAAGACATTTCCATACGAACGACAAGACGTGCGCGTACAGCCGTAAGATCGCGTCAAAAAGACCTTGACATAGAATTGCTATGGCACGGCAATGACCGCTTGATTCTACATCTATAGACGCTCGACTTTGTTACCGAAATAATCACCTGTCGGATGAAGCATGTTATAAATTGCATTAATGGTTTATTAGAGCAGCTATTAAAGCAATTTATTGATCTAATTTGGATCAATCATGAACGTTCTTGATTGACACGTGTGGGGTTCCCTTTGTATAGTTATGTTGGTGTTTCTGGGGGTCTGATTTACTTACTTAAAAACGGTCCTTTTTTTATTAATTTATGCAATTACAAAAACTGACAACGTTTTTAATCTAAACTAAAAAGAATAGATTAATTAATTTATTTTTTTATTAATGAATCCTAGTTGCATTATTTCCGGGTATGTGCAAAATAGCACATTTGATTATCCCGGTTGTGTTCGAACATGCCAATTAATATACAATGCACAAAAGTAAATAAATTTACAACATGAATAAATTAATAAGTAAAATAAATTCGTAATTATTTACTAACTAGATAAGTATCAACAAATTCATTTATTCAATATTTTGTATGGTTATTACTTTACTATGTAATTAAGTATTTGCTTAGTTCAGAACTTCTGGATAATTATTTCATAAATATTAAAACAGTGATTATAAATAAAACATGCATAAGTTAATATTTATTCCGTCCTAAATGATTTGGAGGTTTTTTTGAAATATGACCAGGTTAGCTCAAATTTAATAGACAAGATCGGTTCGTTAAGAATCGTATTATTAGCAAAATCAAAGATTCTTATAACAATGCATTCTAAGAATACTTTTCATTCTTTCACGACAGATCATTCTTCAAATACAAAAAACAACTTTGTAGTGCAAGTTTTTATCTCACACGTTTGCAGGCTAAAAGCAAGATTTTCTTGATTGTCTTATGCGATACGGAAGTGCTAATATATTATACATTGTTATCATTATGCAGCTTACTTTATAACCAGTTTACCCTTACTAAGGAGTTTGTTTAGAACTTGCGCACTTGTTTCCGGTACATTTTACTGCCGCATGTCTTTTAAATCGTGACCATTGGACAGAGTTAAAGCTTCCGGGGCTATGCGCGGGAATGTGATCTATATAGCGAGTGTATCCTTTTTAGGAATGTGGCACCAAAAGGCACTTACTTATTCTTTCTCATTGCGACACTTTTTTAAATTAAGACCATATCTGGGATCCTTCTAGTTACCGAGATATTGTCGGTCATAGTTCCAACCTGATAACATTTTTTTGAAATGTTTAAGGTTACATCTTTATTTGACACACCTCTACGACCCCGGTACTCTTCACAGCATTCACCAGCACAAAGATTTGAATACGTTTCACGAGTCCTACCGTAAAACGGGATTTTTCACCCCAAGTTCATTTCCAAGTAATATTTTTGCCTAGAGTTACTTAGCATGATGTAGGTATGTACAGAATGGTTTGTTGACGACTTCGTGAAGGGGGCCTTGTGTAAAGAAAGCTGAATATTTTGTTGACGGTTACTATGAAGATCCCATTTAGAAAGATGAATTCGAAATCTACATCCTTATATATAGCCACACCTTCCTGATAGCTACTTACATGCGGTATCTGGAGCAGTAGACCAAACAAAGATCTAGAAAGAAGTATTAAATGAATACATTAATGAAATCGCAATCAAAATACTCTACCGATTAAGCATTTCATTCATCAAGCAATCAAAGCGTACTAAAAACGAGATAATTATTCAGTTACTTATTTATGCAAAGGGCGAAAAAATCCTGTCAAATACAAAGTTTAAGACGGTGAAATATTGATACAATGTGACAACTTAGACATTTTGTTATTGTTCGTAATAAATGCTAATCGGAGATTATGACATAACCAGCGAGCTGGAAAATGCATCAGATGAGGTTAGTTGTATCCACAAGTGGTCACAAGAAACCAAGGACCAAGGATTATGTAGGTAACCAAGATGTTCTTGTAAAGAGTGTCCATGGAGTTTCGTGCCCATTCTTCTCCATAGATATCTATGCTTCGGAATTGACAACTACTGTACTTTCGCAAGTTATTAGGCCTTGTGACTGTAGCTTCATTTTCTTTGTTTTTCTGGCACCCTAAAGTACCTGTAATAGACCGATTGAAGTTAATGCTTTGAATTCATTGATCACTAATATTAGTGATAGATGTTTGAGTTTGATCTTTTAGCGTTTCGACTGAGTGACGCACACCCTATTGCATACATTATTATGCAGGCATTCCATCGAAAAATATCTACACATCTTAGCTGAAAACGATTTTTTATTGTTTGGACAGTTCTAATTTCAAACATTATTTGGCATAATCAAAGATTAAATGTAAAGGGATCTTGAATTCGCAAATTGTTACCTACGTAATGTATTTTTGCCCTTTTTTTTTTTTTGGTGTGTGGAAAATCATCAAATGACCCCCCCCCCCGCTCTTGGGCAGAGCGAAGGGGAGTGTCAGACTTCTACTGACTAAAAACCGAACCCATGTTCCTTCTTTGCCCTTGCGTCGAGGCCACGTCATCTAGTACAAAAATCCGCGGCCCCGACGGGCGTCGGCCCTTGCGGGCCCCTCCTTGCTGACATCTCTTTAAGGCTTGTTGAGGAGCCAAATTAAATAAATAAAAATAAATAAGGCGCGCGTGGAACACGAACGCGCCGCCGACACGGTCTGTTGCCGTCATCACGACGGCCGGACGGCGAGCTAGCCCATTACTCACCGTCGACAGGCCCGCGTCTACGGTGGCCGGAAGCCATCACGTGGCCCCCGACGCCCGGAGCGCCTTCCGCGCCTTCCGCGGCGGCTGGGACGTTGAGAAGTTCTCTCCCTCTCTCGTTCCGCCACCTCCTTCGTTAGCATCACTGCTTCGCAGAAGGAGGCGACGGCGTCCCATTCCTCCTCGCCCCGGACCATGGCTTGCACCAGGGCCGGACGCGAGAAGTCGCCGCCGCCGATCGCCGCTACGAGAACACGGCGGGGCTCCGCCCAAGCAGGGCACACCTCCACAGTGTGCTCCACCGTGTCCTCCGGTCGATCCTCGCAGTGGAAGCATCCGGGCGTTTCCTCCCGCCTGATTCGGTGCAGGTACCTCCCGAAACATCCGTGTCCGGTGAGGACCTGCGTCAGACGGAAGGTGAGGGCGCCGTGGCTCCTCTCTAGCCACTCCTCAAAGAGGGGACTTACCGCCACTATCGTGGCGTGCCCTGCACGGGGTTGCGACAGTCGCTGTCTCCATGCCGCCATGAGATCGCACCGGAGGTCTGTCCGCCGCGCAGCAATGTGCCGCGGCAGCAGAGTGACCCCCCGGTGTAGCGCCTCCGCGCGCCACTCATGTAGTCGCGCGAGGACTATCGCCTCCAGATCCCACGGCGGCAATCCGTCAAGGAGATTCGCCGCCTCGCGGGAGATCGTGCGGTACCCGCGGACTAGCCTTACGGCCATGACCTTTTGGGGCGCGTTCAGGTAGTGAACGGCCCGCTTCTTCACGGCACGCGCCCACACCGGGGCCCCGTAAAGGGCCATGGACCGCACGATCCCCGCATACAGCCTACGGCAGGAGGCGTTTGGCCCCCCCAGATTGGGCAAGAGCCACCTAAAGGCAGCCGCGGCCCGCTCCAGTCTGGGAGCCAAACGTCGGAAGTGCTCCATGTATTTTTGCCCTCAACTGTATCTACAACTAAAAACAAGTTTAAGCACAGTTTACCTTAAATCACTGTTACTAAACTGTTCTAGTTTTATTAAACACTATTAAGCCACAAATTGTTGCTAAGTGCACCAAGTAATTACGCAAGCAGCCCTTAATTATAGTTATTTCATTCCATTGTCCTACGTACTACCGGTTATGCGGAAAATAACTGTGATTTCAAACTATTATTATGCTGTAAGTTATCTGCATATTAGATACCTAGGTAGGTATATAATTTACTAGCTTTTGCCCGCGACTTCGTTCGCGTGGAATAGTGACTTCCGGCAGATTTTTGGTTTATCTCGCGAAAAAAAAAAAAAAAAAACTATCCTATGTCCTTTCTCAAGTTCCAAACTATGTCTGTACCAAATTTCATCAAAATCCGTTCAGCCGTTTAGGCGTGAAAGAGTAACAGACAGACAGACAGAGTCACTTTCGCATTTATAATATTAGTATGGATCTGTATAAATAAGTAACCAAGTTAATCATAATTCTTTGTTCGTTCAGTTACTGGGTGGGTTCTATACACACTGGGTGGGTTTTAACCACAAGCCCATATTTTTTACGCAAAGTTGACACAAAGATCTGTTTTCTTTTATGGAAATCCATATTACCTATCTTCACCCTACACTTTGTACACCAGAAAGAAAGAGTTTTGTCTATATATAATTAGAACAATATTCTATTTCCCTTCTCCTCTTTTCTTTCTTCTTTAATTTTTAAGGCTTGTTTCTGAATTGTTTATAACCGACTTCTAAAAAAAGAAGGAGGTTCTCAATTCGGATGTTTTGTTTTTTTTTCTTATGTTTGTTCGGGCATAACTCCGTCGCTTGCTAACCGATTTGAAAAATTCTTTTTTTGTTGGAAAGGGTATAGGTACTTCCCAAATGGTCCCATATTTTGAAATCGGACAAGCGGTTTTTGAAAAATCAACAAAACTAAAAAAAAGCTACATTTTCCACATTACGACCCATGAACATGTGAACTTACATATGTGAACCACTAAAAAGTGAAAAATAAACTTTAGAAGAAAAATCTGTTTCTGAAGTCGGTGGCAAAAAAATGAAATCAAAGAAACAAAAGTCACCGACTTCAAAAACTGATTTTTCTTCTAAAGTTTATTTTTCACTTTTTTGTGTTTTTTTTTTGAAGTCAGTTTTTTTTTTTTTTTTTGTAGATAGCTTAAAATTATTTATACCGAACATTGTTAAACGGCTCTTTGATCATGTATTGAGATAAATTAGACCCATCATTGTATTGTGTGTCAAAACTTAAAACACAATGTTTGATATCAGTCTGTACACAGCCTTACCTGACCAATCACGCTTAACAACCCTACATACCTATGGAGCAGCAGGGAGTGCCACATGCATAATCGGAATTATAATACTAATCAATCGATTATTGAGTTATTACCCTATATTGATTTCACGATCGGAAACATCTGTCCGCGCGACGATCGGTATCCGTTCACGAAATGCTTATCGCTACATTGTTGAGTAGGTACAAGGCTATTAATTACGGATGGTTTTGTTGTCTATAATACCTAATGTGTGTTCTTTTTCTCCCCGTTATTGCTATAATTTTTAGATTTCCGTACCTAAAAGGTAACTAAGGGACCATATTACTAAGACTTCACTGTCCGTCCGTCTGTCTTTCACCAGGCTATATCCCATGAACCGTTACAGCTAGACAGTTGTTTCATAGATGATGTATTTCTGTTACCGCTATTTTTATCCTTTCGGTATCGAACTCCTAATGTGCGAGTCCGATGCCCGTTTTCACCGACATCCCCTAAGTTTAGGGGATCCCCTAAGCATGGATAGGGGACCGTTAGGGGATGGTTTTTGTTTCACCAGCGGTTAGGGGTCAGTAAAACCTTAAAAGTTCCCCTAAATTTAGGTGGCCAAAATTTGGGCCCATAAACCGGCACATACGTAAGTGATCTCTCAAACAACGAAGATGGATTCGGATTTAAATGAACTTTTTGAAAATTTTGAAACTGTTTCTACAATATTCAACGCTATAAACGTAAATAATAGCCGTAGACCAAAAATATATCGGAAACGACAAAATTACATCGATATTTTTGATGAAATTGACTTTTTTCGTAATATAGGTTATGTAAATCTCCGAGTTGTGTTTGTTGGAAAAGATTAAACACTCCTTAGAATTCCTGTTTTTTTATTCAGAATAATATTTTTTACAGGCGAACACTAATTTCACCAACTTGTCTTTCTCATCCATTGAGAAATTTTGGCTGCGCTTCCTTTTATCTGCCATTATTATTCACCGTAAACGACAGATTGTTTTCAAACTAAAATATTGATTAAGTATGTAAAGTAGGAAATATATATAAACTTTTTAACAAAAAATAAAACCGACTTCAAAAAAAAAAACACGAAAAAGTGAAAAATAAACTTTAGAAGAAAAATCAGTTTCTGAAGTCGGTGGCAAAAAAATGAAATCAAACAAACAAAAGTCACCGACTTTATAAACTGATTTTTCTTCTAAAGTTTATTTTGTTTTTAAGTCAATTTTATTTTTTGTTAAAAAGTTTTTATTTTTCACTTTTTAGTGGTTCACATGTTCATGGGTCAATGTGGACAATGTAGTTTTTTTTGAGTTTTGTTGATTTTTCAAAAACCGCTTGTCCGATTTCGATAAAAAAAATATGGGACCATTTCGGAAGTAGGTATACCCTTTCCAACAAAAAAAGAATTTTTAAAATCGGTTGGCAAGTGACGGAGTTATGCCCGAACAAACATTAAAAAAAAAAAAAATACAAACATCCGAATTGAGAACCTCCTTCTTTTTTTAGAAGTCGGTTAAAAAGATCACTAGAAAAACAACACGCGACACTGAACTCTCACAACAAATAATATCACGGAATACGAATTACGAATGTCGACAACAAAAAAATAAAACCACAGAATATACGCAATATTTCGTAATGTATGCAGTAAATTTGCAAGAAAATCTAAAATTAATTAAAAATGTGAATGAAATTTATTTGATATTGCTATTAAAACATGATGTATTAATAAATGTATTCATTTTATGTATATAATTAAGTGAAATGCTAAAAAACTGTCAATTTTCCAAATATCGATAAGTTCAAAAACGAATCAGTCACTATTATCGAAAACAAAACGTCACATAGCTATGTGTCCCCTAGCTAAGTGATAGAATTGATGGTGAAACGAAATTTTATTTAGGGGCTAGTTTAGGGGAGCTTTTAAGCTAAGAGTCCCATACGTAGGTGGTACTATAGGGGATGTCGGTGAAAACGGGCACGAGTCGCACTTGGCCAGTTTTTATTTGTTTAAGAATACTAGGGTACTTTTGTGTGCTTTATTGCAATTTTATTTTAAATACCTCGACGACTCCCAATCTATTCAATGCATCCATCAGTACAATGTTCTGAATGCGTTACTTTCAGTCGTTCTGTTAAATGTGATTGTTCACCCAAAAGAATCATCCATGGTCACTTTGCAACAAATGCTTTTCTCGGTAGCTAAAAACTGTATCTCTAAATATTCTCATGTTCTAGACTGCATTTTAATATAGCTGCATTAAATATTAAAATGTAGGTAGGTACATTATGTGTGTAACAATGCTTTTAAAGTTGTTAATCGTGACAGGCGGTCGGAATTACCCATTAATTCACAATCAATTGCATTTAAATCAATCCGGTACCTACTCACTACTGGGTAGGTAGGAACCTATGTAGATAGGTATATTTAACAGTACGAGTTAATAGTATAGAGGTGCAAACACACTGACATTGTAATTCTCTAGAAAATATCAGTGATCTTACATATTTTAAGAATACAAAACCAGGATCCCAGGAGGAGTTAGGTACGCTATGGCGGTCCTTGCGGTAACTTACTTCTCTATACAAAATTACTAACTGATTCAGATCTATTGAAATCTGCATAAACATGTTACTAGGTTCAACCCAAAATGGTATCTAAATATGAACTTTTGAAACTTGCAAACAAATCTTTATAACCTAGATAGCCTTCAGATAAATTTGCATTATGGTATTATCATAATAAGCGAGCATTAGTAAGTTTAAGTCTACTTTAGAATATGAGCCTTGAAACCATACTGAAAATTGGAAGAAGGACCTACAACCTCTAGGCACTGACCTATTGAAAAATTTGATAAAAGAAATGTAACCGCTGGAAAGTTATAGGGCAAATCAATACAACGGTGGATTTAATCGTTGTTTATCACATCGCCCATTATGTCCGAAGCTTAATTCAGCTGCACAAAGGTTTAACATAATGTTATTGCATTTAACCAAGGCGACAAAGCCGGATACGGCACGGTATGCAAAGAGCTGCAGTAGTACCTAATGCCCCAAGTTTATAGGTTTACCCTAAAACCTCAATGCACAGTTAATTAAATAGGCTCATTAGGCTTTCCATCATCATAGCACGACTCGAGTCGTTCGGGAAATGATTTCTATGAAACGCCATACCGCAACGCACACTTATGTTAAGCATCATACCGGCATCGTTTCGGATCGGGAGGAGCTGGTTAAGTTTAGGGGAGATAATACCGATCCAATGCATCTTTGCATGTGTGCAATGAGCTTTATCTTGCTCAAAATATACATCATTGTAACAGGCACCCGCTGTGGGCCTTATTTCACAGTAGGTACAGTGGATAGCTCGTTGGTGCTACCATTTCAAACTTGAGCTGGCCTAGCGCACTGTGGGGAAGAATTAATAGAATAAGAGGTTTCGATTGTATAGACATCAGCACATCAAGCAACCCAACAATGTTTAATTTTCCCCATCAACTTTGAACCTAAATCTATAGTTATACAGTTGAAAATCTATATATGCTAGTGTCTGAGCGTCTATACGCAGGTTTAGCAGGCAAAACGGTATAGCAAAAGTTTCAGGTTTTACAAAACTGGACCAATGAATCACTTTTATACAACATCCACCTACTCTGGTTTAAAACGCATAAACATAATAATATGGTCTTACTACTACGCTACACAATCCACTCAATTAAATTGTCATTTTGTTTGCAAAACATGATATAACTGGGCCATTGTGTTGATGATGCACTTTAGATGACAGATGATTATTCTTCACATAGTATTGTGCTCTGAGATCAAAGATAATAATATGTACATACAGTACATACGTAGCTCCAAGTATTATAATAGTCAGATGAATTATTATTGACTATTGAATTGGAATTCCCTTTGTCTGTATCAATATTTCTCATCACGATCCTGTTACCGATTCAGTCAAAAACTGCTTTTTTTTGTGAAGAGATTAAGGCATCGTTCACACCAAACGTATTGTCCGCCGCCAACTGTGAGTATGCTCACTGTCTCTATGGATCTAAAAAATAGCGTATAATCGGTTCGTTATTAAAAAGAAGTTAAATATATATTGAAAAGCGGTAAACTGCGTAACGCGTGCCTCACCGTCAGCGGCGGACAATACGTTTGGTGTGAACGATGCCTTAGTTTTGGTATGGATTCTCGTATGTGGAAGTCATACTCAGTACTTTCATACAAGCCTAAAAGTTTGGCTTGCGGAGGATAAATCCTAAATATCCTTATTGGTTCCATTTTCAGTGACTGGGTACTCTTCTGGACTTACCTCCAATAACACCACCTCTCTTCACCTCTTCTTTCTCTCTTTCTTCTAGTCAGTAAACCTAAACTTGAAAATAAATACTTCAAATACAAATATTACAAGACATTCCTGAACAACTAAGTAAACAAAACAATGAATTTGTAGATCGTAGAATAAAATAATTGTTTCAACAAACAACAACGCGGTTGTCGTAGCAAGGCTGTTGCAACATAACGGCATTTAAGCGATTTATTTTATCCATTTAGATCTAACTCCACACCTTGACATTCCTTGGTGTGTATCCAGGTTTATGAAACAATGTAATACAGAATTTAATTGTTATTTAGGATATTAAATTCGGCTGCGGGACTGATCGAAAGAGATACCGTAGCTCGGATTTAGTCAGTACAAGTCTGACATTTCGGTCCGCCCAGAGCGGGACGGGAGGTTGAGTCATTTGATGATTTCCCACCCGAAAAAAAAGATATTAAATTCAATCTCTCTTTAAACCTTAATCTTTTATACTTATGTACGGGAGTCGCCTACTTTTTAGGGTACCCGCAGGGTAACCAACTGGACCCTATTACCTACTAAGCCTCCGCTGTTCGTCCGTCAGTTTTGACTTGACTTTGTTATACCCCTTGTATTGTCGTTTATCAACCCGGTTGGTTTACTTTCTACATTAAACAACGCACTTCTTACCTACCTACATCAATCAATTAAACCGCCTTTTCTTTTCTAGCTCGCCGACAAGCTACCAGAGCAGGTGGCGTCGCTGAGCATCAGCAAGAAGATACAACAACCTGCATACCACATCAGGACTATCACCTCCAAAGACAAGGAACGCACCCTCGATTTCCTCAGGAGGTAAGAACTAAGAAGTTATCGTTGATGATGAGGGATGAGAGAAGCTCGTGGCTAGATAATAACAATCAGACGGATCAATCTTCCGGTTGAACTGAGCTTGCCTAGGTTGGTTTGTGGATGGGTTACCAGCCATTACATACCGAGTTTTCTCAGTGTCTCGGAAAGCACGATAAGCTGTTGGTTCCGACTGTGATTTGTAGTCAGTATAGAACGAATGTCTGACAACCAGTCTTGCCAAAGGACTCATATTACCATAGATAACAGAAACAATATTACCCAGTACTAACTTGGTTGTGGAGGTCACTCCATGTAAAATACTGGTATCAGCTCCATCTGGTTAGACCCCGAGGACCCGGAGGCCGACCCATACATAGTTGGGAAAAGGCTAGGCAAATGATTTCTCACAAGAACACTTATTTCCGTAATCTATCAGCTAATAAAGTATTGTTCATCTCAAAGTTGTAAATAAGACGTTAATTAAATCAAACTGATTACAACGCCATGCTGCGCTGCACGCCTCGTCAATCAGAATTTGTATCCGAGTAACGCGTCGATGTCATAATAATAGATGTAATCTACGTAGGTATAGACCACACCTCCTGCGACTGGACTTTGTTCAATCTATAAATGCAGTACTATTGCCATTTACAGCATCAGGAGTCTCATTAATAAATGCTTCTCGTAATTAAAATGTCGCCATGTCATTTTATCAGGTGCATGGTTAGTGCCCAAAGTGGTGTCAGAGTTTTAATGCCATCCATGGGTCTATGACTTTGCTTTACATGCTGTTGAGAAATATCTCTCAGGCATGCTGGTTCCCGTCGGGGCTGCGGATCCCGTCGGGGCTGCGGATCCCGTCGGGGCTGCGGATCCCGTCGGGGCTGCGGATCCCGTCGGGGCTGCGGATTATCGAAAGAGATGATGTGACCTCGGCACTAGGGCAAAGAAGGAACATGGGTTCGGTTTTTAGTCAGTAGAAGTCTGACACTCCCCTTCGCTCTGCCCAAGAGCGGGGGGGGGGGGGTCATTTGATGATTTTCCACCCACCAAAAAAACAAAGGCATGCTGGTTACCTCACACCGTTTTCACCTCGTTCACCGAAGCAAGTGAAATGTCGTAAAATTATAAAGAGGAATGAGGAACAGTGGAAAGTTCTTGAATCTCCACTGAAACATAGAAATCCTCAAAGCAGACGCGTATCTGGTGGTCTATACCCTGGCGGAATTTGTCATAAACATACACACATCAAAAGTGTCTAGGGATCAACATATATTTTTGCAATAACTTTTCTCCTGATTGATATTAATTAAAATTGTCTATATGGATTCATCAAATAAAGTGTTTTCGTTTGTCACAGTAACGATAAACCAAGTCACCTTTGCATTAATAAAGAAATTTGCCATTTTCCTAATAAAGGGATTTTTGACATTTGAACCACTAACATTAAAGTTCGAAAAAAAGACTGAAATAACAGTTTTCTTTATAATTTTATTGGGTAACTTAAACAATTAATAATCCGTGTTTCTACCGCGAACACTAACAACACAAGAACATCGGTTTGGCATACTCAAAATGAGTTCATCCAAATCACGCTGTGGAATGGCCGCCCATGTTCGTTGCAACAACAAAAAAAGGTCTTCTTGCGACTGGATACCCTCCATATTCGGCAGAGCTCTTCTCTGTAGCATATCCCATGCATGCTCAATCGGGTTCAAGTCTGGCGACTGAGCAGGCCAGGGCAGGACATTGATGTTAGCTGCGGCGAGAGTCTGTCTTACAACTCTTGCTGTGTGCGGTCGTGCATTATCATGCATTAACTGAAATAAGGGACCGATTTGCACTTGTAGAGGAACGATGACGTCTGATACAATCGTCTCAGCATAAATTTGAGCGTTGAGGTTGCCTCTGATCCAAATCAACTCAGTTCTTCCGCCGATCCAAATACCCGCCCATACCATGATGGTTCCACCACTATAAGGATGGACTTCCTGGCAGGATTTTAATCGCTGTTGGCGTCCAGGGGTTCTCCAGTGTCGTATACGTCTTGTATCCGGTCTCATACCAAAACGAGACTCATCAGAAAAGCACACGAAACGCCATTGTTCTTCTGCCCAATTTCTGTGTTCAAGAGCCCATTGATATCGAATCCTACGATTGTGCATTGCTATAGGTGGTACCCGTAGCGGTCTTCGGGAATTAAGGTTCACTTCATGCAAGCGGTTTCTGACTGTTTGGTCGCTAATTAAGTTCCCTGAAGAGTGATGAAGCCTCACGGCTAACATCATGGCGGTTATTGTTGGAGCTCTTCGAGTTAAGATTTGAATGTATCGGTCTTGTCTCCGTGTGGTGCAGCAATACCGTCCTCCATGGCGCTCAGCCACGGTACCAGTGCTTCGGTAACGTGTCCAAAGTCGACTGATAACACTCTGACTTGTATTCAGAGCTAAAGCCACAGTACGTTGCCGGGAACCAGCTTCTATCATTCCCACGGCTCTGAGCATTTCTTCCCTGCTTAAATGACGTCGCCGCTCCTTAATAACGTTGGTTTTAATCAGTAGTAGGGAAACAGTAGCACTAATAATGTCTTCAATGCGTTGTATGTTTTTATAGGGAAAATATTGACAGCTGATTTTCATCTTTTACTCGAATTTGATTAACAGTTCCTGATTCAAATTATGAAATGCACCAAAAAGGATCCATATAAATTTATAAAATCATAAATTTATTACAAAGCCACATCTCAATCTCAAGAAATCCGCATAAAAATGCTTGATCCCTAGACACTTTTGATGTGTGTAGTTTGATTTAATTGTTATTGTAATAATTTTAGCGAAGTGGAAACTGAAATACATCCATGTAGTCCTAAAATTCCTTTTTCTTGTTCACAAACCAAAAACTTACCACGACTCAATCTTCCAGGTTTTTCTTCCGTGATGAGCCCATGAACCTGGCTGTGAATCTCCTGGAAACTCCATCTAGTCGTTGTCTGGAGCTGGAGGAGTACGCAGCCAGTTCTCTAGACCAAGGAGTGTCGTTGGCAGCGGTCGATGACAACGGAGAGTTCGTGGGAATCGTTATCAATGCGCTTGTATACAGAGATGTAAGTATTTGATAATTTTCTAACAATAGTTTGCGGTGCGGTCAGTAAAGCATCATCTTCCTGCCATTTGGAATCGGTGAAAGAAAGAAAAAGAATGTATTGTTCTCACACAGGAAAAAACAAATTGATAAAAAATTTACATTAAAAAAAAGTAAACTTAAGAGAAACTCTTAAAATCTACATTAAAATTTGTCCCGTACGAAACACGTTTATTTTCTTGCGTTCTCCCGATCATTTACTGAAATGTCAAATATGTTTTTTAATTATTATTATTTTTAATTGACCCAGTAGCATAACCCGCTACGCAGACATTAGGTGGATACTAATTTGGTCATCTTCTGTACAGTTTTAACAGCGCAGTGCCAGATGTTCCATCATCATTCTCCGTATCCCAATAGGGGATCGGACTGACTCAAAAAAATATGATTCTGTTTAGTCCATCCATTGATATATAAAAACCCAAGATACACACTCCGCGTCTCAAAACCGTCCGCTCAAAATGAGTGCAAAATTACAAATCGTGAACTCATTTCAAATAGTCTCGCGTCGCTCGCGTCTCTGCACGGTCGTACAAAATGCCTAAGTGTTCGCTGAGAAATTGCAAAAATACAGCGTCAAAGACATTAAAAAAGGATGGGATATCGTATTTTCGGTAAGTAAAAATGTTTATTGATTTATTTTTGTTGCATTTATGGCATAATATAGAAAGCAATACGTGATTTTGATTTAATTTCTCTCAGAACTTTACTAAACGGTCCGAGTATAATACGGCATATTTCAATGGTCGCTTTGTTAGCGTAAGAACGATGTATTACAAGTCTCTTCTTTTAGTCGCATTATACAAATGACCCTGTTCGTATCGAATGGAGTCGATTTTTTTTTATTGTGTTTATTTGTGTTTTTTTAATCAATAAGTTTTTTGTTTTATGTTTTTAACAATTATGTATACGTTACATATTACATTAGTTTTTAATTGGATTTCAAAAGGAGAAGAGGTCGTCAATTTGACTTCGTTTTTGACACCTTAAACTTAATAACTACTTAGTTTCGATAATAATGTTCTACTAATACCTTTAAACCAAAAATGTAAATAAATGATTCGAATGGATAATACTTGTTTCATTGATTATACACGACTACACGTACACTAACACAGTCAGATCCTAATTAAAAACATTTACCCTTAGATAAAAGTAAAATTATGTGTTTAAAACACAATTTAACTAACTGTTAAAATAATAATTAAGTATTAAAAAAACATAAAAAGTACCTATTCGTCTCCACTCCATACCTTGTCCTACCGGCTTACTTCGGTCGTAAAATTATTATTGCTTTTTATAACTGCATTGTAAAAACAACTTTAAGGAATCTGCGTAAGGTTGAATTTGCAAACAAATATGTTTATAGTGTAACGATAACTACTTATGTAGTAGTGCGTGTATTGGTGAGTGTTTGGCGACAGCTTCGACTGTTTGTTTTATTCGACACTGTGCATCTAGGGTTTTTATATATCAATGGGGACGAACAATAAATTAATCAAATTCAATTCTCAGTGCAATGAGCCGTGTGTATGCATTTATTCATGACGCCATTGAAGGTATGGCCACAGCAGAGCTTGTAACTTAATAAAAGATTCAAAGACCTCATAATGTTCACATATTAACAACAGTATATCAATGTATAATAGGTACTGTAAAATGTGATGAGTAGAATTTATTTATACATGTACATCAATATCTATCGATTGTAAAATATTTGGTATGGCTGTACCATTGATGTATTAAAACCCAAGATACACACTACGCGTCTCAAAACCGTCCGCTTAAAATGAGTGCAAAATTACAAATCGTGAACTCATTTCAAATAGTCTCGCGTCGTTCGCGTCTCTGCACGGTCGTACAAAATGCCGAAGTGTTCGCTGAGAATTTGCAAAAATACAGCGTCAAAGACATTAAAAAAGGATGGGATATTGTATTTTCGGTAAGTAAAAATGTTTATTGATTTATTTTTGTTGCGTTTATGGCATAATATAGAAAGCAATACGTGATTTTGATTTAATTTCTCTCAGAACTTTACTAAACGGTCCGAGTATAATACGGCATAATTCAATGGTCGCTTTGTTAGCGTAAGAACGATGTATTACAAGTCTTTTCTTTTAGTCGCATTATACAAATGACCCTGTTCGTATCGAATGGAGTCGATTTTTTTTTATTGTGTTTATTTGTGTTTTTTTAATCAATAAGTTTTTTGTTTTATGTTTTTAACAATTATGTATACGTTACATATTATATTAGTTTTTAATTGGATTTCAAAATGAGAAGAGGTCGTCAATTTGACTTCGTTTTTGACACCTTAAACTTAATAACTACTTAGTTTCGATAATAATGTTCTACTAATACCTTTAAACCAAAAATCTAAATAAATGATTCGAATGGATAATACTTGTTTCATTGATTATACACGACTACACGTACACTAACACAGTCAGATCCTAACTAAAAACATTTACCCTTAGATAAAAGTAAAATTATGTGTTTAAAACACAATTTAACTAACTGTTAAAATAATAATAAAGTATTAAAAAAACATAAAAAGTACCTATTCGTCTCCACTCCATACCTTGTCCTACCGGCTTACTTCGGTCGTAAAATTATTATTGCTTTTTATAACTGCATTGTAAAAACAACTTTAAGGAATCTGCGTAAGGTTGAATTTGCAAAAAAATATGTTTATAGTGTAACGATAACTACTTATGTAGTAGTGCGTGTATTGGTGAGTGTTTGGCGACAGCTTCGACTGTTTGTTTTGTTCGTGACTGTGCATCTAGGGTTATAATATATCAATGAGTCCATCAGTTAGATTATCGAAAAATATTGGATACGTGTTTTGTGTTTTATCAAATCAATAAAAATTGACGAAGATAAAGCGCGTCAAAGATCATGGAGTGGGGCTTGAAACGTCAATTGAAGGTACAAAATGTACTATCATATGACGTCACACGAGTTTTCGAAGCACTGTATCGTCTTCATTTTTTGTTTACGTGAAAAAATAAAAAATACGTGGTTAATATTTTTTAGGGTTCCGTAGTCAACTAGGAACTTCGGAAATAATCGCTCCAAAAGTAAAAATCAATGCGTCCCCCCCCCCCCCCCCCCTCTAACTTTTGAACCATAAGTTTAGAAAATATGAAAAAAATCTGAAAAGTAGAACTTTATAAGGACTTTCTAGGAAAATTATTTTGAACTTGGATGGAAACAACAGATGGAAACAGCAGGTAACCAATATAATTTGGTCCCTGAATCGTATGAGCGCCTATACAATCTAGAGGTCAAGTTTCATTGGTCCTTTGAAGAAATTGTATAAATTATAGCATACCGTTTTGGTACGGAACCCTTCATGTGCGAGTCCGACTTGCACTTGGCCAGTTTTTGGTAATCTATCTGACGGACTAATTAGTTTTTTTTTGTCCGATCCCCTATTCATAAGAAGTCGGCGTAACATGACTTCTTCTTCTTCTTCTTCTTCTTTAACTTCACTTCTTACTTCTCTGTTTCTCGTCATCTCATGGGACACCTCCTTTGTTGCCATCATTCTTTACACAGTCCATCCATCGTTCCTCTGGTCTTCCTCTACTCTTATACCCATCCACATTCAACCTCAAAACCCCACTACATTTTCCTCATTCAATATTGTGTTTTCATTTTGAAACAAAGCAATGTGCCATGTTTGTTCTGCTACGAGTATCATTCAAGTACACGCACCCAATAGTACAAGAGTGTTCTTATCACTCATGTAACGTTTCCCAACTATGAAGTCTATGAACCTATGTTAGACTTTGATTTCAATCAGCTGCGTTAAAATATGTAATTTTTATATTTTCATGTTTTATTATTTAAAAAAACTTTTATTTTTTCTAATAAAAGACATCAACGCCGAAATCAGCCCTATTAGGGATCGGTCAAATATTGCTAAGGAACCACTTTTTTGGGATGGAGTGAGGACTTAAAAAAGTGAATGAAATATTTTATTGAATAGTATGGAGGTCCTGAAGGCATTTAAATTAAAGTTAAATAAATTTTATAAAATTTAAAAAAAAGTAGGATCTTTAACCCCCAATATCTCCGAAGCTAGAAGGTTTCCGGATAAGGTCTAGAACTAAAAAAAGTAAGGCAATGATGGATGATGCCTTGCCAGTGTATGCCTTTAGCCTTTGTTAAGGGTACTTTTACACCCATTAAGCACTATTTAGTGTCCTTGGTGTACGCAGAAGGCGGTCAGAAATCTGTCCGTAATCAAACCGAACCTTTAGTTATACAATTAATATATTTTCATTACTGACGGTACCCCAGTTTACTTTGTCAAGTATTAACTACCCATTTGGCACAATAAGAACGTGAATAGGATAATAATAGCAATGAACTTCCGTGCAGGTGTTGATTATACCTATGTCACGGAACTATCTGATTTCAATTAACGATGTAGGTGACAATTGTTTTTTTATGAGGCCCATAAACTGTTGATAGTTGATAAAATTGATCGAATAGAAACTTGGGTAGGAAATGCTTATGAAAATTTAGTTTTGTTTTAGTACTGCATGTTGAGTCGTCATCAGAAAACAAAAGACTGTAGACAAAGAGACCTCATAGGGCAGATTTTTGATGTGCAGCAGTAAGCCTTCTAACGTTCTTTAGAGAAAAAGTCAATAACTTACGGCATTCACATATTTGCCATACACTATTTGGCCCCATCATAAAAATTTACCCCATATGTGTAGGTACATTGCACGAAGTTTTCAACTGTTGAGGAGGAAATTAAATTCAAAAGGTCGCAAGCGCGACTGCAACATTAGGTCATGGGTTCATTCCCGGATCGAGCACAGTGTTATTTGGTTTTCCAACAGGAATTTAGTTCAGTAACAGTATCAGCCACAGAGACTGGTTTTGTGCCTCTTTATCATTATGTCACTTAAGCGTAACTGGCACAATGTGGGTGACATCGACACATAAAATTGTCAATATGTTATCAATCGTAATATAATTTTGAAACAAACTAGACTAGAAAAGTCTAGTTTAGAATTTTCTTTAATCAAAACCTCTCGACGATTAAATACGAACTAGTAAAATACTTCTAAGAAACACTTTAAAATTCATTTAAATTCTCGTTCCCATGGAGATAAATCTTCTTGTCTCAAGGATCTGTCTTCAATTTGTAACTGAATGTCAATACAATTAAAACTAGCTCAAGGGCGAAAAGGAAAGGGTTCCACTTCACAGGCCGATGCGCTCCAATGCTTGGGACGTTAGAATTAGATCACTAATAATCATAATAACAGAAAAATGCGGAACCTGTCCTTTCACTGCCAATTATCATGACAAGGACAAGTGTTTGCATTATTGGTTAATCTGACTTACAAGTCGTTTAGCGCCAATGCAAAATCACTGAGGAGAAAAGCAGTACTTATCGCTACATATTATAAAACAAAGTACTCCACCGCGTCTGTCTGTTCTGTCTGTTCGCGATAAACTCAAAAACTACTGCACCGATTTTCATGCTGTTTTCACCAATGGATTGAGGGGTTATTGAGGAAGGTTTTAGTATATAATTTGCATCAGCTAGTCTAAGATGTTTTAGGTAGCCCTATGAAGAAGTGTATTCTGTCGATTGTGAAAATCGTTAACGAGGTCTTTCCACCGTGTATGATTACCATAAAATCCATACCTAGATGATGATGAAATGATATTCTACCTTGCCAGTAGGTACTGCAGTCGTCCCGCTAAACGGCCATTAGGTATAGTCCCTCTGCTTTTCCCTGCAGAAACCTTTTTTTTTGGGATGAATACAATGCCAGCAATGCCCTTCAGTAAAAGTCAGATTCGTTCAAACATAATCAACTGATATTATAACTGCTACTCGAGTCGATCTATAGGTTAAGCCGCGCTTGTCTAGGTTGGTCTGTGGATGGGTGAGCACCCTTTACATACCGAGTTTCTTCCGTGCCTCGGAAAGCACGTTAAGCTTCCCGTTAAGCGTCAGTTAAGCATCCCGGCTGCCATAATAGGTCTTTGGCAGCCGTTGCAGGTAATAGTCAGTGTCCTGAAAGTTTGACAACTAGTCTTACCAAAAGGTATCGCATTATCCACTGTGTTGTGGAGGTCAGATAGGCAGTCGCTCCATGTAAAACACTGGTATTCAGCTGCATCCGGTTCGACTGGAAGGCGACCTCAACATAGTTGGAAAAAGGCTAGGCAGATGATGATTCTAGAAAAAAACTAACGCTTGTTCTTTCCTCAACAGGATGTCGAAGAAGACAAAACAGAAGACTGCCCCCACCACAAGTTCAGACGCATCCTCCGATTGCTGACACACTTAAGCAACGAGGCTAAGATCTGGGAGAAGGTACCAGCCAGTGAAAATGTCCTGATGGAACTCAGGATCGCGTCCACACACTCTGACTGGAGAGGACGACGGATCATGAAGGTGCTGGCTGAGGAATCAGAGTGAGTACCATTCCATATTTTTTGCTATTTCTAGGATAGATATAACCCATTGATCTTGTAAGGTGGAAAGGCCATCTTTGCACGTTGGCTGTGTCTTCATAATCCGACTAAGAATCTATACCTGCTCTCCTGATCTATAAATATGTAGGTAAATAAAGAGAACAGTCCGGACTTACTGACTCATCAACGCCCAGTCCAAACCCTTGAACCTAGAAAGCTGATTTGGCACAGAGGTTCCCTTTACCTATAATTTATACAAGAAACTTGGAAGGATTTTTCAAAATTCAACCACTAAGGTAGTTAAAAAAAGGAAGTTTATGGAAAATCGTCATTTTTGATATTTCCGACATCGGAAATTTTTCGACATCCACGTGAGCGAAGCCGCGGGCAAAAACTAGTATTATTATAAAGACCCACCATCTTGGCCCGGTGACGATGTTCCTAACTAAACTAATGATTCTCGACCAGAATCAATAATAAAATGGATAGGTAATTTTTATTCTTATAAAACGATAACAGCGTGAACTACCCGTGTTAAAATTTAAAACGTGACCATATTTAATATGCATGTCCTTTACCTTTACAAAACTGCACCTTATATTTTCTGCCTTCTAAGATTCTGACATTGAACTTCAAGCCAAAACTTGCTATTTGCTTCATCGAGTGCTCTCAAATGTATCTCCACAAAGTGATTGACACTAATCCCATCTGTAACAGACAGCTATTCAAAACAAACAGTGTTGAGATGTCATCTTAATTAAGTTAGGAAACTTATCGCTGAAATGTTAACTTACGAGTACGCTTACTTTGTTTGTAATTTGTAAGTAGGTGAACAAGTGTCGGAACTTTGGACTAGTTATTCCCGAGTTTATAAGGGAAGGTTTGTTTGTAAGGGTGCTTTTAATCAGTGTACAGTTTATTTGAACAATATTAGTTGTGTTAATTATGTCTTGTCTTGATCAGAATGTTGAACCGCAAAAGGGATGAATGACAGGCATTTGCGTGTGACTGAGATGAGAATCCTAAGGGGGATGTATGGTGTTACAGGATAAAATAAGAAGTGAGTACACAAGAGGAAGTCTGAAGGCGACGTAGATGATTAAAAAGTTGTGTGCTTAGTCGGTTATCGTGTTATGGGCATTGGGCATGTGATGCGAAGGAATGAAGAAAATGTCGTTACGAAGTTTTGAGCATGAATGTGAAGATATAAGAGTAGAGAAAGACCAAAAGAAACGATAGATGGTCTGTGTAAAGGATGATACGGCAAGAAAGAAGGTGTGTCTTGAGATGATGAGGAAGTCCCAATTTCCTTTTATGTAACTCGAAGTTTCGATCAGTTAGTAAAACTTTTAAGATGCGGTAATTAAAAAAACGATAAAGATTACTAGAATTATCGCTGTTTCTTTTAAGAAAAAATTAAAGACATAAGTTAAACGGTTCCGTATCGTGCATAGCCTAGAAACGGTTTATTCTAGACCTGTCTATGATTCAAAAATAGTCCAAAGCTATTATTATCTCAGAGTAACGTTATTATAGTAATAACCTGCACATTTTTTTCTAGACTAGTAGCAGTATAATATTTAGTGAGCTACACAAGAAATTCGTTTATTTATATCACATAACATCTGGATTTCTAGAAGAACAAGTTTGCTTTCATGCCTATTAAGTCAAGGTCTCTGTCAAAAATGTGCGTTTCATTGTTTGTAATTAAGTACCCAACTTAATTATCTTAAGGTTGCTGCGACAAGGTGGCCCGCAAAATTCGAATTTTCTTACGTTTTTTTTTTTAAATTGCTGGTCAGTGACAAATGTCTGAGAAATAATGATTAAAATCACCAATACAACCGTCTCAGTTCATAAAGGTGTTAAGAGTGCCATTTCATCAAATAGTCACTCAACTTGTTAATGACTGGGAAATTGCAAAAAACGTTAGAAAAATCGGATTTCGCGGGCTACCTTGTCGCCTTCACCTTAAGATCACGTAAACTGTACAGATCACACACAGGCGTCACCGCAAAACAGGGTGCCATCCTTGGGAGCCATGCCACCATCTTTGCGTAAATCATATTACATTTAGAATGACATGACTTAGCTAACCATGCATTATCAACCAAACTGAATGCAAAATTTCAGAATGAAAAAGTCAGAAAATGGGTCTTTAACTGCGAAGATAATTTACATAGAACTACATACAGGTGAAGACAACAAAAACTCACTAATACTGCGAACACTGAAAAAACTGATATCTGACTAATAGATGTCAGCGTTTCAGTTTTCAATCATACGTTGCCTTTTCTTGTTTGGTTTTTTGAACCCGAACTAAATTGTAATCGGAATGTGTAGGATACACATTCAGAACCAAATTGTAATCGGAATCCTACACTTTTCGATTACAATTTTTTTCGATTAAATTACTGCGATTGATCGATTACGAACCGGAACTCGCACTTAATTTAGATTTAAATAGTTGCTTAACTGATCCAATTATTGATTGATTTTTACAATGTACCCACTAGATATCATAGTAGGTTTTACCGAGGTACGGGTGTCCTAAAGACAAATGCAGATTTCGAAACAGGTTGCCTACTGACCTATTTTCCTTAACGCGAAGATATAAAACCGCTATATTAACCCTTGTTATATAACGTCACTTCTTTATTATACCTTAACTCGTTATGTGAACGATGATATAATAAATTGCATTCTGAACAATTTGATCCCAGAAATAAAAGCCGCAAGGACGTCTGACCTGCAACTATTCGCTATCATTATTATAATTGGATTAATTGATCAATCACAGCCGTATGCAATAATAGATGTTGTACCTATATAATTGATAGAAACAAGAAGTAAGTAGGACAAATTCCAGATTTATTTCTATCCCATCTGTTCGATCTGAAAACCCCTTTCAGATCGAACCGAACCAATACATAAATAATGCAACATTATCAAAGAGTAATTAATTACTAACTGGTTTGTTTCTGACAATGCTCTCATGAAAAGCTCGATATTTACAGGAGGTTTTTTTTCATAATGTATTTTTTTATCGTGTGGTTAGTGCCTAACATGGTGTCAGAGTATTTCTATGCCTCCCATTTTATATATCTCGGGTATGCTGGTTTCCTCTCGACGTTTTCCTTCACCGAAGATAATTTATTGAAATTAATTGCTTACCTAGTTACCTACCTAAATTGTCCTTATTGAAATTAATTGCTTACCTAGTTACCTACCTACATATCACTACTGGAACCTACCATTCTGGGGGTCATACTTGGTAGATGTGTGAAAATTATGAAATGCCGTAAACACAGCGAATTGTGATACAGTATTACGACCACTATAAGTTTGCAGTTCACAGTATTTTAGAGTAACAACGCAACATGTCAAACTTGATACATTTATTTTAGGTCTGTATTTTCCCGCCTGCACAGATAAGATACCTACTTGAAGACTAGAAGTATAGTGACTCCAATTTTGATAAGCGATTGACATCTTAATAGAAAATTAGTAAGGTACACATTGCCTCACAATCGACGCTATCCCATTGGGACTTCAGGGTCTTCAGGACCTCAAGACTATATCAATGCTACACATAAACAGAAAACGTCTATGTCTGTGACAAGAATTAGCACATAGCATAGTCTAGGTCCCCACAACAAAATATTCCTTAAGCAAAATGCAGCAAAAAATGCGCCACAAAGACAAAGATAACAACTTCATAATTACGAATACAAAGAATCTATCTGTCACAGCCACATCGTATGTGATGAGATTGTTATTGTACGCGCATATGAAGACATTACATAATAGGACTGACTGTAATTGCGTAATTCTTGTAAATAATTGGACACTATAATACCATTACTTAATTGGTGACAGTCATCTTGACGCAGTAATGTCGCATCTTGACGTAGAAACAACCGTTCAAGCGTGAGTTGAACACACGTTGATCTACCAATACTACCTACTATTGTTTAGTACCACTCCATTTTCCCAGGATGGTTAATAATCATCAAATGACTCCTCCTGCTCTGGGCGGAGCAGAAGGAAGTATCAGACTCTTTATTCTGACTAAAAACCTATCCGTGTTCCTCCAGATGCCCTTTACGATCCATGACGCCGGTGATTCTTTCGAACAAATTCCGCAACCCTGGTAGCTTCCGCAACCCTGGTAGATTTCGCAACCCTGGGAAGTTTAGTACCACCCACATTTAAAAGTTCGTTTGCTAGTACTGCTACACAGTAAAATTATTCTGAAATAAGTAAACTGAGCAGCTGTTAGAGCTGCTGGTGTAATCTATGAGGGCCTAGAAATAAGTAAACTGAGCAGCTGTTAGAGCTGCTGGTGTAATCTATGAGGGCCTAGCTGTGGTAACTGTTTCCCGCCTTCTCTGCGTGCTCTTTTGATCCATCATCTGTAACATTGGGGAAGTTGATTGACCTAGAACATAAGCAGCCCATTTTCAAAAGCCCCAGACCAGCCATGTGACAATGACTGAGTGATTGGCTCTTGTGCTGCGTGTCGCGGGTTCGATCCCCACACGGAATAAATATTTGTATGGCCAACAGGTGTTCCAGGTTTGGGTGTTTGGTTTGTGTATGTGAGTTTCAATGTTTGTAAACGCACCAACGATACTCGAGAAATTCCTAGAGCGTAACGTTGGTTTATTTAGAAGGCTGCAGAGTAGTTTCGAGACTTAGTTATCGATTTGATTTAGCAAATATAAATATTATTTATTAAACTGTCTCGTCAATAAATGCCAATTAATTTTAATTATCTCTTATAGAAATGCATTTAAAAACTAATAACTTCCGGCATTACCCATTTAAGCATAGAAGGCAATTCATCATGATATAATTCAATATCACCTGCCGCGTGTCCGTGAATATAGTTTAAACTACATTTATCGATGCAAGTCTTCATTTGGTACACACGTGGCTCATTTAATCAATAGAAACAAATTTGCATTAAATCGTGACTAAATGGGTCGGATGGCTTTCGGGACCGGGACCACGGTTCTGAAAATGTATCTAGTACTAGGGTATCATATTAAGTTACTAGGAGATTAATAACTTCTTTCGGACGGTCACCCCGTAGCTAATCTTCAACTGAATCATCTTCTTCTTCTTAGCGTGTCGATGGCAATCTAAATTGTGTCGGCCCAGAATTGGGCTACTAGTTTAGCGCTTTCGGTAGCGTCCATTAGTTCCTGCAGTGAACAACCAGCAGGACACGCAGGGCACGATATTAAGTGCCCCATCGTTTGAGGAACAGCACCACATTTACACTCCAGAGCAGAGTCATTTATATATCTCCACCTCAGTAGGTTTTCTTTGCTACGACCAACCTGGGTCCGGAGTCTGTTTAAAGACTTCCAGGTCAGCCACGGCAACTCTTGTCCAGGTGGGAGACGTTCAGCAGGTGGAACAAATGGGTAAGGTAAGGATGCACTACCTATGACACCCTGGTACAAAGTTCAAAATACAGTACTTATAAATAAAATTTGTTCTTAAATTTGAACTTTGTACCATCAACATGATTGATTGTATGTATGTAACCCAATAAAATTACCCTTTATTTCGTACCCTTACTAATAAATAAATTCATGTAATTGTTGATCATAATGGCCAGTGCTAGGTTGTATGTTAGTGAAAATATGATTTGCGGCTGTAAGACGTATGCAGTTACAGAATTATAACCATCAAAATCATCATTACAACCCTCCAAGTTCATGTAACTCTCAAGAATGACTTATTATTATATCACTTTTTTGCTAACTGTACTTTAACTTCGTTTTTCTTGTGGTCCCGATGGACCCCTCCAAAATAATTAAAATAATACAGGTGGCTTTCGGGACCGTGGTCCCGGAAGCCACCCGACCCGTCTAAATAAGAGTAATGCAAATATTTTTATGAAAAATATTTTTATTAAAAAATTACTAAATATTGATTGCATTAAATCATAATAAATTGACTTTGGGACCACACAAGGTGGACCAATGATCTGATGGGAGTCGAAGAACGGATGGACGCTTCTGGAGGTGCCAAATTCCTATGCAATTAATATTGCCAACAACATGCTTAGAACACTATTGTTAACACTTTTTGTTTCGAGCCCGATATTTCGGCGCTGTTAAAAGCACCTTGGTCGAGGGTGGTTTTCAGTGCTAAAGATAGTGTTAGTGACCATGTCAGTACAAAAACTTATAACATGCTAGAATGATAAGCAGGTCCCAATTTGACTCAGCGCAGTTAAAAATAGGTTCAGTTAGTCACCGCGACTTTGACCTATAATAAATACCTACTATACCAGGATATATTTTATCGATACTAGACTAATACAGATCAGATAGTTTGACCCCGAGGCACTAAATTGGTTATAGTGTTACTAACTAAGCTCATTCTCTGATTAAGATAGTTTTACATACTTGCTTAGGACCCAATTAAGCAATTACTTGCATTTACATGCTATTACCTATATTAAAACTTTACTATGTAATGTGACTGGTGTCAAGGTTTAGGAACTGCATGTGGTAATAATATAATAATTTGGTAACAATATTCTGATTTAAACGTGTGTCCATGGAGTTTCTTGCCCGTTCTTCTCCATAAAGATCTACGCTAGGGAATGGGCAACTGTAAAGTACAGTTACAGTTATTATGCCTTATGACTGGGACTGTACTTAGCTTCTTTTTGACTTGATAACGTCTTATAATTCGATGGCCGGCTGCACGCACGAAAAAAGATGACGTCATGCGTCGTTACCTCGCTCTGAGGCGTTCCATAGCAACGGCGGCGTGTCAATTGTTTTGTTTTATTTTCTTATGACGTTGTCACGTTCAACTATCGTCAGTAAACCGATTTTACAGACAACCGATTTTTTAATCTGTATTTGTTTCGACTATTCAAAAGTGCCTGTAACTGGCCTACTTGAAATAAATGCTTCTATTTTGATTGATTTTGATTTTGAATATGTAGCTGTATCCCCCATGTTTTTAGAAAGCAGGAGCATATGGCTAAATAACCACAGCCTCTCAGGTTGATCTTTACGTTAAATTGTGCTTGCCTAGGCTGGTTCATGAATTAGTGATTATCCTTTACATAACGAGTTTCCTCTGTGTCTCAGAAAGCACTTCCCGGCTGTCATTCATAAATTTTTGACAGAAGTATCAAGTAGTCAGTGGCCTGAAAGTCTGTCAACCAGTCTCACCAAAGGGCATCGTATTACCCAATACTAACTGAGTTGTGGAGGTCAGATAGGCAGTCGCTCCATGTGTATTCAGCTGTAAATGGCTACGCTCGAAGATTACTCCAACATAATATGTACCTAGTTGGAAAAGGCTAGGCAGAATAGATAATGGCGACATAAATGTGTCTTCAGATTGAAACTCAATTAAAAAATAAATGCAGTGCATTCATGCCTCTGCGTATCCTTAGATCTGTCGTATAAACAATAACAATGTTAACGCGTGTATTGTGCAATTATTACCACATCGCAAGGACGCTGCAGTCACGAGACTGGCTAGTCTGTTATCAATGTGATGATCAATATTATGTATGGAAAGGAAACACATAACATAACATCATGCCTGTCATCCTCGAAGTGTAAGGCAGAGATGTACCTAATAGTACACCCATATTTCCCATATTTAAAAAAATGGTAAGTGGGAAGTGTTTTTTTTTTTAATTTTAACCCTAACGTGTGATATATTGTTGGAAAGGTATTTAAAAATGAATAGGGGTTTACTGAAATCATTTTTTGATAATGTCAATAATTTCCGAAATAATCGCTCCAAAAGTAAAAAACAATGTGTCCCCCCCCCCCCCCCCTCTAACTTTTCAAGTTTAGAAAATATGAAAAAAATCGGAAAAAAAGAACTTTATAAGGACTTTCTAGGAAAATCATTTTGAACTTGGATGGAAACAACAGTTTTTGTACAAAAAAAACAAAAAGTTGTACAAAATAATTTCTGGACTAAGTTTGTAGTATAATCGTGCAAGCATTTTTTTTAACTGGACGGAAAACTACGGAACCCTACACTGAGCACGCTCAGTGTAGGGTTCCGTAGTTTCCCGTGGCCGGTTTTGGTAATTGTGCCTGGTTCAGCCTGGTTGATGGCAATAGCAGCAGTGATGGCCCAGTGGTGGCGGCCCCGACTAACGTGGCCGCCAAAGTCGTGGGTTCGATCGAACCCAGGCATGCGCATTGCTTTACCACTGCTCTCAAAACGGTGAAGGAAAACATCGTGAGGTAACCGGCATGTCTTAGAACCGAAAAATTCGACGATATTTGAAATCTGGCAACCCGCACTCAGCCCGCGTGGTGGATTATAACCCATCACTCTCCTAGAGAGGAGGCCTGAGTCCCTGCAGTGGGAACATTATAGGCTGATGATGATCTAATGATGGCAATAGGCTCGCCGCCTAATACAAGTGACTTTAATGCAATTGGCGAAATGTGTGTGTACTATTTAGGTACACCTTTGCCTAGCCCTTCAAGGAATTACAGGCGATATGTTATTGTTTCATATTTTTGGGTAATGGAGGACATAAATAATTATGAATTGTGGCAGAAGGGATGTTCGTTGTTAAGTTTAAATCGTATGCCTATTTATTCTTATGTAACTACATGTAACTTCCTTGACTGATTAAAACATATTTTGTTGTATTTACTTCGAGCAGGAAGACACATAGGGCTATTAAAATAAATATGACGTGAAGTAAATTATCTACGTGATGTCCTCTTATGTCATCTTGAGTGTTATAGGTACCTATGTGTAAAAACATGGCCGCTTTTAATTTGTTATGTCGATGGATAGTAGGTCCGACTTAAGAATAAGGCGTACCTAATCTAAAATGGAACTGATATTAGCAGTTGAACCGATAACCGCTGGGGTAGACGTCTTCTTGAGTGGAGACCGCGAATCGGTAAGCGTAAGGTGGGACACCATCAGACTCGGTGGAACGAGGATATTCGCAGAGTCGTTGGAAGCAACTTTATGAGAGTTGCTGAAAATGAAGTCGAGTGGCGTGCTATTGAAGAGACCATATCCAGCAATTTACTGCTGTAGGCTGATGATGATGATGACGACAAATTTTGAGTAGGCGATACATTACGGTCGATAGATCTCCTTCTAATCTTTTTATTTTCGAGTTGAGAGTACTTTTGAAAACAGTTGAACCCACTAAGTGGCAACATTGATAGCAGCGTCAGCTACGTTATTTAGGTCCTCAAAGGTGCAGTCACATGCAAGGACAGTTGCGATAATACAACAAGTGAGTTATGTTTTGGACAGCACTGCACTTACAATATATATTTGTGTCGCAACTGTTTTGCAAATTTTAAAATTCTGGCACAGCTAACACATTGCTGCGGGTTGTTCGAACAGGTTGTTCGAAAGAGATACTGCGGCCTCGGACACAAAGGGTTAAAAAGAAACTTGGATGGTTTTTAGTCAATAGAAGTCTGATACTCCCTACCGCTCCGCCTAGAGAGTCATTTGATAATTTAACACCCTCTAAAAAAAAGCTAACTTACATTCGAGCACCTCAGAATTATAATGAAACATAGTTACTTATAAAATGTTTTTCCAATGTTCCAGACGCATCGCAAAATCACACGGTGCGTGCGCCATCCGCATGGACGCCACTTCAGCTTTCTCCGCTCGCGCGGCTGAGCGGCTCGGTTACAGCAGGATCTACTCCATCAAGTACGCTGATATCCCAGATGGACCACAGCCCAGCCCACCCCATTTTGAGGCTTGTGTTTATCTCAAGAAGTTTTAAGGTAAGGATGAACTGACATTGCTGCGGGTTGTTCGAATGAGATACCACGGCCTCGGCACAAAGGGCTAAAAAGGAACATGGGTGGTTTTTAGTCAGTAGAAGTCTGACAATCCCTCCGCTCTGCCCAGAAGGAGTCATTTGATGATTTCCCAACCTCCAAAAATAAAAAACGATGAACTGACATTATGTGCAAACTATCTTTAGTGTCGGGTGGTTACAAGCGCGACTGCTCAGCATGAGGTACTGAGTTCGATTGCTGGGTTGGGCAAAGCGTTAATGGGTTTTTCTCAGTAGCAGTCACGGTGTCTGGATTTGTGTCCGGTTTATATAAATAGGCTCGCCCCCTTTTACATGACATGAGACTCAAAAATACGGGCCAAATGTGGGTGTGCTTTTAGGTAGATACAAGTGTATTTTAAAGGCAGAGGTCTGCCTAACCCCTCGGGGGGTAACAGGCGTGATGTTATGGTATGTTTAGTGTAAGAATTCCACTGAATAAGTAAATTGGTTACCAAAATCAGCCTTATCAGAGATGTCTATTCTAAGCATGAATTCCCCTCCTCCACGTCAACCGCATTTTAACAAAATATTTCAGTTCACATATTTTAATGTTTTCGTTATTAAAAATAAGTATTACTGGTCCTCCTTTTTTTAAAACCACGTAGGGTTGTCAAGTATTTAATAGGGTAGTTGACAAAAAAAATCTTTTTAGTCCAATAGCCCATCAGATAGATTTCAAAAAAATATTGGACACAATATATTTTTTCTTTTTCCACGTAAACACAAAATACAGACAGATACAGTGCTTCGAAAAGTCGTGTGATGTCACAGTTTGGCACATTTTTTACCAGAAAGTGACGTCACAAGTCCCCACTCGTGATCTTTGACACGTTTTATCTTCGTAAATTTTTATTAATTTGATAAAACAAAAAACAATTAGTATCTATTTTTTTTCGATAATCTAACAGACGGACTAAACAGAATCATATTTTTTTTAGTCAGGAAACATCCCTATTCCCTAACTTTAAATAATTAAATCTTTTCGTTATTTTTTTCAGAATCTGCTCAGCACGTACAAACAAAGTTTACTTCTTCGAGGCTTGATGAACAAAAAATAATCCACATTAGATACTAGTTGTACCACAATAATAGCTGTATTTTGCACGGTACTCCTAGATGTTACTCAAATGTAGGATCACAGCAATTTATTGTTATACTAGTAAAGCGATGTACCTACCAATACCAATTATTAAGAAGCTATAATAGTAGTTTATGCGACTGTGCATAATGAAGGGCATTACAACACAAGTTTAATAGCATCACACGAGTGTTGTAATGCCTAATTATGTATAGTTGCATACACTACTTTATCTAACCAAATATCATAAGGGCTCTATGATGGGTTCAGGAACCATAGGGAAATGACCAGCATAGTTACCAGTGTAATGCAATAAAAAATGTAGATGTTCAGATGTCTTTTTGATGGTCTTAATGTAGATACTAGAATAGCACACTCACTTGAATTTGACACCTGTTCCAAATTTAAACTCATAACAGTTCCGTTTATTTCTGCTGGTTGGTAATGCTGGCCATTGCCTATGGTTTTTGAACGCATTAGAGAGGGTTTATGATATTTGGGTAGATAAAACTGTATTATGTATAAATAATTGTACCTGGCCACTTGTATTATAAACGAGTAGAGACAAAATTAAATTGCACTCCAACTCATACGAATTTAGCGTTAGAAGCATACGTTAACCATGTTGTATGCGAAATCAGGAGGGGGATACGCCCCAGTGATGTAAGACTTTCTGATCAACCGACGGATTGATGGTCTCTGCTTTAGTGACAAATTTACTATTTAAATTAAGGACTAGAACCGCACAAAATTAGTTTTCTCTTGATTAAAAAGATATCTCGCATTAAGCAGTGATTCATATTAAAAATGGCAATTATGATGTTGACCATGATTTTCTGTCATTTTAAATTTTGCATTTTAAATATTTGTACAGGCATCGCAGTATTCTTCATTCCATAACTTAAAAAGTAGGCTTAGTTCAGCGGTGCCTGATAAAATATAATAGCAACACACTTCATCAGAACATTGTAACAAAATGTATAGGATTTTCTTCTTGTGTATCAATCAGCTTAGCTGTAATATTATTTTATAGTATGGCTCTTTGTGAGTACGAAAACGCAAAAATACGATTTTGATAAAATTGTGGCTTTGCTCCATTGGCCTCCAAGGCGACGATATTTGTAGTTCCTTAAAAATGTAGTATTATCTAATGTACTTTAGCTTATAAAACACTCCGACTTTCTTTAGACATACCTGTTCAAGACTTGGCCCGGGTGGTCAAGTATGAGTAGGTAGGTTACTTGACTCGGTAAATTAATTTATATAGGACTTACTTAGAGTGCACAGACGAAATTATGTATTTAAAACAATGCAACTATCTATCTCTCTCCTTAACATAAATAAATACATGTATGTCTTGTCCATTTAGCTTGTCTGATACAAAATAGAATCTCTCTTACCACGTTACCACAGATCTGCCAGTCAAAATAAAATGTGTCGTCAAATCAAATAACTTGTGATTTAGTTTGTAAGTATTGTAATTTTAATATCTCAATAAATGTATAGAAATGAATTTACTTGTTTTGTTGATTTCTCCTCATAATCTCTTACCAACTCATAAAACTTGCCAAATGAAATTGAGTTAGCTCCAAATTTTGACAACGAGTTTGACACTTTCTGTAGCGTTCAGCTCCTGTTATGTGCAAGCAACAGGGCAATCAAAGCAGGACACACCATGAAGTGACCCAGTTTGTAAGGCATTTACACTCCAAGGCAGTCATCCATGAATCACCACCTGAACAGGTTTTCCTTACTTTGGCCTACCTCTGCTCAGGGTATTATTAAAAAGGCTTCCAGGTCAGCTACAGTGACTTTTTAGCCTTTGTGGCACGAAAATGTTACCCTGTAAAGGGTGTCTAGTATCGGCAACCATTTTGGTTCTTAAACTCGGCTTTACCATCGTTCTACGAATTTCTGGGCAACTAATAGGTAAGGAAAAATAATACCATGGGATGTTGTGGATAACTTCACTATTACTTTTGTAAGCCACTAGCAGCTTTTGCTTTTGTATTGCTTTTGTGAGTCGAGACACAATAAAATATAATCAAAATAAAACAACATACAACAACACTAGCTAACATTTTTTTTAATCGGCTGTATACCTACCTATATTTTATAGATCGTACGGTTTTCAACTCTGAATAGTCTTGAATAAACAAAATGACGTACATCTTTGGTTCGCACGTTTTTATAAATATCTAGATGGCTTAGGAATCAATTAGAATTAGAGTCAAGTGCAAAAATATTACTGATTAAGTTCAAGTAAATAAAAGAAAATGATCAGGAAAACATCAAAAATCGACGGCCACGTGAAATCCGACTTGTAAGTTAGTTATAGGTAATGTTAATCTACATCAGCGCTCTTCTGGGTAAACCTTCCATTGATTTACACATTATCGCATGAAATCTGGTACTTCTAACCTGACAAACAGATGTGTTGCTGGGAAGTTTGTTCCGCCACTTGTTCTGCCTTATGTAACAACAGCCCCGTCGTGTACCTCCAGTATATCTCAACGGCGCTGAACTAAATGTGGTGACTCAATTTAAATACTTGGGTCATGTTGTCACCAGAGACCTACGTGATGATGGGGACATAGAACGAGAGCGCAGGGCGTTGGCGGTGAGGAGCAATTGTTATCATAAGTAAATTATTAAATATTTTATTGTTACATTTTGTCTGATTCTAGAATTAAAAAGTATTATTTTGACTATTGTAGTACCGGCTGAGTTCGTGGTTGGTACGACTAACCAATCATAGCGCTTGGATTTAAAAGTTGGTAGAATGGCGGGAAAATGCCGATTTTGGCGGTCGTACCAATCCTGCGAGCTCAGTCGTACATGGAACGTCAAGTCAAGAAGTCAAGTAAAATAACTCCTACTGTGTTGTGGAATATTATAGTTTTGATTCTGAAGTATTTGATTTTGTGTGTTGGAAAATATACAAGTAAGTACATGAATAAGTGTCTTTTATTTTTAAACCTTATTTTAAAAAAGCCTTGAACCTAATTAACGGTTAATTTTCATAATAAAAACTATCACTAGATTCTCTGCAAGGGTACAGAGTAAACATCTCAGAAGTGGGATAAAGACCCCTATTTTGGCCAATAATGTTTTTTTTTCTTTCTTTTCTTGCTACCCTTAATTTATTTAACTGTTGGGTGTACTTTCTAAGTACCTAATTGTGTTACTTTGTTTGTCTAATAACCTGATAAACAGTTGTTGGGTTCTTGGTTATTTAGTGGCATTTAAGTTACCATACCTAGTAAGTAAACACTTGAAATGTATATAGCATAGCTTTTGAAATCCGTAGTACAAACGACCCTACAATTGAATTTTATACAAGTTGGGTGTCTTATGTACTAGGTGGTTTCTATTTGTTTTCTTTTCATCAATACGCAGTGGTTTTATAACACACAGCCACGTACCTTACTAACATGTGACTATTTTAGTAACTGTAGTATTTTATTCCAACCTATGTTTGGGAACAAAATGTGTTTGTAAGGACCGTGGCACATAATGTGCTGTGGGTTTTGCCTATACCCATGGGGAAAAGGAGTGAGCTTATTATGTACGTATGTTTGTGAAATACCTAATCGTTACGATTATTATGTTGCTTCCGTTTAAATCATGCTAATGTAGGCTGCCTAAGAACTTCTTATAATAGCTTATGGATTCGCACTCAGTAGATTTATTATATCCAGTCAGATGCTATCGACGATATATTTAATAACGTGTTTTATATATTATGCTTTACGTTATGCTTGTTCTCTTTAGTTTAGAATCAGTTTTAAAGAACATTTTCTTTGGGATATAATTAACTTTCCAGGGTTACCCCATGGAGAGCAACGAACGTGGACGTGTTCTCTACACGCCGACAGATCCGACGAGGTCACCCCCTGCCAACCGGCGGTCACGCAGCCCTGTAAGGCGTCAAGTCTGCAGCCGGGATTTAAGCCGGTCACGCAGCCGGCCGAGCCGACAATCAAGAGGGCGCCTGAGTCGCTGCTCACCAGATCAACCAGTGCCTCTTCGAAGTCGGGATAGCTGGCGCAGCCTGGAACGCCGCGCCTCGGGCCGCAGCCCGGATCACCGCCGCGCATCGGGCTACAGCCCGGAGCGCCGCGCCTCGGGCCGCTGCCCGGACCGCCGCGCCTCAGGCCGCTGCCCGGACCGCCGCGCCTCGGGCCGCAGCCCGGATCGCCGCACATCGGGCCGCAGCCCTGATCACCGCGCATCGGGCCGCAGCCCTGATCACCGCACATCGGGCCGCAGCCCTGATCGCCACGCATCGGGCCGCAGCCCTGATCGCCGCGTATCGGGCCGCAGCCCTGATCGCCGCGTATCGGGCCGCAGCCCTGATCGCCGCGTATCGGGCCGCAGCCCTGATCGCCGCGTATCGGGCCGCAGCCCTGATCACCGCGTATCGGGCCGCAGCCCTGATCGCCGCGTATCGGGCCGCAGCCCTGATCGCCGCGCATCGGGCCGCAGCCACGAGCATCGAGTGTCGAGCCGCCGCTCATCGCGCCGCTGGCCGGACTGCCACGCGGCGAGCCGCAGCTCGAACCTCCGCCGAGGATTGAGCCGTTCGCGTAGCCCAGTGGGGCAGTCACATGGCAACGCGTTAGGACACGTGCCAACCGCGATTGAAGACAAGACCACAGGTGAGCAGACTTCTTCGTTGAAATTATCTACTTTATCTGATCTTGTCAATGTTTTAAAATCTATGTCTAGTAATAGTGCAGATAAGTTAGGATCCCTGAACAACACAATTCCAGAGTTTGACCCAAGTAAACGGGAACAGACAATGACAATGTGGTTGCATAAGGTTAATGAATGCGCAATCATCTATGCGTGGTCGGAGAAGCAAGTCATTCATTTTGCATTACCAAAACTAAAGGGTATAGCCCAGAGATGGTATGAGGGCCTCCCGTCGGTCCTGTTTACTTGGGCCGAATGGCAGGATAAACTCTTGGCTGCCTTCCCATCGGAAGAAAACTATGGGCAAATGCTTAGCGACATGCTGGCCAAACGGGCTAGGTTCACAGACTCTTTAGAAGACTTTTATTATGACAAACTGTCTCTAATCAATAGATGTGGCATAACTGGGAAAAGGGCTGTAGAATGCATTTTACATGGCATCGACGACCGGTCGGTTAGATTAGGTGCGGAGTCCGCTCAGTTTGATGACCCTAACAAGCTCCTATCATATTTACGAAATGCTCGAAATACTAAATTTAATAACGAGCGTAAAATAGTTAAAGGACAACCCCAAAAACACCAAAATAGCTCTAACTCTAGATCAACACGTTGTTCAAATTGCAAGAAGGATGGTCATGTCACATCTCAGTGCACCCAACCCATAAAGAAGTGTAGTCGATGCAATAGAGTAGGTCATGAGGTGGAACAGTGTTATGCCAAACTACCATCGACTGAAGAGAAAAAAGTGATGCGAGTTGAGGGTAGGGGTGATGCAGGTGCGGTTAGTTCTTCTGAAATAACCGCTCCGGTGTCGGAATCGAACAAAAAGTATTTCAAAACTGCGACTATTAACGGTTCTCCCATAACTGCATTTATAGATTTTGGAAGTGAATGCTCAATGATTCGATTGTCAGCATTTCGAAATATAGGTTCTAGTTATAGTGTCAATAATCTTCCTGTACTAAGAGGTTTCGGTAATTCGGTTGTCCATTGCATAGGCAAACAAAAGGTTCAAATAATTATCGATAATGTGCAGGCTGATCTCGAATTGTTGATAATCGCAGATGATGCCATGCATGTGCCTCTTTTAATAGGTCAAACGTTCACGGAGCAGTCACACATCGTCATTCGTAAAACTAGTGACACCTTAGAGTTCTCTGAACTTGAGCTCCAACATATTGTACCTAATAGCAAAATGAATTTGTTTTGTAAAGACGCCGTTGAGCTTTTGGGTCTTGCTGTTGTGGATGTGTATACAGATTCGCCGTATCAGGGTGACATTTTTGTCGATGGAAGTATTCGATTCCTGAAGGGTGTTCGCTATTCAATAGCTGCTGGGTTGTTCCAGTTGAGAGAAGGTGGAGGACAAATCGTCGTTGTTAATACTTCATCAACCCCTATAGTGCTCCCAAAAGACTTTCTTATCGCTCGTGGTCGTGTAGCTCAGGAAGAGTCCAGCATGCAAGTTTTAAGCGTCTCCTCCACTGACAATGATAAGTTTCAGTCAATTACTGAGGCTGACCTAAATCTGGAAGGTGGACTCTCCCCTGAGCATAAAATTCAATTGCTCAATCTACTCAATAGGTATCGAACCTGTTTTGCCTTCAACTTGTCAGAATTGGGGAATTCGAAGGTCGGTCATATGACCATTGATCTCCAAGATAACCAGCCCGTCGTATATAGGCCCTACCGTTTGTCAATCAGCGAAAAGGAGAAGGTTCGAGGAATGATTTCTGAATTATTGGAGAATGATATCATAAGACCCTCAACGTCATGTTACGCAAGTCCTATCGTAGTGGTTAGGAAAAAGTCTGGTGAACTTCGTTTATGCATCGATTATCGAGCTCTTAACAAAAAGACCGTCCGCGAAAACTATCCCATGCCGCTGATTGACGATCAGCTAGATGTTCTTTCTGGTAATAAATACTATTCAACCTTAGACCTTGCTTCTGGTTATTACCAGATTCCAATCCGTGAAACTGACAAATATAAAACTGGATTCGTGACGCCGGATGGCCATTACGAATTCAATCGTATGCCATTTGGCCTTGCGAATGCCCCAGCGACATTTCAATGTATTATGCATCAAGTCCTTGGATCATTACGACATAAAGAAGCCCTGGCCTATTTGGATGACGTCATTATTCCTTCAAAGGATATTAATGAAGGAATGTCGAGGTTAGAATCGGTGCTGTGCTTGTTCGCTGATGCTGGTCTCACGTTGAAGCTCTCCAAATGCTTCTTTTTCTGTAGTTCGGTAGAATATTTGGGATTTGAAATCTCTGCCAATGGCATTCGTCCTGGTGAGAGAAAAGTAGAGGCTGTGAAACTGTTTCCAACTCCTCAAAGTCAACATAATGTTCGACAGTTCCTTGGACTGTCTAGCTTCTTTCGCAGATTTGTCCAAAATTTCTCGGTTATTGCAAAACCGCTGACACAACTCCTCAAAAAGGACTTTAAATGGTCATGGGGTACAGAGCAAGAAAATGCGTTCCGTCGTTTACAAAAAGAGCTTGTACAACGTCCCACTTTAGCTCTCTACAATCCAAAGGCAGATACGCAACTTCATACGGACGCTTGTAAGATTGGAGTGGCAGGTATATTGTTGCAAAAGGATAAGGACGACATACTAAGGCCAATTGCTTACTTTAGTAGGCAGACAACGCCTGAGGAACAAAATTACTCGTCTTATGACTTGGAGACTCTCGCCGTTGTTTCGTCCTTACAAAAGTTCCGCGTTTATTTAGTAGGTATCCCTTTCAAAATTATAACTGACTGCAACTCGCTTCGTGCAACCTTCCAGAAGAGAGATATGATTCCACGAGTCGCTAGGTGGTGGGAACAGATGCAGGAATATAATTTTTGCATTGAGTATAGGGCTGGACAGCGCATGGCCCATGTCGACGCACTTAGTCGTAACCCTATACAGCAAGCTCATGATGTAATGGTCGTTAGTGATTGCGATTGGTTAACCACAGTCCAAGTTGCAGATAGTGAGATACAAAGGATAGTTGGCATTCTAAAAGACCCTCAATTTAATGACGTAGTCGATATAAAATCAAACTATACTTTGAAGAATAATAGGCTCTATAGGGTAACCAGTGATGGCGATAGGTGGGTTGTGCCAAAAGGGGTGAGATGGCAGATTGTAAAGCAAAACCACGATGATATAGGGCACTTTGCGCTTGACAAAACTCTGGAGCGTATCAAAGCGACATATTGGTTTGCAAAAATGCGTAACTTTGTTAAGAAGTATATCGGTTCTTGCCTAGAGTGCGCTTATTCAAAGGCCTCAGGAGGTAAGAAACCCGGTACTTTGCACCCTATACCAAAAGTCGATATTCCCTTTGATACGGTCCATGCAGATCATGTTGGCCCCTTTATACGTAGTGCAAGAGGAAATATGCACATTTTAGCTCTGATTGATGCCTTTACTCGTTATATTTATTTGAAACCCGTAAGAAACACAAAAACCACAACTTCTATAAAGGTCTTTCGAGAGTATTTTGGTTTGTTCGGTGTTCCAAGAAGGGTAATAACGGATCGTGGAACCTCGTTTACTAGTGAGGCCTTTAAAAGGTTCATGACCGAAAAAAACATTAAGCACGTGTTGAATGCTGTTTCCACCCCAAGGGCCAATGGTCAGGTAGAACGCTATAACAGGACACTCGTTGATGCTTTGACCACGAAGTGTATCGGTTTCCCTGAAAATAAATGGGATGAGCATCTACCTGACGTGCAGTGGGGCATGAACAACACGTTCAACAAGGGTATAAATCGTACCCCGTCAGAGGCTCTATTCGGCATAAGACCCTCGGGTCCTAGTGACTGTAGAATAGTATCCGAACTGTCAGACGACATAGCAGGTTCTTCTAACAGTCAAAATCTGTCACAAATCAGAAATGAGATTAACTCGCATGTCAATTCCTATCAAGAGTCGCAAAAGAAGGCCTATGACGCAAAGCATTGTCCAGCTCCAAAATATAAAGTAGGTGATCTTGTGAGGGTTGAACGGCAAGTCCCAGCTTCAGGAACTAGCAAGAAACTTGTTCCTAAGTTTCAGGGACCCTATAGAATCACAAAAATTTATGATTTTGATCGTTATCAAATTGAGGATACTCCCATCACACGAAAATCTAATAGGCCTTATTCAACAGTTGTTGCAAGTGACAAAATTAAGGCCTGGTTAAACTTTAATAGACCACATGACGAATCGTCAGGTAATGACAGCGAATAACGCTTCTATATTATTATGCAATGTATGATTATTAAACATTTATTTCAGTTTTACCTTATCCGGGCCATGAAATAATGCCCGTTACGGTAGACAATCTTTCCAGACCCTTAGACCATGAAATAATGTCTATTGAGGTCATCCCTGGCCATGAAATAATGCCAGATACTTAAAAATGGGCCATGAAATAATGCCTGTAAATTTAGTCGAGCCATGAAATAATGCTCACCATTAATATTATAGTGGGCCATGAAATAATGCCCGTAAATGTACATCGAGCCATGAGCCATGAAATAATGCTCGCCATTAATAATAGTGGGCCATGAAATAATGCCCCAAATTGTGATTGTCATAATTAAATTTATTGTATTTCAACTTATTGTAACAAGAACGCTATGATGATAAATACAAGTGTGAAACCATGTTATGGTTATGTTTTTGCCTAGTATGTAAAGACTTTATAATTGTATATTTTTTCTTTTCCTTTAATTTTGTACCACGAGGACGTATACTGTAACTTGGATGGCCGACTGTTATCATAAGTAAATTATTAAATATTTTATTGTTACATTTTGTCTGATTCTAGAATTAAAAAGTATTATTTTGACTATTGTAGTACCGGCTGAGTTCGTGGTTGGTACGACTAACCAATCATAGCGCTTGGATTTAAAAGTTGGTAGAATGGCGGGAAAATGCCGATTTTGGCGGTCGTACCAATCCTGCGAGCTCAGTCGTACATGGAACGTCAAGTCAAGAAGTCAAGTAAAATAACTCCTACTGTGTTGTGGAATATTATAGTTTTGATTCTGAAGTATTTGATTTTGTGTGTTGGAAAATATACAAGTAAGTACATGAATAAGTGTCTTTTATTTTTAAACCTTATTTTAAAAAAGCCTTGAACCTAATTAACGGTTAATTTTCATAATAAAAACTATCACTAGATTCTCTGCAAGGGTACAGAGTAAACACAATATGCTCGTCCGTAGGTTTGCTCGCTGCACGGCAGACGTCAAAGTCAGTTTATTTAAAACGTTCTGTCAGTACACGAACGGCCTATGGGTGTCATTTAAACACAAGCCAAGCCTTCAACGTCCTGCGCGTGCAGTACAAATGCCTTCAGGATTCTGTTGCGGTTGCCGCGATGATGCAGTGCGTCGGGAATATTTGCTGAAGCACGTACCCGGGATAGCTTTCACGCCATCATGCGTTAGAAAGCGGCTTCCCTTCTGTAACGTTTGCGTAGCACTCAGTACAGCCACAGATTACCAGATGCTACACTCCATACAAAATGTTCAATGCCTACCGCTATAATAGCCTACACTGTCAAGTCGATAGACGCTGCGAACGAAAATGTACCCTAACGTTTACAAACGTAAAGTGAGTTTTGCTTTGTAGATGAGCGCCGCCGCGTGGATATTGTGAATTGCCAGGGCTGCCTCTGTCGACAAAGATGTTAGTAGGGATTTGTGGTATACTGTATAAAATAAAACAAGTTTTTTAATGTACCAGAATAGTTAATTTTGCTTAGAGGTGTTTTATTTTGATGTACCTAATGATTTTTTTTTAAATTCCCGATTGTTAAAGTTTTACGTAGAGAATATTCCAAATCGAACAAACAATTTTAATAAGTAATCTTGGGGGAAACAAGGGCAAGGGGAGTTAAATGGTATATTTTTAAAAGTACAAAAATCGAGCTGCCTGGCTTCTGTCTCATGTTTTGCTCGAAATTTTTAATAAATGTGGCCTCGAGACATTTAACTACATAGTTACAAAAAGAATCTGAGGGTACTTTCAACTGTTCGTGGAACGACGACGTTTTGTTCAAAGTTTAAAATGAATAAAAATTCTCGATTAATTGAAACCGGGAATATGATTTAATTCAGAAATGAATTCGGGACAGGTATGAATACTACATTTATAATTTCTTACTACATCCACTGCACATAAATACACCAGGGCCCTATTTAATAAAACTTACAAGTCTACAATTTTGTAGATAACTGACATATTTGTAAAAATTTCTTACAAGTGCTGTTTAATAAACCTTACAATTTGTAAAAATTCTACAAGTAAAAATTTTACAAATTGTACAGGCGTTTTTTACAATTGAAACAGCATTTACAAATGCTGTTTCAATTGTAAAAAACGCCTGTAGATTTTTATGACAAGTTTGTAGCTACAAATATGTAATTGTAAGTTACAATTTTACATAAAAATGTAAGTTCGTTGAAGATTCTTAAATCGAGAGTAATTTCATAAATCTTATACATTTAGAATTTGGTTTAACTTCTATAATATTTGTTTGATTTATAAGAAATTTGCCGAGTGGATGTAAGAGCTGCATTTCTCTTAAAATCGAATTTAAGATCATGTCCTATCTTCGTTATAAAATATTCGCCGGTATTTTTTTTTTTTTCATTAAACCTGAAATTAAACGATTCAAAAGTAAAGTTAACCCTTTATAAAAAAAAAATCACCTTTACCGTTCACTCATAATATTCATCATCACTATTTCAACCATTTTTTAAAGAATAACAATAAAATTTCTTCACTTATTTAATTGAGATACAAAATTGTAAGTTTTTGACACACGGTGAGTCCACCTGTCGAAATTTTTCTACAATTTACAAATATGTAAACTTGTAGCTACAATAATTATGCGTTCAATAAAACAGTTTTCCCTACAAATTTGTAAATTGTCACCTGTAGAGAGAAAATGTTTATTAAACAGAAATATGTAGAATTGTAGCTACAAGTCTACAAATTTGTCAGTTTTCCACCATGGTAAAATTGTAACTTGTAGTTTTTATTAAACAGAAACTTGTAACTTGTAGCCTACATTTACAATTTACAATTTGTAAGTTTTATTAAACAGGGCCCTGTTGTAGCCATTTCATAGGATTTCGAAACTAACATCAAGTCGACCGAAATATAATATGCGTAAGTAGGTACGTGCCGTGCGGCTATTGACAACCCACCTGCGCTATGGGCTACCGTAGACCGGCGCCCGGTAGGTAGTTAGCGCGCGTAAGTACATGGAGTGTAGTATCTGGTAATCTGTGGAACAGCATCCTGAAATGATTGTTGGCAAAGTGGACTGCCCCATCCAAAGGCACTGGGTAGAATTAGGTATAGGTTTATGTTGGGTAGGGTTCAAAACATCAACAACCAAAATGTCAACACCATATAGAGCCGTTTGACCATTTTGAACCGTTTATGTTTTAAGCTAATGATTTGTGATTCATCAGTCAAATAAAACTGTTGATTATAAATATGGTGTTTGTGATTTTATGGATCAGAATATGAATCAGAATATGAATCAGAATATGAATCAGAATATGAATCAGAATATGAATCAGAATATGAATCAGAATATGAATCAGAATATGAATCAGAATATGAATCAGAATATGAATCATAATATGAATCGTAATATGAATTGTAATATGAATTGTAATATGAATCGTAATATGAATTGTAATATGAATTGTAATATGAATCCTAATATGAATCGTTATATGAACCGTAATATGAATTGTAATATTAATCGTAATATGAATCGTTATATGAATTTTAATATGAATCGTTACATGAATTGTTATATGAATTGTTATGTGAATTGTTATGTGAATTGTTATATGAATTGTTATATGAATTGTTATATGAATTGTTATATAAATCGTAATATAAATCGTAATATGAATCGTTATATGAACCGTAATATGAATTGTAATATTAATCGTAATATGAATCGTTATACGAATCGTAATATGAACCGTAATATGAATCGTAATATGAATCGTTATATGAATCGTTATATGAATTTTAATATGAATCGTTACATGAATTGTTATATGAATTGTTATGTGAATTGTTATGTGAATTGTTATATGAATTGTTATATGAATTGTTATATGAATTGTTATATGAATTGTTATATAAATCGTAATATAAATCGTAATATGAATCGTAATATGAATCGTAATATGAATCGTAATTTGAATCGTAATATGAATCGTTATACGAATCGTAATATGAACCGTAATATGAATCGTAATATGAATCGTTATATGAATCGTTATATGAATCGTAATATGAATCGTAATATGAATCGTAATATGAATCGTTATATGAATCGTAATATGAATCGTTATATGTATGAACCGTAATATGAATTGTAATATGAATCGTAATCTGTATTTTCTTCGAGGTTCCAGTACAGGTGGCGAAGCGTGACATCAAGAAAAAGACAGAAGAGAATCACATTAGAACTCTCACACCTGAAGATACAGACAGCACCAACAAATTTCTTAACAGGATTTTTTTATCTGCATCACCATGTTTGTAGCTCGTCTGTTTGAGTAGTTGTTTGAGTAGCTCGTCTGTGAATTTTAGTGTCGGACCAGAGACACCATGGCCCATTTTCCGAATGTTAATTCAGTCAGGCATCTTCGCAGCGAATTATATACACTGCTAAGCTACCGAGAATAAAAAAAAATCGTCAACCATTTGCCCAGAAAAGCTCTCAAGAAACCACCAGCTGCAATGACCCACCTGGAAGTCTATTTACTGACTTCAGAAGCCAGGCAAGCCGCTGTAGGTCCAACATAGGCTAATGACCTGTGACTGTAATGTTCTATCTCTGACGATGGCAAAACTGCAAAAACTCTCGAATTGCCTGTTTTTTGATCAAAGCTAATATAAAATATCTTGAATCATCCACATAAGTTTCCAGGTTATTCTTCCGTGACGAACCTCTGAAAGGTGGTGAAATTGCTTGAAGTTCCAAATGATCGCTGTATCGAACTAGAAAAGTATGTAGCCAAAGTCATGGACGATGGCATTTCCGTAGCAGCTGTTGATGATAATGCAGAACTGTTCGGAGTTGCCATCAATGCACTTGTATGCAGCCATGCGAGTGTGGATTTCAATAATGAAGCGATGCAATGTGCCGAAATGAAAAAGGATATGCAAAAGTTGCGATCGACAGTTTTTAACAAAATGTTTCATTTATAAAACATCTTTTTGTCGTTCTTATAATATTAACTACGAATATTTTTGAAAATTAGGGGACACTACGACACTAGGGGTTTGGAGCTGCAGCCTAGTGTCGATACAAAAATTTTAAAATAATTATAAATCTAGAATGTTAAAGATTCCTAGCCTACAATGTATATTTTTTCCAAAAAACAATCATTGCCAAAAACCTTTTTTTGTCAAAATGGCAATAAGTTTGTTTAATACAAGCCACCTAATAGTACCACAGATTCATGATCCGCCCCTACTTCGTCCAAGTATTTGTTTGTTGTTGGTTTAAACAATTTAATCAACATTGCTGTAGGTACCTACTGTTACATTTTTTGCAGTTTATTAGGTTTTCTGTTGTTAGCATCCTCAGTTGCATCATAATACTCCCTCTATTTGATAGTTTTAAGGATTATTATTATTTTTACTGACATTCACATTTATTCCTTTACGCGTATGATGTAACTGAGCAATTCGAAAGTATAAAGTACCCAAAGTTCCAACCTATTCAGCGGGTACTAGCGCACTTAGACACCGAATGTCGGCTCTGGTAAAAGTTGCCAAGGAGCTGCAATCTCGTGGTAGGTCTCAAGATTGCATCCACGGATCCCAAGTGGAGAGGACGGAAAATATTTGAGGCGCTGGTCCAAGAGACTGAGTGAGTAGACTAATCCTTTTTCAACAAAAAGTCTAAGCTACTATAATGGTGTGTGACCACAATACAATCAAAGTCGATGTAGAGAGGAACAAGTGTCTTTAATTCACTGATGAATTTTATCAACCTCATGGTTGTGGCCCGGCTACGGGCCGGTCCTGGGTTCGATGTCCAGGTCGAAGAAAGTGTTGTTGGGCTTTTGGGCTTTTAAATTAGGATTTCTTAGTAGCATCTGGTTAAAAATTAGCGGTGTGTTGATTATGTCAGTTTCCTGTCCTATCGCACGATATGAGTGTGAGAAATTGCATCTGTATTTACACACACATTGCTTTATCATATCTCTCACAATTTTATTCGCTTAGCTAGGCCGCCACGACCAAAATTGTTCCAGAAGGACTACTTTTCGTTCTGGGGATGAAAAGTAGTCCTTCTGGAACAATTTTGGTCTTCCTACTACCATTAGGTCAGTTTTGTTTCAGTCGCCTAGCGAAAAAACAGAGCGCGTGTGCAATTCGTATGGACGCAACTTCAGCATTCACCGCCCGCGCGGCTGAGCGACTTGACTTCACGAAGATTTACTGCATTTTGTGTTTCTCAAACAGATTTGAGGTGAAGTAAAATGATACCAGCTGATCTTCAAAGTTTGCACGGCACGGTACTGTCGCTGTCGTGGCGAAACTATTGATTATTGTGTTTTTTTTTTGGTGAGTGGAAAATCATCAAATGACCCCCCCCCCCCCCCGCTCTTGGGCAGAGCGAAGGGGAGTGTCAGACTTCTACTGGCTAAAAACCAAACCCATGTTCCTTCTTTGCCCTTGCGCCGAGGCCACGTCGATTACCGTACCTTACAAATATTTGTACCGATGTCTCCCAAATCTAATTTAAAGGACATTAAATCCACCAGTGACTAGTAAAGATAGTAAAAAATGCAGTGCAATGCAAAAAAAATGTGCTCTAGTACCTAAGGTCTGAAAGTCATGAGTATGAATGTGGAGAGTAGAGGAAGATCAACGAAACGATTAATGGACTGTGGGAAGGATGATATTATTATGGAAAGGAAGCAGGAGTCTGATGAGATAACGAGTAATAGAGAAAAGTGGAAGAAAAAGACAATCATGCTGCCCGACCCCAAATGAACTGGTATTAGGACTGGAGATTGACGATATAATAATATAAGGTCTGTCTACATGTCGATTTTTGGTTTATCTCCGAAAGGATATATACTTGTATATATATATATACTTATTTATTCTGTGGTCACGAAATAGTACATTGTAGTAACACAAGGGCCTAAAATGACCCATTATATACGAGGTAGTTTTACTACCGAGCTTTAGCGAGGTAGTAAATAGGAACCGAGTTATATAATGGGATTTTAGCGCCGTGTGCGATAAACCAAGCGTAAGTAAAACCAGGCTTAACTTTTTTTTATTAATAAGGCCGATAGTGTACAAGGCAGTATTTTGAAATCGCTGGCAGTTGCGACTTGCGACTACGATTGGCAAGTGCCTCGTTGTACCTAGTTCTGGAGGTCGCAAACGCGACTGCTGAGCATGAGGTCCTGGGTTTGATTCCCGGGTCAGCAACTTGGAAGCGCGGTCCATTCTATTTTCATTTCGTAATTTAATATTCAAATGAACCCCGCCTGCTTCCAAGTTTTGTTTAATTTAAAATGTGCTTGTTTTTTGCTTTTCCGTTTTTCCAGTCGGGTTTTTAGTTTTTTATCTACTTTTTTTATTTCCAACTTTTTAGTTCTTTTGTGTTTGTTCTTTCGTTGGTCACGTAAAATTCTAGGCAGATGATCAACTTTTGTGCTTGTTTATAGGATTTGTCACTTTGATTTTTTTTTAATCATATAAGTGTTGTATATTTTTGTAATCTCCTTTTAAAACCCTTTATTTTGATACCCTATTCGATTGTATAGGTTTTTTTTTTTTAATCCTCTATTTGGCCCCCAGGACCCGCAATTTTTCTTTGTTTTTTAATTTTAATTTAGCTTATAACACTCGCGCTATCAAGACAAATCTAACGACGTATATTTTATTCAAATCCCTTCATCCGTTTAGGAGTTATGAGGGAACAAAGAAACATACATACATACACGTCAAACACATAACCCTCCTTTTGGGCTTCGCCGCAGTCGGGTAAAAAAACGGTTTTGGTGACATTACATGGAGGACAATTATTACTAGGACAGGACAGCCCTGTGTTCATTTTCCCTCAGACCGTCTTTTGTACTCACCACATTAGGAGCAGAGTAATAATTTTGTCTCTGATTTCCTTACTTAGGTCTTTCCTAGTCTGTACGTCATACAAGCTAAATTAGGACTTAGGTACCTTCGACATCCCATAGCACTGCACAATGACAATGGTTAATGGCATGATAATCATGGTTGCTTACTTATATATTACAAGTTATGCATAATGTATGAACTCCAATTTCGTATATATATGCAACATATGGAACTCGGAGTATGTATATGCAAGTACATAATTGTCAGGATGAAAGCGTCTCAGTGGAGTGGCGACCAGATGGTGTTTAAAAAAAGATTAACAGCATAATTAAGTCTACAGATGTCCACAGTCTATGGACACACCACACAGCTTATGTCCTTACTACTTCAACAAAGTATGAGTATTAGACTCAGTCCTAAAATTACAAACAGTCTAGCTAGAATAATCAAAGCGATAGTGTCTTGCCCGAAGAAGAATTAGTCACTTCATTTGGTCTGTGGGTGTTGTAAAAGGCGACTTTGCTGTGATCAAGGCAGCTCACTTTAAAATCATTCAATATAACAATAAATAAATAAATAATAACAATGATGAGAGACCTGTCTCAGCGACAAAGTTTGCAGTTTCCATATAATATGCGGAAATCGGCCAATACATTATATAAAATATACACCTGGTCTTTCGCCCTTCCTGTGATTGGTCGAATTTAGCATATCTCCTCTCCGTTCTACTCGTCTCCGCTTTGGTTGATACCGGGCCATTCGCGAAGTGAACACAACACTCTTCACTCTCTTCTTCCATCCGTATCGTTTTCACCCAAAGCTAACACCTTCTCCATAAAACGTCACACTTTAGCCTGTCTCGGCTCCCACATGGCCAGACACAACACATCAAAAATCACCGTATTTACGAATCATCAACTTGTTTATCAGACTCTTCACAACCTGTTTTACTTTTTTATTACCAAAACATCTTGCTATTAAGTCACTGACATTACCTAGAGGCGGAACAGCGGTCACAATGTGTACAATAACGCGCCGTGTAAAGAGGATTAGTAAATATACTGACACCAAATGCCAAGCTTCGGTCATCGCTGCCGATCCCCACTACTCGATGGAACTTAAGGCTCATACATCTACTCACAACTTGTCTTTCATTATTTTATCGCTAGTGGAAACTTCAAATGCATTGAGCATGTTGTATTTTCAACCAAATCCATAAGTGAGTTCAGCATAATTATTTAAATATATTGAAGTTACTCCACAATAAGACTGGGTGTTCTGGAGAAGATCGTGAAAATTTGCAGGATGCCACTGAAATTTTCAGGTGAATGATTTTAATGTTACCTATGTGTTTTTAAGGTAGAGTATGATAGAGATGGACTTGTTTTATAATTACTGGTCATAGTGACAAACTCGAAGCCTTCTTTGGTCTGAAATTACTCAATTTAGATTGCCTTTGAGACATTAAAAAATCAGTATACATTTCTAGATTTACCGAAATTCAGAGTGCACGAAAGGGAGTGCACGTGACTAGAAATTCCTACTTTAAGAGTTATCAATCTAGCTAATCCTAATCTCCAACCAATCGCGATTACCTATCTTGTTAATCAAGGTGCGCTGACTGGTCATCACAGCACTTTTAGATTATTGATATCAGTTACTAACCTACTTGAAAGTACTGAAATAGGTACATATCTGTAAAGTACCTAGGTACTATCGTTGGTTGTGATAAGCAAGCCCCTTACAACATAAGGGAAGGTGTAGCTAATAGTACACCCACATTTCACCAGTAACATTTTTAAGTCCTCTGCAATAGAGGGCGGGCCTATCGCCATAGGTGGTTATATATAGACCCCCAAAACGCCTTCCCTTCGGCAGTTCCACAAACCATTTGGTAAGTGTCATACTAATGTTAAAAGTAAAAAAAAATAATATAAATATTGACCAAATAAATGCTTACCATGAATGTATTCAGCATTACGCAATAAATGATAAGATAAACAAACAATACCGTATTCGCCTTAAATATAGTATTTTTATCTTTCACCGTTAATATGTAAATGCGTACGCGCCGCGTTCAAAACATTATCTAGTTGCGCGTTAGACGTACGCTACGGCGATTTGTTTTTTAAATTACAATAATACAAAACGAAGTTCTGTCAAAAGTATAACTTAAATTTGAGTTGTTAAAGTTTAATTTTCTATATGAATGTGAGACTTAGTTCCTTATCGTTTTTATAAATATCGTATGTGCTGTGTACATAAGTTATTATAAGTTATTTATATTATTACTAATCGTTATTGTATACAAGTGTTCACAACATCATAGGAAGCCGGTATCGTAGGTAAGCTACAACATCAATTACAATATACCTAAACAATAAGACATAACATAAGTAATTGCCATACTACTTGCATACCTGCATACATATTAATACTAACATAGTTGCAATATCAATTAAAACTATAATTGTTTTTAATAATAGAATTGACGGCTTCGATGGTCTAGTGGTCACAAGCGCGACTGGTGAGTTTGGGGTCCTAGGCTAGATTCCCAGGTCGGGTCAAATGCTATGGGGTTTTCACTTTATAGCAGTTACGGAGTCTGGATTTGTGCCCGGTTGATGGCAATAGGCTCTTCCCTATTACATGGGACTTAAACATAACTGGCGAAATGTGGGTGTACTATTAGATACATCTCTGCCTAACCCTTCGGAGATTGCAGGCGTGATCTCATGTTATCTATGTTATGTTTAATAATATAATTGTAGGTTTAAGTATCTGAAAGTCTTTGAATCTTTTCATCATCATCATCAGCCTATAATGTTCCCACTGCAGGGACTCAGGCCTCCTCTCTAGGAGAGGGAATCTTTTAGTCTGATCTAATCAAAAGGTTCGTCATTTGTCAATAATCCGATTAATTACAGATAATTTTGTAGATATATTGCTAAAAATAATCTTCAGATTGTCTGATATACCAAGCTGTTTCGTTACCTAACCACGTAGTAACCTGTCATTCGGTTATTCTACGTGATTAGAATCTCTTAGTCTTAGGTGGGTACACTTCACATCGACATAATCTGTTCGAGTCATCTGTTTGTTCATGGTTATGCCAATTCGCTTTATCTCTCTGATTCGTATCTCAATATATTATACATATTTAAAATAAAATATTAGTCCCCCTTACCGTTTTTGGTGAAGGCTTCTAGCCTCAACGCAGCCATTGATCCAGGAAATGTACACAGGTTGGCGTAAACACAGGTCACTCTCTGTTCCCTCACTCTAATAGTCTGACTGATGGAAAGAGATATCAGGGTGATCTACCAAGTCCACCTAGGAAACCCCTTTTTTTTTTGTTGGGTGGAAAATCATCGAATAACCCCCGCTCTTGGGCAGAGCGAAGGGGAGTGTCAGACTTCTACTGACTAAAAACCAAACCCATGTTCCTTCTTCGCCCTTGTGTCGGAGCCGCGTTAACCTTTCGACAATCCACAGCCCCGACGGGACCTAGGAAACCCTTTCATCATCATTCTCATAGCTGTCCTTATCTTAATCTATTTGGGGTCGGCGCAACATGTCTTCTTTTTCCATACTTCCATATTACTCGTCATCTCAGCAGTCACCTCCTTTCTAGCCATATCATCCTTCACACAGTCCATCCATCGTTTCTTTGGTCTCCTCTACTCTTATAGCCATCTACATTCATACTCAACATTTTGCTCATTCCTAGGGCCTACCTTTTATCTAGGAATAAAGCTTTGCAAAGCACACTTCACATCGCAGTTTGGAAGACTAGAATTTAAGATTCAATGTTGTTTGACTGGTAGAGAATGCCTTGTGGCATTAAGTCCGCCTATGTACCACTCTTGTGCATGAAGTTTATATAAATAAATAATGTTGAGGCTCTGCATAGTCAATAGACGACTTCCGAAAGAAGTAGCTCCGTAGAACATGAGTGTTTTGGTTTTCTTTTGAGTAGGTAACACGCAATTAATCCAGACATGCAATAGATGATGCTGCTTACAAATCGGGTTAGACTAGTAGTCGACACCAACATAGTTGGGAAAGGGTCGATGATAATGAACAAAGCAAACCTGCTTGGCACGGTCTTTCAGGCTTTCAAATTAGTATAATGACTTCACGTGGTATGGCATTGGTATGGTAACATCACTTTCCCTACTAAACTTTCACAATTTATTATGCCTTGCCAGCTTCACATTCAAAAGTGCCTGTAATGATCTAAATGAAATAAATCCTTTGAGTTTGACTTTGAAAGTCTTGCACCATAAGCCAGATCGAAGTATGTGTAATGTGACTACTTGATCCTCGCGAATGGAGCCACATGCTAGCCATATTTATTTATTGAAACACACACATGCACAACATTACCCACCTACTTTATGTGTCTAATACTTACGAGTATATCCATCTGATGAGTGTCAAACTTCAAACTAGACTTACCTAACGAAGCCGAAAAGCAATTTTTCTCCGCATTATTACTGTCGTTTAGTTCTAGATCACACCTCCTGGGAACTTTCTAGTTACGGATAAATTGGGGGTCAAAGTTTCAACATTTTCACAAGTTTTTATTTTTTTAATTCAAGTTATTTTGTTCTATACCTAACCCCATACTTACTATTCAATGCATCCACTAACACACACTACATTACATAAAAAGTGATTTCTCAACTCACAAAAAAGTCGTTTCACAGCAATATTTTTTACGTAGATTTGAAATACAATATGCTTGGTTGTCAGTTTCGTAAAGGGTCCCTTAGCCTTTGCCCTGCAGTGATACAATATAATTATGTAAGCCTATAATAAAATAATAATATCTAGTTGGCTCCTGTTGACAATAACAGTCATGAAAATATTTCTAAATATTTGTAATTACAAGTTTTCGGATGATGATTTCAGGATTCGCGCAAACAATGGCAGGTTATGAAGTAAAACCTGTTGAAGCAGGAGATACGGAGGTTATCCTGGACTTACTACGACGGTAAGTTGGATGCTAAGTTTTTTAGAAACATCGTACATGTCTCAGAGGAGTTTTCAGATATATACAATAGCCAAAAAGTCTCGAGTATAGTTCTACATAGATGATTTTGAACTTATAAAATTGATCCTTAGATCCATAAAATTGATTGACTGTTTTTCCTTCTCCTGTGTTATTATTTTCTGGGTAATTTCGTAGCGGGATCCAAGACAGTTCATTTTTTGCTCGAGGACTTCGTCAAGCTTCATTATCTCGGCGCTTTTCTGGTGGTCGTTACTGTTGATTCTGGCTTTCAGTTCAGGAGTTACAGTGGTTTGGGAATAGAGTGGCGGGCTTGTTGCTTGGGTAAAAAGACATCCTGCTAATATTATAAATATGAAAGTTTGTAAGGATGTATGGATGTTTGTTACTCTTTCAAGCAAAAACAACTGAACGGATGTGGATGAAATTTAGAACACAGTTAGTTTATAACCTGGCTTAACACATACTTCTTATCCCGGTAGTATGACCCCGTGGAACAATTTTCGAACTCCACACGGGCGAAGCCATTGGCACAAGCTAGTTTCAAATAGATAGGACGAAGAACCACACCAGAACAACACACACACACTGATGTTGGTTTTTAATTTATCCAGCACCAGAAATGCACCTGACTTTCTATTCACAATGATGCGATGTTCAACCCGCAGATAATTAAGACTGATGGTGGACACTCTTTCAAATAATCCCTGTAGGATCAGGAGATTCCAACAACCAAGATCTCTTTTATAACTTTAAAAACATAGCAACAGTTACTGAGAGTACCTACATGGTACCTACCCAAGTACCCATAGGTACATATTGTCATAATATCCCACAATAAGTATGCCGACTAATTTCTATTTCCAGAACATTCTTCATCGATGAACCAATGAACCAAGCTGTGGGGCTATGTACTGATGGCACATGTACCGAACTTGAAGGATACTGCAGGCAATATCTACCAGGCGATGGATGGTCTTTCAAGGCAGTCGACAAGGAAGGCAATATCGTTGGGGTCATGGTCAGCGGTATTAGTTCTTTGAAAGAGGTAGGTAGGTGGTACACCATTTTGTGTTGCTTGTCTGCATGATCCTCCTATGATTTGACCAAGATTACATCTAGATTTTAAGACACTCTAGTTTGCCTTCCATGTTTAGGTATTTCTTCTCAAATTAATCTAACACTGATCTCGTGTAGTTTTATAGTTTTTTTTTTGTCATGCAAAAACAAATAAAATTAACTATAATATTCCGTGTATGAAAATAGATTTGGTTAATATTAATAGGTGCATTTTTTGTTGCAAAATTTACCTGCTCTTGACCTCGATGAATAACGCCTTATTTATTTCGTGATCAAAAATTTATCTTATCATTGAGATATTATCGGCTCTGCAACTTACACAATCATGTGCGATAATATTGTTGTTTTTTTATTATTTTGGGTAGATACTTACATCTTTCCATACGACGAACGTTGTCAAGTTAGACCCTATCAACCAATGGACATACTAAAATAATACTTGTTATGTATGACTAGCTTTTGCCCACGGCTTCGCCCGCGTGGATGTCGGTTTGACTACAAAAATGACGATTTTCCATACAAACTTTCATCCCCTATTTACCTTCCTTAGGGGTTGAATTTCCAAAAACCCCTTCTTAGTGCTCCCCTACATTATAATAGGAAGCCGTACTGTGCAAAATTTCACATTCCTAGCCCCAGTAGTTTCGGCTGTACGTTGATATATGTCAGTCAGTCAGTTCTCCTTTTATATTATAGATGATGATTGTATGTAAGGGATGATCCCGTCGGAGCTGTGGGTTGTTAGTAAGAGATATCTACCGCAGCCTCGACACAAACGGCTAAGAAGGAACATGGGTGGTATTTAGTCAGTAGAAGTCTGACACTCCCTTCCGCTCTGCCTAGATCGGGAGGGGTTAGTTGATGATTTCCCAGTCCCAAAAAAAAACAACAAGGGATCATTGCAGGATGGGTTGGTCTAGAGATCGCAGACGCGTCTGCTGAGCATGTGGTCCTGGGTTCAATTCCCGGGTCAGACAAATTGTTATTGGTTTCATTTCTGAGTAACAGTCACAGGCAATAGGCTATGACATGGTACTTAAACTTAACTGGCGAAATGTGGGTGGGGGATTACAGACGTGAAGCAGAAAGCCTAGAAAAAAAAGCCTTCAAAAACTATACATAGAAACTTGTTCTGGTAGGTGTCACGTATCGAAGCCTATACTTATAGGCCTACATAACAGTTTGATATGGTCTATCAACAGTTTTGTTATCTTTTACCGCTACAAATACTTATTTTTAGATAACTTGTGGTCCGCTGATATTTTTATCATCAAAACACAAGTTCGACGTACTATTATCCTTGTGGTCTGAACCTAGTCCCATTTGTGCTATCTACCATATCTATAAAACCACAACCTATTTGTAAATCAGTGACCGTTTCCTGTCATCCTACTTGAGGCATTAACTATGACTATTGTGTGTGTGACCAAATTAACCTAGGCTGACATAAACTATGACTATTGCGTGTGTGTGACCAAATTTCCCTAGGCTGAAAAAATCTTCGTTTTGCCTAAATCATGTTAATCAGAGCAAGTTTCATGGCTCACAATTTGAAGAATTTGCGTCCCCCTTGCGTAAAAGACATGAGTAAATACTTAACTAAATAAGAAACCAATAGCATACCGGTCTTTTTTTTTCGGGGGTGCAGGGAAATCATCAAATAACTCCTCCCGCTCTTGGGCAGAGTGTAAGGGAGTGTCAGACTTCTACTGACTAAAAACCACCCATGTTCCTTCTTCGCCCTTGTGCCGAGGCCGCGGTATCTCTTTCGACATCCCGCAGCCCCGACGGGCACCAATAGCATATACCTTATAAGATGCCCGTTTCAATACAATGCCTGGTACCAACATATGTACATAAAAACAACCAACTAATAAACACGCAACAACCAGGAAAAACGAATAAACAAAGGAACGATAATAGTAGATTGTACACCAAGTGCATAAAACGCACCATTTTGCGCGAGACGTTTATCCATCCGATGCGAGCTTGCGAGCGAGGATGGATATAAAGTAGAGAGTAAAATGGGTTTTATGGACGACTTTTCACTTCGATTGCGAGGAAATGCAACAGCAACTTGTAAATATTGTAAAAATAAATAAGGTTCCCGCCAATTAACTTTCTTTTTTTCAGTAGGAAACTTGACATAACACCTGACTTATGTCGTTACTCATACTGCTCAGTTATAAAAACATTTTGTGCAAGCCTATTGCCATCAACCAATGTAATAAAACAAACTGCTGCGCTGCGTGTCGCGGGTTCGATCCCCGCACGAAACAAATATTTGTAAGGCCTACAGATAGTTGTTTCGGGTCTGGGTATTTGTGTACGTGAGTTTATATGTTTGTAAACGCACCCACGATACAGGAGAAATTCCTAGTGTGGGGCAACGTTTTTATAAAAAGAAAAGAAAGAAAGAAGAATTAGGAGCAAGCCTATTGCCATCAACTGATGTAATTGGGACCAAGCCTATTGCCATTAACCAATGTAATTAGGAGCAAGCCTATTGCCATCAACTGATGTAATTAGGGACAAGCCTATTGCCATCAACCGATGTAATTAGGAAAAGCCTATTGCCATCAACCAATCTTATTAGGAGCAAGCCTATTCCCATCAAATGATGTAATTAGGAGCAAGCCTATTGCCATCCACCAACCTAATTAAGAGCAAGCCTATTGCCATCAAGCGATTTAGGTAATTGGGGGAAGCCTATTCCCATCAACTTTCCTTGTATTCGTAATGAAAAGCAGTAATCCCTTGTTCTTAGAATACTAGCGAAACGAATTAAATTAAAGAGGTTATTCTATGAAGTTGTTCCTGTGGCTGTTGGGCCGATTACCTGTGCCGATTACCTTGGTCTTCGACGAAGATTTTACTTTATGCTCTAGAGCATAAAACGCGACTTTATGTCGCCTACGCACGACATAAAGACGAATTTTAGAGCGAGAGACGTGAAAACGTTATTTTCTCATTTTCAGGCGGAAGAAGGCCAAGACTATGTGAGCTTAGCAAAAAGGTGCACAAATCCCAAGTTCGCGAAGATTCTATATGTGTTAGCGAAACGTGAGGAAGGATCCAAACTTTGGGAGAAGTTCCCTGATGAACACGAAGTGCTGGACGTGAAGATCGCAGCCACTGATCCCAATTGGAGGAAGAAGGGCATCATGAACGCTTTGCTCTTCGAGACTGAGTAAGTAGTTTGGGGATGAATCGATGGATGGTGGGTTCTTTGTGGCAAAGGCATCGTTGGTTCTAAGAGAACAGCCAATTTGTTACTGTGAACACATTAATTGCTTTAGACGGTTTCTCAATGGGTCTGCGTCGCGTTATTTTTTTCTGGGCATTCAACATAACCGTAGGTATCGAATTATCGCAAGTAAGATGGACAACCGCAAAATTCCCAAAATGCCTCAGAACGTTCATTTGCATACAAATAAGTACAAAACCGCCTGTCAGCTCCGCATGTTAAATAAAATGTGCGCCTTTTGTAAAGCATTGCGTCTTTTGAAACTTGTCTCGAGACCTTACGTACCTTATAGAAAACTCAGAAAACCATAATTTCCATAATCTCTTTCTGTGTGATTATAAAGCAGTGTTGTCGCAGCGTTGGAAACAAGATCGACTATCGAAGAATTTCGCATACTACGCAACCACGACCGCGACTGGTCGCACAATAGTCGGAGGGCCGGTCGTGCAGCTAAACTTTCTTGGTTGGAGCTTTTGTTGGTCGAGCTTTCGTGTTTGTGGTTCTGAGATGATTGGTGTCGTACGGGTAAAGGAAATAACAAGTCAGGTTGGCTGCCAATAGTATAATGAATTAGAAATAAGTAAAACGACGTAAACGCTAGGTAAGCATATCATATGATACCTATTATAAAAGAGAATACATACATGGTTGAAAATCTAAAGGAGGCTATACACTACACCTCCGGCAATATAAAAAAAATAAAAATAATCTTAATCTATTAATTTTTATTTTTTACTTATTACAACAGTAATAGGAACTTAAGATACAAATGGCTTGGTTCGATTTTTATGTATAATATCAATTTTGTTGTTTTTTCTAATTTTTACATTACATCCCAAATCTTCTAAAACAGTAAATGGTCCATTAAATAATGGGTCTAATTTTTGACCAGTTTCATTTTTAATCAATATTAAATCATCTTTCTTGTATTGAATAGGGTTCAAATATGCATCATAATAATTATTTTTACGGTTACATTTGCTTAATATTAAATTATTTCTAGCATCTTTATTAGCTAGTTGAATCTTATACTTAAGTGCACTACTATAATTATCTGGATTATATAATGGTTCAACATCATTACATAATCTAGAAGGAACATTACAAGGTCTACCAAATACAAGCTCATATGGTTGATATTTTGTTGCTGAATGAACAGTGGTATTGTAACTGAAACACCAGTAAGATAACCAATGTGACCAAGTTTGTGGGTTGTTATCACATTGAATTCTTAGAAATGCCCCTAAGTTTTTATGAGAATTTTCTAACGAACCGATTGATTGATGATGGTAGGCAGTTGATGATACTTTATCTATGTTTAAAAGCTTACAAACCTGTTCCATTGTTGATGACATAAATTCAGCACCTCGGTCGGTTGCTATTGTTTTTGGTAGTCCAAATCTAAGGATAAAATTATCTACTAAAGCTTTACTTACAGTTACAGTGTCCTTAGTTTTAAGTGGATATGCTTCCACGAATTTACTCAATTCACACTGAAGACTTAGTATATATACATTACCTTCGTAATCTTGAGGCAATGGACCTACTATATCTAAAAATATTTTTTCAAAGGCATAAGATGCCGTAGTAGTTATACACATGGGTTCCTTAATAGGCTTACCATGTTTCATCTTTTGACATTTTTCACATCTTGAGACAAAATCTTGGACGTCCTTTTCTATTCCTGGCCAGTAAAATTGTCTTTTAATATTATTTATCATTCTGCGCACACCAGCATGACCACTAGTTGGCAGTAAATGAAAGTCATGTAAAATAAATTTAATATCGTCATCATCAGTGATTCTTTTAACTCCTCTTAGAATATGAATTCGTGGTCCCGACCAAGTATTCATCGTTTCAATTTCTTGACTTAAGTCTTTAACAAAGCTAGCATTATTTTTATCTTTTATTATACATAACTCTTGTATGTTTATTTTCTTACATATTTTTCTTAATTCCAACACAAATTCGACTCGCGTAAAATGTGAACGAAAATCAAGATTTATAAATAGACTCTTTGTCTTTTCTTCGTATGCAAAACATTTTTCAGTGAAGGATATCCTTTTCGTTTTCATTAATTGCTTTATATATTCACATTCTTTTAAAATAATTTCTACAGAATCGGTAGGTTTCTTTACAATTTCCACAACTCTTGGCTGATCAGACCTTAAGTTTGCGGGTTTCTTTAACAAATCCGTGTTACTTGCATCCTTCATATCATTCATTCTTTTCTTTTGTGCTCTTGTCAATACTGTTACTACATCATTGTTCATACTTTTTAATTCATCCGATGATAGTACTATTCTGGATAATGCGTCTGCTCCGACATTATTTTTTCCCTTAACATACACTATCTCGTAGTCGTATTCTTCTAGTGTCAATCTAAATTTTAACAAACGACTTGATGGGTCTTTCATCCCAAATAGATATATTAATGGTTTATGGTCTGTTTCTATAATAAAGTGTTTGCCGTACAAGTAAGGTCTAAAATACTTGACTGACCATACTATTGCTAACAATTCCTTTTGAATTGTTGGGTAATTTTTCTCTGCTTTGTTTAATGGACGACTAGCATAAGCTACCGGTTTCATATTTTTATTACAGAGGACTGAGCCAATAGCTATTCCTGAAGCATCCGTTTTTAATATAAATTTACTGTTATCTGAGAAATCTGGGTATTGTAATATTGGTGGACTTGTCATAGATTGCTTTAATTTTTCAAATGAATTTTGACATATTTGTGACCAAATAAAGGGTTCATTCCTTCTGCACAACTTATTTAGTGGCATTGTAATTTCAGCAAAACAAGGTATAAATTTTCTATAATAATTGCAAAAGGCAACAAACCTTTTAACCTCATCTGCATTTTTTGGTACGGGATATTTTTTCAGTATTATTATTTTTTCTGGGTCTGGTAACACACCTTGTGCAGAAACAACATGACCAAGATATAAAAGTTCTTTTTTTAGAAACTGACATTTAGCGGGATTTAATTTTAAATTCACTTTTCTCAGTCTTTCGAAAATATCTATTAAATTACGATTATGAGACTCTAAATTACGTCCAAAAACAATTAAATCATCCAAATAAACGAAACATTTGTCGAAAGTTAAACCAGACATTGCTATCGTCATTACCCTACTAAAAGCACTTGGGGAAATCTTTAACCCCATCGGCATACGTTTCATCTGAAATTGACCAGTACTTGTACTAAATGCTGTACATTTCCTGCTTTCAGGGTTTAGTGCAACTTGATAATAACCAGAATGTAAATCTAGATGACTGAATAATATAGCTCCTGAAAGAGAATCTAAAATTTCAGTAATATTTGGTAGTGGAAACCTGTCATCCTGAATTTTTTCATTTAGTTTCCGATAATCGACCACTAAACGCCACTTCTTTTCATTATTATCGTCACTTTTCTTGGGTACTAGTAGTACTGGACTAGACCATTCACTTTGTGCTTCTTCGATAATATCATTTTGTATCATAGTTGTAATTTGTTTATTTAATTCTTGTTTCATTTGTTGAGGTAGTCTGTAAGGTTTTACGTAAATAGGATTAGTATTAGGTTTAAGCGTTATTTTTTGTTCATAAATATTTGTTGTCGTTATTTTATCATTTGGTAAGTGGAAAATATCTGAATATTTTTTACAAATGTCTTCAATTGATGTTTTCTCTTCTGACTTTAGATGTTGTAATTTCAATAGCGTACTTAAAGTCTGAGCTCTACTTGCATCAGCTTTTTGTTTATCAAATGAGTAGCATTCATATTCAGTTAAAGGCTGCATAATCGGTGTAAAAACAGGAATACGAATATGATTTTCACTTACATTTAGAATTTTTAATGGTATTTTATTATTATTTGCCCTTACGATTGCACCAGCTAAAAACAAATTTTTCCCTAATTCACTTGCACTAACAACGATATCTTCTTTTAAAGTTGAATTTAAATCTACATAGTGAACCGACTCACTTCTTGCCGGAACAGTCCAAAATTCTGATTTGCATTCGGTAATATCAAAAATTTTTGTTCTAATTATCTTTCCGTTTATATGTAAAGTTAAAACATTAGTCTCTAAATTAATATTTGACGAGTATTTACTTAAAAAGTCTAATCCGATAATTCCATCAGCCTTGATAGGTAGATTATCAAATACATGAAACTTATGAGTGAATATGTCACCTAATAGCGGTGATGACAATGCAAGACAAACTTGACCCAGTGAACGTATTTGACCAGCTATGCCGTTGACCAAAATATCTGGTCCCATAATTGAAATTTCTGGTGGTAAGCATTCTTTTCGTACAATTGACAAAGAAGCTCCCGTATCAAGTAGCCAATAAAATTGATTATTATTTAAATTAAATGATATTAATTTAGTTTGTCCATTAAAAGCTAGTATTTCTGGGTGGGTCACGAAAAAATTTTTCAGCTTGGTCTACCACTTGAGCAGTTTGGGTTTGGGCACTACTGTCGTTAGAATTAGTTGCTTGTGCCGTATATTTGACGCGTATTACCTCGATTATGTGACGGCTGATTATTTCTAAACCTTGAACCTCGAAAATAACCTGAATTATGGTAACATCTTGATCGGTTACCGCGATTACCATAATTATTCCCACGTGCATACCTATTTGTTGACTGACCTCGTCCTTGTGCACCTTGTCCTCGATATCCTTGATGTCTGTGTCCATTAAAATTATTGTCATACATACCTCGCTTTCCTCTGTGGTGAGAATAAGACTTACCAGAATAATGCATGACGTTACCGTCGCTTGTACTCGCACCTGGTGACAGTGAACACTCCTCATCCTTAGCTGCCTGGATAGCGTCCTTTAGTGAGCTATAATTACGAGCGGCAATTATCGTGCTGAGTTTCGAACCTTTAATACCCTCAGAAAATTTTCTTATTGCCAATTTTTCGTTTAATGGCTTCAAAATATCGTACTTGTTACAGTCTCCATCTGCTTGAGCAATTGTTAACTCAGTAAAAAGTTTTTCAAGTTCTGAACCATATTCATCAATCGAACGTCGACCTTGCGTAATATTTTGAAGACGCGATTGGATTGCTGTGAACGATTTTTTAGTTAAGAGATGCGTACGCATGTCCTTGATAAGTTCTGTAATAGTAGAATACTTTAAGGCCATCCGCAACTTTGCGTTTTCTGATAATCTGCTTTTTAAAATAAACTTAATTAACAAATCTTTATCAGTCTCGCCAATCATATCGGAGTACATCTCAATACCATCAATCAATCGCTTCGTCACATTTTCCGTATCGTCCATAACGGGTAATAAGTTACATGCTGTTTTTAAGTCGAACTCCATTTTGACGGACTCTATATTAGGAGAAATACACAACGTTTTTATAGTCTCATAAACCTTTTTTGTATTTTTATAAATTTCTGACGCAGAGGAAATTATCTGTGTATCTTTCTTTGATTCTATAAGTAAAAATATTTCACTGCATTTATCAAATATATGTGTTGCTTCTTTTAATTTAGTCTCAGCAACGTTACCTATATATCTAGCTTTACCCTTTTTAATCAAATATTTTCTTATTTGTTCTAATAAAACATAATTGTCTACTAATACATCAATCATCGTCTAAAAATAGAATCGAGTCATTTAGTCATTGCTGTATTTTATAAGTCTAAGTAAATATGACAAAACAAAAGTGTTAAGTTACTTGCAGCGCGGCGACAGAATGTCGTCGTAAGCTCAATTTTGCTGCGAAGTATCGAGTTACGTGAGCAAATGTACACGATTATAGAAAAATTAACTCGGAACGTAATGTAATATGATTCCATTCTATTTTTAGGTATACTTATTGGTACTTATTTTATAGTTTTAAGGTCCATAATTAATAATTATATTACTCTTATCACTCGCGAAGGCTTTAAACGCACTTGAAAGTTAATAAAACACTCACATATTTGTAGAACTAACACTTTAAATAATTTTGGTATGTAACTCACGGTTCTTTAGTTTCTTGATTCGGCGTTATTCGCTCCTTTGATAGAAGCCCGGATACGGTGAATGGCTCGGAGACCAATCTCCTCCTGGATCCACTGGCGATGGCAACGTTTGTACAAACGTACCCCGAAGTAGGCTAATATAATGATGCATATAGCCAGCAGCGCGTACATGACAATGCTCATCTGCTCCATGTGCTGAGCAACATCTTTTAACGTGGCCTGGTTACTGCCCGCAGCGTTTTGGTTAATAAATACCTCCTCTTTTTCCACCGTTGAGCGACACATCTTGTAGATACTTCTATGTAGTTATGTTGATGGTCCCATTTAATTAAACTGAATTTCGCGGCGTGTGTGTGGCGGTGGTGATTATACTAGTAGTGGCAGGACTGGCAGGGTCGCCATGAGATGATTGGTGTCGTACGGGTAAAGGAAATAACAAGTCAGGTTGGCTGCCAATAGTATAATGAATTAGAAATAAGTAAAACGACGTAAACGCTAGGTAAGCATATCATATGATACCTATTATAAAAGAGAATACATACATGGTTGAAAATCTAAAGGAGGCTATACAGTTCCTCACTACAGTTCCACACACAGCACTACAGTTCCTCAAACGCTACACTCCACAAGAAATAGTTGAAACTTGAAAGTACCTCATGGCAAGCACATAACAGTACCTAATCACGGTTTTCTCTTTTCAGAAACCTAGCAAAGAACCGTAACGTCAGAGTCCTCCGCATGGACACCTCAAGTGCCTACTCAGCCATGTCCGCAGAGAAGCTCGGCTTCACCTGCATGTACTCGGCACCGTACAGTGAGATCAAAATGGATGGACGTCCCCTCATCGTGCCAGAACCACCACATATTGACGACAGGGTTTATACTAAGATTCTGTTTCAGAAAAACAACTAGCTTTGACACCTTTAAACCATAGATTTTAATAGTTCCACTTTTTGTTTCGCCTCATCCAGAATTTTCATGTTCTTGTAACTCTTTCTCTTTCTGACACTCGGAGATATCCCTAAATAGAGAGAGAAAGATTGCTTCTATGGGGCAGACCACTTTTCACTCTGTTAAAGGAAATTTCTGAGCGACAAAAAAGGATAGAATGAGAATTCTGGCGAAGATTAACCAGAAAACAGATGAGGCTAGTGTCAATTATGTGCCCGCATTTCAACAAAAGTTTAGCCTAAATAACAGCAAATAGGCTTGTAAAGTTGACCTTGTCTGGTGTAAAGTACAAGTTTAATACATGTTTTCCAGATATCTACATTGTATTTGTAACTCTTGACTGATTATTTTAATTAGTTACGAGCATAATGCTGTAATAATTTTTTATCTACCCAAATATCATAAACCCTCTATAATGCGTTCAAAAACCATAGGCAATGACCAGCATTACCAACCAACAGAAATTAACAGAACTGTAATGAGCTCATATCCTACTGAAAACAGTAGGTTATGAGTTTAAATTTGGAACAGGTGTCAAATTCAAGTGAGTGTGCTATTCTAGTATCTACATTAAAACAGATACCTATCGATACGAAACACCAATTCAGTATGATTTTAATTATAAATCGCACGACATTTTGATCTCGAGTGACACAAGAATAGTGACTTTGTTCGTTTGCTTATGATTTAAAAAAATGACAGATATCCGAAACGCCGCCATCTCGAGCTGTCATTTGTTCGTTAGCTTTTGAAAAATTTTCTGATAAGTTCTTTATTTCTGTCGAAAATGAGTGATAGTGACTCAGAAATTGATATGAACACTCCGCCAGATATCGTAAATGCAGCGACGAATGCAACTAATAACCTGTTTATTTTTTATTGCATTACACTGGTAACAATGCTGGTCATTTCCCTATGGTTCCTGATCCCATCATAGAGCCCGTATGATATTTGGGTAGATAAAGTAGTGTATGCAACTATACATAATTAGGCATTACAACCTCAGATTACAACACTCGTGTGATGCTATTAAGAAACTCGCCTTCGGCTCGTTTCTTAAACCCACACTTGTGTTGTATTGCCCTTCATTATGCACAGTCGCATAAACTACTATTTTTTTAAACCGAAGATCGCAATAATTATTATATATTCTAAGTACTAAGCTGTATATTTTATGACATTCTTACTGTTTGTTAAGATAATAAATTATATTAATGTTATTAAGATATTCTATATTTACAAAAATCCAATAATTTATTCATTTATAGAAATAACATTTACAAAATATTTTATCACAAAACTATTTACATTTATCGAATTACATTACAATCGACGTCTTCTTCACATTAGTTGTGTGTGGGTAAGGCTGAACCATCGCCGAAGCCAAATAGCTTGGGTTTAATAATAATAATAATAATATTCCACAACTATCACACAACGCCATCTAGTCCCAAGCTAAGCAGAGCTTGTGTTATGGGTACTAGACAACTGATAAACATACTTATATATTTCTAAATACATACATACTATAGATAAATTACACCCAGACACAGAACAAATGATCGTGCTCATCACACAAACATTTGTCCTGGGTGGGAATCGAACCCACGACCTCCGGCATAGCAGTTAGGGTCACTAACCACTAGACCAACAGGCCAGTGAGGTTTGAATCTGTGTCTTGTGCCGCGAATACACATGCTAGTGGCACGGATTATTGCGATGATGATTCTGGATCTTAACCAACCCATCACTACGCTGAAGGACTTGTTCCAACGGTCAGCGATTGCAGCGCCAAGATGTTTTATGAAAGTGGACATTTGTGGAGCATTCTAGATTTACAAATCAAATCCAATCAATTATATGATAACTATTCAAATTACAACCGGGACCCAGTCTACTTAGGTTGCCGTTGACCAGTATCACACAATAAAGTTAAACTCCTAGGACCTAGGCAAATAACTTGACCCAAAATGGCGTCGTTCTGCTCACGTTCTCTGCTTGATTTGTACGGGACGTCCAAAAAACGACTACTGCGCAGGTTCAAGTTATATGCTGCGTGGTAAACCAACGGTTTGTGACAAACCGTTGCAACGGTTTATGCCTGGGTGTACTAAGTTACCAACGCGTTGGTAACTTAATACACCCAGGCATAACACGTTGGCCTGCGGGTTGTACGAAAGAGACACCGTAGCACCGGACACAAAAGCTAAGAAGGAACATGGGTGGTTTTTAGTCAGTGGAAGTCTGACACTCCCTTCCGCTCGGCCCAGAGCGGGAGGAGTCATTAGATGATTTTCCACCCTCCAAAGAAAAAGGGAAAACAAACTCACGCCCTTTTCCCATGGGGATAGGCAGAAAACACAGAACGGCACTTGCTTCCAGGTAGGTACTCCTTTTGCCTCGTCGTTGTCGAATGTCGTCGTACTTATAGTGTCCTTGTATTTCAAAGTAATAATAATATTATCCTTTAGATCTGATTACTTACACTAAAGTGAATCGTGTATTGTTTAGAATGGAAGGTTTTCTAATATGTCAGTCGAACAATCTGCCAAGAGTGGATAGTTTAATGGTGACTTGGTGACACAATAAGTATTTCATCTTCTTCTTAGCGTGTCGATGGCAATCTAAATTTTGTCGGCCCAGAATTGGGCTACTAGTTTAGCGCTTTCGGTAGCGTCCATCAGTTCCTGCAGTGAACAACCAGCAGGACACGCAGGGCACGATATTAAGTGCCCCATCGTTTGAGGAACAGCACCATATTTATACTCCAGAGCAGAGTCATTTATATATCTCCACCACAGTAGGTTTTCTTTGCTGCGACCAACCTGGGTCCGGAGTCTGTTTAAAGACTTCCAGGTCAGCCACGGCAACTCTTGTGCAGGTGGGAGATGTTCAGCAGGTGGTTCATGAAAAATCAGGATTTATTATTATCAGGCATTATTATTTTAATATATTGAAGTTTCTCCACAACAAGACTAGGTGTTCTGATGAAGGTCGTGACAATTTGCAGGATACGGAAGGGAATAGGTTCTGTCGTTTTCCTGAAATATTTCAGGTGAATGATTTTAATGATAAGTCCTTTTGTACTTGTTTTATAATAACAGGGTCTTGGTGCCAAACTCATAGTCTTTTGAAGTTAAGACTGACTCGATATAGATTACCTTAAAAAATAAGTCTACAGTTCTAAATGGTACCGAAATCCAGAGTGCTGATAGGGAGTGTGACTTCACTCCCTTTCCGCACTCTGGATTTCGGTTTCTAGAAATTCCTACTCTAAGAATTTTCAATCTAGGTAATTCTTATCTCCAACCAATCGCGATTACCTATCTTGTTTATCAAGGTGCGCTGAGGCCGCTGACTGACCATCACAGCACTTTTAGATTATTGATATCAGTTACAGCCTACTGGAAACATGGACCTATAAAAAAAGCCTTTTTTACCCGACTACGGCGAAGCCAAAAGGAAGAGGGTAATGATTTTGGCAGTCTATGTATGTATGTATGTATGTACACACGGCTACACATCAAGCTATACAAAACCAGTATAATCTGATCGTTCATTGTGCGAAAAGATCTAGTAAAGTGAGGCCAAGATTAACTGGTTTTGTATAGCTTGATGTGTAGCCGTGTGTATGTGTGTATGTATCTATGTTCCACCGTAGCGCCTAAACTACTGAACGAATTTTAATAAATTAGGTGTCGATAGATTCGTTAGAATAGCCCGGGTGACATAGGCTATATAAATTTTATAAATTCTTTTATGAAGGAATTTAAATGTCAAAAACTTACCTCAAAAAATATTAAATTGAGATAATCGTTGCAAATTTGGTATCAAATGAAAGGTCTTGGCGAGCATATTACAAATATGTATTATATTATAGTTTAAGTACCTACACACCAAAATAAAATTCAAATAAAAAAATTAAGTTCAAAAATCTAAAACCCGACTACTAACAAAATAAGTAGAAAACAAGAAAATAATTCTTGTCTGATATTATTCGTAACCTAAAAGTACCTACCCCTACATTTCGCCAATTTTATTTTAAGTCTCCTGTAATAGAGGGCGAAGGGCAGGCGTTTTGGGGGTCTATATATACTATCTAAAGACCCCCAAAACGCCTGCCCTTCGACAGTTCCACAAACCATTTGGTAAGTGTCATACGCGCAACGTAGAAACTGGGGGTGTGGTGTGGTGATTGAATATGTCCATGAGTACATATACCTCGGCCAGATTGTCTCTTTCCAGGCAAGACAAGACAAAGAAGTTTGCTCGACGCACCGAGAATGCCTGGAAGAGCTACTGGTCGATGAAACATTTAATGAAGGGATCTCTCCCTCTTTCACTCAAGAGAAGGCTCATGGACATGTGCATTGTGCATTCTCCCCACCCTCACCTGTGGAGCGCAAACATGGTCGCTTACGAAACGTCAGAAGTCCGCACTTGGGGTAATTTGTGCTTGGGGTCTGCCAACGAGCTATGGAGCGAAGTATACTGGGTGTCAAACTTACGGACCGCATCAGAAACACTATAATTCGCTCTAAAACCCAAATAGCTGATGTTGATCAGCTGCGAGTTTAAAATGGAACTGGGCTGGTCACATCTGCCGCATGTCGGAGGAGTAATGGGCAAAAATTACGACTTAGTGGATACCAAAAGGCAGGAAACGACAACGCGGCAGGCCCAGAAGGAGATGGCGGGATGAGCTGGACTCTTTCTCAAGGGATTGGTCTACCATCGCACTGGATCGCGAAAAGTGTAAAGAGGGAAGGGAGGCCTTTGCCCTGCAGTGGGACAACATAGGCTCATAATAAAATGTATTCAGCATTACGCAATAAATGATAAGATAAACAAACAATACCGTATTCGCCATAGATTTAGTATTTTTTATCTTTCACCGTTAATATGTAAATGCGTACGCGCCTCGTTCAAAACATTGTCTAGTATCGATTTGTTTTTTAAATAAATTACAATTACAAAACTAAGTTCTGTCAAAAGTAAAGCTTATTTTTGCGTTGTTAAAGTTTAAAATTCTTTATGAATGTGAGACTATCTTAGTTAATTATCGTTTTTCTACTGAATGTGCTGTGTACTTAAGTTATTCTAAGTTATATTATAAATAATAACTAATCGTTATTGTATACAAGTGTTCACAACATCATAGGAAGCCGGTATCTTAGGTAAGTAAGCTACAACATCAATTACAATATACTTAAACAATAAGACATAACATAATTATGTAATTGCCATACCTACTTGCATACATTAAAATTATAATTGTTTTTAATAATAGAATTGACGGCCTCGATGGTCTAGTGGTCGCAAGCGCGTCTACTGAGCATGAGGTAGGTTCCCGAGTCGGTCAAAGTGTTATTGGGTGTTTCCATCAGGTATTTCTCAGTAACAGACACGGAGTCTGGATTTCTGTGCCCAGTTGATGGCAATAGGCTCGGCTCCGATTACATGGGACTTAAACATATCTGGCAATATGTGAGTGTTCTATTAGGCACACCTCTGCCTAACCCTTCGGGGATTGCAGGCGTGATGTTATGTTATATATGTTTAATAATATAATTGTAGGTTTACGTTTCTGAAAGTCTTTCAATCTTTAAGTCTGATCTTATCGAAATGTTCGTCGTCTGCCGATAATCCGATTAATTACAGATAATTTTGTAGATACACTGCTAAAAATAATCATAGGTACCTAACTGTTTTGCTACCTACCTAATCAATAGCACCACGTAGGAACCTGCCTGTCGTTTCGACGTGATTAGAATCTCATAATCTTAGGTACACTCCACACCGACATAATCTGAAGTCATCTGGTTGTTCACGTCAATTGTCATATCTCTTGCGCTTTGCATCGCAATATATTTTTCAATAAAATATTAGTCCTCGTGATGGCTTCTAGTCTCAACGGAGACAAGCCATTGATCCAGGAAATGCACAAAAGTTGGCGGAAACACAGGTCTCTGTTCCGTCACTAATAGTCTGACTGATGGGAAGAGATATCAGAAGCAGGATCAGCGGCTTTACTTGTTTCCAAATAGCATTGTCTGATGTACCAACGTCCACCTCACATCACAGGGCTGTGATGTGAGGTCTGCTTTGCGAAGTTTAGTTTTTAATTCTAGTCTTCCAAACTGTTTGGAAGAATAAAATTTAAGATCAACGAACGTGGAGGCTCTGAATAGCCATAGACGACTTCCGAAAGAAGTAGCTCATTAGAGCATGAGTGTTTTTGTTTTCTTTTGAGTAACACTCAATGACACTGCTTACAATTAATCCGGTTAGACTATCAGTCGACACCAACATAGTTAGGAAAGGGTCGATGATGATATTGATGATGAACAAAGCAAACCTGCTTGGCACGGTCTTTCAGGCTTTCAAATTAGTATAATGACATCACGTGGTATGGTAACATCACTTTCCCCACTAAACTTTCACAAGTAATTATGCCTTACCTAGCTTCGCTTTCTTTGTTTTTCTGACATTCAAAAGTGCCTGTAATGTTGTGAAATAAATGCTTCGAGTTCGAAAGTCTAAATCGAAATATGTGACTACTCACAAGTGGAGCCACATGCCAGCCATATTTGGGTGAATTTCAACAAATGCCATTTTTTTTATCATATCGGTGAACTTTTTCATTTATGTTATTATTTTATATTTTTCAGGTTTTATGTAATCTTTAGGTTATCAAATATCCCCAAATTTAATATCATCAACGTAACATTTAAGACTAAAGAGAAAATTCAGTTTGAATTCTGGTTTCAACCGATATGATAAACCGGCACCGATTATTTTTCTGTACACCGATATGATAAGTTTAGCCACCGAAATGATGTACATATCCAGCGATATGATAATCTATCCACCTTTGAACATCAAACAGGAAATAGTTAGTAGGACCTTACATACTTAACGAAATGACACGGGATCTACCGATATGATAAAACGACTCACCGAGATGATAAAATATCTACCGATATGATAAAGCAATCCACCGATGTGACAAAACTGTGCGTTGATCATGAATCAAAACACCGATATTAGATATAAGACACCGATTGATTTTTTCTCATCATTTCGGTGTAAATTATCACATCGGTGGTAATAAAGACCACCGATTACAGCGATATGAGAACAGCGACGTGAGAAATAACACAATTTTTAGAAAATTAGAAAAAATGCATAATATCTAGGATAAATTCAATAACAGTCAATGAAGCTAATTCACTTACTACCTCTGTTAGAACCAAACAACAATAATGAAACTACTCATTACACTAGAAAAATGCAACCACCGATAATTTAAAATAATTGTCCGGGAGCAACTGAAATGGCGTACTTACGTTATTGGCGGGAATATGCAGCGATTTGACACACGTCCGTCTTGACTGCGCACTAGCACACACTAACGAGAGAAATAAAATTGGGGTGGGGACGCTGTCGGACTCGTCGATGTAAAGTTAGGTTTAAATTACTTTTGTCCAGCGATATGAGAACATTTCGCAGGACAAGTACGTTTGTGCCTCTCAGTAATAATAATCGTTAATTATGTAATAAAATATGTTATATATTAATAATATAACTAATATTCTATGAAATAGAATAAGTTATATCCTTAACTTACTTATTTTTATTAGTGTATATAAGCTTTTTGTTTGTAAAAAAAGTAGAGGGACAGCACCGATTTGAAAAAAATAGAGGTTTATATATATATTTTCTACCTTTGTAATATTCCTAGGTAAATTATATTTTTGCCACAACGCAATAACTATCTATTGAATACTAAAAAAAATAATTCAGAACAATATTCCTTTTTTCAAATACTAATTTCACCGAAGACAAAAAAATAAGTCATTTGGGAAATTCACCCATTTATTATATCTATTGAAACACACATGCATGACATTAACCACTTAATTAACGTCAGAATGATAATACCTATTCATCTAATGGGTTCAAAAAAAATACCCTTCACGAAGCCGGAAATCACTTATTGTCTAGGTCGTACCTGGGAACTTTCAAGTTACGGAGAAATTGGGGGTCAAAGTTCCAACTTTTTCATATATTTTTTTTTAATTCAAGTTTTTTTTGTTCTATACCTGACCCCCACACCTACTACCTATTCAATGCATCCACTAACACAATGTTTCGAGTGCGTTGCAATGAGTCATTACATTACATAAAAAATAATTTCTAACCTCACAAGAAAGTTGTTTTCCAGCAATTATGTTTACGTAGATTTGAAATACAATATGCTTGGTTGCCAGTTTCGTAAAGGGTCCCTTTAGGAAGCCTTTGCCCTGCAGTGATACAATATAATTATGTAAGCCTATGATAAAATAATAATAATATTGACAATAACAGTCATGAAAATATTTCTAAATAGGTATTTGTAATTACAAGTTTTCGGTTGATGATTTCAGGATTCGCGCAAACAATGGCAGGTTATGAAGTAAAACCTGTTGAAGCAGGAGATACGGAGGTTATCCTGGAATTACTACGACGGTAAGTTGGATGCTAAGTTTTTTAGAAACATCGTACATGTCTCAGAGGAGATAACAGATATATCCAATAGCCAAAAAGTCTCGAGTATAGTTCTACGTTTAGGATTTTAAACTACTTATAAAATTGATCCTTAGATCCATAAAATTGATTGACTGTTTTTCCTTCTCCTGTGTTATTATTTTCTGGTTAATTTCGTAGTGGGATCCAAGACAGTTCATTTTTTGCTCGAGGACTTCCATTATCTCGGCGCTTTTCTGGTGGTCGTTACTGTTGCTTCTGGCTTTCAGTTCAGGAGTTACAGTGGTTTGGGAATAGCGTGGCGGGCTTGTTGCTTGGGTAAAAAGACATCCCTAATATTATAAAAACGAAAGTTAGTGAGGATGTATGGATGTTTGTTACTCTTTCAAGCAAAAACAACTGAACGGATGTGGATGAAATTTTGAACACAGTTAGTTTATAACCTGGATTAACATATAGGATACTTCTTATCGCGGTAGTATGACCCCGTGGGACAATTTTCGAACTTCACACGGGCGAAGCCACTGGCACAAGCTAGTTTCAAATAGATAGGACGAAGAACCACACCAGAACAACACACACACACTGATGTTGGTTTTTAATTTATCCAACACCAGATTTGCACCTGAATTTCTGTTCACAATGATGCCATATTCAACCCGCAGGTGATGGAGGCTGATGTTGGACACTCTTTCAAATAATCCCTGTAGGATCAGGAATTAAGTAGGAGACTCCAACAACCAAGATCAATTTTATAACTTCAAAATCATAATTATACGTAGAACCAGTTACAGAGCGTACGTGTAATTTTCATAATATTGTCTGAATGTGGACGAGGCAAAAGGAGTACCTATGTGAGGGAGGATCGTAGCAGGTGGTATTCTGTGGTTTCTGCCTACCCCTATGGGAAAAGGATGTGAGTTTACTAATGTATGTATCGCCCAAGTACCGCCTATTTTCAATTTCCAGAACATTCTTCATCGATGCACCAATGCACCAAGCTGTTGGGCTATGTACTGATGGAACATGCACCGAACTTGAAGGATACTGCAGGCAATACTTACCAGGCGATGGATGGTCTTTCAAGGCAGTCGACAAGGAAGGCAATATCGTTGGGGTCATGGTCAGCGGTATTAGTTCTTTGAAAGAGGTAGGTGGTACAACGTTAGGTACAGGTTCATTGGGGTGCGCCAAAGTTCACCTAAATTTTCAACTCCGATAATTGGAAATCCGAAAATGTTCTTCCTAACATTTTTCATCCTAACAATCACAATTCCTAACTACTCTGTCTCTAATGTTCATATTCCGAAGCATTCAACTTCATAATGTCAGTAGCAATAAACATCTATTACACTTTTATTTGTTTTCCTTTAATTATTTTCTCAACATAACCATCTTTTACACTATTATTCAAAGTCATATCTTTTTCAAATTATATCATGTATTTTGTTTTTATTAATTAAAGCGTCTTCTTTAATTTTATTTATAGCGGTGTGTAGGGGAAGTACGTACAAAATGACATATGGTTTTGTTTTTGAATCATAACTCTTTATTTTCAAATCACGGCACGTTCATATTTTACCATATTATAGGTATACCTATGAATTATAATAGACATTTTTAAAAAGATAAAAAAAACTCAAAAAAATTTAGAAAAAAATATTTTTCACTTCTCTCGCTCTAAAATTCGTCTTTATGTCGTGCGTAGGCGACATAAAGTCGCGTTTTATGCTCTAGAGCATAAAGTAAAATCTTCGTCGAAGACCAAGGTAATCGGCACAGGTAATCGGCCCAACAGCCACAGGAACAACTTCATAGAATAACCTCTTTAATTTAATTCGTTTCGCTAGTATTCTAAGAACAAGGGATTACTGCTTTTCATTACGAATACAAGGAAAGTTGATGGGAATAGGCTTCCCCCAATTACCTAAACCGCTTGATGGCAATAGGCTTGCTCATAATTAGGTTGGTTGATGGCAATAGGCTTGCTCCTAATTACATCATTTGATGTGAATAGGCTTACTCTTAATTACATTTATTGATGGCAATTGGCTTGCTCTCAATTACCTAAATCAGTGGATGGCAATAGGCTTTTCCTAATTACATCGGTTGATGGCAATAGGCTTGTCCCTAATTACATCAGTTGATGGCAATAGGCTTGCTCCTAATTACATTGGTTGATGGCAATAGGCTTGGTCCCAATTACATCTGTTGATGGCAATAGGCTTGCTCCTAATTACATTGGTTGATGGCAATAGGCTTGCTCAAAATGTTTTTCTAACTGAACAGTATGAGTAACGACTTATGTAAGGTGTTATGTCAAGTTTCCTACTGAAAAAAAAAAGTTAATTGGTGGGAAGTGGGAACCATAATTATTTTTACAATATTTACAAGTTGCTGTTGCATTTCCTCGCAATCGAAGTGAAAAGTAGAGTGTAAAACTCGTCCATAAAACCCATTTTACTCTCTACTTTTTATCCATCCTCGCTCGCAAGCTCGCATCGGATGGATAAACGTCTCGCGCAAAATGGTGCGTTTTATGCACTTGGTGTACAATCTACTATTGATTTCCGTTTCAATATAACACCTGGTACATAATATACAAATAAAAAACATGCAACTAAAGGAAAAAGTAATAAAACCAATGAACGATAAACGTTATTTTCTCAATTTCAGGCAGAAGAAGGCCAAGACTATGTAAGCTTAGCAAAAAAGTGCACAAACGCCAAGTTCGCGAAGATTCTATACGTGCAAGCGAAACGTAAGGAAGGATCTAAACTTTGGGAGAAGTTCCCTGATGAACACGAAGTGCTGGACGTGAAGATCGCAGCCACTGACCCCAATTGGAGGAAGAAGGGCATCATGAACGCTTTGCTCTTCGAGACTGAGTAAGTAGTTTGTGTATGAATGTGTAGCGGTATGTTTACCCACACATGCACACCACTTGCGAGCTTATAAGTGCCTATGACGTTGCACCGTCAAGTTAAGTTCGAAACCACGCGTCCCCGTGACAACACATATAGTCGGTTACTACCCGTTACTCGCGTCAATCATTTATTGTAGTATTGTACCGTGTTTAGTTATAGCAAATACTTTATTAAATTCATAGTGCAACATAGAATTGGACATTTCATTTCATCTAACTATAGAACCTATATCACGTCCCAAGTTCTATATTGGTGACCCCGACGTGAATAAAATAATACGGTTCCATACTTTGACCCGCGAGTGCAATTACGTTCAATACAGACGTAGACTTTATTTAGTGTTGTTACTGTGAACTATACCAAACCTTCAAAATGATCAACCCTAACACTGTTGCTGCCAGTGAACATAAAGTTACCATAAATCCCGAGCACACAGCCACCACGGCTGCCGCCGCACCTGATAGCGTCAACGCACCTCAACAAGCTGGTCCGTGTTACACCACAGACCAGCACCAGCAGCCAGAGACGGGGACGATCACCATCAACTCCCGCATCGCCGACTTCTGGACAGCGCGTCCGCGACTATGGTTCCATCAGTTTGAGGCCATAATCGGTGCACAAAAAGCAGGTGACTTGAATAAATATCAATTAGTTATAGCTAAGTTAGGTCGAGATGAATTGGGTCAAATTAGTGACATTCTTGAGAACCCGCCCGTGAACGGTAAATATATAGCACTGAAGGACAGGTTAATTTCGTCCTATGAAGAGTCCGAGTCCAAGCAATTACATACGTTGCTTACGAAAGTCGAGCTAGGGGATCAACGACCCACTCAACTTCTTCGTAAAATGCGAGAGCTTGGAAGTAACAAAATTCCCGAGGATACAATCAAAATTTTGTGGTTAGATCGCCTGCCTCAAACAGTCCGTGCAGTAGTTACTGTCTGCGATGTAACGTTGGACAACGTCGCAGCAATTGCTGATAAGATAATGGAAACTTCACGGTCATCTGAAGTCTGTTCGCTAAATCCGGTCGCTATCCCTAGTCATTCAACGGATCAACAATTTAATCATTTAATTAAAGAAATTGCCGCGTTAAACACAAAAATTAGTGATCTACAAAACACGCGTCAGAGTACAAGTCGGAGTCGTGGCAATGATCAGTCGCGATCACGGTCACGATCACGCTCTCGGTATCTTGACAATCAAGACAGATACAGGCGTCAAACAGCGCAACCGGGAGACAAAGATTTTAAGTGCTTTTATCATTATATTTATGGAGACAACGCAAAGAAATGCGGCGACGAGCAATGCATCAGAAAGGCGTTAAACTAAACCCGACACCTACCTTGGCGAGAGTAGGTGTCGAAGGAACATCCCGCTTGAGCGTCACCGACTGGAAAAGTGGTACGCATTTTCTTATTGACACCGGCGCTGATATTTCAGTTATTGCCTACAAAAACGTTAATCGTCAACCCGCTGATTTTACTTTATTTGCTGCTAATGGGACCACAATCAAAACATATGGGACTCAGAAAATGACTTTGGACCTTGGCTTACGTCGAGCTTTTACCTGGGAATGTGTCCTGGCTGATGTACAGCGGTGCATTATTGGGGCAGATTTCCTATCCAAACATCAATTGCTTGTTGATCTTCACGCAAAAAAGTTAATTGACAAAGTCACACTACTCTCTAGGTACACTAACGTAGAAGATGCCTCAAATATTCCTACAATTAAAGTCATCGACTCGGATAATAAGTATCATCGTATTTTAACAGAGTTCCCAGACATCACTAAGAGTGAATGTTTCAAGGACCCACCCAAACACAATGTAACGCATCATATATGTACCCATGGCCCACCTGTTTATGAAAAAGCACGTCCACTTAACGCTGCAAAATACAAAGCGGCAAAGGATGAATTCCAACGAATGGTAGATTTAGGAATATGCAGGCCGTCATCCAGCCCATGGGCAAATGCTTTACACGTTGTTCAAAAGAAAAACGATGAGTTACGCCCGTGCGGTGATTATCGTCGTTTAAACGCTATCACCGAGCCCGACCGCTACCCGATTCCTCGTTTAACGGATTTCACATACATCCTCAAAAATAAAAAAGTTTTATCTAAAATTGATATTAGACGTGCTTACCATAACATAAGCGTCGCACCTGCGGACATACCGAAAACCGCAATAATAACTCCATTTGGTCTGTTTGAGTTTACAAAAATGAGCTTCGGTCTGAGAAACGCTGCACAGACGTTTCAAAGATTTATCAATGAAGTTTTGAAAAATACTCAAAATACGTTTTGTTACCTGGATGATATACTTATTGCTTCAGAATCAGAAGAATGTCACATTCATGATCTCAAAGAAGTGTTCAAGCGACTTTGTGAATATGGCGTCACAATCAACACGTCTAAATGCGAATTTGGAAAATCCGAAATTACATTTCTCGGTTATCGCGTTAGCTGTGATGGCATAAGGCCGGACGAAGAAAAGGTCAAAGCCATCAATAACTATCCACAACCCGAAACCATCGAAGAACTGAGGCGTTTCCTCGGTCTTATAAATTTTTACCGAATGAGCATTCCTAAAGCCGCCGACACTCAAACTATCTTAGACAAATACTTACACAATGCTAAGAAAAAAGACAAAACAAAAATCGCTTGGACCGAAGAAGCAATCAACGCATTTAATCAATGCAAACATCACATAAGTGAAGCTGTCACTCTCACGCATCCAGACTCATCATCCAAACTTATTTTAATGACCGACGCAGCGAATACCTGCGTTGGCGCAGCACTTCATCAACTAGTCAACAAACGGTTAGAGCCACTAGGATTTTATTCGAAAAAACTAAGTAGCGCCCAGACAAAATACAGTACCTACGACAGGGAATTATTAGCTATTTACATGGCAGTAAAACACTTTCGGTATATGATTGAAGGGCGTGATCTCACAGCGTTAACCGATCACAAGCCGTTAATATTTGCTTTATCGAAGAAAGAATCGAAATCCGATCCACCAAGACGTCTTCGTCAATTAGATTTTATTTCTCAGTTTTGCAACAAAATTGAGTACGTTAAGGGCGAGCTCAATAACGCCGCCGACGCTCTTTCGAGAATAGAAGAGATTTTTCTACATGATATTTTCGACTATGAAGAATTATACAAAAGCCAAGTCGAAGATACGCAATTGTCATTATTAAAACAAAAACCTAACTTGGAATTTAAATTGTTCCGCATGCCATATGCAAATCATGAGCTTACGTTCGAAACATCAACGTCATCAGCGCGACTTTATTTGCCGTCGGAGTTTCGAGAAAAAGCGATTTCAAGTGTCCACGCACTTAATCACCCTGGGGTAGCCGCTACGCGTCGCCTTATCGCGCAGCGCTATTTTTGGCCTAACATGAACACTGACGTTGCAAACTTTGTAAGAAGCTGCATTAAATGCCAGAAATGTAAAGTACAAAGGCATACAATTACACCTCTAGGAGAGTTCGAAAGGTCAGACCGTTTCGAGCATGTGCATATAGATATAATTGGACCATTACCACCTTCCGAAGGATACACATACTGTGTCACAATGATTGATCGTCATACAAAATGGCCTGAAGTTGTTCCTGTAAAAGACATAAGCGCTGAAACCGTCGCGAAAGCTCTACTCGAGCATTGGATAGCACGTTTTGGTTGCCCTGCAAGAATAACTTCGGATCAAGGTCGTCAATTCGAATCCAATCTTTTCAAACAGCTGACCAAACTACTTGGAATAGAAAAGATTAGAACAACAGCATACAACCCAAAGGCAAATGGACACGTCGAAAGGATGCATCGAACGTTAAAAGCTTCCATCATGACACGTTGCGATAGTAGCAGTCAATGGTCACAACAATTACCTATCGTGTTATTAGGAATGCGCAATACAGTATAAAAAAAAGTAAAAAACTAAAACCCGACTACGACAAAAAAAACGACGATGAAAAAGTATGAAACAAGATTTTCAGGATAGAACAAAAAGAAAAGCCGTAGTCACACGGTATTCAAGTGTTTAGGTTGGTACCTATAACGTGTGACTACGGCTTTTCTTTTTGTTCTATCCTGAAAATCTTGTTTCATACTTTTTCATCGTCGTTTTTTTTGTCGTAGTCGGGTTTTAGTTTTTTACTTTTTTTTATTTAAACAATTTTGGTGTTATCTATTTTTTTTTACTCTTGACTTTTTGTCCGCTAGAGGGCGTGATTTTAAATTTGAGCAATATTTTGGAAATGTACAAGTGAGGCCCTTTTTAATGATACCAAACACGGCGTATTTATCTCCATTTTTATTTTTTAAGCCTTACTTTTTGTCAGCTAGAGGGCGCCAAATCGCTTTTTGTGACACGTCACGTAGCCTATGTTCAGCGGAAAATTAAGATGGTTCTAACGATACCTCATATTTCGAGTTCCGATAAGTAGATTAGAAGCTATGAGGGAACAGATGAAGATACACACATACATACATACATACATAGCCAGTCAAAATCATAACCCTCCTTTGGCTTTGCCGTAGTCGGGTAAAAAGAAGACACAGGGTACAGCCCTGCTCAGATGACCTACGGTAAATCTATGCGTCTACCGGGAGATTTTTTTGTTCCCACCGAAGCAGACATTAACAACACCGATTACACTTGCAAACTCATGGAAACATTAGCGAACCTTCAACCAACCACAAGAAAACAAGCTGATAACAGAAACATTTTCGTGCACAAAGATTTGACTAAATCGGACTACGTTTTCATTAAAAACGAAGTTAAACGTTCGTTAACACCGCCGTACGAAGGTCCTTATAAAATACTCAAACGAAGCAATAAACATTACGTCGTTCAAGTAGGTTCTCGAGAAGTCACTATTTCTCTCGATCGTCTCAAACCTGCTTACGTTATAATTAATAGCCCTGCACTTCAGTCGCCACATGAAGTTTTTGTTTCGCCCAAAACAACTGCGATAACACCGGTTGCAACCAAATCGACCTCACTTGACAAAACTGAGCCATCTGTCACTACAAGATCGGGTCGCGTCGTGAAAAAGACCGTGAGATTTGCCATTTAAAACATTTTTTGTCGCCAGTCCCAAAGTCATAAAAATATCAAGTGAAATTTGAAGTGCGGTGAAGTGTTCTGTGTTTTAAAATAGACCAACAAAATTGTTTGTTTTCACACTAATTATGTCAACTTGTAACGTATTTATTTTTATGTTATCGTTACCACTTAGTTAACTCTTAAGTTTAAAACCTTTTTGTATAAGACCTTTTTGTGTCAAGTTGTTACCAAATTTATGACCAATGTATTTTAATATTTTTTTACAAAATGTATTCAATTTAGGTAAGTATCCATTTGTGTAGTGTTGTTTTTATATTATAAAAATACCTCATGTTACCGTAGTCATGTTGTTTATTAATTTAGGAGTTATGTATAGTTATACACTTTTAAACCAAACCATTTTATTTGGTATTTGCAATGTTTTTATACTTTGGTCATTGCTTTTGATGATTTTTTTTTTTCACCCTTTTATTAAATTGTCTTCATCTAAGGGGGGAGGACATGTAGCGGTATGTTTACCCACACATGCACACCACTTGCGAGCTTATAAGTGCCTATGACGTTGCACCGTCAAGTTAAGTTCGAAACCACGCGTCCCCGTGACAACACATATAGTCGGTTACTACCCGTTACTCGCGTCAATCATTTATTGTAGTATTGTACCGTGTTTAGTTATAGCAAATACTTTATTAAATTCATAGTGCAACATAGAATTGGACATTTCATTTCATCTAACTATAGAACCTATATCACGTCCCAAGTTCTATAAATGGATGGATGGTGGTATATTTCTTCATGGTAAAGGGATCCTTGGATCCCAGAGAACAGACAGATAAACTCAACACATTTGCCTTTGACAATTTATTTGCTTTACGGCTTTACGTCACATTATTTCTCGGCATTTAACATAACCGTATAATATAATTATTACTGTATCGAATCGTCGCAAGTAAGATGGACAACCGCAAAATTCCCAAAATGGCTCAGAACTTACTTATGTATCTACTCACTTGTTTAATTTGCATACCAATAAGTACAAAACGGGCTGTCAACTCCACATGTTAGATAAGATGTGCCTTCTTACTTTGCAAAGAATTGCGTGTTTTGAGATGTGTCTCAAGAATGATACGTAGAAAACCCAGAAAACCATTAAAATTTACATAATCTGATGTGTGTGATAAACCAAACCAGTCGTAGCTTTGGAAACAAGGTGGACTGATCGAAGAACTTTGCTTACTACACAACCACGTCCACGACTGGTCGCACTATAGTCGGAGGAACGTTTGTGCAGCCAAACTTTCTTGGCTGGAGCATAAGTAGGTCGTAGTCATGGTTTCTCGAAAGCTGCTACTCCACATGAAGTATTTTTAAGTATCTATTTCATGACATGGACATAATAGTAATCACGGCTTTCCCCTTTCAGAAACCTAGCAAAAAACCGCAACGTCAGAGTCCTCAGCATGGACACCTCAAGTGCCTACTCAGCCATGTCCGCAGAGAAGCTCGGCTTCACCTGCATGTACTCGGCACCGTACAGCGAGATCAAATTGGATGGACGTCCCCTCATCGTGCCCGAACCACCACATATTGACGACAGGGTTTATACCAAGATTCTGTTCCAGAAAACAACTAGCTTAACCATTACCTAAACCACTTAAAAGATGTTGATAGTTCCACCTTTTATTAGCCTCATTCAGAATGTTCATTTTCTTGTAGGTCTTCCTCTTTCTGAGGCTCGGAGACATCCTTCAATTTAGAGGAAAGATTGCTTCCAAGTGGCAGACCTCGTTGACAACTTTTTTTCACACTTATAAGGAAACTGAGCGACATAAGTGTTTAAGTATACTTACATAAGTACGGGAAAATGAGAATTCTGGCGAAGCGGTCTACTTTAACCAGAAAAGAAAACAGATGAGGCTGATGTATCGAATGTGTGCCCACACGCATTCCAACAAGAGTTCAGCCTAAATAACAGCAAATAGCCTATTCGGTTGATCAAGTAGGTATATCAGTTAAAGCTTTCTAGTGCAAGTACAAGTTTATTAATGTTTTCCAGAACCCTGTGATTAATAAATGACTTATGAACATAATGCCACAAAAAATTATGCTTGATCAAAGTAAACCGAAGATCAATATATTTACTTACCTAAGTTAATGAAAATATTCTAAGTACCTACTAAGCTGTATATTTTATGACATTCTTACTGTTTGTTAAGATAATAAATTATGTTAATGTTATTAGGATATTCTGTGTTACAAATCAAATCAATTGTATGATAACTATTCAAATTACAACCGGCAACCGGGTCTACTTAGGATGACTGCAGTATCACATAAACCGTTATTAACTTAGTACTTAACCCAAGTATACCACATGGGGCTGCTGCGGGTTGTTCGAAAGAGATACTGCGGCCACAGACACAAAGGGCTAAGAAGGAACATGGGTGGTATTTACCCGACTAGGGCAAAGCCAAAGGAGGGTTATGATTTTGACTGGCTATGTATGTATGTGAGTATCTTCATCTGTTCATAGCTCCTAATCTACTTATCGGAACTCGACATATGAGGTATCGTTAGAACCGTCTTAATTGTCCGCTGAACATAGGCTACGTGACGTGTCACAAAACTCGATATGGCGCCCTCTAGCGGACAAAAAGTAGTGTTAAAAAATAAAAAATGGAGATACATACGCCGTGTTTGGTATCATTTGAAAGGGCCTCACTTGTACATTTCGAAAATATTACTCAAATTTAAAGTCACGCCCTCTAGCGGACAAAAAGCCATGAGTTAAAAAAAAATTAACACCAAAACTGTTTAAATAAAAAAAAGTAACGACGCTGAAAAAGTAAAGCCGTAGGTAGTCACACGTTATAGGCACCAACCTAAACACTTTAACACCTTCAGTGCCGGGAGCCCTCCTGGAGGGCTCACTCAAATCGTATCACCCATGCCGGGAGCCCTCCTGGAGGGCTCATTTTAAATGTAGGTTTTTCTTTGCGAAAACAGCATGAAATAATGTAAAAATAAAAAAAGTTGTATACTTTAACAAGATTTATGAGAATACGCCGTGGTTTTAAATTCCAAGCACTTTTAATTTTAATTAATTTTCTACCTCTTCCTAGACGCCGAGAGCCTACGTGGTAGGTTCTATTTCAGAGGTGGGTAACCATTGGAACGATTTTCAATATTTTCTAAAAATAGTTATTTATAGAATTTTTCCAATGTTTCAAGAAAAGACCAGTATATATTTCATGTTTTTTTACCCGACTGCGGCGAAGCCCAAAAGGAGGGTTATGTGTTTGACGTGTATGTATGTATGTATGTATGTCCGTTTCTTTGTTCCCTCATAACTCCTAAACGGATGAAGGGATTTGAATGAAATATACGTCGTTAGATTCGTGTTGATGGCGCGAGTGTTAAAGGCTGCATTAAAATTAAAAATCAAAGAAAAGTTGTGGATTTTGGGGGCAAAATAGAGGAGTTAAAACTGAAAAGCAAAAAAACAAGCACATTTTAAATTAAACAAAACTTGGAAGCAGGTGGGGTTCTATTTTAGTTCTATTTTTTTTTTAATTTCATAATTAATTTATAATCAAATGAACCCCGCCTGCTTCCAAGTTTTGTTTAATTTAAAATGTGCTTGTTTTTTTGCTTTTCAGTTTTTTCAGTCGGGTTTTTTAGTTTTTTAACTACTTTTTTTTTTCAATAAAACCGAAAAAAAAAAGACGGACAATTTTTCATGTTTTACATACTGACTGGCCTGTTGGTCTAGTGGTTAGTGACCCTAACTGCTATGCCGGAGGTCGTGGGTTCGATTCCCACCCAGGACAAATGTTTGTGTGATGAGCACGATCATTTGTTCTGTGTCTGGGTGTAATTTATCTATAATATGTATGTATTTAGAAATATATAAGTATGTTTATCAGTTGTCTAGTACCCATAACACAAGTTCTGCTTAGCTTGGGACTAGATGGCGTTGTGTGATAGTTGTGGAATATTATATTATATTATATTATACATTCTTAGTCAATTTAACGTAGGATATTCTATGCTTTTACTCTTTCCATCATCATCCACCTAGCCTTTTTCCAACTATGTTGGGCTCGGCTTCCAGTCTTACCGGATATGCAGTTCAGATGTAGTACGTTACATGAAGCGACTACCTATCTGACCTTCACAACCCAGTTAGACGACAACTGGGTGATACGATCAACCTGTCAAATCTGACAACTGGGCAGCATCAAGTCTTACCAAGCATAAGACTAGTAAGACTGGTTTGCAACCAGTCTTACCGAAGGTAAGACTAGTAAGACTAGTCTGCTACCAGTTATACCAAAGGTAAGACTAGTAAGACTGATCTGCAACCAGTCTTACCAAAAGTAAGACTAGTAAGACTACTCTGCTACCAGTTTCATCAAAGGTAAGACTAGTAAGACTGGTCTGCAACCAGTCTTACCAAAGATACGACTAGTAAGACTGGTCTGCAAACAGTCATACGGTAAGACAAGGAAGACTGGTTTCCAATCAGTTTTACCGAAGGTAAGACTAGTAGTACTGGTCTGCTACCAGTTTTATCAAAGGTAAGACTAGTAAGACTGGTTAGCAACCAGTCTTACCAAAGACAACACTACTAGGACTGGTCTGCAACCAGTCTTACCAAACGTAAGACTGTTCTACTACCAGTTTTATCAAAGGTAAGACTAGTAAGACTGGTCTGCAACCAGTCTTACCAAAGGTAAGACTAGTAGGTTATGGCCTGCAACTAGTAGGTAGGTTACAGTCTTACTTTTGGTAAGACTGGTGGTCAGGACTTGACAGGTGATCGCATTACCCAGTACTAACTGGGTTGTGGAGGTCAGATAGGCAGATATCGATACCCATCACATATGTGTGGAGTATCGCTAGATAATTTAATTTAACTGATTATAACATAACATCACGCCTGTAATCCCCGAAGGGTTGCACAGAGGTGTACCTAATAGTAGGTACACCCACATTTCGCCAATTATGTTCAAGTCCCACATAATAGGGGGCGACCCCATTGCCATCAATCGAGCACAAATCCTGACTCCGTGGCTGCTACTAGAAATTCCTGATGGAAAAACCCAATAACACTTTGCCCGACCCGGGAATCGAACCCACGATCTCATGATCACCAGTCGCGGTTGTGAACATTATACCAACGAAAGATTCTACAAGATTTAAAAAACCACAAAAGGTTGAGCACCACTTATTTTTTGGAGGGCTCACATTTTCCCAAACGTAATGCCAGTGACCCCCCTGGAGGGCCCACTTGCAATATGTATGGCGGGATGGCACATGAGTTCTATGAAATGGGGGTGGAGTCGAATGTGTTATACCGTGTGACTACGGCTTTTCTTTTTGTTCTATCCTGAAAATATTGTTTCATACTTTTTCAGCGTCGTTTTTTAGTCGTAGTCGGGTTTTAGTTTTTTATTTATTTTTAGTCAGTATACGTCTGACACTACCTACCGCTCCGCCCAGAGCGGGAGGGAGTCATTTGATGATTATCCAACCTCCAAAAAAAAACAAGGGGTAACTTACCTAAAGGTTACACCCTAACCCAAAATTTTCTTCCCCATTTTGAGAGCTATGCTGATGAAATAAATAGTACACAAAGTAATGTGCCCACCTGGGTTCGAACCCACGACTTAGGTACCTACTGCTCGTAAGTCGGGGACGCCACCACTGGGCCTCATGGGCCTGCGCTGCTCCCCTGATTTGATAGATCAGTTAAATTACCAATTAAATAAAACACATATTTATAACATTTTTTTTTAATATTCAACTTTACGTAACATCAATCCAAAAAAAAACAACATATTTACAGGAAAAATTAAATAAATAATGTGTTTTATGATACCGAATTACTTGTCATTTTAAAATTAAACTTCCCTTCCCTTCCTTTTATTTTGTTCATTCGGATAAAACTGATTATTTAAAACTCGTCTTCCATTAAACTGGAAATAACTTTTACAAAGAAGTCTTGTAGGGTAGGTTGCGATTCAGGATCGGTTGACAAAGACCAATCTTCCGTTGGCCTTGGCACTTCTAGTACTCCAAATTCTGTGACGATTTTAACCGGCTTTTGTCTGTAACGTTAACGGTTTAGAGTAAGGAAAACGTCTATGGAATAAGGAAAACGTCTATGGAATAAGGAAAACGCCTAAGGAAGAAGGAAAACGTCTATGGAATAAGGAAAACGCCTAAGGAAGAAGGAAAACGTCTAGGGAATAAGGAAAACGCCTAGGGCATAAGGAAAACGTCTAGGGAATAAGGAAAACGCCTAAGGAATACAGGAATACAAGGAAGACGAAAAAAATCAGATCGTTACTAACGATGACCTAAAAATAAGGTACCTGCGGTAAATAAGGGCCAGCGGCTATTAAGGTCCATCAGAGAAACAGCACACATTCAATAGTTTTATAGGTTGGATCTCTCGCATACATAAAAAGGACCAATAGTATTGCTATCTCACGCGCGCGCATTGCCGAGCGCGCCACCATTTTGTCAGTAGCCCCGAGTATAAAAAAAAAAAAACATTAATTTTTTTTATTTTTGTTAAACCTACAGTTTTAGTTAAGAGGTTTTTATTTAAAAATAGTATAAATTTGTTGATTTTACTTAAACAACATCTTTTTGTTACAAAAATATTATTTCTTGAGTTTTATAAGGACCGATTTATGTTTTTTCTTGGATGATTGATGGTAAACTGCTAAATATTTGGTCTGAAAATATTAATTATGTTGAGTTATAGAGGAAAACAATTTATTTTATGTTTTATCAGCTTAGTTTCTTTTAATTTTACCTCGGACCTTAATAGACTACCTGAGTTTATTAAGGTCCTTAGTAAAGGATTTTTTAAAGTTTATTTTTGTTCACAAAATGTTTAAAACCTAGCCATGTAGGCATTTTTTTTAGATCTCAAATAAATAATGTTCAATAATATTCCTGATTTCTATTTAAAATTTATATATTTTTTTCAATATTTAAGTTTTAATTATGCCGGCTCTTATTTACCGCCGGTACCTTAGTTTCGGTTCCTCTAAGAACCGCAAATAGTAAAATGACTGAATGCTGATTCAAAAATCCGATCAGATTTTCAAATTCCATCTACGAAGTTTCGCCACCTACTTAATTTAATTTCAACTTGGTAAGGAAGGGTATTGCCGGTCATCTAAGCAAAATGAAACCTAAATGAGTGTAAAATCAATGTTTTATTTAGAAGGTATTACGCAAACATAACTTTGACTATTATTAAAGGATAATTACAAGCTATGAGATCAATAGTAATTAAAAATATGAATTATTAAACATTAAAAAAAAAGGTGTGCAAAATTTCAGCTTTCTAGGTCCAAGGGTTTGGGCTGGGCGTTGATGAGTCAGTCAGTCAATCAGTCAGTCAGTCAGTCAGGACTTCTCTTTTTATATATAGACTAGTATTTGCGTGGCTGCGCGAGCTGCGCGCAGCTCGCGGGGCGTGAAGAGGGGGAGAGGGGGAGCTTTGAAAAGTGATTTCGACTAACGCATTGCACCTCTCAATGAATCTGAAAAAAAAAATGTTCCAATGCAGCTCGCGGTACTACCTACCTACACCTACCTACTACCTACCTACACCTACCTACTACCTACCTACACCTACCTATCTACACCTACCTACCTACACCTACCTACCTACACCTACCTACCTACACCTACCTACCTACACCTACCTACCTACACCTACCTACCTACACCTACCTACTACCTACCTAAACCTACCTACTACCTACCTACTACCTACCTACACCTACCTACTACCTACCTATACCTACCTACCTACACCTACACCTACCTACACATACCTACTACCTACAACCTACCTACTAACTACCTACTACCTCCTACTACCACTAAAAAAACATTACCCTAAAGTTTGCTTGTCGTCGCCCCTGAGTTACGCTTCACCCACTCAACCTTCGTTACGCTAAGGAGGTCGCCGGCTCGCTTCGCTCGCCACCTCCCCCCTTCGCTCCACTTGGTCTCGCAGGTTCGCTCCACTCAGGACCTACCTACCACCGGAAAGCTATCATGACATTATCCCTACGCTACGGGGGCGCCGGCTCGCTTCGCTCGCCCGCTACCCCCTTCGCTTTGCCGCTGTACCACCACCGGACAGGTTTCGACGCCTACTATAATATTTGTTCAAACACCTAATGGCTATCTCTAACCGTTATGAAGTTACAGCCCTTTTAATTTTAGGGGAGGTTGGGGGGGGAGGGTATACAAATTTCAACGCCCCTCAAATACATTTAGGTAAGAATCAAAAAAATTTTCAGGAGTAAAAAAGAGGTGAAGAGGGGGGGGGGGGGTGAAGGGGGGAGAGGGGGAGTTTCTAAAAATGATTTCGACTAACGCAATGCCCCTCTATATGAATCTGAAAAAAAATTCGTTCCAAGTCTCTTAACTTTCGAGATCCGCCTAAAAGGGGGGAGAAGGGGGGCAAGGGGGTCAAATTTGAAAAATGGTTTATATTAACCCAAACCTCTTCTATACGAATCCTTAAAAAAAAACACGTAAAATCTCTCTATTTCCGAGATCCACCTAAAAGGGGGGAGAAGGGGGGCAAGGGGGGCCACTTTGAAAAATGATTTTTATTTTACCCAGCCTCCTCTATATGAATCCGTAAAAACAAAAAAATACGGGTCTCTTAGTTTCCGAGATACGATGGGGAGGGGGGAGAAGGGGGGGGGAAAGGGGGAGTTTGGCACTTTTTCCATACTCACGAGAGTTACTTGTTTACGAATCTGTCAAAATATACCTACCTCCCCATCCACCATCTGGGAGAACAATTATGTCAATCAGTCAGTGAGTGAGTGGTAATTAAGCTTTATATAATATAACTAGTATTTGCGTGGCTGCGCGAGCTGCGCGCAGCTCGCGGGTCGTGAAGAGGGGGAGTGGGGGAGCTTTGATAAATACCTACACCTACCTACACCTTCCTACTACCTACCTACACCTACCTACACCTACCTACTACCTACCTACACCTACCTACACCTACCTACACCTACCAACACCTACCAACACCTACCTACTACCTACCACCTACCTACACCTACCTACTACCTACCTACACCTACCTACACCTACCTACACCTACCTACTACCTACCTACTACCTACCTATACCTACCTACTACCTACCTACACCTACCTACCTACACCTACCTACCTACACCTACCTACCTACACCTACCTACCTACACCTACATACTACCTACTTATCACCTACCTACCACCTACCTACTACCTCCTACTACCACTAAAATACATTACCCTAAAGTTTGCTTGTCGTCGCCCCTGAGTAACGCTTCACCCACTCAACCTTCGTTACGCTAAGGAGGTCGCCGGCTCGCTTCGCTCGCCACCTCCCCCCTTCGCTCCACTCGGTCTCGCAGGTTCGCTCCACTCAGGACCTACCTACCACCGGAAAGCTATCATGACATTATCCCTACGCTACGGGGGTCGCCGGCTCGCTTCGCTCGCCCGCTCCCCCCTTCGCTTTACCGGTACTACCACAGGATAGGCTCCTTTCAATGAATCTGAAAAAAAAAAAATTCCAAGTCTCTTAACTTCCGAGATCCGCTTAAAGGGAGGAGAAGACTGGAAAAGGGGTCAATTTTGAAAAATGTTTTTTACTTCCCCGAGCCTCCTCTATACGAATCCCTAAAAAAAAACACGTAAAATCTCTTTATTTTTGAGATCCGCCTAAAGTGGGGGTGAAGGGGGGCAAGGGGGTCAAATTCAAAAAATGGTTTTTACTTTCACGAGCCTCCTCTATACGAATCCCTAAAAAAAAACACGTAAAATCTCTTTATTTTCGAGATCCGCCTAAAGGGGGGGTGAAGGGGGGCACGGGGGTCAAATTTGAATAATGCTTTTTACTTCCCCAAGCCTCCTCTATACGAATCCCTAAAAAAAACACGTAAAATCTCTTTATTTTTGAGATCCGCCTAAAGGGGGGGTGAAGGGGGGCAAGGGGGTCAAATTTGAAAAATGGTTTTTACTTCCCCGAGCCTCCTCTATACGAATCCCTAGAAAAAAACACGTAAAATCTCTTTATTTCCGAGATCCACCTAAAAGGGGGGGGGAGGGGGGCAAGGGGGGGCACTCTGAAAAATGATTTTTACTTTACCGAGCCTCCTCTATACGAATCCCTAAAAAAAACACGTAAAGTCTCTTTGTTTCCGAGATACGATAGGGAGGGGGGAGAAGGGGGGGGAAAAGGGGGGGGTTTGGGACTTTTCCCATACTCACGAGAGTTTGTTGTTTACGAATCTGTCAAAATATACCCACCTCCCCATCCACCATCTGGGAGATCAATTCTGTCAGTGAGTCAGTCAGTCAGTGGTAATTTAGCTTTATATAGTATAACTAGTATTTGCGTGGCTGCGCGAGCTGCGCGCAGCTCGCGGGTCGTGAAGAGGGGGAGAGGGGGAGAGGGGGAGCTTTGAAAAATGATTTCGACTAACGCATTGCTTCTTTCAATGAATCCCAGAAAAGAAAAATGATCCAAGTCTTTTGACTTCCGAGATCCACTTAAAGGGGGGAGAAGGGGGGCAAGGAGTAAATTTTTCAAAATGGTTTTTACTTTCCCGAGCCTCCTCTATACGAATCCGTACACAAAACAGAACACGAATTTAAAAAAAAGGGGGTGAAGACGGGGGGAGGATGAAGGAGGGGAGAGGGGGAGCTTAGAAAAATTATTTCGACTAACGCATTGCCCCTTTCAATGAATCTGAAAAAAAAATGTTCCAAGTCTCCTAACTTCCGAGATCCGCCTAAAGAGGCGGAAAAGGGGGGCAAGGGGGTAAATTTTGAAAAATGGTTTTTACTTTCCCGAGCCTCCTCTATACGAATCCGTACACAAAACAGAACACGAATTTAAAAAAGGGGGTGAAGACGGGGGGAGGATGAAGGGGGGCAGAGGGGGAGCTTTGAAAAATTATTTCGATTAACGCATTGCCCCTTTCAATGAATCTGAAAAAAAAATGTTACAAGTCTCTTAACTTTCGAGATCCGCCTAAAGGAGGGAGAAAGGGGGCAAATGGGGCAACTTTGAAAAAGGTAGGAGGGAAAAATGGGGCAAAAAGAGGAGGTTTTGCACTTTTTAGCTACTCATGAGAGTTACTTATACGCTTCACCCACTCAACCTTCGTTACGCTACGGAGGTCGCCGGCTCGCTTCGCTCGCCACCTCCCCTCTTCGCTCCACTCAAGACCTGCTTCCCACCGAGGAAAACCTATCATGACCTTATCCCTACGCTACGGGGGTCGCCGGCTCGCTTTGCTCGCCACCTCCCCTATGTCGCCAGCTAGTCAAAGTCTTCATTCTAAAAGTCTTTACTTCTACTTTCATGTTTTTGGGCAAAATCTGGGAAAATACTCAAAAAATGGAGAAAATTTTTGAGTGGGTAACACTGCTCAACGAAGTTCACAACCGGTTCATTCAAGGCAATACAGTCGGGGGATGCCAGCTGTTTTATTTATCGTGTCGAAAATTGGGATTTTTCATCATTATTCTAAGTTGGCTACCACACTGTCCGCCATCTTGTTTTTCGAAAAAGTCACAATTTTTCTGACATATCGAGGATACAGGCTACCGACTGGTGTACTTGGTGTTGCGAAGTTTTAAGTTTAGTAGAACAAAAGAATTCGCCAAAGTCGGTTCTGATCCGAAAATTCACACCCCAATGACTCTCGGGGTTGCCAGCTGAAAAGAATGAAATTTGTCAAATGTTATTTGAGGCATCTCATTCTTGGTGTTTATGTAAAATATCTATACAAAATATCGTTATTTCTACTTTTCATGTTTTCGGGGAAAATCTGGGAAATTTCCTTAAAAATGGGGAAAAAATTTGCGTAAGGTAACACTCGACAACAAAGTACACAATCGCTTCATACAACACAATCCGTTCGGGGCATGCCGGCTGCCCCATTTATCGTGTTGAAAATTTGGATTTTTCATCATTTTTACAAGATGGCCGCCACACTGTCCGCCATTTTTTTTTTCTAAAAAGTCATAATTTTCCTGAAATGTCAGGGATATAAGCCACTAACTGGTGTACTTGGTTTTGCCAACTTTTGAGTTTAGTAGAACAAACTAATTCGCCAAAGTCAGGTCTCACCAAAAAATTCAAGCGCCAATGGCTCTCGGGGTTGCCAGCTGAAAGTGATGAAAATGGTCAAATGTCATTCGGGGGACTTCATTCTTGGTGTGTATGTAAAATTTCCATACAAAATGTCGTTATTTCTACTTTTCATGTTTTCGGGGAAAATCTGGGAAAATTCCCAAAAAATGGGGAAAATTTTTGCACCAGGCCACACTCCTTACCAAATCACATAACCGGTCTATAAAACACAATCCGGTTGGGGGATGCCAGTTGTCCAATTATCGTGTCGAAAATTGGGATTTTTCGGCTTTTTTACAAGATGGCCGCCATAGCATCCGCCATCTTGTTTTTCTGAAAAGTCATAATTTTCCTTAAATGTCAAGAATATAGGCCACCGACTGGTGTACTTGGTGTTGCCAACTTTTGAGTTTAGTAGAACAAACTAATTCGCCAAAGTCGGGTCTCACCCAAAAATTCAAGTGCCAATGGCTCTCGGGGTTGCCAGCTGAAAGTGATGAAAATGGTCAAATGTCATTCGGGGGACTTCATTCTTGGTGTTTATGTAAAATTTCCATTCAAAATGTCGTTATTTCTACTTTTCATGTTTTCGGGGAAAATCTGGGAAAATTCAAAAAAAATGGGGAATTTTTTTAAACCAGGCCACACTCCTTACCAAATCACATAACCGGTCTATAAAACACAATCCGGTTGGGGGATGCCAACTGCCCCAATTATCGTGTCGAAAATTGGGATTTTTCGGCCTTTTTACAAGATGGCCGCCATGGAATCCGCCATCTTGTTTTTCTGAAAAGTCATAATTTTCCTGAAATGTCAAGAATATAGGCCACCGATTGGTGTACTTGGTGTTGCCAACTTTCGAGTTTGGTAGAACAAACTAATTCGCCAAAGTCAAAAAGTCCCAAAAATTAAAAAGTTCAATATTTTTTGGGGTTGCCAATTAAAACGAACCAAAATGGTCAAATGTCATTTGGGGGACCCCAATGTTGCCGGCTAGTCAAAGTCTCTATTTAAAATGTCATTATTTCTACTTTTCATGTTTTCGGGGAAAATCTGGCAAAATACCCTAAAAATGGGGAAAATTTTAGCACCAGGCAACACTCGTCAACAAAATACACAAACGCTCCCTACAACTCGAACCCGTCCGATGTTGCCAACTACCCGAAAAATGGATTTGAAAAAAAATCGAAATTTCCAACTTTTTACAAAATGGCCGCCGCAGCGTCCTCCATCTTGGATTTTCACAATGTCATAATTTTTCCCAATTGCCATTGAAATTACCAACAAATTGGCAGACTTTTCGTTGGCGGTTTTAGAATTTGGTAGAAGAAAACAATTTGTCAAAGTCGAGTGAAAAAAGTCGACAATTTCAAAACGTCATAGCGCGGCCGCCATCTTGTTTTTTTTTTTTTTTTTACTTTTTTTTTAAATGCTTTTAGATTTCGTATAGGACCTCTGAGTCGAAATTCATCCAAGTCATTCCCCCACCGAAATCGGAAATGGACTCGCCCACCATCTTGGATTTGAACTTTCCCTATAATTTTCCTCTACTCGATTGGTCAGATAACACATTTTTGCAAAACATACCCCTAACCCATCTCTCACCCATTCCGAGAAACGACATGTCAATCAGTCAGTGAGTGGCTTTGTAGTTTTATATAACTATAACTAGTATCTGCGTGGCTGCGCGAGCTGCGCGCAGCTCGCGGGTCGTGAAGGGGGAGAGGGGGAGCTTTGAAAAATGATTTCCACTATAGCATTGCCCCTTTCAAGCAATCTGAAAAAAAAAATGTTCCAAGTCTCTAAGCTTCCGAGATCCGCCTCCGAGATCCGCCCAAAGGGAAGAGAAAAGGGGCAAATGGGGTAACTTTGAAAAAGGTAGGAGGGAAAAAATGGGGCAAAACGGGGAGCTTTTGCACTTTTTAGCTACTCATGAGAGTTACTTATACGCTTCACCCACTCAACCTTCGTTACGCTAAGGAGGTCGCCGGCTCGCTTCGCGTGCCACCGCCCGGGCCCCTTCGCTTCACTCGATCTCGCAGGTTCGCTCCACTCAGGACCTACCTACCACCGGAAAGCTATCATGACATTATGCCTACGCTACGGGGGTCGCCGGCTCGCTTCGCTCGCCCGCTCCCCCCTTCGCTTTACCGGTAGGTACAGACGGCTACACATCAAGCTATACATTTCCAGTTTACGCTGATCTCGCACTGTACGGAAATCCTTTACAATGCGAGACCAGCTTAAACTGGAAATGTATAGCTTGATGTGTAGCCGTCTGTACCACCACAGGATAGGTTTCGACGCGTACTATAATACGCTACGGAGGTCGCGGTCAAAGTCTTCATTCTAAGAGTCTTTACTTCTACTTTCATGTTTTTGGGCAAAATCTGGGAAAATACCCTAAAAATGGGTTTTTTTTTGCAAAAGGCAAAATTACTTAACGAAATACATAACCGGGACAACACAATTTTATTTTATTTTATTTATTTATTAGGTCTACCAACAATTGTTTACACTTTAACAAGGAAAAACAAAACATGCGTTTAAACTTCACACAGTGCAACAATTACTTATAGGTAAACACCACATGGACAAAAAGAAAACGATTATAAGTAATTTCTTAAGCTACACATTGTACAAGTAAACTCAGTAGAATATAAAACTATGTACCACTTGCTTATATTATATACTAAATAAATATTAAAAGCATCATTTCTACACAAGCCAAAAACTTTTACAACAAATCTGACAAACAGTTCAGAAACTTAAATTTTTTTTAACCACAAATATGATTTGAGTTTCGAAACGATTACGCGTGTCCGAGTCCAGCGCACGTGAAGTTAAACAAAATAAGATAAAATCACCTAAATTTTCAATTTTTAAAGCTTGGAGTGCATGGTATGCCTCATAAATTACGTTTGATAAAGTTTGTAAATCTTGGAAGTTACCCGATTTCAACACTGGCTGGTTAAAGAATTTATCTAAATATGTTAAAGCTATAATACGCTTGTTTTGATAACGCTCGATCAAACTATTATAAACTACTTCGTAATTATCAGCGGTCATCGGAACCCCTTTGACAATAGACAAAGCCGGGCCTTGTAAACAAGACGTTAAGTAATGAAATTTTTCTATTTGCGAAATCGAATTGTTATCGTGAATTAAAGTTTTGTAAATATCATAAAATGTTTGCCAGTTTTCTATTTTACTATCGAATTTAGGTAACTCAAGAGTAGGTAGCCTAACGTTACGTCCTGTTTGCATGGAGTCGAGAGCCGCCGGCCCCGTGGGCGGAGCCGCCGGCGCCGCCTGCGACGTCCCGTCGACGTTTTTGCTCTTATCAGCGACCTGTAAGTCAGTCGCTGCACCGATTACGGCATAGTACAAATCATCAAACGAACTCAAAGACTTTTGACACACTTTTGCATCAGGTTTTATGGCTAACTCCAACGCCTGTATTTTACTACACAACGCAACAAATTCTTCGCGAATTGAATGTATCCGCGTATATCTCGCCTTGAACGACGATACCTTTGAACGATCTTGAATCATAGATTTTGATAAGTCATAAAGGATTTGGATATCACGATAGACATATTCGCGTTGAGACTGAAGTAGTTTAAGTTTACCGTCTTCCATTTTGTTTTACGTAGGTAGACTATGAGTATGAAAATACGAACCTAAGTTGAGATTTATTAGGTGTAAATCAATACATATAGGTGAAATAGTTATCTAGTAACATTTGTTAGTGTATAAATACCGTGAATAGATAAAGTTAATAAGATTGCACAATGAATTTCGTAAAATAACTACGAATTATTGTGATATAACCCGACTAAATTAAGATGACCTCTGAATCTGCATAGGTTTACCCTGCGAGTATGACAACACAATTTTGTAGGATAATACTTTTATTTTGCGAAATTCTAGGAAATCTCTGAGTTTTCTATTGAAATTGAACCAGAGAATGCCTGAAAAAACTGTAATCTACAGGTAATCGCGCTCGAAATGGACCACAATTCGGTCAGAAGGTGCCGGCTGTCCCATTTATCGTGTCGAAAATTGGGATTTTTCATCATTTTTCCAAGATGGCCACCACACTGTCCGCCATCTTGTTTTTCTAAAAAGTCAAAATTTTTCTGAAATATCGAGGATACAGGCTACCGACTGGTGTACTTGGTGTTGCCAAGTTTTAAGTTTGGTAGAACAAAAGAATTCGCCAAAGTCTGTTCTGATCCGAAAATTCAAGACCCAATGACTCTCGGGGTTGCCAGCTGAAAAGAATGAAAATGGTCAAATGTCATTTGAAGCACCCCATTTTTGGTGTTTATGTAAAATTTCCATTCGAAATGTCGTTATTTCCACTATTCATGTTTTTGGGAAAAATCTGGGAAAATACCCTAAAAATGGGGCAAATTTTTGCGTAAAGTAACACTTCACAACAAAGTACACAATCGTTTCATACAACACAATCCGGTCGGGGGATGCCGGCTGTCCCATTAATCGTGTCGAAAATTAGGATTTTTCATCATTTTTACAAGATGGCCGCCACACTGTCCGCCATCTTTTTTTTCTGAAAAGTCATAATTTTCCTGAAATTTCAGGGATATAGGCCACCAACTGGTGTACTTGGTGTTGCCAACTTTTGAGTTTGGTAGAACAAACTAATTCGCTAAAGTCGGATCTGACCAAAAAATTCAAACGCCAATGGCTCTCGGGGTTGCTAGCTGAAAGTGATTAAAATGGTCAAATGTCATTTGGGGGACCCCATTCTTGGTGTTTATGTAAAATTTCCATTCAAAATGTCGTTATTTCTACTTTTCATGTTTTCGGGGAAAATCTGGGAAATTTCCCTAAAAATGGGGAAAATTTTTGCACCAGGCTACACTCCTTGACGAACTACATAACCGGTCCATACAACACAATCCGGTCGGGGGATGCCAGCTGTCCCAATTATCGTGTCGAAAATTGGGATTTTTCGGCCTTTTTACAAGATGGCCGCCATGGAATCCGCCATCTTGTTTTTCTAAAAAGTCATAATTTTCCTGAAATGTCAAGAATATAGGCCACCGATTGGTGTACTTGGTGTTGCCAACTTTCGAGTTTAGTAGAACAAACTAATTCGCCAAAGTCAAAAAGTCCCAAAAATTAAAAAGTTCAATATTTTTTGGGGTTGCCAATTAAAACGAACGAAAATGGTCAAATGTCATTTGGGGGACCCCAATGTTGCCGGCTAGTCAAAGTCTCTATTTAAAATGTTATTATTTCTACTTTTCATGTTTTCGGGGAAAATCTGGGAAAATACCCTAAAAATGGGGAAAAATTTTGCACCAGGCAACACTCGTCAACAAAACACACAACCGCTCCCTACAACTCGAACCCGTCCGATGTTGCCAACTACCCGAAAAATGGATTTGAAAAAAATCGAAATTTCCAACTTTTTACAAAATGGCCGCCGCAGCGTCCTCCATCTTGGATTTTCACAATGTCATAATTTTTCCCAATTGCCATTGAAATTACCAACAAATTGGCAGACTTTTCGTTGGCGGTTTTAGAATTTGGTAGAAGAAAACAATTTGTCAAAGTCGAGTGAAAAAAGTCGACAATTTCAAAACGTCATAGCGCGGCCGCCATCTTGTTTTTTTTTTTTTTTTTACTTTTTTTTCAAATGCTTCTAGGTTTCGTATAGGACCTCTGAGTCGAAATCCATCCAAGTCTTTCCCCCACCGAAACCGAAAATGGACTCGCCCACCATCTTGGATTTGAATCTTCCCTATAATTTTCCTCTACTTACTTGGTCAGATTACACATTTTTGCAAAACATACCCCTAACCCATCTCTCACCCATTCCGAGTAACGACATGTCAATCAGTCAGTCAGTCAGTCAGTGGCTTTGTAGTTTTATATAACTATAACTAGTATTTGCGTGGCTGCGCGAGCTGCGCGCAGCTCGCGGGGCGTGTAGAGGGGGCCATGGGGGAGCTTTGAAAAATGATTTCGACTAACGCATTGCACCTCTCAATGAATCGGAAAAAAAAATGTTCCAATGCAGCTCGCGGTACTACCTACCTACACCTACCTACACCTACCTACACCTACCTACACCTACCTACACCTACCTACACCTACCTACACCTACCTACACCTACCTACACCTACCTACACCTACCTACACCTACCTACACCTACCTACACCTACCTACTACCTACCTACACCTACCTACACCTACCCACACGTACCTACACCTACCTACACCTACCTACACCTACCTACACCTACCTACACCTACCTACACCTACCTACACCTACCTACACCTACCTACCTACACCTACCTACTACCTACCTACACCTACCTACCTACACCTACCTACCTACACCTACCTACCTACACCTACCTACCTACACCTACCTACTACCTACCTACACCTACCTACTACCTACCTACACCTACCTACTACCTACCTACACCTACACCTACCTACACCTACCTACACCTACACCTACCTGCACCTACTACCTACACCTACCTTCACCTACCTACTACCTACCACCTACCTACTACCTACCTACTACCTCCTACTACCACTAAAAAAACATTACCCTAAAGTTTGCTTGTCGTCGCCCCTGATTTACGCTTCACCCACTCAACCTTCGTTACGCTAAGGAGGTCGCCGGCTCGCTTCGCTCGCCACCTCCCCTCTTCGCTCCACTCGGTCTCGCAGGTTCGCTCCACTCAGGACCTACCTACCACCGGAAAGCTATCATGACATTATCCCTACGCTACGGGGGTCGCCGGCTCGCTTCGCTCGCCCGCTCCCCCCTTCGCTTTACCGCTGTACCACCACCGGACAGGTTTCGACGCCTACTATAATATTTGTTCAAACACCTAATGGCTATCTCTAACCGTTATGAAGTTACAGTCCTTTTAATTTTAGGGGAGGTTGGGGAGGGGAGGGTATACAAATTTCAACGCCCCTCAAATAGATTTAGGTAAGAATCAAACATTTTTTCAGGAGTAAAAAAAGAGATGTAAAGGGGGGGGGTGAAGGGGGGGATAAGGGGGAGTTTCTAAAAATGATTTCGACTAACGCAATGCCCCTCTATATGAATCTGTAAAAAAAATCGTTCCAAGTCTCTTAACTTTTGAGTTCCGCCTAAAGGGGGGGTGAAGGGGGGCAAGGGGGTCAAATTTAAAAAATGGTTTTTACTTCTCCGAGCCTCCTCTATATGAATCTGAAAAAAAAATCGTTCCAAGTCTGTTAAGTTCCGAGATCCGCCTAAAAGAGGGGAGAAGGGGGGCAAGGGGGGCACTCTGAAAAATGATTTTTACTTTACCGAGCCTCCTCTATACGAATCCCTAAAAAAAAAACACGTAAAGTCTCTTTGTTTCCGAGATACGATAGGGAGGGGGGAGAAGAGGGGGGAAAAGGGGGGGTTTAGGACTTTTCCCATACTCACGAGAGTCACTTGTTTACGAATCTGTCAAAATATACCCACCTCCCCATCCACCATCTAGGAGAACAATTATGTCAGTGAGTGAGTGGTAATTTAGCTTTATATAATATAATATAATAACTAGTATTTGCGTGGCTGCGCGAGCTGCGCGCAGCTCGCGGGGCGTGAAGAGGGGGAGAGGGGGAGCTTTGAAAAATGATTTCGACTAACGCATTGCACCTCTCAATGAATCTAAAAAAAAAAAATGTTCCAATGCAGCTCGCGGTACTACCTACCTACACCTACCTACCTACACCTACCTATCTACACCTACCTACCTACACCTACCTACCTACACCTACCTACTTATTACCTACCTACACCTACCTACACCTACCTACACCTACCTACACCTACCTACACCTACCTACACCTACCTACACCTACCTACACCTACCTACACCTACCTACACCTACCTACACCTACCTACACCTACCTACACCTACCTACACCTACCTACACCTACCTACACCTACCTACACCTACCTACACCTACCTACACCTACCTACACCTACCTACACCTACCTACTACCTACCTACACCTACCTACACCAACCTACTACCTACCTTCACCTACCTACTACCTACCTACACCTACCTACTACCTACCTTCTACCTACCACCTACCTACTACCACTAAAAAAACATTACCCTAAAGTTTGCTTGTCGTCGCCCCTGAGTTACGCTTCACCCACTCAACCTTCGTTACGCTAAGGAGGTCGCCGGCTCGCTTCGCTCGCCACCTCCCCCCTTCGCTCCACTCGGTATCGCAGGTTCGCTCCACTCAGGACCTACCTACCACCGGAAAGCTATCATGCCATTATCCCTACGCTACGGGGGTCGCCGGCTCGCTTCGCTCGCCCGCTCCCCCCTTCGCTTTACCGCTGTGCCACCACCGGACAGGTTTCGACGCCTACTTTATTATTTGTTTAAACACCTAATGGCTATCTCTAACCGTTTGAAGTTACAGCCCTTTTAATTTTAGGGGAGGTTGGGGAGGGGAGGGTATACAAATTTCAACGCCCCTCAAATAGATTTAGGTAAGAATCTAAAAAATTTGCAGGAGTAAAAAAAGAGGTAAAGAGGGGGGGGGGTGAAGGGGGGGAGAGGGGGGAGTTTCTAAAAATGATTTCGACTAACGCAATGCCCCTCTACATGAATCTGAAAAAAAAATCGTTCCAAGTCTCTTAACTTTCGAGATCCGCCTAAAAGGGGGGGTGAAGGGGGGCAAAGGGGGCTATTTTGAAAAATGATTTTTACTTTACCGAGCCTCCTCTATACGAATCCCTAATAAAAAACACGTAAAGTCTATTTATTTCCGAGATTCGCCTAAAAGGGGGGAAAAGGGGGGCAAGGGGGTCCACTTTGAAAAATGATTTTTACTTTACCAAACCTCCTCTATACGAATCTCTAAAAAAAAACACGTAAAATCTCTTTGTTTCCGAGATACGATAGGGAGGGGGGAAAAGGGGGGGGAAAAGGGGGGGTTTGGGACTTTTCCCATACTCACGAGAGTTACTTGTTTCCGAATCTGTCAAAATATACCCACCTCCCCATCCACCATCTGGGAGAACAATTCTGTCAGTGAGTCAGTCAGTGGTAGTTTAGCTTTATATAATATAACTAGTATTTGCGTGGCTGCGCGAGCTGCGCGCAGCTCGCGGGTCGTGAAGAGGGGCAGAGGGGGAGCTTTGAAAAATACCTACACCTACCTACACCTACCTACTACCTACCACCTACCTACTACCCCTAACAAAAACATTACCCTAAATTTTGCTTGCCGTCACGTATAACACCACCTACCTACACCTACTTACCACCTACCTACACCTACCTACTACCTACCTACACCTACCTACCACCTACCTACACACTACCTACCTACACCTACCTACCTACTACCTACCACCTACCACCTACCTACACCTACCTACTACCTACCTACACCTACCTACTACCTACCTACACCTACCTACCACCTACCTACACACTACCTACCTACACCTACCTACCTACTACCTACCACCTACCTACTACCTACCCACACCTACCTACTACCTACCACCTACCTACTACCCCTAACAAAAACATTACCCTAAATTTTGCTTGCCGTCGCCCCTGAGTTACGCTTCACCCACTCAACCTTCGTTACGCTCGGTCTCGCAGGTTCGCTCCACTCAGGACCTACCTACCACCGGAAAACTATCATGACATTATCCCTACGCTACGGGGGTCGCCGGCTCGCTTCGCTCGCCCGCTCCCCCCTTCGCTTTACCGGAACCACCACAGGATAGGCTCCTTTCGATGAATCTGAAAAAAAAATCTTCCAAGTCTCTTAACTTCCGAGATCTGCCAAAGGGGGGGTGAAGGGGGGCAAAGGGGTCAAATTTTAAGAATGGTTTTTACTTCCTAGCGCCTCCTCTATATGAATCTGAAAAAAAAATCGTTCCATGTTTTTTAACTTTCGAGATCCACCTAAAAGGGGGGAGAAGGGGGGCAAGGGGGGTCACTTTGAAAAATGATTTTTACTTTACCGAGCCTCCTCTATACGAATCAGTAAAATAAAAAAAATACGGGTCTCTTAGTTTCCGAGATACGATAGGGAGGGGGAGGAGTGGGGGAAAAAAGGGGGGGTTTGGCACTTTTCCCATACTCACCAGAGTTACTTGTTTACGAATCTGTCAAAATATACCCACCTCCCCATCCACCATCTGGGAGAACAATTATGTCAGTGAGTCAGTGAGTCAGTCAGTGGTAATTTAGCTTTATATAGTATAACTAGTATTTGCGTGGCTGCGCGAGCTGCGCGCAGCTCGCGGGGCGTGAAGGGGAGCTTTGAAAAATGATTTCGACTAACGCATTGCCCCTAGTATTTGCTCGGTGCTGCTTGCAGCTCGCGGTTTTGTCGTGCTTTTGAGGAGTTTTAGTTACCCTTGTAAAATTTAAATGAATTGGAAAATCCAATAAGAGTCCAAAATTCCAAATGGTCTTTTAAGTAAATCAACTCAACGATTTTTTATTCCTTTAGTTGATGTACTTAAAAGTCGGTACAAATAAACTATATGTTTGCTCTAATCGTATCATGCAACAAATAGGTAGTATTAATAAACCTTAAACGTGATGTCAAAAAGAACCCTAGTCTTCCACTTTTCGAGGAGCTCGTGGCTTAATAAGAACTGCCACTCAGGACGATCTCTAAGTAAAGCTGTGCTTGCCTAGGTCGGTCTGTGGATGGGTGACCGCCCGACATACCGAGTTTCCTCCGTGCCTAGGAAAGCACGTTAAGCTGTTGGTCCCGGCTGCCATATATAGATATTTGGCAGTCGTTACAGGTAGTCAGTGACCTGAAATTCTGACATCCAGTCTTATCAAAGGGTACCTATTGTATTACCTAGTATTAACTGGGTTGTGGAGGTCAGATAGGCAGTCGCTCCATGTAAAATACTGGTATTCAGCTGCATCCGGTTAGACTGGAATCCGACCCCAATATAGTTGGGAAAAGGCTAGGCAGGTGGTGAGTCTTCCACTTTTCAAACTCTAGTGAAATGCCAAATAAAGCCCAGAAGAGACCCGAAAGGTTTCTACTTCATTGAACTCTTAAACGTAGTAAGTCTAGAGAAAGCCATAAGAAAACCTATTATTGTTTGAATGAACTCGTACAATTTTTTTAGCGCCATCTATCGTGGTCTTGGGAATTACTATTTTATTTTGAAAAGAAAATTCGTCATTACTAAGTAATAAATCATTATGATAGGCACTTAACTACCTCTATTACCCAATCGTGGAAAGTTTTCTTACAATGGTTCACCAAGGTGGACCTCAGGAAGGGGGACTGTGTGTATTTTTTAGTAGTGATGACCAGCTACATGGACCGGACCAGCTATTTGGACCTCTCAAGAGAGCTTAGCAATATTAAATTTATGATGATTCAGTTATCTTATATTTTAACAGTTAAGTCAATGGCTGTGCTGTTGATTGAGTAAAATGTATCATGTGAATTTAAGAATAGTATTAAAACCTATGACTAAGTTATTCGAAAAACACATTCGATTCCTCATCGTTTTCACAGGCGATAGTAAACAAAACTGCTTTATTGATAAATTAAATAAAACTATGTTTTACTTGTTACGATATAAATATAATTTGAAACAGTTCCATGTTATTTTTACATAAAAAAGTATATTTAGAAAACATAAAAAGGCATATAAGGCATCTTCTCCGGTACCTACATTTGTACAGTCGAACAAGCTAATAAGTATACAGGGTAGAGATCTTTATAATTCTATAACACTGAAAATATTGATTGTAATTTTGTTTTATCAAGTGTTTCGCATTAAGCGACTGATATCAAACGCTATAACGTTTGACATCAGTCTCTAAATGTATCTGTATAATCTTAAAAGTAAATACAAGTTAGCTGGCTGTATACTTATTAGCTTGTTCGACTGTACATTAATTTCTTAATTATTGATATAGTCTTTTTCGCCCGTGGTCCCGGTCCCTGGAAGGGACCACGAGTATTGTTTTGCCCGTGGTTCCTTCTAGAAATATATACCTACTGCCGAATTAAATTGTACTCCATGACGCGCGCTCGCTTCGCTCGCATATATATATAACACTAATATCTTCTGTCCCCAAAGTGCCGGGCCTCCGCCGGCCTCCTTCGTCGACCTACGGCCCGGTGCCCATGCCGCCCATAAAGGATACTGTCGCGAGACGGTCGTATTATAGGAACACGAAGAAAAAAAAGGGACCACGGCATTTTCCAGGGACTACGGGCGAAAGAATAAAGTAATTTACAATCAAAACATTTTGGTGTTTACTTTTTAGATTATCAAACAATTGGAGAAAATATTCCAGAAACTTTATCCTTGAAGTCAGTAGAAAAATCTGTTCAAGCATACATAGCACACAAATTCTGAAGTAAGGCTGTACAGACCAAAATAAAGTCCATAGACCAGGCATCATCACCTTTGAAACCTTCACTAATATCTTGCAGTACGTCTCCATTTAAGGCTTAGACCATAAAACAATGTAGACCATCCATATCCAGCTTATGCAAAACTACTCGAAATATATTAATTGAAGAAAAGCATTCCGACAACAATATTTCTTTATATACACTATCTGTAACAACTGGCAGTGAGTCACCATCAGTGCACTCATTACAAATAAAGTCATCATCTGACTGTAGTGAATTTATTAAAGAAGACAGAAAAATAGAAGCATCAGAGACTATATCACAAACATTAAAGAAAATTGAGAGAAGACCTCGATTATATATTGGTGTTCCAAGTAGTTGTTACTATTTAATTGATTTAATCAATAACGAAATTAATATTCCCAAACATCATTTGTTACATAATATACACACATCAAAAGTGTCTAGGGATCAACATATATTTTTGCAATAACTTTTCTCCTGATTGATATTAATTAAAATTTTCTTTAAGGATTCATCAAATAAAGTGTTTTCGTTTGTCACAGTAACGATAAACCAAGTCACCTTTGCATTAATAAAGAAATTTGCCATTTTCCTAATAAAGGGATTTTTGACATTTGAACCACTAACATTAAAGTTCGAAAAAAAGACTGAAATAACACATTTTTCTGATTAAAACCAACGTTATTATGGAGCGGCGACGTCATTTAAGCAGGGAAGAAATGCTCAGAGCCGTGGGAATGATAGAAGCTGGTTCCCGGCAACGTACTGTGGCTTTAGCTCTGAATACAAGTCAGAGTGTTGAAAAGTTATTGCAAAAATATATGTTGATCCCTAGACACTTTTGATGTGTGTATTTTATTAAATATCCAGGAAAACAGTTGGGAGCACAGAATCCACGGTTAATACTGTAACCGTATAATTGGAAAGCGTACTGTGGGTTGCTGTGCTCACATCATGACTATTGTTTGGTATATGGGGTGGGCTGGACATCAACAAGATATTTCAGCACCTGCCTCCTGCCTAGATCTCTTAGTAAGAGAAAATTATGAAAATGAGGAAATGGAATAAAAGAAAATAAGAATGTTATTGGTTTTATTTCAAATATCCCTAGTAGTTAACTAACTTCCCATTAGCATACACAGGATCGAATTATCAATTCTTTATAATAATATGTTATGTTACTGCTTAGAAGCCTTCACAATGAAAACAATAATTGAAGAATCGATAATATTATTATTTCAACTGCCTATCTTGACGATTATATTTTACTATATGACGACAATCAAGTCATACTTAATGGTGCTATCGTCTGTCGTAAAAGTGTAGTTATTTTCCGGTCCATCATCTTCCTGCCCTTATCCCATTTGACTTGGGGTCGGCGCAACACGTTTTCTTCTTTCACTCTCCCATAAATCGAAAGGGTTCATCATTATAATTATATTACTTTCCTTGGGGTTTATTGAATAACGATTTAGTCACTCGAACGTTGTCGCGAAAGATGAAATCGCGATGTTCCAAACCTAAAAAATGTAAATATAATTGCACAACACTAAAATGTAAATAGCAACACTAAATCAGTATTGACAACCTGACGCTACGCCAAAACGACGCCAGCCATTCCCGCTAAAATGGTCGCCATGACATATTCAGTCTGAGTAACTAATGTAACTTCAAGTGAAGTAAATTCAGTGCCCGGAGTTCATGGGGGTTCCTGTCATCCGTGTCGCGGGCCTCCTGTAAAGCTAAGTATTATTTATCTGTTGGTCTAAACAATATAGTTAATGGATATTACAATATGTGTGGAGGTACTTGTTTGTACCTGTTCGAATAGTTTGAGACTAAACTTAAATGTGTGGGTCGTGCCTTCAGCGTTGGGCTGAGGGCATAACAGCGACCACATGCTAGCTGCTCGTCCGGACATAAAGCGCTTAGGGTTTATAGCCATAGGAAGGGTCTTGGGCAAGCCCTCCCTTATAAATCCACCCCCACCGCCTACGAAGTCGTGTGCCGTCGGACGCGCAACGTCGACGGACGTTTAATTACACTATATCACCTTTATATAGGTAATGCCAGAGGGAAGCATTTCAGACGAAGAGGCATTGGGGCCGAAGTCGTTCTGAGATGCATGCTTAATAACAGACGTGGAAAGAATCCAGTATCTGATAAGCACTTAAGTGTCACGAAATGCGTGCTTCAACAGACGTGGAAAGAATCCAGTATCTGATTAGCACATACGTGTCACAAACATTAGTGATGAGAACAAACCTCATCATAGGTATGGTAAATGGATGACTGCTATAAAAGGCTTCATCAACGAAGACAGATAGGTAATACTTAGCCCAAAGATTCATGGGTACTTAAAATTTACAGATATCCTATTGACTCCTGAGAAGCTGGAGGAATAACACTCCGGTGCCCTTGCGGACCGGAGATAAGAGACTGGATTGCGAGATACTTACACAACCGAAGGGGAGTTACAAAGGTGAGTACCTCTATTATATCGTGAGGCGTTGGGATTAAAGCGAAGCAGTACATTTATATATGGTTACCATAAAACCAATCACTTTGTGAACTTTGAGATGACTAGAATATAATATACATAAAAGAAATAAAACCAATTGCCCTCGCGACATGGTGGAGATGCTCAGGTATTACAAAACGGTAACATTTAAAGCATCCCAAGGCATAAAATCAATCCAGACTCTTATTGTTAAATATTAGAAATATTTGTGTATTAAATCAGGTTGGCAGCGACATCTATATAATCCGATGGGAACTAATGTTCATAAGCGGATGTCCATAAAAATTCATTTACTTAATAACATTTGTGTATTAAATCAGGTTGGCAGCGACCTCTATATAAATTCGATGGGAACTAACGTCCAATAAGTGGATGTCCATAATAATTCACCTATAGGCGCCAAAATTAGAACGTCAAGGTGATGATGAGTAAATGTTCATTTATCTAAGTTTATTGAGATGAACAGCAGGCCGAGATGAAAGATTCTCGAAGTTACTGCAAATTGAATGGGTATGTAGCGTGTGTACGTGTGATGTGCAACGTTACAAGCCAATTAAACATTCTAAATTTTGAATTTGGCGCGGACTTGATAAAACAAGTTTGGCAGAATGACTAATACTCTTTTTGACCGGAAGTAAGAAGTAATATGCTGCGGACTCGAATAAACATACGATTATCCTATCTTTAGCGAGTTAAAACCTATAAACCTTATACACAGTTCAAGTAAATTCCAAAAGTAATTTACTGAATAACATATTAAGCATTCTCACACGAAACAATATTGATAAAATTGCGAAATCCGACTGTGAAAATTTCGATTGATTCAAAATGGCGATGGCGGTAGTGTCTCGTGTGTCATACTGAATATTGATAAAACTAAAACTTATTTATTTCCTTGTTTGTTACATTCTTTTAAAAGAATAAAATTAATAGAAACCTGACCTTATATTAAACGTAACTCGTTCAACTGTGAAAAGGTGCTATCTTATCATTGATATATAAAAGTCAATGTATCACAACAAGTAAACTCACGAGTTGTTTGGGCGAAATAACTTCAAGAAAGTTATAACTACTTCTATCAGTGAACAAAAGGAAACTTAAAATAACTTGGGAATAATTAAGAAGATTATCAGGTAAACTATTTCACGATTTATAAGCTGTAACAAATAATAGAGGAAACTACTTAAAGTATACTTTGATAAAACTACATGTGCTCAAGGGCGCACGAGCGAAATTCGGCTCGGACGTCATTGTATAGTATTGTATTAGTTAAATAAGTACCTAACTAAAGAGTAACTTTGTAAAGTTGTGATATGAACACCTGGTGTATTAAAATTTGCATAAAGACAGCATTGTTGTGTATGAGTTCACATAAAATTGTTTATCTATACCTAATACCCTCTATACAGATGGGCAAATGAAGGCAGATGCGTGACACTGACATCTACACCTGACATCTATTCTCATAGATAGATCACTGATACTATAGAAAGGAAAAACACATCAACACTCATTGTAAGTTTATTTTAACAATTACTTTAAAGAAATGAGTATAAAATTGACATGTGTGAAACTGGATTGTATGTTATAACTTATGTGTGAACTACTGTCATGTTTTACACATCATCCCTGACTGACTGCATTGCTTCATGTTGGCTACTAAAGTGTACCAATTAACTAAGTACTAAGTTGATGCAGGTGAACCCTAATATCATTTGTGGATGCATACACAAGTGATGTTGGCAGGTACCTAATATGTTTATAAATAAGTAATTAACAAGAACATCAACCATATAAATGATTGATGGATGGAGAGTGAGATGAACACCAAAGAAACGATGAATGAATTGTGGGAGAAGTGGTATAACTGAAAGGTGTAAATAATTGTGTGGTAGTTAACAGAGGAGATTGAAAGGAAGGGTCGGTACGGGATGGGTGGATGACATGGAAATTTTAAATCAATATCAGAAACTTAAAATAATGAAACAAACCAGTTTTACCTGTCAAACAGCAACAGTAATATGAATATATTCTGGGTTAATACTGAGAGTTTTACCCGTCAACCAGCAACGGTGATAAGAATATATTCTGAGTAAATACGGAAACCTCTTAGGTATAAGAGAAATTCCCTTACCCATAATTACAATTCAGGGGCTGAGTTCATTATGGAAAATGTTGTATTCTAGAGATAGTGAAATATTTCTTGCTTTTAACTTGTTGTATACAGGGTGACAATAATTTTTTTTTCCTGTACAGGTGACAATAAAATTCTTTTGTGTCCTGTACAGGTTGACAATTAAAACTTTCTGTTGTATATACAGGGCATTAATAAAATGTAATTCTATTATATGTCAGGTGTTGGTGGAGTTCTTTGTTCACAAAAGGTTTTAGATAAACTTTTGGTCATACAGGGTGTTAAACAAATTTTATTTTTTTTCAATTTTATTATATTGCGAACGCCACGCAATTGGTAAATTTAAGGATATACATGATGTAAATCTTTAACTTAGGATACAAGGTATAAAATTATAAAATACTTTTTCAGAATTTCAAAATGGAACAAATTCTGATAAGGCGACTTGAGTCTATATCAAATGCTATCTCTAAACTAACCGAAGAAGCACTCACCTATAAGGATAATGCTAATAAAGAAAATTCGGAAAAGTTAGAAATAGTGCTAGGTAAGCTAGAGGTAACTGTGAAAGGGTTCGGAACTGAGTTAAACAGTAGTCTATCATTAAACGAAATGCAATCTTATGTGGAAGAGGTCACTTCCTTTAGTGAAATACAACTAAACGGTGAGGGGGTTCTAGCGGAAATGAATATCAAACTAAAAAGGATAAAGGCAAAAACCGAGTCAATAGAAGAAATTCGTCAACATCTGGAAACCATAATAGCTGCTAGGGAAGACGCAAATAGGATCACTTCCGAAAATCTGGAAGAATATACCACTCAGACGTTACACACAAGCTCATACAACAAGAAGGGAAAATCCGTAAAACCTAACAGAAATCACAAGAATTCTGAAAACCACGATTCAAGTCAAACCCGCCCAGGAAATAAAAGAGAAGAAAGGTTTAGTGAGAAAAAACCATTCCATAAAAACAGTAACTACAATAGTAATTCCACAAAAAGAAGACCTCAAGAACAAGGAAGTAAAGGAGACAGGCCCATGAAAAGGAAAAGGAAACTTCAATGCATTTTTTGTCAAGGATCGCACTTCAATGATCAATGCAAGGTGGTTGCAATTGTGGAAGAAAGGAAAGAAAAAATAAAGGATCACTGCTTTGCCTGCCTAAGCAAAAATCATCAAGTAAAAGATTGTAAAAAGTCAATTAAATGTGTACACTGTAACAAAGTTGGCCATCATAACAATGCACTTTGTTATAGGAAGTGCATAAATAAAACCGAGAAGGTCAAGTACAAAAATACCTAAAGTTGTTATACCCGAGTTCAAAATATCAACTTTTATTTCATTTTAGATTATTGTATTTACGTTAAAATTACCTACTAGTTACAGAAATGTTTTCACCATTGTCTAATTGACTAGTCGCAGGCAGACTATGATTCGTCATTGTAAACTGTGGGAAATAGGTTAAGTTAGGTTAAAACTGTGACCAACGCTATTTCCAAGTTGCTTTCACAATTATTGTCTAGTTATCCGATAAAAATAAAGTTCTAGTGATTCTGTCGATAACTTAAGTTTTAGCACAACATGTAAATAAATATCGATCTTTAGGATGTTCGATACTCTGAACTTCGATATTTAGGTCATTGGATGCTCTGAACTTCTATATTTAAGCCTTTTGATGACACGACAGTAGTATCTACGTACTATTAGTGGCTGTTAAATAATATTTGATGACAATTTTAATTAAATTTTGATGCTTAGTGAATGTGGCATAAGTAATTACAATTTAAACGTACTGACTTAGTAATTTAGAAGGCAATATAGAATTTTAGATGCAAATAATGCTATTAAAAAGAAGCCGGTTTAATTAGCACTCAATGCCTAATGGAACTAGAATCATCAATCATCATCAATCAAATTGGAATATGTGATTCACCAAAATTGACTAGAGACGAAGAAGTAATCAACCAATTCAATGATACAATAGAACTAGTAAATAACAGATACACTGTTAGTTGGCCATGGATAGATTACCCACCTAATTTAGAAACTAATTACGGCCTAGCCATAGGCAGACTAGTCAATCTACTCAAACGATTAAATTTCGATTCACTAACAGCGTATGATACTACATTAAAAGAACAATTAGCAAAAGAAATAATTGAAAGGGTACCGGACAATGAAAAGGGAGTCGAAGATGTAGATCATCCTATACACTATCTACCACATCACGGTGTTAGTCATCCGGGCAAGCTAACTCGCATAGTCTATGACGCTTCAGCAAAGACCAAGAATAGCAAAAGTTTAAATGAATGCTTACACTGCGGACCACTTATGCTAGAAGACTTGACCGGAATGTTGTTAAGGTTTAGGTCGCGTCAAATAGGAATAACAGCAGACGTAGAAAAGGCTTTTCTACAGATAGCACTACACGCAAAGGACAAAGACGTAACTCGATTCTTATGGTTGAAAGACATAAAAGGAGCGGCCACGGAGGATAACATCCTACACTTACGATTTTGTCGCGTACCATTTGGAGTAATATCAAGTCCATTTCTTCTAAACGCTACTTTGAAACATCATCTACTGCGTTCCAAGGAGGAAAATCTAAAACGCATTGTGAATGACATCTACGTCGATAACCTTGTCACAGGAGTAGATTCCGTACAAGAAGCAACAGAGATGTATGAGTCGTGTAAGATCACATTTGAAGAGATTTCAATGAATCTCAGAGAATGGAGTTCAAATTCCAAACGATTCTCAGAAAGCATTGCTTCATCGGATGTCTGCAGAGACGTAGAAGTTAAAGTATTAGGACTGAATTGGAACACAGGAGAAGATACGATCAGATTAAGACCAAGAAAGACTACAGAAGCCACTACCAAGAGAGAAATACTAAAAAACATAGCGTCAATTTACGATCCATGCGGATATGCTGCACCAAATTTGTTACCAGCAAAACTTTTACTACAAAATCTGTGGATACATAAATTCAAATGGGATACCCCATTACCAGAAGAATTGACCAATGAGTGGCAAATTATTAGAGAACAGCTGGAAGACACAAAAAACATTGTTTTACCAAGGAAATACTTCAAACAAGCTGGTGATGACAATATCAGGCTGCACGTTTTTACAGATGCATCAACCAAAGCTTATGCGGCAGTTGTATACATTTCCAATGGAAAAGAACTGAGCTTTGTGATAGGAAAGTCACGAGTGGTACCCATCAAGGATCAAGACAATTTAAAAATTCCAAGACTTGAACTATTAGGTGTTCTAATAGGAAGCCGGTTACTGAAGTACGTAATCAAGTTCCTAGACTTTGAATTTACAGAAAGCACTATATGGACAGATAGTCAAATAGTGATTGATTGGTATTACGGCAACAAACTACTACCACCATTCGTTGCCAGGAGGATAGAAGAAATAAAGGGAAATACACCAGTAACAGTTAGATATGTTCCAACAGGATTGAATCCAGCAGACGTGGCTACTAGACCCACGAGTTCTATGGAAGACAAGCAAAAATGGCTATCCGGACCAAGCTTTCTACTGGAAGACTCCAGAACTTGGCCGAAAGGTTGTAGAGCCGAAGTTTCTTTGCTTAATGAAACCGAAGTCGCAGTAACTCCCACATGTTCTTCTGTGGAACATGACTTTTCGTTTCCTGTTGGGGAGGATCTCACGAGTGGAGAGAAGATCTCAAAGGAGCAGGAACGGAAAAATCAATCAGATGAAGAATCACGAAACAGCTCCACAGAACACTGTGAGGAAGATACACTATCACATACACAAAAGATCAAAAGGATTCAAAAAGAACATTTCCCGGAGGAAGTAGAAGGTAAAGATACTAACCTACAACGAAACTTAGGAGTATTTACCGACATAGACGGTATCTTACGTTGTAAAGGAAGATTACAAAACGCTGATTGGTCTTACGATAAAAGATATCCAATACTAATCCCAAAGGATTGTGATTTCACTAACACAATGATCCTAGAAACACATAAGAAAAACTATCATGTAGGGGTCAACCACACCTTAAGCTTGATCAGATTATCGTATTGGATTCCCCAAGGAAGAAGCCAAGTAAAGAAAATATTGGGAAAATGCACAAATTGTGTCAAACATGGAGGAGGTCCATTCAAATTACCAACTACTCCAGCGCTTCCTAAGGAAAGAGTGAACTATAGTTCACCTTTTACATATACCGGAATAGATTATTTGGGTCCTCTTCAAGTAAAGACAAGTAATAAATCAGAAAAAAGATGGATATGTCTTTATACATGTCTAGCAGTACGTGCTATACACTTGGAAGTCGTTAAGGATCTGACGGCTGAGGAATGTCTATTAGCACTACGAAGATTTATATCTTGCAGAGGAATACCAACAAGAATAGTTTCAGATAACGCACTACAATTTAAATTAACTGCAGAAATACTGTCAAGCAACTATTGCATCACTAATAACATAGAATGGAAATTCATTCCACAATTAGCACCATGGCATGGAGGTTTCTATGAGAGACTTGTTGGACTAGTTAAACACTGTCTCAAGAGAACTCTGACGAAAAGTTTATTGTCAGATAATCAACTAAGTACAATCATAAAAGAGATAGAAGCAATATTAAACACACGCCCACTGACGTGCGTAGGTTCTGATCTAGAGGATATTCTCAAACCATCAGATTTTCTAACCTTGAATAAATGCATCGTGACAACACCTTCAGACGCAGAATTTCCACAAGAAGGCACAGTAACAAAACAGAATCTAGTAGAAGGTTGGAAACGTGGACAGAACATGCTGAAAGAGTTTAAGAAAATGTTCGTCGACCAGTACCTACCAAGTCTAAGGGAGAGATACCGACACTCTCTTAAAGAACCAAGGATAACAAAATTAGAAATTCCAAAACTAGGAGATATCGTCCAGATTAAAGGAGATACGAAGAACCGAGAAAACTGGAAAGTTGGAAAAATTATATCTTTGTTGAAAGGAGCCGACGGTCAATGCAGAGTGGCGCGAGTAAAGGTGAATGATACGGAATTCACTCGTTCCATCGCACATCTTTATCCGTTGGAGGTTGAAGAAGATATATCTGGAAAAGAAAGGGTTATGTTTGAGTTTGAAAGAGAAGATGTTACACCAGCATGGGATAACTTACCTCTGCTAGAAGAACTCGACTCAACCATTCTTACCGAAGAAGTATCCACAACTCCACAAACCGCAGAACCCGTTGACAAACCTGAAACAGAAAACCACATAAACAAAGAAGAGATAGAAAAGAAAATAACTCAGAGAACACTTACCTCAGAAAATGATGAACCAACAATACTTGGTGAAGAACACAATAATGATAGCATACCTCAAAGCACTGATACAAATGAAATAACTCAAACTCCCGAAGTGAGAGAAGTGAAAGACGCGTCCATGAAGGCTCGAGAGAAGATCCGAGAGTGGACGCGAGACTTGATGGAACACATGTAACTTATGTCGTCGTCGGGAGTGTCGCGAAAGATGAAATCGCGATGTTCCAAACCTAAAAAATGTAAATATAATTGCACAACACTAAAATGTAAATAGCAACACTAAATCAGTATTGACAACCTGACGCTACGCCAAAACGACGCCAGCCATTCCCGCTAAAATGGTCGCCATGACATATTCAGTCTGAGTAACTAATGTAACTTCAAGTGAAGTAAATTCAGTGCCCGGAGTTCATGGGGGTTCCTGTCATCCGTGTCGCGGGCCTCCTGTAAAGCTAAGTATTATTTATCTGTTGGTCTAAACAATATAGTTAATGGATATTACAATATGTGTGGAGGTACTTGTTTGTACCTGTTCGAATAGTTTGAGACTAAACTTAAATGTGTGGGTCGTGCCTTCAGCGTTGGGCTGAGGGCATAACAGCGACCACATGCTAGCTGCTCGTCCGGACATAAAGCGCTTAGGGTTTATAGCCATAGGAAGGGTCTTGGGCAAGCCCTCCCTTATAAATCCACCCCCACCGCCTACGAAGTCGTGTGCCGTCGGACGCGCAACGTCGACGGACGTTTAATTACACTATATCACCTTTATATAGGTAATGCCAGAGGGAAGCATTTCAGACGAAGAGGCATTGGGGCCGAAGTCGTTCTGAGATGCATGCTTAATAACAGACGTGGAAAGAATCCAGTATCTGATAAGCACTTAAGTGTCACGAAATGCGTGCTTCAACAGACGTGGAAAGAATCCAGTATCTGATTAGCACATACGTGTCACAAACATTAGTGATGAGAACAAACCTCATCATAGGTATGGTAAATGGATGACTGCTATAAAAGGCTTCATCAACGAAGACAGATAGGTAATACTTAGCCCAAAGATTCATGGGTACTTAAAATTTACAGATATCCTATTGACTCCTGAGAAGCTGGAGGAATAACACTCCGGTGCCCTTGCGGACCGGAGATAAGAGACTGGATTGCGAGATACTTACACAACCGAAGGGGAGTTACAAAGGTGAGTACCTCTATTATATCGTGAGGCGTTGGGATTAAAGCGAAGCAGTACATTTATATATGGTTACCATAAAACCAATCACTTTGTGAACTTTGAGATGACTAGAATATAATATACATAAAAGAAATAAAACCAATTGCCCTCGCGACAAACGTCCCGGTGTCTTTTGACACTCTTCGTTAAGTATGTAGGTATGTAGATGGACTGGTAAATGTGGCGACACCTGCGAAGATGTTCATCTGGTGGGTTAGTCCCGCTATGGTATGGTCCCGGTATGGCACCCTCTTAAAATACCTATCAAAAAGTCCCGCTATGGTACCCATCTTTTAGATCTACGTTAGACAATAGAAGGTACAACTGAAAAGAAAAGTGTATCTATCATCTGGTGATGTTCTGCTGCGACATCAGTAATAATAGTACATTGTAATACAAGGGCCTAAAATGACCCATTATATACGAGGTAGTTTTACTACCGAGCTTTAGCGAGGTAGTAAATAGGAACCGAGTTATAATGGGATTTTAGCGCCGTGTGTTACACTGTACTTTTCACTACGATTGCGAGAAAATAAAATAACCATGTTCAATATGAGTTTATTTTATTAAAAATTTAATTCAATTTAATAATACAATTCCAAAAATTTCGGGCCAATGCCTTTTTTTTATTTCTTCTGTAGCTGCAATGCAACGCACACATTCTACCAAAGAGTTCGGCATTCAGCGCGTTTCTAGTTCCATTTTTAAAAATAAAACATTTTTTTTACTTGAAACTACATCACGCACCAGCTGGCTGAACAAGTTGTCGTACGAGATTTACTTTTAGCCCTAGGGCAAAATATGCAATTTTAGGCCTGCTCTGGTATGCTATTATGACGTTCTTTTTGAGCAAGAGGAGTGAAAAAATAATTCATACTTTGATTTTTATTTAACCTTTGATTTTGACAGATGAAATAGTTTGACAGCTGTCAACGCTGCCATGGACGTTTCTTTGAACGCAGTTAAGATGCGAGGTGGTGCATTTTCATAATCTTATAATTCCCAATATATACTATATTGAAATTTTTTAAATACTGCCCATAACACCATTTATTGGAAGGAGCATAGATAGTAATTTGTACCTTAGTACATGATTTGGCCAAAAAAAAAACCTCCTTTAAATTCTAATAAAATAACATCCTTTGCAGATAGCTCAACAGTTTCATGTATATTTAGTACATCGTATAAATACTTGTACATATTCATAGAAGCTTTTTAGTAAATAAAGTTATTTGACTACTTATGTACATAATTTCACAATCTCTGAATAATGCTATCTGTCAAGTAAAATCTATGATATTGAAGAATTTATTTAAAGTAGAGATGGAAATATTTTTTATCCATCTGATGGATAGCGACAATGAAATAAGCCCTAAGGCTCCTAGGCTAAGGATTATAGAAGGCTTTATGGGAACCTATATGCTATTATTATTGTAGCTGTCTATTTCCACTGTCAGTAAAAAAGCTTGACAAATGGGTGCCCCACGAACTCAATGATCGCCAGCGCGAAGTACGCGTCGAGACGTGCCTTGCACTGCTCAACAGACACACAAATGAAGGAATTTTGAACCGCATTGTTACCTGCGATGAAAAATGGATTCTGTTTGAAAACCGCAAGCGCTCAGCAAGTTGGTTGGATCCTGGTTCAGCACCTAAACGAAAACTTACCCCTAGAAAAGTGATGGTCACTGTTTGGTGGTCTAGCGCCGGTGTGATTCATCACAGCTTCTTACCAAACGGGGTGAGCATTACTGCAGATGTGTACTGTGAAGAACTGAACACAATGATGGAGAAGCTGGCACATCTCCAACCAGCATTGGTCAATCGCTCGTCTCCGCTGCTCCTGCACGACAACGCGCGACCTCATACTGCACAGCAGACGGTCTCCAAGTTGCAAGAACTGGGGTTGGAAGCTCTCCGTCATCCGCCCTACTCACCAGACCTTGCGCCTACAGACTACTACTTTTTCTAGAATTTGGATAACTTCTTGGCGGGAAAAAAATTAAATACCCGAGAGGCAGTACAAAATGCCTTTGAAGAATTTGTTGCCTCCCGACCAGCTGATTTCTTTAAGAAGGGCATCAATAAACTGCCACTGCGTTGGCAAAGATGCATTGATTAAATGGGTGATTACTTCGATTAATACAAATAAAAAATACATGAAAAAAAATCGTTTAAATTTTTTCAAATAAAACGGCTATTTCATAGGTAAAGACCTATTATTATGTATATTTCAAATGTGTGTTGATAAATGTTTTTGTTTTTGTTTAGCATATGTACAAGTTAGGTATTAGTACGGAGTGTGGATCCCTTGCGGGTAAAAGTCTCCTCCAAGTTTGTCCACGTAGGTAATTCTAAAGTGTGGTGATCATCCACAACATACAGCGCAAAAGGCAGGGTTCTTATCAATTGAGCCGTAACGCCTGACTGTAGTACAAAGCAAGGATGCATTAGCATCAATAATTATTGTAGATATATGATTATTATTGTAAATGTGAATGTAAGTTTGTTTGTTACGTTTTCACGCAATGAACTTTGTACACAGATTCTTGGAGGTATTAGAAGTAAACAAAGCGAGCAAAGCCGCGGGTAAAAGCTAGTGAAATAATAAATTTTATGATTTTTCAGCATTTAATTATGTCCCATGCACATCCAATGCCAATGGCTAGGTACTACCTACATAATTTTGTAAGGTAGGGAGTAGTACCTACCTACTGTTGAAATTGACGGAGGTGGCCTCATTTTAACTTTCCTTTCATCAACAATAGGACAAGTAGGTATGTTACAGCCTCCCCCTGTTGAGATTTCCTCAACATCATCGTGGACAATTTGTGGACCGACTATATTGTAGTATCCATATTTGGGCAGTAGGTAGGTATAGATAAAACATTACAGATAGGAGACGCATTGGTTTATGACTCGTCTTTAAATATAGATGCTCTGTGCTTATTGTGCTTCAACTATTGGTACTCTCCGGCTGAGCTTTCTCTTGTAATTGTGTACCTACCTACATATTTTATTGAGCGATCATTGTTTTTTAGTAGGTAGATAGGTATTAAAGCTGTTTGCGAGAGCTCGCCTGCGGAAGTATTCACCATGCTTATTTCTATCGTCAAGCAATATCCTGTTTCGGTTTGAAGGGTGTGGGTGCCGGTGGTTACTTCTGGCACGTAAGGCTTAGCATCTATAAGCCTCAAGTTGATGAACGCAGAGCAGTGCATCGTAGGACACATTCTATAGGTACGTGCCTCAACTGCGAAGCAAAGAGTTACCATTTAATACCAATATTGACCATAATTCATAATTTGCTTGTTCCGTCAGTTTTAGTAGATAAATCTACAAGTAAAGGTAGGCAGAACCAAATAAGTAGATAGGTACGTAGGTATATCTTTGTTGTCCAAGTCTTAATAAGTTAGGTTACATAATTATCTATAATTATTAAGTATTAATTGTGATGCCCTTATACTTACTTACGTTAGTTGTTATCCCAAGTTTTCACGATGCTCTATTCTAGAAGTAGATTTGTCAATAATTATAATACTTAACCCAGTTTCTCATATAAATAGGTCAGGTAAAGATAACAGTCCTATCTGTATTAGTAGGTTCCTATTAAAAGTACCTGTTTATGTACCTATACCTCAGTCGGATTATTCGTTTGAATGACCTCTTACGGTAAATTTTTGGGAAACTTGGGATTTTTCATCATTTTTCCAAGATGGCCACCACACTGTCCGCCATCTTGTTTTTCTAAAAAGTCATAATTTTTCTGAAATATCGAGGATGCAGGCTACCGACTGGTGTACTTGCTGTTGCCAAGTTTTAAGTTTGGTAGAACAAAAGAATTCGCCAAAGTCTGTTCTGATCCGAAAATTCAAGACCCAATGACTATCGGGGTTGCCAGCTGAAAAGAATGAAAATGGTCAAATGTCATTTGAAGCACCCCATTTTTGGTAAAATTTCCATTCGAAATGTCGTTATTTCCACTATTCATGTTTTTGGGAAAAATCTGGGAAAATACCCTAAAAATGGGGAAAATTTTTGCGTAAAGTAACACTTCACAACAAAGTACACAATCGTTTCATACAACACAATCCGGTCGGGGGATGCCGGCTGTCCCATTAATCGTGTCGAAAATTAGGATTTTTCATCATTTTTACAAGATGGCCGCCACACTGTCCGCCATCTTTTTTTTCTGAAAAGTCATAATTTTCCTGAAATCTCAGGGATATAGGCCACCAACTGGTGTACTTGGTGTTGCCAACTTTTGAGTTTGGTAGAACAAACTAATTCGCCAAAGTCGGGTCTGACCAAAAAATTCAAACGCCAATGGCTCTCGGGGTTGCCAGCTGAAAGTGATTAAAATGGTCAAATGTCATTTGGGGGACCCCATTCTTGGTGTTTATGTAAAATTTCAATTCAAAATGTCGTTATTTCTACTTTTCATGTTTTCGGGGAAAATCTGGGAAATTTCCCTAAAAATGGGGAAAATTTTTGCACCAGGCTACACTCCTTGACGAACTACATAACCGGTCCATACAACACAATCCGGTCGGGGGATGCCAGCTGTCCCAATTATCGTGTCGAAAATTGGGATATTTCGGCCTTTTTACAAGATGGCCGCCATGGAATCCGCCATCTTGTTTTTCTGAAAAGTCATAATTTTCCTGAAATGTCAAGAATATAGGCCACCGATTGGTGTACTTGGTGTTGCCAACTTTCGAGTTTGGTAGAACAAACTAATTCGCCAAAGTCAAAAAGTCCCAAAAATTAAAAAGTTCAATATTTTTTTGGGTTGCCAATTAAAACGAACGAAAATGGTCAAATGTCATTTGTGGGACCCCAATGTTGCCGGCTAGTCAAAGTCTCTATTTAAAATGTCATTATTTCTACTTTTCATGTTTTCGGGGAAAATCTGGGAAAATACCCTAAAAATGGGGAAAATTTTTGCACCAGGCAACACTCGTCAACATAACACACAACCGCTCCCTACAACTCGAACCCGTCCGATGTTGCCAACTACCCGAAAAATGGATTTGAAAAAAATCGAAATTTCCAACTTTTTACAAAATGGCCGCCGCAGCGTCCTCCATCTTGGATTTTCACAATGTCATAATTTTTCCCAATTGCCATTGAAATTACCAACAAATTGGCAGACTTTTCGTTGGCGGTTTTAGAATTTGGTAGAAGAAAACAATTTGTCAAAGTCGAGTGAAAAAAGTCGACAATTTCAAAACGTCATAGCGCGGCCGCCATCTTGTTTTTTTTTTTTTTTTTACTTTTTTTTTAAATGCTTTTAGATTTCGTATAGGACCTCTATGTCTAAATTCATTCAAGTCTTTCCCCCACCGAAATCGGAAATGGACTCGCCCACCATCTTGGATTTGAACTTTCCCTATAATTTTCCTCTACTCGATTGGTCAGATTACACATTTTTGCAAAACATACCCCTAACCCATCTCTCACCCATTCCGAGAAACGACATGTCAATCAGTCAGTCAGTGGCTTTGTAGTTTTATATAACTATAACTAGTATTTGCGTGGCTGCGCGAGCTGCGCGCAGCTCGCGGGGCGTGTAGAGGGGGCCATGGGGGAGCTTTGAAAAATGATTTCGACTAACGCATTGCACCTCTCAATGAATCGGAAAAAAAAAATGTTCCAATGCAGCTCGCGGTACTACCTACCTACACCTACCTACACCTACCTACACCTACCTACACCTACCTACACCTACCTACACCTACCTACACCTACCTACACCTACCTACACCTACCTACCTACACCTACCTACTACCTACCTACACCTACCTACCTACACCTACCTACTACCTACCTACACCTACCTACTACCTACCTACATCTACCTACTACCTACCTACACCTACACCTACCTACACCTACACCTACCTACACCTACACCTACCTACACCTACACCTACCTACACCTACACCTACCTACACCTACACCTACCTACACCTACACCTACCTACACCTACTACCTACACCTACCTTCACCTACCTACTACCTACCACCTACCTACTACCTACCTACTACCTCCTACTACCACTAAAAAAACATTACCCTAAAGTTTGCTTGTCGTCGCCCCTGATTTACGCTTCACCCACTCAACCTTCGTTACGCTAAGGAGGTCGCCGGCTCGCTTCGCTCGCCACCTCCCCCCTTCGCTCCACTCGGTCTCGCAGGTTCGCTCCACTCAGGACCTACCTACCACCGGAAAGCTATCATGACATTATCCCTACGCTACGGGGGTCGCCGGCTCGCTTCGCTCGCCCGCTCCCCCCTTCGCTTTACCGCTGTACCACCACCGGACAGGTTTCGACGCCTACTATAATATTTGTTCAAACACCTAATGGCTATCTCTAACCGTTATGAAGTTACAGTCCTTTTAATTTTAGGGGAGGTTGGGGAGGGGAGGGTATACAAATTTCAACGCCCCTCAAATAGATTTAGGTAAGAATCAAACATTTTTTCAGGAGTAAAAAAAGAGATGTAAAGGGGGGGGGTGAAGGGGGGGATAAGGGGGAGTTTCTAAAAATGATTTCGACTAACGCAATGCCCCTCTATATGAATCTGTAAAAAAAATCGTTCCAAGTCTCTTAACTTTTGAGTTCCGCCTAAAGGGGGGGTGAAGGGGGGCAAGGGGGTCAAATTTAAAAAATGGTTTTTACTTCTCCGAGCCTCCTCTATATGAATCTGAAAAAAAAATCGTTCCAAGTCTGTTAAGTTCCGAGATCCGCCTAAAAGGGGGGAGAAGGGGGGCAAGGGGGGCACTCTGAAAAATGATTTTTACTTTACCGAGCCTCCTCTATACGAATCCCTAAAAAAAAAACGCGTAAAGTCTCTTTGTTTCCGAGATACGATAGGGAGGGGGGAGAAGAGGGGGGAAAAGGGGGGGTTTAGGACTTTTTCCATACTCACGAGAGTTACTTGTTTACGAATCTGTCAAAATATACCCACCTCCCCATCCACCATCTAGGAGAACAATTATGTCAGTGAGTGAGTGGTAATTTAGCTTTATATAATATAACTAGTATTTGCGTGGCTGCGCGAGCTGCGCGCAGCTCGCGGGGCGTGAAGGGGAGCTTTAAAAATTATTTCGACTAACGCATTGCACCTCTCAATGAATCTGAAAAAAAAAAATGTTCCAATGCAGCTCGCGGTACTACCTACCTACACCTACCTACACCTACCTACACCTACCTACACCTACCTACACCTACCTACACCTACCTACACCTACCTACACCTACCTACACCTACCTACACCTACCTACACCTACCTACACCTACCTACACCTACCTACACCTACCTACACCTACCTACACCTACCTACACCTACCTACACCTACCTACACCTACCTACACCTACCTACACCTACCTACACCTACCTACACCTACCTACACCTACCTACACCTACCTACACCTACCTACACCTACCTACACCTACCTACTACCTACCTACACCTACCTACACCTACCAACACCTACCTACACCTACCTACACCTACCTACCTACACCTACCTAATACCTACCTAACCTACCTACTACCTACCTACAACCTACCTACACCTACCTACTACCTACCTACACCTACACCTACCTACTACCTACTACCTACCACCTACCTACTACCTACCTACTACCTCCTACTACCACTAAAAAAACATTACCCTAAAGTTTGCTTGTCGTCGCCCCTGAGTTACGCTTCACCCACTCAACCTTCGTTACGCTAAGGAGGTCGCCGGCTCGCTTCGCTCGCCACCTCCCCCCTTCGCTCCACTCGGTCTCGCAGGTTCACTCCACTCAGGACCTACCTACCACCGGAAAGCTATCATGACATTATCCCTACGCTACGGGGGTCGCCGCGCGCCGGCTCGCTTCGCTCGCCCGCTCCCTTCTTCGCTTTACCGCTGTGCCACCACCGGACAGGTTTCGACGCCTACTATAATATTTGTTCAAACACCTAATGGCTATCTCTAACCGTTATGAAGTTACAGCCCTTTTAATTTTAGGGGAGGTTGGGGAGGGGAGGGTATACAAATTTCAACGCCCCTCAAATAGATTTAGGTAAGAGTCAAAATTTTTTTCAGGAGTAAAAAAATAGGTGAAGAGGGGGGGGGGGGTGAAGGGGGGGAGAGGGGGAAATTTCTAAACAAGATTTCGACTAACGCAATGCCCCTCTATATGAATCTGAAAAAAAAATCGTTCCAAGTCTCTTTATTTCCGAGATCCGCCTAAAGGGGGGATGAAGGGGGGCAAGGGGGTCAAATTTGAATAATGGTTTTTACTTCCCCGAGCCTCCTCTATACGAATCCCTAAAAAAACACACGTAATGTCTCTTTATTTCCGAGATCCGCCTAATGGGGGGGTGAAGGGGGGCAAGGGGGTCAAATTTGAAAAATGGTTTTTACTTCCCCGAGCCTCCTCTATACGAATCCGTAATAAAAAAAAAATACGGGTCTCTTAGTTTCCGAGATACGATAGGGAGGGGGAGGAGGGGGGGCAAAAAGGGGGGGTATGGCACTTTTCCCATACTCACCAGAGTTACTTGTTTACGAATCTGTCAAAATATACCCACCTCCCCATCCACCATCTGGGAGAACAATTCTGTCAATAGATCAGTCAGTCAGTCAGTGGTAATTTAGCTTTATATAGTATAATATAGATATATTAATAAAATCGGAATAATATGATACTCACCCCTTATGTTTTGCGGCCAAAAACTTATAAGAAAGTGGCGCGAAACACACACAGGTCTTGGCACGGTGCCTTGGAGAGGGGCACGATCACGCCACCCTTTATGCATGTGTGAGTTCGCGTAAACAAATTATTTTGAAGTATAGTGTGGTGACTGGTATTGTCACATGACCGGCAATACCCTTCCGTACCTAAACTTGAACGACGAAAACCACCGTTACAATTTCGAAATGAGGGCGCTATCAATGTCAAATTGTAATTAACTTCCACAAATGAAAATGGATTAGCATATCTAAATCGTGTCCAGGAACCTCCAGCACCATAATCCCTATGTGACAGTTCTTGAACGCCGTTTAGGTGTACCGTTCACGATGGTACATTGGCGTAATTCGCTCTAGGGTTCCGCGCAAACGGGCCACCGACCACTGCCATCTATGGCTGTCGCGCGCCACTACCTTTGGTATATGCAAACGAATGTAGTGACTGCCACGAGTGGGTAGGCAGGCGGTGAGGGTAGTTAGCGAGTGGCCACCAGTGACGTGTCGCGGACACTGATTCACCAGAGGACGCCACTCGCTACACGTGTGCGGTGATTCCATACAAAACGTAATAAAAATCATGCAGGTATGCAGTTTGTCGTCAGCCACTGGTGGCTGTGAAAAGTGGCCCGTTTGTGCGGAGCCTAAAACCTTACCACAAATAAGACAGCGTTTACGAATCAGAGGTGGTGCTGCGCTGGTAGTAATTCCACAGCGAACACCGGAGCGTAACCGCATCAGCTGCACGGACGAACGTGGCTCAACGTCACCGTCCGTCGCCTCGCAGTTTTAGCTATTCAATTTATTTCTGTTACGAGAATACATCAGTCAATCGTAGGTATATTCAAAGCAACGCAGGAATGCGATGTTTCGACTAGATTGACGCCCCGCTGTCTCGTGAACGCAGTCTTATTTTGTAGCAAACAAATCGTGTAACTGATCGGTAATCCCCTCCCAAGTAAAGAACTTTCATACAAACGGAATTTGAATTTCCAATAATCCTTCCTTATTTGGTTTCAGAATAATAGAGAAATTCTCGCGCGTTTAAGCTCGTTTTTGGACCAGCATATAGGCACGTACAGGCACGTTACGAGCGTTGAAGTGCAAGCCGCGAGATACGCCTGCCTGCGCGAACACGCCGGAATAAGCGCGTGAACGTTCGGTTTTTAGCTCAAAATGTGTCGTGCGTGTCTGTTAATACGTGAATATCATCATTCTCTTGCCCGTATCCCCTTCCCTTCTATAAAAAATATCGACTATCCATCATAGCAATACATCCCATCACTATACATTATGTCTTGGTGTCTAATGTCGCCAAATGTCACCTGCCACTTGCTACAGTATTTTTTATAAGCGGCAACCATTACAAAATTACCTCTACATCTGAATCGCAATAATAAAGTTAAAAATATGTAGATTGTTTCAAATACATGATTCTATTTTTGAACAAAACCGGCTCAGAAATGTGATTTGTCATTGTTTTGTTCTGGCGTGAGCGTATGTTTAGAAACATATACATAAAGCTCACGCCATCTCACCATGGGGGTCGCCAGAAACTACAGTACGCCTGCTACGATCGTACGGAATCTTCGTTCACGTTTACATTTCTTTTTATATGTTCAATAAAGAGGAATACGAATAAAAACTACTTTATATCTGTCTCTTCATACAAAAATATATTGTATTGCAAATATATTAAAAAATCTACAGTAATTAGTATGTACACTCGAGATTTGCAATGGAGGTAGTTGATACAACACCAATATAGCTATAATATACAGCGACATAATATATAAAAAGTGAAAAGATTTACAAAACATATAACAACTTTTACTCTATATTTACATAATGTACACTGTTTTAGAGCTAACTATTGTACAAATTGAGCTAAAACTATTTCTAAATTGATCTCATAATGTACACTTATTTTTAATGGTTCCTGATAATATCTTTGGTAACGAACTAATACTAATACTCATGATTACTAAAACTAAAAAATAACAAAATGTGGAGAAATTATACTTTCTTTGTTTCACAAATGGATTTTTAAATGCGAAAGTATGAATATATTTTCTTAATTTCAGAACTGTTTAAATTCAAGTAAGTATACAAATATTTAAATAACTTGGATATAAGGTGTCTTCAATAAAATTAAGAAAAAAAACAGGAACCATCTCAGACTAAATATTTGCAATCTCACAATAAAATAAATTAATTATGAAAAAAGCTACATTTGCATCGTCAAGGATTTATAGACTCCCAAAGTCTCGTCTAAGATATACTAAAGTTCACATCAAATCTACGGTATGTTGTTCTATCACAGAGAAAAAACATAAAGATCGTCTTAGCTTACGTGAGTCGTAGCACGAGCACTAATATGTGTACACTTAGGAAGATTCGATAGTGGTTTTCTTGGTGAAAAAACTATTTCATAATAGGGGATCGGACAAAAAAAAACTAATTAGTCCGTCAGATAGATTTCCAAAAAATATTAACCACGTATTTTTTCTTTTTTCACGTAAACAAAAAATGAAGACGATACAGTGCTTCGAAAACTCGTGTGACGTCATAATGATAGTACATTTTGTACCTTCAATTGACGTTTCAAACCCCACTCCATGATCTTTGACAATTTTCGTCAATTTTTATTGATTTGATAAAACAAAAAACACGTATCCAATATTTTTCGATAATCTAACTGACGGACTAAACAGAATCATATTTTTTTGAGTCAGTCCGATCCCCTATTTTATGGGTCCCAAGTGATGTCATGATGAAGAAAATCACTTTTAAAAGTTGCTACGTCTATACATGTTATTGCTCGTGACTGTAAATGATAAAAAATATTCTATCCATTATCTATCCTCGTGATGACAATTGACTACGGCCGAAAGAAAACCAGAATTCTAAAACATCGTTGTCTACGACTTCCTTTATGTTCCTTTCTCTGAGTGTTCTACATAATATTATTATGTGAAAGAGGATCACTTCTTTTCGGATGCCAGTGCTTGTCCCAGGGATGCTGTGGCGACGTTTGCGTTTGCCGATGCCACGATCTTTTCTAGCAAAATACGGGTCTGCAACTGAAAATAATAAAACAAGGTATTTTAAATATCGTTACAATATCAGAAATGGCAGAATCCTGATAATAATATGAACATTCCGGGTTTCAAGTTCCCGGGGCTGCGGGACTGTTCGAAAAAGATACCGTGGCCCTGGAACACAGAGGGCTTAAAAGAAAATGAGTGGGTTTTAGTCAGCCAAGAACACAAAGGGGACCCAACACAATAGGGGATCGGACAAAAAAAAACTAATTAGTCCGTCAGATAGATTTCCAAAAAATATTGAACACAATATGTTTTTTCTTTTTTCACGTAAACAAAAAATGACTACGATACAGTGCTGCGAAAATTCGTGTGACGTCATATTATGCTAGTACATTTTGTACCTTCAAGTGACGTTTCAAGCCCCACTCCATGATCTTTGACTCGCCTTATCTTCGTCAATTTTTATTAATTTGATAAAGCAAAAAAACACGTATCCAATATTTTCGATAATTTATCTGACGGACTAAACAGAATCATATTTTTTTGATTCAGACCGATCCCCTATTATTTATACACTGTTTGTCTCTCTTGAAAGTCCAAGGTCTCGAAAGTGAAGTAGGAACCAATAAAAGGGCATTTTATAGGTGCATAATGTACCCAGGGCTGCGGGGCTGTTCGAAAGAGATACTGCGGCCCTGGAATAGAAAGGGCTAAGAAGGAACATGGGTCAGTTTAGTCAGTACAGGTCTGACACTCTCTTTCGTCTGCCCTTAGCGTGAATTACACAAATCATTTGCGGTAGTAAATGTAGAAGTAATTTTATTTTCTCAATAAAGCTTCCAAAAGGTCCTTGTAGTATTGCATGTGGCGGATCCGGTCGTTAGTACGGACGTAAAATGCGGCAGTAGGGGCATCACTACTTACCAGTCTACCCACACCACAGCGTGCTTCTACAGAGTCGTGATGTTTTGAGCTCTCAGTGAGGACGACACTCACTGTCTGATCGCTGTTGAGTTGAGATGTCCCGGAACTGTACCAGATTCATTGTGGCCAGTGTTATTAGTTAAATTATAATTTCTAGTGATTTGTTGGTATAATAAAAACTTTTTCACTTCTCTCGCTCTAAAATTCGTCTTTATGTCGTGCGTAGGCGACATAAAGTCGCGTTTTATGCTCTAGAGCATAAAGTAAAATCTTCGTCGAAGATCAAGGTAATCGGCACAGGTAATCGGCCCAACAGCCACAGCAACAACTTCATAGAATAACCTCTTTAATTTAATTCGTTTCGCTAGTATTCTAATAACAAGGGATTACTGCTTTTCATTACGAATACAAGGAAAGTTGATGGGAATAGGCTTCCCCCAATTACCTAAATCGCTTGATGGCAATAGGCTTGCTCTTAATTAGGTTGATTGATGGCAATAGGCTTGCTCCTAATTACATCATTTGATGGGAATAGGCTTACTCTTAATTACATTGATTGATGGCAATAGGCTTGCTCTCAGTTACCTAAATCAGTGGATGGCAATAGGCTTGCTACTAATTACATCGGTTGATGGCAATAGGCTTGCTCCTAATAAGATTGGTTGATGGCAATAGGCTTTTCCTAATTACATCAGTTGATGGCAATAGGCTTGCTCCTAATTAGATCGGTTGATGGCAATAGGTTTGCTTCTAATTAGATTGGTTGATGGTAATAGGCTTGCTCCTAATTATACCGGTTGCTGGCAATAGTCTTGCCCCCAATTACATCAGTTGATGGCAATAGGCTTGCTCTCAATTACCTAAATCGGTGGATGGCATTAGGCTTGCTCCGTATTACATCGGTTGATGGCATTAGGCTTGCTCCTTATTAGATTGGTTGATGACAATAGGCTTTTCCTAATTACATCGGTTGATGGCATTAGGCTTTCTCCCAATTACATCAGTTGATGGCAATAGGCTTACTCCTAATTACATTGGTTGATGGCAAATAGGCTTGCTCAAAATGTTTTTATAACTGAGCAGTATGAGTAACGACCCAAGTCATGACATGTGTTATGTCACGTTTCCTACTGAAAAAAAAAAAGTTAATTGACGGGAACAATAATTATTTTTACAATATTTACAAGTTGCTGTTTCATTTCCTCGCAATCGAAGTGAAAAGTAGAGTGTACAACTCGTCCATAAAACCCATTTTACTCTCTACTTTATATCCATCCTCGCTCGCAAGCTCGCATCGGATGGATAAACGTCTCGCGCAAAATGGTGCGTTTTATGCACTTGGTGTACAATCTACTATTTCATTGCCCGAAACCCATGTTCCACCCACATGATGTACGAGCCTAACGGAATAAATCCTGACATTCCGACATTTAGTAGAATCCCGATTATACGAACCTCGATTATCCGGTCTCATTCTTCACGGCTCTAATTATCGTATTTTGATATCGTATTGTCTAAATGACAAGTGAAACACTATCTTTAATAAAAAGTAATTCATATTTTTTTGTTCGATTTTACTAGAAATCAATTATCCGGATTTTCGCTACGAAATACCCCTGGTTTTAATTGATTCAGACTATCGGGATTCTACTGTATGTAAGTTTATATTTTTAAACCATATGATATTATTTATATAATTAAACTTCATGCACAAGAGTGGTACTTAGGCGGACTTAATGCCACAAGGCATTCTCTACCAGTCAACCTTAGGGTCAAATAGGACAGCACTGTGGTAGAGTACAAAAAAAAAATTAAAATAAGGAGAAAACCATTTTGTTATTTAAGTTGATATACATAAATAGGTACATACTAATACATATTATTAAAGATACAGATAGAATATAATAAACTAATATAAGTATATTATAATATATACAAAACAGTTTTAAACACGAGACACCTTATAAAAATACTGTGACCAGAGTTTGATATTACATCAAAATAAACAAATAACAATACCTCATTTCCATTTGTAAGAGCAGCAGCCCGCACCTTGTCATATTCTGCGGCAAGGCGTTTGGTTTTCTCTTCAGCTTGCTGTCGTTGAGCTACATATAAATTCCTGAAAAATAATTTTGTTATATTCGTCTTGTTTTCATACTGTATACTTTTTCTAGTTAAGACAGAGATAATATAATATTATAGTATCAAACACTATGTTGTGAGTGGTGTGATGATACAATTAACAAACTATAATAATATTTTTAGATTTTATAGCAATATGTTGCTAGTGCTACAGACAGAATCTTAAAATATTATAAAACAAAAAAGGTTTCTAAATAATATCACGCTACTAATTAGAAGGTTTAGGGCAGAGGTGTGCCTACCATACACAATTTAATTTGTTCTTCTAAATAATCTTACCTAATAACAAAGACTTGCAGTAAAATCCCAACCAACGCAACACCAGTACACATAGCTATGATGACGTAGTTGGGGAGCTTCTTCCCAGAAGTATTTTCATTCACCGTGTTTCCCCTGGGAGCTTGAGTTTCATAGTAACTGTACCGTGGGTTATTACGTAAGCTGGAGAACAAACAGAAGAACAGTTTTAGTAAGTCTAAAAAAAAAATATACAGACTATTTTTTTTTCTACATGGTATCTTGTTAGTCAACCTATGACTCTGGCTTCTGCTTAATCAGACTATCCTGTGGATGCCTTCAGTATAAAGACTCCAGGGTGTAAGACCTAAGGACTAAGTGACAGTGCACTAAGGAACCAGTACCACCCCCTGTGGCACGAAGCTCGGCCTAAGGCATCAGTGGGTACTGGAGAAGAATAAAAGATGCAACTATATCTAACTATCCGGTCAACTGGAAATGGCCTGTCCATTTCCAGTGGACAGGATATAGTATCTGAGGAACAGAACAATAGTCAAATACTGGCAGCGACCAGAAAAGGAAGGGAGGACGAGGTAAGAGGTGGTTGCAGGTGGTCCTTGGATGAGTATGGCTATAGAAAAGGAGAAATATAGATGGAACCGGAGGAGGCATTTGCCAAGTAAAGGCAAATGTAGAGGGCTGTCATGGCAATTAGCGAAAATGATATAGGTAATCAGTTAAGGTATTAACATAGAAAGACATACACTGACCTTATTGGTGATGTTCTTCAGAAAGGACAGGTGCGTAGTACTCGCAACCGGCGTGCGTGTATGACCAGATGTATGAATGTGGACGAGGCAAAAGGGGTATGTAAGAATCGTAGCAGGTGGCGTTCTGTGGTTTCTGCCTACCCCCATGGGAAAAGGGCGTGAGTTTATGTATGTATGTAATACGAGGCGAGCCTATTGTTATCAACTGGGCACAAATCCAGGTGACGTGGTGATGTTTATGTGTTTACTAGCTTTTTGCCAGCGGCTTCGCCTGTGTGAAATTGACAATTTTCCATACAAACTTTCATCCCCGACTAAATTCCCTTAGGGGTTGAATTTTGAAAAATCCTTCCTTATTCCTTGTCTACATTATAAAGGGAACCTCTGTGCAAAATTTCAGTTTTCTAGGTCCAAGGGTTTGGGCTGGGCGTTGTTGAGTCAGTCAGTCAGTCAGGACTTCTCTTTTTATTTATATAGATAGTCTTGTTACAAACTAATGAAAGACTACCTTTGTCCTACTACTTACTTATATGGCACATGTGATCTATACATGTTTGCAGCTGCAGATGCAGCACGACTGTTACTTTCTATCTCTGTTGTGTTGTCATATTCTGCACGGCTGCCAGGTTTGCCCAGTACATTGTAGGCTTCCACAATACGCACAAAACTATCCTGAGCTCTTGCATCTTTGTTTTTGTCAGGATGATACTGGAAAATATGAAATAGGAAGGTATAACTATTGAATTGATACCGAAAGGCACCACACTCAGATTAGTTAGTTAATATCACAATACTATTATGATTATTTGTAAGAAAACAAATGCTTAAGTAGGTATATTATAGTAAAATTGCCTCAGATAACAATGTAACCAACGCTTGTGTTGAAGCTTCGTGAAAAATGTACTAATAAGATGACGAATGACCTATTATTTTCAAACTGCAACAATTTCTAATAGAAAAATAACTCACCGCTTTGCTCATTTGTATGAACGCTTCTTTGATTTCCTTATCAGAACAATTTTTTCGTAGATTGAGGACTTCATAGTGATTTTTTCTTGCCAAACTGAAAACAAATAATTACAATAGAGAAAGTATTACTAAGCCTAGACAATAAAATGACTTTTGTTATTCTCGAAATAGTTTACCTGTAACACCTCAGCAACACCTTTATAGCTCTGATGTCAAAATTTCGATTTAAAGAAAACATGACGATTTGCACGATATAAATTTATCTACTAGTATTTTGAAAGTTGTTCATGTTATGTTATTATTTTGCAATTTCCATTTTGTTACCCAATTCCCACAAAATACTGATAGAAATAAATGTCAATGTCATTGTTGACGTTTGTGGAAAACGTTATTGCCACGAAGAAAAATTATACGAAAAACAAAACAAAGTTTTGTTTATCAAAGATATTTTAGATATTTATATTCAATATTTAGTTTGCTAACGTGTTAAACGTTAGCAAGCCAAATGTTGAATCAATAGTTTATTTTTTTGAAAATATTTAATATTTTGTTCAACAAAAAAAAGTATCTAGTTTTTTTTACGTCTAGTAACTATTAAGACAAAGTCAGACAAACATAACATCAAATATGGCGCGTAAATTCTGATCTTTGCTTAATAATGTAAACATGACAAAATCAAAACAAAAATTTATGTAATATTCGCAGATTCTCTACTGTGGGAGCTGTAATTACTTGAACATGAACTTTTTGCTTATTTTCCCAATGTCTGTATTGAGTGAGTGACGCCAGTGTGTAAACTGTAAGTCTAGTGTAGAACATTAGTGAGATAGGTATTTTCTTGGAATTCAAATTGGTAAGTTGATTAAATTGCTTTTCAAAATCTAGCTTTCTCGGCATTATCAAGCTATCTTAACCATTTCCAATCAATAGAAATACAGTTGCTTATAAATTAAAATACCTAATTGATTGTCGCTATGCCTAGCTTGTATTTTGCTTTTTTTAATTTAAGTAATTTGGCAAAAGAGTGATCATCGTCATATTTTGTCAGAATATAATAATTTTGCCTGAACGAAATTTATAAACGTATAAAGGATCTACGTACGGCGCTCTTGCTGCCGTACGGAATCGCCGGACGGCCGCGAGGGAAGGCGCGGGCGGGCGTGAAGCGTCAAGCGGCAAGCGGTCGGCGGCGTTCAGTGTACGCGCGTCAAACAACGCGAGTGGTTGCACGGTCATGCGAGAAGCGGCTGGCAGAATGGCCGAGCTCGAGTTCGAAGCGCCTCTCGCGCAAATCGAGGAGGCAGACGATTGTCTCTCCACTGCTGACTACCCGCAAAAAACCATAAATGGAAACGACATACGTCTCAACAACATTAAAAATATCAAAAGTGAAATGGTCAAAATGAAAACTGACTCCAACAAAATAAACGATAACGAGGAACCTAAACCGGTGAAGTGCAAACAGGACAATATGCCAAACGGTGAAGGAGACAATTTCACGGAGACTTTCTCTGGCTCGCTCGAAGATTTGGTGAACACTTTTGATGAGAAGATCACCAAGTGTTTCGGCAACTACGAGGAGAGCGTGGAGAAGTTGGCTCCTGTGCAGGTTCGCAGCCAGGAGGAGATCATGAACGAATGCCAGTGAGTACCAATTAGCACTTATTAAACTGTTAATTAGAGCGTATAATTAGGTTTAAGATATCATCTGTGAATTAGTCAGCTTCAGATGTATTTTTTTTAATTTCAATGCTTTTAAAATTAATATTTTCGCAATGTCAGCACTTAATAAGCACCAAGGTACATTACTACAAACTATTTAAATTGTAAGATGAGAATAAAAGAAAATATAAACAAAAAGGGCGGGCTTTGCGCATGGCATTTGCGGCGATGAGTTCGATCAATGTTTTGGGGCGAGGGTGCGCAGGGGGTGCGTGCCGGAGTAGTCGCGATGACGCATCGCACCCCCGCCTCACACCCTGCCCTCTTTGTTTCCAACCCAAACTTAAGGGAGACGGTACGACACGCGACCGTAACAAGATTGAATTTATGCTAAATAGGACCCTAATTACATTACTGATTCTAATATTTCTAATTAACGTCCTTATTGCTAAAAGAGTAAATTGGCTTTATTATGAAACATAGGTACAGGCTTATTTAAATAAGTAGGTACCTATCTACAGTGAGTTTCTATAGTTGGCCGCACTATCAAGTTACAGCCTACCTCATAATATAATGATCTTCGGTGCAATCTCTCAGACATCAATCACAAACAGAAAATTTTCCCGAGCATCTGCATCTATTCTCATGACTCTGGCCGGAAGATAATAGTAAAAGTCTCTCACATAAGCCTATTGTTTTATAGGGAAAATGAAAGAGCTTTTTGTTGTCGTCCGTTCCTTTGAGCATTATGAGAAGCTGATGAGATTAAATTATTCATAACATTGTTACGTTTTTTTACATTTCGTTTCAATTGTTGTCTTCTATCGCTTAAGGAGGTGTAGGTAAAGGATGGTGCTGGTTTAAGTTTATAACGCACGCTGCAAGTTAAAAGATGAATGCGGTGATGCGGTGCTAAAAGATGAATTATTCGCGAAGTAAATCAGCAGGTTTGTAATAATTCTACAGATGTATGATACAAAAGTCGTTTTGTAAACATAACTTTTTCTCATGTGTCAAGCTAAATCTTTTGGAGTCGATCCAGATGACCCAAATGCTAGAAGGCCGAGAAACACGTAAAGTTTAAATGAGAACAATTCGCAAACTGTTCTGAAGAGGTGTCGATACTTTACAGCTTCATAGTTCGGCGGGAAGTATTCAATATTATAAATTATAGGAATTTCTTTATTTAAAGAAATACATACTGCATGCCAACCAATAAATTAGGAGAATACACAACGACAATAACATTCAAGATAAACAGAAGGCAACAGAAGTACCTATGTATATTTCAGCTGTTTGTCAAAATCCCACGCAAGTTACAAAAATAATCGTAAGAAAGTTTTTGTAGTATGAGGATAACTGGGATTTTATGCATAGTTAAACCGCATGCTGGTCTATCACATTGTCTCATAAATAATATTTATTTCCTTCATCATAATCCCATTTCATATTACCATACTGCTAAATGAACGCACCTGTTATGAAAGCCGAATCTTCAAAAAAAAAAAGTTGCGACCGCATGACAGGTGCTTGGCTGTTTACATTGATTCTACCGTGATTCGACCGCAACTGGCCGCATATGTCTTCCCCACCTTGCGTTTAGGACACGGCAAAAGGAACACCTTGCCCACCTTGAACATTTTGAATATCCAACATAAGGCGTGTTTATTCAAATAAGGTCGTGCTTCCTTTTGGCAAAAATATAATATCCCTAATAGTTTATTTTTATTTGAAAGCTCTTTTCTCTTATATGCCGTAATAACTAGTCGAAAAAGCAGGACACGAACTATATTGAACATAATCATCATTTTCCTGCCTATGTCCTATTTTACGTTGGGCAACATGTTTTCTTCTTCCTTTCTCCACTGTCATGGCATAGATTACTCCTTACTCCTTCATATAATTTCTCAGACAATCCATCCTTCTTTTCTTTGGCCTTCCTCTCCCTATCCATCTATCAACATTAATTAAACGGACAATATTGAACACGTATGTTTAATTAAGTGTTCCCCGTTGTCTTTTGACCTCATTCTGTAAAAACGATAATAATTGCGAAAAGGATATTTTCGCAATCTATAAGCCATTCAATCCCTCCAAGTAGTTCCTTAAATATCTCGCTTCTCATTGCTTTGTTTTGTAACGATTTTACTTCATGAGCTCTTAAACCTCCAAACTTACACAGTTTGATAATTATGAAGTCCCGTTTTGTCAGCAAACCAGTAGTCCGAACTTGAAGAATAGCATTCAATATTTTGGACTAATAGCTCATCAAAATTATTTCGTTATGATTTATGACTGTCGTCATTGTCATTCATAGCTGTGCTTGTGAGATCCGTTCCACTGACTGTATCAAGCCAAAAAACATAATGGTGTCTTAATAGTTTTAAATTATTTTTCTTGTTCCGCTTGCATTTGATGAAACATTTTTCCGCCAAAGTTTTGTGAAAACGGGTTGTAAACCATATTTCACTTTCCAAACAAGTACCTAAGAAGATTTAATTGATTCACAAAGGGTATACGAGTAGTAAGTAAACGAGACTGGAAACTCGATGGATATCATTTTAGTCGTTTTATGACTTTATTTAGTACCGTTTCACTTTTCTCGCTATAAACTCTCACGCGCATAATAATGCAGCCAATATTATTGAAACCATTTAGAATTCTGTCATACTTGTTATTCACGACGAATCTTTAACATTCACATCGACAGTGGCACACGACGCACGTCCGTCTCGATAACCCAACGTAGTCGTTTTGAATACCAATTAAACAAGTTATTTCTTATTTAGATTAGACCCCTTTTATTTACTCTGTTTTCTTCCAAAATTACGAAATTGTCTAGGGAATTTTGACAATGTTGGTTGGTTGTATAATAATTGTACACTTACAACATGATTTACGCATTACAACTGTTACTTCATTGCGTGAGTAACCTGTGACCTTCCGCACATTTGCGTGCAGGAAAATAGTTTCATAACCACAACCTGTATGTTGCACCCTGTCTCAGTTTCCAAACTAACTTTAGTTCGCGTGTCTATCTTAATCGTAAGCGTGGATAATTGTAGTGGCCTTCCCGAAGCAGGCTTTCTAAAAAATAACAGCGTTTTATCAGCTAATATGCTTTGAAAATAAGATTTAATCATGTGTGTAGTGTGTTCATTATAAAATCATGCTGTTACATAAAATGGCGCCCGGTTTTATGATATCAACAGTACAACCGTACTACCTACCTACATGAGTAAAACAGAAAATAAATAAATACATACTCCAGATGTTTGAACCGTGTTCTCATTCAAATTAAAAGAAAATGAGCAAAATGAAACTCGTGAATATTTGCTAAATGCGTCGCCATTTGCACTTTATCTACTCTTCCTCAGAGGAAATGTGGCCTAGATCTAGCGATGGAAACATTGAATTAGCATTTTGTCTGTCTACTGCAAACCGCTTGTTATTTGCATAGCCGACACTTTGGCGCAACTCAGCATTTAAACTGTCTCCAAGTTTCTGCACTCGGTGCCTCTTGTAACTTTAATTACCCGTCTAGTGTAAAACTGGACCAATTAATTGGGAGGCTAGCAGAGCAACAAGTACAATACGAAGCGTCCTGTTTTCTGTCGGGGCTCCGGGGACACAAAGGGCTAAGAAGAAACATGGTTTTTAGTCAGTAGAAGTTTGACATTCCCTACCGCTCTGCGCATAGCGGGAGGAGATAAAATGCGTCCTGTTTTATTTATTTTCGAATTCTAACGAACCTTACCTAAACTAATTTTAATATAGTCACTCTCTTTGCAAATCAACTGTCATTCGGTCATTTCAGTCATACTTACTTCATGTGGTTAAAAATATCGGTTTGCGACATGCGAAAAAAATGAAAATGAAAGAAGGCTATAAAATAAAGCCTAGTTTCTCAGGGCACCCACACATGTGGGCATCGGGCCAACGACCTGCAATTCGCAACCCACATAGAACTAGCGCACCTTCCTTGGATCGCAAATAGAGGAGGGTCCATAGTCCGTCGGCATTTAAATTATAATTTCTTTGATCCATAGCGTAAGAGTAAAATCCTGTTTCGCCTGTGTAATCTTCTTATTAGGAAGTCAGTTTCAATTATTAACACTTCAAGTAATCCAGGCGTTCCCACGTGTTTCCCAATCCCAGCCAACAACACCATAAAATGTAAGCTTTATTTGGGCCGGTGTGTTCTTTGAACATTATTTTTAATTGGTACACAGTTTATTGTCAACCAGTTCTTTATGTGGTTTTTATAGCTTTAAAAGAAGTAAGGTACATTTAAAAGCCAGGCTGGCGCCGTATTCCGTGTTCATCATTAATGTGTTAGGAAATTATCTTGGGAGCGTCATCTCGGAGTGATTTCGTAACTTTAAAGGTCGTTTTCATTAATCTACTGGTATAAAGCACACGTCGTGGTGTACCATTAATCACATCTTCAAAACAAGCTGAGAATCCCATATGTCGATCTATAAAGACAAATGATTCTCCGTAAGAGTGGACATCAGCGTTGAATATTAATTGTTTCTTCAAGCCTTTGAAGCTGTTCTAATTTGAATGCTACGTTATCCTATTATTCGAAAATTCAGTTCTACCTCAAAGTTATCGATGTAATTCCATGTCAGATGTAAAATTAACTCAGACCGTTTCTCGTATGGATAAAGCCGATTTATGACTATAATCTACTTTTAACGAGATGAATGAAGTTTTTAACTTTCGACAATCACACCGCGATGCCTTTTTATGGTTTTTAGAAATTTTATATTGCTTACTACTTGATTGGAAATCTACGTGGGGGAACCACAAAGTTCTTGCATCTTTGTGAATATGGCATGGATGAGCAACTTTAGTAAATGCTTTAGAAATCTGCCTTAAAAGTTACTGACAAGTTGGAAGTATCTGGGTTACATGCAATTTTGTAAAACATGTTCTTGTAAGGTTTACGTCATCCCTTCATAATATGACGTCAAGAAGTGTTGCCTTTGGAGCATATGCAGCCAGTTTGCCCTAAAAAAGTTATTGTTATTCGACACAGATTCAGATCAGATGGTAATAACTAGCATGGTGTTGTTTATACTTTAAACGACTTCATCATCTGCTGGAGCTATGGCGACGGCAAATATAACAGGATACAGTTTAAATGCTTCCCCTATCTGAATCAGGGATGTTGCGGATGCCGATTTTTTGACATCCGCGGATGCGGATGCGGATGCGGAGTTTTGAAGGCTCACATCCGCGGATGCGGATGCGGATACGAATGTTTAATATATTATATAAATGAAGTAAAATAAAATTAAGTAAAATAAAAATGAGGTACCTAGGTGTATGAATGAAGAATTATTAAAACAATCTTTAGATTAGGTACCTACTTTGTAACGGTGGTGACAATGTTAATTATCTAGACGCTGAAAAATAAAAAATATTTTATAATAATAATAAACTTTACCAACAATAAAACGTAGGTATTACCGGTGTAACATAATGGAATTGACCCAGGGTTGGCATGTTTAAAACAAGTTGTTTAAAACATGTGTTTTAAACAGTGTTTAAAACAGTTTCAAATAAAACATAGTTTTTTATTAGGTGTTTGAAAACATTGTTTAATTGCAAAAATAAATGAATACTAAGTAGTTATTTTTTTCCTTATTTCCTTTATTTAATCAACTTTAAACAATTTTTATAAAATAATTAAAGTGGCTTTTTAACTTGACATTTAAACAGTTTTTAATATTTAAAATCCTTAATCAAGAAATATTTAACAATTTTTATTATAAAACGACCACGTACAATTATATTTGTTCGTTAGCAGATTAGACAACATTTATTATTTTTAATTTAGGTATTTAAAAACTGACAAGTTTTGCAGCTTTCTCGTTACCAAGTTTGTTTCGTACATCCGTTTGAATAAATCCAAAGGTTTTTGTGTTATTGTGAAATGAAAAATCAGAAAGAAAGTCCGCTCTATTCTCCATTGGTAAAGTCCCCCGGGGAATTCCCAGAACTTCCGTAATTCGTGAACGTGATTATTTAAAATATGTTTTATGTATTCCCTTTATTTTAAGAGAAATTTTGGAGATTTCCCTACTAAAAATGAACGTAGGAACATACAGAATGTTTTGAATTATGATAAATTTTTGTCATGCAGTTTTTAAAATAGTATGTGAAATATATCAGGCTTAATCAATTAAAAATGGATGATAACTAACTTAGGAAAAAAAACAAAAAAAACACCTGTTTAAAACATTTTAAACTGTTTTATAAAATGTAAAAAAAACTGTTTTTTTTCCAACCCTGAATTGACCTGACGATTGAAATAAGCTGAGCTAGGACTAAAGTAGTCTTAGATAAGTGTAACTAATATAAAGTTTTCACAGTAACAATTATTTACACACAATGATCACAATCACAACTCACGAGTTCACGACAACACTCGAAATATCAATCTATAATTCTATACGATATGTAATCAACAGCGCAAACAAACACGTAATGATTTATTTACAAGAAACAAAAGATGCACCACAACAAACGCGTCGGATCTTGTCACCAATTTCTTCGCTCCCATTGGTCATTGTCATTTGTCACAAGGGAAACGGCACGCGCCATTCGCCGGCCGGCCTCGCACAATTTCTTTCTTGCCGCAACTTGTATGACATTCGCATCCGCATGAATATCCGCATTGATTATTGCGGATGCGGATGCGGATGTTCGAATCTATGCGGAAGCTCCGCATTTGCGGATGCGGATTCGAATATTCGCAACATCCCTGATCTGAATACCCATCGATATCCCTGACAATGGCTTCATTAGCAAGTAATACAGCCACCAAAACACTGGCAGGCGTAGGCCATACCAATTACATGGTCGAGTAAACCAGGTGCAACGACCATAGCTTTCAGCGTAGTGATTTTGAATACAATCCCCTTGTTAACCACTTGATAATGGATGGGTTCGTGGTAACAATGCAAATACGATCGATTCATTTGTCGCAAGTTCAGTAAATTGATGACTTTATTACCTTCTCCTGTGAGGATCATCAATGTTTATATGTATAGGTATAATTAGTTCAGCCCCCGTGGAGTTTGGTAATTGTCCCACAGAATCGTACCGGGATAAAATGATTGTGTTAATCTAGCTTATTAACTATCTGTGTGTTAATTTCATCCTTAACTGTTTAGAAGTTTTTGCGTGAATGAGTAGCGATTGTTACTTTATCCAATTATAATTGTAGTAAGATAAGATTTGCATAACTTCTTAACTCTGTACGCGGGATCCGTTTCTACATTTTTATTTTTTATTTCTTGTAGCCACGGATCCCGGGATCCGTGGACACAATTTTTTTATTTTTTTTTGTAGAAACGGATCCCGGGATCCGTGGAGACAAATCGCCGGTATCCGTGTTACGTCAAATCGGATCCCGGGATCGGTGGAGACAGACCCGCATTTTCTGGTCCGTGATTTACATTGTGGTAGATACTATTTGTAGGTTAGAGGAAATCATATAAAAAAAAACATTACTTGAAATAGATAACGAAAAAAACAGTAGATGTGTGTCACATACAATCATCAACTGATTAATATTAAAAGCTAGTTTGTCATTGTTTGGCGAGCATTTTAATAAAAACAAATATTATAAAATCAAATGACTCATATAGCCGCAGCTCATTTAGTATTAAGACATCGTTTTGGTACTATCCACCTTTTATCAATTTTTATGGATATATTTTTTTTTATTTCGAAAGGATAAATTCATTTTCGCCATTATTTGTGGTAACTAACAACTTGCATTATGTGTCTAAAATCTAGTCCAGAATGCACAATTACTAAATCGTTCCTAATTCCAGTCTAAAAATATATTTTTATGAACAAATTAATAAATACGACACAACTCTTCATTTTCCTTATATTGCGTAGGTATTCAATAACTGTATCCTCGATTCCTCGTGAAGTGCCTACGTTTTAATACATTTATTATATGCGATATGACGTAATGTCTTCCAGTCATTTGCACAGATACTTACTGTGCTATAAACAGTATACCCATGTATATATAAATGTACTTTATTATATTATCAGACAGAGCAGAGTTTCGTTGCGTGACACATCCCAGGCAGGCCATATGTCGCTGTTTCCTTGAATTCGCCAACGCGATACTACACCTTACAATATGGCTTTTCGTGCAGTTTTGATTGCTGCACGGTTATTTATAAATTCGATACAAGTGCAGAAGCTGTGTTTGTAGCTTTAATACCTGTAAGTTTCCAACTACAGTTTTACCAATTTTCTTGCTCACCTGAAACTTATGCTTGATTAGCCGTTGTCCGTGACTTTGTCTGCTATCTTTGTAGCCTACTGTGTCCTTCTCCAGGTCCCTATCTGCCAAAATTCATAACGACTGGATCTGCAGCTTTTGTAACAGAAAGATAGATGAGAGACACTTTCGTACTTATTTATAATATTAGTATGAATGGATGGAAGCGGTCCATTCTCCTATTCTTAAAGCTGTGGTGTAAGAAAGTAGAGTTCATTTATTTCTCCGTACTCTATTATTTTTTACCTGTCACAAAAGTCTTTCTTGAATAATTATCACAATATTTTAGGCGTCGGCGTCATGTCCGTTGCAGCTCGTCTCTAAATTAACACAATGTGCACATCGTACCGGTGTTCATTTCAATACGCTGACCTTCCACCAATTGAAAATAGATTACACTGCTGTCTTCACACACGCACAACCCACGTTGTTGTTTTGAGGCGACCTCACTTAGTAATGGAGTAAGAATATTTGCCTACCCGCAATTTATCCACTGTAGAATCTTTCAGAGAATTCGAACCAACTACCTTACAGTCGAAAAGGTAAATCAATAATGCTCGTGATAAAGAGCAGTTTCTCCGAAAGCAAATATTAATGAAAGCTTTAATGACTGCTGTATATAATTATGCAATCGAAGTTATGTTTTCGTAACAAAATAGTTCACTTTTCTTTACGCTTTACACTTAGAAACAGTAAACTTTCCAACAAACTGATTGATGATGATTACGAAGATACAACCCACACACGCGACAGTTTTTTGCACAATTCCCATTATATCTCTACCGGTCCCGATCCACCGTTACAATATCGCATTATTAGTACTGTTACGAGAAGCTGTTGTGCCTTACCACAATCACGACAACTTTATTCACAAGAAATAAAAAAGGAATACCGTAGCTATTAAAACAATTTTTCAAAAGTCAAAACTTACTACTTCACTAGGTACATTTTTATTGATCAAGGTACTTTCAGTAACATTGATTCTCGCCTGTGTGAAGAAATAACCATAAAAATTGTTTATTCAAGAACCCAACTGTGTTTTTAAAACCCTTCAATTCGGAATGGTTCTTTTTCATTGCGGTGGATTACTTCACACTATTGAACGTTGTTTATAAATACAGCCCTCGCCTTAAGATTATTTTCGCGAGATTCACGTCATCCGGCCCGGGATTGTTTGTATGACTGCGTGTATGACTAAAACTGTAACTCATTACCCGCCATACCAGTGAGTAATCAGTTTGGAGAATAAAACCTGCGTAATGAACTTTGCAGTATTCTGGATGTAAGCTTAAACAGCAGAAATCCAGAGCACAAATATAGCCGGTATATATTTTGGCAATATGCGAGTTGTGGCGAAGAGATGACAAATAAAGCAGATTAGATAAAACTAAACACGTTTATACAATATGCCAGACACACGTAACCTTGCCAAAACAAACTCTTTCAAGGACGGTCTCTGTCGTCGCTCCATCCGGACCTCTTGACTCCCCCTCCTCGATTCCATCCGCTCTCCTTGAGACCCGCGTTATACGCATGCTCCTAACCAAACGTACATACTTTAGGTTTCATACACACAAAGAAGTCCATAGAATCTTCAAAGCAAGATGATTTATTGTTGTTCAGCTGTTAAACGGAGAGTGTAACTTATTCCATACATGACTTAAGGGTCCGATTTGAGTCGCCTATCGATTTATATATCGCGACAGCCCGCTTCATCCTCGGCTCGTAAGAACGGTCACGCACAGATGTCCATCCCTTTTACTCTCGCCGTACCAGACTACTCGAGAGTTCATATCCTCATATGACTTGTAAAGATAAAGGTGCTTTTGAAACAGCAGGGTAGTGTCAGCCGTTTCTGTCGCACTCACGGCTTTGAGGATAAATCAGTATCGCTTGATGTACCTATGAGGTGCTTATGGCTAGTAAACGTATACGCTTAGGTATGTGTAAAATAAAACCACATTTGGATATAGCAGCAAGCTCGCCGCACTAAAACTGGGCACGCTAATCACGTCTTCCCTGAAATAGTCTGGAATTTCCTTGCGGCGCGATCAATACCAATGTCAGTACACGGTATTTTTAATTGACGTGCACGGTATGGGATCATAACAAAGGAAAAATATGCAGTATTATTGCAGTGTAAATGTGAACAATGTATGAAAGTGAACTACTAACATGAATACTTTTGGAAACAATGTTAATATAGTTGTAGATTGTAGCCCTCAACCATTTCTAAAAGAAAAGAGACTAATATTCTTGAAAATAAAAAGAATGTTATAAGTAACCAAATCTCTGACACAGTAAAGCACCTGTTTATCGGTCAATATAAAAACTAGAAACTAAATATCTTAAAAAGCGAAAGATATCGTCAGACTAAACTAGAATAGCAACTATCCTAAATTTTATAATGCTCCTAAACACGAAAAATCACTTTTAAATTTAAATCCGAACGATCTGTAGTAGTAACGAATTTCGTACGTCAACGAACGTTGGGAGTTTGGGACTATTATATCCAGCGAACTTCCTTTAGATACATAATTTGAATACCTTCTGACTACCGAAGATATTTTCGTGCTTCCAACGTGTTAGCGGTTGATGTTCCCGACAAATTGAACATTTATGGTGTTGAAAAGGTTAAGATTTAAAGTTAGCTGTATTAAGAGCTAAAGAAAGTCAGGTCGAGTCGCTCGAACTGGATTGTAGTAGGTACATTCTCCGACGGCGGACGACGACCGGTTTGACCGGCGCGAATCCTGGCGCTAACACTACCCATATACCGACTATTACAAACAAGAAATCAAGATAAAACAGTTAGTGTACAACCTAGCCACATATTGTTAATAACTACCTATATAAATTTCAACACTTGCAAATTGCAATATTGTTGAAAACAGTGTACAATATTTATGTAACGATCGATAAGGTCAGGAACGGGTTATTTATACAACACGTGTTAACGACGCAATTCTTTCATAAGTATTTCTGAAAAGGCATTTGGTATATTCTTAGCCGCGCGAAAAATTGTGGAGCAGGTGTTGCAATTTCCTCCTGTCATGTCTACATCCACGCATATGAAGGAAATAAAGTACTTAATAAGATTTACACAAAAACATAATCGTTTAGTTACGTAAGCGAAGATTTCTGGTTTGGAATGGACGTTTATTATTGTGGAGCGGTTGGAGCAACTCATCGTACGTCTTCACTAATGACTATTTTATAATGGTAATAGTAGTTTGATTGACGATGATATTCTTTCGTAATAAGACTATGAGTTTTCTCCGTCCATTGTAATAGTTCAATTCGACGCGCGTTTAGGGATCAACAATCTAGGACAGCATTGTCTACACTGACGTAATACTTACATTAGCAACAAATCTCATTGAGTAGAAACAAGTACTTCACTGAAACACTACAGCTAAACTTGCTACTGATCACGTGCGTTGGAGAAGCCTCTAAAGTGCCCTAGTCTGCCGTCATACGCACTGATTGGAACTCACATGACTTCGTACTATATTTACTACAATGCTATTACGATCGCATTCTAGAATATTATAGAGAATAATTGATTTGTCAATACAAGTCATGGTGACGATTAACGGTGATAAAAATGTAACAAAACCAAAAAGTCACTGAAACAGATCGAAGCTAACAAAACCAGTCAAGTAAGATTTGGCTGCAAACCGCAGATTGACGTCTATATTATTAATCTTACTAAATCAATTAAGACCACAGATGGATTCGAAATAGGAAGTTATAGTTCAATGGAAACGATAATACTGAGGGAAGCCAAACGGAAATTGTGAATCTTCAAATCCAGGAACCAAATTGCACGAATCGAATATACAATCTGCGATCTCTGAAGATCAAACGCAGGAAAATAATCAGTATTCCGGACATTCGCCTTTACGCTTCACTCCAGTTAATTTAAGTTTGTTTCCAATGAAGTAGTTAACATATCGGTAAATACACGATGGTGTTTATAGTTTTTATACCACAGTTACGAGAATCACTAGTAGCTTCTGCAAAGTCAAGAAGAATTTTATTATGTAATACTTGAAGCAGACTTGCTTTTGAATTCTTTTTAAGGCGGGGTTACCCCGATAAACGGGATTATTCCCAATAGTCCCCTCTAGCCCTGTCCTCCGGGGTGACAGCTGGGAATTGTCTTCCCAGTTGTCACCGGGGTGACAATTTGTGCCGACTGTTCCCTTTGAAAACTGACTAGAGGGGTCAAATGGGAAGTCTGTTTCTCAGTTGTCACCGGGGGGGGGTGACATTTGCTACGATTCCAAAAAAATATTAACTATTAAGTAAGTAAATAAAAATGTCAAAAAAGTTATAAAGAATCAAATAAAAAAAAAATCACACTAAATTCCTTTAATAGGTACAATCACAGATTTAACACCAATATATTTTTTATTATTTTATATAATTTTTACATAATATTGCGGAATTTATTTTGTACGGCAACAGCGAGGTTAGATTTTTTTTTCAAAATTTAGGCAGAAACATATTTGTTAACGATACTTAAAACCTTAAATAAGCAAGTACAAATGAGTTCGACGGACGTTCTATTTTGTGTCATGACATCTGCGGCGCAAGGCACAAAATCAATGAGCTAGATTTCAAATAAGCATGCATCTATTAAGCACGTGTAACTTTACTAACTTGATTGTACCTATTAAAGGAAACATAATGTTGTTTTTTTTGTATTTGATTCTACATAACTTGATTGACATTTTTATTTATTACCTACTTAATAGTTAATATTTTTTTGGAATCGTAGCAAATGTCACCCCCCCCCCCCCCCCCGGTGACAACTGAGAAACAGACTTCCCATTTGTCCCCTCTAGTCAGTTTTCAAAGGGAACAGTCGGCACAAATTATCACCCCGGTGACAACTGGGAAGACAATTCCCAGCTGTCACCCCGGAGGACAGGGTTAGAGGGGACTATTGGGAATAATCCGATAAACGTCGTCAACAATAGCGTTTTACTCGTACATGGAACGGATTTAAATTTTGAAAAAAATGTATTACATAGTTGACTTTTCGATCATGATATGTAGGGCATGCGATACACGATTACTTACACTTCACTGCATCCAATTAAATCGCAAAGACATGTCCAAATGATGGCTAAATTATCGTTTTACTTGAGTTATATTAGGCTTTGAAAAATGAAACTTATATCATAATAAAGGTCGTAAAAAATGTGTATTATCTCGGGTCACATAATGTATAATTTCTTTATCATTTTTCTCCAAGAAGAAAAAACAGTAAAAATTTAGGCATTATATCGCTCGCGAGGTCGTGCGTACATAAAAACAAAGTAGGGAAACCTCGCCTTAAGTACTTTCTTTAGACGACCCTTCAGCCGAGATCTTCGAAGTTTTAAAGACAATACGTGCTCTAGCGAAGACGGTATCTATTGTCTTTTATTTTTCGCCTCCAGTTCAGTCTGCGCGATAGAAACAAAAAGGCAGATTCAATCTACAAAACCTTTGGCATACTTTTCAAGGTGCAAAGCAATTTCATTTGCGACAATCTTTTGAAGTGTATTATCTGATGAAGTCTAGACCTGCGTGATATTGAACAGTGTTATTATTGTCACATAAAACATTGTTTATAACAAGTAAACAACTTTCGGTTTAGTCAATAAATCTGTTTCAGTATGGCAGGTATACAAGCACTACACATTTCATTCATGTCAACACTTGGCTAAATTGGATAATGGAGAAAGTGCATCAAAGATTGATTTGTGCCTCAATTGTTTATTACAACTGTTTCCTGTTCGTTTTATACAGAAAAAACAATTACGATGACACTATCAGTGCGGAACAGCGTATTGTTGTGTTCCAAAATAGGACGACTTTATTTTACCTACTAAGATTTTGCCTTCTCAACCTGTTACTAGGGAATTAGTTATGATTACATAAACGCTACAGAAATAGAATGCATTTCGAGACGAGACAGACTTATCATAAATTCTCTGAAACGACAGTGAAATAATATTATAATCCGCTGAAAAATTTTGTTTGCTTTCAAAATTTAACATAAACATCAAAGAAAAACAAATATATATTTAGGTACTCACTTTGTTATTTCTCACGAAATTAAAATGCAACTATAAATACCTAGTGGTGACGTTGTGCGATGTAGCAAAAAATATGAGTGTAGGTAGGTAGAATGATTACGTAATCAGCAAAATCGTTCCCACGCGCATCTTTTAACATATTTCTGCCTAAACTACCGCAATTATCTACCTATTACCTGTCAAACAATAAGATTGGCGAGGTCGATGCTCTCATCACCTTACCGATAAAAGACTGTATTTCTAGTTCCATTTGCTTTGTTCGCTTAGCGATAACGGTATCTTTTGCTAAACTAACAAAATGAGACAAATAAATCATTTTGTCTCAATGTGACTTTATGCATTAACTTAACAAGTTTCATCAATTATTATGTTACCTTGGTTTCCGTTGACAGAAATAAGGTACCTAATAAATGGAACTTATAATACCTACCTATATTTCTATAAGACATTGACGACCTCTGAAAAACGAAACTACCAAAACTAAAATGGTTTTTGTTTCTTACAGTTTTTATGTAAGAAGGTACGAGAAACACTAACCAAAACAAGGTACCTATCGGAACAGAAGGTTTAAGGTAACCATCTGATAAAGTAAACAAGCAATTTGTTAGTGAATGTTTATACTTTATAGATAAGATTTCAAAATGTTCTAATGAATAACAAATATGAGGCGCGCCAAGGGCGGTACTCCTACACACTCGATATCGTCCATAACGCAGATATGAAAGAAACACGGCGCACACGCACGCATATATTTAAATGCACGATCGATGTTCAACCGACTCGACGTAACTATGAATGTCAATCAATAGTCCATTGATACATTGAAACCTTATAAACAAAGCCACACAAGTTATTTCGTCTATTTTGTTCTCATCAATTCGATTGAACTTGGTGATTGTGTTTTTATCGTAATTGAAGATTGTGGTAGAGAATGCTACAATGGTCTTGTGTCGTCTTAAGAATACCTAATGACTATTGAAGTTATCAAATAGAACCTTCAGTTTCCTTTGCTATGAATGTAAACTTTATGAGGTAAACAAAGCGGTATATGATGCCATTGCATTGTTCTGACTTCTTAAGAACTGTAATTCTGCTGGAAATTGCAAATCATAGACCGTGCACAGTTAAGCTGTTTATGTTTAGTATATGATTTTTTTTTTTTGTGGGTGGAAAATCATAACCCCCCCCCCCCCCCCCCCCACCCGCAGAGCGAAGTGTGAGCGAGTGTCAGACTTCTACTGACTAAAAACCAAACCCATGTTCCTTCTTCGCCCTTGTGTCGGAGCCGCGTTAACCTTTCGACAAACCACAGCCCCGACGCGCGACGGGAGTATAATATGACTGGAATCATCACGAAACAACCTGCTTTGTATGAAAGACTGCTTTGACTCCAAACTTCATTTTGTAATTTACGACTGTATGTTTTGATGTTTTGGAAACTTTGTGGCAACAAAGAGGTCGGTAGTTAAGCTGTGAAACTATTGACAATAAAATTTTCAGTGCCACTTTTACGAGCTCTTTCAACCGTAGGTACTAGGTCGTCCTTCGGGCGTATCGATCCTATTTTATTTATGTTCCCTGTTTTTAATCAAACTAATTTATACCTACTTTGTTCGGAATTACAACAGGGTTTATTATCCAACCAAAGTGAAGTGCCTCGAGGTAACCGATATTGCTAATATCTAAAATTAGTCTTCACAGGACTGTGTATTTTGCGATATTTGTCGTGCGAATAGAAACCCTATGAATGCATGATTTTGTAATAAAGAAGCACGCCACGCAAGTGCTTTGAATAGTTATAGTTTTCGTGACTTAGAAAATGAAAGGGCTTTTGACGAATTTATTGTAGCTTTTGTTACAACAGCTGAAAGGTACGTTTCGGAATAACAAGAGTACACGACACAGTTTTAGTACCGTAATACTTGGCAAATGGTCTGCATGCGATTACCATAATAGCGACAATTTCCCTCAGTTGAGTCAACCGCATGAACGATAAGGCAATGGAAACCCTGTCGTGAACTGAACTCGACAATAAATAACAATACAAGAAGCACTAAATCAAAAAATCTGGACCACTCTTTATGATTGTAGAGATAATAATAATATATCCTTCCAGCGTATTCGGGTCCATTAAATACGACGTCGACGATGCAGCAGCAAATTGCACTTAATGGCAATCTTCCACACATTAACCATCCGTATTGCGTCGGCGTCGTGTCGGCGACCTACATTATTATACAAATCAGGCCACTTACGTAACTAGGGTTTGTCCTTCGACATAGATACTAGAAACAATAACTGCGTTTAAACATGAAGAGGACAGAGAAAATATTGACAAGGTTTGCCCAAAACCTAATGCAAACCTAATGGGTGTGTCTAGACGAGGGCGGAAAAGGGGGTCAATTACACTAAGTACCTACTCATTTTGCGTTTGTACTAAGTGGGCTGGGCTATTGATTTTTTTTGGGGTGAAATGATCTCTGAAATTTCATTGAATAAACGTTTTATACAGGTCAGCCATTTCTGTAATTTTCTCGAATTGATTGTGTTTATTCATTAGTTCTTAGTTAAGTATCTGTGACTGTCTTCAGACATTTGTTTTTGTCCTACATCTGCGACTGATTTGTCACCTTCAATAATACCACACTGTTAGGTAATGAAATCATAATAAATATTTGTACAACATCCGTTCTTAGCATTTAATAGCCGTTTGACCTACAGCTGAGTCGTTAAGTTTAAATCTAACATAGATTTGTATACAAACTATCGACCTTGCGTAGGAGTTGAAGTGTGGTGTATTTGAGTTTCCATGTTGATGTAGGCTGTGTATTTATTTAAATAAATTCTCAGGTAGGTTGTCGTTTGCACTCCAAAAACACCTTCATCGGTCCTTTTCTGTACATGAAAGGTTAATCGATACAGAAAGAAATTCACTGATGTATTTTTACAAGCGTTACATTCAAATGTTGTGTCAGGTAATTTTGGTCGTAGACGGATCGTGAGGGTGTTTATACTTCCATTTATACACTTAAAAAGTGTCAGTTGAATGAACTTTCTTTAGGGCTATTCGTTCAGACATCAATGCTTGGTATTCCTCTTCTGTCATATTACTCAAGAGCCAATGTCTCGAAAGTGGACTAGCTACTAGGGTTACGTCGGATAAATTCTTAAAGTAGCCTATGACAATAGAAGAAACAATGAAACTGTGCTGAGATTACATATTTACATAACCTACAAAATCTTCTACCAAGTTTACAGAGGTTTTGATTGCTTATCTTCAAAAGATGCCGCTAAAGCCAAAAAGGTATAAGAAACCTCGTAAGTTATCTACAATCCTCTTGAGTCGAATGAAAGTCTACTGTTGAAATGTGCTCTTAACCATTTGCTATATATGAAAGCCACCGTTATTCCGTCAACTTGGACATTACTCAACGTAAGTAAACTTGATGGCGGTATCGTGCTGGTCGATTTGTAAGGCACCAAAGGCCATATCGACGGTCATAATTTCAATTGGCGTAAGGGACAAAGTACAGGTTTTCAGGACGAGCAAAAAACAAAAAAAAAATGTATTATCTACCATAACTTTTTCACTTTAAAAGCAATTTTTATGATGTCTTTAGCAATATAACTTGAAATAAAGCTCTCTTTTGTCTGGTAATACTCAAAATAATTTTAAGTTAATAGTTTTCGAGATAGTGTCCTTTACTCTTGTTATAATATGAGAACTTGTCCCTTACGGCCATACATAATTTGTGTCAGTTTGGTCGTAAGATGTCGTAAGTGACTATAATACTAAAAGTCTTATTAAAAATATGCCGTAAATAACATGTACCCAAATAGAAACACCCCAAAAGGGATGTAAACGTAGCAGATCGGAAAGTCTTTAAAGTTATATTTCACCTTGTGTTACCTATTTTGAAGTCAAAAATTAATAGGATAATTGAAAATCCCGCTATTATTATGGAATCAACTTTTAATAAGAACAAAAACAATAACTTTCTAGTTTTGTTTTATACAACAGTCGTGAACCAATGACATAACTCAAGATAATTACTTAGTAGCTATATCAATGGCTTCATAGTTTAAAGCATTATAATTAATTATAATTTTAATTATTTTGAGATCAACACCACATTATCAACACACCATCACGTGCAAATTAAGGGGCTTCCCGAACTTTCGGCGTGCACTAGCGCCACTTTAGTAAAAAATCAAAACTCGTTAAATACACAATTAATATAAAATCAGATCGACAAAATCAATGCGTAAGAGTTCTAGATTATTGACGTTTACTTAATTAATTGAAATACCTATACTTTACTGTAGTTCCAGTTAGAAAAATTGCTAAAAAAGGCCGTTTTATTTTGTATCTGTAACGACAGCGAGCTATGTTTCAATGAGCTAAGTAGACGTAAATAATTTAGAAGATCAAAAGATTGATTTTCACAATGACAGCGTGAACCGAATCAATACTTATATTTGATTCGGTTCATGCTGTCATTGAGAATGAAGTGAAAAAGTGATAGTATAGTAGTCTTGATCAATGGCCAACTTTTATAGAATCAGCGCGAAAGAGACCAAAACCATAATTATAATGCCAACATTGACCGCACTAAATTTATTAATTGGAATACATTACTAAAGAAACATTCACTAAAAATACGTTGAAGGAAATAAAGTTAAGAGATATTCGGTGGTTACTTTAAGAAAGAAAGATTTGAAGAAAATCGAAGTGAAGTATTCTATGAAAGATGACGTGGAAACATATTATTCTACAGAGCTGTTTCAAAAGACGAGTGGAAAAAGGAAAGGGAAAAAGAGGTAGAAATGAGAAGACCAGACCAGGATCGCAGATGTCAAGCAAAACCGTATTTGATTTGCCCCGAATTTATGAAAACCGTTTGTGTATTTCAAAGGCCAAATCGATTGATTTGAATCGTTTATGTGAAAAAAATATAATTCCCTGGAGATTCCACGACGTATATTTCGACCTTCCAGTAGCAAACGACATTAAAGATGTTCCGCCAGACACAGATAAAGATGACAGTGAAATTGATTAATTTAAGTAAATCTTTTTATTATATCTTTATTATTGGTTTCCTAGTATTAACTGTTCTTTTAAAACGAGCTTAAGAATGTTAGTACTCGTTGTTTTTCTTTAAGGGGCTCCCTAGATTTGAGGGGTGCACACTAGCGCCACTTCAAGTAATAATAAAACAGAACTGCTCAATAATAATTAATCAAAAATCTGATCGACAAAATCAATCTTTTGGTCTTCTAAATTATTGACTTCTGCTTAACTCATTGAAACATAGCTCGCTGTCGTTACAGATACAAAATAGGAAGAAAACGGCCGTTTTTAGCAATTTATCTAACTGTAACTACAGTAAAGTATATTTTAATGAATTAAATAGACGTCAATAATCTAGAACTTTTACGCATTGATTTTGTCGATCAGATTTTATATTAATTGTGTATTTAACGAATTCTGATTTTTTACTAAAATGGCGCTAGTGCACGCCGAAAGTTCGGGAAGCCCCTTAATTTGCACGTGATGTTGTGTTGATAATGTGGTGTTGATATCAAAATAATTGAAATTATAATGCTTTAAGCCATTGATATAACTATTAAGAAATTGTCTTGAGTAATGTCATTGGTTCACGACTATTGTATATAACAAAACTAGAAAGTTACTGTTCTTATTCGTAGCAAAAGTTGATTTCATAATAACGGCGGGATTATCAATTTATTATCCTATTAATTTTTTACTTCAAAATATGTAACACATGGTAAAATATAACTTTGAAGACTTTCCGATCTGCTACATTTACATCCTTTTTGGGGTGTTTCTATTTTGGTACTTGTTCCTTACGGCATATTTTTAATAAGACTTTATAGTATTATAGTCACTTACGACATCTTACGACCAAACTGACACAAATTATGTATGGCCGTAAGGGACAAGTTCTCATATTAAAACAAGAGTAAAGGACACTATCTCGGTAACTATTAAATTAAAGTTATTTCGAGTATTACTAGACAAAAGAGAGCTTTATTTCAAGTTATATTGCTAAAGACATCATAAAAATTCCTTATAAAGTGAAAAAGTTATGGTAGATAACGCATACTTTTTGTTTTCTGCTCGTACTGAAAACCTGTACTTTGTCCCTTACGCCAATTGAATGTATGACCGTCAATATTACTCAAACAAAATTTTGCAAACTAGGTAGATAAAGGACAAACAATACGATGTAAGATGCGTAACGGACAAGATTGTTATTTTGATTTGGCGTAAGGGGCTTTTTATTTTGAGTCATATGTCGTATGGGACAAAACGGAAACTTCGTTAACCATAAAACAATTTTCTATTTTATTTTTAGTACTTACGTCAAATGTTTGAATTTTTTTTTCAATTAGTGTCCTTTAAAGCAAAATGCAGCGTTTTATGTACTAAAATTTCAGGGGTGTAAAGGAATTATGTGAAGAGCTACAAGAATTTTAAGTATGCAGAAAGATAGAGGAGAAAAAATCAAGTACGATGCCGTAATAATATTTTTTTTGTCAAATGTCCCTTACGTCAATTGAATTTATGACCGTCGATATGCTAATGCGTTGCTCTTGTCTCTTTAAGTGGACAAGTTGCTTTGCCCACGTCAACTGCTCCCAACTTACGAGCACTCTCACTTTCCATTGCGTACAAGCATACTAATTAGACAGCGGCTAGACAATCTATTGGTACACCTACCTTTAGTATAGATTATTATGGGAACGTTGCCAGATCATTAATCAAAAAGAGACTTATAATAATGTTTGTAAGGATTGAAAGTTCTCCTAAATCAAATCTTATTAAGGAAGCAAACATCTGGTGAGCTTACACCTTCACTTATTTGATTAACGGGAAGATTAGGAAGCTTTCTACTGAATAAAAAATATATTAAGCCTCCCCATATCGTTGAATCTCGAGAGTTTCTTAACTAGATATTTTCACTGCATCATCCAATTAAATCAGCCTCACACTTCATCCGAACTTCTTAAAAATAAATCCAAAGAACTTTTAATCATTAATCAAGCTAAGACGCTTATTCAACTACCCAACTTAATGTTTCGTAATAAATTAATGTTACGCAAACAAAAAAGGATAAAGAATCAAAGCTTCGCTAGAAAAATGTTTCCGAACATGCTTTTTAAATATTTGGTGCCGTTCTCAACATTACTCTTCTAAAATTTAATACCGATACCATTTTTCGTCCGTGACTTTAACACCTAACCATTAAGGTTACGCCTTTGTTTTATTTATAAACTTTTTTTATGTAGGAAGTGGGCAATAAGGTTAGTCTGGCCACTACCTGCCCCTCTGGATCCATAGTACCTCGCACCTGCTCTCCACAAAAAAAGTAAACATTGCCCTCTATTTTCGGAACCAATACACTGTCTAACCAGCTAGTGAACCGTAAATTATTACTTCGAAGTTTTGCTTTCTAGCACAAGGTACGTTTTTATGGCGTTCAAAATGACGTTTACAGAGACGCACGTTCCCAATTTTATTGCTAAAACAACCAGACGCAATTCGAGGAACTCTATTCGCTACTTCGCAAGATCGTTTAAAGAAATTCTGCTGGTATTTTTATATCATCTGCGGATACAAATATTGCATACCACCAGGGAGTTTCTATTCGCGTCGGCCCCATTCACACTTCTCGGTTAGTGACATCGCCAAACATAATTAAAAAAAAAACATACTCGAGTGGAGTCGTGGCGGTACTGATATAAAGTTCTATATTTAAATCTCGTCGTTCCCGAGACGCCATTATGCCACTCTGTTTTTTATAACGTTGACACCAATTAAACGATGAAAAGTTACAAAAGTGCATATCTGCAGTCTGCTACTCATTAGTATCATAAAGTACTGTTACTTGTAGACTATTTTTATAAGAGGCATGATAAAACGTGGAGATTAGATAAGTATCTCTCGCTGTTGATTGCCGATGGTGTGTAATTAAGATTATCTCGATTAAATCTGTGGACCGGATCGCGTCTTGGCTGCACACAGTTATTCAATTATTTCACTAATAGCCAGCATAAACTTCGTCTCGACTAACTGTGTTCGTCTATTATTTTACAACATAATTGGTCTGACACTAATCTTGAAAAACTCGCATCAATCTTCACTGACAGAAAGCGAATGGGTTTCTTACCTTACAGGGGGATATACTTGACCCAAAATATAAACACAATAAAACCTGAAACCTCATATCCGACTGTAGTCGTAAAAGAAGGCGGGTCTTCATCAAAATTCACTGTTCTCGTGCCGTAGGTGCTTTTGTCTGTTGTGATTATATATTTTGTTTTATTTTTTCGAGTTCATGGAATTGTAAGTCGAAACGAAAGAAGGTGCCCTACTTCGCCATTCCCGGCGTTCGTTTTGTATTCCGTATTGATCGAATTGCTGTGTTGCAACCTGGAAAAAGCAGCCTAAAATTTATTTTCCTGTTCAACTGGTTGATTTTCATGGTCCTTTAGTCCATCTTTGTTTTTTTTTCATGATCCTTTGGGGGCTTCGGGGGTATAATGTATTTTCTAAGCATCACAAATATTATTTCGAGTTGCAGTTAACTCAGCCTAGATACCATAACGACTGTTTTCTAAGAACGACTAAACTAAACACACAGCAAAACAATATAGCTATCAAATGGCAGATACCAATAGCCAATACAGCACAATGTAACCACTCACCTAGCTAAAACTGCAGTAACGATTTATCACAAAATGGCAACCCTGTTCGGCGCCCATCCGTCGGGGTTAGTGGGGTGAACGGGCTGCGGTCGCTGGGACTCGGATCGATATCGCATCGTACTCCATATTCGGTGTGCCTTCGCCGTGCGATTCTAGAATAAGCTGTTGCGGTTTTAGCTTTTACCTATTTATGTTGGATTTCGGGGTCTCTATTATTTGAAAAAGGAATGCGAGAAGAGAGAGATGCTCTTTTGTTTTTGTCAATGAATTTTGCCTTTGCAGAGCTTTGCAGAGACTACGCAACGTTTAATGCACGTAGATCTATAACATTGATTACTGCAGTTACTTTCGACTGCATATACTTTTTTCAAACAGATACATATTATTAGCAACTCGGTCATTACGGTTTTCTCCCAAAATAAATCAAAAGCCGCCTTTTATGATACCCATGGCCAGGGTGGTCTTATAGTAACCGAGAGTCGAGAGAGACCATACCCCAGGTTTATTAGCACTTAAACTTGTAAACGCGCTACAGGGAACACACCTTACTTGTTTCTATTGTTCTTTTGTTAAGACTAGACTTACAGACCTGCCATTATTGCTCTGACTCATGACATCTCATAGCTATTTTGTTTATTAGTCGCAAAAGAAACTAACCTTTGGTTCAATAGGAAAGAGAAAAGGAAGCTTCTGAAGAAAAACATCCTTGTTTTCTTTTTTTGTCTTTCCAACTGTAAATAGGTACTTAACCACAGCTTCCTATTTGAAGACTTGACTTGCTATTGCTAGATCCGAGATTTCACAAGGAAACGTCGAATGAAAGTCTAAGAAAACGCCCCTTCAATAGGAGCTAAACGCAATAAGATTAACGCTCACCCATTGACACTTAATTGTATAATTGAAGGGTAAGGCGTTCGCCGGCGCCGACGGCTACAACCAGCACCTAATTATAGTCATTTATCATAAACTCTTTATACATCAACATCACTATTCCTTACATCGACAAATAATTGTGATGTGAGGCTTCGTGAGGTGGTCTAAAAAGCGTACGATTACGATGTCATGGACTCTTCTTTTGTTTCTGAACTTTGAATAGACGTAGGTAGGTCTATGAACCAGATGTTAGAAATGTTAGAAACGGTACCAGCCCGAGCTCTTTTATAGAATTTGCTTTTGTAACTTGACACTGAGTGGTAACTGATACTTTACTCTGGAAGTGACATCTCCATCACAATCGGAGCAGCAGCTTCTGAGAATAGACGGTGGTAATTACAAACATACTGAGTCGTGGTCAAAAATATTGTTTGCCGTGTTGGAATAGAAACAGATAATAAAACTTAGGTGTATTAGCCTAACACGAAAAATGGTAACAGTGAACCCATAAAATATACATACTTACAAGAATTTTCGTAAAATAATTAGAAAAAGTTAAAGGTTACGGCATTAAAAGGTCAGTAAGGTATTTAACAATGAAATATAGCCTCTAGGGAGGCTTCTGTTGACAATAGGGTATTTATTACTTTATAATGTCAACCGTGCCATTGTAAGAAAGCCGCTATTTCTATTCAAATAAGATGTAAATTGTATTGAGTATTTTTTACCACGTGGGCGTAGAAAAAATGTCAGCAATAGAAACGATTCTCGGTTGTTTATTGTCGATTGTTTATCTGTGAATAGCGATATATTATTTCTCAGTAAATGGTAAGTATGTTTACTAACAATTTGTCTAATGTTAGCTGAAGAAAGTTTCTATAATGAGCCTTTCGTCTCGTGATTACTATTCGATACATCACAATTACTCGAAGCTTGTTGGCTGACCTTTCGAGCAACGCTCAAGCTGCCCTCAATGTCATTCAAATGTGTCCAATCAGAACCTCTGAATCATTTTCTATTGAATCTTGCTGTGGATTCACACGATAACGAGATGTATGAATGAATAGGAGGATTTTGTAGCAATTGATTTATTTTCATCTACTACCTATATCTCGGCAAGTTTCATAGTTTGATGCACGGACTTGACCATTTTAGAGCTAAACTTACTTTAGATGCCAAACATCACTTTCTTGCCCTTATTCAAATTCATTTGGGCTCAGCGCAGCATCTTGTCTTCTTCCTTATTTACTTGTCTATCACTCGTCGTCTCTTCAGATTTACTTTAGTCTTTAGATGCTGAATAAATAGCATATTAAGTAATCACGTAGCAACAGAGTTTTATTGTTTTGCTAAATTGATACCTAGTTTTATTTTAAACTAGCTGAACCCGCGCATGCGTTGCAATGCGTTTTTCCTACCTACCTATCTACTACCCTACCTACCTACTACCCTACCTACCTACCTAATACCCTACATTAAAAAAAAAAAGTTTGAGTTATACATGGTGTAACTAACACGACTTTCTTTTATGTATATAAGATTTATATAGATAATCAAAATCTGTATATTTTTTACAATGATGAGTGTGACCTATGACTTGTCAGAGATAAAACACATGCGGTATGCCAGTATGTGGAATGGAGAAGTGAACTTAACCTCATTCACTCTTATCTCCCCGGATGACTGCGAATGCCGTTTTAACGTAGTCACAATGTTATTCATGTCGAACAATGAATAATGTTCGAATTCTTTGAAATTATACCTTGTATAAACGCGTTTTTTTATGAAAACTATTCAACATCATTACCATCCACTGCCCGAATTCACCCACTACTGGATATGGCATATCTTTACAAGTGTCAACCGCCACGTTCTTGTGCCACTAAAAAGTAGGTGCCTGACTATTATTAAAAGTTAAAACAAATGAATTAGTAACATTTCAAAGGAGTAAGACTGAAGTGTAGCGATATCTTGATAATTCCAACTACAGCTGAATACGGGGTCAACTAACCTAACCTACCTAAATATTGACCGCCATAACTAGTCATCACTTATAAATGAAGTCTTTTCTAATAGGAGCTTCTGATTTCCGAAAAACAAAGTTTTTATTGAAAACCTTACCATGACCGTATTTATAAATTCCGATTTTGTGTCACACTCAAGAACCACATTCTCAAAAGCTAATAAAAGTAAGATTGTACGTTGTGTAAACACTTTGAGTTAGCCGACTGTCCTTTCTTGGCCAGTCAGGAATTCGTGAACCAAAATCCAGTCGCGCAGGATTTCTTGGAACCAACGAGCTGCGTCTGCGAGCGATCAAACACTGGCTGGAATATTTTTTGCTTCATTTATTCCTCGTTTCTCATAAATGTTCTGAATTTTAAAGTTCGAATATAAAGAGCAGAAGTTTCAGCACAAAATTGCATTTATTACATACGAATTATGAAAATTCGTCTTTTTACCGAGACCTTCCATATTTATAGATGCCAGACGGTTTTTCAAAACTGACCCAACTATAATTAGCCAACAAAGATGCTGTTATAAATACATGACATCAGCTGATGCATAAGTAGCCCACAAGTAGTTATTATTGATTCATTGGACATAATCACCTTCACTGCTTCGCTTATGTATGCAAATGATACGCCAGACATACAATAATAAATGTAAGCCTAGTATAGGTGGTAGACAAGGAGCCGTATTCTTTTATTTTCACGATCGATCCTTACCTTGAGTAAGTGTTTACCTAATTAGTAAGTACTATCGCTGACTCGGTTGGATGAACCTGTATGAATTCTACACTTTATAGGTGTAGAATTTGTACCTGTACGGAAGTGTAATAAATTCCGAAAATATTTGCTGATTTACGACGAATATTAACGGATTGCATGATATGATGCCAAATAACGTTACTTTTTTTTACCGGAATAACCAAATTGTTGTCTGTTTGGATAAGTTTACTAGTTGCTTCAAAAGAAAATTAGGAACTTGTATGCGTAATGCGAGACGTGAGTTATCGCCACTGTCAATTTTGGCTTTCAGGAATTATTTTTTTGGGAATAGTGTGGTGGACTTGTCCCGATAAAAAGATTGAAAGAGATTCTTACGTTCTCACACGCAAAATCATCACAAGCTGATGATTTTAAGGCTCAACATAAATGAATTCATGCTGCCTTCTTTCTTATTTATCATGTGGTTAGGGCCTACCCTGGTGAAAAATCAAAGCCGTATTAAAATACCCAAAATCCAAAACGAATTAATTTAAAGTACAGTTCAGGTTCACTGTCTCTCTTGACACAAGCATCGTCACTGATGCATATACGCAACACTAAATAATCATGGATTCACGCTCGATTGGTCAGTAAAATAAGAAAGCGGATTCTGAGGGCTCAATATTATTACATTGATACGGCAATTAATCGGTTGCTTGGCTTTGAAGGGCTGGATGATTATTGTGCATTGTGCCGACATGTCGTGACATTGACCGAAAAATGGGTTTAATAAAGGGTTCTGCACTTTGTGCGAGAGTAATTCGTGGAGAAATGAAAGATAATTATCCTATCCAACTTTTGCTTGTGACTTTTCCCATAGTGGCCCAAAACTATTCAAAGGAAACGTAGTACCCGGCATTAAAAGTATCATAATATATGGTAGTCATAGTCTACCTACTACCTACCATTTGTTTTTAAATCAGAGTAGACAGGCAAAGTTATTAGTCTGTAAAGTCTGTATATCTGTAGAATATTACAATTTTCCCCAAACGTTTACTGTGTAACTACGTAAGTAATCAGGACTTTTTATGTGACAAATTAAAATAAGGAAGGAGGAAAACAGTATTTAATAAATTGTGGTAAAACTAAATCATTTGATACATTTGAGGATACAAAGCAATAATATTGTTTTGGGTGGTGCATTTGTGAAATATGCACTTATTTTAATCCAATTATGGTTATTCAACAATCACCAAGTTTCTTACTAGGTAGGTACCAGTTTTTGAGTGGTGATTTTTGAATTCATACCTCTCTAAAAATTCTTTCATCTGCACAAATCGTTCCCACATCGAGAGCCGTTACAAGCTCATAATCCGAAACATAACATAACACTTCACACAGTCATTATAGCATTTCTATTACTTTAATCAACTAAATACAGTTGTATAGATTACTGTTAACGTGCACATTAGCAGTCGTTAGCCAAACTTTATTCAAAAGCGTAGTTTCAAATTCTTCTATTGTTGTTTTATTCACATCGTAAATTACTATGGACGCCATTTTTTTACTGCTTTACCTAGTCTAGCCTTATAAGGTTTGGAGGTCATGCTTGATTCAGCCTACGCTGTGATTACTAGCTTGATAAGCTTTTTAGTAATTACATACTAGTCATATAAGGACAACTTGCCTTGCAATATAAGTGTTTCATTCAGTTTAGGTGTTTGTGTTAAAATATATAGCAGTTCTGTTGTCGTCGCACTAAATCTGGACGTATTTTTCATAATTGGACGCAAATAACTATGGGGAGAAATCTGATACACAAGCGCAACAGAGCGTCATCGTCAGACACGGCCGTCGATCATGTCCAATTTATTCATAAATAAAATCATGCAAATTGAGAACCTCAATTCCCGATGACATATCAGTTTCTCCAATGCTGGTAGCAATGACTTCCAATGAGCTAAATGAGGAACAATCTATACAGTTGCCGTATTCTTCCATGACTTGACTGGATTTTAGATTTGAACAGATGCAAACTAATAGACCTATTTTTCTACGGGTCATCGAATTTTTTTTTATACCGTGTGTTATGAAACCAATTAAATTGAATTGAATCGTCCTTGTGGGAATGACATGTTAACGGCTTTGAAGTATTTAACTAACTATAACGCTGGATATAGCAAGCTTTATGGTCCGTTTATGACTCCTTAAGCCGTATGCGCTTGGCAATCTCATGTAATATCTAGTAGGTACAGTAGTTCCTTCCAAGATTACCATTGAGATTTGAGCTGAGTTTCATAAAATAACAAAGGAACGAGAAACGAAAGAAACGGTTAATATCACTACCGATGCAATAGAAGAAATCACAGTAGATGTCTAGAGATAAAAATATCAGAAGACGATAAACGCTGTACCACTCAAAAAGTCTTAATACAATAAAGAACCCGACGCAACTTGTAACATAACACGTAAGTCGTACCAACCTATCTTTTCCTTTTCATCGCAGTAAAATAAAGTGCAGATAATATCACAGCCAACAAAGCATGTAATGGCTACATGCAACAGCGGTGTCGTACACTCGTATTCAAATCATATTTGCTAATAAGAAAAGTAAACACGACTTAACGGTACACCTTATAAGAGCGATGGTGAAACCGTTGGAACCAGTGGAACGGCCATTTTTGATCACGTTTAGCGACCTCACACGCATGGTAGACTTTTTTGGCGGATTGTAAGACCTATATTGTCACAAGCTCACAAGCGTGCGCCTACGCTAGAACAAGTAGGCTATGAGTCAGTGCCATCGGGCTTACCCATATTTCATTACGTTCGCCAAGAAAGGAAAAATACTTTATGGATTGTTAGTCATCCCAACCCGAAGACAATAACAATATAGCATCATGTAATGTGGTTTTAATCAACACTACATTTGGTAAGCAATAGGTATTGTTTTTCTTCAATGGTTTCTGCAAAACCGATCCAATAGCTATTTGATTAACTAGACCAGAAAACTCTGAAAAGGAAAATTAGTTAGCAAGTTATACTGCAACAATGTCATGTTTACCAAACACACTTCGTCTGATGTGACGAAGTTTGTTTTGTTTCCATGAAGATGATAATTGTAAACTCATAGACAAGTGATTTATGAAAATAAGCCTGCCTAGCCGATAAAATAATCTCTCAAAACAAAATATAAAAGAATAATAATCTGCAATAATCGAAAATGAATTTCTAATTTAAATTCCCCCAGCCATTTGAAAAGCATTAAATCCGGCTTCCATCTTTAAGTGTAAATAAATAAACAATAAGCTTCGAATAATCCCTTCGCCATTGAGACAATAAAGACAAAAGACGAAACATCGCATCCCAAACCAACGATTGCATACAGACTAAATATTTACATAACGAATGTTTTGTCTGCACTTAAACATTGCTGTAATCTACTTGGATAACTGGAAATGCCATTCCGAAGTTTACCAAAAGAGTGTGTTGCCAACACGTGATAATAAAGTGACAAACATGCAAAATGACATCGTTGGGTGTCGTTTCAATCAACTGAGATGGCCATATGGTGTGATAGACTGACGCAATGCTAACGACCGCAACAGACCTTATGCTATCGAAAATAATGGTATCGTTTTAAATAAATACGCCTCCGCATATAAGCTAGATGGAACAAAAAATTATATCCCAGTTGCTGACGTAATACAAATGGTATTATGAGAGACAAAAAGAAATGGTCCCATTCCCGTTACTTGTCTGCGTACGCATGTGCTGCTACTACTTTTTGTGCGAGATAAGATTATAGATGAGATGAGAACAGTATCAAATTGATAAGATAAATCACACTCCGCTTCAGTATCAGAAAGCTTTATAGAAATTATAAAATTTTGAACCAAATAATAATATCTTGGTGCCAAACCCTGTATTGCACCATGCTATGATGTACTTAGTCTGAACAAAGAGAAGTCACATGCCGAATATCAGCATGTGCACATATATCAATCTGGGCGAGATGCAGGTGACCAAATAAGCTATGTTAGGTAACAGTACTAAAACAATAGAAGACCACTCGGGTTTGTCCAGCTTTATCTTGCGACATCGAAAACCGATGCTAAAGCTATTTGGCTAGCTTGCATTTTTATTTTGTGGTTACTGCAGATTATGCTTCTGGTGTTTTAAAAAGTAGTGCTTTCTTTGTTTTAGGACTGTCATGAATTTCCATTTAACCTTATTCAGTCATGCAACGTATTCGTATTTCCAGAAGATGATTACTAAAACTAGGTTACTCTCTTTGCACACATTGAATTCACATAAAGTGCCTACTTCTTTCAAGATCTAAAATAACTTCAAAGATCCCCTGTGGTTTCTAGGTCACATATAGGTGCTCCACTCGTAGCTACATCTGCTGTGAAACCGAGAATAGCATCTAGTTCTTTCTAGGCGGTTTTATTATACTTGCTCACTGGGTGTTGAAAGCCATTGTTTATTTGAAAATGGCATTTGTTAGTGCTTTTGTTCTCAAGTTCGATATAAGTATTTTAATGAGCTTGGGTTCATACAGGCGTTTCAATATTTGGCTTCAAACCTGCTTTGCAGTTTCGGTCTTCAAACTGTTCATGACGTCTTTTTGAAGTTTCTAGGAAAATGTTATAAATAATAACATTTTCCTAGAAACTTCAAAAAGCTATAGCTGAACCTTCAAATTTACTTGTGCATAGACCCCTGATGTTGTTGTTCGGAAGCATTAATGCCATTATTCACTGGAACGTCATGCAAACGTACCAAGTACTGATCAGATGCAGTACATAAACGTAATATGAAGTGACACATTCCTCAATTGAGCGGTGGCGTGCCGCGTATCTCAAATTAGCGCCAATTTATGCCTCCGGCTGACTCACGGGCGCGACTAGGTGATCATACATGTATCATCATTCTCTAAAGAAGACTATAAACACGAAGAATAAACATTAATGATCTACTTGTAATATTATGCACCTAAAGAACTGGTTTTGAGAAATTTTACGTTGTTTTATCCCGTTGCAACCACTCTTGATCGATGTCTTTGATTGTTTACTGAAACAGAAACTTCACTGCGATTCAATTACTCCCAAAAAGCTGATCGCATTCAAAATCCAAACCACAATCATCCATACAAACAAATTAACTGCTGCTTTCAAGTCTCCAAAATTGCTCAATCAAGAAAGTGATCAAAGAGAATCGTGATTACAAATTGAGTTCTATCTAAAGAAATTGTGCTATAAAACCAAAGCTGTAAATGATAAAACCTCGGCTCTGCGTGTACAACGACCTTGTTGGCGAATAATTGGGAACTGACGCAATTGAGCTCTTCCCAGCGTCGCCGTCGGGAAGTCAGGATGTCGGTGAATTAACTACAGGTTCACGAATTCAAGTTTGTGACCTTTAGTTGATATAAACAAGGACCTTCCTTATCTTTATTTAGAGTGCAAAGTGCATCGTGTCTACTTTGTTGACGGACTGACCATTCTTTAGATAAGACTTGTGTATTTAATAAGGTTATGATAACCTCCAAGACGTTTTAACTTCAAATCTTCGAGTGTTGCTGAAAAATGTGCGTTTTGACACTCATTAGCGCGAAAAATTCTTCAAGAAATTGGACTCTTATGTAACTTGGCTAAACAAAGACAGAGAACCTTCACACGAGAATTCCATCCCATCTCACTGTAATGAAGAGACGGCTATAAACGCTGTATCGCTTAATTGTAGTACGTGTTGTAATCTTTAATAGTTTATAAGCGTAACAAATTCTGGGGAATAATAAACTGGGTATATCCAGAGGCCTTTTTAATCTCCCACCGGCACACGAGCATCGAAACTATTTCATAAATCATGCTGGCTTTAGATTATATCATCGTATTTGTACTGACTTAAACGGAGTTCCATTAAACTGGTATACTCGACATCGAATGTACTGTTCTCTATCTCATAAGCTCGTAATAGGGATTTGACGTTTTATTAGTTTGGACGGTGTACCCAAAAGATTTTCGAATTCCTTGAAATGAAAGTTGGTTGGAAGGCTGCTGCTTTACATTTTGATCCTTATGTTGTGTTTCTTTTTTTCCAGAATGTGGTGGACAATCACTGGGAACTTCGGTAACATTCTCCCGATCGACTGGACTAAATCGTTCTCCAGGAAGATGCATATCCCTACTTTGAACCTTAATGAGAAGAAGGTAATACTCATTTTTGTATTATTTTCTGTCAATTACTGAATTTCTTAGATGAATTCGTAACTTTTAATGAACTGTAATACATTCTGATTCTGGCAATTTCAAAACTATCAATCTATTGAACATTCTATTTCAATTCATAAGTGTCGAAGTAGCAACTTCGACACTTCATATTCTTGTGCACATTCTCCTAAACTGAGTTCTTTACTAACGGTCTTTTGGGAAACTAATCATTGTGTTATTTTAAAATAAGTTTAGAACTTTTTTCATAATTAAAACCACATAATTAATAATTAAACCTAAAGAAACTTCACACATCTCATCTCCATAAGATTCTGTAACGTTTTATGATGCTCGACGACAAAAAACTCTTGTGAATAAAGTTATGCATTGTTTCGTTGGAAAATAAAATTATTTTAATGTATATCATTATAAAGTAATGCTCGTCAAAGCTGCGATGAATGTGGCACTTTTTGATGAGGCTAGAATCGCAGTTTGTGAAATTCAAACGCGTGTGATATTTCACACCATACGTTTGGTGTAATATGTATGGCGAAAATTAAATATGATACGTTTGTGTATTTTCAGTACCTACAAATTCTGTTTTAATTATTTTCACATTGCCATTATTAAAGGTCATTACATGCTTAGTTTTGATAGAAGCAGTGAGTGTAGTGCCATTATTAAAGGTCATTACATACTTAGTTTTGATAGAAGCAGTGAGTGTAGTGACAACTTTTAAAACAACAGTAGCTTTATTTAAAGCTTTATCTAATTCTCTTGAATAATGTAAATTAATCGCATCCAGTTCGTTTATATATCCTAATCACGAGTATTATCATTACCCGAACGATTCTTCGGAAATTTATCTTTTTGCACATCAATATTTTCATCTGCTATCCTACACATCCAAATCTTCCTTTGTCCAGAGTTCAATGACGCCTGACGACGAGATCCACAGTTCTGAAGACGAGGCCGTGGCTTCAGACCTGGACATGCACGCCCTTATCCTAGGAGGTTTGCACCAGGATCATGAGTGTCCCGTTAAGACTGCTGATGAGGTAAGGAATGCTGAACATAAAATAACAGCACACCACTCTTTGGGTGAGTTTATTTCAAGTGAGATAGGCACTACGTAAGCTCATGTAGTGTCGAGGATGAGGCTGGTACTAAGAATTTTCAATGAGAACCGAACTAGAACCAGCGTGGCGCTCAGAAATCGGGCGTACGGCCACTCTGAAACGGGCCATAGATATAGGAATACAGAAGTATTACTTCTAGCTCTGCACTAAAAGGTTCTCAAGACTTCTGTCTCCCTGCAATAACATTGTGGAAAATTGTGGGTGAAGGTACACCTAAAGACCAATGATGTTTTAGGTCCACTTAGTGGGTACCAAGTCCTTAAGACACACTTAATAACTCTGAATCATGTTAACACTGTCGTTTAAACCAACAACATTCTTAAGCTTTTAACTTTTAATTACTATTCCACGTAGGAAATCAGTTTATAAAACTAACAATATACTACTTTTTCTGCGAATTCAGGTGATCCAAGAAATAGATGACATGATGCAGGACACTCCATCATCGGAAGGGGACATCATTGAGTACAACGAAGCCTTGGAGAAAGGAAAGGAGGTACTCAGCGCGCCGCTCTATGAAGACAGTGAGTATACATAATTATGTTTAACATATAGGGTGTTATGGACCCTCCACGAAGGCTTCAACCAACCATTATGCCAGCACATCAAGTTGCCCGAAACTGACAAATTTTCCCAATTAACCTTAAAAACTAATGCTTTAGCGATAAAAGATGAAAATCTTTTAAAGAAAATCGCCAGATTATACATAGTAGCTTGAGGTACTGGAGTCTGTACATCAAACAGTTAAACTAAGTAACACTGCGTACACTGCGGAGCAAATATTGCTGAGAAACGGATTTTTTGTGTTGATATCACGATTTACAGTAGCGCTCAATGTAATGCACTTAAAACGTGGAATATTGCGCTGATGCATTGAATTTATAGTACAGGGGTTATAAGTCAGAACAGGAGTCAGGTATTTCCTACGCAGAATCACCTTCAGCTTTCGGAATTTTTTGATCCATTTTTGTCTGCTCTTTCTTTTAAAACACGTATTATTAAAAATATTTACTACTCTGCAATTTATCTTTTCTAATGCATGAGTAAATGATGAATTTTCAGAGTAGTAGTTGCTTCAAGAAAACTTCTTGTAGACACTCAGTTTTATATCAATTTATTTGAAAATTATATTTATAGCAATTATTAAATGTACCTTTTTATAATCTTAACTAGGTACGCTATTTTCTCACGCTATTTTGTCAGATATCTTAGGTAGATATTTTATGTTTGTACTCAGTCTTAACACAGTATGTACAAGCTAATGGTTTTAAATGTACGAAGGTCAAAGCAAATATTGTTAATTGGACGTAAACATCCATGTATGATTCATGTATGAACGTAGATTAGATGTCTGCTAGGGGCATTAATGGAGGAGGATGTCATACATATAAATATAGATCTGTCAACTGCATCACTCCGGCATAACATTAATTAAAGTCCAAAAATAGTTGAATGAATAGTTGTAGTGTTAGTGTCTTGAAATACATTTAATTTGATTGCAACATTCATGTGGTAGGACATATGCACGAGTTTGTATAGTCTTCAGAGGAACTCGTCACCGTTATTAAGCAAAGTTTTGAAAAGATGTGCCACTGATCGTTCAGCATGCATTGTATTAAGGCGTGGTTGCAGTAGGTACTTTGTTTTTATGAACGCTCGACCTCACCCCCCTCCCCCCCGCCCTGCCTCGCTAGCGATATAATGCCTAAATTTTGACTGGTTTTTTCTTCTTGGAGAAAAATGATAAAGAAATTGTACAATATGTTTTCAACATTTACTTCAGAATAAAAAGTTCTATCTACTGATATAACTTTCATATAAATTCATGATGAAATGTCTTAGCAGTACACGTTTTAAATTGTGATTTAGAGTCATGTTTGATAAAAAAATGAACGAGCCGATCATTCTAAATCGCGTTTCTGTCTTTACGATTTACTTGAGAGTATGTTAAATTTTTATGTAATGATTTTTATTTATTAAAAAAGCTCATATTTAGTTCGATTTTTAAAGGTTCAAAAATCTTAAAAAGTACTGCAACCCCGCCTTAAGTCCATAATTAGAACTAAAAATAAACAAGTCCCAAAAATACTATTATATAGGTAATTGCTGGAATAATTTTCAACAACAAACACTTCTAGATTTGTCAAAACATAAAAAACAGGCTTAAAATTATATATTATTCTCGTATGAGTATTCGCGCTGAGAATCTAGAATTCTAGACTCCTACCTAGTTTATGAGAACCAATCCGGTTTACCTTTTATTACCCTTAATGGGGACTTGCGGGCCATGTTTTTCTGAACCGAATGACATAATTGATTTCGTAGCAATTTGTTTCTTTTTGTCACAATAATAATAATTGCTGAATAGGTAGACATTATTATTTTTACTGTTGAGACTACTTTGTAGCGTGAGAAATGTGGGAACCTTTTTGAAGAAGACAAAGGTTGTATAACTTTATGACATAACTAGCTGATGCCCGCGACTTCGTTCACGTGGAAAAATGTGTGTCTGTCTTGTTGATCCAGTAGCCCTAAGCGCGACTACTGAGCATGAAGTCCGGAATTTGATTCCCGATACGGGCAAAGGGTTTTCTCAGTAGAGGCCACGGAGTCTCGTTATGTGCCTGGTTGATGGCAATAGCCCATAGTACATCAAAACGTCAAGCGTCCCCATTTACATGGCGCTTCAAGATCACTGCGAAATATCGGTGTACGATTAGGTACACCACTACCTAACCCTTTCGGAAGTATAGGCGTGATCATGTCTATAGATGTGCATAAGTACTTTTGAACTTCCAAATCTTGTCTAAGTTATTTTATTGTGATCATCATCCACACGTTCCTTGGTGACAGCACCTGCCTCCCTAAAAATCACTATTCTTATTTTATTTACCTACATGAACCTCAAAAATAGGTAAAACGTGCTTCATCCTCTGTTGGCTGAAAAAAATCTTTAGAAAATTGAATATTCCCATCTGCCTCCAGTTTCACGAAGTTTCTCCTATTTGAATCAGTTTATTTGCTAAGACGCCTGCTTCGTGGTCGTTGTACAGTTAACATAAGACGCAGATTTTTGATCCTGGACCACAGCGCTTTGAGACATGTGTTTATTTCATCCACCGGTGTGTCCCCTGCAATGACTGGCAGGGTCTGACTACAGTCGCCTGTGATCAACACAACAACGCTGTCCTGCAAGCTGCGTTTCAACGCCTCTAATGCATGCTTGTGCGATATTGTGCACTCGTCCCATATTAGTACTGTTGGCACTGGAGGGAAAAAATATTCGGAAAATAGAATTGGCCCATCTGCGTCCGATTCCAGACTTATCTCTCCTGTTTTCAGATTATTTGCAAAGACGCAGTTCTTGGTGATGTTGCAATTTAGGGCAAGATTCAGCGGCAATTTGGAAACGGAATGTGCAATTATTGTGTAGTCGGGCTATTGTAAAACAAAGTTGCAGCAATGCCCGAGGAACCCACAGCCACACAGCTATATGAGGGCACGGTTGGCGAAGTGGCATGGCTGGGCGATTGATTGTGGCGCTGCTTGTCTTATTTTACTTTCGTTTTATTTTCGTACTGTGTGTATTCGTAAATTTTTTATTCAGAAAATACAAAATTTTATTCGTCAGATGTACAACGCCATCTATCGAAGACGAAGTCAAAATTTAATGCATAGAAAGCGAACACACTAACTTTAAGGTTTATATTATAGGCTATATGTCGATTCTCAAAGCAGTGTCATTTAGACTATTTAAGAGCACCTTAGCTATCATAACTTTTTGAAAAAATAGATTTAAAAGTTATCTTGTGAAAACATTTATTAATTAGTACCAATTTGGTGTAATAGATGTCGTTGTCGTTATCTTTCGTTATGACGATAAGTTCTTCTTTTTTAATCAATCAATGCTCGATGACCTCAGTGGAGCTTCCGAAATAGTGGGTCTTAAAATGAACATGGACAAAACCAAGGTTACGTTGAATGTCCATGTATCACCTACTCTTATCAAGATCGGAGACACTACACTTGAAGTTGTGGACGAATAGGTATGTCTACCTGGGACAAACGGTCCAGTTCGAGAAAGAGGTCAATCGTCGAATCCTACTCGGCCGGACAGCGTTCGGAAAGTTGCGCGGTATCTTCTCGTCCAACTTACCACAGTGTCTCAAGACGAAAGTCTATGACCAGTGTGTGCTGCCAGTGATTAGATATGGGACCGAAAAGTGGTCGCTCACAATGGGCCTCATCAGAAATCTCAAAGATACCCAAAGGGCAATGGAGAGGGCTATGTTCGGAGTTTACTTGCGTGATCGAATCAGAAATGAAGATATCCGCATGAGAATCATGAAGACGTAGCCCGACGATGCGTCAGACTTCAGTGGCAATGGGCACATTGCTCGTAGAACGGATGGCCGATAGGCCGAAAAGTTGTGGAGTGGTGACTGCGAACCGGAAGACGTTGCGTTGGAAGGCCTCCCGACAGACTACAGACAAAAATTTCTAAAACACGCCAATTGAAAACATTTTTTTTTTAAATAATATGTTCAATGTACAGAAAATCCACGTCTACACATTTATTATAATATGTATTCAGATTTATTATCACTTTTTGTTGTTTTTATAATTATTTTAAAATCATAAAGCATCAAAATAAAAACAAATACCAAAAAAATACAAAAAGTGAAAACCGATTGGGGATCTTGGGGATCGAAATCGCGAACATGTTTAAACAGTTTTGGAAATCTTACATCATTATAAAAAACACAAAAAGAAGGCACTGACTGAGATTTGAACTTGCATACCTTTATTTACAGGTAGGTCGCCGAACCGTTATGCTACTTACACCTGTGTCAAATGAATCAAAATAATCGTTCTATTGATATACATACTATGACAGATATCGGCTGTCAAACAGTTGAGGAAAATGCACATAATGCAATATTGCTCACCCCCTTAACTTATTATAGCGACATTATATAGCCCATGTGTTATTCCAGACTATAATCTATCTCTGTGCCAAATTTCATTCAGATCCATTGAGCCGTTCTGGCGTGATAGAGTAACAAACATCCATCCATCCTCACAAACATTCGCATTTATAATATTAGTAGGATGTTTTTTACATACAATACAGGTACAGTCATGAGCAAAAATATAGATAGACCTACCATGAAGCAACATTTAGAAGTGTTTTTTCTTCTATGTTGATTAACGATTTACGCTTTTGCGAAAAATAGCATTTTCGAAGCCGTTATTTATTTAATTTCCAAGAAATCATCTTTTGTATTTTATTAATGTTCATATTTTTTACCCACGACGGAACGGAGACGGTATATGCGTTTGGGGTGAGAGGTTGTTCGTTTGTTTGTGTGTTTGTGCAAATACATGTTGCCATTTTTCTCCAAAACTACTAGTCCGATTTTGATGCATTTTTCAGTTATGGGTTTGAGTTTGATTGGTGCATGTTCTTAGATAGGTGTTACCGTGACAACTCACCAGGGGGCGCTGCAGCAAACATTTTTTGTGCAAATCAAAGTTGCCATTTTTCTCCAAAACTACAAGTCCGATTTTGATTCAGTTTTCAGTTATGGGTTCGGGTTTGATTGGTGCATGTTCTTAGATAGGTGTTACGGTGACAACTCACCAGGGGGCGCTGCAGCAAACATTTTTTGTGCAAATCAAAGTTGCCATTTTTCTCCAAAACTACAAGTCCGATTTTGATTCAGTTTTCAGTTATGGGTTTAGGTTTGATTGGTGCATGTTCTTAGATAAAAAAATAAAAATAAAAGCTTAAAATAAAAAGCAAAATTAAAAATTTTGAAAAAACCCACGACTGCTAAAAATTAATTGAAAAAAGGATAAAATAACATAAAACACCCACCTTAAAAAAACCCAAGAATGTCCGTCAACATTGCAAAACTAGTTCATTTAATGGCAGCCCCCGACGGACATTCTTGGGTTTTCTAGTTTTGCTCGTGACTGTACCTAACTATTATGACAATTGACTAATACCCATGACATGTTTTGTTTATCACACGACTATTATTTAGTAAACAAAGCATTTGTCAACTGGCTTTGCGCTTTACCGTGCAGCATGGAACCTCGTTAAACACAACAAACATCGCCATTTTGATTTTCAAGACAATTTCCACAGAAAACACAAGTGACAATTTGCAAAAAAAAACTATAGGTACACTTCAGCCAACTTATCTGTGCAGTTGGAAAACACAGAACTTAAATAACCTACCAAGTTTGAATTATCGATGAAAAAAAAAATTGACAAGCAAAGCCACATAAACTGATCATACTATACAACACCTCTTGATCAAACTCCACAATATAATTCAACTGACAGCTAAACCATATCCAAAATTAAAGATGCATTCTAAAAACAACAAAAAAAACCTAATAACGCGAGAAAAGCCGTTGTAAAAGAAAGTAGATTACAGTGCCTGTTCAATATAGTAGCAATTATAATTTAAATATTCAAATAATAGATTCAAATTCTTTCAACTTTCAGTAGCTTTTACAGTTACTTATTTTCTGATGGTTTAGGTAGAGGGCTAGGAAAATTAATTAGTAATAACCTGAGTTATTGTACACAAAATTATTGTATGCCTGGGTCAACCTTTAAGCAGATTATGACATCAGTGTCAAAAACTGTTTGTGGTCCTGATACTACCATTACTATATGTGTTGGTAACAGTTCTAAAATTAAAAAGGAAGACCTCACTGACTGGGTATCAGAGTTGTTAAAGTTAGATTGTAGTAAAATTATATTGTGTGCTTTTCCATATTTTGAAAGACTTTGTGATAGGAAAAACAATTATATACACATGTTAAACAATCATTTGCATTTCTTAGTAGGTCACTATTGTGATAAGCTTGTATATCTTGACATCAACACTTTTGTTGATAAGCTTAAGTCGACTCCAGGTAATGTGTATCTACCTGTTAGGTTTAGACACAAAATAGCTAGGCTATTAGCTTTTAATATTCACACAGACATAAGTAGTATGTCGAAGTTAGCTTATATTGTGGACACTGCGACTATTAGTCATGGTACTAATGTACAGGAGGTGACCTTAGATAAATATAGCACTAGTGCTATAAATGTTTACAATCATTGTACGGAGGAGGTTCCATATGTCACCGTGGAATACTCTCAATTAGAAGTTTTAAGTGATAGTATCTTGTTGTCTGGTGATGGCACAGGAGACTCTGGGCTCACTCCAGATATTAATATTAGTTTAAACTAGGAAGTAAGACAACAGAAGGTACCATTAACAATATTGTTAAACATATCAACAGAAAGGTATCTTCTTGCTCTAAATTAGTTAGTAAAAAAGGGCCTCAGCAGAACACTTTGAATTTATTCCACCAAAATATCCAAGGCATTTCTTCCAAATTATTAGAAATAGAATTGTTTTTAGAGAAAAGTATGTTTGACATTATTTGTTTTACTGAACATTGGCTTAAGGATTACCAAATGCTTATTAATTATGAAAACTATACGGTGGGTAGCTGTTTTAACCGTAAATCAATGCTGCGAGGAGGTTCATTAATCTTAATTAAAAATTCAATTAAATTCAAAACTCGTGATGATATTGTTAAACTATCGATTGAACATAATATTGAGCTATCTTGTGTTGAGCTGGATAAGCATGTAATAGTGTGCGTTTACAGGCCCCCAAATTATCAAAACTACTCTACATTTGAGTCAGTAATGGAAGATGTTTTAGCAAAACTTGTAACTGGTAATAAATCAGTGGTTATATGTGGCGACTTTAATGTTAATATTTTAGATAAAAATTCAAATAGCAGTAGATTTTTGCATCTTTTTAAATCATTTAATTTATTAAACGTTTTTTCGGATCCAACCCGAATTACTACAAATACTGCTACATGTCTGGATAATGTTTTTTGTTGCTGCGACTACTTGGATAAATTCATTGTAAATTACCTTCCTTCGGATCACAGCGGTCAAGTCGTTGTGTTTGAATCCTTCACACCAGTACAAAAAATCCAAATAAAATCTAGGCAGATAACACCCAGCAATTTAAATAAATTTAATGATAATTTAATTAGTAATTTAGGCATTCCAAGCCAGATTATCGACAATGTAAATCTATTTTATGAAGAATTCTTTTCGGTGATTCACACGGAGTTCAATAATACAATAAAAACGAAAACTAAATCTATTTGCCCTAAGTTTATGTTCAGTGACTGGGCAACTAAGGGCATTAGAAAAAGTAGGGAGCGATTGTTTGAGTTGTACGGTCTCAAGCCCTACATTAACTCAGAAACTTTCAATAAATATGTTGCAAGTTACTCTAAAATCTTTAAAAACGCTTGCAAAGTAGCTAAAGCCTTATTCATTAGTAACAAGATTAAATCCGCCGATAACAAAATAAAAACGGTTTGGAAAATTATCAATAGTGAAACGAATAGAAATAAAAAATATAATAATGATATCACTCTAGAGACTTCACGTGGCCTTTTAAGTTCTAAAAACGAAGTTGCTCAAGAATTTGTAGATTTCTTCACTGGTATCCCACTTAAAACTACTGAAACCTTAAATTCGTCACCCTTGCTTTCTATTGAGTTATTAAGAGCGAACGTTTCAGCCTGTCCGGTTGAATTTCAATTTAAACATATAAACCCCATAGCAGTCATTAAAGCTTTTAAGGAAATTAAAGTCAAATTAACCGAAGATCTATGGGGTCTGTCGATTAAAGTTTGTCAAGCTATTATTGAGACTGTCGCTCCGTACTTAGCCTTAATATTTAATTTGTGTGTGGACCAGGGAGTCTTCCCGGACCTTATGAAATACAGCAAGGTAATACCACTTTTCAAATCCGGTGATAGTAAAGACACCAATAATTATAGACCCGTATCCGTTTTGCCAGTTTTCAGCAAGGTGTTTGAAAAAGTAATGCTTAATCAAATGCTCATTCACTTTAACACCAACAAAATCTTACATGAGAAACAGTATGGTTTCACCAAAGGACGTTGTACGACTGACGCCGGTGTCACCTTATTAAAACATATATTTACTGCATGGGAAGAGTCACAAGATGCCATAGGGATCTTCTGTGACCTCTCCAAAGCATTTGATTGCGTCAACCACGAAACCCTTCTCATAAAGCTCAAACATTACGGTTTAGGGAATCTTGCGCTCAGTTTAATGAAATCGTATTTAAGCGATAGACATCAGCAAGTACAAATAAATGGTGTCAATTCAATGGGCTTAAAAGTAAGCATGGGTGTGCCACAAGGTTCGATATTAGGTCCCTTTCTCTTTTTAGTCTATATTAATGATATACCCCATTTATTTAAAAACCAACCTGAAATGGTATTGTTTGCCGACGATACTTCTTTAATATTTAAGGTAAACAGACGTGCCACGAATCTTGATGACGTAAATAACGCCTTACTGCAGGTTCATAATTGGTTCACCGTTAATAATTTAGTATTAAATGGGAAAAAAACGAAGTGCATAAGATTTGCTCTACCAAATGTCAAAAGTACTGATTGTGACATAGTATTGAATCAAGAGAAACTAGAATTTGTCAATGAAACTGTTTTCTTGGGGATAACGATTGACTCAAGGCTACAGTGGGGTCCGCATTTAACATCTCTTGCAGGACGGCTGAGTTCAGCAGCATATGCTGTTAGGAAAATCCGTCAATTTACTGACGTAGATACCGCGAGACTAGTCTATTTTAGCTATTTTCATAGTGTTATGTCATACGGTATTTTACTATGGGGACGGGCTGCAGACGTCGAGTCTATATTTATTCTGCAGAAAAGAGCCATTAGAGCCATATATGGTCTACGAAGGCGCGATTCTCTGAGAGAGCTGTTTAAGGAAATTAACATCATGACAGTACCTTGTCAATACATCTATGAAAACATCATGTACGTCAGGAAAAATCTGCATTTATTTAGCAAAAGAGGTGATAGACACCACTATAATACGAGAAATAGGGACCAACTAGTTCAGCCAGGTTTCAGGCTAGCTAAAGTAGACTCATCTTTCATGGGGTACTGTTTAAAATGTTACAATAAAATACCCCCTCACATTCTTCAACTGAGTGAGACGAAATTTAAAACTTGTGTAAAACGCACACTATGTAGGCAAGCATACTATAAGTTGGGGGATTACATTGATGATAAAAATGCTTGGCTCCATGCTGGTCCTGCTCCACAACCATAGGGGCAATTACATCGATTATCATGTGAAGTTATTGTAGAGGCTGCAGAAGATTGTAAAAATATCTTTGCATTGTATAGATTCAATGTCTTAATATTGTATAATTGCATGGCACATGTGTGAGTACTATGTACTATAAAGCCCCTTTTTACATTTTTACATTTAGTTATATTTTAGTGACGTTGCCCTGGTGGCTGAGAGAATGTCATGCTCACTCAAATGTCTCGCTGATGGTGGCGGGTGTGTCGGATCATTTAGTTCCCTTCAAAATGGTTGAGTTGAATGGTGCTGATCCATGCGTCATGTTCGTGAACGGGCGCTGTCAGTGGAGACTGGTCATTCCTTAGTTGCCATGGTGTAAATATATTTTTCTTTTTGATTTGTTTATTATATCTTTTTACTCTGGACGCTCTTAACTTGCACGTCTTGCTACATAGTTCTCACATAATATACCATCTCAACATGAATGATATAATGTACCAAGATTTTGTAACAAATTCTAATTTAAAAGAGTGTCCATGGAGTTTCTTGCCCGTTCTTCTTCATGAGATCTACGTTAGGGAACTGGCAACTGCAGTACTTTCACAAGTTATTATGCCTTGTGATTGTGACTGTAGCGTAGGAGTGCAATGCGTCGTTTCGGGAGTTGCTGCGTCGGGCTGCGCGGCGCCGGATGTTGCCGGCGGCGAGTGGTGTGGGTGCGGGGGCGCGCGGCGGCGTGTGCCGTGGCGGTGGGTGTGCGGGGCTCCGGGTCGCGGGGCGGCGGTTGCACGTTGCGGCGTGCATTCGTTGTTCCGTGATTCGGGGTCTCGAGCATTCGTTGTTGCGGTTTGCGTCGCTGGGTGCTTTCGTGCTCGCAGTGTTCGTTGTTGCGGGCATTCGGTGGCGTGTGGTTCGGCGTGGTGGCTTTCGGAATGGCGCATTGCACTCGTAGTTTCGTTCTTCTTCCGTCCTTCTGACATTCAAAAGTGCCTGTAATGGCTTAATTGAAATAAACGATTTGAGTTTGAGTTGAGTTTGAGTTTGAGTTTTACCCTGTGGTTTTACCCATAGGTACAGTGCGATCAAATTATCTTGGCAGCTCCGAACTTCGTGCAGGTCATTTTGTTACAACGAATGTATAAAAGTGTTATGATATTTATTTTATTTGTATTTCTCACTGTTTAAATTAGATATTTTCTGATCGTTTAAGTATTGGTTTATCTGGCAATAACAGTTTTATTCCCAAGTTTACATGCGTAAAATTTCGCAAAGCCTATGTTCAGAGCTGCCAAGATAATTTGATCGCACTGTAAAACTAGTTCATTGTGTAAAATCAGTGTGAAAGTAAAATCATAAATTGATCAATAAAGCTTGCAATTGTCATCATTCGATTCGGGCGTACTATGAAGTACTGTCAGCCTATAGAAGATGTACCTAAACGAGGACTAGAGTTAATTTTACCATCTTGAAACTTTGTTCCGTTATCATAAACATCATCAGCCTAGCAACGGCTAAAAAAAATGGTTGGAGGTTGGGAAGAGTTCCAACTATGTTGGGGTCGGCTTCTAGTCTCACAGGATGCAGCTGAATACCAGTATTTTACATGATGCGAGTTGCGACTGCCTATCTGACCTCGACAACCCAGTTAGTACTGGGTATACGAGACGATAAAAACTTTGTTCTATTATAAACTAGCTGAACCCGCGCATGCGTTGCAATGCGTTTTTCCTACTACTACCCTACCTACTACCCTACCTACTACCCTACCTACTACCCTACCTACTACCCTACCTACTACCCTACCTACTACCCTACCTACTACCCTACCTACTACCCTACCTACTACCCTACCTACTACCCTACCTACTACCCTACCTACTACCCTACCTACTACCCTACCTACTACCCTACCTACTACCCTACCTACTACCCTACCTACTACCCTACCTACTACCCTACCTACTACCCTACCTACTACCCTACCTACTACCCTACCTACTACCCTACCTACTACCCTACCTACTACCCTACCTACTACCCTACCTACTACCCTACCTACTACCCTACCTACTACCCTACCTACTACCCTACCCACTACCCTACCTACTACCCTACCTACTACCCTACCTACTACCCTACCTACTACCCTACCTACTACCCTACCTATTACCCTACCTACTACCCTACCTACTACCCTACCTACTACCCTACCTACTACCCTACCTACTACCCTACCTACTACCCTACCTACTACCCTACCTACTACCCTACCTACTACCCTACCTACTACCCTACCTACTACCCTACCTACTACCCTACCTACTGCTCTACCTACTGCTCTACCTACTGCTCTACCTACTACCCTACCTACTACCCTACCTACCTACCTACTACCCTACCTATAAAAAAAAAAGTAGGTATCCTATGTCCTTTTCCTGGTTCTTAGCTACCTCCCTACCAATTTTCAGCTAAATCCGTCCAGCCGTTCTTGAGTTATAAATGGAGTACAGTGCGATCAAATTATCTTGGCAGCTCTGAACATAGACTGCGAAATTTTACGCATGTAAACTTGGGAATAAAACTGTTATTGCCAGATAAACCAATACTTAAACGATCAGAAAATATCTAATTTAAACAGTGAGAAATACAAATAAAATAAATATCATAACACTTTTATACATTCGTTGTAACAAAATGACCTGCACGAAGTTCGGAGCTGCCAAGATAATTTGATCGCACTGTAACTAACACGACTTTCTTTTATAAACTCTTTTGCAAAAAAAACGGGCACTTCATATTTTTTTTCTCTACTTCAATGAAGAAGGACAAGTAAGAGGTTTTATTAATTTGACGATGTATTGGCATGTTATTTGAAGAATCCTGGCATGATTCTGTACGTTCCAAATTTAAATTTTGAAATTAACAAAAGGAAAATAATGATTATTGTAGATTATTGTAAAATTGCTTTACTAATGGCGCGAATTGCTGAAACGATTTTATTACAGATTACTAAAATATTAAAACTTTTTGGATATTTTCTGCAAATTAAACAATTTTATCTTTCTTTTTACATTAAATACCACTTTTTGACATGAGTGATAAAGCGATAAGGGCCGGTAAAATTATAGCCCTACTTGAAGAAGGTTGTTCGCAAACTTACGTGTCTCAGCGGCTAAATGTGAGTCGTTCAACTGTCCAGAGGACTTGGCAACGGTATCAAGAGACCGGTTCGGTCAAAAGAAGACCCGGTTCGGGAAGAAAACGACGCACAGAACCAAGAGATGACCGCTTTTTGGTGAGTCAGGCCTTGCGGAATCGTAAGGCGTCAAGTGTGGACCTGAAGAAGAGCCTTGAAGAAGTAAGAGGAGTAGAAGTTAGCTTGTGGACCGTCAGGAGGAGGCTTTTGGCTGCCAATATCAGGAGTTACCGCCCGGCTCGGGGACCTAAATTACTCCGTGAGCACCGTGTTGCTCGACTTCAGTTTGCTCGAAACTGTGCTTCATGGACTCTGGAGGACTGGAATAAAGTATTGTTTTCTGATGAAGCTAGAATCTCTTTGTGTGGAGAGGACCGACGCCGGCGAGTGCTACGAAGACCTCGGGAACGCTATGCGGAAGTGTGTTTCGAAGAAATCACTCCTTATGGCGGAGGCTCCGTTATGTTTTGGGCAGCAATTAATTCGACGGGGCGTACGGAGTTAGTTCTCATAGAAAATGGAACATTAAATGCACACCGGTACATAATGGAAGTCCTAATTCCATATGCACAACCCGCATTGACTGCACTTGGGGAAGATTCCATTTTTATGGACGACAATGCTCGCCCGCACCGTTCTGGCGACGTGGAAGCGTACATGCAAGAAGTTGGGATCCGTCGTTTAGATTGGCCAGCTCGAAGTCCTGACCTCAATCCAATTGAGCATGTCTGGGATGTTCTAAAGAGACGGGTAAGATCAGTGCAACATGCTCCACAAAACATCAGGGAGCTAAAAAGAGTCATTGCAGAAGAGTGGGAACGTATTCCTCAAAACGTCATTAAAAACATCGTGGAAAGCATGCCCAGAAGGATTCAAGCTGTGATTTTGGCAAGAGGAGGTCACACTCGTTATTAGGTTATTACATTTGTAACTTTATTTAATTAAACAAAGTAAAAAAATCTTCTTGTCTTTATTGCCGACCACTTCTTATTGTTTGGCCGTGTACATCGGTTTTAAAGAATTCATAGATTTTTTTTTTAAATTGCCACAGTTCACTTCACGCGTATTAATTTACACGATTATAAGTATACAGACTACGTCAAACAATTAAACATTGAATTAACTCAAATCGACCTTAGAACGTAAAGGGGTTTGAACTTTTTTGTATGGGAGCTGGCATATCGACCCACCGCCATTTTGATTTTTTTTCGAAATCGCGGCCCACGATGAAAGTGGTATGTATGGATAGAAGACATATAGACGAACAAAAAATGTCAAGCAACACGGTACCCAAAGTGTCACGTTACCGAGATATTTGAAGGTAAAGATGGACAAATCAGTACAATGACCACATAAAAAGTAGACCTTTTACGTGTCTATAGGAGACTATAGGCGTTGATTATTATTATTAGGTACTGGTTATTGAAAGAGAGTAGGTACATTACATACTACTAGGAGCACGAGAAAACTATTTTTTGACATTACATAGCGTTTCAATGAGATGCAAAGCGATTTCAATGTGCGTATAACAATAATCAACCTGGGAACTATTATTTGGATATAATTTAACGCCCAAACACGTAAAAAAGCTATTTAAAAAAATATTTAATTAATGTCGTTTGTCGTTGTACTCGTTTGTCGATCTTTAACTTCAAATATCTCGGTAACGTGACACTTTGGGTACCATGTTACTGGACATTTTTTGTTCGTCTATATGTCCTCTATCCATACATACCACTTTCACCGTGGGCCGCGATTTCGAAAAAAAATCAAAATAGCGGACAGGTTGATATGCCACATTGGTTCTATCCCCTTTCCTAAGGTGCCCGTTTTTTTTGCAAAGGAGTGTATATATAGATTATATAGATATAAATAATATATAGATTGAAGCAATATGCATATTGTGCACAACAAAACACATAATTAAGTACACATTAGGAAAGGAAACTGTAGCTCCACATTGATATGCTAACAAATATTATTCTCCTAAATATTTTCGAGGCTGACTGTACTCTGCCAATGCCCGACGCAACGGCGCAATGCCCGATTCTTTCGATCGAGTGCGTTCACCCCTGCGCTTGCGATTAATTTGGCGCATCATCCTATTTTCTCAGCCGCACACGTCGGTAAACCACTTAAAACGTTTATTCTATTAGTAATTGAACGGATAAAATATTTTATATAACCTAATTACCATAATTTGGCGCATCATCCTATTTCCTCAGCCGCACACGTCGGTAAACCACTTAAAACGTTTATTCTATTAGTAATTGAACGGATAAAATATTTTATATAACCTAATTACCAACAATCTATAAAATAAATCCCGATCTAGCTCAAGTAGGTTTTAAAAACATCCGATTAATTTATTTGCGTAAAAACTAGTACGGTAGTAAACATTAGTATGTCTAGTAAATCTTATAGAAAAACAACAGATGTGGGGATTCACGAACTTTATCCGAACCTAGTTCGAAAGTTTATTCTAAAACTCGTTCACGATTCGGATTATGAGATAAACTTTTTACGTAATACAACTTCTAATAATGAATTCTACGCGTGTATAGGAGACGTTCGTATCAATGTCTGAAAGTTGTCTGAAATTCTATTAGCTGCTGTCTCCCGTGTGAAAAAGTAATCATGAGTTTACGTGCCTTTGATACAAATAAGTTTTCGTACCTTTTGCCAACCAAGTTTATAAACAGACTCATTCTGGAACTCAGGACAATCTATTGATTAATACTTTACTATGTACAGTCAATGGTTGAGATTTTACGGAATACGAATCGATAGAATTTTATTATTCTTTTATATTTTATCTTTGCTCAAATGGAAAAAAATATAAAATTCCTTCGATTTGTATTCCTTAAAATCTCAACTATTTATGCAAAGTTAGGTCATCTAATTGCTATATAACTGACTATATACACGTAGCTAGAGTATAATATAACACAAGCTAATATAATCCTAAGCTGAACCAATTAACCGTTCAGTGGCCCCCCCGCCTCACTCATTAACAATGCACAATCAAATCCTTGCAAAGCACAGCAGACTGCTAGCTGCATTTAGGTCATTCCTCGCAATATTAATTACTAACTAGCTGGCAAGAAATAATTTAGCTATAAATCTGCAACCTTTTTAGAGGAGAAAGAAGCAGTTGAATGTTGAGAAAGGAGGATTGTCCGACCAGATGGGTATGGTCTATGGTGTCTATAGCAGATTATTGTCGGGATTTAGGACCTAATCTTGTGCCATACACCTGTTAGTATTTATGGCCATGTCGCTACAACTTTATCAAGAATGATGAACTCTATTAAAAAAAGTGCCTTCGATTCGATGAAAGCCTACCCCAACACTAGGCAGATAAAATCGTTGATATTTTAAGAAACTCATATTTAATCCTTCCCATTTTCAATTCCAGAACTGCGCACATACTCGCTTGCTCAACTGAACGAAATATTCATGGAGTTAGAAGTCCTCATCCGCGAGTTCTCTGAGACCCTGATCGCCGAGTTGGCTCTGCGTGACGAACTGGAATACGAGAAGGAATTGAAGAACACGTTCATATCTCTCCTGCTGGCTGTTCAGAATAAGAGGCGCCAGTACCATATTGAGAAGAAGAAAAGGCCGTCGGCGCCGAGGTCGCCTAATTTGGGTGGCGGACATTCTGAGTCTAAGGTGAGGATGAGACAGCGTTACATGTGTGTTTGTGTGTGTGATGTCATAGCAGGGATAAATTGTTTGATCCCTCAGTGAGATCCCGCAGTCCCATTTTTTTTTGTCTCCCGCTCTATGGCAGAGCGAAAGGGAGTGTCAGACTGTCAGTCTCCTACTGAAGCCCTTAGCCCTTGTGCCGTAACATGTCTTGCTAATAAATAATATTTATATTATTGAAGCCGCGGTAGGTGATAATAAGAGAGACTGAAACTTGGCTGGTAAAAGCTAGACAGCAAAGCTTGGCTGGTAAAAATAGGTAATCTATTTAAGTCGCGAGTAAATAGGCTTCTTCTGGGTAAGCTCGTTCCATCGTCGACCTCATCTCTGCCCTTAGGGCAAGATTGAGGTCAAGAGTAAGCACATATAAAAAAAACCGGCCAAGTGCGAGTCGGACTCGCGCACCGAGGGTTCCGTACAAACCTGCAAGGTTTACAAAGTTCGTTAAAAAAAAAATATATTATGTGATGTAACTAAAAATTTATGGTTTTCGCAATTTTTCCTTTATCTATGCTATAAGACGTTGCTTCGTACCAAATTTCAAGATTCTGAGTTCACGGGAAGCACCCTGTAGGTTTTGATTCCCTTGCAAGTGTCGAAAATTTGCGGCATAAACGCTGTATCTTTTGATTGCGTTGGCTTAGAAGTTTGATTTTTTCACAGCTTCAAGGGACAGTAGACCTGAGTAATTGATATAAATTTCAGCTTCATACCTCCACGCGTTCCTGAGAAAAAGGGTCTTGACAGACGGACGGACGGACGGACAGACGGACAACAAAGTGATCCTATAAGGGTTCCGTTTTTTCCTTTTGAGGTACGGAACCCTAAAAAAGGCAGACAGACAAAAAACAATTAATATACTTGTCAAATGGAGAACCTTTTTCGTTAGTTCGACCTGCGCTTCTTCCATGTTTACTACTGACTGACCTAAGTGGCGGATTTACAGTCTTGGCCGCCCTAGGCCCCAGGCCATGTGCCGCCCCTTTCTCTTGAGAAAGGAGCGGCACATGGCCTGGGGTGGAATTTTTTTTTAATGTTACAATTTGCACATCGGGTAAATTACATTTAGCTCCTCACCTGGGAAAGGTAACTGATTTTCTCCTTACCATAAAAAAAAAAAAATACTTTTAGTACGTATTTGATGGATTGGACAATTCACAAGACTGAACGTTCCAGAAAATTTAAGCGAGTGGTTGAAGAATATAGTGCTTGTTTCTAGATTTTTGGGGCGGCCATGCGGCAGACCGAAATATACTTAAAGCTAGTTCGAAAAGCCGCCCCAGAGTAGCGGCTTATAGTAAGGAAAATACGCCACTGCTTGGTTGTCTTTATTTTTAGAACATAGTCCCGATGACAATTGTTATTATCAGATCTGATAATTATGACCTGACACTGCTTGGCTTCGCTCTCTGCCACCCCTTGAAACGTGCCACCGGGGGCCTAGCCTAGGCCCCCCGGCCCTCACCACGCCACGCTAGTGCAATGGGTATCCTTTTTTTAACTTATTTTTTCGTTATTATCAATGACTTTCTGACTTCTGTTTTCACGATTTGCCGCCCCTAGTATCTGGCCGCCCTAGGCCCGGGCCTACTGGGCCTTAGGGTAAATCCGCCATTGCCTATTTGAAATGTATTATTTACACATACTGACACATCAAGCTATACAAATCCAGTATAACCTGACCTCGTTTTGTATGAGCTTCCAGTACAATTCCAGATCAACGTATTCTGGTATTGCATAGCTTGTCTGGTCTTCGTGCGTACCTACTTCTTATTTCTAACATTGTATAACTGATTAGAACTTTGTAGCAAGTAGAAACAGTGACAAACAAACAGAGAAAGTCCCTTGTTACGGATTGTTGGACCTAGCTCTTTCCGTCAACTGTTCGTGATAGGCTAACGAACTGAAACCAATCAATTATTTGTGGCCCTTGAGTAGTTGGAAATGTTGCTACAGCCATCGCTGACTTCCTAAAGAAATAAATATCCAGATTTTGATGTCTTTTGATAGGTTTTTTAATCATTTTGTTTTTTTCTATGTGAGACTACCTACTAAATATTTTTCTTTCTTTATTTTGCCATTTCTGATCTTAATAAATATTTTTTTAAATTTCGGCATTTCTAGAAACAAAATACAATTTAATAACATTTCCTGTCACGTAAAGCTTGAATAAAATATCCATTCTCCTTTTGCCAGTTTAGACTTCAAAAATAATATTCATCTATTTATTTCGTTTTTTTTTTCTTTTCGGAATAATATGAAAAATGTGTATTTATATTTTAGTGGACAAACCTTAGGGTGAGGCCACACTATAGTGAACAAAGATAAGAAAGAAAGAAAAAAATGTTTATGTCACCCGTTTTGCTGACATACATTTTATTAAATAAATGAACCTATAACCTAATGTTTAATATTTTATGTTTCAGTACTTAACAACAGTGATCCCATTCCACCTAGACAACGGACCCCCAGACAACCAGTCGCTCCAAGTGCTCATTAAGAGTAAGTTTTATTCATTAACCACGTAAATACTGGGCCGTAATAAAAATCTTTCAGTGAGTTAATTTAAGACATTCAGCTTTACAATCTCTTTATTGTCACATAGTCATCATTATTGAATAGCAATGAATAATTGATGTTGATATTTTTAAATATTTTTTTTTTTTAATTTATTGAATTTTTTTTTTTTTACTCTATTTGAAATGTGTGTTTAGACAGTACGATAAAGGTGCTTAAATAAGGTAAAGTAAGGTAAGGTAGGTTAAGTAGGGGTAATAAGGTGTTTAATTAAATTAAAGTATTTCGTTGGTTTAGTGGTCTCAAGTGCGGATGTTGAGCTTGAGATCCTGGGTTTGATTCCCGGGTCGGGCTAATCGGTTGGCTAAAAATAATAGAAGAATGATTGAATTTTTCCATCAGGAATTTCTCACAGGACTATAGGTGCGATGTTTTGCCAAAAAACTAATTTAATATTTCTTTCTTTCAGTATTAAAGGCGATCAACGAAGACAGCCCCACCGTGCCGACGCTATTAACAGACTACATCCTGAAGGTGCTGTGTCCAACATAAACACACCGCGACTCTAGCCAATTGAATCTAAACCAATTGAACACATTCAACATTTCAACATTTGCACCCTACACGTATAACAGAAGGCCTACCATGACGTCTCAAAACAGTTCTTATTCCAGTGTGAAAAAGAGATGGCGCTAGACACCCTGTATAGTTCTGTCACGTTTCCACACTGGAATAAGAACTGTTTTAAGACGTCATATTAAGGCCTCTGGTTCTAGGCCATATCATTGTCTACACAGATACTTTTATCACGAAATTGATTGGTATGGAAGGCTGAGTTTGTACAGCGAGTGAAATCAGTGAGGCAAGATTCGCAAACCGATCTTTGACAAGTGAAGTAAATTTCTCATACGAGTGTATTTGTAAAACTTCAATGATCATATTTGTATGAAATAATACTTGGTTTTACTTTCATAAAAATAATGGTAACGTTGTATGAAAAGCTTACTTACTAAAGTAAAATGAAATCAATGAATTTTGCCCTTACTAATGCTGCACCATCAGGATCTCAAACAAATGACAGTCATGTCATGAATACGTTTGCACTCACTGTAGGTGAAGCGTATAAGTGTGCAAAAATGTTCACTCTCTGAAAGACTCTGGCCTTCTATACTTCTCATTTTGTGCTTTTGTTCACTTAGAATAAATTGATAAAATAGGTGTTTTCGGTGGCACTCTAGATGGAACGACTAAAGGTGCAGCCACACTATCCTAGATCGATACTATTAAAATCGCGTGACTGTAAAACTTAAGCATAAAATTGATATTACATTGACACTGATATTTATATCATAGGTATCGAATCCTAATGTTTACTCTTGCTCATTACAATTGATATTGACTAAAGCACCTTTATCGTACTGTCTAAACACACATTTCAAATAGAGTAAAAATAAATTATTCAATAAATAAAAATATTAATATTAAATATTCATCTTGTATATGCATTACTTAATGGAAAACACATTTTACAAGACAATTGATATCCTATTATTTTTATTTGCTATGTTATGTTGGATTAAATAACAGCATTGATATGTTTATTGAACAAAAATGTTGTTGTTCTGTTGAAATGTTCAAGTCATTGCCATAACAACAATTCTTTTGGTGATTAATTCCAAGTGTAAAATATATATTCAACTATATATTTCTTTATTTGCATAAATGAACTGTGATATCATTAAGATAGTTTAATTAATGCTTCCTTTTAAGATTTACGTAACTATTTGTTATTTTTATTACCTGTCTATCGAAATTAAAATTATATATTTATTTTAGAGTATATTTTGTCATATTTCATCAATTGTCACCGACAGAATGTGAATTCAAATGTAAATATTTTAAAAATATATATGTAAAATTGAAAAGTGGAATTGTCCTCTCATATTAAACGTTTAGCTAATATGTATAACTTAAGGTATGTAGGTTTCAAAAGAGGCTTGTAAATAGTGTTTAAATATCAGCTTCTAGGATTCTTAGCTTAACTTTTATTTTAACTTTTGACCTTAACTCGTCATTTTAGTTAAAAGAACATCGAATTTTGTTTTTATTTTATTTTACAGGCTAGCGTTTAGCTTCCTTGGTATAGTGTGCCCGAAATAAACCAGCTAATTAAATTTTTAAGTAATTCCATTAATCATGAAATTTTAAGTAGGCGTATAACAATGTTAGTTTTAAGTTGTATTTCTAGTCTCAACATGTAGAAGTCGTACATTTGTTATTACTTTTAAACACGAAGGCAGAAGCTGGAATGTTCATTAAAATGTAATAAAATAATCGCATGATATTAAGTATGTAAAATAACTATTGTTGTAATTTTAAATACATTTTATTGTATGTATTAAATGGGTTTGCAAAATTATTTATGGCGAATGCTTCTGTCGCACATTTTAATTATGAATAGTGAAATCACCGAGTTGTTGTGCATAATAATAAAATGTTGAATGAATGGACTGGACAAGGTACCCAATGGGAGAAAAAAAAACTATTATTTATGTCGTCAACAATTTCATTTATTTAAAATCTAAAGTCGACTTTATTTATGAAAAATAATGACAGTAAAAAAAATACAAAATATTTTGTAAGTCGATCAAATCTCCCGAAGATATCGATATTTTGTTTTTGGCTACGTAATGTGGCACTACCTTTATCAATAAGTATTAAAAATATAATATCATGTATGAGTGTACGTTTTACATAAATATTTAAATGTCGCCTGTCATTGTATGTTTGAATGTCTGGCTTGAGAGGGGATAATGTTTTGTGAACACATTGTAAGTACCTGGTCGAAATAAAGGAGCTTGAATGATAATTATCTTTTAATAATTATACCTACCTTCTAATAATAAATGATTCGAACGCAAATACGCGTTTTGGTTTAGAGGTGGAGTTTTTGACACCAGCCCTCTAGAATATACAATACAAAACAATCGATAAGACTGAAAATTAAACCAAAACGTGAAAAAATGAACAAACATCTCACCTGCATCAAATGTCTGAATTTTTTTTATTTTTAGCTTTTTGATCTACTTAAGGCCGTTCTATACCTACGGATGGTCTTCTTCTTCTTAAGTCGTAGGTATGTAAATTTTTAAACAAATCAAAAACACCGACTAACGGCAAACAGACCACCGGCGGCGGTTGGTGGTTGACAGGGTTTTGAAAGAGCCGCGAGTGGTCAACGAAAATCACTAGTAGATGGTCAGTGGATAGCCACAAGTGGTCAGTGTCAGTTCTTAGAGTTCCTTAGTTAACAAGGAACCCTCATAGTCTCGACATGTCCGCCTGTCTGTCTGTCGGCACTATAGCTGAAAGACTTACTGTCGCACTCAGTGACGTTTAATGATTACTTAAGCCATCACTTAGTAAAGATTTGACATAAAAAACCTTTACTTTGATTTGACATAAAATATTTTCCTTCTTCGCCCTTGTGCCGAGGCCACGTCATCTCTCGATAATCCGCAGTCCGCAGGGCGTTGGCCCTTGCGGGCCCCTCCTTGCTGACATCTCTTTGAGGCGCGCGTGGAACACGAACGCGCCGCCGACACGGTCTGTTGCCGTCATGACGACGGCCGGACGGCGAGCTAGCCCATTACTCACCGTCCACAGGCCCGCGTCTACGGTGGCCGGAAGCCATCACGTGGCCCCCGACGCCCGGAGCGCCTTCCGCGCCTTCCGCGGCGGCTGGGACGACGAGAGGTTCTCTCCCTCTCTCGTTCCGCCACCTCCTCCGCTAGCATCACTGCTTCGCAGAAGGAGGACTCCTTAGTAGCCTTAAGAATACTATCAGCCTACAACAGACCACTTCTGGGACCGCAATCGCACGTTACTTGTCTCGATTCTCGCCAGCTCTCAACCAGTTAGGTACTACCAGCCACCATGCGAAGACCGTTGCTCCACCAAGCCTGAGCACAGCCTGAGAGCGACTCACCTTACAGGGGCCGATTCGCGGTCTTCACTCAAGAACACGTCTACCTCAACGGTCATCGGGTAAATGGTCGGTACATATATGCCACTTGCCACTATTGCTTAGGGATGTAGACTCTCGCTAAAGTTATGGCTGACAGAACATAGTGCATCAATCACCCTTATCCTAATTTATCTGGGTTCGCCTGCATGTCTTCTCTTTTCATACTTCTCTATCAATCGGTTCGCCCCCTTGCGGGCGTGGTGGAAGGGAAAGAAAAACCCTTGGGGTATTTCCTGCATTCCTGCAGTAGGTGCAACTCCTGCGCACGTGCAAAATTATGATAAGAAGACAACATGATTACTTGATCGACAGACCCAGTGAATATTATTTTAATGGAATAATATATTTAATGAACGATTTGTCAAAAAATGGTGACAACATGTCGCAAGATTGAATTAAAGATTACTGCGAAATTCAAGAAAAAGAGGAATTAAGACAAGAAAATAAATCAATTTAGATTGGTGTTTCAGACAAAACTATCTTATCGCTGGATAAAAACAAAGTAATTAATAATATAAGCGTCGTGCTAGGTTAATGTGTGTACGCTAATTTGCTTGTCAGTGGAAAACGAAATAACAAAAAGTGACCTAACCATTTCCATACGAATGGAAAAAATTCTATACAATAGATATAATATATTTATGCCAAAGTTGTCCGACTGTCGGAAATTAGGTTTTACTTAACCAGGGTCACAACATAGGATACATTTCTCCATCCCCCTTGTGGCTGGGGTACCTGGGTACATTCGCATAAAATAATGTACCTATGACTAAAAAAAAGTAAAATGTTATTTAAAATGTAATAATATTATTACATATATATTATGCAGGCTCATAGTATTTACAGGTATTGGTTGATGAAGCCGGTGAAGCTGGTGACGCGGGCGAAGGCAGAGGGGTGTCCGAGTTGGCAGCCGGCAGCGGCGACGAAAGAGCTGATACCGATCTGAAAACATTATCAAAGAACTTTAAGAAACTCCGTCCAGAATGTAAACTGAGGAAGCATTGTGCCGGTTGCTGTCCAGATTGCTTTATTTGTGTGTCCACGAGTATACTGCCGACAAATTGCTGCAGTTTGGCAAAATCTTCGGGAGGTAACATTTTTCATTATGAATGAATCGCCTGTGAATTCAGTAACCCATTTTCTCTCAGTGTCACCTTCAGTAAATGCTGGCATTTTGTGGGACCCATGGATAAATTTTCCCACCCGCATACAAAATACACGGTTTTACGAGAAACTGCAGACACCACCAGCATCATAATAGCCTGCAATCACTCACTGCTCTGTATAAGCCTCCCCTTTCTACTCACCAGCCCGGAACACAATACATAAAAGTTTAATTTTGATTGTAAGCACTTACCAAAGTGGGTATTCCATTATTATTCAAAACTAGGGGACCACCAGAGTCTCCACCGCATACACCAACACCTCCAGCACCATTGGTACATAACGTGCTAGGAATCACAAAGGTGTTTCCGAAGGTCAACTGGCACTGAAGCAGACTGATCACTTGCAAGCTGACGTGGCTCACGATCGTAGACGCACCGGCTTGTTCTATAAAATATAGATGGGTTTATTGGTTTAACATTAATGAGACATGCAATTCAAATACTCCCCTTTTCACGGTTTCAGATAGGTAATGGCTCTCGTGTCAAGGGACACCCACCGCGTCCCCTGTTCTGTCTACAGCATCATAAGTTGCAGTATGTGCTCAAAACATATGCTTATGATTTATCTTCATCAGTCACTGCTACAATACGCAAGTCACTCAAATGTAGTGTAACACTTCATAAATCCTAGTTAGTCACTGACTTAGCGAACTAAGCAAAGCAATTATTTTCCTCTTTGTTGGTCTTCCAATAGTTTTGAGCCTTGAGACCCAAACCAAAGATATCAATGAAAATGCACTGGTCTTGTGGCCCTGTCGGTTTAGAATACAATAATAAGTGTTATATTATGAGTTGTGAGTACTTACGGTCACTTGTTCTGCCAAATCCAGCTGCTACTGCCCAGTTTCCAACGTATTGGTTTGTACCAACAGGGAGGGCTATCGGCCGGATGCTGTCTGAAATTAAAATAAGTTGGTCAAATGATTGCCCCCTCCTATTTCTTAGAACCATCTACGGAAACAATTACTTTTAATTATGTAGACTTGATAATTGTACCTACGTAGCCAAATCAAATGAATCAAATTAACCCACTGACTTGGCTGGCATTGGCTACAATCCGTCCTCTCTTCATAGGTACGTATGAGCTCTACGGTTTTAACGATACATACTGGCGTTCTATGCACATTCTTCTTTATGTAGGTACTATAGGTATGACATTTTTAGGGTTAATCACGAAAGCATAAACATCTTAATTGTGTACTCACTGCTAAATTGGACATTATTTATAAAGATCATGGCGACATCGTTGTTAAGGTTCCATGATGTCCACTGAGGGTGTAAGATGACGTTAGAGGTAGTGATGCGAGTGCCACCAGTGAACAGAAGGTTGGAGCCAAGGATCACGGTGAACTGCCACGCCTGCATGTTGCCGTCGCTCCAGCAATGAGCAGCAGTGACCAGCCGGTTGGCAGACAGGAGTGAAGAGCCGCATACTGACTGACCGGTTGTACCGACCAGATTGATCAGCAAGCCAGCCTGTGCAAAAATTAATTGTGTAATTACCGTATCTATGTATTTTGTGGAAAAAGGGAACTTTTTTAACCTTATGCCAGAATTTTAAAAGAGTATCCGAACATAGAGCCTTTGCCACTACTGGTCAGCGGTACGACTGTACGCCGACAATACTTAGGTTTGTGCTCTTTGCGAGTTAACGTTTTCAAACACTCATGCATAGATATTTTCCACTCCAGAACTTTCCGGCCCATCGGCCATCCGTTCTGCGAGCAATGTGCCCTACCCACTACCACAATCTTCGGGCTATGTCAGGTATATCGGAATTGGCGATAATTGAGAAATATGAGGGAATGTAATATTTGTAAATTGTAATAAATTATGCCATAAAAATGGTGTTTATATAAAGGAAATTAATAAAAAGACTTACGAAGTAAGGATGTGCGTTGACGGGAGCGATAGCACCTCCTACAACTCTGTTGTTTATTGGTTGCTCAGCCAAGTATTTCTCCTCAGCTATCTTGATCTTCTCAGCGGTGGGAATACCGACTTCCTGATGGTATCCAAAACCAACTTCCACCAGCGCTGACGCTGATGCTACCAATGCCAAACCAACCAACAATAGAGCCCTCATTATGTGATAATTATTTTCCGAATTATGATGAAAAACAATCACTTATATACCTTACGCTTATTAAATCTGATTTAATCATGATGATTAGGAAGTTTACATTAATTTACAAACAAAAGCCGATTAGTGTAATCAGGACTGATAAAACCATCGGAAATCTTTTCTGAACCCGGATTATAGGTACCTATAGATAACCTAGGTTAAAATATTTTGGACCATGTCACCATAACCGTGACTAAAAATGAACATAATTATTGATTTTCCATATGTCATTAAATTCTGCCCACGTTTCCTGAACACAGGCGTTCTTGCATCTAATGTTAGGGCCTGAGCGGTCAGAGTACCCATCTAATCTTCCAGGACATCCACAAGCGGTTGGTCGACTCTTCCCGTGACCAGAGGATTAGCCTATTTTTTGGTCAAATAATCAGCATTGCCATCCAACGTGGCTATGCTGCCAGTTTTCTGGGTACCATTCCTGTTGACAATGTGGACGAATTTTTTGACCCCCTATAATGTATTTCTTCTTTTTCGATATGTAAAGTAAACAGATATATTATTGTACCAACCACTCAACCAGGCACCTAACTTCCAATTACTTTAAAAAAATGTTAAAGTGCGCTGCCTTGTGTGTAATTGATATGGTATAGATAAGAAAGTCTAGACAACGGGCTACGATTGATATGTAATTAATTTATAATTTGTAAGCAATTTGTTTTCTAATCAAAGAACCGAGGAACATAATATGACCGAGTATCTAACCTGCCTTAAAGAGAAAAGAAGACAATCGCATTCATAGAATTTCGTATTTCTATTTCCTACGACTCGCGACTTTTACGAGGATGGACAAAAGCTTGTGAGTGTTTGTCAATTCAATCCATTTCATACTTTTTGTCGTCGATAAAATGACGAATCAAAACGTCACTTTGTCTAGGCTATAGGCCTTCTGGTACACCGCTCAGTTTCTCTACACTAGCGACCACTAATAGACTGCATAACTTGGTCAAATATTTCTCGCTGTCTAAAAGAGAATTAGGTGCTTCTTTTGATTCGATTTAAAAATCAATCAAATCGAAAACCAAACTATTTATTTCACTAAATTGGTTTGGTGAATAAAAAACAGTTTAAAATAAAATCTAATTTAATTATATTTGTCATTTTTATAAATTATGTCAGTCTCATAGTATTTACAGGTATTGTCTGATGAAGCCGGTGAAGCTGGTGACGCGGGCGAAGGCAGAGGGGTGGCCGAGCTGGCAGCCGGCAGCGGCAACGAAGGAACTTACACCGATCTGAAAACAAAATAGTTTCGTTATTAGAGGATAGTGGTCAGTGTGGATTGGGCCCATAGCTCATATGACATACAAACGGCAAACGCGACGTAGTCAGCCCATTCACACTTCAGCTTAGAGACCAAAGGCGTCGCGGTAGAAGATGATGGAACCAGCGGTCCTCATTCGACTGGCCTGTTGGTCTAGTGGTTAGTGACCCTAACTGCTATGCCGGAGGTCGTGGGTTCGATTCCCACCCAGGACAAATGTTTGTGTGATGAGCACGATCATTTGTTCTGTGTCTGGGTGTAATTTATCTATAATATGTATGTATTTAGAAATATATAAGTATGTTTATCAGTTGTCTAGTACCCATAACACAAGCTCTGCTTAGCTTGGGACTAGATGGCGTTGTGTGATAGTTGTGGAATATTATTATTATTATTATTATTATTATCATTGGCACTTAATCAAAAAATCCGGAAGACATGGAGAGAATAGTACATTGTTACCTTAGGGGTGAAAGGAACTTATTTAGTCCCCGAGACGGGGTTTGGCGCCTGAGCGCAGCGGGGGCGCTAATAGTTCGAGGGACTAAATAAGTCTTTAACCCGAAGTAAACACTGTGCTTTTCATTACGAATACAAGGAAAGTTGATGGGAATAGGCTTGCTCTCAATTACCTTCAGTGGATGTCAATAGGCTTGCTCCTAATTACATCGGTTGATGGCAATAGGCTTGCTCCTAATTAGATTAGTTGATGGCAATAGGCTTGATCCTAAATTAGATTAGTTGATGGCAATAGGCTTGATCCTAATTACATCAGTTGATGGCAATAGGCTTGCTCCTAATTACATTGGTTGATGACAATAGGCTTGCTCCTAATTACCCAAATCGGTGGATGACAATAGGCTTGCACTTAATTACATCGGTTGATGGCAATAGGCTTGCTCCTAATTAGATTGGTTGATGGCAATAGGCTTGCCCCCAATTACATCAGTTGATGGCAATAGGCTAGCTCCTAATTACATAGGTCGATGGTAATAGGCTTGCTCCTAATTACATCGGTTGATGGCAATAGGCTTGCCCCCAATTACATCAGTTGATGGCAATAGGCTTGCTCCTAATTACATTGTTTGATGGCAACAGGCTTGGTCCCAATTACATCAGTTGATGGCAATAGGCTTGCTCCTAATTACATTTGTTGATGGTAATAGGCTTGCTCCTAATCACATCGGTTGGTGGCAATAAAAGGCTTGCTCCTAATTACATTGGTTGATGGCAATAGGTTTGCTCCCAATTACAACAAATAATTTGACAGCTGTCAGTAGAAAGCGATTCTCCCTAGGGCTGAAAAGTAGTACTTTCAACCCGCTCCGCAGGCATGTTCTGAACTTCTGACCTACTTTCAGAGTATGAGTAATGAAATAGTACATTGTTACCTTAGGAGTGAAAGTAACTTATTTAGTCCCCGAGACGGGGTTTGGCGCCTGAGCGCAGCGAGGGCGCTAATAGTTCGAGGGACTAAATAAGTCTTTAACCCGAGGTAAACACTGTGCTTTTCATTACGAATACAAGGAAAGTTGATGGGAATAGGCTTGCGCCCAATTACCTAAATCGAAAGAAAGCAAAAACAAATTGACAAAAAAAAAAAAAAGTAAACATAAAAGAAACAATTAAAATCGGATAAATCTAATCTGTGGATGGCAATAGGCTTGCTCCTAATTACATCGGTTGATAGCAATAGGATTGCTCTCAATTACATCAATTGATGGCAATAGGCTTGCTCCTAATTATTTATTTATTTATTTATTTATTTGCTCTCATGCACATCACACATTTTACAATACTGTCGGTTTTTGTACATGAACCCTGTCAGGGCACTGCAAAGCACAATGCTGGTTTGCTGTTGAGTTTTGAACATTAGTTAGATTGATATAATAAATAAATTGGGTCAAATCTTATAAATAGCACAATAGAATACAATAAAATATGTCTTAAAGTCATTATGATGTCCAGGTAATGGTTATAAACTCTATGGGTAGGTAGTTATTACGCATAAGGTCAACAGTAATAAGAAATAGGCAGTAATTAGGTACAATCATGTCATATCAATATCGTAAGTGGTTAAATTGAATTAGGGTACGCTAGTATTATATTATCTATGATTAGGGTATATCATTTTACAATACAACATAAAATAAAAATAAAAATGTCACTCAAATAAACAATGTAGAAGCTAATATTATGTTCGTAAATTGTGTAGGTACACCTATAAAGTTTTATCTGTCATGAATTGATCTACCGTGTAATAACATTTCTCTATTAAAAGTAATCTTAGTTTTTTATAGAATGAATTTGTATTCCCCTCATCTTTTATGTATTTTGGTAAATTATTATAAATTGATGCAATTCTATAGTTGGGGCTATTTTTCATTATTCTTAATTTTGGTGTCGGTGTAATCAACTTGTTTTTATTTCTTCGGTTATAGTTTTGGTTTGCTTCTATGTTTGATCGAAAGTAATTCCTGTGTTTTTGGACAAACGTAGCTATTTGTAGTATGTAAAGGGAGGGTAACGTTAATATTTTATTTTTTATGAAATGCGGTTTACAACTTTCCCATGGCTTTATGTTGATAAGGATGCGTATACACTTCTTTTGCATGATGAATATGTCATTAAAGTTTGTACTTTCGCCCCACAATATTATTCCATAGTTAAACCATGCATAGGCATATGCATAGTATGCTGAGAGCGCGGTCTCATAGTTTGTGTTGCTTTTTAATTTGCTTAATGCGTATATGAATTTCGATAATTTAGTTTTTAGGTTTTCGATATGTTTTTTCCATGTTAGATTATTATCCAATGTTAAGCCAAGAAGCGTCAGATCGTCCCTTTCTGGGATATTTAATTTATTACTAAGGTTATTTATGCACAGCGGCGTTCGTTGGTATGTTCTAAATTGCAGTAGGTTACTTTTTTTATTATTTATTTGTAGATTGTGCTTCTCTAGCCACGATTTAACTATTTTATAGGTATTTTCAATGTTGGTCAAAGTTTCGGTGTTCTCAGTTGTTCTGAACACTAGCGATACGTCGTCCGCGAATAGAACGCATTTCGAGTCAATTGTTTTAGGTAGGTCGTTTATGTATATAATAAATAATATACACCCCAACACACTGCCTTGAGGAATGGAGTGGTTAATAGTCTTTGTTCGTGATTTTATGACTTGTATTTCGTTTGCTTCTTTGTTGTAGTATTCTATTTCGACGTATTGTTTTCTATCTTTTAGGTAAGATTTTAGCCATTTAAAGGCCGTACCCCTAATTCCTATGCCATATAATTTTTGTAATAAAATGTTATGGGAAACCTTATCGTATGCTTTAGTCATGTCTAGGAACAAACCTATGGCATATTGTTTATCATTTATGTAGTTGTATATTTCTTGAACGTAGTTATATACCGCGAGTGTGGTCGATCTTTCTTGCCTAAAGCCAAACTGATTTATGTCTAAGAGATTGAATTTTTCTAAAAAATTGTTAATTCTAGTGGACATTATTTTTTCAAATATTTTTGATATAACTGGTAGAAGGGCTATTGGTCGGTAAGAACTGGGATCTTGGGGCTTGCTGCCTTTTTTAAATATTGGTCGTAGTTTAGCTTCTTTTAATTTATCCGGGAAGATCCCTTCGTCAAGAGATTTATTAATTAGTTTGGTTATAGGTGGTGTCAGTTCATTAATACATTCTTTAATTAGGAAAGACGGTATTTCATCACCTCCGGCACTGCGCTTGTTTTTCATTTTGCGTATAATATAGATTTCACGCTCCGTGGCGGGTTGGACAAATAGGGAATTTATTGATGGGGTTAGAACTGGGCATGTATTCGTCGTATTGTTGGGTAGCGGTTCGCCAACCGATGCAAAGAAGTCATTAAAGATATTAGCAACCATTGTTGGTGTACTTGTGGTTTTACTGTCATTATAACACAGGGTAACATTTTTAGTATGGCACTTGGAATCTGGTTTATGGTAATTTTTAATAATGTTCCACATGGTTTTAGATTTATTTTGTGACCGCTTCATATCCTTAATATGATTGCATTTTTTTGACCGCTTTACACACTTCTTCAAGATTTTTTCATATGTTTTATAGTGCGTTTTTAAAAGTTCACTATTGGTCTTTTCTACAAAAATTTTTAGTAATCTTTTATGCTCACATGATTTTTTTAAGCCTACAGTTAAATAAGGTTTCCTTTTATTATTTTTTATTTTTACGCGTTTTTTAGGTATAGTTTTATTTAGTAACTCATGCATTTTATTATGAAATTCTGTGTAGATTTCGTTAACGTTTTTATTTTTGACTAGTATTTCATTCCAATCCGTTTGGCTAAGTTTAAGTTTAAATTGTGATATTGATTTTTCATTAAATAGTCTTTTCGTCACGAAGTAAGTAGGAGTATATTGTTTTAGTTCTGGTGATTGTTACAATGGTCGATGGCAATAGGCTTGCTCCCAATAACCCAAATCGGTGGATGGCAATAGGCTTGCTCCTAATTAAATCGGTTGATGGCAATAGGCTTACTCCTAATTAAATTGGTTGATGACAATAGGCTTGCTCCCAATTACCTAAATCGGTGGATAGCAATAGGCTTGCTCCTAATTAGATTGGTTGATGCCAATAGGCTTGCTCCTAATTACATTTATTGATGGCAATAGGCTTGCACCTAATCACATCAGTTGGTGGCAATAGGCTTGCTCCCAATTACATCAAATAATTTCATAGCTGGCAGTAGAAAGCGATTCTCCCTAGGGCTGAAAAGTAGTACTTTCAACCCGCTCCGCAGGCATGTCATGACCTACTTTCAGAGTATGAGTAATGAAAAAGTCTTTTTCCCAGCAGTGCAAACAGTAACAGTTATGGAAATAGTGTTAACAATGAGGAGTGTTGTCTGAATCTCGAGAAAAAAAAACTGATCAAAGACATCATTAGGTTAGGATTCTTTATAAATAAGTATGTATTCCAGCCTATAGGGATAGATTCATGAAAAAGCTTAGCCTTATTTCTTTTAGAGTACGAACACACTACATTATTGTTACTGTAACAGATCAAATCAAATCATCAATCAAATGATTGTAGGAGGTTTTTGTTGGTTTGTTGCCATTGAAAAGTCTGTCAAAAACACATTGCAGTGACCCTTAGGCCTGTTCCTTCAAGGTTGCTGTTAGCTTGTTAGCTGGTGTGTTGTTGTCAGACCTAAGATAACTTTGAAAGGGCTGATCTCATCTCCCGACTTTGCATTGTTGTATTTTGTTTGTACATCTAGTACACACAAAAAATGTATATCAGGAGGAAAGTTTTGAGTATGATGTGGATGATGTATATATGAGCACAGTAATATGAGTAAGGGAATAACACAACTTCAAATTTTTGTATGATGATAATGAAGTGCTTATGTTTACACTTACCAAAGTGGGTACAGCATTAATGTTCAAAACGAGGGGACCACCAGAGTCTCCACCGCATACACCAACGCCTCCAGCACCGTTGGTACAGAGAGTGCTTGGGACCACGAAGTTGTTTCCGAAGGTCAACTGGCACTGAAGCAGACTGATCACTTGCAAGTTGACGTGGCTCACAATCGTAGACGCACCGGCTTGTTCTGTAGAAAAGAGAAGGTTTAACTTTGGGAGAGACAATGAAAGTATCATAATATTATTTTTATTGTTTGAAAACATAGTGCAACGTAGAAGATATTTAATAGGGGATCGGACAAAAAAAAACTAATTAGTCCGTCAGATAGATTTCCAAAAATTATTGGACACGTATTTTTTCTTTTTTCACGTAAACTTAAAATGAAGACGATGTACAGTGCTTCGAAAACTCGTGTGACGTCATATGATAGTACATTTTGACGACACAAGTGACGTTTCAAGCCCCACTCCAAGATCTTTGACACGTTTTATCTTCGTCATTTTTTATTGATTTGATAAAACAAAAAACACGTATTCAATATTTTTCGATAATTTAACTTACGGACTAAACAGAATCATATTATTTTGACCCTGTCCGATCTCCTATTCTTTCAGTACGCTCGACTCCAGACAGACCATGGGCAACGGGCAATCACTTTTTAAACGTTTAAATATTTAATAATGACTTCTACTTCGACTTATACTCGTATAAAAGGATATCATAAACCACTTAACCCGACCTAGGAATCGCACCCAGGGCCCACTAAGGAGTCGAATTCCAAATGCTTTTGACGATTCTGCGAAACAACACTTTGTGTGACTCACATTGATTTTAGGCCCAACCGGGCGGCATCGACTCCTCACTAAGTAAACTTTCTTTTTAACCAACTTCCCAAAAAGGAGGAGGTTCTCAATTCGATTGGTATGTTTTTTTTTTTTTAATCTATGTATGTACACCGATTACGCTGCGATTTATGATCCGATTTACGTGATTCTTTTTTAGTTTGATGCGGAATAGTTGCCATTTGGTCCTATAAAAATTTAGCATGTTTTGACCCAGTACTTTTTATTTTATGTTTTTTTTTTTATTAACATTTTTCGTTTATGAGTATCGCGAATAACTTCGTCGTTTATGAACCAATTTTGATGATTCTTTTTTTATTGGAACGGAGATACTTCAAGGGCCACCATGATATGAAAACCAGGACCTGGTGATGGAATCCCAGAGAAATCGAGGGCAACCCTCAAATTTCATAGGCACGTATTAGGTACGTGTTTCGTGCTTTTTCTGACGCTGTACAAGTATTCGCATCAAGCAGTCATCACTTCATGTTGATGAGCATATGATGGAAGGTACTTCTCCTCAATGGTTAGGAGTTGAAAGCAATAATCAGGGAATCTTGAAGGTTAAGGGTTAGGTGTCATAGCAAGTATTTCTATAAGATATTCTAAGTCGGTGACAAAAAAACCAAACAATGAAATGTCCAACTTCAGAAGCTGATTTTTTTTCTGAAGTTTATTTTTCACTTTTTGGTGTTTTTGAAGTCGGTTGTTTTTTTTGCAAAAAGTTTTTTTTAAAGTTTAGGTCTATTAAAATTTGCTACTATATTTTGCTATGCGAGTTCGTTGTCCACTTTATAAGCTCTTTATTTCTAGTATCTCCAACTCTCTTTTAACGAACCCTTTGTTTAGCCTTTCTTGTGTAAACATACACTGGTTTTCAGTGCAATATACCACAATGCAATGTACCCAGGACAAATGTTTGTGTGATGAGCACGATCATTTGTTCTGTGTCTGGGTGTAATTTATCTATAATATGTACTTATGTATTTAGAAATATATAAGTATGTTTATCAGTTGTCTAGTACCCATAACACAAGCTCTGCTTAGCTTGGGACTAGATGGCGTTGTGTGATAGTTGTGGAATATTATTATTATTATTATAATATTCATTTTCAGTTTATGATAAAAACTTACGGTCGCTAGTTCTGCCGAAGCCAGCTGCTACAGCCCAGTTTCCAACGTATTCGTTGTTGTCATTGGGGAGGTTTATGGGCTGGATGCTGTCTGAAATTTAAACAAATTGTTTATATAAATATTTAATACTATAAAATCAGGATTACTTGAATAGGGTAGTTGGCAGACTAAGAAGTCGGTTAAAAAAAATGATTCTGTTTAGTCCGTCTGTTAGATTGTCGAAAAATATGGGATACGAGTTTTATCAAATTAATAAAAATTGTCGACAATAACTTTACTAGCTTTTGACGTCTGGTAAAAATGGACCAAACTGTGACGTCGCACGACTTTTCGAAGCACTGTATCATCTTCATTTTTTGTTTACGTGAAAAAAGAAAAAATACGTGTTCAATATTTTTTGGAAATCTATCTCACGCACAATTTTTTTTTTTTTTGTCAACTACCCTATTGGGTCTGATTTGGTCTGATGAGATGACGAACCTAATAGAGAAGTCTTTGTATGGAAGAAGAAGACATGCTGCGCCGACCCCAAATGAATTAGGATAAGAGTAAGATAATGATGATGATCTAGATCCAGCTGTCCGTCAGTTTATTTGAAAAAATAATATCCATTTTATTTTTTTTTGGTGGGTGGAAAATCGTCAAATGACCCCCCCCGCTCTTGGGCAGAGCGAAGGGGAGTGTCAGACTTCTACTGACTAAAAACCGAACCCATGTTCCTTCTTTGCCCTTGTGCCGAGGCCACGTCATCTAGTACTAAAATCCGCAGCCCCGACGGGAAAATAATATCCCTTGTTTCTTCTTCAAACTCAAACTTAAACTCAAATATTTTATTTCAATTAAGCCATTACAGGCACTTTTGAATGTCTTCTTCTTCTTTTGCTTTATCATATACTTAACTGCCTAAGTATTTACAATTTTTATCAAATTAATTATTATAATCAAGTTTAAAACGGACATTGTCAATAAATAGGTATGTTGTGCTTTGGCGACAATAACAAAATAATCAATTCATACATGAAGGCTGTCTTTTATCTGATCATGTTGATCATGTCTAATCGGCGAAATTAAATAGATAACTTAATAATCCAACATAAGAATTTACATTTGAAAATCATGAAGTTTTTTTAGAAATTAGTTTGAACCCTATTACAATGTTGTCCTATTTAACCAAAAAGTTTACTGGTAAAGAAAGCATTGTGGCATCAAGTCCACTTATATACCACTACTGTACAAGAAGTTGAAATAAATAACTTTAAAATACTTACCAGAAAACACAACGTTGTTTGGAAGTAAGATCATGGCGATATCATTGTTCAGATTGTGGAAGGTGTACTGGGGATGCATGATAACGTGATTAGTAGAAATGCGTGTGCCTCCGGTGAAGAGGAGGTTGGAGCCAAGGATGACGAGGAACTGCCACGCCTGATTGCGGCCGTCGGTCCAGCAGTGAGCTGCGGTCACCAGCCGGTTGGCAGACACGATAGAAGAACCGCATACTGACTGACCGGTTGTACCTACCAGACTGATCAGCAAGCCCGCCTGCGCAAAGAAATTTTGTAAATAAATGATGTTACATGTTTTCTTTAATTAGTTACCTATTCCATTATAGTTAATTTTAAAAATATACTTCCGAGTTATCACCAATTACCCAAGGACTCTAATTTTTCGGGTTCATGTATGTATTGTATACTTAATATCACTTGCTTCGGTGAAGGAAAACATCGCAAGGAAACCAGAAGAGATACTTCTCGACGGCATGTTAAGCCAAGAGTATTATTGCCTATGGGTGGCATAAATACTCTGATACCGGGCTATGCAGTAACCTAATGATAAAGAAAGAAGAATGAAGATCAATGGTCAGGGACGCACACTCTTGATGGCTTTAGGCAATTGCTATCGGGCCTACGTGTATGGAAAGTCTCCGTCACTGACTACTTCGTCATTCACGCGAAGAAAAGAAAATGCAATGTTTTAATATTGGGAAATTATTCATTTTCAATAGTATCTTCTACGTTTTTAAATGTCGAATACCTATGCATTTGTATTATAATAATGTATTTAGTTTAGGAAATAAATAAAGTGACTTACGAAGTAAGGATGTGCGTTTACGGGAGCGATAACACCTCCCACAACTCTATTGTCTAGTGCTTCCTCAGCCAAGTATTTCTCTTCAGCTACCCTGATCTTCTCAGCGGTAGGAATACCGACTTCCTGATGGTATCCAGACCCAACTTCCGCCAGCGCTGACGCTGAAGCCACCAATGCCAAACCAACCAACAGTAGAGCCCTCATTATGTGATATTATTTTCTGAATAATGAAGAAAAACAATCACTTATATACCTTACGCTCATTAAATCTGATTTAATCATGCGTAATCGAAGATAAGTAAGTTTAAATTAATTAATTTATAAACAAAAGCCGATTAGTGTAATCAGGACTGATAAATCCATCGGATATCCATATCTGAATCCGTATTAAAGGTACCCAGGTTAAAATACAAGGTGTCTGAAAAGAAAAGTTTATATATCGACGCTGGAAAGCGATTTTGTCGTATCTCGAAAAATGGCATTTTTTTTGAAGTGAAAACTTCTTTAGCGGCGCTGAGCACTTTTTTTGTATGGGTAAAAACTTTCAAACTCGCGTCAGGGTCACGTGATGCTGATCGAAAAATCTTACGATTTTTCGATCAGCATCACGTGACCCTGACGCGAGTTTGAAAGTTAATATTGAAGTTTTCACTTCTGCCGGCACTCCCGGAGTGCTATTTTTTATTGCATCATTGAAATAAGAAAAAAATACTGCGTCAGACGGTCTGATCAACGTTTTCCTACGATGTGTTTTTTTTTGATACGTCGTTGACTTTTTCTAAACTTTTTTAACAAAAGATACTTCAAAATGCTGTAAATTACCATAAAATCAACTATTTTTAAGTTATACATAGATACAACAAAAACGCTACAAGGATTTTTTAAAATTTTAAACCTATTTCGCTTGCCTATTGCTGTATCTTGGTAGTTGGTAGTTGTAACATACGGCTTGTGCCGTATGTTACAACTACCAAGATTAAAAGAGCAAAATTATCAAATATACAGCAAAATTGCTGCTTCAAATTGAAATAAAAATTGCTGTAACTAGTATAAAACGCATGTTAGACTAACTTGAGAATGCTATCATTAGTGCCATCTGATAAATTTCATTATAAGAAATAAGTGTTCCAAAAATGACCACTCTGATTCAACTAGTTTACGAGTTATGAATTTTTGAAATAGTTTTTTGGCTCTGGTGTAAAGTTCAACTTTTCGAGATACTACAAGATTGCTTTCTTGCGTCGATATATTTAGCTTATTGCGTGAACGCAACGAGTCCAAGGGGTGCGGGGGTTATGTCCATCGGTAGCCTGGCTCTTGGGCATTTAGTCACTATGGAGCGTTTCTCGGGAACAGACCGTGCGTTGTGCGTGCGAGAATTTTACAAAACGGTGATTCGGCGACTGTAACGCGTAGAAGATTCTGCAGTGTTCGAGGTTTTTCCATTTAAATGATGTGCCAATTATTCCTCTAATTCGAAAATGGTCATAAAGTTACCGGTACAACGCTGGAAAGACCAAAATCCGGGCGAAACATTTTTTCGATACACTGCTTACTTTTTTTTGGGTAGTGCGACTACCCAAAAAAACTACGACTACGAATACGAGTGACTGTAAATTAAAGTTTTGAGTGACAAAAATAATTAATTTGGGTCATAGAATTACTAAGTGAGCGACTGACTGCGAGCGAAGAGAAATAAACAGAACGGCAACTAACAAAGAAAAATTTGAGTTACATAAAACATAAAATGAGTAGCTTCTATATCTTCATATTTGAGCGACCTAATATTTGTTTGAGTGTCAACGGTACGTCCTGCATTTTTTTCAATATTTAACAAATGATTTATTATGCTGAGCGGCATTTTATTTTAATTGAAGTGTTTCGAATAGAAAAACCACTTCAAAATTCAAATCGTTTATTGCAATCCATAATGTACATTTATACAGGTGATATAAAATAATTTTAGACACAATTTAAGGACCCTGTCGGGCACAGCAATTTTTATAAAAATAAGTAAAATAAGTAGAGAGAGGAAGAGCGCTTTGCTTCTTTTATTGACCCTAACGATCGATGCAATAAAATTACAGGGTATAATTTTTTCAGATTTTAGCCGGTTCGATTCCCGGGTGTGGGAGAAGAGAATTTTCGAAAATCTTTGAATGCAGTTTGCTTTCTATTCAAAAATAAATGAATGTTTCCTTTGAGTAAAATTTTCTATCTGCAGTATTAAGAGTACTTTCCGTCCAGGTGGCATTACAAAATTCCACCCTGTATAATCAGAAAGCTCCGAACTGCTAAGCTATCGGGAGTTACACGTGTTATTGTGAGTCAACCATAAAAGATAGACATATGCTGTTGTGGGATATTTTTTAGATAATTTTATGTAGAACATTTCCGTCATAAATGATTTCTATGTAGCTTTAACCATTAAGGCTGCACACGCGACGGAAGCTTAAAAAATGGAGCAACTTCTCCCGTTTTCCCAACATTTCCCTTCACTGCTCTGCTTCTATTGATTGTAGCGTGATGAAAAGTATACTATAACCTCCCCAGGAGTATGAAGAATAATTGAACCAAGTTTCGTTAAAATCCGTCGAGTAGTTTTTGTTTCTATAAGGAACATACAGACAGACATACAGACAGAAAGACCGACAGACAGACAGACAAAAATTTTACTGATTGCATTTTTGGCATCAGTATCGATCACTAATTACCCCCTGATAGTTATTTTGAAAATATATATCATGTACAGAATTTACCTCTCTACAGATTTATTATAAGTAAGTATAGAAGATAGAAGATATAGAAGATAGAAGAAGATAGATTAAGTTGGTATTATTCTATATCTAAACGCTCATAATTAGATTTGCTATTTTTTATTACTTTTATCTTGTTTTTCTTTTGTCTATTAGTTTAAGTTAGTTTTATTTTGATCTCATGTTTAGTTAACGACAAATATGTTTATGTTTAGTTTTCTATTCTATTCTATCTAAAAAAATGTACATAATTTTACGATGATTAGCTTACTTACGAGAATTTTGTGTACACCTGTAATTGGTACCTACTTAAGAACCATAACCTATTATATAGGTACATATTTTTATTTTTTATTGTAAGATATATTACTGTTGGTGTACCTAGTTTAAATAAATAAATAAATATCTTATATCTATTATGCTATTAATCTGTATCTATTTATCTATATTTATTTACTTATTCTATTAATATTTTAGCAGTCTATCTATCCTCTTATTATTTATTTAGTAATATTATTAAATTGCTTCTTTGTTTACCTACTTGGTTTCAAAAGTTTTTATTAGTAGTCATAATTATGTAATAAAATTGGATTTATCCGTTAAATATTCGTGTATTGTATAGCGTGTAGCTTTTTTTAATTAGGTATTGCTTTAATTTATTTACAAACTAGCTGATGCCCGCGGCTTCACCCGCGTGGATGTCGTTCAAATTATATACTAAAACCTTCCTCTTGAATCACTCTATCTATTAAAAAACCGCATCAAAATCCGTTGCGTAGTTTTAAAGATTTAAGCATACAGACAAACAAACAGACAAAAATAGCGACTTTGTTTTATACTATGTAAGGAAGGATACATATTGATTTTCTTTTGCTGCTTTATGTTTTCTGGTAATTTATTATATATTTATATGGACTAGATTGGTGTAATTTAAGACGGAAAGGGGGCAAATTCAGTCTATTCTTATGTCGCAACGAATAATTACTCACCACTCTTAAGTGTAGCGGGTTCGCAGAGTATGTCGGGATCTCAGTTCGCTCACTTCCCTAACCGCCCTGTTTGTCTGAGTGATTGAGATTGTGTGTGTGAAAATAAAACACAAGGAATTTTGAATTGAAATTATGTAAATATCGTTATGTAAAACTATGTTAGTTGCCCTTTCTGTATTTCTAATCGCTCACTTAGTAATTTTAATATCTGAAATGGATTAATCACGAGTCACTTTTTGTAAGCTCGTTCTGGATTTTATTATTTATCAATATTCGTTGTTAGTTTAGTTATTTTTTCGCTTACTCAAATTTATACCGATCAAGTTATTAAAACAGTATCTCATCAGCAGTCGCTTAGTTTTTTTTTTTCGGTCGTTTTATAATTCCCCCTTTTTTAACATCTTGTATTTTGGGATTTTACACCATAACTGGACAGGAATAGCCTATTTTTTTGGACAATGAATCAGCATTACCATCCAACGTGGCTATGCTGCCAGTTTTCTGGGTAACATTCCTGTTGACGATGTGGACGGATTTTTTGACCCCCATTATTGTTTTTGCTTCTTTTTCGATAGGTATAGTCAACAAAATAGATAGCCGTCCAGGCACCTGACTTCCAATTACTTTTAAACAATGTTATAAGTGTGCTGCCTTGTGTGTGTAATGTAACTGATGTGGAACAGTGGAATAGATAAAAAAAGTCTTGACAACGGGCTGCTATTGATATGTAATTAATTTTCTAATCAAAGAACCGAGGAACGTATTACCGAGTATCTATCCTGTCAGAAAGTGAAAAGAAGACAATCTCATTCAAAGAATTACGTATTTCTATTTCCTACGACTTTTACGAGGATTGTCAAAAGCTTATTCAAGTGTTTGTCAATTCAATGTATTTCATACTTTTCGTCGTCGATCAAATGACGAATGGTCGCCAATAAAACGTCACGTTGTCTAGGCTAGGCCTTCTGGTACACCACTCAGTTTTTCTACACTAGCGTCCTCTAAGTCCATTAAGCGGATATCACATCGCATTGACTTGTATAAAATTCGCAGCTTTGCCACCTCCACTTGACACGCATGGATGGTCGGAGTGATGTGATTACCACCTTAGGTCCAGAGTAAAAATAAAAAAAAAAACAGTTTAAATTAAAATCTAATTTAATTATATTTGTCATTTTTATATAATATGTCAGTCTCATAGTATTTACAGGTATTGTCTGATGAAGCCGGTGAAGCTGGTGACGCGAGCGAAGGCAGAGGGGTGGCCGAGCTGGCAGCCGGCAGCGGCAACGAAGGAACTTACACCGATCTGTAAGGAAAATAGTTTCGTTAACAGTGGTTAGTGACTAGTGCTCCATCTAGTGATATTTTTGGGTCCACACCTCAACTCCTACTAAAACTCAAAGTATTTATTTCAATTAGACCATTGTAGGCGCTTTTGAACGGCAGAAAAACATTAAAATGAAGCTATACTACGGCAGATGTATCCAGCCCATTCACACTTCAGCTTAGAAGCAAAAGGCGTCGCGGAAGAAGATGATGGGAAAAGCTGGAGAAAACTTACGACCAGTGGTCCCCATTGGTCCTTGATCAAAAGAACCGGAAGGAAAAATCTTTTCCCAACAGTACAAGTTACCAGTAACAGTTACAGACATAGTGGTTACAACGAAGAGTTTGTACATCTAGTACAAACAAAAAACGTATATCTGGAGGAAAGTTTTGAATATGAAAGTGTCAATATGAGTAACGGAAGAACACAACTTTAAATTCAATAGATTGGGATAAGGTCAGCAGAATGATGATTATGAAGTGGCTATGTTCACACTTACCAAAGTGGGTACTCCATTATTGTTCATTGCGAGGGGACCACCAGAGTCTCCACCGCACACTCCCACACCGCCAGCACCGTTGGTACAGAGAGTGCTTGAGACCACGAAGTTGCTACCGAAGGTCAATTGGCACTGAAGCAGACTGATCACTTGCAAGGTGACGTGGCTCACGATCGTAGACGCACCGGCTTGTTCTGCAGAAAAGAGAAGGTTTAACTTTAGGAGAAAAATGCAAGTTTCATATTATTATTACCGATAATAATATGATACTTTCATTTTTCTTGTATTTAAAACGAGTGACTGTAAATTAAAATTTTATGTGACAAAAATAATTAATTTAGGTCATAGAATTTATTACTAAGTGAGCGACTGACTGCGAGTGACGAGAAATTAACAAAAATTTGAATTACTTAAAATACAAAATGAGTAGCTTCATAATATTTGAGTGACCTAATATTTGTTGGAGTGTCAACGTTACGTCCTGCTTTTTTTTCAATATTTAACAAATGATTTATTTATACTGAGCGGTATTTTATTTTAAATGAAGGGTTTCGAATAGAAAAACCACAAAACTTTCCTAGGCCCAGTCGACGGAGCCCCACCCCGCGGTTCTCCTACTTCTGGGTGGTTTAAAAAAAAAACGGTCCGAGTCAGGGTGCCCCAAGTCCCGAGCTCGCTTCGCTCGCTCTTGCATCCAAGTTTTCCTAGTAGCGGGTTCGCATGGTATGTCAGGATCTCAGTTCGATCGCTTCCCTTACCGCCCTGTTTCGTGAGTGATTGAGATTGTGTGTGTGAAAATAAAACACAAGGAATTTTGAATTGAAATTATTTAAATATCGTATCGTATCGTTATGTAAAACTATTTTAGTTGCCCTTTCTGTATTTCTAGTCGCTCATTTAGTTATTTAGTCGCTCACTTAGCAATTTAGTCACACGGCCAGAATTTTAATATCTAAAACCCACTTTTTGTAAGCTCGTTTTCAATTTTATTATTAATCAAAATTCGACGTTAGTTTAGTTAATTTTTCGCTTACTCAAATTCATACCGATCAAGTCATTAAAACAGTATCTCAACAGTAGTCTGGGGGGGAGAAGCTAGGGTAGTTTTTATTATTTATAAGCATACTAAGTTAAGCTATTTAAATTAAGCTTAGTTAATAGTTTTTATTGTGTTTTTTTAAATTCTATATTTATAAGTGTATTATTCAAATACTGCGCAATAATTTTTGCAACATTATTTTACTGCCAACTGTGGAGGCTTGTAAAAATGGCTTGTCGTTGAACAACTCACTATTCATTTTTTGTAGCTGTAAGCCACCCAAAGAAAATAAAATAAAATAAAAATGTTTGGTGGGAATCGCTGTTGGTGAGAACAGCATTACCTATAAAGTGCCAAAAATACTCTCTGCTGTACTCGTGGCGGTGTACGTGGCGGAGTAAAACGCGCTGCCACCTCGAGTTGCAGCTGAGCTAAGCTAACGGATGCAGGGTAAAGGGCGAATATTTTGCTCCTCAAAACAAAATCACCTCACTAGGTAGCTAAAGCGGCAGCCCCGCTATCAGATTAAGGCACAGTGGGCTAATCACAATGATGGATTCCTGAAACCGAAATAGATAGAAACCGGACCGATCTTTTACCGACGACTTTTGTCATGAAAAAACAGACACGAATTGCTTTTTGGAACGTACGAACGCTTAGCGACGACAGTAGACTAGCCCAAGCAGAAACAGTAATGCTAAGCTTAGTGAGCGAAGTGAGGAGAAATGGTTTTGGTGAACTAAGAACGTCTGGGAGCTTGACTTTGCTATATTCTGGTAAAGAAAGTGAGGAACATGTGCACGAGTATGGCGTGGGGCTTCTCCTTTCTAAAGCCGCTAAGAATAGCCTCTTGGACTGGAAACCAATCTCAGACCGGATCATATATGCTGGGCTCAATTCAAGAGCCCGGAATATCTCCATTGTGCTACGCCCCAACCAATGCATCACCTGAGGATACCAAGGACCCCGTCGGTCGAAATACCGCGTCCTCGGCACAAGGGCGAAGAAGGAACATGGGTGGTTTTTAGTCCGTAGAAGTCTGACACTCCCTTCCGCTCTGCCCAAGAGCGGGGAGGGTCATTTGATGATTTTCCACCCAATGGGGTCACTAAGAACCAAATTGACCACCTTGCCATTAGTTCCAAATGGTGTTAATCACTGCTCGATGTTCGCAACCGTAGGGGCGCCAATATTGATAGCGACGACCATCTGGTGGTTGCTGAAGTCCGGCTTAAAGTTGCTGTAGCCCGTGCGGCTGGAGGACCCGGCAAGATTGGAAAAGGTTCGACGTCATTCGTCAACAAACTGTAGGACCCAGATACGCGTAAAGTGTTTCAACTCAAGTTACGCAATCGTTTCTCTGTACTCGATGCTGCTTTGGACTCATTAGACGAGGAGTGGAACCGCATTAAAGTGGCCTATACAGGGACCAGCTCCGCCGTTTTAGGGCACAAATCTACTCACTCTCGGGAGGACTGGATGTCACAACGCACGTGGAACCTGATCGAAGACAGAAGAAAGCTTCATCTGAGACTGCTCGAAGCCATACGAGCCGACCTTAAAACTCAATACCGTCAGAAACGGAAGATAGGAGACAGTGGGCTGATGGAATTGCTTATCGTGCTCAACAAGCTGCAAACACCGGCAACTTGAAAGAACTTTACAAGGCTACTAAAACCTTGGCAGGAAACAGCAGGTCAAAGAAGAAGCCGCTGAAGTCCAAAGATGGTCAGCTCATTGTGACATCAGAAGGGCAGCTGCTACGCTGGCGTCAACACTTTGAAGAGGTCTTCCGTTTGTCAGCTACATCACCACCCGAGGCGCTGCAAGTTAGTTCCCGAACATCCCGGCTCCTAAGCATCAACACGAAACCACCGACAGCTACTGAAGTTGCGGAGGCGGTCCGCTCTTTGAAGACAGGCAAGGCACCAGGACTCGACCTTATAACGGCGGAAATGCCACAAGCTGACTTATTCTCTGCCGTCGACGTTCTGACGCCTATTATCGAGAAGATTTGGACCGCCGAAGAGCTGCCGTACGATTGGAACAAAGGTCTAATCATAACTGTTCTTAAGAAAGGTGATCTTAGCCAATGCGATAACTGGAGAGGTATTACGTTGCTCTCGATTCCCTCGAAGGTTTTCTGCAAGATCATCCTGTATAGACTGTCGAAGGCCGTGGATCCTCTTCTACGCAGGGAACAGGCTGGTTTCCGTTCGAACCGCTCATGTACCGACCAGATCAACACTCTCCGTATCATACTGGAACAGGCATGAGAATGGCAAAGGGAGATTTATCTAACCTTTGTCGACTTTGAAAAGGCCTTACTAGAAATTGGAGTGCCGAAGAAAATCGTCCGTCTGCTGGAGAGTATTTACAAGAAATACTCTTGAAAGGTAACTCATGACGGCCTCATCTCGGATGACGTAGTAGTACCCATTAGTTCTTACATCCCGCCAATTATGTTGAAGTCAAGTCCTGGCTGCTAGTGAGAAATTCTTGATGGGAAGTCCCAATTACACTTAACCGGACCCAGGAATCGCACCCAGGGCCCTCATATCTACCCAGGAGTCGCGTATAAAATCTAACATAATTTTGTCAATTCCGAATGTTTTGGATGTTTCTGACATCGTGACAACAAAGTGAGATAACGCTCGCATAGATTTTAGGCCCCACCGGCGGCATCTAAAGTGATTTTTCTTTTTATTTAGTGTTTAAAATTTTGCTGGTATGATGTATTTGCTATATGCTACGCGGCTTTGTTGTCCACATATTCTCCTCATTTCTAGCATCTCTATCTCCTTATAATCAATCCTTTATTGAGCCTTTCTTGTGTACACATATAAAGCGTGAAGAATATGCATACGCTTGTCTTGGGTGCAATATTGATGTTCAGATTATGATAAAAACTTACGGTCACTAGTTCTGCCGAAGCCAGCTGCTACTGCCCAGTTTCCAACGTATTGGTTGTTGTCATGGGGGAGAGCTATCGGCTGGATGCTGTCTGAAATTTAAAGAAATTACTCATATAAATAATGTAATACTATAAAACGGTCGGGAAGGTGCACGCTCTATGCTTTTACTCTAATAGGCCGAGGGGACGGCAATCCGACATCGGAGAGTGTTTAGGCACAGGAAGAACGGAAACGGTGAACGGTGCTTATATAATTGTGTAATACTGAAATACCAGATTTACCCGGGGAGGGAACTACGTACTGTAAATACTAAATTCTAAATTCAAATGCCCGTTCAGTTTATTTTTAAAAAGTAAGATCCCTTTTTTCTGCTTCTGTTGCTGTAACATATAACTGCCTAAGTATTTACAATATGTTATCAAATTAATTATTATAAGTACTCAAGTTTGGAACGGAAATTGTCAAAAAGTAGGTATGTTAGTCTTCTATTGGTGACAATAACAAAATAATCAATTCTTACATGCAGGCTATCTTTTATCTGATCACGTTAATCATGTCTAATTATATGGATAACTTAATAACGACATTTATGTTTTTTAGATTTTATTTTGAACCCTATCACATCATATTGTTGTCCTAATTAACCCAAAGTTTGACTGGTAGAGAGTATCTAGTTAGTGGCATTAAGTCCACCTATGTGACAAATACAAACTGATAAAAAATATATAAAAAAGTAAACATAAGAGAAACACAAAAAGTAAAAATAAGACACATTAAATTAAAATTTGTCCCGTACGAGGCCAAAAGGCTAATAGGGCCCAGTACAAGAAGTTAAAATAAATAATTTTAGAATACTTACTAGTGAACCAAACGCTGGTTGGAAGCAAGATCATGGCGATATCATTGTTCAGATTGTGGAAGGTGTACTGGGGATGCATGATAACGTTGGTGGTAGAGATGCGTGTGCCTCCGCTGAAGAGAAGGTTGGAGCCGAGGATGACCAGAAACTGCCACGCCTGCATGCGACCGTCGGTCCAGCAGTGAGCTGCGGTCACCAGCCGGTTGGCAGACACGAGAGAAGAACCGCATACTGACTGACCGGTTGTACCGACCAGACTGATCAGCAAGCCAGCCTGCGCAAAGAAATTTTGTAAATAAATGATGTTATATTTTTTTTTCAATTTGTTACTTATTCCATTAGAAAGTTGTTATCACTGATGAATGATATTAAGCTGTTTTCAACTAACAATGAAAACAGGGATAATTAGAATGATTTGTTCCCATGTTTTCATTGTTTATCCAAAACCTACTATGACACACTAAACTATCACTGCATATGGATTCGAAACACAGCACCAATGACCCAAGGCACGCACCTCTAATTTTTCGGATTCATGTATACTATTGTATATTATCTAAGGTCCCATTAAAATAGGTGGACAAAATTTCAGAAATCATTAAGACCACCAAAATAAGGATGATGGTAAAAACAATAATAAGATAAACGCATTTAAGTACCTACTAGGAAGAGTTTGTTCTAGAGTACCGGCAATTAATTATTTAAAGTTAAAAAAAAAACACTTTATTTAATGTTTTTTTTTGTTTAGATATCTTTGGTTAGACCTACTGAACGCTGTGTTAAAATTTGTCCACCTATTTTAATGGGACCACTTACTTCGGTGAAGGAAAACTTCGGGAGGAAACCAGTAGAGATATTTCTCGAAGGCATGTTAAGCCAAGACAGATGCCTATGAGTGGCAAAAATGCTGTGATACCAGGTTAGGCACTAACTACATGAATACATGTTAAAGAAGATTCCACTAGTGATCAACGGTCGATGCACATATTTCTCTCCGTCACTGAATACACTAGTGTCATTCACGTGACGAAAAGAGAATGTAATTTATTAATTTTGGAATATCATTCCTTATTATTATTCGTTTTGTGTGTCAAATAATGTAAGTAATTTTCAATGTCAATAATCAATATTATATAATTCTATATTATATAATTATTATCATTTCTGTAATCACATCTCCTAATATTTCGCAGAACAACTTAAATGTTTAACTTGTGTAGTGTCTGGGTCACCAAGATACACGCTATGCCTAGTTTGGGACCCACTGTTAATCCGGTAAGTTTTCTGTTGTGTTAGCTAAATAAATGAATTTGAATTTGTGTTTATATGTAGAATTTGTATTATAATAATGTATTTCCCTTAGAAAATAAATAAAGTGACTTACGAAGTAAGGATGTGCGTTCGCGGGAGCAATAGCACCTCCCACAACTCTGTTGTTTATTGGTTGCTCAGCCAAGTATTTCTCTTCGGCTACCCTGATCTTCTCAGCGGTAGGAATACCGACTTCCTGATGGTATCCAGAACCAACTTCCACCAGCGCTGACGCTGAAGCCACCAGTGCCAAACCAATCAACAATAGAGCCCTCATTTTGTGAAAATTATTTTTTAATTATGCGAAGCGCAAAAAAACATGCTTGCTTTTATACTCTATTTAAATCTGATCTAATCATTCATAAATCATAATTGATGATTGGTAAGCAATCAGAACCCGAAACCGATTATTTTTATCAAAACGGGTGGGACCGATGGATTATCTTATCTGATAGGAATTACAAGTACAGTGGCAAACATATTAATTTGGTAATTGGTCCCAGACGTCCCACTCCATCTTAAAACCGTCTTATCGGCTGTCGAGTACCTAGTGGGTACTGGATTTTTTTGTTTATCTTGCTGGAGCCCCGCTTATTCCAAAAATGTGCTCCTGTGTTATCGTGGGAGGTTGACTATTCCAAAACGTCTATTTCAGATTATCATGCGTATTATCTTCCGGTTCATCACACATAGTTAATACATAGATTACATCAATCATGCATACAAGGCCTAAACAGACCCATCACGAAGCCGTCAACCGAGCATTCCGTTCAACAAACTGAGTAACCATTAATATTGTTGGGAAACATTTTTATGATGCAAAACCAGTGTTTTCCAACTCCAAGTTTCAACTTTTTCAAAAGGTTTTTTAGTAGCAGTCTTCTAAAAACTGTTACTGTTAGCCTGCGTCATTCCACTGCTGGGCAAAGGCCTCCTCCCATGATTTTCAAATTTTGCGATCCAGGCCCAAAGTGGACCACTAGTCGTTGGTTCTGTCAAACTCGTCCCGCCATCTCCTACGAGTTCTACCACGTCGCCTCCTCGTTGTGTCAGGGTTCCACAAAGTGGTTGTTTTGGCTCACATCTCGTTGGGCATACGGCAGAAATGGCCAGCCCAGTCCCACTTCAGCTTAGCGGCTTTTTTAGCAACGTCAAAGATTTGTGTTTTGGAGCGCAGTGTGGTGTTGCGTATACGGTCGATTACTTTAACGCCTAGGATACTACGCTCCATTGCACATTGGCAAACCTTGAGCTTGGAATTTTTAATGTTTGTGAAAGACCAAGTCTGAGATGCATAAGTCAAAATGGGGAGAATACACATGTCCATGATTTTTCTCTAGAGTGACAGTGAAAGATCTCCTTTCATAAGCTCTTTCAGGCATTTTCGGTTCGTCTTACGACTTCCTTGTCTTGCCTTGCCTGGAAAAAGACTAACTGGCCCAAGTAGATTATGTATTCATGCACATATTGCAATTCTTCACCATTTACTCGGATCTTGTGTTGGGTGGTGTTTGAAATCAGTTTGGTCTTTGACATATTCATCGCGAGTCCAACCTCAAGGCTTGCCTCACTGAGCTGGTTCAACATACGCTTCAGTTCTGCCGCCGTGGAGGAGAATAAGACAATGTCGTCAGCGAAACGAAGGTTGGTTAACCTCACTCCACCGATTTCAATGCCGTTTCTCTCCCAACTAGCCGTAAGCTTTTTAAATACTTCTTCAAGAGCACTATTAAAAAGCTTGGGTAAAAGCGGGTCTCCTTGTTTAACGCCTTTTTGTATGGCGAATGGTGTCCGACTGTCCGACTGTCTGTAATCTAATTGAAGCAGTGCTGTTTATGGAATATGTTGCGAAGCAAGTTGATGTAGGTGGGATTTAAATCTCTTGGTTGTTCAGAGCGTTAAATATTATGCCATTGTGGGTTAGACTATCGAAAGCTTTGGAATAGTCTATGAAGGTAAGATTGAACTCCTTGTACTTTTCAATTCTTTGGTTTATTGCATGGAAAAACATCTTTTGAAAAAGTTGGAACTTTGAGCAATATCCGTAACTAGAAAACAAGTGCCTCTCAGCTTCATTAAGGTCTTTTTACACCAATTAGTGACGTAGCAGTCTGCGAGGTTGTCATAAACATAGTCCTTTACAAAAATATCAGTTACTTCCCACTGTATGTTACTGATTTTCAGTAGTCCCTATAGAATATGCCTCCCAAAATCATTACGGACCCATCACCATAAAGCGCTACACCTACAATATTATACTGAGATTTACTATCTCCAGTTCGTTCTCTATTCTTCAACAATTTTACGCTATACTGCTAGTCTTTGATCAACCGGACCCGCTTACTATTGGACCCACGTACGGGTCCACTTAACCACATAAACTATTTTCTGTATTTTTATTGGTTAACTGATATGAACACAGGATCTAAACTTTAAAATAAAACTATTGTTTAAAGCTACCAATGGATACAGTCGAGCACAAAATTGGTTAGTCATAAATATTATAAACGGCTTAACGGATTTGAATGATATTTGGTATCAAGATACCATATAAACTGGATTACTTAACTACTTTTAATCCCGGTATTTCCGTGTAATGAGCAAATAACTGACATATGGTTTAACCCAATTACGATCAAACGGCTTGTCAGATTTGTATATTGTTATCAGGATACCATGCATAATTATGTTCTTGACAATAATAATATGATGTCATTCATTTTGGACGCAGCTATAATAATTATCCTACCAAACATATTAATCGCAATGTCAAAAAGTTATCAGATCTAATGTGTATGTATGAGATCTTACCTATAGCTTGGCTCTAGCCAAGCTTCTAACTCTCCACATCCTAGTTGTACAAGCTCTAACTTAGCAAGCTCTACAGTCTACACCTTATTCAAAATATGTAGCTTGCCCATTTTGTTACTACAATAACTGTATATCAGAAAAACAAATAATATTAGTCAATTTTTCACCTTACACACTTGTGAATGTAGCAAAATGGCCTATTTTAACTTGAACATTCATGAAAATAAAACTAAAAGATTCTGGTTGACTCCGTGACTGTACGCACGGCTACACATCAAGCTATACAAAACCAGTTAATCTTGGCCTCACTTTACTAGATCTTTTAGCACAATGAACGATCAGATTAAACTGGTTTTGTATAGCTTGATGTGTAGCCGTGTGTACTAATATTATAATATAATTGAATTGGTCGAATGATCCCGTAGGTCCATTTCGAGTGGGTCCAGTTGACCAAAGACTCCTACTTTTGTCGATTGCTGAGTGTTATTGGGTTTTTTTTTATCAGGAATTTCTGAGTTTCTCAGCCACGGAGTCTGAATTTGTGCCCGGTTGATAGTAAAAAGGCTCGCCCCCTATTACATCAGACCTAAACACAGCTGGCGAAACGTGGGTGCACTATTAGGTACACCTCTGTATTACCTTTCGGAGATTACAGGTGTGATGGTATATTATCCCGTCGGGGCCGCGGATTTTTGTACTAGATGACGTGGCCTCGGCGCCAGGGCAAAGAAGGAACATGGGTTCGGTTTTTAGTCAGTAGAAGTCTGACACTCCCCTTCGCTCTGCCCAAGAGCGGGGGGGGGTCATTTGATGATTTTCCAACCACCAAAAAAAAAAAAATGGTATATTATTTATAAACTGGCGCTCAGTATTTTGATAGGTATAATCACGATGCTTTTAACAGCAATGGTGCGAGATGAAATAATTGTAGGTATCTTATCAAAAAATATCTGCCTGTTCTGATTTGTCTTGCTAGGACCCAAAACGTGTTATTAGTAGAGTACTAAGGTTCACTTGTCGAGTACACACGGTGAAACATAAAACTGTATAGTACCACTATAACATGACCTCGCTTTGTACAGATTTCCTGTACAGTGAGAGATCCACATGAACTGGTTTTTATAGCCAGATAGACCACCGTGCGCACCCTACAAGTTTACTTAATAAAAAGACAAGATATATTTAGAAAAACAAAACAATTTTATTAAAATTATATTTATAAATTAATGTCATGTATTTTTATAAAAATAATCATAGTAATTCTACAGGTTCTGTAAGATCCAACTGTTGAAGCTGGTGACACGCGCGTACGCTGAGGGCAGACCAACCTGGCAACCGGCAGCAGACACGAAGGAGACAACACCGATCTGTATTAATAAATTAAGTAAAATATTTATAATGACTAAAATAAAAAAGAAATAAAAAAGAACAAACAAACACAAAATAAAAAAAAAACAAAGAAACAACTCAAAGACAAAATTACACAAAATATACCTACACAAAGGATAAAAAACGAGTCTACACAACTAGACCATCATCACCAAGTTCGACGATTTTTAAAATGCGATTAGACTAGATGGCCCAGGTGTGTAAAGCCGGACAAGGTCTTATAGCGAAGATTTAGAGGCCTATATCCAGCAGTAGACTACAATATACTTGTGCAGTAACCAAAACTCGTAATAATTGACTTTACCACTGACCACGTGTGATCTATCAAGCCTACAGTTCAACCAGTGACATTCAACATTCTTGTAGGTCTCTTTGAGTTCAGCCATCGTTGGCAAAATTTCCCAATCATGTTGTCTATTAGTTTAGAAATATGTTTAAATACACAAATACACCAGCAGCATAACATAACACACTTACCAAGATAGGACCTCCGCTTCGGGCCAGAATGAGGGGACCGCCGGAGTCTCCAATGCATGCGCCGACGCCACCACGGCCGCTGGTACAGATCGTGCTGTGGGTGACGAAGTCAGGGCTGTAGATCGACGCGCAGTCGATCTCATTGACCACTTGCACGTTCACGTGGCTGATCACTGAAGAAGCACCGGTTTGCTCTGCGAAATAATCAAAGAAGAGGTTTAAATATGTGGGCCCTGTGACTACAACTTTGATCACATGCAGTATTTAACATTTTGTTTAAACCTCTCAAAAATGTGCTTTCCTTCACACAATATGCTAGTAGACTCTACTAGCATATTGTGTGAAGGAAAGCGTGTGCTTGCGTGTAGTGTTCTACTAAGTAGAGTAGAAACCATGACTGCAAGAAATATACCCTGGTCAACTGATCCTCCCTAGACGGATGCCCTAAAGTAATGCAATGCGTTTGGCATAGGTATGAGGCATGAAAACATATTAATTTAAATAATCTGAGTTTCTAAAAACTTACGGTCGTTAGTTCTGCCAAAGCCAAGAACAGTTCCCCAATTTCCAGCGAATGTCTGCCATAGATCAATACCAGTGGGAAGGGCTATTGTGCGGATGCTGTCTGAAAATAAATTCAATAAACGATTATTTTTCTTAATCCGTAGATAACCCACGCTTAAATTTACCAAGCTGTAGTTACTGAGGTTAAAATATTTATTTGTAGATCTTTACAGGGACCGAGCAAACTACAGAACAGATCCATTACGTAAGTAGAACCATGAAGAATATCACTCAGCGATACAAATAATATCAATTCTTGTTTCTTCTGCTGTTGCTATACCATTGTGACTTATTGTTTAAAATAACTTGGTACGCAAGAACATGAGTGTTTCATTACCTATTTAGTAAACCAAATCACGACTTCATTGTCATTATGATTAATAAATATAATTGATCATAATACTATATTTTATCTGATTATTTTCTCTTCGTTACTAACGTCATCTTAAAATTACTCACTGCTAAGCTGAACGTTAGAGTTCAGTCTGATGATGGCAATATCATTTCTAATGTTGACATGGTTGTACTGAGGGTGTGTCACGACGTTGGTGGTGGTAACCCGGGTGCCGCCGGAGAACAGCGTGTTGCTGCCAAGGACGACAAGAACCTGCCACCCTTGGTTGCGGCCGTCGAACCAACAGTGAGCTGCAGTCACGAGGCGGTTGGCGGTAAGAAGAGACGCGCCACATACTGAGTTACCACCGGTTACTCCGACGAGACTGATCAGGAGTCCAGCCTGCGTAGAAATTAATATGTATAAAGTCAGTAAATATTTTACAAAAACAGTTTTAGCCTAGCCTTTTCCGGCTGCCAGACTAACTGAAAATAATGCATTTTTTGTACAGTCATGATTAGTCAATTATGGAACGTCAATCTTCGACACTAATTTAAAGAAATGCCTAAGCGGTTTTTTTCAACCGTGTCGAGGCAGCTTCCAGTCTAAGTGCATGTTTACATAAGTACAGGCGGGGCGTCGCGCGGCGCGTGCTGCGTTTTTAATTAAAACACATGGCGATGTATGAAAAAGTTAACGATTTCAAACGTCGATTTTACGAGAAGCTTTTTTCGCTCGTTAGTTTAAAATGCAGCGTTTGTTGTGGTGGACCCGTCTCTCAGTAAATTAATAAAAAAGCACGAGACGAGCCTTCTGCACGCGCCGCGCGACGCCCCGCGTCTCCGTAAACAAGCCCTAACCGTATGCAACTGAATAACAGAATTTATAGGTATTGAAAACAATTCTTAAAAATATTTCGGCTCAAGATACTCACGAAGTAAGGATGAGCGTTGTTCGGTGCGACAGAACCACCCACAACCCTGTTTTGACCTTCCTCCGTCAAAGCCTTCTCCTCAGCCACCCTTATCTTCTCAGCCATGGGAATACCGACTTCCTCATGGTATCCCAGTCCAACATCAGCAAAAGCCGACACCGAAGCCACGAGGGCCAGACCAACTAACAGTAAAGCACGCATTATGACAAAATATCTTCCTAATTGTGACGATTGTCAATTTTTTTGCCATTTATATAGGTAGCTTCTGCTTATGAAATCTGGTCTTATCATTCGTATATCTATTCTTACGTAGAAGCCGATTAGTTTAATCAAGACCGGTAACACGTGAACCATTGGATTATAAATATCTTATCTGAATTCGAAGGAGATCTTTCGATTTTCATAACTAAAGCAAGGACCACTTACACAAATAAAGTTTCCCGCACATCAAGACGCATAGGATCGTAGGTGTCTCGTAGTCGAGATTTCCAAGTAGGTTTCAGCTATGAAATGACTATGATTCGTCACTGGACAGTCGATTTTGCGAACTGCTTTTGCATGTTAAGACAAGCTTATCTAGTAAAGACCCTAAAGACACCTTAGAAATAAGAAGACAAAAATTTGCTTATGAAAATTTATAAATATTTATATTATTTTTCAGTCTCATGTTATTATTTTTTGGTATTAAATTACAGGTTTTGTAGGATAAAGTTATTGAAGCTGGTGACACGTGCGTAGGCCGCGGGCATACCAGCCTGGCAACCGGCACCGGACACGAAGGAGACGACACCGATCTGAAAAAATAAATAAGGACATTAAAACATCAAATACGAGTATTATTAGGGTAAAAAACCAGAGTACTAGCATTAATTTAAAGAAATTACAAAAGCTGCGAAATCATGAAGACGAATAACATTTAGTTGCAAAACCATGACGCATAAAAAGAACTATATAAAAACAAAAAGGACAATTTGAACTCAAAACTTATTATCTGCCATCACTGTGACTTTATGTATGTGAGACATAGACACAGAACTGATTTTCAGGTACAGCTAGTACAAATACGTAGAGTCCTCGTGGTTCTTCTGACTAAACTACATAATATATAAACTACACTCACCAAAACGGGTGTTCCACTTCGGTTGAAGACGAGGGGACCGCCGGAGTCTCCAATGCAGGGCCCGACGCCACCACGGCCGCTGGTGCAAATCGTGCTGTGGATGACGAACTGAGGGCCGTAGATACCCGCGCAATCAATCTCGTTCACCACTTGCGCGTTAACATGGCTCACAGACGTAGTAGCTCCGGTTTGCTCTGCAAAATACGCATAAGTTTTAGGTTTAATAGTAGCCAGACGCCTAACAATTAGGTGCTAACATCATTTGCCTTCATCATGTGCTTTTCTCCATAAGGATTGATGTCAGCTAGAAAATCACGATGTAAAATCATGAACTCTTAAGTTATACCATGATGAGAGGAGAATGATAGTCATATTAAATTATTGTATGAGTTTATGAAAACTTACGGTCGCTTGTTCTGCCGTATCCAGCGACAACTGCCCAACTTCCAGCGAATGTCAGAAACAATTCAAAACCAGTAGGAAGAGAGATTGGCTGGATACTGTCTGAAAATTTAAAATAGGTTAATGTATTTGCAGTTACATTACTGTCAAGTTAAAATGAAATGAGTGCCTGAAATAGTGAGTGCTTTAAATATATCGAGAAAGACTTACTGCTAAATGCGACATTCGTAGGCAGCCTGATCATGGCAATATCGTTGAGGATGTTAGCGGTGTACGAGGGGTGCAGAACGACGTCAGTGCTAGCGATACGCGTGCCACCGGTGAAGAACTGCTTAGTGCCGAGAATCACGGTGACGCGCCAAGCCTGTCTGGTACCATCCCACCAGCAATGAGCGGCAGTCACCAGTCGGTTGGCGGACACAAGTGTGGAACCACACACTGAGTAACCATTCGTAAGACCGACGATATCAATCATCAATCCAGCCTGCACAGAAAAATTAGTTCAAAACATTCGTAAATTAATATTCCTAAGATAACCAAAAGCGTTTGAAGGTAATTTGAAGACTTAGGCAGAGATTTTTATTAGATTCCAAGCTTATATTAAGGCAATGATACTCACGAAGTAAGGATGTGAGTTAGCAGGAGCAAGAGAACCTCCCACAATCCTGTTTTGAGTCTCCTCGGCCAAGTTCTTTTCCTCAAGTACCCTGATCTTCTCAGCGAGGGGAATACCGACTTCGTTGTGGTATCCAGCCCCAAGTTTCACCGCCGACGCCGAAGCCACTAGCGCCAGACCAAACAACAATAAAGCCTGCATGATGTCAAATTATTTCCCTAACAATGAGGAATGACGATGGGATTTCGCCACTTATATAGCTCATTAATATCTGATTAACAATTCTGCCGCAATAACATACTTTGAAGCTGATTAGTCTAATCTTGATGGGGACACCGTTGGATATCTTATCTGGAAACGGATTGGATTTTCCATTTTCATTATTCATATTTAAGGTATAAGTGTTACGGCTAAAGGTGGGTGTGAACATAAACTTAAGATTAGCCGGCTAAGCTTAGCCCCGCGCCCCGCGCAGCAGGGCTCCGTCGACCTGCTGACGGAAACGAAGAACTAGTTTAGCCTAGGCAAAACTAGTTTGTCCTGAAATCGGGTTTGGCCGTTATCAGATACATAAAAGTATGTGTGATTAATGTTTATAATAAAAGTTTTCGTGTCAAAATAGTAAACATAATTACATTGTTTCCTTTTTCATTTCCTTTTACATTTTTAGCCAAGGGCCTGCAGTTACACTTAAGTTTAGCCGGCTAAAGATAGAAGAAAGACCTAAGTTTAGTCTCAGTGTTGTTTCATAGATTGAAACAACACTGAGAGGGATTTTAACATTTCCCCCATCCCCTGCATTTCTATAAAAACTGGCTATTTTAACCCCCAATATCTACGTTACTAGAAGGTTCGGGAGGGTATGGTCTAGTACTCTAGACTCTAGCTAGAGCAATAAAAATAAATATATATAAAAATAATAGAGGTTCAATTATCATATTTTAATCAGTTTCATAAATAAATATATGTCCAGTTTTAGTAAATATGTAATGTTTAGTTTATTACATGTGTTGATTGATGAAACTCAGATAGGGGTGACACGTGCGAAGCCTGAAGGGAATTGTCTTTGACAACCATCGGTGATAGCGAAGGAGCTGACTCCGATCTGAAAAGACAAGTAGACAATCATCATTAAATCTAATTATTTAAGTAGTGAGTTATTACGCTTCTTTTCGTCGGCCTCATATCTGTCCTCAGGACAAGTTTCTGACCAAGAGTAGGCCCAATTAATATATATGAATATATAAAAAAAGTATTATGCAGAAACCAATACTTTTTATCCAGACTGCCCCGTAGGTATTGCTGCACTGAGCAGAGGCTTCGACTAGGTCGGGCAAATCGGGTTTTCCTATCAGGAATTTCTCAGTTACAGCCTGAAGTACCCGATCTACCGAAATGTGGCACCTGACTCTTCTAGGATTTAAAGCCTGATTATGTTCGGTATGAAAATGCTATACTCAGAAGGCAGAAGTCTGTTTAAAAACAGTAGCTTACCAAGAAAGGCTGTCTATCGTTGCCATAAGTAATGAGAGGGCCACCGGAGTCGCCACCGCAAATGCCGACAACTCCAGCCTCGCTGGTACACAGAGTCCTGAAGGTTACGAAGTCGTCTGTGATCTCAAGAGTTGCGCGCACTCCCAATTGCTGATCACCTGCAGGGAGACGTGGCTTACGGTGCTTGAAGCTGCGCCTTGCTCTGAAATGTGAATTATTGTGTTCATTTAGAATTCATTCATACGTCATCATCATCATCATCATCAGCCTATAATGTTACCACTGCAGGGACTCGGGCCTCCTCTCTAGGAGAGGGATGGGCTATAATCCACTACGCGCGCCCAATGCGGATTGGTAGATGTCACATGTCTTTGAATTTTGTTGGTTCTAAGACAATGCCGGTTTCCTCACGACGTTTTCCTTCACCGTTTTGAGAGCAGTGGTGATGAAATAAATTACACAAAGTAATGCGCCTGCCTGGGTTCGAACCCACGACTTACTGTTCGTTAGTCGGGGCCGCTACCACAGGGCCCTGCTCCTTTCATAAATATTTTTTATTTGACTGGCCTGTTGGTCTAGTGGTTAGTGACCCTAAATGCCCTAACTGCTATGCCGGAGGTCGTGGGTTCGATTCCCACCCAGGACAAATGTTTGTGTGATGAGCACGATCATTTGTTCTGTGTCTGGGTGTAATTTATCTATAATATGTATGTATTTAGAAATATATAAGTATGTTTATCAGTTGTCTAGTATCCATAACACAAGCTCTGCTTAGCTTGGGACTAGATGGCGTTGTGTGATAGTTGTGGAATATTATTATTATTATTATATTAATAATGAAATACACTTTCGTGTCTGTCTGTCATGCCCACTTTAATATTTTAAACTGCAAAACGGATTTTGGGTGCGATCTTCACCTTCATTAGAGAACATATTCCGAAAGGTTTATATTATTGTGTACTGGGTCGAAGAGACACCGACGCCGACGGACAAACGGTTACAGGTATTACTGCCGTACTCAAAGTTATTTAATGATTACTTATACCATACCATAAGAAATCAACCAGGACGTCACAATGTTGTCGTATTTTAAATTTTAGGTAGCCAACAACTAAAAACTTGCCAAGTGCAAGTCGGACTTGCACATGAAGGGTTCCGTACCATGACTTCTTATAGGTTTTCCTATAATCTATTTATAGGTACGTGTTGAACTAATTTCTGTATTTTCAGAATTTTAGGCTCAGTAGTTTCGGAGATAAGGAGAATGGTAAAGATAAGGAAATGAATGATGAATGATGGGAATGGTAAGGATTCCATTAAAAAAATATTTAACCTTAATTTACCCTTTATTTCAGTTGTATTTTGGAAATCGGTTTTTTTGCAAAACGTTTTTGACGTTCAAACGTTACAAACACGAAATAAAACAAAATAAATACTCACAATTATTGATCATAGCGTTCCTAGGCAAATATTATATCATAGCGATATCATGTGTCAGAAATCGAGGATAATAATTAGGGTGCATAGCGACGTGGTTGGTCATTATACGTTCACCACCGCTGCTCAAGAAGTTGGAGCCAAGAATAACTTCGAACTGCTGCGCCTCCCTCTGGCCATCGAACCAGCAGTGAGCTGCAGTCACCAGACGGTTGGCAGACAGAAGCGAGGCGCCACAAACTGAGCGAGTAGTGCATGATGTCCCAAAAATGGATCAAAATTCCAGCCTGTACAGGATAAGTAAATTAGAGAAAGGTGCCTTTGTTTGTAAATGATTACAATATCATCTGCCTAGCCTTTTCCCAAATATGTTGGGGTCTTTCAACCTAACCGGATGCTGCTGGATACACGTATTTTACATAGAGCGACTGCCTACCTGACCTCCACAACCCAGTTATTACTGGGTAATACGATGATACCCTTTGGTGAGACTGATTAACAGACTTTCAGGTCGCTGACAACCTGTAACGACTGCTAAAGTTCCATACCAACTGCTTAACGTGCTTTCCAAGGCACGGAGGATACTTAGGATGATTGGTTGCTATGGTAATGGGTGGTCACCATGACACCCATCCACATAACAGCCACCATCAGCCACTCGCGTCGATCTTCATTAGGTGGACCACACATTGACCCATTGTATACCGTGTTTGCTTCGTGTCTCGGAAAGCACGTTAAGCCGTTGGTCCCCACTGTGAATTGCAAATCTTTGGACACTTAAAGTGTCAAAACTCATTTATTCAAACTAGGCTGATAATCAGCACTTTTCGAAGGTCAAAATTTACTTTACGATGATACCCTACTACTACACACTACACACACACACTACCTACTACTATAATTTACATGTTTTTAAGACAGTCCCCCAAAACGCCCACCCATCGACACTTCCTAGTGTTTAGCTGGAAAGAAGAAGTCAGGGGCTCGAAAGTCTTAAAACCTGTCTTCCCAAGGGGTATCGTATACACCCCGTACTAAATGGGTGGAGGTCCGATAAGCACTCGCTACATGTAAAATATTTGATTCAGCTGCATCCAGCAGTTAATCCAACTCCAGGAAGCCGACCTCAACTTAGTTGGGAAAAGGCTAGGGAGATGCAGAACGAATTACGGATGAAAAGTTTGAAAAATAAATCGATGAGTCATTGGGAAATTCATTCAACCGCTAATAGCTTGTTAAGGAAAAAAGCAATATTATACTCACAAAAGTAAGGGTGTGCTTTAGCGGGTGCAATTACGCCACCAATAATTCGGTTATCTTGAGCATCTTTGCCGAAATCGTTTTTCGCTAAAATAATTGCTTCTTCTTCAAATATCTTCTTCGCCAGTGGAATTCCGATATGGTCTTTATTTCTACTAAAGCAGAAGCAGAAACAACCAACGAGAAACCGAATAATAGCAAAGCACGCATGATTTCTAAAAATCTTTATGACAGAGAAATGAATCAAATGAAAGTGTTTATATAAATACCAAACTGGACTATAAAATCTTAGTTAATCCTTTGTAATTTGCAAACTGATTGTCTGATTAGTTACTATCGCGAGTGTTCCCTGTCAATGTTTCCTTACGAATGTTTAATCTAATCGAAATTAAGCCTAAAGGTGTTACTAGACTAGCGGAGCGGTTCAGTCCAAGCAATGATAAGTGGAGTAAATTGATTGCCTCCAATTACTAAATGTTCCGAACTCCCGAGTCTAGAAGTAGCTAAGAAACATCTTTCTGACTTATACCTTTTTCTCCAGCTAGACTTCGAATCAATTCGAACCCGACACTTGCGTTCAGCAGATATTTTAGCAGCATTTGTGCTTGTCGCGAACACTGTTTTGGACGAAGGAAGCTACTGCTTTTGACTTTTATAGAAAAATGGATCCTTAACTCATAGAAGATCTTAAAATCGCTATACAGCCTCATTTTAGCCATCATCGGATTTATTTTTGTACCTATTTTAGTGTACAGACGAGTCTTACTCTGTACCTTCTTTACCAAGTCCGTACACAACATCATCATACTTGCTGCCCTTGTCTTATGCTTACCATAGATAGGTACCTACTTCTACCAAACGGAAATAAAAGCCTCAACTGTGTGATAATGTCTAGCCTCGCTCGTCTGTTCGTAACTTTATATTTGTTGAATGTAACTGAGAAAACCCAATTACAATACACGAGTAAAACATATCTAATGTCAATCTCTCAATAGACTGGTGGGGTAATCAAAATTGATCTGGCACCAGATATGAGGTAGATACTAGATAGGTACGCATTCAGTTCGACATGGATAGTGTTATATAATGGTAAGTAATAACAATTATAGTCCTCCTGACCATTTTCGGTCACGGCGACCAATCTTTTTTCTTTCCTAGCCGTCTCTATCCCACTCCTGAGAAGGAGGGAAGGAGTGGAGGGATCCATTCCTTCCATTTCTTTTGAAACCACGCGTCCTGCTTCCAGTTTTGACGGAACCTGCCTAGTTCATCCCGCCATCTCCACCGTAACCTGCCGCGACCCTGCCTCACTGTGCCAGGACACCAGTTCCCTGCTATTTTGGCCCACAGTTTATCCGGCATGCGGCAGACATGTCCTGCCCAGTCCTACTTGAGTTAGGCAGCCTTATGAGCCACGTCAGCTATATTATTGTTTTGGAGCGCAGATTATGTTTCGATCTCGATTCGTTAATTAAACACCCTAGTACCTATATCTTGAGTTTGGACTTCTGGATGTTTGTCAAAAAATAAGTCTAGGTATGCATCATTGGCTAAGACCAATCTTAGTGGAAATAAATCCACACACACAGGCGCGGAAAATTTTAAAATGCACAAGTGTGAGCGCAGACACAGCCGAACACTCTATTCCTTCACTCTCACTCTCATAGTCCAATAGGACGGACGGCAGGCCGCCACAGAATAACTCGTTCGGTTCGTTAGGATCTCTCCTCGTAAACCTCTTTTTCCTCTATCGGATAAAACAGGTTTGTTTTGTTCCATATACAAAATTGAGAAAGAAAAAGATGTTTTAGCAAGCAAAGCGAGCACAAACATTTTTGCATACTGCCTTGGATAGGTTGGTTTCTTGATACCCTGCCCCTGCCTGCAGCCCTCCTTGTGAAGCTAGAATTCCTATAGTAAACTTACAAGAGCCAGAACTACAAAGAAAGTTGTATCTTGAAGTGCACAAATAGGCAGTAATAAGTCATTCTGGTATTCTGTATAAGATGCTGATCACGGAACAGAAAAAACACGCTGATATTCTGCTGCATTTTGAAGCATTTTATAATCATTCCGTTGTTGTACCTTCGTTTCGGAAGATTTTCTTTTTGTTTCTTCAAAAACATATTGACATTGACAGCCAGCCGTCTGCGCTTGCGTCCCTTCGCTTCTCATGGACCATGGACAATAGTCTATGGCATTGACAAGCGTAGTCGGAACGTTTCGGTGCAGCCGAGCCGATTATTAATATATTTTATAAGTTTTGTTTTTACACTTTATTTTATACTACAGACTTTAGTGTTTATTTTATTTGCGAGTATTATATTTATCTATTTTTTTATTTTATTTTTTGTGTGTGAATGTATTTTGTGTCCATAGGTGTGACCGTGACATCACAGTGGGCCCTATCAGAATACCAGCGCTGCGGTATTTGTTTTCATTTATCGCAGCATCATGCTGAGATAGGAGCCTTTTTGGCCTGGCACAGGTTTTCTCTTTTATTATTTAGTTTTATATTCCTTTTTGTTATTATTATTTTTTGTAGTTCCTGTGGCTTGTCCCAAATAAATATTTTTTCTTTCTTTCTTCTTTCATTTCATTCTCAAACTTTTTCGTTCACATAATGTTATGACATGAATGACGCGGCAATAAAATTAATTGCGATGTATATATCCATCCTCACACAATCTGTCCATCTTTTCTTTAGCCCTCACCGTCGATAAACATTCAAATCCATCACTCTTGTAGTCACATGCGTCTTATCTAACCACCTCATTACATGATGTCTATATAAAGAATTTGTTTCGAAGGAAAGGAATTGAATTAGGTAATTTATTTAGAAGATTTTATTTTCATGTACGTGTTCAACGTATTTATTTTAAAATAAAACATTGACAAAAGAGACTCAAATTACTTAATTTATTAATTAACTTTATTTTGACAAAATCGTTGCAGCAATCTTTTATTGTTTACATGTGTTGGTTGATGAAACTGGTAAAGCTGGTTACTCGGGCGAAGCCTGAGGGGTGACCGCGTTCGCAAGCTCTGTAGGCAGAGAAGGAGCTGACACCGATCTGGAAAGAATAATAACTACATTGAATAGATGATCATTGATCGCGGTAATTTCACAATTAAAACCCACAGTAGAGGATTCCCATAAATGAGCCAGATAAGTGAGCTAGTCTAGTTAGCTAGCTGTTGAGTAGTAATATTACGCAACCGCAACATTATGATTCCTCCTTTATCTAACTGTACATGAAAACTGATGTCTTCTTCAGTAAAATAAGAACGTAGCAGACAAAACAGAACGACACACGGAAATCAGAATCAGTGGGCAAAAATGCCCGAGGGACAAAACAAAACGGAAAAAAATGTAAAAGAATAATTAAAAACAATAGCTCACCAAGAAAGGTTGTCCATCGTTGCCATAGGTAACAAGAGGGCCGCCGGAGTCTCCACCGCAAATGCCGACGCCTCCAGCACCACTAGTGCAGATCGTACTGAAGGTCACATAGCCAGCGGTAAACACATCGCACTGAGTTTGGCTGATTACCTGCAGTGCTACGTGGCTCACCACAGTCGAAGAGACCAGGGACTCTGCAATAAAAGAAGAGAGGATTTTCATCATCTTTATCGGTCATGAAACGGGTCAAATGATCGACTGACAGCCTAAAACTGTGCTAATTCTTGAAGGTGTATGTACCTATATGTCAAACAGATGCGTCAATTGAAGCACCATTTGGTAGAGATATTACTATGGCGCAGTGGTGGCTCAGTGGTAGCGGCCCCGACTTACGAACAGTGAGTCGTGGGTTCGAACCCAGTCAGGCGCATTACTTTGTGTAATTTATTTCATCACCACTGCTCTCAAAACGGTGTAGGAAAACATCGTGAGGAAACCGGCATGTCTTAGAACCAAAAATTCGAAGACATGTGACATCTACCAATCCGCACTGGGCGCGCGTGGTAGATCATAGCCCATCCCTCTCCGAGATAGGAGGCCTGAGTCCCTGCAGTGGGAACATTATAGGCTGATGATGATTACTATGGCATAAAAGACTTAGGACGGTCGGTTTATGTTGTTATCAGAAGCAAACAGTGTGCGGTGACATTCTACGAGCAATACGTCATGGGTTCGAACCCAGGCAAGCGCATTTCTTTGTGTATTTTATTTCGACCCCCGTGCTCTCGAAACAACATATGTACTTATTGTAGTTTAATTTGTCCTAGTCTTATCCTCCATCAGACGAACAGCTTTTGCTCATATGCCCCCTATTCATTAATCTAAGGGATTAACCCTATATTTGTACTTACGGTCATTAGTTGCACCAAAGCCAGCAGCAACGGCTTGTTGTCCTACAAACTGGTTCCACAGTTCGTTGCCCTGGGGAAGTCTGATAGGGCTGACGAGAGCTGCAAACACAGAAAACTCAAATGTAATATAACACTAGATGAGGAAGACAATACCTGTGATAGATTTGTAACTTAAAGAAACTGATCAAACAACGCAAGCTTTATCACCTGCGTGATAAGACAAGTTTAATATCATTTTAACGAGACAACTACAAGACGATAAACATAGCGAAGAATTTCAACGTCACAAAGCAAAAATTTCCTCATCCATCACTCACCATTGATATTAGCGTTCCAGGGCAAGTATATCATAGCAATATCATTCGTGAGGAGTGGAGCGAAATACTGAGGATGCATGATCACATGGCTAGTGGGAATGCGTTGACCACCACTGTACAATTGGTTGGTCCCAAGAATAACTTCGAATTGCCACGCCTGTCTTGCGCCGTCGAACCAACAGTGAGCAGCAGTCACCAGTCGGTTGGCAGACAGAAGAGAGGCACCGCATACTGATCTCGAAGTTGTATGGGTAAAACTGACCAGTAATCCAGCCTGCAGAAGAAATGTAAATCAGATAAAGGCGCTGCTTGTATTAACCATAGGTACCAACATTGCAATGATGAATAAATTTTTCACCCCCTATTAGATAGAACTGAAATATGACTGGTGAAATGTGGGTGTAGGTATCTACCTATTTGGGGGGGGGGGGGGGCTTGGGAAATCATTTTTTTTTGGGGGTGGGATATCGTCAAATGACTCCTCCCGCTCTGGGCAGAGCGGTAGGGAGTGTCGGACTTCTACTGACTAAAAACCACCCATGTTCCTTCTTAGCCCTTTGTGTCGAGGCCGCGGTATTTATCTCTTTCGAACAACACCTGTGCCTGACTTTCCGGAGATTCCAGTCGCGATTTGTTACAGATGAAAGTATACTCACAAAGTAAGGGTGTGCGTTAACAGGAGCTAAAACACCACCGACAATCCTGTTATCTTGAGGGTCAAGTTCAGCGCCTTCATTCTTCGCTAACTCCTGTTCTAATGCCCATATCCTCTCCGCTTCAGGTATTCCGACGCTGTCATGATAGTTTGTCTGTACTTCTACGAAGGCAGAAACTGTAACTATCAGCGAAAGACCAAATAATATCAAAGCACGCATTATTGTTGTATGGATTAATCGAGTGTATCATGTTGTTTATATACGTTTTTTGTTTGTTTAAATCTAAGTTAATCTATTCTTTAATATTATAAAACTGAATAGTTTGTTTGTCTGTTTTGTTGAACGCGATAATCTCAGGAACTACTGGTTGGAATTCAAAAATTATTATTGTGTATTATCGAAGAAGGCTATAGGCTTTTTAATTTCACGCTACGATTAATTAATAGAGAACAGAAGAACTTTCTTCATATACCTAAATTGTTCACCCCTAAGTGGACGCAGCCTTCAAGCAACGTGGCGTCATCATTATCAAGCTTTCGACCAGCGAGTCACAGAGTCAATCAGCTCCAAACCCCATTGATTATTCCTAACCACCAGCATGTAGCCGGAGCACATTCTTGGTCACCATCCTCAGCCTCATCAAGTGACCTTACGGCCGGTTGAGAGCTTGATCTCCCGGTCGAAACTAGTCAGCCGCATCCGCAGCGCTGTAACACGTACGACGCACCGGACCAAATGCAGTGCTGCCCTCGACTAACTGGGGTTCGCACGGTCGTTCCGACTTACCGTGACCAATGCGACAGCAAAATTCCACTGGCCCGACAAACATCGCTACTTGCAGGAATGACTCAATCAATCCCGGTATCCGAGGAGGACTGATGTAGAGCTTGTGCAAATAGTTCTGCTCAAGTACCGCACGCAATGTGCGAGGTGGCAAATAGCTGATTGATTATGGGGTAACTTAGGCTTTTATTTTAGAAAAAAGATTTTGGGTTCCGTAGAAAAAATAAAACCCTTGAGCCTAACAAAACCCAATTCTAAGAGAGAAGCAATATTTAAATAATAATTTCACGCGGACGATAGTCGCGGGCAACAGCTAGTCCTCTATAATATAATTTGCGAACTGATTAGTGCTATCGATGGAAATTACTCATTCCATATTAGCGGTATTATAATCTAATCTTAATACAGATTAAGGGTATTAGCAGACCAGGTGACACGGAAAACGATTTTTTTTTATATGCGGGATCCCCATGAATGCTCTTTTGTTAAGAATGGAAAAATAAGTTGGACTCCTAGAGTACGAGTAGTAACCTATCCATCTCGCCTGTGACGAGTGCCACGTCTAAGTTCTGTTCTGTTGCGATCCTGGATCCAAACTAAGCACTTCATCATCATGTCTAGTGTTCTCCGAGTTAGACTACACAATCTCAGCTAGTTGGGGTATAAAACACGGCGCCTATCGCTGCCAGCTTTCAGCTGTCGCCGGGATATGGTGATTTCATTTTTTTTAATGCGTTCCTTGTGTGTGTTCGTACCTTTACATGGTTCTTACTTTGATTAATTGTATTAAGTAAACCAGATTAGTCGAATTGCTTATTATGACAAAGGACTTAAATATTTTAGTAACAACAATAACAATTAAAACCTTGTTTTCAAAGATATAAGTAATCTTTTGTTGGACTGGCCCTTGACTGGCCCAATATTGTCAGTGACGTAGAGTGGGTTTTTGCCGCCCCCCGACCGTAATTTTGGCAGCCCCCTCTATTTTCATAATTACTCAAAAAACGTAACAAAAACTAGAATTACTAAGCATTGTTTTAAATTATTTAAAAATCAACGTTTTTAAATAATTTATTTTCATGTCTTATGAACTTATGATGTCACTTACGGTATATCTTTTCAATTATTCTGAGCTCCCGTTATTTCGACGTTGTTGCAAGCACCATGATCGCAGGGTGACTGAGTGGTGGATGAGTGGATGGTAAATAAAATGTTAGACGCAGACAATCTGTCTATACTTTCTTTCTAAAGTCTTTTACTGCACGAAATTGATCTACTTCTCTTTTCGCACCGTATCACTAGGTTTGTTATCACGCCGCGTTGTTGCTTTTGAGCATACATATCACTGAATTTCACGTAGGTACCACTATCATTTCAAACCCTCCATTCGATTGTTCGTGTTTTGCTATTTCAATGGCTTCGCTGGCCAGTGATCTGACAAAATACGTTGCTTATGATGATGACAGTCGATTCAGTGATTCAGGATATAGCTGAACATCTAATGCAGTCAGGAGCCCTGGCTGCATTAGATGTTCAGCTATGGCAGATTTAGCTATAGTTTTTGAAAAGTTAATGAATGAAGAGTGGTGTGAATAGATTTTCAAATGTAATAAAATTAATAAATCAATTAAGGAAGTACCTATATGCCTCTAATGGACTTACAATCGCAACTTACTACGATTGTTTACGATGAATAACAAAATTTTAAAGAAATTAATAAACTGCGTAAACCATTAGGAGGAAAAGTGTTACTCAGATTATGAATAACATTTTCCGATTTTTGTTAATCATCCCAACAGTTTGCAGTGCATGTGACTATAACCCGAAAGGTAAAGAAAGATGAAAAAGTGATATAAAATCATCGTTCGTTACAAAATGATGCGCGATCACTAAACCATTTTGCAATGGCAATGCTTTTATAATTTTGCACAGAGCTTTTACTTTGTAGGTGCTTTACAAGGTATAACTCACACAATGCACGTGTTTAAAAAAGATACACATTACACAATCATCATTATTTAAAATTAAACACAATTTATCATTTTTCGATTTGCTATCAAAATCAAGGTCTTCTTATCGTGTGGGCAGTAAGGTCTAACGACCCCACACACCCTAGTGTCAGAGTTTCTAAACCGCCGCAAGGGCCTCTGACATGGTTTGACGACCGCCATTTGGCGGCCGGGGCCACCGGCTTATCGCAAGGGCCTCTGACATGGTTTGACGACCGCCATTTGGCGGCCGGGACCACCGGCTTATACGTGCCTTCCGAAGCACGGAACCATCTTTTTATCAGACAATCAGGTGATTCAAGCCTGCAATGTCCTAACCAAACTGGAAACAACTTCACAAAGTATGCTTCCCGTGGGAATCGAACCCACGACCACCGGGTCACAATAAGGCAACGCCTAAACCACTCAACCACGGAGGCAGTTCAAAATCAAGCTTCAAAAATCAAGTAAGTTCAAAAATCAAGGTATTGGTATCGGAGTCAGTGCGAACAGACTGATATTAACTCAATGACTGATTAAGAGACCGTGTAGCTTTTACCATGTCCGTACTTCGCAGGTCCATATTCTTATTTTGTTCTCTCTTTTCCTTACCGGATGTAGTGGTACACAGTGTGTAGCACAAATGTTCGCAAACTACTGTGAACATTTGCACGCTCACGTAGCTACTAGCGGAAGAGGCACATCCGCGAACACGCGTTCGCACTCAGAAAACAATACAAAAAAAATAGTATCCGACCATTCCGACCGTATCAGAAATAAGGTCCAATTAAGTTACCAGCGGTCAGGGCTGCAAAGAAAGGCACCAACTAATAGCTGAGCTGTATCCAGAAGTACCACTTTCTGAATCAAGCCCTTGATCCAGCTATGTCGACGTTTGTTAGAATTGCTGCCGTTGGACCCTGTTGTCAATTATAGGTCTTTGATAGTCGTCACAGGTACTTAATCTGCGGCCCGAAACTAGCAAGTCTGACAAACAGTCATATCAAGCAATCCCAATCGGACGGGTATCGTATTACCCAATACTAACTGGGTTTTGAAGGAAGGTGGGATACCTAGGCAGTCACTCCATGTAAAATATTTGTATTCAGCCGCGTTCGGTCAGACAGGAAGCCCACATAGTTAGGAAACGGCAAGGCAGATGATGTTAGTGGGATCAAATCTCAAGATACATAATGACATTATCGTAAATAATGAATTAGTATATGCTATCACTGAATCAAATCTTAAGATCAGATACAAAATGAAATTATTTATCATAAATTATGTAGTAGGTAGGTAGGTACCTAGTAGTTTTCTGATTTTGGAGTTAAGTTATCACTTTGATAGCTTAAATATCGGAAACGTGACTGGAAGATTTTGTCTCATTAAAATGTTTGTTTGGTATTGAATATCAACTATTGATTGATGTAAGTATTTTGCGTGACTTATCAGATCAAAATTGTGCTGAGGACATTGGCCGCGCCGTATTTGCCGTATCAATTATACGGGGGCACCGGACCACGGGTGCCCCCGAGCGAGCGACGTTCGTGAGCAAAAAATAATAAAAACTTCCCAATTATTTTTTTTTAGAAATGATAAACGTCAAAAATAAAAACCCGCGTACAGCGTGCTAAAGTAGGTAACAAAACTATGAACATTGATTAATCTATCATAGATTTTTTGCTACCTCCTATCGGCTATCTCCTTTTATCTTTGGTCGCAAAAGGTGACCGGCTGCCATAGTATTATTATACTCTTTGGTGGCCGGTATGATACAGGAATAGACAGGATATGGTCATAAGGAAGTTGGAGAACCGGTGGCGCAATATGAGAGGCCTCCAATAGTGGACTGCGGTAGGTTGAGGTGATCGATCCCAATAGCTTCTTAATTACTTATGTACCTACCTATTATGCCGGCATTACTTGTATCTTGATGTATGGTACTAATATCTATGATCTGATTGCAGCACAATCGCTTAATCCCTTGTCACAAATATAGTTAAGCAACTGTAATCAAAGTCTTGAGACTACTTTTGCTAATCGATCATTGCAGTACACGAGGTGATAGTAAAAACGTGGCTTGTGGATAAATAAATAGCTTTGCGAAGAATTTAAGTGCAGTCAACTGCACGTGAGTGGTATCACTTTGATCTTAAGGCGAGGTTGCATCACTTTGTTTTTATGTACGCACGACCTCACCCCCCCCCCCTTCCGCGCGAGCGATATAATGCCTAAATTTTGACTATTTTTTCTCTCTTGGAGAAAAATGATAAAGAAATTATACATTATGTGACCCGAGATAATACACATTTTTACGACCTTTATTAGGTACCTATGATATAAGTTTTATTTTTCAAAGCCTAATATAACTCAAGTAAAACGATTATTTAGCCATCATTTGGACATGTCTTTGCGATTTAATTGGATGCAGTGAAGTGTAAGTAATCGTGTATCGCATGCCCGACATATCATGATCGAAGAGTCAACTATGTAATACATTTTTTTCAAAATTTAAATCCGTTCCATGTACGAGTAAAACGCTATTGTTGACGACGTTTATCGGGGTAACCCCGCCTTAAGCGGATCTAGCCTATTAATAACAGCAGTATGATTCTGTAAGACCTTTTTTTTGGGGGGTGGAAAATCATCAAATTACTCCTTCCGCTAAGAGAGCGGAGGCGCTCTGCCTCCGCTCTCACAGGGAGTGTCAGACTTCTACTGACTAAAAATGTCCCTTATTAGCCCTTATGCCGAGGCCGCGGTATCTCTTTCAAACAACCCGCAGCACCGATGGGATTCTGAAAAACCTCACTCTAAATTTCGAATCTGAATCCGCTGTGAGTTTCTTGATTGGCATTCTAAAAACTCGGTTGATAATTCGACTGATTGGAGGGACCTCACTTTTCTATTCTATGGGGAATGAAGAACTTAATTTACACCCTGTTCTTCATTTCCTACCCCTAAAGTCCTCGAGACTGAATTTCGGCCGTGGCGGACAATCTCAGAGGAGATTAGCCATCTTCGCAGTAAATGTGGACTACCCACAAGTGTAAACGCAAACACAGGTGCCCTTTATTCCCTTCATTCTTTTATTGGTGTACCTGTTTTTAGGGTTCCGTACCTCAAAAGTTAAAATAACCCTCCTCTTGGGCTTGGCCGCAGTCGGGTAAAAACGACCCCGTATAAGATCACTTTCTTGTCCGTCTGTTTTATGGTGCAAAGCCAGACACATCCTGCTTACAAATATTCACTGTTTTGCAGCATTATCTTTTTGTTTATCGAAGGGATTTATGAATGCGGTAAATAATACAAATCTGGGGAAATACGGCTTAATAGTAAGTAGCGAATTAGGTAATACGGTAATACAGCTTAAGGTGAATTTAAAAAAATGGAATATTGATAAAGAGGATTATTTTATTTATAAACAATGTGTAATCTTTTTAAATAATTTCCACTCCGGTAATTCCACTGATCCAGTCGAGGTATCGTTGCACCCTGGTGAATACCGAGGGTTGGTCGTCATTGCAGCCATCAGCACTGACGAATGATGCTACTCCCACCTGGTACAAACAACCAATCGTTAAACATGTATCATCATCATCATTGACTTGTGACTTTCTCGTTGGTATAGTGGTCCCTCCCAATCACGACTACTGATCATGAGGTCGATTCCCAGGTCAGGCAAAGTGTTATTGGGTTTTTCCATCAGGAATTTCTTAGTAGGAGCCACGGTGACTGGATTTGTTGCTGGTTGATGGCAATAACGCACGTCGTCTATTACATAGGACTTAAATATAACTAGCGAAATGTAAGTGTACTATTAGGTATACCTCTGCCTAACCCTTCGGAGATTTCAGTTGTAGTGTTACCTGTGTTGTACTATAGAGTCAATTCTAAAATAGCGATAACGAAAACATGCATATGCTCTACTCTCTTTTCTCTTTATCTCGCTTTAGCTATTGGACGAAATCTATATTTATCGGCGTTACTTACAAATAGAGTAAGATCCCAGGGCCGCCAGACGTCACGTATTTTCTGACGAAGGAAATGTGGACGATTGAGTAGTGTTAGTATGAACTAAGAACGCACGACTACCAGCTAGCTTGCTTAGACGCCCAATTTTCAGGTATCAGGCTATCAAGGTACATAAAAACATTACTAACTTCACGTATTTTCTGACAGCTGATTTTTACGTAAATTGTAGGCAATATCCTTAAAAATAAGTTGCCAATACTCCCAGACACAGACGCTTTAAAGTTCCCAAAAAGTTTAGACTTAAACGTATTGTGACTGTTTACCCGAGAACGCTCTTGTGGCTGACATACAGACCTCCACTGGACTCATTCGGTGGGCATTCAACAGGATCTGTCCATTGCCTGTGTCTTCAGAATTTTGTTGAAAACGTTGCTTTCAACGCTGGGGTGCATGTTGGAGCGCCTGCCCAATATAGCATGGCAATAACCCGATCAATTTGTTTTTAATATTAAATCATTAGGAGTTTAGAATTCTTTAAAGCGTCTGTTATGCAATACGGCCGACGGAAAGTGTCTGGGAGTATTTGCGACTTATTTTTAAGGATATTGCCTAAAATATACGTAAAAATCAGCTTGGAGAAAATACGTGAAGTAAGTAATTTTTGTATGTACCATCGCCTGTAATAATGCATGGGCAGTTCAGAAAAAATACCGTGTGAAGCAAGAAATGACGCCACCTGGCGTAAATAAGTACTCGATTAGCAACATTGATTATATTGTTGATGCTACACTAACTAGAGGGCGCTCACGCTGTATAAAATGTTTATGTAGTTTCTTTTTTCTGTTTAAACATTCAAATAATTTATAATGAATTATTTCTATTATATACATTTATTCCTAACTACCTACTATGTTTGTATAAATTGAATATTATTATCATTTTATAACTATCTGATTTTAATTATCTATGTTTTAGTTTTCAAACTTGAGGGTAGGTCGAATATGAATTCGTAAATAAATTTAGTAGGTAGTAGAAATAATTAGATTGAAAATTTATGAGTTATGACTAAGCTCAATTGATTGTTCGCTAAGTTTGTTTCGATTACCTCATTCGAGTGTGTTTAGCTCAGTTTTATTTTAATTTAGGTGAATTAACTTATTTCATCAAAATGAGTACGCGTTGTAATATAGTTTTCGTTACAAGAGCTCAAATAACTGATTTGCAAAATCAAGGCAAAAACTTATTGACACTCGAAACTTGTCGACTTATCTTATTGTTAACGTAAGTAGTTTTGATTTCAAAAAATTTATAAGAAAAAAAAATGTTTTAGTTACGACTATACTACTTAATAAATAATCATTATTGCGTATTATATATTTCTGTTATATTGTTGCAGAGAAAAACAGTTGTTCTATGGGTACGACGATTTGAAGACGAGGGTTCTTTGCAACACCATCAAAGAACTAGTAGACCACGGCTCATAAACACATTACAGCGTCAAATCGTGTTATGAGAGTATGAAGAAAATGGATTCCTGCCGATGACCGACTATGCTGCTTTTTATGACTCAAGTGTTGACAATGCCCGTCGTGCTCTGCATTATAGGAGGCATGTTGTGAAACCCTGGCCCTCAGAAAACCATAAAAGGGCAAGATTACAATTCGCTTTGGATCATGTTAACTTTGATTTGAGTAATGTTTTTTCATCTTTACAGATGAAAAAACTTTTAAGTCCAGTGAACACGGACGCTTATGTTTGTGGTGCCGAAATAATACGTGCTAAACAAGTGATTATGTAGTGTCCAATATGCTGGTCATATTACGGTGAACGTGTGGGGATAGATATGTTTTGCCGATCCAGGATTTATATTTCATCATACTTAAAAATAATATTAGTTAACTTTAGTACTTATTATTTATATTAACTGGAGACCGGGTTATTATAACCTATTACATGACTTACGTAATAACTAAAAAAATTCAAACACAACAATTTTTTTTTTACATTACATAAGAACCTTTTCGTATGTTTTTGTGCAATTGTATAGCTGTTATTCTACCTATTTAATTCATTTAACTTTTCACTTTTGTGATAAAATAATCCGGTCTCCTGTTTGTCTTTGTTGAGGTTACAAAAGCTTCAATCCTCTTTCCGATTTTGGAAACGAATACTTAAGCTATGGCCTCAAAGAAGTTTTATATAATATAATAATGTTGAACGATAATAAATGTCTGTTTTTGAATAAATAATAAACTGTAAGAAATAAACCTCTAAAAGTGTGATAGTGTCTTTTTGTTTGTCTCCGTTCATCCCTGTTGCTAACTGACTACTAACTCGAATATTATATTTTTGAATGCTATGCGCACTTAATAGCTTAATGAAAACATTCCTTATGGTTTCTTTTGTTTTTTTTTATCATTTAACTTCTCACTTAATCCAACCTAATACGTGTTTCCTAACTTTTGCTTACCTAACCTATTCCCAAGTCAAAGTCCATTTTTTTCTATATCTCAACAGAATAGATTACATTTAGTTAAGACTAAGTTATAAAAATCTACCTCCTTTTCATTTCACCTACAGGTGACACCGGGTAATCCGGATATTGTCATTGCGGAAAGTAAAAACTTTAAAGGTTTAATTTCTTATTATTATTTAAGTAGAAATTACAAATAAAATTGCTGTGAGGTAGAAACAGAAATAAAACTTATGCCACCTACAAGTGACACTGGGGATTGAAGAGTTTAATATCACAGTTGTGCAGAAACCAAACGCCATCTATTAATTATTTTCGAAAACTTGATTTCTACCTTCACAGAAAAATAGGCCCTAAGGTATCCATGCACTTGTGTGGGCGACTGTACCTTGATGTCCTGATACCTGAAAATTGGCCGTCCAAGCAAGCTAGCTGGTAGTAGTGTGTTCTTAGTTCATACTAACACTACTCAATCGCCCACATTTCCTTCGTCAGAAAATACGTGACGTCTGGCGGCCCTGGGATCTTGGACTAAAAGTTGAAAAGATAAACGCTGAAAATTTTCAAAATTCAAAATCAATCATAAGTATTTAATTGTTTTATTATGATAACAACAGGAAAGAGATACTAGTATGTATCAATTTAAAAAAAAAACTAAATCACTATCACAGCCATGTGACCTCATCATTCATTTTAGTAATGTCTGCTCTTCGAATTATAAAGATATCTATAGCGTAACAGATTGTAAGATGGAAAAACCTTCAGTGGGATTTGCTATATCAATGAGTGACGAAACAGTTGGTCTTCCCGGGTTTTCAGTATAAATACTTACCTAGCACTAAGATAAATGTGGAGTTAGGTTATGTACTTGCCAGATGATCTAAAGGTATTCACAACAACAACACGCCTTAAAAACCTCGAAGGATCAAGCAGAGTTGTAAACTTATGACAAAATCTGTTCATTTATGGAAAAATGTGCTTTGAAACTAGGATAATGATTGCTGGTATAGTATACTCTGAAGCATGAAATTACAGTGTTAGGTACTTACCAAAATTACTTCTTCAGTTGCGTTGTAAAATATCGTCAATGGTCCACCGTTATCGCCCTGGAAAATATTACCTAATTATTCCCCAATTTTTTTTTTTTTTTTTTTTATAATTTTTTTTTAATTACCTTCCAATCACAGACCTAATTCATAATTATGTGCAGTTCTTTAAGAAATATTTCGCGTTTTATACTTTAAATGGAACAAACTCTTTAAAAATCGTAGAAACTAAATCGATAAAAAAGAATTACCTACCAGTTCTGTCTTGAACTAGGTTATATTGGGCCTCATGTCCAATTAAATGCAAAGGTTTTCTCCTAGGCTTATTCACACATTTTAATTTGTCTTGGTTTCCATTTATGATTAAAGACCAAAGAATATAATATGTTATTTACCGTAGTATCATAGTATTTTATCGTAGTATCATGTTCTATACATATTTGTTAAATATAATCACAATAGTCCATATCCCAAGCTAGGTCCAAAATAAACATTTTTAAATCTATCATCTTGTTAAAACAAAGGTTCTTCAATGGTAACTAATTTAAATATTCCAAAAAGTAGAGTAAGCCAAGCTTTTCACTGTATTACCAAAAGAAATACTCAAAAAATATTATTCATGCTGCTGTCAAAACAAATTAAAAATGAAAATAAAGCTAAAAGACTGCTTCGTATTCTGATAAAGTTCTGTCCAGAAAGTAAAACCTTTTTTTATGAAATCAAGTAAAAATAATATAGAAACAATCAATGTTTTACCAAAGTTAAACGATGATTGCCGAAGCACCTACTTCTTGGAACATCTGTACCTAAGTTGCAGTATGAGTAAGTATATTACCTTGCAAGTTCCAGATCCTGCTAGAAATGCACACATGGTGTTCGGTGGCAGCTGGTTGAAGTAGTACACGCTGCACAGCGCGTCCGTTACCACCGTCATCAGCTTCTGACGAAGCGTGGGTGATATGAAGTTTACGCCTGTATAGAAAGAGAAGCAGAGGTTTTAGTGTTACAAGACAATATGAAGAAAACTTTTTCGAATCGTTATAGTGAAAGGGATGTCGACTCGCAAACTGTTATCATGAATTTAGCACATTATTCTAAACCTCCTAATGTGTTTTAGGAGTATTTTTTTAAATTACTATTTCATATAAATTAAGTGTAGCCTACAGGCCTACACGGCGAAAAGGACAAAATATATGAATGAAACAGCAGATTATTCAACACTGAGAAATTTTTACGCCACACAGCATCTCATCAGATGCAGTTTGAGAATTTCTAAGTTTTATTTCGTTTTGAGTGAGTCGATTTATAAAGGGTTCACCAATTATTTTTTTTATCGGTTGTTCGTCCCTGCGGCCAGTAGGGGACAAAGGGTATTCTTATTCAGTATTGTGTTTGTGAATGACAAACCTTCAGCTGCAATGCCCCACCCGGATACGGTACCGCCTGCTCCCGCGAAGTTAAACGTCGATATGTTGCGATACGGTAGTTGGATCGTATCGATCATATCTGGAAGAAAAAAAAAGGTAACAACAATAATAATCATTAGGTCTTCTTACTTCGTAAATCCATTTTGTAAAGCCATGGCAAAGGTATAGGCGGCTCGCCAGGTGTAGGTACCTACTCGTTTTATTGCGACCACTGTAAAGCAATACAATCATAGAAGATCTGGTCCCTTTACAGTCCTAACCTGCCCTGACAAGCATATCCCTGTATAAATTCCAGAACAATCTTTTACGAGGTAACGTACCCCTATTACGAGTATTTCTATATTCCCAAACACAGTGCGCCTTGCCCATGACTTTGAAGGAGTCCCCTCGAAAACCTAAAAATATTCTGTTCTATTCTATAACGTACCTGTTAGCTGTACAACATTAGCTAGCCTGACCAACGCGATGTCATTGGTAAAGGTTTCCGGATCGTAGTCTGGGTGCACGACCAGCTCATCTACGTTCACAACTCGACGGCCGTTCTCGTAGCGGTCATACAGGGAATGAGCGCCGAGAATTGCCTGAAAACAGCAGTCGTTCTGATATTATGTAGGTAGGTTAAGACTAACTAAAACCTAGGAGCCTAGAACAAACCATCTCTTCAGAATAAACACTACGACTTCTGTCAATTTGTCTAGGTCGGTGTTCTTTGTACTGGTATTCAACTGCATCCAATGAGACTGGAAGCCGACTGTACCATAGTTGAGCTAGACAGATGAAGGTGTACATAGTAGGTATGTAATTTTTTCTTCCATTTAACACTTTCCTCCAGTTTGTATAATCCGTGGTCTCGTTTCATCATCGAATAACATCATTACAGATTCAATCCCTCCAAGGTACCTATTCATAATTTTTCGCTTCATTCGTTACCTGCACATGATTGACCTCTTCTCCATTGTGGAACAGACAGTGTGCTGCAGTGATGACCCACTCCTGGCTTAGGAGAGAGCCGCCGCAGAAACCCAGTTCTCCTGTGGTGCCCACTCGCGAGTATAGCGCCACCTGGATGATACGGTTTTACAAAGGAGGTTCAAATATTTGCTTATTAGTTAGTCGAGAACTAACACCAAGTAGAGTTTATTTTTATGGGTGGAAAATCATCGAATAACCCCCCACGCTCTTCGGCAGAACGAAGGGGAGTGTCAGACTTCTACTGACTAAAAACCAAACCCATGTTCCTTCTTCGCCCTTGTGTCGGAGCCGCGTTATCCTTTCGATAATCCACAGCCCCGACGGGAAATATACATGATCTTAACATATTTATTAACACCATGTCTGCAATTTAATTTAGGTAGAGGTATACCAATTATTTGTATCACCCATATTTTACTGCTACTGAAAAAATCCTTATGGAAAAACCAATCACACTTTGCCCGAGCTCAGGACTTTTCAGTCTAATAATAAATATTAAACATTTCCGAAAAAAATTGTTACACCACTGCATTAAGTAAAGTTCCCTCGTTTCACTTCTCTTTTCTTCCTCAAAACACCACAAGATCTGCAGAGATGACGACATCTCTGCAGATCTAATTTTTATTAGATTAGACTAATTATGCTCACTACTTCTATATTTTACCCGTGGCTTCCCTTTTTCAATTTGATCGGCCTCCTTTATCCCACAGCTGGGCAAAGGCCTCCCTTATCCCTTCTCAACTCCTGTGTCACTCTCTCTGGCAGGGCAACTGGCTCGGTGATGACGGCCAGCTTCACGTTATGATGGGAGAATATACCATGGGACCACATGGGACCGTATCCACACGAACGTATAAAGACACTCGGAGATAAATTAGTTTCCCACTAGTGATAAAGTTTTCAGAATCTGATCAGCAGTTCCGAAGAAAATCTCAAACATCTTTATAATATTGGTATAGGCAAGGTGCCATAGACCTCTGTGTAACTTCACTACAGGTCAGACTTCTAACTTTGGCCAACTTTTGCCAAACACTGTTTTAAGCTTCGATCAATGTCACGGTTCATAACTATATTTAAAATGTCACTTAAGGGTTAAGGGATATCTTCCGTCCCGTCGCCGTCGGGGCCGCGGATTTTAGTACTAGATGACGTGGCCTCGGCACAAGGGCAAAGAAGGAACATGGGTTCGGTTTTTAGTCAGTAGAAGTCTGACACTCCCCTTAGCTCTGCCCAAGAGCGGGGGGGTCATTTGATGATTTTCCACCCACCAAAAAAAAAAAAAAAGGGATATCTTCCGTGATTGTTATTTGTTTTGAGTTCCCGATATTTCGACGCTGTTGCAAGCGCCATGACTGCGGGTTGACGCGGGTTTTTTTTGCCAAACACTTTCAAATTAATAACCTACTCTTGCCTTACCTGAAAAGGTCGACCGTTCTGTTCAGCCCTCTCTCCTCCCGCAATTCTAGCGGATTGCCTGGCACACCCATGACCCTCACACACATTTCCACTTGCACCCACCACTAGTAGAGGCCAGAGAAATATCAGTTTAGCTAGCATTTTACTAACAATTTACTTAAAACTTTTAGGATGTAGTCTTCAGAGGATCAACGTGAGAAAATGCTACTTTATCTCTTGGTGTGACGAATTTTGAGTGTTAGTAATGTGATAGTAGATATCAATATCATGATAACAGATAGTGGATAACAGGAAATACTTTTGACCTAGTCTCATCTTTTGGTAGCTATGAGTCAAGTGCTTACTTTTTTTTAGTTTCTTTTGGGATTTAGGGTATTTTTAAGTAAATTGCGGTTAATTTTTTGGTAGATTGATAGCTTATTTGAGGAGTGATATGAAGGAAAAAGGAATAAATGATAACGTGACGACTAACAGGGCAGAATGGAAGGGAAAAACGTGTTGCGCCGACCCCAAATGACACGGGATAAGGGCAGGAAGATGATGATGATAGCTTATTTGAAGTCTGATAACCAGTGTAAGACTGGTTATCAGGGGTATCGTATTACACAGTACTAACTGGGTTGTGGACGTCAGATAAGCCGGTAATACAAAGCGCTCCATGTAAAATACTGTCAATATGGTAAAATAATATGGTATTCATATGGTATTTTATGGTAGCATCTGCATGACTGGAAGCCAACCGCCACATAGTAGGGAAAAGGGTAGTCGGATGATGACCGATAGCTTATTTCATCCAATCATGTTATTTAATTTTATCTCATTTAATCTGGTTCGTTATCAAGATTATGAAATGAAAGAAGGTTTTATTTGAAAACATCATTTATTTTATATTCTCATCAATAAAGAAAGTTTTTTAAAATAAAATAAGTATAAACATAGTTTTACGAAACATGCAGTGATTAATGTGGCAGTTCCCCGGGACATAGCAAACCTACGCCTTGCGAACACCCCCACACTCGCCAAATATACAATAACCATAACACGAATAGAACTAAAAATGTGTGTACGTAATATTATGAAAAGTGAATTTTTAATTTATATAATTATTTATTACTTATAAAATTAACAATTTGTGAAATTGGCAGTAAAAACAATCATTACAAAATTAATGTTCATAATAGAAATACGTCATTTCGTAGAAGCACTTATGAGGCGATCAAGCATACTTACAACTTGGATTACTATAATATATCGTAGGGACGGCCGGTCGCCGCGCCCGCCGCGATACAGAGCCGACTCTAGATACTACTCCCTCCCTCCCTAACAACGAGAATCTAAGAAGAAATCTGATAATTATTATTTTAAATGCGGCATTTGTAAGCGGACAGCGGCGACCGACAGTCAAGAGAAGACACTTTATAATGAAAATTAAATCTAATACAATTTATGTACGTAGCTTACGTTATATTCATCTCGCATTGCTCCGACGTAGCGAAGCTGTCGATACAATTAGTAAAACGTCATTCCACTGGGAAATCGTCTATTGAATGTAAATGCGGTTACAATGTTCCGTCGTCTAGCTAAGTTAAACATTATCAAATGCGATAGTCAAATTCCGTCGATTGGTATTACATTGGTCATTAATAGTTTAAAACTTTTTTTTTTATTATATTTTAATCTGAATCATTAGTAAATCGCACGACATACATTTCTAGTTCAACTGAATTTACATTACACTAGCTCCATTTTTTTAATATAAATAATTAAAATATAATATATATTCTCAATCTGAATTTAAACACTAAAATCATCTATGTATAAATAGCGACGCATTTAGAATTTTATAATAATAATATGTATTTCATTTAATCATAATCGTTTCATAACATAACAATTACACTTTCGAGGGGTGGGATCGTACATACCTGGATAAAATCTACTATAATATCTTCAATTTTCGATACGAATATCGAACAATAAATACGGCTTACGAGGGCGAACGATCGAACACTCAGATACCGAACAGTCTCAAATAACGTTTCGTACGCAACAAAAAAATAATATTAATAATAATAACATTGAACCGTGTCGACGGTCGATAGTGCCGCGAGTCGACAATTTCGTCATTAGCAAAGCTTACAGCTGCAAGCGTCGTGAGAAATGCGCGGCGTCCGTCGTAGCCACGTGCGTGGCGTGCGCGTACGTCGCGCGGACGTACAGCACGTCGCGCGGACGTACAGCACGTCGCGCGGACGTACAGCACGTCGCGCGGACGTACAGCACGTCGCGCGGACGTACAGCCACGCCCCGCGGACGTACAGCGCACTGCACGCGGCGCGAGGACGCCGCGCGAGCGTAATGAGGAAACTTGCGCCCACCTCCACACACTCCTTAACTGTTTAGCTGTGGAAATCATAACACGTTACTGACATATTCATACATATCAAATCGACAATCGAACAACAATCATAAAAAAACAGAAAGCATTGAAGATTGGTAAGCAAGAGTTAGTGCATAGATAAGGAAAGAAAACAGGGGCCGTAGCGATCCCGAGGTTAGTCAATGGTACAAGTGTAAGTATTGAATGTGGCGAAATTAGTCTCCCACTGCAGCGATTTTTGACGTCCCAGGAAATGTTTCCAAAATGAAGTATATTTAATGGTAGAAAGTGTTACACACTGAACATGAAGAACAGAGTTATTACAACATGGAACGGTGAGCTTAGAACTAAGCATTCACTGAAGACGGACTCCAAAATGAGAACGAAATGGAATGTTATAAATGGAACATTCAAACTAAAGACAAAATTGTCAATCCCCAGAAACTTCGTACAGATATACCCACATGCTGCATGCTAGCAGTTTCCTATGGTGAACAAAGGAAGGAGATGAGAGTAACTGACTTCTCCTCAAGCGCCAAAGAGTGAAGCCTAGATAAGAAAAATAAAACACCATCTTTAAAAAGGATATGATTTAGCCATTTGGCCCATGAAAGATGATTTGAGGGATCTATAGATGATTTCCTTTGAAGACTGCTCTAAAAAGTATGTGCGTGTGTTTCAGAGGGATAGAGTGCAAAAACGTGTCAAAATACTCCGTGAACTTAAATCCGTCTATGCTCATGGCTTTGATAGGTCTAGCTTTGGTAAAGGCCTATTACCCAGCAGGAAAAAGAACCACGACACTGCGTTATAGCAAACTCATAAGCCTCATTTACACGAAGAGCGTTTCTCGACCTTCGAGAGGTGACAATGTCCAGACGAGACGTCACGCGATTTATAGCATCCATGCGCTTTACGCGCACTGGTTGGAATATATGAAACTCCATGGGAAATATCAGATAAGTAGCGTCGTGCGCGCTTTGTGGCCAGACTACAGCTGACCTGACATCTTCTATAGAATTTCATATATGGGCCACGGGTACTGTTTTGTAAGTGCGTGGCCTTTAACGATAAGTCCTGCGAGTACATTCTCGCCTTTCGACAATCAAGAAATTCTTCTCGAGTGAACAGTACGGCAGAAAGTCCCAAACGCCAAAGCCCCGTATCGCCTAAAGGTGTTGTTGTACAAACATGGGTGATGTCATGCAGTGCGGTGTTACGGAGCGTATAGCTGAGAGAGGAGAGTGACTGACTTTTTCTTGAGCGTGAAGAAGGAGCGTCGCTTGGGCTCGTTGTTGGCGGGCGCGGGCAGCGTGTGCGAGCGCGGCGCGGGCGCGGCCGCGCGCACCCGCAGCCCCTCCAGCCACCACGACATCTCGGCCTCGTCGTGCGCCTGCAGCAGGAACTCTGCGCCGCTGCTCAGTCTGGAAAGCACACAATTTTAATATTAGAATGGAATAGTTTATTTCAATACAAAAAGATCATCTTTATATAGATTCGTTAGATAACATCAGTTTATTCTTCGGTATCTTTTCTTTTCACGTACTTTGGTGAAATTCAGTGTTAATGTCCTAGCTTATTCGGTGGCGCTTTTGTACACGGTAGTTTTAGACCCAGCTACGATGACAAAAACATTCACTACAAATAAACTATCCTTTTCCCGAGTGACGAGTTATTATCATCTTCTTGCCCTGTCCCCATTCTACTTGGGGTCGTAACACGTTTTCTTTATCCATTCTCCCCTGTCAGACGACACGACATCATTTACTCCTTTCTCTTTTTTAACCGACTTCCCAAAAAGGAGGAGGTTCTCAATTCGATTGGTATGTTTTTTTTTTCTATGTATGTACACCGATTACGCTGCGATTTATGATCCGATTTACGTGATTCTTTTTTAGTTTGATGCGGAATAGTTGCCATTTGGTCCCATAAAAATTTAGCATGGTTTGGCCCAGTACTTTTTATTTTATGAACATTTTTTAAAATTTATGAACATTTTTCGTTTATGTGTATCGCGAATAACTTCGTCGTTTATGAACCAATTTTGATGATTCTTTTTTTATTGGAACGGAGATACTTCAAGGGCCACCATGATATGGAAACCAGGACCTGGTGATGGAATCCCAGAGAAATCGAGCGCAACCCTCAAATTTCATAGGCACGTATTACGTGTTTCGTGCTTTTTCTGACGCTGTACAAGTATTCGCATCTAGCAGTCATCACTTCATGTTGATGAGCTTATGATGGAAGGTACTACTCCTCAATGGTTAGGAGTTGAAAGCAATAATCAGGGAATCTTGAAGGTTAAGGGTTAGGAGTCATAGCAAGTATTTCTATAAGATATTACAACTAAAATTAAAAAATAAAAACCTTTTTGCAAAAAAAAACAACCGACTTCGTGTGTCGGTGGCAAAAAAACCAAATTAAACAAAGAAATGTCACCGACTTCAGAAGCTGATTTTTTTTCTGAAGTTTATTTTTCACTTTTTGGTGTTTTTGAAGTCGGTTGTTTTTTTATCATCCCACAATCCATGAAATCCATCCATCTTTTCTTTGACCAATATTCTATACCAATTAAGTCAGAAAAAAACGCTGCTATGTATAAGTCATACCTGAGACGGAAGACATGCTTCTTCTTGGTGTAATTGGCGGCGACCTCGACGACGGCGCCGTTGAGGTCTAGCGGCGCCTCCCCGCGCCAGTGCGAGTCGGGCGCCGACTTGTACGCCTTCTGGTCTTTGTAGAACACCATGCGACCGTCCTTGGCCACCACGTACACCTTATCCCATGATCTGTGGGGGTTTAACACGAGTTTTTATATGTTTTTATTGTGTGTATGCTACTGTGCATACTAGTGAAATATTTTAATAACATGTCTGATAGAGATGAAGATATCAACTAAGAGAGATTTCATGAAGAGAGAGAGGGAAATAGAAATATCAGCATGTTTTATGTAAATGCTTCGCCGGTGCGAGCATTTTGTTTTATATAATAATAGCTTTGTGAGTTCTGTAAACTATAGTTTTTTTATTTGATCGTAAACTTATTTGGATTTTTTAAACCTTAGATGCTACAAACTACTAGAAATCACCAGCAGTATTTGGCTAAAACGGGAATAAGATCCTCCTAGACCTCGATATTATTCTTGTGCAAAATTTAACTGTGTATAGTTTCGTATGTCATTCAGCTGATATGCCACAACGCTTACCTGTTGGTAGCTCGTTTGGCGGCAGACTCCCACTCGTGTTTGCGCACTAAGGTCCCCTCTACGCCCTCGTCCTCGCTCGCGGGACTAGCGCCCTCTGTACACAACACAACATTTCGTACACACGTACTTAAAATCTCACACTCATCAGATTAGATAACTGTCAAAACTGTATGAGACTGGCAAAAAAAATACGTTTGAAAAGCTTACTAATTCTGACAGTGATAATAAAACTTAAATCTAACATCTAATATTGCTCCTATAAATTATTTTTGTTCTAAAAGGTGATTGGTTTGATACGCAGACGTCAAGTCGTAACCTAATAATTTAGAATGAAAGCCACGCATATAAAGTTGCTTTATTGGCTAAATAAACTAGGATAGTAAAACATGCGCGTCACAATCACAGCAGCACAAACAAAGCGCATCGCGTCAACACATTGTCATAAGGCGTAAACAAAGGCGGACGGTCGTGGACGGATAGTTTGGACTTACCTATAGAAAAAGAGGGAAAATGGTTTTTCCCAAGATTACCTTGCACAGCAGTACTCCACTGAAGGATATTATTGTAAACAATTAATTGGAGGCACTGTGTAATGAGCCGTGACATGGTTTGAATCAATGCTCGTGCCTTCTCTGTATGAGAAGTATTACTCTTATGTTCCGATAAACAGTTTACTTTGCATCACTAGAAATCTTGTCATAAAACAGGACAGCACCTGAACTGGAGGTATTTTTTCAAGATCAACAGTTTTATTTTAAATCCCTATCCAGGAAAGTCCCATCCATCCATCACCGTCCCCTACCACGGATACCTTCATCGTCGCTATGATGAGTTCCTGCCAGCAGTTTCTTCGCCGTTTTCCATCGGAAACTCCTGAACGGCGACTTGCTTCGAGACCGCGACTTCACCTTACCGGAACTAGACGGCGTGGCTGGTGTGGAACTTGTTCCGGGTGCTGTGCGTGCCAGAATGGGAGTAGGCAGGGTTCCAAGGAAAGTGCGACGTTACAAAAAAAGGTCGTGGAGGAGTTTCAAGGTAGGTGTTACGTTTACATCAAAAGGACAGGCCGCGAATTTCGGTAGTCGGGACGAGGGAGAAAAACAAAAAAACAAAAATAATTCAAAGCAACATAAAACAAAATTGCGTCGCAGCAAAAACAAAAGCGTTTTCATGCGAAAATTTTAAAACTTTTTTTTTTCTTTTAAAACTTGACACTTAAAAGTAGTAGGTAAATAACAAAAACACAGATGTTATCATGCAGTTTAGGGTACACATACACTGTACATGTTAGGGTTCCTATTCGCCATTCCTAGACAGCGGGTTAAGAGTTTCATTCACATTCATTAGTCGTGATTCAAATTTGAAGTTCTCGCCTTCATTTAACATCAGGTAATTAAAGTTTTTTTTTTATTTAACAGTAAACGTTCAGATCTTCACATTAGTGACATTCTACAGATGTGCATTTCTGCTTCTAAATGAAATGCTTTCAGTAAGTTACATTTCACTGTATACTTTGTAGAGTACAGTACTGTCAAATGAAGTCTGTTTTGAACTTTTAAGCCCACTTGTAATGTTCTATGGACCCTCTTGCTGTTAGCCCACAAAACCAAGCCCATTCAAATTTGAACCTCACCTGCATCACTATAAGTACTACGTTACCACTACAATACTCACTGGACAGGCGTGCAGGTTTGGCGGGCGTCTGTTTCGAGGTCGAGGGTCGGGGCAGGGAGTCGGTCTCGGTGACGGCTTGCGGGGTGGCGGTCAGGGCGGTCAGGGCGGTCAGGGCGGCGGGGGACGCGGGGGATGCGGGACCGGGGGACTGCTCGCCCAGCTCTGCATGCGTACATTACATCTACGTGCTAGTTACGTCTACACTACGTGCTTACAGCATGCTTACGTTACGTATTACTGTCTACATGCTACGAACTGTGTACACGGTGTGAGTATTTTATTGAATTTTATTTCAAGGTCAAATTTTATTTTCTAGTGATACAGACATAATATAATCGATGAATATCTAAAAATTATGTCAAACATTTGAAACCTGACGTCTGTAATGGATGGAAAGAGGTGTTTAAAACCCCAACTTTTAACAATTTGCCAGGTTTGTTGAACCAAGACCGAAGAATAGACGATGAGGTTTTAAAAAGATATTCCAATAAAATAGTCGAATACGTGTACACAGTTACAAATAAATAGAAACATACATGCTACACATACGAGTTACCTATTATTTCAGTATACAAATTAAGTTTCCAAGTTATTTCATACTTATTAAAAGATATAGGAAAGTTGACATTCCAGTTAAAAACCCTACCTAAATTCCCTGCATTTTCAATTTATTTTTATCATTATTTTTTATGATGAAACAAAGCATGTTATATTTCCCTTTTTAAAGCAATCAATGGTAAACCATAGCCCCTTGTGTTAAGTGATTAAAAGTGATGACTAGAGTTTGTGCTTATTATTAAAATAATTAGATATACTTACTTCGGATATCATATAATATAAATAATATATAAAGCTATAGACAAAGCTAATGCATAATATATAGGAAGCAAGACAGTGAAGCTTATAGTAAGTATACAGTGTGATACCTACCTTGTTGGAGTCAGCTCCATTGGAACAAGAGTACAGAAAGCATCGGACACGACTTAGAGGTAATAAAAGTAATAATAAAATTGCTGGAAAGGAGTTTTTGAGCTAGCTTCCCCACTAGATAGTGTGACTCTGCTGGGCTGAATGTGCAGCGCGACATTTTTTTTGGTCGTACCGTTATCTCACGCCGAAATGAGATAATTAAGACTATTTTTACGACAAAAATTTGTCGTGCTGTGCATGTTACCCAAGCAAGTTTCGATCACTGTTCAATTTTGTTTTGTGGTATTTATTTTTTAATATTTTAGCATTCACACGTACACAAAAACGTTGAATAGCCATCAAAAATCGTTTCTAATTTGTATTTTAAATTGACGTTTTTGAGTACGAGTGTTTATAGATATCATACGTTTTGGAAGACATACAACCACCACACTAGCAGGGATTCTATATGAGAAATGACAACTCCTCGTTAAAATGGAACAGAGATAGTACAGACATGAGACAGAGTATCAAACCATCACCGTGATTAGCAGTATGACGTCACAATAGTGTATAATGAAATATATACGGATATAATTTAAAAATAAGGAATATATTCTAAAAATATGATGAAAGAAAGACGTTTGAATATCGGGGTATAAAACAATATGAAATTCTGTGCAGTTTTTCCTTTTTTTGAATCTAAAGGTTTTAAACCCCGACCGATGATTAAAATTAATCAATGATAATAGTAATTCGTATGATGATGAATTGACAGAAAGAAAACCATCACCTTAATATCGTGTAATGTGAAGAATAAATTGAAATCGTGCAATAAAAGAAAACTGTGCTAGAACCCCAACTACGGTTTTCGTAAAAATAACCTACAAAATTAAACCTACACGAAAGAAAATTCCTTAATACGTACAATAAAAGCTTTAAAGCTAATAATAAAAATTAATCACAGTTATTAATCTAACTCCCCGTGTTCTAACTATTTCGAGCGCAGTGTAACCCGACAGAAATGCAGAGTACACCCATTTAAAACTACCGTAGAAGCTCATGCCAACAGCCGGGTATGTTTTTACATCGGTAGGTTTATAATAAGCGCTCTTATTACCTGGCTGGGAATGCGGTCGTTCTTGGGCCTTCTCAGCCGCTTTAGTGGATGTTCTCCTTACGACTACGCGTGTGCATGTGTGGACAACACATCGGTAAGTAACGGCCCTTTGTCACACGCGATATTCAGCCGACTAACAGAACCGGGATTTCTCTATCGTTTCGATATTCGAACCAATAGTTCAGTCAATAAGGTCGGTTTTGTTAGTCGACTGAATAAGCGAATAAAAAAGGGCATAAAGTATAATTCACACGTAAAGCGGCAAGCATTGCCGTAAGCCTTCTTAGGCTGTAGTGCGAAATGTGCTTAATTTCTTTATACTTAAAGTAAAAATTCCTACATTTTCTTTCAATTAAAAGTATACTTTATCAAAATTACTAATTGTAAGTGTTATTGCAATATGCAAGCAGCATTCACCATTATGGTGAAAGTTAGTGGAAGTTTCAAATATCTGTTGTTTTACTGAATAGTTGATATTTTGATTGGACAGTGCTAGAAGAAGACATTACACATGCGTGCTTACATTGCAATCCGTGAAACGAACGTGATGTTAATTCTTTTAGAATGGAAATGTTCTTTTCTGTGTTTTTGACTAGGTAGTCTTACAACAAATTTACTGTTATTACTTGAATATTAAACCTAAATTCTTTAATTCTCTTGGAATTATACCAATTGTAAAGTTGAAATTCAAGTCATAATTTAATAAAATTTTGTTTTGTTTATAGAAATATGTTTCTGTAAAAACCCGATCAAAGAAAACTTCAAAAAAATATCTATTTATATTATGAATTCAAATAAACCTTTGGAAAAGCTTTTCATTTCTTATATGCTTGAAAGTTCTACATTTTCGATGGGGTTTTACAGTACCACATCTAACGTTCTCACTGGCGAAATATTCACATAAACATGCTGTCCGATGAGACGAGAAAAATTTAACTATTATCTTTTTTTTTTCAGAAGGGTTAGGCAGAGGTGTACCGTGTACCCATTAATACATCCACATTTCATCCGTCCCAAGTAATAGAGGGCGAGCCTATTACCATCAAATGGACACTAAAAGAGAGAGAGAGAAATAGACACTTCAACATACTATACGTGAATATATCGCCAGTGCAAACGGACAGTCTATTTCACTTCGATTTTATAATTATATAATCCAATCATCAATAACCTATCTCCAGTTCATCTATCCGTATATATAAGACACATACCCTGCGGCTGCTGGTCCTGCGGTGTCTGCGCGCGGTCGACAGCGTCCTGTGCTGCGGCTGCGGCGGCGGCGGCCTCGGCAGCTTCTCTCTCGCGTTGCTCGCGTTCGGCAGCCTCTGCGGCTTCCTGCCTTCGCTTCCTCTCTTTCACTTCGAACTGTGGGGATGGTTACGAATATAGGAAGTTGTTGTGGTAATATAGACGGTTGTGAATATAACACATTGAATTTAATTAAAATTTTACAGTCATGACCACCAATATGAATACACGAAGCCATTTTTAAAAGTGATTTTCTACTACTGTAGTTTTACGTTATGATAAACGTAGCATTTTGAAAGCAATAGTTAGGAAATAGGTCTTATCTCAAAGTAGAATTTTTTTTTTTTTTCGTTATTTCAGAAGAAAATAGCTTTTGAATTATGCTACGTGTAAAGATAATATTATATCTTCATGCTCGTGACTGTATGACATTGTAGTGCCACAGATAGAGGGTGGAAATGACGCAGGGAAGTTTTGGAATGAAGAACTGAATACATGGTATTCCACCCTGTATATCTATGGCAGTCTTTTATAAATTCTATGTGTTATATTGACGGCCGCTTATGTATATTTGTTGGGTATCGTTAGTTGCTTTGTGCGTGGCTTTAGTAATCAGCGTGGCTAGATTTTGTAGCGCGTCTTTAGTTCTTTAATTATTCGCCCAGTTCTTATATACTTACCCGATTAATAATTTAGGGTGTTATAAGACTCATCACCATGCAGAAATAACGTATGGTCTAGTGTACAAACATACAATTCCAGGAAATATACGAAATGGATAATACCTTAGTTTGGTGATGGGGCTTTTAAGACCCGTTAATATTGGAATGAAATAAAAGTAACTGGATAATCAAGTACGTCAGCAGTCAGAGTCACGTTCCAGTGAAAAAAGGAAAAGACAAGCAAATAGGTTTCATTGCCTAACTTTTATTTTCCATGCTGCCAGCATTCAAAGCGTAAGTCCATGCAATACACCAAACACCACACTTACACTATCCAAGTAGTTATAGTACCATGCACCTTCAGGGAACAACAGATTTCGGGTCTGGGAGAGAAGGACGAGGGACGAACTCAAAGGTATACTCTTCACTTCTTTACCTAGGTCATTGATAGCTTTCGTACTCGAACTACTCGTCAAACCAGGCAGGGATAACACGGCAACTTCACCTTTAATGTCAGAGTCTGAAGACTTAGCTTTCTTTGACCATTTTCTAATAAACCGTTTCAAGCTAGATTTTGAGGAACTATTACTTTTATGTCTTAGTAAAGATACATTTGGATACACGTTTTGGTATGATAGCCTCTCCCATAGTATTAAGTCTACGCAAGCTAAATACTCGTTGGCTTTTTCAGCCTGATCGGGGAATTCAAAGAAAACTGAACTATATATTTCAGGAGACATCATGGGTGACATGGGAGGAGAGTTTGGCGCAGAACTTGTCTCTGATATCGTTGACAGACTATTGTGATTGGCCATAGATACTGACCATAGATAAGAGTCGTTCTTCCTTTGATTATTCGCGTAGTTTATACTAAGAACGCGAGCTTTTATTTTCTCTGGTATTTGAAATTTGTTGCTGTCTGTTATGATTTCCTCTACTATTTCGCTGACGGGTCGTTCGTGTTTGTCTATGGTGACGGTGAGGGGGTCGTGGGAGCGGGTGGTGGGAGGGGGTTCGTAGGTAAAGTCTGATTCGTCACATTTATCCCAAGGCTGTGCACTTGGCCACATTGCAGACTCACGTTGTTCAAGCTAGTCGTGGATGAGAAAACATAAATTAGAAGAGTAAACCAAACACCAAGCATAGTGGAAAAGCGTGCGATATTAATTGATCAATTCATTTAGTTCTCATGTATTGTATGAGGTTTAATAGTCAGTTGTAGTTCTGTTGTAATCAATTGTTTCAGTGGTCAGATAGAGTCGGTTATCTCTAAATTCGATACTAAGATAGTTATCATGCAAATAAAAAGTGTAAATTAGTATTATCGCTACATCACTAGTCATGCGTCTAACAAAACGAATTGCTCGACACACGGAGCTATTATCAAGTTTTATGAATATTGCTGCAAAAACAACGGATGGTGATGAACTATAAGATTATCTAGAGCACTACTTTTAACTGGCTGTAAACAAAGCTTCAAATGTGTGGCAGGTACAGTTAATGACTTGTAGTACATGACCCCTCTTATAAAGAAAAATATCAAGGGAAAAGGGGTCAGGTTATGCAAGACACTGACTTTACGAATATTTCAGAAGACATATTTTGTTGTCAATCCATCGTCTCCATCCTGATATTCGAACAGAGATCGAGGATGAAAACTTGAGCAATATTGAGTGTGCTGTTCAATATTCTACTTTAGGCGCTGACCTGAACATTGCAAATTCAACAACACGCTCAATCGACCCACGCTCGCTCGATCGTAAATAATACGACAGTCCAAATTTTCACTGTCAAACTATCCAAATGTTTGAAGCTATGTGAACATCAACAACAAGCAATCCCACAAAACCAGTCTCCCAATACAGTAACCACTACTAAACAATAGGGGATCGGACGGACTCAAAAAAATATGATTTTGTTTAGTCCGTCAGTTAGATTATCGAAAAATATTGGATAGGTATGTGTTTTTTGTTTTATCAAATTAATAAATATTGACGCAGATAAAACACGTCAAAGATTTTGAGTGGGGGTTTGTGACGTCACTTGTAGGTAAAAAAATGTACTGACATGTGACGTCACACGAGTTTTCGAAGCACTGTATCGTCTTGATTTTTTGTTTACGTGAAAAAAGAAAAAATATGTGTTCAATATTTTTTGGAAATCTATCTGACGGACTAATTAGTTTTTTTTTGTCCGATCCCCTATTCCCCCCACACCAGTCTCCCAACGTCCCAAACCAGCTGTGAATACATACGGTGGTAAGCCTCTGCAGCGCTGAGAATCGATCCTCCTGTGCAGCGGCTGACTTCTCGAAGGCCTCGTGCTTCTTGATGAGAGACTCCACCTCGTCTATTGTGTGGCCTAGCTCTTGGGACATCAGGTACGGCTCCTGGGCTATCAGCCAGGCCTCGGCCACGGCCGCGTCGCGCGCGAACTGGTATACTTCCAGGACTGTGGGAGGAAATTGGTTGGTTTAATTGTGTAACTTGTTTTTATTATAATAATAAAATGAAATGAATGACTGAATGTAAAAAATAATAAATGTACTAAATTTGTATAAAAATAAATAAAGGAAATAATATGGAAATGGAAACCGAGCTCAACATACTTGCGAAAAGGCTAGGCAGATGAGATGATAAATAATATGGAAATCGCTTAATTTGTAACTTATTACAGATAGGCTCATAATTTGCTAAATTTTTGTCAATGTGGCTTATAACTTCCCTCAAGTTATTGGATTTCGTGATTTAATTAATATTCTTCAAAACACGCATAATATGGTGATCAAAACGTGTTTCAATGTGACTGATAGATGAATATGATATCGTAATCACACTCCTGTACTTTTCCCAATTCTCGGTCGTCCAGTATGTCTTCTTGTCTACTTCTGTATTACTTGCCATCTTATTAGATACCTCCTATTTTGTCATATCATCATTCCTCACGGATGAATATGATATTTATGGTACCGTCCAATCAGTGCAGTCAAACGAGGTATTTGGTATACAGCCAGCTACAGTGCGATCAAATTATCTTGGCAGCTCCGAACTTCGTGCAGGTCATTTTGTTACAACGAATGTATAAAAGTGTTATGATATTTATTTTATTTGTATTTCTCACTGTTTAAATTAGATATTTTCTGATCGTTTAAGTATTGGTTTATCTGGCAATAACAGTTTTATTCCCAAGTTTACATGCGTAAAATTTCGCAAAGCCTATGTTCAGAGCTGCCAAGATAATTTGATCGCACTGTAACTTACATTTACTTTTGGGATTACACAGATACATTATGAGACCGATGTCAGCGTTTAACGTCAGCCTCTTAATGCCTAACGCTTTATAAATTGCAATTAATATTGTCAGTGTACTAGAATTATAAATATTTCTGCGTGTATACCAAATAGCTTGTTCGTACAAAGGCCCACGCGAATTAATTTGAACTGTCATTATAGTACGTACTAAGCTGCAAGTTCTCCCAGCGTTCCTCCCAGCGACGTAACAGCGCGTTCCTCTGGTTGGTGAGCTGCAGCAGCTTCTCCTTGATGTCGGCGGAGGCGTAGTGTTGCCGCGCTAACAGTTCGCGACCGAGGGAGATGCAGGCGGAGAAGTTGTCCTCGCGGGTGTCGATCTCTGCCTTCAGTGACTGGTGGTTGTTCATAAGGAGTTCTACGCCGCTTACGTCTCTGTGGGACGACAGGTAAAAATTGAGAAATGGTTATTCTTCTTTGTTGTATAGTTAGTGCCTAATCTGGCAGCTGAGTGTTTATGCTACCCATGGGTTTCTGGATTAGATGTACATGCTGTTAAGAAATATCTCATTAATGGCCATTTTTGGCTTTAAAATGGCCATTATAGGACTTTACGAGCGCTAACTTTAAAACAAGGGAATTTTATAGATTCTATACCCATTTGCATGGGTAGTTTCATATGGAAGTTTATGTAAAAAAAAAGTATAATGTTACACTTCTAAAATGTTTATCAATATTTTGCATACATGATGCTCGTAAATATTGCATTTTTTTAATTTTAGTTTTTATTGATTATCAAGACGCAACTAGGTTGCAGTCGATTGACGGCTTCTGGTCGATCAATAAGCCAGATAAGTCGTGAAATGACGACAATTACTTAATTTATGGTAAAAATGGCATACATACCGTGGCTTCTCTCCAGTGTTCATCTGGCGCACCACATCGTCCATCCACACAGTGAGCGTGCGCACCTGGTTCAGGAACCGGTACAGATGGTCCGCGTCCTCCAGCTTGGTGGTGCGCGCGGCGCAGGCAGCAGACAGCGCGGCCCACGCCTCGCGCACCTCGGCCTCGCGTCGCGTTATCTCGGCGGCTTTCTCGCCCGCGTACATCGCGCCTAGGCGCCCGCACTCGCTGCGGATTGCTTCCACCTAACAAAACAGGTAATACATTAATTAATATTATAATGCATAATGATATATCATGGATACCCTCCTCGGGCAAGTGGAAGGTTATGTCGAACTCCAAACAACTAAAAACCTACTGTTTCTACTACTGTCATGTGTCGGGGGCCCGGATATTCTTGGGCGAAAGTATATCCCGGCCCCCGACACATGATACACACCCGTCATTCTGTTATATGAGAACAAGTACAGCCCGCGCCAAACTTTGTGACCGCCTTGAGTATAGTCGCTAGTCCGAACTTGTGCATGGTAAAGTCGAGTGGGAATACGTAATCAACCAAACAATTTTCGTTTTCTAACATTTTTAATACTTATTATAATAATATTATGGCCCTGCCCCCAAGCTCTTGTGCGTCCCGCTAATACCTGATTTTGTGTTCTGCGCAATGCAATGAGCCTAGTTTCGGGACGGTCACAAAATTTGGCGCGAGCTGTATGTCATGTGGCTTTTATTCGAGCTAGATAAAATACAGACGAATCTGAATACGTTATGGAACACTACTGCAACGGTAATACCACAATTTAAACAGTAGCCACTAACCACGAGTGACTTTAGTTTCGTGACTCTACTGTCTTTCACCACGACAACCACACTTCTTTAGTCTGCTTTGTGCAAACAAGCTATTGTGTTGATACAAATATTTGGTAACGTTAAACTGCATAGAGCAGCTACCGTCTCTGTAATTTTTTTGGAACAACAAATGTGATAACTGCTATGTTGTCCAGAGTGGAGGATAGCAGTTAAACCATATAATCATAGATTAGCACAAGTAAATACCTGTTGATGCAGCGTGCTGAGGTCCTGCATGAAGTTATGATGCTTCCTCTGCAGCGCTCCCACACTGATGGCATCACGACCGAGCTCGTCGCTCACACCACGAGCCTTCTCGTTGACGCGCTGTAGCGTATCCTTGCAGTCGTGGAAGTATTTGTGGAGCTCGCGGGATGCTGCTAACATCTGAAAGGAGGAGTTTATTTAGTAAGAGCATGAAATAATCAGCCATAGCTACAGTCAGGTAGGTGATCGAATAATAGAAGTCTGGTAAGCTCGTTACGGGGAAACGGGTAACCTGAACGAGACCCACACAGATCAAGGAAGTATGGCACAAAATGAAGAACATCCTTATCTAAAAGCAACGGTAGCACAAGCCTGCTGAAGACAATCACTTTTAAAACAATCAGAGAATGGAAAAATAAAATGTGTTGCGCCGACCCCAAATTGAAATGGACAAGAGCAGGAAGATATTTATGTTTTCTTATCAAATTTAGTAACCAGTAAGTATTAAACTAACCATGAGGAACCATGGCGTTTCTTGCCGGTACTTTTCCATAGGAAACGACTAACCCGAACCGTGCACCTTTTTGTCGATTATAAGTGCTCATGGAGGCCTATGTGAAATAAAATGTTTTGATTTTTTAGACTGACCTGTGTCCTGGTCTCAATAAGCTCAAGCAGGTCCTGCCAGGTCTCCTTGAGTCCCTCCTTCCACTGAGCGATGGTGGCGTTGTCCGAGTGTCCCATAGCGATCATCTGGTCGGCGATACGTTCCGCGGTGGCCACACGTTCTGAGCCGACCGCTTGTGTCTCGCGCGCGAACTCCTTGAAGCGCTCCCATAGTAGCTGTAATGGAGGGAACTCGTTACTTTTGGAAATGAAAAGGTAATAAAAAATGTTTCCTTGACTGAAATCAATGATCTAACTGCCTCTAACACTAATTCCTACTGATGGTGTAACTGTAGACTTTCACGATTGACATTCAAATAAATTATTGTGTAGGCAGGTCAATCATAATTCTTATGTCATATTTTTTTATATTTAGATACTTACAGTAGTAAGGTAGGTAAAACAATCAGATGACTTTTCACTTATTTCATTTGTATGTAAAATGAAGTCTCAGTAATTTATTCGAAAAAGCCTAAGTTTATTCATAAATGAAGTTTGGACTGAAAATGTTAAAGTTACTGTTCATAGTGCTCTCCAGATTTGAAATAATTGAAGAAGTCTCTTGCAAAGTTCTTTTTTTTAATTCCTTGCAACTCTCAAACTCAAACCTGTTATTCAATAAGATCATTACGGGTACTTTTGTCACAGCCACAGGCTTAATAACTTGTGAAAGTACTGAGTTGCTCATTCTAAAGCGTAGTTCTGTATGGAGAAGAAGAATATTTTTTTAGACTACAAGACACTCACAGTAACATGATCGTAGTCCTGTCCCAGCTCCTGTGAGCTAGCGACCAGCTCTCTCTCAGTGATCCATTGCTCCAGGTCGTCCACCTCACGCGACAGCTGGAACAGTCGCAGCGCCTCATCCAGCTTGGCGCGACGTTCGCCTGCTAAGTCCTTGAGACCAGCGTATAGCTTGTCTACTTGGGATTGCTTTACGGAGATCTGTTCGCTGTGGATTTGAAATGTATTTTTAGTTTGACTGAATTATCAGGGACTTGTCATCTAACTTGAATTGGTTGCTTTTGGTATTTTCGGTACGGATAGGTAGCACCATACATGCCAAATTCATAAAATAACTTTAGTTCAGGACATGACACGCAAACCATACAAAAATAACAGTGCATAACTTATCATAGTTTGCAATACAAGTTTGCGGTAATATTTTCAAAGAACTGTGCAAAATCAATATAGCATCTTCCCAGTTGACAGTTACTGTCAACTACTGTTACTATGTATGTGTTACTGTTACTGTGTGTGTGTATGTGTTACTATGTGTGCGTGTTACTTTTCTTTTTTTTTTTTAAATCAATATAGCATTTTCCCAGTTGACAGTTACTGTCAACTACTGTTACTATGTGTGTGTATTTTATACTCAAACTGTTTTTTATAAAATTTATGAGCCATAGATGGAACTAATTTCGATAAGAGTGTCAGATACAGACTACCAAAAAATGGACTACGATCGGCTAAGAATAATGCCGCTTTCTGACATAAAAATCACAATTTACCTGAGCGGATGTTCATCAGCAGTAAGATGTCTCACAGTCTCGCCCAACTGCCGGATAGTATGCGCGTAATCATCAACAGCTTGCTCAAGAATCTCATGTTTCTTCATGAGGTTCTGCGCCGAGATCTCGTCCTTGCCGCGGTCTTCCACCATCATGTACAGTTCCTGTTCGCTCATCCACGCTTCAGCCTCGTTGGCGTCGAATAGGTACTGTTGTGCCTTCTCCCATTGGGACAGTTTGCTCTTGCGTTCGTCGATGGCATCTGTGGATTTGAGGTATTGTTAGGGTAGAGAGAAAGTATTGGTTTGAAGTTCAGTGTTGAATATAAAAAAGATTGTTGATTCTAGTTTCTAAATAACATTGGTTCGGTTGGCAACGAAAATCGAGTTATACTTTTACTTTTAGAACCATTCTATACATTGCTGTTGAGCAGGTGCATTTGTAATTAGCGATATTTTATAATAATAATATAATATAATATTCCACAACTATCACACAACGCCATCTAGTCCCAAGCTAAGCAGAGCTTGTGTTATGGGTACTAGACAACTGATAAACATACTTATATATTTCTAAATACATACATATTATAGATAAATTACACCCAGACCCAGAACAAATGATCGTGCTCATCACACAAACATTTGTCCTGGGTGGGAATCGAACCCACGACCTCCGGCATAGCAGTTAGGGTCACTAACCACTAGACCAACAGGCCAGTCATTTGTATCACATGTCTTCCGAGTTTAAGTGTGCAACTCCCAATTGACTTATTTTACAATTTGAAGTGCAATACGACTTCTGTGACTGATTGTACCTGTGGTCAAGGGAAAACAGACCGCCGACTATTGACATAAATAATGCTAATTTTAACAAAGCCGCAATTGAACTCACCCTTCAGTTCTCGCCACCTCGCCGTAAGTTCTTCAATGAGCTGTTTAAACTCGGGCGTGTCGTCGTGTCCCTCATCAATCAGCTTCTGTCCGTTAGAGATCACAGTCAGGATCCTGGGCTCATGGTTGTCGGTCTCCGTCTTGAGCGACTGGTTCTTCTTCTGTAGCATTTGTACGTTGAACAGGGAGTTGCCATAGTCTGTGCTGGTAGCCAACGGCATCTTCTCATGAACCCACAGTTTCTCATCCTCAACGTCACGACGGAATTGGAAGGCTTCCTTCTTCTTAGCCAAGTGTCGTTGACGATCCAACAACGGAGCTTTAAGTTGCTCGAACCGTTGTTCAACAGACTTCTTCTTCTCCTTAATCTCGTCCATCTTGTCAGGTACAGTCTTCTGCAAGTATTCAGCCTGAGTCTCCAGTTCGGTGACTTGCTTGGCTTTCACGGCCATCTGTGTCTCGATCATCTGTTGCTTCTGCATGAGAATGTTCACAGATGCCAGATCAGTGCCGGTGTCGGTGTTCTCGATTTGTTTCTCGAGTTCGTTCATCCACGAGTCGATGTCGTCGCAGGTCTGGTGGAGGAGCACCTCACGGTTGGCGTCGAACAGACGTTCGCCCTTGTCCTTGGTTGTGACTTGCAGGTTCTCGAATTGATCTTGGAGTTCGGTCATCTTCGGCGAGATGACTTCGATGAATTCGGGCTTCTGCTTCATGAGTTCTTCAGCAGCGTTCTGTACGGCGAAGAGGCGTTCCTTGTTAGCCGCGATTTCTGCTTCGAAGGCTTGATGGCGAGTCCACTTGGAGTGGATGGTCTTGGCGGAGCGGTAGGTGTCATCCTGAGCGGTGACGTTCTTCTCTTGTACCCATTCGCCGAGTTCATCGCAGTCTTGCAAGAACTGGTGTAGTTGGAGTTGGTCTTGTAGTTTCTCCATTTGTTGGAGAGCCTTCTCACGGTTCGAGTTACGTCTTGCATCGATGTTCTCCGCCTTGCGTTGAATCTTGTCGGCGTCGAAGTGTCTCTCCTCGACGAGTCTGTTGGCGAACTGTACGACGGAGTTGATCTTGTCGTCGTTGGCTTCCATGGTGGTGAGGAAGGCTTCGTGTTCCTTGATCATGTTCTCGGCTTGTTCCAAGTTGGTTGGTGGCTCGGTCTTGCCTAGCCTGTGAAAGATATTCCGCTTTAGTACTCACACCAAAGAATCCTTTCAGTTACTTTATCTTTGGCTTACATAATTTTCAAAATCACAGTGACGTTTATTCATGAGACAACAAGGTTGTTGTTAAATTACTGCCTCAGACATGTCTCGCAAAAATTACAGTGATCTTTATGATAGTCAAAATAAGGCTGATGTTGGGTTTTTGTTTCTCTCAGAGGTAAAATAACTGTGAAATGACTGTACATGTCTAGTGTACCATATTTTCAATTTTAAAGATTCCGGTGTTAAACGCCACAAAGTTTAAAAAAAAGAGCATTGCAAACACTACCATCTTATTACTTCAAATCTTCGAACTTCCTGTTCCCAATAATTTTCACCGCTGTAATAACATACCTATGCTCCTGGTGCGACAGCAGCACCTCAGCCTGCCGAGCGTCCCGCTGCAACAGCTGCAGCTCCAGGCTCTGTGTGAGCAGCTGCTGCCTGTTCTAACATACCTATGCTCCTGGTGCGACAGCAGCACCTCAGCCTGCCGAGCGTCCCGCTGCAACAGCTGCAGCTCCAGGCTCTGTGTGAGCAGCTGCTGCCTGTTCTAACATACCTATGCTCCTGGTGCGACAGCAGCACCTCAGCCTGCCGAGCGTCCCGCTGCAACAGCTGCAGCTCCAGGCTCTGTGTGAGCAGCTGCTGCCTGTTCTAACATACCTATGCTCCTGGTGCGACAGCAGCACCTCAGCCTGCCGAGCGTCCCGCTGCAACAGCTGCAGCTCCAGGCTCTGTGTGAGCAGCTGCTGCCTGTTCTAACATACCTATGCTCCTGGTGCGACAGCAGCACCTCAGCCTGCCGAGCGTCCCGCTGCAACAGCTGCAGCTCCAGGCTCTGTGTGAGCAGCTGCTGCCTGTTCTAACATACCTATGCTCCTGGTGCGACAGCAGCACCTCAGCCTGCCGAGCGTCCCGCTGCAACAGCTGCAGCTCCAGGCTCTGTGTGAGCAGCTGCTGCCTGTTCTAACATACCTATGCTCCTGGTGCGACAGCAGCACCTCAGCCTGCCGAGCGTCCCGCTGCAACAGCTGCAGCTCCAGGCTCTGTGTGAGCAGCTGCTGCCTGTTCTAACATACCTATGCTCCTGGTGCGACAGCAGCACCTCAGCCTGCCGAGCGTCCCGCTGCAACAGCTGCAGCTCCAGGCTCTGTGTGAGCAGCTGCTGCCTGTTCTAACATACCTATGCTCCTGGTGCGACAGCAGCACCTCAGCCTGCCGAGCGTCCCGCTGCAACAGCTGCAGCTCCAGGCTCTGTGTGAGCAGCTGCTGCCTGTTCTAACATACCTATGCTCCTGGTGCGACAGCAGCACCTCAGCCTGCCGAGCGTCCCGCTGCAACAGCTGCAGCTCCAGGCTCTGTGTGAGCAGCTGCTGCCTGTTCTAACATACCTATGCTCCTGGTGCGACAGCAGCACCTCAGCCTGCCGAGCGTCCCGCTGCAACAGCTGCAGCTCCAGGCTCTGTGTGAGCAGCTGCTGCCTGTTCTAACATACCTATGCTCCTGGTGCGACAGCAGCACCTCAGCCTGCCGAGCGTCCCGCTGCAACAGCTGCAGCTCCAGGCTCTGTGTGAGCAGCTGCTGCCTGTTCTAACATACCTATGCTCCTGGTGCGACAGCAGCACCTCAGCCTGCCGAGCGTCCCGCTGCAACAGCTGCAGCTCCAGGCTCTGTGTGAGCAGCTGCTGCCTGTTCTAACATACCTATGCTCCTGGTGCGACAGCAGCACCTCAGCCTGCCGAGCGTCCCGCTGCAACAGCTGCAGCTCCAGGCTCTGTGTGAGCAGCTGCTGCCTGTTCTAACATACCTATGCTCCTGGTGCGACAGCAGCACCTCAGCCTGCCGAGCGTCCCGCTGCAACAGCTGCAGCTCCAGGCTCTGTGTGAGCAGCTGCTGCCTGTTCTCCCACATCTGCTGCAACTCTGCCCAGCCCTCGCGCAGAGCCTTCAGACGCTCGCGCAGGAACATGTACTGAGGATCGTCTTGGGTTGATGGTTCCTGTTGGAGATTGACATTTCGATTATAGCTCTGAAGGTTTGAAAGGATTTTGCTCGTGAAGGGCTGTAAAAAAAGGGGTAGTTGGGCTGGATCCAACGAATTACTAGCCTAAGCTTGAAGCGATCAGCAACTAAAGTGGTGAAAAAATACTGGGTATTTGTCTTATTTACAAGAAGAATATTACCACCGTGTGTTTATAATAAAACAACAACGCCCATAATATATTCAACAGGGTTACATAAATGTCAAAAGTATGTAACTTCTAAATTAAGTCTTAAAAGTTGGCGAACAGCTCATTTCGCAGTTTTTCTCGAAGGCATGTAAAGGCAAGTTAGAGGCGTGGCATGTGGCATAAGACTTCTGTCACCAGGTTAGGCACTAACCACATGATAAAGAAGAAAGAAACTAATTTGAACCGCGTGCAAGAGCTGCCAGTGAACAATGGTGTGTAATAAAGACATGCTGATCGCAGTCAGTTTTGCTGGTAAATTTTGCGCTTAGTAGGAGTTGATACTAACAGAGTAAGCTGAAGTGAAACACTAACAATATATTTTTTGGGCAACTTTTGCCCATAGATACAATGGTATACGTACGGCAGTGATCTTCTCTCCGTACTCCATCATCTTGGCGTACTCGTCCTTGTAGTTGTCGATCTCTTCCTTGATGGTCTGGTGCTGGGACAGCAGCTTCTCTGCCTCCGCCAAGTTTGATGGCGTGTCTGTTAGGAAAACATTTGTTTAGTAATCCATACGAGGTTTATTTATTTATTTATTTATTTATTATAAACAGGTACACCAACAGTACATACATTTCACACTGAATAATAAAAATATACCGGTTAGGGTTCTGATGTAAGTACCTACAGGTATACACAACATTCTCAGATACAATAAAGCTAGAATAGAATTTAAATTTACAGTAGAATTTTCTGTCTTCGATGTCGATGCCGATGTCGGCTATCGCGACCAAAAGTAATCTATTCATCCCCCCCTTTCAACCCTATTTCAATCGGTTCAGTAGTTTTGGTGTGAAAGCGCGACAGACAGAGTTACTTTCGCATTTATAATATTAGTAAGGAAGTAAGGATTTTGTCTCAGGCGCTTACGTAACCGATCTGATGTGTTGGGGATTCCATAAAATAAAATTTACTTTAAGAATATTTTATTAGTTGTTGTTATCGAATAAAACGACTCCAAATGGAATGGGACAAAGGTAGGAATTTTATGGTAATTTTATGAAGTTGTTTTCAGAGATGGATCGCAGACATTTAAGATTTTTATATAATTTTACTTCTTTTCATAACGACGTTACATCTAAACTCAACAGTAACACATAACAAAGAGTAAAAACATGTGCCTCACCCTCGGAAGCGACATCGGTCTGTGTCTTGGTGAGCCAAGCCTGGAAGTGGTCCACGGAGCGCAAGAAGCGATGTAAGTCGCCCGCCTCCTCCAGCTTCGCGTCGCGCTCTTTGAGCTGTGGGGAAAGTATGGAAAAAGTTGTTGTAATAAAAATGTTTCACTGTGTCTAAAACTTTAAACCCCTTTGGCCTAAATATAAACTACAGTAGCCCCCTTTCTACAACACAATCAATCAATAAATACAATTTTTATAATTGCATTATCAGACAAGTGATCGAATGCGATTTAGCAACAATTTTTACGCGTAGAAGTGACACCTAATTGATTTGATAGGTTTCGTTATGCTATTTTTTTTATAAAAAATACATTTAGGGTTGCAAAGACTGATTTTCTGGGAAAGATGTATTTTTAACAACCATTAATTTGGATGGATATCTAGTTGCAACATACTTATATAAACCAAACTGTTGAAACACAACTTGATTGCATATTTATGAGTCTGTTTTAGGCTTCCGTACCGCAAAAGGTAAAAAAATAAACCCTTAAAAGATCATCCAAAAGGCTGTTATATACCTACGGCTTCCTCCGCGTAGAGTTCCTAGTCCCACAGCTTTCTTGTCCGTCTGTTTTTAACCTTATTTCCTGAAACCAATATCATGAAGTACATACCATATGCGTAAGCTGTTCCCAGTTGTCAGTGATGGTGGTGACGCGGTCTCTGATGAGCTGCGCCTCCTCAGGATGGTCATCTTCGATGGCGGAGGCCTCGGACTCCAGCGACGAGATGCGCGCCTGGATAGCGGCCAGGTCGCGCTCCATGCCCGACAGGCGACGTTGTAGGGTCATTACACCTGGGGGGATGAGTTGGTGTTATTATTATCTTATTTTAGTTGTAATACATAAAAAGGACCTCGAAGAAAACTACATCGAGGAACAAGTTGCTTTTTAATTCTTGACATACGTAAATGGAATCGGAATGCAAACAGAAGTCAAAGTCAAGGTCAAAGTTCATTTATTTGTCAGAAACATGAGTATACACACAAAGCATGCAAGATGTTAAGTACACACGGCTACAAAGAAGGAAGAAACTTAGTTAGAGATGATTACAATTTTAATCATCTCTAACGAAATTCCTTCTCCATTACTTTTATTTATTTGCCTTCTGAGAGATTGTGACACAGCAAATATCAAAAAGACATTTAAAAAAGTAAAGCTCGCCAGTAGTAGTGTCAAGAATAGTTCAGTAAGTCAAGAATAGTTGCCAGTAGTAGTTCCAAATATATGTGCTCTGCACATATATTTGGAACAGAAAAGTGTGAAACAATGATTGTGAAGATCTTCTGACCACAAACGTTATTTTTTGGTTTTAAGATTTAGAGGGCTTGAAGGCAGGTCTTGATGTGAGAAAACCGTAAGAAACACCACTCACTTTGAAATAAAATTACGAAACTAATTATTGAAAAAAATCTCAAAACTATACAATAAATTAGAAATACGACCGCGAACTGCATTAATCTTCGTTACAATGTTGATGCATTAGTTATTTTTATTGACTTTGTAACCGCATCATGTAGGAAACCAAAGACAACGCGTCCATTATGATCGTATTACATTACTATTGTCACATCACACCTTCGTCTTTATGAAGATTAAGTTATATTATTCATCTTATATTTATGCGATAATCTAATTCTAAGTGAAGAATAGAATGGGAATTTAAAAATAACAGCTTTCAGAAAAAGCATCAAGGCTTTTCGTTTTATTCCTACGTTTTAACTGTCTAAATTGCGATTTACCTGATTTTACACCTCAAAATTGACTGCACATTTTATATGGAAAAAATTGTTTGAAATCATGGGAAAAGGTGTTTTGCTCAGCAATAAAATAATAAGCAGTTCGAAGATATTGAACTTCAAAATGGCTGTCACATCATAGTCATAAAGTCATTTCTATTTGTTTAAGACCAGTTTACAGGGTAACAGACCTTTTTCTCTCTCTCTTTTACAAAAATATAGTTAGCTTACCGTTGAGATCCATCTCCAAGTTGTCGGTCTGTTGCAGGATCCTCTTCTTATCCTCGATCCAGGACACGGTCTCGCGACACTCGATGTGGAAGGTCTGCACTCCCTGGGCTGACTTGAGGTCGTCCTTCTTGGATTCGGCCTGGGTTCAATCATTTGAGGGTAAATTATTGGATTGGGTGTAATTGTGATGACTTTCTATTCATTTAATCGGATTCAGTTTTAGTGTACATAATATTTTGAAAACACAAGTTCCAAAATAAAGGAACAAACATTTATTATTGAACTTGTTCCCAGAATATTATGTACACTATAACTAACCTAACCATTTCCAGATGATTTTTGATTAGCCTACCTGAAAGATAAACTAACAAATTCTGCTCCTTTTTTGGGAAGTTCAAATAGGTCCTTGAACAAATACTTCCAAGGTTCGAATCGATCAGTTCAGCGTACGATGTCCCTCAGCTAAGATAGACTGACAAGAACAAGGTGGTCCAATCGCCTTAGATTGGGGCCCGGGGATCTTATTTAGCCCCCGAGACGGGGTTTGGCGCCTGAGCGCAGCGAGGGCGCTAATAGTTCAAGGGACTAAATAAGTCTTTAACCCGAGGTAAACACTGTGCTTTTCATTACGAATACAAGGAAAGTTGATGGGAATAGGCTTGCGTCCAATTAACTAAATCGAAAGAAAGAAGAATGAAAAAACCAATTGACAAAAAATAATAAAAAGTAAGCATATGAGAAACACTTAAAATCGGTTAAATCTAATCGGTGGATGGCAATAGGCTTGCTCCTAATTACATCGGTTGATGGCAATAGGATTGCTCCTAATTAGATTGGTTGATGGCAATAGTTTTGCTCCTAATTACATCGGTTGGGAGCAATAGGCTTGCCCCTAATTACATCAATTGATGGCAATAGGCTTGCTCCTAATTACATTGGTTGATGGCAATAGGCTTGCTCCTAATAACCCAAATCGGTGGATGGCAATAGGCTTGCTCCTAATTAAATCGGTTGATGGCAATAGGCTTGCTCCTTATTAGATTGGTTGATGGCAATAGGCGCGCTCCTAATTACATCGGTTGATGGCAATAGGCTTGCTCCTAATTAGATTGGTTGATGGCAATAGGCTTGCTCCTAATTAAATTGGTTGATGGCAATAGGCTTGCTCCTAATTACCTAAATCGGTGGATGGCAATAGGCTTGCTCCTAATTAGATTGGTTGATGCCAATAGGCTTGCTCCTAATTATATTTATTGATGGCAATAAGCTTGCACCTAATCACATCAGTTGGTGGCAATAGGCTTGCTCCTAATTACATTGGTTGATGGCAATAGGCTTGTTCCCAATTACATCAAATAATTTGACAGCTGTCAGTAGAAAGCGATTCTCCCTAGGGCTGAAAAGTAGTACTTTCAACCCGCTCCGCAGGCATGTCATGACCTACTTTCAGAGTATGAGTAATGAAAAACATTTTACTGTTTTCGTGCGATTACTTGTAAGATCTATTAGGACATACTAAAGAAATTGTGTGTTTAATCTCGTCGTGCGACGAGAACGCATCGTCCGGTCGTACGATCGTTGCCAATTAGGACGCCGCTTAAGACCAGCAGTGGAGTGTACCTTATCCCGGAGCGAGCCCCATGCGTTGTTGAGCGTGGCCTGGCGCTCCTGTATGCGCGACGCCTGCGGGTGCTCCACGTGGATGAGCTGTCTCGCGAGCTGGTTCACGACAGCCACGCGAGACGCGTTCGCGTTCATCTCCTTGTCGAAACCGTCGTATCTGGGTAAGGAAAACCAACATATTAATGACGTTACTTTTTGAGGAGCTCATGGCTAAATAGTAACAGCCCACAAGGGTCGATCCTCGAGGTTAAGCAAAGCTTCCGAGGTCGGTCCTTGGATCCACTTCCACCGTGTTGTCGAAAGCACGTTAAGCTGTTGGTCCTGGCTGTCCACAGCTTTCAAGGGCCCGAAACGTAGGCAGTATTAGTTTCATTTAAAATACCAAGATATTCAGCTACATCCCGTTAGGTTTGATGCCGACACCAACAAGGCTGATGCTTTACGTTAAAATACTTTATGGCATTGGATTTAACTAAACAATGATGATGCAAACTATCACAACACAAACCTATGCTTCATAATCTCCACATCATCGATATCCTTAGGCGGCAGCATGGTATCCAGCATGCGATCCTTCTCCGCGATCCACTGGTCTGCCGCGTCGGCCTCAGCCAGCAACTTGAACAGCGACAGCGCGTCCAACAGTCGTTGTTTACGCAGACGTGCTAGCTCCGCCAGCTCGCCGTGCCGGGCGTCTATGGCGGCCAGGCGCTCGCGGACTTCTGCGCTGTTGGCGTCCGAAGGGCTTAGTTCTTGAGCCTATTGATATTAAAGAAACAATTATTTTATAGGAAGGATAAAAGAGCAATTTTAGTAATTGGATTGTGAAGGTCAGGTATGCAGTCGCTCTATGTACTGGTATTCAGCTGCAGAACCCAACATAGTTTGGGAAAGGTTAGGCAGATGATGATGAGGACAAGAGTAGATATGAGGAAAGCCTTTGTTTACCCACAAGTGGGATGACGAACACTGATAATAATTCAAAACAAATCACCCAAAATTAGGACACAAACATTTATTTATTGCAAAATGGACCTGCTCTTGACCTCCATCACGCCTCATGAAAACCTATGGACGAGGTCTATGATGGAACGAGCACGCCCAGACGATGCCTGTTCACCCTTGCTTTGAAATTATTTTCGGGTTCGCCTGAGTAGACATGTTTCGCCCCCCCCCGATCCCCGTTTTACCAAATCATGTAGCTCCTGACATGTGTGACCTAAGGTAAGCGTTAGTAAAATATAAGCATAACAATACATAATATAATGCCTACCTGTTGTTTGAGCTGCTGAATAACGTTGGCGTAGTTCTTGAGTTCGTCAGTGACGTCCTTGTGCTTCTTCAGCAGACTCTGTACTTGAGCCTCGTCCACACCAGTATCTTCGGATGATACCAACCTGAACAGCAAAACATAACGTTAATTAACTATTATGACAGTATAACCTGATAACACCGCGTAGGCCTAGTAACTCTTGCAGCAGACCCAGACTACGAAGAAAACTATGTAGACTGGAGTATGATTGCTTGGCCAGACTGATTATTACCAATAGGGCAATAGGGATGTTTACTGACTAAAAAAATATGATTGTAATTAGTCCGTCTATTAGATTATCGAAAAATATTGGATACGTATTTTTTGTTTTATCAAATCGATAAAAATTTACGAAGATAAAACGCGACAAAGATTTGGGTGGGAGGTTGTGACGTCACTGCTCGCTAAGAAATGTCATACTAATGTCTTAGAATATGACGTCTTCATTGTTTGTTTACGTGAAAAAAGAAAAACTTTGTGTCCAATATTTTTTGGAAATCTATCTGACGGACTAATTAGATTTTTTTTGTTAACATCTCTATTAAAAGGTTGGGCCTTGTATGTTGAACGGTGTAACCTTTTAACTTTTTGTATCCATAGTCGACTCCCCCCACATTCATACTCAAAACTTTCCTCATGACGTTCTCCTGTTTCTTCCGCATCACGTTTATTTTTTATTTTGATATGGCTTCTCTGAAGTCAACCTAGGAGGTCGAGTACTGCTTAACCGGGCAAATCCTGCTCTTTCATAGTCTACTACTCTGCGAAAAAGACCTACCTAAGAGTATCCAGCATCCAGTTGTCGATGTCATCAGCATCAGCGAAGAGCTGGTGGTAGCGCACGGCGGCGTCCAGTCGGTTCTTGCGCAGAGACACCATGTCCAGCAGGTGGTTCCATTGGGACAGGATGTCGCGGAGACGGTCCTGGACGTAGAAATATGGAGTTATGTGATGTTTATTAGGAATTTAATATACGAGATGGTAGGGAACGCTGACGCGAAAATGATTATCACTTATTCAGTACATCATTCTGTGTCCCCCACGTAGAAATTCTAAATCGGTTATTTAAAAAAAAACTAGCTGTTTCATACAAAATACATGGTCCTACACGGTTAAAATGTATTGAAAAGCTGTTATATTTTCCCTTCCACGCCGTATTAGGACTATCAAGTAGTTTTTAATTAATTCGTAACCAAAAACTCATAATTAAAATGTGATTGTAAGAAATGCAAAAAATAGTCTGCGAAGAATTGGTGTTGAGGAAGCCATCAAATAGTCAATTTCATTGCGACATCATTTCTCTTCCAAAACAATTAGGATTTATCCATGAAACCTCATTCATATTTAGATGATCATTTGGTAATAGTTGGTCAAAAATGTATACAATACCTGAATGCGATCAGCTCCAAAGTGTCCCTGAGAGATGAGTTCGTCTCCAACAGCGGCCACACTCATGAGTTGAGGCTCGTGAGCTTGTACGTCGGCTTCCAGAGCCTTGTGCTTGGATATCAGCAGGTACACTGAACAACAATTCAATTATAATACTGGCACTCCACAACTATCTGGCACGTCGAATATATTAGAATACTTTTCTTTTCTACACTAGCGACCCACCCCGGCCTCGCAGTTGCAATGAACCCCTCCCCCTAAACCCTCTTGAATTACTCTTTCTATTGCTGAAAACTGTATTAAAATCCGTTGCGTAATTTAAAAGATCTAAGCTTTGTTTTATACTATGTAAAGAAGTAAAATAACAGACGGGAAATTGAATTGAATCTAAGTTACTAGAAAAATAGAAAAACAAAAACAGAGGAAGCGTGGCATCAAAACAAATAACGTAATAGCGGCGACACGACGTCTGTATGCGACTTCCTCCCCTTCATTTCAATCTAACGCGTCACGTTCCCGCAATAAAAACAAACGGATATTTGCCCCACTTCCAACCGTATGTTATGGTGCCCTGGGTTTGATCCCTAAATCGAGTGTTTTTAGATTTTTCCATGAAGAATTTCTTATTAGCAGTTCGGATTTGTGTACGGCTGATGGCAATAAGCTCGTCCCCTGAGATTTAAGGGAGGATTGTTACCATTATTTCTGCTTAATTCTTAGAGGCATAATGTTATTTGTAGATTAGACAACTCAGTCGATTCCTCTGTTTTGTTATTGTTGACATTTTTGGTGATGGGAACCAGAGCTTACATTATTTGGTAAAGTATTTTTTTTTTTTTACAAAATACAAAGTGTAATAACAATAGTATATTTACCGGTAGTAAGATCATGTCCGATGTCATCAACGGAGACGATCTGCTCCTTCTCCTTGATCCAGTTCTCCTCGTCAGCCATGTCCCAGTAGAACTGCCACAGCTTGCGGCTGTCCTCCAGGCGCTTTCTGTTACCAGGGGAAATATGGCGTGAGGAACAACGAAAAGTTATCGTAGAGAAATGTGTGGTCATTCAAAATAATAGGTGCATTATAGGCTGTCCCATTTTAAGGGCCGTCTTTGCAGTCTTAAAATGCGTTTTTATATTTTATTTTTGTACTCTATCACAACTCAGACCTTTGGCATTAATTCCGCGTAGGTACCACTATTGTACTAGAAAATAAATGATTTTTATTATACGGGTTTTGTTTTGTTAACTTTGAGTCGTGGTTAGTTGTCAATAGGCGTGGTAAGTTGTTACAAAAATAATGCTATAATTATTTTTCATAGGGATGTGTCCTGGGTAAAAAATATATGATTCCGTTTAGTCCGTCAGTTAGATTATCGAAAAATATTGGATACGTGTTTTTTGTTTTATCAAATTAATAAAAATTGACGAAGATAAAACGCGTCAAAGATCAGGAGTCCCCGCTTTTGACGGCACTACGTGGTAAAAAATGCAGTGCGATGTGACGTCACACGAGTTTTCGAAGCACTGTATCGTCTTCATTTTTGGTTTACGTCCAAAAAGAAAAAATACGTGTCCAATATTTTTTGGTACTTAATCTATGTGACGGACTAATTAGATTTTTTTTGTCAACAACCCTATTGTTCAGGAATAGTTGTAAAATACATGACTTTTGATTTTGCCATCAGACATCAGCTGGTAGCTTGTCGGAAATCATATTTTTCTTACGTGCATTTGTTTCTTCTTGTGGTCTGTTCAATATTATTAATTTAAAGTTATCTTGCGGCGCCCTAACAGGGTAATGAACTCACTAGTTGTAAGACTAGCGTGTAAACTATGGTTGTGTTAATTCATAAATGCATTAAATAAATAAGTAAATTCAGTCCTAGCTTTTTTGCCCAAGATAAAAATGTAACTTACCTGCGTTCAACAGCAAGATGCACAAGTTCGGCGTAAGCGTTCTCGAGCTGTTGGATACGCTCCACAGTGATGGCCGGGTCGCACGGACGGTAGCCGCCCTCCTCTTGTTCCAAGAAACGTTGGGATTGGCCTACTACCACCTGTGGGATCAAATAATTACTGTTAGAAAGTTCTCTACTAAATGACCTGGATGGACAGCCCAAAGAGAGGCGACAAATATTGTACTGAATCGGGCGAAACGCTTTCAAGTTCCATTTTCTCATGTCAACTCGAGCTTCGTTTGCCCCACGTGACGATAGCTATTCTGTTTAACGCCCTTAAAAACAAAAAAACCTTCTTGCCATCCAATAACCGTCAAATAATAATAATAATAATAATAATAATCTTTATTTCAAAAAGCCAGATACAATTTGTCCATCTCAATCAAAACAGGAAAAACGTTCAATGAAGTACAACAATATGCTAATTTGAGATAGAGTGAACGACTGTGTCTGTGCTAGTATAAACTGTGTTACAGACACAGGCGCCTTCCTCTTACAGTTCATTTACAATTTGCTGCACTTTGTATGAGTTTTTATGACCATAAAACTTAGTTTGACAAAAGTACATAACACTAAATAAATCACTTACTTATTAAAATTTGTGGAAGGCAGAAATGGGTGTGTGGAGTGAGTATGTGTCGTGTGTGTATGTTGTGTGATGTGGGTGTATGAGTGGGCGTGTGTGTTTAGTTGTGTGTTTCGTTTGTGTTTCAGTGTAGGATAGATAATAAAGGAGCAATTTAATTCTGTGTTTAGATGTGTTAGTAAGATTTTTTTGTAAAGAGTTGTTCAGTCTCTTCGTACGTTAACTTTTGAAGAAAACTACTAACTACGGTTTTACATTTATATTTGGGCAAAGAGTAAATGTTGCAGGTTTCGTTTATTGTATTGTAAAGGTGCCTGCTAAGACACGGGTAGCTTCGCCTCGCCAGAGCAGTTTTGGAGGTGAGAGGTTGGCATACAGGGTCCTTACGTCGTTTATTTTGCTCTAGTAACCTTGGGTCATAGGTCAATGATGAGTGTACACGTAAAGTGACGTTAAGTGCACAGAGCTGTCGGACAGTGAGTACAGATATGTCCTTGTAGAGCTGGGTTGTTGGGTGCCGGTAAGGTTTGTGAAGCATGACTTTCAGGACGGCTCTTTGTGCCCTCTCAACACGAAGTAGATACGTTTTATGTGTACCACCCCAGACAGATATGCAATACGTTAGAAGTGACTGAGCTAAGGCAAAATATATAGTTTTTATGAGTCGGTCGTCAACAACTCTTCTCAGTTTTTTCATAGGGAACATTAGCTTGCGAACACGCGTAACTGTCATACTGATATGTTTTTGCCAACTCAATGTGTTATCAATGTGCACGCCTAAGTATTTTACACAAGAGCTTCTATGTATACTAGGGCAACTGCAAAGGGTCAGCGTGGGGTGACAACTATGGGCTTTAACATCTGGCATACTAGGCTGTGTAGCAGTGTTCGCTGAGAAAGGGACATAGTGGGTTTTAGAGACATTTAGTGTAAGTAAATTTAATGAGAGCCAATCCATGACTATGCCAAGAGCATTTTCAGCTGCAATAAAACAAACAAATACATTTGTTTGTTATTAAACGAAGCAATTGCAAGAACAACAACTCTGAAAACTGTCAAGGTTGTCACGATATTACGTGTATTTTATGTGGTACACGGAATAACCTCAGGCAGTTAGTAGTCCTACTGAGAAACCCTTTTTCTTCTTAGCGTGTCTATGACAATTCAAATTGTCATTGAGTCGGCCCAAAATTTGTCAACTAGTTTAGCACTTGCAGTAGCCTCCATCAGCTCCTATGATGTGCAAACAACAGGACAGGCCCAAGAGTACAAACCTTGACCCTCTCTCCCAGTACGTTGATGTCAGCTTCAACCAGCGCATGTTTCTGCAGCAGATCCTCAACACCCATGAGATGCTTCCCGTAGTCGTCTGTCAGCAGACGCATCTTGATCTCCTCCATAGAGTCCAGGATGTATAGCATCTCCTGTGGGTGGACGGAATTGGGTTAATATGAGAGAAATTGTTTAGACGATGGGTACTTTGACATCAAGTATGTAAAGTTAGGTGTAGAATACTTTTTTCTATGCTAATAGGTTAATGATTCTGCTATTATTTGAGTTTCCATACTCAACTAGTTTAAGTATCTGATTAATTTTGTTGCGGTTTCCAAGAAAGTAATAAATCATTATTGGGGTTTTAGATAGATTGTCTCGGTACTCCACTTTTTAAGCGCCATTCAAGTTTACTAGAATTCCAGCGGTTGGTAATAGTGTACCGTGCTGCACTACCTGAAACCTCTCACTCAGTACAGTGATTCCTCTGTCAAAACTACTTATTATCGAAAAGAGGATGAGGAATTTGTTACAATATTTTGATTTAAAAGAGAGTGTCCACGGAGTTTCATAGCCATGTTTCTCTGAGATCTATGTTTTGGAATATTATGACTTGTGACTAGGACTGCAGCGTCGTTTTAGCTTTTGCTAACTTTTGTATTTTATTAATAATAGTAATGAGGTATACCTGGAAGTTCTGCTGCAGCTGCAGCGACAGCTCGAGCCGTGCGCGTCGTGCACGCAGCAACTCCAGCAGGTACGCCCACAGACGTAGCACGTTGTCGCGTCGCGCGCATACGCGCTCCATGTCGTGGTATCTGGGGAGTTACATCGGTTCAAATTGTGGAGACATCACAAAAAATTGATTTCTTTACAGTGACTAGACTCACGGAAGTCACGGTAATTAAGGGATTTTTAAAATAAGAGTTCAAAAAGAAATATTTAAGTGACCTTTGTCAACTTGAGAAGTATTTTTGCTCAAATAAAAACAGCAATCTAATAAGTGACTGGTTTAGTTCAAATTAAGTATATTACGTCACTTCCTCTCTTCAGCTAAATCAGTAAGAAGTAGCGAAGGGCGGGCGTTTTGGGAGACTGACGCCCAAATACTCAAACGTCACTCAATTATAAGTAACCCTCAAAACTCCTGATATCTCTGTCACTCTGCGTTAAAGTAACAAAGACAGCACGAGATTTAAGTGCAACTTAAAATTGAGTGACGTTTGAGTGTTTGGGCGTGACTCTCTCATATAACTTTTATGTACCTCTCAGCCTGCAACTCCGAGCACACAGCTACCACAGCCTGTACGCGCTCCTCATACGCAAAGATATCGGTCTCGATGGCCTCGTGCTTCTTAGCAGCCGCTTCTACAGCTGCCAGGTCGAACCCGAAGTTGTCCTGGCTCACCAGGCGCTGGTTCTCTGACAGCCAGGTCTCTCGCATCTGAGCTTTGCGGTTGAATCTGTAAAGGAAGGAAATATTCGTTATAACATTATAGATGTAGTAGTAGATAACATAATTATAAGTATATAACATAAGTAAGTGTGTAGTTAGGTAAACAAATTGCGGACTTCTCGTTCATGAAAATTTCGTATTGGAAAATCTAATACAACTTTGACTAATCAGGGGTTTCTCTATTTTAGGAAAAAACTTTTATTGAACGAAATTGTGGACTGGTTGCAAACACTTAAACACTGACAGATTCTTCAATAAATATTTGAATTAGTATCCGCACTTAAACACTGACAGATACTTCAGTAAATATTTGAATGGAAATTTTTAAACCTACGCTCGTTGTTGCGCCCACCAGACCTTAGGCAGTTAATAGTTTATCTTCATAACTGGAAAAGGTTAAGTCTTCGAGCAAGACTCGCAAGAATATAAAATAAATGTTCCGGAGTCCAATGGCGGATTTATAAATGTCATTTGTGTAATTTTTCATGGAAATGTCGAACTAGTATACAATGCAGATCTTGTGTCCTTTATGTATGTTCCAGTATGTCATAAGAAAGAGTTGCATCCCACCTGTTTTATATCAAACTAGCAGATGTCACGCGGTTTCACCCGCGTAGTTCCTGTTCCCGTGGGAATACAGGGATAAAAAGTAGGCCTATGTTACACAGGCTGAATGTAGCTTTCTAATGGTGAAAGATTTTTTGAAATCGGCGCTGTAGTCTTTGAGATTATTCATTACAAACATACATGCACACAAAAATACAAATCTTTCCTCTTTATAATATTAGTGTAGATAAGATAGTAATGAAAGAGCCACCATACCTAGCAGCAAGCTGCTCAAGCTTCTCCTGTCTGATCAGCTCCTCTCTCAGAGCCAGTTCCCGTTCATGTTCAGACTTCTCGAGCCTCTCCCAGGCGCGGTTGATGTCGTGGATCATCTTGCCTTCGCGCGGCGTGTACGGCTTCTGGTTGGCCGCCCGCATGCGGGATTGTAACGTGAAGAGCAGGACTTCTAGGTTACCCTTCTCGACGAACCTAAGGAAGAAATAGATACAACATAATCTCTATGTCTATAAAGTTCGCACTGATGGGACCAATGTTTTCTCCATGAGGGAGTGGCTTCTAATCCGATTTGTTGGTTTTAGGACAAGTTTCAATTTTTTGGGCCTCGCGATATTCTCCTTTATCACAACTTTGAGAGCAAGATAAAGATACTAGTTTTCTTATACTTTTTGTAAGTATCATATGCAAACGATTTGGTACATAATCAATCTGTTTTTGTTATTCTAAAACTGTAAATAGACTGATGCAGTGTGAGACTGGTGCAGTGTGCATAAATCTTTCTCGAAAGACACATACTATTTTTAATTTCAAAATAACAGCTTTTTATTAAAGCATATTAAAACAAAAAAAAAATGTTCAGCTTGTTCCTCATAACCGGAAAAGTTGGACGTATTTTGACAGAACTTTTACTTGCATTTAGAGCTGATTTTATTAGTAGCCATTTAGGTTATTATTTTTAAAAATAATTAGGGTACTGTACGACCAATTTGAACTCCCTGAAATATGTAGTTAACACAAAGACCCGATTCAAATAGGGAAGTAATATTTTTATAATCATTTCTCCAGAACGAAGGTCGCAGTGCACAACTAGTCAAATAATAAAATCATAACAATGCGCCTGCAACATTGTACAAGCTGCTAGCTAGAGCCACTGTTTACCTTCTCGGAACTGAATGAATCGTGTAAGCAACACGTAAAATTAGAGTTGTTTATTTTACTCACACATCATACGTCATACTAATCTGACCAGCCAGACGGGCTTAATTGAATCTCTTTTAAAATGATTTTTGAAGGCTCCATGAAAAGTCTTTTACCTATAATGTTTTTGTTTTCAGTCAGTTTAAAGTAGACTTTACACAATACGTCGTAAGCCAAGGCACCACCATCAGGCTCCACGAAATCGGAGTTGAAGACTCCAGTTTGATATCATAACAATATATTGATTTAAAAGACTGTCTATGGAGTTTCTTGCCCATTCTTCTCCATAAAGATCTACGCTTTCAGAAGTTATTATGCCTTGTGACTGTAGCTTCGTTTTTTTTTTCTGCCATTGAAATAGCGCGATGTGTTTTTTTATGTACGACACAATAGTTGTAAGTATACTTACTTTGGAGGTTTCTCCACAGTGCGATAGTTAGCGAACTGAATGAGTTGCTGACGAACGCCTTCGAGTGAGTTCGCGAATGTTCGGTCGCCGAGCGCTTCGATGGTACGCTCGATCCATTGCAGGAGATCGCTGAAATAAGTCAAAAAAATACGAATTAGTATAACAATAACTGGCACCAGTAAACATGGTAGGTGGATTGCCTTTTCACGAATAGCAAATAGGATATTGTTAAATCGTGTATGGAAGTAGTTTACTTCTCCATACAAGATGTAATAATGACCTATCTCTTGCTCGATTCGCTTAGATTTCCATATCGTATGCAGCCAAGGCTGCATAATCAGTGTTATACGGTAGAGAAACTGTTATCTGAACTTAAAGTTTTCTAAGAGCCCGTTAAGACGGGAGATAATGAAATAATAAAACGCGTAGCGCCGATCCCAAGTAGATTGGCACAAGGGCAAGATAATGGTCTATGGATGTGCTCTTCCAAAATATTTCAGCTACTCGTCTTTTGCGCTACCTCAAAAGTCTCAGTACTTGTCAGTGACATTTTATAAGCGAGATTGACAGCTTGTGTTAGTAGCATACATTTTTGTTCTTTTCCCGAAATGCTTATAACAATGCCGTGGAAAACCGTTGAGATATATGAGACGCTTGGAAGCATTTGCCAATAGGGGATCGGACAAAAAAAAAACTAATTAGTCCGTCAGATAGATTTCCAAAAAATATTAACCACGTATTTTTTTCTTTTTTCACGTAAACAAAAAATGAAGACGATACAGTGCTTCGAAAACTCGTGTGACGTCATATGATAGTACATTTTGTACCTTCAATTGACGTTTCAAGCCCCACTCCATGATCTTTGACGCGACTTCGTCAATTTTTATTGTTTTGATAAAACAAAAAACACGTATCCAATATTTTTCGATAATCTAACTGACGGACTTGATCGAAGGACGGACTAAACAGTATCGTATTTTTTGGAGTCAGTCCGTTCCCCTATTGTTTCAGTCCTCACCACCTTTCTAACTTCTAGTACAGCAATGATAACGAACCTGGTGAGTGACTCATACTCCTGCATCATCTTCTCGTTCTCCATAGCGATGCCGACCACCTTGCCGATCCTCTTGCCCTGCACCGTCTCCTGCTTCATCTTGCTGAAGTAGTGGTAGTACGTCACCACATACGTGATGATTGACTTCTCGTCGGGGTGGTCGACGGCGATGTCTGGGGAGATGGTATTGGTGTTATACAAAATAGGATATAAAAACTCATGTATCGTACAGTTACATGGATACACTTGGCAACTTTTAACAACGATTTTCTCCTTTGTTTTAATTGTTATGTTATGCTGTTACGAACGTAAAGTATTTTTCTCAAAAAAAGTAAAAAACTAAAACCCGACTACGACAAAAAAAACGACGCTGAAAAAGTATGAAACAAGATTTTCAGGATAGAACAAAAAGAAAAGCCGTAGTCACACGGTATTAAAGTGTTTAGGTTGGTACCTATAACGTGTGACTACGGCTTTTCTTTTTGTTCTATCCTGAAAATCTTGTTTCATACTTTTTCAGCGTCGTTTTTTTTGTCGTAGTCGGGTTTTAGTTTTTTACTTTTTTTATTTAAACAATTTTGGTGTTAAATATTTTTTTTTGCTCTTGACTTGTTGTCCGCTAGAGGGCGTGATTTTAAATTTGAGCAATATTTTGGAAATGTACAAGTGAGGCCCTTTCAAATGTGTGAAACTTTTTGGTGGACAACAACTGTTCAAATTGATATTGGAACATGTGTGTTTTTATAATGACTTGTGTCATTCACTTGCAATAAAAATTTCTCTGTGCAAACAACGTTTTTACTTCCATACCTAGTTTATTTCATCAAAAGGTTATGGGCCCAGACACTAAATTTGCCATCAAGAACCTTTGCGGCCTAGATGACTACTCTACGTGGAAATTCGCAATAAAAATGATTCTCATACGAGAAAAGTTGTTCACATATACATCAAACTACCCGGATTCCAAAGACTCCACCGCCATCGAGAAGGATCAAGACGCACTAGCTTTGATTTGTCTACATGTGGAACCTACACTTTATGCGTATGTACAAGATTCAAATCATGCCAAAGATGCTTGGTATAGTTTAGCGAAAGCATTTGAGGACAAAGGCGTAAATCGCAGGATCACGCTCATGAATGCGTTGATGGATGAGAAGCTAGAGAGGCACTCGTCGATGCATGAATATGTTGCTGCAGTAATGTCTCTTTCTCAAAAGTTGAAGGATATTGCCACCGGATTTGACGATGATCTTGTAGCTGTCGTGTTACTGAGAGGACTACCTGAAGAGTACAGGCCTATGCGAATGGCACTGGAACACTCTGGGATGAAGTTAACTTCAGAGAACGTACGGCAGAAGTTACTGCAGGAGGATTCACGTCAAGGTTGTAGTACATTGCCTTCAGCGGATTCGGCATTGGCTGTGAGTAAGAAGCGGAATGGGAACAAAGTTTTGAATATGACCAAAGTTAAATGCTTCAAATGTGGAAAGAGTGGACATAAGAAGCCAGACTGTCCTGAAGGAAAGAAAACGGGTTCGATCTCCAAACTGAGTGACGTCGCGGTCGTGAGCCTGTATTCATTCAGCGCCGGGGACTCCTTCAATCCGACGGAGTGGTACATCGACAGCGGGGCATCTTCACATATGTCTTTCCAGAAACATTGGTTTAAAGATTTGGTTATAAATGTTGGTATGAGTAATGTGACATGTGCGAATTATGATAAGATTGAATGCAAGGGTAAGGGTGACATCATGGTGAGTATGAAAGGACGAATGCTTGCTGTGAGGGATGTCATGTATGTACCCGGTTTGCGTGTTAATCTGTTATCAGTGTCTAAATTAGTAGAGAAAGGATGGAAGGTAAGTTTTGACAGAGATGGGTGCAAGCTAATTCACCATTTAGTTCCAGGTCATTTCAAGGGAAAGCTTCTGGCTACCGCAAGTGAAGTCTCAGGGATCTACAAGCTTGAAGGTTGTCAAGCGGTTGTAGATGGGACTGCGTTGGCGTCAAAAGCAGGTAATCCTTTGATGTTGTGGCACCGGCGGCTTGGACACGTAAATGAGCGAGATTTACGTAAGCTTCCGGGTATGAATTTTGGAAAGAGCGTAATGGAGCCTTGTGTCGCCTGCATTAAGGGGAAGGCACATCGTTTACCTTTTCCAGTTGGTGAGGCTGAGAGGGCAGTCGAGAGACTGCAACTAGTTCACGCAGATATCTGTGGTCCAATGTCTGAACCCACGTACGGTGGATCTCGGTATATGCTAGTTATTTTAGATGATTTTACACGCAAATCTTTTGTATTTTTCCTTAAATCAAAAGATCAGGTTTTAGATCATTTTAAAGTTTTTCTAGCTAGTGTAGAGGTTGAAACCGGGTTGAAGGTAAAGTGCATACGCACGGACAATGGAACAGAATTTGTGAACAGGAAGCTTGATGGTTTTCTACACCAAAAGGGTATAAAACATCAGTTGACTGTTCCCTACACTCCAGAACAGAATGGCGTAGTGGAACGAGCAAACCGCACTATTGTGGAGATGGCTCGTGCTATGTTGGCGGAAAAGGGTCTGAGTGCGAGACTGTGGGCAGAGGCATGTTATACGGCTGTTTATACGAAGAACAGGCTGCCTCACAGTGGCAATAATGGTAAGATTCCTGAGGAGTTGTGGACAGGGAAGGTTCAGTCGTTCGATCATTTCAGAGTTTTTGGAACGAAGGCATTTGTGCACGTGCCCAAGGAAACTCGGAAGAAATGGAGCCCTAAAGCAGTAGAACATATCTTTGTTGGTTACTGTGAAGAAACCAAGGGATATCGTTTCATAAATCCCAGTAATCCTCGCGTCATTGTGAGAGCAAGGGATGTAATTTTCTTGGAGGACTCTACAGCAGCAGTTTCAGAGGATCCTAGTCAGCTCGTAGGTAGCAGTGACAAGGATGCTGAAGTAATCTGGGAACTTGCAAAGGTAGAAGGCCAGTCAGGTTCGTCACCTGGTAGTGCAGAAGCTTCTCAAGGGCCGAGTTCCACAGATGAAGCTGAAGTATATGAAGACGCGGAAGTTGAGATGGGAGAAACGAGTGATAACGGAGCAGAAAATGTCGTGGTGGAAAACGTTGAAGTTGAAGAGACTATAAATAGAGGAGAGTCAAACGAAGGTGAATGTCGTTATCCTCTACGTAATAGAATCCGAGAAGGAAATCTTCATGGACTTGCATGCTGTACAGAAGGACAGGAGCCTTTGACAGTAAAGGAAGCCTTAAGTCGGGAAGATAAGGATAACTGGAAGGAAGCCATGAAGAAAGAGATGGATTCGATGTACGAGAACAAGGTCTGGAAGCTCATCGACAAGCCACCTGGGGCTAAAGTCGTGGGAAACAAGTGGATCTTTAAGTACAAGTTTGATGCAGATGGTAACAAGACCTTTAAAGCTCAACTTGTGGCGAAGGGTTTTACTCAGTCCTACGGGGTCGATTACTTTGAAACTTATTCACCGGTCGTGAGAAGATCGACAGTTAGATTGCTGCTATCGTTGGCTGTTGAAAAGGATTTGTTCATCAGTCACTTTGATGTGAACACCGCCTTTCTGCAGGGCTATCGGCTATCTCTGTTGACAGTTGTTTTGATTATCACTTTCGCTCTGTGTGCTTTCATTAACTGTCAAAAGGTTATTTTGGTATCGGCTATGACCAGTTGTACAACGCGTATGACGTAATCGGAGACCATTGTCGTTGATGGTCACTTTAACTCATTTTGACAGAAGTTTCTGTATCGATATTTTCAAAATTGCGATTGTCTAAGCTTATTTGACATTACATTGTTTATACACAGAGTTTAAAGTGACTTTCATGAAAGACGCTGCTCAAGGGTAGTGTTTTTGTGATGATATGACGGTTGATACTGGTACTAGTTTCTATAAGTTCCGTATTGTTGGAGCTACTAAAGATTTTATAACTATATTTGCATTATATAAACTTATTCCTCGATAATTGCATAGCTCATATTGTGTGAATACTATGTACTATAAAGAAACCTGTCTTTTCTTGATTTGGATTTTGTTTTTACAATGATGGTTTTTTGAGACAATCTGTAATATTCTTCAGTTGGTGAAGTGTATTAATGGGTACACCTCTGTCTAACCCTTCGGGGAATATTCCTCTTTGTATAGATTCATTTCACGTATTGTTTTGTGAATATGTGAACATTGTGGCCTTTTGTGTCGTGCACTGCCATGTTCTGAGTTAAGGTTTATTTCATCAAAATCGTCTTACATATGCAATAGACATTAATTTTTAAAACTTAATTAGTAATCTTGAGCGAAATATTTTATTTTATTTTACTTTTGTCTTTACTTCTTCCATGCAAAACATGAAAGTAATTAGTACTACGTACAAGTTCCGTACAACAGCAATTTCTTACTGGCTGACAATAAAAAATGACATTCAAATATTACTTTTAAATCTCTTTGACAATAACCATTTGACATGTCAGGTGCCATAAAGAGGCTATTTATAAAATATATACTCAATCAAGTATTGTAACGTTCAAGCAGTACCTGCTTAACTTAGCCGTATAATAGTCGATAAAAAATAGAGGTGTCAATTGCTGGGATGTTATTCACCCTATAATCACTGTCACGTGATACCCACACAATGAGATACGCAATACCAATTTTATGACATTAGCAGTTAACAATAAAGTTCTGTGGACAACTGGTGCTTGTTATCCACTGACTTTTGAAAAGATAGCCAATAGCCCTGCTGAACGGTGATTTGCATGAAAGAGTTTATATGCGACAGCCGGAGGGTTGCATAGACGAAAACTCGAAGGAAAAAGTTTGCTTACTAGAAAAAGCGATATACGGACTCAAACAAGCTTCACGGTCTTGGAATGAAAAAGTAAATGAAGTGGTATTGTCTTTGAACTTCAAACGCTGTGATTTTGATAGCTGTCTCTACAAAAATAATAATTTTTATATCGCTCTATACGTTGACGATTTTTTATTATTTTACAAAGACAAACAGCAGAAGGAAGTTTTATTAGACAATCTTTGTAAACATTTCAAGATAAAGGATTTGAGTATTTCTCAAAAAAAGTGTACGTAACGAAAAAGTTGTTACGAAATATTGTTATGAAATAGTTCTAGATGTTACTAAATAGTAAACATAAGGCTATAAACCAACCTATTAAATAAAGCATATGAGACTTTAAAATGCGTAAAGAACTATTTGCCAGTGAATGTTCACTAAGGTTTTAATATTGGCAAAGTTTTAAGAACTGTATACACTCAGATTTACACTATACTTTTTCATAACGTAACGAAATTCATAAAAAACGTTACGAAAAAGCAACGAAAATTTTACAAATTAAGATCATATTAAGTCGATGGTTTGATAAAACCTGAAACTGCAAATAATATAATACGCTTAAATGTTCGTACGACACGTATTACAATAACATATATAAATCAAGACTTATCTTAATGTGAAAAAGTGAAAAAGTATTTCTTATTACGAAAAAGTAATCTCCCTTGGACAACACGTTCAAAACTGATTTTCACATTAAAAGTTATGGCGGAGACGTCAGACCTACAGCCAATCAGAAAGATGCTAGTGTTGTCCGTGTTAAAAGGTAACGGATGCGTTCAGAAATTACGTGGAAGTAGAAATAAAACGTAACTAAAGAGTAAGTTACTAAAAAGTAAATGGGCACGACTCATTTTGTTTTTCGCATTTTTTTTTATATTTTTCTATGAAACCCCATAGAAAATCACTTTAATTAAGAAACTACATTTAATCAAGGTCTGTAATACAAAAAATGCACAATATTAACGCGACATATCGAATTTTATGAAGTGTTACATGTATGAAGTCGTAGGGTGGCAATTTGATTTTTGTATGAAACGCAAAAAACATCTTTTTAAAAAAGCTTTCTAAAATTGATTGAATACTATGGTTTTACCATTTATTCTTCACAACTTTAAAGTTTAATAGTTTTTCTTCAGAAATATGTTATTTTTTGTATGTATGGTTAAATAAAAACATTGAAACTTTGTTACTATTTCGAGGCACACTTTTTTTTCAACAGATGTACACTTATTTTGAGAAATACTCATTTAGGGGAAGCGAGACAAGTTTTGGGTATGCTTTTGTTTAAGACGGACACCGAAATATATTTGAATCAAGAGAGGCTTATTTCGAAGATCTTGGATGAATATGGTATGTCTGACTGCAAACCAGTAAAAACTCCGACGGAAATGAATTTCCATAAAGCCTTGGCGGAAGGGGAAGGAGGTAAGCTCTTATCCTGCCAAGACTCTCGTAGTTATCAGGCGCTCATAGGATCGCTGAACTATTTGGCCTGTAACACACGCCCGGATATTGCGGCTGCGGTCAATTTTTTGGCACAGTATAACTCATGTTATGAGGAACGCCATTGGAAAGCTGCTAAACATATCTTGAGATACCTTAAGGGTACAAGGGATCTATGTTTGATATTTCCCAAGTCGCCGGTGCGGGACATCACGGGATTCGTAGATGCTGACTGGGGAGGGAACATCAAAGATAGGAAATCTTATTCTGGGTTTATTTTTAGATGCGGAAACTCGTTGATTAACTGGGAATGCCGGAAACAAGCTTGTGTAGCACTGTCGTCAACGGAAGCCGAGTATATTGCACTTTCGGAGGCAACCAAGGAGGCAGTTCACTTGCGGCAGTTGAATGCATTTATAAGAGGTGAATTTCTTGGGTCTATTTGCATTTTCGTAGATAATCAGAGTGCTATTAAACTTGCGTACAATCCTGTAGCGCATAGAAGGACGAAACATATAGACATAAGGGCGCACTATGTCAGAGATTGCATTGCTAAGAATGTTGTACGTCTAAACTATGTGTGTACGGAAGATAACACAGCAGATGTGCTGACAAAACCATTAGGTCGTGTGGCATTTAATAAATGTGTGCGCGAGCTGAGTTTGGGTATGTCTGTTGTGGTGTGATGTGAGGATATCTGATGATGGACGTTGTTTGAGGGGAAGTGTGAAACTTTTTGGTGGACAACAACTGTTCAAATTGATATTGGAACATGTGTGTTTTTATAATGACTTGTGTCATTCACTTGCAATAAAAATTTCTCTGTGCAAACAACGTTTTTACTTCCATACCTAGTTTATTTCATCAAAAAAATGATACCAAACACGGCATATTTATCTCCATTTTTATTTTTTAAGCCTTACTTTTTGTCCGCTAGAGGGCGCCAAATCGCTTTTTGTGACACGTCACGTAGCCTATGTTCAGCGGAAAGTTAAGACGGTTCTAACGATACCTCATATGTCGAGTTCCGATAAGTAGATTAGAAGCTATGAGGGAACAGATGAAGATACATACATACATACATACATACAAACATACATACATAGCCAGTCAAAATCATAACCCTCCTTTGGCTTTGCCGTAGTCGGGTAAAAATGGTATGTAATGTTGCCATAACATCTCTAAAAAGTATCCAGAAAGTGAACTTTACCGGAGACTTATTCACAACTGTCCAGTAAGAAGCGAGATTTTAAACTTGGAATCTCCTACTGTCCAGTAAGTAAGTATGTAATTTACTTACTGGACACTAGGTCATCCTCTTTAGATCTGTTTAGAAAAAAAAAACATAGTACCAGACACAGATTAGAGTTTAGCCATTTTAACATGGTTATAGAAGGGAGGTTCCAAATATATATCTATCTCTCTTTTTGGTATGACATTTTATGAGATACATATATTTTTGGAACCTTAAACAGCCATTTTATACGTTGCGTTTTGTACTTAGTAATGTTGTAGAAGTATAGTGTGGGATTTTATGATTGTATTTAGTAATTTCAGTTTATTAAAAAGTTTTTTCTAAAGTTGTTTCCTAAACTGCCTCGTTGGTCTAGTGGTCGCAAGCTCGACTGCAGAGCGTGAGGTCCTGGGTTCGATTCCCGGGTCGGCCAAAAAGTGCTATTGTGTTTTTCACATATGAATGTAACCTTCAATATTAATTAAACGAATTTGTTGTTAAACTTTCTTTAATTTTTGAGAAAAGCATTATACAAACCTCAACCAGTAAGAAAGCCATCCTGGCCTCGTATATAACCAGACCTCACCTGCGGTTCGGTCCGGTTAACTCATACTTGGCCAGGAAGGCTTACTTACTGGATTCTGCAGTAATGTACTATTACAATTTTTCTATTATAAATGAAATACTTAAAACCTTACATTAGCTACAATGCAGTTGTTCCACACGATATTTGTTTAAAAAAACAATATCAACGTGGAACGTGGAACAACGATTTCAGTTTTGCTAATATTGTGCCTACTGACTGTATTGTGATCCCTGGGAGATTGACGGGATCCCTGGAAAACCTTCAAACTTATGTTAATTTTACTCACTTAATCATGCTTCGAGTTGGGGTTATTCATGCCAAACTATTTAAATGCTTCTAAAAACCGAAAATCAGCAGACGAAACGAGAGGTTCCTTAAGACCGAACCTTTCACATTAGTTTGAATATAAAAAGAAGTTTTTATAGCTCACCTTCAGCATCCAACAGCTTAGTAAGTCCAAGTTTTTCCTCAGCAACATTGAAGGCGTTATTCAGGTTATGCATAGGGTTGCTTCTATGCAGCTTGTCAAACTGGATCAGGTCAGGTCTGTGCTTGTGTATGATGGCGTTGAAGGCCAGTCCATCACGCCAGGAGGTGGTAAAGTTACGCACATTGACGTTGTTATATCCGGCAGTCTTCATCTGACACCATAGGAGTAACGCGTCCTTGGCGGATTTCGTTTCCTTGTTGTCTGTTTCTTCGATTGTGATGTCTTGGATCTGTTGAAAAGTTAATGTCTTAGGACAAGGTCTACTAACATAACATAACATCACGTCTGAATCCCCATAGGGTTATTGCGAGAAGTGTGGTGTCTTCATTAGTACACCCACATTGAGCCAGTTATGTTTAAGTACCATGTAATAGGGGGCGAGCCCATTTCCCAGTCTATCAACCGGGCACAAATCCAGCTGCTACTGAGGAAGTTCCTGATGAAAAACCAAATAACTCTTTGCCCGACCTGGGAATTGAACCCAGGACCTCACAGCATTATTACAGCATTTATTTTCCAGTATAAATTAAATCAGAGAAATCAATGCTTATTTTACACTCGTGTTAACTCAATTATGGTACATGTTATTTAGAATTTCCTTCCCTGTAACTACCAATATGTACAAACTATTTGAAATGAAAAGTTATCCGTTTTGTTTGCGGTAGGGATAATAGGGCGAATAGGGATAATAGGTAAATAATGCGTATTGTGTACCAAGCCACTGAGCAAATTCCGCAAAAATATTGAAATATTAATTTGGAGTGTGAGATGAAGAGAAATCGACCGTATTGCGTCTATGCTCATATTTAAGTGATCTTTTTTTGAGATGCTTAAAAAAATATATGCACTATAATTCATGACTATAATATAGTGTAGCGACAGAAATAATGTCCTATATAATAAAATTTAAAAGTAAATTTGGTCTTGGCTAGTCAAAGAACACGAGGCATATAGGATAGGCTAAAATGGTTACAGAATTGATTTACTCAACTCTGTAACCATTTTAGCCTCCATTGTTGTTGTTACAAGTACAATAGCTAATAAGTTCCCGGTAGGAAATATCAAATCGTGTTTAGGAAGAGATCGGCTAAAAATATCGTTGTCTCTGCCACACACAACCAACAGACCACTAACTTAATATGTTGTTTTTCATACCTGGAAGCGCAAGATGATGGTCCAAATAAGACCAAGACTGAGTCTAGGGTTGCCATCGACGATGTCGTGGGATCCCATGTTCTCCAAGTGCACGCGTTGTTCGCGCAGGAACTGCAACGCCTTATCCACATTCTCCAGACAGTGGATACGCATCTTGCCTTTTGTTGGACGAGGCTGCAAGCAGAAATAAACCTTTAGTTACATTGTTCCAAGGACTATTGTTAATTTTCAGATTAAACTATCTTTCTAAGAGCGGATTTCACCGATGAGACTGGATGCCACCATCATATCAGCATTCAAGAGCTGCAATGTCTATATTCCATTGCAATGATGTCATTGACATGTCTTAAACGTGGTTTAAATGTGATCGCGTTCAGTATAACTGGTGAAATTGACCCTTAAGTGGTGAACACATTTCTAACCGTCAGGAAGACCAACAGCTATATGTTTTGATGGTAAAGAGAAGATCCTAGCGGCAATGGAGGGTCATCAGGTGCGGCTAAGGTGGTATAAAGCAGAGAAGGTCAATTCTCAGCAGTGTGTCAATGCAGGCTGAATAGATAAATAGCGGTTTTATAGCGAATTTTAAAATGTTTTGGTACTAAGTAACTACTGTTTACTACAAGTAAGAGATAAAGTTATTTATCCATATTTACAAATTAATATTTATTACATAATATTTATGACTACTACTACTAGGTGGTATATACTAAACATAACAACAAAATATATAAACTAAACTAACAACAAACTACAAGAGCGCATCGAAAAACTGCTCCTCAACACTGTCAGCAGGTAAAGTGCCCAGAGGTAAAGGTATTTATTTTACTATACTTAACATGTTTTAACTAAGGGAAGGAAGTGATACGTGATAACATTCGTGTATATAAATCAGACATTCTTACAATTATCTTTATAAAAGCAAACCCGATAATAATATCAGGGATAAACAAAAATGAATTTTATCAACTTTATTCATACAAGCAATACAATAGTAATAAGTATGTTTTATAAACCTTCTGAGGTTTATAAAACATACTTATTACTATTTATTATAATAACCTTTTCTCTTGTAACTTGGCTGTACGTAAAGTCTAAAATTACATAGCTGGAAAATTGGTATGGCATGGTTCAAATATGGGAGAGTGCGTGACTCCAAGCAATAATAACTATCAGATAGGACGAAATAAACGTTATAAAGTCGCATTAAACGATGAAAGGTGACGGGCGCGTGATGCTTGTCACGACGGCTTCAATACTATACCATTAATCATTGGGAATAACTCTAGACATCAGAAGTATAAGGTCGGATGTACACATACAGATAGTTTTGTACATCCGACCTTATGCTTCTGATGTCGAAAACTTGGTTTAGTTTCGTTTGATTCGTGCGACAAGCATTGAACGTCGTTAGAGTTCAGGTCTATACGACGTTGATTGCAGTGAGTGGGGCACAATAGATCACTTTGAAAGGGGTGACTGTATTTTTGGACTTGGAATCGGCTTGACTCGGCCAAAATGAGGATACGTCCACGTAACACAGGTGAATAGTCGAACGCAAAACGAGGTAAATGACGTCTCTTTCGCTCTAATATAGGTTATTTTATCCGGTTATCCGATAAGTGTTTCTCCCTAATTCCCATGACGACTACTAACAAATTCTGTTACACGTCTTCATGTAATGTTGAAGCTAACGAATTCGATATGAGGAGAAAACGAATCATTTATTTACGGAAAAACTATCTTGCACCAAAACAAGTTACTTACAAAGTTTCGAAAGCTGCAGTGTCCCTAGGACGTCTGCATAGGTCGTAAATTTTACAACAGGCAGAGGACGATAAATTATGTAGTTTATTCTGCACAGCACGAGAAGCAAGGTAGGTACTGGTAAGGACAATAATATGTATCACACCAAGACGCAACCGTATGCAGAAAAAAAGGTTTTTGAATTTTGTTACGTGAATAACTGAAAGGATTTTAGTCTAAAAAAGGTCCACAATTAATACAGTAAGTAATACATTTTGACGCGGATGTTTTCTGCTAAGATCTATCTAATAAAAACTTATACGGCGAGAATGGTATTTCATAGTAGACGAATCCTGTATTATATATAAGTAAGTGTTTAGTGTTTACATATCGTTGTCCTTGACTGTACAAGAATATTCCAAATACAATAAGGCTTGGCCGCGTCGCCAAAGCCTGGATAAAGTCCGGTTCTACAGGTCGAACTTCCAAGCAGTCCATTGTTTGCTTTTTATACGACACGTATATAAGAACTTGAATACAATGAGAGGAACTCAATGACTTCGGCTGTTTTGTTTACGGGTGATTACTTTGAAGAGGAATATAGATAAAATAATTAATTTAATAGCATTTCAGCTGATGACGTCAGTCCATAGCTTCAAATGATTTCAAGTGTCACACTATAAAATACAGTTCTATCATCATTATTCTACCTCAGTCAGAAGCAAGATCAACTTTAATAAAGATCATAGTGGTATTGACAGACTTGTCAGTGGCAACGACCCAATATCAACCTTATTATTCTGGCGAGATAACGATCGCTCTGATTTTGACAGTGATGAGAACTCGTATAATTATTGTGACAGAATTGTAACCTCACCTCTACTTATATAGTTTTAAGAAAGTGCGACCTTTCACACTGTCAGGTGATCGCAATAAAAATCCTAAAGTAAAGGAAATAAAACACATTAAGAGAAGTAGTTTAACGTCCCTGTACCAGTTTTCTACTTTCTTTATAGGTTCACACAGCCCATAAGATGAGATTAATGAGGACATGAAAATGTTGTAAATAGGGCTTGGCGGCTTATCGTTACTTTTATTGGCAGTAAGTACCATAAAAAGCGTTTATGAAGTTTATGAATAAAATTCCTATAGAAAGCAGTACTGCCTGTTTAAAGGATTATATGGCAAGAAAGGAGGTGTTTGATGAGATTATGTATGAGTAATAGAGAAGTATGGAAGAAGAAGACATACTGTGCCGACCCCAAATTAATTGGGATGAGGGCAAGATAAGGGTGATCAATACTGAATTTGATTGACAATTGGTTTTGAGTGTTAGTGGGGGTGATAGGGTGTATAACTTTTGAAATTCCAATGAGTCATAGGTACTCAAGCTATCCCATCAGTGGAGGGTACCTAATTTTTTTATCCTCAATTCCGGTATAATGTACCTAAAGCAAATCATTCTGTCCCATTGTTTCATCCGATAGTTGCCTTGCCTGACCGGACCGAACACAATAGGCATTTCATATTAATATTTATGTATTTTTCAATTATTTAGTGCGCCGAAGAAGATTTTAGGATGAGCTGAACAAAATCAACAACCATTAAATTGGTTCACATTAGCGCAGGACCAAAAGAAATGGAAGTAAGCCTTTACCCAGCAATATGACTATACATACATGCCTTTTAGGGCCTTTTTTTTTTGGTGGGTGGAAAATCATCGAATAACCCCCCCCCCCCCCCCGCTCAGAGGGCAGAGCGAAGGGGAGTGTCAGACTTCTACTGACTAAAAACCGAACCCATGTTCCTTCTTTGCCCTTGCGCCGAGGCCACGTCATCTAGTACAAAAATCCGCGGCCGCGACGGCCTTTTAGGGCCTTGCAGGCAGTTGCAGGGTCTTTTACAGGTTTATAAACCCGCCCCCTATTGCATGGGACTTAAAATAACTGGCGAAATGTGGAGCTACACCTCTGCCTTACCCTTGGGGGCCCTTACAGGCGATGATTTATGTTATGTAGGACTATACAAGCTTCTTTAGTCCCAGAATGTTCAATATAGGGCTCAAACAAGTTTAGTTACGCACTAGAAACGCATTTATTTCATAATCAGTACCATAAAAATTACAAAGCATGCTTTGTACCTTATTATAACATAGCTTTACTAGTTTATTCGGTCCAAAGAAAATACAATATGTAATAAGAATACTTGAGGTAAAAGATTTAGACTCCATAGTGGGAGTAATGACACCAATTAAGGCTCGTTAACACTTTAGTGAGTGGGTTTGTAACTAATACCTATGTAGATTACGCGAGGGAGGAACCTGAGTCGTATTATCACAGAACTTTAATCGAGAAAAGTTAAGGGATAGTGTGTTATTGAGTTTTAACGTGCTCTTAAGGACGCTAAAACATTTTTCTACAAATAACAGTGGTTTTCAGGTACCATTTTAACGTATACGCAATCATAAATGTGAAGATATCATGGTCTTAATTTAAAGATAATTTATTCGTCTCCAGATTGGCATCAGAAAAATTGTATGACGTCATACAAAAAAATCGCACAAATACGTTTTTTCCATCACAATAATCGCAGAAAATGTAAAAAAGTAGGGTCCGAATAGGTACCCATTATAGGTAAATTTACAGCATATTATATCTCCAAAATTATTATAAATTGCGGTACATATAGTCCTTTAGATGTTGAGATATATTTTTTTTGTTTATATAATTTTTTTATTCAATTATTAGCTATAATAAAAACATTTGCCAATTTCTTCATACATTTTTCGCTCCCGGTTCATCATTCCGCGCTCAGCAGCGCTAGTGGAAGGACGGGTGTATCGCTCTCTCGCAAAAAATACGTACGCTAAACGTGATAGAAAAAGATTTTAGTGTACGGTTACCACGGCAACCGACGACCGACGACGACCGGAAGGAGTTGATACTTTTTAGGACTGAGATAAAAGTAAGTACGAGTTTCATACTTTTATTATTAGAATGTGATTTAGAAATTATGTTGGGTACGACCGGGATTTGGATGGGTGGGGTTAAGCAGTTTGTTGACAAGGTTCAGAAATGGATGGGTCAGGTCAAGCTGTCGACGGTGAGGTTTGGAAGTGGATGGGTAAGGTCAAGCTGTCGGGGGTGAGGTTTGGAAATGGATGGGTAAGGTCAAGCTGTCGGCGGTGAGGTTTGGAAATGGATGGGTCTGGTCAAGCGGTCGACGGTGAGGTTTGGAAGTGGATGGGAAAGGTCAAGCTGTCGGCGGTGAGGTTTGGAAATGGATGGGTAAGGTCAAGCTGTCGGCGGTGAGGTTTGGAAATGGATGGGTCAGGTCAAGCTGTCGACGGTGAGGTTCGGAAGTGGATGGGAAAGGTCAAGCTGTCGGCGGTGAGGTTTGGAAATGGATGGGTAAGGTCAAGCTGTCGGAGGTGAGGTTTGGAAATGGATGGGTCATGTCAAGCTGTCGGCGGTGAGGTTTGGAAATGGATGGGTCAGGTCAAGCTGTCGGCGGTGAGGTTTGGAAATGGATGGGTAAGGTCAAGCTGTCGGCGATGAGGTTTGGAAATGGATGGGTAAGGTCAAGCTGTCGGCGGTGAGGTTTGAAAATGGATGGGTCAGGTCAAGCTGTCGGCGGTGAGGTTTGGAAATGGATGGGTAAGGTCAAGCTGTCGGCGGTGAGGTTTGGAAATGGATGGGTCAGGTCAAGCTTTCGACGGAGAGGTTTGGAATTGAAATTCCTATTTCATTTTAAGTACCTACTTATTTCACATGGTTATTTCACGTAGGTAGCGTATTTTTCTTTTCGGAAGTCGCTGTCGGTACCGGTTGTTCTTTTTCATTAAGTTTGGTTGGTAGGTACCCCATATTGGGTGTACATCTGTTTGCCCCTTAAACCCGAACAAGCGTGATATTATATTATGAAATGGCGAAAACACTACATAAACATACGATCACAGCTATCGTGAGTCATTTGCTGTCTATATTATTGAAGAGTTCCATCTTCTACTTCGGAAGATCTCCAATCCTGTTGACCTGTAATACAGGTTTTTTTGAAACCTACTTCAGGCACCAGCTCTCACAATGTGAATATTATAGTGTTCAAAACGTGCTACAAAACCATTGTGAGAGAAATAAATAAACTTATTATTATTATTATATTATAATCATATTTTACAGTAAAACCTTCCTTAAAAACACAATATGCATTTATCAACGAAAATCCGATTGATATCGGATCAGTAGCTTTTGGGAAAATCGCGGATACATACAAATACAGCACCTTCTTTTTTTTCGACTCGGTTGAAAATACTAACCTACTTATCATGACGACGATACTAATAATTAACAATTACCAAATGCGTTTTCAAAGTTCCAAGTAGGTAATCTACCAAATTCTATTTCAATACAATTAAAAAATAATATCAAAGATCAAGATTATTTATAGGAGGTTTAAAACCGAGCGCTATTGTGAGACCTTGCTTTGAGCGACTTTAGTTACCTAAACATGAGTTGATCGAAAATGTAACAGCGTCCTTAAAGTCACCCATACGCAATTACAGATCGCAACGAAACAGCTTGTGTTTAAGTAAGTAAATGTACTCTATGAAAACGTTTCCATAGACAGCGAAATCATTGCCAGACACCGTTTTCGAACAGTCCACATAAAAATCTCATCACTGTATGTTTTTAAGTCCAGACATTGATCAAGTCATATGAGAACTATGCAGATTAGTGTCTGATAGTCTTTTGAAGAAAAAACCACACACACACAGTGGACCAGTCCAGTCAGTGCGAACATTTTTCAGTGATCATGTAGCTCGACTCATAACCCAATGTATCACATGTTTTTGTACAAAATGTTAGAAAACGAAATATCAACGGTGTTGTTAGGCAGTGCACTAGCAACGGTTACCATCCGCCTCTGACTAGACGTGCTAAACATGGCTTGAAGTGACGCTAACGCAATTAGAACTGGTACGTAGATACTGATTGGAATTCAAAAGGAAACTGTGGATGGTAATGTTGGTCGGGTAAAGTAACTGCGATTTTACTGGTAATACGCTAGTTTTATAAAACCTGATACTGCTAATAGCCCTGAATAAGTGTGCAATAGTTCACCTCCGTCTACAAACAGTGGTAAGGAGAGAACCACACTTATCGACGTAGGTTCTACTTGAGCTGGTCAGAATCCAATATTCTAATTATACAACACTCCAAAGGCTTCATTTCAGTTCGGAAGATGTGTCGAGAACTACGGAATAACTAGGGGAAGACTTAAAAGCTCTTTTTGGCTGGCTTAAACCTACTCTTCGTCAATAAGTAATCGTTAGTGTAGTAATGCGTCCAAGCTTACAGGGTATTTAAGTATCTACATAAGACATTCATGTAATTTGAAGTAAGTGAGGTACCCACCAATCTCTCTCCAGAGAGCACTTCGAGCAACTTGATGAGTTGCTTGCCATCCCTCATGTCGACGTACAGGTCGCCGATACGGCACCCGACGCGCACCAAATGCGAGTTCACCCATTTTTGAAAAGTTTTCTTCTGCACGCTTTCTCGTTCGTCTGTCAAAGAATGATATTTGTTAGTTCTACATATTCAGACAATGAATACAAACAATGTTGGTAAGGGATAAGCAAATAATTAGAGTTGGGCTCGGAGTCGTCCCTTGGGGCACTCCCTAAGAAGACTTACAAATAGAAGCTAGAAACAGGACAGAAATTACATTATTTTGAGACATGACTCAGGAAAGTCTCTTGGGAAGACAATTTTAAGAGATTATCAAAGGGCAGAAACTTATGTAACGAAAATTCCCTGACAGACGGACCTGAAAGCCAAAAGTAATGCACATAATAAACAACACTCATAAAAATCAAAAGGAAAACGATAAAAACAAAGTAGGGAATGTTAACACATTAACCGCCAGTGGGGACGACCGCGGCGCGGCGACCAGAGAGCTGGCTTCGCGGACCGAGTCTTCAGGAGTGGAGGCTCCAGCCCGTCCGGGTGCGGCGACGACATCGTAATAACTCACACGACAATACTCCAAGAAGGTGTTAGGTTCGGAATATAATATGGGTAATTCGAGATATGGATCAGATTGCTATTCGCACGCTTCAGAGCGGAAAGTACAGTCCTAGATGTGCAGGGTGTTGTTCTGCAGTATCTAATAAAATGTGCTTAATCCTCACACCTTTATCGGTGACAAGTTGACAACTATAACTTGTGGTCACTCCCTAAAATGACATTAAACCCTCAGCCATTTTGCTGACGAAAAAAAAGTTTGATGATTGGCATGGAAACGCCGAAATTATTCACTCATAATGACGAAATCTGAGGACGAAATTAACATTTTCAGAACATCAATGTGTTATTAAATCTCAATTTAAAATAATTGTTTTGCAGCATTTGAATGTACTACTGAAACAAATAACAGATTTACAAGGAAAATCAGGTAGGAAATTCACAATTTTACAACACGCCTAACTGATATTTTAGGAATACGTGTTCTAAAAACTTCTATTTCAATGGGATTAAAATACACCACCACCACTTATCTGTCCTCCGTTCCAATGATGAAGAAAACAAAATCCAAAACGATGCAATCCAAAACAGGCACAACACTGGGGAACACTGATAACACAACACTACCAACCTCTGAGTTCTATCACGACCTTGTCATAGTACACTTCTAAACCGGGCACTTCAATATCTACTCCTTTTTTTATCAGCTCATAGCCCTCGGTGGATGTCATGTCGCCAGCGACGAACGGCGACTGAACCAACGAACCAGGCAAAAGACGAGAAGAATTAGAGCGACAAAATTCAACTACCACTGGACAAGGATATTCGATACCAATGCGCCAGATGTCGACAACACTGGGCAGGTTTTAATTTAATAGCACATTCGTTACACTATTGATAATGTTACTACACTGGATGTTAATAACTGAAACTGCACGACACATAAAATCAATTTTTAACAAAAATATTGCCCAGGTTACGGCTAAAACGGTAAATTGTGATTGGTTCAGCGAGAAGATTCGGTTGAAGTAACAGATAACAGTTTTCATCAATCGATAAGCGTGAGGTATCGAAGACTACTGATAGTTCATTGAATGTTATTTGGACATGTGTAATTTTATTTTGTACACCATTTTGAAAATTCTAAATTTCTGACCAGAGGTTTCATACCCCGTTGTTTAACACGGAAAAACGGATGCTGCGGTTAGCGATGTCCGATAAGCTGCTGTATGGTATTATGAAATACACTACAAACAATTTATGATACAGCTGAAATCTATATATCTATTCTATCTATCTATATAAATAAAAAGAGAAGTCCTGACTGACTGACTGACTGACTCATCAACGCCCAGCCCAAACTCTTGGACCTAGAAAGCTGAAATTTTGCACAGAGGTTCCCTTTATAGTGTAGACAAGGAATAAGGAGAATTTTTCGAAATTCAACCCCTAAGGGATTTAAATAGGGGATGAAAGTTTGTATGGAAAATCGTCATTTTCACGCGGGCGAAGCCGCTGGCCAAATTTTTTTTTTTTTTTTTTTCAAATTTATCTGCAATCAGCCTAGCAGCTTTAATCAGATGGGATGATGTTGTTTCTTCGACTTTTAGAAAGTGCACATCCTGTGATGTGTCATCTCTTTCTGTTTTTCATTTAATTTTATATGGAAGCCAATCGCATTCTTTTCAGCCGAAATAGGCAGTTGTTGGTTTTATGAGCTGTGTCGCCAGATGGTTGCTGTGTCGCTCAAGGCGTTGTTTGTAAGTTACAGAGGAACTCTCTATTTCCTCCCTGACTGTCGGAATTTCCAGGTAATCATGCACTTCCGTGTTCCGCGTGAACCATGGCGCATTGATGAGGATCTTTAACACTTTGTTCTGGTAGCGCTGGAGGATTTCAACATTTGAGTGGCTCGCTGATCCCCAGAGTTGTATACCATATGTCCAAATCGGTTTGAGAATACACTTATAAATAAGGACTTTATTTTCCAAGCTCAGCGTTGAATGTCTGCCTATCAGCCAGTACATATCTCCAAACTTTCTATTTGCCTGTTTTCTTTTCTTTTAGCCTTTATATGGGCTCGCCAAGTGAGTCTCCTATCCAGGTGCATGCCTAAGTATTTTACTGTCGTGTCTGTTGGCAAGACAGCACCGTCTAGTGTAACTGGTGAACAGTCCCCTCTCTTTAGTGTGAACGTTATGTGGACCGATTTTGTGGGGCTTGCTCGGATTCTCCACTTTTGTAGCCATAGTCCAATTTCGTCCAGGCATACTTGCAGTTTTGCGGATGCTGTGTTTGGATCCCTACTACAGGAGAGGACTGCAGTGTCATCTGCGTAGGTTGCAGTCACAACTTTATCCGTGGTGGGTAGGTCAGCGGTGTAGATTGTGTATAGAATGGGACCCAGCACCGAACCTTGGGGCACTCCTGCTTCTATTTGGCAGATTGATGACAAAGAGTCTTCGCATTTGACCTGGAATAATCGGTTTTGCAGATAGGACTTCAGTAAAATGTACGCAGTATTTGGTAGATGGAGCTTTAGCTTATACAACAGGCCCTTGTGCCACACGCGGTCAAAGGCCTGCTGTATATCAAGGAAGACAGCAGAGCAGTATTCTTTTCTCTCCAGCGCTTGCCGTATCGTCTGAGCTACACGGTGTATTTGTTCTGTCGTCCCATGGTGTGCGCGGAAGCCGAATTGGTGGTCCGGTATAACTTTTTGTTCTTTAGTACTGGGAGAAGGCGTTTCAGGAACAATTTTTCAAAGACTTTCGAAAGCAAGGGGAGGAGGCTTATGGGTCTATATGATGTAACCTCTGTAGGAGGCTTCCCCGGTTTGGCAATCATGTTGATGATGGATATTTTCCATAGCTCTGGGAAGTATTGTAGTCTAAGTATTGCATTAAAAAGGATTGTCAGTAGAACAATGCCTTTTCTTGGTAGTTGCTTGAGAACTTCTGCCGTTATTAGATCAAAACCTGGTGCATGTATTTAAAGCTAGTATAATAAAATATTAGTAGTGTGTCAAGGTTCCGACCTCCTGGGGTTTTATCTAAAACTAATATAATCCAGTTTTAGATAAGTCTATTTGCATCCGTAGGTCATCGAACCTTTGGTTACTTTGAAGTAACTTTGTTTTCTGGCATAGTTTCGTCTGATTAACATAATACAGAATTTATCGCAACATTAGTCCTAGTTTCTGTTACCGTATCATAGCAATCAGCTCAAATCTTATCGATAAGTGTACTGACACATATTTCAACAAGAACACTTTTGCTTGATTCTTGTAATTAATTTCTGTATTACCTACTAGATAAATATACATGTTTTCAACATCTTAAGATATTCATGGAAAATGTCATCGTTGCTCAACAACTTCTCGAAGTACATAGCGATACCAAAGCTAAAGTTGGAACAAATGATTTACTCTTCAATAGAGCCATTGTTAAAAACTGAAGTGTTACCATTTTTTCTTTGAGCACGTTACACGTAAGAAAAGAGTGCCATTATGGGCTTGCTAAAAGCTGTGTAGACAAAAGGCCTTCCACGTCATGTGAGCCGGAAGATTTCTACTGTTGAGTACAACACCTACGCAAAGCGATGGGGTGGATGAAAGGCCACCCTTCCTATTCATAGACGAGTACCGCACAAAAAGGTTTGTTATAAGGTAGCTATGTCGGGTATTCCGGTTTAATGTTATCCATACGAAAATTTGGCAAAGTTCACACATGGCACTAAGAATAGAGATGAAGTTATCCATGAAGTGTTTATTAGCTTAGCCAATTAAATAGTTGGCGGACATCCGTCAATGACTAATCGTGGATCGAATACAACAAGATTCTGTGATAGGCCCTATCATTAGCATTTCTGGCAGACGCGAAGAGAACGACGGAAGTCCCGTTTAAAATTAAAATATCAATTCTTTGGAGATGGTACGGAGCAGTATGTAATATCTTTTGAGTCTTTTCTTTAGAGCCATGAAGATTTGAGTATGAATATGGATGGCTATAAGAGTAGACTGAAGAAACGACTTGTAAAGGAAGATATGGCAGGAAAGGAGGTACCTAACTAATAAGATGAGTGATACAAAAGTATGGAAGAAGAAGGCATGCTGCGCCGACTACAAATAAATTGATTTAAGGGCAGGACAATGATGATGAGCTAAGATGATGTTCTTACCTGCTAACGCCTTAATGCGCGATCGTTCGAATAGCCTCGACGACGAATTGCCGCCATCGTACTCGAACTCGTCGATGATCTCCTGGCCGTGGCCTATGGACGGGTCCCAGCGGGACACCGATATGTCGGTCGTCATGGCGACCAACCTCTACCTCGCCGCCACGCTCAACTATCTGGAAAGAAGAGAAGATATTCATTAGCGACTTGTAACCACAGATAGGTATGATAATTAAATTAAGAAAATAGACAACCGGCAAATCAATCGTGTCTAAGGCCTCATCAAGTAGGTAAAGTTGGCGAATACGAATAGACGTATTCGCCAACTTTAGGTACGTCTACACTAAAACCTCATCGACTGGATGCTGTAAAAGCCATTAATTTCGAGCCAAACCGGATTTTGATGAAGAGCCGGAGTATTATGAAATAACTGACTGTGCAGGATTATTATGTCCAACCATAACCACCCTAAGCCAGTGACCGGTGACAATGTGAACGGGTTCGTGTTCGTTTTCCGGTCACCAACCCGGTTACCCAGCGTTAACATTGACTTATATCCTTTTTAGCTCTCACCCAGCCGTATCAAAAAACGCGCTAATAAGTTACGAACATAATGAATCAGTAATTGAGTAAGATCTAGGTATTCAGTATTCATGATTTAATTCCCCTGTATTCAATGGCCAGTTAATAAGTCAGTCAATCGTTGTTAGGCGATAAAGCATAGCATACTATTGTAACATTATTACACAGGCAGGCTATGCTATGGTGTACCTATAACCTATGTAGCTTCTCAAATAGCAAACAATATTATAGCAACCATAGTAGGTATAGGATATTAAACTCAAAGTCAAAGTCAAAAATATTTATTTCAAGTAGGCCAGTTACAGGCACTTTTGAATAGTCGAATTAAACTAGTTTTTTACCTCAGATCAGACACACATGATGATCTTGATAACGACAACGCATATCAAATATAGACTAATGGACCTTGAATAGTGAGTCAGTCAGTATTAAATTTAAATAAAAGATGACCGTTTCAAGTTGGTTGCTTTATTCAAATGCAACTAACCTAACTAACTACAATGCGTTTATGTATGTACAATTCATTATTATCTAAGGCAGTAATAAATAGGGATTTCCGATAGGAGTGTCCAAATCAACGTTTCGATCCTTGAAAATCGAAACGTTGATTTTCCAGGGTGTTCCGCTTTCTCTAACAAAACAAGCTAGTTGAAATGGAAAATTAAAATAATGTAACAATTGATTAACTATTTCACATTACCTTGAATTTTCCGAATAATAAACGTAAAACTGACCACCAATAAGAAAACGATTTCACCAAAAACACCGTTTGACAAATTGCAATACAAAGACACAGAGTGTTCTATAATATTTTTGTTATTCCGAATGACATCACGCTGCCGGCCGGTGATAAGATAAGATAAACGCTTTCAAGACTAATAGCCACACCTAAGTGGCTGAACCAAGTCGATGTGCCATTTTATTTGAATTAGATCAAACAAACAAGCAGGTTACAGACATTATAAAAACGACAAGCAGACTAACTTAGATTACAGATAGTACAGTATTACGTAGTGTTACGTCCTGAACACAAAGTTACTTAGACAGACAATAATAATTATGACATAGTGCAGCTAATGTCCTCAGAAGTTGCTTCTCTTAGCACACACAAGTGTGAGGAATTTGCAACAGAACAGGTTTCGAAATTAAAGCGTTAACGTTATACAACAGGATCAATAAGGTGAGGTTACGTAACGTATGACTCATTTACACTAACACGGAATCTGCAACCATTCAGATTTCTTGTTCATGAATAGCCTCATACACCAACTTTGTAAATTGTAGTTCATGGATGATAATATTACTCACTAAGGTTACAATTAGATGTTAACCTTGACAAATTGAAGATAATTTGAGCGCTTCTACTTTTTATTCGTCACAATTGTTGATAACGGTGTCTGTATAGTGTAGATGTAATACGGCTGCGATACAGTGTTGAACGTTTCAAGAAATGTGGCATGAAATGAAGCCCGTTAATAAAAGTAATAACTGATCTATAAAAAGGCCGATCTGACTATTAAAAGTTTACGAGTGTTATTCGTGAAGCCGGCAAATAATTTTGTTCACGTTATTTGGTAATACGGGTATAATTCAGTCGGGCAGTGAGGTTGACCTTCTCGCATAATGGCTCGCTTAACGAAGGTCCGTCGAGCTGACAGCCACAATAGAAATCTATGTCGTTGCCTGTATCCACATGAATTACGCACGCTCAGGCCTCTTGTGTTATCATATGAGGGCATGCTTATCATTCAAGAGAGTATAATGATCAAGGATATCATTATATTAATAGCAATATAAAATGGCGGTCTGTTTCGAGCATTAGATATTGTCTGATATTGAGTATTACGAGGCCTTTTCATCGGTGAATATTCACCATTCATGATCATCAGGGTTAAACATATTCCTTGAGGAATATGTTTAACCCTGATGTTTACTGAACCTTACCTAATTCATCCTAACCCCTGATCTTAATTTTAAATCATTATCTGGATACAATGGATCTTTACATCATCTCATATTCCCAACGAGCGCACCATTTGACGCAGACGTCACAATAAAACAAAGCTCACAATTCACACAAGTTTTTGTTACAAACGCAACTGTTAATAAACAATGGGACACAGACATAATCTCATGTGAAATCAGTCAAGATTCTGGGACATGAACGAAAATACTAAGTAAATAGCTGCGGGAAACTCTTATCAGAATCATATCAGCATTCTAAATTAAGCTGACTGAACTATACTGAAGTAGAATGTATGAGCTACTCAGATGGGAAATCCTAGGAACAGATGAGATTAATGAAGAGAAGCTTGCAGAAATCTCCACCGAACAACTGGTGAGCTTCTGCACGGAAACAGGAAGATTCGCGATGCCGACCACCAGTAACCCATGAAGGGGATCCACCAAAATGGGGAACTGGGCGAAATAATCCACAACGTAAGGACTGATCGCCCGCCTGGTGTCTGCCGGCGTCCCCGAAGATAAATAGATAGAAATAGAATAAGTACTGAAGTAGAATTTAGATCATGACTTTGAAAACCTCCAAAAATATACAACTGGCGAGATATCATTCACGATCAAGTTGTATGCGAAGATAAAAAAAATGCTTTTTAAATGCTAGAATTTTTAAAACTACAGTTACTTAAATCGTTGATTTAAAATTGCAATTACTAACCACAACAAAACATAGCAAGCCCATCAGAGTACAAAAGCACGTCTCCAAGATTTCTGGGAAAAAGCTATACAGTTGTTCCACCGGGTTTCAATAACAATATACCATTACAACATAACTGCCTGAGGTTTCGCACTTTCCATCACGTAGCAGATCCGTCACGAAGTCCTATTTACATAATTAGCATTCTATTTTTAAGTAACACCCATTCTCATGACGCCATTTACCTACATACTGTTAATAAGGACGATTAGATGCGAAATATTTACAATTTACATCAAGGAGACACGAAAAGAACAGGATAATGATATTCATGGAAAAGCGTGGGTTGAGGAGGACATCAAAGGCAGCTGGTTTAAAATGCATAAAATTTTCACTCGTCTTCATGTTTTCTCGTCAAGTTTAGCTTTGGACCTACTTAAGGCTTACCTTGTTATGATAAATGTGTTTTTCCTTGTTGAAGTAGGGTTTACATTTTCAATGCCACTAAGCAAAATTTTTGGAAATCATTTAGCTCAAACAATACCAGTTTCGCTCCAGTATCTTTTTTAAATAAACTACTTTTATTTATCAGTAGCTGATTAATCGCATTTTAATGACCTTCATGACTTGCTGCTCAAGATGGTAAGCCCAACTGCCGAAGTGACCGAACGATCTTTCATCTTCATTTATCAGTCGGAATACAATCATTGCTGAATAATTGGACAACCTTTTATCGGACATATTTCGAGGGCTGGCTATAACGCAAAAGTTGCTCAGTCATATACCCGCAGTCCAAAAAGCAAGGACTGATTATGGCTTTTATAATATGTACATGGTGGAAGCCTCTCTTTGCCCTTCAAGTCTTCATCAAAGAAACAACGGACTTTAATAAAGGTCATTGCTTATTTTTCCCAGAAATAGAAATTCAATTCAGTAGATCTTGAATTTCATATCGTGATAATATCTAGTTCATAGCTGTTCATTTGACACGTTTGAAATTGTCTCTTTTATTTGCAGTAGTCTCACCCCTGATACGCTTTCGCCTCGTTCCATAAACATTGTAGACCTACGATGTTTATGGAACGAGGCGAAAGATACATACCTGTATGTAGGATGCAATTTATCCATTGAATAATTTCTGTGGCATACTAGCAGCAGACGAGTGTCACGCGTGATTGACGAATGGTTATGATTGAATTCAAACGATTACTGTGGAGTGGAGGCTGGGACTCGACAACGAGAATCACTGAATCTGTTTTAGTCTGACTTGTCCATGACAAAGTCATAAAGGAAGGCGAAAAGGTAGAGACATCACCGATCCCATCATTATAATAATTGAGGAGACTAATAAAAGAGCAAATATAACTAAATCAAATCAGTAAAATAGTTTTACCTATCGATACGAAACGGTGTTAGCATCATTACATAACTTAGATTAAGCGTTGGCACGAATCAAAGAAGCAACAAAAGTCGAACAAAGCAAGTGTATCGAATAGGCAAGTCGGCGCGGTCGATGACCTCGGCAAGTAGACATGGCGTCGTCTATACACCATTACACCATAGCACACCATAGCCTGCCATTACAGTCATGGAACAACGTTAACTGCGGCTATACACTACAGTCATTAGAAATATTATTTTAGTAGCGCTTTATTCAGGAGCCAGACAGATTTGAATTACAAAGATTCTGTGAACCACCAGTAAGATACCAACAAGGCTGTCAAAGTTGAAACAAACAATCCGGACCCAACATTACAAAACATCAATCACGGGCATCAACGAATATATTACGTTAACCTTTGATATTTAGTCGTTCCCCGACGATTTAGGGCGTTGTCTACCCTTGAACTCGTCTACACACCCAAACTATAGCGCGCTTATGAACCCAGCCATAAAGGTCGGAATCGTACGTTACAGCAAATTACTTAGTAGTAGAGTCAACAGAGGACTTAAGTAATATTGCTTTAGATTGGATTGCAACGTAGGAAGGGATGGGTCGTCTTAGTAAATTAACTTCTTCAAAGGTGAGTGATATAGAGCAGGGTAAACTAGAGGCAAAAAAGGGCTCAAAGAAGACTTTGCAATCAATACAAATACAACTGCTGCTGCATTGTTTAGTTGACAATAATAAAGCGTTACTGGCGTATCTACTTTGTAATTTGCCAGGGCAATTAGGCTCCCCAAAACATGCAGACTTTTCGCATCAACTCCTGCAAGAATTTCCATCAACTCAAGTATTCTGCCGCGTTCTTATCTTCAGACATAAAGAGCGTGATGAAATGGCGAGACACTAAGACAGTAACAAATGGCCCAGGTACTGCCATCGACCCTCCCCCAATGTTTACCGCGTCTGCTAAATGACTAGACGACACGCAATCTGCACCGCGAGGGGACACGCAGTGCCGTCATACATCATAAGTGGACGAACCGCTTTGGGCGGCGGATATCCTAATTCCTGTGTCAGTTTAGAATAGCATGCTTAGACTGCCATTAAATCGTAAGGCGGTTTAAGAGTTATAGATAGCTATGAAGCCGTACATGTTCCGCAGTTATGACTAGTTTCAGTTTTTATATGATAGAGCAGAATTATTATAACAAGATTTGAATTGCTAAAACTTAAAATAGCATTTTTTCCATTTATTAGGGCAGTCCAGGATCCGACTAACTTGATTCAATGTCCAACTCAAACGACAGAACCGCGTCAAGTTTAGAATTACAATCGCTATTTAACATGTTTTAATTGTTTTTGTCTTTCAAAACCGTAGCCTTACTAACTTCTTTAATTACATTTTCCATTAATTCATCATTTGATACACCCACAATGTCGTCGGTCTAATAAAATACTACGGTAAAATTCACAGCCGTCAAATTACTACCGGTAAAGCTGTCTTCGGAAACTCGTAGTAACGAGTACATCTAATAAATTAGCTATAACATCTTAGAAGTTACGACTTCCTCGAGTACTAACAAACATACAAAGTAAAAAGTACTGAAATGGCACGCAATTTACAAGTAATTACGTACTGCTCGCGTTTTGCGGTTTCACGTTTACTCTTATATTATGTAAAGCGGTGTAACAGCGAGGAAACCGTTACTGCACTAGAAACAACTGGCTCAACAAATGTCTCTAGGCAACGTAGAATGAATACAAGAGACGACTAACATTTTTGAAAACAATCAAGTGTCTTGAATAGACGCTACGTTTCGGTTCTAAATTCCTAATTTGATGGAGGTAAAAGATTTAAAGACTATTCTTTAATAGTACAAAAATAATGAAAAGCTACAAAAGCCTAACAGTTTAGTATAGGAAAGTATCTCGATAGTACATCAAAATACGAAAAATCAAAGAAAAGAAAAAGATTGATGAAGTTCAAAAGGGTACTGTCAAATACGAGAGTGCCAAGACTACCAAATAAGAGCAATCTCTCCATCAAAATTCACACAAATCCCAACTCATTCATAATTATGTGCATTCATTTTCATTTCCCATTCTACAACCGCAGGAAGCGCGATTTCTATCATTTCCATCCCGTTAAAATTAACATGTAACATGGCTTTTATTTTGAAGGCAACAAAGTATATTTTCAATCAGCTCGAAATAACTGTTCATTTTTATGTACGGATGTATTTACGGTCCGTCACAGTCACAGTAGCACGGTTGCGGATCGCGTACAACCTGCCACTTTGTGCTGCATTTCTAACCGCAGTCGACTCTTTTGTTTGTTTTTTTAATTAGTCTGTTTTTAATTGGCTAGTAGGTTGAGAAGTTACTGGTTGTTAATGTAATTTTGGCAGTCTCAAACCAACAACGGTTTGACGAAGGAAGTTATAATGCATGTACAATATTAAAATTTCTTAGATCAACAATCTCATAACGATAAATTATCAAAGTAAACATGACGAAATAAAATCTGCAGTGAGTGGCACATTTTCCAGCTTCGGATGTGTGCTGACATCACGACTGCCTCTAAATTTAGAGCCATTAACTCAGCAAAAGTGGCTGTGAGATGAACTCAACTATTCGCCGAAACAAAAACACGTATGCGTGTACGGCGCCGAATAACAAAATGATCTGAGGACTAAATGACGTGTTGTCTAGAAGCATGTGGGATGGGTGGCAGATCTCACGAAAAACAATATTGCTATGACATTTAAACGCCAGAAACATGAAGCAGATACAGAATGATCTATAGGTTTAAAAATTCAGGTGTGTTCCCATTTTTGCACAAAGGTAAACTAGGTCTTGATCATGCGGCCTGGAACCGGTAAAGCGGACGGACCAGCTAACAGGCACTTCCCATGCTGGTGGCAGTGCACGGACGAATCCATTAACCCAAATATAGAACCGCGCCCGAAGCCGAGTCGCGTGAGTTACACTCACAACTCTGCCTACTAATGAATTATTAAAAATATTATCCATTATGCGTACTGATTATTTTTGCAGTACCTATATTCGTTACTAGTCAAAAGAGCGAATTTTAGCGAAGCTTCCAAAACTAAAGAAGCAGTGTTTCTCTATCTTGTACATGACACACACATTTCTTGGATCAACATTGCGTTTACAGTACTCGTTCAGTACCTTTTTGCCTTAAAAGTAATGTTGTTTGCAACTGCTTTTTAGGCAAAGTCATGTTTGCAAAGCGACGATATCCTTATGAGTACTGAGCTCAGCGGTATCGAATTTTTAGTCAGTTTTTTTTGTGAAGTTCATTTTGTTTATTTTAAAACATAAGCCACGCTAGTAGCGCTACGGCTGGCCGTTCACGACCTCACGGCTAATTAGCCGCCATAATCAAAACGCTCCCTCATGTGAAAACGTTCCCCTCCTACGCCAGCCACAACCGCATGTTCTAAATAATAAACAAAACCATCACTGACACGAAACATGACTGCACAGCAGAAACAAAAGGATATCCGGTCCACATCATCATAGTACCTGAACCAGAGTCCTAAAGAGAAATATTTAATTGTTCATGAATCAGATTGCCAATTTGAGTGGTGAAATCGGAATCATAGTCTAAAAATAATGAACAAAACATTTGGATTGTTGAAAAACATCTAAAGTTGGTGTTGAAGGGAAATAAGTCCAATCATAGTATCACCACAGATTACAGATACTACACTCCATGTACTTACGCGCGCTAACTACCTACAGGGCGCCGGTCTATCGTAGCCCAATTGGCAGTGGGTTGTCAACAGCCGCGCGGCGCGTATACGCATAATTATTATAATATTTCGGTCGACTTGAGTTTTCAAATCTTAAGAAATGACTACTTCTGGTGCATTGTGTGCAGTGGATGGATGTAGATCCAGCAAGAGAAGAGATAAAAATTTATCTTTTTTCGGTTTTCCTCGTGATACAGAAATGTAAGTTTTATTTTGTTACTAGTGACCCGCCCCGGCTTCGCACTGGTGCAAAAATGGTATTAAAACCTTCCTCTTGAATCACTCTATCTATTAAAAAAACCCGCATCATAATCCGTTGCGTAGTTTTAAAGATTTAAGCATACAAAGGGACATAGGGACAGAGAAAGCGACTTTGTTTTATACTATGTAGTGATAGTGATGAAAAAATGTACTTAGGTACCTACAATTGTTTAATTAAATGATAAATGTTGTTTATTTTATAAATAGGTTTAAATGGGGTTGGCAAGTGAAAGCTGATTGTAGATGGCGTGTCCATAGCTTGTCCCAATCCGACCAATGAGGTCAAGCTATTTTGAAATATAAAATGACATTGACAGATATTCAACCAATGAAGAGCTTAGGTTCATGCGGTGCTAGCGCCATTAGTTCCACCAGTTGCCCGTCCCATTACAAACACTTTTACAAGCCACTAAAAATTCGGTCGTTTATAAAATAGTTGTAGGTAGGTACTTACATTTTTTCATCGACGATGTTTCGTTTCGAATTCGAAGTTTTTAAATATACCCACGAAACAGGAGAAATTCCTAGCGTAGGACAATGTTTTAAAAAAGACAATATTTTCTTTCTTTTTACAAGATTATATTTAATTTCACTTGTTCCGTTGTCTGTCTGTAGTAAAATCTTGCTAATTTTTAACTGCCCGGCTTCCGATTGAGCGGATGGAATCGTAAGAGTAGGTATATGAATATCGCGTGACAATGCATTATTATGATGACATGGAGCTCATCTAATGATGGTCATAGGAACAGTATGCTGTTAGAATAAAGTTCTAATCAGCTTGCACTACAAAGCGGTTGTTACGTCTTTCGCTGCGGCCGAATAGTGCGAAATTAGTGGTATTTTGCGATTACAAAAAGACTATTGATTAGACTAAAAAAGTAAAACATTATGATTTTAGTATGCTGCTTGTAGAATTAATTGACAAAAAAAACAGAACGATGACATGTTTTTTAGTATGGTTTTTACACGTTAAAAGATTTTTTTAGAGGTATCTTCGTGTTTTTTTTCTATCGAGCAAAGTTAGTTGTATTATGTTTTCACATCACAATGTTACTAGCATATATCCTGAAGAATATCATATATTTTTCTGATTTTGTTTACTGCAGTGAATCATATACTTTTACGCATTATAAAACTTGCGTTTTAATTACGTCTGTTAGCCGCTTAACAGAATTGCAATTCGTTTTTATTTATATCGATTTCGTTTTACACTTATTTTTTAAACCATTTATAAATTCTGATACATTAAAAAACTTGTTTTATTTCATAAAGTATACTACAAATTCCTACTGACATCTTTGTCGACAGAGGCAGCCCTGGCAATTCACAATATCCACGCGGCGGCGCGCATCTACAAAGCAAAACTCACTTTAAGTTTGTAAGGTTAGGTGCATTTTCGTTCGCAGCGTCTATCGACTTGAAAGTGTAGGCTATTATAGCGGTAGGCATTGAACATTTTGTATTCAGAGTAGTATCTGGTAATCTGTGGTATCACATCGAAGGCCGAATAAATAGGACACAAAGTAATATACCGCTGTGTAGGTGTAAAAATCGATCCCTCGGGACTGGGATCGCCAATGCAGGGGTGGCTAGTGGCACGATGGCGCGGCAATTCGCCCAAACGTCACTGACCGGACATTGGAAAGCACGTATCTGTAGATAGATCGGCTAAACCAAATTGCTGCTTATTTTTAGACTTTGCGTGTTTAGAATCTTTGGGAGTTGGTCGAATCGAGGGATCGGGGCCAATGATTTCAGAGTTTTATGCCCCCGTCATCACGTTTATGTTCTAAATAATGGATAAAGATTTGACCGACACAGATTTCACGTCAGTTAGAAGTCCATTTGATTTTTAACTTCGGGACTAGGCCAGCATTTACTTTATTAAGGGCCCAATCTTACAATTTACTATGACAAAGTTTTGTCACTATTATGGTTGCACCATCACCTCTGGTAAGACAGGAGTCAATGAGTATAGTGCGTGGGGGTCGCCACTGAACTTTGTAGAGTAGGATACGGCTCATTTGTCAGTTGCCAACCACGACAGTATTCTGTAATACCAACGTCATTTAGATTACAAGTCTCAGGGGCATAAACTTTTTATTAGAGCACATTTTGCCGTTTCTTGTTTTTTTAACGGGTAAAACCGGTCATGTTTAAATGTGACCACCTGAAGGGCTTCATTAAAACCTCTTAAATTACCTGTCAAATAATATGAACCCACTGTTCATTTACAGTGCTTCTTTGTATCAAATGACAAGCTATGGTGCAATGTCTGATCAGCCTTTAACGATAACATGATCAAGAATTTAGATAGGTACAATCATAACGTCAATGAAATGTGCTGTAAACAGACCTAATTTGTGACGTAAACCAATCGGTATTACTTACTAACGCATCCGACCAGACTGACCGATATTGCTTACCCATTGTTCTAAATAAACCTTTTGGCGTCAGAAGTATACAGTCATGCAGAACGAATCATCTTTAAAATCAATGAGAATGTTTGACGGTCGAAATTATCTTTATTTCTATGACGTGTGTAAGTATAATTGGCAATGAAGCAGTCCTTCTTGATAAAATGTTTCGCATAGAGATACGTGTTAAGTTTTGCAGGTCAATTTGGCCACAGCATACAATCATAGTCGGTAATGGTATGACATAAGCATGGTGACGTCACCCCGGGCGTCGTCGGCAACTGCGGCGAAGGCCGGCTCTGTTGTTTGTGCGCGACCGACCGGTTTTATGGCAACACATGCACTGCACGCTACATCTAATCCACCACTACGAATGAAACACGCGATACGTCTACAGTACAATAAGTCAAAGCACTGTGAGAAAAGAAGCGGTTAAGTGGTGAGTTTGAAAACATACTACTTGAATTGAATACGCCATAAGTTCAAAGCTTGCTTAATTATGAACTCTATCACCTTATTGTTAAGTTCTTCATTATGTTTCATCTTCCTCGGCGCAATGTGCAGTTGCCACGCCTACATGCAAGAGGTTAGCCTCGGTGGTGCGATGACGCTATCGCCTATTTAGGTCAATATAACTCGCAGCGGCCATAAAAATTATAAACATGACGGCAGAATCAACAACTTGGATAATATGTCTTGGGCTAAATTCGTTAGTTTAACGAGACGAAATGGACATCAACCGAAATGAGGAGCAATTTTAAAAGAAAATGGTACTTTACCCCATAACCACATTTTCCCAAAAGGAAAACGGTATTTCATACACAAATATAAAAAGATGATCGTTGAAAATGCCTGAAACGCCATATTTTGACACGTTGCCAAACCCCATACGTATTGCAATATTTGTTATTGTAAAAATAATATTTACATGGAGTTACGTAAAGTACAGTACAGGAATTCCAGTATCATAAATTGGAAAACAAATCTAATCTAGCTGATTGTTGATCAATCAATATTAATCAAATAGGCAGTCGGAGCTCAGTTGGACTCCAGGCAATCATGTAAGTATCGAGTTACGCGTAACTCTATCACCTAAAACAACAAACGTAACGTGTGGACTGGATACAGATAGTAGGCTAAACTCTTTCAATTGAGCATTTAGTTTTTTTATTTATTTTTCGCTGTTTGTTAATTTTATCTGACTTGTTATTACATTTGTAGCAATTAATTTTATATTCATCTACACTCGCGAGCAAAAGTATGGGGATACCTACTACATACAAGTACCACAGATATTATAATACTTCGTACAGATACCCAATCCCATACAAAGAAATGACACCTTCCTAAGTCATCTTATTGCTCGATTTATATTCTTTCCTCCATTATTTCAACAGATGGCAGCACCAGCGTCGCACTAATTGCCACAGACTGGAGTTTTACAACGCCATCTAGGAGTTCACGTTTCGTGTTATGTAGTTCCGGAACTTTCGGGTTCAGTAAAATGAGAAAAATATGTAATAATTTCGCTTAGAAATGTTAAAAGATGTGTTATATTTCTATAAACAGTAATACATATGCTTTTTAATGTTTAAATTTTATTTAAAATAATACAACAGTTACGATTATTGTATGTGGCAAATTGAGTAAAACGCCATCTATTGCAAACAGCTCTAGAGAAAATGATTTACAGATGGCTCACTTTTGACAACTTTATCAATCTATGGGTACGAATTGAAGTAAAAGTCCTCCTTTAACTTTTTTTGTTGAAATAACGTGATAAATGAGTGTAAATAGATAAATAAGCGTTAAACATGAAACTTTTGATTTTTGCAAATATTATTTCGGCCGAAATCTACCGTATAACGCATTTAAGCGAATGGTAATTTCATTACTGCTACATATGCTGCCATCTATTGTGTTTCTTTCAAGACTAATTATAATTTATTCGAGTTGAGACCCCATGCAAGTACATTGATTTTGCGAGTCCCTATAATGCCCGTCACAGTAATGCACATACCAGCAATGCACGACACTGGAATGTACAACACAGGAGTGTACGACACAGTAATTGGCGACATGTCGCCAATTACTGGGGTGTACCTTGCTGGTCCGGCCCAAGAATGTACAACACAGGAGTGTACGACACAGTAATCGGCGACATCGCGCGATTGGTTGGCCGACTAGTTGGGCAACTCGAAATTTTGGGACTTGGATACTAGGTAATTGAGCTAGGTAGTGCTGCCGAATTAAATTGTACTCCATGACGTGCGCTCGCTACGCTCGCATATTTAATAACACTAATATCTTCTGTCCCCGAAGTGCCGGGCCTCCGCCGGCCTCCTTCGTCGGCCTACGGCCCGGTGCCCATGCCGCCCATAAAGGATACTGTCGCGAGACGGTCGTATTATAGGAACACGAAGAAAAAAAGAAGGAACCACGGAATTTTCCAGTATTTTATTGTATCACCCGTCCCTATTGTCAATTTGTCACATGGCTTTTTACTTTTTTAATGTGACGTCACTGTTTGTTTTGATTCCAATTCTCGTGCTGTACATTCTTGCCCGGACAATCGAGGTTCGGGCCGAGAATGCACGACATGACAATGTACAACATTGGAATTAAAAACACTTAGGGCCTCGTTCACCATCTCCAAGTAAAGCGTTGATTAGTTACTTCTTAGTTAACGTTAATCAGCAAGTAAAGGTTACGAGTATCTTTTGTCAATTTCACAAACGAAAAATAAGCTCCGAGTAACAACTTGCCGGTTATGTGAGTAACGTAACAAATTATACGTCACATTCGTTCAATATTACGTCAATGTCATTTGTCAAACGTCATTGGAGCTGTCAGTTGTGCAGTGTGTGCGCATGGACCTATAAAAAAAGGTTTTTAATGGTCATGGCCTTTTTTTATAGGTCCATGTGTGTGCGATTGTTTGTGACTGTTTGGTTGGAAATACTACGCGTGTGATTTAAGTTATAACTATTTAATTATCTTTAGGTTATGATAAGATGTAGATCTCTTTTATGTAAAATACACTTGAATTATTAAAAAAATACCACACACCTTTGCGATTTAGGCATTATTTTATGTTTTATAAAGTTATGCACTTGGTTCACTGCATATTTCGATAGACGAAATCTAGCGAAAAAATCAGTTTCATCCAGGTCGGTAAAATAATAAACACGGAATCTAAATACACGAATCCTCGCTACTCGTTGCGTCGAAGAATATTCTAATTCATCCAACTGGTGATCAATTAAATCAATTATATCCATTTTTGATCGTTTATTTTAAAACAATCGCTGGTGTTAACCAAGAAATGACAACAGACAATACTTAATCGTCGAGTAAAACACGCTAATTGACAGAAGCTGTGGCAAGTAAGTTACGGGTCGGTTAATCTTATGATTAGTGCTACTCAAACGTCGTGAAACTGGCACGTCAAGTTACGGGTCACTTTAACTGGCGATTAGCCTAATCAACACTTTACTTGAGGGTGGTGAAAGAGGCCCTTACATTCTTAAGTCGCGCGTTCTCGTGTCGTGCATTCCTGTGTTGGGCATTGCTGGTTCCCGATTTTGCTATAGCCATAACAAAACTCGCAATTGCTTTCATAATTTGTACAGGCGCTTAAAAGAAATGTTAAAAATTTTGGTATTGTTTTGGAAAACTAAATCAATGTACTTACTTGTATTGTATCAATCAATGTAAGTTTACCTAAATAACAGATCATCTCAGTAACAAGACCTCGATTAAACAAGGCTTCGCAGTATGATATTCACGAAGTAAAATCGTTCGCAGTACAGATTTTCGATGTAATGAAACATCGCAGTAACAAGTCTTCGGTTTAATAAAGCATCGCAGTATAGTGATATCGGTGAAAGGTTTTCGAAGAAACGATACTCGATGAAACGTTTGTCGCAGTGAAGTAGGTATCCCAAAAGTATGGAATCACTTACTTGGAATTTGGAATTGATTCCGCGCGATCTTGAGTACTTAATAACTAGTTAAGAATAATAAAAATGGTACCATTTTAAAGGTTTAATAACAGTTACCTTTAAATTGATACCAAATTCATTCAAATCACGCCATCAATTAAGAAGTTATCCCGGATTACGTTGAGAAGTAAGGAAAAAGATACGTTTCAATCGTTTGATACGTCGGCGTCGCGCGTTGCGGCTTATTGCTTATTACACATCTCCACTACTTTTGACCCTTGAACTTGGACGACAATGGATACTACACCTATAAAAGCAGCACAAATCGTCGCCCTATTGCATGAGGGCTCAGCTAGCGGGCTGTAGCATGTCAGCTCCACATACGCCAGTCCTGTGTTTCGAAAGTTTATCAAAGCTTTCAGGAGACTAGTGGCTTTATCCCGAGACTAAGATCTGGATGGAGCCGGTGTACATCGGAGAGGGATGACCGTTTTTAACCGACTTCTAAAAAAAGAAGGAGGTTCTCAATTCGGATGATTGTATTTTTTTTTTTTTATGTTTGTTCGGGCATAACTCCGTCACTTGCTAACCGATTTGAAAAATTCTTTTTTACTTGGAAAGGGTATACTTCCCAAATGGTCCCATAATTTTTCGGACAAGCAGATTTTGAAAAATCAACAAAACTCAAAAAAAAACTACATTGTCCACATTGACCCATGAACATGTCAACCACTAAAAAGTGAAAAATAAAAACTTTTTAACAAAAAATAAAACCGACTTCAAAAAAAAAACACAAAAAAGTGCAAAATAAACTTTGGAAGAAAAATCAGTTTCTGAAGTCGGTGGCAAAAAAATGAAATCAAACAAACAAAAGTCACCGACTTCAGAAACTGATTTTTCTTCTAAAGTTTATTTTGCACTTTTTTGTGTTTTTTTTTTGAAGTCGGTTTTATTTTTTGTTAAAAAGTTTTTATCGTCTCATCCTCTCTCCGAAATCGACATTTGACTGGTGTCGACGTCCAACGGGAGCTCCAAAATGTTCGTGTGGTAGCTGCCAGCAAGTGGACAGTTCGTCGAAAACTTAAGCAAGCTAATTTGACTCCAAAGAGGCCTGCCACATGGCTGAAACTGACGGCAGGTCACCGACAAGGACGACTTCAATTTGCTCACTACCATCTTGATTGGGAGGTTGAGCAATGGAGGCGAATCCTGGTCGCCGACGAGTGCAAAATGTGTTTTCACGACTTCGACCGAAGGGGTCGGGTCTACAGGAAACCTGGGGAGTGATTTGCGCAGTGCTGTTTCGCTGAAACTAGTGTTGCCCAAATGCAAGACCAAGACGAGACTTAGCCAGTCTTGGTCTTGGTCTTGCGTCAATACACCTGGTCTTGGTCTTGGTCTTGGTATTGCGCTCTCAAGTCTTGGTCTTGGTCTTGGTCTTGCAGCAAGAGTCTCGCAAGTCTTGCAAATACCTATTAGCCTATCGCTATTTACTAAACACGTTAGTTTAGATCTAAGAACAACGTAACAGAGTAGGTACATGTTTACATTGACAGTTTAAATTGACATAGGCATAGTAAACCACCAAATTAATTAAATTAACTTTATAACAATTATAAAAAAAATATGCAATTTAGTCCCTAAGCGTAATTACTGACTTTAGGTAGGTACCTATTATGATTTACTGAGCGTGTTTAGTGGCTATCCTAAACTCTTCACAAACAGCTAGCGGTTAAAATAATTATCACTTACATATTTTTCATCATCGCCTCGACTTGATAATTCTAACTAATAAAATTTGTCGTCGTCGAAACAAAATACCTACTTAATTTAATTCAATTAATTAATTTATTCAGACATACAAATATCCATACAGTTGTACACAAATTCGCCAAAACATAGAAAGAAAATAATAACGTCCAGATCTCAGTTTGACTAAACTGCGAGACGCAAGAGTCTTGCAGGCTAAGTCTTGTTCTTGCTCAAATCTTGCAGGGTTCAGTCTTGGTCTTGGTCTTGCTACATTAGGTCGGTCTTGGTCTTGGTCTTGCGAAAATGCAAGAACAATACCAAGACTGCAAGACCAAGACCGATTTTGGGCAACACTAGCTGAAACAGTGGCTTATGGGATCGGTTCTTGTATGATGTGGGCCGGGATCATTTGACCATAAAACAGATCTTGTTTTCGTGCCTGGCGGGGGACGAGGAGGCTGTCTAACGCCAGACCGCTACATTTCTGATATTTAGCTGGATCATGTCGTTCCTTAAGCGGGATATATCGGTGATGACTTCCTCCATAGGGACGATAGCGCTCGTTGTCACACTTCCCGTGCCACAACTGAATACCTCGAAGAAGTTGGTATAGCCCCATTGAACTAACCAGCGCTCAACCCGGACTTGTATCCCATTGAGCACGTGTGAGATAAACTGAAGAGGAGGATTCGTTCCGGAAATCCTGCTCCTTCAAGTGTGAATGAGCTGAAATTGGCTTATACAGAGGAGTGAGAAGGTGTCCTGCAAGAATCGATTCCGAAGCTGATTAGGTCAATGGAGAACCGTCTTTGAGAAGTTATTAGGGCGAGGGGAGGGTACACAAAATATTGAAACTTAATTTTTATCCTTATGTTTTCCTAACTCGTTCACTCAATCCGGGATAGCTCCTTAAATACTGGTGTGATTTACTTGAATTTGGTATAAAGTTTTACAGTATAAGCTTTAAAATGGTACTATTTTTATTATACTTAACTAGTTATTAAGTCAAGATCGCGCAGAATCAATTCCAAGTAAGTGATTCCATACTTTTGCTCGCGAGTGTAGTTCAGAATTTAGCAGACATATCTCTATTGGTATAGCTTTCACAAGATTCTTCAGATTTTCCATGATCTGCCTCGCCTCTTTTAGGTTATTTATTTCCCAAACTTTTCTAATCACAGAGTCTTCATCCCTCTGACATTTGCTTTGCACAACTTTGGTCTTTTAAATTCCGTACTGTAATCCCAACGCACTTTAGACCGTCCGTTTTCATCTTAGCGAAAATTGGGGAAAAAATATCCTAGCAAACATTGCAAACAGTCGCATCATTAGAATCAACGGCACTTAAATCCATTCTTAGAAAAGAAAATAGGTAACCATTGTATGGAAGCCGTCCGTTCGTGTTAATAATGCACTATGAATTATTCACAAGCCATGACTTAGCGATGAAATTCTTTGTGCAAATGCACGTGAAGACACTTTCCATAATATCCATATACCGGTAGAGAAATCTGTAGTCAATACACAAATACACAGTATGGTCTCTTGAAACGTGCAAAGGAATTGCTTGATCTTGGCGTAGTCTCCAAAAATATATTGTAGCGAGAAATCGTTGAGGATATGACAGCAAGTAATAAAACTGATTTTATCTTTTGGTTGTCGAAAGCATTAGTGAAGTGTAAGCTGCAGTACCGTTACACTTTGTGTTATTAAGATCTCTTGATGACCTCATTGTAGATTGCAACTTTGTGTTTTATGTCTTTAGAGATGTTATCCCTTGACTGCAAGCCTTTACATTTCATCAAACTTGACCTAAATAATAAATTGTGCCGTACCTATGGACTTATCCTCTTCTGGACTCTCAATGCCCGTTCGCGCTTCAGCAAAGCTCTTCAATTCTATAAAAATCACAGAAATAAGATTTTTCAAGCAGAAAATATCAATGTGGGTCAAGCTTTCGATGTTTGAAATTCTGAGAAGGAAGTTGAAAGCTTAGAGCAATGAGTACTTCCATTGTCTCAGCAAAATAAAGCTTGCGTTCATAACTGCGAGTTCTTTATCTATGTAAAACACTGTCCTCGGTGCGATATTTAAAATGGTGATGAGTGATGCAACACAGAATAATTAACGTTAAAACAACACAATGCACCATAAAGCATTTTTAAAGCAACCGTTAACATGGAGAATTTACTGACTGTTTTTCAGAGAGCATGCCGAATGTAAATGCTAAATTGCTAACCTAACCGTATCAGACTAACCTTGACTTTGTGAATATTTACTGAACAAGCTGCCAACCTACGTCAATAATTTAAGTTGCTAAAAGGTTTGGGCGTTTATGATTTTTTCTTACCTCCCCCGCACGGCGGATACTTCTTCTAATATTTATTTAAGTACGTGGGCAAAATTGTGATTAAGTTCAGGAACAGTTTTTCATCTCAAAATATTGCATCACAGTCCATTCATGAAAATGTTCTAATGTATCTGAAGAGCAGGATTGGTTAACAATCCGCTTTGATTGCTTCAAATTGATGTTCAACAACCGACAGTTTGTTCCGGTGAATCAAGTACCTACTCCATTCAATTTTCATGACATTTTGGTATTTTTTAAAGCGTATACGGTTACACGTACAGCAGTTACATTACGGAACAAGGTATTCGTAACGCTTTTAGCGATTTAAAAACAATTGTTAAAATTATAAACTGCACCTATACCTATGTAACCTACAAGAAGATTCATTTATATGTTCAGAAAGCAATTACAACAGGCTACAATCTTAGTTTATCACTAGATCCAGATAGGTTGCGATTTGATAAGTTTGTAAGAAGTATAGACAACGTTCAAAGTACTTCAAAGTTAGAAGCCGCGGCTCTCCCTGCAAGGGCCATACATACATGACGATGCACAGATAACGGCATTACCGATAAAGATACTAGTAACTGCCGCAGACATATAACAGCAATAATGGGACAACACAACGTTATTATTTGCAGTAATAATAATCTGAAATTAGAAACTCACCAAGTTAATGTACAGAACAGATTGGTAAGCCGTCAACTGAGTATACTTCAACCGGTTTTGCCGGAAAGATTTGAAGTACCCATATCTGATTCCTGATCGCAGATTGCAAAATAACATTTCTATGAGCTTTTCCTTCCGTGCTATCAGTAGCTAGACTGACTTTTACATTTTGCTGCTACTACGATTTAACGAGTATCGATTTATTGAGCTAGGCAACCGCAAAATCCATTTGGATTGTATGTAATTATGCAGTTCTGTAACATCTTGATTCATAAAACGAATGATTAGGCAAGACCAGATAATCTGATTGTTTAGCAAAGGGAAAATTATTGAAATAAACTTGTCGGTGGGTAAGTTTACGCAGCTCTTTGGGTAGCACATGCAACACATACGTGTACTAGCGTTATGTGTACGTATACTCAGAAAGCGGTTGTTACGTGAGTCGGCGAGTGCAAGACATGGACTGGATTCGAGGTCGACGACCCCGGTAGAGCGGGACTCAGGACTCTACTGCCGGAATATTAAACGCGATTTTCAATTGCTTGAATGTCTTACTTTGATAATAATAAAAGGATGAAGGTCTTTATTAAAATCGGTATGCTCAATAATGAAGAAAAAATTAAATGAAGAAGAAATTATGATGTTGCAAATTAAAACTCAAGATCTAGATAAGCAGAGCGAGGCATCTTTAGAATTTGAACTAAAGAGCCACAAATGAGAGACCGAACAGGAAAAGCTTGTAAAAAGTAGTATTAACACGTCAAATTTCTTCGGTAGTAATAAACTTCGAACCGAGTCGAATAAAATAATAAACAAAGAAGCAATCAAAGAAGCAAACACAATGAGCACTGTTGACAGAAAGAGTAGAAAGCTAGTGGTAGCGTGCCCCTTTTGTTAGTAGCATTAACGCCTTTTGGTACTCAAGCGTGAAAGGGCCTCGACTTCGAACGTTTGTAATTTCGGTTTAGATGCAATCAAATGTGAAGGGAGGGAATTATTTTTAACAATTTTGCTGTCGCAAGCTTGAGGCACGTTTCGTAAACTAAGGTTAGTAATCATGTTGATGATGGTAACAGTTTTAACCTGGTGGCCAAATATTTGAATATCTATCTGGATTTTGGAATATACAGACTACCAGTTTTTAGTGTTGTATTGTAGGTATTTGAAGAATCCGTATTTCTGCATTAAAGTTTAGGCCAATAAGGTTATTGATAAAATCGTGATAGTAGCAATTGCTTATGTAGGTATATACGACAGTAAACAGTAACTACCATCTTTTTCCTTGAATGTTATTACTACAGCTATTAGTTTAATAACTAGCTGTTTATTATAGCCGACGGGGAATTACCGAGAAGCAAATATTAATCCGCTTCCTGAAAATTACTCAAGGGTAGAACCAGTTTTAAGAATTTTCTTTATCGGTCCTACTCCACAAAAATTTTAATTGCTCATCGATTGTAAAATATTTCTAAAGTGTTTGCCGATTATCGGATACCTTTGTCCAGTAGTTCACGGCTCGATTCTCTACGTACTGGCCATAACTCTCTAAATATAGATTTCTATAAAAAGTGCTGTTGGATTCCTCAGAAACCGTAGCTTTGTAGAAACGTTCTGAGATATTAACGCTTATTTATCGTGATCATAACTCTGATCGATGAAGTCTTCAGATTTTTAAAACGCGTTTACCGAGTGACATTATTAATGACTCATAGTATTTTTGTCACGTTCAAGGTTTATTATGTCATCACAAGTTGAAGACTTACCTGTAAACACACAGGTAGCATCTAATAGATTAGAATAGTTACAGTGCGATCAAATTATCTTGGCAGGTCTGAACATAGGCTTTGCGAAATTTTACGCATGTAAACTTGTGAATAAAACTGTTATTGCCAGATAAACCAATACTTAAACGATCAGAAAATATCTAATTTAAACCGTGAGAAATACAAATAAAATAAATGGGCGTTTCTCTGCTAACTGGCAAATCGTCCATACAAGACTGTCATAAGCAAACCGTGACAGGGGACTGTTTTTTACCCGACTACGGCAAAGCCAAAGGAGGGTTATGATTTTGACTGGCTATGTATGTATGTATGTATGTATGTTTGTATGTATGTATGTGTGTATCTTCATCTGTTCCCTCATAGCTTCTAATCTACTTAACGGAACTCGACATAATTATGAGGTATCGTTAAAACCGTCTTAATTTTCCGCTGAACATAGGCTACGTGACGTGTCACAAAAAGTGATTTGGCGTCCTCTAGCGGACAAAAAGTAAGGCTTAAAAAAATAAATTATAGGTACCAACCTAAACACTTTAATACCGTGTGACTACGGCTTTTCTTTTTGTTCTATCCTGAAAATCTTGTTTCATACTTTTTCAGCGTCGTTTTTTTTGTCGTAGTCGGGTTTTAGTTTTTTACTTTTTTTTCTCTACTCTTGTACAGAAAAACAGGCCCCTTATAATCAAAAATACTTGTTTTTAACAAGGATTTTGTTTGTTAAAGTAATTAGTCTTCATTTTTCTTTGTAATTCGTAAAATATATAATTTATTTTTTTCATTTAAAAAAATTACAGGGGACTGTTCACCAGAGGACTGTTTTTTTTACATCAATACTTAATAAAATAAAATCATTTAAACATATCAGATTAACCAAACAGATGTGGCTACATCCTAGATAATCAATTCTTTTTAACAAATTTTCATAATTTTACCTCTCAATATAGTATAAAATAAGCTAACCAGGGGACTGTTTACGTAACGGTCAAGACGTGTAGTTCACCTACAGAGGCTGTCGTAGCACTAAAAAAAATGGCAGCTTCTCGCTTAGCTCCACAACCGCACAAAATTCACATCGATTACTTTCTGTATCACGATCTAAATGCATCACGCCAAAACAAAATTTGACTTCAGCGCGGTGTTCAAATTTTAACAGGGGACTGTTTCAATAATTTGAGGACAGCATTCGCACATAGATATTTTGATTTAATTTCAATCGTAAAAATATAATTGTTATGTATTAGATGCTTACTGTTATGTATAATGTATTTGGATATTTTTTATTCAGTTATCAACAGCAAAAAAAAGAAATATTTGTTACAAGATTTGTAATTCTGGAAAAGGGAAATTTTCTCAAATATTACATTATTAAATTGATGAATACGCAGTTGCATTCCAAGAATACGTAATACTATGTCGTTATTGATACAATTAACTGAGAAATATTACGTTTCACAACGTAAAATTAGCTTGGGACAGTGATTTTCCAGTTAGTGGAGAAATGCCCAAATATCATAACACTTTTATACATTCGTTGTAACAAAATGACCTGCACGAAGTTCGGAGCTGCCAAGATAAATTTTGATCGTACTGTACTTATAGATAATTAATCAGTTGACTTTAGCGTTGGTTATGTAGAATTATGTGCTTGATAATAATAGTATGGTAGCAAAAACAGTAGTTCTTATATTACCAAGGAATGTGGTTTTTAATTTTCGAAGCAGCGATTTAATGTCTTCATTTAATTCTCTTGTTGATCAATTACTTCTTAATTCGTCAAGCTATTAATAACTTGTCCAAATAATTCGTTCAACCATTATGTCACAAATATGGTCCGCTTTTGGGTCAATTGAAAGGTCATGTAACAGACTAGGGGAGATAACTGTATGCGCCACTTGAACAGATAAAACAAACGAAATAAAAGTACACACCAACTTCTTACCCTTGGAAACCGGTAGAACACTCTTGCGCAATTTAATTGCATGAAAGGTCATAGGATCCGAAATTGAACCGAAAACTGCAACTACCACGAAAAATTGTTTTCGATATTGCGTTTTGGAGACAAATCTAGATAAACATTTTAACGTCAGCAATTTATCATTGATCATAGTGAATTGTACCTACGTAAGATTTTCACTTTTTACGAAGTGCCCGAGGTAAAACAAATTCTGCGGCAAAGTGACCGATCATCGTGCAAATTTAGATGTCTACCGCCCACAAGTTGGACCAAACATCAATAAACTATGACGAAAAATTCACAGCAAAAAGTGAACTTAAAAATGTGTCGATGAATGGTCACTGAATGTACCTAAGCCGGTCGGTGATGACCTCACCTATTACATACTTTTTGTCATTAGCAGATGTAATGTAGTCAACCGCATACAATGATATTAACCGCATACATTTCTGTATTATCATGGCAAGCATTCCTCGTCTACTGAGTCATTGGGGTCTTTAGAAAACCATGTTTTCGTGCCGCTTCATAACAGAAGGGCGTGGCATTACACTTCACAAATATTTTTATCATATTCTTCTCAAAGTTCTTAAAATACATCTCCAGAAATGCTCAACCAAACGTTTGAGTTAGCAATGACATCATAACAAACACGATAAATTAATGTTCTAATGTATGATATCATACGATGTAACATTGTGACCGCTGGTGCTAGGTTTTATCTTTTAAGGCTTCATTCAAGGATTATGAATTATATTTTGATATTTAAGACATAACATAAGATACGGGAACTCCGCTGAAAAATGGACACACCTTAGCAAAATACGCGGAATAACTTCACAGCGTAACGCGCTAAAATTCTTGCCAAAACATAATAAATCAGGTCAAAAAATAAGAAACAAATTCTTTTGAGGTTTGTAAGTATACAGTACGGCTATACATTATATTCCTAACTTATACCACCAGTATCGGACAGTTGATTCAGTACGTCTGCGCGAGTGACCTCGATGACGGCAGGGGGCGGGGCGCAGCTCTGCAAATAACGACAGATTTCCGAACGCACCCGATGAATTCCGTCTGGAATCTCCGTCTAGATAAAACGACATCCAAGACTCATATTATGCATGCTTCTTAGCACAGGTCATGAGGTTTAACAACTAATTAACAAACTGCGGGAGAAACTCATAGTGGCAGGCAGCTACTTGGGGTCCCTAGACGGCCTAGGAAGCTAAATAGGTCAAGACATTTTAATGCTAGGAATTAAGCAATTGTAATCTAGAGGTTCTAGCCTGGAATGAAGTACATTTCTCTTCTTTTTCTGCCTTAAATGGCAACAGTATAACTGTTACTGATCGTTTTTGTCAAGTTGTGCAAGTATTCAGAACAGATAGGCCTGTTTTGACTATAAACGCTCATTCGTAAAGTAAAAGAACTAATTAAACTTGGATGGGATTTTCTTGCAGATGAAGTAGAGATCGGTTATCGACATGTTTTTGGGTTACCGATACAAACAAACACGACGAAACATAGCTATAGATAATGGTGCAAAACCTTCGTGTATCAAATTAGAACAAAACAGTGCAAAACATTTTAATCAATATCCAGAAACACACGCAAAAGTGACATCACCACGTAAACCTCACTATTGATCCTCCAACAAGTAACACAGACACTAAACACCGGAAACCTGTAACTCTAAATGGAACGTTGGCCTCATTCATTAAAATTGCAAGAACACATACCAATAGCTAGCGAGGACTATCTCATCTCCAACGTTTATCCAAACGTATAAATCCACCACAACACTGAGGTTCTATAAAATTCTAATGGTACGAACACACGAGCACGGAACTTGGGGAACGGCGCAGCACACAAGCGCGTCGCGACTCCAACTCGACAGAGTGAGCTGTGGGCCGGAATATCGATCCAACTCCTGGCGCCGGCGGGCCGCATATCCCTAGTGCACGCACGCCCCTCCCCACCAGCTTACCACCCCTGTGTAATACACCCTTTATAGCAGGGAATCAAATAGACTTTTTATAATGCTAAATTCGTTCGAGTAGGTAAAATCTTGATCCAATGAACCTGGTTATTAATTAAACAAAATAAGATTTGCTGATCGTTTTGGATGTTTTCAGAATATGTTCATACTTAGTTCCATTACTTTTTTTGTTGTTTAGACATTTTTGTGGGCAAATCTATGTCAAGAAGACGGAAACACTAGCACCCCTTTCCACTCCCCAAGTGGCAGACCGACCTTGTGGGATGCGCCACGCAAACCCCGTTACCCCCTAAAGTTTGGATGGATTTGTCACCGAGGACAATGGTGATTAAAAGTGGGTGGAATAAGAAATCCTTGTACTTGAATCGTCATGTTTTGTTTGACTCATTCTTATTTTCCAACTGGGGGACATTGACATGTTACAGATTTTTTCTGGGACGTCGATGTGTCAAGATAATCATTTGGTAGGAAGACTTTGTTTGTTTCAGTTTCGTGGGAGCCTTTCATAAACATCTCAGAAACGAGTGTCAGACTCACTCATTGAATTGGAAATCATGCTGTTGATGTTGGTTGATTTAGGGTTTTAATTTTAATAATTCTAAATGTAGGGTCGCTGTTTTATCATTTAAATTTAGGTTCTCTGGCAATGGTACCTATCAGTGTCTCCATATACACGGTAATTACCGTAGATGCACCGTAATCAAGTCATTATCTACGGTCAAGGTAATAATGTATTACCGTGTCGTAAATCACCGTATTACCCTTATGAATTATTTTATTGTATATATTTCACCGTGTACTGCCTAAAAGTCCTCCAACGAATTCCACGTCAGTCGAATTAACAATTTTGTAAAGGCAACACTGCCGGGGGTCGAAAGAAACAAACTTCTAACCAAAACAATATTATCCCTTTCCTTGCAGTCGGGTAAAAAGGAATAGAAATGGGAAAAACTGTGTTGATTTCAGGCAAACTAACGTTGTGAAACATGCAAAATTCAACATTAATCTAATATTAATGTTGAATTTTGCATGTTTGACGTGTAATTTTTTTTTTTTTTACTTATTTAAGAGCAAAATATAGTGTTTTGATTCATTTCATATTAATGTTGTTATATTATCCTTTGAAAAAATACACGGTAATTTACACGGTATTCTTTTAGTAAATACACCGTAATTTGGTCGAGAAACACCGTATTTTTACCCTAGCAACACGGTAACTCTCGATTTACATATGGAGACACTGGTACCTATTCTGTTTTAATATATGTATTTTTCCCTGCTTCACTCGGAGGTTTAAACTCGATCCGATAAAGGTCATTCAATACTTTGTTAACTTTGAGAAGCAAGGTAGGTACATCAATGAGCGTTTAAGTACATTGAAAACAGCGATATAAGTACCTATAGATGTGAACGGCATTGTAATATTTATTACAAAGTTGATGCTGATGTAACTGAGGACTCACGAGACGTGCCTTAACTGAAAACTGTGGGAGGCACGTTTTGTATGAAAACATGAAAATAAGTATCTGAAACTCGATAAGGTGTTGTTGGTGTTGACGAAATAAGATATATCTTCGTTTTGTTCGAAACTCGTCAGTTAAACTTCTGGGTCATTCCAGAATCCGACTAATGGCGTGCGAAAGTTTCAACGTTGATCGATTAACATCTGAGCTTATGTACCCTGGATTTCCGGAGTGAAGCAATGCGGCGAATTTACATCAAGATAAAAATTATTATCGTTCACCTAAGGTCTCAGCTCACTAATCATATGGCTGCAAGGACAGACATTTCACAACAGATGTATCCGACTATCAGTTGATTGTTTATCAAAGATGTTTCATTCTATCTAATTTGAATGAATTACCAACATGATTATTTCACTAAAAGATAAGTTAGCTTTGAAATAATTTGTTGGTCAATTTACTTGTCGAATTTGTGGCATTGGTATAAAATGTCAGAACGGTAAACAGATGTTGGTGTATTTTACATTAATTAGCAGACACACCAAAACAATATCTTTGGGATTCACTATCAGTTAGATACTGCAGTGAATAGTGAATAAAAGTACCTACTTAGTATGCAGCTGGCTTTGAAGATCAAAGTTCTGTTGAATCACACACAGCTGGGAGCCATTTGCTCTCTCTACAGAGCACATCACTCTTCATTCCTGTATGTTCTCATACAAAACTTGCCACTAAAAATGCTGTTTCGTCCTTTTTGTCAGAGTGATGAGCAATGCATCACAAGGTAATATTTACTTTGTAAACACCTCTAATTGCTCTTTACGGCCGACCTTGAAGAATCACAATGGTTGCTCAAGTAATTTTGATTACTTTACAATCTATGAGCAAATACTGAAAGATAATTATTATGGTTCTTTTTTAGTTTGTGTTTACAGTCATAGGTTTTAGAGGAAAAAATTGCTTAATTTTACATGTTAAACACAAAATGCCTTTAGAGTATATTTAGAAAATAAATAACATTTTCACACAACTACAGTTAAACCACCAAAGGGATGTTATCATTTTATTTAATCTCTCTTTGCGGTTAGTGAAGTTTCTAATTATTATAATGTAAGTAATTAATTAATTACTGAATCAATAAATAGTATTAATGATTCATATTATTAATGATTACGCTTGATAGATAGCAGCATTGAGTCTAGATTTATGACCAGTTGGTAACGAGCTTGCCTCAATAACTAGCCAAACATGGTCTATCTATAGAAATAGGCACATGTTACGACAGTGGTAAATCATCATCAGCCTATAATGTTCCCACTGCAGGGACTCAGGCCTCCTCTCTAGGAGAGGGATGGGCTATAATCTACCACGCGGGCCCAGTGCGGATTGGTAGATGACAGTGGTAAATAATAAACAGGAACTGATTTATAACTTTATTCGGGCAGAGCTTCCCCTTACAACTATTACAATAACACACACCTATAACCTACCCTTTGTGGATTACAAGTGAGATGTCTTATGTTTATAAATATTATGCAGTTAGCAAACATAAAATCAAGGGAGTACTCATTAGTAAATATTTTAATGCTTAGTAACACACAGTCACGCCCTACTTGCATTGCCACGCTGATAACATAATGGCAGAACAAGATAAATAATTACTTGTACACTTCACCTGTTTACTAACTATAGGATTTATAGCTGCTATTATATAACAGGTAAATATAGAGCTCTGTTTCTGTGAAAATAGAGAAAATAATTTTTCCCCGATATTAGACTTAGTTACATATGATTTCTCACCCTATATTGCTAGTTTCATCAAAATCTTTAAGAGCCGTTTTCAAGAATGTAATTACAAATAAAACACTAGTACTTCACCTGCAATGTCGTCCACAAAAATTGTGGTAGCTTGGCTAATATGCATGACTAGCTTTTGCCCATGGCTTCGCCCGCGTGGATGTCGGTTTAACTACAAAAATGACGATTTTCCATACAAACTTTCATCCCCTATTTAACTCCCTTAGGGGTTGAATTTCCAAAAACCCCTTCTTAGTGCTCCCCTACATTATAATAGGAAGCCGTGTGCAAAAATTCACATTCCTAGCCCCAGTAGTTTTGGCTGTACGTTGATATGTCAGTCAGTCAGTTCACCTTTCATATATATAGATAGATATAAATATAATTTATAGTTTAGAGCACCCACAAATAGTATCTTTCTGTCAGTGAAACTGAAATTTGTATCAAAATGTTTTAGAATTGGATCATTTGTTCCAGAGATTTACTCCTACATAAAAACAAATTTTATACTACTCTTTGTAATATTAATAGAGATTGCTCATTTAGGAGTATGGGATTTCTCTACCAACCGGCACTGGACCAGCATGATGGATTAAGGCTCACTTCCTCTCACAGAGACGTTTGTTTCCCGTTACATGTTTGTAACCGCTATTATTTCACTATGCTTTTATTATTTATGACATTAATAAAATGGTGCTAGAGAATTATGAATGAATGTTTTTTTTTTGTGCTCTTGTAGTGATGAAACTCCAGTGCAATTTATGTTTGTAGAAATAACTAAATACAGCTATCTACTGATTCTATAGACTTCATGATAAGATATTTAGGCACTTTTAGAACATTTAATTCTTTGAGATATAAGGCTGATAATATTCTTTATCTCTTTAGAACTACTAAATTATAAGTCTTGAATTTTTTCTTTGAATAAAAATAAAGAAAAAGAGTGAGTGGAGAGAAATTGAATTTGAACTCTGAACAAATATCTTGGTGAAAGAGAGGGTTCTCTTTAGAGTACACAATTAGTATGAATACCTAAGAAAATCAACAAAAACAAAATACCCTATTTTTGGAAAATACTATTATTTTGGTCATCATGACACAATTATTAATACTTGAGGCAGCTGTAATACTCGTACAAGTCTTGCGAGTACCTCGGCGGCTTTGGCGGGTACAAGCGACGACTAATTCAAGGCGTTACCCAAATGAAACGAGATACCGGGACCAAACTACGGCTACTTAAGCCAATTGAAAGCAATTAAATAGAGAAACCAAGCCCCAAATTTTCAAATTAGGAGCACCTACTACATTAGCATTAATGGTCTACGTAAATAGCTCGGTACAGATTAATAGAAGGTACTAAGGTACCAAAAGAAAGAGCAAAGTACACAGACCAATCTTATATTCGGACTCGTAATGACATCGACCCACAACTTTCAAAACAGAATCTCATCAGTTTTATAAAATAACTCTTGCACATACCTTCTTTTACAGGTCCAGGAATGCTTTTTCAGCCCGGTTATACACATAAATTGTCGGCACACACAAAATATCACTTTGGATGCGGGACCGGAGCCAATCGTACCCAATTCAAACCCACAGCACATACACTCGATAAACAGTCTCTATACCGTCTTGCTGAATTGATAACTTAACACTTGTGATTTAGATTTTATAAATAATCGCTATTCATGTAGAATTTGTTGGAATATCATCCGTGACTGCGAGTACGAACACGGCATCGAAGGCGAAGCGAAAGACCGACCGCGAAAGCATCCACCTTCGCGCCGCTCATCTCATAGAACAAGTAAATAACAGATGTGACAAGAATCAACAAGTGAATCCAAATTATAAAGTTAAGAGAATAATCAGATGTAAAGATTTTGAAAATAAGAGATAAATACTTACTTGTAATATTTAACTGCTCAGTTGCTCCGCAAAACGTAATGATTACTTTGTTGTTGTGAAAAGGATAATTAAATAATTTATCTTCTGTCTTTATTTCTTGCTGAACTGATTTTTACATTAAACTTATTTAGTATGAAACTATGAAGATTTAATTTGCTTTCATCATTTAGGCACTAACGAAAACTGAAATGTATTAATGTATGTAAGTTGTTTGTTGTCTTCTCTTGTCTTGTCTATTTTTAAGGCACACGAATTTTTTACTACTCTTTGTCTAGTATGACATCATCTACAAGTTTATCAAGTGACGTCCATCATTACGTTATGTCTATGGATAAGAACAAAAAGTTACGTTTTTGAGAGAGAGAGGAAAAAACAAAATGGTATCCTATGTTTATTTCATGTACAAGAGTGAAATCGGTGAATTATTGTGGCAATTATTATTGTGGCAATTATTATTGTAGCAATTATCATTGTGTAAGAAAGTCACACCAAACGCACACCATCGCATCACTACAACCATAGACTGGGGAATTTATTTTTAGTGTTGGCAGCAGTTGGCAGTCTGGCTGTCAGAGTCTGGCATGTCATGTGTTATCAAATGTTTTTACTAATTATTTTATTATGCAATAAAACAGTCATTCGCCGATATTTAATAATTATTTTGTGAGATGATTGTAGATACGCACACAAGCCAATGGGGATACAGTGTGACCATTTTAAGTGTGAATTTCATGGTGGCGCCACTGGTCAAGAAAAAATACATCGCTTCGTCAAACTTAGTACATTTATTTTAGTTCCGTGTTTTCCCGCCTGCACAGATAAGTTGGTCGACGTGTACAAGACATCTAATTAATGTGAATCTGACATTCACACTCACAGTGACAGTTTTTAATGTCAATGTCATTACCTGATCTATGGCGGGAGCGGGAATCGCGGGATTTTTAAACAACAAACTAGTAGAAAAACTTCCACTGAAATGTATTCTCCGTTTTGGAATGCTAAATGTAACAACTACATTCTACAGTTTCAATTCCTTACCTAATAAAATAACTGGTTCACTGATCGTCCTAGGGGCGAGACTACGGGTAAGTACTTCATGCAGTTTTAAGTTTAAAGGTCACGTTAGTTCTACCTGACAAGAGTTGAATACTTATTGTACAGGTAAATTGGAGTCAAATATAACAGCACTTAGGACCCAGTAATATTAATGACAATAATATCCGTGGTGCTAGGCAACTGGGCTTGTCCCCGTGTGTCTATTGGCCTTGTTCTGTCTCGTGCTGATCTGCTGATATGGAGGGAAGTGGAAATAATGTTTTTTCCTACACCTCTGCCATTCTTTTCTGATTAATTTCGTTGCGGGATCCAAGACAGTTAAATCGTTTCTCTGGGACTTCGTCGAGCTTCATTGTCTCGGCGCTTTTCTTGTGGTCGCCACTGTTGATTCTGGATAACAGGAGTTACAGTGGTTTGGGAAGAGTGTGGCCGGCTGGTCCCTATTTAAGGTAAATTGGAGTGTGTGTATTAACTGTGCAGGTTTCCTCACTAAGCAGCTCAAGTCTTGATTGCTGTAGGGTATACCTGGGCCCCGAGTCTGCTATTCAATAGTGTCAGAATGGTCGATCATTGATCTCATAATGGTTGATTTACGACAAGCCAAAAAGTACATTAAATCGACAGGCATAAGGTACTTTTTGGCTTGTCATCAATCAACCATTATGAGATCAATGATCGACCATTCTGACACTATTGAATAGCAGACTTGGGGCCCTGTAAGGCTACCTTTACCTACTCAATTAAAACACAAAGAGTTGCATTTATTGTTTTAATACAAAATGTATAAACATATTAAATTTCCATCCAAACATTTATCATCACATCACAATATTACACATTCTTATTTTGAATGTCCTTAAATTAGAAGATTACAACTAGTTTCTTAATTTCGAGGAAGTGCTAATGAATTTGTTTCATGAATATGAGAATTCATGGACTTTAATATACTTAGGTATTAATATTATCTCAAATAATTAAGTAGAATCACCACTGACTTTCATGTCAGTCAACAATTTGATTTAACCAAATATGCATTGAAGAATTCTTGTTTTTAAAAACTTTTATTCCTGTAATAAATGTTTGAGCAAACATTATCATACCCACATAACATTATCTCAGAAGCACCGCCTCAAATGACAAAAAGTCAGATATATAACTAAAAATAAATAGCTCCTTACCAACTATGAAGCTAGAAATAGACAAGCTTTGGGAGGTACTTTGAAGCACAGTCTTCAATCAATAAAATAGATTAAGTACTAAAATAATTTTCACTTAACGGATACATTTTCTGTTTTCCGATTGCAACTTTAGAAGAAAAGCCTCCTTCTTATGCAAACTCAGGGACCTGACCAAGTGCCAAGAACGAGACAAAACAATGATATAAAAAACCATATCTGCAATATACATTACTTATGTTTTGTTTGCTTTGAATCTATTAACTACGATTTACGGCTGTACCAAGCTGCCATCCACCAACCTTTATTCAGTGAATGGCAGCAGCGAGAATATTATGCACTTTAAATTTTTTATGGCCTTTTGTTTAATTATTACTTTGAAGGTACAGCTTGCTGTTGTAAGTCACTTGAGATAGCAAAAAAGACTGGTTGTTACTTTTGCATGCATCAGTCAAAATCTTCACAACCCTTCAGAGTGTCCTAAAAAGTTATAAAATTTTTGGACAAAGTATGTCCTGGGGCACCGCAATAGGAAGATGTGTTTCTTTCATACTATGAAGTTTTTTTTCCAACAAAAGAAGTGCAGAAGCCCAGATCCAATGCTAACTGACTTGAAGTATAGAGTTTTTAGCAAGCCCCATAGATTTTTGAATCGCCTTTTAGGCGAGACAAGCTCACCTCACTGAAATTCGCGTAAACTTATTTCTCGCCTACGAGCTTCCTGTCAGAAAGCCCTTGAATATGGCCAATTATTACTAGAAGATGAGTGGTGATCTAAATATGGACTATCGGTTAGAAGGAGCTTGCTACCACTTAGACCAGAGCTGGAACTCTCGCTTGATGAGAACATGCTCTTGCTTCCAGTGTAGAAAGAGAGAGACGTATGCAATGGCTCTCTTCCTAAACGGCGTCTCGCTCGCACTAATGAGATGAAAGCCACGGCGATCGCACACAGGAATATGATTCCTAGGACGCAAAACGCTAGAGCCATTTTCCCTGGTGATAAGCATATAGTCTTGTCTCCTGGTGAGAAGCCTCGTACGAATTCGTCTTCTTCTGATTCTATTCTTCTTGACCCTGTATTAAAAAAAGGTTGGTCAGTAAGAAATACCGAAAATATTTGCAGACTTTAGTTAGAATTATTATTGGACTGAAGTTTTAAATCTTACCTCTAATCGAAGCTTCGTCTTCTAACTCTATATTTGGAGCATGAACTTCGATGCTGTTATACACTTCCAGTCTGTCAATCACAATGCCTTTAGCATCTTTATCTAGCCTAGCCTTTCTGAGCAGTCCATCTCTAGTTTGCTGAGGTTTCTGCAAAGCTTTGCAGTCCACTGGCGGGCATGGACCTTTGCACAACTCAATACCACAAGTAAGGTGCAGCTTAGCTCTATCAGGGAATTTGAACGCAGCAAAAGTGGTAATAGCATGTTGATAGGTCATAATATTCTTGAACATGTTGTCAGGGTCCGATTTTTCCAGTTTTATATTAGTTTTCTCCTCAATATTTTTCTGTAAGTCAACGGGTTCTAGGTCAGAGAAGTCAATCTCAGCGCTTTTGTGTTTGTGATGATGGATTGATGGTTTGTTGAAGATTGTTTCGTCGATAGGACAGCCGGCCTCGTCTAATAATTTCTGCGAGGCTTCTCCCAAGCCATCGTGGGCGACGCAGTTAGTTACTCGGAGTCCAACGCCCACTGAAATATAAAGATGGACATTGAGTAATACGTTCAGTCATCATACAATTTTTCAATTGAATTATGAGAAACTGTCAGGATCTATTATGCAATGGCTAAGGATGCCGGAAAGATGAATCATCGACTTATATTGCTATTGCACCTATTAAATGTTTGCCTAGTTTAGAATCTTTATGGTTTCTATTTTTGGTTTTTCTTGTATCCAGTTTCAAAACGAGATGATGAAGTTACATCCCGGCAAGACAAGAGGTAACTTCCCGTCAAGTTTAACTTCCCAACAACTTATTTTTTGACTTTCATAGTCATCCCAACTTAGTTCGCTGCCTGACCGAACGTTTCAACTTTCAGCTTTGGCTTATTAATTTGTCTCCCAAACTCACCAGCAAAAGCCATACAAAATAAATTTTAGCACTTACTAATTATTTGAGCATTGACTCACATGGGCGTGTATTGCTCATTCAGTAGAGAAGGCGTTATAAAATACTGATGGTAACCTAAGCCATCCCAGATGTACTGGCTAGAATAAATTATCTATAGCAGTAATAATAATACGAGTATATCAAGGTCAAACTTACCCGGCAATGTGCACTGTATGAGTAGTCTAGTAGGCTGTCCCACCTCCACGCTGGCGGGCTCTGCAGCAGACACTGCGGGTGCCAGTTCCATCCAGGCACGAGCTGCTGCCATTAGCCACTCCCGTTGTTCTATTTCTGCCGCGTTCGCGAACCCTTGTCGGTTGCGGCCAGTTCTGTTGGCATTTCATTGAAGTTATAATTCAGTTAAGAACAAGCGTCAGTCGTATACAAGATTACCGCTAGGCAAAAGTTTCCACACAATGCGATAATAAGGGATGGCGCGATGAGCTGAATGCATTCAGCGCGTTGCAAGTGTTCCTGGAATGATTTGAGGAACAACTTTGGCTTGCAGTAGGACAGTATGCGCTATTCAAATAAGAGCAAAACAACACCAGTACCTACTTGGTTCAGGCTACTTTAATATTATAATACATATGAGGTCACCAGTTCACGACTTGCTCTCAAAGTACCCAACCTATACATTTTATTCTGTTACATAGTACTTTACCTCGTTTTCTTCGCCTCCCTCGTAGTCATTTCGCGTAATTTATTGTTGATTACCGTCTCTAAAGCCGGGCTACTGATGTGAACCGCTCGAGGTTGCAATTTACATCTGAAATTCAAAACATGAACGCTTTAGATAAGCAACTTTGACAAGTAGATTTTGATATGAACTGTTCGTTATAAATGGAAACTAGTTGAGGAACAAGTGTCTAAATATAATTTTTTGAATGGGTTGCCAAAGATTCAGTCCGTCAAATCACAATTCTTAATTCTCATTTTTTTTTACTTGACTCCAGTCAATATCTTACTTGTCTTATGGGCCTACTACACGCACGCACTTCCCCACAGTTTTGCCTGCGGGATTACACGGTGCACACAGTACATCGCGCGTGTGGTTTGTAATGGTAATACAGTTTTAACAACCATACGCGCGATGTACTGTGAAGTGTGAACGAAAACTGTGAGGAAGTGCGTGCGTGTAGTAGGCCCATTAGGTCTCACAGGTTAATGCGTTTCCTTTGTACGAGATAGTTTATAACAGGTTTCCAAATCAAACATGCGGCACTTCTCAGATGCTTTTACTTCAACCATAAGCATATTAATTTAAACTTAGTCTGTGAAGTACCGCAGGAAAAATATATTTTGCGGAACATATTACATGATTTCGCAATTTTTGCTAGCCTCAAAGACACCGGGCTCTTGGTTAACGCTCCCCATTAGCCATTAAATGATGTAACATGAAGCCAAGGAGGCCTTATCAGGACTTGCAATTATTATCTCCCATAGCACTATACGCATTCCTCATGGAACTTGATTTTTTAATGTCCTTGCACCTTGCGTGTACAACTTCCATTGCATGGTTGAATCTGGTTACGTAAGATTTTTTTCTAAATCTATTACATGATCCTTGTTTGGCCTTAGGTAATACGATTTTCCATAGAAATCAAGTTTGTCGACTCCACCCTATGTTTGTGAATAATATTAGAAAATCTAGCGATTAAAATGAGGACTTTATAAATAACTCTTATGGTTATGTAGGTGATAGTAATAAATACATACCTACTAATATAATTTTAATGAAGAGTGCTTTAGTATTTAGGCGGTTTTAGGCTAAACTCCAAAGCATCATGAGCATTCTGAACAATTTTGTACTCATTAAATTGCACAATGAACAAAGGTCGACTAGGAGAGGGTGGCTAAATTATACACTGGACTTGTACTCATCATCATCATCATCATCAGCCATTAGACGTCCACTGCTGGACAAAGGCCTCCCCCATAGAACGCCATAAAGAACGGTAGCCTGCCGTTTGCATCCACCGGTTGCCCGCCCGGTTGCCGGAATTATACTAAGCGCGTATAATTATACTAAATTCACAGTGCTTGCCGGTTTATGCATGAACACTGCATAAAATTAAGTAATCATTAGCAATAGGGGATCGGACAAAAAAAAAACTAATTAGTCCGTCAGATAGATTTCCAAAAAATATTGACCACATATTTTTTTCTGTTTTCACGTAAACAAAAAATTAAGACGATACAGTGCTTCGAAAACTCTTGTGACGTCATATGATAGTACATTTTGTAACTTCAAGTGACGTTTCAAGCCCCACTCCATGATCTTTGACGCGCTATAGCTTCGTCAATTTTTATTGATTTGATAAAACAAAAAACATGTATCCAATATTTTTCGATAATCTAACTGACGGACTAAACAGAATCATATTTTTTTGAGTCAGTCCGATCCCCTATTGTTGAACCGTTCATTTTCTGAAAGGTCGGTCAGCCGTGATTTAATGTATTCAGTTGTATAAATGTAGTCATTCGGCCCTACCTGACTAAAAGCTCCTGGTCAGAAGACTGCTGCAGCTGTCTATCCATCTGTACGACCAGCTCAACGTTGTAGTACAGGTCCTCTTCATCATCTGGTTCTTCAACCGTAGTGTTCATGGTCGATGTCCTCACGCCACATGCGTTCGATGGCAGGATTAGGGTTATCTTGTTTTGACGATTTCCTGGAATATAAAGTAACTTATAAGCTTTGAACCTTTGAGCAAAAAACAGAGCGAAGTGCTATTGCACGTGGCTCCTTGCGTGAATGCAGCCCTAAATACAACAATCACTGTTCACTGTATCAAAGGATGTGTCCAACCTGCTGATGAAGTCTGAGAACGAGGCAGTAATATGGAAAACAAAATATAGCTGTTGGTAATTCTAAATATTGTAAATCAGATGAATTTTAATACCTTGAACTCGACACTCTCTCGAGAAATCCTTGCTGAAGACTAGGCCTTTAAATGGCTGCGCCATCTCCAAATGCACAGTCATGGACGCCTTGTCGCAGATTGTGGACAAACTGGACACCCTATTTGGCAGGATCTGCTGGCCGAAGGTCGGTGAGGCCAGCCACATTAGCAGTATCGCACGCCACATCTTGGCGCGCCCTGAAATTATGGAAAAATATTGAATGAGACAAAAAGGAAGGTACAATACAGCCAATACTCTGCTTTAGGTATTACCACTATTGAGTAGACTTTATGTAGAGGAATACCTATATGGAATATCCAAAAATGTTTGCGACAAAGAGAAACTGAAAGTTCCCTTATGGCTAGAAAGTTAATTGGATACGATCTGGTCCTTTGTGATACCTGAAAACTAATAGTCCAAGATCCCAGGGCCGCCAGACGTCACGTATTTTCTGACGAAGGAAATGTGGACGATTGAGTAGTGTTAGTATGAGCTAAGAACACACTACTACCAGCTAGCTTGCTTGGACGGCCAATTTTCAGGTATCAAGGTACACAAAAAAATTACTTCACGTATTTTCTCCAAGCTGATTTTTACGTATATTTTAGGCAATATCCTTAAAAATAAGTCTCAAATACTCCCAGACACTTTACGTCGGCCGTAATGCTTATAAACAGACGCTATACAGAATATTAAACCCCTTAAGGTTTAATACTTAAAGCTAATTGATCGGGATAAATGCAGCCGAGCGTTGAAAGCAACGTTTTCAACAAAATTCTGAAGACACACGAAATGGACAGATCCTGTTGAATGCCCACCGAATGAGTCCAGTGGAGGTCTGTATGTTAGCCACACGAGCGATGCCATGCGATCTCGGGTAAACAGCCACAATACGTTTAAGTCTAAACTTTTTGGGAACTTTAAAGCGGCCGCTAGGAAGTGTCTGGGAGTATTGGCAACTTATTTTTAAGGATATTGCCTACAATATACGTAAAAATCAGCTTGGAGAAAATACGTGAAGTATGTAATTTTTTTGTGTACCTTGATGACCTGATACCTGAAAATTGGCCGTCCAAGCAAGCTAGCTGGTAGTAGTGTGTTCTTAGCTCATACTAACACTACTCAATCGTCCACATTTCCTTCGTCAGAAAATACGTGACGTCTGGCGGCCCTGGGATCTTACTCTATAAATAAAGAATACTGAAATTCGACTTTCCTCCCGTCACTTTTAAACCTACTTTTAAAGAACATAATATTTACGCCGCGCGCGCCGATGTAAATTAATACGGTTCAGCTTCAATGTGAAAAGCTATTTTTATAGGGTCCCTAAACGTGTATCAAAGTTACCTATATCATACTAGTATTTTCATTACGCAATAAAGTAAGGTTCATAGAACTTGTATCTAAAGTACAGCGTTCTAATAATAAAATACGAAGGTGTTTGCTAGGACCAGACGGACTAGATCTGCGGTGCCAGTAGTGTATCTAGCCGAGTTGATCGACAATTTGCGGTCAATACCGCGGTTGCGGCGGCGGATATGAAAGAAATTTGAGACAATCCACAATTTACGAAATTGATGTTTTGGACTTGTTTCTGTTGAATATAATGTAGAAAATCTAATCTACACACCCACAAGGTTTCTTATTTTTTCTATTTAAAATTTGCTCGCCGCAACAGTTCTGGGTTTAATAGCAAAAACAATAAATAAACTCCTTTAGAATAATAGACAGGTCCCCATTTTAATCCAAACATATTTCCTTTAACCCCTGACACTAATAACTAACCGGACAAGTCGGAAAAGGCTCGCATCTTGGAGGGCGTTGAACGAGCGGAGACTAGAATAATCTTGGACAGTAATATATTGAAAGGGGCGCTAAGTATATTTGAAAAAGCGATCCATTGTGCTTTGCTATCGAGGCGTTTAGCACACGATTTATAGTTAATTCCCCCTACAATAATCTGCAAAATCTCAAGAACATTTGTGTTGTTGGAAAATATACGGTTATATTTCCGCTCTCTGTCAGCGATCGCTGATGGTACAATTAGATAGGAAACGTTTGGAAGACAATTAAATTGTTTATACGGGGGAATTGAATTGGGTCTCTATGATCTATGTCGAGCGATTACGGGCGAGATAAAGAAGTCTTACTTTCGTCTGTCGTGTGTCGTGTGGATGTGGGCTGTTAAATTTACTTTTTGGAGTGCTTTTCTTTCACTTTTTGCATGCATTACAATAGTCATATTATGTGTGAAGTGACAATTATCGACGACTTGGTTTTCTTTTAAGCCAGTATATAGAAGAATTCTTTCAATAGCTTGAAAACGTAACCTCGCTAGGGTTCTTAAAATGTTTTAGATAGGCTCAGATTTGCGCAATCCGTATTTGGATCGTGTATCTTGGGAACTTTTAGTTTAATCTTTGACTATAATAAACCATGACTCTGTGATTATCTTAACAGTATGACGTTGCAGTCTATTTCAGCGCCATACCTGGAAAGATCATCAAACCGCCAGCTGTGCGTGATGATTGCCATTAACTTTAAGATCATTGCCTTGCCGAGTCTGTCTTTAAAATCTCTGAGGATCATATTTAGTCATGGTATTTGCAGATTGTGCACAAGAAAAGAATGTACCTACCTAGAAATGATTATAAGAAAATATTACTCTATTCTAGTCTAGCCCTACTATTGAAATTGTCATGGTTTCGCTAATGTTACATTACGCAGGATGGGATGAATAAAATTATAGAGCAAAGATGCGGTTTACATTGTGAATGGAATACGTAGTTAGTTCCAGTTTCTATAATATAGGGTTTTCACTCTTTGGAAGTAACATTTTCTCACGCAAACCGATCCCAGCCACTCTTTGTAGGATTACAAAAAATATGCCCAAGTATAGAAATTCTATAAAAATGGATTGAACGGTAGAGGTCGTTATAACACGAAGTGACAAAAGCGACTGTTTGAAGTGCGCTTTGCTTCTGTTTACAGTTATCCAGCTCTCAGGGTTTATCATCACAAACAAAAACAATTACATAAACAGCTATGTGGTGTTGCGTAATTGACAATTAGTGGGCAATTACAACTGTATAAGAATGTGGGACCGTGGTCTGTGGGATCTCGACCTGCTCTTCAACGTCGCACGTGTGAAAATAAGGGTCATTACACGAATTACAGAATAGCCAATGTCTGCTGACGTAATTTTTGGAGCAGAGTTGACAGAAAATAAGATTGGCTATGCATGATATATTATATATAATTTCTAAGATTTAACTACTAATAGAGACGTCTGACAGGGAGAACAGAAGAAGAGAACTTGTTGCGCCGACCCCAAGTAGAAAGGACGAAGAAGATGAAGATAAACTAATATTAGAGAGAGAGAAGAGTGAATGCATTTTAACTATACACTCATTAAAACATGGGGGAATGTGCAATGTAACACCGAAATCTAAATAAAATGAAGACCGGGTCACAAACATAAAAGGCCGTATCCATTCTGCAGTGATGGACACAACACACGAATACAGATAAAATATATAAAATTATCAATTGAAGTGAAAGCAATTTTTATTGAGCGTGAGATCTGGTTTGGTGCACGGATAATTTTATCAGATTCGCCTTTCCAACGTGCAACGCCGAATTATGTTGCCAAATATGTAATGGACGTTTTGCTGAATTTACCACATTGGCTTATTTTGTTTTGGAATCTTTTAAAAAACAGAGAAAAGATCAATAATAATTTTGCTTCGTTGTTTTTCACATCAGAAAGCACTTTGTTCGGGTATAATCATAAGAAAGAGCTCAGTATTTACGCAATAAGAGCGTAAGCCTACTTACATATTTCGTAAATGTTCATAAAATAAAAGAAATGAGATACAAAGAAGACGTTAACGATATTACTTTCTGGATGGCAACTTCCAAAACAGGGCAAGGTGATGTAAGATGTTCAGAAGGTTACGCTGAACTCTGAAGTCAAACAACTAGATATTACGGAGAATACAACAAAGCGAATGCTCTTCTAGGTATTGTTCTAACTAATACAACTTTTGGAGGAGGGGGGTTGGAAAGGGAGGATCCTCTCTTGCCATTTACGAAATCAACCATTATCTACATTAATACATTAGGCATTCCATTCAGGCTTAATGCTGAATTGATAGACGCTGATACAAGCGACTGCCAAGTTACATAAAAATCGAAATCTGTGATAGATATTCATTTTTACCTATCTCTACATGAAATAGAAAATTAATTATTTTTTATTGTCTTTTAAATTACATTATCAAAACAAGAAAACCTCAAATCTAAGTCAAGACAAAATAACACAGTGGCTTATTTACAATTATGGTCACGCACTGTCATTCCCTGTGTATCATGAGAACTTAGACATAACGGGACACACAAATTGTAATAATCTATTTCTTAGCCGCTACGCCTATTTCATTCCCATCTTCCGACACGTTCAAAGATGGCCGTGGTAGGTGCGAACACTATTGTAATAAGAATTTAACATAACGTTAAGACGAAATGTAATAACTTGTCAAGAGATAATGGTGTTCGTAATTTGCTCCTATCATTATTCGTGGAAGTTCGTCGACATCGACATCTACCTAATTTTTTTACGGAATAATGATCAATTTTCTATGATGAGACCGCGGACTGGTAATCGGTTATAAGTTTCAATTACCTTTGTATGTACTTAGATACTATGATATCGATTATAATAGTCTTTTTGTTCTTACAATCCAAAATTATAGCTAGCAATAACTACCCAATAAGAACTAATCATATAAACAAATCCATCAATATTTATTACTAGGTAAGTACCTACTACGAACAGTTGGTCGTCGGTTCGAACCCAGGCAGGCGCATTACTTTGTGTAATTTATTTCATCACCACTGCTCTCAAAACGGTGAAGGAAAACATCGTGCTTAGAACCAAAAAATTCGAAGATATGTGACATCTACCAATCCGCACTGGGCCCGCGTGGTAGATCATAGCCCATCCCTCTCCTAGAGAGGAGGTCTGTGTCCCAGCAGTGGGAACATTATAGGCTGATGATGATGATGATGAAGTACCTACTTGAAAAATCATCATCATCATCTGCCTAGCCTTTTCCCAACTATATTGGGGTCGGCTTCCAGTCTAACCGGATGCAGCTGAATACCAGTATTTTACATGGAGCGACTGCCTATCTGACCCCCACAACACAGTTAATACTAGGTAATACGATACCCTTTGGTAAGACTGGATGTCAGAATTTCAGGTCACTGACTACCTGTAACGACTGCCAAAGATCTAAATATATGGCAGCCGGGACCAACCGCTTAACGTGCTTTCCGAGGCACGGAGGAAACCCGGTATCTCGGGCGGTCACCCATCCACAGACCGACCTAGGCAAGCACAGCTTTACCTAAAGATCGACCCGAGTGGCAGTTCTTATTAAGCCACGAGCTCATCTACTACTTGAAAAATAATAAAAATGAAAAAATTCAATTACATTTAGGCAATCTCAATCATCATTTTCATCAGGTAAAAAGGCAATTGAGTAAATAATTACAACTATATTACATAATAATAATTAAACTTTTACAACTTAAAACGTACCTACATTTTACAGTACATAACTCACGAGGAAAAATTACGTGATGATGATCAAATCAAGTTCTTGCTGCGAATCGATTATCCGCAGCGCACCGTCTTTAATATTGACACGACTATTTGCGACCTTTCTTCGGAAGCCAACCCGTTATGCCATTGTCGTTTGAGAACGAATTATACAACGATCTTTATGGATATTAGAGAAATATCCCGTAATACCTGCTAGCTTGAGAAGTTGAGTTCACAGTTCTTTATGTGACCGTTATTAAATATTGACTTCTCTGCTATTTAAATGCCATTACCTTGATAAATAAACCAATAGAAAAGCATTAAGTTTGTGTGTTTTCTGTGTTAATAACAGATACATTGATTAAATTCACATACTGGCAGAAACATTACCTACCCTTTTCATAATTAAATTCATTCCAAAATCTCATTAAACTTAAGTAGATAAGTAACCAAATAAATTATGATAACGGTCAGGTACCTACGTTTACTGAGCTACTAACAACAGTAAATAAAAATATATTGTTAATCAAACCCAAATGAAGCAGATTGCTTCTGAAGATTTTAATTACATCGAAAGTAAATGGACTTCACCTATAAACCAAAATGTTAAAACAGTTACTACATATTAAGGTTACCACCGCTAGCCAAGTTCTCATTCAAATTATTTTATTTTTATTACTTTCTTTGTATGTAAAATGTCATGAACGGTCAACTTAAACCATTAACCTATTTACCGCCACGGTCAAGTAAGACGACAAGCCAAAAAGTACCTTAAGTCGACAGACTTAGGGAACTTTATTGCTTGTTCGGCTTGTCGTCTATACGTGACTGTGGCGCTCAAAAGGTTAATCTCGTTTAGACAGGAAAAAGCAATGTGTAACAGTGTAACACAAAAACTTACTGAATGGTGACAAAAAATAAGATAAACGTTTCACATTATGTCGACTGTCTTTAGCCAAAATGGTTGAAATTTTAGGTACCGTTACAAAAACTGTCCCTGTCTTTTGACTTGAATAAGCTTGAATACAACTTTTTATTATCATTGTGAATGAACAGGTGAAAGTAAAGCTGTGGCTACACATTGAGTTGAATCTAAGATATAATCTATCTGAAGCATTCGATAGAGATGATCGAAATTTTACTATGTTTTATCAACACAAGACTTTGTTTATTGTTAACAATTTATTTACTTATGTGTGGCCTAAAATCTACTCTTTGATTTACAATAATTAATTTGCCGGTCACTTGACATTTTCGATGTGATCATTTACTTAAATAGGTAGTCTTGGAATGCCTCAGGGTTCTATTCTTGGTCCAGCTCTGGAAAAACCGCGAACAATTCTTAGTGGCTTGTAAAAACATAAGATGATTGTTTTCACTCGTAAAAAATCTCCAATGTAAACTCCACCTAGCAAAGGAGTATCATATAACGTGGAGAAGACGGTTATTTGAACGAAACGTGATTGAGAATAACAACAAAAATACAACAGCTCAAAGCACTTTATCAAGTTAACCTCATTAGTTTTCTTTGTACATTCTCGGAAAGATTTGTTCCCATTCATTTTCCTGCACATTCGTCAAGTCAACGTATACTTAACTGTTTAAACGTAGAAATAGTGACAGCACACACAACCATAGCATAAGCATATCAGCCTATAATGTTTCCACTGCTGGGGCTGGGACACAGGGCTCTTCAGTCTTCTCTAAGATAAGGAATGGGCTATAATCCACCACGCTGGCGTAGCAAAAAGTCAATTAAATCTTCTCTACCAATGTTTGGTATTTAGTCTTTATTACCAATGTAAATAATTATTGTGGTTAAAAATAGAATTTCTCTAGTGAATATCATCTGTTAACATTTTCCCGATACCTTTTGCGAGTTAGCAAAACTCTAAATGGTAGGAACACGAGGTTCGCATCGCGTGAGCCGCGTTCAGCAATAAAGTGCTGGTCTTAAGGGCCGTAATGGCGTATTGTGACAGGTTACAAAGTACCTCGCCCACAGGCCTCATTCAATCGGCCATTCCCAACTGCTAAGGCTTAAGGACAACGACCAGATAGCATAAAATATAGTGCTGTTTAGATCCATGTTTATTGTTGTTTACTGCTTTTTTAAGTGGTGACTGAAAGATAGGGACAATTTTTCAGGTAGTAGTAGAATAACTGCTCCATATACGCCAAAAGACCCTAACATCATACAGAAAATGTTGTCCAATCTTTTCTTTCGTTCATCCATCATTCATCTTTTTGGTAGTTACACTTACAACAGCCCAGAGCCCACCTACTAGAGAGCTCCAGATATTCACTGTTATTTTAAAGATAGCTCTATAAATTGCTGAGGTCATTCACTATAAATACCAGTATTATCGCTCTTTATACATAATTCGAACGTCGATTATGACCAGCATAAATATTTATGAAAAGCTTGGATGTAACTTATTCAAATTTAAACATGCCGTAATACGCAAATGAAAACATAAAATTACAATAAAATGCCTTAATGTAGAAAGCAGAGAGTGTAGTACATAAGAACTGATAAGAACGGTAAGAAAGAATCATTTGTTATGATTTTCTTTCATTACGTTTGTTTTAATCGTATATCAAAGCATGGGTTATGTTCCCACAGCCATTGTATCTGGCAGGTTTCCTCAGTGGAAATTAATCGATGAGTTTCACCTTATTGTTTCGACTCGAGGTATGGTTTACTTAGCTTGACTGCTCCATAGGTTTACAGGAGACGCTAATTACTATAACTTTGTTATTTTTCCGAGGAAGTAACGTTGATAGAACAATTATAGTGTTGGTGTTAGCACGCGAAAGCTTTTATCTTTCTGCTTAGTTTAACTGAGATTAAAATGTTGCATTATTATGCAAGTGCAGATTTACCAGTAGCACAATGACTTGCATAATATGAAAGTACAACATTTTAATTCTGGTATCGTAATAATTAAAATTGCATCTTCGAAATCAAACCTTATACCATTAAATCGCTATTGTATAACATTTAATAAACCCGTTGTATATTTGTGAGTGTTACAATCTAACTAACTTTTCTGAGTTCTCTCAAATAGATCACGTAAGCGAATTATGTAGAGTCATCGAGCGAGAAAACGAGTTTTTTTTATATTTAGTTATTGCAGTCCAACTCATAACAGTAACCCAAATATTTTGGCAACTTAGTAAAATTGTTACAGTAAACCTATTAACATAGCAAGTGGTACGCAAAGAGCGTCGTGGAACGCTACAGTTACGGGCGGGCGTTCCGTTATACGCCAGTAACACATAGCGATACGATGTAAAAGACGGCAACCGGGAATGCGGATGAACGGAACGTGCACAAGGCCTGCAACACTGCATCTCCCAGTCATTTGGCTTGAGCTAAATAGAGTTGATGAGCTTGGTTGGAGGCAGAACAGGTAGCTGCTAAAGGAAAGTCTGTAATACCTATACTAATACCTATCAGGGATTTAAATACATTGGATAGTTGATTCGCTCCTCTAAATTTTTGATGTGGTAATTAGTCAAAAATTAAGAAGACTCGTAGGCCTCAAACTCGTCGAAGAAGAACAGCGTTCTAGGTTCACGCGAGTATTTTTATGTATTTAAATAAATACCTAGCTACAAAGCTACTATTTTGTTAACGAACTCTTTGATCGATTAACACACATACTAAATTACGATCAGATTGGATTCGACCTCGTCAAAGTAAATCTTACGAAGATTATCATTATAACTGACTAGAGTGTTAAACTTTATGACTGAACGACGCCGATGATACTTAATTTATTATAAGCAATATTAGTTTAACTGGCCAATGGCCATCTATGTTTAGAGCAAAATTTATCTGAAATGCTGTACCTATTTATCATCATCATCATCATTTCAGCCAAAAGACGTCCACTGCTGGACATAGGCCTCACCCAGGCATTTTTGGGGGGGTTTGCCATAATCGCCACGCTTGGCAGGCGGGTTGGCGATCGCAGTATGGTTGTTACAAAGACACAGAGAACGCTGCTGCCCATTCTCTGGCAACGAACCCTATTTATCCTATTTATTATTTATTTATTTTACCTATTTATAGATTTTATAATTTAAACGAACTTCATAACACCGTTAATGGAGACTCCCGTTATGCTTACGCAGTAATATAAATATTTTAATGGTAAGTAAATAAAATTATTGTATGTAATGCGTTGACTGTTACCATAGTATTCCCACATGTATTCAACTCGGCATAACTGCATAGGCAGTGCTGCAGCGGTACTCTACTCGGTATAAACTACTCGCACGACGCACATTAGGGTACTGTATGACACATTGTGGCTACTACCGTACAGGCCGTACAGCCAATACTTTTATACTCCACCAGAGTCATCATACTCATCACCACTTGAAGTTACGGGACCGAAACCGTCGACGATCATGGTCGGTCGAGTCAAAGCACACCGGTAAACATCCACAATTAAAGTAATGTCCCTCAATTTACTTATCTCTTTCAAAGTGAATGCTGGCAATCTAACTGATAATGGCGAATGTAATAGAAAATTAATAACAGCTTCCGTTACTTACTTAACTGTTTTCAATTTTCAGGTGCAATATGATGTAAAAAAGTTAGACTACGATACGATGTGAAGACGAGTTGAACGGACTTACGTTTTTGCATTTCATTTGAGTTCGATAAGACATACTAACAGTTTTTTTGGGCAATTTCGAGAGAGGACACTTTGAATGGAGACCATGCAGAGATAGGCAAGATAGTTGTTTTGGTGGGTCTTCGTATGGCAAAGACTATTAGCAGAAATTGATCAATGATGACATCTTCGAGCAGCGTTTTCTTATAATTCTTGTTTTCGGGTAGAGACGTGTGTGCAAGATTACTAATAATGGTATTTGATAATGGTAGGTCCATTGAAGATATGGAGATTCCGTAAATCGGCCAAAGCATTGATTTAGCTTCAAGTCTAAAAATTAGTATTTTTGTGAACACATATTTCTGTAGTACCAAGGGTATCCCAGACATGCGTTGCAATACTTGCAATCCCAAATCCGAAGCGGAAATGCATCATGTATGTAATACGGAAACTGTTTTGTGGTCAATTGCTTGTAACTGTGTGGTGGTGTGTGTGTACAGTCGGCGTGTGTAGACAGGCTCCTTTTCAAAGCTCTACTACTTAAACTCACGGTTACTTCTTATCTACTCACTGTTTATGTATGTGAAGGTGAGCAGTAACATTGACGTAACTAGCGTCTGAGCGAGACAGATCACATGTGAATCCGGCGGAACGCTTTCACTCTCGCGCCTCCGATTCTTATCTAACTGTTGTGCGCTGAAGGCTGGAAAATGTCACCCACACTTCATTGAGGTCTTATTGTTGTTTAATTTTGATTCCAGTCATTGGTGTTATGTCATATAATGTGTGTGAGAAGAAATCGTGCATTTCCTTCGTCGGGTATTCAGGACAAATATTTACTATTCGGAAGGCGGAAAACTACTTTGCCTTCTAGAATGTAAATATTTGTGGTACTCAGTAATTTAAGGTCTTTTTCTCATAATCCTGAAAAATATATGGAATCAGATGCATTCGACTGTCTGCGTGTCTGGCTGGACACAGGCTCTTTGAGACGAAATAGATTATGTGAGACCATTACCCCTAAATGTCTCTGATACTTCAGAGTTAGGAGTCGGAATTTTGGCTAGTTCATCAACCTCCTCCTGAAAGTTTGAAGTTGTAAAAAAGGTGTGAAAATAATTGCTGACTTTTACAAAAATAAACAATGCAATGAATTTCATAGATTAAATATTAAAACGTGTAAATTATTAAGCACTTTTATCTCTATACTGTGTGATAAATGCACTGGCTATTGTGTTTCATGCCATCAACGTTATACAATCACTTCAGGTCACGCGTGGCGAACTAATAGTCTAATCGACTTTGCTGCAATGTCAATGGCATACTATTACCAGTGACCTTCAATTAAAGTAGATTACGAAAGAGATGGCCTGAAATCAATACCTAAGAGTAAACGTTCAATCCACAGTCTGAATTTTCATGTACCTGGCAAAGATTTCTTTCGTGCCAGCATCGTCCAGGTTCTACCCGTACAATGCTCGACAAGAACCTTTTCACTTCTCTCGCTCTAAAATGCGTCTTTATGTCGTGCGTAGGCGACATAAAGTCGCGTTTTATGCTCTAGAGCATAAAGTAAAATCTTCGTCGAAGACCAAGGTAATCGGCACAGGTAATCGACCCAACAGCCACACGAACAACTTCAACTTCATAGAATAACCTCTTTAGTTCGTTTCGTTAGTATTCTCAGAACAAGGGATTACTGCTTTTCATTACGAATACAAGGAAAGTTGATGAGAATAGGCTTCCCCCAATTACCTAAATCGCTTGATGGCAATAGGCTTGCTCCTAGCTCCTAATTACATCATTTGATGGGAATAGGCTTACTCTTAATTACATTGATTGATGGCAATAGGCTTGCTCTCAATTACCTAAATCAGTGGATGGCAATAGGCTTGCTCCTAATTACATCGGTTTATGGCAATAGGCTTGCTCCTAATAAGATTGGTTGATGGCAATAGGCTTTTCCTAATTACATCGGTTGATGGCAATAGGCTTGTCCCTAATTACATCAGTTGATGGCAATAGGCTTGCTCCTAATTACAATGGTTGATGGCAATAGGCTTGGTCCCAATTACATCAGTTGATGGCAATAGGCTTGCTAACATTGGTTGATGGCAATAGGCTTGCTCCTAATTACATTGGTTGATGGCAATAGGCTTGCTCCTAATTACATTGGTTGATGGCAATAGGCTTGCTCAAAATGTTTTTATAACTGAGCAGTTTAGGTAACGACATAAGTCAGGTGTTATGTCAAGTTTTTTACTGAAAAAAATAAAGTTAATTGGCGGGAAACCTTAATTATTTTTACAATATTTACAAGTTGCTGTTTCATTTCCTCGCAATCGAAGTGAAAAGTAGAGTGTAAAACTCGTCCATAAAACCCATTTTGCTCTCTACTTTATATCCATCCTCGCTCGCAAGCTCGCATCGGATGGATAAACGTCTCGCGCAAAATGATGCGTTTTATGCACTTGGTGTACAATCTACTATTTTAGAGGTCATCTATAAGGGTGCGGGACACAATTGCTTTTCAATCTATTATCTTTACCATTACTGATTCTCAGGAACCTGGTGAAAGCTTTACTGAATGCCCTGCATCTGTATAAAAAATGACCGTATATTTCAACCCACTCACATGAATCGTGCTGGCTTTGCGATTATATCTGGTAACATGGCCAGTCCTCATAATTATGCATTTATTGTAATATCATCAAAGTATGCGAAGGTTCTCTCAATGGGAACCAGGATTACGTCCATATTACGTCACTCGGTGGCCATAAAATTGCATTGGGATGGTTTATCGATATGTTATGTTAAGAGGAACGTTCAGTGAAAGGATATGATGCTTATTATCTTGTTCCGGCTTTTGATGATGCATGTTGAATGATTATGTAAAACTTACTTTTTATTCTGATATTGACAGCAGATTTTTGCATGTACTCCATATACTTAGGGCTTTGGGGTTAGCGGGCGTCCAAGTTTTTGACTTTCGTGAATTATTAATAATCGCCAGAAAGTATCTAAGCTCGTAAACAAGCCGTCATTTTAGGCTTATCAAGTTATCAGTTGAATATAGTTAATAGTTATCAGTTATCGGTTTAATATTGACTACGTTCTCACAATAGTTCCAAACTGAATAGGAAATAGTTTCTTGTATGGAACTACATTAGTTACATACTCTCCTCCTCTCGCAGTTTCACAAAAGCACATTGTGTATTATTACGAACTGATGCGATGTTCAGAAAAAAGATATTCATACTTACTTACCAAATGTAGTCACATCGTTAAGATGTTAGATTATTCTAATATAGCGCCACGTTTTTGTGCCGAAAGCAATCTAAAACATACTTGTTTTTACTATGTAATACGATATTAGTCGGGTATTATGGTTATCTTCGTATTATCATACGGTCTCCTTTCGTAATTTTTAGCAGTTCCACGATAATATTTTTTTCATGTACTGTATGTATCTAAGTCAGTGCTGACTCCCTATAATCCTTCTTCTACAAATGACCCTTATGTTCTAGCTGCTAATTTATCTATCCTAATTTTGACTTTCACATCCACCCTGCCTTTGCTGTCGGGTACACCTTAGGGCCTCACTCGGTCGACGCCAATCGTGACTGGGTACTCCATTTCCTTTAAAGCTAAGAATGTATTTGTATATTCCGAGGTTGCCCCGAGCTGTGCTCGTTTCGTATCCGATCCTATCTGAGCAGTGTAGTGTATAGCAACTAGTGACTAGTAGTGACCGTATACCTTCGGGTAAACTGAGTGACAATTTGGGTCAAAAGCTTTTATTGTGGTTCACTTCGGCAGGCTTAGAGTTTTGTGTTTCCTATACCAAACATTGTTTTGGACACTTTGTGCCAAAAATTCAAGGTAATTAAAAACAACTTTTGTTAATAGCTAGGTTCCAAATTTAAGGTCCTGTCCGATTTCCTATGCTGACATAACGGAAGTCGTTTTTTGCATATCTTTATATTCATTAAACTCCCATGACCAACAAAGTTGTCTGTCGAGCTTATAAAGGTTTATAAATCATCGAATAAAAAATCTGTCATGTGAGTGTAGGGTTGTCGAAATTACTCGAAATCATCATCATCATCCACAGCTCGAATTCACCAACAGCTGGCTTTACTTGGAACTTTCTTTTCTGGTGCCAATCTCCATGTTCCTGTGCCAGCCTCATCCAGGTTATAAAAACTGCATGTTATAATATTTTTTCGAAATTATGCCAGATAAATGGTTTTGTATTAAAAAAAAACACGAGTTGGCCTGATTGACCTACCAATAAATTAAGAAAGCAATGGTAAGTTTTTTAAATATCAATCATCATCATCTGCCTAGCCTTTTCCCAACTATATTGGGGTCGGCTTCCAGTCTAACCGGATGCAGCTGGATACCAGTATTTTACATGGAGCGACTGCCTATCTGACCTCCACAACCCTATTAATACTAGGTAATACAATACCCTTTGGTAAGACTGCATGTCAGAATTTCAGGTCTTCAGGAATTTCAGACCTAGGCAGCCTAGGTCGGTCTGTGGATGGGTGACCGCCCGACATACCGAGTTTCCTGCGTGCCTCGGAAAGCACGTTAAGCTGTTGGTGATTGGTCCCGGCTGCCATATATGTAGATCTTTGGCAGTCGTTACAGGTAGTCAGTCAGTGACCTGAAATTCCTGAAGACCTTGTTGGAATAACAAAAATGTATACCTATACTACTTGAATAAGTAGCTCTTTGTTCTTTGATAAAACGTATAACGTATACACATGACCCCATTGCTTAGTCTGTAGCGTGTAGCTCAGTAGAACACACACACCTTCCTGAAGGAACTGAATTAAATATTATTCGTTCATATTTAAATTATGTCTTTCATTGGTCTAATAACCTAATAGGTTATGGGCCCAGGCATAAGTACTATAAAAAGTAAAACCAGTGATTCGGACTAAATAAATAAAGATTAATTTTTAAATAAATTAAAAGACACTTTTTGTGCAAAGTGAAAGAGACGTGAGCCCTGTGAACTTTGTGGCAGTGTAAAGTATTCTGAGTGACTTTTAGTGATTTAATATAATGGAACATTTAAGAATGAAAAGAAATATTAAACCATTTGATGGAGACAAATACAGTATCTGGAAACTTAGAATACGGAATCTCTTAAATGAGTTTGAAGTGCTAAAGGTGATCGATGAAGATGCTCCTACTGAATTGGACGCTGAGTGGTACAAAAAGCAGAGCATCGCTAAAAACACGATAATCGAATATCTATCCGATTCATTGTTGGGACTTACAAGTGGTAACATTTCTGCAAAAGAAGTTTTCAAAAAAAAAAACTGGATTCCATTTACGAGAGAAAAAGCATAGCAACCCAATTATCTCTGAGAAAAAGACTGTTGGACTTAAAGTTGAAAGGGGAAAATTCATTGAAGAAACATTTTCAAGAATTCGACGATTTGCTAATTGAATTAATGGCTGCTGGCGCAAAATTAGAAGAAGTGGATAAAATCACACACCTATTTAACTTTACCGAAAAACTATGATGGTGTTGTTACTGCAATTGAAACTCTGGCAGAGGATAATCTAACCTTAACCTTTGTGAAAACCAGACTGCTTGATCATGAAATAAAACTGATCAATGAAAGACGCAATACTAGTATAAAAGTTCTTCAGGCAGAAACCACAAAACAACAAAATGAAACATCATTTCATGGAAATTTCAATAAAAGAAGGCCAAACCGTCAGAACCGGGAGTTATGAGAATCAACGAAATGACATTACATTTATTCTGGATTCGGGAGTTTCAGATCATATTAATAGAGAAGATCTGGCACAAAACTTCGAAAAACTTGAGAGGCCAATAAACATCTCAATTGCAAAGAATGGGACTTTTATCACTGCAACAAAAAAGGGTAACCTTCAAGTAACCAGCGACTTGGGTGTGAAGGGAACAATACAGGATGTTCTTTTCTGCTCTGAAATTCCCTACAACTTGCTCTCAGTAAATAAAATGCAACAAGCTGGAATGACTGTTGTTTTTGGGAATGATGGTGGTGTACAAATCTATAACGATGGTAAGGTGGTAACAACGGGTGAGTTTTTGAACAATTTAATTGGCATTCATTATGTGCTTGAAAATTGTGCTTTTAATGCAGATTGTTTATCGAATAAGGTCGTAAATAATAGTTATGAGATAAGGCATCAAAGACTTGGTCATATTAGTAAATCAAAGTTTGTCGAATTAAAAAACAAACAAATGTTTTATGACATTGAGCAAATAAATCATGTTAAACCAAATGATAAAATTTGTGAAGCTTGTATATACGGAAAACAAGTATGCTTACCAAATAAGTCAAAGGCAAAAAACAAAAAACGACCTCTATTCAATGTGCATTCCGATGTGTGTGGTTCAATCACTCCTTCAACACTTGACGGTAAAAACTACTTTGTGATATTTGTCGATGAATACACTCACTACTGTGTAACCTATTTAGTTGCCCATAAATCAGATGTTTTTGCTATGTTTCAAGATTATGTGGCAAAGTGTGAGGCTCGTTTCGATTCGAAAATAGTCAATCTGTATTGTGATAACGGCGGTGAATATTTGTCAAATGAAATGAAAGAGTTTTGTGTGCGAAAAGGTATAAGCTATCACTTAACAGTGCCGCATACTTCTGCTTTAAATGGTATGGCAGAAAGATTGATAAGAACAATAACAGAGCGAGGTCGTACACTGGTTTCTTGGGCCAAGTTAGACAAAACGTTCTGGGGGGAGGCTGTGTTGACAACAACTTATTTGATTAATTTAAGCCCCACAAAAGCACTGAAAAAGGATAACACACCATTTGAATTGTGGCACGATAAAAGGCCACAACTAAGATATTTAAAAGTTTTTGGTTCAACTGTTTATTATGTGAATAAAAACAGAAAAACAAAGTTTGATGAAAAATCATTAAAAGGAATATTGATTGGTTATGAACCGAATGGTTATAAGGTGTGGGATGTGATAGATGAAAAGTTTGTAAAAGCAAGGGATGTGATATTTGATGAGATTAATTTCTTGTCAAGCAGACCGTTAAAGTCTGAGAGAGTTTTGGCCGAAAGTTTCGGAGACTCTGAAAATCACACCGTGAAGAAAATATGTAAGCAAACGGAAAATGAAAAGTTTGTAAAAGCAAGGGATGTGATATTTGATGAGATTAATTTCTTGTCAAGCAGACCGTTAAAGTCTGAGAGAGTTTTGGCCGAAAGTTTCGGAGACTCTGAAAATCACACCGTAAAGAAAATATGTAAGCAAACGGAAAATATACCTGTATCATTAAGTTCGCCACTTAATAAATCTGTAAGTGAAACAGATATGCAACAAAATTCTACATTTGATGGTAAATTGACTTCGACTCAAAATGAACTCACTAAGAAAAACCGTAGGAGTGATCGGATTAAAAATTTGCCTACTGTATCTTATGATGAAACTGATGATACATTAATTAACTATTATTATTGTATGCTAAATCTTTGGCATGTACAATACCTGCATCGTATGATGAAATTGAATCCAGAGATGACAAAGTTAACTGGATAAATGATATAATGCTAATGGAAATTAAATCCCTTACTGAAAGTAAAACCTGGACACTTGTACCGCTACCTAAAAACGGAAATATTATTGATTGTAAATGGGTGTTTACTGTAAAAAGTGATGAGTTTGGAAAACCCATAAAGTATAAAGCGCGTTTAGTTGCTCGCGGTTTTAGCCAGGAATATATATATGACTGATTATAATGAAACGTTTGCACCTGTTGCAAGAATCACTAGTTTCAGATTCATATTAGCTTTTGCAAATCAATATAATTTGCTAGTTCACCACATGGATGTCAAAACTGCATTTTTGAATGGAATATTAAAGGAAGAAATATATATGAAATCTCCTAAAGGAATTCCAAATAAAAGTAACTTAGTATGCAAATTAAATAAAGCGTTATATGGATTAAAACAGTCTGCACGCTGTTGGTTCCAAATGTTTGAGCAAGCTTTAATTGAGAAAGGTTTTCGATATTCATCAGCTGATCGATGCATATACTTTCTGGATACGGGTGATATTCTTAAAAACATTTATGTTGTACTTTATGTCGATGATCTAGTTATTTCAACTGCTGATATAAATACCATGAACAGTTTCAAACGCTATTTAATGAACAAGTTCAAAATGGTAGACTTGAAAGAAATTAGTTGTTTCTTGGGAATTAAAGTTAACAGGTATCAAAACAAAGTAACATTAGACCAGAAAATGTACATACAAACAGTCTTAGAAAAGTTTGAAATGAAAGATTGTAAAACTATGAAAACGCCTTTAGAAGATAAAGTTGACTTTGCCGCATTGAACAATAGCGATAATACAACAAAGGCCCCTTGTAAAAATCTCATTGGTTGCCTAATGTACTTGATGGTATGCACTCGTCCGGACTTGAGCTTTAGTGTAAACATCTTGAGTAGGTTTGCTAACAAAAGCAATCATACACTTTGGTCATATTTAAAAAGGGTATTACGTTACCTAAAAGGATCCATTGATTTAAAGTTAACTTATGAAAGAAGTAACTGTAACAATGATGATATAATAAGTGGCTTTGTTGATTCTGACTGGGGAGGTGACGAAGTAGACAGGAAAAGTACTACGGGTTATTTGTTTAAACTATTTAAACAAAGCACAATATGCTGGAATACAAAGAGGCAACTAACTGTGGCGGTTTCTTCTACAGAAGCTGAGTACATGGCTTTGTTTGAAGCAGTTAGAGAGGCTTTATGGTTGAAATTATTATTGAACAGCATAAAAATCGAGACATCCAGTGCAATTCCTATTTATGAGGATAATAATGTGTGTATAAGTATTGCAAATAATCCCACGCGTCACAAAAGATCGAAACATATTGATATAAAATATCATTTCTCTAGGGAACAAGTGGAGAAAAATTGTATTAAAATGATTTATGTGTCCACAGGTAACCAGTTGGCTGACATCCTAACTAAATCATTACCGTCTGTGCGTTTTACCCAAATGAGGGAAAAGCTCGGATTGATGTAATTTACTATGTAAAAGTAAAATAAATAAGTATTGTTAATATTGACTGATTATGGTCATTGAATAACTTTGAGATATAAGCATAAAGATACTTATGAATTGGTCTGATTAGGTTTTTCTGGGTTTCCCTAATCCTTTGCACTAAATGGTGGACCATGTTATTTGTACCCCAGATACAGGAAGGTGTGAAATTATTTTTGTAAATAATTTGATTTTTTGAGAAATAGATTCATTTTTGAGGGGGCGTGTTGGAATAACAAAAATGTATACCTATACTACTTGAATAAGTAGCTCTTTGTTCTTTGATAAAACGTATAACGTATACACATGACCCCATTGCTTAGTCTGTAGCGTGTAGCTCAGTAGAACACACACACCTTCCTGAAGGAACTGAATTAAATATTATTCGTTCATATTCAAATTATGTCTTTCATTGGTCTAATAACCTAATAGACCTGAAATTAGGCAAGCACAGCTTTACCTAAAGGTCGACCTGAGTGGCAGTTCTTATTAAGCCACACCAAATAATTTTCACCATCACAAATTGAATGTAAGCTGCCTGCCATCTAACAACTACAAAAAAGCTTACGCAGAGGTAGGTATAGGTACCTATTATAGTAATCGACAAAGTGGAAAAAATGGCGTTCCAAGTTGATCTTTAACCTAACACGTAGAGTCGTACACAACTGCTGGACGTGGAATTAAGTGGTTCTGTTGATAAAAAATATGGAAGGCCTTTAATAGGTTAATTGACAGTGGATAAAAATATAATGGGATAAAATAAACGATGACCAAATCGTGGGTAGTCAGAAGTTCTGAGTTGTGACAACCTACCCCACTTAGATTTTTGATCGTGCTGAACACGACATAGGCAAAAAAGTTTCAAGACTCTTGCTCAGTTTTAGGGCAAAGGCCTCCCTTAACTTTTATCCACTTATCCTTATCCAGTGCTGTTGTTCGCCAATCCTTGCGAAAGGAGTCGAGTTTATCCCGCCATCTCCTGGGCCTGCTGCGTTGCTTTTGCTGCTGTTTGGGACTCATTGTTTTGTTACTTTAGCCTATAACTCGTCCAGCATGCGACAGATGTCGCCAGCCCATTTGAGCTTGGCAGCCGTGTGACCTACATCGGCAATTTTCTCAGTTGACATTAGAAATTGTTGAAATGAATACTTTGAGACAGCGACACAATATTAAAAAGTGTCAAGTTATTACCAACCCTGTTGCCTTAATAAGGCTGTCCCGCTAACTTACTTCACTCGTCATTCTTATCACGTATCAATGCGGCACATCTACTTCAATTCATAGCTTGCATTTTAATCGGGACTCTTCGTGCACCGGTATAAAGTTTAAATTGCTGTATCAAGGTGCTTAAATACTGTATCGATTGATATGGCTACCGCATACTCGACCTGCGCCTGTGACCTACAGAACCTTGACTTTTGAGTTTGGTGAAAGTCGGGAAAGGTAGGAAGTGAGATCGTAGATACTGGAGCAAGTAGTTAATAAAGTCAAATAGGGTGGTGTTAGAAAGTGTAGGATAAGAAGGTATTAGGAATTGTGTAAGCTCTACATGAACGCAGCTTAAACGCAGCCATACTTATTTATACAACATTTGAAGCTGTCACCTGTCTAATAGATTTTTTTTTGACAACCACTTCCTGCTCACGGCTCTCTGTGTACGTTTTGTGTCGTCTCCAATATTGTCCAATTTAATCTTAGTTCATCATATATAATAAACAATGGACGTGTAATATCTGCTTGTATTTTTGATAAATAAAAGTCTGGATATACTATCGAAGAGTTTATTTGGTTGATCACGCCTGACACGCCATTCCATTGCCATATCACAACGCCTGCTTCAACAGGTTATTGCCCCAGTGAAAAAGAAAGGCGTGCTACGAGGGATCTACGCATAATCACCGTTGTATGTATCACCAAAATTCACTGTCGACCAGATTTATTGTCAAAGAAAAAATATGGCAACGCAACCAGCGATACACATCAATAATCAAGTGGAGAAGCTGAGTGGTATCTCGTCTTATTCGAACTGGAAGTTTTCATTGAAGATGTTACTCACTTTAGAAGGTTTGTGGGATTGCGTGATCGGCACTGATACTGACGCCGTGCGTGATAGCCGCGCCTTGGCGCGTATTTGCCTGGCACTACAACCCAACTTGTACCAAATAGTTCGATCAGCATCAAAAGCTAAAGAAGCATGGGAGAAGCTAGCTCATACATTCGAGGACAAAGGTCTATATCGCCGTGTTCTGCTACTTAGACAGTTACATCGAGTTGACTACAGTAAGTTTAGCAGCATGACTGAATATATAGAAAATGTCACCGGATTAGTCCAGCAACTCTCTGATATTGGAAAAATTATAGATGACGGTGAGGTGGCTGAAATTCTACTTAGCGGCTTACCGCAGGAATTTGACACACTAGTCTCCGGCCTTGAAACTGCCAATTTAACTAGCTCGCTGACTTCTGAACTAGTGAGAACGAGATTGCTTCAAGAGGAACACAGAAGAAATGGAAAATGTGATAATGATGCTTCAGCTTTTCATGTAAAAAAGAACAAACTTTTTAAGTGTGATTACTGCCGAAAACCAGGACATACAGCGAAGCGATGTTTTAAGAAAAAGAGGGATGAGAAGAAGAAAGAAGAACAGCATACCTTTTATGCATCGGCTTACATCGCTCACCATAATGATGTCATCATCGACAGCGGGGCCTCGGCTCACATGATCAATGATGCTAGGTTAGTAAGAAATTTTAAAAGTTGTAATAATAACTCAATTTCTATAGCAAATGGTGGTCAATTAGAAATGTCTGGCATTGGCAATTTAGTTTTGTCTACTGACAAAAATAATATCACTTTAGAAAATGTTTTAGTTGTTCCCAATCTGTCAACGAATTTATTGTCTGTAAGTAAAATGTGTGACAATGGTTTTACAGTAGTTTTTGATAAAAATGGGTGTCATGTTTATAATGAGATAAGTTCTTTAACTGGCAACCAAATTTTAGCTGCTACAAATGTGAATGGTTTGTATAAGATACAGCAGTGCAAGCCGCATGTGTTGGGACATTCCATGCTGGTGCATCCTAGGCAGCAGCCAGAGAGTGTCAATACTGCATTGGTGTCTGCGACAGTCTGGCATAAGCGTTTAGGCCATATTGGCCAGAAAGGTATGAATAGCCTACGGGGTGGTGGTAAATGTTGTGGTGTCGTTTTTCAGCATGACGACTCGCCAAACAAGTGTGTTCCCTGCTTAACTGGAAAGATGCATACAAAGCCTTATCCGAAGCTTGTGGGAAGCCAATCTACCGTGCCACTCCAGCTTGTGCATTCCGACGTCTGTGGGCCCATTCAAGTCAGCAGTTGGGGCGGTGCCCGTTATCTTTTGACTCTGACGGATGATTGCACTAGAAAAACCTTTGGTTATTTAATGAAAACAAAATCCGAGGTGAGTTCACATATTGTTAACTTTAAAAATATGGTTGAAAAACAAACAGGTTTGCAACTTAAAATTTTAAGAACCGATAAAGGTACTGAATACTGTAATAGAACGTTGACTGATTTTCTTAAAAGGGAAGGGATAATACATCAAACATCGGTGCCTTACTGTCCACAACAGAATGGAGTTGCGGAGCGCGTCAATAGGACTATTTTTGAAAAAGCTAGGGCCATGTTACATGACGCGGGTCTGTCTGAACGTTTCTGGGGAGAAGCAGTAATGACTGCTATATACCTGAAGAACAGGTCTCCTACCAGCGCGTTGCCAGATGACATCCCTGAGAGAAAGTGGACTGGACAGCCAGTCGATCTCAGTCATTTGCGCGTATTTGGCTGTGTAGCATTTTCTCATATTCCTGATGTAAAACGTCGTAAACTTGACGCTAAAGCTAAACCATATATCTTTGTTGGCTATGGTGAGACTTTTAAGGGCTACCGTCTCCTTGATCCATATAATCCTAAAAAGGTTGTGTATTCACGAAATGTTACATTTTTAGAAGATGAATTTATTGGAGGACTTCACTTTAAAACACAAAGCAAGAATAATGATTTTATCTCTCATGAATGCATTGTAAATAATAATAATTATACAAATATTGATAATGAAATTTTAAATATTGACTGTGATAATAATAATGCAAATGAAATGAATGATAAAATTATTAATAATGTCTGTGATAAAATTTGTCATAAGTCTACTACGGAATCACCTATTTCAGGATCTGAGAGTGACCTAACACCTTCAGTGTGGTCTCCCTTGTCGGACTTGGTCTACGGTACTGGTGACGAAGGTGATGAGGATGATGTCTGTAAGGACGCTGTGTCTTCTATGCCTGCTGCCTCACTTCGAGAAGGAAATGGTAATAATGGTGATGAGGATGATGTCTGCAAGGACGCTGTGTCTTCTCTGCCTGATGCCACACTTCGAGGAGGAGAGGTTGACCATGTGCAAAGTGTTGCTTCTGGCTCGCGTCCCGTACGTACTAATAGAGGTAAAATTCCGCTTAAATATAATGATTATGACTTATCGGCGATGCTAATTGAGCAGAGTTTGGCAAATGAGCCTAATACATACGAGCAAGCTACAAAGTCTACTGACTGTGAGCAGTGGCTTCACGCCATGAAATGTGAGTATGATTCATTAATTAAGAACAATGTTTGGACATTAGTCGAGCGACCAGAAAGTGAAAACATTGTAAAGTGCAAGTGGGTCTACAAAAGGAAACATGATGCCACAGGTAAACTAGATAAGTATAAAGCTAGATTGGTTGCCCGTGGATTTAGTCAACAAGAAGGTATAGACTACAATGACACTTTTTCACCTGTTGTCAGACATTCCACATTGAGAATTTTATTTTCCATTGCAACAGAAATGAATTTGCAGATGGACCATGTTGATGTTACCACGGCTTTCCTAAATAGTGATCTGGATGAGATTATATATATGGAGCAGCCAGAAGGTTTTTGTTCAGATAAAAGTAAAGTTTGTAAGCTGAATAAAAGTATATACGGTCTCAAACAGGCTAGCCGTATGTGGAATTTAAAAATAAATAATGTTTTAATTAATAATGGATATACTCAAAGTAAGTGCGAACCGTGCATTTATATAAAGAAAAATGATAAAGATTATATAATAATTGCTCTGTATGTCGATGACTGTTATATATTTCATAATGGATGTATTAAGAATGTTTTATCATTATTGAAAGAAAACTTTGAAATACGTCATCTAGGCCAATTAAAAAATTGTTTAGGCATGAATGTCACTAGATATAATAATACAATAGTGCTAGATCAGTCTAATTATATAAAATGTTTGCTAGCTAAATTTAATATGAGTGACTGCAAGCCAGTACTTACACCGTTACCTGTAAATTGTAAGTTAGAAAAGACTAATGGGAAGGGTCTTGATGATGAGATATACAAATACAGACAACTGTTGGGATGTTTAATGTATTTGAGTGTGTGCTCACGCCCGGACATTTCTTATGCTTGTAGTCAACTTAGTCAATACAGTGTGTGTTTCGACATGAGTCATTGGCGCGCAGCAAAGCGAGTACTTCGTTATTTAGCAGGGACGATCAACTACGGTCTTCATTTTACAAAAGGTACTAATTTTAATATCAGTGCTTATGCAGATGCCGACTGGGCTAATGACTCATCAGACAGAAAGTCCTACACTGGATTTGTTATAAAATTAGGTAACTGTTTAATCAATTGGGAAGCTAGAAAACAGCGTAGTATAGCTTTATCAAGTACGGAGGCAGAGTACTTAGCAATTAGTGACGTTTGCAAGGACATTTGTTTTGTGAAGAATTTCTTGTCTGAAATTATTATCAAAACTTTTGATGTAATTGTATACAACGACAATCAAAGTGCTCAAAGATTATTACTTGTAAAAGAATATTCGCATAAGAAAACGAAGCACATTGATTTGCGTTACCATTTCGTAAAGGACTTAGTACAAAAAGGAAACATAACTGTAAGATACTTACCTACTAATGACATGCTAGCAGATGTATTAACAAAGCCACTATGTGTGCAGAAACATTGTAACTTTGTAAATTGTGTAAATGTGAGAGTTTGTGGAGCAAATGGTTAATGTTTTGTTGTACTTATTTTATTAATGATTAATATTGTTATATTGTGATGAATCATGTAATTATTATCGAATTGAATCATGTGTTTAATTATGTAGAGTCGCTCTAAAATATGTAGGTAGAGTATGTAACTCTTGAATGTAGAGATTTTCAAAACTAAATGTAGAGTTTTTTAAATATTGTGTAGAGTTACAGTAGTTGTTCTTTTCTCTCATGTAGCGCTTAAGGAGGAGTATTAGGAATTGTGTAAGCTCTACATGAACGCAGCTTAAACGCAGCCATACTTATTTATACAACATTTGAAGCTGTCACCTGTCTAATAGACTTTTTTTTGACAACCACTTCCTGCTCACGGCTCTCTGTGTACGTTTTGTGTCGTCTCCAATATTGTCCAATTTAATCTTAGTTCATCATATATAATAAACAATGGACGTGTAATATCTGCTTGTATTTTTGATAAATAAAAGTCTGGATATACTATCGAAGAGTTTATTTGGTTGATCACGCCTGACACGCCATTCCATTGCCATATCACAACGCCTGCTTCAACAGAAGGCAAGGCGCCTCCTTTAACAGAACTTATTTATCACTATAGATATTAACTGGCTCATTGGTCTAGTGCTTGTAACCACTACTGAGCTTGAGGTCCGGATTAAATCCTATTCTATCCTAACTGACAAAATGTGGGTTCTACTCGCCCATTTTTTCGTTGCGTTTTATTATCAAATGCTAGTGCCTCAAACTCACTTGTGTTACACAGGATACACTAATGGCTTTGATCAATTAAACCTGTCATATCGAGAGTGCTAGAAAGTACAGACTATTCTTATCGGAACGATCAGAAATTTTAATCCGGCTCCAGTCTTAATTGAATGGGTTTGATTGCATTGCAAAGTTGTCCAGGCAACCTAACATCTTGCAACTTTGCAAGTCCCCAATAAAACGGTTCTGGTTAGATTCGATCACTCTAGCTAATTCAAATAATGTACGTGTGTATCCTAGATGGGAAAATGGTTTTTCGTCATCATTTGCACTCAGAAATGCAATAAGTGGTAGGTAGTCATTGTCAAGCCGAAGATAAAATTTTATTGAATTATACTTGAGCTTCACTGAAAGACCCGACAAAAAAACTACCCACTCACAGCAGTAAAGTTATTTAGTAAAACACGCAATAAAATTAGTCCGTGTTAATGTGCAGTAATACTGTGGTAATACTAACCACGAGTATGCAGAAAATATTCTGTAGTGCTAAAAATTAGCACCTATCAAGAATACTAAAGTCTGAAAAGTTTCGAAAATACAAGAAAAAAACCACGAAGTACGAAGCAGGTATTAGAAATAAGTAGACACGGGCTTTAACTACTCAAAGACTTGGGAATTGCAAAACCTTTTATTGAGTTATTTTGACAGTGTTCTTCCTCCTTGGGGATGAAAATAAAAAGTTTTGTCTGTAAGTTGATAAACTCGAACTCCGCAGAAGTAACACTTTTCGGAATTGTCCTAAAACTCTACTACTAGACGAGAGCAAAAAATAAATGACATTTTTATCTAACTACCCACCACAAAACAAAAAACCCATTTACAGAAAATTAACAGCGTGAAGTAAAGCTCTTGGACCTTTATGTAGGGCAGTCCGTTACTTGGCCGTGACCGTGGTGCCACTGGCATGGCAGTCCGATGACTTGTAGTTTATCACTCGGTTGCAAGTTTACGTGAAGGTACAATATTGACCTTTACGACACGTTAACTTCGTTCAGTAACGTGTTTTGTTATGTAATTGGTTGTAGATGGGAGATGATGGACGATCCGGTTTTGTGCTTCTGCTCTTGTTAACTCTTGTATCGGGATGAGATACTTGTATTAAAGTAGCTTAGTAAGTTAGTGTAAACAAAGTAGTATGCCGCGGTAAAATATCTGGTAGGTAGCCAGTAAGGATGTTGCATGAGTTGCATCGCAGGGTTAGCATAAAATAACTTTAACTTTACCGCTGCTGGAAAAAATGTCTCGTCTATTGGTGGCATCGCTGACTTATTCGTTGACGAGTGGTTGACGATTAACACTTACGCACGCACTTGCATGGAGGCGCAACTACGATTTTCGTCCCAAAATTAATGCAATACCGCCTTCTATGATATTGATATTATAATTCTAATGATATTATATCAAGTGCGTTTAAAGTGCCTTCAAATAGTTGTCTACGAACGTTGTCTTTGTCGTTGTCTGTGAACTTTAAACTAATTTTGGTAACTTAATGCCTGTTTACAGCTTTTATTTACATTACCTACATAATTATAAATGAATAATTATCCTAATAGTAACAGATCAACTAAACATTAATATCAGATAGCGGTAGATAGCCCTTTTTAACCGACTTCAAAAAAAGGAGGAGGTTATCAATTCGACTGTATTTTTTTTTTTTTTTTTTTTTTTTTTTTTTTATGTTTGTTCACTCATAACTTGCGACTGGGTGAACTGATTTTCATGATTCTTTTTTCATTTGAAAGCTGGTGCTTCCCGTGTGGTCCCATTGTCACCATTTCAATATCTGATGATGGGATCTTGTAGAAATCGGGGGAACTCTTCAATAAATAACAGCAGATTAACCGCGATTGTTGCTATAGCATATCTAAGCATTGTTTACGCCATCACACAACATAATACCACGCCTGTACTCACTATAAAGGTTATAAAAACTATTTGGTGAACATCTGATGAAGAACTTCGGAGATAGACAACGGAACTCCTCATTATATGATAGCAAATGGACTGGGATTGCTGAAATCTCATGTCTGTCTATTGTTTACACCAGTTCATAACATAACATCACGCCGGTACGTTGTGAAGGGGTAAGCACATGTGAACCACTAAAAAGTGAAAAATAAAAACTTTTTTACAAAAAATAAAACCGACTTCGACAAAAATAAAACACAAAAAAGTGAAAAATAAAAATCAGCTTCTGAAGTCGGTGGCAAAAACATGAAATCAAACAAACAAAGTCACCGACTTCAGAAGCTGATTTTTATTTTTCACTTTTTTGTGTTTTATTTTTGTCGAAGTCGGTTTTATTTTTTGTAAAAAAGTTTTATACGTTTTAGTTTAGTGCGTGTTTGGTTTTCCCATAAAATATAATTGCTTTTCCTTCTTCCAGTTTATACTGGCGGAAGCTTGTAATTGGAATCATTAATTCAATAGAGTAGGTAGGTGTACCGTTCCTGCTCGATAGTATTTATATGTTATAATTTAGATTAATTATTTTCATATGCGTGAAATAAAAGGGTAGTAATGTAACTATAAAATTTGCATCTTGGGATGGACATGAGTATTTGGACTAAGTTGGGAAGCAGCCTAGATTGCACGGAGATCACTCGAAAAGATTAGCCAATGTCTCCTCAAGACCGTCGCGGTCTGTTATGTACAGACAAAGCACACAAGTTAACAGTGTAACCCAAATATTTACCAAACCTTTCACATAGAAGGGAAGCATAAATAATAGGCACACAATTTCCGAACGAAGACAGGAATTCCTAAACGAGTTTTGCATGTTGTGCAACCAGCAATTTCCTAGTTTGAACAACTTCAAACAAGAGGAATACAAGCGTTTATGTTAATCCACAAACGTCTATGCCGTTAGCACTCTGCGTTGAAGGTGCAGGGAGTACTGGAACCGTTATTCGTGAGGCTGAAGTAGAATTGTTAATTCTGGGTTTGCTGGGAAACGCAAAAAAGTAAATTGGGTAGTTTTAGCGAGCTCACGATGCGACAATGATTACGATCAACGAATCATCGTGACTATGGAAATGTATTGCGGTAGGCAAAATTGCGAGAACGAGATCTGCAGGCTTCGCTGGAAAACATTCTCTAACGGTCCTTAATTTAAACTGGCGTCACGGCTTCCTATTCTTTCCTCAGAGAAAAGCCCATAGGCAATGATGTCAGGCTAGAGGATAGACAACCTCCGCACCAGTAATGAGATAGTGGGACCGTCTGTGGGAGGCCTACGTTCAGTCAGAAGTTAACGGTTTGATGTTGCTGTTAAATCGGTCCATTACGATAGTTAACGATGTCGGTAAGAAACTGTTGTTTTCAATTGTTTTTAACAGCTTATTTCCGGATAGACACTTATCATAATAACTATAAACAAACAGGATTTGCTTGAAATGGAAAGATAACGGATGCTCTGGAAATGGCGTGGATGCCAAGGGATTTAAACATACCTGGCGCGTGGCGCTTCATACCATGTCCTCTGCCCAACCATTTGGGAAATACAGACGGGATGTTATCAAGGTTAACGCAAGGTTTCCTGGAGGTACATCCTCCGCCCCCATAACACTGGACCCGCGAAAGCGGCGTGTAGCGTGGTAGGCGAGCCTCTTCTATACGTAACGAGGGAGTTTTACACCTCACATATTCTCGGGACGATTCTGCAGGATTCTGGTCCAGGGCAGCGGAAGTCGCATAAGAACCTGCTGCCCCATAACGCAAGTGTGCGAAGGAACACAGGTGTGGTTTTAGTCAGTACGAGTCGGACAGATCCCACTGCTCTCCTCAGGGCAAAGGATTAGAGTTTCTATATCGAGAATAAAGATAAAGGTTTCCTGGAGGTGGTCAAACAGGCTTATGATCAATTTCAACTGTTCACATTGAATAATGAATTAATCCCAAGAGAATACACCGTCTTTTCCCATCCATAATTTACCTCCTACATAGTGTGAAACGAAGTGAACACGTAGCGAGTTAACAGCTCCTATATAAATATAACTAGCCGTAGTCATGGACCCTTGAGGAATTTAACTGTACTTCCTTTATTTACCTATTGAACTAACACTCCTAATTTGAAACAGTCGCTGAGAAAAATATTCAGGCGTTGGCGTTCTTGGTAAAGATTTCTTTCACGAGAGACGAATGCCTGTTTTTCTTTTTATTATCCTCGCATTTGAACTCTATGGCCGTATTGTTCCTGATGATAATGAATGAGGTGATCGATCGACGATGATCACGCTACCCTAATTAAAGTTATTCACTCGAGATTTGAAGTTTTCCTGGTAGCTGTTAAAAAAATACAGACAGTGGTTAGAAGTTCCACTGCTAAACTGCAATGAATTGTATATCGATTCCCATGATAAAACCGTATCAGATAGAACGATGGACAAGAAATTAAATCTGGATTCTGGATAACGTGTGAAAAGTAAATAATTAGAATTGAAAGAGAGCAATCTCTTCCTCAAGTTCTTAGGATTTTCTGATTTCCAGAACACGCTATTCCATAAAAAAAACCCTTTTCAGAGACATTACCTAAGCCACAAGAGCCGTAAGAATACAACTTGCAGTATGTAAATCAACAGACTGTATAAAACAATATGCCGTTACAAGTTACAATATTAACAATACGGCCCAAGTTATGCATGAACTATGATTTTTCGCCAAGTTAAATGTCAGCATGTACCGAGGTCTGAAGGGCGGCTAGTGCCGTTAGTCCGGCCTCACGGAAGATCACGCTCCGAGTTAATTTGAAACCGGCACTAGACCGGTCCCGATGTAATATTGTACCGGTAAAATATCGTAAATAATATTATATCTATCTGCAAAGGTGTACGTAATCTTACGTAAGTGATGAGTGATGTTTTAATTACAGGACCGGGTAGTAGCTGGTGGTTCGCAAGACCAATTAGTTACAACTTACTTGCAAGTTGCAAGTAATTCGATACTAATTGGACTATCCATCTGTGGAGGTAGATGGAAAGACATGGCATGAATAAGCCAGTCCAGGAGAATTAGGATGGTCAAGACAGATGCCATCACTAGCAGGTCGTCTCGTTTAGGTACCTAAGCTAAACTTGCGCTGTAATTGGTGTACACTGCACAGTTCTACTAAAAATGCAGTCACCAAATCGATACTTCAGAAGTCTAGTGGCAGAGTGGCACTATACCATTACCTACATAGGTATATTACGATACTCAAAATGAAATCATACATGACTGTAAGCTATAAAACTAATGTGACGATAAGCCAAACACACGTTGGACATTTTGGCATTGAATAAAGTTATTGATAGCTGTCGATTTTTAGCAAAGGGAAGTACCAGCAACAAAGCGAAAATCCGTTTTTATGCGGACGACGCGACTTGAAACCGCTTGAGATATTTGTTTTTATTGGATCGACATCTAGCTCTTACGACCAGCTCAAGCTGGTAAATTTAATTACTCCCGAATAAACAATATGCCTTTTAACAAAATCTAATTGCTTAGCTTCGGTCACAACTTCGGTGCTCTCCCTTTTTACATGAAAGCGTATTCGACTCGAAGTTTGGTGCCCCACATCAGAATGGAAGAAATTGGGACCGTAACTGTACCTTCTTCATTAACGCAAGCAGAACAGTAGTCTTTGAGTTCATTAGTGATTGTTTAGGAACGGATGTGGTAGTGAATAGTGCAGCTATTAGCATACCAATAAAATATTGGAGAATTAACTTCCGAAGTTTATTTTCATAACATAATTTATTGCATGGACATCGTAAGGTCCAATAATAACGTTTTAATATTTTTATACTTAGGATCACTGAACCTAGATAAACGTTTAATTTTTAATTAATTTCTTCTCTCGAAAACAAGTTGAAAATAATTGTTTATAAGTTATAAACAGCAAGACCTTATTTACAAAACAATGTTACTATCTCAATAGAAACAAAGTCGGTCTCTATCGAAGAAATCTCTCTGTGCACGCAAAATCTATTCACTTGGTTTTCAATACAGGCCATTAAACTCTTTCTTATGTGATCGCATGCACATGATACAACAAGCGGAAGAACAAAGTCGCCGTGTAGCGAACTTGCAAACTCTATTCATAGTCAGGTGCAATCAACCTTAAACTCATTGTTCTAAGTGCTCCACCACTTTATAAAGACCCACCCTGGAGCCCCCAGGCTCAGCCACAAAGACGGGATGAGGGGAGGTAGTGGATTCTCGGAGGTCTAGCTATATTTGCCGATGGCCGGTGGATGCACGAAGCCAGATAGTAAATAAATCGGAACGAAAGGTTTACGTTCGCGTTATAATAATGGGTTATTGAATAGATCGTGCGATAAACACTTGTTTGCGATTTTGTGCGAGTTTTTTTAGACTAGTAGAGAGTATCAACTGATCTATGATACCAATGCCGATTGGCGCCTTATAAGTATTCTAACAATCTTCGAAATATGAAACCCACAGGCTGAAACTAATCCATGAAAGATTCGCGAACTCTTGTTAAAGTTTAAATGAAGGGTCATTACCTCCTTCCGCCAGTTAGAGTCTACAATGATATCGTGTTGCTTAATTTAAACAACTAAAAGCATTTCAAACTTAGAATAACAGCACACTGACCACGGTACCCACATAAATAAAAAAACATTCAAATTAATCAAGAACCGTGAAAGCATGCCTACAAAAAGACGATCCTTGTTCAAGCACCTAGAGCTTGCCCGGAATGCGACGGTGATGCACACAATAGGTAAAAACACGACTATTATAATGGGCACTTACTGTAGGGTATCGGCAAAAAGCCCAGTACCCCCCGGACCCCGGTACTAGCGGCTGTCGCATGCCATGCAGCGCCGGCGACATACCAGCGCCCTGGTCGGCACCTAATGGGATCACCGTTACGCCAAGCGGGAGCGATGCATTTCGATTCGCTTCTAGGAAATGTTGATGTGCTTCACTGGCCGTGATTTTTTGTGGATCACAGCATTCGACTCGAGAAAATTATGTTGTTTGCGCCGTAAATGTAGGCAAAGTTTTATTGAACATTCGCTTTTGCTCGCAGCTTCAACCGCGCTTTGAAATTATGCCACGGAAACGCGCTACATACGCGTCATAGTCATGGTCTAGATACCTAAGCTTTATTTTAATTCATGATGATAATGTTACAGGGTTTAGACGATAACTAACGAGATGGGATTGATTTTGTTGTGCCAAGCAAACGGTCCTTTTGGATTGTTGGGGCGTAACTCCCAACAGTGAAAATGTTATGTACTTGTTATGTAGACTTGTAAGGTATTGTTATGTAAATGAGTAGACAAGCAGGCGCGGATCCACCGTTGTGGGAACTGTGGGCATGCCCACAACCCTAATAGACTTGTGACGTCACATTTTACGGTCTCACGGGTCATAACCCCCACCAAGATCATCAAAAAATTTCATATTTTTGGAATTTTGATAAATTTCCAAAAAAAAATCTGCACAACAGACACTAACCATTCCAAGGCGGCAACCAAATATTGTAAGCTCGCTTCGCTCGCTATTGCATTTTGCCCTTTTTTATTAAGGTCATAATTTGACATTTACTTTTGTTGTCATCTCTGTATGAATAAACAAAAAGAACCCATTATATGGAGGTGGGTGGGATGCTTAAATTTTGAAGCTCTTTTTTCCTCGCTCCTGCATTATGTTATTATCAAAAGCGGTTTCAAAGGCTACCGCCTTAAAACCTAATACTTTCGAGCGCCAGCTTGCTCCACTCGCTCTTGTGTATTTTAATCTTGACAAATTCTAACTCATCTCGGGGAACCTCCTCACCTTCCCTCGAAATCGAAGCGATCAACCTATCCGAGGGAGAACGCAAAAAAAATCTCGCTCGCTGCGCTCGCGAATACATCCTATCTCGTTTCTACAAACATTGCCAGAGTACTTTCTATTCTCAATCCCGTATGAAGGAAAAGAATCTACTTTTTCCGAGCACGTGAAAAATTTTCGAGCTCGCTCTACCAATTTTTTGGCCTTGGCTGTTTTAGTTACTCCTGACAAGACACAATTTCAGACAGTAAGAAAACCTCTTAAATTCAAACTAGGTACTAACTTATAGGAGCTCATTACGCTTATTTTTGTAACTTGCCTTTAGAGCTCTTTTTGGGAAACTAACACATCCCACCCAAATAAACCTGTCGGCGCCCATGCACGTTTTGATTCAGAAAACTATCGATTTAGTTCATAGTGTCACTATATCGATCATGAGCGAGTTCATACTCCAACTCGCACTTGGCCAATTTTCGGGTGACTGTGCCCACAACCTTTTTTGAGGGCTGGATCCGCGCCTGTAGACAAGTGACTCCCTTGATGGATTTATTGCTACTAAAGTATTCTTACACGATTACATATTAAGTTAGAGAAATGCACACCTAAACAGTATAGATGTGCATAAATGAGTGTGACATACAAACTACAAAAGGTCAATGTACAGCGTAGCTCGTACATATTGCCCACTCACAAACTATAACAGTTTATTAAAAAATGTAAATGTTATGTTATGATAAAAAATGTATATGTTATGTTAAGATATAAAATGTAAAAAGAGGACAAAATCTAAAATTAAATTATATAAGCCAATCCTTATACTATCAAATCACAACGCGCAATAGGCGACGTTGCTTTGTTGAGTGTGTGTGCACTGGATGAGTGCGTCACACTGTTGTCGTCTGTGACGTTAGACACCGCGTTGTCCACGATGCTTGCAGTTGACCTCCTTCGTGGCGCTGGGTTTGGAACAAGTGGTGCAATAGGTTTCTGTTGACTCCTGTAATGTTTCCGAAGTCGGTGGTACGCGTAGATTGCGCCTGCTGTCGCTGCTGCTGCTGCCAATATGTATATGACGACGTATTGGTGGACATCGTGGTATGTTGCCCGATCGGATATAATGCCATCTGATGTTGCGGCTTTCATCTGTTCTATTTGTTCTCCCAGATCTCGCAGTAATGAGCTCTGCTCCGTTACCGTGTCTTCTTTGGGTTCTTGTTTCACAACCGGTACAGATAGGTTGATTACCCGATTGATTGGGGGAATCACCATCGTGACTTCTTCGACCTGGGCATGAATTATGTCTGTGAATTGTCTTTGGGAATGAACAGTGAACGTCTCACTATTGATAGTGCAGTCACTACCGAGTGTCATTACCCCTGCGTTTCTAAGTACCTTTGTTGAAACTTGATTTCCGCATATAACGCGTATTTTGCATGCGTCACAGCAAAAGTATAGGTAGCTATTTATGTTGTTAAGTTCCAGCCATGTGTCTCGACAGGTTTCTTGTTTTGTTTTGCAGTCCGGCGAGCCTTTGTTTCTAATGCAGAGGTTCTCGTCGGATTTCATATGGTATACTGGTGTCTTCATGGGGCACAACAGAGTCGCACTGTCTTGATCAATGCATTGATGTAGGTCAGTTATTGTCATCGGTAGAAAATAATCCTTTTGTATATTGATGGCTAATAGTTCCGCTATAGGCAGTAGTGTAACCATTTCGCCGCCGTTCCTTTTTGGGACCGGTATGATGTGGTAAACTTCGTAATTTTCTCTGCTGATTAACGGCACCCGTATCTCAATGATAAGATATCGTTCTGACATTCTTGCCTTCACTTGTAGAAGATGATAGAGGCGGAAAAAATCTTCTTGAATGTTTCTGATAGGAAGTGCCACATCCTTTGACAGCTGACCCGATATGACGTTCAACTCATCTCGTAACTGTTCTGGCGCAATGAGGTGTAAGTTCATCTTGCCATTGTAAATGTTGGTTACCGTGTCCAAAAGAATCTCTTGCACATTTCTTAGGTGCTCTATGAAGCTGTTTGCCGAGATAGCCGACATCACAAATTCGATTGATAGTTCTTGAGACTCAATCTCTTGCTGAAGGTGACTCGTTAGTTTGTCTAGGTTAAGCAGATGTTGATTGAATAATTTGTATTGTTTTTCGATTGTTTCTTCTGCTCTCCGAAGTATGTTGTATTCGGCTTCGATAATAGTTGTTTGATTTTTGGCTAATAGAGCCAGATGTTTCTCATTTTCATGTATGAGTTCGATGTCTCGTTGGTATTGTTCGGCGAATTGGTCATCCAATACTCCGAACAGGGAGCGTGCGATTGACCCGACACCGTTGACAAGGCCGCGTTTGCTTCTCATATTCACCCGACCTTGCGGATTCAGCAACAAACGGTTGTAGTGTTCGAGCTCGGCGTATGCGTGATGTAATTGTAACGATATAATGTCACATTGTGTCTTCTGTTTTAGTTGTGAACATATGTTTTCGAGATGGTCATTGAACTTATTGAACACTGCAGTACCATGCCAATAGGGTTTGACGTCGTAATACACTACTATTTTCCACTCGTCACGAATCAGCCTCATGTTGGTTGACTTATCGAAATATAGCCCTTGTTGCAATTCGATAAAGTCTGTTTTGTTTGTTGTCGCTGTTGCTGGACTAAGTAGGTATAGCAGGGTCATCACTAATCCAATGAAGTTGATTTTGCTTGTACTTGTAGATTGTTGACGTTTTGTTGTATTCTTGTGTTTATTTTCGGTGTTTGGTGGTTTGGAGTTTTCCTCGCTGTCTATTGGTAGAATAGATAGCTTAGTAATGGGTCTCTTTATGATGCCATTTCTTGTTTTTAGGGTTACGACACGAACATATCCGTCGTCTCCCGGGTGGAGTTCTGTTACTCGACCCATTAACCATTTTCCAGCGGGACGCTGGTCGTCATTAACAACAACCAAGTCACCAACTTTCAGATTGTCCCGCGGCTTCTGCCACTTTGTTCTTGCTAACAATTGGCACAGGTACTCATTTTTCCATTTCTTCCAAATTTCTGTGTACATTTTTCTAGTCAGCTCCCATCTTGTTCGGGCGTCTTCTCTTGTTTCGATGACGGTCAACCCTGACCTTCCTGTTAGAAAGTGTGCTGGTGTTAGACAGTCGAGATCTTCAACATTTTCACTCAGCGCACACAGTGGTCTCGAGTTCAGACAAGCTTCTAGTTTTGTTAAGATAGTAGTGAACTCCTCGAATGTTAATCTCTGCTCACCCACCACTCTTTTTAAATGGTGTTTCAAGCTTCTTACGGCTCGTTCCCACAATCCACCCGCCGATGGCCATGCCGGAGCGTTGAAATGCCACTGTATGGCCATCTCGGCGACTATCTTCTGTAATTCTTCGTTTCTATAGCTGTTTTCTATTTCTCCGTATTGTTCCATTAGCAGTCGATTAGCTCCGACAAAGTTCGTGCCGTTATCGCTGTATAAATGGCGGGGGGCGCCTCTCCGTGCTGCCATTCTGTTAAGGGCTGCCAAAAATGCCGAACTTGTAAGGTCAGACACTAATTCAATGTGTACTGCCTTTGTCACCATGCAAATAAAGATGGCGATGTAACCTTTTGTTGACTTAGCCCCTCTCCCTTTATTCATCTTGACGTCGACGAATCCTGTATAGTCCACTCCTGTATGGTAGAATGGCGGGGCAGGGTTTATTCTTGCGCTCGGTAGTTCCCCCATGACTTGTTGTTGTTTTGTTGGACTTATTTTGCGACAGGTTACGCATCTTCTAACTTGCATCTTCGTTACTCGCACGCCACCGATGATCCAGTATTTTTGACGAAGGTGCGATAAAGTGAGTCGCGGTCCTCCATGAAAGGTCATTTGATGGGCTTGATCGATGAGCAAATGCGTTAGACGGCCATCGTAGGGAATGATCATCGGATGTTTCATTTCTTCTGTTAGCGTAGCCTTCTGTAATCTTCCTCCAACTCTTAGCAAGCCTTCTTGATCAATGTAAGGATTGAGAGGTAGTAATTTGCTATGTGATGACACTGTACCGTGTTTACGCAAATGACTCAAATCCGTGTCAAATACATTTTGTTGTGTTTGTTTCACAATTGCCTTAGTTGCGCTGTTTAATTCTTGCAACGTAAGATAACTTGGTAATTGACAATGTTTCGAGTCCAATGTTCGAAGTTTTAAGTTCAATGCTCTTTGTATCCATGCCACTATTCGAATGACATGATTTATAGAGCTATGTTTTTGTAATAATTCTTGTATAATATTACTTGTTTCTCTGTTGATTTGGGCAGCATTGACTTGTTTCGTTGCCGTTGTTTTTATGTCTTGATCTGACTTGTAGACCTTTTTTATTTGGTTTTTTATTTCAAATGATGGTAGCCACTTAGGACCTTCCCACCACAGTCTGTTTTCCTTCAGCTGACCGGCATACTGGCCTCGGCTTGCGGCGTCAGCGGGATTTTCGCTTGATTTGACGTAGTCCCAACCCGAGCGCGGTATTACAGAGTTTATTTTTTGTACTCGATTCTCTACGTATGTTTTCCATCGTGATGGGTCTCCTTGTATCCAACCCAGGACCACCATCGAATCTGTCCAGCCATAAACTCGAACTTCTTGTTGATGTAAAGATTCCTTAACCTTTGCATTAATTTGCAAAGTAGGTGTGCTCCATTTAATTCTAGTCGCGGCAACGTTGTTATTTTTCTGTGTGGCACAATTTTTGATTTTGCAGCGACAAGTGTGACGATTGTTGACGGGTGAACTCGTGCATAGATGACACATGCATAGGCATCCAGGGAGGCGTCACTGAAGCCATGTAGTTCTATTACTTGTTTCCCATCACATCTAAGCCATCTTGGAACTTCACACAAGTTTACCGCCGTAATGTCAGCTTGTACTTTGCACCATTCCTTGTGTATGCTATCCGGGACTTCGTCATCCCATTGTAATTTGACCTCCCATAGTTTTTGAAATAACAATTTCAATTTTGTAGATACAGGAGCCAGCCAGCCAAGTGGGTCAAACAGTTTTGATATTTCAGCTAATAAGCTGCGTTTCGTTTGTTTTTTGTTGACGCTAGAAATCGAACATTGGAATGTGAATTTGTCCTCTGTCGGGTTCCAGCACAGGCCCAATGTTTTTGATGTTTGTTCTGTTTTGAAGTTGAAAACAGTGTTTTCATTGTTCTGTTGTATTGTAGCATTCTCCAAGAGTGCAGGTTCGTTTGATGACCATTTTCTGAGGTTAAACCCCCCACTCTTAAGTAATTGTTTTAGGTCCGAAATTAGCTCTTGTGCTTTTTCAATGGTATGAGATCCGTGAACGAGGTCATCGACGTAAAATGACTCCTCCACTACCTTTGAAGCTTCCGGAAAATGTTGTCGCTCGTCTTCTGCCAATCTTCGTAATGTCATTATGGCCAAGAACGGCGCTGCCTTGGTGCCATATGTTACTGTGGCGAGTTGGAAAGAATGTATAGGTTCTTCCGGTGATTCTCGCCACACAATCTGTTGTAGATTCTGGTCACCGTGGGCCACTAAAATCTGTCTGTACATTTTTTCGATGTCCGCTGTATAGGCGTACTTGTATTGCCTCCACTGCATCAGTGTTGTTTGCAGATCTTGTTGTAGGTTTGGACCTTTGTACATAAGGTCGTTCAAACTCCATCCTGTAGATGTTTTTGCGGATGCATTAAACACCACTCTGTATTTAGTTGTTGTTGACTCGGCGCGTTCGACGCCGTGGTGCGGCAAATAGCAGTTGAGTGTCTTGTTACACGCTGATTTTTGCATATGACCTAAGTCAATGTATTCTGTTATGAACTCTTTGTAGGCTTTTGCTAATTCTTGTTGTTTCTCGAATCTACGTTCCAACGTTTTGAATTGCGCAATTGCCATTTGTTTAGACGAGCCCAGCTTCCACTCCCAGTCATGTCTCATTGGTAGTCTTACTTCGTATCTTCCATTTTGTAAGCGTTGTGTTGTTTTGGAGTAGAACTCAATGCATTTCTGGTCTTCCTCAGAAAAATTGGCTTGATCCTTGATATCTTCGGAGTCCCAAAACTGTATCATGTCCTCCAGATTGTTCAAGACTACGTTGCAATGAAATGTTCTGACGTTTCCGCATAGTAGCCATCCTAATTTGGTTTGTTGTGCGATAGGCTGATTGACGTCTTCGCTTTTGACCATTCCTCCTAGTATGATCTGGGAGTAAATGTCTGCTCCAAATAGTAGATTTACTGGACGGCTGCTATTGAAATCCGGATCCGCCAAGCCGATGTTTTGTATATGAGGCCATGATGGTTTTGCGAAAGATTTGTTTGGTAGATTCTTGATTAAGTTTTTCATAATGTATACCGATTTCTTGAATGTAAATTCGCTGACGGCAGAGCTGCATGAAATTGTTGTCATACCCTTGCAATTGCTCTCCTTTTCCCCAATTCCGGATACAACTCCTTTGCATTTCTGGCGTTTGTTCCCAAGAAGTTGCGCAGCGCGTTCTGTTATTAATGATATTTGAGACCCTTGATCGACAAGAGCTCGCATGTTGTGCAGTGTTCCATCAGCTCCCTCTACCTTGACAATAGCGGTTGCTAATAGGACCTCTGAAGTTTTATTGTTTTGTGAGACGTGAGATGAAGAATTGGGTTGTTCATTGTTTTTTGCAGCGGCTTCGTGCATTAGCGTGTTGTGCTTAGCTTTGCACTTGCGACATCGGTTGGCCGATGTACATTTTTTCCCGTTGTGGCTGTACAGGCAATTAATGCAAACTTGTAATTTGTTGATTGTGTTAAGTCTTTCGTCATTCGACATTTCTATAAACTTAGCACAAAAATAGAGTCCATGCTCGTCATTGCAGAGTGGACAAATAATTTTTGTCGCATGGTAGGATTTCGTAACCTTGTTGTTACTTGCCGCTTGATTCTTGTTAAAATTGTAATTTTTCTTGTTATGGGCAGCTTCTTGATGATGACTTGTTCCAGAACTTGTTTTCTGATAGCTTTCTTGTTTACGCTGCGACGATTCCATTGATGTAAACTTCGCCTCTAAGTAGTCCAGAAAATCCTTTAATGTAGGCAATTCTCGCGAGTTCTTCAGTGACTCAATGTAATCGGAATATGTTACAGCGTCCAGCTTTTGCGCCAAAATATGTACTAGTAGCGGATCCCAGGTTCTGACATCCACTTCTAGATTCTTGATGGCATGCAGACATTCGATTGTGACGTCGTGCATTTTCTTGATTGGCGCCAATGCCTGTTGTTGCATTGTTGGCAAATTGAAGAGCATGTTGATGTGCGATGTGAATATGAGTTTTTTGTTGTTGTAGCGGTTGTTAATAATATCCCAACATATTACATAGTTGTCTGAGCTTATCTGTAAGTGTTGTATCAGTCTTTCAGCTTCACCTTGGACCTTGCTTTTTAAAAATTGCATTTTCTGTGCATTTGATAAGGATGAGTTGTTGTGGATGACTTCAGTGAAGAGGTCTTTGAATGGTATCCACTGATTAAATTTGCCATGAAAGACCGGTATCTCCAATTTTGGTGTTGTCTTTTCTCGATAAGCTCCAGACCACATTTTTGTATTTAAAGCCTTCTTCAGGTCGAGATATTGGCTTTCAAATCTTGTATAGCGCTCTTCATAGATAGCGTTCTTGTCCCCGTCGAGTTCGCACTCTATCTCCCAATGAAGACTGTCAATCGCCGACCAACGCGCCTGCAAGGTGTGCAGTGCATCTTGAAATTCCCACTTTTCAGAGATGAAGTCCACTTGAGTGATGGCGACTGCTCTCATGAAGGCTTTGAAGTTAGCTGATTGTTTACGCAGAAGATCGTCCAACTTGCTATTGGACCCTGTATCCCTCTTGTTAGGGTTTTGTTGTTGACGAGGAGGCGGTTGATTCATGTTGTTGTTACCGCTATTCTCATCTGTGTTTGTGGCTTCTTCTCCCTCCTCGCTCTCTTGCTCTTGTTGTTTTATTGTTGTGCTCGATGTACTTGCTTTCTCTTGTTGAAGCGTACCTACGAGCGATGGCGGTTGCGCCGAAGGTCCAACAGACCCTTTGTGCGACGACAGTTGCTGATGTTGTTTGAGGATTAACTCCTTGACATCTTTATAACACTGCAACGCTGTGTTATATAAATTACTTGTAAAATAAGGATGACTCACACCCATTTCTGTCGACAGACGGTCATGGTTGAACTGGAATTCACTCCATAAATTTTCCAGCATCTGCAGACGCCGTTTGAAGTAGTCCGAGTTCTTCCTGTCCCAGCCATCTTTCTTTATGTTGATGCCGACTTTCTTGATGTTTTCGTAAAGTTCACTCTGATTTTCGTAGGTATCTGCTGACGACGTCATGTTGTCACACTTCTCGACGAATTCCAGACGAACTTCTTGTTTTGAGTAGTAGACTGTTGCTCCACACTCCTGGTTCTTTGTATCGTGTAATCTTTCTCTTCTACGATAATGCGATTCTCAATTGGTTACTGGGGCGACTCGCTTGTGAGAGACCAGTCCAACCGATTCGCGACCGTAAAAGATCTTAATCACACAACACAAAATTGTTCGAAGGACCAAATGTTGGGGCGTAACTCCCAACAGTGAAAATGTTATGTACTTGTTATGTAGACTTGTAAGGTATTGTTATGTAAATGAGTAGACAAGTGACTCCCTTGATGGATTTATTGCTACTAAAGTATTCTTACACGATTACATATTAAGTTAGAGAAATGCACACCTAAACAGTATAGATGTGCATAAATGAGTGTGACATACAAACTACAAAAGGTCAATGTACAGCGTAGCTCGTACATGGATAACTTCCGCTAGCCACGCGGGCGAAACCGCGGACTAAAGCATACATATGTTATGTACTATTATGGAAGTTGGCTTCTCCTACATTTACTGGCCGCGCCTTTATAAATATACATACGAATCTGCAAATACACCCAGATTGTATCTGATGATTATTGAATAATCTAATTTAACGACCTAACGTAATCAAATCAATCTTTCTAATATTTCTTCCATTCCAATCTAAATAATTATTTCCGTGGTTCAGTTTGTCATAATCGGATGTAATAATTATGACGATCGAAACAATCGTGCCGATAAATATTATGTAATTTTTCTTTTTTAATAAAGTCTTATTTTCCCTGATGATTACACAATTTATAAAATTTATACCTTCCTTTGGATTAACATATTCTTCAACCAATTAATTCGTTATTACTTTTCTCGCGTGTTACACGGAAATGATAAAGTTGTTACCTTACCGATTGCCTTTTGATATCGGCTGTGACGGATGCCTTCAACGCGCAACGTGATGGCGGAACAAGTCGCCAACGACGGACTTTCGTCCGCGGAGGATATATTTTGTGGAAAAAATGTACATCCACTCCGAGGAGTTGCTCAATCCGCCGTGACATAATGCTTAGTTCTATGTTTTTCGTGGACTATCCCGTATATTTTACGGTCCGGTCTGTCGAAGTTCTTAATTATTTACGGGATTATTTGTACCGGTCGGAAGTACCGTGTAATATGTTATTTGAGGCAGGTGTGAGCGATTTATTTCGACGGACGTACCCAGACAAAAGTCCCTCGTCTGCTTGATTCCGGATCATTAGCGTTTATCGCAAAACCGTGCTGTTAGTCAGTGTAATCGATCAAATCAGTGGAATGTTACAGGTTGGAATATGTGGAATATTATTCGCGAGATTCGAAAGTTAAGTCTTAAGGTAGACCATTTTACTCATGTGCAATCTATTTGATTGTATTTGAAAGATAAAATATTCTCTTACCTTCCTATTCCACAACATAGACTATATAGCCGGCACAGCTATACCTACCTATATCTATCTACTGCTTGCTGGAATCTCCCTTAACTATAATATCGGAAAGTACGCAAATATCACATCTTCTCAGATAATACCCACCTAATATTGAAAGTACTTATGTAACAATACAAAGTGTTAACTATCTCCAATTATTAAATAACATTGCGTGTAAAAACCAGTATGTAACCAACTACTTAGTTTCAGTATTAAATCACAATTACCTACTTAGGTACCAAATCTAATTGATATAATCAATCAATTAAAACGAAAAAAGTCAGATCCAACCTGCTGTCCTCTTTCCTTTCGACCTTGTCTCACAAGCAACACGCAACAAATGCAACATGCACTTCATGCAATGTAATATAAACTCTATTTGTATGTAAATAAAGGTTATGTAATGCCGTAGTGATGTACGTCTTGTTGCGCAACACGCGAAAGTGCGCATCCGACCGAAGCCAAACGTTGAGCGCCTAACACATCTCTATTTCAATGGCATTACGTGTGTTTAGCTTGCTTGAGTTGATACAGTGTTTTTTTTTAATCAGAAAATAATATTTTCTTGTTAGAAGAAAAACGCTTCTCCCTAGAGTTGAATTACCCGGGGTTTAACATTTTTCTCGTCGGATAAAACCTAAGGAACTGTACAAGATAACAATACCCACAAGCACAAGAAACGATAGAACCATAGAAACAAAAAAAAATTTTTCTATGGATAGAACTGTGTGAAAGAGGATGGCTAGAAAAGTTAGTTAGTTATGATATGACCAGTAAGTAATAGAGAAGTCTGTCAAAAGAAGACATGCTTACTACGCCGACCCCAAATAAATTAGGATAAGGACAAGAAAATTGTAGTTAATAGAATTAATGAGGAGCTCATTGCTTAGGATTATGCTGTAGAGATAATAGGTACACCAAACAACTTTACGAGAGCTCTTCTCGGTGCTAAAACGGGATCCGAAAGATTGATAAGTACTATAAATTCTTCATAACTGTGAGTCACATAGACCATTTACAAGATGCAATCTAATAATGGAAAAAGCAGTAGCAAAGCAACAGCGGATTTTATGAATAGTTAATTACTATGATCCATTGTGGGAACAAGTGGCGTTAGTATATAAATCTTGAGAACAACTGCAGGGGGAAACGTAGATGACTTTCTGTGAGAAGCTATGACTCATCTTTCAAATACTTAACTAGCTGAAAAGTTCTGGATTATCCCAGGTAATCTAAAATCTAATTGGATCGTGGAAAAGAGGTGGCTATTACTCTGAGCATAAAATTTGAAATGGTCTGACTGGAATATAAAATCGTCTGGGAGAAATAGCGCGATCTGTGTAGAGGAAACGAGGTTGTAAAGTAGTTACAAGATACTGCGCTGCAAGTTTTGGCACTGCATCCTCCTCTAAAAAGTAGATTCTTGAAATACCCGACGAGACCACATTCAAACATATCCCAATATGTTTTGTAAAATAAAACTTGGTCTGAAGATGAAACTACTATTAAAAGTGTTTGCTTAGCCCACATGTGGGGAGAGGTCTAAACATATCCTGTCTTTATTCAAATACAGATTTACAAGAAAAATATCCAACTGCAAATAATATTTAAATATACTGATAGAGCATTGGGCACAAGCAAACTCTTGAGGCTCAGTCAAGTATCTTTATACATCTTGACACCGTGACATTTTACTGGTTGTGAGTGGCTAGTTGGCTAGTTGACTACCAATAGTAAATTGGACAGTGGTTGATATTTCAATCACATTTCGAGAGGAACGGGAGCTGAATGACATTATTTATTATGCAACGAATTCTTGTGTTTTATCCAATTTCATCCTGCATATTGATTTTTGTCTTACTTTTTCCAATTTCTTGGTTTTCGTCCACAAGCGTCTCATTTTGTAGGTTACTTGGTCGGAAATCCTCTTCATCGCTTTTGAGACAGTCTGATCTAAAGTCATATTATGAACACGTTTGTTATGATTTGACTCTTTGAAAATTACCCTTTTCACCAACTTTGATCTATCGATCGATAGACCAAAGTTGGTGAAAAGCGAGTAATTTTAGCATCTCTTAGTTTTTTTATTGCCTAAGGAAATACTTCAAAGTGTCCTCCAACCGTTTCGTAATTTATAGTGATAGATGATGACTAGATGACTTTAACTTTGAACGCATTTAGAATGTGATCGACAGGAAAGTGCAAGCATAACAACAAAACGACATTGTATGCGGAATGAGGAGACTATCTCACGTAACGAAAGATTTAAATTCAAACAGGTAGTCTAGAAAGTATTCTTTAGGTATATTTCTTTCGTCGGTTAAATAAATCGTTCACGTAACTGTGTTTTACTGAAATATACAAACAACTTAGGCATTACAAAATGCTAGACAAGTACTGTTTACTTTTTGTCGACTATGTTTGAAGGAAGTTATTTTTTGCGCATTATGTAAGTCGTTATGGCACACCTGCTTACCTAAATGCATAATCTTAACACACACATTATCGTGAATTTTAAGAAAGCTGAATGAAAAATGCGCAAAAGTAGGTAAGCTTCGCGTTTGTATCGGTAATAATTACCTATTAGCTACAGCTTTGAGATCTCTCAACCATGGTGAAAAATTATGCATAAGTATTTTTTGTAAGTGCACCTAGGGTAACACTTACAATAGTACGTAGGCATGCCGTATGTGTACTTATGATAAGTCACGCAAAAAGCTAGGTACGGATAATAACATACAATTGGGTAAAGCCTCGTATCTTTAATTAAACCCTTCTTTGTATACTTCTAGTCCATTTCTTGCAAGCAAGCACGACCAAATAAAACAAAGAAGAACAAAGAACATGGGCGCATGTGTTTTTAGAAAATATTTGTAAAAGCACATTACATTTCTTCTCCTATGCTAATGACTATTAAGTACTGATCTTCAATTATGTAAGCAGTGTATGTCGAATCGCATTATATACCTTGCAGATTGCCGCCCCTGAACTCATTTCAGCTTTTGTGCAAAATTCGACATGCGCCGAAAAAAGGTAGACGCAACACATCTTCCTAATTAACATAAACATTGCATTTGCAGACGGCCTTACATGTTATTAACTACAGTTTGTCTTCACTTTCAATACATTGTTGTATTACTTCATCATTCTTAAACATTGTGCAGGTTCTAGCAACTTTTACCCAGATTCTTGACCTACTCGGGTTGTTCTTTAAACTTTTGTTTGGTAATTCGGCTTAGGTCTATATATCACTGGCTGTTTAACCGATTTTGTAACACAAACAATGCACATATGGTACAATGGTGGTGCGTTAGTTGGCTGATGGTACAATGGCTGAAGGTGGTCGAGTCGCCGGATCTGTTGCAAGCCATTATCGGTTCGTGCTCCATCGTTTGGCCTGATTACTTAACGTTAGCCTAATTCTTGCTGGTAATGAAGTGGTTAATCATAGTGCAGAATCAATGATTATTTCCTTTTTAGTAATATCAATCGGAATTACGGATCATTAGTTCGGTCCAACACTAGATTTGAAAGAGCTTAAAGGACACTGACTTAAAAGATATGAGGGTCTTCGAATTCATTGTCGGTAGATATCTAATCACCGTAGGCATCACAAGACGGAAGACGTAGATAAAGAAGACACTCTAATTTTCAGACTGCAAATTGTGACAGCAAGTCTACTCTTCATGATTTGTCATTCATTACCTACATTAGGCAATGAGAAAGTTCAACTTAGTGCTGTTTGGAAAGTATAAACTTCATATCCAAATGTTAACTCGTTAAGTTTATATGTACAAGTCACACAATAGCCAATGAAACATTATTTAATAAACATTCTTCAAGTTCGATAGGAACTTTATTAAAACTCCAATGGATATTTCAGATGGAGCAACGAACAATGTGATATTTAGCAAGTTCTCGAGCAGATTTACGATCTAAGTATTTTAGCGGAAAGCAAATGAAATCTAAAATCTGGAAATGTAGCACAACTAAAATTACTTATGTTATGTAAAGTCGTGTAAATAAACGGCCAATAATTTCATATTAATTTTCAAAAGCATAAACAATTTGTTCAGAGATTTCTCCTTCCTTCTTAAGCTTAGCTTATCTACGTCTCATACATTACAGGTTTCATTTACAACAAAACCTCGGTAGAATTTAGGAAGAGATTATCACAGGAATAATAGTAATACATACGTAGATAAATTAGGTCGATAACACACAGGTAGTGGCACGGCTCGGGGATAAAAGAGGCTTACTTACACTAGGTGGGCGGATAAGAACTATCGGGCTAGGCTGGAAATAACTTTCTTGTCCTAGAATGTTAGTACTGTAGCTAGTATACTTAGTGGGCGTAGGGCTAAAGGTAACATCCTCATTAGTGTTCTGTCTAAGTCTTCTTTTTTACCCGACTACGGCGAAGCCAAAAGGAAGGGTAATGATTTTGGCAGTCTATGTATGTATGTATGTATGTTCCACCGTAGCGCCTAAACTACTGAACGGATTTTGATAAATTAGGTGTCAATAGATTCGTAAGAATAGCCCGGGTGTCATAGGCTATATAAATTTTATAAATTCTTTTTATGACGGAATTTAAATGTCAAAAACTTACCTCAAAAAATATTAAATTGAGATAATTATAGCAAGTTTGGTATCAAATGAAAGGTCTTGGCGTGCACATTACAAATATGTATTATATTATAGTTTAAGTAATGCTAATGGCAATTAGCAGCTGACTTCTGTATCAATGAGAACGCCATGAAGGAGCATCAGGTATCAGTGGCATGCGACTACGAAGAATATCAGACAAGAATTATTTTCTTGTTTTCTACTTTTAAGACCGCGATTTTGTTAGTAGTCGGGTTTTAGATTTTTGAACTTAATTTTTTTTGTAAGCTCACCTTGTATTTGTACTAAGTTAGGGTATATTATATCTTGCGCCTAATAATTAGCTTTCATTTATCTCAGCATTACGGGTAGGCTAGAGGCTTGCACTATTTTGCACGTCTCCCTAATTAACTTAACAACATAACTTCGCGCCTGTAATCCATAAAGTATAGGCAGAAGTAACCCGCAATTCGTTATGTTTTAAGTTCCTTAGAGAGGCGAGCCTGTTTCAAAGCACCGGGCACAAATCCTGACTCCGGGCTGCTACTGAAGATTTCCATGGAAACAACTACAAAGACTTTGCTTGACCTAGCAATCGAACCAAGAACCTCAAGTTCAGTAGTGGCGCTTGTGGTGATCACTAGACCAACGAGGCATTCATCCTATCAGATGTGTTAATTTACTTATTCTAAACAATATGATACGTAAAACAATAGTAACTTAAGTCGAAGAAGGAAGCTGTAAAGATAAATGAGTATTTCCCGACCTATTGTTTAGCAAAAAGAGCCTAATTTAGCAATCGGCTACCGCCCAATTACATAGCCATTACCGATATTTATAATTCATACTGTTCAAGAATTCCTTAAAAAATAATTAAATACGGAAATAGCGTCCGCCACCATTGAAAAGTCAGGTCCAATTGAAATTTTGATGCAGTTTCGAGGCACGTGCGGCCAGTATATGTGTCCGCTTTAATTTTATGTATCTAGAAAAGGACAGAATAAAAAAACGATCATTAGTATGATTCCTATGTTTCCTTTTCCTGTATCTGGCGGTGGCGTGGTGCATAATAAACGGTGAACCATTACCCTGGCTGGCGGAACGGAACGAATAAACTTGCAGCTTGCTGCTTGCCACTTGGCTACTATTACGTATCTCAGATTTTACCGGTATCGGCAATGTCTATCGCTGACCGGTCAAGCCTCCACAATCGTGTTACTTTAATGCTACTGCTCAAGAAGGCAGGAAATACCATAAAAACTGTGGAACTTAATAAGCTAATTGATGCTATGAACACTCTAGCGTTAAATGTATTCATGATAATTGTAGTTGTAACAAAGAGTTCTGTAATGCGGGCTTATGTATTCTTAACTCTTTTGTTTAACTTGTACTTAATAATATCATAAGATATAAATATTGTAATTAAATACGGAAGTATTATCATATTTTACAAGGTACATAGTAACTCCGGAAAATCTGTTGTTACCTATGCCCTATGCATAGAGCACAATTCCCTTTTGGAATTTAGACTGTGTGAAGCACTGGCGTACGCACGGGCTCGTATGGATTGGTGGATTTGAAGTTCTAGGACACCGATTATTTTCCCCTACCTGCTATAGCACCACAATATAAATACTTAACCGTAACTACTGAACCACCAGTGCTTTCAAAACTTTTGTATATTCGGCAATAGAGCTGCCAAAGATTTCGAACTTCACACTCAAACAGACCACTTCAACCCAAATATTAGCATGCAAATCACCACCATAATCTCAGACCGTTTCAAAGCTAGAGGGATCCAGTGGATTTCCGTGAAATGTTCGCGCGATAAAAACCTTTGAGATTTGAATCAGCAGCCGCTGCGTTCGCTGCGCCTGCACATAGTAGCAGACCAGGGATGTGATGGAGATCCGCAACCGTAACCTAAACTATCGGTATTCCGAAATAAAAAAATATCCGTAACCGATTTAAAAGTTTTTCAAGTAGGTAGGTAACCGGCATGTCTTAGAACAAAAAAAAAAAACGGAGACATGTGAAATCTACCAACCCGCACTGGGCCTGTCCCTGTAGTGGTAACATTACCTATAGGCTGATGATGATGATGACATGATTCTAGGGATTTTAGTTTTAGGGATAAATATTTTTGAGAGTTTGTAACGCTTTTTGTTTTGCCCGGCCAAGCCGTCACTTGTCAGGTTGTTAGATTGTGTTGAAAGATTCTAATACGAGTACCCGTAACCAAAACTAGCGGATTATTTGACATAATGGCAAATCCGAAACCGGAATAATATCTGTATCCGTATCCAGATCCGAAATTTCATATCCATAACATCCCTGGCCTGCACATAGTAGCAGACCATTAGCCGTGGCCGATTGCGAGTGTTCAAGCTTAATTTAAATGCATCCGTGATGGTTTCATTAAGGAATGTTATGTATTTTTAAGAGGGAAGGCAATATCCGCTAATTAGTGATGTATTGAAAACTTATCTCGTTTTAGGCACAGGTAGAGGGGTCAAAGAGGGTAGTGAGGGTAGTGGGATTCACTTATCCTTCTTCTACCATAGACTGAGGCAAAGAAAATATAGAGACTTGAGGCTCAATAGGTATGTGTGCTGGTAAACCACTGAATCGCCTATAAACGTATAAACATAACATCACGCTTGTATTCCTCGAAGGGTTTGGCAGAAGTGTGACCAATAGTACACCCACATTTCGCCACTTATATTTAATTTTAGGTCCCATGTAATAGGGGCGAGCCAACAACCGGGCACAAATCCAGACTCCGTGATTCCTTATTGAAACCCAATAACATTTTGCCCGACTTGGGAATCAAACTCGCCCAACCACCCACAAAAACCACCACGAAACCACGCAATGAGGAAACATCCATAATAATATAATTAAGAACTACAGCGTTTACAGTATTACATAGGGAGAGGCATATGCATAACGAAAAGCAGAAGAATATCATCTCATAAAACACTTTTTTAAATTAAAACATTGCTGCGCATCTTTGTTTACGGTTCAACTTGAGGTGCAGTTTCACATTTGAATTAGTTCTTTTATTTATCTATGAGATTAATGAACACGATACGTGATCGATGATCAAGTTCAAGGCCCTATCAAAATCATAGTTCAATTTTCACGGCACCGTTACTATTGATATCTTCTTTACTACAAATAATTTAAATTTAATTTCAAGTGAACGTCTTAGGTAGTAAAGGAGGCACATCAAAGATAATGAAGCAATTTGTTACCAGGAAGTCATAAAAACATGCAATATTTAGCAGAAAGATTTCAGCTTAAAGTTGCATCGTAAGTGCTAAATATTCTAACTGAACCTGAAACTATGCGATGCAATTGCAATTAGCATTTAAAATTATAATTAAGTCATAAAACAGTGTCCAAAGTTGCGATGCTGAGCTTTGTGTGAGCCCATGGGCAATGGGCAGGTTATACGTCTAGGATTTGAAAACGTGCAACACTTGCAATAATAAACATCGGAGACTTCCGGAATGGTCGAATATCCCTGACGACCGCAGATTTTCAGGACGAATCAAAAGCAGAAACGTTTAAAGATGTGAAAATAATTCAATGATTTTTATTTTAAAAAGTCCGGACAAGAAGCTAGACAAATCCGTAAGGATGGTATGATTTTTATTTTAAAAATAAAACCGACTTCGACAAAAAAAACACTCAAAAGTGAAAAATAAACTTGAACTAGAAAAATCAGTTTCTGAAGTCGGTGACTTTTGTTTCTTTGATTTCATTTTTTTGTCACCGACTTCAGAAACTGATTTTTCTTCTCAAGTTTATTTTTCACTTTTGAGTGTTTTTTTTGTCGAAGTCGGTTTTATTTTTTGTCAAAAAGTTTTTATTTTTCACTTTTTAGTGTTTCACATGTGCTTACCCCTTCACAACGTACCGGCGTGATGTTATGTTAGGAACTGGTGTAAACAATAGACAGACAATATGTGATTTCAGCAATCCCAGTCCATTTGCTATCATTTATTGAGGAGTTTCGTTGCCTATCTCCGAAGTTCTTCATCAGATCTTCACAAAATAGTTTTTATAACCTTTTTAATGAGTACAGGCGTGATATTATGTTGTGTGATGGCGTAAACAATGCTTAGATATGCTATAGCAACAATCGCGGTTAATCTGCTGTTATTTATTGAAGAGTTCCCCCGATTTCTACAAGATCCCATCATCAGATATTGAAATGGTGACAATGGGACCACACGGGAAGCACCAGCTTTCAAATGAAAAAAGAATCATGAAAATCAGTTCACCCAGTCGCAAGTTATGAGCGAACAAACATAAAAAACAAAAAAAAACAAAAAAAAAAAAAAAATACAGTCGAATTGATAACCTCCTCCTTTTTTTGGAAGTCGGTTAAAAAGTCCGGACAAGAAGCTAGACAAATCCGTAAGGATGGTATGACCAACGTCAAACAAATTACCATGAGAACTGAGAAGCTAATCACGGTGAGATGCCCAAGTTTATGGCGTTATTAAAAGGGGATAGGGGCAATTGCCACTACTGCTGCCAATTTAAATGACGACTCCATATAAAAGCAAATTGCTCATCTAATGATTTGCATATCTTGAGGCTAAGCGATGGGAAAGCTTTATTTATTATAGCTTGTGAGAAGACATATAGTAGTCAGAAGAGTTACTATGCGGCCTTGCCCAGTGGTGTCCAGCTTTTGGGTCCCCGTCCAACCTTGACACAAATATTTTTAACCGACTTAAAAAGGTGGTTATAGATTCTTCCAGCATCTTCGGACGCAAAAATACAAACAGAATTCACCGACCTCCGAAAGTAAAGTTATTTTCCACTTTTTAATGTACAGACATGGTATCAAAATCAACCCAACCCTAATCAAGTACCTCTTCCTACCTACGTAGGTAGGTAATTTATCATTATTATGTGAAGACTGGTAGTCTGTTACCCCAATCCGGCTAGCGACTTTACATAATATTAAGTAATAAAAACTTGTGTCTTCATGATCGCAGCAAGGTTTTAAACCTATATAGACAAAAGACGATCTCGACTCATTTATCACCTTAGTTGTTTTAACTAAAGTACAATCACCTTGGTCAAGCTTGGTTGGTTTTGTCTTAAACATCTTTTGTGCAATATTGGAGTCTAGGAACAGTATAGTCATCAGTCCGTGGCCTGTGTTGACCGACGCTAAACATGGCCCTTTACAAACCTGTGGAATAGTTCAGGTTCACCCAGCAGCCAGCAATGCATTCAGTTAGACTAGTATTAAAACTGCAAAATAACTCCGTGTGTATGAACGGATAAATTTGCACACAGATATACCGTGACCTGGCAAATTAGGACATGATATCATTTTTATATCCCAGTCGTAAGTAAACCTAGTTGTAAATACAATAGTCAAACTTTACATTCAATATTCATGAAGACTAACTTCAGGAAAAGCCTGAATAAGTTAACAAAACTTTTATTTTTCGTTTTATTGTACTTGCGACAGCAGATACCTAGCTGTCCAGGATTGATATCTTCATATCGAATCGATTAGGTACTCGGTTTCGGTTTTGGGAATTCGAGAGAGGTTGAGAATGAGAGAGCTTTTTCGATAGGACTGTCGATCGATTGGATAATAATATGACGATCAAGCGTTTGTGTGAGTAAATTATCCAAAGGGAACGTTCCCTTTGAATAAATCACACGCATTTTTAGAACTACAGGTGAAGCTATCACCTGTAGTTCTATGTAAAAAAATCTTAGAAGTTTATAATTGACCCACTTCCCGGTTTCTGCTTCAGCTGAAATTTTGCATAGACCGTTGTATGTTTATTTTAGATGGCAATGCATGATAGATTAGCTAGTGATTTCATTATAGTAGTGGCAGCCTATTTGTTGCGTTAACTTTGTTGAGGTAAGCTTTCCTACGGGAAAATATGAATGGCGTTTCCTGTCAAGAAATATCAGATTCCTACTATGAGCAGGCGCGGATACAGCCCTCAAATAAGGTTGTGGGCACAGTCACCCAAAAATCTGCCAAGTAAAAGTTGGTGGTTTAGACTTGGCCGATTTTGGAGGGGGGTCACATAGGGCCGTAGCCAGGAATTTGGTTAGAAGGGCTGGAGGGGTTAAGTTAACTACTATTAGTAACTACTTTTGAAAATCAAAAGTTTTCTGAAACAAAACGTTCATGGGCACCGACAGGTTTATTTGGAAGAAGGAGGGGAAGGGGTGTATCTTTAGTTTCCCAAAAATAGCTGTGTCTAAAGGTTTTGTGTGTTGAGATATTTGTAGGATTCAAGAATAAGCGTAGTGAGCTCCTAAAAGTTAGCACCCAGTTTGAGTTTTCTTACTGTCTGAAATTGTGTCTCGTCAGGAGTTACTAAGACAGCCAATGAAAAAAAATTGCGTGAGCGAGCGGAGCGAGCTCGAAAATTTGTAACGTCCTCACACAAATTAGATTCTTTTAATTTATGTACAGGATTGACAACGGAGGGTGTATTCGCGAGCGCAGCGAGCGAGATTTTTTTTAGCATCCCCGGATCATCCTCGGATAGGTTGATCGTTTCGATTTTGGAAAGTGAGGAGGTTCCCCAAGATGACTTAGAATTTGAAATGGACAACACAAGAACGAGTGGAGAAAGCCGGCCCTCGAAAGGATTAGGTTCTAACGCGGAAGCACCTGAGTCCGATCTTGATAATAACAGAATGCAGGAGCGAGAGAAGGGAGCTTCAACATTTAAGTATCCCCATCCCAAAACAGAGATAAAGAAAGAAAACATATTTATTTAGTACATGCCACAAGTGCACACAACAAACAATAAAAATAAAAAGAAAATGAAAAATTAACAGAACAAAATAAAAGCGTGTGTGCATCTCACGACTGCGCTCCAAAAGTAAACGTCAACTTATGAAGAACTTAATAAATAAAAAAAGTAGTTAAAAAACCAAAAAAACCGACTGAAAAAACTGAAAAACAAAAACAAGCACATTTTAAATTGAACAAAACTTGGAAGCAGGCGGGGTTCTATTTTAGTTCTATTTTTTTCATTTCATAATTTAATATTCAAATGAACCCCGCCTGCTTCCAAGTTTTGTTTAATTTAAAAGGTGCTTGTTTTTTGCTTTTCAGTTTTATCAGTCGGGTTTTATGGTTTTTTAACTACTTTTTTTATTTCCAACTTTTTAGTTCTTTTGTGCTTGTTCTTTCGTTGGTCGCGTAAAAGTCTTCGCAGATGATTTAGAACAAATATTTGTAGGTCATACAAATATTTGTTCCGTGCGGGGATCGAACCCGCGACACCCAGCGCAGCAGTCCAATCTCTCAGCCACTGCGCCAACCGTGCCGTCAGGTCTTTGTTTTTTAATTTTAATGTAGCCTATAACACTCGCGCCATCAAGACGAATCTAACGACGTATATTTCATTCAAATCCCTTCATCCGTTTAGGAGTTATGAGGGAACAAAGAAACGGACATACATACATACATACACGTCAAACACATAACCCTCCTTTTGGGCTGCGCCGCAGTCGGGTAAAAAAGGGCAAAATAGAATAGCGAGCGAAGCGAGTTTACAATATTTGTTTGCTGCATTGGAATGGTTAGTTTCTGTTGTGCAGAAAGTTAATAATTTATCAAATTTCCAAAAGATAACTTATTTTCTGAACATCTTAGGGATATCATGACCCCTGTGACCGTAAAAGTGTGACGTCACAAGTCTATTAAGGTTGTGGGCATGCCCACAGTGCCCACAACGGTGGATCCGCGCCTGACTATGAGTTGCAATCACTAGTACCTATGTAGGTACCTAGGTATTCCCGTTTTACTCCCCGCATCCTATCGAAGATCGTGTGTGTGCATAGAATCTATCCTATAGATACAAGATATTGTTCTATGTAATAAAGTAACTTCAATAGTCTATCCGTGGGACTGTCTCGTGGGTCAAGTGGTCGCAGGCACGACTGCTGATTACGAGGTCCTGGGTTCGATTCGCAGGCCGGACAAAGTGTTATTGGGTTTTTCACCCAATTGCATGGGACTTATGCATAACTGGCGAAGCGTGGGTGTACTATTAGGCATACCTTTGACTAACCCTTCGGGGATTAAAAGCATGATGTTATGCATGTGAATTTTCAATCCTCTATTTACCTACCTACATTGGTCCAATAGGTGACGACCAATCGCTCCACAGATCGCCCTTTTACCGTTCGTTGGGCTATTGCCGCTTACCTAAATGGTAATGCTCAATTCGACCGATAAGTAGGTACTCAGTAAGTAATGATTAACTTGTTCTTCTCCGAGTGATTACACTTTCGAAATTGAAAAAAATCATACGCGCCTTCTCTCACTTTCATGGTCAATTTTTTTTTCTACTCACGAACTGTGTAGCACAAAAGTAAAATTGAAAAGCTTAGGTAGGGTCATATTATATTATTTTATTTTCGCATAAAAACATAACAATTCAATCCAACGCGAACGTTACTTTCGCTAAGTTTGTTTATGATAAACATTTTCTTTTCAATACTATTCCTTCTCATTTTTTCAGGTGATTGAAAGTCGAGTTTTTATGTAAGCCGTAAAAGCCTACAATAGACCATAAAGTTTGAGTGATGCAGGGATAAGTTAATTACTATTCTCGGAGGCAAGTTATGTGGGTAATAAAACCGTCAAACCTGTGCTGCTCACTTTGCTTTAGTTTTTTTTTTAACTGATTTCTTGCCACGTCAAAATAAGTTCACTACGACTACCTACACCATGTCTCTAGGTTTTATTGTGCCTCTAATCTGCGGCTGTAAACCATAGACAGACCTCTAGAGAAAATACTCATTATTTACTAATTGGTAATTAATCTGCCTGTTTAATTTAACTTACCTACGAGTTATAATTCCCATTACGATTTATTACGAAAATCTTGTTCTGTTAACTCAAAGGTTCAAGTAGTGAAGCTGGCAGGCAAGAGAACCCCGTGGATAAATTGCCAATTAATGTAAATTAATTAGGTGCCAACTATTGATTAAAAGCAGTGGGTAATTACTTTATCCCACACAACAATTAATATTGATGGGGGTTCCATGTTTAATATAAAGCAGTGATAACATTCTTACAAGTTCGAGGAATGTTTGCGAACAAACGACTACTATTATACATAGATGGATTTAGTAAGTATTATAATTGGTAATCAGAACCAGAACAACATGTAGGTACAACAATAAAAATATATCATAGACAAAAACTTGATGTTTTTCATAAGTTTCAAGGCAGAGGACGTTAACCCGCTCTACATTTAGATGGGACGTTTCATTCAAAATTCAGAATACCTAGCTCAGAAGCTGGAACTAATTGACTAGGAATTTTAATAAAGCGCAACTAACTACCTAGTCCTACCGAAGTATTTCGAAATAAAAAATAGTTACAAAAATAGTTTCTTTAAATAGTTATAAACGTACTTACATATATTTGTACGTAGATATAATTATGAAGATAAGTACGATAATTATTAGCTCCCAAGTCCAGAGGGTTAAAATACTAAACATGTTATTCGACATCTAAGGTGCAAAGTCAGTAATAAGTATAGCAATCCTGTTTCACTTACCACTACTTAAGTTAATACAGCAGAATCCCTTGCTTCCACATCGACGAATGTTCCAGCACAGCACAAATTTTCTTTGAAATAATATTTATCTCAGTGATAATTTCATTAGCGGTTTTATTTGGTGTCGATCATTTTACGCGCGCGTTATTTTTTTTTAAGAGTTCGCGGGAAGGCAACGGTCTGCGTCGTTACGGCTAGCGCTCCGCGCGCACCTCTATGGACTGAATGTTTTCTTTCAAATCCGAACTCCCTCCATCTTAGCGGCAAAGGCAACGCTACAACCACAGCTTAAAAGTTGTAAGCTCGGACACCTGTCAATGTCAAGCAATCAGAACAAATTCCACACGGGATGACGGGAACGCAGAATAATAGCTTTGTAACAATAATAGCTTAGCTAATTGATTTTCGGTTTTTGTTTGTTGTCGCCTCCTCAAAATTAATTTCTAACTTTAACTTTGAAGATTAGCTAGACTAAAAAGTTTTTTTTAATTTTTCGCTTTTCAGTTTGTCTATTTGGCGGTTATTAAGCGATTATTTTTCGCTTTTTTGTTACTGAAGTTAATCTAATTCGTGCCTTTTTATTTTATTTTATTCAAGGATAGGGTAGTACATGACATAAAATCACGCCTGTATCCTCGAAGGGTTAGACAGAGACGTAGGTACCCATTAGCATACCCACATTTCGACAGTTATGTTTAAGTCCCATGAAGTAGGGGGTGAGCCTAAATATAACATAAATTCAGACTCCGTGGCTGCTACTGATAAATTCCTGATGGAAAAACCTAATAACAATGCCCGACCTAGAAGTCGAGGATGATGTTGTGCTACGAATTTTCCTCTTCCGACAAACATGTTGTCGAGTACAATTTTGTAAGGTGATTTTCATAAATTTGAAACAGAATTAAGTCGATTCAATTCGTTGTCGCGAAATAGCTACCTTTGGGAGTTGGGAAGAGACCTCCAGAGATTGTTTGTAGGTAGTAACCTATCCTTCTGCAGCGAGGTGAGAGATAGGGAGACGTCATATCTTCAACTTGAAGATATGACGTCTCCCTGTCTTCCCAAACGCTACCCAGCCGAGTCGGATTCGACGATTGACCTCTTTCTCGAAGTTACACCTACCCACCTACCTAACTGGACCGTTTGTCCCAGGTAGACATAATCGTCTACAACTTCGAGTGTAGAGTCTCCGATCTTGACAGAAGCGGGTGTTATAAAGGCATTTAACATGACATATTTGTCCATGTTCATTTTATTAAGATCCACTGTTTCGGAAGCACTATATCGTTGGCAAACCGAAGGTGAGTAATGTACTCGCCATTGACGTTGATGCCTCCAGTCCTCTCCTTTGAAGACAGCCTCCCTCCAGTACAGCGGTGAACAGCTTTGGAGATAATTATGACGTCTCCCTGTCTCACACCTCGCTGCAAAAGGATAGGTTCCGAGATTTGAAATCTCCTAACGTAATCTTGACGGCACGGTTGGCTGAGCGATTGGACTGCTGCGCTGCGTGTCGTGGGTTCGATCCCCGCACGGAACAAAAGATTTGTATGGCCTACAGGTAGTTGTTTCGGGTCTGGGTGTGTATGTGAGTTTAAATGTTTGTAAACGCACCCACGATACAGGAGAAATTCCTAATGTAGGGCAATGTGCGTTTTGAACATTGTTCTTTGTTCGAAAGAGTTATCGCGGCCGTGGAACGCAAAGGACATAATAAGGAACACGAATGAGTCTTAGTCAGTAAAAGTCTGACACCCCCTTCTGCTCCGCCCAGAGCGGGAGGAGTCATTTGATGATGTCCCATTCAAAAAAAGGGGTCAGTTAGTTGAAGGAGAATTACCGGATTGCATTTTAGTGAAACTTAGACGATGGAAGCAGACTGAAAGATATCGCTTATTCTGATGCTAAACATCCAGTAGTTTCAAATTACCAAGGAACAACGGGTCAACAAGAAGACATTAAATGCAGTATGTTTCCCAAATTCTATACTGGCCCAGTTTATGACATGTTACATGTTCCCAATTCATTACATGAACTGTAAGGGTCGACCCTCGATAAAACAGTAATCGACCTAAGAAAGAAAGTTTTTTGCTATAGGGAAAGGCATAATATATAACACTGCGCAGAGTGAAAACACTGATGGCATTGAATTAAAAAAATAGGTGTTTTCAAAGTGTGGTTATACAACCAGCATGATGCACATGGACAAGCCCTAGCTGTAATGCAGAGACCAAGAGGTCTACCTACTCACTTTAACCTTTGTTTTTTATTGGACGATGGGTTATCATCAAATGACTCCTCCCGCTCTGTGCAGAGCGGTAGGGTTTGTCAGACTTCTACTGACTAAAAACCACCTATTTTCCTTCTTAGCCCTTGTGTCGAGGTCGCGGTATCTCTTTCGAACAACCCGCAGCGCCGACGGGACTCACTTTACCCTGAATATAATAATAGACTACCTAGCTGACCCGCGCAACTTCGGTCTGCGTCACATGATATATCTATATACATAAAAAGACCAGTCCTGACTGACTGACTGACTCATCAACGCCCAGCCCAAACTCGGACCTAGAAAGCTGAAATTTTGCTCAGAGGTTCCCTTTATAATGTAGACAAGGAATAAGGAAGGATTTTTCGAAATTCAAACCCTAAGGGTGATAAATAGGGGATGAAAGTTTGTATGGAAAATCGTCATTTTCACACGGGCGAAGCCGCTGGAAAAAGCTAGTAGCTTATAGGTACGTTCACGGTCAAAAACCTTCCTCGTTAAATACATAGATTATTCACCACAAAAAGATTTTTTCAATTCCAACTAGTCACGAGTGTAGGTAGTTTCTGAGATTAGCGCGTTCAATGTACCAAACAAACTTTTCAGCTTTATAATACTATTAAGTATAAATATTACAGTAAATTACAATTTTATTTCTCGGAAATAAGTATTTGTACCTAGGTATTAATATCTAAAATATTTTTTTTTTTTGAAAAACGTTGCCCCAAACTAGGAATTTCTCCTGTATCGTGGGTGCGCTCACAAACATTCAAACTCACATACACAAATACCCAGACCCGGAACAACTAACTGTAGGTCATACAAATACTTGTTCCGTGCGGGGATCGAACCCGCGACACGCGGCGCAGCAGTCCGATGGCTCAGCCACTGCGCCAACCGTGCCGTCAAAATATTTTTTTTTTTTTTCCAAATAAGTTTTTTTGGTGGGTGGAAAATCATCAAATAACCCCCCCCCCCCCCCCCCCCGCGCTCTTGGGCAGAGCGAAGGAGAGTGTCAGACTTCTACTGACTAAAAACCAACCCATGTTCCTTCTTTGCCCTTGTGCCGAGGCCACGTCATCTCTTTCGATAATCCGCAGCCCCGACGGGCGTCGGCCCTTGCGGGCCCCTCCTTGCTGACATCTCTTCGAGGCGCGCGTGGAATACGAACTGTCTGTTGCCGTCATGACGAAGGCCGGACGGCGAGCTAGCCCATTACTCACCGTGGCCGGAAGCCATCACGTATGTGGCTCTGGTTGGCTGGACAAAACTTCAAAACGGCTCGCATTTACAATAGGGCAATAGGGCACTTTATGTGACGGCTAAACACCCTTATTTCAGAATAGGTGACGCTACAGAATCTTAGATAATCGATCGAAAGCGTGTCCAGCCAGCTTGAAAAACCACTTTTCGCTGGTCTCTCAATCTCGGTAACGGAAGTGATTTTGACGACTTTTTGCATATCAACGGGCGTCACATAAATATGTGACAGGCATCAAGCTAAAAGTTTTGTGATACGTACAGTGGTTTAGTAGAAAAATGCAAAAAACTGTGTCCAGCCATCTTGAATTTACGTAAAAAACTTTTGGCTGGCACTTCCGAATCCCACATAACGGGAGCGTTTTCGAATATGGTTCCTTTACTAATACTTGGTGACGCAATGTGTGACAGTAATAACGTTTGATTTATGGCGTCACATGTAAGGGTTTACGAGCTATCAATGAAAACTTAATGTATACTTGTGTCCAGCCATCTTGAACTCAGGCTGGCTGGACACGTGTATCTCCGCTGCCTGATGATCTACGACCTTCAAAATGTTATCAAAATGTTGTGACGGGGACGATAATGATAACCTGAATTCGTGACGGAGAAACTTTGGGTAGTTTCAAAGATATTGATCATTTAAATTTTCCCATACAAACACTGTAGTAGGGTTACCAATATTGTAGGTTTTATGTAGGACAAAGTATATTTTAAGGTGTTTTCTTTAATGGACGAAAATCCGCGTATTGGTGATAACGAAAACGGTTTACGCTGTCACAGCACTCACAGCCTCTGTGTACAAAACAAACTCAGTATCAGTGCATCAGTGTTGCCAACAAGACCGATATAGAATCTGCTAAAATTATGCCAATTGCTTTATAGAAATGCTAAAAAATCTGCTAGCTAACATTTTTCAGTGTCAAATGAAACGTAACATAGTTTTAACTTTTTTTATTATTTAACAAAATATACATACTGTTTTAATCGACTATGTTCTCAAATACTCTTTCCATTATCATCAGCATTAGCATCAGGAGCGCCAACAATATACTTAGTAAGGGATTTTTTTTCTAAATGGAAATAATTGCTTACGCATTAATGTATTTTATTTTAAAATAATTTTATATGCTAAAAAATACGCTATATGCTAAACAACTAATAAGTTTGCTAAACAACATGAAAAAATGCTATTATTCTTATTCTTTATTGCACACATAAAATAACAAATATAAACACAAATTACAATAATAAAGCTTATGCTAAATTGGCATCCACTGAGTGCAATGCACTTTGTTTTTTTTTGTTAGTGTTTTCTTTTTCTGCAGGAAAACCTTTTATTCCCACGGAGAAATCAAATACAAAGCTGGCGTGGCTTGGCTGCTACCGGCCGATTAGTCGATTAAAAAGAAATCCTATAATTATGTAAAAAATATGGCCACCTCACAATATTAATGGATGTTTGTATGGGAAAATTTAAATGATCAATATCTTTGAAACTACCCAAAGTTTCTCCGTCACAAATTCAGGTTATCATTATCGTCCCCGTCACAACATTTTGATAACATTTTGAAGGTCGTAGATCATCAGGCAGCGGAGATACACGTGTCCAGCCAGCCTGAGTTCAAGATGGCTGGACACAAGTATACATTAAGTTTTCATTGATATCTCGTAAACCCTTACATGTGACGCCATAAATCAAACGTTATTACTGTCACACATTGCGTCACCAAGTATTAGTAAAGGAACCATATTCGAAAACGCTCCCGTTATGTGGGATTCGAAAGTGCCAGCCAAAAGTTTTTTACGTAAATTCAAGATGGCTGGACACAGTTTTTTGCATTTTTCTACTAAACCACTGTATGTACGTATCACAAAACTTTTAGCTTGATGCCTGTCACATATTTATGTGACGCCCGTTGATATGCAAAAAGTCGTCAAAATCACTTCCGTTACCGAGATTGAGAGACCAGCGAAAAGTGGTTTTTCAAGCTGGCTGGACACGCTTTCGATCGATTATCTAAGATTCTGTAGCGTCACCTATTCTGAAATAAGGGTGTTTAGCCGTCACATAAAGTGCCCTATTGCCCTATAGTAAATGCGAGCCGTTTTGAAGTTTTGTCCAGCCAACCAGAGCCACATCATCACGTGGACGGCGCCCGGAGCGCCTTCCGCGGCGGCTGGGACGATGAGAGGTTCTCTCCCTCTCTCGTTCCGCCACCTCCTTCGCTAGCATCACTGCTTCGCAGAAGGAGGCGACGGCGTCCGATTCCTCCTCGCCCCGGACCATGGCTTGCACCAGGGCCGGACGCGAGAGGTCGCCGCCGCCGATCGCCGCTACGAGAACACGGCGGGGCTCCGCCCAAGCAGGGCACACCTCCACAGTGTGCTCCACCGTGTCCTCCGGTCGATCCTCGCAGTGGAAGCATCCGGGCGTTTCCTTCCGCCTGATTCGGTACAGGTACCTCCCGAAACATCCGTGTCCGGTGAGGACCTGCGTCAGACGGAAGGTGAGAGGGCGCCGTGGCTCCTCTCTAGCCACTCCTCAAAGAGGGGACTTACCGCCACTATCGTGGCGTGCCCTAATAAGGGCCTTCTTCTTCTTCGTTACACACTCGGTGACTGTCATACTGTTAAGGAGGAAAGTAGAAATTATTATTGTTTTTCCTACTCCTCTGTTATTATTTTCCGATTAATTTCGGCGCTTCCCAGGTGGTCGCCACTGTTGATTCTGGCTTACAGGAGTTACAGTGGTTTGGGAATAGTGTCGGCCGGCTTAAGTGTTTGTCCCAATAAAAAAAAGTCCAGTCCAGGTCGTAAATAATTTTCTTCAATCAAGGTGCATCAAATGGCCGAGACACCATATACCTAGGCTCAAACTCTCTCCCCGTCTCTATCGCCAGACCTTCAATGATAGTCATACTACAGCTAGGTCTAGAGTTCTCATCAAGGTACCTACATGAAATGAACCCAAACACGATATACTTGCTGTATGTAGGTTGGGGTCGGCTTCCATTCTAACCGGATGCAGCTGAATACCAGTATTTTACATGGAGCGACTGCCTGTCGGACCTCCACAACCCAGTTAATACTAGGTTATACGGTACTCTTTGGTAAGACTGGTTGTCAGAATTTTAGGTCCCTGACTACCTGTAACGGCTGCCAAAGATCTTTAAATGGCAGCCGGGACCAACAACTTAACGTGCTATCCGAGGCACGGAGGAAACTCGGTATGTCGGGCGGTCACCCATCCACAGACCAACCTAGGCAAGCACAGCTTTACCTAAAGATCGACCCGAGTGGCAGTTCTTAATAAGCCACGAGCACCTCGGAAGTGATAACAATGAGTGAGTATAAAAAAAAGATTTTTGGGAAAGTTGTTTGTTATCATGAGTACAATCACGTGTTGAAGTATCATTCACTAATTTACCAGTCACCCTTTATCAGTTAAAGAATAAAAATTCATAACATCATTTTTGTAAAGACATTTTTTTTATTTCGTATCTACGGTTGACAATAATCATTTTAATAGCATAGACACATATTATATGTATAACATAATATTATTAAACACTAGGAAGTTGTCTTATCTAAGTATAAACTAAATCAACTGTTTCAACAAATATAACAATAGCATAATATTCCATTTTTACTCAAATAACATTAAATTATATTAACATTTAATTGAATTAAGTAGTACTACATACACGTTATTATATACGTTAACGTTATCTAAGACGATAATTATAACTATTCTCATACCACATGTTAATTTAAAACTTACAATGTATAACTACCCTACATTCTACGAAATGTTTAAGTTTATTTTTAATACATTACTGGTATTTTTGTTTATAACAGCTACTGAATAATTAAGTATTTAGTAATTAAATTACAAATGGTAAAAAAGATACACTCAAAAAATAGGATACAAATGGTTTCAGTGTTTATTAAAGGTAATAGTTTCAGAAATAGTTTCTTGCCAGCAATGTATGACGTCTAATTCTATTTTGGTTATTAATAATGGTGACTGAAAATATAATTATTAGGTCACATAAAATATTAAAAGTAAAAACAAACAAGACAAGAATATCACCATCGTAAAATTTATTTAATTAAAATTAAATTCGTAGTTTTTCTCTAATAAATTAAAATTAACTGAAATGTGTCCATAAAGACATAGAAAATTTCAGTCGAAGGTTGGCCTAAATTCGTAATTGTTTTCAAAATTCAGTCAATAAAAGGTCACTAGATATCACAAAAGAATATGAATTATTATAATAATGTAGATTCATAATCATAAAGTAAGTAATATTGATATATCCAAGTGGTTTTGTTGGTTTAAACGAAAAACAAGACAGCACATAATTTTGTGACACCTGAAAATATAAGTTTTGAGAATCCAAGTTTCACGTAGGTACCTAATAGTATTTTTGATATGTCCTAATATTACTATTAAAATTTAAAAAAGTAGCTACCAAAACGTTTTTTTTTATAAAGCCTTTTCGTTCATTCAGTCCACTTTCCCTGCAGCCAAATTAGGCCTCTTTTCCTCCACACTTCTCCACACTTGACAAGTGTGGTAAATTCTTTAGGGTTCCTTACCTTAAAGGGAATCTTTTCTAACGATTTTAGCAAGATCTATTCATAGTTCGAACTAGTTTTTTTTTTTTCAGATCATTTAATGTTTAGGTACGGTTTTTTAAATGACAAACACACAAATTATTCGATTTTCAAACTAACCAGAGAGAGGTCACTCCTTTTTATACTGTCCTTGTAAATTCATCTTCTTCGAGTTAGGCTAGTACTCCGTCTTGTATCAGGTTTTCACTGACAAAAAGGAATCAAACTCAACCCCTTTGTAGTACTTTAGACATTACTTCATTATTATAATTATAGCTACAGCAATTCATACCCAAGCTTCGCCCCTTTGTGACCGTGATAATCCTAAAGCTTCAATTTTGATAACGCAAGTAAACCAACAATACCACTCAGACATAGGGCCCGTTCACAATGTCCAGTGTACATAAATATGGAGTAAATAGTCAGTGACTTGGTCACCACATAAAATCATATAACTTTATAACCATAAAAATAATCGGCGCGGCTGTTCCGTCCCGAATCCCGCGCGGGATTTACCGCTGTGCGGCTAAACAGAGGGTGGAGCGGAACTTTATATTGACAAATCTTAAAATATTGGGAGATTGTGAAACAGGCCCAAAAGCAATTTGCTAACAACCAAATAAATATTTACGTCTCCTCAATGTGAGGGTTTTCCGAGAACAGCTGGTGATCATTATACGTCTTCAGGTACTTCTTGGTCACCAGGTACAGAAGGAGGCCCCACTTCATCATCATGAACGACCAAACGATACGGATCACGAGGCTGGTCTCGATCGGCATGAAATCTAGAAGAAAAAAACATTGGATATTTCATTTATTTTTAACTACATTTTATTCTTACGTAGAGGCGTAAGAATTATGGCTATAAATGTGTAACATGTGTGTAGTGAAATTATCACTTGTTTCGGTGAAGGAAACCAGCATGCGTATTTCTTGACGGCATGTAAAGCCAAGTCTTAGTTAGGCCCATGCGGCATAAAAACTGTTAACAACTGTATTAATGTTGTAAATGTATTGTATTGTTTAAATGTTGTAAATGTTAAAAAAACGCAATACTTAAGTTTTCTTTAGTATGCTATGTCAACGCGGACAATCCTGTACCTCTACAATTATATTTTATTTTTGCAGAAACAAGTCTTGTAAGGGGCGTGAATATTGCTATTTTGTCTTGATGCATTTTATCTGCATTGGGTTAATAAACTGGTGATGATAAAAAAGTAAAAAATGCGAAGATTTATTTTTCACTCTTTCCAAAACATTATCGTCTTTTACAAGATTTGAAAGCTTGCCTAGCGAAATGTGTTTAAAAAAAACACATTTTGCTAGGTAAAAGTCTTACCTAGCGAAATGTTTTTTTTTTTTTTTAAGTACCTACCTACTTATAACATTTTTTTTTATAACAATTTGCCCCACACTAGGGATTTCTCCTGTATCGTGGGTGCGTTTACAAACATTTAAACTCACATACACAAACACCCAGACCCGGAACAACTATCTGTAGGCCATACAAATATTTGTTCCGTGCGGGGATCGAACCCGCGACACGCAGCGCAGCAGTCCAATCGCTCAGCCACTGCGCCAACCATGCCGTCAAAAGTTTTTAAGGAACACCCTGCTTATGCCTAACCCTTCATGATAATACCAGTGTAAGGTGTGATTTTTGGTATGTATGTGCATAAAAAAATATTCAGACAATTGATTCACACAGGATGGAAGGGACACCGATGCTAAAACGCTTACCACATAAGTATTCAGTACATCATTCTGAACATAGATAATTTTCATCAGCCATTTAAAAAAAGTTTTTTCGTACAAAACTGCAGTACCAAAATGTATGGACCAAACTAAAACTTTTTTTTTTAAATTACCTTTGCTGTTGTTGTTGTATTTTAACCTTGTATAATCATTATTAACATGCAATAGTATGCACGTCATTGAATTTATATTCGAACGCTGTTGTAAGTGTATCAGCGTGAATTAGGTAAACATGATATTATTGCAAAAACAACATGCAGGCTTTGCATCAAAACAGCATACCCAACTGTATACATATTGTGATAAATAATGTTATTAAGAAATTATAGCAATAACAAAAAGCAATGTTTTAACAATTTTATATGTATAATAATAGTGATAAGGGCATGAGTAATGAATTATCACGTTGCTTGTGGTATCATGTGCTTACATATTTTACAAGAATTTATTCATTCTGTCTGTATTGTGCGGTTAGTAGCTAACCTGCACAAGGGCCCTTTTTTTTGTTGGGTTGGGAAATCATCAAATAACCCCTCCCGCTCTGGGCAGAGCGAAAGGGAGTGTCACACTTCTACTGACTAAAAACCACCCATGTTCCTTCTTAGCCCTTTGTGTTGTGGCCCCTGACTTGGCTTTACATATCGTCAAAATATCTCTCAGGCATGACAGGCATGCTAGTTTTGTGTTATTTGTTGATTACTATAATAAGAAAAAAGGTTCTGACTGTGATTGTTTGTTAATTCACTTCTTCATAGTAACCATCCATATGATGTTATTTACCTATTTTTGATTTCTTAAGAACAAATATTTTCTGGAGGAGCTCAACGCTTAATAATAACTGCCATTTGGATCGATCTGTAGGTTCAGTCGTGCTTATCTAGGTTGATCAATAGATGGGTGACAATCCATTACAATCCGACCCTAATATTGTTGAGAAAATGTTAGGCAGATGATAACGCACAAATATTATTATGAAGTGTCAAAGGTTATCAAAACTACTTTCACCTTTTCAAATGTTAATGATGCTACCAAGATCATTATTTTACTTGTTTGTTTGTTGAACATACCACTTCAAGTATAAGAGAGACCAGTGTTTATTTGATAGATACTGGGATAGGTCAATTGAAAATGACCAGTAAAAACAGAACCCTGAATTTAAGTGAAAAACTGATTGAAGATCTTTTTATAATTATAAATACTTACCAACTTTATAATAAATCTCCATGAACAGATAGAAGATCGTAAGTGCTGCTCCGGAGACGAAGCCGACAATGCCAAAGTCGCCAATATATTGCAGCATCTTTCTTGAGAAGTTCACATGTAGCGACTCTTTCCAATAGTGGCAATGCAGCATTAATGCCAATGCTGCATACATGCCTGGAAAAAGAACATTAATGGTTTTAATTTAAATTGAAAAAAAATACATAACCCTCATTTTGGGCTTTGCTGCAGTCAGGTAAAAAATGCTAAATTGAAATTGGATTTGTGCTAGCATATAAAAACAATTTTTGAAGTTTGTACTTTAGGTGTTTTGTTCTAACTAAACAATAAAAAAATATATACATACACACGAACATATAACCTCCTCCACCTTTTTTGAAGTCGGTTAAAAATGGTACAAAATTGCCACAGGATAGTATGAAGAGAGGTATAGAAGGAGAAAGGGGAGGTCTGTCCACCGCAGTAGGACACCAAGTACGCTAGCAAAACTAAACAAAAACTACCCGAAATGTGCCACACTCACTGACCCAATTTAGAATTTTCTATAAATAGAGTTAGGTGGGCATTATCAAACCATGATGGAATCAGTCATCATCATTCTCTTGCCCTTATTGCAATTAATTTGGGTTTGGCACAGTACATCTTCTTAACTTCTCTATTACTCGTCATCTCATCAGACACCTCCTTTCTTGCCATAACATTTACACCGTCCATCCATCATTTCTGTGGTCTTCCACTACTCATACACCCCTCCACATTCATACTCAAAACATTCCACACTTTTTCCCTTTATCAAAAAAGTAGATAGTTTTATCCGGGAATATTAAGTACTTACATAAAACATTTTGATGACGAAAATTATTTACAGAAATCAGAGTTTAATTAAGATTATTAAGACGAGATTTCGTCATTCCAGCAACAGCAGGATCTCAAAGCACCCCAAGGTCAATATATGGCTATTTTATATGTATGTATGGAATTCTTTGTGTTGTTTACCGTCATCTCTGCAGTGATTTATGTAATATGATGATGATGATGATAATATTATGAAGTACTTATTATGATTTTAATATATCGGTCAGTGGGTGGGGCAGATCCTGCACAAAGGATCTGCCCCACCCACTATCTGATATGCACAAAAAGGGAATTTGGCTTGACTTACCAGAATTCAGCGCCCACAATCCGGCTTCAATGTTTGCATAAACAAGGCAAAAACATATAAACGCAGACAAGCCTAACAAGGCTCCAAAAAGGCTTAGCGCAATATGAATTTTTACACTGAACATGGTGATCATTTGGGATCGGCTGCTAACAACGAATATTTCGTCGAAACAAAGAGATATCGCAATTTCCGTTAGAATTATTTACGAGCCCAACTGTAAAACTGTCAGAGTCGGGTTGGCTTTTGAATTACGCATCCCGAATTTGGAGTTGGTAAGGGTTGTATTTTATAGAGGATGTTTGCCCCTTTCAATTGACACCCCTTTCACCCTGAGCAGACTCGTGGTTTTCTTTAAATTAGCGTTTGAAGTTACGTGCAACGGAACATGTTTTTTCATCAGTATAGGAAAAATAAATATTCTGTGAACGTGAAACGGAACGTTTTCCGCCATTTTGTTATGAATGGTGACAGTTTTGACGTTTGTCATTCCGTTTCTCTTGTAGTTACGTGAATGTTCTTTTGGTGTTTTTAAGTTCGTAGGACGAACCCGCTACTAGGAAAACTTGGATAATACGACCGTCTCGCGACAGTATCCTTTATGGGCGGCATGGGCACCGGGCCGTAGGCCGACGAAGGAGGCCGGCGGAGGCCCGGCACTTCGGGGACAGAAGATATTAGTGTTATATAATACGCGAGCGAAGCGAGCGCGCGTCATGGAGTACATGCGTTGCATGTATGAGTGACGTCATTATTATTATTATTATTGGGGTGATTCATCCACTTAGCGGACGACTAGCAGGTTCGGTTCCAAAAAATTGTTTTTCTTAAGGATGGTGCGTCGCCTTTACATTGGGAGTGATGCCAGGGCACGGTGGGCACCACCCCTCACCCTTCCCCTGTCAAATGACACAAAAATTTTACCCGTTTCGCGTTTTAGCGCTATTCTAACCTCAAAATTAAAAAAAAAAAACTACAGCCTGTCTATAAAGTCATGAAAATAAATGAGGGCGCTGCGGTCGTGAAGACTCGTGCACATAGCAACCCTGTATAGTGTGACTAAAATGGTTTTGATACTAGCACATTATTTTGTACTAGAAGCAAACCTGGTTTTAATTAAAATCTGTTATCTTATTTAAAAAAAATACAGAAACCATAAACAAAGATGCGACCTTCATTATAAATGATAATACCAGCCTATTACTGTCCCACTGCTGGGCAAAGACCTCTTCTCAACAGAGACGGCACGAGCACTGATCACCACGCATGCTCAAGACGGGTTGGCGATTTCAGACTTATAATAATTACTAGTATTTGCGTGGCTGCGCGAGCTGCGCGCAGCTCGCGGGGCGTGAAGAGGGGGGGAGGGGGCACTTTGAAAAATAATTTCGACTAACGCATTGCCCCTTTCAATGAATCTGATATACACCTACCACCTACCTACTACCTACCTACTACCAACCTACACCTACCTACTACCAACCACCTACCTACACCTACCTACCTACACCTACCTACCTACACCTACCTACCTACACCTACCTACCTACACCTACCTACCTACACCTACCTACCTACACCTACCTACCTACACCTACCTACCTACACCTACCTACCTACACCTACCTACCTACACCTACCTACCTACACCTACCTACTACCTACCTACACCTACCTGCCTACACCTACCTACTACCTACCTACTACCTACCTACACCTACCTACTACCTACCTTCTACCTACCTACACCTACCTACTACCTACCTATACCTACCTACCTACACCTACACCTACCTACACATACCTACCACCTACCTACTACCTACCTACTACCTCCTACTACCACTAAAAAAACATTACCCTAAAGTTTGCTTGTCGTCGCCCCTGAGTAACGCTTCACCCACTCAACCTTCGTTACGCTAAGGAGGTCGCCGGCTCGCTTCGCTCGCCACCTCCCCCCTTCGCTCCACTCGGTCTCGCAGGTTCGCTCCACTCAGGACCTACCTACCACCGGAAAGCTATCATGACATTATCCCTACGCTACGGGGGTCGCCGGCTCGCTTCGCTCGCCCGCTCCCCCCTTCGCTTTACCGGTACCACCACAGGATAGGCTCCTTTCGATGAATCTGAAAAAAAAAATCTTCCAAGTCTCTCAACTTCCGAGATCTGCCAAAGGGGGGGTGAAGGGGGGCAAGGGGGTCAAATTTTAAGAATGGATTTTACTTTCTCGAGCCTCCTCTATACGAATCCGTAAACAAAACTGAAAAAAGGGGTGAAGAGGGGGGGGGTGAAGGGGGGGGAGGGGAGCTTTGAAAAATGATTTTGATTAACTCATTGCCCCTTTCAATCAATGAATCTGAAAAAAAAAATGTTCCAAGTCTCTTAACTTCCGAGATCCGAAAGGGGGGGGTAAAGGGGGGCAAGGGGGTCAAATTTTAAAAATGGTTTTTACTTCCCCAAGCCTCCTCTATACGAATCCCTAAAAAAAAACACGTAAAATCTCTTTATTTCTGAGATCTGCCTAAAGGGGGGGAAAAGGGGGAAAAGGGGGGCCACTTTGAAAAATGATTTTTACTTTACCGAGCCCCCTCTATACGAATCCCTAAAAAAAAACAAGTAAAGTCTCTTTGTTTCCGAGATACGATAGAGAGGGGGGAGAAGGGGGGGGAAAAGGGGGGGTTTGGGACTTTTCCCATACTCACGAGAGTTACTTGTTTACGAATCTGTCAAAATATACCCACCTCCCCATTCACCATCTGGGAGAACAATTCTGTCAGTGAGTCAGTGGTAATTTAGCTTTATATAGTATAATAAGTCCAGATTTCCTCACGATGTTTTCCTTCCGAGCTTCATTGAAATAAAAATGAGTAAATAAAAGAAAAATGTTCGTACATATTTTTTATTAATGTTATATTTTAACTTTTGTACCACTGTATGCCCATTTTCTCTTGCCCGTTTTGCTGCAATATGTTGTTCGATTAGAGCCTTTCTGTTATTTTGATCTTCTTGTAAGAAAATCCAATCGAGTTCAAAATTTTACGCAGGACTTCTAGGCTACATTTAAAATCCAGATCTGTTTTAGCGAAATTTTATGTTGAAGTCATCCATTTCTTTCTTAGGACGGCCTGATCTGTGTTTGCCTTCATCTGCAATACGCCTCACTGTATTCTCAGATTTTCCTGAAAGAAAGATTTAAAAAAGATGTAATATCTAACAGAAAATACATAGCACTGTTTTTATTTCAAACATGTTAAAACTTATTCATATTTAAAATCACCGGTAAATTTGATTACCCAAAAGTATCAAAAGTTAACGTCGCACTACAATATGAGCTACTTACATTTGCAATCTAACCTATAAATGCGCAATGTAAACAATGCTTATTTTAGTCTTAAAATCGTATAATTAGTAAATTTGTGACTTCTGGTAGATAAAAAACAAACAATAACACGATTACATACCTGTTATAGCTGCTGTTCGAGTATAAATATCATCCAAATTTGATAAAATTTGGTCAGCTTGGTGTTCTAACAAACATCGCTGATATACTTTGAAATAATTTCCCGAGCTCCACTCCTATTTGTTTTCCTCATATTTAGCACGTTTTTTCGAAGTTTTGTCGACGTAGATTTGAAAAACATAAAAAAATGCAAAAGATATCTAGATAAATAACAAGTTGATGACAGCCGATGACATTTGATGTACCATGATTTAGTGTTGCCTTACTTTTGAATAATGTTAGTTCCTCAAACATTAATTTCATGACTTTATAGACAAGCTGTACGCATTTGCTCACTTGGGGGGTTGAAGGGGGGGTGGGGGGACCCCGCCCCCTCCCCCTCCCCCCAACCCCAGCTGTTATATTAGGATGCGTATTTCAAAAGCAACCCCGACGCTGTTAGGGTAGTGTGAGTATGGTAGTCAAAAATACTACTTTATTTATTTTTTAATCTTTTTTTTCCTAAATGGCCATAGAGGAAAAAGCTCTGGAGTAGGCATGGAGTGAGTTGCGAACAACATTATATTATAATACTAGCGACCCGCCCCGGCTTCGCACGGGTGCAATGCTGATTTATAAACATAAACATTCCTCTTGAATCACATTAAAAAAAACCGCATCAAAATCCGTTGCGTAGTTTTAAAGATTTAAGCATACAAAGGGACTTAGGGACAGAGAAAGCGACTTTGTTTTAAACTATGTAGTGATGATAATAATATGTTGTTCGCAACACTCCATTCCTAATTTCCATATTGAGTTAATATTATTAACTCATGGAAATTTTGCGATTACAGACTTGAAAAAACCATACATGAAGAAAAAAAATCAGAGGGCTGTCCTATTTTGTGGCAGAATCAGTTACTTTAAGAGGCCTTGTACAGACAAGACTTGCAGAACATGCTATGTTTGTGTGCAGCGATAACACCGACGAACGCACACACGGGCATTTCGAGCGTTGAACTACGGTTGAAAAATTTGATCATTTAGACGATTATTATTTTAGGTGACATAATTTTATAGTAAGTAAGTACACGCGTACGGCTTTGAAAAAAAGTCTGGAATGTGTGTTATGTATAGGTACAGTATATCAATCAACATAAAAATGGTTCAATTAGGTGTTAGATGAAATAAAATCAAAAATTATGATATCTATTTTAATCACAGATTTTAATATTTGCTGTAAATTGGTTGTGAAAGCACTTTAACACGTCAAAAATAAATAATAAAATAATAAATAAATAATAATAATATTCCACAACTATCACACAACGCCATCTAGTCCCAAGCTAAGCAGAGCTTGTGTTATGGGTACTAGACAACTGATAAACATACTTATATATTTCTAAATACATACATATATTATAGAATAATAATGTTTCCGTCTCTTTTTAACCGACTTCTAAAAAGGAAGTAGGTTCTCTATACGTATGTTTTTTTTTTTGTGTGTCCGCGCATATCTCCGACAAGTGTGGACCGATTTTCAAAATTATTTTTTTGTTTGAAAAGGTATACTCCCAAGGTGGTCCCATTGTCACCAAGTCAGTTTCTGATGATGGGAACTCTGAGAAATTGAGGGCAACCCTCGAATATCATAGGCGCACATAACGTTTTCCATACATTTACAGAAGCTGTTCAAGTATTTGCGTCTGATTATCATAATTTCATGTGGCTGCGCTGATGACGGAAGGTGCAACTCTTCAACAGGACTTGAAAGAAAATTCCTTAAAAATTACACGTAATTATGGATCGATAGTTGTATTCTTTCAGGCTATGTTGAACTGATGATAGACGGTAAATCTCATCAACCGACTTAAAAAAAGGAGGTTCTCAATTCGTCGGCTAGGAAAGTTTTAGGTTTCTCCGTTATGGGTGTCGTTTTCATGGTTTTTGGGGTCGCTGATTACGAAAATGAGGTCAAAATGAAAATTCAAGATGGCGGTCAGGAAATTTTTTGGTTTTCCGTCATGGGTGTCGTATTCATGGTTTTTGGGGTCGCTAATTACGAAAATGAGGTCAAAATGAAAATCAAGATGGCGCCGACGAAAATTTTTGGTTTTTCCGTCATGGGTGTCGTTTTCATGGTTTTTGGGGTAGCTGATTACGAAAATGAGGTCAAAATGAAAATCCAAGATGACGCTGACGAAATTTTTAGTTTTTCTGTCATGGGTGTCGTTTTCATGGTTTTCGGGGTCGCTGATTACGAAAATGAGCTCAAAATTTAGTAATACATAAAATGGGTTTGTTAAACATGAAATGGAAATAAATATTAATAAGTTATACTAGACCAAATGTAAAATAACATGAAAAGGAAAAACATGGAATTATAGGCATTGTCATTCAAATAGTCCGTTAGCCGTTATCACGTTTCCACCGGGCACCACGTGGAGGTGGACTGGCACCCAGCGTTGTTTTTGGTTGTTGTTTTTCATTGATTTTTATACACAATGTTCAAATCAGATTTTATGTATTATACGTGATGAAGGGAAAAAAATATTTGATTTTTAGTTTACACTACACACCCCTGATTACGCATTGCATATTCGCCAATTATGTGCTTTAGCGTATGTTCCATCAGAACAAGTTATCAACGCTTTTGACGAACTGCTCGAATCTCAGTTTTATATTGTGCATTCTGGCCTCCTCCGACAAGTCATTGATTATTTTGAAAATAACTGGATCGGAAGGTTGGAAAGACGGGGCAGGTGAGCTCCTAGATTTCCTATTGATCTGTGGAATATTTTTGATGCAGTTCTTCAGGAAATTCCTCGAACGAACAACTACGTTGAAGGCTTTCACAGGGGATTCTCGTCACTTCTAACGGCTCATCACTGAACGGCTCATCAATGAAAAAAAACAACCAAAAAAAAAAACGCTGGGTGTCAGTCCACCTCCACGTGGTGCCCGGTGGAAACGTGATAAAGGCTAACGGACTATTTGAATGACAATGCCTATAATTCTATTTTTTTCCGGTTCATGTTATTTAACATTTTGTCTAGTATCACTAAATTAATATAAATTTCGATTTCATGTTTAACAAACCCGTTTTATGTATTACTAAATTTAGAGCTCATTTTCGTGATAAGTGACCCCGAAAGCCATGAAAACGACACCCATGACGAAAAAACCAAAAATTTCGTCGGCGCCATCTTGGATTTTCATTTTGACCTTATTTTCGTAGTCGGCGACCCCAAAAACCATGAAAACGACACCCATTGCGGAAAAACCAAAAATTTTTGTCGGCGCCATCTTGATTTTCATTTTGACCTTATTTTCGTAATCAGCGACCCCAAAAACCATCAAAACGACACCCATGACGGACAAACCAAAAAAATTTCTGGCCGCCATCTTGAATTTTCATTTTGGCTTCATTTTCGTAATCAGCGACCCCGAAAACCATGAAAACGACACCCATCACGGCAAAACCAAAAAAAAATCCTGGCCGCTATCTTGGATTTTCATTTTGGCTTCATTTTCGTAATCAGCGACCCCGAAAACCATGAAAACGACACCCATGACGGAAAAACCAAAAAATTTCCTGGCTGCCATCTTGGATTTTAATTTTGACCTCATTTTCGTAATCAGCGACCTCAAAAACAATGAAAACGACACCAATGACGAAAAAACCAAAAAAATTCCTGGCCGCCATCTTGAATTTTCATTTTGACCTCATTTTCGTAATCAGCGACCCCAAAAACCATGAAAACGACACCATGACGGGAAAACCAAAAATTTTCCTGGCCGCCATCTTGAATTTTCATTTTGTTAGGTTTCATAAAATAAGTAATTCGTTAAATAATTTGTATTTCCTACACCGGCAACACTCGCAATGTCATTCGTTCACACTGGTGAACGAATGCCATTGGGAGCTGACGTTTGAGGTTGAGACGACGGACTCGGCCTATTTGCTCGGGGCCAGCATCGAATACGGACGTGCTATATCTCTGTATACTCGTGCAAGGAGAAAATACAGCTACCCTTCAAATAATTACTGTGAGTTTTATTATACTTCTATGTTTAATGTGAGTTTTATTATATTTCAGAAGTGGTATTAACCCGCATATGTGCATAATTATGTAGTGCTATACTGCTTACATAAATAGTGTGCTTGTTTGTGGAATTTTCAAAGAATTTGTTAAACGGTTATTTTTCAAGGTTAGAATAAAACAAAATAAAGGGGTTGTTTTAAGGTCATTCTAATGGGTCTATAAGATTACTTCCTTAATGTTGATAGGGGAGCAAGGGGGCCCAAAATTTCGTTATTTTTGAGCTACGAAGCCCCGTTTTCGAGATATTTCTAATATACCGCCGCCGTTAGTATTTTAACAACGGTAACTTTTAAGGTTAAAATAAAATAAAGTAAAGGGGTTATTTCAAGGTCATTCTAATGGATCTACAGGATTACTTCCTTAATATTGATGGGGCAGCAAGGGGGCCCAAAATTTCGTTATTTTTGAGCTACGAAGGTCCGTCTTCGAGATATATTAATATCACCGCTGTCAATATAAATTTTATTTTCAAGTGTTTATTTGAGCAGTTACATAGATTACGTTTCTAAGTTTCAGAATAACGATGCCACATTCGAACGAATCTTCCCCACGGCGCCGTTTGAGAACGCCGTGCCATAGAGAAGCCGATCGAAATGCAGACTCAAGCAGACGAAGTCGGAGTAGCACGCGCCGACAAGGTGACAGCTATCGCAGTCGTAGTCGCGTGCGTACTTCTAGTTAAAGACAAGGACGTGACAATGTCAGTCAATTGGAACATCAGCTAGAAAATCATCGCGAGCGGCTACGCGTTCTGGAGAACGAGTTGAGCCGGGAGCGCAGTCTTAGACATCGGGCCACACCCCAGGCTGGCCGCCACGACCTCCGCGTGTCGAAGGACAATGAACAGGACCGGCTGCTGGTTCGAGACAGAAGCCTACCTCGGGAACGCAGCCCTACAGTGCGAAGATCTCATGAAGTACGCGATGCCGTTGACAACGCGTCGCCACCGCCACGGAATGTAAGGTCAGACAGTCCAGCCTTTACCTCTAAGGATATTATGAATATTATTAATACTCTTGGTAACATTAAGTCTCGGTCTCGGCCGTCAACTGTGTCAACTCCGGTGCAAAATTCTAACAATAACATCAATCATATGAATATTTTACCTAATTTTGACCCTTCTTCAAACGGTCAGCGCATTGATATTTGGCTGAAAAAGGTAAATGAATGTGCCACTGTTTACGGTTGGGACGAGAGAACGATTATACATTTTGCTATGCAGAAGCTACAAGGATTGGCCAAAACATGGTATGAGAGTTTGAACTCCATACTTTTCAGTTGGAGTGAGTGGCAACACAAATTGATGAGTGCGTTCCCTTTTGAACAAAGTTATGGCCAATCCTTGGAGGACATGCTCAAGAGAATAAGTAAAAGTAATGAACCCATAGAGGTCTACTACTATGAGAAATTAGCCCTGTTGAACCGATGTGACATCGAGGGCAAGCGCGCTGTAGAATGCATAATACACGGTTTAAGCGATAGAACAATGAGGTCTAGTGCCAACGCTGTACGGTGTACCCAACCCGATCAGTTACTACAATTTCTTGTGACTAATAAGGATGTTTCTCAATTTTCTGATCGTGCCAATTTTAAAGGCAAATCCTCATCCACATTAGACTCGTCAAATAATAATGTTTCAAATCGAACTAGTAATCGCGAATTATTTTGTTATAACTGCAAAGAGAAGGGGCACCCTTACCTCAAATGCCCCAAACCTTTAATTCAATGCGAGAAGTGTCGTAAGTTTGGTCATAAAGGCGAAAATTGCCCTGTTAAATTTGGAAACGATAAAAGCCCTGACAAGGTACGAAAGACAATGCGTATATTAACTTCGGAATCGATCAGTGGGTCGTCTTGAATCAAATTCAAAGTTCATTAAAGAATGTATGTAATTAAAACTTTCATAAATTTCGGTAGTGAGGTCAGTCACTCTTATTACAGTCCATAGCTTCAGGGTTAGGTTTAATCTACGATAGTCCTTCCATACCTTTAAAGGGTTTTGGAAGTAACATAATACGATCCAAAGGTGGGGTGAATGTGGATTTAAGCATTGATGGTGTCAGAGGTAGTGTTTTGTGTCAAGTAGTAGAGGACGGACTTTTGGATTTACCCTTGCTGGTAGGGAAGTCGTTTACAGAACAGAATTAACATTCTTTGACGGTAACAATGAATTTGGTTTTCCGCGATTAGATAGTACGTCGGTCACCGTAGCGGTTGTCTCTGATGTCGTCATTTATGGTCCAGCTGTAGTTAAGGCCCGCGTAAATTCTCGTTCAGTTAAAGATGGAGATATTTTATTAAGTGGGAAAGTGATAGGGAAGCCAAATCAGCAGTTTACCGTTATTGGGGGGGTGTACCGGGTCAAAAGCGGCTTACTTTATATTTACATAACGTCATTGTCAAAATTCTGTCAATTGAGAGAGGCGGTCGTTATAGGAAGGGGTACTAAGATTCAGGTAGTTAGTCACATTATACACATCAGCAGATTCCTCCGTGGCTGAGCCCGGTGTAATTGATGTTGGCCAATTAAGAATAGGTGCCACAATCGACGAGTCTCAGCGAAGACAGTTGATAGACATACTTATTGGGTATAAGCATTGTTTCGCGATGTCCTTTTAGGAACTAGGCTGTACGAGCGTCGCTGAGATGAACATCGAACTAACTAGCAATCGTCCCGTTGGGTAACGACCGTTATGGACTGGCTGCTATACCAGGGTTGTCTAGTACTAAGAATAAGCGCAAAACCACTGTAGCTGCCGATCGCATGTTGCCATGGGTTCACGTGGCTGCCTTAGATGTTAACGAGGGTAATGATGATGATGATGACGAAGATGAATTGAATATATGTAACGATGAAGGTACGGATGCGTAACTTCGTTCATTCTAGTAATTATTGCCAACTTGTTAGCTGACAAAAGATTGAAAGACAGATTGCACCTAATTTCAAATGATTTAGAACGTATTGTAGAATGATTTGTTTATTATAATTTGATTGATTAATGTATTTGTAAATTTATAATAACCAAGGATTGACAAATAAGTTTTAGTATGATTGTGGTTTTGTATGGAATTAATACATTCTTAATCTGTTTATTGTGTAGCATTATGTATAGAAATGTATAGGTGTTTAAGATTGTTAAAGAATGTACATTTATACTCAAAATTGAAATATTTCTGAACGTATATTTTTGTATGGTAACACTTTTGGTGTAGCAACATATTTTTCTTAACCTCACTTTTAAGCTATTCGTTTTTTCCAATGACTAATAAAAAGTATGGACTGGAAATACCTACAGAAAAAAGGTGCATACCTACGGAGCATAAAATGGCTGCCAATGCTAGGGTTGAGGCAATCATGAAACATAGTACTACTGTAACGAGTATCGATACTAGTATTACGAGTATTATTAGATATCACGGTTGAATTAAAATGAACAGTCCGTTGTAAAGTTGTAACAGAAAAATATGAGTAAATTTACTTACCTACAACCACTTTGAATAAAAAAAAATCTCAGGTATCGGATACCTAAGAATAAAATTTATTCAAAGTGGTTTTTCTGAATACAATAAATAAAGAATACTTTTTACCCGACTACGGAAAAGCCAAAAGGAAGGGTAATGATTTTGTCAGTGTATGTATTATGTTTGTATGTTCCAGCATAGCGCCTAAACTACTGAACACTTGTTCTCCCCACCACTGCGATATTTTTTTTTGTTCTAGACCATACCTAGGAACCCCCTAGTTACGGAGATATTGGCCAAAGTTCCAAATATTTCACAGTTGTTTTTGTAAATACTAGTTTTTCAGGTTATAACTTTACTTAAATTACCTCCATCACCCGTTTACTATTCATAGCATCCACTAGCCCAATGTGTTGCTACATTGAGTTTTACCGTAAAATATGATATTTGACCCCAATAAAAAATCGTTTCCCAGCAAAAAAATTGCGTAGGGGGGTACTTAGTTTGATGTTTCTGTACATCAAACTAAGTACCACCCTTGCTTAGTTGACGGCTGTGTTATGGGTTAATTTACACCCTGTATACGTTTAGATTGCGGTCAAACAGTTGTCGCGGTTAAGTCTTTGTTATTTACTCGTATTATATAACAAACCAACATTAAATTAGAATGTAACTAAAACTTAACTACGAATTAAATCGCAAACTAATAAGATCCTAGTGAAGAACAAATCTTCTAATAGTAAGAAGATTGTTTCTATTATGATTGACTGACTGACAGGCGGAGTAAAATAAAAGGGGACTTTGTTTCTTGTCGCCAAAATTTGTATTCGTAACCAAGTTGTATCACATAGTAAATAGATCTATCGCCACGAAATATTTTCGTTCTCAGATAAACAAAAAGTGTTCAAAGATATGAATGATCAAATTAATGTTAATATAATAATGTGTAAAATAAGAGATGGATCACCAATAAAATTGTAGTGCAATAATAGGGTTTGTCAAACCCTATTATTCTACTGACTAAAAACCACCCATGTTCCTTCTTCGCTCTTGTGCCAAGGCCGCGTTATCTCTTTCGATAATCCTCAGGGCGGTCCCGCGCCCTGACCGGACCTGGCACGGTCACTCGAACAGATATCGTTTCAGCGCAGCGAAGGAACTAGTATCGGAAACTATTACGCAACGGTACAACACTATCCATGTTTGTAAACAAACGAATCAAATGATGAAATAACAAAAAGGTCTCTGGGACGGAAATAAACCCAATTATTAACACTTTAGCAATAAATTAATGATCACTTAGCATTTTTTCATCGAAAATGTATTACTCCTAGATACTATTGCATGAAAACGACTACTAACCTATGCAAAGTCAATTGAGGTTGATTTTCAGTCCTTCTTGCACCACACTTCACAATACAACACGCAGGCATATTGAATTGCTGTTTCCTAACATATACACGCAGTTTAAGAGATAATCTCGTCGTAATTTTCTCACAAATCGCAATTTAACAAAAAGTAAACAACTATTTGACAGCACAACTACCACGAAACTCATCGCCATCTTGTATCACAATATGTCGAAAACGGCACCCTACCTACTATTCTGTGACTCGCATATCCAAATGTTGCTGTTGTGAGAAACAACTGAAATATTGTTGTCTCTTTCATCAAATACGATTACTGCATTAGAAAGAACGAACCAAAACTATATTTTACATTCTGTCTCCTATTTCACTCATATTTGTATAAGCAAGTGTGTATATAGAACATCGCGGCGCCTCCATATGATCCTATCTCAATGGTTTTTTCACTTCATGTTATATGTTTCCTAAATAACATGTTTAACGTTTCAATACAAAGTGTATAACAGTTAAGATGGTTTTATTTATCTAATATTCATCAGGTTATGGGCCCAGAACGTTTCCCTTGCGTAGAAGTCTAAGGAGGTGTCTAAAATGACTACACACTCTTCTTCGCTAGATGGTCAAAGCGCCATGCCTTCATCAGCAGCCCCGGATTCCGTAGCGAATGCCGCCGGGCCGTCATATGTGGTCCCTGTACCAGAGGCAAATGTTGCGATGAACAGTGCTCAACTTAATATTTCGAAATTGGAAGGAGCGAAAAATTACGCCACGTGGGCTTTCCAAATGAAATTACTTCTGATTGATTGTGGTCTCTGGCATTGCTTGCAAAGCAAGGAAGGGCCGCTGCCTGCTTCTGATCAAAGAGCTTATGCAAAAATTTGCCTTAATGTTAGCACATGCTGCTATCCACATGTGAAAATGTGTAAAACTGCAGCTGAGGCGTGGAAAAATTTAGAGGATGCTTACAAAAACAGTGGTATCAGTAGAAGGCTCCTATTAAAAAGACAGTTGGCTAAGATTTCATACAATGAATTTGGTGACATGGAAAAATATCTTACAGAAATTAAAAGTCTAACGCAAGAACTTACAGAACTAGGAGATGTTTTAGAAGACAGAGAAGTGGCTGAGATAATGCTGATTGGTCTTCCAGATACTTATGACCCACTGGTTATGGCTATAGAGGGTCTGCAATGTGATTTAACAACAGAAATAGTCAAAAGTAGGTTAATGCAAGGCTCTAGAAGGCATGAACTAATAGTGAGTGAAACAGCGCTGGTATCTAAGACAAGACCTAAAAGAAAAATAATATGCTATAACTGCAAGAAAGAAGGCCATATAAAACCAAAGTGCCCAGATCTCAAGTCGACGAGACCTGTGAGTGATGCTGCATTAGTTTCATCGGGAACCATGAATGACATTGCTATGGCTTCAGCCTTTGCTACTGGAGGTGGCTCTGACTGGTTAGTGGATTCAGGTTGTACTAGACATATGACTATGAGAAAAGACTGGATAAATGACTATACTGATGCCAATAAAACCTGCATAACAGTGGCCAACAATGCTGAGATTTATGGTCATGGTTCTGGTAACATTAATGTAACTCTACAAGGCAACGAATCAAAAACCATCTCCAATGTTGCCTATGTGCCGGACATAGCAGCAAATTTACTTTCAGTAAATAAAATCACTGAAAAAGGTTATGTTGTGGTATTTGATAACAAAGAGTGCAAAGCATATTATCAAAGAGATGTTTTAACTAATGGTAAATGTTTATTTTCAGCATCTAATGTTGGTGGTGTGTACAAGCTCAATCAGCATCAGGAGCAATCAGTGTGTGCATGTGCTGATACTGCTGCAAGCCAATGTGGTGACCATCAATCATTGTTTTGCACAACAAATGAAGCGAAACTATGGCATAAAAGGTTAGGTCACCTGAGTTACAAAGGTATGTTACTGTTGCGTGATGGTCTGGCGGAAGGTATCTCTTTTGCTAACACATCCTTGAAACCTTGCATTCCTTGCATAGAGGGTAAACAGGCTGCTAAAGCATTTCCTAAGGGTAAATCAAAAAGGTCAACTCAAAAGTTAGGTCTCATTCATTCTGATTTGTGTGGACCTATGCCGGTTCCTACATGGAAAAATGCAAGATATGTATTAACATTCACAGATGATTACACCCGGAAAAGTTTTGTTTATTTTTTAAAGACTAAAACTCAAACAGAAATTCATAAAGTTTTTTTGGAATTTAAAATGTTAGTTGAAAATCAGACAGGGTTAAAAATTAAAGTAGTCAGGACGGATAATGGTACAGAGTATTGCAATGAATTAATGCATAATTTTTTCACATCCAATGGAATAGTACATGAAACCACAATACCGTACTCTCCTCAACAAAATGGAGTTTCAGAAAGGCTAAATCGCACGATAATTGAAAAGGCGCGAACAATGTTACGGGATTCAGGTTTAGATAAACGTTATTGGGGTGAAGCAGTGCTAACAGCTGTTTATTTGAAAAATATTAGTCCAACCAATGCATTAAAAAATGCTACTCCAGAAGAATTATGGTCTGGAGCGAAAGTTAACTTGAGCAATCTAAAGGTTTTTGGTTGCAAGGTGTATGCTCTGACACCAGATGTGCACCGAAAAAAGTTAGATGCAAAATCAAAACCCTACATAATGTTAGGATACTGTGAATCATCAAAGGGATACAGATTAGCTGATCCAATGCAACCTGGAAAGATGATTAAAGCTAGAAATGTAATATTTCTTGAACAAGTACCTGGTATCTCTTGTAATAATAGGAACCTTCAGGATAATGGTCACACAATACAGCTTGCCGAAAAACACATTGGTCATGCTAATCAACATGTTGGGTATAACTCTTTAAATATTGCACAAACTGGTTTAGATAGTGTTAGTGTTGGAACTAATATCAGCCTGGATTATGTCTCAGCAGGGGAAGATGAGGCTGATGATGAAATTGCTGATACTAATGCTGATTGCTCAGCTTGTAACAATGGTGGAAATAGTGAAGATATGACGGTAGAAAATGATATCAATGCCCCATTAAATGGTAATACTTTAAATGATGATATAATAACCACTCCACCTACTATAGTCTTAACTCAAAGACCTGTTCGCCAGCGACAAACACCTGCCTGGTTGGATGATTATATTTTGAATAGTGAGGATAGTGATTATGCTATGTTGACAATGGTACCTCAAACTTATGCTGAAGCAGTTTCAGGAAATAATTGTAAAGACTGGATGACTGCTATGGACAATGAATATAATTCACTGACAGCGAAAAATGTTTGGGAACTGGTTGATAGGCCAAAGCATACTAATATTGTCAAATGTAAATGGGTATTCAAAGAAAAAGTGGATGCTAGTGGCAAGTTTGAAAGGTTCAAAGCAAGATTAGTAGCTCGGGGGTTCACACAAAAACAGGGTATTGACTATGACAGAACATTTTCTCCAGTCGTTCGACATTCCACTTTAAGACTTCTTTTTTCAGTAGCTGTTGAAAAAGACATGGGTATACGCCACATTGATGTTAGCACAGCTTTTTTAAATGGTACTTTAGACGAAACCATTTTCATGGAACAACCACCAGGTTATAGTAATAATAGTGATCAAGTATGTTTGCTAAAGAAAGGTATATATGGCTTAAAACAGGCTAGTCGAACATGGAACCTAAAAGTTAATGAGGTGTTGAAAGGTATTGGTTACACTCAATCAAAATGTGAGCCATGTGTATACACAAAAAGGGTTGATAGTCGAATTGTAATTGTGGCTTTATATGTCGACGATTTCTTTATATTCAGCGAAATTAATAAAGAAACTGAAAATTTAATCAGTGCACTCAAAGGGCAATTCGATATCAAAGATTTAGGTGAGGTAAAAAATTGTCTTGGCATGAAAGTCGACAGAGATAGGACTAATGGAACTTTAAAACTTTCACAAGAAGAGTACACTAAAAATCTGTTACATAAATTTGGAATGACGGAATGTAAGCCTGTTTCTACCCCTATGCAAGTGAATGTACCTCTTCAAAAAACCGGTGAAAAGGACACTAAGTATCCTTATCAAGAGTTAATTGGAGGGCTCATGTATTTATCGGTTTGTTCAAGACCAGACATATCTTATGCCTGTAGTAAGCTAGGTCAATACAATAATTGCTTTGGCGAGGCGCATTGGCAAGCAGCAAAAAGAATTTTAAGATACCTTTCGGGAACATTGCATTACGGTTTAAATTTCAAAAGGGGTATGGGTAGTAATACTTGTTTTGAAATTCACACTGATGCTGATTGGGCTAATGACATAGATGATAGGAAATCCTATACAGGTTTTGTGGTAAAATATGGTAATTGCATTGTTAACTGGGAGGCACGAAAGCAGCAATCTGTCGCTTATTCAAGCACAGAAGCTGAGTATTACAGTGTAGGTGAAGCAGTTAAAGAAGCCAAATATCTTAAGAACTTCTTCCAAGATGTATTTCATTATGATGTGTGTCCAATAACTATATATAATGATAACTTAAGTGCACATAGAATAGTAGAGAATGATCAATGTCATCGAAGAACCAAGCATATAGACATACGTCATCACTTTGTTAGAGACTGTCTTGTTAATAATATTATTAATATTAAGTATTTACCAACTCATGACATGGTTGCAGATATATTAACTAAACCTCTGGCAAAAATTAAACATGCCAAATTTGTACAATGTCTTGGTCTTGAGTCTTTAAGTACATAATGAAAGATGAAAGATAATTAAATGTAAGCTAATTATTTGAAATTGTTCATTGCAGTCATAACGCCAATTTTGTTTTGCTACAGTTGTGTAAAATTATAATTTTTAGGTTTTTAATGAAAAGGTTAAATAATAAGAATAACAGATATTATTTTAAGTAACCTCATTAGATACATTTCAGTATTAGCAAGTATTTATTAAGGATAATCTATGTCTCATGCTTGAGGCTTTATAATTTCATTTTATTGTACTAAGTAGTAGAATAATGTGTTTTTGCTTTGTTTACATATTTCATAATTGATTTTCTCCAAAGGTACAGGATGAGACTTGAATTATTTTTACCATGTGGATCAATATACAGAGTGGTATTTTTTTTGTCACCTATTTTGTATGTGTATTCTTAACTCTTGCAATTTGATAAGTACAGGATGTTAGTATTACCTATATTATAGATTGTAGAAATAATCTTCTTTTACCTTGCCTAGTTAAAGGTCATAAAATAGGAGAGGTTAGGTTTGTTGTTATAATATTATGTCCATATTTTAAATGGGTGGTTCGGGCATTGTGTCAATATTTGAGTAAGGGGAAGTGTTAAAGAATGTACATTTATACTCAAAATTGAAATATTTCTGAACGTATATTTTTGTATGGTAACACTTTTGGTGTAGCAACATATTTTTCTTAACCTCACTTTTAAGCTATTCGTTTTTTCACTTCATGTTATATGTTTCCTAAATAACATGTTTAACGTTTCAATACAAAGTGTATAACAGTTAAGATGGTTTTATTTATCTAATATTCATCAAAGATTTATACACATAGATTGATTATGTTAAGTTATACTCATGATGTAATAAATAATATGTTCTAAGCGATGATGAATAATAAATTCGTATAGATTCTGACAGCTTTTCCTGTATTGAGTGTTTGTGAGAAGGGTTCGCAAGCAAGGTCACCTTAGTATGTGAGAAGGAGGGTTCACTACTATTCTGGCTTTTGATATATTTTATTATGTCTATGTATTTATATTGCTTGTGAGAAGGAGGGTTCGCAGGCAAGGTCACCTTAGTATGTGAGAAGGAGGGTTCACTACTATTCTGGCTTTTGATATATTTTGTTATGTCTATGTATTTATATTGCTTGTGAGAAGGAGGGTTCGCAGGCAAGGTCACCTTAGTATGTGAGAAGGAGGGTTCACTACTATTCTGGCTTTTGATATATTTTATTATGTTTATGTATTTATTGCTTATGAGAAGGAGGGTTCATAAGCAACGTCACTTTAGTATGTGAGAAGGAGGGTTCACTACTACCGTGGCTTTGATATAATATTTTATTACATTTATATATTCACTGCTTGTGAGAATGAGGGTTCACAAGTAATGCCATCATGTTTCGTGAGAAGGAAGGTTCACAACCATCATAATTTTTGGATATTGTTTATTACCTACATCTGTTTCATGTAAATTGATTTTGGGAAAGTAAGTGAAGAAGAGGTTCACTATAATAATGGCCATGAGTAAATGTTTTTTTTTTTTTTGTTTGGTATTATTATCCTTCTTTTGTTCTCTTTTCTGTGTTTCTGTTGTATTGTTTTTAATTAAGATAATGATTCTCAAACTGTATAATATGTTTTAGAAATAGCGTGTTTATTTTTGTAAATTCGGGTTCGATGCTGTCACTTTTAGCTGGCCGAGTGATAGGTTGTTGTAGTAGTAAATTGGCTACGTGCATGAGGACATGCACAACGTCAGGATGGTCGAGTGTTAGGTTTCATAAAATAAGTAATTCGTTAAATAATTTGTATTTCCTACACCGGCAACACTCGCAATGTCATTCGTTCACACTGGTGAACGAATGCCATTGGGAGCTGACGTTTGAGGTTGAGACGACGGACTCGGCCTATTTGCTCGGGGCCAGCATCGAATACGGACGTGCTATATCTCTGTATACTCGTGCAAGGAGAAAATACAGCTACCCTTCAAATAATTACTGTGAGTTTTATTATACTTCTATGTTTAATGTGAGTTTTATTATAATTTTGACCTCATTTTCGTAATCAGCGACCCCAAAAACCATAAAAACGACACCCATGACGGAAAACCAAAAAAATTCCTGGCCGCTATCTTGGATTTTCATTTTGGCTTCATTTTCGTAATCAGCGACCCCGAAAACCATAAAAACGACCCATGACGGAAAAACCTAAAATTTTCCTAGCCGACGAATTGAGAACCTCCTTTTTTTAAGTCGGTTAATGAGATTTACCGTCTATCATCAGTTCAACCTAATAGCCTGAAAGAATACAACTATCGATCCATAAGTACCTACGTATAATTTTGAAGGAATTTTCTTTCAAGTCCTGACCGTTGAGGAGTTGCACCTTCCGTCATCAGCGCAGCCTCATGAAATTATGATTATCAGACGCAAATACTTGAACAGCTTCTGAAAATGTATGGAAAACGTTATGTGCGCCTATGATATTCGAGGGTTGCCCTCAATTTCTCAGAGCTCCCATCATCAGAAACTGACTTGGTGACAATGGGACCACCTCGGGAGTATACCCTTTCCAAGACAAAAAGAATTTTGAAAATCAGTCCACAATTGACGGAGATATTCGCGGACATACAAACACGAATAGAGAACCTCCTCTTTTTTGGAGGTCGGTTAAAAATATATATCGAAGTACAATCGACAATAACTATTGATCTTGAAATTCGAGCTCGATTTGAAGATGAAAAAAATTTTAGCAATCTTTACAAACTAGCAAAAAAAACATGTTTGATCAAAATTAATAAGTGTATCAAATTGTGGTAATCGGCTTACAATCTCGAAAATATGTTTACGAAAAACACGGGAGCGTTTGTGACACAAAGCGATACGTCCGTCCTTTGGCAGTGGCCGATTCGTACTGGCGAGATAGAGTTTGCGCCACAGAACATATTACTCTAGCGAGAAGAATGTCAACTAGGAACAAATAAAATGGCACGATTTTGAGCGCCTCCTGGTGGGTGCCCCCGGAAACTCGCGAAAGCGGATAATTTAAAATCCGATTTCTTGTTCGACCGCTCTCCACTAGATGGCGCTGCGCCGATGACGCGTATTTCTGAATCGCGCGCCTTATTAATAAAAATAGTTAAACCTGGGTTTAACTTACGCTTGGTTTATCTCGCATGCCGTCACTTTCTTTTGAATATTTTTGAAGTGAGACGGCATGCGAGATAAACCAAGCGTAAGTTAAACCAGGTTTAACTATTTTTATAATTAGCCCACAAAAGCAGAACTGGGAAACTGTGACCAATGTTAATTGGTGTGCAATTTCACTGATCACAATTTTCCAGCTCCGCTTTTGTGGTCAAACAGTACTTAACCCTTATTAAAATAAAGGTATAATGCTTACCACTTAAGTTTTTTGTCTAAAAAAGTATTTTTCTTGCACCGGCAACATTTGAATTTGATAATAAGTAAAACGTTGTCTTTTTTTAAATTCAAATAGTGGGAACTTTTTATTTATAAACGTCACCCGTCCATATACGTCAATGTCAAAGTGAGCCAGTCGGCAGTTTGGTGAAAAAAATTTGAAATTGTTGTGACGTTTCTCAAAAAAAATTAGTTTTGTTCAACAAAAAATCCGTTAAGTGTTTTTTGCGTTCAGATTCATAAACTATGTTATATTCTTGTTGTTTTGCATCCATTAGGTTGAAAAATCCGGTAATATATGCATGTTTTTTGATCGTGTGAAGTTATGGGTAATAGTAATAATAATAATAATAATAATAATAATATTCCACAACTATCACACAACGCCATCTAGTCCCAAGCTAAGCAGAGCTTGTGTTATGGGTACTAGACAACTGATAAACATACTTATATATTTCTAAATACATACATATTATAGATAAATTACACCCAGACACAGAACAAATGATCGTGCTCATCACACAAACATTTGTCCTGGGTGGGAATCGAACCCACGACCTCCAGCATAGCAGTATAGTGGTAAATTATATGCCATTGTGCAATCGTGCCTAACTGTAAATTGGATTTACTAATATATTTATGTGACTCTGTGTGCTAAGTCATGTTTCAGGGTTTATTCACACCGCGGAGGAAGCTCAAGGAGAATAAATACATATTATTATCTACTTTTCATAATTTATAAAACTTTCTTTTTATTATGAACACGAGTATATTTTATTTACCTACTACAAATAGACATTACATTCATATCTACATTCGAAAAAATGTTATTATGTACCAATATTTTTTTTGTATTACTTAAATTACACAAGCAAATCCAGGGAAAACAACTAGTATAGAAATTCGTTCAAATCGTATTGGATAATGGTAACTATTTTACCACCATCGTAATATTTTACAAGTCGATAATGGATAATGGTAAGATATTTACCACCGAAAAAACCCCCCTTTCCCTCCCCTTTTTAGTTTTTTTTTCATCAAAAATGAAATCAGCAGCCCCTAATTACCTAGAAACAAACCTCGTTTTCTCCTTAATATCCACAGGGGCTCGTGTTTGTTTAAGGGTTAACAGGTGATTAAGAAACAATTCTTGGTTGTAGAAAACTTTGAATTTTGACAAAACTTACAAGTTAGTGGTTTATTTATAAAAGTCAAAGCTTCTTACTAGTATTTTTTATAATAAAAACAGTGGTTTGTCTTTTATATCAGAATTACTTTATTTAACACAATAAATGTTTCAATAAACATCATTATGAATACTATAATAATAAGATTATCAAACAAGTTAAAGTAAGACTAACCACACGAGAAAGAAAAAAGACCAAAGACATCAGTATTTTCCTCTCCGCAGATCCACCGTGTTGCTGTTTAGAGTGTCGAATAGCATGTCCATTCTGGATATAATATCCGCTGTAACAGCCGCGTCAGCAGTTAATTGACCTGTAATAGAACATAATATTTCATTTTATTATGATGCTAGGTTAAGGATTTTACTTAATTTCTTACTCCTGTCCTTTTTTTTTTCTAGCCTATACTGTCCCACGGCTGGGCAAAAGCTTCCCTTATAGCCTTCCACTCATCCCTCAAGAAGAATTTTTTATACAATGCGTAAGAAGCTCCACTTCTGTTGGGTATCCCACAATACCTAGGTTGGGTATCCCACAATACCTAGTGCCGTTTTTACTTTAAAGTTTCTCACTGTTTATCTTACCTTCACATCTGGTGAAGCAAAACGTCTCTATTTTTTCTTGGATGGGAAGTCCACAAAAATGCTGTTTCCTTAAAATGCAGATGACATAGCATCCTGTGTTCAGTGTGCAGTTTCATCTGAAAGTCCTTGTTTATCCATGATTTGACTGGACAGCAATACTTTGCTCACAACTGAAAGAAACAGAATAGGTAAATTAATTATATTATATTACCTGCTTAGTTAGGCAATAGTTTTATGTAATTACGGATCACCAATCACAAATCTGGACTAGGGGACTTATTTAACAAGTATCTAAAATTCTAAATGGAGCATGCGTGAATCTATAGATCTAGCCAATAATATAGGAGCACTTACCGGAGAATATTTGTCGAACCAGGTTTTGGAAACCTAAATAATGTGATTTCGGGGTCATCGACAGGCGAAGAACCACACATAGAACATATTTAATTTAACTTTTATTCTCCTTCATGTTTGAAAACAAAAAAGGGTCACTGTCTCGTACACAACACTCAGGTGTTTCGGCACACAACAGACGGAGGAACCTAGGTAGACTTTACTCTACGTCGTTAATGGCGAGGATAACACTTTAACGTTGCAAATTGCAAAAAGAGAAGTTAGAAAAGAAGTGAATATATAAGAAAAAACATCAACATGCGCCATGTTTTTCTTGTGATGGGGCTGCCAGGTACTTTTAACCAAAACTTACCAACTTAATTTTTAGAAATCAAATAATTTTGAAAATAAATTGCATATCTATTTAATTCTGCATTAATTACATTTATATTTATTCAATTTTAATAATATTAATATTGAATAAATTAGCCGAAATATTATACTGGCCATGATAGTTCAACCAAAAATGTCGCTAAAACTACCATATGGTAGCTTTTAAACATAGAGGCATCTTTTCATTTTTACTAATGTTGCCATCCTGAAAGACGTCATTTTTAGAGCCCGAAATTTTTAGGACTGGCGACACAGTTTTAGCCCCCGTAGGTATTCCAAGTTTTACCCAATGAGTCGACCCCGCCTGGTTTGCGCGGTCGATAATATAGTTAACTTTGGATTCAATTTACGAAATGAAATTATAGTTTATTGATAAAATAAAAATACGATTCAATTAGAAGGTTACCTTAAAATTAATACGTAGTTTTTGAATTTTCTCTAAAGTGATTCTAAGGTATAGAAAAAAAATCTTAGTTGTCGAGACATTTTGTAAAAATTGTGATGTTTTAACATTTTTTTTCTGCTATTTTTTGTATTGAATTCGAAAATGTGACTCCTTGGTACACCAGTAGACCATATGGTGATGTTATTTATATTTTTTTTAATGTTTAGAATCGTTTGTAGTGTTATGTTCGGCTAAGCCAAACGTAACTCGATCGGTATTTTTGCGGAAAAGGGCTTTTGAATACGGGTGATTGCCATTAATATAAACATTATTTTGAAAATTCTTGTTCACTATTCACCAGAAAAAGAACTCGTCTCTTATAATAGCCAAAAGGAAGCTTCAAGTTCTTCATAGATTTCCCACACGAACCGATCAAAATTGATCAAAATGAGATGATTTCGTGGAAGGAGCCTTAACCAACGTAGCAATGCTGCCAGCCTTCTTAGCACTCTCCGTAATGTTCCTATTGACAGCGAAGTAATAGAATATTTGGGAACCAGCAATGCCCAACACAGGAATGCACGACACGAGAACGCGCGACATAGGAATGTAAGTGTTTTGAATTCCAATGTTGTACATTGTCATGTCGTGCATTCTCGGCCCGAATCTCGATTGTCCGGGCAAGAATGTACAGCACGAGAATTGGAATCAAAACAAACAGTGACGTCACATTAAAAAAGTAAAAAGCCATGTGACAATAGGGACGGGTGATAGGTACAATAAAATACTGGAAAATTCCGTGGTTCCTTCTTTTTTTCTTCGTGTTCCTATAATACGACCGTCTCGCGACAGTATCCTTTATGGGCGGCATGGGCACCGGGCCGTAGGCCGACGAAGGAGGCCGGCGGATGCCCGGCACTTCGGGGACAGAAGATATTAGTGTTATAAAATATGCGAGCGTAGCGAGCGCACGTCATGGAGTACAATTTAATTCGGCAGCACTACCTAGCTCAATTACCTAGTATCCAAGTCCCAAAATTTCGAGTTGCCCAACTAGTCGGCCAACCAATCGCGCGACGTCGCCGATTACTGTGTCGTACACTCCTGTGTTGTACATTCTTGGGCCGGTCAAAATGTACTATCATGTGACGTCACACGAGTTTTCGAAGCACTGTATCGTCTTCATTTTAAGTTTACGTGAAAAAAGAAAAAATACGTGTCCAATAATATTTGGAAATCTATCTGACGGACTAATTAGTTTTTTTTTGTCCGATCCCCTATTAAAACAGAATAACGATGCCGCTACAAGCATGGACCTATAAAAAAAAGGCTACAAGTTGCTTATCTATACTCAACGTACTTCGTTATTGTTATTACGGACTATCTGAACAGAGTGGTTGTCTGCACTGTGGAATAAGTTTTAAGGAAGAGGTGGCCGCTGGCCGTGCACTCTTCTACGGACAGACAGGTGGCATGCGGTGTGAATAAAAACAAGAGAATGTTCTGGTAACTATTCCTGTATTTCTTGATCATCAAGCAGTTCACGAATAGCAAGTCATCAATAACATATTACAACGTTTAGGCACTTAGAAATAGGTTTAGGATAAAGCATTTAGAGAAAAGCGTGTTCTCACCTCGATGACATTTTGACAAGAGGAAGATGAAAAGACATTGTCTTTGTATAGAGGGAGTATGCTCTATGCTCACAGATAATTAAAGCGTAGAACACATTTGTTTCATCAGTTATGATATAGGTAAATTAGTTGTAACTCATCTGCCTAGCCTTTTCCCAACTATATTGGGGTCAACTTCCAGTCTAACCGGATGCAGCTGAATACCAGTATTTTACATGGAGCGACTGCCTATCTGACCTCCACAACCCAGTTAATACTAGGTAATACAATACCCTTTGGTAAGACTGGATGTCAGAATTTCAGGTCACTGACTACCTGTAACGAGTCCCTATAATGCCCGTCACAGTAATGCACATACCAGCAATGCACGACACTGGAATGTACAACACAGGAGTGTACGACACAGTAATTGGCGACATCGCGATGTCGCCAATTACTGGGGTGTACCTTGCTGGTCCGGCCCAAGAATGCACAACACAGGAGTGAACGACACAGTAATCGGCGACATCGCGCGATTGGTTGGCCGCCTAGTTGGGCAATTCAAAATTTTGGGACTTGGATACTAGGTAATTGAGCTAGGTAGTGCTGCCGAATTAAATTGTACTCCATGACGTGCGCTCGCTACGCTCGCATATTTAAAAACACTAATATCTTCTGTCCCCGAAGTGCCGGGCCTCCGCCGGCCTCCTTCGTCGGCCTACGGCCCGGTGCCCATGCCGCCCATAAAGGATACTGTCGCGAGACGGTCGTATTATAGGAACACGAAGAAAAAAAGAAGGAACCACGGAATTTTCCAGTATTTTATTGTATCACCCGTCCCTATTGTCACATGGCTTTTTACTTTTTTAATGTGACGTCACTGTTTGTTTTGATTCCAATTCTCGTGCTGTACATTCTTGCCCGGACAATCGAGGTTCGGGCCGAGAATGCACGACATGACAATGGACAACATTGGAATTCAAAACACTTACATTCCTATGTCGCGCGTTCTCGTGTCGTGCATTCCTGTGTTGGGCATTGCTGGTTCCCAACTCGGTATGTCGCGTGGTCACCCATCCACAGACCGACCTAGGCAAGCACAGCTTTACCTAAAGATCGACCTGAGTGGCAGTCCTTATTAAGCCACGAGCTCCTCTAAAATATTAGTTGTAACTGATAACTGAAAAACATTCATTTTATCATTTCCGTTATCCCAGTCATATGCCAAACCCAACCACATTTTAAACTTGTTAGTGTCCGTATTTTTGATAAGGTCTAAGTCCAGGTATGCCAACTCTAGAGCCTTTTCTTCTATGGAAAATGCACTTTATCCTGCGTATACACCGGCTCAACGAATGGGTATCGTTGGGCCGGTCTCCACGGTTTAGCGAACGCCAACGTTTGATCATTGGCGTGTGCCCGCGATCATTTATCAAAGAAATCGTGTTTTGGCTGTGATACCACACTCGTTGCCTTGGTACGTCCAAAGCCAAATACATACAGTGGCATTTGACACTTGATTCCGGCTTGAATTCTACTAATTATCATCGAATCATGGATTGCGACGAAATGAAATTATTATTGCCTGTTAATCAGCTAAATCCGGTTAGGCTATTTATCTTCGGGGACGCCGGCAGACACCAGGCGGGCCATCAGTCCTTTCGTTGTGGATTATTTGGCACAGTTCCCCATCCGGTTAGGCTGGAAGCCCAACATAGCTGGGAAAAAGCTATGCAGTCTGCAGATGACGTTCAATAAGCATCGTCGTCAAATTTAAGGGAGGCAGAGGCAAATAAACTAATGATTCTCTACAGAATCAATAATAAAATCGGTAGAAACAGCAAACGGCTATTCGATTATTTTTTATTACCTAAACCACGGTTCAGAAAAAAATCGGAAATCTGAATCTGAAAACCAGGTACCGTAATTTCAATTTATTGCCTTTTACGAGTCATGCCATCTCCTGAATTTTGACGTGGAAGCAAAACTGTCTAAGTATCTATAATCATTAGGTACTTACCGATGTTAAGTAAGTGGGCCACCACCATCCACATCTCGCAGACGGCGAGGAGGTGGATGCCGCATGCTGGACGGCGAGGCGAGTTGATGCCGCATTCCAAGTATCTGGAACAAAAGAAGTGTTGAAGTACCTACCTGTGAATGTCATGAATAGAAAAGATTAATTAAAGATGAATAGAAAAGTCCGTAAGCGACTTACGCGGCTGGCGAAGGCACCGCGTATGCTGCTGGTGCATGCTGCGGCGACGGCGGTGACGGGCACGGCGGTGCAGTCTCCACGCCCCTGAAACAAAAGCAATGTTGTAGTACCTATATCTTTAGCAATTAAATTATGATTAGAAAAAACCATTGGCGACTTACATTGCCGCGTGGGAGGTGGACGCCAGAGGGCCCACAGGTGGTGTGGGTGGGAGCTGCCGCTGGCCGATGATGGATATTTTAAAACAAAAGTTAATTAAAACCTGTAGTATTAACACCAGAATAATATCTACAACTAACATATACAAGTAGAATGATGTAGAACTACTACGGTTCCCACATGCGCCTCCGCTTCACGGCTTCACATGAAGCGGGGTCTCTAGCTAGACCCTGACCTCGCAGCATCTCATAGGCAGTCCGTAGGTACCATCATTCTAAAATAAAAATGATTCAATTGTAACTAAACTAAACTAAAATTAAAAATAAACAAAAACTAAATTAGACTAAAATTAAAAATAAACAAAAGCGATAGAAAACATTTAGAAAAGAGAAAAGCCTAGAATCTAACTCTTCAACTTAATAGTTAGTACTTGGGGCATGGTCGGTGTAATCGCAAGATGGCGCATGTCATGACGTCATCTATGACGATTCAAGGGACATCGATATCGCGCTCACAGTAATTCGGAACGGGTTTATGGACGCTCAAATCGATTACAGAGTCAGGGACCAACTGTGAAACTGTTTTAAATACCACCGCACAGAAAGAAAACAATTTAAATAAAGTCCATTTCACGAAAGAAGTCCCGCGGACAATTGTGGAACTAAATTTGACAGATGGGGAGATATGGAGAGAGAGGTAGCAACATTATGTCGCGCGAATACAGCGCTGCGTCTGCGGGACTTCTTTCGTGAAATGAATGGACTATAACTTTTTGAGAAAGCTAGAGTTTGGCAAACGAAAGTAGAGACTGAAAAAACGTGGCAAATTTAAAAAATCTCAGCCTAGTAACCCCAAAATTTGTAGGACGTATATTCAATAACCTGACTTGATACTTTAGTTATTTTTTTTTTGTGTTAAAAAAATATTTGTACACCACTGACCACTTACGTGGACAGGTCCAAAAATGAATGAATCTATGGGACCTGTTGTGCGTAGTCTTTTAATTAGACGAAGTAAACTGAAGTTTCGAGTTGTAAAATCTGTCCACACATTAAGATCTAAACCAAAGAGGCATTTCGTGCGTAAATCAGTTTACTTTGTTCGAATATAAAGACGACTAGGTATTAAGTGATATTATTTGAATAAAAAAACAACAATATAATATTTTTTATTTATTCACTACGAATCTAGGAGTTCCATTTCGAAATTTACCAGTTATTGAAGCTATTTCATCCAAGTACTGGTTCTGGGTTCTTATTCTGTCTTTCTGCTATAATCATTCAGTTTTTCAATAAATTTCACTACATCATCAACCCCTTTCACATTCTCCAGATTTCCTGTAAAAGAAAACAATTATCTTACAATTGCAATACAACAGAATGCACAACAAATAACAATGCATGATGATTTTTAACATAATTTAAACAGAATATGAACCAAACATAGAAATAGTTGGTCAGTGGGTCGTCTTAGGGGCGGATTTATATTATAAATGATTATTTTACTACGAATACAACCAAAGTATCAAAATCATAGCATCATATTACCTAAGAAATCCAACACCACACGTAAACAATCTTGTTCCTGATTGAATTGGGCGTCTTTCTCCTGTTGTCTTTCTTCGTACTTTGATATCATGCGAAACAGCATCTCCCGCACTCCACTTTTAATCATTTCATTCATGTTTACGTTGAAAAAATGCTTTATAAAGGTCACATTCAATCAACAACAACAACACGCCGTCTTGTTTTGACAATGACAAATTGACAATACGAGATTGACATAAATAAAAAGTTGCCATATGAAAAGTTTGCAAATAATTCGAGTGTCTACTTTCATTTGCCAGACTCTATCTTTCTTACTCGCATTGTAGGACCTATTGCCGTTTCATAGTGAAATGATAATCCAAATCAAAATATCTAAGTGCCGCTGTCGATAACAAAATTTTAATAAATTAACTACAGTGGGATAACGGGCTATATAGGCGGTTAAATTCATAAGTTTTATAGTCATAGCTTGTACTTCTTAATTTATATCGTAAAAAAAGAAATTATTCCACATGAGTCGTGTAAGCCCAGGCCAGATGAAGAAATTACTAGACCTGCTTAGCGAGGATGGTGTACTGGTTGATGGCAGAGTAATGTACACCAATACAAACAAGCAGAACTTTTGGAGACGTATCGCTTTTCAAATGAACGCCGTCGAAGGTGGTGTTTATAAAAATACTTGGAAATGGTGTAAAGTAAGCCTATTTTATAACAGAAGCACTTAAGTAGAGCAAGAACAATGCCATTATAAATCTTTGAAGATTGTGATTTATTGAATTGCATTGCTTCCTCTCTAGTTGGTCAAACACTTGCATTTTCATGTGCCCAGAAGTTAAAGTTTATTATTTATGTACCACAAACACGTCTGTCTACCCCTTCAGAGATTACAGGCGTGATGTTATGTTATACCTATCTTACCTAAGTACAAATGAATTAATTCACATCTCTTCCATAGGCTTAGGTCTACTAAACTAATAAATTGTGTGATTTCACTAAATGTATTCTGTACTTCTGTAGTAGTTTTAATTTTGTAGAACATAAATTATTGTAATGTAACTTGTTGGTAATCCTAAATAAGATGTTGTACTTACTTATTTTTATTTATGTACCACGCAGATTTTAAAACATCTTTATTATACAATATTAAAATTTATTAAGTCCCTCCAAAGGTTGCCTGGAAGTTGGAACATACTGCTATCAGCCATATCGCTGCCAGTGTACCCATCGAATTATATAGCTCTTTATCAATTTTGGTGCTCATTTAATTGATGGCAGCAGACCACAAAGGAGATGGTGGATCAAACTGGATGTCTTTCTTGAGAATTGGAAATAAATTTCACAGAATCACAATCGTTGGAAGGCCTCCTCCTTCCTATGGTACCGGTATGGGCCACTACTGGGCAAAGGCCCAGCAGTGTGACAATATAGGCAATAATATAATTAAATAATAATATATTCTATCTATTTAATCTTTATCTAAGTACTAATGGATAAAATATTTCCAATTCCAGATGTGGGCTGACTGGAAGAACAAAACAAAGAAAAAAGCCAACATATTACTAAGCAGAAAGAGCTATTCCATTGAACAACCAACACCTAAACTAACCAATTTAGAACTAAGGCTTCTTAAGTTAATAAACTACCCTATTGGTGATAAGGAGGATGCTTTAACTTTGGAAATGGTAATAATATACCTGGGCATCTAAAATGGCCACATAATAATGAATTGCATTAAAAAACGTGAAGTGGTCACAGACACAGTTACTATTATAAAAGGTCCAATTCATAATTATGATCTGCTAAAGTGGCCATTTTAGTCCCTGATCAAGTTCACAATTTTCACAATAATACTGTCTCTCGGACACTAGTTTGAGGACAACATCATTATTCTCTTGCCCTTATCCTAATTTATTTGGGGTTGGCGCAGCATGGCTCTGTTACTTGTCGTCTCATGAGACACCTCTGTTCTTGTCATATCATTCAAAACACAGTGCGAGAACACAACAGTAACCAGTAATTATACAGGATGGAAAAGACATCAATGCACAAATACTTATCATAAATTCAGTACATTAGGCAACATTGATTGTTTTTACTTTTTAGTATATCCATCATCGTTTGCGCTAAGGTGGCCTGTGACATCATTTTCTTATATAATTTGCAATTTCAGGTCAGTGGCCTGGTTGTATATTGATTACAGTTATAGTCATTAACCCCACCGTCTTAGTTCATTGCACCCTGGTGCTTCGCCGTGAAATTCTCCAGTCCTTTAAACACATTATGTAAGTCTTTTGAATTTACAGGTAGTAAGCAAAGAGGAGGTACCAGAATCAACAGATGAATTTCGAGTGGAATTCTTAAATAGTGACTTTGGTGATGGAGACCTACTCTCTCAAGATAAAACAGCTTCTGAAATTGGGGAGGAAGAAGAAGAACATAGGTCAATAGACTGCTATGATAGAATTGAGAGCAAATTCTGTAATGTTGATAATATTTTACAAGGTGAATATTATATTTAGATCTCAACTAATAGACATGGTTTGATAGAAAAATATATCATTTTTAAGTTGGCACGGTTAGCGCAGAGTCTGAGCAGTTGACTGCAGCGCTACGTGTCGCGTGTTCAATCGTGGGTGAGTTTAAATGCCAGTAAACGCACCCACGATACTGGAGAAATAACTAGAGTGGGGCAACTCAAAACAAAAAAAATATTTGGAGACTAGGTACCTACAATCACAACACAAGCACTAATATGAAGAGATGCCGCGGCCCCAGACACAAAGGGCTAAGAAGAAACATGGGTAGTTTTTAGTCAGTAGAAGTCTGACACTCCTTTCCGTTCCGCCCACAGCTAGAGGAGTCATTTGATGATTTCCTACCCTCCAAAAGAAAAGCCTTTACTGAGACGCAGGTGAATCTGCTCTGCCCTGCATCTCAGGCCTCAGCATTCGCTTAGCCTTATCATTAAAATATCAAAATCAACGTATTTATTTCAAGTACATGTACAGTAGGCACATTTCAGTTGTCGAAACAAATACGAAATAAAAAGAAGCTGCAGTCCAAGGCACAAGGCTTATAACTGTAGGTATCTTATGGAGAGGAACAGGCAAGAAAATTCACGACACTCTTTTAAAACAGAATAATGTTACAAAACCTTGGTTACATCACTAATGTTGAAAATCTCTTGATTTCAGATGATAGATTAGAGGAAGAGGAAGAACCAGATGAATCATCAGATTATGGGCCTAAACTTAAATCAAGAGGTAAAACATTAGACATCTGGCTCTTTCTGGGTACATTGATCTCACAATCTTTACTTTTACCATCTGATATCAATGTAGCCAGAGACCTGATATAAAACAACTTTTTGATTCATTTGAAATAAAGCCCAAATGCTTTGAACTATCATTTACCCTGAATTACATGAAATTTAAAAGCTATTTCAAAATATTATTGAGGTAGATCACAGCGACGGTCCCTACGTATAATCACCTAAGTGGTAGATACGTGATTTGTGTTTTATTGTTCCCTGACATTCAGACAAACCTAAACTATCGTCCAGTGTAATAAAAACTAATAAAAGTTGGCAAATTGACCTTTAAATACACACACGACATTTCCCTTATATCTACCAAATTGACTGAAACTTCCGACGTAGAACAACAATAGTGGTAATCCAGTCGTTTTACGCGGGACAATCCATTGTAACCCCGCGCACCTCCCCTGCAGCTGCCACTTGCGAGAAATAACGTTTTTGTGTACATTTAACCTGCTTTGAAATAAAACGTAATGCAAATAATTTGTCTATCTTGTGAGGAACTGTCTTTTTTGAGTGAGTCAAACACTTATCTACTTTTATACAGTTTTTGTAACATGATCCCCACGTAAATGGCAATTGCGTCTTTAGTTAATTAAATACCTCCGGCGTAAAACTGAATAAGTACCACTTACATTATTTACCACAGGGATGATTCCGCTGTATAAGTAAGTAAGTGACAAATAATACGCTCCAAAGGCCTTTTAAAAGTAGTAGTTATTTTTTTTTTATAAAATAGATCAAATATGAAACCTGTATTCCAAATTTCATGACTTTCTGTGTAGTAGAACATGAACTACATGTGTTTAAAACTTAAAAGTGCTCTCCTGTAAAGTTTGTCATTTGCAGTTAGGGGATTGTACGTAGGGACCGTCGACAGGTCCCCCGAACTACCGTATCTTAGGTTTTGGGTTCGAACCGAAGTGGGCACTTAGTATCATTTATTTCATCACCACTGCTCCACAAAAGCCGCATAATGTGAGGAAACCAACATGTCCTAAAGCTACAAATACATAGGTATTTCACACACCACCACTACCCACCCTGCCGCCCAGCGGGCCCACTTGGTCTCATGATAGATTACCGCCGACTTCCTCTCAAAGATCAAAGAGGGCAGGCCTATCCTCTATGACCCAGGAGCGGATTTTTTAGGCTGATGTATACCTAGCTTATCTATACATTGTGAAGTTTCCTCAAGCTATTTTTTTTACAGCTTCAGAAAAATCATTCAAAAAAAGAAAAGTTTCCTTAGAAGAATATAAAGTAAGAACAACATTAAAAATAGAAAAAGAAAGAGTTCAGCAGAAGACTGAGGAGTTAAGACTGAGAGCAATCGAGTTGAAACTGAAAGGAGAAGAATTAAGACTGAAAGAAATGGAGATGAACAAAATAAATTATTTGACAAGTATTGAAGAGGAGAAACTGAAGTGTTTTAAAGAAATATCGTCATCTTTGAAAGAGTACGTAAATTTTGATTTACTTAATCCATGCTAATATTATTTTATTTATTTTATTTTATTTATTTGGTTTACCAACAACTGTTACACTGGTTACAAGCATAAAAAACAAGTAAAAACATATAAACAATAGTGCACAATCACTTAAAGGTAAACTCAGCATGCAAAACGAATTTGTACGTACAAAAGGAAAATATTAAAAGAAAACTACCTTAAATTATATCAGCTACTAGTATCTAAATTATTACAAGATCTTCAGAGTGTGAAACAAAGAGCACAGAAAAATAAATAAATTAATCCTTATCTAGGTTTTTCAAAATCTTATTACAATTATAAATGCCAAAGTATCTCTCTGTTACTGTACTGAAAGACTCAATGAAAGGCAATGTTAATTATCTATTCCCGGGGTCAATCCAGGTAAAAAATAGGATAAAATACATAGCCAGTCAAAATCATAACCCTTTGGCTTTACCGTAGTCGGGTAAAAATAGGAATCAAATAATTAGGTAATTCTTTCAACAAAGGGGTTTGAATGAAATGGTTTACCTAACATCCACTATTTAGTTTTTTTTTTCCAAGTTGCAGCCTTTATCCACTCAAGTGTCAAGCAAAATTTTCGCAATGTATATAAAATAATACAAACACTGAAGATACCGAAAACTGATAGAGGTTTTCTAGGCCGGCCAGGTTGTATACTTACTTACAAAAAAATCTTCTACTCCGGTTTCTTCTTTTTCAGGTTATCTGACAGGAGCCGAACTGGTGCCAGCCGATATCACAATGTCATTTAACTGTTGTTAAAAGCAAAATATTAAAATGTTATTGGTGTGTGTGTGTGAGTTTAAATGTTTGTGAACGCACCCACGATAGAGGAGAAATTCCTAGTGTGGGGCAACGTTAAAAAAAATAAATAAATAATACTAATTAAAAAATAAAACTAAATGTATATTATATTTTCAAGAAAATCAAAACAGACTTTTCTTTCTTATTATTCTTTAAAATTTAACAGAAAACAACCCTCTTGCAGTTTATTGCACTTATTTTAATAAGTATAAAAATTATTTTAAAATTAGAAACATTATTAAAAATCTTAACATTATTAACGGTTCCAATCATTTGAAATAATGCAAATAACATGTAAATAATATTTGTGCTTTTCTTGATGATAGACGATCAACCAACTTAGCTCCAACATTAATTATTATTATACTCCATTTGCTATAAGATTAGAATTTTAAGTTAACCGTTTTTACAGTCCGTTCAACCGATTGTGAACTCTATTACGTTGACAGCAAGACAAAATGCAGCTGCAGTAAACAGTCGGTATTGTAACATTCTTTTTGCTTTTAATGGCCTCCTTATGCCTACGGTATAGAAGTCAAAATCGGTTGAACGGACTGTAAAAACGGCTAACTTAAAATTCTAATCTTATAGTAAATGGAGTATAGATGCTAACAAATATTAATACTTAAACGATTTTAAAATTAGGCACATATTCTGAAACAAGAACATAAATATACACAAACATATTCATTTAAAGTAAGTAACCAACAAACATTCTTCTTATAAAAAAATAGTAACACCTTCAAACTGGCAGATTCTCCAAAGTAGCCCGCGAAATTCGAATTTTCTTACTTTTTTTGCAATTTGCTGGTCAGTGTCAAGTTCAACCATCTCACTTCATTTACACCGAAATAATGCCTTTTTCATCAAATAGTCACTCTAGAGACCTTTATGAATTGAGACGGTTGTATTGGTGATTTTTATCATTATTGCTTAGTAAATAGACATTTGTTACTACCGCGAATCCTATTTCATTTAACATACGACTTGACACTGACCGGTAAATTGCAAAAAACATAATAAAATTCGAATTTCGCGGGCTACCTTGTCTCCTTCACCTTAACCCGCGAGCACTCGCGCTATGAGCATTTTGCTCACAGTAAATTTAAAAAACACGCGCCATTTTGTCAAAATTATGCGGACGGACATTGTTCATTCAGTAGCTGAGTTTTGTTCCTTCTTCCACCAGTTCTTCTCGCCAGTGTGTACCAGTCGCTCGTACGAGGTTTGTTGCGCCTTGTACCATAAAGCGGTGTTTTGCTCATCGCGCGGGTATCGACGTAAGTACTTTTTACCCGACTGCGGCGAAGCTTTTTCTAAAGGATTTTTTGAAGTGAAAACTTCTTTAGCGGCGCTGAGCACTTTTTTTTGTATGGGTAAAAACTTTCAAACTCGCGTCAGGGTCACGTGATGCTGATCGAAAAAGCGTAAGATTTTTCGATCAGCATCACGTGACCCTGACGCGAGTTTGAAAGTTAATATTGAAGTTTTCACTTCTGCCGGCACTCCCGGAGTGCTACCTTTTTTTTTTTCAATTTTATCAACAGTTTGACTGCTACTTTTAGATAATATTATGGATTCAATTTACTGACTTAGGAGACTATTATGTATTTCTATTATTATTATAATATATCATTATTTTCCTGTAGACTGCCTTAGAAGATTGCCAAATTAGTGCCTTTGATTGTTAATAAAAAATGAAAAAGATTTATGCTAGAAACTTTTTGAAAATATATTATCTAGAATAAATAAAGTGTAATTTATTTAAGTAATAACATTTTATAATGATATATTTTTTTGGTAAAACTTGCATTTAATAACATTCATAAACATGAGCGAAATGCTTCTACACGCGAGTGACCGTGTAATTTCTAGAAGCGCGGGTGCTGGCGGGTTAAACCATATTTTTGTGAAATATTTGAATCGATAAATGAATATGAGTAAATAATCTGTCTTTTTTAATGCATTTTGATGCATTAAAGTGTTTGTAAATATATAGGTATACAACATTTTATTCTGATTTAACAGAATAATAAATAATTATTTTGGATTAACTAAGTAAATAGAATGATAAATTCTGCATTTGCAAGTGATAATGTAATTGTTAGTATCAAATTCAACTAGTGTAGAAAATAGAGAGAAATACTAAACAAACACTAATCCGTTTCAATCCATACTAATAATTAATATTATAAATGCGAAAGTAACTCTGTCTGTCTGTCTGTTACTCTTTCACGCCTAAACGGCTGAACGGATTTTGATGAAATTTGGTACAGACATAGTTTGGAACTTGAGAAAGGACATAGGATAGTTTTTTTTGTAATATAAAAACATGAAAGAATGATGTGGCTCTGGTTGGCTGGACATTACTTCAAAACTGCTCGCATTTACAATAGGGCAATAGGGCACTTTATGTGACGGCTAAACACCCTTATTTCAGAATAGGTGACGCTACAGAATCTTAGATAATCGATCGAAAGCGTGTCCAGCCAGCTTGAAAAACCACTTTTCGCTGGTCTCTCAATCTCGGTAACGGAAGTGATTTTGACGACTTTTTGCATATCAACGGGCGTCACATAAATATGTGACAGGCATCAAGCTAAAAGTTTTGTGATACGTACAGTGGTTTAGTAGAAAAATGCAAAAAACTGTGTCCAGCCATCTTGAATTTACGTAAAAAACTTTTGGCTGGCACATCTTTGAAACTACCCAAAGTTTCTCCGTCACTAATTCAGGTTATCATTATCGTCCCCGTCACAACATTTTGATAACATTTTGAAGGTCGTAGATCATCAGGCAGCGGAGATACACGTGTCCAGCCAGCCTGAGTTCAAGATGGCTGGACACAAGTATACATTAAGTTTTCATTGATATCTCGTAAACCCTTACATGTGACGCCATAAATCAAACGTTATTACTGTCACACATTGCGTCACCAAGTATTATTAAAGGAACCATATTCGAAAACGCTCCCGTTATGTGGGATTCGGAAGTGCCAGCCAAAAGTTTTTTACGTAAATTCAAGATGGCTGGACACAGTTTTTTGCATTTTTCTACTAAACCACTGTACGTATCACAAAACTTTTAGCTTGATGCCTGTCACATATTTATGTGACGCCCGTTGATATGCAAAAAGTCGTCAAAATCACTTCCGTTACCGAGATTGAGAGACCAGCGAAAAGTGGTTTTTCAAGCTGGCTGGACACGCTTTCGATCGATTATCTAAGATTCTGTAGCGTCACCTATTCTGAAATAAGGGTGTTTAGCCGTCACATAAAGTGCCCTATTGCCCTACTGTAAATGCGAGCCGTTTTGAAGTTTTGTCCAGCCAACCAGAGCCACATAAAGAATGAGTTACGGTATGCGGCACGGTTAGCGCAGTGGCTCAAGCAATGGACTGCTGCGCTGCGTGTCGCGGGTTCGATCCCCGCACGGATCAAATATTTGTATGACCTACAGGTAGTTGTTCCGGGTCTGGGTATTTGTGTATGTGAGTTTAAATGTTTGTAAACGCACCCACAATACAGGAGAAATTCCTAGTGTGGGGCAATGTTTTTTTTTTAAAATAAATAATATAAATAAGTTGGTCCTCTGGAACCAATAAATAATTACTTCTCATTGACAAAAATGTTTTAGTAAATAAGCTCTGACAAAAATTGACGAATGGCCTGAATAGTTTGAAGTCTTCATTTGAAACTCCAATCACTGAACTAAATAATATTATTATCTTTGACATAACAACATTGTTTAAAGTACTACTACACTAGCATTTAGACGAAAATTAATTCTCACACTTTTAGTAGTTTTAGGTAATTCGGTTTCATTTTACTCAACGTGAGGGCATCAAGTTCTGATATCCTGTGGATGCGGAGATGACTCTTCATGTTCCCTCTCTGGGCATACCCTCGACCACATATAGGACATTTGAATGGGGTCTCTCCTGTGTGCAACCGCATGTGTTCTTTTAGGTAATCCTCATGATAGAAACTGGTGTTGCAGACAGTACACTCAGCTGGCCTTAGACCTGAAAAAGAAAATGTTACATATTATTTAAATAAGAACATTGCTTCATCATCATCATCATCAGCCTAATAGCCTATACTATTCCCACTGCAGGGACTCAGGCTCCCTCTCTAGGAGAGTGATGGGCTATATATAATCCACCACGCGGGTTCAGTGCGGATTGGTAGATGTCTTCGAATTTTTTGGTTCTAAGACATTAAGACGGTTTTCTCGCGATTTTTTCCTTCACCGTTTTGAGAGCAGCAGCGGTGCAATAAATTACACAAAGTAATCCGCCTGCCTATGGTCGAACTCACGACTTAATGTTCATAAGTCGGGGCCGGCACCACTGGGCCATCGCTGCTCACTTTTAACATTGCTTGACTATTGGCACAGAATACATAATAGTACTACGTACAGAAGGGACACTCACTTCCCCGCGCTCATATTAAATACCGCACCTCACCCCCCACTTCGAGGTATTCGTCGTCGCCACTTGAGCAATGGCTCGCGCTCGTATTAGTCGTCGTTCGGTTTTCGCGACGCAGACCGTTGCACTTTCCGCGCCATTTTTTAGGCTACGATAACCCTACTACAGTTTACGCACACATTTGCACGTGCACGTCGTGCACAAACGTTATTTGTTTATGTAGTAGTAATAGGTAATTATTTTGCGGGCGTTGTATGGAGTGTCCGAGGTGTGCTATTGGTGTAATAATTGCAATAAAAGTCAAAATGCATAAAAGTTATAATCTTAAGGGGCCTTGTACAGACAAGACTTGCGGAACTTTAGGCAATTTCGGTGCGATGCTATGTTTGTGTGCAGCGATAACACCGACGAACGCACACACGGGCATTTCGAGCGTTGAACTACGGTTGAAAAATTTGATCATCTAAACGATTATTATTTTAAGTGAAATAATTTTATAGTAAGTAAGTACACGCGTACGGCTTTGAAAAAAGTCTGGAATGTGTGTTGTGTACAGGTACAGTATATCAATCAACATAAAAATGTTACAATTTGGTGTTAAATGAATTAAAATAAAAAATTTATGATATCTATTTTAATCACAGATTTTAATATTTGTTGTAAATTGGTTGTGAAAGCACTTTAACACGTCAAGAATAAATAATGTTTCCGTCTCTTTTTAACCGACTTCTAAAAAGGAAGTAGGTTCTCTATTCGTATGTTTATTTATGTGTGTACGCGCATATCTCCGACAATTCTGGACCGATTTTCAAAATTATTTTTTTGTTTGAAAAGGTATACTCCCAAGGTGGTCCCAATGTCACCAAGTCAGTTTCTGATGATGGGAACTCTGAGAAATTGAGGGCAACCCTCGAATATCATAGGCACACATAACGTTTTCCATACATTTTCAGAAGCTGTTCAAGTATTTGCGTCTGATAATCATAATTTCATGTGGCTGCGCTGATGACGGAAGGTGCAACTCCTCAACGGTCAGGACTTGAAAGAAAATTCCTTCAAAGTTATAGGTTCTCAATTCGTCGGCTAGGAAAATTTTAGGATTTTCCGTCATGGGTGTCGTTTTCATGGTTTTTGGGGTCGCTGATTACGAAAATGAGGTCACAATGAAAATCCAAGATGGCGGTCAGGAAACTTTTTGGTTTTTCCGTCATGGGTGTCGTTTTCATGGTTTTTGGGGTCGCTGATTACGAAAATGAGGTCAAAATGAAAATCCAAGATGGCGGTCAGGAAAATTTTTGGTTTTTCCGTCATGGGTGTCGTTTTCATTGTTTTTGAGGTCGCTGATTACGAAAATGAGACCAAAATGAAAATCCAAGATGGCGCCGACAAAATTTTTGGTTTTTCCGTCATGGGTGTCGTTTTCATGGTTTTCGGGGTCGCTGATTACGAAAATGAAGCCAAAATGAAAATCCAAGATGGCGGCCAGGAAAATTTTTGGTTTTTCCGTCATGGGTGTCGTTTTCATGGTTTTTGGGGTTGCTGATTATGAAAATGAGGTTTAAATGAAAATCCAAGATGGCAGCCAGGATTTTTTTTGGTTTTTCCGTCTTGGGTGTCGTTTTGATGGTTTTTGGAGTCGCTTATTACGAAAATGAGGTCAAAATGAAAATCAAGATGGCGCCGACGAAAATTTTTGGTTTTTCCGTCATGGGTATCCAGTACCCTAGGCCTGTATCAGTACCCTTAAAATGGTAGCGTCATTTTCATCAGCCTAAAAGATATGGTCTGCATTAAAATGTACGGCATCATTTTTTCCTAATTCATTTATGTTAATACTATTTAAAACAAGGCATACAATTTAGAAAACTGCTATATTTCATTAATCTATGATATTTAAACTTTTGCAATAATTTGCAAAATTTCAGTTTTTGTATTTCTCTATAACTTTTTTTAGAACAGTTTCTTTTGAACGGCAATACTATATAGCAATTGTATTTTACAATATCATGTCCCGTACAGGATCAAATGGCTTTAAAGCTGTAAAGTCATTTGATCCTGTACGGGAACTTTTAAAGGAAAAAATATTATCTATGCATAAAATACTTTCAAAATAAAATAATTTTATGTTGTGTCAAATCACCCCCTGGACCACGGAAAGAGAGGGGGTTGCAACCCTCGATTATTTCCCCTTGTCGCATGATTTTTGTACGGCGTTGCGGAATAATGGATTAGAAGCAGTATTGAAATAGTATGAAACTGATGCCGTACAAAATCAAATGACCAAATTTACCCTGGAAATTGTCGGAAAATAAAAAATAAATTCCGACTTTGTGGCGCACCATTTTTTTACGGCACTACGCGTTTTCTTATTATTTTTCAAGGATCTATCGATGGTAAGAATGCCGTACAAAAATATATGACCAAAATGTACCCACTCTACCTGTACTTTTGAATTCTCACCTGCACTCGGTTGGACAGCTTACAAGTGACGGCATAGTGCTGAATCTTATTATTTTATGCTCTTATATCGTTCTAGATAGGTCACCTGGTGGTTCACATAACCCATAATTTTTTCAACACGGGCCAGTAGTCTATAGTATAACTTTTTAATATTTATTTCGATTTCATGTTTAACAAACCTGTTTTATCGGATTTTCATTTTGACCTTATTTTCGTAGTCGGCGACCCCAAAACCCATGAAAACGACACCCATGACGGAAAAACCATAAATTTCGTCGGCGACATCTTGAATTTTAATTTTGACCTCTTTTTCGTAATCAGCGACCCCAAAAACCATGAAAACGCCACCCATGACGGAAAAACCAAAAAATTTCTTGACCGCCATCTTGGATTTTCATTTTAACCTCATTTTCGTAATCAGCGACCCCTATAGCCATGAAAACGACACCCATGACGGAAAAACCAAAAATTTTCGTCGGCGCCATCTTGATTTTCATTTTGACCTCATTTTCGTAATCAGCGACCCCAAAAACCATCAAAACGACACCCATGACGGAAAAACCAAAAATTTTCCTGGCCGCCATCTTGGATTTTCATTTTGGCTTCATTTTCGTAATCAGCGACCCCGAAAACCATAAAAACGACACCCATGACGGAAAAACCAAAAATTTTCTTGGCCACCATCTTGAATTTTAATTTTGACCTCATTTTCGTAATCAGCGACCCCAAAAACTATGAAAACGACACCCATGACGGAAAAACCAAAGAATTTCTTGACCGCCATCTTGGATTTTCATTTTAACCTCATTTTCGTTTCCATTTCTAATGCATTGTCTGACCCGTATAAACTCGAGTGCGGCGTTAGGCAGGGCGGGCTAACCTCCCCAAGGCTTTTTAATATTTATGTGAATAAACTGCTAGTTGAGCTCAGCAGCACTCATGTCGGATGCCATATAGATGGAGTATGTCTAAATAACTTAAGTTATGCAGACGACATGGTGCTGCTGAGCCCGACTATCAGTGGAATTAGAAAGTTGCTCTCAATTTGTGAACAATATGCCGAACAGCACGGGCTAAAATGTAATCCTACAAAGAGTGAGCTGTTAGTGTTTCGGGGTAGGAATAAAAATCCAACTTTTGTCCCTCCTGTAAAGCTAAATGGTTCGCATTTGCAGAGAGTTACCCACTTTAAATATTTAGGCCACATTGTGAACGAAGAATTGAAAGACGATTTGGATATGGAAAGGGAGCGCAGGGCACTGTCTGTGAGGGGAAATATGATATGCAGAAGGTTCCATGGTTGTTCAGTTCCTGTAAAAATAACTCTTTTTAGGGCCTTCTGCCAAACATTCTACACCAGCAGTCTTTGGGATAATCATACCCTAAAAGCAGATAATGCCCTGCGCATTCAATATAATAATGCCTTCAGGGCGCTGTTGCGGCTTCCACCTTACTGTAGTGCGTCAGGCATGTTCGCTGAATGCGCACACTGACGATTACTTTGCCATAATGCGGAAGAAAGTTGCCTCAGTAATAGACCGAGTGAGGGGAAGCAGCAACAGCATTCTGAAGGTGTTTGCAGATAGGCTGGATGGGCCTACAATGGGCAGATTTATCAAGCTTCATGTTGGCAACAAAGCTTGTTAAACCTCCCCGTGTTTGTGTTTCACTATTTGTTTTTAAATGTTCCTGCATGTTACTAACATAGTTTTTAAGTAATAATGTAATACTAACACCCTATGGGCCTTGATGCCTGATAATAAAATATTTTTATTTTTATTTTATTTTTTTTAAAGCCATGAAAACGACACCCATGACGGAAAAACCAAAAATTTTCGTCGGCGCCATCTTGATTTTAATTTTGACCTCATTTTCGTAATCAGCGACCCCAAAAACCATCAAAACGACACCCATGACGGAAAAACCTAACATTTTTCTAGCCGACGAATTGAGAACCTCCTTTTTTTTAAGTCGGTTAATGAGATTTACCGTCTATCATCAGTTCAACCTAATAGCCTGAAAGAATAGAACTATCGATCCATAAGTACGTATAATTTTGAAGGAATTTTCTTTCAAGTCCTGACCGTTGAGGAGTTGCACCTTCCGTCATCAGCGCAGCCACATGAAATTATGATTATCAGACGCAAATACTCGAACAGCTTCTGAAAATGTATGGAAAACGTTATGTGCGCCTATGATATTCGAGGGTTGCCCTCAATTTCTCAGAGTTCCCATCATCAGAAACTGACTTGGTGACAATGGGATCACCTCGGGAGTATACCCTTTCCAAGACAAAAAGAATTTTGAAAATCAGTCCACAATTGACGGAGATATTCGCGGACATACAAACACGAATAGAGAACCTCCTCTTTTTTGGAGGTCGGTTAAAAATATATATCGAAGTGCAATCGACAACAACAATCGATCGTGAAATTCAACTTCGATCTGAAGATGAAAAAAATTTTAGCAATCTTTAATAACTAGCAAAAAAAACACGTTAGATCAAAATTAATAAGTGTATCAAATTGTGGTAATCGGCTTACAATCTCGAAAATATGTTTACGAAAAACACGGGAGCGTTTGTGACACAAAGCGATACGTCCGTCCTTTGGCAGTGGCCGATTCGTACTGGCGAGATAGAGTTTGCGCGGTCGATAATATAGTTAACTTTGGATTCAATTTACGAAATGAAATTATAGTTTATTGATAAAATAAAAATATGATTCTATTAGAAGGTTACCTTAAAATTAATACGTAGTTTTTAAATTTTCTTTAACGTGATTCTAAGGTATAGAAAAAAAATCTTATTTGTCGAGACATTTTGTAAAAATTGCGATGTTTTAACATTTTTTTTCTGGTATATTTTGTATTGAAGTCGAAAATGTGACAAATAGGTCCGCTAGTAGACCATACGGTGATGTTATTTATATTTTTTTAATGTTTAAAATCGTTTGTAGTGTTATGTTCGGCTAAGCCAAACGTAACTCGATCGGTATTTGTGCGGAAAATGGCTTTTGAATACGGGTGATTGTCATTAATATAAACATTATTTTGAAAATTCTTGAAACCTATCCACCAGAAAAAGAACTCGTCTCTTATAATAACCAAAAGAAAGCTTCAAATTCTTCATAGATTTCCCACACCAAGCGATCAAAATTGATCAAAATGAGATGATTTTGTGGAAGGAGCCTTAAACGCTTCAGATCATCACGTACGGGCGTAAAATTTAGGACGTCTAATTTTTATAAAGAAATCAAATAATCAAAACCTTTGCAATTCAAAATATTCAATATGTTACCTGTATGAATAGATCTCTCATGGATAATAACAGACTTTGCACATTTGTATGTTTTATCACAGAATTTGCATGAAAAAACTTTCTTGGGACGTTCTAGCTTGTCATGTACATTTCTGAAGTGGCTTGTCAGCTCTCCTTTAAATGCAAAACCTTGGCCACATGATGAGCAAATGAAATCTCTATGAACCTCGTGTTTTCTCTTAATATGTCGTTTTAAATAGTAGTCAGACGCACAAATTCGAGGACATTTAGGGCATTTTACAGGATTCTTAAAATGTACTCTTTTTTTGTGCGTCTGCAGTTTGTCAGTGCTTCGAAACACACCTCCACATAGGTCACATAGTTTCTCTGAGGTGTCCTTTTGGACATTTGGTACTTTGATTTTAGTCTGTGGTCTTGGTTTTGGTTCTTTTATATCATCGCTGCCTACTTTTCTTAAAGTTGTTTGCCCAATTTTCATGCTGGAATTTAAAAAAAAAATTACTCATCAGCAGATTTTATTGGTAAACTTATAAGAATCTTTTAAAAATATTAGACACAAGAGCAAATAAAAATCGTCTACACTATTGTTGTGAAGAGGTAAAGTTTGAATATTTGGATTTATGAGGTAATCTTAGAAATTATTCCGTTGCAGGAATGAGCTGGTAATTTATTATCTAGTAGGCCAACACAAAATAACAATAGTAAAATCAATAATATTACCACCATCTATCTCCGTTCCAGGCAAAGTTTCCTTCTAATATAGAAGATGCTATCTTGTTTGTTTTGTTACCCCTATGACACTTAACTTTTGGAGATTTCTGTTCCTTCTTAATGGTTTTTGGTTCTTTTTTTACTTTCTGGTTAATCAATGGTAACAAATCCTCATAATCATCAAAGCCATCATCAGATGTGTCATTTGCTTCTGCCTTTATTGTTTTAATATCTATTTCTACTTCAGTCATAAGGTCATTATTAACATCACTGTCATCTTCCTTTTTCACAATCAACAGACCATTTTCTAATATTTTACAAGACTCTCTAAACTTATTAATAAAATTGCATAACGTTTCTAAAGTATTATTGCACATTGTACATATATGACGTGGTAATCCTGTGATGTCTTCTATCTGCAAGGAACAGCAAGAGCATCTATTAGTAAAAATCTGAGGTACTCTTTCTGAGTAAGAAATAAATCAGTCAATTAAGTACAAACTTTTTCACATTGTAAACAAAAGGATAGTTTTGAATATATATTAGATCCTATTTCTGACTTCTCAAATATTGGAAGAGTGGCCCCATCCTGTAGACATATTCTACACAAACTTGTTGAGCTTCTGTCTTCCATTGTAAAGATTTCTAAAGGATTCTTGTTAGAATCTTCTGGTAGAAACGACGCTCTACAAGTTCAGTGTTAAAGGAAGTTGGAGTGTGTTCATAACAAAGACACGTAAACTTGTTTTTATTTATAAATTAAAATGCAGTTGCGATGACATTTTCCACTCGCTGTTTTGTTTTTGACAAATTCCAGGTTTTTGACGTATTGTTGTGAGTTGTGACCGTTGTGACCACAGAACATAATTGTGACAATCTAGGCGCATGGAAGTAGTGTTGTGGCGGCTGGGAATGGTAATGCTTGGTTCAGACAGTCCATTTTTTTTTTTTAAATCATCAAATGCCTCCTCCCACCTGAGGTGAACGCGCACCTGACCGCGCCGCACTCATCACATTTTATAAATCTTCTGAAATAGTATACGGCATCGCGCACCTTTCTGCGCCGAACCATCCGCATTTTCTTAATATCCTGTAAGTATACTGATTCCACAAGCTCGCGCGGCTGACGTCATGAAATTCAGCGCGTTCAATGCGTGCGGCGAGTGCGGTGCGGGCGCGCTGGCACCGGGGATGATGTCATCCGTATTTATTTACAGTCAGTCCATTTGTTATAAATGATAGATTTATGATTTGCCACTTGCGGTGAATACGGCGCGTACGATGCGGGCAAGTGCGCGAGGCTATATGGAAATGCGATGACTGCGACGATCGCGACGCGGCCGCGCGGTCATCCATTTCCATCGAAAATGCAGATGGTTCGGCGCGGATAGGTGCGCGATACCGTATACTATTTCATATAAAGATAATAAAATGCGATGACTGCGGCGCGGTCAGGTGCGCATTCACCTTAAGGCCCCTAGCCTTGGCGACTTTTTGTAGCGATGCTGTCGCGCGTTCACATCGATACAGTCGCGGTGCGGTCACAAGCTGTTTGCCATCGCCCACAAAACCAACGCGCGTTAGTAGTGTTGCTGTCACGCTTTTACGAAACGCGCGACAGCATCGCTACAAAAAGTCGCCGTGGGCGAGGGGCTTTAGGCAGAGCGGTAGGGAGTGCCGAGTGTCAGATTTCTACTGATAGTACCTTTATTATTCAGAAGCATCCATTTTGGTTAATTGTCCAATGAAGGCAGGTTTATTTCAATCAATTTAAGATCTTTTAAATATTAACTAAAATAATGACTAACTATTTTCCAAAACCTTATTTTGTGTAATTGTTTAGTTCCTTTTATTAAATCGACTAAATTTTTGTCACTTTCATTGAGCGAGATCACAAGACCTTTCATAGACAATATTTTATCACTTGTCTTCTGTCATCAGGTGATTTAGGTTTGGGAGTAAAAAAGTCCTGAAAACGGGATAAAACGCCAAGTATTTTCCTAAATCAATATGTCGGGGAAAGATAGATTAGCGATTTTCCCGTCTCGGGGGTAAGTTATGTTTAAATTAACGTTGATTAGTTAATATAAAATTGTGTTAACTTTTGCGTTTCATTTACGCTTGTCTGACGATGTAATTTGTCCTGGTTTTAGTGCTCAGATGTTGATAAAAGCCCGTCTGGCTGGTGCACAGAAAGGCCATGGTCTCTTGAAGAAGAAGGCTGACGCCCTCCAAGTGAGATTCCGTCTGATTCTCAGCAAAATTATTGAGGTGAGTGATTTTTTTTCTGATTGCTAATGTGGCTAGTGCTACAAAACAAGATTCAGTATTGATTGTCTAGTAGAATTTAATAATATTTTATTCACGATAAGATCAAGTACTGCAATGCACTAATTTTCTATGAAACTATGACTACCTCCATTGAGTCAATTTATAGTAATCAAAAGAGCCCTAGTTTGTACATGCATCCAAAAGTTATCACACTTAGTGTAATGTGAATTTTATGCCATTTTCAGACAAAAACCCTTATGGGTGAGGTGATGAAGGAAGCAGCATTCTCACTAGCCGAGGCTAAGTTCACAACTGGAGACTTCAACCAGGTGGTACTCCAAAACGTAACGAAGGCTCAGATCAAGATTCGCTCAAAGAAAGACAATGTTGCTGGTGGGTAAAAGAATCCTGTTTGAATTTGGAAACTATCCGCTAGCTAGTACTATTTTTTTTTCACTTGACCTCAATAAAAGAAGGTTTGTATTGCAGAGGTTTCATGCTAAGGATGAAGTAATGAAAATAAAAAAAAAACAAGACTGATCTGTCTTGTAATGGTGAATAGCTGAGTTTTTTTTTAATGTGATAGAGTTTGAACCATTGTATTTAGTTTTGTAAATACAAGGATAGTTTTTTTTTATGTCACGGTTTATTGAATGCAATCTAATGTAGTATTAAAAAGTAGAAATAATAATCAGCTGTTGGTGTCAAATGAACCATTCTATTCTGTGATAGAATAAGCTTGTTGGTTAAATTATTATCTATGAAATCAAGGTTGAATAAATAAGTCATTTGTTTAGTCTAATGCCAAACTTGTGCCTGCATTATCATTATAACAGTACCTAATTTTACCATTAATTTGATCTTCACTGATATGTAAAACTTTTAATGTAGGTATTTTGTTAGCAATTTAGTTTATATTTGTTTTTGTGGAAATCAATATTACAAGAATTTCAATAGATATATATTGTTAAGTAACTATTCATCATGATTCATTTAAACCTTACTCTCTGCTTCTAGGTGTGACCCTCCCAATTTTCGAGTCTTACACCGATGGTACTGACACGTACGAGCTGGCTGGTCTGGCCAGAGGAGGACAGCAGCTCGCCAAGCTCAAGAAGAACTTCCAGAGTGCCGTCAAACTGTTGGTTGAGTTGGCCTCCCTGCAGACTTCATTCGTGACTCTTGATGAGGTCATCAAGATCACCAACAGGCGTGTCAATGCTATTGAGCACGGTAAGTTGGAGATTATTGGTTTGTTACCATGGAAGGACTGAAGCAGTCCCTTATTATTATTACAGCTTTATTTTGCATTTAACAAATTACACAATATTATTTATTATACATTAAATTAAATTTCAAATTAAATTAAATCAAAGGGGTTTGAACTTTTTTGTATGGGAGCTGGCATATCGACCGACCGCCATTTTGTTTTTTTTTCGAAATCGCGGCCCACGATAAAAGCGGTATATATGGTTATAGGACATATAGACGAACAAAAAATGTCCAGTAACACGGTACACAAAGTGTCACGTTACCGAGATATTTGAAGGTAAAGATTGACATATTTATGTGTACAATGATCACATAAAAATTAAACCTTTTACGTGTCTATAGGCGTATATATTATTATTGGTTATTGAAAGAGAGTAGGTACATTATATACTACTAAGAGCACGAGAAAACTATTTTTTGACAACAGTGTTTCATTGCGATGCGAAGCGATTTTATTGTGCGTATGATAATAATCAACCTGGGAACTATTATTTGGATACAATTTAATTCTTAAACACGTAAAAAGTCTATCTTTTAAAAAAAATATGATTGTCGTTGTAGTCATTTGTCGATCTTTAACTTCAAATATCTCGGTAACGTGACACTTTGGGTACCGTGTTACTGGACATTTTTTGGTCGTCTATATGTCCTCTATCCATATATACCAATTTCATCGTGGGCCGCGATTTCGAAAAAAAATCAAGATGGCAGACAGGTTGATATGCCACATCGGTTCTATCCCCTTTAATATCAGATTAAATTATAATTATTTTCTTCCTTTTCATTTTTGCTAAGTGGCCCCTCTATGTGTAAAAGCCTCCTCCATTCCTTTCCACCTTTCCCTGTCCTTAGCCATTTGCATCCAATTATTTCCTGCTGTGTTTATTATGTCATCAGACCATCTTGTCTTCTACCTTCCTATAATCCTTTTGCCTTTTGGGCCCTGCCATTTAGTGGTTTGGTAAGTCCATCGCTTATCTTTATATCTAGACAAGTGCCCTGCCCAATTCCATTTCTGTTTCAAACAAAACTGAAGAGCATCTGATATTTTAGTTTTCATGCGGATGTCAGCATTTCTTGTTTTTTGTATTTTTCTCAGTCCCAGCACACTTTGTTCCATTGCATGTTGGCAAGATAGAATTTTGCTTTTCGTTTTTTCAGTGAAGACCCATGTCTGACTAGCGTAGGTTAAGCTTGGGAGAATGCAAGAACCCATTATAATCCTTTTTATATTAAGGCTAATAGGTCCCTTTGAGAATTTCTTTTTGGGCCCAATATTTCTTCCAAGCTATACTTATACGGCTGTCTATCTCATTGGCGGCAGCAAGCAGTCCCTTAGTTACTGTAAAGAGAACTCTATCTTGTAACTATTTCTACATAAATATGTTTATCTACAATCTGTGATGCGGTTCAGTAAGTAAGTAGGAAGTATGTTATGCAATTTTAATTGCTGTCTCTTGTTTGCACTTTGGTTGTGGGGTTGTGGACACCAACCCATTATGTAATTCAATACAATAAGTATACAAGATGTAGAAAACATAATGGAATGAAAGAAAACTAGAATATGGCTGTAATTAGTCTAGACAAAAACTTATTTACCTGAAATCAGAGGAGGGTCTTGGGAGTTGGCAGAAATTGTAGAAAAAGAGTGTTGCTTTTTAAAATTCTACTTAAGTATATTGAGGCTACTTTAATGTCCCGTTGGGGCTGCGGATCCCGTCGGGGCTGCGGATTATCGAAAGAGATGACGTGGCCTCGGCACAAGGGCGAAAAAGGAACATGGGTTGGTTTTTAGTCAGTAGAAGTCTGACACTCCCCTTCGCTCTGCCCAAGAGCGGGGGGATTTTGATGATTTGATGATTCCATCCACCAAAAAAAAAGGCTACTTTAATGTTGATGATAATTTGATTGATTTTTAATGCATGTGAAAATGCATTATCTTTTTGATAAGAAAATATATTATGTGCGGCCTCTTTAACTATAGTGGTATAGTTAAAGAGGCCGGTGTCTAACGGGATTTGACCCTGCATGCCTTGTTGTGAACCCAATTATAAATACCATTTGGGTTGAAAATAGTTGTCAGGTATAGTTTTCAGTTATACACCTATTGTTCAGAATAGTTACAGCAAACAGCACTGATGACAAAATTTGTGTCACATGTTTAATTTAGTCTTAATATTTTCAAGGGTTGGGAAATCATCAAATAACTCCTCCCGCTCTTGGGCAGAGCGAAAGGGAGTGTCAGACTTCTACTGACTAAAAACCACCCATGTTCCTTCTTAGCCCTTTATGTCGAGGCCGGTATCCTGTGAACATCCCGCAGCCCCGACGGGAAACATAGATTGTTTTTACGGATTATTTGTGAATGTGTCAACATTTAGATCTTGTACATGCCTAGAAAACTAGTTAACTTTTGTCTTGTTTTACGTTTTTCGTATAGCAAGCAACAACTTATTATAGGGCCTATTCAAATATCTCGGTAACGTGACACTTTGGGTACAGTCAACAGCAAAAGTAGATGATCAAAATCAGAAATTCAATACTAATGAATGGAGTTCGCGTCAGAATTCAGAACTGTGTGGCGTCGAAGTGATTCAAAAGTATGTGATTGTAAATTATACCAAACATTTACTACTAGTACAACTGCCATATATTTGTGATCAGTTTTGACTCCAAAAGTTAATAAACTCAATTCGCTCCAGAACTAAATTGAAAAAAAAATTCAAAACTAGTGAACAGTTAAAATCAAAAATTAAATGATGAAACTGAGGCCACGTAATCATGAGGCAAATAATTCATCCATACTTATTTTTAATTATCCCAGTAATTTAATTTGTTATGTTTTACGGAAAAACAGATGAATTAGATAGCATATTTCCATTTGATAACAGACGCACTCAACGCTGCAAAGTTAATAATATTTATTGAATTATCGTTTTTTTTTTCACTTCTTAGTTCTGGAGCGAATTGAGTTTATTAACTTTTGGAGTCAAAACTGATCACAAATATATTATTATGGCAGTTGTACTTGTAGTAAATGTTTGGTATAATTTACAATCACGTACTTTTGAATCACTTCGACGCTACACAGTTCTGACGCGAACTCCGTTCATTAGTATTTAATTTCTGATTTTGATCATCTACTTTTGCTGTTGACTGTACCGTGTTACTAGACATTTTTTGTTCGTCTATATGTCCTCTATCCATACATACCAATTTCATCGTGGGCCGCGATTTCGAAAAAAAAACAAAATGGCGGTGGGTCGATATTCCAGCTCCCATACAAAAAAGTTCAAACACGGTTCAAGTACGGAATTATGGAATTTCCAACGAGATGCTATTTCGCCCTCATACAAAAAAATCTCAGGTTTTTTTTTTATTTTCTGAAAAATCCTGATGTGATTGACTCAAACCAAATACATATTCGGAAGCAGCGTACCCAAATTAGTTAAGAACAGTGGTCAAAGTCAAAACATGAAAACATCAAAAATAATGTCAGCCTGCATTCTTAGTACACACGGCTACACATCAAGCTATACAAAACTAGTTAATCTTGGCCTCACTTTACTAGATCTTTTCGCACAATGAACGATCAGATTATACTGTTTTTGTATAGCTTGATGTGTAGCCGTGTGTACCTATATTTATCAAAACACTTTTGTAGTTTTATTGAAAATTGGTAGCAGTGTCTTTACTTGAAACATATTATTTTATGTTTAGCAATGCAGCCGGCTTACCGCCATATTCAAATTAACAAAAGATAACACCACGCTTATAATCTCTGAAGTGTTAGGCAGGTAATCAAAATATTTATTCCCTAAAAAAATCTGAGTAAGTACATAAATGAATGCAATGTATTCCAGTAATCATCCCGCGATTGGAGCGTACTCTGGCCTACATCATCTCAGAGCTGGACGAGCTGGAGCGTGAGGAGTTCTACCGGCTGAAGAAGATCCAGGACAAGAAGAAGATCATCAAGGACAAGGCTGAAGCGGTGAGTTTCAAATAATCGTTCTCCGTCCCATATCCGAATTTATTGGTGGTTGGCGCATTATTTTTTAACCGTCATCGTAGTTGCCCATCTTGCCTTAGTTGTAAGTTTCATCATTTTTGCCTATTCGATCGACTGATAAACGCAATAGGCCCTAGAGTCGTGTTCAAGTGTATGAGCTTCCATTGTATTTACAAGATCGGAAACCTTCGTGTGTGCGCGAAAATGCTATAATGCAATAATTACACGCGGACGAAGGTCTCGGACAACGGCTAGTAATGAATAAAGTCTATATTCTCGAACTAGTAGATAAAGTTTTCAGAAAGTGCTTCATTTTATAAATCACAGGTACCGACATGATATTCTGAAACTGCCGTCAAGTAACATGGCTACTTACTCACCATTGTAATTAATTATAAACCATAGCACTGTTCCACAGTATGTTACTTCCAAAAGAATACCACATACATTTTAAATAAACATTTAATAAATGAAACATTGTTGTCCACAGCGCAAACAGGCGATGTTGCTTGAAGGTAAGGACCTCCGTGACTCCGCGAACCTGTTGGATGAAGGCGACGAAGACTTGCTCTTCTAAGGCCGACGCCACCCTCGTAGACACTCATATATCTAGCCTGTTGTTAGTAGTGTGCAGTCAGGCCAGCCAACAACCTTGGACCCAACATCTGGGCCCAATATTTGTCCAAAAAGGATGTTTTTTGATGCCATTCACCTGGTACTCTTTTCAGTAAGCTGTTTCCAAACTTGACTGCATAATTTATAAGTAAAAATGATATTACAGTGTTCATTACCTACGTTGTAAATACAGTATTGTTGTATCACTGTTAAATATGTACTATGTGCTGTTATAATCTACAATTTCACCACGTGTTACGGCTTAGAACAGCTTTAAATTATTAAGATTGGCTGTCTGCTTAAGTGTTTTCGTATTATAAGCATTCCACCATAATTATTTCGATTTTGTTTTAATTTTCAAAGCTTTTTTAAACGCTGTATGTAGCATAAAATCAGTATAAGTACACGTATTAAGTATTTATGGTTTTTTTGAATTGTTGTTTGGTAAACCTAATTAAATATGTTTTAAGTAAGCAATCAATCATGTAAATACAAGTTTGTGAAGCGAAATATATTATTAATATTATTGAACTTGGAGTATTATTTTAGTGTAGATTTAAGATCAACATACAATGTAATCCTCGAAGGGTTAGGCATAGGTGTACTTTAAAGCTGGATATCCACTAGAGACAAACTCGCTCGCTCTGAGGCAAAGACTCGAGGCACGTTGCCACTAGTTGCGAGTCAGCTCGAGGTAAGTCGCCCCAGCTTGATCCACAACGAGTGCAGTTTAAGCCCAAAACGCGATGGCACCAGACGCGCGTTGAGTAGCTGTTACTTTGATAGCAATAGCCATAATAAAAAAAAAGAGGAAGCAACAAAAAACTATACAAAAGAAGAAGCATCGATGTTGGATAAACTAATTATACCGTTCTATTATAGAGAACACGGTGACGCTCATATCATTTCATCAGTTTATCAGTAGTTTCGTCGTCCATTACGATCGGAGGCGTCCCGAGATACGCCCGTCTCCATCAAATGCACGACTCGGATTGAGGCTCGCGGCTTGAGGGCTTGAGGCCCGTCGGGGCTGTGGATTATCGAAAGGATAACGCGGCTCCGACACAAGGGCGAAGAAGGAACATGGGTTTCGTTTTTAGTCAGTAGAAGTCTGACACTCCCCTTCGCTCTGCCCACCAAAAAAAAAAAAGGCTCGCACGAATTTACCTCATTTTGCGGCGTGCCTAAAGTTGAGCTACGTCTCCACTTGCGCGGCTTCGCAACTTAATTGAGTCTATTAATCGGGCATAAATCCAGACTCCGTGGCTCAGAAATTCCTGATGGAAAAACCCAAATATAACACTGCCTAGCCTGGGACTCGAACCCAATACCTCATGTTCAGTAGTCGCGCTTGCGACCATTCGACCAACTAAGCTGTCAGACCAAGTAGAGACTTAGCTTAGGTAAATTGCTTGTAGTATCAAAATTTTGTGTTATAATTTTTAAGGGATTTGAGAAGGGATAAATGAAAAATACTCAGGTTTCGTAAAATGAAAAAGGGGATTACCCTTTAACAAAGAAAAATTACGGAATACATTGTAAACTACACACTACAAACGTGTTTTAGGAGTTAAATACAATTTATTGCCGCGTTTCTTCAACAGTCCAAAGTCCACAGCACACCTGATCATCGTTCCAATGGACTTGCCCGTGTTCCTCGGGTTATTCCTCACTTTGTAATGCTTCTTCAGGAATCCTATAACTCTTCTGGAGGTCAAGCCGTTTTCTGAAGGGAGGTGGTGGAAAGCCCACAACACTATAGCAGCAGGGTTAGATTTCTGAAGTCCTGATTTGATTCTGTTGTAGGCATAGCTCTCGTTTGTTCGCTTAGGTTGTTCACAGCAAGGGTGGGTATTCTTCCAAATGGTTGTTTCGCTGTTATTCAAACACGTGGAGCACATGGAGCTAGAACACGCGCATCTTGTGTACTTCATTGTGGATTGCGCTAAGTAATACAAAGTAATTTCATAACTTTCCCTACATCTAATTTTTTTGGTATTTTTTTTAGATTTTTTTATCCTGATTAACAAAACTTCTCTTTGACAAAGGTTGACATTTTTGAAAACAAAATGACAACACCAAATGACTGCTACTGTGCCATCGTTTTATACACAGATACACTACTAGTTTTTGTCTACGGCTTCGCCCGCTTGGAGCTCCATTATTGTACCTCGGGATCATACCTACTACCGGAATGAAAAGTATCCCATGGGTCAATCCTGACTGTAACTACCTATTTACTAAATTTCATCCAATACCATTCAGTATTTTTTGCGTGAAACAGTAACAAACATCCATCCATCCTCACAAACTTGCGCATTTATAATATTAGTAGGATTGTTCGGCCTCGTAGCATAGTGCGAGCTACGCCGTAGCGCGTAGAAAAGCATCGACCTCTTGCGTGAAGGAAAGGAAAGGGTGCACAATAAATAATAAAAGAAAAGAACACGTTTATTTTTCTTCTGTTATGTTTTTATCGTTTGACCAATACATCAAACCACTTTAATCCCTACCATGTATCTATGAATGTGAATATTCCAAATAAAAAGGGGAACCGAACGGGAACCAGCAATGCCCAACACAGCAATGCACGACACGAGAACGCGCGACATAGGAATGTAAGTGTTTTGTGTTCCAATGTTGTACATTGTCATATCGTGCATTCTCGGCCCGGACCTCAATTGTCCGGACCAAAATGTACAACACGACAATTGGAATCAAAACAAACAGTGACGTCACATTAAAAAAGTAAAAAGCCATGTGACAATAGGGACGGGTGATACAATAAAATACTGGAAAATTCCGTGGTTCCTTCTTTTTTTCTTCGTGTTCCTATAATACGACCGTCTTGCGACAGTTACTATCCTTTATGGGCGGCATGGGCACCGGGCCGTAGGCCGACGAAGGAGGCCGGCGGAGGCCGATTCACTTTGGGGACAGAAGATAATAGTTATTAAATATGTGAGCGAAGCGAGCGCACGTCATGGAGTACAATTTAATTCGGCAGCACTACCTAGCTCAATTACCTATTTCCAAGTCCCAAAATTTCGAGTCACCTGATTGGCCAACCAGTCGGCCAATCACGCGATGTTGCCAATTAACATGCTGTACATTCTTGGGCCGGACCAGCAAGGTACACCCCAGCAATTGGCGACATCGTGATGTTTCCTTTTCTAATGTTGTACACTCCTGTGTTGTACATTCCAGTGTCGTGCATTGCTGGTATGTGTATTGCTGTGACGTGCATTATAGGGACTCAACCGAACACATAACAGGCTCCCAATGATAGTAAGCCCCCAATACACACGCCCGACACGAACGCAAACCTATGAACACGTGCGAATTGTGCGAAACACGAGTTCCTATCTAACATGCAAACGGCCTAAGTTAGATTACCGCAAGTAAACAGGGCAATGCATGTGTTGCCGTCTCAAATGATCCCTGTTGCGTGGGAGTACATAAAAGGAATGGTGCATTACCAAAGATAGTCAACACTACACTAATACTGAATCGAAGTATTTAACTTGCGACCTCAGTTGTAGTTTAATTATTAATTTTTTTTTTGTAGTCGCACTCGTGTTTCCTTCTGACTAGACATTGGCAGAATAGTCGACATCCATCAGAGATATAGAGACTAGGATTTTGGCCAGTGAGGTGGGGAAAATCATAAAATATATGACCAGAGGAAAATCTCCGGGCCATGATGGCCTAAGTATCGAACACATGTGGTTAGGGTTTTAGCTATGTTCTACTCGCTTTGCCTGAGCCATTCATACATGCCGTACGACTTCATGAGAACTGTAGTAGTGCCTGTGGTTAAGAACAAAACTGGTGATCTTGCCGATAAAACTAACTACAGGCCTATCTCTCTTGCTACTGTTATAGCAAAGGTGTTTGACGGTTTGCTTGATACACAGTTAAATAAACTCGTCACACTGCACGATAATCAGTTTGGGTTTAGACCTAAATTATCTACTGAGAGTGCCATACTGTGTCTCAAGCATGCCGTCAGATACTACACTGATCGTAAAACACCAGTGTACGCGTGCTTCCTCGACCTGTCCAAGGCCTTTGACCTGGTTTCGTATGATTTGTTGTGGCATAAACTTGAGGGCATAAACATGCCGCATGAACTGGTTAACATCTTCAAGTATTGGTACGAACACCAGGTTAACAATGTCAAATGGGCGGGTACATTATCGGAGCCATACAGGCTTGAATGTGGAGTGAGACAAGGTGGGTTAACTTCACCCACACTTTTCAATCTCTACATGGACGCACTCATCGTCGCGCTCAGTAGTCGGCATGTGGGCTGCCATGTTGATGACGTTTGTGTAAACAATCTAAGTTATGCAGATGACATGGTGCTGCTGAGCGCGTCGGTTTGTGGATTACGCAAGCTGCTGAATATCTGTGAGGAGTACGCGGGCAGCCATGGTCTAATGTATAATGTCGCGAAAAGTCAATTCATGGTATTTCAGGGAAGCGCCAAATGCCCTCAGCAAGTGCCCCCTATTCGCTTGAATGGTGTACCGTTGGAACGGGTGGAACAATTTAAATACCTGGGGCACTGGGTAACAGCAGATCTGAAAGACCATGTCGACATTGAGCGGGAGCGGAGGGCACTGTCTAAGAGAGCAAATATGATAGCCCGTAGGTTTGCACGTTGTTCAAATCAGGTGAAAATCACGCTTTTCAAAGCCTTCTGCACCTCCTTATACACGTGCAGCCTATGGGCATCTTACTCACAAGCTGTTTACAGTGCCCTTCGCGTCCAATACAACAACGCGTTCAGGGCAGTGTTGCGGCTACTCCGCTTCTTCAGTGCCTCGGGCATGTTTGCGGAAGCGCGCACCGACTGTTTCATGCGCAAGCGGTGCGCGTCCTTGGTGCGCAGGGTGCGGGCTAGCTCCAACATGGGCATTGTTGTAGCGCCATATTGCTGGTGCTTAATTTGTAATTTTATGCTTATTTATTATAACAACTTATTTGATTGCTTTTGACATGTTGTTAATTTAATTCATTGTTTTATTTAATTTATTTTCATCTTTTGGTCTGACATTTTCTGTTTTAATGTTTTCAGTTTTGTTTTAATTATTTTATTATTTTTGTCAGTTAATTTATCATCATTTCATCAATTAATCAATTGTGCCGTAAAATTATTGTATGTGTTGTATTAATATGGGTCAATGACCTGAAATAAAGGAATTTTATTTATTAATTTTATTTATCAGACAAACGCTAAAGAAAACTTCTTGAAAATAAATTGCTGAGATTGTAACAATTAACTAGGTACTGTTTATCAATAATAACTACAAGCTTACCTAACAGTACTCTAATGGGCCTACTACACGCTCAAGCTTCGCCACACTTTTCGTTCACACTTCACAGTACATTGCGCGTATGGTTGGTAAAACTGTATTACCATTACAAACCACACGCGCGCTGTGTGCACCGTGTTTATCGCGCAGGCAAGACTGTGGTGAAGTGTGAGCGTGTGGTAGGCGCATAAAACATAACACTCTTTTTTAGCAGTCATGTAAAAATATGACTTGTACCTAACTGAAACGGGGAGATGGCCATGTAAGCTTATAATAGTTAGGCAAGAACAACATTGGGACAGAAATAATGAAATAATAATGGCTTGACAAGATACTGAACAAATTCAATAAATACTTAGGTGCCTTTTCAAAATACTTACCTATCTATTATGCTGAACAAAGAAAAGCAGTAAGTACCTAAAAGTAAAGAGACTTTCACAGCAATAAAAAATGACTATCACACTGATAAAGCCCAGCGAGTAATTAACGATTAGAAGCATCTAAATTATCTAATTCCCTACGGAGAGAGGTCCTTGCTTTGTCGCCTGACTAGTCAAACGACCGGTCGCACAACAGATCGGATCGCCGCACTCGGGCCACGAAAGGCACATATCCGGTAACCGGGGGTGAATTATTGCAACTTCATTTGCTATGACGCTCTGGCGTATTTTGTGAGATGAATATAGAACGGGCTTTTGTGCTGTATGGGTACGGTTAGGTGTACGTCATTAGATTGTATTTTAGTGGACATCTGGGTGATACGTCATTAAATTGAGGTAAAAGCGTAGTCGGTAGAGAGAGGTAGGTACATGATAAATAACCTAATACTTGTAGTTCCTTGGGTAAAGGTGTTAAAAACAGTGCTACAGGTGTCATCTTTTGTCGCTTAGTATGATTAACCAGACAACAAACAACTTGTTTGTGAAGATTTGTGAAAATGTCACGAGAATATATTGAAAACTGAAGATGGCTCATGGCAGTGATTTTGACCACGCATCTCATCACTGTACTTTTGATGGGAAACATTTAATGCGCGGCTAGGCAGTACAACCGACTCGTATGCCGCCACATAGACAGACATAGAGGACGCTTGATGCCTTCTCTATGCCACGTAAAAATAACCTCAGGGAAGCCAACCATTAGAGTTCAGTTTGTTTGGAAACGATTGTTGATCTACATTATAGATTTTCCGTTTTCGAAAGTTCCACGCTACTCAATTAGTTAGGTCGTCTGCAGATTTGATCGATAGACTTTATCGCTAAAAGAAAATACTTTATGCCTGTAGCACACCTCCGCTGCGAAACTCAAAGGGCGAAACCGCAATACCTACCTAGTTTCGCTGTGAGTTGTAAGTTCTTTGGCGGCGAAACAGGAGCGAAATTCCCTGCTCTAACGTACAAAACTAACTATGATGTTGTCTTTTTCTAACACGATTTCGCTCATTTGCTCAGGAGCCGTCTACATCTCCGCCCGTTGACCGTAGTACTGTTGAGGTGGTGGAGGTGTGCTACAGGCATAAATCGTGCCCTTAAAGCGAAAACCAACTAAAGTCACTTATGGGCAAAAATGAGTTGCAAGTACCGTTAGAATCTCCTTTTCATGATCTACATACTGGTAAAACCCGTTTTCCGATATGACACTCCGTTCTGGATTTAGCTTTTAGCTAAAGTAACATAACAGGAGATTTTTTAAATAAAGAACAGGCAAAACCCAATAAGTGTCAGTTAAAGCAAGGTTTCTGCACTGTAAACCATGTTTTTAGCCAGGAAAAACATTGAATCGCCGTTTAAGTGGTTTTTACATGATTCAAGTTAGATGAACAATAACAATTTAATAACTGAGTCAAGAGACTAAAGATTTCTACTTAGTTTTAGCAATTATCCATTAGATAAACATACAAATTTCGTTTTATTAAATTCATTAAAAAACTGCTGTCCAAGCTCTTCTCTTGTCTTTCTTCAAAAGACAAGAAAACATTGTGGCTACAGGAAAAACCACTAATCTGCAGCACTTATCAAACCAATGTTTAATTATTCCTATTTGTTTTGAGAATTAAGTTCTTTTTTCTCTTCCAACCGAATAATGAATACAATATGAAATGAAAAATACACGTACTCTCCTCATTATCAGTTGTTTTAATATAAATTTTACGATTCGAACCTTTAAACACGATTTTCTCGAAACTACGTTTTATGCAGTTAGTTGGGTTTCGAAGTAAGGGCACGAAATATAATATTTATTCTTTATTTTACATCATATATATAGAGGTTTTTTTTTAAATAAATTATTAAGTAATTCGAACATGTTTGTAATCCTTTTACAACCAGTAGGTACCTATCTATCTACATAGCTACGGTGAAGTTGCAATATGTGGAGGACGCTCTATGCAACTTCCTTTGTTACGTCAGATCTTTGTCCGGACGCATAGTGCTTTTAAGTACTTATTTACATCTAGTTGACAATAGGCTAACCTAACCTTTCGGGGATTCAGGCGTAATTGGCGTAATGTTATGTTATTAATTAGTGTAATGAAAAAGTAAGTAGCCACCAAAGGATAAGAATGTCTACCGCCCTGGTAGACATTCCACTATGTGGGCGCTAACTAATCGCACCCGATCTGTTCTAGTTATTAAGTACTAACATCTACAGTTTGGGTTATGTAGCGTGAATACTTCAAAGAAACACTTTTCCGCTATTTAAAATGTATAATTAGTTATCATGATTACAAAAAAATACAAAATTTTGAAAGTATAAAAGTACGCAAGATAAAAAGCACGTAACTTACGAGTAGGGAATTTAATTTGGTTAAGAATAAATCAAATTTAGCAATTTAAAATCAATAATTTAGAATGCGGAGTCAAATGGGAAAAAATGATGTTAGCTCCTGCGTATTTGCTCTAATATAAGACGGCGGCAGACAATGCGCATAAATAAAGGAAAAAAAGGCCTAGATTGATCAATCAGGTAACATAAGTAAATAGCGCAAACTTATACGTAACAACGAACGCAGACGCTAGTATTTAAAATAGGTAAACTAAGAGTAACAGAAAATATAGAAAAAAGTATTAATGTTTTTAAAAAAAATAAGGTTTTAGCTGGTAAGGCTCTTCGGCTCCCGCTGCGTTGCGATGCACAGCGCGGTTTGCGTTGAGATGCTCAGTGCGATGCAGCGATGGCACCTCTCGAAAGTCACCTGGTGGTGAACTTAGATGCGTTTTGGGATCTTCTTCAAGCGCGTCTGCACGCTCGTTAACAACGGCGGCGGCGCGGGCGTGGCTTTCAAAAACCCCGGCCGGTGGGTCGGGCCGAAAATCGGCCTTCACGGTTATAGAACCTATTAAAGGAACAGCACCGTGAGACCAAACTTAAAATCAGGATTTGGGGATTTGGGGGTTAAATTGAGCAATAGGTGATGAGAATAAAGAACAACATACCGTTAAAATAACTGCAGAAAAAAAACTGGTCAAAGTAGATAAAGTAGGACTTCTTCACCACTTCATATACCAATTTATACAACACGCCTCCCTTGGGGCTGATAAATCTATATTCGACACTTTTTATCAAAGCGAAACGAGATAAAATAAAAATTATTTTAAGGGAACTTCAACCCGCTCGTAAGTCACGTCCTTTAATGACAAGCTTCCATCGCTCATTTTTTTTCTTCATCATATGACGGCTCTAAATTTAAAGTATATTAGGAGAAAAAGAAAAATGACGTTTTATAGTCGAAGGTTCAAAATGCGCGAGGTTGTAATAGCTCTGCCAACCAAAAAAAGCCGACATCATATGATGATGTAGCATTAGACATGCTACAGTACCCCCTTTCCATGAAAAAGGACGGAAAGTCCGGTAAAGAAAGGAAGAATTAAATAAACGATGGAAAAGAACTTGCGTGAACGACCAGCTTAGTACAACAGAAAAAACTGAAAACCTAAAATAAATCAAGATCAAACTACTAATCCTACGTTAGTAAAAACTAAATCTAATATTGACAACTTAGAAGTACGAAGGCAACTAAATAAAAGAGTATATCGACTCCTTAAGTGTCAACAGTGTCAGCTTACGAAGCGACCCCTAAAACCTAGTTTGACCAAAGTCAGAAACAAGAGTTTAATAAACCCAAGAGAAAAAAAACTAACCTAAGTTAATTCGTAAATAATCAAAGGCAAAAAGACAAAAACAAACCCAGGAATACCTAGAGATATATCATGAGGTACTTTGAATATGTACTAAAACAAAAGCAAAGCCTAAATGGCAACTTCACCAAAGATGGGCAATGCTTTATGAATTGACTCCAGTTGAAGTGACATGAAGCAAAGAGGTACTTAGAAGCTAAGTCAAAGAAGCAAAACAAGTCAAATGGGGACTTGTGGCAAAGTGTGACTTCAATCACAGAGAAAAAACTAAAGCACAACAAAGAAAGGCTTACGTAAGCAAAAAGAGTAATAACATGACGGAACAAACTTAAAAAGAATAAAAGGAAAGTAAAGTTATGTGACTCAAACGAATAAGAATGTCACAAACTCAATTAATATACAAACTATGCCATCTGTGAAAAATAGCTGGAACTAGGTTAACCAAAACTTGTTCAAAGGTAAATGAATTCAAACTTCACTTGAATTCCCTAAACAAAACTTTTCTGACATTTAAACTTCATATACAAAACAACCGCAAGTGAATTTTTTTAGGGATATAAAACAACGGGCTTGAAACGCATGGTTCCGTACAAATTAAATGGGGAATAAATTAGAGGAAAGGAAAATAATTATTTTAAGATGTCCTTAATATGGTATTGACCAGTGTGGTCGGAATCACAATCCCGTAGTAAATATGTGGTCCTAGAAATAACTTGAGTAACCCGACATTTAACGAAACGAGGAGCAAGCTTCCCAGTGAAAAAATCTCCGCCAGATGACTTGGAGAAATTGCGCCTCCATACAGTGTCACCCACGTTCAGAGTGATAGCCGACCGGTTAGAGTTATAAGCCCGCGAGTTACGGAGGAAAGCTAAAGAAAGGTTATCCGCAACCTTTGCATAAACCTCGCCGAGAGAAGAAAGATTCGAGGCGTGGCGAGTCCGACTGTCCACTAAGTTAGAGCTTTGAGTCTGACTATTTGCACGACTATTATCTAATACTACTTCTCTGCCAAAGATGAGAAAATTAGGCGTGAAGCCAGTTGCTAGGTTGACGCACGAATTAAGATAAAGCTTAACCTTAGGCAGCATCCTAGCCCAATTTCTTTGGTTTTCACCAACTAAAATTCCTAAGCATGTCACAACACTCTGGTTATAGCGTTCAACCGTATTTGCTTGAGGGGTATAGTATGGTGTAAAAGTAGGTGACTCAATATGGAATGATCTGAGGAAATTAAGGAACTGATTACTACGGAAAACCGTGGCGTTGTCGCAAAGAATAGAACGCGGTACACCAAAATTAAAGAAAATCTCTGACTCTAAAGCTTTTATAACCGAAAGAGCATCCACTCTCTTTAGAGGTACAAGCCAAACATACTTCGAAAAAACGTCAACCATAGACAGAATATACTTATACCCATAATAAGCGATGGGCAATGGACCAATAACATCAATAGAAATCATCTGTAAGGGCATGGATACCTCCTTAGGGTAGCACATCTGACCGCGAGGCTGCGTGTTCGAGATCTTATAGGCCTTACAAACTTCACATTGCCTTAACGCGTTAGTGACGTCACGGAACATGTTAGGCCAATAAAAAGTCTCCCTGAGCTTTAAATAGGATTTAGTAACGCCAGGGTGTATGGAAGGAAAACTATTGTGTATTTCCCAAATGGCAGACGGAACCTTTTCGGCTGGTAACACCACGCGCCACGGATCAGAAGACAAAGGGCTGGTAATAGGCATGCGTCTTAGCAAAACACCATCATGTATAGTGTACGCTGGGAACATCTGTGGTGTATCACGAGCACCTAGAAAAACCTTCCTATACCACCGATCGTTGGTATGCTCGTGACCCTGATTAAACGTCACAGGACAGGCATAAATCCTGGACAAGGCATCTGGAACTACATGATGTGTACCCTTGCGGTGTACAATGTCGAACGTGTACTGGGAGATTATAGTAGCCCAGCGAGCTAAACGACCTGAAGGGTTATTCAAAGTAAGAAGCCACTTAAGAGCCATATGGTCAGTTATGACCGAAAACTTCATCCCGTCTAGATAGCAACGAAAATGTTTGATAGAATCAAGCACGGACAAAAGCTCGCGCTCTGTAGTGCTATAGTTGCGCTCAGCTTTCGAAAATAGACGCGAATAATAGGCGATAGGGTGCTCAACATCATCAATCTTTTGTGTTAAAACAGAACCAAGACCAACAGAAGACGCATCACACTGCAGGATGAAAGGCTTTGAGAAATCGGGACATGCCATAACAGGTGTATTAATCAACGCTTCTTTCAATTTAACAAAAGCCTGTTCAGCTGAATCGTCCCAACTAATAGGATCACTGCCCTTTCTCTTACCAATCAAGGCAGTGAGTGGTGCTATTATAGAAGAAAAACCATCTACAAAACGCCTATAATAAGAACACATTCCAATAAAACCACGTAAAGTCTTAGCCGTAGTAGGAGTGGGATAATCCTTAATAGCCTCGAGTTTTCCAGGATCGGTTTGAAGACCCTTCTCGTTTACGATATATCCTAAATACTTTAATTCGCTTTTGCAGAACTCGCACTTCTTTAAATTGATGGATAGGCCTGCCTCCTTAAGTCGAGCTAGGACCTTCCTGAGGAGCGCCAGGTGACTATTGAAGTCTTTGGAAACTATTATTAAATCGTCGACGTAGCCGAAGACGCAGTTGTCACTTGTAGAGGTAAACTCAAAATTGACAATCATGTCAGTAAGACGTTGCATCTCAGAAGCGGCGTTAGTAAGACCAAATGGCATCCTAACAAATTCAAAGAGACCACGTTGTGGAACTATAAAAGCAGTCTTCTCGCAACTCTCTTTATCAGCAAGAGGAATTTGCCAGAAAGCACTCCTAAAATCGGTTTAGGCGCAGAACGTCAGAAACGCAAAATGACAGAAACGCAAATCGTCAGGTGTGAGATTTTTTTCTCAAATGGTCAGAAACGCAAAATGACAGAAACGCAAAATGACAGGTTCGCGAAAAGACAGAAACGCAAAATGACAGGTTCGCGAAAAGACAGATTCGCAAAATGTCAGGTTCGCGAAAAGACAGAAACGCAAAACGTCAAAATTTTTTTAGTGTGGTGTAAATGTAAACTTTTTTTTTTTTGTTGTGTAAGTGTAAACTTTTTCCCGTCGGGGCCGCGGATCCCGTCGGGCCGCGGATCCGGTCTCGGCCGCGGATTATAGAACGAGATGACGTGGCCTCGGCAGTTCGGCACAAGGGCAAAGAAGGAACATGGGTTCGGTTTTTAGTCAGTAGAAGTCTGACACTTGCCCAAGAGCGGGGGGATCATTTGATGATTTTCCAGCCACCAAAAAAAAGTGTACTATTTTTTTTCGTGATTTAGTTATTTATATTTTTTTGTTTTTGGAAATCAGATTTTTTTTGTTGCAGTTTTGGGTTGACCTTGACCATACAACTTATTAAGGTTAAACGCTCTATATATCTAAAATGGTGCGTCGTAGGACCATGTGCCTCTGAACTTAAATGGTTTCTATGGACAAGGTTAATAAGATGCTGCAATAAAAATAGGCGAAATCTGAAAAAATAAAACCTTTCAAAATGTTATTGTCTACGCCGCTGCTTGACCAATCATCAACGCTCGAGATCACGTCATGTCTGTGGCGCATCGGTTGACCAATGACCGCTCACGAATATAGCGTCATATTCAACAGCCAATCGTCGAAGCCGATTCTCACGCGATCGCAGCTATCAAGCGACTCCTCCGAACACTTTTTTTCTAACTTAATATACAACGCCACATCGGCATCGTTCCAAAAATCAAAAATCTAAAATACTCTGTTAAATTGCTCCCCTTTTTTAATTAGTCGTTCCAAGTATCTGTTTGTAACTTGCCTAAACTATTAAATCGAATTGGAATTTGAATCCAACGTGTTTCTTTTGTTCCATCGCGAACAGTTATTAAAATGTTATTATTTGAAAAATGTTGTTTGTTTGTAATATTTGAAAAAGGTTGATTTTATTATTTAAAAATGTTGATATAATTATTTGAAAAATGTTGATTTTATATTTGAAAAAGGTGATTTTATTTTTTAAAAATGTTGATTTAATTATTTGAAAAATGTTGTTTGTAATATTTGAAAAAGGTTGATTTTATTATTTGAAAAATGTTGATTTTATATCTGAAAAAGGTTGATTTTATTATTTTAAAATGATGATTTAAATAATTGACAATGTTTATGTAAACTTTACTGATAATCAATAAAGAATGTTGTTAATTCATTGATGTTTTTTTTTTTATTTAATTCCAGATTGATCTGTCTTTTTACAAATTTGTCATTTTCAGAGCAGGTCATTTTTTTTTTTAAACATTGGTGTTATGCGTTTCTGACCATTTGCTAATCTGTCTTTCTGCGAATCTGTCTTTTTTTAGCAAATGGTAAGAAACGCAAAATGACAAGATTTTTCAGATCTTGTCATTTTGCGTTTCTGACCATTTGCTAATCTGTCTTTCTGCGAATCTGTCTTTTTCAGATCTTGTCATTTTGCGTTTCTGACCATTTGCTAATCTGTCTTTCTGCGAATCTGTCATTTTGCGAATCTGTCTTTTTCAGATCTTGTCATTTTGCTACACCTGGCATTATGCGTTTCTGACCATTTGCGTTTCTGTCATTTTGCGTTTCTGACGTTCTGCGCCTAAACCCTAAAATCGAGAGAGCTTATATATCTAGCACCTCGAAGGTTGTCGAGAATAACATGTATACGAGGGAGAGGGTACGAATCTCTAACAGTAACACTATTCAATTTCCTACTATCAACGCAAAAACGTACAGAACCATCTTTTTTTGTCACCATTACCACTGGACTGGCCCATGGGGATCGAGAGGGACGAATAAAACCCATCTCTAACATTTTGTCAATCTCCAGGTTGAGAATTTTTAATTTAACTGGAGATAAAGGATAAAATCTTTGACGAATAGGATGCCCCGTTGTATTGATTTTATGGGACAGCCAAGTAGTTTTTCCAAGACCAATTTTTTCAGAGGAAATGACTTCAAACTCGTTTATAACCTGCTGAAGGCTCGTCTCTTGATCCTGTGACAGAACGTTACGAGGATGGACATAACGAACCTCACTAACCGAGGAAATCTGGGGTGTAGAATGCTGAACAGAGGGCAGGTACATATTACCATTAATATTTTTATCAAATGCCTGACTAAAGACAGACGTTAAACCAAACTTATTCCAAAATTCGATACCTAATATCACAGAGGATGACATAGAACTAGCTACCAGAAACTCATGGATAAAAGTCGTACCATTAAACTTGACTGGGAGAAAAACAGTACCAAGAATATCAATCGGCGAATTATTCGCCGATATAACGCGAGGACAAGAATAATTAGCGTTCAAAGAAAGACCAAGTTTCCGAGTTAAAATGTCGCTGATGAGTGACATCTGTGCTCCGGAGTCAAGCAAAGCCTTCACAACCTGGTCACACAAAGAAATCTCAATAAACGGTCGGTTGTCAATTGAATCTTCGGTTATCACCGGTGACACTCTACGGAAAAAAGTGTGTCGTCGGTGGTTTAAGCATTTATTTGGGTTACAACTTGGACAGTAACGAGTTATGAAACCGGGTGTGTGACATTTAAAGCATATCATGCCAGTCACCACAGGACAAGAGCGGTACGAATGACCGGGTTTATTGCACTTGAGGCAGTGCTGTGTCTGGCTACAAGTTGGGCAGCTCTGAACCTTGCCATCACCCTGGTTAGGTCTGTTAAAACGAGATTTATGGGGTAGGACAACCTGTGAAGAAATAGTCGACTGGTGAGGTACACTATCAAGACTAGCGACAGCTTTAGGGGTTTGGACAAACGACTCGAAATGAGTAGCGCCCTCTATGAGAGAATTGAGGTCTGAAAACTTATGGATGGACAATAACGGAGTATAACACGGTAGCATATTGTGTGTGATTATATCTACCAACTCAGGTTCCTCTATTGGTTTGCAGAGTTTGGCATTAAGGTATGTTATTCGGATAACGAATTCTCTAACGGATTGATCTGATTTTTGTTTAAGGTTACGAACCTCCTGACCAGTTTTGAACTCGAAATCTGCGGTTCCGAACGTCTTCAAAAATGCCTGTCTGATTTCGAAAAAAGTCTGTCCGGGTCGACGAATCGTCCTATAATATTGCAACGCAATGCCGGACAAAACCTCATGAAAACGCCCTACGAGGTAGCTGTCTGTCAATTTGTCAGCCACACTGCATTCTTCTAAACTAGCGAAGAAGTCTCGTACACAGGTATTTCCATCAAAACAAATCTTCCACTTGGTCAATGAGAATTGCTTGACGAACTGTGGCAAATCTTCCGATCTGATTGGAGATGGTAGAGCAGAGTGTGTGGAAACACGAGAGGTTCTAGGTGGTATAGGTGGGGGAGGAGGTCGTGAAATGATAGGACTGCTACGACGCGGAGTCTCATCAATGGAATAAGCTTCTTCGGACATGATGAAGACTAAACAATAAAAACAATCTAGAGCAAGAACTAACAAGGAATAAACAAGAGTCAATTCGATCCTAACAAAAATAATAGCCTCGACATGAAAAGTTGGACCAAGGCAAGAAAGAAAAAAAAAAAATATTCAGCAAACAACCGCCACAAGGATCACCAAGCTAGGAATCAAAAGAACACTAAAAAACAGGAAAAACAACCGCACATACAAAGCTTACCTTTATAACACGACGCCTAAAAATTCACACATCACAAACATACCATACGGGTTCTAACTACCGCTAGCTAAAGGTGTGCAATAAAAAATCAGGTAAAACATGTATTAGTCGGATAATAATAAAAGAGGTTATGTGTTTTATAGTTACAATTTTTTAAAAAATGTAATGAATAATACAAATCACACAATCAAGAATAGAAATGATGATGTACTCCGTGTTCGATGTTGCAGTTTAGAACTCGTGACCAATCACCACGGAAGAATAAAAATCCAGGCTCTAGGAATCCCTTAATCTGGACAAAGGTAACCAAGTTTCAGACCTGTGGAAATAAAACACGGGAAATAACAGAAAATACAAGTTCACTCAATGGGTAAACTAATTAGCACGGAAGCGGGCTACCACCCACGAAATGGCAAAAAAAAATAATAATTATGTAATATAGAGTCAAATAATCAACAATAAAAAGAAAATAAACTCACTTTAATTCGGGCGCCATATGTAGCGTGAATACTTCAAAGAAACACTTTTCCGCTATTTAAAATGTATAATTAGTTATCATGATTACAAAAAAATACAAAATTTTGAAAGTATAAAAGTACGCAAGATAAAAAGCACGTAACTTACGAGTAGGGAATTTAATTTGGTTAAGAATAAATCAAATTTAGCAATTTAAAATCAATAATTTAGAATGCGGAGTCAAATGGGAAAAAATGATGTTAGCTCCTGCGTATTTGCTCTAATATAAGACGGCGGCAGACAATGCGCATAAATAAAGGAAAAAAAGGCCTAGATTGATCAATCAGGTAACATAAGTAAATAGCGCAAACTTATACGTAACAACGAACGCAGACGCTAGTATTTAAAATAGGTAAACTAAGAGTAACAGAAAATATAGAAAAAAGTATTAATGTTTTTAAAAAAAATAAGGTTTTAGCTGGTAAGGCTCTTCGGCTCCCGCTGCGTTGCGATGCACAGCGCGGTTTGCGTTGAGATGCTCAGTGCGATGCAGCGATGGCACCTCTCGAAAGTCACCTGGTGGTGAACTTAGATGCGTTTTGGGATCTTCTTCAAGCGCGTCTGCACGCTCGTTAACAACGGCGGCGGCGCGGGCGTGGCTTTCAAAAACCCCGGCCGGTGGGTCGGGCCGAAAATCGGCCTTCACGGTTATAGAACCTATTAAAGGAACAGCACCGTGAGACCAAACTTAAAATCAGGATTTGGGGATTTGGGGGTTAAATTGAGCAATAGGTGATGAGAATAAAGAACAACATACCGTTAAAATAACTGCAGAAAAAAAACTGGTCAAAGTAGATAAAGTAGGACTTCTTCACCACTTCATATACCAATTTATACAACACGCCTCCCTTGGGGCTGATAAATCTATATTCGACACTTTTTATCAAAGCGAAACGAGATAAAATAAAAATTATTTTAAGGGAACTTCAACCCGCTCGTAAGTCACGTCCTTTAATGACAAGCTTCCATCGCTCATTTTTTTTCTTCATCATATGACGGCTCTAAATTTAAAGTATATTAGGAGAAAAAGAAAAATGACGTTTTATAGTCGAAGGTTCAAAATGCGCGAGGTTGTAATAGCTCTGCCAACCAAAAAAAGCCGACATCATATGATGATGTAGCATTAGACATGCTACAGTACCCCCTTTCCATGAAAAAGGACGGAAAGTCCGGTAAAGAAAGGAAGAATTAAATAAACGATGGAAAAGAACTTGCGTGAACGACCAGCTTAGTACAACAGAAAAAACTGAAAACCTAAAATAAATCAAGATCAAACTACTAATCCTACGTTAGTAAAAACTAAATCTAATATTGACAACTTAGAAGTACGAAGGCAACTAAATAAAAGAGTATATCGACTCCTTAAGTGTCAACAGTGTCAGCTTACGAAGCGACCCCTAAAACCTAGTTTGACCAAAGTCAGAAACAAGAGTTTAATAAACCCAAGAGAAAAAAAACTAACCTAAGTTAATTCGTAAATAATCAAAGGCAAAAAGACAAAAACAAACCCAGGAATATTGATATCAATATTTGATTGAATATTAATATAGGTAACTGTAGCATGTCTAATGATATGATGTAGCATTAGACATGCTACAGTTACCTATATTGTTACTAATACAGTGGACCTCTCCGTAGTCTGAAAATAAATAAAATAATACTATAATATAATAAATGTCACTGTTGACCCCATCCGTACGCGAAGGATAACCAATAAGCCAACCGGGGCGTATTCATTAAACTCCGCAGTCAGTCAGAATCTGTTTAGAGGCCGAAAAACTTTTTTTTTCAGAATGTATAGATAGGTAACTATATCTGTTGACGCTATAACAGTAAAAATAAATTAAAATCTTACCACTCAGATCCAGCTTGTCCCATTGCTGTCCTCCCCCAGCGACACCCTAAGCCGAGGCTCGTACCCCACAGGACTCGGGGTGCCCTTAGCGTGTAGTCGCTTAGTTTGTAAGTTCGTTTGCTCTGGGCACCCACAGGAAACTCTCCTAGGTTGAACTTCGAGGGCCAATCACAAAAAAAAAATGAAAATCAAGAGACGGTCCGACTAAATCTTGAACGATGGCACGAAACCATTATGCTCGAGGCCAACTCGCCGATTTTTATACATAGTTCTAGCAAGATAAAGATACTAAGATACTTTAGTATCGATCTTGGATTATTAGAACTTTCCTATTTAAATTAAAGTGCTTATCAGATAGAAGTAGTAAAGACTTCAAAGTATCTCCTAAATAATAGTATTAAATCCTAGATGAAGAAATAGATTTTCCTTTCAAACAAGTACAAAATGTTATAATGGAATCCCTAAAACATTTGTGAAATAACTGAACAGGTGGCTACTGCGACTGTTTTGGAAGATTTCTACGCAATGCCTTCAGAATAAAATTGATCAAACGATTTTGTTTCTAGGCGTAATAGAGAAGTGACAAAGTGATTAAATTCATTGAATGTTTCGTATACCTAGTATAATATTAAAGTAAGGAGTGATGCGCCAATATGTATCACAAGACAACTTGTAAAAGTGATTTTCTCCTACTGTTTTGATTAAAGTTTTACGTCTTTACGCACATAGCATTATGGAAGCCATACTATTCTATTACAAAATAAAATAGAAACTGTTATTTCCCAAGAAATATTGCTTTTGAATATTGCTAAGTCTACTTTTACGTGTTTTGCTCGTGACTGTACTTACGTAGATACCCGGTAATGCCCGGTATATCTAGATAGGTACTTTATAAATTCCATGGTTACCGGTCACTTCCTGTATATGGTATTGACAGGTTATCGAGGAGGAGAAATTCGCGTCGCTCCCACAAAACTAGCGTAGGTTAGCCCTTTCATAAAGTGATAACTAGCTTTGCTTCAGTAACAGTAAATAATACTTATTTTAAGTAAGTAATTAAGTAAGTATACTCATTTCAGTTACAATCAAATCACCCTTTACTGTGAATATCTATAGGCCTCCGTTCCTTTCTGCCGGGCCTACTTAGGCCGTCCATTAATTATGCGAGGCAATTTTGGCGATTTTTCGACACTTCCAGTCAAATCTCACGATATCTACCCAGTAAGTTTTCAATAACGCACAAACTCATCTCTGCCCTTAGGGCAAGATTGAGGTCAAGAGTAAGCCCATATTAAACAAAAAAAAAAAAAAAAAAAAAACAATAATTTTCCGCACGGAATCAACTCTTTAGACTGTTACCTAATATTTGCTGACAACGTTATTTCATAGACATTAAGGTTTATTTTACCTTTTTTTAGACCATGACTATTCCCGGCAATGTAGAAATATAACGAATAAATTCAAATCTTGCCGCATTCGAGAAAACTGGTTTGGACATATTGGGTTTTGAACTAAACTAATGGACAATTATTGTTTGTGCGTTATTGAATAACGCACAAACAATAATTTTCCGCACGGAATCAACTCTTTAGACTGTTACCTAATATTTAGAAAGAGATCTGACGAGTTACGACATAACTCATCACCTGCCTGTCCTTTTCCCAAGCCCAATTATTGGCAATTATGTTGGGGTCGGCTTCCACCTTACCAGATGCAGTTGAATATGAGTATTTTACATGGAGCGACTGCCTATCTGAGCCCCATAGCCCAGTTGAGTTGATAAATATCAAACGCCAATATGTCCATATTAAGTGAAAAGGAGATATCATAGTATTTTAATTTGCAGGTGCTGACAACGTTATTTCATAGACTTTAAGGTTTATTTTACCTTTTTTAGACCATGACTATTCCCGGCAATGTAGAAATATAACGAATAAATTCAAATCTTGCCGCATTCGAGAAAACTGGTTTGGACATATTGGGTTTTGAACTAAACTAATGGACATAAAGTACTTAGAAAAAAAATGCATGGTCGGACATTATTTGAATTTGATCAGAAATACTATATTGAATGACGTCATCTTTGCGCTAGAACCTAGGCCGCCAAGCCGCCATCCATCTTAGCTTTTCGCTTGATTTGATTGGTCCGTTTGGACGTATTGGATTTTGTTATAAATGTCATTGGGGACGTATTAGATTTTGAAACGAAACGGAGTTTTTGCCTAATGTTTTTGTACCTAGTAGGTAAATAAGTGGACATAATTGAATTTGTAAAATATTCAAATTTTTTTTTTTTTCTCTAAACGTTGGTGTAAAATAGTACATTGTTACCTTAGGGGTGAAAGGAACTTATTTAGTCCCGAGTCGGGGTTTGGCGCCTGAGCGCAGCGAGGGCGCTAATAGTTCGAGGGACTAAATAAGTCTTTAACCCGAGGTAAACACTGTGCTTTTCATTACGAATACAAGGAAAGTTGATGGGAATAGTCTTGCCCCCAATTACCTAAATCAGTGAATAGGCTTTGCTCCTAATTACATCGGTTGATGGCAATAGGCTTGCTCCTAGCTTCTAACTAGATTAGTTGATGGCAATAGGCTTGATCCTTATTACATCGGTTGGGGTCAATAGGCTTGCCACCAATTACATTCGTTAATGGCAATAGGCTTGCTCCTATTTAGATTAGTTGATGGCAATAGGCTTGCTCCTAATTACCCAAATCGGTGGATGACAATAGGCTTGCTCCTAATTATATCGGTTGATGGCAATAGGCTTGCTCCTAATTAGATTGGTTGATGGCAATAGTCTTGCTCCTAATTACATCGGTTGATGGCAATAGGCTTGCCTCCAATTACATCTTAATGGCAATAGGCTTGCTCCTAATTACATCAGTTAAAGGCAATAGGCTTGCTCCTAATTACATTGTTTGATGGCAATAGGCTTGGTCCCAATTACATCAGTTGATGGCAATAGGCTTGCTCCTAATTACATTCGTTGATGGTAATAGGCTTGCTCCTAATCACATCGGTTGGTGGCAAAAGGCTTGCTCTTAATTACATTGGTTGATGGCAATAGGTTTCCCTATTACAACAAATAATTTGACAGCTGTCAGTAGAAAGCGATTCTCCCTAGGGCTGAAAAGTAGTACTTTCAACCCGCTCCGCAGGCATGTTCTGACCTACTTTCAGAGTATGAGTAATGAAAAAGTATTTTTTTGTCTATGGTGGACATATTGGAGTTTGATATTTATCAACTCAGCTATTAATGTCATGTGTAATATGATAGCGCGTGTTAAGACTGATTGTCAGACTTTCGGGCTACTGACTACCTGTAACGACTGTCACAGATTTTCAGATTACAGTCGGGACCACCGGCTTAACGTAACGTGTTTTCCGAGACACGGCATGTAATGAGTGGTCAGGTGGTCACCCATCATCCAAGAATCAATCTAGGCAAGCGCGGCTTAACCTATAGATAAACCCGAGCGACTGTTATTATTTAGCCACGAGCTCCTCAGTTACGATACGACATAACGAGTAGAATACGAATATCGACGAATGGTAACACGATGCTACAAAACTGTGATGCACGTTATCGCGATAGATCCTCACTGCGATACTGTATTTGTCTGTATTCATAGACGCCTACCTCATAAATTGTTGTACAAAAAATTATTATATTTTACTTACTGCATACATCAATAAGAATACAGACAAATACAGTATTCGCACACATATTCACAATTTTAGTTTTTTTTTACAACAATTTATGACGCGTACATATTTTTGTATTTAGTGCATCGAGATTCCGTATTCTACTCCGACAAAACTATGAAATAAAAGTTGACGCAACAGGGAATAAACTGCAAAGTTTGAGAAACAAAAATCTACACAATTCTCAGTAACACTTAGATCGGTAATGTACCAAAGGTATGCGAATTACGAGAATCCCGGTAAAGCTTTTGAAATGATAAGTTTTATATTTTCACAATAAAGTAGGTAAGTAGGTACTTAAGTACGTATTTGCGCTGCCAGAGTAAGTACAATAGAACATCAAGATTGTGTATCATGTAATTTGGTTATGAATTTCTCGTATTACAAGAAAAATTTTAGGTAAGTAGGTACTTTATTTAATGAAAACAAGTATGTATATGAAAGGGGTGGCTTAAAAGCATCGATTGTGTTCAATTATCACAATCTCTTCTTTTTTAGCAAGTCATCATCCTCATTCTTCATCCTTATTGTTTAATTTATTTAGGGTTTCTGTTCCTTGCAAACCCTTCGATTCCTTTCCATCGAAACGTCATTTTAGAAGAACCAAAAAATGAACATCTTTGTCATTGGTATTTTTCTTTTATAAATGCATCACACCAAAATTAGAATTCTGTTAAGGTTTTGAGTGAACTTCGCAATTTACAGAAAAGTAGAAGGCATCTAGTAGGTACCTACATACGGCGACACATAAATCTATAGGTACATTTTCAGTATTCCGTGCGTATTTAGGCCTCTTTATAATAGAACATACCCCATGCACATTAATCCAATAAAATTAACAGAAATTATCGTACTTTCACGTTATCTAAATAAGACAATACAAGCTCAACTTCACAAAAATGTAAACTTGAAAAATATTCATACGAATTCAGTAAATTGTGTCTTTTTTCGCGGCATGCAGCCGTCGATACCAAACGAAATAACAAGTGGAAAACAGAGCCATTCCTCGAAATTCACGGTGTGCTTTAAATTTCAATCAGCTGGATTTGAACGAAATTTTTGGGTTCGTCAGTTTTTTGGTTTAACTGCAGCTCTGTCCGTCAGTTTTAACGAGCGTTAAGAAGAATAGGGCTTTTGTTTTCTTCTTTAGCCTCTCATTTTCATGTATCAGAAATTTTACGATAAATGGTTAGCATAAGTATAATCACTTTATAACGTCCCCACTGCTGGGACACAGGGCTCCTCTTTACGGGGGGAGTGGGCTGTAATCCAACACGCAGGCCCAGTCGCGGGTGGTAGATGTCACATGACCCTTCACGATATTTTCCTTCGACCTTTTTCTTTAATGTCGTAAAACAAGCAATTTACTTTATCAATTAGATTTAATGTTATCATTCATCGGAAACCGCAGCAAACAAAGAAGCGAGACCTGATAAACAGTCACAATACTTTAATATGCATAACGACCCTCGCTCCCTCGAAATTAGCCCCAACTCAACGTCCATCGCTCCATTTGTTTGAAAGAGTTTCTTCAATGCCTCCAGAAATCCTATAATTTAAAACGAACTGTAGACTGTGTGGGGAATAACATCCAAAGGTCACCATAGACACGCTATATTTATTAACAAGATACCAAGAAGGTTCTACACTCGAAGCAATAGACAAAATAATTTAGTCATAAGGCACGTTCTTGCAAAATGTAATGCCAGCCTGCAATAATTCCTGATGCTCTAGATTCATATGAGAACTTACTATTCCATAGAAGGGTTTCACCTAAAAGGGTTCCCATATTATACGAATGGCGTAAAACTAGTCATAAACAGTCAACACTCGGAACCACGAGTAATGGTAAGGTCATAGCGAAAATATCTCGTGAACGAAGATGTTTCGTGGTAAAGGAATATTTCCAGTAGGTAGAGTGAGGGGTGGAGGGCCGTGCCGGGGTGGTGCGGGGGGTGGACGCCGAGGGTGGATGTTTGGAGTGTTGTTCCCTGTAAACGTCAAGAGCGATCACCGTCGGAATGAAACTGAAGATAGATTTGAGGTAAAGCCGGTGTAAAAACCAGAATTAATCGGTAATGACCAGTTTTTGTCGCCTCGCTTCTGACTTACATAAATATTTTTTTGTGAACTAAAAATGTGTGTTTTTCTTTTGGGCTCATATTTCAGGAAGGTAATAGATTATGTCTAGGTCAAACTAAAACGTTTTAACTAATATATCCCGAAACCGCACTCTTATAAACAGTTTCAGTAGATAATAAAGTATTCAATACAATGTTAACCTGAATGAAAACAGAACATACAATCTTAGGTTAAACATACAGTTTCCCATGTCCTGATTTCCCATATTAATATTAGAGACTATGCTATGTTTAATCGTTGTGCAATTTATTGCGCACATCCAATTTGTGTGTGCCCGCATAAGCAGTTCCATGTTCTACCTAATGAACGATTTATTATATTTCAAAGTTTATGGAATTAAATAATACTGTTCCAAAACATTTACCACATTTATATTTCTTTTATACATTTTGTCTTGGGTAGATATCTCTATTCTCTAGTGTTTATTATACACAGACAGTACACGAAACCAGCCTAAATTGTCAAATTTTCCCAATCAACCTTGAACCTACAGCGTGCCTACAGTTTCAGCAATAAAGTTGAAAATCTATTTGAGATATTTGACAGATTGTAGTAGGTTGATGTACTGGCGCCTTTACAACCACAATCACAGTTTAGAGTAAGAAGGACTCGTATAAGCACGTATCTAAATAATTACTTAATGTTACTGAAAATAGAGTCTTCATTCGGACACATTTCAATTCTAAAGCAATAAAATCTAATAAAACCACGGAGCTTGTTATTTAAATACAACCTGTGTAACAATTTGAGTTTATAATACTTAAAAGGTAGTACTATATTCTTTCTACACGACTTAAATTTTCGAAACACTGTATTGTGTTCAACTTTTCTTTACGTGAAAAAAAAAAATGTCATTGTGTGCATTATTTTTTGAAAATCTATCTGACAGACTAACTCGATTTTTTTGGAGAAATACCCTATTCTATATTTAGTCTTGCTAAGAGAAATTAAAAAAAAAACAACCACGCACTATGTACGCACTTTATAAATGCTCCCGTATCATGCCCATATCTAAATTCTTTATTCGAATTTCGTTTCGCTACACAGTTTTTTAACATTAGGGCGTCTTAAAAATGAATATCCGTCGTAATTTAGAAAGTTGGTAGCTTTAATCCCGTGACTCCTGATCAAAAATTAATCTGATGCGGTTGGTCTGGGGTTACGCGACCTGTGTGCTTTGTTTTGTATCGTTTTGATTAGAATTTCGTTTCAATTAATATGTGTACGTATAATGGTGGAACAGGGTAGCTAGTAAAATTAAATTCATTTTTTTAAAGATTTTCCCACTTGCAAGTAGTTGCAAGCCACTGTAAAGTTTTATGTTGATGAAAATATGATTCACGACTGTAACATGTCTGTAGGTTCAGAATTATCATTACAGCCCCCTAAGTTCATTAATCACAGTGTTTTAAGATAAAAGCTTTTGAATTAAACTTTCCACCTCTTTCTTTTTACACACACATGATAATTTTGCGTGAGTGCCAGAATTTTTCAAAAACTGCTTCCCAACCATTTTTCCGACTAAAAATGCAAATTATTTCAATCAATTTAAAACTAATTAGTTAAACAGCATTCTCTAAATACATTACGTGCTCCCAAAAGCTTTTTTCATCCGACATCAACAGAAAGAGGGTAACAAAAGTCTTGGCGCATTCCCTCCTCTGTTTATATGTGAGTTCATCTTACAAATACCAATTATACTGAGTTCGTTGCGGTTATAATAAGAGAATGTATGTGTAACGTAAATGTTTTCGTAAATTAACTTAATTTCAATGTAAACAAAGACATTTATGTTTGAAAATTCTTGTTTAAGAAATTGTTTAGACTGTTGGTTTTATTTTTTAACCGACTTCCAAAAAAAGGAGGAGGTTATCAATTCGACTGTATATTTTTTTTATTTTTATGTTTGTTCGCTCATAACTTGCGACTGGGTGAACTGATTTTCATGATTCTTTTTTCATTTGAAAGCTGGTGCTTCCCGTGTGGTCCCATTGTCACCATTTCAATATCTGATGATGGGATCTAGAAATCGGGGGAACTCTTCAATAAATAACAGCAGATTAACCGCGATTGTTGCTATAGCATATCTAAGCATTGTTTACACCATCACACAACAATATAATATCACGCCTGTACTCACTACAAAGGTTATAAAAACTATTTTGTGAAAATCTGATGAAGAATGAGAAAAATCAGTTTCTGAAGTCGGTGACAAAAAAATGAAATCAAAGAAACAAAAGTCACCGACTTCAGAAACTGATTTTTCTTCAAAAGTTTATTTTTCACTTTTGAGTGTTTTTTTTGTCGAAGTCGGTTTTATTTTTTGTAAAAAAGTTTTAGGTTTGTTTGTTTGTAAGAAGAATGGCTTTTTATGGAGTCAATTAAAAAGTTTTTTGAAATACCACAGTCTTATCGCATGCAGCTGAATACCACTATTTTGGTGTGACTGCTGACCTCCACATGGAGTGACTGCATGACCTCCACAACCCATTTAGTACTGAGTAATACGGTACCTCTTGGTAAGGCTTTCAGACTATTTACTACCAGTAACTACTGCTGGATGAGAGACGCACGGGACCGGTCAATGTGGCGACGACTGGGGGAGGCCTATGTCCAGCAGTGGACGTCTTTTGGCTGAAATGATGAACTACTGTAAAAGATCTACAATAGACAGCCGGCATCAACGGCTTATCGTGCTTTCCGAAGCGCGAAGGAAACTCGGTATGTAATGATTAGGTAGTGACCCTTTCACGGATCAACCTAGGCAAGGAAAGCTTAACCTAAAGACCGGCTGTTATTAGGTATATTGTCACGAGCTGCTCAATACCAAAATGACTTGAAATACAAAAAAAAGTGTTTTCTGAATCAATACGATGCCTCGTTTAGAAATACTTGATATTATCGGATCGCAAAGCTTTTAGGTTTTAGAATGCTGTATGCCGAATATAAAAACGAGTACTTACATACCCATTTATTACTTTACGAACAGCTCTGCCGAGTTTATCTCGCTCTGACCGGATTTTTATCCGTATGAAAAAGAATAGGTGCCTAGCTGAAAATAATTCTCCGATTATCCGGCTGAAATAAATAAGTTAGCGTTCACATGACGAGGGTTGCGAAAAACTCTGTTTTTGTCCGGCACGCCCCTAATATGGGTGTTGGCTGCAAGCGTATGAGTGTGTATGGAACAATTTACTTACTTTTATTCGTTTGACGTAAATTTATTGTTACGAATAAACCATAGACCTAATAAAAAGGTAGCTTAGGAGTATTGATTGTAAAAACACTGAGTGCCATGGTCTTTTTGGGAGTTTTCATTCAATATCTTGCCAGCGATAGGTTCAATTGAGTGATGGATTAAATAAAGCAACCTCCATTGGCAACAAACAACGCTGTCTGCCCCTGACAGCGAACCCGTCAAGTAGAGTCGGATTTTCTGTTAGGAAGCGTAGTCCAGGATCGTATTGTTCGAGGTGTTCAATAAATAGCGATAGGGTCGCACCCTCTACAATAGGGCTCCAATAATGCCAAGGAGATGTGTAGCTAAGCTAAGTATTACGTCGTTTACATCTTTGTCAGTCGCTTCTCTCAGGCTTGGCGGTAATTTAACATTCTTTTAAATGTCGAACAAAAGAATAACAACTTTTCTTTCCTGTGTTCGCGGCGATGTCTAGACAACGGCTCATTTTTTCTGAATTGCTCGACTAAAAGCGGTTGCTTGGAAACTGAAATTCGTGAGGTTTTGGAGGCAGATTTTAAACGGGACTGTTTCCTCTTTTTCTGCAGATTGTCTAATTGATTCGATTGTCTCTTTGATTGATTCGTTGGCAACAGCTGAAAATCGGCGTCGTTGCCATCTGGCATTATGCTGAGCTAAGACCATTTTGGCATTATTTGTTTTGCGTACTTTTTACAGTAATTTTGTTATTAACTCTCACTTACTGAGTAAACACAATTTTCTTCTTCTTTCTTTCTTCAATCAATTTTCCAATTATTTACCTGAAGGCCCCTGAAGAATACATAACCAACCAACACTGACCAAGTCATTCAATCAAGTTCAAGTCCTACAATATTGTAGGTTTATGTCTCCCTCAATAATAATTGGGGTCGGAGATCAGATGGCAGTGTTAATATGAGGATGTAATATTCGACCTCATCTGTTCGCAAGGATTGGAGGCTGATAATTCCAATGGAATAGCTATGGGGTCTGTTTTTGGTTAAAATTAAGACTTCAAGAGACAAAATTCATAGATCTTTGATCTAGAGTTTATAGTTTATCTGCCAACGCTTATTTCAAATCTAATTAAGTGTCTAGTTTAGCCTAACTAAATATTTCGGTTCGATTTTAAGAAATAATAATCCTACTAATATTATAAATGCGAAAGTTCGTGAGTGTGTGTCTGTGTGAGTGTGTAGGTATGTGTGTTATTTCTTCACGCAAAAACTACTGAACGGATTTGGATCAAATTTGGTACAGAGATAGTTTATAACCTGGATTAACACACATAGGATAGTTTTTATCCCGTGTATTTTATCTTCCCGTGGGATAATTTTCGAGTTGTAGTGGGTGAAGCCGTTGGCAACAGCTAGTAATATATAAATTTTATAACAGTTAACTATGCTGAATACCTGTGCTAGGAGACCCCAAAAAACAATATTAATGTAGAGTATCCTATAATATACCTACAAAAGTGTCTAACGCATCGCGAAAAAGAAATCAAATGTTATAAGTAAGTAATGATAATATTTGAATATGATCAACGAAATATATATAAATGTATTGTTTAATTTTATTAAAGGTATTGTTAAATGTAAAGTTTAATGAAATGCTGATTGAAAATAGAATGTAAGATTATTATTTAATGTTAAATTAATGAATGCATGTAAATAATGTAAGAATTCAAATTGTTAAGGAAAATAAAGGCTAAATAAATAAATAAATCCATACAAAAGAAATTTGACTTAAATTTAGGAAGCTGATTGTGTGTGTTTATGTCACTTTTCAATCTACGACTTCTGGTGCAACAAGATATTCTTGTTGAAGATTTCTAGCCAATCAAATCAAATAAAGAAATATATATGAAGAATAATAAGAATGATTCTTCATAGCGGAGGGTATTATGCAATGCAGCATGTCGCATTACTGTGAGAAGGCCACTTAGTGAGTAAAGGTTTTCAGTTGGGAATCTATACGATTTAAAATACATTACTTTCAAGAGAGACCTTTGAGATCTTTCCAGTTCTAGGAATTTAATTTAAGTGGCCCTACCCTATACAGGTGTACCTTTTGGGTAGATAGAATACAGTAAACAACACGTCAGTTATTAGAAATGACCTTAGACCTTGAGCTGGCCTGGCGTAATACGGACTGTCCATAAAATAAGAGGTCAGCTTATACTGAACTTGTTACCATTGACGAGCGCCCTACTGTACTTGGGTATGGATCGATAAGTTATACCGAGCTTACGTTTCGTTTCTTTTTTAACGGATCGGTCCATTTAACGGTTAACCCTCAGTTTCCGAGTATTGGATATAAATTCATAACTCACTCAGCTGTCACCGAGGAAGTTTCCATTATGAATTATTGTTTTTAATAAAATAGTGACATAAACGGGTCGACGCCATGAGAAATATTTTTTATCGAGACTGATGCTTTGTTGTTACTTTTAGCAGTTTCATTAAAATTGCTTTTTAGGTTTACCTTGAGTGTGTAAAATCATGGAAGCTCGGTAATGGGGAAGGCAACTGTGAATCTAATGACGATAGCTAGTGTCAAGCATCTTCAGTGGTTGAAAATCTGTCAATTTCATTTTAAATTTCAAAATGGGTTGACCTCAGCCTGTCAGGTTGGGGGTTGGGGCTAAGCTATGGACACGCCGTGACGCCATCTACAATCAGCTTTGACTTGCCTGCCCCATTGCAAAACACAAACTGTCCTTTTTGACAGATGCCGTCATCTGCCTCGCCTTTTCCCAATTATCTTAGGGTCGGCTTCCAGTCTAACCGGATGTAGCTGAACCAGTATTTTACTGTTAGTACTCGGTGAGATGTTAATGTGCTTTCAAAGGCATGGAGGAAGCTCGGTATGTAATCGGCGGTCACCTATTCATGGACCCAAATAATTACACTTGACTTAGGTACCAATTAACCTATTGAGTCAATATGATAAAGACTTCGAGATTTCCTTTGCTGTGTAATATAGAACTACAAGAACCTGAGCCAGTTTTTCCTTTGTCCTACTATTATTCGAGCTAAGCCGCGTTTATTTGAGTGATTAAACCTCTTAAATGCAGAACTTTTCGTTCTCAACGAGTTTATTGAACGACTGCAGTTTGGCGCAAAATCTCAGAATTTTATAATTCATGAATGTGATTTGTCTACTTTTACAGCAGAGAGGTGACTGAGGGGGTCTTTTGGCTCTCTACATTATTATTGGGATTGACTTTAGTCCTGGGAAAATAATATAGACTTGGAAAAGTTTTGATAAATTTGCATTTTACCCTCAAGTCGATCTTCAGGCTAAGCCGCCCTTGTCCAAGTTGGTTCGTGGATGGTTGACCACCCACTACGTACAAAGTTTCCTCCGTGTCACGGAAACCACGTTAAGACATTCTGGCTGTCATTTATATATCTTTGACAGTCGTTACAGCCAGTCAGTGGCCCGAAAATCTGACAACCAGTCTTACATCGTATTAGGTACTAACTGGGTAAAATAATATAAAATACTGGTATTCAGCTGAATCCGGTAAGACGAAAGCCGACCCTAACATAGTTGGGAGAGGACAAGGCACATGACATCAAATAACCTACAAAAACCTCAACGATACTCTTTACCTTAAATAGAAGCAATTCAAAGCAAATTCACAAAGATTACAAGATAATTTAGCGTAAATCTTCTCCCGGTGTCATAAAAAAGCAACACGTTTGCGTCCAATGACAATACATTTTGTACCTCGTATGTCGACGATGTTCAACACACGGAGAAAATGAAGCTGCGATTTGTTCCACGACCGGTCGGTCGACTAGTAACCCAAATTGTTGGCCGACTCGCCGCACCGCAGCACGGCTTCGTAGAAATATCTTGTAAGGGTTTAGGATAACTAATTTATTTGATTATGTGAGTTTCTGTTTCGTTTTGGATTTCTGATGTTGTGTCAATTTGTTTTATAGGTGAATGCGAAGATCTGTTTCAACTTTTAATAAATATAGGTAAATCGGTGGATAATCCTGAAAAATAATAAAGTGGTTTTTACAATAAATTAATGGTAAGTACTTTTTCTACTTTTTGCTATGAAAGTAACTACCATACCTACGTACCACCCTACTATGAATGATCTTAGGATACTGTAGGCTAGGTTCCTTCTTAAAGTTATAGTATCGGCCTACCTAAATTTTTATCAGCGATGGCGAAACATCTCGATAACTTACCTATAAAAGTAGTTCTTAGATATTTAATATTTAATAAGAACCATTTGAAACTTATCACATTACTATTTACTAAATGTTAAACTACCAGTCCAAATAAAAATAAAACAACATCATGCACCAAGCGGTTTAAAGTTTCCGCTATTCGCTACTAGATGGCGCTAAGTGTTAAACGACACATCCATTAAATGATCATCGCTTCTTTTTGATATTGTGTAGTAGGCCACTGCACTGCGTAGGTTTATAACTTTTCATTACTCATACTCTGAAAGTAGGTCATGACATGCCTGCGGAGCGGGTTGAAAGTACTACTTTTCAGCCCTAGGGAGAATCGCTTTCTACTGCCAGCTGTGAAATTATTTGATGTAATTGGGAGCAAGCCTATTGCCACCAACTGATGTGATTAGGTGCAAGCCTATTGCCATCAATAAATGTAATTAGGAGCAAGCCTATTGGCATCAACCAATCTAATTAGGAGCAAGCCTATTGCTATCCACCGATTTAGGTAATTGGGAGCAAGCCTATTGTCAACAACCAATTTAATTAGGAGTAAGCCTATTGCCATCAACCAATCTAATTAGGAGCAAGCCTATTGCCATCAACCGATGTAATTAGGAGCGCGCCTATTGCCATCAACCAATCTAATTAGGAGCAAGCCTATTGCCATCCACCGATTTGGGTTATTGGGAGCAAGCCTATTGCCATCGACCAATGTAATTAGGAGCAAGCCTATTGCCATCAATTGATGTAATTGGGAGCAATCCTATTGCTATCAACCGATGTAATTAGGAGCAAGCCTATTGCCATCCACAGATTAGATTTAACCGATTTTAAGTGTTTCTCTTATGTTTACTTTTTATTTTTTTTTGTCAATTTGTTTTTGCTTTCTTTCGATTTAGGTAATTGGGCGCAAGCCTATTCCCATCAACTTTCCTTGTATTCGTAATGAAAAGCACAGTGTTTACCTCGGGTTAAAGACTTATTTAGTCCCTCGAACTATTAGCGCCCTCGCTGCGCTCAGGCGCCAAACCCCGTCTCGGGGACTAAATAAGTTACTTTCACCCCTAAGGTAACAATGTACTATTGTTCACACTTTTATCTGTTTCTTTTAACCTTTCGTACAATTATTACGATATACAAAGTTGAATTCAGTGCCTTTAGAAGTTTCAACATGTAGGTTACCCTTAGATACGCCACAATATTGGTGAACTTTTGACATGGGCATTAATCCGTGTTTTTTCTGTTCTGTGGCATTATCCATGTTTCGCCACTTTTTATAGTCCCTATGTGTATGGATCGGGTGTATTTTTCATCGGTACGGGTAGCAAATTACTCTCCGGGGCACTTCCACTTTCCAAAATAAAATGTTTGATCACGTGAGTCCGGTGGAAAAAGTGGAAAAGTTTTGCGTTTGTAGGTTTTGTAATTTTCGTGTTAATCTGGTTTTGTTTTGTTAAAGAGCTTATTACCTTGTCCTGCCTGAAATTAACTAAAGTTTGACGTAAACAAGAGGCGGTGGAGGCTGTATTATTTGTTGGTAGTACGGTTAGTAACTAAAGCGCTTAAGGCATGTGAAAGGGTTCTTTTTCTGTTTCTAGCTGGGTAGAACTCAGCAGATTATGCCAACAGTTCAATATAGTTTCAGATACATAACATCACACCTGTAATTTCCTAAAGGTTAGGTAGAGGTATACCTATTTAATGGTACACCCATATTTCACCAGTTCTGTTTTTAAGTCCCACTTAATAAGGGACGAGCCTAATATTGCCACCAACCGAGCACAAATGCTTACTGGCTGCTACTGAGAAATTTCTAATGGGTAAACCCAATCACACTTTGCCCGGCCCTGGAATCGAACCCAGGACCTCACGCTCAGCAGTCGCGTTACTAGCGCAATTAGTTTTTCTGCGCTTTTGAAATTATAAGCTCATCTAGGTACATGAGTACTATAATTTACCTCTTTTCGTATTTACTCTACATTTAAATTACCTGTATTACTACTACATAATTATAACCTTACCTTATTACACTATAACGATTAACTACCAAAAGAGGGTAAACAGGGATATTAACGGAGATATTAGACCAAATTCACACACAGTCTGAAAGATTCGAGCAGAACTCAGTCTAATCGACGATTATGTTGATTAGCACTTTGCCATTAAGCAATCGTAATTACTTTTACTTTCCGCAATGAAAGGGAATTTTGTGTCAAGCGCTAATCTCTTCCTGCAAGTTGTAAAATACTTAAGAAAACTCAGCAAAAAGACTTATTGTGTGCGGTTTAGAAATCTGTTTCGGAGATTGCAGTGTAGGGATGCGCGATGCTAGCCTTGCTTTTGTATCTCTCGATGTTTTGGATCGATAAACCATTGGTCCCGGCTGCCTGAGGTCTTTGGCAGTCGTTACAGGTAGTCAGTGGCGTGAAACTCTGACTTGGTTACGATACGATACTAGGATCGTATCGAATGGCTTCGGTTCCATTCTCTAAGAGGCTTTTGTAAGAGATGGGTCAGAGAAAACGGGACAAAGAGAAGAGTCGAAGGATAAAGATACCTTTGCCTTTGCTTTAAGTAATTTATACGATACTAGCTTTTGCCAGCGGCTTCGCCCGCGTGAAAATGACGATATTCCATACAAACTTTCATCCCCTATTTAACTCCCTTAGGGTTTGAATTTCGAAAAATCCTTCCTTATTCCATGTCTACATTATAAAGGGAACCTCTGTGCAAAATTTCAGCTTTCTAGGTCCAAGGGTTTGGGCTGGGCGTTGATGAGTCAGTCAGTCAGTCAGTCAGTCAGGACTTCTCTTTTTATTTATATAGATATATATATGCGATCCATTTATTCCGATACTGGTACTACTCTAGTATCGATTCAAATATTGTATTGTATGGTACCTATGGTATCCATAATATTGGAAACCATTATCACTTACTTCGTCAAAGGAAAATATCATAAGGAAAATATCTTAGGGAAACTGTCTGAGAGATATTTCTCAACGGCATGTAAATCCAAGTCAGACATATGGGCGGTTTTCACTTATTCACTCTGACACTGGTTTGTGAGCAATCAGGGTGTTTAGCAGATTCATCGCCAGGATTGTGCGCATATCGAGGAGTTTGGGTACGCACAGAGGGTGCCGCGAACAAGCCTCGCGAGGCACAGGCCCGCGACCGCCGCAGACGGTCCGGAGCAAACAGTGAACAACGAGCTAAAGTAGTCACGTCAACAATTTTATTATTTAGTAGTATTAAAAGTACTGATACGACAGCGCTAACGTATTGATGTTCACCATAACCAAACAGAGACGGATACAAATAGGGGTAGTATCGATTTATCTACACTAATAATATAAAGAGGAACGATTTGTATTTTTGTATGTTTGTAACGAATGAACTGCAAAATTGCTGCAATTTTTTTTTCACCTTTAGGAAAACATAGGGTAGAGGTATTGTTTGTATTATATTGTATGTAGTGTCCGTGTGAAGCCGAGAGGGGGCGCTAGTATTAATATTAGGTACCTACCGAGTATACACACATCCCGTTATTGCTACTACCTATCAAGATGCCCATCTGTAGGTAATTACAAACCCCTCAGCGGACATAACACAGTGGCCCATATTCACCATCGTGTACACGCTGGACATAATTTTATTATCAACCATCGCCATATTGCGGGCCTGTGACGTCACTCGCCATATTTCACACAATTTACACCAAAACTGAGAAAAATTGACACGTCACGGTATAGACCGCTTCACAGCGTTTAAGTATTTAAAGTGAACCTTATGTAATTAAAACTGGGGTACCGTACAATGTACTATAAGTCGTAGAAGATAAAGTCCAATATTTAATAGGGTCTCCTGTGTCCCTTTCCATTCAGGTAATAATAAAATAAGAGATTACATCTTTGCGTAAGCAACAATAGGGCTCCCTGTTATTTTACTAGGGTGCTTGGCGTAAACAAAACCGAACCTTGCTGCTTTAGTACAGGGTTTAATTTAACGTGTAGCTACGGAAATTTGATTATAACAAAGTTGGATTCCTCTGATAGGTAATCGGTTATTTTAAAACCGTTTAAATAGCGCCGGCCACCTGTTAACTATGACTGGTGCACTGCACTTAACATGGTAATATCTATAATTAGATATTGTGAATTATCTTGTAGAATAGGTACATTGTTTGTAAGCAAGTACTTTTGATTAGCAGTTAGCTAACTTGAAAGGGAGTTTCATTCACGATGCTTCGATAAAATAATGTATAACAAGCTTTAATCCGTGGGTTCATCCATGTGGAGAACAGAATTCTATGTCCTGAACTAGGTTATTGAACTACATGAGTGCCATCAACAAAAACATCGATAGAAATCTAGGAATATAAAGTAATGGTTTCATAAGTTTTCTAATGTGGTCTCGTCTATTCTAAAACTTATCAAGTGCTCATGCTAAATCTTGATGAAACCCTTAATACTCATCCGTAATACCTCGAATACCAATAATAAATCAATAATCTTTATTAATATCAAAATAATGATCTTTATTACACAAGAAAGTGGTTACAAAGTGATATGTAATCCCTGACTCCTGTTCTAGGTGATGGACTGATGTTACAGGAGCTAGAGAACAGAAATAATGCTCAGCCCTACATTTTTCTACAAGTTTGTTATAAACCGTGTAAAGCTCTGAAATTATCCCAAGGAATTGTAACACCGGGATAGAAAAAGTATCCTCACATCATAACACCCACGTTATCCGTGTACCAAATGTCATCTAAATCGTTTCAATCGATAAAGCGGGAAAGGGTTAATATAATTGTAGCACACCAATGGGACGGGCAACTGGTGGAACTAATGGCGCTAGCACCGCATGAACCTAAGCTCTTCATTGGTTGAATATCTGTCAATGTCATTTTATATTTCAAAATAGCTTGACCTCATTGGTCGGATTGGGACAAGCTATGGACACGCCATCTACAATCAGCTTTCACTTGCCAACCCCATTAGCTAGATTCTCGGCAACTCACATCCAGCCACCCTGCGTAGATCGTCGTCGCTCTACCGAGCTTGAGGGCGACTCTGGGCGACCCACCTTACGTTGGTCGATTCGCGGTCTCCACTCAAGAACAAGTCTACCCAACGGTCATCGGTTCTACAGATATACCGTCTCATTCATTGCCACTGCAGCTTACATAATATTCTGTATCTATCTTGTTCTGTTCTGTCTCCTGCTGATATGGAGGGAAGTGGAAACTATGTTTTCCTACTCCTCTGCTATTATTTTCTAATTAATTTCGTTGTGCCGATCAAAGACAGTTAAATTGTTTATCTGGAACTTCGTCGAGCTTCCTTGTCTCAGCGCTTTTCTGGCAGTCACCACTGTTGATTTCAGGACATACCGTGGTTCGGGAATAGTAGGAGGTTAATGGAAGGTTTGTCCAAAAAAAATCTTATGCTGTCGATCACTCAATCAAGGTAAAAAGTAAACAGACAGACAGAAAGAGTAACTATTGCATTTATAATATTTACTACCCATTGAATTAAAGTATAGATTTGTGTATCGCATCCTTTAACCTTCATGGGCAGATGACGTCACGTTATATAGATTCCGCCTGAGGTTAGTCCTGTTGTGGGAGCGTGATCTGTGGTCGCAGTCAGCGGACCGCTTATGATTGTCGTTGTAGTGCATGTCACCGTGAGTAGCGTGACACGTGTAGACAAACCACTGCTCTATGGTCATCGGTTAATTGTTACCTAGTAACCTAATTTGAGTAACTGTCTTCTAGTTAGTCTAGCGGTTCTGCTAAATATGTTTTGGAATATCAGGTTGCTCAAAGAGGCTGCGGGTTGTTCGAAAGAGATACCGCGGACATAAAGGACTAAGAAGGAACATGCGTGGTTTTTAGTCAGTAGAAGTCTGACTCAACACTCCTTATCGCTCCGCCCAGAGCGGGAGGAGTCATTTGATGATTTCCCACACTCCAAAACAAAGGTTGCGTTATTCATCCTCGTTGTTGGCTTAAATACATTGGTCATAAGAATAGTTGGCAAAATTTGAATGTACTAAACGCTTGACCATTTAGGGATGAGTATTACGTTTACAAATTTTGGAGGGTGGGAAATTATCAAATGACTCCTCCCGCTCTGGGCAGAGCGGTAGGGACTGTCAGACGTCTTCTGACTAAAAACCACCCATGTTCCTTCTTAGCCCTTTGTGCCGAGGCCGCGACATCTCTTTCGAACAACCCGCAGCCCTGACGGGTGACTGAATAACTGACTAATTCAATTCCGTCTAGAACCATTGATCCAAGGTTCCAAAAGACGACCAATCAACTAAACCACTATTATAACTATTCTTCATTAAGTTTTTCTATTCGTGGTGTCCATTCAAGGACTTATCAGCTTTAAAGGCTGACATAGCTCATCATAAAGTCATAAAAATTAAGCTTTCAAGTATAAAGCGATCCCGGTTTTGCAAAATAGGGGATTAAATATGCTATCATCACTCAGTATGAATGCGGTTTTCCCGACCAGATCAAAGGCTATTCGTGGAGTTTCCAATATGTCCCTACACCTGCACTTTGGACCCAAGTCGGTCAATACGAAAGAAGACAAAGAAGTAAAAACAATTCACTAGAAGCCTTCCATAAACCATTTATCGTTTTGTATATTTCATATTCACCAGTAATTGTATATTTCAGTAATGGACGATTTAATTTACAAGGCTTTAAGATTTTCAATCAAAGCAAACAGAAAACTTATAATGCCTTATTTACATGTCTCACAAGTCTGGAATATAAAACTGTCAAAATCTTGGAGGACCTTCGTTTAGTAGAATCTAGTTTGTCTTGCTATGATAATAATGGATACAAACTTCTTTGTGTTATTTATTTGTACTTTTAATAAATTGGTCGAAGGTCATGTAAATGCTTTGTTTTATGATAATCTTTTTCTAGATATTGTTTTATTTTTAGAAGAGAGATTATCGTTTGTTGTGATTTTATGACTGCAAATAAGTTTTTTTCTTTGTAGCTTAAACGTTCCGAGGGAGTTCAGTACAACAAAAAAATCACAATGTCGGCGAGAGCAAGTGACTTTTGGGTAACAGTTTACGGGTTAGTCACTTTTTCTGGTAGAAACCCCATTGAGCACCATCGGTTGTCAAATCACAAGTCAAGTCATTTTGGTGACAGAATGTTAGAATTTTTGTGTTGATCAGCATTTCAGAAACTGAATTTTTTAATTAGTTAGCTTCTTTACGCATGCTCTACTTTGAGATGTATTGCATTGCAAAGTTTAAAGTTCTGATGGCCTTATTAAACTTTGAAATGTTATTCTTGTATGCTAGATGAGCAAATCAGCAACTGGACCTTACTAAGCTCCTACTCTGGTGGCTGGCACTGTAAAAACGTATAATTATGTATTTAGATAGTAGACTCAAACTTCTCATTCTTCGTTAAAAAGGGAGTATCCTCCGATTAGACGGCTGATATGTCTGGTGGGTCACTAGTTGAAGGTGCCAACACAAGTTATTTTGTATTTTTTAATTTTATTGTTTAGATCCAGGGATTAGTATTTTTGGGTAATCGTGCGTTTTATTTCATACCCTAGCTAGGTTGACATGGTCATTAACACTGATGTTTATCAAGTTTACTGTTTGTACCTTTGTGTATTAGGTACCCTGACATGGGCATAGTGGTCACACGTGTTGATTTTGGTTTTCAGGAGTTGCAGTGGCTTGGGAGTAGTGTGGCGGACTTGTCCCTTATTCTAACTTGCGCAATGTATAATTTACGCGTAGTTCGTACTCGGCGTTCTAGATGTCGCTACGGGCCCCTCAGCGATCTGCAAGCACCTTTTTCTGATCAAATACAAGACATGAATAAAGTTCCTTGATATTTAATGCATAAAAATCAGTTACAAACTACTGATTTAGTTAATAACTATGACGTCAAATGTTTAAAAAATAATTAAGCCATTTAAAATCAAACAAATAGGTTTGATAATTAGTTTACCGGTCTATAAGTAGTTACAAGAATTAATCAACAATTAACATCGTATCTTAGATTTTGTTAACATTTTATTTCTATTAATCTATTTTAATGAGTTTTGTAGTTCACTTGAGTTACCTTGTTTAGTTTATTAATGCATTTTAATTTTTATAATTGGTGTGAATATTTGTTTAAAGCCTTTTTCGCTTTAGTTGTAACAGTTTATTAAATGTTGTTTTATGTATGTTTGTGGCTCCAATAATAGTAAATTGGCTTGGTGATTGCCATGGGTGTGGTACGTAGGTATGTAGCCGACCTAATTCTGACAATATTTAGCAGATATTGTTATATAACATTAGGGACCTAATTACTTTATTAAATTAGAGCTTTTATTTTCTTTTAAGGCATAGGTACATAATTATATTAAGTATGTATTTTTATGTGACAAAACACATTCCAGCTTATCGAAGCTTCTACTAGTTACAAAAAAGCCAACTTGTAAAGAATAAAGACATGCCATTCATGACGACCTATTAAACGCGTCGACACAAGTTCAAACCGTAACCAAACAAAAAATAACTTAGAAACGGATACGTCCCAAGAATGCACGGCGATAGTGATGTGAGTCATCTCATCAGTGACCACCACGAACTTCTGACAGGACCCTCTCAATTAGACCCCGAAACAACCGAAAATCACCCTTATATCTAAGTCATAAAGATCTCCCCAAGTGTCAAACTTGCAAGTCTGTGTTTATGCAAATACAACTTTATATTTTCCGTCGCGAAACTCAATTTGGAGCGAGTGCTACGGATATTAAACGCTACGTGAAAGCTGTAGAGGTTATAAAAATAAATTCGATCAAAAAACGGGTGTAGATATAAATTGGTAACATAACATAAGTTTAGACTACATTCCGACCGTACTGGTAAGCAGTGGCATGGCAGTGGCGTATTGTTCACAACGTGGTTTCTAAGCATTTATAAATTAACAATTAGGCTTGCCTACTACACTTCGTAGCTGTTACTCGAGCGAGTCCAGCCATTTCTAAATAAATTAAAGCTGTTCCACCAATTCTGGGCGTGCAGAGTAGGTACCTAAAAAAGTGAAGGACCGGTAAATGTCAGAAGTTGAGTCGTTATAATTGTTGCCTTTCAAATCCTACAAGACTCTCTTTATGCATATTTTGTAGGACGACGTAAACTATAATAACTTCGCTTCCTTGAATGAATATTTCTCGAGAGAAGGAAGTTTTACGCGAAATAATAAGGGGTAAGATTAAATCTTGCCCTTATTAAAATTGCAGGATCCTAAATATTTTTTGGAACCTGGTTCGTAGACCATTGGCCAAAAAAACTGACTGAGACCTACCACCGGCTGGGTTGTGGAGGTCAGATAGGCAGTCTCTCCATGTAAAATACTAGTAGGTATTCAGTTGTATCCGGTTAGACTGGAACCACTGGAAAACTGGCCCCAACATACATAGTTGGGAAAAGGCTAGGCAGATGATGAAGACCACTTGCAGCTTATACGAATTCCTTATTTCTGATGAGGAAGGATGCGCGTTTTGATTTTTAAATGTTTTTAAAATATTTAAACACTAGCAGATGCCCACGGCTTCGCCTGCGTGGATGTCGGTTATCGCGACTCCTTACAACCTTTTTTTCGCTTTAAAAAGTAGCCCATTTCCTTTCTCAGGCTCTAGACTATCTGTGTAGGTATCAAAGTTAATTTAAATCGATTCAGTAATTTTGACGTGAAAGTGCGACAGACAGACAGAGTTACTTTCGCATATAAAACATTGAGTAAGGACTTAATCAATAAGAGAAAAGATGATTAAAAATATTACATTAAGCTGTCAACTTTGTTAAAATAAAAAAAAAGCTTATGTTTGGAAATGAGTATTTATTTGTTTTTAGTAATCCCTGATTACCAGTTAGTTCTAATGTTTTAGACTGTATCTTTTACTTAGGATCGTTTTCCTGTTGTGTTTAATTAATTTAAGTCTTAAGTAATTCCGATAAGTTTTTGTTAAGTTTAACAATACATTATTATTTAGATTTAAAAGAGTGCTCATGGAGTTTGTATTGGAATCCTTCTCTTTGGAATAGGCAACAATGTACAATTTTATTGCTTGCTAACTGACCATCATCATCATCATCAGCCTATAATTGTTCCCACTGCAGGGACTCAGGCCTCCTCTCTAGGAGAGGGATGGGCTATAATCCACCACGCGGGCCCAGTGCGGATTGGTCTGACCAGCTTGTTTAAAATTCAAAAGTGCATTGAGATGATGTTGAAGCTGGTGTGCATATAAAGTTATCAACATAACATCACTCCTGTAATCCCCAAAGAGTAAGGCAGAGGTGGTACCTAATAGTTTCACCCACATTTCGCCATTTATGTTTCTGTCCCATGTTTTAGGGTCCCGTGTTATAGTCTAAGGGCATCAAAGGTTCCGTCGGGGCTGCGGGTTGTTCACAAGAGATACCGCGGCCTCGACATAAAGGGCCAAGAAGGAACAAGGGTGGATTTTAGTCAGTAGAAGTCTGAAACTCCCTTTCGCTTTGCCCAAGTGTGAAATAAAAAAAAAAATCTTTTATATTTGTAAAACACAGTTATTACACATGTTATCGTAATACAGTCTTAGCTCGTCACGACATGAAATAAAAACAGAGCAAGTAGGAAGGTAGGTATTGTTTGGGGTAACCGAATGCCTCAGAGGGGTAAGGGGCCCTTTTGTCGTCCCCTATCGAAGCTCTCGCGCGGTCTACAGATACACGTAATTGTTTCGATTCTGGTGTTTCCAAGAAATCGATAGTTTACTTGTGTATGTTTTTTTTTCTTAATTAGCGCCTATGAAGTCTTCTTGACAGGGAGACGTTGTTTGTTACCATTATTTTGTGAAAGTGTTTGATGAAAATGTGTGATTTTGGCGACGCATTCGATGATTCTTGTTGCTGTTCTATGCTCTACTCTTTATTTAAAATTTTTGACGTTATTGTGTTATGATTACTTAGGATATATGACAAAGCATGTAGAGACTTTAAATAAGTAAGTATAGAAAAAAGTTTTGATAAATAGACGGCTAAATTAAAATTTAAAAATTTTGATGACTAAAGCTTGTGTATGTGGAGCTAAGTACCTATTACTACCAAACATTATTTTATTAGAATTTACTGCATAAAAATCCAAGCCCAAGATTTGTAAATGTCACTAAAACCAATACGTTGGTTTTGCGTTATTAGTGTCATTGTCACAAATTAATCAACAAAACTGTAGAAAAAAGAGACGGGAATGCAAACTCTAAATAATTCCTTTTGGGCTTCGCCGCAGTCGGGTAATAAAGCACGTGCTAAGTACCGATTCTAGATGTCGACGTAAAGATATTCTATGTTGACTTATAAATCGTAAGCACCCTTAATTTATGCTTTATTAACGTTAGGTTAGGAAGCAGCTGCCACACGGGCGTGGCTGTATGAATAGAGGCTGCCTTACATCTTCCGTTTGACAGTTGATTCATAGTAGCTTTTTACGTCGCCCCGTCGCCACACGACGAGTAAAATATTATTTGCTACTATTTCTGACTAGATTTATAGGGTAGGCTATATTAAGTTATAATCTGGTTAAATCTAGTAGGTACAATACATTTTGAACTTTAATATCTTGTGCTTAAGCCCAAACCTTTTAAAAAATGAAACTGCTTTTCTTGAAAACATTTCCTAGTAAATCTCTGTAATCCAATCTAGTCTCAATATTTGCATATATGATTATCAATTATATGTACCGTACACAGTTCCGTCATCATTTAACCATATGCAGCCACTTACATAATTCGTAGTACAAATTGTTGTCCAGTCCCGGATTAAGGGCAGCTCACGTACATCGTGACCAACGTAACTTGAAATTTTGGGGCAGCGCTGCTTGCTAAGAAAAATTACATTTAAATGTCAAATACAGTACATTTCAAACGTAGTTCCAAATTCTACCGTGTCTCAAGATGTGTTGGTCATGCAATACATCTAATATGAGCACGGAGCGTTAGCTTTGCCCTAATTCCGTGTAACACCGAACACTGGCCAGTTAATTGATTGGCAAGACTTATTTGAATTTAGAATTCGATTAAAAAACGCGCGCTATTTGAAACTAACGGTGCGTGAGTCGTGTTCGATTTATGAAAGGACGAATAGCGCTTGAGTATGTTTTGTGCCAGTGTTTATGGTGATTTTTGTGTAAGGTGTAAGGTTCTATGTGTTAGGAGCCTTTATTAGTAACTAGCTGACCCACGCAACTTCGTCTGCGTCATATAAATATAGCTATAACCTTTCTCGATATACCTATCGACTATCCGACATTAATTAAGGTAAATCGTAACAAAAAAAAATCTTATCTTTCCTCTTTATTAAAATAGTTTAGATGGTTTAGATTCTAAATTAGCTTGGATTATATTAAAGTGTGAATTACTATAGGTATCTTTTACTGTTTTATATACTATAACACTCTGTACTTGTAAACATTATGATGCAGTAAATATTTTGACTTTGAATTTCCCGGAGGCCAGCCAGAATCCCCCGTAGGCCGTACCTACATTGCGACGCGCGAATTATTTTGCCGCGCGGATGTTTTTACATTGCGATATCTTCTAAGATATTTGTTTAAACTGTATAGAGTAAAGGGCACAAATATTCTATATTAAATTTCCGTTCTAACAAACACATTCATTTAGATATAGATTAATATCATATGGGTTAAATAAGCTTCGCAAAAAATAATTCTTTTTAACCTAACAGTTTAACAGTAAAAAAAGATTACAGTGAGTCAATCTTAAAAGATAGATATATGCTGTAGCGGACTTTTTTTTAGAACTTTTAAAGAGGAACAATTCCTTCATAGATGATATTTGCGTAACTTGAACCGTTTTCGCAGCGCACGCAGCGGAAGCTCTCAAAAAGGAAATACCCTTTCCCGTTTTTGTAACATTTTTCATTTATGCTCCGCTCCTATTAGCCGTAGCGTGATGTTATATAGCCTATAGCCTTCCTCGATAAATGGACTATCCAACACAAAAAGAATTTTTCAATTCCAACCAGCAGTTCCTGAGTTTACCGCGTTCAAACAAACAAACAAACAAACAAACAAACAAACAAACAAACAAACTCTTCAGCTTTATAATATTAGTATAGATTGGTGATGGATTTCATAAGATTTTCTGAATATTTGTTTTCAGTAGTTCATACAACTCTTAATCATTATTTTGCTTAACAGATAGGTGTTAGCAGGTGCTTAAAATAATGTCTATCAGTTCCTACAATTAGCAAACAACAGAACGCCCAAAAACTGGTATTAAACTATCCCATCGTTTAGAAAACCAAATAGGTACACTAGGGCAGAGTTATCTATGAACCTCAACCAGTCAACCTGAGCCGGTATTCCTTTCATCCAAACACGGTAAAGCAGTATTAGTTTCTCCCAGTACATAGCACAGAGCATACTATCTACAAAGTGCTGAAACTCATAAGAGTATCCGTTTCAGTATGAAAAACCGTGGAAGCTCACTCTAACAGTGTTACCGTAAGTAAGTATACTACCGGACGGGAGACTATTACACCCCCCTTTGCAGATTACGCCTTCAAAATCAAACAAGTTGCTCGCAGTCTCCAGTTCTCCACAGAATAATCAATAGAGAAACATAACCCTCCTTTTGGGCTTCGCCGCAGTCGGGTAAAAACATGGCTGTTTGTTCCAATACAATATTGTAAACTCATAAAAGTATTTGATAAAGTGAAATTAGCTGTTACCCCTGATTACTGTGAACACAATATGAGTAAGTTACAGAAAATAAGTACCTAGACCTAATTTTGCTCGTACGACAGTACTTGCCTATGTAAAAACCGGTGAAAGTAAATAACGAATACGGTTAAAAGTTCTGGAGGTATCCTCTTCCAAGCATTTGAATAAATTTCTTAAGGAAATAGCCAAAAAATTGTAAAACAATAGAAAAACATCTTAAATTCTCTACTTTACTTTTAAAATGTCTATTTTATAATTTCCTTTTGACTGTAGTTTTAAGGAGGCTAGTAGATATTATATTACTGTGTATCATGTTAAATACGAAGGTTTCTGTCTGTTACCATTTATACCCTTAACAGTTGAGTAGATTTAGATGAAAATCCACAGCAATCCACAACTTGGGTTAGGTCATTTTTTACCCGACTACGGCGAAGCCAAAAGGAAGGGTAATGATTTTGGCAGTCTATGTATATGTATGTATGTATGTTCCACCGTAGCGCCTAAACTACTGAACGGATTTTAATAAATTAGGTGTCAATAGATTCGTAAGAATAGCCCGGGTGATATAGGCTATATAAATTTTATAAATTCTTTTTATGACGGAATTTAAATGTCAAAAACTTACCTCAAAAAATATTAAATTGAGATAATCATAGCAAGTTTGGTATCAAATGAAAGGTCTTGGCGAGCACATTACAAATATGTATTATATTATAGTTTACGTACACACAAAAATAAAATTAAAATAAAAAAATTAAGTTCAAAAATCTAAAACCCGACTACTAACAAAATCGCGGTCTTAAAAGTAGAAAACAAGAAAATAATTCTTGTCTGATATTCTTCGTAGTCGCATGCCACCTTGTATCAATGAGAACGCCATGAAGGAACATCAGGTATCAGTGGCATGCGACTACGAAGAATATCAGACAAGAATTATTTTCTTGTTTTCTACTTTTAAGACCGCGATTTTGTTAGTAGTCGAGTTTTAGATTTTTGAACTTAATTTTTTAGACCGACAGTAGGTACGTTCCATTGGGATAATTACCGACTTCTACGTCGACAAAATCGCGGGAAAAACCTAGTAATAAATAAAAACATGATAAAGTAAAAACTCGAAGCTGCTCTACAAATAATACTGACATTTGTATGAATTTCCTCTCATATTGTTATATCAAACCAATTTCGACGTATAAGGCGTTTATCGATCTGCGAAGTGCCCTTGAACAGATATTTTATCTTCTTTGATCGCATTTAAGATTTATTCGTCGATTGAGCAACAAGAGTCGAGTAGCTGTTATTGCTCGAGAGTTCGCGCATTAACACACCATAATATTATGGGAGTTTGAGCTATTCCGAGCTATTCCAAGCCATTCCGAGTTATTCTCAACGACTGTCGAGCAGCTTTTACAATGTAAGCGCGTCTTGCTTGTTGTGTTGTCTAGAATTATATTTTTTTGCGTCCCGTTTTGGTGATGTGGTGATGAGGTTGACGTGGGAGATGTAGTAAGTGATTGAATGAGGTGATTTATTCGTTTTTTTAATAGTAAGGTACGTTTCCTATTGAATTAACTAATGTAATGTAGAGTTTTTGGCGCTCTACTGTAACATGCGAAAAGGTTACCTTACTAAAGGGATTGATATCTTGCTATTCAAACGAGAAAAAGTAGACTTGTCACTGTATTTTACACATCTATAATAGAAACTTCAAATCTTCGGAAGTATGAAGTAATCGGGAAAGTTATCACAACTGTATTTTTTGACTCTGCTATTTATCTTAAAAACTTTACAATGAGGCTGAAATTTCTTTTATCTACTCCAATTAACACTTGGATAAAGTTTGTGGTCGAAGTTTTTGCGTTTTTGAAATAGATAGTCATTGTTTAGAAAAGAAAACATTTTTAATTGTGAATAGTCTACTAGTTACCTACTTAAGAATAATAGATAGTTTGTGGTCAGATAGGCAGTCGCTCTATGTAAAACTGGTAGGTACTGGTATTCAGCTGCATCCGGTTTGACTGGAAACAAACCTAGTTTGGAAAAGGCTAGGCTGATAATGATGAGTCTACAATGAGGACCATCCCTGAATTATTATTATTTAACGGGTGAATGCGATGTTCAGAGCAAAATTACAACCGGGAAGTAGAGAGTTGTGCTTAACAATACTTTACACCAATATTTTTATACTCACTGTTTACGATTGGCACCTATGGCTATGGTTGGCACACTGATCGATACACATTTCAAGCTTTTATTTTCAGTAACTGAACCGGTTGTAGTGTTTTTTTTGTACTTTCAGTAACGGCAATGAGACAGTACGCACGGTGACCAATTAAGCTATATACTATACACAAAGAGGCCATGTCACACTGGAAATGTATAGATAGGTACCTATTTTGATTGATTAGTAACTTCAACATTAAAAAGATTACTCGACCTTTCATGAAAGCTCTAATTTCGTTACCAGAATAACCAAAGAAACTTTCCTTCTTGTAACAGAAGCTAAGTGAAACAAATAGGAAATTCGCAAACATTTACGTAAGTAGGTATGTGTATTGGAGTTTATTTCAACAGTCTGCTAAAAGGATTACTTGGACCTTTCGTTACGGGACCTAGGATTAGTGAGCTTGTGGAAAGGGAGCGCCAAATTATGTAGGTCATTGCCCTCGAACCGTGATATATTAGAGGTGGCAGATGTAGGTACTTAGGTCGTGTATAACCTTCTAATATATATTATTATCTAGCTGTTTGCGTACAGGCATAAGGAGGCTCCAATCACCAACTAATAGGCATAAGGAGGCTCCAATCTAAAGAGTTTTGTTTAAAAAAATAAAGATTTTGAATTTTTGTATTGTATTTGTTTCTCATGAACTTTGTCCGCGTGTAATCGCAATAAAAAGATTATTTCTATTAGAATAGAATTTTGTTAACAATTTCATAGGTTTTATTTTTTTTTATAATAAAATTAGCACACTCCTTAGAGAACCAACTATCTACCACTAAAGTCCTGTCAAAATCGGTCCAGTGGTTTCGGAGATTAGACAGACAAAGAAAGAAAAAGATTTGGCAGAGAAAAGTTTTTCTGAAATAAGTACCGCATAAGCTCTAAAAGTTATGTAATTCAGTAAAAGCTGCTACTTTGGAATTACAATCAGACACTTTAATTTTATTTATTTGTATAGATTGACTTATTCTGGATTTGAGTTTAATAAATTATGTACAAAGCGGGCTAACTCATATCGGGGTGAGAAAAAGGTCAAGACTTTTTTGGATTTGTACCTGGTGGTTGATGGCAATAGGATCGCCACCACTTTACATGGGACTTAATAATTGGTAAAATAATATAGGCTACATTCAACTAAGTAACCCAATTACTCACTTAGATCAAAGACACTTCAAGCAAGAAATTTACCTACCAGGATAGCATACCAGTCTTAGAGGTGTTCTGTACGTTCTACAGGTGATATTAACGGACTTTCCTTATGTGCTCAGTTCGACCATCGTGTGGTTTTAACCGGTAGCCGGTAGGAGACCGATGAAAGGCAACAAGCGCAGAGGTATGGCCACATTTTGCAGGCAAAGTCGAAGTGAATCGTTGTCCATTTCCACTTGAGAAAATCAGGTATTTTGTGAGAAGAAAATACTAAGCAGAGGAGGTAGAAATACAAGTAGATTATAAACAAGACATAACAAATAGTTATATATTTTATAAATGTATACGTTGTAGGACACCCACGAGGTAGCTTTGTAAGGGCTAGGATAATTTTCAGAGAAAGCTCATGGGCTCATGGAGAGAAAGAGAGAAAAAATAATTACTTATTTCGCGCAAATACATGAGGTGCATAAAACTTGACAAAAAATAGAGATAAATTAAAGAGATACAACGCATAACAAATTTTTGTAAAAAAAAATGTATTTAAAAATATTTGTTTTACGGAACAGAAAAAAAAGTTATCAGCGTACACGTCGTAACTGTGACAAGCAGGTTAGAGATGATACCTGTATCTCCGCAGACGGATTATGTTTATGATAGTCGCTTATTGACCGTTACCTTGTTATACGGATAGGAAATGTCCTCAAATATAATATCCCGTTTTTCCGCGAGGGTTGGCCAGAGGTGACAGACTATAGTAGGTACTTACACATATTCAGTTATGTTTAGATAAATGTAATATGGGGCGGGTTTATTGCAATTGACTGCCACCCATCCAGACTCTGGACTACCACTAAGAAAGTTTAAACAAAAACAGTAAATAACACTTTTTTCTGACCTGGAAATCCAAATGCGACTTCAGAATTAGCCACTTAAGAGTGCTCGACCACCGAAGCAGTAGTCATAGGTAAGGTTTAGTTTTAAAAAGAAGGAACAAAATAGGGTAGTTGACAAAAAACTATAATTAGTCCGTCATATATATTTCCGAAAAAAATTGATCACATATTTTTTCTTTTTCCACGAACAATGAAAACGATACAGTGCTTTGAAAACTCGTGTGACGTCAGATTGCATGAGATTTTTACCAAAAAGTGACATCAAACAAAAAATACGTATCCAATATTTTTCGATAATCTAACTGACGGACTAAATAGAATCCCTATTAAATCCTGCCTACCCCATACGTGACGACAGTCGTTATCGATGTCACGATAAAGCGCAAAACAACAAACCTACTTGCGTCCAACACAATTGTTATAAATAGTTCCAAACAATATTTATTCTACGATCGTTTGGCTATTCTTATGCTAATAGCTGGTTTGTGCATTACTAGCAATGTAAAGAATACTAATACTGCAATTGCTATCTTGTGAATCGCGCCATTTCTGCGTAGAAGGGATTTTGCGATGCTAACTTTCGTGAAAGTGGCTTTGATAGAGTTCTATGTGGATAATTGTGTAATATTTTTGGGTTATTGGTGTTGAACTGAGTAATGATGCCTACTGCTAATCCTTTCTGATAGTTCGTTGATTTTTTGCTTTCACAGCAAAAAATCATGTTAAATCATAATAAAAATTACGTACCACGAGAGCTAGTTCGAGGATGCCCGGGAAAAGATCTCTTGGAAGGAATTAGGAGACTTTTGCCCTGCAGTGGTACAGTACACATGTTTACATGTTTAAATAAAAAGTTTTAAATTATGGACTTTCGAACTTATTATCTAAGAATACATTTGAGGTACATTTTCCTCACTACATTTTCCCTACGTGTCCATAGCACGATAACCGATTACCACACAACTTTTCAGCCATTTATTTATTAACAAAAAAAACTTAAAATAATTATAATGAGCGACATCAAGCTAACGATATCTGCGGTACGTATCGTAGACAACCTTGTAACGAAATGGTTTTGTAAGGGCAAAGTTCTGACTTGGAAAGTCTGCCAGGCGTCTGTTCATTGCCCCGTAAGCACTGTATACTAACGATATTATAAGTATGGAACCTAAGTATAGATTTGTACTAATCGTTTGGTAAAGAAATACATTATTAAGTAGGTGTATCTACAGTTTTATGAATCAGTTTTTGGTCAAATCGAGAGCTTGGAAAATCGAGTTCTACTTTTAGAGAGGAAAGTTCAAAATACGAGCAAGTAAGCATACAAAATACGAGCACACTTGAAGTGTTTCACAAAACTACAAGCGCAACTCTGTTCTGCATGGGGTTCTGGTTTAGATTCCCGAGTCGGGCAAAGTGTTATTGGGTTCCATCAGGAATTTCTCAGTGGCAGCCACGGAGTCTAGTTTCGTACCCGGTTGATGGTAATAGGCTCGCCCCTTATTACATGGGACTTAAACATAACTGTCTTTCCAGCTAAACACTAGGAAGTGTCGATGGGTGGGCGTTTTTGGGGGACTGTCTTATAAAAATGTAAATATAGTGAAACCTGGTTAAATGTGTCTCAGATATCCAAATCTGTCTCATGGGACCCCAGTATGAGTTCCAGTTATAGACGTTTCTCACTTATCCAAGTCCCAGTTAACCAAGTTTCACTGTAGTAAAGTAAAGTAAATTTTGACCTTCGAAAAGTGCTGATTATCAGCCTAGTTTGAATAAATGAATTTTGATTTTGTCGAAATGTGGGGGTACACCACTGCATAACCCCTCGGGCATTACAGGCATGATGTTATATTTTGTTAAGTATGCCACAGAACTCGTTATTTTTTTTATCAAAGTCAATGTTCCTCTCTCAGTGTGCGCTTTAAAGTGTGCATTTATTTTGTGTGCTCTGGATTTAATACCACCTTTTAGAGATAGCGATTTTGCCGTTGAACTAACTGATGATTTAATTGATTCTGATCTTGCTGAAAATACTTATATCGTTAGGTACGAATTTTTCATCCTGAATTCGTTGTATATAAAAATGATGATTAGATGTTGAATAATATTTTAGAAAGTCTGATAGACGTCCGTTTATTGCCCCGAAAGAAAAAATATATAACAAGGTTTATTGGACAAGTTAGGTACGCAAAGTAAGTACCAATAGTATTTTTCTAATTGTTCGCTAAATATGAAATAGGTACATAAGTAAAGAAGGTATTAACTGTCTTTTTTAATATTCACTTTTGTTTTCCTGCCAATGTGGAAAACCAGGATATACATACATAGAGATTCCCTCAATAAGAGAATCTCTTGGTAGAGTTTTCTCCTTCGGGGTTTGTCTTTGTCATATTACCTGTTTGCAGTTTACGGCATAAAGGGTGCAAAGTGGTCAACCGTTAGTGGGCGCGATAGTACCTACTTCAGATGATGATTATCTAATTAACAATTCATTTGGCTTTCCACTTACACTAAACTACTTGACTCCCTAAATGAAGATGAATAATAATATAAGTACCTTTAACCTCGTCTTCGTGTCTTGTCTTTAAGAAAGATATTTGTTGTCCCAGGTATACATAATTTTGAACATATTCTAATGTATTGTTTTTGACGCTTATTGATATACTATGGTGGTTAGTCATGACCTTGGTTTTGGTAGTATTTAGTTCTAGGCCAATCATAGTGCTTACATCATTTAGTTCTTTAATCATTTTCTGTAACTGAGATGCTGTTTCAGAGAAGAGTATGATGTCATCTGCAAATCTAAGGTTACTGAGGAGCTTTCCATTAATTCCCTTCATTTCCCAGTTCAGCGTTTTCATTATGCTTTGAAGCACAGCTATAAAAATTCTTGGTGATAGGGGGTCACCCTGTCTGACGCCTCTACAAATATCTATTTCAGGGCCTTGTCTCTCCAACTTTACACGACTTTTGTTTTTAAAGTATATGTCTTTTATAATATCTATAGTTTCGGATGGTACTTCGCATTCATGTAGAGCTTTCCACATGCTCTTATGTGATATAGAGTCGAAGGCTTTGGCGTAGTCGATGAACGCTAAGTAGAGTGGTCTATTACACTCAGTATATCTCTCCACAATCAAATTTAAAGTATGAATGTGATCTGTTGTAGAAAAGTTTTTCCTGAATCCTGCTTGTTTGTTCCTTGTTGCTTTTTTCAAAGTTCACAGAAAAATGTCAACCACCGGATGGTTGACATTTTTCTGTGAACTTTGCTAGGCGATCCTCAAGACATGAAGCAAATAATTTATATATATTTGGTTGTAGACTTATTGGTCTGTAGTTTCCAATATCAGCAGGGTCTCCTTTCTTGTAAAGTAGAATTATGTCGGATTGTCCCCATTCTTTCGGTATTGCTCTGTCATTTAGAATCCTATTAAATAAGGTTGTTATATATGGTGCTAGTATAATTTTCCCCAGTTTAAGTGCTTCATTTGAGATTCCATCAGGGCCGTTGCTTTTGCCAGATTTCAGGCATTCGATTTTCTTCATTACTTCAAATATAGAGAATCTGTCCAGAGTAGTAGAGTCCTGTTTAGTCGTTTCGATTTCTGGGTTGGTATCTTTTATTGAGTATAAGTTCTTGTAAATTGTTGTTGCTTTTTCTATTATATCAGATCTTGATAATATTTTCTTGTCGTCTGTGTCATCCTTAATACAGGGAATCCATTGCTTAGTGGTATTAAGGTTTTTAAGACCCTTCTTTAAACTTCCTGTTGATTCGAGGTGTGTTTCAATTATTTTTATTCTGCGTTCTGTGCGTTCCTGTTTTATTAGTTTGTAGATATTTTTGTAGAGGTATGTACGTTCTTCTTTTTCTTCTTTTGTTAGGTGTATCTTCCGAATCAATTCACTTCTTCTGGCAATAAGATTTTTTATGTGAATAGGGATGGTCTCCCGTTTTGATGCTGGTTTCTGTTGAATTGACTTTAAGCTGGTGATTATTGGTTTTTTAATTTTGTTGTAAAATGACTCGATGTTTTCATTTTCTTCTAATTCAATTTTATTTATATTAAATAAAATTGCTTTGTATGAATTGTTCTTTTTCTTCTATAGTACTGAGTTTGGTTGTATAACATTTATAATTTGTATTATTGTACTGTTATGAATGGTAGACGTGTTGAACCGCACCATTTTAAGTCTGGCTTTCTTTAGGTCACCTCTAGTTAGTAAAAACGACTATAAATAAAACAATTAAAACTCTCTAAAAATAATGTTAAAAATGTTCATGTTTTTCTGTATTGTCGAACAAAGCTCATGCATGCTCAGCTTCATGGTTTGGTCTATAATACGTGTAAGAGTGAGGTCATGGTCTTTGGTGCCGGCGGTGCGAGCTGTCCAGAAACTATACCACCAGTCCATTTGAATGGAGCTCCGCTCACACGGGTATATTCGTTCAAATACCTTGGACATGTCTTGACCGCCGGCATGAAGGATGATGACGATATTGAGCGAGAGCGGAGGGCGCTGGCGGTTCGGGTGAATATGATAGCTCGCAGATTTGCGCGTTGTTCAAGGAGTGTTAAAATAACTTTGTTTCGTGCATACTGCACTCCTTTTTACACGTGCAATCTGTGGGCCGATTATACCCAGAAATCGTACGGCGTCCTTCGCGTTCAATATAATAATGCGTTCAGGATGTTGATGGGGTTGCCCCGCTTCTGTAGTGCGTCAGGGATGTTTGCTGAAGCCCGAGTCGATTGTTTTTATACAACGATGAGGAAGCGATGCGCCTCCCTGGTGCGCCGCGTGCGGGCCAGCCCCAATATCATCCTGCGCTGTGTGGCGAGCAGACTCGATTGTCTATAATGTGAGTCGCTGCTGCAAGCTGTCCACATCTGTGATATGCGTGTGGCAGTGACTCACATGTATTCATGGTTTTAGGTTAAGTGATTAGAATAGGATTACTAACATAGGAATAAGGAAAATTGTTACTAACACAATGAGTCAATGTTACTTGAAATAAAGAGATATATATACTAAAGCCAACCTTTTCGAGCAAACTCGAAATGTGTGTTATTTTCCGATTGAAATGTTCAAGAAATAAATATTTTTTTTGAGCATTTAAAACCGTCATAAAACTTTTCCGATAAGCTGTTGTTTGTTAGCGTTGCCAGGTATGAAACATTTAGTGTTGCTAGGAACAAAATAAAAAAGGAGAAGATTAAGTTTTTAGAAATTGAACTAAAAATACCTATTCTACCTGATACATTTACCTTGGAGTCTTCGCTCGGGGCCAATTAACTAGTTGGATCTTTACACAAGAAAATAAATATCCTTGTTTGATCAATATAACTAAAGGAAAGATAAGATAAGATTCTTAATTTTCATGAAATATGTGGTTGGGAAAACCAGCATTTACTAACAATTAAAAACACAATCCTCCCACATAAAGAAGACCTATATTTGTGTGTTGGCCACAAGACAAGACAATACACCAACAAACAAATGTTTGGCATGTCATTCTCAGTCTCACACATATCCATAGAGTACTCACAACTTGTTACCGACCATATAGACACTCGATGCGCGGCGGCAAAGTGATCGAAGTTGGGGCCAACTTCCCCTCGGGTATTGGGGTATTGGTATTATATGGCTCTTATAAAACCCAAGCTTCTGACACTTGTGATGAGATCAAAAGATGATTAACGAGAACGTTTACAAGGTATTTGAGGATACAATTGAATTATGTATGCTGTAAGTATGATGGATGTGGATATTGGGCTAGCAAAGATGTTACCTGTGCTCGTGTGGCCAAACTTGTGTTTTGCGCATCTTCTTGGCATTCATACAAAACATACTAAGTATTTGGAAAGAAAAAGGTGAGAAAAAAGAACAATTTTAAACGTGATCGTTTGACTATTTTTGTTGCTTTATCAATATCTATCTTTATTTATGCGGTTCTCCTTCTCGTTTTATATAGGTTGGAAATGTATATAAAGAGAGGCCATGTTATACTAGAAACGTAAAGCTTGAATATATAATATTATTATCGCCGTGCTATTTGTTATTAGCTCTACGACTTTTTTAGAGGGTGGAAAATTATCAAATGACTCCTCCCGCTCTGGGCGGAGCGGAAGGGAGTGTCAGTCTTCTACTGACTAAAAACCACCCGTGTTCCTTCTTAGCCGTTTGTGTCCGGGGCCGCGATATCAATTCTACGGCTTCACGCTGTACTAAACTACTTACCTACCTTAAAAGTTTATACTATATTTTCCTCGTTTTCACCTCATCATTTACAGCCTAACTAAACACTAAAACCATTTGTCAGAGCTAACACAAACGCTAGGTACTATCGATTTGTCTCTTTAAACAAGCCTCGCGTATTCTCAGACAAGTCAAGTCAAGTTTTCAAGTAGAATATCTATTACCACGTTATGAGATGAAGTGACAAGATCACAGTTCGCTCTGTGACGATTTGTTAAAGAAAACCGTCTCAGCGGTTAGCGCTTGGGGAAATGGGGAATACTGTAAACTCGTTCAACTGGTATCGACCGCGTTCATATTATGAATGGGAATGTGAGACGTTTCTGTTTTACGATTGGTGAAAGAAGATAGTTTTTTTTTGGTTTTTTGAATGATGGTGTAATGGCAACTTGTAATCTGAAAAACAGCATGAGAAAATTGGGAGGGTATATTATAAGTTGGGTAAGAGGTGAGGCATACCAAAGAAAGTATGGATGGACTGTGTAAATGATTGATGATTGACTGATGAGATACATGATGACTGAAGGCCCCTTTGTACGGTTTTTTTAACTTGTGCATAGTTTTAATGATAAATAAAGAAGTATGGAAGAAAAAGACATGTTGCGCAGAGCCCAAATGAATTGCGAATAAGGACTAGAGAATGATAATGTTGATGACAAAAATTCTTCACAAAAATAACACTGTAACGAGTTGTGGTGCAAGCGAAGCACGAGATTAATTGGTGAAGAACTATCGTGTATCCTAAAGTGATCATGGTCCTTTTCATCTTTTTAAACCATCACACTCGTGTCTTCAAACGATTGACAGACACTGAACGGTGTTTGAAATACGTTTAACGTTAGATGCATTTGACTTGTGGAGCAAGTGGGTCTTACTAAAATACAAGTACCTACCTATTCACGGATGTTGACATACTTTAGAAAAAGTACCTTGAAAATAATGTTTTCTTTCTAATGTTGTTGTTCTTAATAATAAATATCGGATGTTTTCCAACATAATTAGTAGAGCAAGTAGTATGTATTGATTTTGTAGGACAAACAAAGCTCCACTAGGTTTTCAGGGTGACGATAAACTAATAAAGGCTGAAAGGTGGAACTTATGAAATAGTACATTACTGCAGAATCCAGTAAGTAAGCCTTCCTGGCCAAGTATGAGTTAACCGGACCGAACCGCAGGTGAGGTCTGGTTATATACGAGGCCAGGATGGCTTTCTTACTGGTTGAGGTTTGTATAATGCTTTTCTCAAAAATTAAAGAAAGTTTAACAACAAATTCGTTTAATTAATATTGAAGGTTACATTCATATGTGAAAAACACAATAGCACTTTTTGGCCGACCCGGGAATCGAACCCAGGACCTCACGCTCTGCAGTCGAGCTTGCGACCACTAGACCAACGAGGCAGTTTAGGAAACAACTTTAGAAAAAACTTTTTAATAAACTGAAATTACTAAATACAATCATAAAATCCCACACTATACTTCTACAACATTACTAAGTACAAAACGCAACGTATAAAATGGCTGTTTAAGGTTCCAAAAATATATGTATCTCATAAAATGTCATACCAAAAAGAGAGATAGATATATATTTGGAACCTCCCTTCTATAACCATGTTATAATGGCTAAACTCTAATCTGTGTCTGGTACTATGTTTTTTTTTCTAAGCAGATCTAAAGAGGATGACCTAGTGTCCAGTAAGTAAATTACATACTTACTTACTGGACAGAAGGAGATTCCAAGTTTAAAATCTCGCTTCTTACTGGACAGTTGTGAATAAGTCTCCGGTAAAGTTCACTTTCTGGATACTTTTTAGAGATGTTATGGCAACATTACATACCATTTTTGAGAAAAATATGTTAGTGAAAAAGGTTCTCATTCTAATAGAGTATACTTTGAGCTCATAAACAATAATATATAAAAGAGCCATCTTATTTTAAATGCTATAGAAACTCTGAATGAAACTGTGACTGTTACACTTTAGCGACTGTACGAATTACGATTTAATTTGGCACACAGCCTTTGACCATGACCAATTGACCAGGGTGAACTTTTTCCCCGATTGTACTTTTCAGTGGGATCATTATTCATGAACGCGATTAAAACCGTGGGCGAAAGCTAGTAAGTAATTACGCAATCTTGCTTGATGATGCTATCTATGTATCTAAAGATTTTGTCTTCTTTTCTCTTGCTTTAAACAAAAACATAATGTTTGATGTTCTCTTTTATTATGATCGCAGTTCCTCCATGGGAATTACCAGAAGGGTGGTTTGTGGTGTGAACCTTGTTTCAGAGATCAAAGCTACGTCAACTCTTTGGAGTTTCAAGAAAAGTTCAAGCTCCTGTCGACGTTCTGTCAGCCCGTTGGCATTCCAGGTGATTATTCGAAGGTTTAGGGTAGCTTTATAATCATGTTGTCTAAGATCCATCATGTTGTCTAACATAATGTTTATTATACTTTGAAATTTGTTGAACTTAACGTCTAGTACTCTAGTACTTCCCCGAAATTATTTGGGTCCTTGATGTCGGATGGCGATCCTGCTATGTTTGTTTGTTTTGTCGCTTGTGCATATGTGGTATTTGGTTGGTGAGGAGTTCTTTTAATTGTGTAATGTTTATGACTCCAGTGACAAATATGATTTCTGGCTTTGGTGGTTTAGGCTCCTTGTTGTTGACTGGGTTCGTCAGTACGCTCTGACTCCAAGATTTGAAATCTGTCTTCTGTGGTTACTGCATACGTTGTCTTGTTTAATTTACTATTTTTCTTTGCCCATTCAGGGCTAGATTCCGCTTTCCTTTTCATAGGGACCTGATCATTTTGCCAGGGTTGATTTTGTTTTTTACCTGTTTCATCGTTCTTGTCAGATGTGTTTGATTTCTCATTCACCTTATCGTTTGAATTTGTTATTTTTGGTGTTTCAATTAGTAGATTTCCAAGTGAAGAGGCCTGAGTCCCTGCAGTGGGAACATTATAGGCTGATAATGATAATGATGAATGACTGTCTTTACCTATGTAATTGGAGATTCTATAACCTGCATTTTCAGATTTAATTATCTGTGGATTGGCGCGCAATTCGAAATTCATTATATACACTCCTTTGCAAAAAAAAACGGGCACCTTAGGAAATTTACGTTCTAAGGTCGATTTTAGTTAATTCAATGAAATTTAAATGTTTGACGTAGTCTGTATACTTATAATCGTGTAAATTAATACGCGTGAAGTGAACTGTGGCAATTAAAAAAAAAAATCTATGAATTCTTTAAAACCGATGTACACGGCCAAACAATAAGAAGTGGTCGGCAATAAAGACAAGAAGATTTTTTTACTTTGTTTAATTAAATAAAGTTACAAATGTAATAACCTAATAACGAGTGTGACCTCCTCTTGCCAAAATCACAGCTTGAATCCTTCTGGGCATGCTTTCCACGATGTTTTTAATGACGTTTTGAGGAATACGTTCCCACTCTTCTGCAATGACTCTTTTTAGCTCCCTGATGTTTTGTGGAGCATGTTGCACTGATCTTACCCGTCTCTTTAGAACATCCCAGACATGCTCAATTGGATTGAGGTCAGGACTTCGAGCTGGCCAATCTAAACGACGGATCCCAACTTCTTGCATGTACGCTTCCACGTCGCCAGAACGGTGCGGGCGAGCATTGTCGTCCATAAAAATGGAATCTTCCCCAAGTGCAGTCAATGCGGGTTGTGCATATGGAATAAGGACTTCCATTATGTACCGGTGTGCATTTAATGTTCCATTTTCTATGAGAACTAACTCCGTACGCCCCGTCGAATTAATTGCTGCCCAAAACATAACGGAGCCTCCGCCATAAGGAGTGATTTCTTCGAAACACACTTCCGCATAGCGTTCCCGTGGTCTTCGTAGCACTCGCCGGCGTCGGTCCTCTCCACACAAAGAGATTCTAGCTTCATCAGGAAACCATACTTTATTCCAGTCCTCCAGAGTCCATGAAGCACAGTTTCGAGCAAACTGAAGTCGAGCAACACGGTGCTCACGGAGTAATTTAGGTCCCCGAGCCGGGCGGTAACTCCTGATATTGGCAGCCAAAAGCCTCCTCCTGACGGTCCACAAGCTAACTTCTACTCCTCTTACTTCTTCAAGGCTCTTCTTCAGGTCCACACTTGACGCCTTACGATTCCGCAAGGCCTGACTCACCAAAAAGCGGTCATCTCTTGGTTCTGTGCGTCGTTTTCTTCCCGAACCGGGTCTTCTTTTGACCGAACCGGTCTCTTGATACCGTTGCCAAGTCCTCTGGACAGTTGAACGACTCACATTTAGCCGCTGAGACACGTAAGTTTGCGAACAACCTTCTTCAAGTAGGGCTATAATTTTACCGGCCCTTATCACTTTATCACTCATGTCAAAAAGTGGTATTTAATGTAAAAAGAAAGATAAAATTGTTTAATTTGCAGAAAATATCCAAAAAGTTTTAAAATTTTAGTAATCAGTAATAAAATCGTTTCAGCAATTCGCGCCATTAGTAAAGCAATTTTACAATAATCTACAATAATCATTATTTTCCTTTTGTTAATTTCAAAATTTAAATTTGGAACGTACAGAATCATGCCAGGATTCTTCAAATAACATGCCAATACATCGTCAAATTAATAAAACCTCTTACTTGTCCTTCTTCATTGAAGTAGAGAAAAAAATATGAAGTGCCCGTTTTTTTTGCAAAAGAGTTTATATAAATTTTATTCGAAAGACGTGTTATTTTAGTTTCAAATTCAGTCATTTGTTTTTAGATAGATTTTTGTGACATTGTGGTAGTTTTTGGCGCCATGGATAAACTGAAAATTCGTACAATTTTCGCATATGAGTTCCTACGTGGAAATACCGCGGCGCAAACAACACGAAACATTAACGAAGTGTACGGGCCTAACACTGCTTGCAAAAACACGGTCCATTATTGGTTCAATCGTTTTAAATCTGGAAATTTTGAGTTATTGAACGAGCCTCGCGGTTCGCCGGTAACCATTGTCGGCAACGACGAATTGAAGGCGATAGTAATAGCGGATCCAACTCAATCAACGGCTGAGCTTGCTGCGGCCGAGATTTACGCGTCGTAGTATGTATGCACTACTGAATCGGCATAGAAACGAGGGAATTCTTAATCGAATTGTAACCTGTCATGAAAAGTGTATCCTGTACGATAACCATAAGCGTTCGCCTCAGTGAGTGGATCCGGGTACAGCACCTAATCAGTGCGCTAAAAAAAAGATTACTCATACTAAGAGGAAGATGGTGTTGACTGTCTGGTGGACCAGGGCCGGACTTGTACATCACAGCTTCTTACCGAATGGCACAACAGTGACGGCAGATGTCCATTGCCAAGAATTGCAAATAATGATGGAGAAGCTCGCAATTAAACATCCAAGATTAGTCAATCGCTCTTCCCCATTGCTTCTCCACAACGCGAGAGTTCATACTTCACGACAGACCAACGCAAAGCTACAAGAGTTACAGCTGGAAGCTCTCCGTCACCCACCGTACTCACCGGACCTTGCCCCAACAGATTTCTACTTTTTCAAAATTCAGACAATTTTTTAAGTGTGAAAAAATTCAACACCCGAGAGGCAGTACAAAACGCTTTTGCTGACTTCATCGCCTCCCGTCCAGCAGATTTCTACAGTAAAGGGATAAACAAACTGCCATCAAAATGGCAAAATTGTATAGATAATTTAGGCCAGTACTTTGAATAGCTGAAATAAAAAAAATACCAAAATTTTTATATTTTATTTAAAATTATCATGCAAATCTCCAATTTCATAGGTAGAAAAGACTGTTATAATAACATACACAAACTAAAGCACCCTATTTTTATAACGTTCGTAAAACGGTATTGATTATTTGACTTTTCTTTTTTCTTCTAACATTCAAGAGAGGTCTAATGGTTGCAAGTGCGACTACTGAGCATGAGGTCCTGAGTTCGAGTTATTCCATGAAAAATTTCTCTGTAGCAGCTACGCTTCTTCGGATTCTGGATTTATTCTGGTTGACATGGGACTTAAAACATAACGTACTAGAAATCCTGTGTGTGTTTTAGAAATACCTCTGCCTAACACTTCGGAGACAAGATGATTATGTTCATTAAAGAGATAGGAATAGGTCACTTGATACCATTTGGCAACATAATAATAATATGTCGCTTGTGACTATTCCCTCATAGTATATCTCCAAGGGTTAGCATAGTGATCGGACTAAGCGACGACGTCCGTTAGCTTATAGGCTAGCTATTGTCACATTGTGTATTGGCATCGTTGATATCGGACTAATCATTGCATGATCTGTCCTGATTCTGATTGTGTCTGTGAGGGACTGGATAATAATCATTGACGGATTGTAGACGTGGATTCATACTTTAGATTCGGTCTTTTAAATTCATCATTTAGATTCAAATATAGATTAATTTATTTGGAGATTAAAATAAATCCAAATAAATGATTATACACTACAGTCAAAAGAGCTTGGGTGTATTAGAGCTTTTAATTTAGTTCTGTCAAAGTGTACCAACTAAACAACCTATTTTTTTTCCGTGGTATATAATTTTGAATAGATAGCGTTGATTAGTTTTAAATCCATTCTAATTTTGTTGGGTATAGGCACATATTGGACTATTTTGCTGCATAGTAATAGGTAAAAACTATTGAAACATTATATTCTTTTCACTAAATTGACTGAAATATTGTACGATTGTTGATCAATCAAGCTTTAATCAAGGCAAACTAAAGTCTTACTGAAGGTGTATAATGATTCAACTTATAAATATTTTAAAGTGTCATCCCTCCAGATAAGCCAGGCAGGACACCAGCCTACGTTCTAAAATATTTAAGTAAACTCCTACGCTAAAACGTAGCGAACTGTGATTAGGCCCGACTCTGACCTTTGTCTAAAGAACTTCGCAACAACAATATCTCGGCGAAAACTTTGCAATAATGAACATTGTAAATAAATCTTATGGCGGCTGCCCGCGAAACGATACTAATCAAGACTAAAGAAAAGTACTTGGCGTTGTTGGCAGAATAGCGTGGTGCCGTTGCCGCGTGGGGGATCGGGTACGCGCGTTCTTTTTTTTTTTTTGAGTGCGCTTGTGTTATTTAATCTGTGGATTATGAATGCAGTCCGAAAGTGTTTTGTCAATGGCTTTAGTGAAAATTAAATTATGAGTAGTTACTTCGTTGAAGTTCGTTGTATCCTACTTTATTACATTTTTAAACATAACTTTTTTAAATGATGATGTTTTTTTTTGCTTCATCGTGTTAATAAGTTATTCTTTCAGGTCATTAATAATAAAAAAAACTTTGAATTTAAGGGCGCGTTTACAAATCAGGCAAAATTATGCTGTTTTTTCGGTACATTTTATGTCATAACTCAACAAAATCGAATATAACTAATAACTACCTCGTATAGATTGGTTCTTCATCTTCAAATAATGTGAACTATAATATTGAAAATTTTAGTCTTTGATAATGTAAAATCGATCTTACGTTGCCATTTTCCACAAAATTAACGACACCGGGTTGAGTTTAGGTACATTTTTTGTGCTATTATTAACATATTTTACTATTTCTAAAAATACTGTATGTAGGCAAATATACTCAATTTTTAATAATGGGTTTTTTTTTAAGCTAAATGCTATGTCGTATAGTCGCAGAAAAAATGAAAACCGAAACTTATTTTTTCTCATTTTTTGCTATTCCGGATGAATCTTAAACGATTGCAATAAGGTTCATTTTAGCGGTCACTGTCATGATAAATTACGCAAAAATTTTAAATGTAAAACTTAATCTGCGCTCTGCCACCGTTGTGGGTGGAACCTGTGTCGTTTTTTCGCTGCACTTCGTGTTGAAAATCATAGCTCTACGAACACAAAATATTTGTAGTAGCATAACTAAAAAAAAAACAAATTACCGCGAGAATCCGTAAACGCGTCCTTAATCAGTTTATGCAGTAACAAGAGAGTTATTAGAATTAAGTCGTTTTGATCAAGTACAGAAAAGTTTATTACCTCCAAACATTTTATCACATTTACCCAGACTTTTACTTCGTAGACACTTCGTAATCTCGTCAACTTTCTAACTTCCGTCCCTAATGTTTAAAAACACATTATCTCCTGACCCTGGATAAAATATAATCTTTGGAGGATCAATATTGACGATTAGACACACGGTGCGGAATCATGGCCCCCATGCTTGTGTCAGTGAACTCGTTGCATCTATGCTCTATGGTGAACCACAGACAACACAAAGATGTAGGGGACAACATCGAAGAGCTATTTGGGAACGTTTTTGTTATGGGGTTTCGGGTGCCCATAATTTAGAAGCTGGTTCTAATCCGATTGAAGTGAAGACATTAGGACGTTTTAAATCATTGTGTGGACCTCCGATTATATTGTCACCTCCACTGATTTAACAACTTTGATAAATAATAACAAATGAAGCGTCTTTTAAACCGCATCGATTGTTGTTCACAACTTTTTTGACAGCTTAGTAACTTACTTGAATTTGCTAAGTTATTTTATGACTGATTAAATTAACATTTTAATCATTCTAAGCCCGTCTTGGTCAATGTTGTTAGCCATCAATTTAAAATCCTTTCAACCAATATTCTTTTAAAGCGAGGGAATGGATTCTCCGTATCTAAGTGTGTATTTAATTTGAAACAATATCCTTTACTTCAAGTTAAGCAATGTTGAATTAATTAATCTTTCTTATAATAACATTTCGAGTTCGTAACTTTGTAAAAGGAAGCGATGCCGTCTTGGAGAGTCCTAACCTTTTAACTAGACGAATTGAAATTATATGAAAATAAAAGGGTCGTTTCTACCTTTCAAACTTTGCATAACTGTTTAAAAATGGATAAGGTAGAATTTCTTAGAAAATTAGGAAATATTTAGCAAAATTTGTAATTTAGGTTGGAATAAATTCACAAATGGTAATGGTGACTGTACTCAATTCCCACTTACGGCCAAAAAAGCTATAATCCATCCCGTATGTCCACCCTACTACTTATGGTTCTATGGGGGTATCGATTATTCCCCGCGCCCGCGTCCCCCGCGCCGCCGCCGCCCCGCCCTTCCCCTCGCAGATCTCACCTACGACTACTCGCCGGCATTTCCACTTATTTCCAAACTTACTTGTGTAAAAACTAGTGTTGAATTTTTTGTAGAGCAGAAACAGCTTTATAGTTTTTTATCTGTCTCGCCTGCTGTTCTGTATGACCAACTTTTCTTAATATGTAGGTAGATGATAGGTATCGCGGTATTTAGGTTTTCATTAACTTTTGAATGTGCAATGCGGATATACGATAAAAAGTTGGATGAGTTAGGTTTATTGAAATGTAAGAGAAGAATTATTAGAATGTTATGTATGAGGAATCTTACTTACCTATATAATTTTTAGTACACAAAGCCTAGAGTAAAGTATTGATCGGATGTCTAATAAGTAGGGCGTCATACTTAATTTGCCCTAAATTAACTACATAGTCTCAGGTCGAATTATTAAATTTAAAAGATCAAACATTATTAAACCGTAAGCATATGTTTCACAAATACAGCCCTTGAAAGAAATACTCGGGTCGTCTATGGTACTCATAGATTAAAAAACAATTTGTATTCCTATTTTGAAATGGCCATAAATACAGGCGTGTCTATGACAAGGGTCGACACTCGTAGAGGCGTGCAGACAGAATGACATGCCACAGATAACATTTTTTTTGTTTGTTGTGTAACTCGCTGAAGAAGAAGCTTTTATTCATTAAATAGATATTTCAACACACTTGCTCGTAAAGTGAGCCTTATTACATCGTTCTTAGGGCCATAAACCGAACTATAACTCACACGTGCATAATAATATTATACACTAGTGCATAATAGAATTATCACTACAAAGTTAAGTTAGTACCTTACTGCAAATTATATGCGAGTAAACAGAGCATTTTCAATTTAACCGGGTAATACCGTTTTATTTTTTTTATTTTATTGGTTGAGTTGCAATTATATGTTCTTAAAAAAGATTCGATACAAAAAAGATCGTGTTCAATAGTAAAAATAAATTAATGTACCTAGTGCTTGCTCATTTTATGCAACTTTGAATTTAAATAGATAACTTTAACTTGTACGTTTTTAATAAATGAAACTTTCACTCAAATAATATAACTTTTGTAATATTATAAATATAACTTTTTTTTTTAAATAAATAAACCTCATTCTTTTAGTCTATGGTCGATCGCCATTGTTACAGTATGACCATTTTAAGTTTGAATTTCATGTTGGCGCCACTGGTCAAGAAAAATGCGTCGCTACGTCAAACTTAGTACATTTATTTTAGTTCCGTGTTTTCTCGCCTGTACTCGCTATAACTGTTGAAGATGACTTTTTAGTATTATTTTCTTCACAAGTGTGTTGAAAAACGTCGTATGATACACGTGTGTATTGATGATTACCGTCCTCGGCTATCTTAAGACCCTCACCTGACGGCCCGGGTCTCAATGGCGCCTCGGCGGTAATCACCAACATTACACACTTGTACCATAATGTACTATTAAAGTTTAGATGAAATATTTGATGGAAATATTTACTGTTTCGATGGTTTGTATTTATAATATGAAATGAAGCTTGTATCGTTTCCTCGTTGTATGTACTTAGTGATATAATCTCATAATGAAAGTGAATTTTACTTTAGATACCTTTTTGGACTGTTTATCAAGTCATTAGTTATGTAGTAATTTAACTAAGGTCAAAATGCTCATTGTTATGCACAGGAGCCCGTATACGGAACTCACGCTTCTCAATAGAGCCCCTTTTGCTTCAAGGTTTCAACCAACCTTTTTTTGTTGATAGCCAGGGGGGCGCGCGTTTGAAAAGAGTGTTCCAAAAACAAAATGAGCTTAAAAAAAGTCGAATAAAAAGATGTCAACACGTTCCATAGATAGTTTTTTTGGTTACGCATACGCAATACGCATAGAGTGGTTAAAAAGTTTTTTCAGTGAGTTGGTTTTAAACAGACTTACTAGCATCTAAGTATTTTACGTTCCTTTCGTTCTACGGATGATAAGCCACGATAAACTGAAATAGGTAATCGAAGTTTATGACGTGTTAATAAAAAGTAGTTGCATGTTTTACCCAAACGCAAAAATGGGTTATCGACGTTTTATTTTTCTATGGAATATGTTCAGGCAAATTGACTGGCGGAAAATAGCGTTGTTTTAATTAAGACAGCTAGATTATCCAAAGGCAGATGGTGGAATCGAGTATTTTTTTTTTCGCACTGTATGCAATTATGTTGGCCTAGGTTAGTTTTAAAATAAAACACAAAGCTCTGATTAAATAATATCAATCACCTTAACCAATTAACCTCCGCCACACCGTAGGACATCACGAAATAATTAGACATCTCTCGCTATTGTCCTGTGTCCTAATTAGTAGTAATTATGAAATGATGTGGATTGTAGATGGCCCTAAACTTTGTAGCTCTCGGACTGGGCTATCAAGTTGGCATTGCAACAAAGCGCCCGCCATGAAATAATAAATTGTAGAAGGAAATTAAATAAAATGGTTGATGAAATATTATGTCGTAGGTTTATGATATATGCTCGCACATAAATTGCGAATCGGGATCATGGTTGCAATTACTTAAATTAAAAGAATTTAAATTGTGATAATTTCCAACTTTAATACATTTACAATTGTAGGTACCTACCTACTAAATACTGGTATTCATCATATAGTATTTATTATCTTATAGTTAGACTGGAAGCCGAGCCCACATCCTCATTCCCTTGCTCTTATCCCCACTCATTTGGGGTCGGCGCAGCATGTATTGTCTTTTTCTTCCATACTTCTCTATTACTCGTTATCACTCCAGACACCTCATTTCTTGCCATCTCATGCTTTGCATAGTCTATCCATCGTTTCTTAGGTCTTCTTTTACGTCGGCCCGACCCAAACATACCTAGTTACGAAAAGGATAGGCAGATGACGATTTCCAAGGATCAACAACAACATAAATATATCCATTGATCAATGCAATAAAAACTATAGTAATTCTAATTACGAGGGAGATACGGAATTAGTGTGTCAACTGTTGTGGATGAAAAGCTCGGGATGGTAGAAAGAGGGGCTAAAATTAAATCAATATATAGGTACTTACCCACATTTCCACCGTGGCTGATTGTATTTTTTGCAGCTGCTTTTGTTCAATGAAAGTGTGATCAATGATCATTAATGAAGTTCTAGTGATTATTAGAATGTTTATTTAGTTTGGTCTTTACGAAGCCAGCCGTGTATGACCTTTTTCTTTCAACCTGTGTTTACGACTTTTTTATTTTTTTTGGGACAAGCTCGTCACTCTATTCCCAAACCACAGTACCTCCTGAAGCCAGAATCAATAGTGGCGACTGCCAGAAATGCGCCGAGACAATGAAGTTCGACGAAATCCCAGAGAAAGAATCTGTCTTGGATCCCGATCCCGCATCGAAATTAATCAGAAAAGCATAGCGGAGGAGCAGGAAGATGTGTTTCCCACTTCTAGGCAACTATCTACTTTTTTTGCGGTTTTCTCCGGTCTTTCAGACACTAGGGGTCATGTCGATATTAGCTGGCAGACTTCGGTAATACATAGGTAGGTATCCATTTTCTAAAGTCTCTTCGTCTTATAGTTTTTGCATCTCTTTGTCCCAAATCATTTTCTCCACCTCACATTCGCCTTTTCTCGAAACATAATCGCACAAATACTATTTCAATTCCACTAAACAGATAGAGATACTCGCACTCGTAGTCTCGTACATAATACCAAAATCATCTGCGCGACAATCCACGCGGTACATCCGCATGCAAAACGTGTTCGTATCAAAGGTATATTTTTATTGGATTCGGGTGTAATATAAAAACATCAAGGGCGAACTTAATAATATTGAGGTTGAAAGTGTGGCATATCGCACCGTATATATACTTAAACTTATATGTACATGTACGTAGGTATGTGAGTACAGTCACGACCTACAAATATGTTTACACGTAACAACTTTTGAGAGTGACTTTCTCCGACAGACTTCCACTATATTGATTGTTATTTTTACACGACTGCCCAAAAAAAAAAGAGAGTTAAAGTTTAGCATTAGTTTTTGGATCTTATAATATTGAATGAGATGGCAACGGCAAGCGAAAGGCGGGGCCTGTCGGGGCCGCCGGTTGTTCGAAAGAGATACCGTGGCCCTGGACACATATGGCTAAGAAGGAACATGGGTGGTTTTTAGTCAGTAGAAGTCTGACACTCCTTTCCGCACCGCCCAGAGCGGGAGGAGTCATTTGATTATTTCCCATTCTCCAAAAAAAATAAAAAGGGTAAGGTAAAACTAAGTAGAGCGAGGAATATACATTTTGAGTTGTGTACTATCCGCGGCTGTACATTTAATCGTAAACATCTCTCTTTTCCAAAAATACAAATAATAATTGTACTTTAGCATAAGCATAATTAGCCTATAATGTTCCCACAGCTGGCCCTCAGGCATCCTCTCTATAATGAGGAGAGGGCTTTAATCCACCACGTAAGCCCAGTGCGGGTTGGTAGATGTCACATCATCATCATCAGCCTATAATGTTCCCACTGCAGGGACTCAGGCCTCCTCCTTAGGAGAGGGATGGGCTATAATCCACCACGCGGGCCCAGTGCGGATTGGCAGATGTCACATGTCTTCGAATTTTTTGGTTCTAAGACATACCGGTTTCCTCACGATGTTTTCCTTCACCGTTTTGAGAGCAGTGGTGATGAAATAAATTACACAAAGTAATGCGCCTGCCTGGGTTCGAACCCACGACCTACTGTTCGTAACTCGGGGCCGCCACCACTGGGCCACCGCTACTCTATCTCTCCGCAATTTTGGCTCACGTGTAGAGTATTCGTGGTCAAGCATTGAATACGTCGATAGTGTCAGGTCTGTGCATGTAAATTTTGTATTCTTTGGCATTCAAGTAAAAATGGCCGCCGCGATGACATATTTCAATTGAAAAAATATATAATTAAATTAAGTGAGTTTTAAAGATAATAATTATAATTATTGGTGAAAACGCACTCCTTGACTTTTACTTATATTTTTTGAATTATTTCTACAGTATCTCAATTTATATGAAGGCATATGTCTTCGAAATTTTGATTAAAGGACATGCCGGTTTCCTGAATTGCTTTAATTTACATTTTTTATTAATGGTTGAGAACATCAACATTTACTTGTACAAATTGCCTGTACACTATACCTTAACCTTATACCTTCCATGGTCGGTATCACTAGCTTATATTATATGTAGGTAATAGGTATAATATAAGGTAAGGTATATAATATGACGTTTACGGAGTACAGGGGCTTCAGTAAGCTAAAGCTTGACTGTTGTAAACAATAAGGTACATTTATATAGCTATGTGTAAACAAGGTTTTTATTTATTCTGGTAATAGACAATTTTGAAACCGTCATAGAGTTAGGTAAAGGTATAACTATGCGCATGGCGATGGTAAATTCATGCCGAATCAATTATTTGAGCTCTAGTTATTAAATGGGAGGCGGACTTATTCTGTTGTTCGATGGATAAATACACAACGAATGCTTTGTTATAGATAGTATCTATACTAATATTATAAAGCTGAAGAGTTTGTTTGTTTGTTTGTTTGTTTGTTTGTTTGAACGCGGTACACTCAGAAACTGCTGGTTGGAATTGAAAAATTCTTTTTGTGTTGGATAGTCCATTTATCGAGGAAGGCTATAGGCTATATAACATCACGCTGCGGCTAATAGGAGCGGAGCATAAATGAAAAATGTTACAAAAACGGGAACAGGTATTTCCTTTTTGAGAGCTTCCGCTGCGTGCGCTGCGAAAACGGTTTAAGTTACGCTAATATCATGTATGAAGGAATTGTTCCTCTTTAAAAGTTCTAAAAAAAAGTCCGCGACAGCATATATCTATCTTTTAAGATTGACTCACTGTAACCTTTTTTTACATTTAAACTGTTAGGTTAAAAATAATAATTTTTTGCGAAGCTTATTTAACCCATATGGTATTAATCTATATCTAAATAAATGTGTTTGTTAGAACAGAAATTTAATATAGAATATTTGTGCCCTTTACTCTATACAGTTTAAACAAATATCTTAGAAGATATCGCAATGTAAAAATATCCGCGCGGCAAAATATTTCGCGCGTCGCAATGTAGGTACGGGGGATTCTGGCTGGCCTCCGGGAAATTCAAATTCAAAATATTTACTGCATCATTGTTTACAAGTATAGAGTGTTATAGTATATTATTATTTAACAGTAAGAGATACCTATAGTAATTCACACTTTAATATAATCTAAGCTAATCTAAACCATCTGAACTATTATAATAAAGAGGAAAGATAAGATTTTTTGTTTGTTACGATTTAGCTTAATTTATGTCGGATAGTCTGTAACGAGAGAGGTTATATTAAGCTATATTTATGTGACGCAGACGAAGTTGCGTGGGTCAGCTAGTTAGTTTATAAGTAACAATTCAGTAAGGCGCATTTATCTTATTGGGTTATCCTATAATGGTAAATGTAAGTAGATAAATAAATGCTCAGAAAAATATTTTGAAGTAGTGTAATTTAAGTTTAAATAAGCGTACATAAATTAAACGCGAGACTTTATATAAAAATATGGTAAAACGTCTATGCTCGACATCGCAAAACCAACTCAAGGTCTTTGTTCTTTACCGTAGACAAATCATGTTAAAATCCCATATCAAACACTTCCAATAAGCAAGAATTTAACACATTAACGAACAAAACGAACACGTTAGATAGGCTTCCATTAAAAATGCGGCTTTCAAAATTCTTTTGTAGTAATTATAAAAAGCGTAAATCGGTTTAAACGACGCTCATCACCAAAAGAGTGCGGTTTACCCGTAAATACAAAAAATATCAACTACGAAAATTCTTATTTTAAAGCGGAGCGCGGCAAACATATTTTATATCGTGTGAAACGCTCTGGAGTACTCGTTCTCGCAAAATGTTCGACTTGTCAGCTCGACGGTCGGACAACCAGTCTGCTTACCCTACGCCCCGCTAGTTCTACATCTCCCAACTTAACACGGCCTCCCCGTCCCCTCTCCACCAACATAATACAGCGCATAATGGGGTACAAGCAACCAAATTCGGGGGTCTTTCAAAAGTGGCCGTGAAAACAACCCACCGTAAGATTTTACGAAAATTAACTTTAAGGGGCACTTCAATCTAAACCTTTAGAAGATTAGGGTTTTCACATAAGCGTATACATTAGGCGCCTTTTGGTCAGTTGTGTGGTTTCAGTAGTCTTTGTTACCGCACCTTTATGGGCTACGAGTATTCAATCATATGGAATAAAGTTCATTTCAGCCAAATATGAAATCACGGTATTGTTGGCCGGATTTTGAAACCGTACGATTTTCAATTATTATTTCAATATGATTCCGACATTTTGTGTCGGAGTGTTATATTTCACGTCTCATTGGAACGATTGATATTTTCGTACGTTGGTAATTTTAATGTGATCGGCGTTAATTTGTGAAGGTTGACTGCTAATTATAAGTACTCAATAGTTTAAAACTGTTATGGATTAATTTTGATTTAACAGTGAATGGAAGTCCACCATTATCCTCTCGATTCTTTGTAAATCGTGTACCATACAGTCGGTGGAATATAATTCTTGTTATTTTCTATTGTTGACTAGCGAGCCTGTCTAAAATTTTTATCCGACGGTTCCTGAGTACGAACAAACAGACAAAGGAATTTGGAAACAGCTGTTTTCGCTTTACTTACATATAGTTGAGTAAATAAGCAAGTGAACCTTTGAGTATTTTTTTTCATATGCTAGCTGTATTATGCGATTCAATTCCCACCCTGAACTAGACAAAAGTAGAGTACTCGACAAACGTCAATCCTAAAATTCTATTTTCAAATTCAAATAATTTTTATGACATCCAAAAATAGGTTACTAAGGCGCTTTGCACACGGAGCAACTATTGTAGCAACTGGCAACTAGCTATTTACATATAATATTTCAATTGGAATGCGATGCGCACACTTAGCAACTCAAGTTTCGAGCTCCGGTGATCGTGAACGTTGCCGAACACCGGAACTCAAAATTCGAGTTGCTATGTGTGCGCAGTCCAATTGAAATATGTATAATTATGTAAATAGCTAGTTGCCAGTTGCTGCAATTGTTGCTCCGTGTGCAAAGCGCCTAAAACCTTCGTTGAATAAACCGGGCCAATACCATAAATACTCATTGGTACTAATTATTCCCAATAAGTAAATATTACAGTCGCATTGATGACACCTTCCGCCTCGTCGAAAGTGACTTTGTAAAGGGGTAATAATGTAAAGGTTACTAAAAAAGGTTATAATTGTTTATCCACCCCGCATGCCATAAAAGTACAAAGGGGGAAGGGTTATTGTCGTACTAAACGATACGTTCGGTGCAACTTGTCTGTCATTACGGGTCGCAACTTCGTCAACTTTTCATTGACCGTATTTACGCCCTAAATTAATCGATGGATTGAAAAGTAATCATAGCTTTTTGTTGATTACCTGTAACTTGAATACGATTATTTAAGTAACTACGTCATCAGCAGAAATTCCGTAGAATTATTATTTCGTTTATTCATTTTGTTACACAGTTTTTACATTTTTAAGTATTTCTTAAAAAACAGGAAAATAACATTAAAAAATAGGGTTCAAGCCACCGGCGGCACCTGTCAGGGCTCCAGAGTGAGGAACCTCGTAATAGGGATGATAACCAAAAAAATCTAATTAGTCCGTCAGATAGATTTCCAAAAAATATTGGACACATATTTTTTCTTTTTTCACGCAAACAAACAATGAAGACGATACTGTGCTTTGAAAACTCGTGTGACGTCATATTCTAACACATTAGTATGACATTTCTTAGCGAGCAGTGACGTCACAACCTCCCACTCAAATCTCTGACGCGTTTTATCTTCGTCAATTTTTATTGATTTGATAAAACAAAAAATACGTATCCAATAATTTTCGATAATCTAACAGACGGACTAATTAGAATCATATTTTTTTTAGTCAGTAAACATCCCTATTAAAACGAGCCGTGGTCTTGGCTTGTTTTAATACCCTGGACAGGAGTACAGCTTTCTGAACCAAGCCTTGATCCAGCTGCCTAACGAGAGCCACCTCAGGCATTGCTTGAGGTGGCCATTGGCTGAGAATTATTTTTATACAAGTGAGTGAGAATAATATCTTAATAAATTGCCATGTTTTATCTACGTTACATTTATAGCGACACCAACCGCTAGGTTATTGCAAGAAGTTATCCATGTTGTTCACTATGTCTACGATTTAAAGTGTATTGCAATGTCTCTGCTAAATACTTACATTTATTTCTACAGATGTCGCCGATGCATGATGCAACATACCCCTTGCATCCGTGGAACCATAATATACCACAGTTACTTAGGTTACGAGACGGTTTCCGTACGGAGTTCTCAAACCACGAATTATAATGTGAACACTTGAACAGCTTAATTTTCGAGAACAAAAGAAGACTGCTTCGTTGGTAGAGTGCACAACTGCTGAGCATGAGGTCCTGGGGCTCTACTATGACGTCTTAAAACATTCCTAACTTATTCTTAATCCAGTGTGGAGGAGAGATGGCGCTAGACACCCTGTATAGTTCTGTCACGTTTCCACACTGGAATAAGATTAAGTTAGGACTGTTTTAAGACGTCATAGTAGGGCACCTTGGTTCAATTCCCGGGTCGGGTAAAGTGTTATTGGGCCTTACATCAGGAATTTCGCAGTAGCATCCACAGAGTCTGAATTTGTGTCCGGTAGATGGCACTAGGCTCTCCCTCTTTTACATAAAGCCATGCCTAACCCTGTAGTGATTACAGGCACGATGCTATGTTATAGCTTCATCAATAATGGCCAGATTTCTTTATACATATATTTCACCGAAAAATAAGGGTGAGGTACCAGTTGTTTAATATCGAGTAGGATTGATCGCTTAAGGTCGAAACTGGAGTAATCCGGCGACCTTAACACAAGTGCTCGGCGAAAAAAATGTGGGTTTTACTTTCATTTTGAACCGTTACTTTTGTTACCTTTATTGTACTATGTTATTTTTAAAGGTCTTTATTTAGTTGTGGTTCAAGCAGCTTTGTAATGAATTGATATTTTATAATCTGTTGAAGTTAGGACAGGTAGAGTTCAGAGATTTGAAAGGATATTGGTGCCACGATCGGTTATGTACTCCCATGGTTACTGGTTTCACCTTTATGTCCTGACTAATAAGGTTGACAAATGATCGACCGTTGGTAGTCTGGTACTGGGTTTGCAGGAGTTGTGGTTTGTACAAAACCCTTGCTTTTCAGTGTTTTGCCCATTATATTATTCAGGAGGAAGTAGTATCTATGAAAACATTGCGAGGAAACCAGCTTGTTCGAGAGATACTTCTCAATGGCACGTCAAGTCAGAGGCCCATCCATGTAAGGCACTAACCACACATTAAATGAAGAAAAAGAAGACCATCTATGAATGGGTAACGATTCGATAAAAAATGAACAAAGCCACTTTCTGTTTTAAGAGCAGAAACAAGAGATCTTTATTTTAAACTTGTTACTATCAGCTCTAAGTTTTAATTTGTGAAAAAGGTAGCTTTAAACGACCTTTAATTTTTCAGAAGACGAGGTTATTATTAGAAGTTATTTAATCCGCAATTAGTGAAAGATTTGGTAAAAGAGACCTCCAAAATTATTTCTCAGGTAGAATCTTTGGTAAATAAATAATATTGTTGCTACGTGTATCCGAACAGTAAATAGCTACTAAGCGTTTGAGTTTCGAACACTCTCGATAAAGAAGAAATGGGGGGAAAGTGCGAGCGCCACACGTAGCGACACAGACAATTTATTCAAGTCCTTGTATCCAATTAATGTGGTTACAGCTTTAACGAATATCAACTTTATGATTGGGTTCTTTAGGAAGGTTTTAGAATGACGAGGACTGAATGATGAAAAAATCATAAAGTTGTAGAGAGTATTTTTTTCCCGAAACCACATATTTCGCTATTAGCGATAAGACTGCTATTGTAACCGTAATATTGTAAGTTCAAATTCTTTTATTGTTTGCAAGTCCCAGGAAAAATATCGACTGTTGAAACGGATGGATCGCTGTAACAAAATCATTATCATCATCATCATGCATTAAAATATGTGTATAATCTTCATCTGCCTAGTCTTCTCTTAACTATGTTTAGTCGGATTACAGTCTAACCGAATGCAGCTTAATATCAGCTTTTTACATGGAGCGACTGCCTATCTGACCTTTACAACTCAGTTAGTAATGGGTAAATAAATAAATAAATACTTAAATAATTCAAATAATCAGATTTAAAAGAGCTGTAACAATTGGTGTACTTATACAAGAAAGTTTTATTATTCTATCCATCTTTCTACATTTGTTTACTAGTTTGGAAACTGTCCCGCTGACACAGTTTACATACTCGTAGTATCATGGTTAGTATCGAGTGCCGATTGCAGGTTACGGCTGTATTGACGTGGATTGGCGCGTTTTCACATAGTTGCGTTCATCTTGTTGGCAACTCACGTCAAACGTGTGTCGTCGGAACCTCCCTTCATGCGAGTATTCGTTGAACTTCTTCGATTTATAGGTGAGTTAGTAGACTTCGATGTTGGTCTAGTGGTCGCAGTCCTGACTGCTGAGCATAAGTTTTGGGCTTCGATTCCCGGGTCGGGCAAATTGTTATAGGGTTTAACCATAAGGAATTTTTCATGAGCAACCACGTAGTCTGAATTTGTGCCCGGTTGATGGGAATAGGCTCGCCCCCTATTACATGGGAGGCGAAATGTGGAAGTACTAATAGGTGCAGCTGCTTAACCCTTCGAGGATTACAGGCGTGATTTGATGTTATGTTTATTAGTTGACTATAATTAGTAGGTGTACTGTAAACCTTCCGTAGTTCGATTCAACATATTATCTACAACTGGGTTCATTGTGTAAGTAGTTTATTTGGTTGGCTATGAATGCTGGGAAGGATATTGATTTTCTGAACGTGAAACGGCTTTCTGGACGCAACAGCTATTTATTATTTATTTAACTTAATAATATTGTTAGATTTATTCTGATAATCTTTTCAAGATAACCCTAATGTATCCATGTTTCTAATTCATCTTTGACCATATTTCTAATATTTTAATTTTTGATCTCGTTTTATGCTGAGCTGAAGGTTTGTTTTATATAAATGTTGTAAGTATTTATGTTAAGGAGTTTTTGTTTTAAATGCCAAAAAAACTATTTTTTTTTCTTTCACAGTTTTGTATACAAGAAAAAAAAATGAAGACCACGGTCTACGATTAAGCAGGATATTCAGTAATAATAAAGTACGCAATGTTATGGGGTATGTGCACCTGTCCGCATATCTGGGGTGGTGGGGCGAGTTATTGTCCCATCTGGCTCGAGGGTGCCGGGGAATAACAAACACTATGAAGTGTTCCGCCATCCGCCATGCCACACCGGAGGTACCCATTGATATTAACGTATTTTTGTGGACCATGGACTATTTGTTTTTGGATTCGCCGGAAATTGTGTGGATGTTATAGGTACCTTCCTTTTGAAACATGGGCTTTGTTAGCTTACTTGCTTGGCAAAAATGAGAGTGTAGTTGTTGAAGTCACCTAGTGAACTTATAGCTCGGGATTACCTACCCCGGGTGTACAGGCCAGTACCTACAGGTCGTAGAACAAACGTAAATACTTAATTATGCTTGCTTTAGACGGTTTAGTTTCTCAGTCCGTTTGTAAGCTTGTATGACATCTCTTAATGCCCGGAACTCATGTTCCAATCCTACAAAATCTTTCACTGGCAGAAAGCTACATTATTTGTTGGTGCTTTATTCTATAACCTATATTTATTATCTTGAATAGCCCAGCTACCACAACTTTTGCGGACGAAGTCGTGGGCGAAGTGCTAGTTGGTTAATAACAGGAATGTGTATGAAACTCTGAATATGGGTACACACTACACAGTTTCACGTGACTTGGGTAATTGAAGTATTGAGGACAGTTCTAGGAATCATTCAAACTTGTGCATAGCTTTGGAAGTTGAAAATTTGAAACAGGCTTTTGTACGCTTTCCAGCTTTGCTTAATTCTTTTTTTTTTTTTTAATAATAAACGTTTATTAAAAGAAGGGGCACATTTACAATAAAATAATAACAGTTAAAATAGAGCACAGTTGCTTTTTTGCCTGAACTAGGTTGAACCTGTGTTTCAGGCTACAAGGTGTATAACATAAAACAAATAAATTAACATTTTTACTTAGTGTATAGTTAAATACTAAAATTACAACTTATATACGTATAAACTATAGATAGAAACAGTGTGTAAGCAGTTTATTTGCAGACAACAAGAAGATCCTCTGTCTGTGCATAAGATAAAGAAAGTTTGGCAAGTGGTTTGCTCGTGTTAATTGAGGGTAGTTCCGTTAAACAAAACCCACAACATTTCTCACGTTAAACTGGACAAATGACATAACAGCGAATAACATCGAAACTACCAATTTGATATTTTCATCGGTTAAAAACCGATGAAGAATTTCAATGTGTGGAGGTTTAGAATGGTGTTCTGAGTACTTACGTCGTGGTAGCCGTTTTCCGGCGTCGGTGTCCTTTCCGCCCTGTATAGGTACGCAGCGAAACACGACGCGCCGACAACGTTACAGTATCTAGGTAAGTCATAGTTTAATAAGAATTTTAATATGTATTCTATTGTTTAAGATCATTTTGTGTATTTTAATCTATGGGCTTCAGCGGACTGATAAAATACAATAAAAATATTGTTACTACGTTTACGCTCAAGCCCGATAGATGGCGTTGGCTGGTGGAAATACAACGCGGTATGGTTTCGTTACAGACATTTGGTTGGGTCTTGTTAACAAAATAAACTAGCTTAGATCAGGCCACACATTGATTATTGTTCAAACCTATTAGTGTTTACCTAAGTAGATTAAGTAATCGTATATTAACTTCTAGTTCGGTAATACATAACCCAGACTGTATAAGAAAAAAGTATCTACTTAATTCTAAAATTCGACAGGAGTTATTTAATTCCTTTTTCCACGAATTAAATAATCATTCAAGTTGATTGACTTCTGATCTGTTCGTTTGTTCCATACAAAAGTTTTTCATTAACTTGTATCCTCATCGTTCAACGGAAACCTTAGTAGGTATTTACTTATTTATGTACCCCCGAAAGTCATGTACATTCCGGTCCGAGAAATATCTTGTGAGTTCAGGGTAGGGTTGGTACCCTAATGTATAATATAGTAAGGTCACTATAATTCAACATTTTTTTTGAAAAAGTATAAATGAGTTTTCTTGTAGGCAGAGAAGATCACGTGCGCCACCACATTTCTCGCATAAAATTGTTTGTTCTGTGATATATGTAATTGCAAACAATACATAATATCACCAAAGCTTCCCGTCGGTTAAAGATCAGCTTTAACTCGATTGGTCTACGTGTGTTTCTTATCAAAAAAAGTCCCATTAAACCTTAAAACTAAAACAGTGAATGCTTTAAAGCTTTAAGTCCGCTTTGTGTTATTATCACTACCTACATAAAGATTAGCACTATACTATAATTAATTGATACTGAAAACTGTTGACAACCCTATTTCAGGGCCAAGCTTTTGTTACACGTGGACATTAAAATAGCAATTGATGAAATGGAAAGGGCAGATTCTTCTGAATGCGATCGACACTTAAGTCATATAATGTACCAACCTAAAACCAGTGCTATATTATATATACCTATAGTCCTCCTCGGAGTCGCATGTCATTTGTAGAAGATTTCCACAATCGCACGATAACTCTTCTGTTTGGGTGGATACGGTGGTCCTCCTGACCGTTTTTCGGCCACGGCGGCCAATCTCAGCGGAGATTAGCCATCTGCGCGGGAGATATTATAGTGCACAAGTGTGTGCGCAGGCACAGGTGCACATCTGTTCCCTTTCTCTCATAGTCCGATGGGACGGCAATCCGACACGACCGGAGAGAGTTCAGGCGCAGGACCAACGGCTTAACGTGCTTTCCGAGGCACGGGGGTATTATACCGCCAACTTCCAAACTCCGGGCTACTACTGGGAAATTTCTAATGAAAAACCCAATAGCACTTTTTGTCCGACCCGGGAATCGAACCCAGGACCTCACGCTCAGCAGTCGCGCTTGCGACCACTAGACCAACGAGGCAGTGCTATATTAAGCTAGTATACAATAGCATTATCTTCGTGCCCTTGTCCCATTATATTTGGGGTCGGCGCAATATATTTTCTTTTTCCATACTCCCCTGTCACTCGTCATGGCATAATTTACTCCTTTCTCTTTCATATCATTCCTCACACAGTCCATCCATCTTTTCTTTGGCCTTCCTATCCCTCTCCATCCATCAAGAGGAATATCCATCACTTTTTTAGCTAGCATACAACTTCATTATGAATTTTCTTGACATGATGCCGGCAATCCGCTATTGACATTATTTGTATTGTTCAGTAAGGTCAGATATACAGTACCTACTCGTGTTTGAGCAGATGTATGAACTTGAACGAAGCAGAGAGAGTATGCAAGGATGGTGTTCTTCGAGGTTGAGGGGTGGTCGAAAGAGATACCGCGGCCCCGGATACAAAGGGTTAAGAAGGAACATGGGTGTTTTTTAGTCAGTAGAAGTAGTGTCGGACTTCTAGTGACTTTTCCTTTTGTGACTTTTTTTTTGGTTTATCCGTGATCATGGTGCTTGTAACAGCGCCGAAATATCGGGAACTCGAAACAAAAATCAAACATGGTAAATATCCCGTTTATGATATTAATAGTAGTGTCAGTGACCATGTCAGTTTAAAAACTTTTCCTTCCGCCCAGAGCTGGAGGAGTCATTTGATGAATTCCCACCCTACACAAAAATAGGATAGTGTTCCTTTTTGTTCAGCCTATCCCTTTGAGAAATAAGCAAAAGTTTATATCTGTATGACGCCAAAGCTTATTTTAGAGCTGTGCCATATCATTTCTTGAAAGTTGATTAGTCGAATTCAAAGAATTTGTACAATTATGGTTGCTATTGGTTTCTACATACTTATATTATTAACTTCTTAGCCATTTGGATCGATTAATATAAGATAGACCTATGGAATAAACCTATGGAATAACACAAGGATGCTTCATAAATTCAGAATGTATAATTCAACTATTATAAACAGTTCTGTTTGTTTCAACTTTTGCGAGTTCATCTGGGAGAAATACCAACGCACGTGTCTCCGAAATTCAGGGAATTCGAACAGCTATTTACGGATTTAAATGCCTCAGTGAGTAGGTAATATTGACTATTAAGTAACGTAGACGGTCTAATTTGACTGAACTGTTGATCTAATTTGAATTTACTTGATACAGGAAATAAGGTGGTCACTAGGTTTTCAAGAAACTATTAGGTCTACTACCTATATAACGGTTTACCTACTTCTGATGTAGGTATAGATACTTGTTTGTTGATTAAGATATGTCTTCCTATTCGGTCACTGACTGTTGGAATAAGTCCAAATGTGCAATGTTTTGTATTCTAAGCAAACCAAAACCAATTTCAACGCATATCAACGTTGATATTTATAGGAAAATATATATTTTGACTAAGTGCCCTATCACTTAAAGAGGAGCACTACAGGCACTACCTAAGTACCTATATGATGCAAGCCCGCCTAAACAGCTAGTTGAAGTCAAAGAAAAAAAAACTTCACAATGACAGCAAAATGAAAACAACAGAAGTATCTGTAATATAAAGTTATATAGTGAGACTCAAACAAACTAATATATTTTCTTAGTCAAATTCAAACTTTTCAAACCAAAACATACTTCAACTTTGACAAACGATACCTCAGCTCAAAGCGACAGTATTCCAAAGGTGCGCTTAAGTTAACATAAATATATCAAAACTATGGTAAAAAACAAAAAGCCTTAAAAAGTTCCCAGTATAAAGTGCCGGCCGCAGCTGGCTTGTAGCGCGCGCGCATGTTTTTACAATGAAGGCAGGTACAGAAGGTACAGTATTGTCTCATCGCTGTCTACGTTGTTATCGTTCGAAGTCATAAATTAATAATAGAGTGTCGTAAGAGTAATTCGGATACACAATTATCTGAAGGTGTAGAAAACTCACAGTTAATGTTATACTCTTGTGTCGGCTTGTTGCCCTAGTAGTGTACGACAAGAAACATGCCTCGCACTCCACCAGTTTCACCCGTTCCGCTATCACCCACGAAAAGCACTCGTAGCGCAATAATGTTTGCGTCGACAAAGGAACAAAGTGCGTCATTCCTACCACACTGCGAGTCAGAACCCAATCTTCATACCCTAGCGGTTAGCATAACGGAAAGAAAAAAGCGGAAACATGACGGGGAAAAATCAGATCTTCTGGAAATAATTAAAAACATGTTCTCTTCCTTCTCCAACGAACAGGAAAAACGTTTTCAAGACTTGCAAGCAAGTATAGAACTAATGTCAAGTAAATATGACGAGTTTCTATCGAAAATAGCGCATCTAGAGAAAGAAAGACAATCAGACAAATTGATTATTAAAGAACTGGAGGACTAACTAGAAAACTCAGAACGGAAGGCTCGTGGGGTTGGGATTGAAATTCGAAACATACCGAAAAAAATTGGAGAAACTAAGGATACTCTTGTCAGTGAGATCTCTAAATTGGGTGAAATATTAAATGTCGATATTAACACTACTAATATAAAAGACATATACAGGCTAAAATCGAAAGATTCTTCAGACCCCATCGTAGTCGATTTCACCACTGTACTATTGAAAGAAAAGGTACTCAAATCCGTAAAATCTTTCAACAAAGTCAAACAAAAAGGCAACAAATTAAACACGACTCATCTAAACGCAAGTCATATCCATAAACCGATATACATATCAGAGGCCCTCACTCATAAAACACAGAGACTATATTACTTAGCCCGTCAATTCCGGAAAAGTCATGGGTACAGCTTCTGCTGGACAGCAAATGGTATTGTTTACCTAAAAAACAATGAAGACTCCACACATATTCGGATTAACAACGACGTTGACTTAGAAAAACTACGCAATAATGTTAAACCGCTGTGACTATTTATTGCTTTAGAATCCATATTTTGTTTTATTATTATTTTAACTATAAGATTGCATGCAAATTTTAAGGTTTACTCTATAAATTATGCTTACATTTACAAAGTACAACTCAACAGCCACACTTACCTCTTCATTTTCTTCAGGGAAAGTCAAAATCAGTTAAAATACTTCTCATTCATAACCACAGCCCAATGGAACATTATTTTAGAAATACATACTACTTATTTCCCAAACGTACTCCATCCACACATCTCATTTACTCATCAAATCACAATCTCAAACACTCCACACCTAACATACACTCACACACACTGTTTCACTATTTACGTACAAACTCTTTCCATAATTTTTATACCTACCTTGACCACTATTCTTGCCTATGCCTACTCTCTTGTTTATCATTCGATGACGTAACTAATTTAACCGACAACATTGACCAGTTAACCGTATCTCACTCTCAAACCGCGGACCTAGAGGATTGCCAAAATATTATTAATTCTACTTCGGACAACATAATCATAATGACTCAAAATATACGAAGCATAAATCGTAATCTGCCCGGATTAGAGGTATTGCTTCAGAGACTCAAACTGAAATGCGACATACTAATATTAACAGAGTGCTGGCTAAAAAATGCAACGGTAATCCCTCACCTATCTGGGTACTCTCATGTAGCCACAAATACAAACCCCATACAAAATGACGGAATAGTTATCTACTACAAAGAAAACCTTAACCTAACTATTACGGAACCTGGGTTTTATGAAAGTAATTGTCTACTAGCCACCGTTGGAAAACAAATTGCCATAATTGCCCTATATAGATCGCCTTCCTTCACTAAATTGGACCCGTTCCTCCTATCGTTGGATAATGTATTACAGTCAGTGTCTTCTTTCGAGCACACTGTTGTTATAGGTGACATGAATCTTGCTATAAACTCAAATAAAATTAAATCTGACGGGGAACGCTACCTAAACCTAGTTGCTTCGCACGGGCTTCTGCCAGCTCACACATTAATTACACGCAGTGCTCGCCAAACATGCATAGACCATGTCCTTATAAAAACTAAAGCCCCCTCCACTACCTTAGTCCCGAATGCGACACTGACTGATCACCATCCCGTTTTATTTAGTTTAAATTTAAAAAAACCACGACAACACGCAACTTCAACAAAGGCCATTATTAACGAAAAAGCATTAACACAAGACGTTTTAAATATTAATTTTGATCCCGTTTATCAAACAGAAGACCCAAACACTAGCCTAAATTACCTAACCCAATGCCTACAAAAAGTAATAGAAAAGAACACAACAATCATAACACTTTCTAGTCGCCAAAAAATCATTAAGCCCTGGATAACTTCAGGACTACTACGTTGCATACGTAACAGAGACCAACTACATAAAAAGGCAACCGATGATCCGGACAACGAAATCTTAGCTATTACTTACAAGAGATACAGGAATTTCTGCAATAATCTATTACGAAAGTTAAAGAGAGCATACGAAAAAAACCAAATTCAAGAAGCACAGAAAGACAATAAAAAATTATGGAAAGCTATCAAAAACATCACATACACAACAAAAAAAACACAACACCATAACGACCTTCTTACTCTCTCATCTTCTCATGAAAAATCACTTCACGAAGCCAACAGTTACTTTATAAATGTGGGTAGCTCACTGGCGGATAAAATTTGTCAGCAAAATATAAATTCCCGGAACCTACCATTACTGGATAATATCCAAGATAACGTTCAAAGTATCCTTAATTCTTTCGTTTTAATTGAAACAGACACATACGAGATTGGACATCTTATCATGGGTCTAAAAACAGACAGCGCACCAGGATGTGATAAAATCAGCAGCAGGTTTCTAAAAAATCATAAAAACAGCCTCGTACATCCTCTAGAAAAAATTTTCAACGACTGTTTAAAAGCTGGAGTGTTTCCCTCGTCCCTAAAAAGATCAGAAGTGTGCCCAATTCATAAGAACGGGGACAGAAATCGTATTAGCAACTATAGACCTATATCCATATTGCCCGCCATATCCAAAATTCTGGAAAAAATTATTAATATCCGTCTGGTAAAATACCTTGAAAAAAATAAACTGCTTTCCGTAAACCAGTACGGTTTCAGACATGGAAAATCAACAGAACAGGCGGTAAATAAACTTATAGAAATTATCAGTTCTAACCTGGATAGAGGGAAAAAGTGTCTTTCAATTTTTCTTGACCTGGCAAAGGCATTTGATACGATTTCTGTCTCCCGCTTACTCAACAAACTAGAGGCATTGGGTATTAGGGGCACCCAGCTTGATCTTTTCAAAAGTTATCTTTCTGGGCGTACTCAATGTGTCCGAGTGGATAAATGTAAAAGTTCACATCTTCCAGTAACACACGGCGTGCCTCAGGGAAGTATACTGGGGCCCACCTTATTCCTCGTATATATAAATGAGCTTACTGGTCTTAACCTTGCAAAAGGTGAAATTATTTCTTTCGCGGATGACACCGCGTTGGTGTTTGCGGGTGATAGTTGGGAGGAGGTCTTCACTTTTGCACAGAGTGGCCTTGTAACGACAAAACGATGGCTGCAGAAAAATATACTCACGCTCAACGTAGACAAAACGAAGTATATTTGTTTCAGCATCAGGCAGGCTGTGAGTATCCGCGGCGATCTACAAATTGTGACACACGAGTGCCACTCTTTGGATAGTTGCGCGTGCTCACCTCTGGAACGCGTTAATACTATAAGGTACCTAGGTGTTACATTAGATAATAACCTCAACTTTAAAGAGCATGTCAGGGTTCTTTGTGGCAGAGTACGAAAACTAATTTATGTATTTAAAAACATACGCCATGTCGCGGACCCTCCACTGCTGAAACAAATATATCAGGCCTTGTGTCAGTCGCTTCTTACCTACTGCATCTCATCTTGGGGAGGTATCTGCAAAACCACGATAAAGGCAGTTGAGGTCGCTCAGAGAGCCATTCTGAAGGTTAGCACATTTAAACCGATGCGTTTTCCTACTATCACACTATTCCAGCTGTGTGAGGTCTTGACGGTAAGACAATTATTTATACTCAAAATTATCCTGCTAGAACATACAAAACAGCCCTACAACCCAATCTTATTACACAGGCGTCGTAAGCATCACGTATGTAACAATTTAATCACATTTAAAACAGCGTTTGGCAAAAGATTTATAAGTTATCTGGGTCCTTACCTATATAATAAACTTAACAAAACTTTACATATATACCCCTTAACTAAAAAACAATGTAAATTAGAAGTATGTCGATACCTGCAGAGTTTAAGCTACGATGAGACGGAACAACTATTCGTATCACCCTAAGAATTACGGCTAAGAGCACTAAAACCAAAGATAAACTCTCTACATAGCTCACTTACGCACAAATACATGCACTCCCTCATATTCACATCCACACACTCACCTCATAATCAGTCTCATACACACTCCTACATATACGCATATAATTATATGAAAATGACCCACACATCTACAAATTCTCATATACATACATCACAAACACACACACACACACACACACACATACACACCACATACATACATACACTCTCAGACCATTGAATATCTAGATTAAAATTATGTACTCTCCTTTTTGCAATTTACTAAGAGTACTGAAACTGTATTCAGTAGTACCGATTTAACGTTTAAATTACGCTTCTACTTCTTGGCAGCTATTTTTTGTATTATAAAAACTCGAGGGGAATGGTGCTGATAGCCGAAATACAGGCTATGCCTAGTTCGGCTACAGACGCTAAACTCTTTACTGTAATTAAAATTATTGTTGCCACACTTTCATTGTAATATAGTATTAAGTTTTTTGAGAATAAATTATTATTATTATTATTATTATATTATTAATTCTGGTGCAGCTGTCATTATTGTATACATCATTTTTTCTTCTTCATCTTCAGGTGTCGACTGCACTCAAATGATGTACGTTAGTTTATTTGATTTATAGCCTGTCAAGTGGTCAAGAGCTGTATCGTATTACCTGTCTTTTAAATCTGTCTGAAAGTCTGACAAATAGGTCTACCAAAGGGGTATCGTATTACCTGGGTTGTGGAAGTCACTTAAGCAGTTCATCATCATCATCATCATTTCAGCCAAAAGACGTCCACTGCTGGACATAGGCCTCCCCCAGGTGTCGCTACATTGACCGGTCCCGTGCGTCTCTCATCCAGCGGGTTCCCGCAACCTTGACGAGGTCATCGTTCCACCTGGTGGGAGGCCTTCCAACGCAACGTCTTCCGGTTCGCGATCGCCATTCCAGAACTTTTCGGCCCCATCGGCCATCCGTTCTGCGAGCAATGTGCCCTGCCCATTGCCACTTAAGTCTGGCGATTCTTCGGGCTACGTCGGTAACCTAAGCACTGGTAACTTAAGCAGTTGCTCCATGTAGAATACTGGTATTCAGCTGCATCCGGTAAGACCAGAAGTTGACCCCAACATATTCGGGAAAAGGCTAGCTAGGTAGATGATGAAGGTGGTCAAGAGTATCAACTCTTATTTTATGAATCCTAGATATTACATCACGACATTTAAGCAATAGAGTATCAACTCTTATTATAAGAATCCTAGAGATTACATCACGACATTTAAGCAATTTAAAAATATCTTGCCAATTAGAAATATACCGGACCTTATTCGCTAGTCTATAAACTGTGCATTGTAATATACCAGCTGGTCCTTCTGTAATTGATTGCCTCACGTTTTTTCTCCGGATCGCGGGGCGGGGTGAGTGACCGCCATCGGATGCGCCGGCGACCCCGAGCGCGACCGATTTCCGCCCAATTCCGCAGTGTGTGTGCCCACCCTTAACGATCTGATATAACCACGTGTTACCTTTGACAGTAGTGACAGTTCGTCTATGATGCCATCTTAGTATTTTGACTATTTCACTCCTAATAGCCTGTGATCGTTGAAGGGGCATGGACTACCACATTTTGCTAGATATGTGTATCGGGAGCAAGCCTATTGCCATCAACCGGGTACTAATCCATACTATTCCAGACGCCATCAAAAACCCAATAAAAATATTATCGACATGGAAACGCACTAGTTACTGAACATTGAGGTACTAAGTAACTCAATGCTCAGCAATAGGGCTTGCGATCAATGGGACTGTCATTTTAATTATTTATTTTAATTTGGTTCAGTCTAAGATGTTTATCACGTGTTGTAAGGTTGTTAATTAAGTTAATTAAATAGATCCTCGGTTAAGGTGTTGATTTATCAACACGGGGTGATGCGTTCGAGCATTTGAAGTGGAACTATTTTGTGGTGAGCCCTCTTTTAAGTCAAGCATGAATAACTACGATGTCCTGTTTCCTTTTGTCTGTAGAGTAGAATAAGTGGTTTTATTCAACAATAAGGAACATATTATCACGAGTAATAATATGTTCTCGTAAAATAACGTTTGGAACAATAATTAATTATAAGCTAATTTATGATAGTATGTGCCCAAAATATTAGTTTCGTTACCTAACATGAAAATGAAATCAATAAAGTAGCGAAACTTACTTCTAAAAGTTGTGTCTATTATTTTTCCCACTGCTGGGACAAAAGCTCCCTCTCTGATAAAGGTAGTGCTCAGTGTCCTACCATGCGGTGGGCTCGCGCCGCGGCTTGTTAACATCTGCGAATAATTTATGGTTCTAGAACAAGAACATGCATGTTCACCATTCTGAAAGTATTGATAGGTACTCTCAGTACTTACGGGGTCGTGCTTTCATCACGTGGGAATTTGATGTGTGACGTGTATTTATTTACCAATCTATATCTATATAAATAAAAAGAGAAGTCCTGACTGACTGACTGACTCATCAACGCCCATCCCAAACCCTTGGACCTAGAAAGCTGAAATTTTGTACAGAGTTTCCCTTTATAATGTAGACAAGGAATAAGGAAGGATTTTTCAAAATTCAACCGCTTAGGAAGTTAAATAGGGATGAAAGTTTGTATGGAAAATCGACCTTTTTGTAGTTAAACCGACATCCACGTGGGCGGAGCCGTGGGCAAAAGCTAGTAATGAACAATAATAACAAAAAAAATATTAAAGCGGTTTCTTAAACCTTGGAAGGGGGGAAAACTAGCCTAAAACCTCACGACGTAAAACCAAGTGGGAGGCCGATTTTAAAATAACTTCTTTGTGACATAGGTAGTAATGTAATCCTACAAAACGAAAAACTTGCAAAAGCTAAACTTAAAGGTAAGTTAGCTAAAAGCATAAAAAACATAAGTCCCACGGAAACATACGAGTATCAATGGTCAATTACATAGTTAAAATGACGCAACCATTCCCCAATGCGAGTCCACTTCCGGTTTACGAGAAAGAGAGAGAACATATAGCTAACAATGACCGCCGTATCAAAATTCTTGCAAGGACTTGAATAAGGCATTGACCTGTTTTTTTGTACGAAAATAAAAATAACTTGGTAGGTAATAGGCGGTAAGCGAATATTTTTTAATTTTAGCAATGCGATGTCTGGATGTATGCAGTAACCGTTTAGCTAGATTCATTCAAAAATTATACAGATTTGTATGTATAAAGTAGAAAGCCGTAGGAATGTTCTACCAGTCAACCTTTGGGCACAGCTTTGGGTGAACCAGAGACACATGACATAAGTAGGTGTATCTGAAGATAATTTTAATTAATATTACGATGTATGTATTACAATATATCTATATATATATAAATCTATATTTATATAAAAATGTTATGTCGGTTTGTGTACGCTTCAAAAACTCAATAAGTTCTGCACCGATCGAGCTGAAATTTTAGAATGATATAGAATCCGCATGAAGGATTGTTTTTACAGTATCCACGCGGGCGAAGCCGCGAGCATCAGCTAGTAATATAATATAAAACCATATAGTTATACAAATATCAAAATACTAGAAATGAATTTTGTATGAAATCATTTATCTAATAAGTTAATGAGTATTTTAACGATGTATTTTGATGCAGATGTGCCTAGCAAGCCCGGGAGGGAACGCCCTAGAAGGACATACATTGACCTTATTGGTGAGGTTGTCAGGAGAGTCAGGTGCGCAGTACTCGTAACCGGCGTGCGTGTATGATCAGCTGTATGAACGTGGACAAGGCAAAAGGAATATGTAAGGATCGTAGCAGGTTTCTGCCTAGACCCATGGGAAAAAGGCGAAAGTTTGCGTACGTATATAATTATTTTCACGATCATTGGACTGGGAGCTTTAAACAAAATCTGATATTAGATTTTTCACAAACGGACCTAGGGTCACCCTAAGTCGGTTTAATGATTGTCTAACTAAAAAACGACTACCTATATCGTTGGCAGTTGGAATTCAGTGTGATTATAATTATTTAGGCAGTAATTTAAGTACCGCTTAGTGTTAGGTATAGAAACGCGCACGAGTCTCAATACCTACCGGTTACATCAACATATAACAATGACCTGAGGCCCGAGCACGAGCGCGCCGTGTAAACGTTAATAGGTCGATATTAAAATTACAAATACTCGTTTCAGTTATATTTTTAACTCTGGTATTCAGCTGCATCCGGTAAGACTGGAAACTGACCCGAACAGTTAGGAAAAGGCTAGGCAGAGCGAATACTACTCTATGACTATTTTCACAATTTTAACATTTTATTCATATACCTATGGATGATATTGATGTGCTTATTGCAAACAATTTAACTGAAATGCTAGAGTATAACTTAAATTAAATAAACAAACTAACTAAATAAACAACGCACTTAGGCGTCTAAATATTCCTCCACATCGCTGTCATCCTGGAAAGTGCCTGGAAGTCGGAAGACTAGCAGTATTGCCACGATGAATGGCAATATTAATTCTTTGACCAAAGAAAGAGCCAGCCCTCTGATCACGTGAAGAAAAGGACACGCATTTTTGCCCCCTGAACGTTTCGAGCCCAAATAACTCAAAGCTGTAACTACCAATAAATTGGGTTACAACTTACAGTGTTTACGCCGTTTGAGGCTCTCAGCATCAGCGACAGTAATTGTACCTTCTTCCGATCGACGTAACTATTTAAGTTACGTTTGCATCGCGCGTTCATGCTAGGCCCTCTGTACGTACGCACCTGTACTTACCTACCTTCTGGTACCTGTAGCTCAGTAAAAAATGTGTAAAGCTTAGCCACAGCCAGTTACAAACAGCTTTGCTTCCCGTTTATAGAACACCTTTAACGAAAGGACGGGGAGATGTCCGGTTTTGAATAGGGACTTTTTCTTTCTTTGGCCCTTTTTTCAATTGTTAGGATGTCGACTTTGGTATTCATTGATGTACACTTTGACATCACTCTTTCATATAAACATTATTTTAAAGTAATTTTATAGTACATTGTTACCTTAGGGGTGAAAGGAACTTATTTAGTCCCCGAGACGGGGTTTGGCGCCTGAGCGCAGCGAGGGCGCTAATAGTTCGAGGGACTAAATAAGTCTTTAACCCGAGGTAAACACTGTGCTTTTCATTACGAATACAAGGAAAGTTGATGGGAATAGGCTTGCGCCCAATTATCTAAATCGAAAGAATGAAGAAAGAAAAGCTTAGGTATTTATTGGTTTCACAAAGGACAAAAAAAATAAATAGTAGGTAAACTGAGAAACATTTAAAATCGGTTAAATCTAATCGGTGGATGGCAATAGGCTTGCTCCTAATTAGATTGGTTGATGGCAATCGTCTTGCCCCCAATTACATCAGTTGATGGCAATAACTTGCTCCTAATTAAATTGGTTGATTTGATGGCAATAGGCTTGCTCCCAATTAAATAAACCGGTTGATGGCAATAGGCTTGCTCCTAACTACATTGGTTGATGCCAATAGGCTTGCCCCTAATTACATCGGTTGATGGTAATAGGCTTGCCCCCAATTACCTACATCAGTTGATGGTAATAGGCTTGCTCCTAATTACATTGGTTGATGGCAATAGGCTTGGTCCCAATTACATCAGTTGATGGCAATGGGCTTGCTCCTAATTATATTTGTTGATGGCAATAGGCTTGCACCTAATCACATCAGTTGGTGGCAATAGGCTTGCTCCCAATTACATCAGTTGATGGCAATGGGCTTGCACCTAATTACATTTGTTGGTGGCAATAGGCTTGCACCTAATCACATCAGTTGGTGGCAATAGGCTTGCTCCTAATTACATTGGTTGATGGCAATAGGCTTGCTCCCAATTACATCAAATAATTGGACAGCTGTCAGTAGAAACTAGAAAGCGATTCTCCCTAGGGCTGAAAAGTAGTACTTTCAACCCGCTCCGCAGGCATGTTGTGACCTACTTTCAGAGTATGAGTAATGAAAAATCAATTCATGTATTTCATGCCGGCGAAATGTAGAGTCAGTTTGAATTTTAGGGGCAAATTAACTGTAACAGTCTATCTAAAGAGATAGACTTCTATTTGAACTTACAATTCCAGCGATGAATGGTATGGAAAACGTCTATGAGGTTAGTTTTTTTGTAAGCCTCATCTGTAGAGCCTCCCACCATTGCTTGCTTCCACTTTTCTCGATGCCGCTCCTCTTTTCGATTGACGATAAAGCCATCCAGGGTCTTCCACCGTCTCCTCGGTCTGCCGTGACTCCTTCTAGCGGTCTCAGGGCTCGAGTTTGCAATATGCAGCCCACAGCCCCGAATTGGCAGACATGGCCTGCCTAGTCCCATTTTAGTTTAGATGCTTTATGAGCTACGTCAGCAATTTCAGTTCTGGAGTGCAGTGTGGTGTTCCTTATTCGATCAGTAAGTTTAACGCTAATTATGCTGCACTCCATTGCCCGTTGGCAAAACTTGAGTTTGGACAGTTAGTTAATAATAGTATTTTACACACTGTAATATAGAATCTGGTTCTTCTAACATAACAGACAAATGTGTTGCTGGGGAGTTTGTTGCGCCACTTCTTCTTCCCAGCTAAAACACTAACGGCCTTATTAATAAAAAAAAGTTAAACCTGGTTTAACTTACGCTTGGTTTATCTCGCATGCCGTCTCACTTCAAAAATATTCAAAAGAAAGTGACGGCATGCGAGATAAACCAGGCGTAAGTTAAACCAGGTTTAACTTTTTTTATTAATAAGGGGGTAGGAGTGTCGAAGGGTGGGCGTTTTGGGGGACTGTCTCTTGAAAACTTTGACGTTTAAAAAGTGTTGAGTTTATTAGCCCAAAAACTAAATAAATGACTTAATTTAGATGTTATCGTAAACTAAAGCCCTTATTAACTCGTTTAAACTAAGTAAAAGATCTACCTTCACACACTAGAACTACTAGACAAGATAAATAAGAAAATGTCTGATATTTAATGTCGAAACCGTATTCTCAGTAATCTCAGTTAAAAGCATTGGCTAACATTACATAACTTAGATCGCATATTATATACCTCGTCCTTGAATATAAGTGAGTGTCTAATTACGTCAAATACTCATATTTGATTCTCATATAGTATTTCTATGTAAATATCACACATTACTTTGGCTAGATACCAACATTATGTCGAATACAATGGGTAAGTACCTGGGTATGATTCCTTATGAGTAAATAGTCATAAATAGTGTAAACCTTTATTTGATGTTGGCACTTGGCATAGAGACAACTTTGAACCAGCATCGAAGTGTGTTTAATAAATGATTTATTTAATTAATACTTTAATTTCAAGAGCATCTGTAAATGTTCGAAACTTAGGTCATCATCAGCATTCTTCTGCCTTCATCCGAATTTATTTCGGATCTGCGCTGCGTAGCAAGTTTTCTTCACCCATAGGTACATGTCTATAAGTCATCATCTCTACCACCACCCTATTTATATTCACCCCATTTCTAACCATTATTATCGTTCGCACACTGTTTCTAAACACAACTGTACACACGGCTACACATCAAGCTATACAAAACCAGTTAATCTGGGCCTCACTTTACTAGATCTTTTCGCACAATGAACGATCAGATTATGCTGGTTTTGTATAGCTTGATGTGTAGCCGTGTGTACATACATGCAAATAACTCACACAAGAACCTTATATTAAAGACTAGGCGTTATGAAATTATTACAAAAAAAAATTACTTCTCTTTTTTAATCGAATTATGTTTCTAAGTTCAAGGGTTTTCATTTTTATGCACAGAACCCTAATTCTTAGTCTCAAATTAAAGTAGCCTAACTAACCACTTATATCAGCTATCTCCTAGTAAAAGTCTTATCAAAATCGGTCCAGTTGTTTCGGAGAATAGCCGGAACAAACAAAAATACACACAAAAAATTTAAGAAAGTGTTTTTACGTACTTTCATATGCATTCAGTTAAAATGCGTTATTTGAATATTATAAATAGACATATATTTGCATAGATATGAGTTAAAGAAAACAAGATAATAAAATTAATATACATACGAATATATTCTTAATCTATACAACGACCTTATCAACCAATACATACTCGTAGTTCTAATAGGCTCAAAGTTTTACTTCAAAACATATTAATCATAGGCAAATTCCCTTCGATAGCTAATTAGCGTCACTTATCGTCAAAAACCCCGCGCCTGGCCGCTCTTAAACGATAAGCCGGTAAATTCATCACTATTCGGTATTCCCTGTTCCTATTACTGCAAATGAATCGTAGAAAGAACTAGTTATACATAAAGTCGGGCATTTTCCCCATCGAAGACAGAAACTACATAGGTTTTGGGTCTAAAATGTTCGCTTCATGTTATTTATACTATTATTACTATTATATTATTTATTATAGCACTTTGCCCACGGCTTCGCCCGCGTGGATGTCGGTTCAACTACAAAAGTGACGATTTTCCATACAAACTTTCATCCCCCTTTTCACCCCCTTAAAGGTTCAATTTCCAAAAACCTCTTCTTAGTGCTCCCCTACATTATAATAGGAAGCCGTGTGCAAAATTTCACATTCCTAGCCCCAGTGTTTCGGCTGTACGTTGATATGTCAGTCAGTCAGTTCTCCTTTTATATATATAGATTTTTACTCTATAGTTTTACATTTAATAAAATTGATTTATTATGACTGTAATTTTATGTAGATATGTATTCGTTACCATTCTGGCCCAATTGATGTCGTTGCATGTATCTAAATTCTTCTATACAAATTTTCATACCCCCTCAACCCCTCTCAGGAGGTAATTTGGAAAAACAAAAAATGCCAAACTTCATAATTTACTTAGATAGATGTTCGTGCCAAGTTTCATGTTTATTAACACAAGTAATAAGATTTTCCATACAAACTTTCATCCCCCTTTTCACCCCCTTAAAGGTTAAATTTCCAAAAACCCCTTCTTAGTGCTCCCCTACATTATAATAGGAAGCCGTGTGCAAAATTTCACATTCCTAGCCCCAGTAGTTTCGGCTGTACGTTGATATGTCACCCAGTCAGTTCTCCTTCTAAATATATAGATAGAAGATGTATGACTCTGATTACTCTACAAAAGTGGTTATTTTCTGAAATAACCACTTTTGTAGAGTAATAGAGTGACTGACCAGGAGGTCTGCCTCCTGGTCATTTCCACTATTGCTGCCTATTAGATTATATAGATACATATACGTATCCCAATTAAAATGTTTCTTGCGTCCAATATAATCGTCTCCCTGGCGTATATAATCAACGTTTGGGTCGGTTACTAATCTAACCGGATGCAGCTGAATACCAGTGTTTTACATGGAGCACTCCCTATCTGAACTAGCCCCAGTTCATTGTAAGTTAAAATGCTCGAGTTGAAAACCATAGAGAATAATAAACAAGAGAGTAAATGAGCTTCCCCCATTACCTCTCACAGATGTCACTAAACACACAACAATAAAAATATTTCTAACAACGCGTTATCCTACTATCTTTCATACAAAAAGCATATCGCGAACAAAAGTGGTTTGAAAATCAACACGATACAAAGCAAAGCGAGTAGTAACGACCTATATACAAATACCGTAAGTTCATTTAAGGCAATCCGTTGGTATCTTTCCTTGTAACAACCATTGATGGCTTTCTTAGCAAGCTAAAATTCAGATTCAGTATAGAAGGCGCAATGTATTTAAAGCAGATGGGAGGTGACATTCTGATTTCGCATGCGCTACGGTCGTCTCGAGGGCATACGGTGCCCGTCAAACGAAACGACGTAAGTCCTGGAACCTTTTTATTGAACCATGGACTTTACGTCACCAGCTCCAAGTATTAAGAAGGCTTAAACTGCTGCTGTATATAAGTCCTTTTCAGAAATGGAAGCTAGCACGTTCGCCGCCGATCGGTCGCATTCGGGTGCCGTCGGCGCGCACGTGCACACGAAGGCAATGGGACACCATTAATGTAGGGCTGTCCCTCTATCTCCGATATCGCAGCAATGTTTTTACTCGTCGACACTCTCATAAAGTATAAGATTTACGACTTTTCAGCTACTATTAAGACATGGATGTAATTGAAAATGAGTCTGACGTACTTGTTTAGGTTGTTCATTGATTTTTTAGGATGTTTAACAAAAAGAGAGCACAGATTCTCAGAAACAACGGAAACAACAATGTTTTCCTGAATCATTTTTCAAACTTAGCTGAAATTTTCTTAATTTAATGTTGATTTATGTTAAACCTTAATAAGCAATGCTTACGTGATATTATTATGCTGACCGTGTAGCCCTAGTAAATAATGCCAAAGAAATGTGTGGCACAACCATAAAACGCCTCTGCCAGAGTTTTTGTAACCGACTAAATCGACTGAATCCATCCATATGTTCGGTGAGTCGGTGCCGCGGAGTTTACTCGACCAAGTTTAGAAGTTCATTATCGTTCAGTATCCAATGTCGGCCAATATAATTTAAATACACTCAATTTTCCGGCCAATCCGCGTTTACATTTACATATTATTGTCTGATTGCTCTAAGACAATGTTTGCCCAACCTTTGTTCCAACACTATCGGATGAACACAAGGAGATTTAGTACATTTGGGCCAACAGTTGTGGTTTGGTGATGATTTCATTTGTTATTTTGTGAAAGGCGTTCTGTGCGTTATTATATTCGTAAGACCTTGGTTGTTTGTGGGTAGCCACTTCATTCAAGACGTCGACAATCTTTCTTTTAAATAGATAAACAAACTATTTTGTGGAACGGAGTTTGTTTTCTTTTGTTTCCAGTTTTACGAGTATGTTTTGTGTTACGATGCGCCCACTACGTTTCTGCAGGGATACGGAAATGTTGTCTTGCTCTAGTTGCTGAGAATAAGATCTGCTATTATAATTGAGGGTCATTTTGTCGTGGCTTTATGAATAAGGTTGAATCGACGTCTGGGTCAAGGCTGTTATACAGAAGGTAGAAGGTCGTTTACAGAGCAGTTTTCTATCGTAAATGTTGCAAAGAACATGAAGTTAACTATTGAACTCCCTAGCTTAAAACAGTACGAGATCGTAATGAAGACGATATTGCCAATAATCGAGTTAATGGCAAAGCGATAGATTGTTTGAGAGCTAATAAAATTAACGAAGATATAATCCACCATCCCTTCGCTACCGGAGAGACTATTGATCAAAAGATTACACAAGTGAGCATAGACAAGCAGAGTTTACAACTGTCCCCGGCTTTATGATGATTACTGAAACCGTAGAATAATTAAACAAACAATTAAAGCAGCATAGACAAAAGACTTTAATTATGTTCAATTTAGATAAACTAGCTAGGAGATTAAAACATTTGTAGGCATAGCGTATCCTAGATTTCAATGCCGACCTGTGTAGCTAGTAGTGATACAGGCAAAAACTATGATTCGTTTTAAAATCCAAAAGTTTGAAAAGTATGCAAGATTTAAAAAAATATGTTTATCATCTGCGTAGCCTTTTCCCAACATAGTTGGGGTAGGCTTCCAGTCAAATCAGATGCCGCTGAATACCAGTATTTAACACTAGCGGACGTCCCACGGTTTCACCCGCGTAGATCCCGTTCCCGTGGGAATACAGGGATAAAAAGTAGCCTATGTTACTCAGGGTGAATGTAGCTTTCCAAGGGTGAAAGAATTTTTGAAATCGGCCCAGTACTTTTTGAGCCTATTCATTACAAACATACAAACATACAAAAATAGGTACAAATCTTTCCTCTTTATAATATTAGTGTAGATGTAGATAGTGTAGATGAAACGATGCGTACCAACATACGTCCATAAGTGTCCACAACCGAATTAGTACTGGTCACTGGATAATACGATATCCCTTGGTAAGACTGATTGTCAAACTTTCGGGACTCAGTGGAACGTAATTTCTGAGGCACGAGGCATTTAAAAAAAATACGTTTGAGTATAAAATGAAGTAATTACTTCATAAAAATAATGCAGTTAAACTTTGCACCTAACAATTATAATTTTAAAATTATAATAATCCTTATCAAAGTTGTAACATAATTCAAGTTCTTTGTCTTGTCAGACGAGACGGTATGACTAATGGCGACGATGATAATATTATAATCATTTCGCACTAAACAGATAAGTATAATAATACACGTAAAAACCAACTCACGAAAATCTTTCCACTGTTTGGTAGTCTGTGGTTTTCGTTGAATTACTTGGATTGGGTGGACATGAATATCGTAATACGGCATTATAGGTACACGTTGTATCGTGTAATAGAAACTTAGCTACATAAGGAAACTTATAGAATGCAAACCTTAATCATGAATACACAGTACGTGATTCTAGATTAATCTGATGTTCCATATTATTGACCAGGTGGGATCTGAAATTTCACCTCAAGGGAGATGCGGGTCCTGTCGGGGTTCCAGGTTGTTCGAAAGAGATACCGCGGCTCCAAACGTGGCGGATGCAAATGGCTAAAAAGGAACATGGGTGGTTTTGAGTCAGTAGAAGTCTGACACTCCCTACTGCTCCGCCCAGAGCGGGAGGAGTCATTTTTAACCGACTTCCAAAAAAAGGAGGAGGTTATCAATTCGACTGTATTTTTTTTTTTTTTTTTTTTTTTTTTTATGTTTGTTCGCTCATAACTTGCGACTGGGTGAACTGATTTTCATGATTCTTTTTTCATTTGAAAGCTGGTGCTTCCCGTGTGGTCCCATTGTCACCATTTTAATATCTGATGATGGGATCTTGTAGAAATCGGGGAAACTCTTCAATAAATAACAGCAGATTAACCACGATTGTTGCTATAGCATATCTAAGCATTGTTTACGCCATCACACAACATAATATCACGCCTGTACTCACTACAAAGGTTATAAAAACTATTTTGTGAAGATCTGATGAAGAACTTCGGAGATAGGCAACGGAACTCCTCAATAAATGATTGTAAATGGACTGGGATTGCTGAAATCTCATATTGTCTGTCTATTGTTTACACCAGTCCTAACATAACATCACGCCGGTACGTTGTGAAGAGGTAAGCACATGTGAAACACTAAAAAGTGAAAAATAAAAACTTTTTTACAAAAAATAAAACCGACTTCGACAAAAAAAACACTCAAAAGTGAAAAATAAAATCAGTTTCTGAAGTCGGTGACAAAAAAATGAAATCAAAGAAACAAAAGTCACCGACTTCAGAAACTGATTTTATTTTTCACTTTTGAGTGTTTTTTTTGTCGAAGTCGGTTTTATTTTGTGATTTTCCACTCTCCAAAAAAAATTTTAAAAAAAGGGACGAGGACTTCATATACAGGTAGTGCCACACAGGCGGACTTAATGCCACAATTTTAGACATTCTCTACCAATGAACCTTTTAGAATTTAATGATTTCTAGAAAAATCTGTGACCCGATTTTTTTTCGTTTCGCTGGTACGTAAACAGTAAATTACTGACTTTGTTAAAAATCTATCTAATCATTTTTAACAAAGTCTTGAAGAAAGAAACTTTTTAATAGGTAACGAAATTCTGAATACAGGAACTTTGTAGTATACGGTACCTATACTAAAAAGTTCCTTTATTCAGAATTTCGTTTTAGCTCGTGGCTTAATAAGAACTGCCACTCGGGTCGATCTTTAGGTAAAGCTGTGCTTGCCTAGGTCGGTCTGTGGATGGGTGACCGCCCGACATACCGAGTTTCCTCCGTGCATCGGAAAGCACGTTATGCTGTTGGTCCCGCTGCCATATATATAGCTTTACCATCTTTGGCAGTCGTTACACATGTAGTCAGTGACCTGAAATTCTGACATCCAGTCTTACCAAAGGGTATCGTATTACCTAGTATTAACTGGGTTGTGGAGGTCAGATAGGCAGTCGCTCCATGTAAAATACTGGTATTCAGCTGCATCCGGTTAGACTGGAAGCCGACCCCAATATAGTTGGGAAAAGGCTAGGCAGATGAATTCAGATGATGATTCAGAATTTTGTTTTTGGAACCTTATACCTAAGATTTTTCTTAGATACCATCTAATTCTAGTAAAAACTACGTAAGTAAGTTTCCGCGTTCTCACTCGGGTTGCCTTAAATACTAGATATTTATTATGGCGGGAAGTTCTCCTGAAAGATATGAAGCGCCGTAGCGGGAGGTTAATGCCCTGCAATGAATAATTTAACTGAACAATATCGTATTATGTACCTGTAAGAATACTACGGAAATCATGATCCATTTACTATTTAGGTACTTAAATTTACTGTTTGTTTCTGTGCTGGCGTCATCCGTCACGTCCTCTACGCAACGTATCGTTTATGCGGAACAACAAATGTGACGTAGTGGAATTCTTAAGCATGGTTTACGTTGTTCCTTCTTTATTTTGTACAATACAGACTTTATTGTAATTTTTTGTGTAACGTTTATTTCCCACTGCTGGGTAAAAGCCTTGCCAAGTAATATAAAGTATGCAGAAAATATACATATTTAACATCACGCCTGTGTGTGTGTCCCCGAAATATATATAATACACACACATATTTTCGCCAGTTATGTTTAAGCCCCATGTAAAAGAGGGTAGGTATTGCAATAGTAGTATTAGTAGAAATATACAATATCAAAATAAGTAATATATGTTTATCAAAAACATTAATTTAAAATCTGTAATAAACTTAATCATATCATACTATTTAGTAACACGGTCTATTTAAATATATATTCGGCGCAAAAGATACATTTGTTCAGTTCGGATATTATTTATTTAGGCAGCGCGGCGCGGCGGCGAGGCCGACTTTACGGATTGACTCCGTTCGCGCCGGGAGAGGACGCTTAAACATTTAACGTTCCCGTGTGTTATGCATCTTATAATGAGTTTATTTCACTGTACATTATTTAAGGATTAAATAAACTATGGATGAAGCAGAAGTATCATCATATTCTTTGCATAGAGTATGGATCGTAACTTGCGGCATGGCGTTCTGTCTATCCCCATGGGAAAATTGAGCGAGTATTTGTCTGTAAATTTTACCTGAAAAACGATGCCTGAACATTATCGATATAGCGATACTTACAGTGTTGGCTTCGTTGTAATAAATGTGTAATCGATGCGCTTGGCTTTCTATAGTCTCTCTTTCTGCCTACTCTTCTAAGACAAATGCGTTAAGAAATCAGTCTTTACATTTAAAACCACCTAAAACCCCTTTTAAAACAAATTAAATCAAACATTTTGTGCCGTAAGTTCTACATGAATAATTTTAGTTCGTCTCACCGCACATAGATGGCGTTAGTCTCACTATATTATTCTATCAACCAACGAGTTTGTATGCATAGCAGCTACACTATTGCTTCCATGTCTGACAGTACCCTATGTCGGCCAACGGACTGGGAAAGGCGAACTAGGGTATTAAAGTTAACTTGTAACACAGGTAGAAGCTCAATTACGAACTCAAATATTGAAAAGGTGATTAGTGCAATGACATTTCCAATGTCTAGGTCAATTGTCTTTGGTATTTGACTAAATCGTAGTTCAACGACGTGGAATTTGGTGTTCCAAGTTCAAATGTCTTTGTGATTAATTATCTAGCTTGTACTGTACTGTAAGACTGCAGTGCAATGGCCTACCTCTCCGTTTTCTCTTGTGCTTAATGTATGTAGGTCGGCCAGTGTTTTCGGGTATGAAAACGTGTTGAATTTTTCTTCTTCTTTCAACGCGGAGACGAAATTACTAAACATCTATATATCTATATAAATAAAAAGAGAAGTCCTGACTGACTGACTGACTGACTCACCAACGCCCAGCCCAAACCCTTGGACCTAGAAAGCTAAAATTTTGCACAGAGGTTCCCTTTATAATGTAGACAAGGAATGAGGAAGGATTTTTTGAAATTCAACCCCTAAGGGAGTTAAATAGGGGATGAAAGTTTGTATGGAAAATCGTCATTTTCACGCGTGCGAAGCCGCTGGCAAAAGCTAGTAGTACATACATTCATAAGCCTTCGTTTTGCCATAGGTGTAGGTAAAAACAGCATTACTTAGCAGATTCTACCTAAAAAGGTATTTTGAAAAAAATAGAAACAGCTGTGTCATGCAAAAGTGCAATATTGAGTATATTGCACTTTTGCATACAGTATGGCCTGTAGATTTTTAGCCTAATAAATTACAAAAAATATCACAAAAGCGTACATACTCCAGATTTGAACAAAAACAACATTTTCTGCTTAAAAATCTTTAGTAGAAAATAGTAAATCTGTTGTGTGAACAAGACTACTAACACTGAATCCTTGCATTGTATCAGCGTCATCGGAGCGGCCGTCAATTTGGCCGGGTGCCGTCAAAGCGTTCTCGTCGGCCCTTCTACGAAAACAATATTTAGGTGAGCGGGGCTTCGTACAGCGGGGCGAAGGGAAAGGGGCGGGGGGGAGGGACACGATGTAGGGACGCACAGAAGCTCCACTCTTGATCTACGTCACGACGACTAAACTACGTCGTATGCTTTCGACTACGTCGTATTATAAAAAAGATTTGTTTTTCAGAAAATAAGTTGTGCATTGTGCTGTTTACGATAAACAATCTTGTAATAGTCGACTTCTATAATCACAGTATGGATTAATAAGTAGGTAGGTAGCGTTTTTGTGACAAACATTAAAATAACACACATAAATTAACATAGCGCCTTCTAATCCCCGAAGAGTTAAGCAGAGATGTAACTAATAATTATAGTACACCCACATTTCACTAGTTATGCTAGTTCCATGTAATAGAATAGGGGGCAAGCCTATTGTTCTATTTAACCTGGTACAAATCCAGACTTCGCACACAGTGACTTGCCAAGTTATTAGAACTGTAAGAGCTACGACTGCAACAACTTAAACATTAGAGTCATCATCATCAGCCCATAATGTTCCCACTGCAGGGCCTCGGGCCTCCTCTCTAGGAGAGGGATGGGCTATAATCCACCACGCGGGCCCAGTGCGGGTTGGTAGATGTCACATGTCTTCGATTTTAAACAATAGAGTAAAATAAAGAAAATCAACTACTTTACTTTCTACGAACAAAAACTACAATTCTTTACACTCCTTCGAGTTTGTATCTCTCATCTTAAACACTTGTACTTCTGCCTCCCCCTTGCCACTACAAGCGAGATGACGCCGCGTTGACGGCGAGCCGTAAGCACACACACGCGGTAACGATACGCTGCCGATAAGTGAACGTAATTTCCGCACTGATCCGATATTTATTATATTTTATACTGTTTGTCAATGATGGAGTAAATAATGTTAAAATGTTACTGTTTTTTGCAGTATTGAGGTGATAGTTGGAGTATTTTTAAAGGCATGCGTTTGACTAGTATTCTAGTCCATTAGAGGAGCGTTGGAAAGTATTGAAACTAAATGCAACTTTCTTTTGATGGAGTTGTAGTACACTATAGATGATCGAGTTTCTTTCCAATTGTTAAAACAATTAGCTAAAACGAGAAACATTATTATTAAAATATTTTTTTATTTCATTTATTCATTCATATAACAATTCACATTGTGTTTGAAATTAGAGAGAGTTGGGATGTTATAGTAAATAGGAATGTTAATGATTTGTCAATTAATAATAGGAACATATTGTTATCGTGAATCTTTAAGGTTAAGATACTCACTACCGCACTCAGAGAGTTTTAATGATTACTTATAGGCCATCACTAAGTAAAGGTTTTGACAGTTTTTGTATGACAAAACTGTCAAAACCTTTAAGTGATGGCCTAAATAAACATTAAAGCTCTTCCAGTACGGCTGTCAGTCACATAATGAAATGATGAATTTAGAAACCATCTGAATATTGCCGTTTTAAATCGATTGATCGGCGGTTCCCTATTTGATTTTGGCAGTTTATTATAATCATAACCTTATAACCATTGGGAACCAAATTCTGTCATATAGTTGGGTTTTCATTATTATGCTCTCGCTTTCGTGTTCTACGTTGCGTTGGTCCAGCGGCCTTGGTCCACCCATGCACTGAGTAAACGCCGCGACTTGCGCGGCGGTCCGATTTCCCATGGATTGTTGGTTACCAATTAAATAGTAGGAATTAATTGAGTAAGTAAAATTGTATAGAAGAGGTAATGGCATTATAAATTGTTATGATCGCCTGCAACTCCTGCAAGGTACTGCTAAGCGCGACTTCTCGCGACTAAGCAACGTCTAGCGGCTGCTAACATTGTTAGCTATACGGCTAGGCCACGTGTAGTCGCTCCTAGACCCGCCTACGCCATAGCAGCTACGGCTACGCGGCGTGTAGACGCGGGTACACGTGCCTACACCACAGCGGCTACGGCTACGCCACGTGATACCTCTGCTACACCAGTCTACGCAGCGGCTACGGCTACGCCACGTGATACCTCTGCTACGCCAGTCTACGCAGCGGCTACGGCTACGCGAATTGTAGACGCTGCTACACCACATCTGCTACGCGACGTGTAGACGCTGCTACACCGCATCGGCTACGGCTACGTCACGTGTCGCGCTGCTACACCGCACCTGCTGCTACGCCCGCCTACACCGTAGCGGACACGACTACGCAACGTGTAGACGCTGCTACGCAGCGGTTCCACTACGTATTAATAAGTTACGCTCAACCAACAAGCAATGCAAAGACAAGCATAAATCGCTTTTAATGTGGAACATAGTATTATTGTTGATGGAATAATGTGTTATTGAGTTTACCAGTATTACTCTGTAATAAGAAATTTCGACTCAATTTGATTGCAAAGTCCAATCTACGATCAATCTCATTTGACATCTAGTTTTCTGATCTTGATGCACAACTAAGTTCAGGGATTAAATATTGAATGCTAAATAGCTAGCAAGTTATGTTAAACAAACAAAGAGCTATCAAGTTTAGTTAATCAAAGTAGTTACTAAGTGAACCCATCAATAGGTATTGAAAATCCAGTAACGTGGATATTTGTATGGAGGCAGTGATCCGTACTTATCTATGATTTGAAAACGTCGGGCCATAAACCCAGCCGCTAGGTACGTACGACGATCGATCAAACTATATCAACCAGTATAAGCGGAATCTTTCATTGTACGGGAAATCTATTCAAAGTGAAGCCATGTTATACTGGTTAATGTAACTTGATATGTCGCTGTGTGTACTAATAGCAATATGTGTTAGGTATATCAAATGGAAGTTGTTTTATAACATACTATTAACTTTTAGCTTTTATTATTTTACTACCGAGGCTTACCGGCTACTTTGTCTTATTTTATGTGCGTTTAATTTGTGCTAAGTAAACAAATAAGATACCTGGCAAACCTGTTCGTGTGGAGATTAAAAAATTACTCTGCTCTGGAGAGTAAATCTGGTGTTTCCTCAGAAATGGTGGAACATTTTACGTCACTAAAAGTACCAAACTAGTCGCCTTTGGGCTGAGTTATTTAGAATTTATTGTCATCAACACGCTAAGTAGAGAAGACTCAACATTCTTTCTATAATATTGGTTTACAAAAAAGTCATTATGTCATTAATTATTGATTTACACGAAAATGAATGAGAAGTGTAGTTTTGTATGAAACAAAGGTATATGGTGCCACCGAATTTAAATCTCGAGTTTAAAAAAAATGTAATCAACCGCGTTGTTAAGTTTCTCCTACTATTACTTAGTTTGTTACACATAACATCAAGCCTGTCATCCCCGAAGGGTTAGACAGAGCTGTATCTACTATAGAACACCCACATTTCGCCAGTTATGTTAAAGTCCCATGTAATAGGGGGCATGTAGTAGTTGGTTTAAAGTTCAAAATAAGTCATCATAATCCTTTGTGGTAAAGTAGTTCCAAGACTTTTGTGGTAAAATCTTTTTCTTGATCATTATATTTCCTGCACTTACCTCTCTCTTTTAAAACGTCTTTTTATTCTAGTTATTTACTGAAAAGAGCAAGATAACGATAACTTCGGTGAATTTCAAGCATAGTAGTGTTAACTCGCTGGATATTTGGTGCTAAGTTTTTGAATTGCTTGAGTAAAACTCATCATTAGGAAACGCCAAATTCCCGCTTTTAACGCTCACTGATTCCATTCAAATTGAGGTGCAGTTTGAAGAGGAAACGTTTAAATTAGATTTTGTTGGATTTGTGTGGATTTAGAATACTTATTACTTTACTTAGAGCAGTGGTGGCCTAGTGGTGGCGGTCCCGACTTACGAACAGTGAGTCGTGGGTTCAAACCCCGCCAGGCGCATTACTTTGTGTAATTTATTTCATCACCACTGCTCTCAAAACGGTGAAGGAAAACATCGTGAGGAAACCGGCATGTCTTAGAACCAAAAAATTCAAAGACATGTGACATCTACCAATGCGCACTGGGCCCGCGTGGTAGATTATAGCCCATCCCTCTCCTAGAGAGGAGGCCTGAGTCCCTGCAGTGGGAACATTATAGGCTGATGATGATTACTTTACTTTACTTTTGTTTTAGTAATATTTATTAACGATAAATGCATGCCTAAATATAATTACTTTGTTGGAACTCCGTCCCTTCGAGATAGTATTTTTATTTACGTACTAGCTTTTTCCTCGGTTTTGCTTGCATTATTGTCGGAAATGGATAGTTTTAAATATTCTTGGTGATAATGTAGCTTCCCTTTAGTAAAAGAATTTTCGGAATTGGAACAGCAGTTTCGAAAAAATCCCTCTGCATCCAAACTTACTAACTATACCTTTATTATAATATTAGTTTAGTGTAGGATAATCTAAGTCCCTAGTATTAGTAAAAACCGATATATATTATCCATAGCGGACTTAGATTATCCTATAGATATGATTATCACCTTTAGATTATGATTATCATAGTCAGTAATATCAAAGAAGACGTTTCAAGTAAGAGAAACACAATATAAAAGATTACGTACATCGCCTATTTATAAACAATTGGCAACAAAGTACGTAGCAACATTAAAAAGCACTTAAACCTACCTATAAACTTTATAACTAATAGTAATTTTATAACTAAACATGAAACGACTATAAAAGTAACTCTAGTTAGTACTAACAACTACATTCGTAAACCGACAACTCAGTACCAGATTTTTAGAAAACACATGTAAATAAAAACCTACTAAGTTCAAACAACAATAATATATAATATAAGAACCCTGTCGAAATCTATTCAGCCATTTGGAAGATACGAGGTAATAAAGAAACTTACAAACAAATATACACATATAAGATACACGCATAACCCTTCATTGGCAGTCGGGTAAATATGCCATGTACGGCACAAAAGGAGTATGTAAGGGTCGCAGCAGGTGGCGTTCTATCATTTCTGCCGACCCCAATAGAGACAATGCGTGACTCAATGTATTTATCATCGTCTTCCAAACCTTTTCCTAACTATCTTGAGGTCTGTTCTTTTCCTAGTCAGGTCTGCGGATTGCTCGAAAGAGATACCGCGGCCTCGGCACAAGGGCTAAGAAGGAATATGGGTGGTTTTAAGTCAATAGAAGTCTGACACTCCGTTTCGCTCTGCCCAGAGCGGGAGGGGTTATTTGATGATTTCCGGGTGGGAAATACCCAAAAAAAAAGGTCTGTTCCTGTCTATCCGGATGCAGCAAGTTAAGGAATATAAGTAAAATCATACAATTTCATAACCGATGATCAATAACAACATAAGACATGCGCAGTAACAATTGATCGGCCCGGCGTGTGCGCAGTGACCTCCGCGTCCACTACGAGGTGAATCAATCCCCTCAAGGTTCCCTCAGTAAGAGGTCTGACCATTTTATATGCTAAACACCAGTCAGCGGCGATGATCGCGAATTCCGGTTGTTTCTGGAAAGGATTGTTAAGTTTAAATTGATTAACTGCCGTTCTCAGAGATATTTAATGATTACTTAAGCCGTCAGTAAAGATTTGACATACAAAACCTTTACTAAAGTATCAAAATCTTCACTAAGTGACGGCTAAAGTATAATCATTAAACGTTCTGAGTGCGGTAATAAGAATGTTTTTTAAAATGCAATCGTAATTTGTGCAGGTCATAGACCCATTACAAATGTTTTGGTCTAAATTATGATGATGACAGAACTGATTTAGAAAGATCGTAATTTTTTTAAAATTTTTTTAGGCTTCGACTAGACTTTTAACTCACCGTCCGTCCGTCTTATGACGCCGACGACGTGATCCACGCGCGCCTCAAAGAGATGTCAGCAACATTGCAGGCCCTGCCGGCGCTGCGGGTTGTTCGAAAGAGATACAGCGGCTCCGGACAAACAGGGCTAAGGAGGAACATGGGTGGTTTATAGTCTGTAAAAGTCTGACACTCCCTTCCGCCCCGCCCAGAGCGGTTGGAGTCATTTGACGATTTCCCACACTCCGAAAAACGATCAAAGTTCTATAAATGACAGCCGGGAGCCCGGGAGAAAACTCCGTATGTAATGGGTTGTCATCCATCTACGGACCAACCTAACCATGAGCAGCTTCACCGAACCCAGCAGTTGTTATTTTTTAACAAATAATGACAAATATATTTACACATATACGTTACTAGCTGATGCCCGCGGCTTCCACCGCGTGGATGTCGTTCAAATTATATACTAAAACCTTCCTCTTGAATCACTCTATCTATTAAAAAAAACCGTATCAAAATCCGTTGCGTAGTTTTAAAGATTTAAGCATACAGACAAACAGACAAAAATAGCGACTTTGTTTTATACTATGTAAGGATAAGGATAGTGTTAACTATAAATAAAAACAAACATTAAAAATAAACTGTTCAATAGATTCGTCTTCTTTTCATGGGTTGATAAATTCCTCAAATGTCAAGCGGAACCGTGTCTTTTGAAAAGCTTACGAAAGGGACATGGGTCCGGCCGGGACATCGGCAGTCCCTTTAGAGAATTTTAATTTAAAATAGATTGGGAAATAACGAATATTTATTGAGTTATTTGTTTTTGTTAAAAAAATATTACCTACTGCAATGTTAGAAAGAGATAGATGTGGGAGAAAATCTGAGTAACTATAATCATAAATAAACATAATCATGAAACATGATATGTTTTATTATAGATTTAATAAAATAACTGTCTCGTTCGCCTAGTGGTAACTAGTGGGACTGCTGAACATGAGATCCTGGGTTCGATTCCCGGGTCAGGCAGTGTTTCCCTACCAGAAATTTCTCACGAAATCTGGATTTGTGCCCGGTCGATGGCTATAGGCCCACCCCTGTAACATGGTACATAAAAATAACCGGTGAAATGTAGGTGTACTATATAGAGTACACTTCTGCCTAAACTTGCGAGGAGAACTGGCGTGATGTTATGTTATAATTAAATTCCTAAAGGCAGAGGCTTGTTATAACGATATAAAACAAAAATAATGAGTGTATAAAGCTGATTTGTTTTACTGTAAACGGCCTAGAGCTTAGCCTTGGTAAGTTGGATCCATTCATGCGTTCTAAATGTGATGAAATAAAAATAGAAACAATTGTAATCATTCACACTAAGTATTATGTACACTTCTAGCTTAGCTACCGATCGAGCCCGTCGCGTCTGCGGGTTGTTCGAAAGAGATACCGCGGCCTCGACACAAAGGGCTAAGAAGGAACATGGGTGGTTTTTAGGCAGTAGAAGTCTGACACTCCCTACCGCTGTGCCCAGAGCGGGAGGAATCATTTGATGGTTTTACAACCGCCCCAAAATAAAAAACATTCACATAACATATTTGTATCAGTGTGGTGAGTAGTTCCATAAAAGTAGAAGAAGACCAAATAAACAATGAGAGCAGAAGCGAGCAGTGGTGGCGGCCCCGACTTACGAACAGTGAGTCGTGGGTTCGAACCCCGTCAGGCATATTACTTTGTGTAATTTATTTCATCACCACTGTTCTCAAAACGGTGAAGGAAAACATCGTGAGGAAACCGGCATATCTTAGAACCAAAAAATTCGAAGATATGTGACATCTACCAATCCGCACTGGGCTCGCGTGGTAGATTATAGCCCATCCCTCTCCTAGAGAGGAGGCCCGAGTCCCTGCAGTGGGAACATTATAGGCTGATGATGAAATAAACGATGGATGGACTGTGTAAAGGATGATATGGCTAGAAAGGAGGTGTCTCGTGAGATGTCGAGTAATATAGAAGTACTAGCTTTTGCCCGCGACTTCGTTCGCGTGGAATAGTGACTTCCGGCAGATTTTTGGTTTATCTCGCGAAAAAAAAAAAAAAAAAAAACTATCCTATGTCCTTTCTCAAGTTCCAAACTATGTCTGTACCAAATTTCACACAAATCGGTTCAGTAGTTTAGGCGTGAAGCAAAGACAGACAGACAGAGTTACCTACTTTCGCATTTATAATATTAGTTAGGATGGAGGAAGAAGACATGTTGCGCTAACCCAAATGAATTGGGATAAGGGTAAGAATGGTGATGATGAAGTAAGTATCCTCCATTAAGATTAGAATTTTAAGTTAACCGTTTTTACAGTCCGTTCAACCGATTGTGAACTCTATTACGTTGACAGCAAGACAAAATGCAGCTGCAGTAAACAGTCGGTATTGTAACATTCTTTTTGCTTTTAATGCCATCCTTATGCCTACGAAGAAGAAAGAACGACGGCACGGTTAGCGCAGTGGTTCAAGCAATGGACTGCCGCGCTGCGTGTCGCGGGTTCGATCCCCGCACGGAACAAATATTTGTAAGACCTACAGATAGTTGTTCCGGGTCTGGGTATTTGTGTATGTGAGTTTAAATGTTTGTGAACGCACCCACGATACAGGAGAAATTCCTAGTGTGGGGCAACGTTTTTAAAAAAAAAAAAAAAACATACACACACATGCGCACGGTATACACCCAAACACACACACACCCACATACACCCAAACACACACACACCCACATACACCCAAACACAATTACACCCACATACACCAACACACACACATACCCCAACACACACCCATTAACACACACACATGTTTTATTAAATTTTTTGTTCTTTTGATTTTTGTACTTTGTTCGCCTACAGCAAGTACCAATATTTTTGTAACCGTAATACGACTCACTGTGAATGGATACGGTACTCTTTTCTAAGATACAGACAGATTTTCTGCCTAGTTTAGGAAAGAGAGACCAATGACCCATTTTATATTTTTGTTGTACTGGTTCTATTTGTCTATAACGTCTTATATTAGTCTACTTTGTATACCTTGTACAAACTTATTATTGAAAAAAAAAATATATATATATAAAAATTATAAACACGCACGACGTCTTTTTATGTGACAAAAGAGATCCTTCGAGAAAGTTCCACAGCTTTCTGGAACCTTCTTCACGGTTCCATAGTGGAACATTTTCCCGCCGGGAAAGGCGCGTGGAAGGCTGATATCAGTCGGGTTCGTCGGGTTGGGTCGAATGTACTTGTATCTCCCGGACTCCCGACACATGGTAGTAGTAGAAAAAGCGGGTTTTTAGTCAGTAGACTCTGACTCCCTTCGCTTGCCCGAGACGAAAGGTATCCATTAGGAAATTTCTACAAAAAAAAGGATTACTCTCGAATCTTCTAGATTGTTCCACAGCGGAAAATTGTAGAGTCGAACGTTATGTTGAATGTTCTCGTGAATGAACCGTCGGCGTCGTAACAATGTTACAAATGCGAAAGTACCTCTGTCTATCGTTTAGCTTTTCACGCATAAACCAATGAAAAGATAGTTACATATCAACAGATAGGTAGTCTAGAAATGTAGATGGACATAGGCTACGTTGCATCCTGTATTATTACTACATGCTCGTTTTTGAACTCTGGGCCCAAAGCCAAGTGTTGTAATTTCAACAGACTGCTTTTGTTCAGGCATTTAGGTATCTGCTATCGTTGGTGAAAACAGGCACAAGCCTGGTTTTTTTCCAACGCACTCCCACATTTTTAATTGTCCACGCTACTAACAAAAATAACTTGAAATAATGAACAGTACCAGTCAAGGAATTCTGCAGATTTTTTAATTTTCTATGTCGGCATAATCTCACCAGTCTACCAGTGTCTGTATCTGTGCTAAAGGCCTAGTGTACAAAGGAGTATGAAAGGATTCACAGGTCAGCTTATAGTGGTTACAGTGACTCGTGTTACTTGTGTAGTTATATGATTTTATGCGTGTAAGGCGATTTCATACGGTTATTATGATACTGTTGATGTTAGGCTTTAAAAATGAATAAGATTCTGGCTATTGGCTTCAAATATTAGGTACTTACGTAAACTGCAATGTTGAGGGTCGTAAAAAAATGCAGGTAGTGGATTATGGTTTTTATACGTCCGTATTTTTACAGTATGAACTTAAGTTTGGAGGTAGGCTTTTTGTTAAATTGTTGATTGACATACAACAGAAATATTAAGAATAGCTAGTACCTAGCAGTAATAATAGTTATTGGGTATTTTTCTTATACAAAACATTGGAATACTTGAAATTATTAAGTCTTTTTTTTTTTTTTTTCGTGGGTGGAAAATCATCAAATGACCCCCCCCCGCTCTTGGGCAGAGCGAAGGGGAGTGTCAGACTTCTACTGACTAAAAACCGAACCCATGTTCCTTCTTTGCCCTTGCGCCGAGGCCACGTCATCTAGTACAAAAATCCGCGGCCCCGACGGGAAATTATTACGTCTTAAAGTAGTATTGTATAATCACTCCAGTGTGGGAAAGAGACGAAAAAAGTAATCATTATCTGCCTAGCCTTTCCCCAACTATGTTGGGGTTTACTTCCAGTCTAACCGAATGCAGCTGAATACCAGTATTTTACACGGAGCGATTGCCTATCTGACCTCCACAACCCAGTTAATACTGAGTAATACGATACCCTTTGGTAAGACTGGTTGTCAGACTTTCAGGTCACTGACTACCTGTAAAAAGTAATAAAAAAGTAATATATGTTTAAATGTAAGACACGCCAAGACAGACAGGAACAAGTCTACTCAGAAATGACATCCCGGCCGCCTGCGGTTAGCTCAAATCAATCAGTCATAACATTGTGCTTCCGGACATGCGACGAAGAATCTCTGATGAGTTTCCGGATGCTTACCAGCTCTTATGACTGTTTATCTTTTATTCTGAAGTCTTTATTCGTCAATTGAATATTTATAGAATACTACCTGCCCGGTGTCCCCGTAATATTCGACCGCGTGAAATTATTTAAAAAACCTATTTGAATCGAATTTTCTTAATAATGTCAAGGATTAATTTTTTTAAACACTTTTTATACTTAAATAAAGTAGCCTAAGTTACTACCTACTTATAACATCAACTATCGGCCAGTAAAGTCCCGACAAAATTGGTCCAGCCGTCTCGGAGATTAGCCGACACAATCATGCAAAAATAAATGTTTTGATATAAGTACCACAAATGCAATAAGTAAAAATTTAAATATTAAACAGACCCTTCCATTCTATTATTTTTATAGATACGAGTAGAATAGAATATTTTAGTTAATGGTTAATACTGACTCTGTACTGAGCTTAACTTTATTTTGATAAGGGGTCATCCTTTGATCGAGTGAGGTTATTCAGGCTACTTTTATAGCTCCCTTCCCCCTCCCGCCTGGTGATACGTCCGCGTCGTGTAGTTTGAGGCTACACTCTCCCTCGCCTTCACAGCACCACGTGTTACATTGTTTATTATTGAAATAATGAGATAGCTTTAGGTTGTTTTAATTTTGTTTTTACACGTGACAAACACGTGATTGTCTTTTTATACCCCCTCCATCTTTTTCTGACGCCTACCCCCTCTTCGTACTTCACGTGATTAAAGGACGACTCCCTATTGGGAGCCCTCTACTTACGAGTTGTAGGTTGTGGGTTAGCAGTAGCACCACGTTAGAACATCGTTCTCAAAACGGCATGTCCTGCAATAAAAAAATCGAAGACTTGCGACTTCATTAATCTACCCGTGGTGGATTATGTCACTTTGAATGATCATAGATAAAGTAGGTAGGTACAAACTTATAATATAATAAATAAGTATATTTCTATGATACCAACACTACCGATCGAAACCTTCACCGCTTCTATTAAATTGTACAGAGATTAGGAAGCTTTACGAAGCTGTTTTTAAACCTCTTGAAATATCACCTCTAAAACCCATCAATCACCTTGTTTCTTTACGCATAATAAATTAAAATGTTTTTATAAATAATGTGCCTATATACCTTAACACACGTTGGTGACCCCTGAAAGGTTATGCAGAGGTGTACAATCGTACGCCTACAGTTAGCGCCCACGTTGTTACTCCCTTACAAATAGGGGAAGTAGAATTCACCACTCATCGAGCACTATTTCTGGGTAATAGATGATCATTTTACAAATTATAGGCTTATTTTTATACTAACATTTACGTATCTATAAATAATTGTTCGTTAATTATTTCGTCAAATCGTCGTGTTTTGTGGTGCTCGGTTTAAAGGCCAATTTATCACAGGTGGGTAGAATGTGGGAGTACTACACAAGTCTGTTTTGGCCTAGTCACTTGAAAAGTCCTGAACACAGACATAATGTTAATCTGTGGCGTGTCTTGGGGCCAATAATACGGCAAGCACAAAGTAAGTAGACTGCTCAGATATCCTAACATAGTGAAGAGTAGCAGGTTAAAGGGCATGTCAAGATTTTAGAATTCTATGATAGTACCGTATATGAAGTTGAGATGATGGGGTAATGACCACTTTTATCCATCATTAAATGATAATTAGAGTTGAAGTGTGTACGAGGCAGGGACCCCCGCCCCATACCGTTCCCATAGTGGCTTACTCCCAAACATTTGATTACTTATGTAGCAATTATTGCAAACTAGTAATTAATACTACATTAAGTTATGCAGTTTGCGGTCTTCTCACAGAAGCTTACAATTTTCTATGATTATCGCATTCCGTGCATCAGCAAACAAATCCTTTTAGTTTACAGAGAATAAAGATAATTAGTCCAATCCACGGTTCGTCTCCGCGAGTGTGTCTATGATAATACAAAAATCCTCAACAGCCAACATTTCAATACTAAACAAACAATCAAATTCCTCGTGTATTTAATCTTTTTAATCAACTTAAACTCACGGAGTAAGTAACTTATAAACACAATACGTTCAGAGTGTTTACTTATTCGATATGTTTGACAAAACTTACCCTGTGGAGCGAGCGGTACACTCGCCGACAAATGCTTTGTCACACATCAAATCGTTTTTACGAACTAGGGGAGTATTGTGAACGTTTGTGAGAACGTTTCAGTTACTTTTTTGAGTGATATTGGTTTCTGGATGTTGGGTTTTTAAATGATTTGTGATACGAGTATTGATATAGTTTACGGTTTTATGCGGCCGCCACACACTCGACGAGTGGCATGGGAAGTAGCGAGGAGAGGAGGCAGGGACATAGTGTGGCAACGTTACTCGTCATGCCGCACGTCATGCTCCTCGTCCTGCCCACCGCTCCGCGATGATCGCGCGATGAATAAATGTGATCCACCATCTCCGTTGGCGAGGACGATGACGACGATGTATATTTCTTTTTATGACATTGATATAATTAACTATACTAAAAATGCATAGCGCGCACGCTGCCACAGTTTCATCGTCCATCAAAGGCAAATAACAAGTGAGGAGCGTCGCGATTAATTGCGCGAGTAGAACGTCGCAGCAAATAGCGGCAGCGCGAGGAGCATGGCGATGAGCAGCGCGAGGAGCATAGTGTGGCGCCCGCATTAGATTGCGTTGTTGTTTAATAATGCTGAGCAGAAAAATTGGTAATTATTTAATAGGATTTATACGTTAAAAATGTTTCTGGCATTTTCCTTACTGATTAATTAGTATTAAATTGTTAGTCGTGAACTGAACTTGAGTCGGACTTGACACGCCTATATTCCGCCCCAATAAATATATTGACAGCTACAGTTTGTTTATTATTTGCCATAAACACCCACTTTTCAATTTAGAATGACTTTAAGACCTCTTTAACATTGATTACAGTGACATAATTATGACATCTTGAGCTATGATTAAAGTTGAATTCAACTATGGCTTTGACAAGGATAGGTAATGTAGGAGGCAATGTACATATTCAGAGGAAGTACCTTATTCGATAACTTATCCCTTGTAGCGAGAGGTATACTCACCGACAAATGCTTTGTCTCATCAAATCGTTTTTACGAACGGCTACAATTTAAATGCTCACCAAAAAAGATTTTTAGACCCTAGAATAAAGTACAGTAAAGTACCAAATAAAATATTTTAACTTCAAATAAAATAAACCCACTCTATACCGAGGTGCCTAAAGAACAACGTTTTAAGTTCCAAAATAATTAGAAACTCATCAGAATAATATTGTACGTGTTGTATTAATGTTCTTTTTGCCTACCAAAATGGATAAATGCTCACCAAATCTTGTTTCTTTGAAGTACTAACATTACCCAAAATGACCGTGGGACCGACCGTTAGCTTTTTTGCCTCAATAAAACTGACTAAATTGAAAGTCGTGAAATACAATATTGGTGACATCTATTTAGCGATAATATAAAATATTTGGTCTGCAATTAGCTTTAAAGGTATTTATAAATCTTTATAGCATAGAATACAAAGGAAAATAGGTTAATTTCTACAATACTTTAGGTAACACAATTTGGTGAGCATTAATCCATTTTGGCCGGCATTTCGATTTTTTTGGTAGTAAAATCGGTTCTTTTTTGGTAGGCGTTTAAACACAAGCCTTTACGAACTACTACTTTTTTGAGTGATATTGGTTTCTGGATGTTGGGATTTTAAATAATTTGGGTTATTGGGATAGTTTAGGGTTTGAGCTTGTGTGGTTTTTAATGGTAATAAGTAAAAAAATTGGGAATTGTTTAGTAGGATTTATACGTTGAAATTTTAATGATAATATCCAAAAGATATGGTAATTATTAAGTAGAATTTATACTTTGAAAATACATATATCTCTAGCATTTTTCTCACTGCGTTATTTAACGTTTGATTAGTTTTACTAGCTGGTTTTATTTGACCTGGTAACATCAATAACTTTTGCCGCCCCAGAAGTCAAGAAACAAACGATGTTTTTTTTTTATATTGTGATTTTCTTTTCTGAAGTGTCTCGAGTACATACATAGTAAATCAATGAGTCGTAGACCTTGGAAACGACCTCAACGTCTGTGTCGACCCCAGTGTCGTGGCGTGCGGTTTTGCTGCCCCTTCTATTTTCATCGTTTGCCAAGAAAACTAGCTAAAAGTCAAAATACTTTTTTTATTATTTGAAAATGTTACACTTCGGGTTTATTTATGACAGTCAATTTTTTTATTTTTATTTGTTTTGCTTCTGATTGCCAATATAGCTAATAGTGTGTTAGGGTTTGCCGTTCCGAAAATTAACAAATCAGCGAACGAGCTCAAATAATTTGACACATCGGATAAATTACATTTTGTTTCAACAATTCATACAGATAGATAATTTTTTATGATGATGATTCAGAACGTGAGGGCAAATGTAGGAGAGAGCGCAGCGAGCTCGATAATTTTTGTCCCCTTTTTTTGTGGGTGGAAAATCATCGAATAACCCCCTTATAATATAATCCGGAGCCCCGACAGGCTCCGATTTTCATTATATCAATAAAAATATTTGACTTACTTTTGCTACTATTGCATTGAGGGATTGGACAAAGAAGAAAACCCGGTGGTTAGAGCGAGCGTAGCGAGCTAGAAAATTTTAGCATTCCAGATAGGTTAGATTTTCTTTTCACCGAGAATAGCAAACGGTGGGCGGCAGATTAGAAGGATATAGGGCTTGTTCACTTGATTTTTGGGGCGGCATAAGGCAGACTGGAATATACGTAAGGCTAGTTCGAAAAACCACCGCAGGGCGGCGGCGAGGAAAATACGCCTCTACTTAGTTGTCCTTATTTTTACAACGTAGTCCATGTGACAATAGAAATTATCTGATCTGATAACCACAATCTGACGATGCCACCTGGTTTTGTTATGTTAACTTGAATTGAGATTGTTAAGAAAATGTATAAAAGGTGAGAAGTAAAAGTGGAATGACTGGCGCCCCGGGCCATGGCCCTGATGGCCCTAGGGTAAATACGCTTCTGGTAATAGACAAGTATAGAAAAAGAAGACATGTCATGCTGTGCCGATCTCTAATGAAATGGGATAAGGGCAAGAGAATGATGATGATATCAATATTCAGAAAACACTAAAAACATTTTTTATACCGACCGCTTGCCACCGAATCGATTTTATTAGCTTACAGCACAGTTATTGGCTGGTGTTTACGCAATGGCAACATAACGAGCGATATCAGCCATTCTACATTAACTTCATTTAAAACATGATTGGCAAATTCGCGTCAGTGAACGAGTATCAGCGTGGAATTAACAATTGGGTGAATTTAAGCGTTTCCTAACTAATACATAAACAAAAAAAAAATGATCTTCCACAAATTGAAAACCTCCTTCTTTTTGAAGTCGTTTAATAATGAAGAATTTTTAAATACAGATGTCTTATAGGCAACGGAGTTCCTTTCTTACATTCATAAAAAAGTGTACATAAACGTTATATTTATAAAATATTTTTGCATGTTCTCAATCAGCAATCACAAGCAAGGCAGGCTGAATCGATTGAAAATGATTTAGTTTCCTAGGTGATCGAGGAGTGCCTCAAAAATCACTTCAAAAAGTTGTCGGATTTTTTATTGTTGCTTATCTTTCGTTATAGCCTCTAAGCCCTAAATAAATCAGAACTTTTCTAGTTCCCTCGTAACGCAGTCTTATCGATAACGTGCTATGAGACTAATGCGTTCCAAAAAAAAAAATCTAAGAAAAATTAAATTTTTCTCGTCTGAGTAGGTATGTTTGCTTCAAAAATCTTCAAGAATACATTTTTAGATTTTTATAAAAAACAGTTTAAGGTGAGAAAGACAAATAGAATAAACTGACATAATTTTAGTATTGCCTGTTACAGTACAGACTACCAATATAGTTGTTTTACTAACCTTCACGATGTCCCACAAGCTGGGCAAAGGCCTCCCCTTTCCCTTTCCATACCTTTAAATCCTGTGAGATCTTTGGTCATGTTAGTTCCGTAAACATGGTCAGATCATCACGGCACCTTCGCCGCATATACTATTTAATTTATTGCAAATACACCTTAACTAAACAATTATCTCTTTCAGTTCCATTTCCACGATAAACTTACATTTTTCGCAAGTACAGACTGTAGTACAGACTCCTTATTAACACTGCTTCCCGATACCTGGAGTCCATTGCCACTCCGAGTACTATCTCCTCGAGTTAAATAATTGTATTCCGAGTAATAAAATATAGCAATACGATGATAAGAGGTTTGTTAATTTTTATTGTGATATTGTTTTATTTCTTAGTTTTGTTTTTATTATTATTTTTTCTAATTTTTTTGTATGTGTAATTTTTTATTTTTTTGTTCAACCTATAACTATGTGTGGTGTTACTGTTAGTATAAGTTGGTTACCTATAAATAAATAAATAAAATAAAAAAAATTACACTGACAAAAAAGTTACCATTAAAGTGTATTTATTCTTCTGATATTTATGACTAGGTAAAGGCGAGCGGGTACAGCCCACGCGAAAATCTCACCCTGTAGCTAACCTTTCGCTCGGTACAGTTGGCATCAACAAGATGGGAAATTACTCATTCGTACATTTAATATAGTTCAAAGTTCAACTAATATACAGGGAGGAAAGGACGCTAACGCGAAAACGTTTCCACGTGTTCAGTGCATCGTTTTTAATTCCCCGGCCCCACGTAGAAATTTTTCATTGGTTAGAGCTGTTTTCTACAAAAGTGCATACCTACATAATCAAAATGTATGTAACCGGTGATTAAAAAAATATATATTGATGAAAAATTTCTATGTGGACCTCAAAATGATGTTCAGAACACATCATTTTGAGGTCCACATAGAAATTTTTTGAAACTTGGTAACCGTTTTCCCTTTGGTGTCTATTCCACACTGTAGGTATATCATCATGCATTTTCCTATGGGTGTAGGCAGAGTCTACAGAACTCCACCTGTTAAGATCTTTACGTTCTTCACGTTCATAAGTTATCCCTCAGATCCAGCCTGTTCCTCTACCGCTCTCCCCCCGTGATGCCTTAAGTCAAGGCTGCTACCACACAGGGAGTGCCCGTAGCGCGCTATCTCTCGGTTCATAAGTCATTTGCCTCTGGCTGGAAGCACCCAGAGGATAGTCTGGTTCACCGTTCAACAGAAGTCAGACTTATAGGTTGACCTGCAAGATGTCATTAAAAAAATGTTTACAAGTAAAACATGAACTATTTTTAAATTATTCGGGTTGTTTTCTGTTTGATTGATTCAGGTGTGCATAATTATTATTGAGTTATCACATCATTTGTTTTATTTTTCAGTTTTGCAACATTTGTTCAACTGTATAAGTATTTACACAATTGTATTTTAAACACAATTACACTCAAAAATTTTGAATATCACATAACATAACAAAGTATAACATCATGCCTGTATCTCCGAAAGGTTAGGCAGAGGTGTTTAAAAGAAGTACCAAGATCACTGACTGTCGACCACTTTTCAACCCTATAACTTAGGATATAAGGGTGAAAAGTGGCAAAGCGTCAGTGAACACCACTCACCCATATTTCACTAGCAATATTTTAGTCTCTGAGGCGAGCCTTATTCCATTAAATGGGTAATATCCTGCCTCCGCGTTGCAACTGGGAAATTCCTGAAAAGGAAAAAGTCAATGACACTTTGAATTAAATTTGACCTGCAGGGAATCGACACCCCAAGACCTTATGCTCAGTAGTGTTTGCGACCTTGCACAAGAGTTCATAAGACCAATACATACTTATTATTGTGTAAATAACTTCGCCGGTCATCATCTACCAAGCCTTTTCCCAACTATGTTGGAGTTGGCTTCAGTCTAACCGATGCAGCTGAATACCAATATTTCACATAGAGCTATTGGCGCTACTGCCTGTCTGATCTCCAGAGCACAGTCTGTTAGTGCTGGTTTATACATAATAACATGACAATAAAAAGGAATGGCTTTTCCTGTCGTTTACACAATAATAATAACTGCCGCACTTAGTAAATCTTTTACACTTTAGTGAAGGTTTTGTGTGTCAAATCTTTACTAACTGACGGCTTAAGTAAAATATCTCTGAGTACGACAGTAAGTCTCACATTAACAAAAAATACTGATTTCATATTGTACAGAATTTTTGGTAGGTATCTACTAGGTACAGTCGCCCACACAAGTGCATGGATACCTTAGGGCCTATTTTTCTGTGAAGGTAGAAATCAAATTTTCGAAAATAACTAATAGATGGCGTTTGGTTTCTGCACAACTGTGATATTAAACTCTTCAATCCCCAGTGTCACTTGTAGGTGGCATAAGTTTTATTTCTGTTTCTACCTGACAGCAATTTTATTTGTAATTCCTACTTAAATAATAATAAGAAATTAAACCTTTAAAGTTTTTACTTTCCGCAATGACAATATCCGGATTACCCGGTGTCACCTGTAGGTGAAATAAAAAGGAGGTAGATTTTTGTAACTTAGTCCTAACTAAATGTAATCTACTCTGTTGAGATATAGAAAAAAATGGACTTTGACTTGGGAATAGGTTAGGTAAGTAAGAAGTTAGGAAACACATATTAGGTTGGATGAAGTGAGAAGTTAAATGATAAAAAAAAAACAAAAGAAACCATAAGGAATGTTTTCATTAAGCTAATAAGTGCGCATAGCATTCAAAAATATAATATTCGAGTTAGTAGTCAGTTAGCAACAGGAATTAACGGAGACAAACAAAAAGACACCTATTAGAGGTTTATTTCTTACACTTTATTATTCAAAAACAGACATTTATTATCGTTCAACATTATTATATTATATAAAACTTCTTATTGAGGCCATAGCTTAAGTATTCGTTTCCAAAATCGGAAAGAGGATTGAAGCTTTTATAACCTCAACAAAGTCAAACAGGAGACCGGATTATTTCATCACAAAAGTGAAAAGTTAAATGAATTAAATAGGTAGGATAATAGTTATACAATTGCACAAAAACATACGAAAAGGTTCTTGTAATGTAAAAAAAAAAATTGTTGTGTTTGACTTTTTTTAGTTATTAAAAACACGTAAGTCATGTAATAGGTTATAATAACCCGGCCTCCAGTTAATATAAATAATAAGTACTAAAGTTAAGTAATATTGTTTTTAAGTATTATGAAATATAAATCCTGGATCGGCAACACTTATCTATCCCCACACGTTCACTGTAATATGACCAGCATATTGGACACTACATAACCACTTCTTTATCACGTATTATTTCGGCACCACAAACATAAGCGTCCGTGTTCACTGGACTTAAAAGTTTTTTCATCTGTAAAGATGAAAAAACATTACTCAAATCAAAGTTAACATGATCCAAAGCGAACTGTAATCTTGCCCTTTTATGGTTTTCTGTGAGCCAGGGTTTCACAACATGCCTCCTATAATGCAGCTCTTCACTTTTAAGAGCACGACGGGCATTGTCAACACTTGATTTATATAAAGCAGCATAGTCGGTCATCGGCAGAAATCCATTTTCTTCATACTCTCATAACACGATTTGACGCTGTAATGTGTTTATGAGCCGTGGTCTACTAGTTCTTTGATGGTGTTGCAAAGAACCCTCGTCTTAAAATCGTCGTACCAATAGAACAACTGTTTTTCTCTGCAACAATATAACAGAAATATATAATACGCAATAATGATTATTTATTAAGTAGTAGGTATAGTCGTAACTAAAACATTTTTTTTTTTCTTATAAAATTTTTAAACAAACTAAATCGAAACAAACTTATCGAACAATCAATTGAGCTTAGTCATAACTCATAAATCTTCAATCTAATTATTTCTACTACCTACTAATTTATTTATGAATTCATATTCGACCTACCCTCAAGTTTGAAAACTAAAACATAGATAATTAAAATCAGATAGTTTTAGAATGATAATAATATTCAATTTAAACAAACATAGTAGGTAGTTAGGAATAAATTTATATAATAGAAATAATTCATTATAAATTATTTGAATGTTTAAACAGAAAAAAGAAACTACATAAACATTTTATACAACGTGAGTAGTAGTAGTTAGTGTAGCATCAACAATATAATCAATGTTGCTAATCGAGTACTTATTTACGCCAGGTGGCGTCATTTCTTGCTTCACACGGTATTTTTTCTGAACTCCCCATGCATTATTGCAGGCGATGGTACATAAAAATGTAGCTTACTTAAATATAATGTAAATCAATGTTTTGTTTACTTGTCGGAATCGATGTTATTCAGCTGCACACTTATGAGTTCAATAGTGGTATTTTCTTCGATTTTACAACGTGTTCGACAGTCTATCACTCAAACATAAAACATAACATCACGCCTGTTATTTTCAGAGGATTCGGCAAAGGCGGTACAGACGTCAGCAGATTATAGCCTATAGTCTATTAGCTAAAATCTGTCGAATTAGATTAGTTTTTAAATAAAAATATCAATAAAAAGACAAAGATCTATATCATCTAACAAATAATATGGTTACAAAATCAAATCAAATCACTTTTATTTGTTAACACAGGTAAAAATACAGATCTTGAGTTTGGTGAACAGAGCACTATGTTATGCCAGGAGGCGTACAAATATGGTGTGCATCTAGCTCGAATATTACGAATTTACATTTAGGTTGTTTGAAAATCATGCATAATTAAAGGTTCTTGCAATAGTAGTACAAGTAGTTTAACATACTCAATCATAACATAAATGACATGCATTAGATTTGTAAATTTTCAACTTTATAGCTAAAGCCTTAGGTTCAAGGTTGATTAGGAAAATTTGACAGTTTCGGGTAGCTCCATGTGCTGGCTTCCGTTTGTGATTTATTACAAGCTTTTATTTAACTTGCAATGTATTGTTTGTTTGTATGTATGTTCGGGTGGATTCTTGCAACTCAATTTTGAAGCTGTTAACTTCAACCTATTGAGCTGAAATATTGCACGCATAAGTGTATAGCGTGACAATGCAATATTATGGTGACATGGAGCTGATATTTTATTCTTTTTAGCGCATTTATAAAAGCTTGTTTATAAAAAAAAAAAAGGTTTTTCACTTTTAAGTTTTCACGTAATATCGCCAGAATCTAATGTTTTAATTCATATTTGGACCATGCATCGATACGAATTATGACATTGTAAGTCCCAAGTGGGTTTCTAATATTTTGATTTTTTTTTCTTAACCACCAAAAGACCTCCCCCATTTCTTCCCATCTCTAATTATGGAAAGTACCTAATATAATAATATTATAATACATTAATATTTTTAACTCCCAATTATACAAAACCAATATCATATTGTACAGAAGAGTACCCACATCAAAAACGTGGCTTATATAATACGTTAGCAGCAGTTTTGAGTGCGTCGGTGTGAAGCCTATTTTAACTTTTTATCAAGGGGTGGCTCACCTCGACCGACCGCCGTTAACCTCCACTGAATATTTATATTAGCCGAGACCCCACTCCACGGTCCCTTTGAGACGTTCTGCCCGTTCTATATAGTAATCTGTTTATTGTTAAAAATAAAGGACAAGTTTGAAGTATGTGTTGGACTATATAAATGCGGGATTGACGACACATTCTTTTTCAATGATTCATCAATGTTTCGACGTATCTGGTTTAGATTTATGTGAGTTTTCGGAAGCTCTGAAGCTAGTTTTGGTTAAAACATACATTCGGTTCTATTGATACCTTAAAAATCCTGTAAGCAGCTCTATCAAAGTTTTTGAGAACCTGGTACAGACGACAGGACATCCCGAAATTATTAAATTTTCAAAATCAACCTTGAGCCTAATGTAACAATAAAGCTGAAAATTTATGAAAGAAACTTAACTCATAGTAGTAGCTTGATATGCTGAGGTCTCTACATGCCGTCGCGTAGTTGTACACACGGCTACACATCAAGCTATACATTTCCAGTTGTCTCGCATTGTATAGGATTTCCATACAGTACGAGATCAGCGTAAACTGGAAATTGTGACTGATGTGTAGCCGTCTGTACGCTATAAAAAGGTGTTAGAATTAAATAACTATATAATTCAAAAAAATTGAACTTGCGTGCGTTTGCAACCTACGAAATATAAATCAGGTGTAAAGGAGTAAAGAGATAATGATAGCCCATTTATTTACGAAATTTAAGATTGAAAGAATAACCTACAATTTCACTACTTATTATAAAACAAAGTCCTCCGCCGCGTTTGTCGGTCTGTCCGTTCGCGATAAACTCAAAAACTGCTGCACCGAATTTCACGATGTTCACCAGTGGATAGAGAGGTGCTCAAGGAAGGTTTTAGTATGTTTGACCGACATTTGCGGGTTAAGCTGCGGGCATCAGCTATAATAGTTCAACATAAAATAGACTGAGGATAAAATAGATGAAAATCTACTTCTAGTAGACTAGTTAAACGTTACCACATAATAGGGGATCGGACTGGGTCAAAATAATATGATTCAGTTTAGTCCGTAAGTTAGATTATCGAAAAATATTGAATACGTGTTTTTTGTTTTATCAAATCAATAAAAAATGACGAAGATAAAACGCGTCAAAGATCTTGGAGTGGGGCTTGAAACGTCACTTGTGTCGTCAAAATGTACTATCATATGACGTCACACGAGTTTTCGAAGCACTGTATCGTCTTCATTTTAAGTTTACGTTTATAAGTTGACTACGTGATCGAAAGCTTGCACTATTAATCATCGTTTGATTTATGTAACCTTTATCAGTCTCTTAATGTATCTCTTTGAAAGGTTACCCTTTAATATTGATCTCTTTATGTTAGGTTAGGAACTAACGCTAAAATTCTCAGTAGCAGCGACGAAGTCTGGATTTCGGTTAATAGCAATTCTGGTGTGCTAAACGCAATAGTGGTATCTCGAGGAAAGTCTACGCTATAGTAAATTTTGGTTCATTCATTAGATGCGTATTTATTTAAGGTATCCGATGCAATCAATATCAAATGAACTTTTTTTATTTTATTTTATGATACCTCTTTTGAGCTTAGTACGACAGTATAGGCTCGCCCCCCTATTACATGGGGTTGAACATAAGTAGTGAAACGAAAGTGTTCTTTTAGGTACACCCCAGACTAACCCTTCGACGTTACAGGCGAATGTCATATCAAATTAAAATCTACCAAATATAAGTAACCTAGGTTACACTTAAATTAAGTGATGTCGTAATACAGTACTGCAGTGGATTCTAAGTATCTGATTTTGTGGAGACTAGAATTACTCTAAATTTGTTATTACGTAACGTGTTATTGAGACATACGCCCAATTACTGAAATTGGGAACTGATTCTAAGAAAGATAAAGTTTTTGATCTAATTTTCTTTAGGTAATAAAAGGTCATGAAGGAGAGGAACTCGTGGCTAGTTAATAGACGCTCGGATCTACTGGTTTAGGTTGGTTTGTAGATGGGTGACCACCCTTCACATACCGAGTTTTCTCCGTGCCTCGGAAAGCACATTAAGCCGTTGCTCCCGGCTGCCATATATATTTTTTGCAGTCATTACAGGTAGTCAGTGGCCTGAAAGTCTGACAACCAATCTTACCAAGGGCAACCATATTACCCAGTACCTACCGATACTGCCAGTACTAACTGGGTTGTCGAGGTCAAATAGGCAGTCGCCTCGATCCAAGACTGGAAGTTAACCCCGACATTATTGTGAAAAAGCTAAGCAGATGAAGTGTTACGAAACATTTGCTCAATTACTGAAATTGGAAACTGATTCCAAGAAAGATTATGTTTTTGGGCTAATTTCCGATTTGTTTATATAATAAAAGGTCATATAGCATAATTCATTGTGACCGTCATGATCGCGGGATGTAGCTGTAGCTTCGCCCACGCACACTAGTTAAGTACCCACGGGAACTTACTTCCGGCATAAAGTATCCTATAGGTATCCAAACCGTGTTCACCTGTCTACCCCGGTACCAATTATCATCCTAATCGGTCCAGTCCATAGAGCGTGAAGCGGTTTTAGACAAGCAAACATATTTACTTTTGAATTAATAATAATATTAATAAAATAAAATGAGATGGCGGGATGAACTAGATCGGTTCTGTCAAAACTGGAAGGAGGACGCGCGGGATAGTGAGAAGTCGAAAGAGTGGAGGGAGGCCTTTGCCCAGGGGTGGGAACAGAGCAGGCTAGTAAAGAAAAATATTAATAACTAGGGCTGGCTTTTAACTTGACCAGCCGTTTAGCGTTGTCATACAACTTGGCAACGCCCTCAGTCTTTTGAGCACATTACCAGCTGATTTTTGATGCCCTTTTATATATATATATTTTTTTTTTATTTAGTATGGGCTTACTCTTGACCTCAATCTTGCCCTAAGGGCAGAGATGAGGTCGACGATGGAACGAGCTTACCCAGAAGAAGCCTATTTACTCGCGACTTAAATAGATTGCATAATAATAATTGATAGTTTATAGTAAGTGTTTACCTGACTGCGGCGAAGCCCAAAAGGAGGGTTATTAATATTTTTTTATGACTGTATTTCGTTACTCCGAAGTTCGAAATACCGAAGTACGGTATACAGAAAGTTTGTGAGTCCGAATTACGTTAGTCTGAATGTACGCTATGACGAAGTACGGTATTCAGAATGTTCGTTACTCCGATGTACGTTACTCCGAAAGTTTGCTACTTCGAAGTACTGTACTCAGAATGTTCATCACTCCGATGTACGTTACTTCGAAAGTTTGCTACTACGAAGTACTGTATTCAGAATGTACACTATCGCGAAGTACGGAACTCCGAAAGTTTGCTATGACCAATTACTCAATAATAATTGAGAATATTCCTCATTAGAGAGTATTTCGAATTAGTCAAGTATAAATGATGATTATTGTGCAAATAGGTTTTACAAGTCAGTAATTCTCAATTATTATTGAGTAATTGGTCATAGCAAACTTTCGGAGTTCCGTACTTCGCGATAGTGTACATTCTGAATACAGTACTTCGTAGTAGCAAACTTTCGAAGTAACGTACATCGGAGTGACGAACATTCTGAGTACAGTACTTCGAAGTAGCAAACTTTCGTAGTAACGTACATCGGAGTAACGAACATTCTGAATACCGTACTTCGTCATAGCGTACATTCTGACTAACGTAATTCGGACTCACGAACTTTCTGTATACCGTACTTCGGTATTTCGAACTTCGGAGTAACGAAATACAGTCTTTTTTTATTAATATTGTATATAGTTAGTTTACTCTACTTCATCATATACTTAGCCTTTTCCCAACTATGTTGGGAACGACTCCCAGTCTAACCGGATGCAGCTGAATACAAGTATGTTACATAGAGCGACTGCCTATATGACCTCCACACCCCAGTTTGCTTGGTTGTACGATACCACTTGGTAAGTCTGGTTATTGGTTCTACTCTACTTAATATTCATAAAGATTAATTATCAACATTAATAGTAGTATAGATTCAAAAGAATAAAAAGCTGGTTTATAGTTTAAAAAAAAAATAGTTACAAACATTAGTAGACTTATACACAGTTTCATTGCCAATGCCAAGCACCATTCATTATTAAAACCCTTTTTTCAAGGTTTCACACGACTAGCGTGTTATTGAGTAGGTACGGCTTATTGATTTCTTTTCCTTACTTGTCAATATTATACTGCAGTTATGTTACGTCGGGTTGGAAACGGAGCAATCGAGTTCTTTGCATGAACGAGATGAAATGGAGACTAGCATGGTGTCTAGATTTTGTAGCTACTAGCTGAGCCTCGTTGCTTCGTCTGCGTCACATAAGAGAGAGTGAGAGAGGGTTACATTATTTTTCTGCGGAGTTTTAGACTGTGATTACTCGTAAGATATTTATGAAGTCAAATAATGTAAATACGATTTTGTACAAAATTAAACACTTGTGACGAAATACGTATGTCTTTTTGTATTAATTCGCCATTATACACCTTCGCGAGTAATGCATTATTTTCAAATATCATAAAAACGTTATAGTGAATCAAATATTGCTATCGTGAACCTTGTTTGAGGGGAACAATTCCGTCATACATGATTGTTGTGTAAGTTGAACCGTTTACGAGAGCTTTCAAAAGGAATAAATATTGGACGTTTTTGCAACATATTTTGTCATTGATGTTCCACTTCTATTTAATTGGTCGGAGCTTGATGCACACCAACGCACAGTATGATAAATGCCTCGAAAATCGGACATCGCTTTTTAATTCTTCTAATCGTTAGTATACACTGTTTTGAATGCTAGAGTAGAACTCTCGTAATTGAATTCAACTTAGAACTAGAGCTATAATTTATTTAATATTTTCCATAGAAATCAAAATAATTGTTACTTATAACTTATTATGTGTGTAACATTTTTGTGTTTTAATTATAGTATGCGATAAAGTCAAATATCTGCTATTTTAAGAAAAAAAATAAAAAATTAAGATGTAATTTAAAGCAAGTCATGTATTATTGTTTAGTGTTAGGTCAACCTGCTTGTAAAATATCAGATGTTTAACACGAAGGAATTCGGATTTTTCGAGTTCAGTATTTTTTTTGTTATTTATTTTATTTCATCACACTAATCAAAAATCTATGGTCAAATTTTTTTAAGTCTTATTTTTAAGGTGTAGTTTAAAGCAAGTTACGTAATTTTTTCTGTAATTTTGATATTATTTTTTTCTCAGAATTATCTGAGAAAATTTTTAAACCCATAGAATCTTCATGTCTTCGATTTCCTGATAGATTTGCATCTGTTTTTTTTTTATAGTTAATGGTACCTACAGTTCTGAAGAATATTTTAAGATAAATATATGGTGCTACTTGCAAAAGATGTCCGGGGGAAAAAATAAAAAGGAAAAAAAATTAAAGTCAGGCATATTTGTTTTTCTATTATGGATTTTTTTTTCTATTTCGCTTATAGAATACCTTGTAATCTTGTATACATTGTCAATAAACTTGAAAAAAAAAATCCAAATATATTTATCATATCGTTGATTTTTGAGTTTTTATGAAAATCCAGAAAAATCTAATAAAAATTATAACTCTGTTTTGAAGTAGGTATATTTGAGATCCGGGAGTTCTACTCTCGCATTCAAATAAAGCTTACTATCGATTGGAAGCATAAAAAAGTTATGTCCGATTTTCGTGGCTTTTATCATACTGTGCAACGGTGCTATCGTGCTATAATATTACTTCACGTAGTTGCTTCAATTTATGGTGGAAAAACAGCATGGCATTCACTTTTCCTGTTGACAGCGATGATTTTTATCCCCATTAACCTTTAAAAGGTGGGGTAAAGCTTATTGGGGATAAAAATTCATCGCTGTCAACAGGAAAAGTGAGTGTGAATCACGTTTTCTTAATATTTGTAATAACGCCAGCACACCTAGCATCCAACTGTCAAATTTTCCCAATTAACTTTGAACCTAAAGCTAAAGCGATATAAAGTTGAAACTCCATTAAATTAATTTGACAGATTATAGTAGCTTGCTGTGCAGGCACCTGTTCATTATTATTTTACTTTACTAATACATAAGTGAGGAAACCGGCATGTCTTAGAACCAAAATATTCGAAGACATGTGACATCTACCAATCCGCACTGGGCCCGCGTGGTAGATTATAGCCTATCCTTCTTTTAGAGAGGAGGCCTGAGTCCCTGCAGTGGGAACATTATAGGCTGATGATGATGATGATGAATACATAAGTGACATCAAGGCAGCTGCAAAAGTCTTGAATATCAACTTTATTGGCATATGCAATGTCCACTTTCAGTTTTACGACTTAGACGTTCGACAGAATATTTTTATTCTGTCTCTTCCCCCCGGGCTGTGCACCCCTGCCATTCACCAGGGGTCCTCAACATTACAGTAGTCCGATATTGAATGAAGTGTAAACAATTGTATACGCTTTTTGGTGGGAACAAATAATGAATGGGCCCGTATAATGAAGTTAAGATTTTTGCTGTGATAACGTTTTATGTTCCGTTCTCGTGTTTTAGATTTATTTCGTTATTTTGGGTTGTAAGTAAACTACACTATTAAGTGAAATTTTTGTGCTATAATATTCGCACGAAGTTTGATCGTTTCTGTTAAAATAAGAGTCATAAGTACTTAGGTATAAGGTTTTCAAAGTGAAGAAGCAAGACTTCCATTATGATTATGAATTTATGAACGATATTAGAAGCAAGACGTAACGTTATTCGTGTAGGTATGTACGTGAACTTGTCTCGATTTGTCCACAAAAGAGAAATAAATTTATTATGCTGTACCGGAATTAAAACACATTTACTCTTTTAAAATTGAATAAGCTCCTTAAGATCTTCAAGACACACAAAAGAACAGCGTGACACTGACAATACAACACTAACAGTTTTTATCTCCAAAAACTGGACATAAGTAGTCTTATCATGTCGCGCACTCGTACCTGTGGGGGGTCCGTCGACAGTTATCACCGTGTGGTCACCCTTACAAATTACACCCACTGGGTTTGAACTGCCATATTTATGGGAACAGCTTATCCCTAGAACCAAGACTAGAGGTCTAAGAATCAGTCAAAAAATCGTAAAATGGTCACAGCGCAGCGTCGCAGTTACTATGCATGGATCATTTTACGAATTTTAACGTAATTCATATTATGATCTGCTAAAGGGGTAATTTTAGACCCTCAGGTGGCCTACCACATCTTAAAGCAGGATTGTTTTAAATATTATTCTAGAGTGGACAAGAGATGGCGCTAGATATCCTGTATAGCTCCGTCGCTTTCCCACTCTGTAATAAGATGAAAACAATCATGCTTTATGACATCATGGTAAACCCACAGGTTGTGATAACCTTCGGAAGTCATGACTTAAATTCACGTGACGATCATACCTTTAGGTTTCATTAGAAGTAAATGTAGGTTATGTATAAGTGCACCGAAAACCTTACTCATAGGTACTTTTACAGTATTAAATGATAATATCTTTCGCTTGAATAATCTGTGCTAAAAGTTGAATATACTCTTCGACAGGCTGCATCGTCCAAATGACAAATGTCTACCGTCGCCATTAAAAGTCGTTGACAGATAAGATAATACAAATAGTACTACAGTTGCACTCAGATTAAGTGAACAATTACATAACAGTCACGATTACAATAAAATTGTAATTCTAATGCTACTATAAAACACAAATGTAAGGCGAATTGGAGCAAATTGACAAATGTTTGCTCCAATGTTGGCGGTGACGCGAACTAAGAGCTACAAGCTCACGGCAGGAAAACGAAACAGAATATGATTACCAACGCGATCCTACAGCTGGTCGACAGGACCACGAACACAATACTATTGATCCACATTGTCACACATCCATTGCCGCATACAACACAGAACCAAATGTAACTCCCAGTGACAACCCAGCAATGTACACCACACAGAGATGTGTAATCGTAACGACAAAAAAACGCTAATACAAGTCGTCAAACGCACACATTCCGTAATAAAATGACGCACACAAACAAATGCTTTCCACACAGAAAGAAGCTATTTCGACAAGGATCGTTTTACTTATCGATGACGGCCATTCATTGTCTGTCGCATTATGACGAAGACACAAAAAAAATAATGGATACTACATTTACAAATTAGGATAATAATCTAACACACCTGCAGTGAATAAACTTTCACATTGTCTCCCAAAAGATAATGGTTTTTAGGTTACAGTGATAAAACATCCGGTTGGAGTATCAAAGACCTAAATTTAAGATAGATGTAGTGCAAAGGCAAAGGGACACGATGAAAAGAGGAAGAAGATCCCTAAATACGCGAGAAAGACAAATACAACTGATTCCATGATAATAGTATGAAGAGGCAGATAATGACACAGCCGTTGCACAACAAAAACAAAAGAAAATCAAGGTTTGACAAAATTCACGTGACATTCCAAATATTAAAAAAAAAAAATTGATCGTAATAGTATTTTAATTATTATTTAATGAACTGTGGTTGGTACCGGTCTATTAAGTTATAACTATGTCATTGAGATTAGCAGTCAAGGCGAACAGATACTAAGCTGAATTAATATATTTTATTTCCAGTATAAGAGGTAAATGAGCATGATCAAATTGAACGAAGTACGTACGTGAAATAAAACAAGTCAGTAGCATCATGAAAATATAATAGAAGGCGTTGACCTATTTAGATAATATACAGGGTAGGAACACCGACGATGCTGAAACCGATACCACGCGTTTAGTAAATGATTCTGAAATTCTGAACACACCAACATATACATTTTTCATCAAAAAATTAAAAAAAAGCTGTTCAATACATTTTGACCGTGGAAGTATTGAAGGAAAAAACTGTTGTTTTTTTTAAAATCGGCGAAACATTTCGATGTGTCCTACTGAATTCGTGGCTACCGTTTTAGCGTCGTGTCTTTTCTACCGTGTAGTTGTGTACGACAGCACATCAAGATTCCAGAAATAGTATTTTTTTTGCAATCAAATCAAATCATTTATTTGTTTGCAATCAAATCATTTATTTGTTTGCAATCATCTTTGAACCTAATGTTCTAGCGATATAGTTGAAATCTATTACATAAATTTTATAAATCGTAAATATGAATTCAATTTTCAACTCCTTAATCACTGAAAACAATGAACGTATAGTTTTTCCAATTGAATTTTGACCTGAACTATCTCACGTCAATAACTAAAATAAACTCAATGAGTGCCTTACACAGGAACACCAGATTTATTAATTCACTTACTGTTAATGAGGTTACAATAAAATTGATCACTGAAGAAAACAGTGGACCTATAAAGATGCCTCTCATAAAATTAATGATTACTCAGTAATAACTGGGTATTAATTAATTTGCGCTAGACAATTATACAAATGTTATGTTTTATCTGCATGAATAGCAAAAAGTTCTGTGGTGTTAACAAAAAATAAGTCAAAGCAATAATCATTTCCAAAGTGTGACATTACAAGAATAACTAATTAGATAAAATAAGATGCGATCTTAAGTCATTTTATTAAGAACTAGCTTTTGCCAGCGGCTTCGCCCGCGTGAAAATTACGATTTTCCATACAAACTTTCATCCCCTATTTAAATCCCTTAGGGGTTGAATTTCGAAAAATCCTTCCTTATTCCTTGTCTACACTATAAAGGAAACCTCTGTGCAAAATTTCAGCTTTCTAGGTCCAAGAGTTTGGGCTGGGCGTTGATGAGTCAGTCAGTCAGTCAGTCAGTCAGTCAGTCAGGACTTCTCTTTTTATTTATATAGATGATGATGACGGTGCACTAACAACTATTCTTCATCTGGTGACGATACTCCTTTGAAGGTTGGCAATATTCCTTCTTGTCCTTAGTGAAAAACCACTACCGTTTACAATATCAGTTCAAACCTGCAAATGGTTGGAATACTAGTCTGTGACTCTATTGGATGTATCTCATATCTTTGACGCAGTGTATTGAATTGTTTGTGAACCATATAATTAAAATAAATAAACATTAATTATCATTAATACTGAAAACGGAATATTTACCATGCTTACTGTTTGTTTCGAGTTCCCGATATTTCAGCGCTGCACGCTGTTGCATTGCAAGCACCATGATCACGGATAAATTGAAGTGATGGCGGGTATATGCTTATGAGCTTAATCGGTATCCTCTTGTTCTTGTTCGCTTTTTAGATGACATGTTAAAAACCTAAAGCAAATAAAACCTAGAAGAACTTCAAAACACATTCCCATTTAACCTGAACTTAGAAAACACCTCCTTACTCCAGTCTATTCAGCCCATCAATATATCCAGACGTAGGAGACAGCTGACCAATCCAGGCGACACAACACTAGGTGTATGCCACAGCTAACAGGCATACAAGAGCAATGCATTGCGTTTACACAACGCAAATGTGAACGCAGACAGTTTATTGGGCTATACTCGTACCTTGTGAAAGCCATAGTGGTTGTGTTTTCTCTATTCGACTGTTACTACATATTTGCTTATGGAGTCAACGCAATCTGGCAGAAGTGGGATACGTCCTTTTGGTTTTTCTTGCCGGATGGTCTTGATTTTTTTCTTTTAAAAAGAATATAATTCATTTATTTTCAATTCTAGTCTCTCTGTCTAGTTATCTTTATCTAGTAGATTGCCTTTAGCCTATGTTACTTAATACTTTAGCATTCTAATGGTGAAAGAATTTTTGTAATCGGTCCAGTATTTTTTGAGTTTATTCGTTACAAACATATAAATCTTTCCTCTTTATAATATTAAAACTGTTCCACTTTTGTATACAACTGTTGTTGTTTTCACTTTATTTCCTTAGTTGCTAAGCAAAAATGCCTCTACTAATATTTTTTACGTGACGACTTTTTCACTGTGAGACTGTTTTTTTATGAAAGTCGATACAAATATTTCCATTGAAACAATTCGAATTAAACTTTGAATCGTATACCTAAATTGAGAATGTTAGAAAAAGTAAGAGAAGGATAGTTAAAATGGCGGGCTGTCGCAACAAAGTGCAATTTTATCAACTTTTTCACTCACTACATTTACGTTTAAACGTGGATCTGAGTAATGCTTTGCGACTAATTGCAACTCTGCTCAGCCCTTAGTTTGCATTGTTTTATGTCTATCTGTGTTGTTTGAAGTTTTTGCATTATCGTTGTTACTGTGCAAATTATTTTCGTTTTAATCTACTTCTAGATTGTTTGATGTTTTCAGTTATATTTTATCTATTGAATATTGCTTTACTCCTATACCATCCACATTTTCGAATTATCGCAAAGCCTTATTGTACTGTCATAATAGATCCACTAGCCCGACAAAGCCTTATGATAAAGAAATATGCATATTATAGAATACACTTTAGTACTGCTCCAATTGTTTTATACTTCTAGGCCTGTCCTATGTTTAATTCACAAGTTAATTAACTATAGCTTTTAGCTATCTTCAGTATTAACACTCTCCCAAGCTTTTAATGCTCTATTAACTGAGTCTTCTATAAGGCCCAGTTTTAACAGGCATTCTTTCACACCGAACGCTAACATTTTTCCAATCCATTAATATTATAGCTAGACCATATTGCCCCACTGCTGAGCAAAGGCCTCCCTCCATTCCTTCCATCCAACATTCACGATTCTATGCAAGTTCTTTCCATCCATATTGTCCATATATCGAAAACGCTCCTATTTCTACAAAACCTCGTCCATTTGGAAGGCAGGTAGGATGCCAGAGCCATTACATTGGCATTGCAAGGTCAGCGCATAAGAATAGGGTATTTATAAAACAGTTAGGCGCAAGCCCGTGTTCACCTTTGTTTAACTCAGGTAGGCTTCCGGCCCCTCGTGTATCGATGGCTTTATGTTTGGCGACAAACATGTAGATTCTATGATAGTTTAGTAAATTAATGGGAATAGGTTTGTTTGTTTTTTACGTATTTTCTTTTTTTTGGTTTAAGCTCGCCCCCTATTATTTATTATTTAAACGATTCACATTGAGTTTAAATTATTTAGTATATAATTAATTATTTCATTACAGCTAAAATAATAAATCATGGTATTATTTATATAGTAACAATTACATGGGACATAAACATAACGTGAATGTATTAATATTAGGGTACACTTCTGCCTTATCCTTTCGGGGATTACAGGCGTGATAATATTATGTTATGTTAAAATTATTATTGTGTACCTATGTGATGTTATGTTTTCTATCGGGTAAAACTGAATAGTCGCCTTTGTTATTCATGGTTTTTTTTCTAGCAAACGGTGTGCGTATGTAAGAATCGTAACAGGTGGTGTTCTGCAGTTTCTGCTTACTCCCATGGGAAATGCCAAGAATTTTTGTATCAGAATGAATATTTTGCGACAGTGTAAGGTTTCATTCCTCGGCCGAAAGTTGAACTCGCAAAGCAACGAGCAACGGTACACCAGGGGCCCTTGAATTAAAAATAAGGTACCTATATTGAGGTTACTACCAAATTAATTGCGGAAACTTCATCATAACTCCGAAAAACCAAACTCGGAACAACTTCAATCTTATGTAACGTAATTTTCTTACCCCAAATACATACTTTTATTATTTTCCGGTTACTTCTGACCATTAACGATTATATAACTCGACGTATTTCACTTCAAACAGCTTAACTCACCGATTTGTCGCTTTTATCGTTGCTAACTTAGTAGAGAAGGCTTTTATTCTTTTACAGCTATCTTCATTGCTATGGTATTTCATGATAAACATGAACCCGTGGCGTGTGAAACAAGCTTTATGGGCCTAGATTTACGAGCGAGTCAATAGAGAGCTCTTAATGTAGACGCATTGAACAGAGTTCATCTTGTTTTGGGGTGCTAAGGAGCAGAGCCAACACGGACCGCCCACGAAGCGCCCTCGATCAACACACAAACCTATCGCTTTTAAATATCAAACGACAAGTTCATCAACATTATGTAATTAATATCTTATACGTTTCTTGTTAAGTTTACGCAAAAAAAGTATTTTCTAAAAATCTTCATTCGCAAAACCGAACTAAAACGTGCTCTACAACCTACAATTAAAGCCCAAATTCCAGTATCGAACCGTAGAGGCCAATGCCACAAACACATGTTGGCGTTGCACGTCCAACTAAGCTGAGCTCCCCTGCCTCCTTGAACCGTACAAAAATGTTCACAAAAGGAGGTTGTGATGGGGTGGGCTGGAGGTTTTTTAAGCTGGTTTGCGTTATAGGAGCAAAGGGGGCGCAGAAACGGAATCAATGAACTCCGTTCGAGCCGACCGACAAAGGACGTTTCGGGCCGGCAGGTAATTAACTTAATATCAATCCCTGCTCTTTTATACATAATACTAAACTATAGACAAACACTAAACTACGTCTTACGATTGGCAGCGAAACTTGTAATAAATATGACGTTGATGGACCCACTTAGCGCTTCAGTACTAATATCTCTGGCATCCGTTCTGGACGAAACGATTATTAACTTTTTTAGGCGTTCTGAGTTTTGCGCAATAAAAAACTGGAACTCTTCATAAATGCTCTGTAAGAACTCTGTAATTGGAGCGTTCTGTAAATCTGTTGCCGTCTCGCTTTATTGGAAAGAAAACGAGAGTGACGGGTAAGACTTATCAAGGATTTATGGGTGTCAAGTTTGGAGACGAAGGGCGCGTGGCTGTAGGAAGACATACATAGCAGTCAGCTATGTTTCTCTATAAACCAGGGATGACGTCGTTATATTATAAAGCTTATTATGTAGCTACGTAGTTAGAGTATGATCGCTTAGGTGTCTCACAAACCGTTGACACTTGACGAAATGAGTCCTAAAAGAGGCATAGTGTAGTTCTTTCGGCATTTGAATTAAACTGTCAGGAAGGCAATTAATTGCTAAATTGTCTCTGGAATTTCTAGATATTGAAAAAAAAAAGCAAAATGACAGTGTAAGTTCCGAGTAAAGGCACGCGCTGAAATAACCAACCAGCATTTTTAGAGTGTTTTTTTTTTTAAATATATGGTTAGAAAAAATCTCTGGATATAATAAAATGGAAGTCATGGGGTCCGGCGTGGGATGTAGTCTAAAAGTAACAGTAATGGTAAGAAAATGATTAAAGGAGAATACAATATTGTTTTATAATAAAGCCTGCGAGGTCGTGAACTTGACAAGATACTTTCAAGAACATCGATTGAGGCTGTTTTACTCGATTTTGATTTTAAGCATGAGGTACTTAAAGCTCCTTTTGTTAGTATACCTTTTTTTAATTTACTTTGATGAAATGATGACGGTCTATTTTATTTAGAGTTACGTATGTTCTTGCTAGACAGAACAGGAACAAAAATCAACATCAAGAGAGGCGTGAGACAAGGCGACCCACTCTCACCAAAATTGTTTATTGCGGTCTTACAACATGTAATGGAAGGTCTACCATGGGCAAAGCAAGGCATAAATATAAACGGAAAGTTTCTAAGTCACCTGAGGTTCGCGGATGACATTATCCTGTTCTCGGAAAATCCACAACAGCTGAATAATATGTTAAACGATTTACACCGAGCCAGTATAAAAGTTGGTTTAGAAATGAATCTCGACAAAACAAAAGTCACCACTAACCACCTAACCACACCCATCTTGGTTAACAACATACCTCTCGAGTTTGTCCAAAAATATGTCTATTTAGGCAAGCAAATCTCTTTCAGCAAAGAAAGAAATTTAGAAGAAGTGGACAGAAGAATTGCGATTACCTGGAAAAAGTACTGGTGCCACAAGGAAGTTTTCAAATCGCAGCTTCCACTACCGACCAAAAAAATAGTCATGGATTCCGAAATACTGCCATGCCTCACCTACGGCTGCCAGACTTGGACATTCGATCGAAAAATAAGAAACAAAATCCAGACCACGCAAAGAAGAATGGAGAGAAGTTGCCTAGGCATAAAATTAAAAGACAGAGTGAGGAATGTTGAAATTCGAAATAAAACCAAAGTAACAGATGCCTTAACCTTCTCACTTCAAAGAAAATGGAAGTGGGCAGGCCACGTGGCCAGGCTCAAAGACGACAGATGGACGACGAGAGTGCTAAAATGGTCTGGTCCACGAGGCACTAGAAGCAGAGGCAGGCCTACCGCTAGATGGGCGGACGAGATATTGGAGATGGCAGGCCAAAGCTGGCTAAACTCAGCCAGCAACAAAGATTACTGGCACTCCTTGGAGGAGGCTTTTACCCGAAGGGGGTCCGTACAAACGACATAAATATTTTATACTGTATTTAAAAAAAAAAAAAAACTTTAACTTTGAAACTTTGTTACTTATCTTTATTTTCTTATTTAGTTTTTAAGCCATTAGATTGTAATTTTGTACGGAATTTAATAAAGCTTTATTATTATTATTATTATTATTATGTCCTTGCTAAAATTGTTACGTATAACCTACGTTACGTGTACCTATAATAGTATGTATTTGTAAATAGTGATTAATCTACCGAAAGTTTTTTTTTTGTATTAGCATGTGAATGTGTGTACCTATAACCTTTTTGTAAAATGCCAGCTGCACCCTTTATTACATGATTTATGTAACATTGATGACGTTCAGGTTTTAAATAAAATTTACTTACATTTATTGATAACTTAGTTTTACTCCTTCAATGTTTCACTAAAAAATAGGGGGGTGAAGAAGGGGTGTGTCGGGGTCGTAGCACGTGGCGTTCTGTAATGTTCTGTAATTTCTGTCTATCCCCTTGGGAGAATGGCTTGAATGTGTATGTGCGTAGATTCAAGACTTGCCAACCCCTTCTTGTGTTTTTCTGTATGTATGGATAGAAGGTTTAATCATCATTTAGTATTAAGCTGATGCTTTATGCCGAGGTTTTAACTTTCACGTTTTTGTAGGAAAAATAAATCTTACATTATTGATGTTTCCGATGTTAGAGAAATTAAAGTAGAAATTGGAAATGTTTACAGATGAAGCATATGGAGATAATTATTCGATTAATTTGGCATTGCAGCCGGATTTAGTTGATTACATAAGTAAGTACATATTGGATATTTCCCACGGATAATTTGAATAGATCAGCTTGCAATTAACTACTTAATAACGTATGCAAAACACGTGCTTTGGACGTAGAGTTGCGGACACCACCCCGTTATACAATACCATAACTAATAACATAAAGGAAAGAAGAAGCTAGAAGGGCTAAGCAGAAGTGTATCTAAACCCACAAGGGTCTGGGCTGGGTCCTTTATTATGCGCACAGCCAAGGAGTGGAATTCCCTGCCTGCGTCGGTTTTTCCGAGTTCATGTAACCCTAATCTGTTTAAGTCGCGAGTAAACAGGCTTCTACTGGGTAAGCTCGTTCCATCGTCGACATCATCTCTGCCCTTAGGGCAAGAGTGAAGTCAAGAGCAGGCCCATTTATAATAATAATAAAAAAAAAACATTTCGCCAGTTATGTTTAATTCCCATGTAATATAAGGCGAGCCCGTCACTATCAACTGGGAACAAATCGAGCCTCTGTGACTGCTACTGAACAATTTCCTGATGAAAATTGTACAGTCGAACAAGCTAATAAGTATACAGCCAGCTAACTTGTATTTACTTTTAAGATTATACAGATATATTTAGAGACTGATGTCAAAAGATACAGCGTTTGACATCAGTCCCTTAATGCGAAACACTTGATAAAACAAAATTACAATCAATATTTTCAGTGTTATTGACTTATGAAGATCTCTACCCTGTTTAACTATTAGCGTGTTCGACTGTACTAGACCCACGAGGCTGTCGCATAACTAATTTTGGCTAATAAACGGAACAAAGGCACAAAGGGCTAAGAAGGAACATCGGTGGTTTTTAGTCAGTAGGACTCTGACACTCACTTCCGCTCGGCCCAGACCGGGAGGAGTCATTTGATGATTTCCCACCCTAAAAAGAAAGCCATAACCGAATAAACATTCATACATAGGCTGATAAACACATTACCCTCCTTTTAAACCAGGTGAAAACGTAAAGAAGCAAACAGACTGTCTAAAGATTCATCATGGAGATTGATGTCTAGCTACACACGCACTGACACCTCAATGAATGTCTAAATAATAGCTCTTAGATTTACAGCTCATAAAGTCATATAGTATTGAAGACTCAACAATCAGCTTTTAATCGTCGACTGGTTCTCTGTATTTTGTTATGTATCGTGCTAAGCATGCGGCCCTGGTATTGATGAAAATTAAATGAAAATATTTATTTCAGACACAGGTCCATATTATGTTAGAAGGAACTTATAGCTATGTTAGTAAAATTAAAAACAATTATTATTTCCATGTTCGTGCAGTGTTTCCATCAGGAATTTCTCACTACATAGCTTCCACGGAGTCTGGATTTGTACCCAGGTGAGGGCAATAGGCTCGCCTTTTATTACATGGGACTTAAATTTATATACCTAACTGGTGAAATGTGGGTGTACTTAATGTACTTATGGCTACACCTCTGCCTAACTCTTCGGGGATTTCAGGGTAAATGTTATGTTATCTGTTACTGTTAGTGAAAATGAGCAAGTCTAGACTAAAACTCTTCAGGGAGATTTAGACGTTCGGGTAAATGAAAATGTTTCCTAAAAAGATTGAAGTGAAACTTCAGAGCTTTTTTTCTAAACATGAAAACTGATTAAAATTATACTAATAACATAACACAACCAAGAAACTGTCTAAACTGTTTATTTGGTCTTAGAATATTAACTCGGTTAAATAAACGAGCGTCTCTCTGAAGTGGATAGCGTGGAGTTCAAGCCGTATGCGAAGCTAACTTACTTCTTCAAGTACTTTACACTCAATCTTGATGTAGATTTTTTGTAGATAATCTGGCTAGCATAAAAATTTTAACCGAGAGTCACGTGACATGAACAAGAATAGATATAGACCTTATCAATTATATATTTAACAACAACATAATTACTTAATGAGCTGAATAACAACATGACTGCCTCGTTAGTCTAGTGTTTGAGTTCGATTTCCGGGTCGGGCAAATTGTTATTGTGTTTTTCCATTAGGAATTTCTCAGTAGTAGCCACGTAATTAGCACTAGACGGAGTAGAATAATGCCCGGTAGATGTCAATTTATTCGCCCCTCTATTACTTTTTAGGTAAAACCTTTCGGGAGTCTAATAATACAACGCTGAAGAAACGCGTTTAAAATTTTCTGATAAAACGTCACAAGTCACGCGGTGTCCTATAAAATGTTTATGAATGGAAGTTTTCTCCGAAGCTGGATGGCTGCGGCCAAGTAGACTAACATACAGTATTTCAACTACGAAGTTACGAACAAATGGCCGGAACCGGCTCACACACTGTAAAGCGTTCAAACGAATTAGAAGTATTTATAGCACTTTGAGTCGTTTCGATTCGGAAAGTCATATGCCTAATTTGCCTATCTCGCTCGCTTTCGTAATGCCAAAAAAAGATAGTTACACGACTTAACAAATCGAAGCGTTTGTGAATACGAGGCAGGTCATCTTCTTCGTCGCGTCCGTGATTATTTTAGTGTTCACTAAGCTTAAACCAAAACCCTGCCACGCTATACCGTTACACTTAATATGGTATACTTCAGGTAACATGTTACTTGTGTAAGTTGGGGCTGTCACATCGAAACATGTGGGGCCGTTGCGTTAGGCTAGGTTAGGTTTAATTTTATAAAAGCTAATAAGTAATGCTAATGGAGCGCGGGTAGGTACGCGAAAAATTTAAAAAGTTGCCTTTGCCCTTGAGTGGTACACAGTATAGGCTAGGAAAAAGGAATGAAGTTCGGGCATTCGTAGGATCATTGAATTTAAAAATTGGGCTTGGATGTAAGATGCAGACAATGAATGAATGATTGTTTTCTTTTACAAAAGGGACTAGTTGATTTACTGGTTAGGTATCTTTACACTGTGGCTGGGTGGTTGGACCACTTCGCTCGCTGCACTGCGCTAACAATAAGCTTAAATCTTCGAAGCCTTGTTACAATATTATTGGCTTACGACTTATATACTTATTATATTATACCTATCTACTTTAATATAAATATAAGCTTTCTTCATTCAACGTTTATGGCGATGAATTACTAGACTGTTCTATTGTGATGCAAGCCATTTATTTTATTAAGTTATATTATATTGAGTGCTGAAAGTGTTAGCTTAATATAGTAATATTGTTAGACTAGCTGACCCGCGCAACTTTGTCTGCGTCAAATAAAAGAGAGAGAGAGAGAAGCTTAGAGAGAGTGGGTAGTAGGCACCTATACAATTCTAAAGGAGCTGAATTTACCTGCTTTCGCACAAATTTTCACTGATGCTTTGCTCTTATTAGTAATAGCGTTTTATGTAGCCTATTATAGCCTTCCCCGATCAATGGGGTATCAAACACTAAAATATTTTTATAATTCGAACCAGTAGTTCCTATGATTAGCGCGTTCAACCAAACATACAAACTCTTCAGCTTTTTAATATTAGTTGATTAATAATATGAATCAACAAATAATTAAAATTATAGTATAGATTCACGAATTGCAGATAAAGAATATAATAGCCACAGGTTTTTATTTGATTCAATGCTTCACGCTGTTTAATTTAAGTTTAAAATCATTTGAATGGATCTTCTCATGAACTAATTTCACCAACGAAGCTGTGCAAATTACAGATTCAGAAAAATGCAACTTATGCCTTGAAGAATGTATGTAAAAATAAGCTTCTACTTGTTGTAACTTTACTCCGCATTTATTATTAAGAGGGTAAACAGAAGCTATCAAAACTGAACGTTTTTTCCTAACGAACAAATTGCTGGTCTATTCCAAGCATAAGCAAAAACATAGTTCGTAATATAATGCAGTGGTTCTAACATTTATATGCATGCGAGTTCTAACATATATGCTGTTTACATGCTAGTATTATGGGTCACAGCAGTTTAACAGGATCATAGGAAGTGAGCACGCAACCTTGCCATTGCCTGCCCACACACCCGCATCGCTTGGAAACCCTCCCTGTCTCTGCCAAAATGAACTGCGGGTGTTATTGTGTAACACACTCATATTCTTTTTAATAGTCCAATAATATTAATTGTGTTATTTATGTTGCCTCGCAAGACGATTATTTAACCATAGAGTAATCTGTGCCATAGATACCTACCATGTTAAAGTGGTTATGCCTTTGGGGTAATGAACTGAATAATCTAACTATCAAAAATTACTTCTTTGCAAAACAACTTCCAAGGATAGTAGATCATTATGTTAATCACATATCAGTGAAAATTTTCTTGCAGCCATTGGAATACTTATCCAACTTTTCTACACCGATGTTTCAGTTGAGGATTGTTATTATCATGCATAAGAAATGTTCTCAGTCTCTCAATGAGTCCAGCTGTTCTTATGACATGACCTGTTCCGAGAGTTTATTTGTCTTTTACAAAATCATCAATCGATTCAGCCAATCACAATCTTCTGCCACCCCCAAGCTGTATTAGAACATCCTGTCCTCTGTATCTAGTCTACGCCAGTCACCTTTATCAGGTCGTTGGTCTAAATAACTAGGGGGCGTCCCACGTTACGCTTGCAGATACGCGGTCTACACTCCAGGACGCACACAAAAGTCTCGCTAAAAGTAGGTTGATGACGAGCTCTCCCCAAATATAATTCCAAAATTATTAACCTATCTTACAGTACAGGATCTATTAATAGTATCCGCAGTGGAAACGGAAACAACAAGAATCATAATCCAATGTGAATACTTAATCGATTGGGCCCACAAATAACAGTAAACAAAGCGAAACACTGACAACAGTAGATCGCGGAGCGGTATCGTAGGTAATTGTCGCGATGGTATCCGCATTCGAGTCACAACTCACTGCCGTTCTATGGCAGATGGCACTTCGTACAAACATCGCCGCCCTCACACGCATAAGCATAAAGCTTGTTAATAGGAAACTTAGCGGGGTGTAGAGGAGACTCATTCGCGAGTTTCAACTAAAATTCCGCGCAAATGACGTGTAACGCTTCTGTGTGCGTAGACAAACCATGAATGTAGTAAGGTATTTTTCTCAAAAATGGTATGTAATGTTGCCATAACATCTCTAAAAAGTATCCAGAAAGTGAACTTTTCTCAAAAATGGTATGTAATGTTGCCATAACATCTCTAAAAAGTATCCAGAAAGTGAACTTTACCGGAGACTTATTCACAACTGTCCAGTAAGTAGCGAGATTTTAAACTTGGAATCTCCTACTGTCCAGTAAGTAAGTATGTAATTTACTTACTGGACAATATGTCATCCTCTTTAGATCTGCTTAGAAAAAAAAACATAGTACCAGACACAGATTAGAGTTTAGCCATTATAACATGGTTATAGAAGGGAGGTTCCAAATATATATCTATCTCTCTTTTTGGTATGACATTTTATGAGATACATATATTTTTGGAACCTTAAACAGCCATTTTATACGTTGCGTTTTGTACTTAGTAATGTTGTAGGGTGATTGTATTTAGTAATTTCAGTTTATTAAAAAGTTTTTTCTAAAGTTGTTTCCTAAACTGCCTCGTTGGTCTAGTGGTCGCAAGCTCGACTGCAGAGCGTGAGGTCCTGGGTTCGATTCCCGGGTCGGCCAAAAAGTGCTATTGTGTTTTTCACATATGAATGTAACCTTCAATATTAATTAAACGAATTTGTTGTTAAACTTTCTTTAATTTTTGAGAAAAGCATTATACAAACCTCAACCAGTAAGAAAGCCATCCTGGCCTCGTATATAACCAGACCTCACCTGCGGTTCGGTCCGGTTAACTCATACTTGGCCAGGAAGGCTTACTTACTGGATTCTGCAGTAATGTACTATGTGTGGTGCGTAATCTGTGTTCATGGAAGCATAAGCTCCGCCTACTACGTTTCTGTTGTGGGTAAGTTTTCTCATTTTTCTCCAAGGCCTCCCGTACTCGGTCCGCTGAGAATTTTTACATATTTGTATCCTTATCCTTTTGTTCTTTGGTAAACGTTTATTGCGTATCATATTTCTTTTAGATAAGCGACGTACTTTAAAGTGTAGGGATGTGTAAAAATTCGTTTACTCGAATCCCCTAAGAGGCAGAGGTAATACTCGTACGTTGAGATTAAAGAACACAGCCATAGGTTACTCTGTTGTGGCAGTTTTCTGGCTCACTGATTTAAGTTGAAATTACAGTAAACTAGTTTGTACACGCGAAGCGGTCCGGATTAAAAGAATGCTGTCAATTTCAAACGTAAACTTTTGCTTCTCTTTGTGAAGCTAACAGACTACATGACCAATGGCTGTCTACCAAGAAATCCATAAGGTGGCTTAGAGGTTATGAAATTACGCAACAAAAAATATGATACAGATATTAATATTGAACCTCAAACATAGACTTTGGTGTCATAATTAAGAACACCTAAAGCTAAATGAGACGTTTCCACAGAAATATTGATTTACATTATTATAAAGTTCACAAAAGGGTCTTTAAACTCCCTACACTTTAACTCTTATGACACGAAAATTCAGTTTTGAAAGCCTCCGTCTCCACGCATTATACCATCGCTCGTTGTAATAAATACATTTTAGTCTCATGCCAGTAACCTTTGCATAATTTAGTCAAAAAGAAAAAGAATCCAGCCTCTTTGTTAGTTCGTAACTTCGGAATGACTAAATCTGTTTCGATTAACTTTTACTAGTTATGTAAGATAGACTGCCGTCATCGTTATGTGTGGATTTTGTATGCCCTATGATAATCTGGATACTAAGCTAATGGTGAAAGTTTTGAATTAATTGGATGAGGCTTAAAAAAACAACTTCTCCAAATAAAACTGGCGTGATGGGCATTAAAATTAATCATTATTCTCCCATACTTTACTTTTCTTAGTTTTATTTTAATTATTATAGCTGCTTACTTATGATAATAGCAGCTTCTGTTACAGAAAACATTACCCATTTAAACGATTATATCTCCTAGCGAGCATGTAAGAAAAGAAAAAGTGCAAACAAACTTACAAAAAAAAGTTAACACGTTGTTTCAAAGAGGCCGGTGCGCCCGGTGCTCCTCATTGGACATACGCCAGACCATAGACTTATCTAGACTTGTTCGACCAGAGACACGCCATTACGCGGCTGATTATAATAAGTTGAGCCATTTGCCGCCAATAAAACACATTCTACGTGCGACTTTGGCCAAATTGTTCAGTATATCTTTATTTGAACACTTCTTATGTCGGGTGAGTCTGTTCGATTCGATACTTTTGGTTGACTGTCGAAAATTTTACTTGTAATATTTATTATTTCTGTCTCAACAGCTTTCGGTTCTTATATAATAGCAGATGTAATCGTCTCGTTTAGGATTCTTGCTGTTTCTGGATAGACTGGATTGAAATCTTTCACTTTGGATAAATTCTGACATTGTTAGTTAATATGTCATGTAAGGATCGTAGCAGGCAGTAGTATCGGCGGCGGCGTTGTGTATTTCTTATGTATGTATGCATCCGTTACAATTGTAAACATGTTAAATAGGACGTTTTCTCGTAGAATTTATTATTTTTTATATTTAAAGTACTCATAGAATTTCTTAAATGGTGAAGAATATTAGCGAACTTGTAACGTTAGAGCTGTTGTGAAATATAATTACTTAATTGCGATCGATTTTTGCATGAAACCTTAGCAGGATATAATGTCAGTTTTGAACAAGTATGTACCAGCACTTACAATTTTGCAACTTATTGTTCAATTTATAGTCGACTGGCAACACTTTACCTGCTTTTGTCAGTAGCAGCGAAATGAATCGAAAGTGATTAATAATGTTACCGTTATTAGTTCGGAACTCAACGAATCTAATTATGAAACAAGTTCTTTTGTATAGCTAGTATAGCTGCCTAGTATTAATAGCCTATATCATACTAGTTTTTTGGACGTCTGCGAAATCACAAAGTCATGCTTAGTATCCGGATCAGCGTCGAAGGAATTTGACATTATAACATTCATCAAGATCAAATCTGTTGCTAGGTAAAGACCGCTTAGCAGTCGATCAGATTTATTACGAACTTTAACAGCTGCTATATGTTTTGTTTTCTTTGCCTTTATTCTAGAACCATTCCATGTCTATGCATCTTGAAAGTCTTCAAACAATTTCAGTCTCACAACTCCAGTTCTACTATTCAAGTCCTTTAAATGAAAACAGCAGACCGTAAACCCCGAAAACGTAGAATTGTCCTGGAATTTACAGCAAATTTAACGGAACCAAACACGGTCTGTCTCGGGTCGTGGAAGCGAAGTACATTGTTACTCAGTCGCCACCTAGATGTCGCTAGTCGTTGGGGTGTCTTGCCGGTTGAAATGGAATTCATCGGGCCTTCAGACGGTCATTATAACCGGGCCCATTGTCACGTTCTTGTGAAGCGGCCCCAAAAGTAAGTATCAAATAACAATAAGAAAAATTAAGGCGAATACCGACAGCTCGAATATGTTTTGTTTTATTTTAAAGTTGTTTTATTACTGGTACCAGTTTTTAGGGAGCTGAAGTTTTGAATTGAATTGGTGGTTAACAAAATATTAATACAATTTTTGATGAAATAAATGATGAAAATGAATGATGTAGGTAATGTAATGACGAATGATCAATCAATGGATTTTAAACACAGCAGAAATGAATGCCGATATCCGAAATGATACTTCAATATTGCATAAAGCCTTTCGCTAGCAAAATGTATAATTGCCTGCCGGGTTCGGTAACTATCCCTTTGAGTAACTCAGGCGTGGTTTTCTATCAATCAAAGGCACAGAAATCAGGAGCAAAGGGTCTTCCGTTACAACAAAACATTTTATTGTGTGCGTCTGTGGCTTTTATGTTAGGAGTTTTTATTTGTGTGTGTGTATTTTGTTGGGTTCCTTTTACTTTAGCAGATTAGCAGCTAGCAGTATAAATTCACAGTCTTTCATTTTAGAAAACAACTTTTATAACAATCATTATAGTTGTAATCGCGGAAAGGTTAGGCAGTGGTTTACCTAATAATACCTACATCCACGTTTCGCTAGTTATGTTTAAGTCCCACGTACTTAATAGCGGGTGAACCTATTGCCATCATCCGGGCTCAAATCGAAAAAATTCCATGTGTGGGGTTCAGAATGATGTAGTTTAAATTGATGTACTGAATACAGGTCGTTTTTATTTATTTATTTATTGACACACCAACGACTTATTCACTAAATCCTTACATTAAGTTATATTCTATTTAACAATTTTGCTGTGAATTCGTCACTTATAGGTGTGCACAGCGTCGTTCGTCGTTTACCATTAGTATTGATTTTTATATCCGTTTTATATCTTTGACAGCTGAGTGGATACTATTCTTTTCCTTATTTTCTCAAATATTACTTAAAATATCGTCTAAACCCGCAAAACAATCTCTGTAACCAGGCTATCACCGATCGGCTTTGCCTACCAAATGCCGTGATTGAATATATTGAATCGTTTAAGGCAGACACTTGCCAAGTGAAAGCGTGACGTCATACTGCATACATTCTATAATCGCACTTGAAATCGGACATGGCGCGTTCGTAAGGACACCGGCTGTATCGGAATGTGATATGTGGCACTGATTTTGAGTTCACTCTGGTTTATTTTGATACAAGCATAAAAACGGAGAATTTTTGTTGTATACCCTACTAGCGGTGCCCTGTGACCTTCGTTTGTGTGAAATTATTTATTTTTATTTTTAACTTAGTTCAATATTCTATGACCTAAACAGGAGAAACTGTGCTCATTCATTTATTTCATCTCAGTTTTTTTTCCAGGTTTTGGGCGAAAAGAGAAAAGTCACTATCGATGATATAATTATCTACCACGGAATATAATGATTTTTTTTATTACATACCTATTTTTAATTATGACACAGATGTGTCCCACTGCAGGGCAAAGACCTTCCCTCTTTTCATTTTTATCTCTATAATTGGCGGGCAATCCTTTCGATGAGATTCTAGCGCGTCTCGAATGTAAGGATACAAAATTGAATTAACATCAAATAATAATTTTATTTAGGAACGAAAATAAAAATAGAAGAATTAACGACCTCGTTAAACTAGCTTAACGAGTAGACTCATACTTAGTTACAGGAAAAACGAATAGACGAAGTGTTTAAAAACTAGTTCAAGGCAACTTTGGACGAAAATCGTCAAATACGAAATTTCAGGATAGTAAAGTAGGCTAATTAGACTCCTTTTAATGAAAGGATTCGAGACTTTTGAGTTTGTAATTATCGTATTAATTCGTTAATAAGGAGAAGTGGAGTTAGTAGACATTACGTTTTAATCTCAATTTATATCTCCGACAACAATTTTCAAACATCATTGAAAAGGTAAAATTGTTTGTATGTTACATACAATCTCTAACAGTATAGGGGCTAAAACGGCTGCTTTAGCAAAATCTTAATAGTATAATAATTAATATGAAGTTATGAACAACGTAACAATTCATAATATTAACTGCATGTGAGTCGGCTTGTTGCAAACAATTTAACTAAATGAATATATTTTCGATCCAAAAATTTACATAATATGTTACGTAATCACCATGTGGTCATGCTAGCGCCTTAGTTGGAAGTGGTCAGTAAGGGTCTTTGTTTAAATCCTTGAAGATGCAGATGGTTGTGGTGAATTAGCATGAAATCATGATAATGAAGTTAATAGACTTTACATTTCTGATTGCTGATATTATAACGGTCACCACAAGTACGCTCGATGCATACTTACATCTAATGCCTGGCTACGTCGTATTGTATTGTAATGTAAACAATTCCACAATTCACTCTGTACCATAAACAATTACTGATGCATCAACATTTTTCCCACAAACAGTAAAACTATTTAATACTGTTTTCTTTGTGTTTCATTCCTTATGTTGCTCGTAGGATCGTCCCTTCGGCATCTTTTGTGCTACCCCTTACACCCTCACCTTGGGGTACTATTTTTCCTGGACCATTAACCACCCCTGTAATAATTTGATGAAAGCATTTGTTGACAGGCTAAAATTTTTCGGTTTTTGGCTGATAACAATTTAGCAGCGACTCTGTTGTTCTAATTTAAGGTCAAAAGATGAAGTTAGGTGAAGTGGAGAATTATTTGAATTTTCAAATAGGAATTTCTCTGGAGTAGCCTGAATTCGAACCCGATGGAAGGCAATAGGTTCGCCTCCTACTACTTGGAGGCTGGCGAATGAGAGTATGTTATATTTATACAGGTACCTATAACAGAGTCACGTTACGCAGTACACCTGTGCGTAACCCTTTGGGGATTACAGGGTAGACGTTTTGTTAAAATGAATTGAATACGATTGAAGGCTATTTCTATGGTTAACCTTCACCTAGAACATTTTAGTTGATTACTTAGACTAAACTACAAACATTTATGTTTGGTTTTGGCAGAATCTAATAAATTTTAAATGTCAAAGCCTAATCGATTCTCGCCTCCGCACTTTCAAATCTATCCAGAATTTATAGAATTAGATCTAGCTAAAGCTGCTCTTGAAATTTAGAAGAGGTCTTCCAAATGTTAGTTGGCAAGAGGTTACACGATTATACAAAATTATTAAATTTTGAATCGGTGGACTTCAGACTTTCCCAGTTTGTTAATTTTTTTCTTGATTTGATATTGTCGGATAGGAATGGGGAAGGCCTATGTTACGGCTAAAGAAACAAATACTGCGAACCGAGCAAAAGGTATTTATAGCAATTCCATAATAAAGTTAAATAGTTCTATTGAATGTGATTTGTTATTTAATTTAAGGATCTAGTTGATAAGTAGTAGCATAGATAAATAATTATGTTGTTATTCCTGTTTTTTATGTTGTTTAGATTTTATTTTTGTAGATTAATTTGTAAGAAACGTGTATTTTTAGGTTTATTGATTGCCATACTAACGAATTAGGTTAAGGCCTGTAATGTTAGTTGTTAGTTGAAAGTAAATAAATAAATAAATATTTCATCTGTGGGTAGCACTCGAATCAATTTGATCGAATATCTGCAAAGTCAGAGACTAACAGTAACTCGAAACGATCAAATAATTTAATTCCGTTTCTTATTTCCTTTTGACGTAGGTATTCGTTTTGTTTTTCCTTTAATCACACAACTATAAACCGATTAATGAATAATTGAGGAACATAACTTACTCTTATTTCTTTTTCAACAATTTCTGTGACATATTTATTTATTTTTTAGTATCCTTTTTTTCATTGGCCTCCTTATTTGTGTTGCTTATTTTAGCTTTTCCCTAAGTGGCCAATAATGAACAAGATATTATGTATTTTATTCTATTATTGTTTTTTCATTTCATTTGAGTTTAATTCTATTCTAGTCACTCATGAAAATTACCGTTATTGTTATAGAAAGTAGCCCCCTTCAACTGTCTGTGTTCCATCATTACCTACGTATTTTTCTATTGATTATTTAAACGTGTTTTCCAAAGTTATAGCAGTAGGATCTACATAGGTTTCCACACTTCACAATCTGGCGTGGTCATCAGTGAAACACGGAGCGTTGACTTCCATCGTGTCCACTCCAGGACATTGGTAAACTGTCTTGGAACACGCAACTAACTAAAAAAGAAACGTTGGAAAACCGTGCCAGATAGTGGACTGATTGTGGTGTTATATTGTTGGAGTACTACACTTGATTGATAATGGTTACAGGGCTTTTAAAAGTAATGATTACATTGAAGATTAAAGATTTGTTTTTTCCAGCCAGTTCTGTAACAGTTGCTGGGCTTTTATCTTTTACAAGCCCAATGCGTTCTCGTTCCAGTTTTGAAATTCAAAATCTGTTCAGTTCATCCCGCCATTTCTTGGCCTGCTAGGTTTTTTAAATAGTTATGATTAGGTACTTTATTTGATAAAACTTTTTGAAGGCCTAAGCTAACTGAACTAAGTTGGGATGAAAATTTGAAATAGAAAAGAAATGGTTTCAAAATTTCTTTGGCTAACTGTGGAGGTTTGTTGTAATTTACTTTGTAACTACAGACAATTACACTATATTATTGTTAGCTGTAAAAAGCTACCCAAACAGCCAAAAGTTTATTTTTCTCTGACTTGGTCGGTGGTAGTTCACCTCGATAAGGTTGCTTGCTATACTGTACAACCGAACTATCCTGTGGTGACCTCTATTAAATTTAATGCGCCCAGCCAGGGACGCATATAACATAACATCACGCCTGTAATTCCTGAAGCATTAGGCAGAGGTGTATATAAGTACATCCACATTTCGGCAGTTATTTTTAAGTCCCATGTAATAGAGGGCAGGGTGAGCCTATTGCCACCAACCGGGCACAAATCCGGTCTCCGGAATGAATAAAGTCACTAACACTTTGCCCGACCTGGTAACCAAACCCAGTATCTCATGCTCAGTAGTCGCAGTTAGAACCAATAGATCAACGAGGCAGTCAAATAATAAAAAAAAAACATACCAATCGAATTGAGAACTCCTCCTTTTGGGAAGTCGGTTAAAATGTCTAAATATCTATTACACAACTCACTTGTAGATTCTTCTTTATAAACTTTTATTCAATCGTATTTTACTCTCTTAAAATTGTTTATCCCTCGCGTATTCTAAAGTAGGACATCTTCTTAGAATTTAGACTAAAATGGTATCTGTCTAATATGACAGAAGTGCGTAGTGCGTAGGCAGCTTTCGTAAATAATTCAGGTTTCTTCAAACGGTATGATATTATATTAATCGTGTAAGTTCTTTGCTACGTAAATAGTTGAAAGTACATTATCTAGTGACTGAATACAAAAATACATGTTTTTATTTTAGTTTTGTTAAACGAAAAGTTCTACTTTCTTTCTTATTTTCTTATTCAATTTGTGTTATTGAACTTTCGTCTATTACTTACTGTGTTATGGTAGGGAAACGAATTTACTTCGCCTCACCCTTTCATATCACAAACAGTAAAACAATGAGTCAGCTAATAGGTGCACCACAATTACCAATACTTATATCCTCCAGATCGCTACTCTATTATGCGTCTCACACAACACCTGAGACGTTTTTAATTATCGAAAGTAAACATCCCGGAATCTGTTACGGGACTTCATAAATGTAAATTGGAGGCGCGCATCCCGTTTAGCGGGGCTGCTACGCCCCGCGCACCCCGCCACTCCCCGCCACGCGCGCCGACGGACGAGCAAACGGGGCCGGGCGCCGCCGACGAACCGAGGATTGCGGTGTAAGTACATCACTACGATATACTTATCGCTATCGTTGTATTAGTAAATTGCGGGAAGATTTTAGTTTTCCCGGAATTGTTGGCGTAGTGGTGTTGCTTAGATTACGCCTAAATTGTTTGTTATCGCAATACGTCAAGCCGATGATAGGAAATTACTGGCAAAAGCTTCTAAGTTATTAAGTTTATTGAGATGATGTTACAATATTAATTAAACTCGCTGGTCAATACCCTAAGTGTTACTAAATTCAGATACATTTCAATTTTGTGTTTAATCATTTCAAAGTGGTTCATTTCATCATTAGCCTATTACCTACGACATTGCCTAATTATAAAACAGATTTTATGGTTCAACATAATTCAATATTTGATACTCATTGAGACCACACAGATGGAACTGAATCACTACAAAACAATCCTTACCAGCTTTCAAATAAAGTTCAAAATCGTTCGCAAAACGAAATGTATACCAAAGAACTAAGAGCCGACTTTTGAAAATTTGACCAAAAATCCGTGCCGGTTGATTCGTAAGAGGCGTGAATATACTTTTATAGAAAAAGACAATAGGCAGTGAGGGAGGGGAAGGGTTCGAGTCGAGGCACAATGGCTGCCTCGCCGAGAGGCAGGTAGAATAATTAATTGCCCCTCAGAGGCAGGCATACGTCCCAGATAGTGTTGTGGCAATTTTAAACAAATCTCATAATTTCAGCCCTGCCAATAACTAATAAATAATGACGGCAACAGACAACGGTAACTTTGTACAAATTCAAACAATAATGATAAGTATGTACTACATTTTATGTAAATCATAATTTCTAAGAACTTTGTTTTATGAAGTTGATCTTTAACAAGAAACTTTAACAAGTCTTCATCGTAGTGGAAAGTTTAGTCAGTCGGAAGAGTAACGTAGTGAACAATTTAAATTGGAAATAGATTTATCAGAGTATTAGCGAAAGTAAGTATGTATGAAGGGATAAAATGGATGAACTTGAAAGCCAAGATTAACTAAATGTAGCAAATATTAATCACGAAATACAAACAGTAAACTATGTACCCGTTGATAAGGGTAGACACTAGATATATTTTGATAGATAGTCAGCAAACACGATTTATTATAGACTCGTTACGAAATAAAGACGATAATATTCAGATAATAGCCCGAATGAAACTGACAGGTTAAACGGAAAACGCTTTCAGTTACATTCTTTTGTAATAAATGCCGAGAAAAATAATACCAAGATTGTGATATTGAGATCTGTGTTCCGTGGTAAGTTACGTAATCCTGAGAGGAATCTCTTTAATAGGTAGACTGCTGTTAATTTAAACTGCTCATTCTTGGTTTTGATAAAGAATTGTTTGCAGTAAGTATTATATTCTTTTCCATAGTCGGTATTAAGATAGGCGAGGTTGCAGGCTTTCTATCAACCATCATCGTTTACACAGTGAGGTGTGGAAACAAAAATGTTTTGTGTATTGGTTAACAATTCGGGCACTAGTTCGAAAAATCCACCATCAAAAATCCCCAAAAACTCGTCGTTTGTCTCGAATTTTTCGTTTGCCTTTTATTTGTCGGTGCTTTTTTAACATATTGTGGATATGGGAGCCCCGATGTGTTCACCGCACCGACATTTAAAGGTTTTTTTTTTTGCATTGAGCGTATTTCAGACTAGGCCGATGTCAATAACATTGCTAGCCAGTTCAATAGCATATTGAACTTCATTTATTAACAATCTGTGAGTATTTTAGAGAAATATTTAATCGTTTGTGTATAATACCGACTTATAATTGGACTTCTATTGCTATTTCACCTCAAGCAAACTGCTATCAAAAATACTTACATCACATTAAACCCAGACTGCTTCTGAAAATGAAGTGTCTTTGTTACATTATTTGTAAATTAATTTGACTAGTAATGTAGTATTATAAATAACGTTTTATGAATTTCGAAATTGAATTTAATTGAATAATTAATGCTTTTAACAGATACAGATGTTTTTGATACAAATGTTTTTCCAGCGAATGCTTTGTATTGTACGATGAAACGATTGATCAAAAATGATATAACGGTAATCATGTTAATTGCATCGAACTTTTCGGGTTAAATGCATTCCATAGCATTGATGTGCATTATTTGGTTGGTAATTGAACAAAGATCGAGATAAAAATCAATCATTTCAGCCAGCGAATAATCGCGTGACACACTTGCAATCCTAATGCCAATAATTTTGACAACATTCATTGCGTTGTTTACGATGACTAGTAGACAATTTTTCAAACATGTTTTAAGTTTATATTTTAATGTTTTATGAAGTATGGAAATCTTCCGGCTTCTAATTAAAAATGGAATTAGTTTAAATTGTGAAAATGCTCCTGATTCACTCCAGCATACGAAATTTCGTGAAAGAGGAAAGATCGTCGAACTAATACGCTTCAGAAACAGCCCCATGTTAAGTTGCTAACACTTCATTTAGTTCACTTGGGTTATTTCCCCTTGTTGAAAACATTAAGAGAGCTGAACCTACACCTGATTGATTCCATTGTCTTTAAATTGCACAAACATTGTTGCTGATTTGAGTGGTTTGCAGAGAGAGGCGTTGAAGGTACCCATGTTTATTTATCATGTCTTTCACTGTCGAAAACGGCTGTACCAAACATAATAATAACATTATCAAGATTCATTTCACTGTCTGTCATGAATTCATGAAATGAAGTTTATTTTGTACTTTCTGTTATTTATCTCTGTTTAAACTCCGCTGTAATGTAAACAACTGTTTTGACCAAATTATTGCCTCTTATTTCTTAAATCAAAAGCATTGTTTGTTGTACTAAAGTTTGTATTTTCTTTACGAACTACTTACTCGTAGTTATTTTGTTATTCATTTAAACATACAACATTCATCCAACTGAGTTTTGTTAGGAAGATGATTATTTGGAAATTTCGAAGGAAGATCAGCTTGGCTTGGCATATTGATTCATGGTGTCCGTTGGGGAAAGTTAGAAAATTCGTCATGACGTTTACGAGGATAAATTGTTATCCTAATTACTGAGTGAGTTCAACGTGTTGGTACCTATAATTTGTTCTTTTTCCCTGTAAAAAAAGTTATGAAACTGTTGACATTGACTTTTAAACACAATTTATAAAACGGTGAATCTTTTTCTTACTTGGGATTTTCCGCTATTCTGGCTACCTAAGTAATAAGTTAGCTTACCAGCCAGTGAAGTGGTGATCAGAGTTCATGATTTTATTTAAAAAATAGGCGCTGAATATTTTGTCCTATAATAGCTGGGTTGTAGAAAAATATTCCGATCAACCTGAATAAAATTCACAAATATTTTCTGGGTGATCTCCCAGTAGAAACCGCTTGCATATTCCTAAAAGATGCATGCGTGAAACATTACAAGAATAAAATGTTGTTTAACGATTATTTTAGTTATTACAAGTCATTGATTACAAGTGATGCAACACAAATTCTAAGGTTTAGCAAGTGGAGCATTACTAACAATAAATGAATCACAAATTCACAACAATGACATCACCATGGGAAATATCCAATAAGTTGCCGACTACAATGCGTTTGTACTGTACTACGGAGTTTGATGTCCTAGCTATCTGTATTAGGTATTTGGGACATCAAAATCTGTGTACAATGACCTCGACGGTCGGCGTGTTCGCGCCAACCTTGCCCGGCCGTCGCCATGGCGGGAACGCGGGCGGTCGCGGTCGAAATTTTAAATTTCGAACGACACGACACTCGGCACGTTCAATCAAGTGATCCCGGAAAGTAAGTCCGGTCAAGTGCACATCACTAATTTACGTGTTTATGGTTTTAGTGTTGCATATGAGTGGTTGTATAATAGTTTAATGTTTATTGCTTTTAGGGTTAATTTGCATATGTATGGAGGTTTATGAAGGTGCAAAAAATTCTTGAGTTACAGTTTATTTTATAATTGAATTAACATCGTCATTAAAAACGATGTTGGAGAATAACAGCATATAGACCTAATTGCTGGTTATGAAGTAGAATAACTGAATTACTAACGTCAACCGTGTAGTAAAACTAATAATAAGTAAGCTCGAAGGGAAGTAGGACTTTGAATTCAATTACGTGAACCTATCATTAATAATTTTGTTTGCATTAAGATCTAAAAGAAGACTTAGTTAGCAGGTGTTAATGACATTCAAACTAAAAACTGTAGTGCGTACGGTTACAGATCATTGAAAATTAGAAACAAAGTTGTGAAAGTCCCGAAGAGCGGCGTGCCAGCTGTCACGTAAGATGCAGAGCTATCAAGCCACTCGCTGAGCCACTCAAATATTTCATAATGCCCCATTGTCCATGTACAGAAATCTAGGTTTAGAGTCCACCATCTGTAAGAAAATCAGAAACAAACTACTTGCACCTTTAGTAGGCAATTTAAACATACCCCAGGAACAATGTAATTTGAAAATACTCCACCTATATGAAGAACAAACACTACATTAACGCTATTAAGATTTTTAAAACAAGAAAACTCTTCAAATAATTTGAATACATTACCATTGTAAACACTAAACAGAGTGTATTTATGTATGAATTCGTTCTTCACAGCTGCTAGCTGTAGTAAAGCTAATTGTTATCTGCCAAAATTACTCTTACCGGTTGGCCTCAGTAGCCTCAGTTCTCCGTACTATTGCACGTCGGCATGTAAGGAATTTGTTCACTGTTGCAAGGCTACTCTTATTCTGCTAATTCATCTTGTATGTTATAGTTGTACATTTGGATATTTCCAAGACTTTTGCAATGCAAATCGTTGATTGTACACGATCGTCAATTGACTGGCCGTTGGACTTGTACTAATAAGCGTGTGCTTAGATTACAATGAGCATTAGCATCGTTGATGTTGGTCGAGGTGTTGTCAGCGGACGCGATCTCATTGACCTAGCAACAGCGAGTGGTGGCAGTGTAGCGGCGCAGGCGGTGGCGACAGATGACTGATGCAGTAGCGACATTTGGTCGAGATAATGTGGCACATGAGTGTCGTTCACACGGGGTTCATGCGGTACGCCGGCAGGCGGTAGCGTCACGCCGGTATCAGCGCAAGACGCTGCGCCCGCGACTGGCGTGCGGGAAAGAGAGAGTGCGGCACACAGGTGTGCGCCGAGGCAGCCGGCCCATCAGCTGTTCGACGCGCTCGCTCGTGCCCGTTCTGCCGTTGCTCCGATGAATGCCGCGTGCATTGCGGGCAGCCACTGAACCCAGTGTTCGTCGATAGCCGCCCGCGGACAGACGCGCGTACCCGCCCGTTTGCCCGCCGATTCTCGCTCGACGCTCGCTTCCCGCATCGTATCTCGGATGTGTCAGTGTGTGCATGTTTGTGTACCGTGTTGTCACTGACGCGGCGATCGCGAGCTCTTTGTCTAATTAGCAGGTAGGCAAATGCTTCACTAAACTTTTTTTACAGCGCGTCGGCCGGACACAATCGACTTACTTTTATGTCGGTTTAGTTTTCTGTCGTAATTGAATTTTATGTAACTCGCATTGTTCTCACTTTTTATTGTTGATAAAAGCGTTCTTCATCCTATTAACAGAGTTGGTTGGGTTTAATTATTTACAAGTAAACACAAGTAGTAAAGCGTAAAGGGACCAGCTATTTAGAAACAAAGGTTACGCTCAACGCGCCGATAAAAAGGGCCGAAACTGGTTTTCCGTGGAAAGGCATCTGGCACGCACTAATTGATATAGCATCAACTGACGTTTGTAATTATGAGTGTCGAAGTGGAGCGGCGCACAGACTACAAATTTGTTAATGCGTTTTAAGAAGAAGAAAGTCCTCATTAATGGATTCTGCTTTAATTGATGAGCTTCATTAAAGAACGATACATTATCAGACTTTTAGTACTTTTACACATTTCTAGGTACCTACCTACCCACTTCAGTAAGTATAGATATCTTTCTTCTGACCTTGGTTTTGGAACATAGACGAGTACACAGCTATGACTATGTACTAGCAAGGTCGTTGCGATTCAAACCTATTTGACCTCATTTGAGGATGACACACACAGCTGCCTTCAAAAACTAAAAAGTCACTACAACATTCAAATTATATACCGAAATACTTTTTCGTAATCTCGCAAGTGATTGATAAAGTACTTACCAGTGGGAGGGGGTGGGGAATACGGCGTTGGAGAGGGGGGGGGAGGGGCTAGTGACGCCCATGACGTAACGAATCGGTATGCGATCGTGTTGACGAGAAATTAACATTAACTACATTATCTATTAATACGTTTTCTAAACAAGCGGCCGTAAAGTCATACACAAAAAGTAGTAAAATATTTTAGATGGGTCCATATTGGCTCACCTAAAGTTCTTTACCCGAAATTGTTCTTCCTAACGATTTGTAATCCGAATGATCACTCTTCCTAAAAATTTTCATCCTAAAGTTTTCATTCATACTATATGTAGTGCTACCGGCGTTGTTCATAACACTCATGTTTCCGAAAATTGTAATTCATAATAATTATCATTATTGTAAATATATTTAAACTCCTACTGTTTTTTATCATAACGCTTTTATTCCTAAACATAATTACCATAATATTTTCACTCATGCAACTGTTTAGAATGATTAAAGGTCGTTTCACTGATTTTTGTCTTGAAATGAAATAAATGAATGAAATTCAGGTCAGAGTGTCGTCTTGGGGGCACTATGAAAAAAATACTTAGAAAAATTTCTCGACCAATTTCGAGGTAGCGCTCGCTCGGCTCACGCGTAGTTGGTCACAGTTCTTACCTAACCTAACCTATGGATATCTTTGCATAGTATACAGGGCATTTTAGCGGTCTGAATGATTTCTAAAATTTTGTCCACCTATTTTAATGGGACCTTATATAATACTGATTATTATGAATAAAAATAAATCTAAACAAAAAAGATATGACTTTGAATAATAATGTAAAAGATGGTTATGTTGAGAAAATATAGGAAAACAAATAAAAGTATAAATGTTTATTGCTACTGACATTATTAAGTTGAATGCTTCGGAATTAAAACGTTAGAGACAGAGTAGTTAGGAATTGCGATTGTTAGGATGAAAAATGTTAGGAAGAACATTTTCGGATTTCCAATTACCGGAGTTGAAAATTTAGGTGAACTTTGGCGCACCCATTTTAGATACTTAGATAATACGAGTAAGTACGTATTACCTGCACACGATAGGATGTTATTGCCATAAATTGTTGTCGTTGCCGAATGAATACCGGCTGCAAGTGCAACAAAGACAGTGCACATTGCACTTGTTTTTTTTTTTCGAACAACTTTTAAAACTTTATTTTTTTTTTAGAATACTTAGTTTTGCTTTCAAACTAATTCTACACACACATAAAAACTCTTTTCTATCAGCGTTGACGTAGTAAAAAGTTCCAACAACAAAAAAAAATTGTTTCTTTGCAAACCGTTCTTCAGTGTGGCCAGCTACAATAAATATTTAAATGACTGGTAATGAACGGACATCGGTAATGATGGTGTTTACTCGTATGGTTCACTGCCGATTATTACTATTATTTAACAATTAAGATAATTGCTTATTTATTGTTTTTCTTGTTTGTTTTGTACGTAATAAAATTCACTGCATATTTTTGCGTCGCCTCTCATTATTACGTAGGTACTTTTATTTATTTGTAATTATGATGTTGGCATCATAATTAAAACTTGATTAACATTGTACGAGTCTCGAGACTGCAATAAAACTTTATTTGTATTCATATATCATTTGGAGGCCTTTCAACTTAAATAAATAAACATTGTAGGTAGGTACTTAGTACACGCGGCGACACATCATGCTATAGGTATATTTCCAGTAAAACAAGGCCTCACTTTTAATTGATTTTTCGTACAATGAGAGATCCGCATAAACTGGTTTTGTATAACTTGATTGGGCGTCTTACCTACTCAGTGCTACCTACGCGATTGCAGTGAAGGCTTTTGATAAAAAGGGAAAAATAACTTCAAGACCTTGTATGAGAACAAACAAAGACATGAACTATATAACAACTTTGGACTTTAGTATTAAGACAAGGGTTTATGTATTTATCTAGAAATAGGTATATTCGTTAAAAAAAAATCACACTTTTTCTCCACAGTAACCGAAAAAAAATAGATTTACAAAAAGGGACCCCACTAAGCTAAAAAACCAATTTTGCAATAGCGCTCTTCACTACAAAAATAGTTACCTAATGTCAATCAAAATTTATAACCATATTCCAAAAATAATAAGAGAGACACCACTGCATTTTTTCAAAAACAAGTTAAAATCGTGGCTACTACAAAAAACTTTTTACTCAGTAAAAGAATTTCTGGAAGAGAAATAGGTACCTACTTATTTTAAAATTATTACGAGTATTATACACTTTTTTTTAAATTTTAATATGATTAATGTTGTTTTGTTTTTTTATTTAAGTACTAGGTATATTTAGAATTAGCGTGTTTTAATCTTGTCTTTTTTTTGTTCTGTTTTATTAGAATTTAAGTTTAATTAGAGTTTATGTTTATTATAATGTAATTAAGGGTTAGGTAAATGTGTACCTACTTACAAAAATTTAATTTGGCTTAATTTTGATATTAATTAAATACGATTCTAAATCTAAATGTTAATGTTTAGTATCAAGTGTTACTTGTAAATATTCGTATGCCGCGTCTAGCGGCGGATATGTCGTGATCAATATTCTTCTGTAACAACTTTGTACCTACCATATTCTACGAATAAATATCTTTATCTTTATCTTATGTAACAGGTTACAATAATTGCTTTAAACACGTAAAATATAATTTATAACCAGCAGAAATAGGTACTGAAAAGTTAAAACAATTATCTAGTAAGAGTTAACTATAAATGAATAAATACGTAAATGCACCAAGTTATGTATGAAAAATGAAAATATAAATGAAAAGGCTAGTATTTAAAAGACAGTTAATGGACACAGTAAAGTCAAAAATAATTATGTCATAAACAAACCAATAAACAACAACTAAAAAGTACCTACTAAATCTATCTATCTTATCTGACACTCAGTCGAATCCAAGTTCGAACAAAGAATACCATGAAGTGAAGTCAGCCAAAGAGCCATACCGTACTGGCCAGTGACAGACAGAGAAAGAATTTATTACCCTCTTAACAGTATTTCTGCAAGTGGTAAAAGTCAAAGGAATGGTAGGTTATTATGATTACGAGCTAGTGTTAAACCAGTACAAAGTGTGTTATTGCTACCTTTACGTTCCACGTTTATGTTAAACTTGACTTTAGGAGTCAAAAACCTGAGTCCTTTATGACAGTGTTCAATATTTTTTTATGAAGAATTATTAAGCTTGGGACCTTCGCTTGGCAATATTAAACCTTTTTTTGATACACTTTGAATGTATTATAAATTATATTTATAACCGACCATCTTATGAAGTTCTGAGTTGAAGCTCTCAAGTAATCACTCTATCTTGGTTAAAAAATACAATTCACAATACATAATAACAAGTTTATTGAACCTCATGCACACAAAAAGAAAGATGGCCGTCAAACGTCAAAATATTGACAGGTATAACATTGATGACTGCAAAGAAAAAGCCAACAACATTACACTTACCAAGTACAAGGCTGCTAATGATCATCAATTGGTTACAAATACAAAGCCAACACTAGAAGTAATTATACCTGATCTAGCTTCTATTTCTTCTGCAGAAAGAAATATAATTCGTTCGTTGCACAACCTTAGTGTAAAAGTACATTATGACACGTGTCGACTTTTTGTGCCATAGTGCAACTATAAAAGAAGTATTGTGCTTAGTTAATGCTGACTTTGCTTCATTAATGTAAGAAGTACTCGTATCGATGTTAGTATTAGCTACTGTAGGAGTGAGAGAGACAGAATTTGTTGAGAATATTATATTTTTTATTAATAGTGTATTTTTTCCTAAATTGTAACATCTTCCCTGCTATTGCTTGACCGTAGGCATTTTATGAGTAACCTGTGTTCCTACATTAAGGAAAAGTAAGTCATCTAACTCTAAAAATAGGACTCATCTTGCAATGGTTTTAAAAATCGTCATTGACAGCCAAACAATAAAGTTCGTGGAGCTCTATCATCAAGAAGGTTGATTATTAATGTTTGTTGTGACTTTGGTTTTAAAAGAGGTTGTATACAAGTAACGTGAAAAGAGTTCACCAAGGTTAACAAGCAACTACTCATCTAAGGGTGACCCTGACTCACATAAAATTACCAATTAGGACAGCGCATTAGTAATAAACGTAAATTGTAGCTAATGTTTAGTAGAAACTGTTATCAGTAGCTAAACAAATGTTTCTAGTATATCAAAGCATATTTGTGTCAAGTTTGTTATATTCGCACTTTATAAGGAAAGTTGAATTTTGGCAGTTTGGTTATAAAGTTATATGAATGAAGGTCGTGACGGCGATTAAAGGTTAAAAATTCAATGAAATATTTTATATAAAAATCTCAAATCTTTGCCAAGGTAAAATAATATCGGAAAGTCATTGGAATGAGTATAGCACATGTGATATTTTTGCTTCACAAGAAACGCCTCTTCTAAATGACTAGAACTAAAAAGAAGAACACCTAAACAACAAAAATCAGCATAGGCAAATTCCAGCCAAATCCATTGACTAAATAGACAAAGGAAAACTTATGAAAAAAGAACTGAAAGAAGAAAAACTTGCTTAAATTGAAACCGACGGATATGTAGCAACGCAGGATGAATCCATATTCCCCAGTCTAGACAGAACCGACGTCGCTATCTGTATTCCGACGGTTGCGACAAGACGTGTTAATCGTCACAATAGCACCACGCTTTTTATTAAAAAAGTAACGGGTAGGCATTGAACCTCCGACCTCTGGACAAATACTGCGGAGACAGAGAATTTCGCTTTTTTTTTCTTCTTTACTAATAAGGTAAAGTGTGTTAGAAAGCCCTATAGCGTCTTTTTTACCTTACTGTCCTATACTAACTTTCAGAGTTTGTCCGTTTCTATATTCAGTTCCAATATTAGCTAAATAAGCGAGAAGGCAACGTTTATTTTCCTGAACAAAGCGAAATATAGATAAGTAGTAGCAATTTCGTCTGTTTCGCCCATCATAACATTTAATATAATGCTGCACGTGCTTCCAAATATAATTATTAGGCAGGAATTGTTACAATTTAGCGATTCAAAATAGGATTTGTGTGTGATATTTGGTTTTATGGAAACTAAATTGTGGTACTACCATTTTCGACATTGCACGTTCATACAAATACCTATCTGATTATAAAAATTAACACAGTAGTAACAGTAATTCTAGCTTTTGCCCCTAACTTCGCCCTCGTGGAAATCGGAAATTATTCTACGGTAACGTCCGTCTGGAATAAAGAGAATATTATACCCTAACACAGCAAGGGCAATAGGCAGACAAAGACATACATTTACTTTTACATTTACAATCAGTATGGATGTACTTAAATGATTGTTGATATCATCAGTATCAGTGTCACGATGATTGGACTCTGTAAAGGATGAAATGGCAGTCTGATGAGATGGCGACTAATACATAAGTATGGAAGAAGATGACTTATTGCAATAAGGGCAAGAGAATTGTGACCATTAGTTTCACTGTCAATATTCACTCCATGGTATAAACTTATTGAAAAAATACTGCATTTAGCTGCATCCACGAATACTTCCGTCAACCATTCAATTGAACAACCGTAATCCCTGAACTCGATCCCATTAGTTTGTATACAATGTCATTGATCGAATGCCGTCCTCTGTGTTCTGTTACATATAATATGATGATAGCTTCAATATACTTTTATATCTCCAGTTCTCCACGTTGGAGTTTGACAACTATGAACTACCTAATAAGTTCTAATCTAGTCTGTACTGATTTTCAGAACGCGTTTATGGAATACTAGCGGACGTCCCGCGGTTTCACCCGCGTAGATCCCGTTCCCGTGGGAATACAGGGATAAAAAGTATAGCCTATGTTACTCAGGGTGAATGTAGCTTTCCAAGGGTGAAAGAATTTTTGAAATCGGCCCAGTACTTTTTGAGCCTATTCATTACAAACATACAAACATAGGTGAGTACAAATCTTTCCTCTTTATAATATTAGTGTAGATGTAGATGTAGATATTAAAAAAACGACAGACGTTTGATAAAATTCTAATTCTAGCTAAATAATTTGATTACTTTAGTTGTCACTACCATTCGGAGGATTTTACATATTTATTCAATAAACGGAAGGTCTCATGGTCATTGTAGTGTAGCTTTTTGTCCATGTCTTCAAGTCAGTCGAGGCTAAAATAAAGGCTAAGTACAAGAGCACAAATGAATTTGACGAGAGTTGAATATGAACCGAAAGGTTTGGTAAAAATCCCTCAGCAGTCTCCTGAAACTCCTTTTCCAAATTCTGATCTTAATTGTCAACTATCAGCCACGTACACCTACTAATAGAGTTCACTTTGTTTCAATCATCAGGAAGACTTATAGCTTAATAATCGCCAAGTCTTTTACCCTACTGTTCTAGGTAGGGCTGTATACGGTGCTAGCTGCTAACGCCTCAGGCAAATCTGTAATTGAAAATATATTTTTGAAAAAATCACTGTTACAATCCGGAGTAAAACTATTTTAACGAGTACTAGGAATCTGTGAACGGTCGGTGAAATAAATCTTCTCCTGATCTCATTTCTCCTTAAAAATCTCTAAAGACTAGAAAAATCAGGAGGGGGCAGGGTGTAGTCAAAAAGTCAGGCATGTCCGGATAAAATCTGAACGAATCATCATCATTTCAGCCGAAAGACGTCCACTGCTGGACATACCTATATAGGCATGGCCTAAGTGTTGCCACATTCACCAGTCCCGTACGTCTCGTCTCCAGCAGATCCCCGCAACCTTCACTAGGCCATCAGAACGTAGGGTAACCCTTCCTAAAAGAGAAGAATATTTTTAATTCTACAGGTGAAGCTAAAATTAAAGATGACTAGACGAACTAGAACAAAATTCACCGAAATCGGATCAAAACGGTTCAAGTTCATAAACTATGTAGTGTATATTAATTTTACTAATAACCCACTATGAAATATGTTAATTAAATTGCTCAAAATTCTCGCCATAAACTCATTTGCGTCGCTTCAAGTCGACGCCGACAATGAAAGGATGCTAAACAATAACGTTCCGGAATATTCTGTGGAAACTGGAAAGTTAAGCTCTAGAGCTCGGAAAGAACTTAATAAAAGTGGTAGTTCAAGTAAAAAATCCACATTCCCTTCTGTTCTAAGAGTTCCTGTTTATCTTTAAGTCAAGGTTGAAGTCCATTTTGTGTAACATTATAGCTTGGTCTTGAAGTTGGGCTATGGTTTCCCAACTGATTTCTGGATGTGTCAGGCTGGTATTTAGTGGAATGTTCTTCTTTCTTCCGCGTTAATGTTACTTTATCAAGAGTTGGACTTAAAAGGTGACCATGGTCTGTGGTGCACTTGGGACACTCCAGTATCACTAAGAACCCACATAGGTTCTGGTCATAGTGGAATGATATGATTGAGAAACTTTCTCAATGACGGTGTGTCTAGCGTGATGATCTTAACAACAAAAAATAGTTACATATTTCATTTAGATGTGCGATTCAAAAACAAGGAAATTATAACATAGGTATTCCACACCCAACCTTCCTAGAAACCAATATCCTCCAATTAGCGTCTACTATTCGAGTTCTGTAAAAAAGAAACAAAACAAAGCTTTCCATTTAACAATCCATTCCTCTCTATTAACGAAACAAACAAAGACTTTTATCGAAATTTCCTTTACCTTAGAAAAGACGCAATACATGAAGAAACGAAACCCTAATCTCATGTTTCATACCTTAGAATCAGACGTAGGCTTTGTAATTTACTTCCAAGTATTTTTTCTTTGGACCAGTAGATTTTCTTAGTCATAAATGTGATTCTTTGAACAATTTGTAACTAGAGAACCCATATGGACTGATGACTGAAGCTATACTTAAATCATTTTTATAACTAGCTCTCAGCGCTCATGGAGGCCTGAGGTACTATTTGATTGCGCAATAGTTAATAAACATGAGATGAAAGATAAAATACATTAAGTTGTTCATGACGTATCCATCATCACCACCAACTGAGTCTGTCTTATCTAGACAAAGGGACTTTTAATCAGCTATAAAAAAAAAAACAGTCCCAACATATAAATATAAGCTATAATATGTTGGGGTCAGCTTCCAGTATAACCGATGCAGATGAATGCTGTATTTTACATAGTGCGACTGCTTATCAGGGGGTCTAAAATGGCCACTTTTGCAGATCATAATGTGAATTGCGTTTAAAAGCGTAAAATGTACCTTTCATAATAAAAACTGCGTCTGTGACTATTTTACGAATGTTAACGCAATTCATATTATTTTCCTATTATGATGTATTTTACTAAATTGTTACAGACGCAGTTATTATATTGAAAGGTCAATTTTACGCTTTTTAACGCAATTCATATTATGATCTGCCAAAGTGGCCGTCTTAGACCCCCTGACCTCCACAACTCAATTAGCACTGGGTAATAGAATGCCTTTTAGGTAGACTGGTTGTCAGAAATTCGGACCACTGACTACCTGTTACGATTGCCAAAGATCTTCTTGACAACCGGGACCAAAGACTTAACGTGTTTTCCGAGGTAAGGAGAAAACCCGGTACCTACTTTTCTGGATCAATAAGATTCTCCCTTACAACAACCTACCTCCTCACTGTCAAGATTTATCATCATCATCATCATCAGCCTATAATGTTCCCACTGCAGGGACTCAGGCCTCCTCTCTAGGAGAGGGATGGGCCTATAATCCACCACGCGGGCCCAGTGCGGATTGGCAGATGTCACATGTCTTCGAATTTTTTGGTTCTATGACATGCCGGTTTCCTCACGATGTTTGATCAAGATTTATAGAACTCTAGTAATCAGATCGAACATTACAAGCCTAATCACATGTATCAGAGCTTTATTGACTGGAGACAGCCAGTACTGAGGTTCAGTTCCTTTACAACTTTATCTGTCAGTTTATGGGTTCTAAATGAGGACTTAGTGAAGTATAAACACTAAAATGAATGTTATATAACATAGCTGTGGCATCTACTCACTGGTCTGTTGTTTCTAGTCCTCATACTCTTTATGCAAGTGGAAGAGGTGGAGACTTGCACTTTGAGAGAAAATAGCAGCTTTGCCGTACTTATTATCCAATATAGACCTATATGATTTTGCTACAGCGGCAATTTTAGGACCCCTGTTCGAATACATCGCTAAAACTAACACTGTCGTTGTGGCAGATATCTAGCCGACGATCATTGTACTACGCAACGAAGAAGATATATAGACTAACCTATTCTAAAACCAACATTATCTGCAGGAAGCTAACACTAATAATAAATATGTCGTTTACCAATCGCTTCGTAGCAATTTAGATCATCAATCTCATTAAGCTTTCATTACACTATGAGCAGAAATTACTGTATATAAGTTTGATTAATATTTTCATTTTTCTTCACTCTTGCATTTCCTGTATAGGTACCTATTACATTGATTTGCAGTCCCATACCATACGGCATTAAATACAACGTCATGCACGTGTTTATAAGCGTTGCCAAAGGACCTTGCGTTGGCTGGCATCATCTGGGATATCATTCACAACACATCTATATACCTATCAGTACACAAAATACGTAGCAGTTAGGGCTACTACTTCAAAAATTTAAAAGTCTTGACAAAAAATCGGTTGTTTGCTGAAAACCTGCATTTTACTATTCAATCTTTCTTTTCCTCGATGATCATTTAAGTTTTTACATTTCTTTGAAAATCCCCATAACTTGAGAGGTCCAGACAAATTTCAAGGTCGGGATAGAGGGCCAAAAAGCTGAATATGTCCGGACAAATCCGAACGGATGGTAACCCTAGTTGCAGTACCTACCTACACAAGTTGTGACGTCACCAATCCGTGGCGAGAACATTACAAAATAAGCGTTTCATGATTATCTCAATGTTTCGGGGTCAGACATCGCCATCTAGCGGCAGTCAAGGTGAACACTTAACTGTTATCAAGTTCTGTTCTAAGAGTGCAGTAATCTCTTTTGTTTTGTACTAATTATTGGGTTCGTATTTCTTGGTAGTATTTAAGTGATAGTTTGTCTAATGATCTTCTTCTTAAGTATTACTTAATAATAACAAATTAGGAAACCCGTTCAATTAGCTGCACGGCTGTGCCTTCGAGTAATCGTAACAAATTAGTTAATTATTACTGATAACTTTATTTTTATTTTATAAAAGAACAGTATCTATTTATGTCCAAGCAAAAATGATTCCAGGTATATAATTATTTTCCATTTTTCTGTCTTTGTGTTCATGATAATCATACATTAATCAAGTGTGTACTTACCGTGTGAAGTAAGACCTTAGAATGTTATACGCGTGATAAACCGGTCTCTTTTAGCAGGAAGATCATTTACTTATCTTTATTATCAATGTCACTGCGAAGAACAAAATATCCTCAATGTGTAAGAGGAAATTAAAACGTAAATTGATGAGAAAACCTTGCAAGAATTATGATACATAGTTAAAATATACAGGGTGAAAAACAGTACAGTGTCCAAAATTTTGAAACAAAATAGGACATGCAAAAATACTTGATGCGGATTAAATCGTTTATCAGGTTTTTCTTGTACCGTTTAATCACGAAAGATGAAATAAAAACGTATTTCAGAGCCAGAGCCATGTAAAAAGCCAAAATACTCAACTAACTAAACTACCTATCTCAAACCGTCAGAAAAAAGTTACAAAAGATTATGTTAAAAAGCTTTGTCTTATATTCTATTATGGTCAGATTTTAGGGTCCAGTCTTTCGGATCCAAGTTAATTCACCGCAAAGTTTCTTTATGGCTGTGCCGTGTGTAACATCATAAAACCACGTCAATTATAATATAACTCATCGACATGAAACTGTACATAAAAACTGATCAACAAAGCGCGGGCAAGCGTTGGCGTTGTGTTGCCCGTCTCTCGACTTCCCGAGCTCTCGATCACGCAATCTCGCAAGCCCGCAAGTTCTCGTCGTTTCCCGCGCCTGCCCGTTAGTAGCGTTCGCCGCGCGACGTATTATTTTAGTGATTTCAGAGCGAGTTGGACCAATCAGCCACAAACGAGATTAGGTAGGCGTGCGTGTAACTTATACGTATCTTTATTATACGCCATGCTGCAGTTCTGCATAGCGTATTAGTGGCATTCGTTCCACATTTAACGCCAACTTGAAATTATAAGTAGTTGACACAGCTCAAACAATGTGTGTAAACTCGAGATAGTACACACGGCTAACCATCAAGCTATACATTTCCAGTTTACGTTGATCTCGCACTGTACGGAAATCCTATACAATGCGAGACCAGCTTATACTGGAAATGTATAGCTTGATGTGTAGCCGTGTGTACGAGTATACGTTTGTTAAGTAATCAACATTGATTGATACAGCTTTGACGCTTGTTATGTTTATCATTTCATTGTCTTGTTTAAGTAATCTAAAGATTTCGTTACTGACTTTTATTCTTGCATCATTGCTTCATGCAAAAATGCTGGTGTTATCTGCAAAAAAAAAAATGTTGACTGTTGATGACGAATTTCTGTCAAAATAATAAACCTTCATCGCTGCAATTTTCCTTAAAAGACTTTTTCCGTTCCACGTCCACAAACAGACATTGTTTTAAAAATAAAGATTTATAATTGCCTAATAAGTAGACGAATCACGTTTCATTGAATGGCAGGCTGGCAGCGTTGCGTTTGTTGACAATCGCCGCGTTGGTGACGACACTGCGCACTACCACAGTAAAGCAGACAGTATGTCAACTGACAAAGGAAGAATTATATCAAGTGCCAATATGGAAACGGTACAATTTCTACACGGACCTCAAACAGAGAAATTGCTATTATTTGAGGGACAAAGCCGACTTGAGTCTCTACCTAACTTTCCGCTAAAACGAGCTCCATACTAAGCCAGGCTACATAATTAAATCGCATTTTGTACGGTTCGATCGTATTCTTCGCGCAAACAAGTTACATTGCTGCTCCAACCACTTGACATTGTGGCATCAAGTTGTCAGCTTTCAATGAACGTGGATCAAGTTTTTTCGGTCGTGTGGCGACCTTGTTCGGGCCGCGGGTAATAACAAAAACTTTGTTTTGCTTTGTGAATTGTTTGACTGTTACTGAAGTAGTTCGATACATTTTTTTATAAAGATGGTTAGTTCTTGTAGTTAATAAAGAACATTTTGCGTTGTTTAACAAACGGGGCTCGTTAAACCGTTATTATTGCTTGATTGCGAGCATTTTGTTTTGTAAAGAGCCGTATTATTGGATCGTCATACTGTAATTTCGTTATTGTCATTAAAAATTCCGGAAGCGAGCAGAAAACGAATCGTCTCCGCTAAACGAACCGAAATCTCATCAATATTCATATGTGCTGTATCAATTAATGGAATGTGCTTCGATTCCTCTTTGCATCAAGGTACCATATTGGCGATGTAGAACAAGTGTATTATTATGATTTTACGACGAGGTTCGCCTTCAGTGTTCTGTGGCGTTGCTATTGTTTCTTGCCATAATAAATGCATTATTTTATGCGAGGAGATTTTTCTATATTTGTTGTGCATATTTAGTGAAATGGCTATCTATACTTTCAATTATAGCTTTTGTTTATAACATTTAAACTACAATATTTTTGCCGAAATTCACTCGTCTTTGGTTGTCCTGATATTGACTTTGGTAAACTTGGTCCCTAATTTAAAAGTAAAATCCACAAACAGTACTGAAGAAATACAGTTTAAATAATAATATATGTATATCTAAATCGCCAGGTGTTCCAATAAATCTAAAGAATTGATAAGCCAACCGCCATGACAATATTTTCAATCTTACGTAAAGAAGGAATTCATCGTCATTTTCCCAATTTTTCATAATTCAATCCAAAATTTACGGGTATTCATATTAAGTCGTGAATTTTGGCTTAGGAATCGGTCGTGTTGAAGCGAGCGATTTTGACATGTTGTAGGAAGCGCGCGGCGACCTTAGTGACGTCACTTGGCGGAGGCCGTGCCGCTCTCTCCGCGCGCGTCAGCCGTCAGTCACGGCGAGCGGCCCTACCGCGTGTTGCCGACCGAACTACTTATATTGCTCATTATTTATTTATTGAATTTGCCTTTGCCGTCGCTCCACTTTTTGGTTAACGTAGCTTTGAATGATGATAAAGTGGTGCAGAGGGACTAATCTGTCACGCCTTTTTAATTTAGTTGGCTCTAATAATTTTTATCTTGGGTTGAAATTGAAAGAACTATGTGTTTCGAAATTGTAACTGTGTGATCTTGTGTAAAGCTCGAATCTTTAAAAGTCAATAGAACGAGCAAATTGTAAAGATAAAGAAACAACTCTTACATAAACTTCTTCTAATTAAAACTGTTGATAAGTTATACAATATTAACCATTGATTTAACAGCTACTAGCCCGAGTTACATACACGTAATTAAGAATTTCATACACGCTTTAATTTTTTCGAAGGTTGCCGGCGACCTTTACAATGTCCTTGAATATTAAAAAACCTTATTTGTCGCTGAGCATGTGCAAAGATCTAGGTCACACAATATCACAGGTGCGGGCTGACGGATCGAATTATTTCATGAAAAGTCAGTAGCATAATGTTATGTTATGTTATGATACTGTGTTTATTTGTTATTAATCACTTCATTGCGGTAATCTATGCGCTTAGTGTCGAGCATGTCGGCACAGTCGTGTACGTAAACGCTAAACGTACGTCTCGAATAACATTATTTATTCACGATAAGAACTCAATACTCATTTATGCTCGAAGTTCAGATTATGCCAACTTATGTTTTTAATTCAAATACTTTAGTGACACAGAAAAAGTTTTTATTTGACTTTCTTTGTGGTAACGGTACTTAGGTGTTGTCGTGTTTTATCCATTTAGGCCTATCAGTAATGAATCAATGGATGAATTTATTAGAATAGGCATCTTTATCCATATACTCTTATAAAGAAATCCAAATCCAACAAAGAATGTACAGGGTATTGAAACATTGAAAACGAATTTCTGAAGTAAATTAAGGTAAATGAATACCCATTCGGACTGAGGCTAAAATAACTGAAATGTTACAACATTCAGTGCAATCACGAATGCCGCTCGCGCATTTTTCAGTTCCTGTCCCGAAAGCGTCCAAACGTGTTGCCACCCCAAAAATGTGCATATTCGGTAAGTCAATGGCATTTTTCATGGTTTGTCATATAAGTGGTCAATTATTAAATTCATTCGTGACGAAATAAATGCACGAACAAAAAAAAAGCATAGGCGGCCACAAGAACGTAGTTTAAAAAAATTTAAATGTAGGTACCTACTGAAAGCGTTGGCGAATTAATTTCGACATACGCAAAATAGTCGTTTATAGTCGTTTTCTAGAGAACGAATACAGCTCAAATAAAACCTTTTCTGTTAAAACAATAAGAATACAATAAAAAGAAAGAAGGTAAGAAGTGAAATATGACGCAAGCGCCAAACTGGACTGGACTTGAACTAAGAGCCAATGTAAAAAGAAAACAAAGAAAAAAATATTGTCCTGTTTATACACCTTAAGCGTCAAAAGAAACAAAATTTCCATTACCATGCTCAGTGTAAAGATAACCAGTGAACCAACGAAGCCTTTCTTGTAAAACCAAATGGTGGAGGAGTTCGTGCATTAACCAAAGCTGCCGCTTAGGTCGATTTTTAGGTTAAGCCGTGCTTGCCTAGGTTGGTCCGTGGATGGGTGGCAAGGACAACCCATTAAGTACTGCCGAGATTTTTTTGTTTGGCATCTCACTTGTCAACCTAGGATGTTATCGTCTGCTTAACATAAAGCTGCGACTTATAGCTTAAAAAGTAATCGACTATACGCTAAGGGGACTCTCTGTGTGGTACGAAGCCTCGACTATACACCGCCATATGTTTGAATTTAATCGCCAATCGCGTCGCGCGTCGCGTCGCGCGTACGTAAACACGCACTTAGGGTAGCAAGGGATAGGCTAGATCGGACAGTGAGTTGAAATATTTGTAATTCAATACAAATTATGTCTACTGTGTCATATGGTACTTGGTAGTATGTTATCGCCCACAATACAGGGCGGCCTTGCCTGCGTTTATCAGTAAAGTCAATTACAGAATGCAACTGTTATGTACAAATGGAACTCATCGCTTCAACGTCGTTCGAATTATTAATTTGATTGCGTTCGAAATTTTTGAGGAAGTTTATTTTTATTTTTAAGTCGATTACCTCGTTACGCCGAACAGCATGGCTGTTCAGCATGTGGTCCAGGGTTCGATTCCCGGGTTGGACAAAGTGTTATTGGGTTTTTCCATCAGAAATTTCTTAGTAGTAGCTCCAGAGTCTAGATTTGTCCTCAGTTGATGGCAACAGGCTTGCCTTCTATTACATGGGACTTAAATAATGACGAAATGTTATGTAGGTTGTGCTATAAGGTACATCTCTGCCTAGCCTTTCGGATTTACAAACGTGATGTTATCAATACCGATATAGTTTCTAAAAACTGTTCTAGTATCCTCTCCCCTCCTACTCATCAAAAATCATGAATACTTAAAAAATAACAGCTTAACTAAATCTGTTACCAATATGTGGAAAACTTTATACCAATATCGCCTATATCGAGTTACCTACTTCTTATTTTCCATTTTAGTAGTCTTGGTACTTTAATTTCACTTAGGTCACCTTAAAATTATCAAATATGTACAAATATTAATTAATCATTAAAATATACCTACTCCTTATTTAATAATAAGTACCTATTTCAATATTAAACAAGGACAAATTAAGTTACCTGGGGTAACCCCTCACGTGATGGGTATTTTATATTTATATTAAAACAAGACAAATAAGTTTAAGACCAATCATCATCATCAACACTCTCCTGCACTTATTCCAATGTATTTGGGGTCGAGGCAACATGTCTTCTCTCTATCAACTGGTCATCTTAGCAGTCACCTCCTTTCTAACTATATCATACTTCACACATTCCATCCATCGTTTCTTTGGTCTTCCACTTCTATTAAGCCATCTACATTCCCACACAACATTTTTTTAAGTTTATAACCAAAAATCATCAGCCTATAATTTTTCCACTCAGGTCCCTCTAGGAGGGGGACTGAACCAATATTTTCATATAAATAAAAAAATCACCAAAACAGTTTTCAGATTAATTCAGTACCTATCCACTTAATACTTACAGAACGTCAGCCTTAATTTATTGAAAGCAACAGTTAATGTGCTAACCAGATAGATATTTGCCGTGTTTAATTAAATACTGCATTTAACCCATTTTCTCGGAATTCGAATATTTTTCCAACTTGAATAGGGTTTACAAAATATAGCAATCGAAATTACATCGTTCTGAATATTTCCATTCAAAATATGAATAAGCTTAATTATAAATCGAATTATTAATTAATAGCTAGCTTAATAGCTTTTGACGTAATGTAATTTCATACCATTAAGTTAATTAGAAATTATTTGAAAGTCCTCAGATTTATCAATTTAATGTCAGTTTTTTTTTCTGAGGAAAAATAGAACATAATATATTTGCCTAATACTTATGTCAATAACAATTTAATAGGAAGTATTTTTTTAGGCTAAACATTGCATATATTAGGCACTTCTGCCCTTCGGGCTTATTAAACTTTGTTATTTGTTGAGAATATTAAACCACTTTGTTTTTATCTTAATTTGTTCTAGTGCTGTTACATTAAAAGTTTTACGTGGTAATTTTATTGGGTGTCACAGACAACACCATTTTTATCATAGAGTAAGTGACCACAGATAAAATCTAATTACTTACTACCTACAATATTTGGCAATGGTACTTTGGCACTGTTAAATTATTAGCCTAGTTATTTGCAACTGGGCTTACATTATGAATACATACCTAATCGACAAATTTTACAATAAAACAATTACAGTAAATACAAAAATGAAATACAAATTAAAGTCAAAATCAAAACTAAATCAATCTAAAATTAATTTCACATCAAAATTAAATCAAATTAAAATCACAAGGAGGAGGAGTTTTAGATATTGTATGATGATGATGGCTATCGTAAAATAATATGTTTTTATTGTTCAGATAAAAGTTATCTGGCGATGATTGATTGATTGATGAACCAGCCCTTAAAAAATATTGTAGTTAAATGACTGTCCCAAAGTTTCATAAATAAACAATTACATATAAACCACAGACCGAGCTTTAACGACTTCTTCCACGTATTTATTGTTATGATACGGTCCTGTGAAACGATAGCTTATCGCAGAACTATGGGTTTCACATAAATCTGATAAGCCGTTTTTGTGTGCACCCTACCACGTGTACAAACAAACAATTCCGCCCCTTTTGTTATTTGAATGCCTATGTCGATTAGGAAATATTTCTACAATTAATGATAATATTAGTTTACAAGAATGTCACTGCTTTATTTATTTTTATTAAATACGAACAATTGTTTAATCTAAATACAGTGACATAATCCATTCTTAAAATTAAATTACACTATTAACAATTACTTTTAAGTAACTTTGAATTAATAAGTATGTATAAAAGAATACACTTTTGATGAAAGTTTACAAAAATATCACATTAGTCAAAAGTTTACAGAAATATAAAACACAAATCAAATATTTAAGAAGATTGTAACACTTAGTACAGTTTTAGAAAAAAAACGTGTACTAGTGGTACTACCCGTAAAGCTTAAGAAAGTAAAATTCTATTACCAAAACAAAATTCTTTGTTCAAAAGTAGCTGTAAAGAGGTTAATGGAGACACATCTATATATAAAGTCTGTTCATGATGTGTATCACGTATGCACGTGATCGCAACTCGGCAGTCCTCGGCGGTGCTCGGCGCATAAATATCGTAATAACACGCGAGTACTCGAGTACCCACAGTCCGAGTATCGGTTACGTACCCTTCTAGCAATGTTGATGTTACGCTTTTTGCCCTTATTGGGACAGAATTGTGCATACTTTAGTATAAAAATGGTTTTAGTACCATTGTGATCATTGTGTTTGAGTATGCTTTGAGTTTAGCAGGTTTTTTGACCGTCCGGGATATTGGGTCTTCTTTGGATTATTATTACATTACTAGTTTGTCAGTACCTCCTATTTTGGAATCAAATTTCATAAATCCCATCTTCAAATGACCTGATTTAATTTCATTTGTATCTAAATCGTCCATTTAGTTGAAGAAGTAGATATCCAGTTATATTGTGAACGAACTAAATCAAGCTTTAATACTTTAATAGTTCAACATCGATGTGTGTGAGGTATGGTACCGTTCATTCGATGATATCATCTTCGCATCGGTCTCTTCATTGTACTAAGAAACTTTAACTAAAACTGGGGCTTTCGACTTTGAGAAAAAGAAAGCTCAAAACAATAATTGGCAAATAGTAGAATAAAATTGTTATCTACAGTTTTGTTTATTTTAATAATCAAAATCTTCATAGCGAACGGAATTTGAATGATGACATCATTCCTTAATAGATTAGATTTCTCCTGTCTGGCAGCTCTTGAAATTAAACAACTTGCATTTATCAGTGTACAACTGTTCAGTGGCATTTATACTTCTATTGTGTTATATCCCCACCTTGTTTATATCAGAATTATTTAACACACCGCAATTTAGAACATATTTCATGTCTCAATATCAACAATTAAAATTGTTAATGACACATTTCAAAAAGTTCCAACCTTGAATGCAACAGTACTTACGAAAAGCAATCACCAAAACGAGCAACAACTCGTACATGTAGCATATTCGTTGCTGGTCCAATTACTCAGCAATTTGAAGGAGGAAACGGCAAACGAGTATTGAATATCGTTTTAGTTAAAGTGTCGTGTTGCGAAGGCTGGGTGCGTAGTGCGTAAGCACAGGCGTAAGTACGGTACGTTACGTTTTGTCACAACACGTTTTCTTTTACAGTATTTTAAGTTCGTGCAGCCTTGACATATGCCCTGTTATTTACAATGGAAAAAAAATGGTGTAGATTCTGGTAAAACCACAATGACACTAAAACGGGGGTAATTATACCCATTAAGAAGGGGACCTCCGGATTTTTTACAAATATTTAAACTATATCGTAAAATAAACGTTGATAGTAAAATTACTATGGTACTAAAGCAAATCTATCTAGTAAGTCTTTTATTCTTCAACAAAATGAATGAGTGCAAGGCAGATCACAGGAAAAAGGATTAAAAGATTGTTTTCCTCTAGCTATACATTATTGATCCAAGAGCTATTTAGTGTTTCTGACGTTTTTATACGTACCAATTATGTCCAATATAGAGATACACGGTGATAAAGTTCAAATTGTACAGTTGACGGTAGGATAATTAAAAATAGAATCGTCAAAATAGAGAAGCGTGGGTGTGAATACTGTGAATGTCATTCGTAACTCTATTACTGACTCCACTACTACCGTCCCCGACTTTCTATGTAATACCAACAGTGTTGGTTAATCTAGACGTAGCTGTACTTTCTAGGTATTGAGGAATAAGTAGTTCTCAGCAATAAGATTATTAGGCCAACCAATTTATATCAGAAGCGATACCGGTAAAATCCCAATTTTTTTTCGATGAAACAATGATCAATAATATTATTAGTCCGTAACCAACAAGAAAATATAGTATTTACCACACCTCCTCTTTGCTCGTCTAACACAGTTCTGCACCCTCCAGGATTAAATTAAACAAAAATGATGGCTGGTCCAGATTGCTATGAACTGGTCGGACAAAATCTGTGTCATCAATTCGAGATGAAGAAGAAGAGATGACAGGAAATATAAGAACAATTTACTTAGTTTACCAAAACAGGGTGAAGAAACTGAACTATTCTTTATTTAAAATAATGCGTAGCTACGGTGCGTGAACCTGAACTACTGCCTTTTGTTTACATGACTGTTTCACGCCGGGGAAATGACCACGATAAACGACCTACAAAATGCTTACTTAAAAGTGGGTCGACCTCTAGCGACAATCGGCGTCGGCGTTCATCGTTAACTGAATTTTTTACTCGTGCAATAAGTAATCTACAATGTTCGAGAGATTTATTGTGAGATCGGTACAGAACCGCCTGCCTACGCTTTAATGAGAGAGATAGAAGTAAATTTGTATTACCAAAGTTCTGACGAAAATGTGAAATGTCAAACGCGTAATGATGACGTCACATAGTGCCGTAACAAGCTGTTAGCGACCTTGTAGTCTACCTAACTTGCTTTCGGTTGCGGCTTTCAGTTCTTTGGAAGCTTAGAGCGGTTCAATTAGCTCCCCATTATGTGAATGATTTGCTCTGCCACCTCCCACGTTGTTTAAACCGTTTCAACGTCGCAAATCGTTTTAGTTTCGTGAAAAATAAACGAACGCTCATTCACTTTCTTTCGTTATTGGCGGTCATTATCTTGTTGACATTTGGAACCAGCGCAAAAGACGTAAAGTAGGCGAGGATTGTGCCGATTTTAATGCCGGAATTAAGCGGGCTGCGAGAATGTTGCGGTATTTTGACGGGCAACGGGTAATGCACGGCGGGCAAAGCTACGGACAGAGCAGTCGGACGGCGATCATGCCGCGCTCGTCGGTGCGGGGGAGGGGGGTACTAGTGCAGTAACCAAAGAACCGGACGCGCTCAGACAGGTCCGGATTTCGGTCGTTTACTTACAGTAGATAATGCTCACTACTTCAACCGTATTTAAACACTTTTACTTTAACACCGTACTACGTTGTTGTAAGGATTACAAACAAAGAAAAAGGTGACTGACGCGAGGAAAAATTCTAACAAAGTAAATCAATACATATGTGGATGTAAAACATAACGTTTGACGTATTCCACCTGAGTGCACTTAAGTCAAAAATCGTTTCATAACAATACGTAAAATAATGCACAATAATATAAAAGAACGCAAGTGCCATAATGTTTCGAGACAGCGGCATAATCCTAACAGCAGTGAGTGAGGGTAAAACATCGCGGGTAAAATTTCACACGAAAATTTTTGGTAAACCTACAGGGTGGGGTGGATCCACACCCTGCGACCTCGGCCTACCAAATGAATAACAAAATCAAAAGCAAATAGGTGTTCCTTTTGAACTTATCTTTAGTTTACTTGCTGTATTCTGTTGTTTTAGTAAACTGACAATTTGTTTACACTTTTATTAAAATGAATAAAAAAAACTAGAAAACATAATTGTAAAAAAAATGTAATTTCAGTCTTTTTATTTTGATTCGATTAAAAGTCTATAAACTGCTTAAATTAGAAAACAAGTGCTAATCCAGGGCTACCAAATACGTTCGATTCTCCCGAGACATCGTACTTTTTAGTAAATAAAGTTAGATTAGATATTAAGTACCAGCAAATACAGCTTCAATTTACATTTTAATGAGCCAGCCGGAGTTTCTCTTATGCGCTCATGTTACTGACATTATTTATGTTTTATTGTTTAAAAAATATTACAAGACAAGTGTACAACACAGAAACACGCGTTCTACAGAACGTTGGTACTAAGTTCTACCGACTTACCAAGCGTCCAAGCTACCAACATAATGTAAAAAATCTTGATTTGGTCTCGCGAGTGGCTAGATACCGCTTTGCGCTGAATATTTTAAGCTCTTTCAGGGCTAAAAATGGCTACAGTTACAGTATTCATTGTGCAGCCATTACTTTTAGCTATATGTAGCGAAGGATATAAACGCAGGCCGTCGTAATTTGGAGCTATTTGTTAGCAAATTAATTAAAACGAACACATAAGTGTTCATTTTAATATCACACATGATTTTGATATTTTTGTGTTTGATGAGTAAAAGATAAAAGAAATAATTACAAAAATCAGCGTCAATTATCAATCTCAATCCATAAACAAAATGATGCTGTTAAACGCCCCTATTCTGTAATTTCAACGCATTCGATTTCGGTAAGGGGTGAAAGATGTAATTAATCGAGCAACTTCTGTCACTAGATGGCGCCGTATCCCCTCGAAGGCAAACTTCCAAGTTACGCAGGGGCCAGTAAAATGTGCCCCTAATTTTGGCGCGAAATTACTTCCTCGTCCCGCAATAAAACTCTTTATATATAGCTTATTATGTTCCATATTGCCGTGCACCGCTTGCGGGATACGAATAATGCAGAGGGTAGATTTTTCAAATAAATAATTGTAAGGGATTGTGTTTGTTAACCATCTACAATCGAATTATGGTGTATTGTATGTGTATTGATTTTATGCGGCACTGAATTCTGACTCTCTAGAGGTTAGAAATAGAACCCAAATTAGGCCCGTAAACATACACGTGTGAATTAGGCAAGTTATTTAGTCTTTACGCCACAAATGAGGAAAAAGCGTCATTATAAAATTAAATGAGTCGTGTTTTATGATAGGTAGGTATTTATACATTTTTTAGAAGTTGAAGTACCTGTCTCCATTTTCATGGTGCAAAAGAACAATGCTTACATTTACGCCTGCTCTAATTACATTTTAAGTTAATTATGAAGATATATTCAGTATAAACGCGTAAGTTTATCGACTTACTTAATAATTACTACGGCGCGTGTTGCATGAATATTAAACGGATAGGGCTCTTACAACACGGATAAGTTCAGAAACTTATACAAAGATAAGAAAGGATAGCTTTATTTATGTCCTCATTATTTTTACATCATGGAGACATTACCAGAAATATGAAGAAAAAATAAGTTTTACCTAAATTCCCTGAATGTATTTGTTGAAGAAAAGATTTTTGGATGTATTTTCAATCATGTATGTATGTAACCCAGATGTTTAAAATAACATAGTACTAATTAATAAAGTATGTAACTTTGTTTCTATAACGTTTGATAGAAAAGTACCAACTTCATCCCACGCACAGATTCCAAGGCCGTCTGGGCCAATCCAGACCTTGAGAGTACATCTAGGTACACAAATACCTATCTGTCTACTTGAACCTTAAGTAATACGATTCAACCCTTATAAATTAAATAATCTATGGGAGAGCTGTGATATAAACGTTTCTGGACGAAAATACTTGTCGTTTTGATTAATTGCTTCGTCTTTCTTTGTCCCTCCTACGTATTAATACTAGCCCAGGAACCGGCTTTGCTCGCGAGAACGTCGTGTTTGGATAAAAAAAAGATACTGTAGTGTTCTGTTGACACAACACAATCATTATTTATAATTTATTTGATTTCTGGAGCTGTATTCTGATTTAATCGAAGATTGAACGTTGTTTAAAATAGAACCATAAAATAATATTTCTATGAATAGGAAAACACTTTGAAATAAAGTAACCCCTTTTATATGAATAAGTATATAATAGCAGAATATAATAATTGCTCTGTAGCAAGCTCTAGCAAAATACGATGAGCCTAGTACAATAATTAAACACTCCACCTGTCCTATTTCTGTTTCAGGCGAAAATTATCTCATTTCCGCTTAGTCTGTAAATAAATGACTAACAAAAAACAAACAAAATCATGCCATCAAGCGAAAGCATTTAAAAATCTAATCAACACCGCAATCTCAAGAAAGTGACACGTGAACACTTTGTATTAAAGCAACAAGAAATTAAAATCTATGTAGGTTTGTGTTTTCATCTCGCTTTTCATGAAAGGAATTTTTTCAGCTACTAATTTAGCGGAGTGGACGCTTGAAAAACCGCAAATGGATCTCACTTGTCGCTAGCAGGAACAGAAAATTATTTTATAACCGTGTAATTACTAATTAGCTAGTTTATATTGATGCTGTATTTATATTTTGTAGAATAATTCTGCGTCCTCGCTAGATAACCGAGTTAAATGTCACCGATATGTTTGACATTTTTGCGGATTGGTATTATGAAATTATCGACAGAAATATCACTGGTTTCCAGTGTTGAGAGGGAAAAACGATTGGACGCTCATATATAAAAGTTTTTGTGGCACGTTATCTAGTGTAACGATAAGATAAGGGTCAGTCAACGCTCTCCGTGCAGTTTCAACAAGCCATACTAGCGATAACGATCCGATTGTCTGTCTTAAGTCGATTAATCGTGTCATATTATAATAATATTTTTTACGTGGTAGCTTAACTGAAGGCAAAATAAATAGAGAAAGAATTTATTAGTATTAATGTTGATCGTTTCAAGGTTGTTTAATATTTGTAAAATAACAATAGTCTCCCAATAATGTTTGTTTACAGAAATGTTACAATAAGAATAAAAGTATCATTTTTGGAAAACTCTGTGCAGCGGCGCCGGCAGTGTCCGGCTTTTTTTTTTAAATCGATAAGGGAAAAAAGACCGACTTTGCTGTTTTAATTGAATATCTTAAGTAACAATGGAGCAAAGGGAGACTGAAGGTAACTTTATCAGTGAGCAGTTGAACGGCGTGTGTTCAACTGTTCTAGTAAAGCTAACGGTAAAACAGTTATACAACCTTATGTTGCAATACAAGAGTAGGCTTTAGAATAAAACATTTATTGATAATAATAGAAAAAAAAAACGGATTAGAGTGAGAAATATTCAGTACAACAATGAGACTAACAAGTAGATAAGTGACCATTACCAATTTCTACGAAAAATAACTGTGTCAAAGGCTGGAGTCGTGGCTAACTTGATTCAATAAAAAGTGTAAATCGGTTTATCTTCGCTATTGTTATAATTATAAACATTGACGACTTGATGTTTCACTTATTTGCTGATTACCAATAAACGGCTTTTTAAAGATTCTTCTGAAAAAGTTGTCGTTTAAAAAACTTCGCAAGAATAGCAGAGAAATTCCGTGGAGCAAAATTCACGCTCGCGTTGCGCATTCAGTCATTAAACTTAGTTCACAGTCGGTACTCAGTAGATATGTTCGCATAACGGTCCGGGTATGCGGCCCGCGGTCGCTTGCACCGCAGCGCACAGCGCTTCACAAAACACTACCAAGTTTTCGATCAACAATACATGAATACAGTCTAGTTTAAAATATGAATGAAAAAAGCGCTGACTTCGCTTACATTCACATGTCACTCCACGTTACCCATCTGTCAGGGTTGATGCGTGAAAACATTTTGGTCTTAAATTAAATGGCTTCAATGTGGGAGTCGGGGACGTGATACGCCCCTTATATCTCGTGCACGCGACTGCTTATGTGAACTTTGAGGAATTTAGTTTTTCTTTATATTTTTTACTTTATATTTGCAATGGAATAAAACTTCTACCATTTGTTCCCGAAAATACGTTACGTACATAGAAACAAATTCAAATAAAGGACATTGGAAAACAATTTTTCATAAAACCGGTACCCTTACCACAGAATACCATTCGACCTGTTTCGAATTACAGCAATCTGTTAGACGATTGCAACTGATCACGCTATGATCAATCATAGACAAAGAACGAATCGGGTCACCCATAGGTACCTTGTAGGTACTGCCCTTTCGGATTTAATTTACCTTTGGTTATTAGGTTGGCTAACCTGTGGTTTAAATGATTCCCTTGTATTTACATTTTTAACCAACTTAATAACGAGTGAAAAAAAAAATAAAACCGACTTCAAAAAAAAAACACTAAAAAGTGAAAAATAAACTTGAGAAGAAAAATCAGTTTCTGAAGTCGGTGACTTTTGTTTCTTTGATTTCATTTTTTTGTCACCGACTTCAGAAACTGATTTTTCTTCTCAAGTTTATTTTTCACTTTTTAGTGTTTTTTTTTTGAAGTCGGTTTTATTTTTTGTAAAAACGTTTTTATTTTTCACTTTTTAGTGGTTCACATGTGCTTACCCCTTCACAACGTACCGGCGTGATGTTATGTTATGAACTGGTGTAAACAATAGACAGACAATATGAGATTTCAGCAATCCCAGTCCATTTGCTATCATTTATTGAGGAGTTCCGTTGCCTATCTCCGAAGTTCTTCATCAGATCTTCACAAAATAGTTTTTATAACCTTTGTAGTGAGGCGTGATATTATGTTGTGTGACGTAAATGTGGCGTAAACAATGCTTAGATATGCTATAGCAACAATCGCGGTTAATCTGCTGTTATTTATTGAAGAGTTCCCCCGATTTCTACAAGATCCCATCATCAGATATTGAAATGGTGACAATGGGACCACACGGGAAGCACCAGCTTTCAAATGAAAAAAGAATCATGAAAATCAGTTCACCCAGTCGCAAGTTATGAGCGAACAAACATAAAAAAAAAAAAAAAAAAAAAAAAAAAAAAAAAAAAAAAATACAGTCGAGTTGATAACCTCCTCCTTTTTTTTGAAGTCGGTTAAAAACTCTGAAATATGTTCTATCTATGTCCTTTCATAGTTTATGAAAAGTTAGTTATCATGCTGGCTAACGTGTGTGGTTTAAATTATTCTTTCCTTTTTATATATATATTTTTAGTTGGCCAATTTAATAGCGTGCACAATAACAAAACTGAAAATTTTGATGACAGTACAGGTGAATAATTAAAACCTCAGGTTTACCAACTGAATAATAGCTAGACGTAAAATCACTGTGAAAGGACCGTACTCAAGAGTTATGAATACAATGTCTAAACAATAACAGTAGGTACTGATAATGAGTCAGTCGACATACGTTATACAGTATCAAGTTGATTGACCACGCTGTGAATGGCATTACCTGCTTAGGGCTCTCACCGTGTCGCTTAGTGTTCCTGTAATCGGAACCGATTGTCACTGATTGTGTTTGTTACAGAGTACTCGTATATTAACAATAACAGTTACTAGTAACAATTATAGAGTATTAGTGTAGGTACTTGTAATCACAGTTACTTGTGACAGTGTTACACATCCGATAGATTATAATCTATCGAAAAATAATGCGTTAAATTATGAGTCTTTGGTCAACTGTACCCGCTTGCAACTGGACCCACAATAAAATTATGAAAAAAAAAACAATTTCAAATGTGATTTGTTCGACTTAACTTGTGGGTCCAGTTCGAGTGGGTCCAGTTGACCAAAGACTCTAAGCAGTATGTTACGGTTTACAATCTTTCGACAGTTTACAATCTCGCGAGATAGATTACAATCTAACGGTATTTACAACTTTACGGTGACATATTCATACTTATAACTGTATCACTGTCCTAGTCAGTTTGCCGTCGCTTGGAACTTATCGTTCATTGTTTATCTAATCATGTTTTATCTGTTGGTGCTAATATGCTAAATTGATTTATATTAAAGTTCGATATTTTAATGTTTCAGTCTGAAAGTAAACAGTATATTTTGTTTTCTTAGTTTACCGAAATGTAACAGGTGATTATATTTAATGTAGGTAAATAATCGGACCAGAAATGATTATTTATTCTGAATTGTTTTTTTTGTACTTTAATGAACCTTTTTCTTTTCATTATTGATTGAGGTGTCACCAAAACAGTTACACACTTGAAATTGTTATTTCGTACGAAACTAAAAGCCCGTTCTCTTTGTGTTTCACAAATTACGATTCACAAGTGTTTCGTTGATCCGATTGATCGCTTCGACCTTTTTGATATGAGGAAAACCGACGCAAACCGAGTTCCTTTGAACTATCAAGTTTTTTACCGTCTAAACTAACTTCAGTTCTTGAAATATCAAACTTATTTAAGTAAGTACTTCGTGGTTTTATTGAGTCCATTTTTCAATTGAAAGTGCGACTGTGAAGTCTATATTTTATTGAAATAATCTGGGGTTTGTCGACACAGCAATTAATGGAAATCAAGGATGATTCAATCGGAAAGACGAAACAAAAAGTATGAAAGGTTCGAAGATCTGTACCTTCACCAGCCATACATAAATCGAAATGTAATACATTCAATAGCACACTGGCAATTTGTAATTCATATAAAAAGACGATGAAGTAAGAAAACAATGGAGTTACAGTGTAGGCAGCGATGATATTACCCACGCTTGAACGCACCGCGAGCGACGGAGAAAGCGTTTGGTTAGATACTACTTGTACTGCAGTAACAGGTACGTATTCTAACTTATGCGAGAAGGGCTCACCTTTAGAATAACCTGCAATGTATAGTTTTTATAAACTGAAAAAATAACAAAACATCACAGCTGTAGCTGTAAATCCCAAAGAGTACGGCAGTGTATCGAACCAAGAACTTCATGCTAAATGACAATGTTATACCTAATAATATAAAACATTGACAAATTGTAAAAGAATATCCAAACATAAATGAACTTATCAGAGTTCATTTACGATTGGATATTCTTTTACAAATGAAATATGTTACAAACAGAGAGCTAATTTACCATATACTAACATTTTGTTACCAAAGCTAACACAAATCTCACAACAAAGCGTGGTTCATGGTAAATCCCTTTGGCAATCCGCCATCTTTTCACATAACGCGGCAATATCGTTTAAATTAACATCATCATTGGTGTTTTAAAAGTGCGATCGTGAAACTCTCATTTAAATAAAAACCACTTCGTTTATATTTAAAATCAACCTATATTTTATTTGCCATTGTTTATTTCGACTTTTGTAAGTGAAGATGTGTTAAAATGTTTTTCACAGATTTATTTGCTTTAATGTTCACTTAATTTTGGTGTAATTCAAACAGAGGCTATATTTAAAGAGCACAATCTTGTTTAGAATGCAATTTAATTTTACCGACAAAAATAAAGCGTTCAAAATAAGACTATGAGCGAAACTTATGACGTTTTGTAACCGCAACGTCTCTAACTGTTCCCTAATTGAAAAAGCTATACAAATGTCCCACTTCGGTCACCGCATCGATTTTAAAAATAGAAGCTTGGTGCGTTTTCGATATACGCCCGTGCTGCGATAAACTATACAAATACTGTAACATCTTTATCACAGAGGAATAGAGTACATTATCGTGCATGTTTTAATTCATATGATATTACATTATTTCGTCAGCGCGGCTCGGCTGAATGGAATTCGTACGATATGCTCTCCTACGTTGAAACTCGAGTTCAAACAAATAGAATGCTCGATTTACACGATGAATATTGTGAATCGGATCCAACATTTTGTGAATCGATTTTGGCGTCTCGTTTTACATTGTATCCTAATTAATTAGCCTTCAAATTTTTATCCTTGAAACGATTTATGAATAATGTAAATAATATGCGACCTTTGTTTGCGTTTTGATTTATTAAATGGCATTGTTTAAAGTGTCTTAATTTTTTGTCGTTACCAAAAAAGGAAAATGCTACTGAAACATAGAGTTTATATTTAGTAAGATAAGTTTATAAATAGGTAATAAACTTGTTTAGTTGGCTTGGACGCTTGATAGCGTGGCGTAGCGCAAGGTTGACTTAAAAATTAATAAGCCAACTTGCCAACCGTACCTAATAACAATCCGGCACATTTATTGATTACCACCACTTTTTACATCGAGCTTTCACCTATTTATCAACCTACTTGGATGTACACAAAGAAGTTACAACATCTTTTAATCAGACTTCGTAATATCCAATGATATGCTTAAGGAGAACACAAATCTATGTCTTGTTCTTTATTACTGTATTACATTAACTTAACGGATTGAACAAGGATAGAAAATACGGTCTTTTAAAATAAATCGATGGTAAATCCTAAGGACATAATTATACTGTTTATAGTGTAAATCGGTAATTTTTATAGCGCAAATTCTCCGAAAATTTAAAAACCAAATTGAATTAAATTAAGCCTCAGTTCTCATTAATCGGGCACAGATTAAATAATGAATTCACAAAATCTCGAAGCTTGTAGCAAAATCATGTTCGTAAATAGTTTAAGAGGGGGCGTATTCTATAAACCGGGAGAATTGTTATGGCGCTTTTTGACGGTTCGATTATTGGTTCCGACAGTCGATAGTACGACCACAGATAACGTAGAATATTGTACCTCGTTTTATGCTTTATGGATTAAATCCCTGGAAGCCGGATAGTTTCAGGTAATGCGGTGAGGCGATAATAATATGTATATTGTAAACAGTTGAACACAAATCTGCTGTGTGAACGTACATTGGTACAGATTGCGGTAAATGTAGGCCAAATAGACCAAATTTGTTTGGCCCGAACAAACTATCTCGAAAATTATCAAAACAATAAAACGTATAAGGAAACTTGTTTGTAGGTCCGTTGCTGCTACCCTGCTGTACTTACCTACTATTTGTTTACTTGAGTAAAGCTATCTATAGGTACATAGTCAAGTCGATTATGGCGATTAAGAACGAAGTACAGAAACAGAAACCATTTAAGTATTCTTTGTAAATTAATGAATCCATTTGCAAATGTTTGCAGAGTTAAAATGTTAAATCTTGCCAGATTTTGTTAGTCAAAATCTCAATGAAAATTGGTTTCGTATACTTTACTATTAGATATTAAATGAAAAGGTCCCATGATAAATGAGCTTGGAGTTGCTATACTTCTAGGAGACAGTATCCATACGGCCTCATGATAATATAGTTTCGAAAGCGGCTATCAAGAGTGTAGGTCTACGTTTCGTTGTACGGTTGTACCGCAGGCGTGCCATGCGTCATCCATCATTGCTGACGCTAACGGCGACCCACCACGTAACTCTGTCACTATGCTTTCTTTACTTACATGGCGCACTTTTTTCCAACCCATTGTTACTTAGATTCGCGCCGAAAATTATTAAACTTCCTGTTATTTTTGAACACCTGTATAATGTCAATATGGAACGTTTTGAAGGTTTTTGGGGGCCTAAATAGATTAGTTACATGTCCATTAAATTCCGTTTTTTGTATATAAATACCTACCGAGTCTATATTTTTTTAAACATGCATACTTGAGTTAACTATCCTGCCATTACAAAAATGACACTATAATAAAATAAAATAAAAACTACGAAAACTTTATTAATCGCTGCGTCGCCCCGGGGGCTCGTAATGTCGACCATGTTAGTGTTACCTTACCTCACTAATAATAGCAGTGCAGGAAATAGAAAATAACATTCGTAACATTCTTTATTAACTCGTCACGTAGGTAATAATGAGCGCGCCATTAGTTCAAAGAGGGCCGCTATTAATCTCAGCTGTCAATGTCAATAAGTAAACAATATGCAGAGGCAGCACGGTATACAGCCAGCCTGCAGCGGCCGATGCGTTCCGATTCACAGGTGCAGTTTACACGCGGAACGATCCGCATGCGATATTGATGTAATCGTGATGTTGTTACGTTCGAAAAAACTCACTAGAGCGGGGAAAGTGACGCGCCTCAAGATCGTGAAAGGTACTTAGTCGATCACCGGTTGGCGTGGACCCGCGACGTCCCTCTCCGCGCTGAGGAAAACTTGCCGAGCGGAGGACGCCGACTAATTTGCCGGAGCTCTAGTTGGCTTGGTCGCGTAAACTTACGACACCACCGAGCGTTCGGAATTCGAACTACTTTCGCGTAATCTGTCTGAATAGAATATGGCGCCCTAGTTAGTGAGCATCGGTTTTTCGGTGAAATTGAATGAACAAATAAAGTAAGTCCATTTGGTAATTGAATAATTGAAACGGGTAACTTTAAGCTTTTCTTAAACTTCACTATCCACAAAAATGTGCTATACGGTATTGTATGTAATGCAATACCAAGGAAAAGCCTAGGAACGATTTAAAACAGAATACAAATCAGAATAAAGATGATTATAACAGAAACCGATTATATTATTTTTATGATCTAAAGATTATCTTCACTCACACTAATCTCGAATGAAGTTTTACAAATTATCATGAAATTTATCAAAGGACGGAATCAATAACACAGTCAAGACTACGTAATTCCGTCTTATTATACCTATTTTCAGCTTCATGTTTCGCTTCGATTTGACTAATAATAAATTCATTCATAGTATTCATACATAATGTTAAAATAAGTTACAAACCTATTTATTACCCGCTAATTACTCACAATAAGTTTACGTTCCAATGTACGCATGAAACGCATGAACATTTTAAAATAGCGTACCTATCTCAAACAAATAGGACAACATGTTGCGCATTTACGATGTTTATTGTCGATAAACAAAAACATGTTGTTTCCGTCCGATTTATTCTAATCGAGATCATAACTAAACGACTCAACTTTCCGACATTGCGATGCAAATTAATTTCCGAGTCGAATATTCAGGGTCCCTATTCTGGAATAAAAATAAAAACGCACCTGGCTCCCTATTTGGATCCCGTAAACCGTGGGGTAGCCAGTGGCAAAGCATCTTTGGAGCCACACATAGCAGTTTTCATAAAGATTGTCGCCTGAACCGATTCACAGATGTCACTAGTGGAGGCGCGACTCGTCCGTGGATCGCTCCGAGTGTTGCGTTCCGGACAAAGAAAACAGATTGTAATCGAGCAACTGGTCGGCCGACCGCTCATGCGACTAATTCGGAATCAACAACGTTGCGCCACCAGTCCACGGACTGGTCCGATCTTCGTACCTACCTACCAGTTTAATTTACGGTGTTGAAGAGAAGATAATAGGAGCTGTTAAAATTCCGCCTTTTTGACAATATTTCCCTGTGAGCATGATTAGTGAAGGAGTTAAATTTTAATGACTGTTCGCCATGGCTTTTGAGTGTAACACATTCTTTCATAATAACACCAAATTACCAGTTATTGTAGAAAAAAATTTAACGGCGTAGTTTCCAAAACAAACAAATCGAAGTCATCAAAAGCCAAAACCCCACATGGAAATCAATGGAATAAAATTCGCGGTCTACTAAACGTCATTCGAAATTCAAATTGATCCGTTAAGTTGACAAGTTCTGAGTTAAACGGCATCTAATTAACGGCGGGTATAAAAACATTGGAAGTTGAAAGTTTGTCGAGTCCAGACTGACGCAGTCCATCGAGCAGTGCAGTGAACCCAACACGGTGTGCGCCAACTGTCTGGGTCTAGATCACTCCCACCCAGACTCCAGACATTTTACGCAAATACGTTACAAAGTACATTTTTCGCGTAAAGGAACGCACCTTAAAAAGTTTAGTCCAACTCTTTGCCTTTTCATTATTTTTTTGAAAATTTAATTTAAGTTTCGAATGCGATCAACATCGGTAATCCATCATTGCAATTAATTCTTTTGTCTGAATTTGCAATTCAATTTTTCTTTAATAATTGTATTTTTTTAATCAATATCTACTTTTTTGTCGATTTGAAATTCGAATTGTATGAATTGATAAATCTGACCTAGAATACTCAGGTACTTTTAGTTAGTAGTTGCAATATTCGGACAAGGGAGGGTTCCAAACCAGAACAAAACCCATTATAATTAATTTTATAAGTACTCTATTTTGAAATAATTAAATATTGACCGTGAATAAAATTATTGTTACCTACCTGTTACATTAACTTTTTTCTAAGTGTTTAAGAAAGGTGCAACACGGCAATCGTTAAAACTTGACAAATGGATGTGGCCGTGTCGCAGAGACCACGCGGGAATACACGGGTCATAAATAACACTAATATCATAGCTAATATTGAATGTCTAATTGACTTTTCGTACGCCAGTGAAAACCAACCTGAAAACGAGAAATTACCTCTGGGAAAGCACAATTTTATACCAACGACTAAGGTTTCGTAAGCAAATAGATACGATGAGTATTAAATTCATTACACGTAACGTTTCGCTTATTAAAGGAGTATAAATAAACGATAAATTGGTTATCAAGTCATGAAGAGAGGTTCATTTGGGTGACGTGGAGAACAGCTGTCAACAGAAGTTGGCGTTCTGTTTGAAAACATTAAAAAAAATATACACGCTGATTTTTTATAGGTCATTATTATTTGTGCTATTGAATAAACCGCAGAAATAATAATGTGGTTTGTAGATAACGTAAAAACTAGAATTTTCAATGACACGGCTAACATTTTATTTACGAATAAGATTGATCTAGCTTTGGAATGTAGACGCGCTAACGAGATCTAGACTGATCCAAATTCAGAAATTACCATTCTAGAACAAAAAAAAAACTTAACACACTTTATTTTTAAATATGTCAGGGGGATAGGGTAGGGTAATACAGGAATGTTTATTTACGTTAGTATTATGAATAATACGCAACCGAGTCACTGACACTTGGCAAATATGTATCACTCAAGAGTGCTCAAAGTGACATTGATATCTAAAAATATCACTAATAATAATGTTTTCATGGCTGTGTCTGTTTATCAGTCAGTAGTAAAGTTTTTACGTCACAAACAATTATTTTTATCTATGAACAAATCTGTAATTTTCTTAGGTTTGAGTTGAATGACCCCGTTCGCGATAATGCGGCACCTACTGTCATACGCCATTGCCCATTAGTCTATAGTCTATGGCGAGTTGTGTCCTCTCATCAATTAGCTACAGATTATTGGCCTTTAGATTACACGTGTCAGTATTTCACATGGATTTGGATGGTTCTAGTTATTCTAGTACTAGGCTAAAATGTCACACGTTAAAGGAATCTCAGAGCTCTTTGTGATTCCAAAGTCTGCCATAATACGATTTACGAGTTCTAACTAACGGGGTTCGGGCTAGCTAATACTATATTTATACAAACGTGAATTATATAGCTAGGTTGCTCCACTTGTTGTAATTAGTTAGAGTAAATTCCACTGCAAAAGGCTGCATGGTTTTATTTCAGCGCACATTCAAGCCCTCTCATCCCACATAAATACTTTGTTTACGTCACCTCATTACTATTAGTCTATGGCTAATTGATACTCTTGTCAAAGTGTTAACGACCCGACACTTTATGTAAAATCGATAATTTACAGATTACCTTTTTAGTGTTAATTTATTGGTGGACTATAAAAAATGATGCATTGTTATTTAAGACATGCCTTGAATACTTATTGTTATAGAGGCGGAGAGTTTATTGCACTTGTCGACTTTTCGATATTCTTTGAAGTTTATGTGAAGTCGAAGATTTCATGCAGACTTCTGACTAATTTATTTTCGTTTGAGCGCCTACTTAATTTACATACATAAAACCATGCTTAGATTATTACAGTGACGTTTGAGTCTCAAATATTTAGTGCGGAAACTCTAAATGATAAGTTTCTAGACGTCATACAGCCAAATTTGGATAAAATTATTGGTTTTTGCCAACGTTAGTAGCGAATGATAAAACCCGATAATGGGCCTAGAAAATACTAAAAATTTTCCTTACAACGGTTATTTAAACTTCTACCTTTTAGTGTTACTTATTTAGTTTAGTGTCTTGTCAACGTTAACATTACCTACATGACTACGTCATTTGTTGTCTATGGTGGAAACTACGTCGTACAAACATTTGGGCGTCACACACGGCGAGATATGAAGCCGTACATGTCCAGTTTAGCATGACCTTGCTTTGTATAGATTTCTCGTACAATGAGATATCCGCTTATGCTGGTTAATGTAGGTCGATATGAAGTTGAATGCGTATGTTGTTTTTTACCTTTAAATTTGGAATATTGTGATCTCTAGGTTTGTATAAGGTTTTTTTTAGATTGTTATCAATGTCAAAGTTTGCCAAAATCATAGTAAACTTTATTTACGTTTCATTATGGCTGTTTTCGAGTTGCAACTGTCAGCTTTGGCTGCGTGGAAAGTTACATGTTACGTACTCATGAAACTCACTGAAATCGACTATAAATAGACTATCATCGGTAGAATAACGGTTTTAAAGGACATACGTATATAAACTAAGTAGGTGCCTATATATAATTTTAATAAAAAATAAATGTAGGTACTTATTCTACTACTTATGTTACATACTTATAAAATTACGATTTAATTTAACAAACCTATGTTTGTTAAATTAAATCGTAATTTTAAAGGGTTTTTGTACATTAAATAGCGTAACTGGTCTGTAACAGTTACAGTATTTAATGTACAAAAACCAAAAACCCTTTAATAGTTCCATTTACACTTACATTTTTTGTTTATTATTACGGATGTAGTTTAATGGCAAATTAGAATCTTGTTCTCATGAGTAAGATGTTTATCTGTACTTGTATTATGTATTTGTATAAAAAAGAAAATCTTTAAAAATTACAGGATCTACAACAAAGATTAAATTAACACTAAGTTTTAGAAATTATTCCGCCAATTTTCTAGGTAGGCGAGGTTAATGTAAGAAAGAAGTCGATAAGAATAAAATACTATGTAAATTAAATGTTACCTACTTACTGAAGGAGAAATAATTAGCAACAAAGTAGTGTTTGACAATAGTTCTGTAGATCGTGAATTAATCTTTTACTGAGTAACTCACATGATTACCCTGTATATTGGTACTGGTAGTTTCCCTGTTAATATTAATTAACCGTTTCCGATACCGGTGGGCTACTTACTATTTTTTATAAATTTTGAAATGTTTTTTTTTTTAAATATTTTTTATAATATTTTAAATAATATGTACAGAAATTAATTAATGGAATAACCCTGTATTTTTTTTATTTGTTGATCTAAGCTTCATACAAGCAAGACATAACCAAAAAAAATTTTTTGAGAATACTGAGTGTGTGGTTTGTGCAAAACACACTGGGTCAACGCCCTCATGTCGACTCGCGCTTTAAGCCATAATATGATTTTATAACATATTTTGTCTTCGATCAATAATGTACTAGATTCCCGATAAGCGCTTCAAAAACGGCCCGAAATATAAGACCACAAACGTATTTGTGGTCTTATTTCAAATTAGTATGGTCCAATCATAGCCAACATTAGGACGTCAAAATACCGCAGTATGCGTTCAAAGACTGCGTAAATAACCACCGTAACGCCAAGGTTTTGGAAGGAATATCTTTTTTTCGGTAATTTAATATCATTATGTGCTTTTTCATAATATTTAAACATAAATAACCTGTAAATATAATTAAATCAGCGAAAATTATAATTGTTTGGCCATTGTTTGCTACAACGCACCAACTATTGTATCATGTTCTTGAACAGGGAACGCTAGTTCCGCAATAGAATAAGCACGACATTGTACACAAAATGCTTTTAACCGTATTGCTTAGAGTTTAAGTTTCATTTTAGAATGAATATTTTTGTACTGATGACTTTTTATTTTGGAGCGACATTTAAAATGTTTTGCTTCTAATCTTTCTCCGATGAAAGGGCTTAAATAAATATACTTTACAATGATAATTAAACGTTATGTTTAAGTGTTAAGGTTTATAATCATCTGAAGTTGTTAATAATATTGAACTTTTTTCTAAGATGTTTACGTGTGTGCAAACGTGGCCACTTGAGCGACTTAGTTTTGTTCCTGATGCTTAATCTAGTACTATTATTGATCGAAGTATTTTGTGAAGTTTCGCCAATTAATTTTAAAGGTACATGGTCTATGTAGGTACTACTACAACTGCAGAAATAAATGTAATACTATACAGAGACCATAGAGAACGGAGATACTGTTTTACCTTTTTGACCTAGTTATCACAATCTTCTAAGCACAACCTAGCTTTTAGGTGTTTCTCAGGATCTTGGCCATATTAAGCGAAAAGGATCCAATCCACACCATAAACTGATGATAAATATCGATACAATTAGGTAGCCGGTAAAAACGATTAAAGCAAAGAACAAAAGTTTATTAATTTTATCAACGTTACAACCCATATGTACACACGGCTACACATCAAGCTATACAAAACCAGTTAATCTTGGCCTCACTTTACTAGATCTTTTCGCACAATGAACGATCAGATTATACTGGTTTTGTATAGCTTGATGTGTAGCCGTGTGTACTACATGTGACTTGCTTGATAGAAATCGATTTTGACATTGTGGATTGGATTCTTTACGCTGAACTACGGCCACTGCTTGTGAAGCACGAGCCTTTTTTTTAACCGACTTCAAAAAAGGAGGAGGTTATATGTTCGTGTGTATGTATTTTTTTTTTTATTTAGGTCTTCGATCAATAATGTACTAGATTCCCGATAAGCGCTTCAAAAACGGCCCGAAATATAAGACCACAAACGTATTTGTGGTCTTATTTCAAATTAGTATGGTCCAATCATAGCCAACATTAAGACGTCAAAATACCGCAGTATGCGTTCAAAAACTGCGTAAATAACCACCGTAACACCAAGGTTTTGGAAGGAATATCTATTTTTCGGTAATTTAATATCAATAAGTGATTTTTCATAATATTTAAACATAATTAAACTGTAAATATAATTAAATCAGCGAATATTTTAATTGTTTGGCCAATGTTTGCTACAACGCACCAACTATTGTATCATGTTCTTGAACAGGGAACGCTAGTTCCGCAATAGAATAAGCACGACATTGTACACAAAATGCTTTTAACCGTATTGCTTAGAGTTTAAGTTTCATTTTAGAATGAATATTTTTGTACTGATGACTTTTTACTTTGGAACGACATTTAAAATGTTTTGCTTCTAATCTTTCTCCGATGAAAGGGCTTAAATAAATATACTTTACAATGATAATTAAACGTTACGTTTATGTGTTAAGGTTTATAATCATCTGAAGTTGTAAATAATATTGAACATTTTTCTAAGATGTTATGTAAATGTTTACGTGTGTGCAAACGTGGCCACTTGAGCGACTTAGTTTTGTTCCTGATGCTGAATCTAGTACTATTATTGATCGAAGATTTAGGTTACCTGATTTCTCCCCCATTTGTGGACCGATTCTCAAAATTATTTTTTTTTTTTGAAAGAAGATACTCCTGAGGTGGTCCCATTTTAATTTGGTGAAGATCTGGTGCTGATCTTCGGAGATATACAATGGAACTCTTCAAAAATAGACGGCAAGTCTGTCGTAATTGCTGGAATCGCTTGGATGTTTATTGAATATACATTATCATGACGTAACATCACGCCTGTATGCTCTGAGGGGGTATGCAGATGTGTACAATACACATTTTTTTTGTTGTTATATGTGAATTTCATAGCCACGTATTACGTGTTTCGTGCTTTTTCTGAAGCTATTCAAGTATTCGCATCTAGCAGTCATCACTTGTCTTCCTGTTGATGAGCTGATAATGGGTTTTTGTTTTCAACTCTTAACCGTTGAGGAGTAAGTACCACTCCTCAACGGTTAAGAGTTGAAAGCAAAAATAGGGGAATCTTGAAGGTTAAGGGTTAGGTTTCTTGGTTGAATGGTAAATGCATAGTAAATATTTGTATAGGATATATATAGGTACCTACCTACTTATTACAACTAAAAATGAAAAAATAAAAAAACTTTTTTGCAAAAAATACAACCGACTTCAAAAACACCAAAAAGAGAAAATTAACTTAAGAAGAAAAATCAGCTTCTGAAGTCGGTGGCAAAAACATTGAAGTCAAACAAACAAAAGTCACCGACTTCAGAAGCTGATTTTTCTTCTTAAGTTTATTTTTCTCTTTTTGGTGTTTTTTTAGTTTTCCGCTTGAACAGATGTTGACTGAAGTTTGGCGCATTAAGGGGGCAATTTGGGAAACTGTCATAATTTATTCTGACGTTTAAACTGTACTGATTATTATTTACCCTATGTTGATTACTTGACTTTTGATTGTGGTACAGAATTTACTCCAGATGCAAGTAGTATAAATAAATGTCTATCTATTCCGTTCTACGGACTGGTGTCAATATATTACAATATAAATCATGCACACTATCTGATCGACATGTTGTTACTGCTGTTGAATCGTGTAATTTCATCGGTTTGTAATACAAAACTATTTTATTGGACATTTGAGGTAGCGATCCGATGAAACTAATTCCGGTGACTATTGACGTGAGGATTATTACAAGAATGGCTATCAAGTCTTTTTAAATAAACCTTTTTTATAGTTATTTTTACGTACTTTAATGTTTTTTCCATCAGGAATTTCTCAGTAGCAGCCACTAAGTCTAGATTTGTGCTCGGTTGATGGCAATGGACTCACCCGCTATTACATGAAACTAGAACATAACTGCGAAAATGTGGGTGTGACATTTGATACACATTTGCCTAACCGTTGGGAATTACAGGCGTGATGTGTTATGTTAAAGTAACTTCTCAGTGGAATACATTTTTGTTTTAAAGCTCCCTTACTTTTTGTGTGATTTCGATAAGGGTCGGTATCTAAACACTAAAAATAATTTAACAAAAATCTACAAAATTGTTAAATACATGAAAATCGGTGCAGTACTTTTTGAGACAGAGAGACAGACACGGTGGAGGACTTTGTTTTATAATATGTAGTGATAACTGATAGTGATAAATGTTGATGGGTAATGTCCGTAGTATCAAAGTCCTAATGTGCGTTGATTTGCCTATATCAAGAGACACCTTGTTACAGTTAATGAAACTGAAAATGAATATTTCTCATTTACTGTAGCCCGGAATTTAATCATTTACAAACTTACTTGAATATTACAAGTTAGGTCACTGTTACGTTGATGTTTATCAGAATCAAATTTGCTTTCACTGTGAAACCTAAGAGATTATTTTCATTCAAATATGATACCGTAAACTAGTCAACTGTTAATGCTTCCAGATATTTAAGCATGGTATTTTATGTCGGTGTTCATTCATGTACGTACTAAGGTTAATGGTTCCAATAACTTCCATTGTTTAAATGCCTATTGGCACTGATAGTGATAATCCTAGGAGGTAGGCAGTAAAAGAAAGGATCGAATATTTCTAAAAATACTGTCATTGTTTTACAGCTTAGAGCCATGTGTCCGACAAAAGCTAAGCTCACAGGTACCAAACCTTGAAAATAATTATGTAGTTGTAGACAATAAGTAATAAATTCGGGGGAAATTTAAAGAGATTTACTTCTACTGGGTACCTACCTGGGTGGAGCTTAACCATAGTGATTAGTGGTCTTTTATTTTATGACCCATTGAACCAAGAAGCACATAAATAGGATAATTGCCAAATTTTCGCCAGTACTCTTTGGTTCCCGGTTGTGTGAGGTAGTTGCTCTTCTACTCTTTGCTAGTCAATCAGTGTTGTTTTGGCCTAAGTGTTGGGTGTTTATGTGATGTGGACTGCAGCAGATAGCGCGTGGGCGTGAGTATATTTGTATAGTTTTATTTACATTCTATGGTATCCCCGTACTGTTTTACTTCCTTTACCTGTGTTATCCCAGTATGTTACATGACTTCAACAGTTGCAAATTTGTAAACTTCAAATAATTATTCAACACGAAAAAATAGAGATTTAGAGTTTATTTGGTGACAACTACCTATAAATAATAGACCTACGTAGCTGGAATGGATCATTCATTGATGACTGTCCCGTGGTAAATACATTAATAATGTAGCTACCCACTTGTTCAGTAATATTTCCTATTCATGAATATTAATTTGGTTTATTAACTTCTGTTCAATATTTTAACGCAAATTACTACGTCAACGTAGTGTGCAATCTAGCTAGTGACGTTATTTTGTAAAAGGTCAAATGGTGTTTTTGTTTTGGATACTTTCGTTGCCTACTCAGAGCCTATAGGTATTGTTGGTTTAGAAGTTTATGTTATGCAGTGTGTGGCTTTTGATTAAAAATAACTTAAGTCATAAACAAAAGGAGTTAATGACCCGAATAAAACTAATCACATCAACCACAGAACACAACTGTCACTTGCTTTTTTAATAATCAAGGACTCGAGCGTCGACGTCAGTCAGCCTCGCCGCGTATCGGTGCCACGAACGGCCGACTCGACTATTTTCGTGTACACTTCGGGTTTTATCGGCCGCGTTACCACGTAGCAAGTCTTTTTGTTCAACATCGAGAATCGAGCGTAATCACCGCACTATTAGTGAGAACGTTAACCAATACAATGCATTCTCGCAATCATTTAATTAGTTATAGTGTATAATAAAATGTATAAGTAGGTTCATTTATACATGATGTATACTACAGCACGCTATGTGTTGTCTTAATTAGTTACGTTATTTGTTAGATAATTATAAATACATCAAAGTATGTTAAGTTATTACTTCTTATCAGGCAAAATGTGACGTGATTAACTTATGACATGATTCATAAATAATGATATACAATTAGTGTCTTCTGGCATTTGGAAGTTGCGTAAACATTCAAAATTACAAATTTTTTGTTAGGAATACCCGTTGCTTACTTATTTTTATCTATCTCCGCTTCTTACACTTAAATTGGTATTTTGTTGCTTTGAATGATGTCAAATATTAGTCTACATTAAAATATACGCGACTTAAGAAGACTATCTGCCCACACAAAATACCCACGTCAAAATCAAAATTATTTGTCAATTATTAAAATTACTAGGTCAGGAGGTTGATTGACTGACATCAGTATTTTGCGCGTTAAAACATCAGGTTTCCATTCAATGGTGGGCATTATACGAGCAATAAAAAGAGTGAAAGTGTAACTTTAATACAAGAAATATGTACTTTCTAACAAAATTTACAAAGAACGTTACTCTATGAGATGATGCTTCGTGACTAAAATACAGCTTCGGCTGCATTAATTGGGTGTTCTTGTTATTTATTAAGTTAGGTGTAATATTTCTATTGAAACAAAAAGTCGAACGATAGCGATCACTGTGATTTGCGTCCGTTCGTGGTAGTGGCATTAATTAAGTAGCTCGAGAAGTCGAAACACAGCACCCTCTTTGAAAACATTATTTAGAACTATGAACACACCTATTTGGAATGGGACGATTTAAAAAATCCCAATTTTTTTTCCTTACCTAAATATAATTTTAAAGAATAGGAAGTTCACACATTTTTACTGTTTTCTGTTAAACTCAAAATATTAAATGCCGTGTAATTTCCTGTATTTCAACAATTAATAAAATATCGGAGAAAGCCGCAAATACTTTTACCGATCCGATAATCCTGCGGTGTATCCGAATGTGGCTTAGAATCTTTTTAAAAAACGTTCCAATTATGACCCAGATTACGGTATGTATTTCATATCGGTTTTTCAGATTGTTCCCAATGAAGAGTTATTTAAACTGTTTAAACAGTGTACTTACAATGTTGTTGATTTTTCTTCACAGTTTATGATAACGAACGATTAGATATAGATAGCGTTAACTTACGTAAGTTCTAAATAGGTAGGTATAAACTAAAATATTATAGCGTTTGTTGTGATAAAGTGTATAATAATATCGGGTCAGAGCCCATTCGTCTCCTAAAATTCGTCCCCCAGCATAAAAGTTGTAGATTCGGCCCCTATATAGGTGCCCATTGGTCTCCTGGTAGGGGACCAATTCATATTTTAATAAAAAATATTATTTTGAAGGTACCCATTCGTCCCCTCTAATATATATACAATATAAGTTAAAGATTCGGCACCTTTTCAGGTGCCTATTGGTCACCTGAGATAAAATTAGCTATATTTTACATAAGAAACGGTTAACATAGTACACTTGTGAACAGTTTATTAACGGAATTAATTTAATAAATCATAACAGATCATTGAAAAAAGAGCTATGATGAATGATAATCCGTCATGATAATAATATAACCTGTCGATAGGCTTACGATGTAAAACTGTCTCACTAATAAATAAATACAGTCAATCACTAATAAGTAAATATACAAAAAATACGGTGGTTTTAGCCAATTTTTATGTAGGTACTTCTAGTTACAATTTATTAGATTTAAGTTATTACGATTTTGCATGTAGTTGGTTAATATACAAAAAAAATATATGTTGAATTATCTAGTCTTCAATAATTACTGTGATTTTAGTATTTTTTTGTACTGTTATAATTTTTTAGATTTAAGTTATTATGATTTTGCATGTTGGCAAAAAAACAAAAAAATAAGGAGTGATTATTTACTGTTGATATGTGTTCTATTTTTTTTGCATATTTTATATTTAATGTTGATTTAAATGATGGTCAATCAAGGCTGATTTTTGTAAAAGAGTTGTATTTTGTTAGATTCTAGGACATTGTGATTTTGTATGTGTTAATCTTATTTGAAATAAACATGATATCTACCGAATTACTATATTTTTTATTTTAGCCTTTTCTGCGCGACTGTACCAGGACTACCAAGCTGCAGTATACACATATACATGTACTTATATTAGAAGAATGAATAAAAATAAATATTCTTCAGGGGACGAATGGGCCCCTCAAAAGTTCCAGGGGACGAGTGGGCACAGGGTGCGAATCTTAGGGGACGAATGGGCTCTGACCCATAATATCGTTATTATACGAAGCTCCAACAGTAAAACGGTAGAAGTAGATATTTATTTCCGCATTTAAACAAACCAATTGAAAAGGTGATTTAGATGGACGCTTAAATTTAAATAGATAAAGATAACAATTATATACTTATTATTCTTTTTTATCAAATTATGCAGATTAAATTATGAAGCCATAATTTATATTATTGTCAACTTAAACTGCAAGGTTGTAAAACAATGCCTGAAATTCTAGTTGTAATGTCTAGTTATTTTTAAGCTATTGCATAGCTTCTATCGCGGGCCTTGAGCGTGGAGAGCGAATCCTGAAATTCCGTCACGAAAATATTTTCAACCAGGTTGCTATGGTTACGGAAAATAACAAGGTTGTCAACTCAGGTTGTCAAATTAAATAATTAATTATTTGCAGTTGATAAAAAATGCTATGCAATAGCTTTACCGCGGCAGTCTCCGAGTGCCACACGTTTTTTCTGGAATTACAACACGTGCCAACAGAATAATTTACTAGGTATTTATTTAAATATTAATTTTGCCTCATAAAGTCAAACACTACCTTAAGGAACAAAAGTGCATTTTGCACCTTGTGCAAAAATCAATACTGGCAACAGGAAATCCATGTTTAACGGTAAAATAGCTTTGTTTCCTGTTAATTGGAAAGGTTAATATTTTGTTCCTTGGAATTTTGTACTAACTACATATGTAGTTATATTTTTAACCAGGCTTCCCTCAACCGAAGTCTTGATTTTCATTAAGGATTGCATCATCATCCTCCTGCCCTTATCGCAATAGGGGATCGGATTGGGTCAAAATAATATGATTCTGTTTAGTCCGTCAGTTAGATTATCGAAAAATATTGGATACGTGTTTTTTGTTTTATCAAATCAATAAAAAATGACGAAGATAAAACGCGTCAAAGATCATGGAGTGGGGCTTGAAACGTCACTTGTATGTACAAAATGTACTATCATATGACGTCACACGAGTTTTCGAAGCACTATATCGTCTTTATTTTTTGTTTACGTGAAAAAAGAAAAAATACGTGTCCAATAATTTTTGGAAATCTATCTGACGGACTAATTAGTTTTTTTTATGTCCGATCCCCTATTCATTTGGGGTCGGCGCATGTCTTTTTTTTCCTTAATTCCCTTTCACTCGTCATCTCATCAGTAGCTCCATTCTAACCATATCATCCATATTATGGTTTCGTTCAATTTAATTATCGTGTTACTATTCTTTCTCACTGATTATTTCCCTGATTTTAATTTTCCGAAATTAAATTTAAAAAATTCAATAACCCTGCCTATTTTTCATATGGTGGTTATCTATCTGGAGAATATTCTCTAGTACCACCAACCATTGTCGAACTATTCCTTTATCATCATATCAGCTCGGAATCACCCACTGCCTCTTTTTTCCGCCACATTTCCTGTGTATCCCTTATCCAGGTGTTTCCCGCGACTTTGATGATATCGTCAACGAGCTTTGAGGCGGTCCTGGTTTCTTTGGCCTAACCTTGGCCACCACTTAGCCTTGGTTCTTCGGCCGTCTCTGCGTTGGGCCAGATGTCCTGCCCAGCATAGCTAACCGAAACGAATATGTCGTATGCCTATCTTTTTTTGGCATTACGAGAGCGAGCTAGATAGATATACCTATACGTCATAATATTCAATTCCGTTTCAATTCGATTGTTTGTGAATAGCTATGCAGGTCCACTTGAGGAGCACCGTCTTGTCCTCGTTCCTTACCACATTATTTAATTACCCATCCGTCCATGTTATTCACTCATTATTTTATGAAATTACTAGCTGATGCCCGCGGCTTCACTCGCGTGGATGTCGTTCAAATTATATACTAAAACCTTCCTCTTGAATCACTCTATTTATTAAAAAAAAACCGCATCAAAATCCGTTGCGTAGTTTTAAAGATTTAAGCATACAGACAAACAGACAAAAATAGCGACTTTGTTTTATACTATGTAAGGATGACCCGATTACTTTCTTCACGTCACATCTCGCACGTTAAGGCGAGATGTTGAAAAACATGGAGATCATTCGTATTGTTTGTCTTGTGGAAATTTCCAAACAACACACACCGGCCGTATACAACTAAGTTTGACAACGATTATAATAATTTTACTAAGTACTACTTTTCTACCATATCGTACGGTGTGCTAATTCTTAGAAGTATTAACACAATATGTACATAAACTGGTTATTGTTGGTCTAGGGGTCACAAGTGCGACTGCTGAGGATGAGGTTCTGGGTTCTGTTCCCGGGTCGGGCAAAAATTTATTTGGTTTTTCCATCAGGAATTTGCCAGTAGCAGCCATGGAGTCTAGAATTATGGCAATAGGCTCGCCTCCTATTACATGGGACTTAACATAACTGGCGAACTTCTTTTCCACGATATCGTTAAGTGTGTTATCGTTAATATGTACACACCTACCGTGATATCATCTCTAATAAATATCTTCATTCTTCACGTTAAAGTAAAGTGCTTCAATCTTCAAGTTTCTGACTACAAAGGTAATTCTGTTCATTTCCTGTCGTTTTGTTTTGTTGCCAGCTCGTGTTATTAGCAAAGGAAGTTCGACTGATCTTATATTTATTTGCATAATCTTCACAGGCGTTCGTTTTCAAATAAATACTTTCAATCTCTACTGGCAATATAAAATCATAATCGTAACTTTTATTAATGATTTATTTATCAATATATGCGTTTTTACGAATACAACTTTTGGCCTATATTTAAGAAGTTATCAAAACATTCTATCTGTATTGTCCAAAGGCGCGATGAGCGTTGTTTTTATCAATATTAATATGTAATAGCGTTATTCGCACATAGCGTTATCTCTGACGTCACACAATAGATTGGTGATAACGAAAATTTAAGGGTATCGTGTCCACCGCCGCTCCGTGACCTCGAGAATTTATCGGTCGTTGTCTTTGTATTTACGGAGGTTTTTGGCGATGCTATTGTATGAGGTGTTCAAGTTTACCCTTCATTGATGTCATACATAATGTAAACTGTTTCCCCTGAAACCATTCTAGCGTACTTCGGAATTTACGTAGAGCCCACCATGATTGAATTTTCTGGAATTATCACGACCTATGACATTCTGTTTCCCCGCATTGATAAAAATACCCTGTTTTCAGGGTTTAATCCAAACGGCGTCAATATTGCGGGAATGCGAAATACAAAATGTCAGGTTAACATTTCGCACGTGCCCTGCGTTCCCGTTTATTTAAATATAATGGAGTCTTGAGCCATCATCTCTATTAAAAGCATCGATTTAACGAGCGGAATGAGATGGTATACTCAGCGTACCTACACTGTAAATATGGGTCGGGTGCGTCGGTCGCTCGGGCGGTCAGGCCGCGTGGACCGCTCGCATGTAAACCCGCTTCGAGTAGCTCACACCCATTAATGAAATAACAAAAGGTGTAACGCCACGCTTCGATAAACTGTTTTTGTGTTATTATAAACCGCCTTAATAAAACTTGCTGCTCTCAGAATATCTCTCTGTTGCAATCGTCTACGATCGTCTGCATTGCACTTACTGTTACTGCTATTAGCGAGCATTATACCGTGCACCGCTCAGAAGCCGCCGCATGCCCCAAATATCGTTTGTTATCTGTCGAGTTTTCGACACTATCAATCGTTCCACTTTGCAAAAAACGCTGATTGTCATTTCCTTGAGAGTGTTACGTAATTGCGAGTGACTTCGCCCAACCGTTATTCTGGCTGTGTCGGCGAGTTGAGGCCGTTGCACTGGTACCGCTTTCCGAAATTGTGATTGCAAAAGCGCGAGACGTCGCGATCGCAGCGGCCGGTGTCGCGGCTCGCAGCTCGCGCCCGTGCCACGGCTGCGGGCGGAAGTTACGGTGAACGGTGCCTCGGTGGCCTTGGAGCGCGGCCGCCGCGCGCCGAAGGTGAAAGTCTTGACGGTCCGCAATTATTGAACCTCGACCTGCCGTCCTCCGATATTCGGGTTACACCAACCCGCCGGTTACCAACGCTACCGATGCGTTCCGGCTCACTCCCGACTTCCGCATTCTCAAAACCGACCAAACATTTCCGACCCTAATTTTATTGGTCGGCTATAGATACTCGTCGAAGAATAAATAACATTCGGATTCGGACCAAGTTCGCAAATAGATAAAACATCGGATGATAGCGATAAATCAGTGTTAGGACAATTATTTTTATACAGCTAGAAGCGTTGGGCTGCACCTTCGCGGTTGATTGAATATGGCAGTTTGAGGGTCGATCTGACATCTGCTTGTGTCACTGCTTGGCTCTCATTCAAATTTAAATGTATTCAGTTATTCAACAGAAACGTATTATCGAGATGAAACTACTCTTACATTATCATTACTGCAAGAATCTGCGAGTAGAATTGATATTCATACGAATCTTGTCAATGTTGTTATAGAGCGGGTGAACATCACCAACTGGAGGTTACGTAACGTAAGTTTCAAGCTCTTCACTCTAAAAATTCAATTCTCTCGCTCAAGTAGTAGTACCACCTAAATGTAAATTCAGTGAGGTAATGTTCGATGGGCTGGCAACATATCCCCACATATTTGTGCCAAACGCTTTAAGTAGTGCTTTGACTCCAATTATAATCCGTGTAAACTCGCTAGGAATAGTAAGCTTGATGAGAGATTTATTCTCAAAGATACCATACAAGTGCAGCACAGGCCTGTTTAGACTGGTTTCTGTATTAACTATCGCTCATAAATGCAAATACTCCACGTAGATACTAAGATACGATATAAATTCAAAAATCTCATTAAAAAACTCACAACTGAATTCTTTGTTACATAAATAGATGAAAATGTCAAGAAAGTTTGTTTAAAAATGTTAGACAAATGCTCGGGAAGTTTATTAGTAAACTATGACAGAATATGGCTTGTGTTGCCGTCTGAGGCCAAGGGCGACCCAGACTCAGGTAGTAACTTTTTAACGACTGATGTTGATAACATGCTTCGTGTTTTTGCTTTGAATGGTAGTGATCAATGCGTTTGCAATCTATTTGAATATCTTAGCAAAAAGAGAAGTATTTTTGATGAAACCGAAGTACACAACCAACGAGGCAGTCGGAATTAATGAACTTAATGAGAATTCAAATACAGCAGTTTTAAATAGAGATTGTAATAAGAATCGGTTTAAATGAAATGCGAATAATGCAAATGCGAGGAGAGCCACTGCCAATGTTTATAATATTGTGCGTGCTTATACATCGATGAAGGTCAGTACGGTTCAATCTTTTTATGCAGTAACTTGTGTGACTGCTCAAATCCTTAGTCACGGTGACGAACAATCTGATCAAAAAAGTAAAAAAAACTCTTGTTTTAACTCAGAACTAAAGACGGAATCGAACTAATGACAAGACATTTTGATTTCTATTTCCCCTGTAGAATTTAACAAGACAAAACAAGTTAGGAAAAAGAAATTTCCTGTTTGCCAGGAATACACTAGTAATAACAATAAGAGGAGCACGTTTTAACAGCTTTATTTTGCTTTTGTCTACTACGTAGAGAGAAATGTGCATAAAAGTTAAAATTTACTTTGAAATCCTAATTATACTATTCTAAGCTGGTATTTTATGGTGTAGTCTTTTGTTTATTGTTGTAAAGCGGATTATTTTGACGTCCAAACGATTGCCTTCTTTGTGTTCTTCTTGGGATTTACCTGCGTTATCTACAATGAGATCACCTAGACCCAAATACTTTACTGCTCATTACTAATGTATTATCAAAATATTTCACTGCAGCGTTCCAAATGGTTTCAAACTTAATTGTCTACACCACATTAGCGAGATACAGTACAACAAATGTACAATCGTAACTGTTTGTAGCCTTGAATATCAATTGAGCAATATTTTTTTTGTGATCGTGCGTTATACAAATGTATTGGATTTTTGTTTTAACTTCAATAAATTCACATATGACCTTTGCAGCTGGAAGCATGCAATTATCTCAACGGTATTTAACTTTTAAAACTCGGATTTTATTAGTATTTTATTTAATATTCTTTATCTCAATAGGATTGAAGAACAAGTGGCGTTTACGTGATAAGCCTACAATCGCAACGAGATATTAAAAAAAGGGGTCACCACCAGTGACACCCTATAAATAAAAATTATCAAAAAGGCACACGGATTACAGTGAGGATAATGAGGTATCCTTCGCTAGGGGAGCATCATGGGCCGCGCTCGCTCGCCCGCCTGCGCGCCCTCTGTAAATCACCACAACTTATGTACGGGAGAACAGACGCAGTTCGGCGCGCGGAGCCGTCACTCGCACACGTTCGCGACTCGCTCGCCACTTAGTTATGTAGTAGCGCTCGCCGCTCGCCTGTTTGGACAAGTGCTAAGTTGATATTTTTATGTGATACACCTCGTTGGCATTATGTTTAATTTATCCGTTCGATTTTTAAATTGTTTGGTGTCGTATCATTGATTTTATTTTTTTAATTTTGAATCAATTGAAGTGTTGCATACTTTTTGGACTGTTTGTTTCTTGGATTCTTCAGGTAATTTATTTTTAATTGATATGAATTAGTTTTAAGACATAACATTTTTACATCTTCTTTTTATTTTTTTGGGCTTCCTAAACTTTCTCTGTTTGAAACAAAGGAGTCGATAGTATAATTGGCTATTTCTTACGTAATGTTGTGTTTGTGTGTACAAATATTTTTGTGAGCACGTAATAATTTAATTGCTCGCTTAAATCTACCTGTCGTAACACAGTGACTTTCTTTAATATTATATATTAACTAGGGAACTGTTGAAAGTGTTTTATTACTTAAGTCGGTATATTTATGAATATTTAAAAAGTTGCAACGCGAAATTGAATTAATAGTTACAAAGAAAATAGAAAATCAAAAGTTGAGAATGTAATGATGAAGATGCGATATTTTGTCGAATTTAAAAGTTCTGGAAGGAAAGAGATGACTTAGACAAAGGATAGTGTTTTTACGAAAAGTATCTTTGTCTTATAACAGTAAGTTGAAATACCGATGCGCTACATTATGTATGCGTGCCGGACGCGGACGGTGTAGTGGGTAAATAAAATAATAACACTTATCTATTCAGTGTTATCGAGTTAATATTTGACGCGCTTCGGTTTCATTTCACTAATTAAGGAAGAACAACTAAATTCTTTGATAAGCTAGCAAGTTACTGCTATGTGAGTGGATTATTCTGGTTTAATTTATTTTCTAAGGGTCCTTTTGTTCACGGATCGGATATAGCCATCTCTGTCGCTCGGTAAGAGCGTGACAAACGGTATTCGAATTCGACTACCAAGATTTTCAGAATAGGGTTTCGTGACTCGATATATTATTTGTGAATTTTTGATTTGGAATTGATGTTCCATTTATGTACTTATCGTTTGTTAATCGCTGTATTTTTCGGGTAGCTAATTTTTATTGTGTACCTACATGGCTTACTTATTTTAGGGAAGATATATAATGAGCATCATAGCATTACCTAAAAATGCTTTGAAAATACAAAGCTTTTCATGTTTTTCTTTTCAACTTCAAAAGTAGTTCGTATTGTAAAATATATTACGCAGCATAGTGCATCACTACCGGTACAGTCGCGCGCAAATGACTCTCGACAAGAATGCTTAAATATATTATTTAAGAAGAAGACTTTCAATGTAATACAATTTCAGTACGGAAAGCTTATCAACACGTTAATTACCGCAACGTTACAAATAAGGCGTCTAATCTAATGATTACTTGACCCCACCCAAGTTTCGGCAACAAAGCGCCCGAAAGAAACTTTCAATATACCTACATTATTATTCTACCTACCTACCTACTTTGTAAGTTTTACGACACCATTTTGTTCTTTTTGGAAATTTTGCCCAGATGTAGGTAGGTCCTATAACGACGTCATGCGATACTTAGCGAATTTTAGCGTGATTTTTATTGATTTCTCTGATTGTTAATAAAATATTTAACGGTGATATTATTAAGCAATGATCTGAACTAAAAGTAGCTGTATCAGCATTAAACATTTTCCAAGTCACTAGATTAGAGATTTAGCATATCATTTACAGACTAATTTTTGAATGATGTTCATACTTTAATACTTAGAAATTAGTTTTCCTACAATATCTATACTACATGCATGACGATCACCGTCATTTGTAGGTGTTGAGCTAGAAAGAGATAGCACTAGCACAGTAGGGTGTCTCTTTCACTGAATATTATAAACTTTACTGACGTGGGAAACGTGCCAAGAGCTGCTGCTTTTGTTAGTAAAGTGGAAAAATTGAGCTTAAATAAGTTAGTGAATTAGGTATTTTATGGTTTGCCTGTGATTGTTTGTTGACTGCAAATACTTTTGTGATCAGATGATTAGGTATGAAATAATTATGGCGTCATGAGATCTTTTTGGGAAAGTACGTCTTCGAAGTACGTGCCATAATCGGCTTCGAAGTAAAATATTTTTGTTTCTTAAATAAAAAAAAAAACAGCAGAATTTTTGTTATTACCGATGAAAAATTTGTATGACGAGGGGTTCAGACAGTATGATGTAGTACTGAAAATGTAACCGTTTTAGCGATAGTGTCCCTTCTAGTCTGTACATAATACTATAACAGAGTCAATAAGTTTAAAAAGCGCGTCAACTACGTAGCCATTACCCGTGATTTATACGCTGTGAGCAACATCCATTGTCTGCTGTGGCCTATCAATGTTATATGGCTCTCGATTTAAACACGCAAACTATATTATATAGTGGTTTTGAGTACCCCACGTGCTGGGTTACTTGGTATTAGGCTTTTACGGCTTCCGTAGAACGTCTTAAATACTTCAAGAGTAATGTTAAAGGCTTATGTTCTTTCAATGTTTGGTTCTCTATATTTCTATTGGTAGTTGATGACATGATGCGTATTCGTATGGGGAAATTTTAGATATAATTCCGCTTAGTATGACTTCGCAGTACCTAATAATGATGACGCATAGAAGTTACAAGTTCAAACAATCCTTGTATTAGATGCCGTAAAAGGACAAATTGTTATAGATGGCATTTGAACTTTATTACTATCACCTTGGAGCATAGGCTTACAAACTATATGCAACATATACAAAACTATAGGTATACAAAATTTGCGCAGCAGGACTGAATCAACAAGATTTTAAAGAAGACACTAAGTTAGAACTATAAAACTTCTTTTAAAAATAAACTGCACTTTTAAGCTGATTGAAACCCGCTGAGTAATTTTCCGAGAAACCAAGGATAATACCGAAATGATCTTGTAACATCGCAAAAGTACAGACGATACAAAGAAAAAACCTGACACAGAGGAAGTTAAAAGTTATGCTAGGAGTACTTACAGTAGAAACTGAATTAATTATTCGTTACTTGCGACCTAGAAAGGTACCGCCCATTGTGAGGTCATTACATAAGCACTGTCGGCTCTGTGCGAGTAATTGTTTTAAAAAAAATGATTCACCCACTTCTATAGAAACATTCTTTAATGGGTATCATTGATGAATGTAAAGGGTAACATAACAGGAAGGTAAAGGAATATAATAAAGTGATAGTAATGAAGAAAATGGTAGTGAGCTACCTAAACACGGTGAATTAATAAATGAAGATGAAGCAAATACCAAAATTAAACATTTTTATTCAAATAATATACTGCATTAAGATTCAAGCTTTCACCAAATATCAGTTAAAATTAGTTTCATAGATAAACTGTATTCTGCTTTAATAATTTCTAACACACTGAAGTTATTGTGGTATTAATGAACAAAAGCAATTTACGTAACACCCACGGCACAGTAATTGATGATGCAACACAGAGGGACGCACAATTTCGGCCATAGGCGCCAATTACAACACATTTACGCGTTTACGTGATTTTTTACAATTTTTTAATTGTCATTACAAACAAAACTTTGTAGATACGAGTATTACTAGACAACAAAAAAATTATAATCAAAAATATCTTTCAAGTATATTTAGACGACATACTAATACGAAGATAATACTGAATGATAGATAAACTGAAAGTGTAGATAAAAATAAGTACAAATATGTCACAAAAACAAAGTTTTCTACAAGTACACAAAACGGCTTATTTTGATCACTTAGATGCGGCTATAAAGCCAAAAGAGCTGATGCAATTAAGGGCATAGTAGAGATTGACGTGAAAGTGTGCGATGTGGGAAATTAGAGAAAAATGCCGGAGATCGTTATACTATTATATCGTATCGGTAATATGTTTCCACCTACATTCGATAATTCGTCGTATCATACGTTCTCCATAAAAGGTGCTCTATCAAAACGCCTACGCGGTCATAGTGATTTAGCAAAAAATACTTTGAAGAAATATTTCTTGCCTTCAAGGATTTCTATCCAAAGTGGATTGGAATTCGATACGTCTGCAATGATTTCTAATGCGATCCAGCCCGAATTTTCTGCTGTGCCCTGAAGTCTATCAAGTACAAGTGAATGGCTAACATAAGGCGATAGTGGCCTTAGCAGAGCTTCTAACTTTAACTTAGTGTGTCGACCAATTACGAGCTTCTTGTCAAATCGTTTTGATTCCAATAAACTAATATAGCTGAATGTTTATTACATCACTCAGGAAAATGAGAAAGAGAACAATTTAATGTTATCAGTTTGAAGCAATACATAAACTCAAGCAAATAAATCATCGTAAAATTTTGTGAAGGAAAAAGTTTTCACATTAAAAAGTTAACCATACGATCACGTTACGTGTGTCAAGACATGACTTACTCGACGAAAGCGACGAGAATTGATAACGAATAACCTTATTCAAATTTACAAATGCTTCATTGTTTTCTTTAAACTGTCCTACATAAATTTCAAGAACTTTGTGGAGATTTACATTAAAAGGTGAACTAGCGTCAGCCGCATCATATACGATGTTAGAAAAAGAGTCCCCTATATCATTGTGGCATTCACATATCAGTGGATTCTTGCCCCCGGCTTGTGTGGGACAGAGAAAAGAAAGTGCAGGTAGGCAGTCAGTAGCGTCGGTCGACTCCAGTGAGATTTATTAGATCGTAACTGGTGGGGTCGGCAACACCCGGCGTGCTCTGTCGCCGCGCATTCGCCACACGAAAAAAAACATGATCCAAGCGTGTTGTGCACTTTTTTTTAGTATTTGTAGTCATTTTAATTTGATTTTCAAACCATAAAGACTGAAAAGAGAAAACACTTCTTTACAATAAAGCACATAATATGACAAGGAAAATACTATGATTTGTATTATATCCAGGAAAAAGTTTAGTTTAAAACCTAAGGTACAATAAACTAGGTATGTGGATAGTGACCAAATTAGGATTAAGTCCAGCCATTGCTAATGGTAATGAAGAATGGAAAAACACAGACGCGAATCAAAACCCAGAATATCATCAATAAAAACCCATCATCAAAAATCAATGGAATCTTGATTTGACCTTATTTAATCAAATGGAAAATATAAACTCAAGTAGTCTATGGTAGAAAAAGTAAAACGAACTATTTTTTAAATGTCAAAAGTGACGGTGCTTCCAACGTGTTTCCTGCAGTTTTATTACATCATATTAAAGTAATTGTGTAGGCGATATCTGCAATAACAGTTAGCAACATCGATAGTAGCTGTTTCAACTTTATATTACGTCACATTTAATGCTGAAATTAATATTTCGCTCATTACGCAGTACTGAACTGGAGTATCACTGTGTAATATAGAACTTTACATTTTATCAGGTAACCATATTTCTGAATAACTGTGCAACTGTCCCTGTGCGACATTCCGTTTAACGCTAGTGAGTCTTTTACTGTCAGCTTTTTGTGTCAATAATTTGAATTTTGAATGGGATTGATAGCCACTTTTCGATAGTTGCCAAATCAACACCTCGCAGCGATTGCCTTGAGGTATAAAAAGGTAACACAGAACAAAAGAAAACAGTCGCATTAATACAGTCGTCGCAAATCTTTCTGTTCGCCAATTACCTTGAATAAACAACTGAACGCAACCAACACTGAGATAACACAGACAGACGGCTGTAATATTCAGAATGCAATGAGAGACACATTATTATGAATCAGGTTTTAAAACAAAAGCTTTGGATTCAAAGGATTCTGTGCAAAGGGCAATTTTGGTGCAAAAACACGTAGCTTGTAACGCCTTTTCGATAATACGATTGTGAACGAACGTGTTTCTTACTAGAACTAGTCCAGGTTTTATGAATCCTTGGCTGGTTTACACTTTTCTTGTTTTGTGTTTTATATGTTTTCATTTAGTGATTTTGTTTTTATTTAAGTTTTCATTTAGTGAGCTTTTGAATTTCCGTCGTCTACAAAGCGTAACATTTCGTAATCCAAGGGGAAGAGTTAAGTTTCCTGTAGGGTTGGCAAGGACTTTGACAAAAAAATTGCCAGGAGTTGGCCTAGATTTATTAGGGTTCTCCACAAACACTCTGTTTCGTTAGTACATATGTGTTCGGTATCTTCTTTTGTTACATTACTATAAAGTTTCAGATTCTCAAAGCGTTGTTTGTGTATCAAGTCTCTCGGCTTATTTTTTTCTTACATTAGTAGCTTGTAATGTAACGTTAGCGATAGCAAAGGTCGAAGCGTAACGTTGTTACCTCAAGTTCCCTCTGAACGTTCTTGTTATTCTGGAGAATGGTTTCAGGTGTTCACCTCGTTTCAGACTTCTACAGTCAAACATTTCAAATATACAGCAGCAGGTTTCTCTAAATCAGTCTTTGTTGCGTACTCTACCATCCTGGTTATTCCATCATTGCAATATATGTGGGTTATTTCAATTACATTAGCATTCGTAGCCTATTAATTTTGTCAAGATACAACTGTTTTATCGAACAGGAAAAAGTATTTTCCTTGTGTAACTGATTCTATTACAGTTTCAGTGACATATTTTTCACAAATTGGGCATTAGATATTACTCGTATCTTTTGTCTCGAGCACAAATGAATACGGCGAGTCATGACTAGTCAAGCAATAGCGTCTAACATGACGGCTATGGTCTACGTCATCCGTTTCCTCTCCATACGTACGTAGCAGTACATGACGCAATTGGCTTTTTCAATGTCTTATCTACAGCGAGGTATGTTGTCATTCGACGAGTGTTCGTGGAGCTGCGCGCACGCCGCTCACCGCGCGATTTATTTTTGTTTCACTTGTGTCTTTTTGCTTTTTTATAGTCGTCGAGGACAAAGTGACGAATTGCGCGCCTGTATTGTGCCAGTGTTTTGAACTTTGTGACATTGGAGTTACCATTTTTACTGTGATTAAGTTCCAGTGGATTGCTGATCATGTTTATGTCAGGGTTCCTCATCATTTCCCCTGAATTATTTAGGTAGGTGTTGACGAAATGCATTTCAAGGTTTTATTTTTATCTTCAAAACCTGTTCGCTAATATCTGTTGTAGTTTTGATGTGATTGCGAATGGAGAGCGGATTATAACGAGTTGTGAACCTGATTGGCCCGTTCGAACTTCGATGCATTGTTCTCGGATTGACCTAGTACTTGTTATTATGAAATAATTAGGGCTTCTCCTTGACTCGTTCACATTCCGTCACAGTTTTATTATTAATAATGTCTTTGTGATTAATGACTTAGTGCGTAGCCTTCTAAAGTTTGATTAGGAATTCGATTATCCAATTTATCCATTTCTATGCAATTACTTGGTTACTTTCCGGTTGTCCTAATTTCGTTCCTATTACTAAAATTTACGTATCGCTAATATGTGCTAATGTGTCCGCGTTTTTTGTTACAGAATGACGCCGCAAGAGGAGCGCGAGAGCTCACGCGGCGCGGAGATCGCCGACGCCTTCGAGGACGACATGTTCGGGCCGCCACGCACCGAGCCCGCCGCTAGACCCAAGCTCTCCATGATCTCGGCGCGCCTCCGCGCTAACGAGGAACGAAAGCGGGTCATTGAGATCTGCTCGCAGAAATTAGAGAACATCGAGGACCCCGCGCGAGACCTGAGGCGCTCAGTGTGCATCAACAACACATACTGCCGACTGAGTGAGGAGGCACGTCGGGAGAAGGAGGCCAGGAGACGCCGGGCGAGAGAGGAGTGCGATGACTCGTGGGTCGGGAAGAAGGCTAGGCGAGAAGTTGAGGATGAGTGCTTAGCGCTACTAGACGCTATCCCCGAGCTGGGCGACGCCAACCTCGGCTGCGCGCAGCTAGCGCGGCAGCAGTTGCCCCGCACGGACGTGCCCCTCCTGCCCCCTGGGCTCCTGACCGTGCTTGACTCATGACCGCGCCGCCCTGCGCATCTCCACAACTCACTGTAAGCGAACACGGGCGTGTTCGTGCTCCTGAGCGAGTCCCAGCCGCGTGCTGGCCGCGGGAGTCCCGGCTCCGGGCCGGACCGAGCCGCCGGTGTTGCACCACGGTGCAGGTGGCTCGAGAATCACTGGACTATTGATTCGTGTTTAAGTTACGTTACCCGGAACGGACTGTCGACGTTTAGCCAATTCTTTGTTGTTAAGAAGAGTACTTACTTTGTTAGCGTGTTTTTTTATTATTTAGTGAAAGTTGCTCAGGCGCTGCCGACGGGCGCGGTCCAATTAGTGTTCAACGATTAATTTTTATCGAACAGAGGACTCTGAGTGTACGTTGTCGTTACACTGCAGCACTGCTAGTACTGCTCCGGTGACGCGCTCACTCGTACTGCAAGTTTAACGGTTCACAATGGAGGCATAGTTTTAAGTGATAATTATTATGTTATATTATTGTACTGTAAAATAAATAGTGATTAAGAGATAGTGCAAAACGACTGGGAACGGTTGCGTAGACGAGCGCGAGCGGTAACAAAACTTCCACGCTTATTTAGTTTTATTTGAATAGTATTATTTTGTGCTGCCTTGTGAGATCGGTTGGATTGGACGTTACTGGATAAAGTGAAAATGTTGTTCTCGATGCACACACATGCGTCTGTGATTGGAATAATAAGGATTATGCAGTTAGCAAGTTAAAACAAGTTATAAAGTAGTATTATTCAATTCGAATCTAATTGCTAACATTACTAATAGTCTGTAAGGTGATAAAGGAAAATTTGTGACGTATGTGTGTGTGTCATCGGTAATTCTCGACGGCATTTTAGTTTCCTTATCAAATCTGGCGCGCGTCGGGTTGAAGAAACGTTCGGCCAACATTGGCCGCCAACGACCAACGTTGGCGCGCGCCTCACATTTGCTAACAAGTCCGAGAGTTACTTTGAACGAGTTTTGTTGTACTTTATCGCTATAAGTTTTATTTAAACGTTTTTTTGTTTTGTTCATTTTAATGTTACCCTATTGCTTATCACCATTTTAAGCTTTGTTACCATTATATGATATTTAATTGGGTTGAATCTGGGTTTTAGAGAACTATCGTGACATTGTTGATATATTGTGTAATCAAAGGTAGAGTCCACATTTTCCTCTTATTTAAAAGCGTTGGTGATACCTATAATTTTAAAATAGTTTTGAACATCTGACTTGCAACAACTGTTGCTTAATTTAAACAACGTTTATAAGTTGGGGGATTGTGTGTAATAAAAAGCGTTACTTATCAGACGGTTGTGCAATAACTTTGAAAGCAATCAATCGTTGATTGTGCAATTGATCCGCGGAACAAGCGAAGTCTTTTTCTTTTGAAATCTTAATTGTCGCAAAATATATCGGTAGTAGCCCGTTTCGCCCCCTCTGAATAGTAAATAGGTAGGGGAGGCGCGGGGCGAGCGGGTCGGGCGGCGCGGGCCGGGGTCAGGGGGGCGCCCGCCGCGGCCGTGGGGTGGGTCTCTGCACCGTTCCCAGCACTCCTGTGATATTAGCCTAGCCTGTGTGTCGTATTTGTGCTAGTTTCCCCAACCGACTTGTTTGGATATTGTGCTTGTAAAAAGCTTGAAAAAAAATTAATTCATTTTCTATATCGGCCATTTTATACGGATTAACCGAATTTTAAATGTCGTTTACCCGACGGTAGAATCGCATTTAGAGTTTCGATCACCATTTGTGACGAGTAGATGTTTCTTTTTTATTTAAATTTCATTTGGTATGTTGACCTATGTATGTAATGTTGAATAATCATTATTGTATTATAAAAATTTATAAAGTTAGGCGCTTGTACACTTAGCTGTTGCCCTTATTAGGGGATAATGATGAGAAGATATAAATCAACAAAATTAAATTCATACAAATGATTAGTGTTCTAATACATTTTGGTCACTAGTTGTTTTTAAATTTGCAAGCAAAACTTTATAAATTGAACATAAAACGCACATATTAACAAATAAGTAGATTTTTCAATGTACTGTAAAACGGCCACGTTTGAAAGCGCACGGAATTCTGAAACCAGACGGAGAGTTATAGTCATGTCGAAAAGTTCATAAATGTAAATGAAGTTTTGTATCAATGAACTCTATTGTCCTATAACGGGTTTTTATTTTCTAATATACCAATCGACCAAGAATTGTTTGACGTGCTTTCTAACATTCCTATCTCTTTGTCATTACCGCCAACAAGTCATTGCACACGTAAGGAGAGTGATTGCATCGCGTCACTTGTTTCAAACGTGGCTACTCCTTCGACGATGTGAGATTCTTAGAAAGTAAATAATTTAATACCGAGCCTCTAGCTTTAGTCATTCAATCGTGTTGATCGGAAAATGTAAGAAAAAGAAAAGGATGTAGACTATCAGATTATTGAATCAAACTCGTGTTCATCTCAGTCGCGCGTTGTGTGAGCGAGCGAGACAAAACGAGGCGATATGTTGAAAGAAATTGTAATATTGTATCGATAATACTCCAAAGCAATTGAATAATTTTATTGGTTCCGTGTGAGCTTGAGATCTAAATAAACTTAATAGTTCAGCTTATTTGGCATTTTATTTACTTCTTGGCACTCCTGCATATTATAATAATAGATTCCCCGAGTTGTTTTTCATTCAATATCAAATCATTGGTGAGTCAGTGGATCAGTTGAAATGGTTGAGTCATCGTCGTCCAGACCAAACTTTACATACAACAGCACATTTTGTACGGACATATTAATTTGGGTTGAAATCAATTTATAATTAGAAATGAAATGGAGTTACGAGTGGGTGATATCGTACAAGATGTAATAGATGAATATGACGTATGAGAAAGGGTTGATGTAACACTTGATCATACTTCAAGAATAGAACTGAGTAACAAATTACGTGCAGAATTATTTAAGAATTACTGACGTGCTAATATAGTGCAATATATAAATACAAATGTTTATACAATATTGTTGATCCGATAAACATATTTAGTAATCAAGCTTGCACAAAGCCGTATTTAGCTAAATATACAAACAATATAGCACAGAATCTGAATGCAAATAGAGTAATTTCTGCGCCCGATTCGCTGAAAAGATTTTCCCGTACCGAGTTTCCCATGAATGTAGGTACTTAGTAAGAATTGATTTATGAATGGGCGACGTCGAACAATACTTAGAAATTATTTTATTTTCATTATTTCTGAGGTAATTTTAATTCATAGATGACTTTAAATATTGAAAGTGTTGTACCAAGGCATCTACAAGAGTAACTAATATTATGAAAGTTGTAAATGTGTTTGATGCGGGGCGAGGTACCTACTTTGTTTGTGAAATATTAAATTTAAGAGAACGTTTTGTAAATGTTATCATAATTTTATTATTGTGACTAGCTGCTATTTTATAAATGTTTCCTGTCTTAAGGACGCTAAAACATTTTTCTACAAATAACAGTGGTTTTCAGGTACCATTTTAACGTATAAGCAATCATAAATGTGAAGATATCATGGTCTTAATTTAAAGGTAATTTATTCGTCTCCAGATTGGCATCAGAAAAATTGTATGACGTCATACAAAAAAATCGCACAAATACGTTTTTCCCTTCACAATAATCGCAGAAAATGTAAAAAAGTACGGTCCGAATAGGTACCATTATAGGTAAAATTTACAGCATATTATATCTCCAAAATGATTATAAATTGCGATACATATAGTCCTTTAGATGTTGAGATATATTTTTTTTGTTCATATAAATTTTTTTATTCAAATATTAGCTATAATAAAAACATTTGCCAATTTCTTCATACATTTTTCGCTCCCGGTTCATCATTCCGCGCTCAGCAGCGCTAGTGGAAGGACGGATGTATCGCTCTCTCGCAAAAAATACGTACGATAAACGTGATAGAAAAAGATTTTAGTATACGGTTACCACGGCAACCGACGACCGGAAGGAGTTGATACTTTTTAGGACTGAGATAAAAGTAAGTACGAGTTTCATACTTTTATTTTTAGAATGTGATTTAGAAATTATGTTGGGTACGATCGGGATTTGGATGGGTGGGGTTAAGCAGTTTGTTGACAAGGTTCAGAAATGGATGGGTCAGGTCAAGCTGTCGACGGTGAGGTTTGGAAGTGGATGGGTAAAGTCAAGCTGTCGGGGGTGAGGTTTGGAAATGGATGGGTAAGGTCAAGCGCTCGGAGGTGAGGTTTGGAAATGGATGGGTCAGGTCAAGCTGTCGGCGGTGAGGTTTGGAAATGGATGGGTCAGGTCAAGCTGTCGGCGGTGAGGTTTGGAAATGGATGGGTAAGGTCAAGCTGTCGGCGGTGAGGTTTGGAAATGGATGGGTAAGGTCAAGCTGTCGGCGGTGAGGTTTGGAAATGGATGGGTCAGGTCAAGCTGTCGGCGGTGAGGTTTGAAAAAGGATGGGTCAGGTCAAGCTGTCGGCGGTAAGGTTTGGAAATGGATGGGTCAGGTCAAGCTTTCGACGGAGAGGTTTGGAATTGAAATTCCTATTTCATTTTAAGTACCTACTTATTTCACATGGTTATTTCACGTAGGTAGCGTATTTTTCTTTTCGGAAGTCGCTGTCGGTACCGGTTGTTCTTTTTCATTAAGTTTGGTTGGTAGGTACCCCATATTGGGTGTACATCTGTTTGCCCCTTAAACCCGAACAAGCGTGATATTATATTATGACGAAAACACTACATAAACATACGATCACAGCTATCGTGAGTCATTTGCTGTCTATATTATTGAAGATTTCCATCTTCTACTTCGGAAGATCTCCAAGCCTGGTGACCTGTAATACAGGTTTTTTTGAAACCTACTTCAGGCACCAGCTCTCACAATGTGAATATTATAGTGTTCAAAACGTGCTACAAAACCATTGTGAGAGAAATAAATAAACTTATTATTATTATTATATTATAATCATATTTTACAGCGCAGCGGTGGCCCAGTGGTGGCGGCCCCGACTTACGAACAGTAGGTCGTGGGTCCGAACCCAGGCAGGCACATTACTTTCTGTAATTTATTTCATCACCGCTGCTCTCAAAACGGTGAAGGAAAACATCGTGAGGAAACCGGCATGTCTTAGAATCAAAAAATTCGAAGACATGTGACATCTACCAATCCGCACTGGGCCCGCGTGGTGGATTATAGCCCATTCCCTCTCAAAGAGAGGAGGCCTGTGTCCCAGCAGTGGGAACATTAATAGGCTGTTGATGATGATGATGATGATATTTTACAGTAAAACCTTCCTTAAAAACACAATATGCATTTATCAACGAAAATCCGATTGATATCGGATCATTAGCTTTTGGGAAAATCGCGGATACATACAAATACAGCACCTTCTTTTTTTTCGACTCGGTTGAAAATACTAACCTACTTATCATGACGACGATACTAATAATTAACAATTACCAAATGCGTTTTCAAAGTTCCAAGTAATCTACCAAATTCTATTTCAATCCAATTAAAAAATAATATCAAAGATCAAGATTATTTATAGGAGGTTTAAAACCGAGCGCTATTGTGAGACCTTGCTTTGAGCGACTTTAGTTACCTAAACATGAGTTGATCGAAAATGTAACAGCGTCCTTAAGCTAAGAGATGGTCAATAAATAAATAAATATTAATTATAAACTGTATTTTGTCTGTTTCATTGTGTACCTCAAGATAATAATGAAAACTCATATGACGATAAAATGGCGAAATGGGGATGTACTAATGAGTACACCTTTGCCTAACCCTTCGGGGATTACAGGTGTGATGTCATAATTATTATGTTTAAATGACGATAACTGAGAAATAAGTCCTTAATAGTTGATTTAAACAAATTTTAATGACATGACGTCAATACCAAAGACAAACTGCAAAAAACTAAATTTAAGTACCTACGTATTCATATACAGACGTAAATTACAGATGTATACCTAAAAATACAAATCAAGGTTCATTATTATCCTTAGAGAACTAAAAGGCCCAGAATATAATGATAAACTGTTTGCAGAACAAAATGCTATAGATCTACGATCCATGAGCTAACGGTAAATAAAATAATTAATTTTACATAATCAGTGGCATTTTGACTTACAACTTACAACCTCAATATTTTAGAGGTCATAGGGAAGAAATGATATGATTTGAAAGAGGAAGGAGTAAATAATAATAAATTTTTATTTCGAACAACCAGGTCCATATGGGTTAGTAAACAATACACTTACAGACTATGTTAGTGGCTCAGACCCTTTAAAATATCATTGCTCAGACCAACAAAAAAAGGAAGACAGCGTGCCACGAACATCAAAAGTGAAGTCAACTTTTTATCTATGTGTGTAGACAATGTCTCATGAAGTCGTGACGTACTAGGAGAAATGCGTGTGGTTTTAGTGTAGGTGTGTGCGTGAGCTTGTATGTTTACTTGCTATAGGCGTGTGGTTTTGTGACTTCACTGTTGGTGTTCGCGGCGCGCTGTCTTCCTTTTTTTCTTGGTCTGAGGTTAGTGGTAATAAATTTGATGAGTAAGTAAATGATCTTGTGACGTCTGACAGAGGAGAATGGTTATAGAAGACGTTCACGCAGATCATATATTGCTTTAACTCCATATATTATCTTCTATTGACAAAAAATATAAACACTAGCCAGTTAGCAAGGTGGAAGCGGGGTTACTGATTGTACAGCCGTACCCAACCAAATATCCTCCTGTAGGATAAGCGAAAAGTGTTAAATCGTTTTAATAATATCGACTAAGGTTTGGTACCTACCTACCTTATTTATTACATAAGGTTGCGACATAAATAATATTTTAGTAAAAATTGGTACAATTCACAGATCTTATAAACAACAGTTGTTTCTATGATCTGTGGTACAATACAACATTACATCTTAGAAATAATGTAAGTTTAGGAAACTCGTAATAAATCCATTGACTAGCAACCAATTTTCCTTAAATTCTATAAGTACGATTTTTTTTTTTTTTTAATTTAACGTTTTCCTAGTACCTACACCTACCTCTATAATTTTATTTCTTGACAAAATTCAATCAGTAGGAAAAATATTGATTTAAACATTTCACTTTCCTTTGCCTATGATGTGGATTGTGGGATCAATTTTTTATACATAGCAACAATATATCTTTCATTTCTAGATTACCACAAAGTATGCAATGACGTAATACATAAACATAAAGTAAAGAAGTCTATTTACCAACACGTTAGAAAATAATGGCTTCACACGTGCATGACTTAGAACATTAAGCATTAGAAGTTTCCAAATGCTGCTTAATAAACAAATACAAAATAAGTAAGTAGTATCCGTCTTGTTTAAATTTTAAAATAACACGTGGAAAAATAGTTGGAAGAAGAAACTGTATTTAACGCTGCACTAGCGCCATCTAGTAGGTGTTTGAATAATCACAAACCTGTAAGGAGGTCATTAATAATAGCTTGGTACGGTTAAAATTTCATTGAGTTATCTATGAGACTTATGATTTATTTCTAGAATGAAATACGCAGAAAACCCTCATAACTATGAGACTTGACGATCACATAAATCTTTCTAAGAAATATCTTAATTTCACCCTCATATAGACAACATACATGACATAACATATACCGGTGGATCTTCAGCAAGGGATTTTGCACAGAGTTATATTAATAGAAGTTGGGAAATAATTAAAAAATAAAAACGTACATTGCATAAACAGGGGATGAAAGTATTTAAGTAGTGTGTTTGTGTTTATGTGTGTGTGTTGTTTTTGTATTTGTGATTATGTTTTCTGGGTTACTACTTTTTTAATCAAATAAGTATTAACCTGTGTGAGACCACTAAACACATTTGTTTTCTTTCTAATTTTTACCCAAAGGAAAGGACGTGTAGTGCTTCATATCCTTATTTTTTTTAATCGTTCCTAATCTCCCCAAGGCCAGCCCCTCTACGCTGCCAGTGCTGCCACCGATGAAATCCCGAAAGTGGCGAAGTTCTGTGCTGACAAAATATATAAATACAGCCGTGCCAGCGACATGAAGAAGAAAACCTAAGGGAAAGCTAAATAAGTTATTAGGGACACGGCTTGATATCTACTATTAAAAATAATTTTAGTATATGATTAACTATGTTCATGCTCCATTGTATTGTAACCCTAGCATTAAGTAACTTGTGTGGAGAAAAATAAACTTTATATTATATTAACTACTAAGCACAATTTATCATAATATTATGTAAATATTATGATGGTTCGATTCCCAGGACAAGAGCCAAAGGGCAAAGTGCTTTTGGGTTTTTCCATTAGGAATTTCTCAGTAGCAGCCACTGAGTCTGGATTTGTGCCGGTTGATGGCAATAGGCACGCCAACTGGCGAAATGTGGGTGTACCTACTATAACATAACACGCTTGTATTTCTAAAAGGATTTGGCAGAATTGTAATAGTTTACAATAGGGGATCTGACAAAAAAAAACTAATTAGTCCGTCAGATAGATTTCCAAAAATTATTGGACACGTATTTTTTCTTTTTTCACGTAAACTTAAAATGAAGACGATACAGTGCTTCAAAAACTCGTGTGACGTCATATGATAGTACATTTTGACGACACAAGTGACGTTTCAAGCCCCACTCCAAGATCTTTGACGCGTTTTATCTTCGTTATTTTTTATTGATTTGATAAAACAAAAAACACGTATTCAATATTTTTCGATAATCTAACTTACGGACTAAACAGAATCATATTATTTTGACCCAGTCCGATCCCCTATTCTGCCAAATCCTTTTAGAATTACAAGCGTGTTATGTTATATATTCCAACATAACATGCTCCACACTAGGATATTTAGCATAAATAAATAAAAAACAAATAATACACAGTGCCAATAAATCAAAAGTCGTTTAAACGGAGGTCTTAGCTTCCTGGAAAGATAAATGAAAGGGAGCTTTATTACCGGAGACTGAAGGGAATAGGGTTCAGCCCTGACATGCTTCAACAAGGTTGATCTCTATGGTACAAGGTGGAGGAAAAGCGTTGTAGGTCAGTTTTGGATGGGGTACCGTGTTCAATGACTGATTCAAGAGTTATGGGGTTGCATATGGCGTACCGCGTAGATAATATCCGGTCACGCGACTAACTTTACCGGTTATTTTATTATAGCAAGATGGTTTTTTAACCGACGTCAAAAAGGAGGAGGTTATCAATTCGTCGGATCTTTTTTTATGTATGCTCCCCGATTACTCGAAAGACTAATTTAGATATTTTTTATTTTAAAGAGTATATACTTCCCAGGCGGTCCCATGATCATCAAGTCAGAATCTGGAGATGAGATCCAGGAGAAATAGAGAGAACTCTTCAGATTTTATTGGCACTCTTGAAGCGATTTGGGTGGTTTTGGAAGAGTAGATACTTTTGTAAAAAAGATATGAAATAGAAAGTAGTAAATGATGCCACGACGTCTGACTGGAGGAAACGTGTTGTGCCGACCCCAAAGTGTAATGAGACTAGTGCAGTTAAAGATGATGATAATATGGCTTCGAGATTTAGCTACAATAATATTAAAAGCGCATACAGAGATAATTGATACCAGTATTAACTGGGTTGTGGAGGTTAGATAGGCAGTCGCTCCATGTAAAATACTGGTATTCAGCTGCTGGCAAGGCTAGGCAGATGATGATACAGAGACAATTGGAAAGCTATAAACCGTTGTCCAGCAGTGGGTCAATACACTTTCTCACAGTATTTATTGCCTGTGACTTTATCTTGATATTTTCAGTTTAGGTACACACGGCTACACATCAAGCTATACAAAACCAGTATAATCTGACCGTTCATTGTGCGAAAAGATCTAGTAAAGTGAGGCCAAGATTAACTGGTTTTGTATAGCTTGATGTGTAGCCGTGTGTACTAAGAAGCGGCAAACTGTGGGACTGCAAATTTTGTAACAACTTCCGAATATTTATCCGTTAACTATGTATTAATGAAAATATATATATATATATAACTAAAATTTATAGCCCATTAATAATGTAATTTTCTGTCAGTGTAACATTTTTAGAATTGGATCATTAGTTCCGGAGATTACCCCCAACATACACACAAACAAGTTTTACCTGTTTTTTTATTAATGTTTCTATTGTATGTTAGAGAGATTATGGCTTAGTCACCATATTCTTAAATTAATACAAGAATACATAATACGTAGGTATTAAAATGATTATGTATGAAATGAGTAATAGAATAACTATCCTAGAATCACGTAGTACGTCAAGGAAAAGTAGAATTAATAATATTTCTAAAAATACATCGAGTCTTGTACATTTTTTGTTGAGACCGTTCTAGTTACCAAGTTGCATGTGGGCGTTACAAAGGCACCGATGTCACACTTATGCGGCACGCATGCAAGTGGGCAAGAGATTCACATCATAGGAACAGTAGAACATACGGCTTTTTTTCCTAGTCGGAAATCATCAAATGATTCCTCCCGCTCTGGGCGAAGCAGAAGGTAGTATCAGACTTGTACTGACTAAAACACACCCATGTTCCTTCTTAGCCCTCTGTGTTCCAGGGCAGCTTGTCGAATATATGTCTGTGGTAACAATTTGCCCATTAAATCCAAATTTTCTTAGGTTTTTGCAGATTGCAGATCAGAGTCAGGCTGTATGTTATTACAGAATTCAATCATTAAAATCATCAATACAACCCTCTGAGTTCATTTTAGCTAATAGAAAGAATTTTTTTTTATGAAATAGTTACTTACATAGTACAATTTTCCTTTGTTCTTAAAACTTAACTTCTGAACTAAGCTACTATCATAAGTATCATAACTGCCTTTGAAATTATAAAGAAATAGAGCAGTATTCATACTGCCTAACTGTCAAATAGAAAACTATTACTTTACGAGTTTTTTTAGCAGGAGTGTTCTAAAGACTGTCCATAGGGATATGACTCCGACATGCAGAAGCCATTTTGGACTGTTTTAAAAGTTGGTAAGTAAATATATTATTATGAAATTGCTTTTCCATGTTACTCGGAAAACTATTTACTTTTACCGGTCAGTTTTTTTGTTGCCTTTCTTCACTTTTTAGAAGAATTTCGTACTGTGAAGTGTGAATTGTTTGTAGTATCGAATAATTTAATTTATTTGTTCGCAAAGAAGAAAAATCTTGCATAATTATGGAGAAAAGTGGGAAATTCTGAATGCAGAATTGCCCACTTTTCTAGCCTTTACCCAACTAGGTTGTGATCGGCTTCCAGTTTTACCGGATACAGCTGTATACCAGTATTTCAGCAACTGCCTATACTATCTGACCGCCACAACTTAGTTGGGAGTTTGGGACTACGTGTTATGTTACCCCTTGGCAGTACCGAGGCAATAGGGACTAGGTATGATTATGTAAACAAAATCTTTAATGGTGTTTTTTCAGTGCATTTAAGTGACGCACAGCGATATTCGTCAGTACACTAGGTAAGTATATTGCATTGAATATAAAGACATAATCCATGATTAATAGGGAAATTATTACAATTTACAGAGGCATTATTACTCTTACGTTATCAGTATTAGCTAATACTGCAGGAATCCCCGATACATTTATTTTGTAGGACAACAGTAAATCCCTGAACGTACACTTATTGTGGAGAAAATACATGAAATGACTAACACTCATGTTTGTATCTACAAGTACGCCATTACGATTGGAGTTGTAATTAAGTGTAACTTTGTAAATGACGCGACGCAGTAATCTGGCCCAAATTTTTTGTTAAACTCGTTTGTTTTTTTTTCAGGCAAAAGGTAATCGTTACCCCCTCCCGCTCTAGGCTGAAATAAAGGGAGTGTTCTTAAAAAAATATTATAATTATATAAATATATTTTTATCGATTAGTACTGGTTAAAACCCACCATGTTCCTTCGTAGCCCTTCCTTTTGGTGCTCTAAGGCTGAGGTAGTTGGCTGTGAGGTGCAGCCGCGGCAGCTCAGTAGCAGCCTGAACTATGGATTTGTGTCCGGTTCATGGCAAAAGGCTCGCCTCCTATTACATGGGACTTAAACATAACTGACTAACTCCTATTTTTAACCGACTTCTAAAAAAAAAGGAGGTTCTCAATTCGGATGTTTATATATATATATATATTTTTTTATGTTTGTTCGGGCATAACTCCGTCACTTGCTAACCGATTTGTAAAATTATTTCTTTGTTGGAAAGGGTATACTTCCGAAATGGTCCCATAATTTTTTTATCGAAATCGGAAAAGCGGTTTTTTGAAAAATCAACAAAACTCAAAAAAAAACTACATTGTCCACATTGACCCATGAACATGTGAACCACTAAAAAGTGAAAAATAAAAACTTTTTAACAAAAAATAAAACTGACTTAAAAAAAAAACACAAAAAAGTGAAAAATCAGTTTCTGAAGTCGGTGGCAAAAAAATGAAATCAAACAAACAAAAGTCACCGACTTCAGAAACTGATTTTTCTTCTTAAGTTTATTTTTCACTTTTTTGTGTTTTTTTTTAAATCGGTTTTATTTTTTGTTAGAAAGTTTTTTATGGGTCACTCGCAAAATGTACACACATTTCGACAGCCGTCCTACACGGCCACCACTGCGTGCCTAGTCCTTCGAAGATTAGAGGCTTGATGTTAAGGTAAGATTCATGTATGACTGGCCTGTTGGTCTAGTGGTTAGTGATGACCCTAACTGTTATGCCGGAGGTCGTGGGTTCGATTCCCACCCAGGACAGATGTTTGTGTGATGAGCGCGATCATTTGTTCTGTGTCTGGGTGTAATTTATCTATAATATGTATGTATTTAGAAATATATAAGTATGTTTATCAGTTGTCTAGTACCAATAACACAAGCTCTGCTTAGCTTGGGACTAGATGGCGTTGTGTGATAGTTGTGGAATATTATTATTTATATATTATGATTCATGTATTTCTGTATGGGTAAACACTTCAGTCCTTACTTAGACTCCCATATAAAAGGGCACAATGCGTGTCATGTTGAGTTTCAGACGGGGGGCGGTAACGCGGTAACTTGGCTACACTAGGCAACATGAGACAGGTGTATAAGACCAGTGAACGAGGGCTATAGGATAACCTGATTTTGGAACTGACCGATACAATAGTTAGAATTGATTATTATAGTTGAATTGATGTCATTAAGACTGCTTTGTCGGTCTTTGCGATGACCAACTGGTCATAATGATGTTTCTTACATAATTAAAGTTTTAAAAACGACTGTTTATAAAACTTAGATATAATTAAACAATCTACTTTTCAAATACGTTTCCAAATCTTCGTAGGTACAGCGAACCGGAATGTAGAAAAAAATAATGGGATTCGCTGGTCGTTTTTCAAAATTAAATTGCCTGTGCTATGCGAATTGCGAAACCTACTTTTTAGAATTTCCAATACGAATGGGCTATGAATTATAGAAGAACTTCAACTATCACACAAAATATAACTGTTAAACTAAGTGCACTGCAGTGTGAATGAGGTGTTGCCCCACAAAGGATCCCCCACTTTGTATCGTGTCCGGTCCTGTTGCTTGGACATCACAGGAGCTGAAAATATTTCAGGTTGACTCAATTTAAAATTGTCATGGACACGCTAAGAAGAGACTAAAACAACATAGCAACTGGAAGATAGTCAATACAATACAAGTGCATTGTAATTTAAACCTTGTACCAAAGTCATAAAATTCACTCGTGATTTACACCACCTAAATCGCGATGCGGCACGGGTGAGACATCCCTTAGTAGAGTCACTGTATAAAGGTAACCAGAAAATCAACAGCAATTCTTTCACAGGTATTTTTGCTCTGACAACTGCAGTCCAAAAGCAAACTTAAACTGATAAAAATCAAGATAACAATAATTTGGTATACCTTTTGGTGACAGTAAGCTAGCAATAACCATACCAATACCTAAAGCATGTTTTGAATTCGATAAAATGTCTCGCACCAACTTCGACTAGGCCCGCGTGAAACAGGTCCAGGGGTGACGGATCCGGGGACATCCGTCGCCCCCCAATAGAGTGGACCCGAGACGGCACGCGCGGCGGCGCGTTGTGTTCCACGCGCGCCTCTCTAGACGTAACGGGGGAGTTGTCACCTAACTCCCCCCCGGGACGAGGCCCGCAAGTCTAGCGGGCCGGCACTAGTCGGGGGTAGCGGAAGTCACATTCGTTCCAAAAAAAAAGGCCCGCGTGATGGTCTACTAGGGGAAATATAGGCTGGTGCATGAGTCGTTTCCGACCATTTGTTCCAAGTTGAAATACTGTATCTTGACACTGATATGTATTCTGTGGTAGAGTGTGATGATGCCTGAGCTTGACTTGGATATAAAATATGTATAAGACGTAGGAATTCTTTTTAAATAAAATAAAAAACATTGAGTAAAAAGGTATCCCCATAAACATAATCACCGGATGCTCAATCTGGCGAGCGTGGCCACTCAAAATCACCCCTCAAGACGTTCGGGGAAATGCCGTGTGAGCCAAATTTAGCACCCTGTGATTATTTTTTATGGGGATATCTTGAACTCTATTAGTCGATCGTCATGAAACGCCGCGCTGGATGAGTGGTATTGCCAAAATCGACGCCAGACAGGCTTGACAAAGTAGACCGATACTTACTTACTTAGAAACGACTTTGACTTTCCCGATGTATTGACCGGAACAGAAGCCACGTTCAAGGCTAGAGAAAAAAATATACCAGTATATAAATAACAAAAAAAAGAATAAGAACACAATTAAATTGAGAACCTCCTCCTTTTTTGAAGTTGGTTAAAATAATGTAAAATGATATATAGTTAATACTTTTTGTTTTATCATTTGTTTTTATTTAAGGAAGTTCCCGCGCCGTATCCTGTAGATGCCTATAGAAATAGATGCTTATTACGTTTATGGTCGTTATTGATTTATCACCACCTACGATAAGGATCCTGATAACTTACTTGGCACATTATTTCATACAAATCCTTTTTACCCGACTGCGGTGGAACCCAAAACGAGGGTTATTAATTTAAGTGGTAAGTAGTGGCTATTCGTGAAATAGGCCCTAATACTAAATATTAACTATGCAAGTTTCCTACAACGATCCTTGGTATTAACTTGCGTTTAAATGTTAAGTGTTTATAAGGATTTATTAGTATTATTACTTTACTTTATGATTTCATTCATGGTATTATGTTTTCCTTGTTATTGAATTATTGGAGTAGTGTTTTTTTCAGTTTTGAGGCGGCGATAACTATTTAATAGGTCGATATGTTTTCATTTAACCATTTTACAAAACTTACAATTCAAGAACCTCGTGAGGAAGGTTTGAAAACAAGGATACATTGAATTAACCAGCAAAACTCCCCAGACTTGATAAGTATCGACATCTGAGATTTCTAGTAAATACATTACCTGCTTATAAAAAAAAACGATCATTTGAGACCCAATACGTCCGTGGAGTTCGGCTAAGTAGCTTATTTAATTGCACAAATCACAGTGAGTACTTCAAACATATCTTTCAATTAAATTAATAATTTTGCGTAAATGTCACTGAAAGTTCACGAGCACACGGGTTCCTACTACGTGTGTGCACACAACACTTCATAGTAACTAATAGCTAGAAGAACTCAATAAATTCGTTCAACACGACGACGACGTGTAATGAACGCAGACGAGAGACTTGTTATGTTCTGATAATATAATATGTTGGGTTATGAATTAAGTTATGAAAATCAAAATATAGCAAGCCTGTCATCCCCGAAGGGTCAGGCAGAGGTGAACTTAATAGTCCACAGCACATATCACCAGTTACTGATAAAATGCGGCGGGCGAGATAAGAGATTAAGAGAAAGTCTGAAAGCGGAGCGGAATAGCCGTATATGTATGAATTTCTTATAAAGAAATAAATGTTAGCTATCGTACAAGGTTATCCAAAGGGTCAAAAAAAAAAACCTAACAAACCTAATAAGTTTCCTAACGACATTTAGGTTATTATAATTTTAGTAGAGAAATAAAACAGAAACCACCTAATAATTTGTTTTAATAGTTTTGACCGGTTAAAAGTAGTTTTGACTGATTAACAGTTTTGACTGTGACATATACATGTTAGTTTGAATGTCAATGCATGGTTAGGTTAGTGACGGCATTCTAAATCCAATATGGTGGATGCCTAAGTTTGCGGACTAGTTATTTTTTATACATTCCCATGATATGTGTGCCAAATGAAAGGGTTTCCTGAGAAAAATATGAAAACCGTGGGTGATTCATGCTGAAATGATGAAGCAGAGATGTAGAGCGCACTCATATATAACCGATTGCGTTTCAGATCTATTACCTCTTACCCGCGATCATGGCGCTTGCAACAGCGTCGAAATATCGGGAACTCATAACAAATAAAAATCACGGAAGATATCCCGTAAGTGACATTTTAAATATAGTTAAGAACCGTGAAAGCTTAAAACAGTGTTATATTACCTCTTGTTTTTAGTCGATATAACAGTTTCTACGTCGTAGAGGTAAATTGATATTTACGGTTACAAATATAGATTCCGTGTTGTTGCATGCAGTCCAACCTTACCGTATCTAAAGATCAAACCTAGGACCGTGCGTAAGCAGTTAGGCTCGCAAATCCTGCACCTTCGGTCAGTTCAAGCTTGCTCAATTTAACAGGGTGTATGAAAGAGTAGGTATACGCACGTATGTTTCTACGTGATTTAGGTCAAACATACAACTTTATGCTATAAATCTTGAAGGTATACAGAAGTCCTAATCCGCAGTACAAAAAACTCTTGTAAAATACTTTGAAAGAAATAAAAGCGCTGCAATTTATTCTTGTGAGGTTACAAGAGTTCAGTGTTCTTGTGAACTTGAGAAACAAATTGGATACAACCAATCGTTTGGATTTGTTTAGCAGACTTCGGTTCTTTAGGCTAATTTAGATTATCGCAGTGTAGTTTCGGAATAGATGTTTTTCTAGAAACAGTGAGAGGTATTATTTTCAACCATAACTTAGTTCCTGGATTACTAAGGACATATAGACATAGGGCCGGTTGATATTAATAAGCCCTTCCCCAATTACATCGTCATCAATATGCTAGTCTATTCCCAATTTTGTTGTGGTTGACTTTTTGCCCACCTGATGCAGTGTAGGTACCAGTGTTTAATCCATAACAATCAGGTTACTTCGTAATGCAACTCTTAGTAACAGATGTCTATTACTATTGGTACGTATATATATTTCTGGCTATTCCACTAGGCATCACTAGCGTGAAGTTATAATATATGATGTTTGAGATTCTCTTGATCATTCTAATATCTCTAACCACTATTTTCAAGGTATGACGTATCCTCTATCTTTGTCTGACGTCACACTGTCACACAGCTTATAGGAAAACTTAATGTTCGGTGAATTTAGAATTTCGCGGAATCAGATGTAGACTGTAGATATTTTCCTCCGTAACGTGACAAGGTGTGATAAAATTCCTGTCTATACGTTTAGACTCATATCAGTATAATATATAGACTCGTGTCTATACAAGGTGTGATATAATAAACGTATAAGTCTTACGTTTACGCGTGGTGACTCAGACCTTGACAGTAAACAAATTTTGTTCTATGACTTTTGTAAAATCATAATTTCTTCTTTCCATGTTGATCAGTTGTGAATATTTTTTTTGCGCAATTAAGGAACTAGTAAAACCAAAGTGGTTCAGATTCAAGATACGAAACACCACACAAGAAAGGTCTTGCGTTTCATAAGTTACACCTTGTAGACAGGGTAGCAGGGACACCGATGCGAAAACGGTATTGGTATTGGATAAAAATTGGACGTGCAGTGAATTAGGTATCCTTTAAATTAAGTTAACTTACATGGTCATAGACAGCCCTTCACAAGCAAGAGAAGCATTTCTACCAAAATTTTATAAGTAAACAAACAAAAATATAATCCACATCTATTCTCATACAGCAATGTATTAGGTACACATTTAATATGTTCCTGTTATTTCCTCGTACAAGAGAAACGAAAACATGGAGAACACATAAGCGCATTGCACTACTATTTTATTTATGAATATTGATGTTTTGATCAGGGCTCGCTTCAAGGCTGATTCGGCAGTGGAAAAAAAAGGCGAAGGTTTTTGTTAACACATGTATTGCGACTTTTACCCCCTTTTATTTTTTTAAAGCAGCAAAGTGTAGTCAGTATTTTTTAAGGCGCTAACAGCATCGAAGCTACCGCCACCCACATCATATTTCTTTTACTCTAAAAGCACATAAAATTTTAAAAAGCCCAAACACTATCTATCATGCTAGTAAATAATCTGTAGTATTTTAAAGTCAATTTTCATGATTCTAGACTTTTTTGGTAATTCTCATAATATATCAAGTCTAGAATCATGAAAAGTGAAAAGTGTTTTGGATTTTTTAAATTTGATGTGATTTTAGAGTAAAAGAAATAAGATGTGGGTGGCGCTAGTTTCGGTGCTGTCACCGCCTTAAGGTAGAGCAGAAGGGTGTGTCAGACTAGACTAGTATAGCAGAGGCCAGAGCTCTTTCGTTGGCCTGACGTGCTAGTAGCTATGCAGGATGAGCAAGAAAGGAGGTGGGGCGTGGGGGTATATTCTGCAGCCCTCTGCAGCACCATCATTTACCTCCTAATACGACTAAGTGAGACTGACTGAGACTCCTAATACGATTGAAGATTATACTAAGTAGACATTTTTTTACATCAAATTTTCAAACTTTAGAACATCAGAAATATTATTGCAGTGAACGATCACTGCAATAATATTTCTGATTTTCTAAAAATTCGTCTATTTCTGGTTCATACACCGTAATGAATTTCAGATAGAAGAATCAATAAGACCTTAGAAGAATCATCTCTCACACGTTGAAAGAAAAATAATGTCTCTTTTTTAGGACAGAAAAACTAAAATTAGAAAGGAACTTCGCAGGATTACCGTGAGGTTTCAATAACGGAATATAGATATCACGCCTGTAATCTCCTAAGGGTTAGGCAGAGGTGTACCTATTAGTACATCCACATTTCGCCAGTTATGTTTGAGTCCCATGTCACAGGGAGTGAGCCTATTGCCATCAATCGGACGCAATTGTAGATTCCGTGAATAACTACTGAAAATTTCCTTATGGAAAAACCTAATAACACTTCACCAACCTGGGAATCGAATCCAGGACCTCATAAACAGCAGTCGCGCTTGCGACCACTAGACCAACGAGGCAGACAAAATATCTCAAAACATAAACACCGTAGCAACATTCTCATTCAATTTAACTACAGAGCAACACATCGAACCGGTGAACAAACCCACGGGCCGTACTTAGTAATAAAATGGACGTGGACCGCAGTCGTAACCGGGATGCGTCGGATGCCGAGCATTCAAGTCATTCAGTGCTATGACTAACATTGATGGTCCTTCGAGCCGGATTGACGAGTGTTTTGTACGCAAACTGAGAAGAGATAATCGATTGAATGCAGTCAAAGTATAAATAAATCATATTTATTTCCGTAAATTGGTTTTACACAACATTTTGAAAGGGTCTGTTTTTTTTTTAACCTGAATAATGTGAAAAAATCAGTTTCTAAGATAGGCTTCTGAAGAAAGAACCACACAGATTTACGAGTAGTATGTAGTATAATTTAGAAGGTATAAAATCACCTGTTCGGCTAAAATAACCAATATAAAGTTCTTGTCACAATCTCCATTACAGCGAGTACCTCGGAGCGTGTCCCGCCCGAAAGCCGTCCTGCAGCATCGTCTATACAGGTGAAAATGACGGAGGGACGGAGGGACGAAGGGACAGAGGGGCGAGGCGAGGCCGGGGCGCATCACGCTTAGAATGTAATATGATAACTAGCTAGGTTTGTATACCTTTTATTTTTGGCGGGTGGGGAATCATCAAATAACCCCTCCCGCTCTTGGGCAGAGTGAAAGGGAGTGTCAGACTCTTACTGACTTAAACCAATTCGTGTTCTTTCTTATACCTTTTACGTTCCAGAGCCGCGGTAACTGTTTCGAGCTTTCGCAAGCCTAATAGGTTTGTATCCTAGAGTCGAAAACAGTAAAAAAGGGAATGTTTGCCCAGCAGCAAAGCACTCACAAATATTATATTAATTATGCAATTTAGTACTACCAACACAGTGTTGTAATGCCCTCAGAAAACAACCGCCCTTGGACGCTTTCTAGTTTCCTCGTGTAAGCTCTTAAGAAGCCGGGGTAAGAAGCTCGCAATTGCAATTCGAGGCGAGCATAAAAATCGAACGATACATTGCTATCTCTATCTGACTTGTCGCGGCGCAGCGCGCAGCTGTGTGCGTGCGTGTAGTACCTATGTTTGTAGCGAATCATTCATAATGACTGATAACCATTTCATTGTAATAATTTTGTTCAATATTTGGTTTATTTTTGTTAACTAATTTGGGGAATCGTTAGTGAACGCACAAACCCGCAATGCGTTTTTTGGAAATTACTCTACAATGGCTACATTAGAAGATTTTAGGACATTATCTAAAATCTAATAAAATAAAACGTCTATATTTAAATCTCTAGATTATAGAGATATTTTTTTTATATACTTAGATATAAAAATAGACGTTTTATTACCACCACCGCAAAGCGAAACAACCTGAACCCTATTCCCAAAGACTCAGCGGCTTGTCAGTGTCGACTACGGTTTGTCTTTAGTAGATTTTCAACTTTACAAATAGGATAATGCAATGCAGCATAATGAGCTACCTTGGTCATTACTCTCGAGGGTAAAATACCTACAGTCCGAGCCTAAGCCGGAAGTGTAATGGATAGGAATGCGAATGCCTATCTTAGGCTAAGTTCACATGACCGCGCGGCATCGTGCGTCTCCGTGCTGTGGAAGCATTCACATGATAGCATTTATGTACGCGGCAGTCTAGCATCAAAATGGTCACAGTTTGACACCATACCTACCACACCAGATTGTCTCTCAACCGCATCAGTGATCGATGCTCAACCGTGATCATCTGAACGGGTCGATTTAAGTTTGTAAAACTTTTTTTTTTCTTTCTTTTTTAATAGACGGTAAACACTGATTATTTTGATTTTGTCCCCGAGCGGTCATCTGAACTTAGCCTTACACGCGCTTAGTGGGTATTATTTGTTACCAGTAGCTAAACGTGTCCGCTTGTCACTATGTACCTATTATGTATGTTGTCCCGTTGTCCCCAAACAAAGCTCTGGGACACAAACAGTCCCGTTTTCCGAAACTGCGTGAAATTTTTAAAACTATAAAACTCGTCAGACGCAACTGTGGTAGACGTGGTAGACCACGTCGCAAGGGCCGACGCCTGTCGGGACTGCGTGTTGTTCGAAAGAGATACCGCGGCCTCGCATAAAAAGGGCTAGAGAACATTTGTGTGATTTTTTAGGGTTCCGTAGTCAACTAGGAAGTAGGAACCCTTATAGTTTCGCCATGTCTGTCTGTCCGTCCGTCCGTCCGTCTGTCCGTCCTCGCTTAATCTCTGTGACCGTTAGCAATCACGCCGACAAAGTGGTAAAATAAAATTTGGAAAAAAAGTTTTATTAGGATAGCCCCAATATAAATGTAAAGTGGGAAGTGATTTTTTTTAAATTTCAACCCTAACGTGTGATATATTGTTGGAAAGGTATTTAAAAATGAATAGGGGGGTTTACTAAAATCATTTTTTGATAATTTCAATAATTCCGGAAATAATCGCTCCAAAAGTAAAAAACAAACCCCTCTAACTTTTTTATTTTTTTATTTTATTTATTTATATTTTTGAACCTTATGTTTAGAAAATATGAAAAAAATCTGAAAAGTAGAAATGTATAAGGACTTTCTAGGAAAATCATTTTGAACTTAGATGGAAACAACAGATGGAAAAAGCAGTTAACCAATATAATTTGGTCCCTGAATCGTATGAGCGCCTATACAATCCAGAGGTCAAGTTTCATTGGCCCGTTGAAGAAATTGTATAAATTACTAGCTGATGCCCGCGGCTTCGCCCGCGTGGATACTGTAAAAACAATCCTTGATGCGGATTATATATACATTTTTTTATTTGCCCCACACTAGGAATTTCTCCTGTATCGTGGGTGCGTTCACAAACATTTAAACTCACATACACAAATACCCAGACCCGGAACAACTATCTGTAGGTCTTACAAATATTTGTTCCGTGCGGGGATCGAACCCGCGACACGCAGCGCGGCATTCCATTGCTTGAGCCACTGCGCTAACCGTGCCGTCAAAGTAAATATCATTCTAAAATTTCAGCTCGACCGGTGCAGAACTTTTTGAGTTTTTGAAGCGTACACAAACCAACATAAGATTTTTATATAAATAGATTAGCATACCGTTTTGGTACGGAACCCTTCATGTGCGAGTCCGACTTGCACTTGGCCAGTTTTTTTTCAGTAGAAGACTGACAGCGGGTGCCGATCCGCCTAGAGCGGGATGAGTAATTTTATGATTTCTCAAATTCCAAAAAAAAACGACCTACCTAACTGGACCGTTTGTATAAGGTAGACATTTATCGTCTACAACTTCGAGTGTAGAGTCCCTGATCTTGAGAGGAGAGGGTGTTACATAGGCATTTAACGTGGCCTTGGTTTTTGCTAAAGTAACTGTCAATATAGGTGTATAAATCCATGTCCCGTTCTGAGTTAAAAAAATAATGGTCAGTTTATCCTTATCTTCACTCAAACCAAATCGTGAAAAAATCTAAGCCCGTAAACAAAGCAAAAGTCGTAATAATGTAGGTTCCACAGTACCAAGTCACAAGGCAAATCATTATTCAAGTCCGTAGCAGAGGTCAATAGTGTCAGAATAATTTATTACAAAACAATTTCGCAAACAATAACGCACGCGCAAGTCAAGTCAAGTAATTATGTAACACTGACAACCCCTACTACCCCGGAGCGGAGGCCAGCGCGCGGGCGCCGGGCGGCGCGCGGCGGCGTGGTCATTCATACGAAAACGGTACGCTAGTGTGAGTTTCTGCGATCACGTCTACGACCAGTGCGTACACGCACACAAACGCAGCCCATGCTTGATGCGACAGCGCTACTGCCGTTCCAGATTTGTGATAAATTTGATTGTGTTCCGTAATACCAAAAATTATGAATGAAAACTTGATATTTTTCCAATTTTTTTTTGATAATCTGCTACTAGACAATATAAGCTATGTTCCTATTACAATAACATTACGAATATTAATGTTTTTAATACAGAATAATTAAGTTGAAAACATGCTATTAGCGGTGTTAAAATGTACGAAATGCAATTAGCTTGCATTTCGAAAATAGTGATTTTTTTTAAAAAAAAGTTTAATAGGAACCTAGATAAATATCGTCTGTATCCGAATAACATAATTTTAAGTTGGTAATATGTTCGTATCGCGAATGATTTTGGTATTACGTTTGTATGGAGAAATGTCCGTACACCGTCCCCTTAAGGGCTGCATGCCAATTTGTTTATGTAACTTTCATTCTTGACTGCAAATGTTTGTGGCTGCAATTGCAATCACTGAATGTCTGAACTGATTGTTGTTTGTTTTTAATAGGAACCTCTTTCATTCTAAGTCTCACTGCTGGTTTATAAAAAATATTGAATGCTAATTTTCTGTTGTTTACACGTTACAGGAACCCAGGGACGATCTGAACCATCATCATCTGCCAAGCCTTTTCCCAACTATATTGGGGTCGGCTTCCAGTCTAACCGGATGCAGCTGAATACCAGTATTTTACATGGAGCGACAGCCTATCTGACCTCCATAATACAATACCCTTTGGTAAGACTGGATGTCAGAATTTCAGGTCACGGACTACCTGTAACGACTGTCAAAGATCTATATATATGGCAGCCGGGACCAACAGCTTAACGTGCTTTCCGAGGCACGGAGGAAACTCGGTATGTCGGGCGGTCACCCATCCACAGACCGACCTAGGCAAGCACAGCTTTACCTAAAGATCGACCTGAGTGGCAGTTCTTATTAAGCCACGATCTGAACCAAGACTGACTTAATTCAGATTGCGATCGAGACACTACGGAGCACGAGCAGCTCGTGGCTAAATAAATAGTCACTTGGATCAAACTTCAGGTAAAGCCGCGCTTGCCTATGTTGGTATGTGGATGGCTGTCACTGACCACTCTTTATATACCGAGTTTCCTCCGTAACTTGAAAAGCACGTTAAGCCGTTGATCCCGGCTGGCATTTGTAGACATTTGACAGTCGTTACAGGTAGTCGGTGACCTGAAAGTCTGACAACCAGTCTTACCAAGGGGTATCTTATTACCCAGTACTAACTCGGTTGTGGCAGTCGTTCCGGTATTCATTTGCATCTGGTTAGACGCGAAGCCCACCCCAACGTAATTGGGATCAGGCTAAGCAGAAGATGATCGTCTTACTACGGTCTCTATTCCAGAAAGTCACTCAAGGCTCGAGTATTGCTTAAAACTAGCTCAACCAATTAAATAGCTTGAGAAGAACGAATGCTCTACTTCCAAAAAACACAAATCTTGAACAACAATACACAATTACGACAAAATCTCACTCAAATCACACTTACGCACTCAAAACCGACCATCAAACAGTTGACCTCAAGAAATACAACTTCTTACATAACCGACTTCGTTTATTACCTACATTTTCCGAATCATCGACCTAGCCTTTTCCCGACTATGTTGCGGTCGGCTCCCTGTCTAACCGGATGCAGCTAAATACTAGGTAGTATTTTATACATGGCGTGACTCCCTATCTGACCTCCACAAACGAGTTAATACTAGGTAATTCGATACCCTTTGGTTAGACTGGTTGTCGGACTGTTTGACTACCTGTAATGACCAAAGATCTTTATATGGCAGCTGGGTCTAACAGCTTAACGTACAGAGGAAACCGATCGGTATGTAATGGGTCATCCATCCACAGACCAACCCAGGCAAGCGCGGCTTAACCTAAAGATCGACCCCGAGTGGCAGTTATTATTAAGCCACGAGTTCCTTAACCGACTTCGTCCATTACCTACATTTTCCGAATCCGAAACTAAAACACAAATACGGAGTGAATTCCAGTCGGATCGGTTCAGTAATTCTGAAGGGACAAAGTTATTTCGTACGTTAACCGTTTTTGAAACATTTCGTACAGGTAGGTCAAAGGGAATTGGGGAAAATTATTGGGATACGGCTGTACGCGTCCTTTTTAGGGCTCTAGAAATGATTTACTTTGAATGTGATATCTGTGAGTGAGGATTGTGTTTTTTGACGTCGGAGTTTGTAAGTAATATGGTGTTACTAAGTTGTAACAGGTCACATTAAGTTTATTTATTTAAAATAGGTACGCCAACAGTATTTACATTCATTTTAGAATCGATAATTTTAGTATAGGTACAGGTTAGGGTTCTTATGTACCCGTCGGGGGGCTGCGAGTTGTTTGAAAGGGATACCGCGGCCTCGACACAAAGGGCTAAGAAGGAACATTGGCAGCTTTTAGGCAGTAGAAGTCTGACATTCCCCCTACCAGTCTGCCCAGAGTGGTAGGAGTCATTTGATGATTTTTCACCATTAAAAAAAAAACATAATAAGAAACAAAACTGACTTTCACTGTTGTTACACACTTCATCATCATCATCATCATAAATCATTCACAAACATTCGAATAATTAATAGAACTGTAAAGCACACCTTTAAAACCACAGGTACGAATGTAAAAATTGTGTTTTGTTTGACCCTTTTTAAGGAAAATGATGTAATAAAACTTATTGAAACTTGGTCGTAAACGGTTGTAACGGTTGTCACATTGCAAATTATATCCGAAAATAGAATACGGTCTATATTTGACTTAACGATTATTTAAAATGTTCGGTTACCCGGTACAGTCTTTCATCTGTCTGTTGTCCGCAGCCGATCAGTCATATGTCCGTACTACCCACGGGTACTACCTATACGAAAGCCAAGGGCATCTTAAATCCCTCAAACTGAATGTCAGCTGAGTGTCAAAAGACTGCAACATTTTGAAAGTAGAATCCGACGGTGTTCTACAAAAATTAGGTCACAGCCTCACAGTATAGTGCCAGCCAATATCGGACCTTCGAAAGATCAAAGTCTGCCTCTTAAGTTTTACACGAAGCCAGCAGAAATGGTGAAACAAAACATAACATTTACTGTTGAATATACGAGTGGTTCTGCTCATACAGTGCCATAACCAACGCTCGGGGCATACGTTGGCGTAATCTTCAGTCACCAGGTTTGGCATCGGCGAGCGCTAGTACTTACGAGCGACGTTCCGTTATTAGTTCCCTAATCTTTGTTGATCGTACTCTAAGCTGAATATCTTAGCTTCTAATAGGCAGTAAGACACCAGGTACATTAGTTACTCAATCTCTGAAATATGACTGGATCGAATCCGATAAAACGAATCGCAATCATAACTCAGCCATATAACGCATTCTAATCTGAAATCAAAACAGGTTCCTAGGACTCATAATTGATTTCAAAACGAGAGAAGCTAGCAACAAAGTGAAGTATGGAGTAATCCTACACACTGACATTACAGTGACTTATTTTAAGTGCTTTCATGTAGATGACTGATTTAAATATATGCAAAGGTCGCCAGTGAAACTGCTATCTGGACCGGCCAGTTGCTCAAGCAGAGATTATATCCAATCCGTAATGAGCCCAGTCTCTTGATTATATTTAGTTATACGTAGAAAGTTCTTGGTGGCGCAGTAAACTCCAGTTATTACTGAAATAAGGATCTTGGTGCTTGTAGCTACCTACGCGCTTACATTATAGAAAATATGCAGCTATCTTTGTAAGTTAAGCGTCAATGGAGTAACGGGTTATTTAATAGAACTCGGCGGCGATAGGTTAGTAACAATAGTGCGCTAGAATTCGGAGCGTGACGTTTTCATTTTGTTTTGATCTAGAATGTTCTAGAATCGGAGTTGAGAATGAGGATTTCTGCGGGTTTGATTGTATGTATTTACTTGAGTAATATTGATATAGTTAATTTGCTCAACTCTTTTTAAAGACCATTATTTAACTTTACGGAACACGATTGGATTTTTATGATAACTGACATTAAAATATAACTTCATAGGTTTGTTGGCTGTTTCCTCAACCATGTCTTACGATGAAAACGAGGCGTAACACTTGTACAAAACCGAGATGTAGCTTACTTTCCTAATAAAACCAAAACCGACTCATAATTATAGCAAAGAAGAGGAAATGCAGAAAACCAAAAAAACGATTAACAAATCTCGCCTTCTTCCCTAACGTATAAAAGACGGCGAAAATAATCTTATATTTTCCGTAATTTTTATCTACGACCAACTTTCTCAGTGGATTTCACAGTGTGTTGCGTAAGATCGCCTCGATTCGTAACTTGGCTTCACTTCGTTGGAGATAATCTCGCTCTTCTTACAGTTTGGGTCAACGTAATAGCTTTATTTTGTGGTTTAATAACAAATGTAAATGAACATCATCACTACCTACTCGCAACATTGGAATGTGTGAATTATAAGGATCATTTGCATCACCGCAGAATCGATTTATTGTAACGAAGTCATCATAATAAACCTAGAATGTTCCCACTGCTGGGACACACACCTTCTCTCTAATCAAGAGGGAATGCGCTATTATAAATGCTGAAAACCACCACGCGGGCCCAGTGCGGGTTAATACTATAGATAGAATATAATGGTCGATTTTTTTGTTCTAGGATATACCAGGGTTATATACTAGGGTTTCCTCACGATATTTTTCTTTACCGTATTGAGAGCAGTGGTGATGAAATAAATTACACAAAGTAATGCGCCTGCCTGGGTTTGAAGTGGGTTCTGGGTTGTGCTCGCAAGTCAGAGCCGTCACCACAGGGCTACCGCTGCTCACCAACGAAATCATACTTGACAAAGCATTAATTAACTGTATGTAGGTATATCAATTAGTATAATGTACAAACTAGATAAGAGCTGTTACCTGCGGGAATTCCCGAGAATACGCGAGAATTTTCCGGAAGAACCCGATTTGTTTTCTGGCACGTATCTGGGTACGTACATACAGACAGACGTTATAATATGTAATGAACATGAGGTTCATTATGTTTGTCAAGATTTTGTTACAAAAATTCGCTTTCTTTCCATTCTTCGGCAATGTAAATTGAGCCTTATTTGCAATGCAATTTTTTGGCCAATATTATGTGTTGGTTTTGGCACGTTTATTTTTTAATATCATAGGATCTTTTAGACCAGAATCGGGGTGACAAGTAAAATATGGAAGATGACGACATGCTGCTCCGGTTCCATATACATTGAAATAAGGGCAGAAAAATTATGCTGACGATGTTTTATTAATCTTTCTTTATTTTCTCCGAAGATTGTTTACCAAATGCAAATTAGTCGTTGCTTCTTTCTTTATTAATTTCCTTCGTTTCAAAAGTGTAATTAATCCCGGATTTTTAAGGCTCCGTCTTCCTTTTTAATCTTTGCCACTTAATTTATCCATCAATTAGAATTTTCGACTTCGAAACCATTGACTTTGTTTTAAGATAGGTACATTTAAAATTGTACTGTCTCTTGATCTAAGGTCTCTAGGTCGACTCCGAGGTCGGGCAAAATGTTTTTGGGTTATTCATCTCATCAGAATATTGACAGAAGCAGTCCAGACTCAATTAGCTTGTCTCCTATAAGATGGGCACCTATACATAATTGGGTATTTGAATATTTTTTTTTACTTGTAATTCGGAAACTGTAAATAAAAAGATAGACAAAAGTAAAAAAAACTGTGTTGTATCTTAAAAAATGGCTTAGTTTTAACCGATTTTAAAGGACGTGCTAGACAGAGACAGCGCTACATCTAATGTGACGTCATAATAACATACCGCCATAGTTACGCAGTACAAATGGCCGTTTCACGCGACAAGGATAGAAAGTGCCCCACCAAAAACTTGCAAAGCGTGTATAGCTACTCCATTTTTTGATCGATTTTATTACTTTTTTTACACATCGTTTTATTTCTTTTAGTTCTTTAAAATAACATAAAATTTTCATAATTTTTTGACATTTTCAAATACCCAATTGTTGAAACGTTGGTGTAGTACCTCCCGGGGGCAGTGGAAGTCGCATTAGATTCCATTTCCCCACGACACAAGAATGCGAGGGAACACCGGTGTGTTTTTGTCAGTACAGGTCTGACAGACCCCTCCGCTATTCCCAGAGAGGACATCCATTGAGGATTGCCATATCGAGTAAAAATATGTAGGTCTAGGTCTCTCTTTCAGATATCTACTGAATAAGAACCACTCATGGCCCTTTCTTAGCTCTTCGTGTCCTGGGGTCGCGGTATCTCTTTCGGACAGTTCCGCAGCCCCGGAAGTACTCTGTACATCAAACCTTTCGGGGATTACAGGCTTGATGCTATTAATAATTTTGGACATCGAAACAATAAAATTCAGCTTGTTTTCTATTACTTAGTACATTCTAAATTAAACCTACCAATAAATACCTAAGTGATTATTACAGCTTACTCCGCTGTTAGGTTTTATAATCATGTGGCAATAATTTGTCTAAGGCATGTATTAAATTCATATCTTTAGAGGTTGCAGTTTCATGTTACTGAATAATGCGTCGGTGAAGAATATATTTTTATGCTTAGTGTGTGTTGCTATGCTGTAAATTGTTGTAGTATCGGTTTTGAGAGGCTAAGCTACTTTTAAGTCTGTTACTTGGGTAGTGGGTACTCTTTTGAGATCTTAACCTTTTCTTTGTATGAAGGGAATTGATTCTTAAATGAAACAAACTTAAATATAATAAAAAAATACTTTAATGCAAGCTTTTAAATCTGTAATAGGTGTTACGTAATTTTTTCGTATTCTCTGCAAAACCTTCTAATTGATTGATATCCATATCATGAGGGTGCTTATAAAATTAGTCTACCATCCTTGGGGGTCCGCCATATTGGATTTAGAAAGACGTCGCTTAGCTAACCATGCATTGTCATCGAAACTAAACGTGTATGCAAAATCGGTTGGGGGTGGCCGTTTTAAAATGGAAAGTTTTGACCTAAACAAACAAAGAATGCAAGTGAAAATAAAAGCTTGTAATAATATTATTTTATTCTTATTTTTACTATCCGGATAACTGCTCGGAGAAAACGTCGAAAATAATTTAGAAGGTAAATGGCCGTCTCAGAATGAGATAGTGCAAAAATGAATTGTTACTAACATAGTTTAGAGGGTCTATAAAATATATTAATTACTAACACAAATTGTATTTTATCATATTTATGTTAGTCTGTAAGGTATATTTCTAAGGACCAAAGTGGGTTTGGGTGGTTTTTAGTCAGTAGAAGTCTGACACTCCCTTCCGCTCCGCCAAGATCGGGAGGAGTCATTTGATGATTTCCTAACCTCCAAAAACAGAGGGGCAAAATTTCCTACAAAATAAATAAATGAATGTTGTTGTTTCAACTTTTGTTTGTAATAAGGGAATAGTTTTTAAATAAGAAAAGGAAAGCAATATTATAGCCATCTGATACTTACACCAATAGTTTGATAAGAAGAGTTCAGAACTTTCTAGAAATAATTAAATTCAAATTCAAAAATCTTTATTTGTGACACATAGGTAAAAGAGTTATCAGGTGTTATCAGATCAAAAGAATATATAGTATCACTATGTGCTGCCTTGCAAGGCATACAAATAATGTCTACACATTATTTAATGTAGGTAGTTTAAACATTTTTTAAAGGATATACCTACCTAGTTACTTATAATAAATAAGAACAATAAAAGTGTTTTATGACTAATAACTAACTTATGAACTAAAACTAATAAAAGTAAAAGAATGTAAATAAAATAAAAACATTTTTCACTTTTTGTCTTCTAAATATTCATTGATAGAATATGGTTTTCTAATTAAAAAGTTATGTAGGGATTTTTTGAACGTATTAGAATCCCTTATTGTTCTTATTGATTTGGGAAACTTTTTGAGTAAAGGGCTGTGTTATGGGATTTTGACTTCAGTGCACCTTGTATTACTACTTAGTTGTGTAACTGAAAAGACTTAGTTGCTCGTCATTTCACGATAGAAATGGTAGTGCTCACACTTACTTAATTAAGTACTAACTGCCGTATACTCAGAGATGTTTAATGATTACTTAAGCCGTCACTTAGTAAAGATTATACAAAACCTTAGGTACGCTCTGAAAAGACACCGTACTACCAACATCGTGCATCTGTAAGTCTGGAAATTAAGGAAGGAGAATGGATTTAAGGAAGCGGTCAGTAAGTCAAATTGAAGCCCTTTGGAAACGTAGATCTCTATTTAGCGAAGCACGGGTATGAAGCTCCATGGACAATCTTTTAAAATCAAGTTAGTTATTACAAAGTCCTGGGCCCAAACCGTTTACTGACGTGTAAACGAGTACACTGCCGTTCCATAAAATACGCACACACATACCCCTCCACTATAACAAGTTTAAATGCAAGACACTGTCTATTCTTTTGTTACTTTTTTGGCACCAAAAAACAGTTCCGTTCGGTTCTAGACCTGAATCGAGATCGCTACTTTATTAAAATTCTAATGACCTGCGTTTTTATTTCTTATTTTTTTCGCCTTAGGTTGTGTCTAGACTAGACTAGACAGCTAGTTATACCTACTGGTGAGAAACATAGATTTTTTTTAAACTTTTTGTTGTTTCGTTGAATTTATTATGATCAGAGATCGAAATAGACAGATAGAAAGAAAGAAAAAATATTTAATTGTCGCAAATACATGACGTGCATAGAAAATGCGAAAAAACAAAAAAAATTTAAGGCATAACAATATTTAAAATTATAACAGGACAGGTAAGTAGAAATAGGTAGAGTTTATTTACCTAAACGGGGTCGGGAGCATCGCTCAGAGTTTCCTTACTTGATCGAATCAGAAATGAAGACATCCGCTAGAGAACCAAGGATACCGACGTTGCTCGAAGAATTGAAAAACTGCAATGGGCATGGTGGGTGCATTGCTCACAGAACGGATGGTTAATGAGGCCGAAAAGTTCTGAAGTGGCGACCACGAACCAGAAGACGTTGCGTTGCGTTGGAAGCAGTAGGGGAAGTACCAGTACAAAATGACATGTACGGACAAAACGACACATCAGTCATATTTCAAATTCTGCCGGGTCTAGCCCGCCGTAGACAACTATATCACGTGACCCTACAGGCTCATACCAACCTCCCAAAACGTGAACTCGCGCCAATCTTTCGTTCGGGTGCTATGGCCGAAGACAAATTCCGGTAAGTTTCAAGTTTTTTTCGTTAAGGAACGAGTTTCTTGTTTTAATGTTAGATTTTTCATGGATTTACTTTGGGTGTACATTGATTACACCCCTTAACTACTTATTGTTGTATTTAAATAACTTTTACCTTAAATAATATTGATTTTACATTTATTGTTGAATTTTGATTTTTTATAACGGTTTATGGACAAAATGACATACACACGTAACGGACAAAATGACATAGGTATTTCGTAACGACAAAACGCTTTGATTTTGACTTCAACTCTAAACATGAACGAAATCAAGTCAAAAAATGACCCTGAAGCTCCTCCAGAGAAGAAGAAATACGAAACGTTACCAAATTTCTATTCGATGAAAATTTGCCAAGCAACGCTCAAGATGCAGGAGAGGATTGCCCTTGCATATATTGCAACGATCTTTTTTCTCGGTCAGGACCTGGAGAAGACTGGTTGCTGTGTTTATGTTGTTCGCATTGGGCCCACGCTTCTTCGCATCAACGAACCAAGCGATTCATTTGCGAGATTTGCCTTTAATTTTATAGTTTCGTCGTGTATGTCATTTTGTCCATATGGTATGGACAAAATGGATTTTCGTTGATCTCAGTTTAACGTTTTTTTATATTTTTTCTAGTTTGTTTATCTTTTAAATGACTATTACAATTCATAGGTATAAAACCAAAGATTACTGGAGTAAAATATGAACGTGCTGCGATTTGAAAATAACGAGTTATGATTCAAAAACAAAACCATATGTCATTTTGTACGTACTTCCCCTACGCCTTCTACTACGTGGACCGATGATCTGGTGAAGGTTCTCGTGATCTGCTGGATGCGAGACGCACGGGACCGGTCAATGTGGCGACACTTGAGTGAAGCCTAAGTCTAGCAGTGGACGTCTTTCGGCTGAAATGATGATTATGAATGGATGCATATATGGAGGTATTATGTAACGTTTGGAGCTTTCTTGAACACAACATATTTTTTGTTCTTTTCTGTTCGCTTGGTGTATACGCTCCTTAATATTGAACTAATGATCGAATGCCGCTTATTTAAGAATATTGATTAAAACGGCTCAAAAAATAAACAAAACAACATCGTAACAGTAAGTATAATTAAGTTTGTTTAATTTAATTTCTTGTTCAATCTAGGAGAGAATAAAAAATAAAGTAATTCGGAAGATATTGATTGCTAATCTTCTGTAAGTAAAAAATTAAATAAAGGAAGAGGTCTTATACACCTACGTGGTTTTTATGCTGCGTTTACGATTAAGTACTTATCCAAAATGTAAACCAATTTGTATTTTTGGGGAAACACACTTAAGTATATTTTTATAGAATTCACTTTCTCCTGTGTTACTTTTAGTAGCCATTCTAAAAACAACTTACTCTACACCGTATACAGTTGATATTCCTATAAATAATAAAAATTACATCAGTTGAAAACAAGGATTAAAACAGACTTTACACTTGTAACGGGTTTCTTAGCCTGTGCCAAAGTACGAGCCATTATTACAACTGTGCTTAGGTACCCCGTTGGAATGTTTGATAGTTATATAATCATCATCATCATCACAATTCACACCGTAGGTAAACGTCTTCTGCTGAATTGCCTGGAGCGAAGAAAGTGAATCCCAGAGGCCACTACTATCATCATCCATGCCTTATCCTATGTTGGGAACCACTCTTACCGGATACCGAATGCAGTAGAATAGATTTTTTTGAAATAAAAAAATTGAAAAAAAAAAAAAAAAAAATTGAAAATTGAAAAATTGAATTTTTTTTTTGATATGATTTGATTTTGATTTTTTTGATTTTTTTGAAGTAATACTGGTTAATATGATACCCGACGAAGATTTTTTGTCATACTTTTGGACTCCTGACTACTCGTAACGACTGTCAAAGAGACGGCCTGGTTGGACGGCTTAACATCCTAGCTAGAGACCTAGTGATTGCCGTTGGTTACAGCCATCGTTATAGATCTCCGATTTCAGAACAAGGTAAACGACATCCCAATTCAAGCACCATGGAGGCCATCCATGGAGCTAAAATTGGTTAGAATAAAACTGGCCAAGTGCGAGGCGGACTCGCACCACCCTTCATGGGTTCCGTACCAAAACGGCAAAAAACGGCGGTTTTTGTTGTTATAGTGGCAACAGAAATACATAATTTGTGAAAGTTTCAAATGTTCTAGCTATCGCGGTTCTTGAGATACAGCCTGGTGACATACAGACGGACAGACAGCGAAGTCTTAGAAGTAGAGTCCCGTTTTTACTCTTTGGTGTACGGTACCCTAAAAATGACCTATTAACACCAAAATAACAAGCATTGACGTAAGTAACTAACGACGGCCAGTTACAAGGAAGGAAGTTCTTTCCCGGGAACCAAAATCCACATGTGTAATACGTTAATACATGTATTAAAACATTATTAAAACGTTATCATTAATCCGATGACGTTCATATGACAGTTATGGTAATAGTGGTACACGATAAAACAAGGAAAACTACGGACACAATACAAACTTTTGTAATTTTAAATCGGTTTAACAAAAGTTATGCAATGTAAAAACGAATAACGAACCATTGCTTTGTAGTGACTTCGGGAATTCCCCAAAATAACACCTAACATAATATCACGCCTGTAATACCAGAAGGTTCAGGTAGAGGTGTACATCACTACAGCCACATTTCGCCAATCATGTTTAAGTTCCATTTAATAGTGATCAGACTCCGTGGCTGCTGTTGAGAAATTCCTGATGGAAAAAAACTGAAAAGCAAAAAACAAGCACATTTTAAATTAAACAAAACTTGGAAGCAGCCGGGGTTCTATTTTTATCATTTCATAATTTAATATTCAAATGACCCCGCCTGCTTCCAAGTTTTGTTTAATTTAAAATGTGCTTGTTTTTTGCTTTTCAGTTTTTTCAGTCGGGTTTTTTTGGTTTTTTAACTACTTTTTTTATTTCCAACTTTTTAGTTCTTTTGTGTTTGTTCTTTCGTTGGTCGCGTAAAATTCTTCGCAGATGACTTAACTTTTTTGCTTGTTTAAAGGATCTGTCACTTTGAATTTTTTTTGAACATATAAGTGTTATATATTTTTTGTAATTTCCTTTAAAAACCCTTTATTTTGATACCCTACTGGATTTTTTTTTTCAAAAACCTGAACTACACTCGAGAGCAATGAATCCGGGTCACTTAAAGAATGTTAAAAATCTCGGAAACTAAAAATGATAGGTTAATGCAATAAATTGTATTTAATAGACAATGTAATACTCATTAAATGAAGGTATTAAAACTTCTTAGTTATTGTAAAGTTATATCATAAAAAATCAAATTTGAAAAAGGGCCACTTTCGAAGATGGAACTACGTAATTACAGCATTTGGTTTTGCTTTTGTTTGTAATCTGTCATTTATGTGGGTACATAAACCATGTTGATAGTGCTCTATATTCATTATTCAAGCTGAAATTATGTCGCTTACGCCTGAAGAATGCACCAGAATACTTACAATGCTGGAAACCGGCCGGAGTCAGCGCGATACAGCCAGGACTGTCGGTGTGTCGCTGTCAACAGTACAAAGAGTTCTCCGACGTTACGAAGAAACTGGTTCTAACCTACGAAGACCAGGAACGGGCAGAACCAGGTGTACCACAGCACGAGAAGACCGATACTTGGTGAACACCATGCTTCGAAATCGCTTTCTCACAGGAACTGAACTCACAAATCAGTTTCGACGCCTCGGAGGAAGTAACCCAAGTGCATGGACAGTAAGACGTCGGCTTGCTGAATCTAACTTAAAACCCCTTAGACCTGCAAACGGCCCTAAACTGGAGCGTGGGCATCGTATTTCAAGACTAAGATATGCCCAGAGCCACGTAAATTGGAGTATTGAAGATTGGTCAAAAGTTATGTTCTCCGACGAATCAAAATTTATGCTCTACAAGCACGATGGAAGACACAGAGTGTATCGAAGACCAGGGGAAAGATTCAAGCAAGCATGCATCGAAGAAAAAGTAGCCTACGGTGGTGGGTCTGTACTTGTGTGGGCCGGAATTTTTTCTGAAAGTCGCACAGAGCTGGTGATCATAGAAAACGGCTCTTTAACTAGCGAAAGATAATGTGGAAGAAATCCTCAATGATCACGTTGGTCCATTTATGGTCAATTTAGGTGAGGATGCTATATTTATGCATGACAATGCCCGACCTCATACAGGTAGGATTGTGAATGACTACCTTCAAGAGATGAACATTACTCGTATGGAGTGGCCAGCGCGCAGCCCGGATATCAACCCGATCGAGCATGCTTGGGACGAGCTAGGCAGATGCGTAAAACAACGAAACCCTCCCCCAATCACGCTTCGTGAGCTCAAAATTGCTCTCACACACAGAGGAATGGGAGAATATTCCCCAAAATCGTATAAGGAACTTGGTGTACAGCATGCCAAACCGCGTAAACGCAGTAATGGAAGCACGAGGAGGCAATACGAAGTATTAAAATTCAAGAAAATCGTAATAAAGTTCAAAAATTTCATGTTTCCTATTTTTGTTTTAAGGAGAGATCAGCAGTTTTTTTCTTTATGTAATTTTGTGTTAATAAAATGTATGGTGACTCATATTTTTTTTACTTTCATTTAAGGAGTATTACATTGTCTATTAAATACAATTTATTGCATTAACCTATCATTTTTAGTTTCCGAGATTTTTAACATTCTTTAAGTGACCCGGATTCATTGCTCTCGAGTGTAGTTTGGGTTTATGATCAATCTGATATGTCGCAAGTTTTTCATAAAATTAGGTTTTTGATCAAAAACCTAGGTTTTTCATCAAAAACCGGAAAATGACACCCCAGTATCCTACAAGGGCGGCATGGGCACCGGGCCGTAGGCCGACGAAGGAGGCCGGCGGAGGCCCGGCACTTTGGGGACAGAAGATATTAGTGTTATATAATATGCGAGCGAAGCGAGCGCGCGTCACGGAGTACTACTGGGATTTGTTCAATTCACTAGATTTGTTTAGGGAAATGATAAAACCGTGTTGTTATTTTATCTTCCTCCGTGGTTTGATCAAATCCCTTAGGGAATTGACCAATTCCCTGTTTTCATCATATCACTGCGACACATACATACATACACGTCAAACACATAACACTCCTTTTGGGCTTCGCCGCAGTCGGGTAAAAACACTTTGCCCGACATGAAAATCGAACACAAGATCTCATGCATAACAGTCGCGCTTACGATAACTAGACCTACGAGGTAGTCACAATAACTATCGGAAAAAAAAGCATAATTTGTGAATAGTGTGTCGATAGTGTGTAAGTAGAGTCTCAATAGAATAGTCATTGACATTTGGTATTCTACAAATTATTTATGGTCATTGACTTGCCAATGGTGACATTGTCATCGTGATGGCCAAAGTTACGGTAGTCTGTAATATATTTGAAGTGAAATCTGACAGTTGTGTCTATCGTGTTTGGCTATCGAACTGCCATTGTGAAGCCATCGAACAACGATACCTCTTTTTCCTATTGCAAAATAATGTCTGTAGTGTGTCGATAGAGTGTCAATGGCGTGTTGCGTTACAGAATTGGGCCCGGTCTACCTGTGTGCCAAACATCATCAAAATCTTTTCACCCGTTAATGCATGTAAAGGCCTACAGAGTTACTTTTTCATTTAAAATTAGTATTTGTATGAATTCAGTGCCTTGCATACAGTCCTCACAAAAACCATGTAAGTCGAATATAAAAGCAAAAAGTATATTCATTCGAGTGAGTGGAATTCCTGGATCAGTTTCCTTGTTATACGTTTTGTGCTCTAAAATTCTCTGGATTTTATCAAAATTTTCGCTTCCCTCCTCCTCTGTACTGGTTTAATTGAGCTTTTGGACGTTCCATATTTTAGCCGTGTTTGCTGAATACCGTACAAAAGCGGAGATTTGAAGTGCACGAAACTTAGTGCCTTTTAGGTATTCCGGCGATTCGTAAATTTATGGTGTTGCCTGTTTTTTGTCAAATTCGTGGAGAAGAGGATCCAAAACACTACGATCGCAAATACTTCAGCCAAGTATGTTAATAGTAATTTAACGTTACGTTCTGCGTTAAGGTTAGGTTTATCAAAAGTCGACTAACTGGGTCACCACAATAGTTAATCGACTTAAAAAAGCCTTTTATCGGTTCAAAAATTCGCTTACGCAGCGCAGAAGACAATTTTGACTGCACGTTTTGAACATAATTTGCGAAACAGTTACTCCCACAACCCGTTGCTGTTTCATTTTTTTTATAGTTTAAGCAAAGGTCTACCCATGTTCCTTTTACTATTCTCGGCGTTGCGCGTCTTCTCGTTTCGAGAAAGCCGTCCAATGCGTCCCGCCATCTTCTCCTCGGTCTGCCGCAACGCCGCGCGCCGTCTAGCTCTCTCAGGGCCCCAGTCTTGTGATATGCGGGCACAGCTTAACGACATCCTTTCTCAAATATAAGCAAAAGCAAACCAACCTATCGAACACAATTTTAAATAACTAATATTAATAAGGAACTTCAACACATTAAAATATCTGCTATCAACGCATCGACCACAACTAAGTAGTCAATTAGTATCACGTACCTACCTCCCCCTCTGTACTCTGGCTATCGATAAGAAATGTAGCTAAGCCCTCGGGCCTTATTTGCAACCGAGACGGCGTTAAAAACATTATTGATTACGTGTTTCATATTTTCTACCTAGATTTTCCAGAAATAGTCCTATAGAGAGACTGTACGTCACTAGTTGCCCAGGACTTCGCTAGGGTGACCTTTGTACGAAGTATTATAATATCTGTGCCTTTGTTAAGGACCAAAGGTAATTCTTGATCCCCTTCTAAACCAATTTTAAGATCCGATGCTATAATTATGTTATTGTTTTGTGATGTAACTTTGTAGGAATTTAGAATGCCTATTTGAACTTCGGAAAGGACTTTTTTCATCTGAGTGTGAAGTACTGTGAACTGAAATCAGGGCATTATATTCCAAATGTTTTGTCATAAACTTGTCAAGGCATATATATATTAACGGAGAAATACAATTTGATTAAATAATTTAAATTTTAAATTACAGAAAGACATCGAAAACGGAAGTAGCATTAGATAACTGTAATTAGGTTGTGAGAATAACAATTAAGAAACTGCCATTAAAGCCAAATATAGATAATATCAATTGCAAATTACCAATCGTCACTTTGATATAACATGACATAACATTTATTTTCAACCAACTTTGGCGCCTGATACATTATTATACACTATCATGTACAAAAATTGTTAAGGCGAGGTTGCAGTACTTTGTTTTATAATGCCTACATTTTGACTGTTTTTTGATTCTTGGAGAAAAACTATAAAGAAATTATACAATATGTTTTCAACATTTACTTCAGAATAAAAAGTTCTATCTATTGATATAACTTTTTATATAAATTCATGATGAAAATTAAATGTCTTACGATTTACTAGAGAGTATGTTCAATTTTTATGTAATGATTTTTATTTATTAAAAACTCGTATTTAGTTCGATTTTTTTATGTTCAAAAATCTTAAAAAGTACTGCAACCCCGCCATAAGCTTGCCACCACCCCTGTCATGACGACCACGACACTTTGCCAAGAGTGTGTCGACAGAGAAGAATCATGTACAAAGATGGCGCGTAGTCAAAATGAAAAGTAAACCGCCATTTTCTTTTTGTAAAATAAAACATTAAAAAAAAACAAATTGAACAATGTTCATCAACATCGCCCCTCTGTGAACGTCATTCGAGCACCAAAACATCTTTGTGGCACAGTGTCACCACTGCTACATTAGCAAAAATCCGCCATTTTGTTTTTAGCAAAAACATAAGTGTCTGATGGTCTAAGTTGACCTGCTCCGTGCAGTGGCGGCTCGTGCGTGAAAGTGGAGTTCCGTAACAAAGTGGCACAATCAAATATATGACTACACATTATTTATAATACTTTTATACTGTCTACTTCTATATGTAATCGTTTATAGTGGCGGAAATAGTCGGGGATATTAAACTTTTTGTGTGTCGGGGATTTGATGTTGGGTGTTATTTTCTGATTTGCTTTTGTTGTACAAAAACTAAGATTTTAGCACATTTTTAGCGAAATTTTGCAGCCGTGATGGGTATGTCATCAATCTCTAAACAAAACGAAAATAAGTAATCCTTTTTTTTTGAGGTTGTAGGAGCGGTAGGTGAAAAAGAAAAAGGATTAATTATTTTCGTTTCTAGAAAAACGTGGCGTGACGATTTAGACGCGTACCATGAGGTCTGGTTCGAGGCGGCACAGGAAAAGAGCTCTTGGAAGGAATAGCAGTGGGACAGCGCAGGCTAAAAAAAAAGGAGCGGTAGGGAGTGTTAGACTTCTACTGACTAAAAACCACCCATGTTCCTTCTTAGCCCTTTGTGCTAACCCGCAGCCCCGACGGGAAAATAAGTAAGTAATCCTACAAGTATTTGGGGGTAATGAGGAACAGCGTGTAAAGCTCCTCATCCCCCATAGAAAAGGGAGGATCCTCCGACCGGACAGGTGTTGTGTCCGGCGGGCTAACTACATATGTCAGTCGGGAACTCCTATATAGGCTTATGTCGCGGATAATGTTGATAGCGCGATGTAGGATATCTGTCGAACGTTGTTAGTACGCAGGTGTTGCGATAGATGTCGCTAGTCGCCACAAGTAAAACCCACAGCCTGCGGTATCATCATTATTCTCCTGTCCTCCGGGGTCCGGCGTATGTCTTCTTCTTCCGTACTACTCTATTATTAGTCATCTCATCCGACTCCTCCTTTCTTACCATATCATCTTTTACACAGCCCACTTAAATACACTTCTTGCGGTCGTTGACCCAAATATGAATATAATTTTTTTCAAGTTTTGCATGTTTGATATAAATAAATACAAGTATGTTGGTACCGTTCCTCTCCGCAAACTTTCACTAGGTTATTAAATTAAGGAATCTATTTATATAACAATACGTTCCCACTTTCACTAATAGAGACCTTCTCAGTTAATTTCAGACACTATTAGCTACAGTTAAGGGCATACAAATAGTGCGAGAAAACCTGAACTTAATACTCTTAAATACCAAGGATCAACAGTAGGAAATCGCTAACAGAGAGCAAGCGTGGAATCAATGCCCGTTCGTATTCTGTATGAAGAGGCCTCTTGCAAATAGGACAGTTATCGTCTGATATTATAAGAAGTACAGTAGTGTCTCACTAATCTGACACTTCAGTGAGACGGTGCGTTGTGCGTCCCAGCGTACTCTGACACCCTTCACCCGCGTTAGTGTCAACTAAAAGCTAAGTAACAGCACGATTTTTTTCACTGCACAGACATTCTACCTATAATTATTATTTAATCTTCTTTTCTGGGTCGCTACCATACATTCAAATTATATAAAACTATCAATACTATAATACATAGAACTTATAGTTTTTATTAGAATCAACTTTATTGTGCCTTTTGTATTACTTTTTCTTTACTACTTTACTTTTTCATAAGTTCTGCTGCTGTCACTAAGTTATTTTTAGTTCATAAATAATTAATTCTTTATTTATTCAATTAGTACAGATGCCAAGCACATTAACCGAAACTGTCAAATTTTCCCAATCAACCTTGAACCTAATACTTTATCGATAAAGATTGGTAGTAGCTTGATGTGCTGGCCTCTGTACGTTAAGACTCTTGACTTATAAACTTATGAATGATTTTATTTTATTGTCTTAATTTTTAGGGTTCCGCACCTCAAAAGGAAAAAACGGAACCCTTATAGGATCACTCTTGTCTCTGTCTGTCTGTCCGTCCGACCACCCGCCCCAATTATCTCCGTAACTACTGAGACTAAAATTTTGAAATAAATACAGAAATTAGTTCAACACTTATAGATTACAGAAAACCCTCTAAAAAGTCCATGGTACACTTGGCTAGGCCAGTTTTTTTAACCCTATGGTATATAATACTCAAAAAAGACAAAAAAAGAACGAAACTATTATAAGGTCCCATTAAAACAGGTGGACAAAATTTCAGAAATCATTCAGTTATAACCGCAAATAGTGCATGTGGTGTTAGCCTATTATTATTTGTTACACTTATAAATGTATCTATAACCTATGTTTTGTAAAAAATGTATTGTGTAAACAAATGCTGGTTAACCAAATAAATAAATAAACACCAAACTAAGGATGATGGTAAAAAATAATAAGAAGAAAAACGCATTTAAGTACCTACTCATAAAGGATGAGTTTGTTCTAGAGTGCTGGGAAATTATTATTTTAAGTAAAAAAAAATCACTTTATTTAGTTTTTTTTTTGTTTAGATAGCTTTGGTTAGACGTACTGAACGCTGTGTTAAAATTTGTCTACCTATTTTAATGCGACCTTATAGATATTCTACATCAACAGGATATGCTTTTGCAAAACAATCTTCACATAGGTATGTGCAATGTTCATTGCATAGTCACTCTGAGCACCTGAAACATCTTTTTTTTTAATTTTACATGCAAAAAATTATATAATCCTGTAAAATTTCCGAAAAATCTGGGAAATTTACGGGAAAATAAGAAATTTTACATTAAAAAATGTAAAATTGACGAAAATTATGTAAAATTTCATATTTTCCCGTAAATTTCCCAGATTTTTCGGAAATTTTACAGGATTATATAATTTTTTGCATGTAAAATTACATAATTTTTAGTAAAATTACATAATTTTTAACAGTGTATTTTTCATTATTTGATGTAATATTCCGCATTTACCCTAATTATTTGAAGATGAAACTTGTTCTATTGGTACAAAACGATCAATTTAGTACCTCAAAGGGATATTAATGTCTCAATAGAAGAATACCTTGTAGTCATAAATGGCTTAGCTGGCCTTTCCTCTAACCAACACTATTTGAGCTTTTATTTTATTAATCACGTGATGCCTTTAAATCCTGAAACTAAAATCGATATTTTTAAGTTTTTACAATTAATTTACCATAAAATTCACATACATTTCCATATTATTTCAACTTTCCAAAAAATATGTGACACAAATTTTACCTACGTGAGTGGGCGCGCGGTGAGCAAATCGCCACCCGGCGACACCTGATAGTAATAACCTCCTCATCAAGCGGCCCCCTATGGTCTGATGGAGTCCAGCCTTTAGGCACGAGTTGCCAACGAAAGTAAGGGCAGCTACTAAAAAGTACATACTTATAGGGCTATGGACCTATGGTCTTACGAATTATTAAGGTTTTTGTCGAGGGCGGCAAAATGCTCATAGCGCACCCACTCTAGGGTTAACCGAGATCAAAAAAGGAGGAGGTAATATGAATGAAGCCACCTAGGTTTACCAATGTATAAAACGAAATATGAAACTTGGTGAAAATAATTTGCGAGGATGCAGACACACATTACGTAAAAACAATTTGCATTTATATTATTTACCCACTGTATGCTAGCTACCGTTATGTCAATGGCTATAAATCAAAATAAATAGTGGAAATAAGATCCTGTGAATTAAAAGATGGGGAATGAAAGTTGGGGAATGAAAGTTGGTATAAGGATACAACATATTGTAGATACATATATATGTGTCCTGGATTTAAAAGCACGTACTATATCCTACTAATATTATAATCGCGAAAGTTTGTAAGTATGTATGTATGAATGGATGTTTGTTACTCTTTCACGGGAAACTAGTGAACGGATTTGGACATGGTACACAGATAGTCAATAACCTAGATTAACACATAGGATAGTTTTTATCCCGAATTTATCTTCCCGTGGGATAATTTTTGAGTTGTAGCGGGCGAAGCCGCTGGCAACATCATCAGTCATAACATAAAGGTAGTCAGCGGCCCGAAAGTCTGAGATCCAGTTTTAGTCTTACCTAAGGACACCGGGTTTTTTACAACGCATAGGTAGCCATCACCCGTGAGACATATTAAAAGCATGGAAGGTTCTGTGGTTTTTGAAAATTAAATCCCAAAACGGGTTTAATAAAGGATGAAAGTTTGTATGGAAGTTCATTTCTACCGAAGGCACATCAAACTACTCGAATCTGTAAAATTTTCTTAATCAACCTTGAACCTAATGTTTTGGCAATAAAGTTGAAAATCTGTTAAATAAGTTTGACAGATTGTAGTGGCTTGATATGCTAGCGTCTACATAGTAAGTAATTAAGTATCACTCCAACAATTTACATAATAAATATTGATAATATTTAGTAATCGACATATTTGAAAGTAATCATTTAGATAGAGTGTCCAAATTGTCCAATCATTCTCCATCACGTGTTTTAACGGTGAAAACAGTATTTAAAATTGTTAAGTGGTTTCTGAGATTAATCGACTTGAAAGATAATCGGGTGATCGAGTGCTGGAGGACTTTTTAAACTGGATGTGGTGTAGTGTATACAGGAATATGTAGGTTTAAGTAGTGATATGTATGTGTGTCATTTAAAGGTCTAATCATCTTCGTGCCGCAAAGGCTGACAAGCGGTAACAGCTTTTTAAAGTGTGCGCTAACGCTATCCATCACGTTTACGGAGTTTCGCTAGCTTACAGCCATATCAATTCTTCTTCTTTTTTTTCGAGCCTGCTCTGATCCACTCCTGGGCAAAGGCCTCCCTCCACTCCTTTCATTTATCTTCTATCCGCACGTCTTTCTTCCAGTTCTCACGGATCCTGTCCAGATAGTCCCGACCTCACCTTCGTGGCCAGCCCACTTAATTTTTTTAATAGTACTTCTTCATGATCAAAATTGGGTACTGAACCGTCTTTAGAAGTTCAGACATATAAAAGACATCGTGGTTTCACAGAAAGTATATAAGAAGATAAATGGAAATATAAAAATAAATAAATTAAAAAATTAAATTCATTCGTAAATTCATTCCTGATTCGTGCCAGCAGAAGTTTTAACAAACTCAATAGTGAACTTGATTTGGACATATTCAACACCAGTGTATCTCGGCTTAAAAATGTGCTGGTGAAAGCATTTTTTGCACAAGAGTAATTGTTGTAAAACTATTATTATTTTTTAGTTATTAGTTAATATTCTATCTTGTTACTTTGTTTTTTTATTGTTACCTTTTTTTTTGTTATTACCTTTTTTTTGTTGTTTTTTGTTTTTTTTTGTTTTCGTGTTTATCAGTGGAAACATGTAATTGGCCTTCAAATGTTTATTGTTTAATTGTATTGTTCTGTATTAGCTGTAAGTTTCCCAAATAGAATAAAATAAAAATAAAATAAATATTTCACATAGCCCACACGCCTACAGAGACTGAACACCAAGACGGAAGCCATCTTCACAAATCCTTTACTTACAAAAACAAAAATACTAAAGCGAGAATCTAGGCAACGAGGTCATAAAGGTTCACACAAGAAAAATATCGTCTGGTCAAAACATCCGACACACAATAAACTATCAAGTTACAACCTAATAACAACTATATTACGGCTCATGTTTTGATCTGATGTTTTTTTCGACTGTAAGTACTATTTCGATAGGAATAATTGGAAAGCGATTCCAAGCTTTGCTAGCGTTTGAGAGTAAAAAATCATACAGGTAAACTTGTTGAACTGTAATCCAGGGATGGCAAACATTAAATACTGTAGAGTTTATTTCAGTGAACTATCGTTGGTGGAACCAATATTTCTGCCATCGATTCCAAAATAAAATCAGATTGCAATATATTCTGTCAGCCACATTCGGCAAAGGGCTGAATGTAACCGTTTTTTTGGTCAGCCATCTTTTTTTAGTCCACGAATAGACATTGTGACTACACTCCGTTCGCTAACTTAATTGCTAACGATACAATACCTTAATACCGTTGGCAATTAAGTTCGATATTGTTATTAGCCTGTATAATCCCACTGCTGAGCAAAGATCTCCTTCCATGACCTCCAATCCTGGGCCAATTTGAACCACTTCGTCCCGCCATCTCCTGCGAGATCTATCGCATCACCTTCTGGCTGTGTCAGGACTCTACAACGTGATTATCTTGGTCAACAGCTCGTCGGGCATACGGCAGACATTGTCAGCCCAGTTCCATTTTTAGCGAACCTGGTCAGGTTCACTCCTGCATAATTGCACTATAGAATTATTCAAACCTGTAAGTCAACACAAACCACAGATTGCCATCTTTATATCTACAGATGAGGTATTCACAGTATAATGCTTACCTCCAATCTGAATAATTTAAATTGCGTCATTAAACCCCAAAATTATCCCACGCCGTACACCCCTATTTTTCCTAAGGGGTTAAACGGGCCGCGCTGCGTGAAACCAACAGTCGTTCACTAATTAGCGCATAACCATCCCCTTTGTCGGTCGACTCGCAACCCTATCCGCGATAGGGCGGGAAACGATCAGGCATAGCAGCTTGACCCTTGATAGGATAAAAAGTCATCAAAGCAACACGTATTTGTTTTATGGGGAATAGGTATGGGGCACCTTGTTTCCTTAATTTTCCTGATACAATACAGATATGGATGATAACCGGAGAAGATGTTCTAGAAACACACACTGTGACCTTATTTTGACTGGCCTGTTGGTCTAGTGGTTAGTGACCCTAACTGCTATGCCGGAGGTCGTGGGTTCGATTCCCACCCAGGACAAATGTTTGTGTGATGAGCACGATCATTTGTTCTGTGTCTGGGTGTAATTTATCTATAATATGTATGTATTTAGAAATATATAAGTATGTTTATCAGTTGTCTAGTACCCATAACACAAGCTCTGCTTAGCTTGGGACTAGATGGCGTTGTGTGATAGTTGTGGAATATTATTATTATTATTATTATTATTGGTAACTAGCTGTGCCCGCAACCGTCGTTCGCATGAATTTATTATTTAATAAATATTACTTCTTCATCGAATTTTGTTACCAGCTTCAACCCTAGTTCTTATTCGAAAGTAAAAGTACCTGACCTTATTTACTCCATAAAACATCAGCTATTTGTCAGTAAAGTCCCGTCAAAATTGGTCCAGCCGTTTCGGAGATAAGCCGGAACTGAAAGCCAGACAAAAAACTTTATTTATTTATTTAAACTTCATGCACAAGAGTGGTATATAGGCGGACTTTATACTTAAAGGGTGCTAATTAAACCGGCTTCTTTTTAATAGCATTATTTGCATCTGAAAATCTAACTTGCCTTCTAAATTACTAAGTCAGCCACAATTAACGAGCATCTAAATAATACTATCGTAGCCACAAGTTATCTTTTTTAAAGCCACTCTAAATACAACTCAGCATCGTGCTCATCATTTTTTAGCATCTAAAGGGGATATAACCAATGTGGCATATCAACCTGTCCGCCATTTTGATTTTTTTTCGAAATCGCGGCCCACGGTGAAAGTGGTATGTGTGGATAGAGGACATATAGACGAACAAAAAATGTCCAGTAACATGGTACCCAAAGTGTCACGTTACCGAGATATTTGAAGTTAAAGATCGACAAATGAGTACAACGACATTCATTAAATATTTTTTTAAATAGCCTTTTTACGTGTTTGGGCGTTAAATTATATCCAAATAATAGTTCCCAGGTTGATTATTGTTATACGCACATTGAAATCGCTTTGCATCTCATTGAAACGCTATGTAATGTCAAAAAATAGTTTTCTCGTGCTCCTAGTAGTATGTAATGTACCTACTCTCTTTCAATAACCAGTAATAATAATAATCAACGCCTATAGTCTCCTATAGACACGTAAAAGGTCTAATTTTTATGTGGTCATTGTACTGATTTGTCCATCTTTACCTTCAAATATCTCGGTAACGTGACACTTTGGGTACCGTGTTGCTTGACATTTTTTGTTCGTCTATATGTCCTCTATCCATACATACCACTTTCATCGTGGGCCGCGATTTCGAAAATAAATCAAAATGGCGGTGGGTCGATATGCCAGCTCCCATACAAAAAAGTTCAAACCCCTTTGTAACATGAATTCAAACAGTAAACTTCTAAAATATTAATATATGGCATCAAAAAAATATTCAATTAGCTTCTAATTTATTAACTCAGTACGTTTAAATTATAACTCATGCCACATTAACTGAGCATCAAAATTTAATTAAAATTGTCATCAAATATTATATTATAGCCACTAATAGTATGTATAAACTCCTGTCGTGTCATCGAAAGGCTTAAATATAGAAGTTCAGAGTACTTAATGACCTAAATATTGAAGTTCAGAGTATCGAATGTCCTAAAGATCGATTTTATTTACATGTTGTGCTACAAAAGTTATCGACAGAATCGCTTCAGAACTTCATTTTTATCGGAAAACTAGACAGTAAATGGTGAAAACATTGCTGCAAGCAACTCGGAAGTAGCGCTCGCCGGCCGCTGCCGCGGCACCGCTCGCTTTGCTCGCTCGGCTCGCGCGCGTTTGATCGCAGTTTTAACCTAACCTAACCTATTTCCCTCAGTTTACAATAACGAATCATACAATCTGCCTGTGACTAGTCAATTAGACCATGGTAAAAACATTTCTGTAACTAATAGGTATTTTTAACGTAAATATAATAATCTAAAGTTTAACAAAAGTTGACATTTCATATATAATATACGTTGGCGCTCTCTGATTGGTGGATCTAAATGGCCGGTCGCTGTCGTCTCACGCGCTCGCGCCAAATCTTTCTGTTGCTATTTTCACGATAAAAGAATGTGATGTATTATTTTACATGCGAAGTTATAATAAATGATGTTGACTACGGTCGCTTCATTATTATTTTTTTGAGGGCCTTGTGTTGAAGCTGTAAAATGTAAAATGGTGGTGCGATATAAATTCCGTGGCTGAGTTAGTAAATTAGGTGCCTATGTATAAATAACAAGGACAAGTTAATATAAATGTTGATCGTCACTTGATGCTTTCTATAAAATATTTAGTGGGCGTTGTAAAGAAGACGAATTAGTATATTAGAGGCTATATAATTTTCCCGTGGCTTAGTTATAAAATTAGAAGTTTGATCCTGTGGCCAATTAAAAAAACTGTGGCTCGATTAATTATTTCTCATACTTAAATGTTTTTTTGTTGTTACTAGAACAGTACACATTCTTTAGCTGTGTATTTGATTTAAGAAACATACACTTCAATTTTATTTATTTATTTTTACCTTACCTTTCTGCAGAACAAACAACATCTATAACCCGTATGTATAGATGTTCTGCAGAAACGATAGGTGCAAAGTACTCACAACTGACGCCCGTGTTTGACCAGACGTAAGAATGAGGGAGGAGCAAAAGGAGTATCTAACAGTCTCTTAGTAATCTAGCAGGTCCAACCAGACGATTAACTGAGCACGAATCCAGACCCCCTAGCTGCTACTAAGAAATTCTGGATGAAAAAACTCAGGACCCAGGACCTCATGGACATCAGTCGCGCTTGCGACCGCTAGACCAACGAGGCCGTCAATAGAGCTATGCTTACTGCAATAAAATCGTTTCCATACATCCAGGGTATCAGGGTACAAGTACACACACCCTTTATCAGAAACTACGTACCAGACTCACTACATAAACACTGGCTGAATTTGATTAACCTAATACACATCGAGGCTAACCAATGAGGTCAAGGCTATTTTTCCATAGCTTTACGTTTATTGAAACATAATTCCTTACTACAAGTTCACGTAGCTTTGGTATGGGACCTCTATGGTACAGTCGAACAAGCTAATAAGCAGTCAGCTAACTTGCATTTACTTTTAAGATTATACAGATACATTTAAAGAATGATGTGGAATGTGGAATCATACAGCGTTTGACATCAGACGCTTAATGCGAAACACTTAAACAACAAAATTGCAACCAATATTTTAAGTGTACAAGAATTATAAAGACCTGTATACATAATAGCTTGTTCGACTGTACAACGGTACAACTATTCCTGTCCCAATAGAGTCGTTTGGGACGGCTTGGGGTTACCTGGATTTATATGGTGAATGAGATCGCGCGAAATATGGTATTCCTAAGGGTTGGGAAGGTTATATTGCAATATGTAGTACTGCCGAAAACCGAAGGCCGAAAGATATATAAAGGCACTGAATAGAAAAGAATCGGTAATTTACATGTATAGATACATGTCGAGTCATTAGTACGAGTAAATAACTAGATTTTGTTACGTCTATTCACGAGCACATTACGAGCACAAATATATACCCCGCTAATATAAGACAAAAAAGTACCCTAATAATGACTGCCATTGCACTCGCATCGATCTTAAGGTTAAGCCGTTTATGAATGGACTAGCTGATGCACGCGGCTTCACCCGCGTTGATGTCGATCAAATTATATACTAAAACCTTCCTCTTGAATCACTCTATCTATTAAAAAAAACCGCATCAAAATCCGTTGCGTAGTTTTAAAGATTTAAGCATACAGACAAACAAACAGACAAAAATAGCGACTTTGTTTTATACTATGTAAGGATGTTACATACCGAGTTTCCTCCATGCCTTGGAAAGCACGTTATGGTGTTGATCCCGGCTGCCATAATATTATAGTTCTATGGCAGTCGTTACAGGTAGTCAGTGACCTGAAAGTCTGACAACCCATCTCACCAAAGGGTATCGTATTACCCAGTGTTAACTGGGTTGAGGAGGTCAGATAGGCAGCCACTCCTTGTAAAATACTGGTATTCAGCTGCATCCGTTTAGACTGCAAGCCGACCCCAACATGCTTGGGAAAAGGCTAAGCAGATGATAATTAGAACAACAAAGTAAAAATAACAGTTTTTCTCTGAATTTCAGTATAGTTAGTAATACTATACTGTGTTCCTGACTGAAAATCTTTTTCCTCCGTACTGATAATATTCAAGATAAATTGTAGCTAACGAACATTAAAGAACGGTTAGCCAAACTAAATCTAAATAAGGAACAATGGAATGTAGATTGTTTATACCTATTCGCAGTTGTTTTTTCAAATGAAATGTCAAAGAAAGTGGGCATTTATTAACAAAGAGATCGAGCACGTGTTTGTTAGCAAACTCTGTGGACATTTTACTTGACCTTTATGGCTCAGTTTAATTTAAATGTGTAAATACAAATGCTAGAAAATGATTTATGGGACTTAAAGGTTGATAACATTATTATAGTACTTAGTTGCATCAATAATTAAGTTACTAAGAAATATTGCTTTGTCATCTTTTACAGATAAATGTCATAGACACGTTTAAATTATCTCTATATTTGTAGCGGGAACTAAACCATTGAGCGGGTCAGTTTAAAATCGTTGTCGCGTTGTTTAAATTACTAAAATCTCTACTTTATCTGTATGTTTTGTATATCCTTTGGATCATGGCCAAAATGCGAACTAACGGCTCATCTTGTTTTATAATCCTTGCTTACATTTCACAAAATTAAATGATTACCAATAGCACCCCTTGTCAACGTCATACAACCACCAAGAGGCCCTTGCAACACTGAAATATGTATGTAATTACTACCAAGTTCAGTGCTGGTCCGCCGGTTATCACCCTTATGCCCTCAGTTATAAGGTTGAAAAGTGGTTGACCGTTCATGAACTCTACTAAATCGTACTAAATAAAACCTACTAAATCGCTAATAGTATAAGAAACGAGGTAACCAACCAAATATGACAGATGACAACCGAATTCTATTTTCCAAAACGATGGTTGATTTTGTTTTCGAGTCCTAATAAGGCCACCGGGGCTGCGGACTGTTCGATAGAGACACCCCACGGCCCCGGAACACAAAGAGCTAAGAAGGAACATGGGTGGATTTTAGTCAGTTGAAGTCTGACACTCCCTTCTACGAGGGGTTATTTGAAGATTACCAACCAATAATAAATCTTGCTTTTATATCTAGAAAAATTAGCCATCGCTGTCCATACGACCAACGCCTTCAATTTTTCCACATAAAGACGCTGCGAGACCGTCGCCGTTCCCGCGATATGATTTTTCTATACAAAATCGTCAACGGAATCGCAAACTGCAGTGATGTAGTCGAGCGTACTCCGTATTCAGTCCCTTCAAAACCCCCCAGATATCCCATCACCAGACTTACACATACAGTTTTACATTCCTTTCCGCAGATCAAACCTTGGTCTCAACGCTCCCTTGCTACGAATATGTAGAAACTATAATAGATCTTGCACATCAGAAACCAATTTATTCGGTGTTTCTCTCAACAAGTTTTAGAAGATCAGTCTCTGAGGTACGGATCTCGAAGTACACTAATTTACCTTCAAACAATTAAATTTTGTAAATTCAATCCTGTTGCTAGAATCATTAGTATGTAGTTTATAGAAGTATGATGGCATTTCATTTGGTTCTAAGTAAAATTTTAAAGTAAAATTTAAATTTTATTACTTATTAAGATTTTTTTTTTTAATATTTTGTTGTCATTGTGGTGAATGCTGTGTATACCTATTATGGGCTTACATACCAGCGTAATATTTTATATGTATCTTTTTAGTATGTATTGCTGTTGGTGTACCTAATAAATAAATAAATAAAATAAAAGGACCTGCTCCACCACCTACATTTAAGTAAGTTCCCGTTAACTTGTTAGACAGTTAATTTCATAGTAATTCTGTCTCATTTTTGAATTTATTCAGTAAGTAATAGTTATTCGAATAACGTGAAACCCTTAGAAAGCAAACCTTAACAGTAATAGGTATTTTTCCTATAGGTACCTACTTACGTCAATACCTAACCTCTAACTCTTTAAAGTATATTATAAAAATACGCAAGCTTACACATGGAGCTCTTACAAAGTAATAAATACGAGCTACAACCAAAATGGTATTATGAGTAGTACAACATTTTTTATAACTTGAGTTCGTAGTTCGAACACGGCGGCGCTCCTAACGCCATCTATTATGCACTAGTGGAAACTGGGAAGTACCAAGTGGTACCACGGTGAAACTAAGAAAGCGACGCGACGGTCGCTCGCTAACCGTCGCAATAAGGGTGGCGATAACGAGTGATATCTCCCTAAAATTATTAACAGAGGACATTTAGGGATATAAAAATGTGGATAGGGTAGTATAATACTTGAATTAAAATTGTTTTATTGGATCTAGGGAGTCACCAAGACTTTTCAAGTAGGTACTTATTTATTTATTAGAAAAGACGGCCTTGTGTTAGTTTCTATACCTAACTATTGGATTGTGTTAACGTAAACTTAAATTTCCTGAAGAAGTGAAAGCTTAAAACAGTTAAAAAAAATCTCATAGAAAAACTCAATAGCACTTTGCCCGATCTACGAATCAAACCCAGGACCTCATGCTTAGCTCAGCAGTCGTAACTGTACTAGAGTAAAGCTATCAAACACAAAGGAATTATGATCCTAATTATTTTAAGTGCGTGTTTACGTACAGGCGGGGCGTCGCGCGGCGCGTTGTGCGTTTTTAATTCAAACACATGGCGATGTATGAAAACGTCAAAGATTTCAAATGTCCACTTCACGAAAAGCGTTTATTCACCCGTTAGTTTAAAATGCAGCGTTTGTTGTGGTGGACCCGCCTCTCAGTAAATGATTAAAAAATCACGCGACGAGCCTTTTGCACGCACCGCGCAACGCCCCGCGTCTCCGTTAACGAGCCCTAAGAGTAACCATGGAGTTTCTTGCCGGGTCTTCTCCATAGGAACCGTGCATCTTTTCTTGGCGTTTTATAAGTGCCCATGTAGGATATGTATGCCCATTTCATTTTGTGAAATAAAATATTTTGATTTTGAATGAAAGTTCATCAATATTGCAATGTATCAAATGTTGATGGATAAATAAACACGGTTCACATTGCATATTTGCATTTGATTATTTGCTTTAGCTACATTACATTGTTGGTTCATGACATGACGATTCATATAATTTGGATAGATAGTTTGAATTAGCACTGTAACTTAAATAAGGGTTTCTTATTAGAGAACCTAATCAACGCTCATTGGTGTCTGCAAATAAAATTAAGAAACATGTTAGATGTTACGTGTTTTAAGAGTTCAGTTCTCGCTACGACAGTATTTTATGACCGTTTTAATGGTACGCACGAAGACCAAGCAAGCTATACAAGACCCACATTTCGCCATAGTTATATTTAAGTCCCTATAATAACGGGGCGAGCTTATTGTTATCAACCAGGCCCAAATCCAGACTCTGTGACTGCGACTGAGAAATTCGTTATGGAAAAATCCAATTACAATTGGCCCGACCTAGGAATCGAAGCAAAGACCTCACACTCACCACCACTAGACAAACGAGGAAGTCTCAGAAAAAGTAATTTTAAAAACCAATTTCTTAAACATATAATATTTATATACTTAAACTACCCTGAAAATTCAGAAACGCAACGCAATACTTATCGCCTCTTTCAACCGTCCCCTCCAAGTAGTATAGTCGTATATACTACTATCTATATCTACGAATGTAAAGCTACGCAAAAGCTATTTGACAAATACGGTGTTTATTGATTTGTCTAAGGGACGCGCGACCGTACTTTAAGAAGTCCTACTATAGATATACCTATGTATAGTAGTATTCCTATATAATATACTAATAGTATTTTATTATAGAAATACTACAGGGAAGCTGACTACGGGGAAGAACAAGATAAGAGCTTTGTAATCAAGCAATGGTCTATGAAAAATATTTTAAACTTCACGACACTACACTAATTTTAAAAAATACTTAGTACGAGAACCTATCAGAAGACATGTATGTCATTGAAAAAGTGAGATAGGTATCATACACACTGAAAACGGGATATTTTCCACGTTTACTGTTTGTTTCGAGTTCCCGATATTTCGGCTCTGTTGCAAGCACTATGATCACGGATAATGTGGTACACACGGCTACACATCAAGCTATACAAAACCAGTTAATCTTGGCCTCTCTTTACTAGATCTTTTCGCACAATGAACGATCAGATTATACTGGTTTTGTATAGCTTGATGTGTAGCCGTGTGTACCAAGCCTTAGTGAGGCCTTAAAGCCAAATGACATTCATTAGTTGTCTATTTTGGCGCATTACACTTTTAAGCAGTTGATTGCAATTGCAAGTTGAGAACGATTGAAAGAACGTTGTCCCGTCTATTTTTTAGTTTATAACAATTCCATCTAAAATAACTTAGGATCTACTGTTAAATCATGCTAGCACCAAATGACGCTCACTCACACATGCAGCCACCTTTACCCACGTCCCATTACTTCGATCCAGGCGCGGATCCAGGGGGGGGGGTCAGGGGGGTCATGACCCCCCCCTGGGCTGGGTCCAGGACCTAGGTGGACCACTAATTAAAATTGTTGAACGTAATGTTTTTATTATATATTTTACATAACAGCCCAAAACATAGAGTGTTTTTAGGGTTCATGTATGTTTATTTGTGAGTTTCTATAATCCACCATAACTTCTAAACGAGTTATTCCGGTCTGATCCCCCAAACCGATCCACTGCCAATATTTTTCTTTTGTTTAACGCCTGAACCGATTTTGATAGGTCTTTAGATTGTTTGCATTATCTCTAGTGTTATAGGCTGGTGAAAAATCCACGTTAAAAGATCCACATACGTCCAACTACGAGTATGTTGTAATAGTCGGCTTCCAGTCTAACTGGATGCAGGTAAAAACCGGAATTTTACATGGAACGACTGCTTTCTTGGCCTGCACACAGTGCACACTGCACAACCCAGTTAGTACAACGAGATATCCCTTAATGTGACTGGTTGTCAGACTTTCGGGCTCTGGCTGTTTCCGAGGCAATGACAAAACTGAGTACATATTTTACGTTTTATAGTTATGTAAATCTTTACGTATCGTAGTGTTAATGGATTTATCCCTTACAAGGTTGGGTCAGAATGGTACACTTTTAATAGACCACAAAATCTCAGTAGCCAATTTATACAAAGTACACACCAATAATTTTTTTCGTAAGAATAATCGTTTATCATTGTCGAGTCAGTCACTTCTTTCGAACCTCTGTCTTAGGCGCTTGGTTCAGGAAGTGGAGGATTGATGTCTACCAAGATAAGAGTAAGCGGATCTCGAATCAAGTAAAACAGTATTTTATACTCTTTCCTCCCAATGCCTTAAAAAAATTTGCCACCCCCCAAAATCTTTAAAAAAAATTCGCGCTCGCTACGCTCGCGCCTCCCTCCTGCCTCCCTCCTGCTCTTCTACCATTCTGTTTCGCTTGAGACGCTCATCTACTTCAATTCTCATTTCTGATTCTAAGTCGTCTATCCACCGAAAATTGTTCAACGCATTATCCCCCTGGATAAGGGTTATACTTATAGCACTTCGAAGAATCAAATCGTGGCTAAGAGCTTCAATGGTTGAAGAACGTCTAACCAGACTGGCACTTCTCCACACTAAAAAAACGTACCCATTGAAGTAGGTAGATGAAGTGGTAACGCGTTTCAGGAGAAGACGTAAAAGAAAAATTGATTTTGTTATTTAAATATAGGTGTTTTTACCCGACTGCGGCGAAGCCCAAAAGGAGGGTTATGTATTTATAATAAATTAATAATAAATTGTTTATTTCTCACCACAATATATAGTATTCAGAACAACAGTTTTGAGACAGAACATTATTATAGTTTAAGTCATATATTGTGGGAGACTGGTGCCTAAGCTAGGCTCGTAGCCTGTGTTTCAGGACACCAGGTTCCCACCCATTATCGTTGACAATACCTCAAACTTATACTCTAGCGCTGACAAGTGCAGTAAGGAAGTGACGTGTATGTATGTATGTATGTATGTCCGTTTCTTTGTTCCCTCATAACTCATAAACGGATGAACCGATTTGAATGAAATATACGTAGTTAGATTTGTCTTGATGGCGCGAGTGTTATAGGCTACATTAAAATTAAAAAACAAAGAAAAATTGCGGATTTTGGGGGCCAAATCGCGGAGTTCAAAAAAAAAAATTTTCCAATACCATCGAGTAGGGTATCAAAATGAAGGGTTTTAAAAGGAGATTACAAAAATATATAACACTTATATGTTTAAAAGAAATTCAAAGTGACAAATCCTATAAACAAGCACAAAAGTTAAATCATCTGCGAAGAATTTTACGCGACCAACGAAATAACTAACACAAAAGAACTAAAAAGTTGGAAATAAAAAAAGTAGTTAAAAAACTAAAAAACCCCACTGAAAAAACTGAAAATCAAAAAACAAGCCCATTTTAAATTAAACAAAACTTGGAAGCAGGCGGGGTTCATTTGAATATTAAATTATGAAAAGAATAAATGAAAATAGAATGGACCCCGCCTGCTTCCAAGTTTTGTTTAATTTAAAATGGGCTTGTTTTTTGATTTTCAGTTTTTTCAGTCGGGTTTTTTAGTTTTTTAACTACTTTTTAAGTACCTACCTACGTACATGGATTAATAAAACACCTATTTTTTACTTGTTTAAAAGATTATAAAAATTAAATTATAACTTCTTGTGACTTGACCACGACTCTTTGTGACCCCCCCCTGGCACCAAAGCTGGATCCGCCCTTGCTTCGATCTCATCACGTGACGTCAACAAATACATCGCACAAGTGATTCCAAACACTATTTCCTCGTATGACAGACCCCCGTAATCTCCAGCAAGGGTAGCAGCCCCTGCACCATGCATTGTACTTATCATGGGGTAACTTTTATTGTCGGCCAATCTACCTAGACATGCGACACACCATTCAAATACCCTTCGCACTACCTCAAACAATGACGACGCGGGAGAAGGCTGAGCTCTTTTAAAACTGGCCAAGGATAAGTATTGAAGCGATACGAGATTTAATGGATCGAGTAATAAATTGATTTCGCAAATGTGTGGAATGTAGTGTTTTAGATAGATGTGACTAATTAACGTGGAGTATTTATGAGCTGTAGGTACGGCTAGCTGCAAAGGGCCTGAATTATTCAGTGGCTGCCTGAAACGGGGAATATTTCTTGTTGCTAACGCGATTCGAAATGATATTTCTGTGTTAGTTAGCTCGCTGGCATTTATTCATGTTCATAATTTGATGTCACGCTGGCGTTTCCAGAAGGACTAGACAGAGATATTCCTATACTTAGTGCTCAACAAATCTGATTTCAAGGCTGCTAATGTGAAACTTCGAATGAAAAAAACCAATTTACATGTTGCCTGACCTGAAAATCGATCACAAAGCCTAAAGCATCATCAATATCAGTCTACAGCAATCCACTGCTGGACATAGTCTTCTTCAATCGCACGCTACTTTACATAATTCTTGATAACTCTCATTCAGTTGCTACCAGCAGTACCAGCCACCCTGAGAAGATCGTCGCTCCGCCTAGTCCGAGGGCAACCATACCTTACGCTTGCCGTTTTGCGGTCTCCCCTAAGAACATGTCTACCCCAACGGTAGATTCTACGGCTAATATGCCCAGCCCATTACCAATGCATAGTGCTGCTTGATCTCTTAGATCAACGAAGTAGATATATTCATATCTGTGTACAGAACATTTTGTTTACTTTATATATGCAACTATGGAAGATGAAAGCGTGATGCGCCGACCCTAAGTAGGGCAAGGACAGAAAGATTATGATGATATTATATTTATGTAACGTTTTGAAAAATTATCGATCATTTGCACGTTATCGTTTGAAGAATACTACAATAGGGGATCGGACTGACTCAAAAAAATATGATTCTGTATAGTCCGTCAGTTACATTATCGAAAAATATTAGATACGTGTTTTTTGTTTCATCAAATCAATAAAAATTTACGAAGCTATAGCGCGTCAAAGATCATGGAGTGGGGCTTGCAACGTCACTTGAACGTACAAAATGTACTATCATATGACGTCATACGAGTTTTCGAAGCACTGTATCGTCTTCATTTTTTGTTTACGTAAAAAAAGAAAAAATATGTGGTCAACATTTTTTGAAAATCTTTTTGACGGACTAATTATTTTTTTTTTTGTCCGATTATTATGATTTATGTACTTTACGTATTCAATAATGTAAGTAACATGTAATAATTTATGCCAAACGTGCATTGTGCATATTGTTGCTAGGTGTTCGGTCATGCCCCTCTGACTCATGAGGATCACGTAATATAGTAACCTTAAACTTTAACGTAAATACTTACGTCGAATTTGGAATTGCAAAAAGATTATCCTATTATAGACTTTTCAAACTAACGACTCTACAGGTTGGAAGAGACATCGTCGCTCGAACGATTACCACGTTTGGCAATTCCTAAATCATTGTAACCCTCCATCAAAATTTTAAATCGGTAATTTAAAAAAAAAACAACCAATCTCAAAAGTTTTTACGTTTACGAAATCAGCAATTCATTTGTGCTATTTTATTTTAATGTCTAGTTAAGTATTTTTAAAAATCATCATCAGCCTATAATGTTCCCACTGCAGGGACTCAGGCCTCCTCTCTAAGAGAGGGATGGGCTATAATCCACCACGCGTGCCCAGTGCGGGTTGGCTGAAAATCTAAAAAACTGTTAGGTATCCCTTACATTTTAAAGTGCCCCACGTTAAACTATTCAGTGAATCCTGCAATCCCTTGAAACTTATAACGAGTTTAAACAAGTGCCAATTTATTATAACACGGAAAGCCCCTCCCGCGTTAGATGTTTATTTTGCCCTGGAAAAAAGGGGCAAGATCTTTGGATAAATAAAAGTTTTTTCTCGAGGAACTGCCCGATGATAGTGGTAACAAGGACAAGCGCTTCTGGTGACTGGTGAGCATGCGGTGCTGGGTGCGAATGTTATTGTTTTAATACATTAGGAACCCGAAGTCTTGGTTTGTCACGTCATGTGACTTAAACATCATCATATGCCTGTCTTTTGTCAACTATGTTGGGCTCGGCTTCCTGATTATCTGGAAAACCAGTATTTTACAAGTGACGGCTTATCCGACCTTCATTACCCAGTTAGTTCTGGGTAATTCGATATCCTTCGGTAAGAAGTAGGGTGTCTGACTTCCGGGCCACTGACTACCGGGCCACTGACTACCGGGCCACTGACTACCGGGCCACTGACTACCGGGCCACTGACTACCTGTAACAACTGTCCAAGATGACTGCCGGGACCAACGACTTAACGTGGATTTCCAGGCACAGAGGAAACTGGCATTTCATGGGTAATCCGATGGGTAAACCCGACCATCTGTTATTTTTTTAACGGGCAAAATATGAACATACACTGCCTATCCTTTCCGACAAAAAGGGCGTGAACAATGAACATAGAGATTATCGGAATGCAACATACCCTGACCTCTGACGAACATTGTATGAAGATAATCGTAAAGTCATTAAGATATTGTTAACTATTGTAATATAATCGCCCTTATACTGAATTGTTGATGTTGGGTTGTGTATTATTTTATTTTATAATGTCTATTGAAGTATCTACTAATGACACACTAGGCTAGGTAATACGCATCTGATTAGAATTACGGAATAAAACAAAATGACCTACTTATTATTATTTGTACCTACATTGTAATATTTGAAGAGATAGACACATTATAGTCAATAAGCTTTACAGAAACAATGCCGATTTTATTTAACCCGCATATAGATTTTATACTTCTCTAAATAATAATTCAGCAATCAAAGCAGAAAATATAAGGTCCCATAAAAATAGGTGGACATATTTTTACACAGCGTTCAGTACGCCTAAACAAAGATAATAATAAATAATAATAATATTCCACAACTATCACACAACGCCATCTAGTCCCAAGCTAAGCAGAGCTTGTGTTATGGGTACTAGACAACTGATAAACATACTTATATATTTCTAAATACATACATATTATAGATAAATTACACCCAGACACAGAACAAATGATCGTGCTCATCACACAAACATTTGTCCTGGGTGGGAATCGAACCCACGACCTCCGGCATAGCAGTTAGGGTCACTAACCACTAGACCAACAGGCCAGTCAAAAGATATCTAATCAAAAAAAAAAACACTAAATAAACTGATTTTATATTGACTTAAAATAATAAATTGCCGGCACTCTAGAACACACTCGTCCTTAATGAGTAGGTACTTAAATGCGTTTTTCTTATTATTATTTTTACCATTGTCCTTATTTTGGTGGTCTGAATGAATACTAAAATTTTGTCCACCTATTTTAATGGGACCTTATATACGACTAGCTCATACTCAGTGGTAGTGTAGTAAGGTTTTTGTCCCACAGGACTATACTACCGGGACTATAGTGCGATCAAATTATCTTGGCAGGTCTGAACATAGGCTCTGCGAACTTTTACGCATGTAAACTTGTGAAGAAAACTGTTATTGCCATATAAACCAATACTTAAACGATCAGAAAATATCTAATTTAAACAGTGAGAAATACAAATAAAATAAATATCATAACACTTTTATACATTAGTTGTAACAAAATGACCTGCACGAAGTTCGGACCTGCCAAGATAATTTGATCGCACTGTAAAAGTCTTTGTTCTAGTCCGGTCAACAATCTATCTCTATGCCAAAATTCATACAGTTCCGTTCAGCCGTTCTGGCGTGATTGATTAAGAGACAGAAAAAGACAAGTGAAATATGAAAACACTTTAAATTCTATGACTGAAACTGAAAGAAAAGATGAAATGCAAATCCACAAGGTTTTAACGCTGTGTAGACTTTTATGGAATAAATATTTTGATTATAAAACTAGTTTCCTACGGCTTACCAGGGACACCAGGGATAACTACAGTCCTACCTATTTCAGTAGAGCACAATATTTTGCTAAACTACCGTGGTATAGTTGGCAAAGGAGGTAAGTATGCAGACTGGACGCTGCAAACATCTACCTACTAAATATATTTTGCAACACGCATAAAATAATTTAAATGCTTCTTTGAGAGTATTGAAAAAAGATTTCAAGTGATTTCCATTGTTTAATACTGGACATTTGTTTAATCACACGTGGAAGAGGGGAATTATCCTACGCGATGGTGCAGTGGGATAAATAGTAACCTATGGCGGTTATGAATTATATAAGGTGTAAATAGTCCACCACGAAGCAGTCAACCAAGCATTCTGTACATCAAACTAAGTAACTCTACACAAAAAATATTGCTTCGAAACGACTATTTTTTTCATAACATCAAGGTTTACGGTACTTTTACTTGAAGCCCCTAAAGTAGCGCACTCAAGACACTGCTGATGGATATGAATTGGATACTTAGTTATGGAGTCAAAGAGTTATTAAAAGTAAAATAACAACATTTAAACTAGGTACTTATAGTTAAATGTGCCCACCTAAAAATCTGCTTGCATAGCATAGGTAGGTATGCTTTTCATTAGTTGACTGTACCTACCAACATAAATGTAATATAGTGCGAAGTGCGGACCATTCGTAGCCGCGTTGATTAAAGCGAAAACAATCTTTTTATTGTACGCGAAATAGGTTTGATATGAGTAATATGTATTTTCTCCATTTCTGGGCGCTCATTCTGGTTTCAAGGATGACCTAGATTTCGTACAGCTACAGTAGGTACAGGCGATAGGAATGGTATTATCAGTCAGTGGAAGTACACTTGTGAACAGCGGGGAAATATGTTTTAAGTGGATTGGTAAATGAGTTTAAAGTAATTAGAAATTGGTTCTGTTATCAGGTGTGAATCCGTGTGAATGACGAGACTTTAAGTACATGGAAGTGAGCAGGGTATTTAACTGAATCAGTTTACTTACTGGTCTTCTCAATGGTTATAAAATAGCACTAATAAGGAACCTGCAACTGTTACGAAAAATAATTGCATTGTAAAAATACTGTGCATAGTAAGTACCTATATCGTACTGCATGGCTTGGCTGTAAAAAACGATTTCATGTAGCGGAGATGAGAACGGAAAGATGAATGTGTGGAGTGACAAAAATGGAACGAGTATTTAAAAGATGTTTGAAAGTGGCACCTGTAATTAACAGAAAAAATGAAAGGACATAATAGGGGATCTGACTGACTCAAAAAAATATGAGTCCGTCAGTTAGATTATCGAAAAATATTAGATACGTGTTTTTTGTTTTATCAAATCAATAAAAATTGACGAAGCTATAGCGCGTCAAAGATCATGGAGTGGGGCTTGAAACGTCACTTGAAGGTATAAAATGTACTATCATATGACGTCACACGAGTTTTCAAAGCACTGTATCGTCTTCATTTTTTGTTTACGTGAAAAATGAAAAAATATGTGGTCAATATTTTTTGGAAATCTATCTGACGGACTAATTCGTTTTTTTTTGTCCGATCTTATAATGAGGAGGGAAGACACGTATATGTAGCTAAAAAACTGATGGATACTAATAGTGGACGGATGGAGAAAGGAAGAAAAGATGGATGGATTGTGTGAGGAATGATATAAAAGGGAAAGGAGTAAATGACGCCATGACATCTGACACAGAATGGAAGAAGAATACATTTTGCACCGACCCCAAGGTAAGGGCAGAAAGATGATGAATTAAATATCAGAAGTATTTAGAACTATACAAAAAGCAGTTTTGAACAAAAACAAAGCACCAACTCTATCGAGTTTTGTAAATAACACTAAACGTTTCAAACTAATTAACTGCATCCCATAAAGTGTTGACAGAAACAAACAGGGAAGCACTAAAACATTTTCATATCAACGTTTTAACTTCACTCCATATTCGCTTCGCTTCCCCAAACATTTTTCGCCCGAATGGTTGGCCGAACATTTTTTGCCCGAACATTGGCCATGTAACAAACTTGTTACCAACATAGCCAATGTTGGTGGATAGAATTGGTAGACATGTCGTGCAGTCCGAATAATGTAGTTCCTGGCTTAATTGGGAAAAGGCTCGAATGACGAATATAATTAATACCTTTTGAACTAGCCAGCGTTTGTCAAGTACCTCTACTCGGGTAACATAGTTCATAAATAAAGTATGAGTAGTTCAAAATGTAGATTTTGACGCAGCGCCGGACTGGGACCCGAAATCGGCCCGGGCATTTTAGGGACGGTCGGCCCTCCACTCTCAAGAGAAAGAAAAACTACTAACACAATTTTGAATCCACTGAAGAAAATATTTAGAATAGGCTGAAAGGCTCGAATTTAAAATAATTAGGACACCAAGAGCGAGCGAAGCGAGCTCGACAACCTCGAACGTTACACTAGTTGGTCGACAGTCAATGGCAATATTCAAGAGGTAGTATCTAGTAAACCGCAAGAGCGAGCGAAGCGAGCTCGAAATTTTTTTGACACCGTGCCCTGGACAGGATAGAATTGCTTTGACCTATTGGTGTTACTTGGTCCACTTCGACAATGTAATGTTTCAAGGGTTAAGTTTACGAATTACGGCTGCAGCTGAAGTTCTTCTAAGAATTTAAAATACTTGATGTAATAAAACATAGAAGTATTATTTGTGAATAGTTATCTGAAAAGTCTAAGAACTAAAAGAACTAGGACTCTAGGAGCGAGCCAAGTGAGCACGAGAATCACAACCCTTATACAAGGTTTACTTAATCGATAGACAAAGACAAGATTCAAGAAGCAGTATCATATCATTAGACCGCATGAGCGAGCGTAGCGAGCTCGAAAATTTTTTGACACCGTACCCTGAATATTTTGGATTTGATTTGACCTACTGGAGTAATTTGGTCGATTTCGACAACTTAAAGTTTTAAGGGTTAAGTTAACTAGTTACGGCTGCAGCTAAAGTTCTTCTATGGATCTAAAATTCTTCACTACATAGTATAAAACAAAGTCGCTTTCTCTGTCCCTATGTCAATTTGTATGCTTAAATCTTTAAAACTACGCAACGGATTTTGATGCGGTTTTTTTTTAATAGATAGAGTGATTCAAGAGGAAGGTTTCAATATCTTTTTTCGACCCGTGCGAAGCCGGGGCACCCTCACTAGTAATATAATAAAAGTAGGAGTATTAATTCTGAAGCGTTATTTGAAAAGTCTAAGAACTAAAAGGATCAGGACTCCTAGAGCGAGCGTAGCGAGCTCGAAAAACGGGTTGAGTTTTTCGAGCTCCCTTCGCTCGATAGAGTTAGATAAGCGTTACTTGGTCGATATACCTAGCAAGCCGCTTTGACACCGTTTCCTGGGCTAGTTAGAATTGATTCGACCTGTTGGGAGTTACTTGGTTGACTTCGACAATGTAAAGTTTCAAGAGAAAGGAGGCTGCAAGAGCGAGCGAAGTGACTCGAAAAAACAGCTCGTCTCGAATAAATCAATGTAATTTGAGATCAAAATAACGAAATGTTTTATTTTTTTGCAATCTTATCTGTGCATGTTAAAATTACCTCTCGGGTAATGGGGCTCCTAATTAGTTCAACCGCTGTCTATAGGCAGAGGAACACCACTAGAGAGAGGCATAAAAACTGAGCCTTACTGTTAAAAATTTTCTCGCAGGGTTCAAGGTACGAACCGGGTGCGTTGGTTTAAAGTTTTGCAAGTTTCTAGCGGCAATAAGAGTTCTCAGAGGCTCATTTTTAGCCTCCAAAACAACACAAGCTCACAACACACATAGTTGTAGATTTATTCTACTACTAGCTTTTGCCCGCGACTTCGTTCGCGTGGAATAGTGACTTCCGGCAGATTTTTGGTTTATCTCGCGAAAAAAAAAAAAAAAACTATCCTATGTCCTTTCTCAAGTTCCAAACTATGTCTGTACCACACACAAATCGGTTCAGCCGTTTAGGCGTGAAAGAGTAACAGACAGACAGACAGAGTTACTTTCGCATTTATAATATTATAGTATATAGTATGGATACGCTACAATCACAAAAGACGATTAATTACGTATGTAGGTACCTTTTTAATAACTTATTTCAATCGATAAAAACGTCGTTTTTTTTTAATTAGTAAAAGTAAGTCGGTCGCCCATCGGCCAACCCGGCCCATCGAGCATCCAGCCTATCGGGCGTTTGCCCTATGGCCAGTCGGAACCTGGGCCGGCCTATCGGCCGGCCATACCGGCCCACCAGGGCTCCGGCCCTTCGGGCATTTACCCGAATTGCCCTTTGGCCAGTCCGGGCCTGTTTTGACGTTAAATACCCGTTTTGGACATGGACTAGCGGATACCAGCTCGATATATCCACGTCCCTGTAATTTCTGTCGGAGGGGGTAAGCAGATGTGTGGTGGTTCTGATTTTCAGGTTTCAGCAGTTGCATTGGAGGCAAACATATTGTGATTGAACGAATATCGATCGAGAAAGATCAAAATAAATCTCCAATATAATTAATTACTTACCAAGACAAGGGCTGCCTAGATACCTATAGATAGTACCTACACACCCCTATTTATTTTTTCTGCATTACATTTTCCAGTGATAGGGAAACAGACAGAAAAGTATGATCAAATAAGTTAAAAAAAATCTCCCTCTCCACGATTCTCAGGTTTCTATTATCATTTATGTTCCGCGAAACAGGGATTTGTGCGGAGTTTAAATAACGCTATTGCAGAATTAGGTTACCATAAAATTCTAGAACCTAATAAAATGTCTAGGAATGTTTCTAGGATATTTCTTTTCCAGTCCACGTCATTATTTTCTTAATTCTGTATGACATTTCGTTGTCTCGTTAGTCTAGTTGTCCCGTGCGCTTTTACTATTACTACTCTATACTCCTGAGTTCGGTCTTGCAGTGTAGTAGTATAGTTTTGTCATAAGGAATTCCTCAGAGCAGGCCGGAGTGATGACTATGTTCCTGAGCTGCAGACTGTTCGAAATAGATACCGTGACAGAGAAACAAAGGGCAAAGAAGGAACATGGGTGGTTTTTAGTCAGTGGTCTGACACTCCGTTCCGATCCGCCCACAGCGGAGTCATTTGATGATTTCCCACTATCCAACAAAAATAAAAGACTATGTTCCTGGTGGACCAGGCCAGTGCCAGTCCCCATTACAAAATATATGGGTTAACTATTAAATACACCTCTGCCTATCCTTTCGGTAAAACAGGCACGAAGTTACGATGATGTGTTGTTTCTAAGAAATTTCTTTCATTTTCCACGGTAATATTTCCTAATAATTTCTGTATGAAGACTGTTATAGCTACGAGTATAATATACCGATATCGTTCGCCCTTGAGTGGAGACCGCGAATCGGTAAACGTTGCGTGGGAAGCCCCTAGTTAGATAGGACGACGACCTAAAGGAGGTTATGAATGGGGCGAAACTTGGTACAGGTACTGGCAAGGTCTTTGTCCCGTCTTCTTCATCATCTACTAACATAACATCACGCTTGTAATCCTCGACCCACATTTTACTAGTTATGTTTTAAATAACATGTATTAGCGAGGCGAGGTAATAGGGGATCGGACAAAAAAAAACTAATTAGTCCGTCAGATAGATTTCCAAAAAATATTGGACACGTATTTTTTCTTTTTTCACGTAAACTTAAAATGAAGACGATACAGTGCTTCGAAAACTCATGTGACGTCATATGATAGTACATTTTGACGACACAAGTGACGTTTCAAGCCCCACTCCAAGTTCTTTGACGCGTTTTATCTTCGACATTTTTTATTGATTTGATAAAACAAAAAACACGTATTCAATATTTTTCGATAATCTAACTTACGGACTAAACAGAATCATATTATTTTGACCCAGTCCGATCCCCTATTGCCATCAACGACGCACAGAATCAGCCTCCGTGGTTGCTACTAAAAAAAATCATGATAGAAAACACTTTGTTCGTCCAGGAAATCGAACCCGGGATAACATGTTTTGTAATTTTTTTCAGGATGTCATGTTTTGTCATGTTCAGCAGTCGCGCTTGCGACCAGTCGACCATCGAGACATTCATTTACTTTTAAAAATGGTACTTACTTAAATACAAAATATTTATCCATTTTCCACAATTCAAAGCTCACCTATCATAAAACGATGACGACACGCTTTTCTCGAAAGTGATCAACTACCCCATCGTATCTAACGAGAATTAATTCCAAGAAATAACTACGCGAGCTTGTTAGCAAAATGCACGGAATTTATAAACTCCGTGAAACTACAGACTACTGGTATATGACAACCAGAGAACCAAACGATGTGCAGGCGTGTTGCAAATTAAAGTAGAACATTTCCATACGCTGTGGTAATTCAAGAACAGTGCATTAAAGGCTTGTCTTTTCATACAGTTGGAATGAGGCACGCTGGTTGGATTTGTAATCGAAAGTCGGAAAGGAACTAGTGAACTGCCACTTAAAAATAAAACATTAAAGCTTATTTGTTTTTAGCGTGTCGATGACAATTCAAATTGAGTCAGCTCAAAATGTGACGACAAGTTTGGCATTTTTAGTAGCGTCCATTAGCTCTTCTGATTTACAAATGACAAGACAGGCAGGATATGATAATTTACTGTCCCATCGTTTGTGGGATCCACCACATTTCCCATGAAGGGGATTCTTACTAACCCAATGGAACTACAGAGTACTGTAGATGACAACCAGAGTACCAAACGATGAGGCGTGTTGCAAATTAAAGTAGAACATTTCCATCGCTGTGGTAATTCAAGAACAGTGTATTAAAGGCTTGTCTTTTCATACAGTTGGAATGAGGCACGCTGGTTGGATTTGTAATCGAAAGTCGGAATGGAACTAGAGAACTGCCACTCAAAAATAAAACATGGCAAACAGGCGTTTAGTTCACACGGAGTCTAGATTTGTGCCCGACTGATGGCAATTGGCTCGCGCCCTATTACATGGAACGTAAAATTTTATTAGGTACACCTCCGCCTAACTCTTCAGAATTTACAGGCGTGATGTTATGTCACTATCTAATCGCTTTAACTGCCTCCGTAGTCGAGTGGTTAAGACGTTTGCCTTGTGACCCGGTAGTCGTGGGTTCGATTTCCACGGGAAGTATGCGTTGTAAAGTTGTCTTTGGTTTGGCTAGGATATTGCTGACTTGAATCATCCGATTGTCTGACAAAAAAATATTCCGTGCTTCGGAAGGCCCGTATAAGCCCGGTCCCGGCCGTCAAATGGCGTTCGTCAAACCATGTCAGGCCATGTGAAGCCTCTGAGGCCTAGGCTTGGGCTTGGGAACTTTAGAAACGCTGACACTAGGGTGTGTGGGGTCGTAAGACTGCTCACACGATAAGAAGAAGAAGAGCGCTTTGTGATAAGAAGGTACCTATTTATCGCCAAGGGATCTTTCAAGTCTACCTTTATTATACGATTTTCACAGCGTTTATTTAACTTGCCCTGTTAGATTGTAAGTTTGTTATTTAATTAGTTAGAAACTCTGAAATCCTTGACCCAAAAGTAAAAATATAACTTATTCCCTATTAGTAAATGTTAAAGTACTCTGAATCATCAGTTCGGATACGCTTGCGAACACTGACGCATCTAGTAATGTGTCACTATACAATTACGGCGGAGACAGCTGTTTCATTCAGACTCAGATAAAGAGCTTGAAATTTTTAAATATACGGCAGGCAGGGCTTTAGTCACTTCACTACATTATATTTTGAACTTTACGATTGAGTTGTAGATAAATCTTTAAGAACTTTTTATGAGCTCTAGATGATTGTCCTTAAATTGGAAATAATGCTATAGAAAAGTATGCCAGCCAGTCATATGAGGTCAGATAGGACTATCTGCTTATGACCTCTACAGCCCAATTAGTATTGGGTGATATGGTGGATGGTGACGGTGGACCATTGGTGGCGAACGTAAGAAGAAGGAAGTCGTGGGCTCGAACCCAGGCAGGCGCATTACTTTGTGTAATTTATTTCATCACCACCTCTCTACAAAACGGTGAAGCACAACATCGTGAAGAAACTGTCTTAGAATCAAAAAATTCGAAGACGTGTGTCATCTATCAACCCGCACTGGGCTCGCGTGATGGATTATGGCCCAGGAGGCCTGAGGCCCTGCAGTGGGAACATTATATAGGCTGATGGCCTTGGTAAGACTGGTTGTCTGACTTACAACCCGGTGACTACATGTAACGATTATTAAAGGTCTTCAAAGGACAGCCGGGACCAACGGCTTTACGTGATTTCGGAGGTACGCAGGAAACTCGGTATGTAATGGTTGGTCGGCAACCTAGGCAAGCGCTGCCTAACCTGAAGATTGACTGGAGCGTCAGTTATTATATAGCCACGAGCTCCTCCGCAGCTCGGCTCCACGACCTGACCTCGACATAGTTGGGAAAAATCTAGACAGATAATGATGTCCGTAATCATTTTGTATTTATCTGTTAATTATTCGCGCTGGGGTGACTAATGAGTTAATGACTAACAGGAGGACGTATTGAAGAAGTCATACTGAGCCGACCTCAGGAAAATTGAGGCAATAGGAGAATAATACTAATGATGATCATCCATAGCCTTTTTTTATGGGTGGGTTATCATCAAATGACTCCCGCTCTGAGCAGAGAGGAAGGGAGTGTCAGACTTCTACTGACTAAAAACCACCCATGTTCTTTCTTAGCCCTTTGTCTCGAGGCCACGATTTCTCTTTCGAACAACCCGCAGCCCGACGGGATCATCCATAGCCTGACTTCACACCCACTTTTGGCTTGTGCCAAACTCCACGCTTTAATTACTTTAACAATCATAATTTTTTGTCTCAATCAGTCACTAATAAACAATCACCCAAAAGTAGTTCTCGCAGGAAATTACCTAAGTTTTTTTAAACCCATGTACAGTACTGATGCGCTCAATAAAAAAAATAAAAAAGTATTCACCTTTAAAGGAACGCAGAAAAATGTAAAAAAAATCTCGAAGATTATTACGGAATATTGCATTCGCTGTATCAGGAATTCAGGATTACAACTTCTGTAGAATTGAAAAATATTAATAACGAAATGAAATAACTATTATAAGCGCGCGTACAGTCAACCAGCTTAAGTTCGCCTAGGCTATTATAGTATACAAGTTTCAATGGCATAAATGCATTAATGCATTTTTTGGCATTTTTTTATTTATTTCATTTGTTACTAACATAGTTTATAAGCAGTGTGTGTGTGTATTACTAACAACATCACATGGATCTAGGTCTGAACTAAAGTTTTTTTTTTTTTTATAAGAGAACAATTGGGTAGGTAATTGACAAAAAAAAGTATAATTAGTCCGTCAGATAGATTTCCAAAGAAATATTGGACACAAATATTTTTTCTTTTTTCACATAAACAAAAAATGAAGGCGATACATACAGTGCTTCGAAAACTCGTGTTCACAGAAATTAGTCCAACACTTGTAGATTACAGGAAAACTTATAAAAAGTCTATGGTCCTAAAATAACATGGAAAATGTCTACTACAGTTGGTACGGAACCCTTCATGTGCAAGTCCGACTTGCACTTGGCCAGTTTTTGTCGATAATCTGACTGACGGACTAAACAGAATCATATTTTTTTAGTCAGAAAACATCTCTACATAAAATAAGTATCGTGAGTACAGGCGTACGGCTTACTGTACTACTGAGTAGCATTCGCGCATCAAAGGTTCCAAACCAATTAATGTTTATGTTTACGAAAGAAGCGTATTCTGCGAAAGTTTCAACTTAATAATTGAAACCTGTATAGCCCGTAGACGTAGGGGTAAAAGGGTAATAAAAAATATTTCAGGACCATTAGGGGAGTTCAATAAATTGGATTTGTTTTATTTTCTAATATGCAATGTATCTGAACCGACCGTGGCAAAACGCACGTAGCGAACGGCAAGTTCGACGCCGAGTTCGATGACCTCAGTAGCTGAGCAGGAAGTGAACAACTGACTAAATTAAATAATAGGAACTGCAGAAATAAATATGAAAAGTAAGATAATAAGAAGAAAATTATTTAAAATAAGTAGCTGAATGCTCTCAGTTTGCGGAGTGCTGTCCCTATAGTATCCTGTACAATCCTGTGATAGACGGGTGTGGACAGATGGACAAGGACATAGACCGACGCTCATAATCAACTTAATGATGACCCCATTGCTGAGACCCATGCCAGCCTCCTCTTTGTGAAAGAGACTTAAATGTAATTTCAACACTTACATTTTTTGGTTCTAGGCTCGGGCGGTTTCCTTTACCGTTTTGAAAGCAATGTTTAAATAAATTACACAAAGTACATGTCCAGACTCGAATCCACGACCCGTAAGTCGGTTGGACAGAACCTTCACCACTGAGCCTACACTGCTCTCCCCTTGTGTACGGTCCCCTAATAAAATTATGATACACGTGCTTCATTTTCAACAATAATAATTAATGTTCTCTTTTACAATGAGAGGTGAAGAGATATCAGGTTTTCATTTGTGATAATGTAATATGGTTGCAATACGCCATTTTTATTTTCATAGCCAACTTCAATAAATAATTGGATGCGTGCACCGTAGGTTTATGAATAAGTAATTCACTGCGATCGGCCTTTACTAGACCGCGCTGAAATTATTATAGCGTTTTGTATTTTGTTTTCATAAAAGGTTGCTTTTCTACTATAATTCACGTTTTCCATTTCATTGCTAAGGTAGTCATAATTATCATCTGCCTTGCTTATAACTGAAAAGCTTATACGAGTAGCAAACAGAAAATTAAGTTATTTTTTTTATAGCAGGTGGGCTAAAAGTTTTAGCAACATTTTCTTGACCGGTTAGCTACCTATTCGTCTTTCTTGGACACCAGAAATTACGCTTTTCTTTTAAGGATCTAGGAAATATTAAGATTACTAGTATGCGATGCTTTCTACGTCAATGATGTAACTTGTCTAAAACCTTCTAGATGAATTTTCCAAAAAATAAAACTTTTGTGCATTAAGTAACATACATGAAAAGAGTATGTAAGGATCGTAGCCGGTGGCGTTCTGTGGTTTCTGCCTACCCCCATGGAAAAGGACGTGCGTTTACCTATACATGAAACCTTTATATAGAGCAGCGGTGGGCCTCGTGGTGGCGGCCGCGACTTACGAACAGTAGGTCGTGGGTTCGAACCCAGGCAGGCACATTACTTTGTGTAATTTATTTGATCACCGCTGCTCAAAACGGTGAAGGAAAACATCGTGAGGAAACTGGCATGTCTTAGAACCAAAAATTCGAAGACATGTGACATCTACCAATCCGCACTGGGCACGCGTGGTAGATTATAGCCCATTCCCTCTCAAAGAGAGGAGGCCTGTGTCCCAGCAGTGGGAACATTAATAGGCTGTTGATGATGTAACCTTTATAAGTATGCTTTGACTGGTGTGAAATGATGCCTGCTGGCGATTTTACGGTGTATAACTTCAAATCAGACCAACTATCACTACCGTTAGTGGAATATCGTTCAAGCCGTGTGACGTGGTATGTTGTGACGTAAGACGTCGGCATCCGATCGTGTAGGACACCAGTTGAATTCCATGTTTGTTTGTCACTTTTATGATGAAAAGTTGCTGTTTGTTAACGTATTGAAAAACGACTGTTAACGAGTTTTTATCTGTGAAGATACATTGATCTTTACAATGTTCTTACATAATGCTTCAACGCTTAATGTTGTTTTTTTTTTTTTTAATTATTGACTAATGTATTTTTCTGTAATTACTACCTCATTATAATCTGTATTTCGTTAAAATAAACTTCCAATTTTGAATTATTGTGTCGTCGTGTAATACTGTCATACATAACCAACTAGGTACCTACTTAGTTATGCAGATTAAATTCTCATTTCATCAGAACTCATACATTTCTGCCTCAATTATTCCCTCTAAGTTTTGATAAGTTAATCGGGAATAAATAAACAAACTGGTGCTCCGTTACTGTTAGTTGGAGTTAGGTCGAACAAGTTCGGAGTCGGACAGTCGGGCCCAAACCCACGCACCTGAGGCCGCAGGTAGGTTGATACTGTTCATAGTTCCTGCGGTACACTTAACCATAAAAATGAGTTGGGAGCTGAGGTACACTCAACCATAATAGTGAGTTGGGAACTGAGGGATTAGTACGAGTACGAGCGTTAAATAAAATGCAGATTGAATAATTACCTTTTAAAGATTTATTTGGAAAGTACGGTTTTTTAGAGCTCGATATAAAATAGCTTCCTCGCAAGTGAAAAATTAAAGTGTTGCATTATCTAAAAATATTTTTTTAAACTAAAATGTCGACTATATTACTAAGTATTTGTATATATTGCATTGTAAATAAACTCAGGTGTTATTCAATCGCTATTATTCGCTATAATATATACTGCGAATGAGCTGTTTTGATCCAAATGCGATCAATTCGGTTTTCTCAGTGCAATGATGAAAATACTCACTTGGATCACTGAAGGAAGTTCTGATACAAAAGTGTAAGGAGAGTAAAAATATGAATACTCACTGATGATTATTTCAGAATAAAAATAAACGTGTAATAGGCGAATAGTGGACACTAGAAAAAAATATGTTCTACAACAGAACTTGGTCAGATATTCCCAATTTTTCAAACTGACTTGGTCTGTACATTATCATTACCTAACACTGAAACGGGTAATTTACCTACCATGTTTACAGTTTGTTTTGAGTTCCCGATATTTCGGCGCTGTTGCAAATAGGTAATAATAATATAATCACGGATAAACCCAAATGAAACAACAAAACAAATGGTACCTGAATATCTCGTTCTCGATAACTAAGTAAATGTACAAATACAAATCTTTTTACCTACTTAAGAAAGTGATAACAATTTTTAGGTAAGTGCTTATTATTATGTACTAGCTTTTGCCCGCGACTTCGTCCGCGTTTCCGTCGTTTTTCGTAAAAAAAGTACCTACCATTATGTCCTTCCTCACGGTTCAGTGGTTTTGATGTAACAAACAGATTAACTTTCGTATTTTAGTAGGGAAATACAATATGTCAATCCACAATACTGTTGAAAAATATCGCAAAAAGGAACCGCAGAATATTATTATTAATAGCTGTGCCCGCGACTCCGTCAGCGTGTAACTCCTTGTATGTTATTAAGTTAATGTATTGGTAATATTGTTTAGATCACTTTCACATGAGGCTTAAGAAGGTACCTATAGCGTTCTATAGGTAAAACTTCAGCCCAAAGCTTCCGGGGTAAACTATGTTGAAAGTTGACCAGTCCGGCACGTGAACATAAAGATTTCTAGAACTGCTAACCCGGGAAAGAGCGACATATAACTGACCATGCGAGAAACAACTGACACCGAGATCTACTCCAGCAACACGAAAATTCTGCCCTTGAGCCTTATTAATTTAGTAGTCACTTAAAATAAATACCTAACTACTATAATTAATAAAAGTATCTACGCTTTTACCTACTTAATACAAAAATAAAATTGATCATAGGGTAAACCACCCTAATATCGGCCCCTTTAACCTTTTTCAGTTTTAAACTACTCATAATATCTCAATATGATAAATAAAGTGCTTGCATAGTTTTTTTCCTATTGTGAAATTTAATTGGTTTCTTATTCTTACGTAAAACTTTGAAAATAACCTAGTTGTTTAATTATTATGATTTATTTTATCAATACATTCCGACTTTCCCCAATACCGGCCCCTTTTGCCTAAAGCCGACCAGATTTTTCCCTTATATCGGCATATGCAAAATGTATGGTTAAACACTAACCAGTGAGCAGCAGTGGGTGGATAAAACGGCTTAGGTATTTGAAAAAAAAAATTATATCTATATTGTTCAGTCTTCAAAATTATTATTGATTAGGTATAAAATAAAATCAGCGTCACAATATACTTACCTAACATAATTAAGAACACATAATAGGTGATAATAGAAGGAGTATCTTAAAATGTGCAATGTAGTCATACTGTAGTTAGTAGTCAACAAAATAACAAAGTAAGTTAAAATAAATAAAAAACAGCTTTAATTTAGGACTATCACACTAAATGAATAAGGCAGTGATGGCAGGTAAAATCTTCTTTTGCAACATCTATATAATTTCTGCCATGCTGCGTTGTGCACCCCAAATGAAACCGTTTAGGACAAATTAATATTCAATTCGTTTCTTCCTTTCTTCACGCTCATGTTTTATTTTTTATTCTTTTTCGTCATGTTTTTCTTGAGTAAACTGTTTCCATTTTTTCGAAGAAATGGCTAATGGCATTAATTCCCCTTTAGACTTTCTTTTATTGCAAAAATTAAGAGATTTCGGGGATTAACAAATTCTTTGAAAAATGTCCCTCTGCCGGCCGGTTTTAGGATTCGTTGTTAAAAAATGATTGCCTTATATCGGCCGGGGCGGCCGATATTTGGATTTGTACTAATAAACAGAAACCTAACTCCGGCCTCATAAAATTACCACAAAGCATGATATTTTTATTAAAATAGATATGTAAGGCGATTCTTTATTTAATTATGTATCGAAAACAAGCAATACTCATTACTTTTAATAAATATAATACGCTAAAATCGCTTATCCCAAAATGTCGTCCACAGTAGGTCCAGGATCAAAAGGCACAGGATAAGCACACGCTCATATGCCTCCGCGTTCTAAGACCGACTGAATATTCTATAGCACACAGAGCGCTGCCATGTTGATAGTGTCTATTGTGTATGACCTAAGGTCTATTTTGGTGCAATATTATCCTAACATTATGTGAAGTTTTTTAATTTACGCCACGATTTCTTCGTCACGGCCGATATTAGGACGGGGCCGGAATTAGGGCAGTTTACCCTATTAGCCAAAACTTACCTATCGGTATCTAAAAATCTATGCGTACTACTTCCCATAAAAAGAAATAAAATGCGAACTATTAATAATTTGTAATTTGAACGAATATTTAAACACTACCAAAATAACTACTTAATACCTATTTTATAAAATATAACAACAAAAGAAATTCAAATAAACTATTTAAAGACTTAAAAGTCGCGCTGTTATGCACGGTTTCTTAATATTATTATCAATTATTGTCTGTCAATAAGGTCGAACGCTGAACGCATCAACAGCCAAATATTGAATGAAGCTCGCTCCCGGTACACAAAAATAATCCTTATGGCATGATTCAGTATTCACGCGCAGCTTATTAGCGTATTTCATATTTGGTTCAGTTTGATGTTTCTGTACCGATTACTATGATTCTTTTTTTATTGAATAGGTAATAATTTTAACTTCTTATAATTAGGGATGAGCGAGAGTATTATAAACGTAAGAGTAAACAAATATAATCAGAAAGCTCCGAACTGCTAAGCTATCGGGAGTTACACGTGTTATTGTGAGTCAACCATAAAAGATAGACATATGCTGTTGTGGGATATTCTTTAGATAATTTTATGTAGAACATTTCCGTTATAAATGATTTCTATGTAGCTTTAACCATTAAGGCTACACACGCGACGGAAGCTTAAAAAATGGAGCAACTTCTCCCGTTTTCCCAACATTTCCCTTCACTGCTCTGCTCCTATTAATTATAGCGTGATGAAAAGTATACTATAACCTCCCTAGGAGTATGAAGAATAATTGTACCAAGTTTCGTTCAAATCCGTCGAGTAGTTTTTGTTTCTATAAGGAACATACAGACAGACAGACCGACAGACAGACAGACAGACAGACAGACAGACAGACAAAAATTTTACTGATTGCATTTTTGGCATCAGTATCGATCACTAATTACCCCCTGATAGTTATTTTGAAAATATATATCATGTACAGAATTGACCTCTCTACAGATTTATTATAAGTATAGATAGATGTACCTATTTTCTGTCAAAACAGAATATTTAAATAAACAAAATTAAGTAATTAAAGCCGTTTTAGATATACCTAAGTACCGTTTTAGATATACGTAAGTTATACCTTGTTGGTTCCTAAGTATTTTAAAACACACAATAGCTGTAACAGGTCAACAATTCAAACATTTTGTCAAATTCAAAGTCATGCGGTTACCTGTTAGAATTCGCTGAAATTATTTTTCAAATGTAGTTTGTTTTTACAACAGGTTTTCCTTTTAAATTATTCATGAATGGCTATATTCTTTTTGAACCCATGTAACCATTTTAAAGTAAAATTCTTAATGTTGGAGACAATGGTTGTAATGTAAGCATCGCACATTATCAGTTATCATTTTGTTTGTTAGCTAAGTAAATGTACCTACGGTCAGCGAGCATCAATGTGTTTACATAAAGCAATCTTTAAAAGTGATTTTCCGCTACTGTGTTGATTAACGTTTTACAAACATAGCGTTTTCGAAGTCAAAGTTTTCCGAAATAGGTGTTATCTCAAAGTAGAACCGTTATTTCCTAAGAAAATGGATTTAGAATTCTGCTAAGTTTTACATACATATTTTTGCTCGTCACTGAACACAGAAAGAACTTCAAAATGGGTGTAAAGTTTTATTAAAAGCTAAATAAAACTAGAAAAAAAAAGTTATAGTAGCGGTTCTTACTCTTGAAAAGTGGTTAGTTTCACAGTTTTATATTGTCTGGCTCAATGTGTAGCTTAAAACGTTATAATTATAGCATATTAATATTTGTGACGCATGAAATCTAAGCAGACTGCTTCGTTCGCAAAGTAAATGAATGATTGATGAGACCGCACACAAATTATAGCTAATAACTAGAATTAACATTGTATTAAAACAAAACCATTCTTCAGTTAATAAGTAAGTAATTAATAGTAGAATTTAAAGTATAAGAAACGACTTAAATTCGTATTTTGTTATACAAGTGGATGTCTTTGTTCCCATACCATAGTAATCTGAATATTTAGTTTTACTCAACTTACTTAAGTTGTATTTTTACATTATTATATTACTAGCGACCCGCCCCGGCTTCGCACGGGTGCCAATGGATGTTATTATACACATAAACCTTCCTCTTGAACCCTTCTATCTATTAAAAAAAACCGCATCAAAATCCGTTGCGTAGTTTTAAAGATTTAAGCATACAAAGGGACATGGGACAGAGAAAGCGACTTTGTTTTATACTAAGTATGTAGTGATTAAGATAACTTAATAATATGTATTATCAATTTATCACTTTATAAATATATAAGTAATTAAGTCAACCCGTCCTAGTTTTTTTACCCAGTATAACGTTCATCCCCAAAGAAACACGCCCTTTCGACACTATTTAATAGGTTATTGATTTAAAATATGTACTTTAAACTACATTATATTACGCCTGTTTTCCACGAAGGGTTAGGGCTCGTTTACGGAGACGCGTGGCGTGCGGCGCGTGCAGTAGGCTCGTCTCGTGTTTTTTTATTAATTTACTGAGAGACGGGTCCACCGTAACAAACACTGCACTTTAAACTAACGAGCGAAAAATTGCTTAGGTAAAATCGACGTTTGAGATAGTTAACTTTTTCATACATCGCCATGTGTTTGAATTAAAAACGCAGCACGCGCCGTGCGACGCCCCGCCTGTACGTAAACATGCACTTAGGCAGTGGTGTACCTAAGTTATTTTTAAGTTCCATGTAACAGGGGTGAGCCTACTGTCATTAACAGGGCACAAATTCAGACTCCATGGATACTACTGAGAAATTTCTGATAGAACAAGCCAATAACACTTTGCCCGACCCGGGAATCGATCCTACGACGTGTCAATAAAAACAACGAGAGGTACGAGGAATATTTAGTTATTCTGAAAATATTATTTAGATAGCAATACAGATCGAATATCGAGCAGTTCGGCAGTAATTAAGTTTATGCGCTTCATCACCAGTAATTGCACTAATTTACTTGAACATCGCCATCACATTAGGTGCGTTGAGTTAAGTTTAAGCAGGTTGGTATAGGTATAAGTATTTTACGTTCTAAGTGATTCTAGTTAGGCTATCACTGCTCTCGAGTGCATATTTGCAAGGAAAGCTGTAACTATAATACAATGTAACTTTTAGAACAAATGAAACTTATTAATTAACAAAAAAGGGACTCATTTCAGGATATTTCTAGCCGACTAGCTCTATCTTTGGTCAAAGATAACTAATGCCCTTCAACGTGGCAATGCTGACAGCCTTCGGGCATGTTGCCTCTACACCGATATGGAGGAATACTTAGACGCCTAAGCGCGTTGTTTATTTTTTAGTTCACTGTTGTAAAGAAGAACAAAAATCTTTTAATACCTATCTAAAAATCTACGAAGACAATATTATACTCGTATTCCACATTTAAAATCGCGAAGCAAAATATTACAGAACGCATACGTTATTAAAGAACATAAACTACAATAAACACGCTAAAAATCTAATGATAGCCTGAATATTTATGTCAACATTCGAACCAAAACCGAGAAGCGAAAGTACAACAGCAAAACACACAAAGAATTTAGACCGATAAGAATCGTTATTTAATATTATATTACAAAGTGAGCAGCCGCCGAGTGCATGTTACAATATCAACAGTTTGTTAAAGAATTCAAACACACTGTTTGTAAAAAGATCCTATCATAGTAGACGGATGAATATGAAACGATCGTAAAAGCTAGCGTGGGCAATAATAAGTTAATTACCCAGTCAATGTTTACATAGGACTGGTTGCGCCATCTATCGGGCATTGGTGACAGTGTTCTATGGTAGAATGTGGTGTCAATGGGACATGGTTTGAATTACAAGACCATGTACGAAGGACGTGTCCATGTAAGTTTAGGGTGTGATGAATAGATGGCGCTTCTTCAACTTCTTGCTATTTTGTTTTTGCTAAATTTTCAGTTTTAGAAGGCGTGTGGTGTTGAGAAAGTATCGTTGAGTATGTGTTTTTATTTTATTTAGCAAAATTCTGTTAGCTCTTTTAAGCTCTCGCTTTCTTTGTATTTGGACATTTTTAGGTAAGTGCCTGTAGCCTGTGTGTCTATCTATATCTAAAGACGACAAGAAGAAGAAGAAGAAGAAGCACTAGAGGAAGGAGACCTACGCCATCTACATCTACAAGGTGTTGAAGCAGGTGCACCCCGACACCGGTATCTCCAGCAAGGCCATGTCCATCATGAACTCGTTCGTGAACGACACCTCCGAGCGTATCGCCGCCGAAGTTATTGAAATAAATAGGTACTTTGAATACACGTTTAATAAACTATGTTTTTTCAAGGAATTCAGGGAAATGAGTCTGAAGTAGGTAGTGATAGGGAGATACTGTTCAGTCTCATCAAACTTGTTTCTGATAACACTAACGGAAAAGATAAGACATCATGAATACACGTTAAAACATACTTCATATAAGCATTTATTCTCACATTTCTCGTGGTCCTAACAGCCGATAAATTCAGTGATCAATCAAGTTTGATCATCTCAATTGTTTGCTGTTTAATGTATTGTTTGTTGTGTGTTGTAGCTTCGAAACACATTTTATTGTTTTTAAGTTTTCAGACGCATGTTACGCTCACACACAACGACAACGCAACCTGTTATACTTGTAACGCCCCCTGTCTTGTAAGTTTCAAATTTTCAATCTATGTAGTGAAGGACCGGGTTACATAGAAGTTAAAATTTTCATGTGTTGACTACATGTAGCATCAACTTTGTAGCAGTCTCATAGTTAGCTACGAAGTTGGTGCGTACTCCACTAGGGGGCTCCTGTTGCTCCAAATAGTTTATATGCGGTTCCTTTTCAGGAAAATCAGGCAGGAAAATCTGTGTGAAGGATAGGCATGGAACTTATAGCTCTGCTCTGCTGGCTCTTATGGCTTTCTCTAAGCAAGATGTCGCTACTGACCTATGATAATTGAATCATTATAGAGCTGTGACTGCATTGAATCCACTGCAAGTACCTTTACTATTTTGTTAATTAACTTAAATTGGTGGTTGATTTCATCCCTTCCCTTTGCCCACTTTCCATAATAATGAAAAGTCATACTTTTTGTTTGTTTTTATGATTAGGGGGCTGGGTTAATTACCAACCCAAGCCAAGCTTTGTTTAGCAAACCTTTGCATTCATTCGCTTTTGTGCATTTTGCATCTAAATATGAGATTATTTTGCAAGTGGTGTATTCTATTATTGGGTATGTTTAAGGTTGGTGCAATGCAATATATCGATGTAAAACTACTTAAAATTACCCATGTCTTTATATGTATTTGGCATTATTTCTGTATTCACGTGATTTCCTTCCTAACCAGGCGGGCAGGCTGGGGGTCTAAAAGGCCCCTAGCCCACGGCGACTTTTTGTAGCGATGCTGTCGCGCTTTTGCATCGATACAGTAACAGTCGCGACGCGATCGCTAGGTGTTTGCCCTCGCCCACAAAACTAACGTGTATTAGTAGCGATGCTGTCGCGTGTTTCGTAAACGCGCGACAGCATCGCTACAAAAAGTCGCCGTGGGCGAGGAGCTTAAAATGGCCACTTTAGCAGATCATAATATGAATTGCGTTAAAATTCGTAAAATGGTCACAGACGCAGTTACTATTAGGAGTAGTCCATTTTACGAATGTTATCGCAATTCATATTATGATCTGCTAAAGTTACCATTTTAGACCCAAAGATATAGACTTTATCAAACTATCCATGTTGTCGTGCCGCGCTGCAGCCAATCAGGAACAGTTTCTTTTGTGCTTCAATCAAGGTGTTTTGTCAGACAAAGATTATTGCTCATGCTGCTCTTAGTTTTCACTAGAACTGTATGTAGGTACTATAAGTACTGTATCAAATCGTACTTATTGGTAACCCCAACGGAGAGAAATAAGAAGTTATAAGTCCACGTAAAACATCATTTTCATTATTAACAAACCTGAATTCACCTACTAATACTGGGACTGCTGTCCTCTCCACAGTCTTGTACCTGCCTCATTCAGGTTTTTCCTTCTATGCTAACTATGTCGGCCTACGTCTATCCATCTCATGTAAAACATACTCATTATTTATTATACTAAAGCATTTTATCTTATATGTCTCATGTGTGTAACAACCGAATAAGCCAGTGACCAATAAAATTCCACCATCTCAATTTTTAACTGCATTATTCAGCTTTGAGAAATATTTTACGAAAGTTTTTAGACTCATGTTATACTCACAACTCATCACACACTCTTAATGTATATATACCTATATAGTCATCTTTCGTGACGATGGCAACCTAAATCGACGTAACCCACAAAATTTAGGGACTAATTTAGCACTATCATTATCATTTATCTGTTTCTGTAATGCGCAAAGAGCATAACGGACAAGACACGTTTTCAAGTGCCTCATTGTCAGCAGATAAACACCAGACTAACCTTTTGACCACCACAGACGCCACAGACGACAAGCCAAAAAGTACCTCAAGTCGACACGACTTATGGTACTTTTTGCATGTTCGTCTGGTCGTCTATACGTGACTGTGGCGCTAATAAGGTTAACTCTCCAGAGCAGGGTCATATACATCACCACATCATCATTCTCATGCCTTTATCCCAATTCATTTGGTGTCGACGCAGCATGTCTTCCTCTTCCATACCTCTCAGTTTTCGTCATCACATCACCACCTGAGTAGGTTTTCCCTTCTTTGGCTGACCTGTGCCTGGAGTCGATTTAAAGACTTCCGGTGAGAGCAGTGGTGGCCCAGTGGTGGTGGCTCCGACTTACGAACAATAACTCGTGGGTTCGAACCTACGCAGGCGCAATTCTTTGTGTAATTTATTTTGTCAGCCCTGCTCTCAAAAAACGGTGAAGGAAAACAAGGTGGATTATGGCACACCCCTCTCCTAGACAGGAGAACCGTGGGAACATTATAGGCTTATAATGAGGTTAGCCAAGTAGCCATGCCAGTTCGTGTCGTATAAGATCGATTCAACCACTAGTACAAATGGGTTGGTAAAATATTTATGATATATCCTATCAAAATTAACTAGTAGTGTGTAACTCTAGTTGGTTTATTTTTAATAAACTTCGCAGCAAGATAAACCTTTTTTTTAATGTTGCGAAATCATCAAATGAATTCTCCCTCTCTGGGCGGAGCGGTAGAGAGTGTCAGACATCTACTGACCACTCATGTTCCTTCTTAGCCCTTTGTGTACGAGGCCGCAGTATCTCTTTCGAACAACGCGCAGCCCCGACAGGCGTCAAATTCATATAATCATCTTGTAGCAACCACAGAGTCTAATTTGTGTTGGTTGATGGCAATCAGATCGCCTCCTACTGTATGGAACCTAAACATAGTTACATGTACACGTCTATATTTTTTGCAGCGTATTTTTGTACCAATGATTATTTTCAGGATTCCAGAACTACATATTTGCTGGGAGAAGGGATAATAGTGCAATACACCAATAACAACACCAATATTTAAATTTCTATTTATTGATTCAATTTGAACTTCGAACTCACAATAAAATGCAGCACAGTAAACACAAAAATCATCAAACCATTTATTATTATGTAGAATACTTATTAAAATACGTGAAACAGTGATTGGAAAAAGGTACAGAAACCAGGTTTTAGGTACTACTAACATCGAATATTGTTGACGAACGACAATAAATTTAGATCGATTGAAAGTAGACATCCTATACCGACGAGAAACAGCTGATTTTGAGCAAAATGTTTTGTTAAAAAAATAAGTGGTTGGCTCGTTACCATCATTATTAAAAATACATAGCGGTTACTTGATGCGGGATTAAACTTACGTTATACACAGTGAGTAACTTACGTAAATGCCGTACGATAAGCACGGGCGGGCGCCTACTCGCACCTCTTTCGCTACGGGACGAATGTCCAACAGTGCCATCTGTTATTCAGACCCCGAACTACGTTGGTGACAACGCCATCTACCCTCATCTCACGCAAACTGCTTTGCGCAGCGAAATAGGCGCAACAGAGCGCCGTGGCGCATCTGATATGACTTCATTTGTAGTAACGCCACAACACCCGTAAACAAATAGAAATAGTGTATATAAATTAGCTTATGTAACAAATAAGCTTAAATGTATATAATACTGAGGCAGAATTACATCTTAACTACGACGTAACATTAAGTGTGGTACGTGGGATTAGACACGAGCGCAAGCCCTTACTTTATACGGACGAATGCGATATATAATTATATTTTGCTTTATATCTATGTATCTGACGCTAAAACATCTATATAATGTATTACTTTTTGTACATCTACTTATATATTAACCGTACATACACCCACTAAGCTTATTTGCCTCGCGACCGCGTACCCAAGGTGCGTACACAACCGTTTGCCGAAAAACTGCCGAAAGTAGATGCCCCTGTTGCCTTGACTAGATAAAAAGACTGACGGCTCCTGCACACCAGGAGTAATCAGGATTGTGCAGGAGTGCAGGCGCAGTAGTCCCGCGTGGTCGAGTACTCTAATACAAAACGCACGTTGAGTACACGGCGAACTTTCACGTCGGGAACTTGAGTATTGTCCCGCGGGCGAACGGGAAGGATACATAGCGACCATGAGAGAGAAAAAGACAGATTCATCGACAACTTATCGTTACTAAATTATTATGAAGGAATGTTTCAGAGTAATCAAAGACTGAAGAAGATCGTTCACCCGCGCCGGCTATGCCGCCCGTCCCATCGCTAAGTACACATTAATTATTAAAATATATTTTCGCATTTATTACATAAAATTCACGTTATGTTCTACCTACGTTAGAAAAGTAAATGAAAGCGGGCATTAAGTGTAAGTAATTTAGGTTCAAATTTGTACGCGGAGCCTATATACACAGCGTACCATGGACGTTTGTTCCACTCGCCCCAGTGGTAACATTCAACGAACCATACAGGGAAACTATAGCTAAACGATAGACAGACTAAAACTGAGATCATTCGAGTAACGACTAACAAAACGCACCAAAGGACTGAGGAGTCCGTCAGACGTCACCACTGCGGGAGCGGCATCAAAAACTTAATTTTAAAAACTCGACTACAGTGACACTTATGAATTCTAGGACACTAGACAAAAAAACTTAGATCTAAGTCCTTAAAATAATAATAAATATTTTGGTGCAACATAAATAACAAAAAATAAACCGTTATCACTTCTAACCTTATAGTATGACTGACCGCGTTACGGCAAACGAATATTCCCACTAATCACACAAGCTTTATTAAAAGAATGTTTGTAACAAAGGGTGCCCCCTCCGGGAGTGCGGCCTCGCCGAACAATATATAAGTAACACACACATTCATTCCATAAAGAATTACGCTGAGGACAATAGATAAAGGTGTAGGGTAGAAAAACACCCTGTCTCTAGGGGCATCTAGCACACATCACAAGAATTTGGAACTCTGTCTATTTCCTTTGAGGTTTCATCAACGGCTTCTGTGAGTATTCTGTAGATATTGCTCGGAGATTCTTTCTGAGATTGAAAGTTTTGGATTCTGAAGACTAACTCCAAAGGAAATAGACTGAAGAATTGGCCGAAAGGACACCACAACAACCTATAACACTCCCGTCCAAGGTAGACCTGACGATACATACAAGTCAGGTCCCCTGGCTGGTCTTGACGAGCCTCGCACTCCTAGCGGGGGTGCAGGAGGAGGGAAAGGAGAGGGGAACGGTAAGAGGTGGGAATCTACTCTTTGACCTCGAAGTACTTGTAGGTCGGGTTCTCGTAGCCGTTAATCTGCATGTTGGCTACGTGTCTCTCTTCAGGAGTGGGGGCGACGGCACCGGTCTGTTCCACCTGCGGGAAGTAAGATAATGTTTTGTTAATAATTCCTGCTGAGTTCTGTATACCACAATTTTTTAACAGAGCTCCAAAAGGAAAGCTGAAATGGATGCATTTCAAAAACTGCATATCGGATAGACTGTTATCAGTCTTCACAAAGTTGGTTTTTGACTGCATCTTCATTCGTGAGTGTTACTGACAAGTTTGGTTATGGCTTTGCTTTTATTTTTATGGCTGCCATACGAACTGTTAACCTAGGCGAACTGTTCTTGAGGGCAAAGTATTTCTTTCCGTCTTCTACGACCTAAAGTTGAAAAGACAAATTGCCCTAAATAAACTAACAACGCTGCTACTTGGCTCTTTGCTTGAATGAAATTCCCAGGAGGGCAAAGTTGATCAAAAATTGTAGCATTGTACGCGGAAATTTTATTGAAGGAAAAATACTGACCTGCACGAAGCCCTGAGCCGGCGGCGCGCGGTCACGGCGGCGTGCCACGGCGAGTGCCACGCAAGCTGCGGCCGCCAGCGCGGCGCCACCCACACACAGCGCGGGGTACAGCGCACTGGCTGAGCCGGGACCGTTGGCTAGCCCTGCGCCGCGTACGGTGTAGCCCTAGTGAAGAAGAGCATGGTTACTTTGAGCTTCACAATTTGCCTTTTTGAGTCATCGGGCTCATCTTGACAAAGAGTTGAAAGCAATTTTATAAATTCTGGAAGATCTGCAAAATCTTTTTTTCTGCAGATTTTTCTGATCTCGCTTTGAATGAAGAACCAAAGCGTAGAATAGTACCTTATAGGAAACGGAAGTCAAAACTAAAAAAAAACAGGCAGAAAACTATAACGTGCAACTCGGCGTCAAATAGCCGTGTGCATTTCAAACCACTGACACAGAATTTTCAGTTTTTGAATTCAGAGACATTTTCTGTTTATTACTACTTAGTAGCAAATCGGTCTAAAAATAATTATGCAAGTTCCATAACTCTCTCTACATGATTTACGAGAACCAACACTTTTTTTAAAGCTATTGCATAGCTTCTATCGCGGGCCTTGAGCGTGGTGAGCGAATCCAGAAATTCCCTAACGAAAATATTTAAGATTCAGTATTCAACCAGGTTGCTATGGTTACGGAAAATAACAAGGTTGTCAACTGAGGTTGTCAAATTAAATAATTAATTATTTGCTGTTGATAAAAAATGCTATGCAAAAGCTTTACCGCGGCAGTCTTCGAGTGCCACATTTAGTTTTTTTTTTTTTATTAAATACTCACAGGCTGCGAGTGCTGCAACTCATGTTTGAGCGCGTGCGCGGGCGGTGGCGGCGCGCGCTCCTCGGCGTGCTCCAGGGCAGCGCGTAGACCTTCGCCTTCCGTCTGACAGGAGAAAACGAGCACACTATTAGTTTAATAGAAGAATCGAGTAGATACACCGTGAAAAGGGTTAACGTATGCTGTACAAGATCAAAATATAATATTATATGATCCAGTGAATTTTACGCAGATGATCATTAACCTACAAAAATTTCATTCAATATTTTTTTCCTTTCTATATTTTAAACATCGATAATTACTGTACGATTACATCGCCACACATTTATTGAGATAACTGACAGAAGCATTTTTACCTTATTGTAGAGTGACTATCAATAATCATATTTGAGTACAGACGGCTACACATCAAGCTATACGTTTCCAGTTTACACTGATCTCGCTCTGTATGGAAATCCTATACAATGCGAGACCAGCTTATACTGGAAATGTATAGCTTGATGTGTAGCCGCCTGTACACTTTCGTCCGTTTTATTATAAACACCTTTGTTACAATTTAATTATTTTATCAGCAAGAATGTTTTTCTTCCATCGAAATTTTTCAAATGTATTAGCAAGCAAGCAATATCCTACATTATGGTCCTTCGAGCCGGATTTCCATATTTTACTGGGTAGTTTATTTGACTGTATGTAATTGTGTCGCATTCAAAGTTAAACAAAAACGAAGCCCACCTCGCTAGTGGATCGTCGGCTGGAAGTCTCGCTGACCTCGCCGGTCTCAGCCGTCTCGCTCTCTGGTACATCAGTCACAGTGCTGGTGATAAGTTCCTACAACAAACGATAACTGTTAGTTTTACCTGAAACGCCATTAAAACGTGATTGATTCAACAATATCATATAATCTGTTTCTTTAGCATCGACGGCTGATAGAGAGATGTGAAGAAAAACAAATCATTTCGTTCAAAAAAAAATTGGGATGCGGAGTTCAAAATAATGAATCAAGACAAAGGTAAGAACGATTTTAAACATTGTTGAATAACCAAACGATGCGGAAGCAGAAGATCATGATATAAAGGAAATTACTGGACTTGAATCGGAAGGAACTGCCAACAATGTTATTACAGAAGACCTCCTTTCCTAATCGGCTTAAATCTACCACGTAGACTCAGAGCAGGTCGGTATTTGTTTCTACTTACGGTAGTAGTAGTCTCCTGTGAGAAAGCAGCATGGGTGGTGACGTCATGTGGCGTGAGGGACGCAGGTGGAGCCGCGGGGGAGGCGCTGGGGGCCGCGGAGGGGGGCACGGAGGGGGGCGCAGATGCAGACGGGACGGGGCCGCGGGTGCTGCTGGATGAAGGCTCTTCGATCTCAGAGGCCTCGCTCGCTTCGTCGTCAGCTTCCAGGCTTTCCTTTACGCCGTTGGAGGTCTGGAAGGTGATAGCGGCGAAGTTAGTTTGCGATTCTTGAAAAAATATGTAGTAACGTAAGATCTTTTCGATACATAATATGTCACAGCATTCTTGGATAGTTTTATGGTCATAACGAGGCAGATAACGCACTAACTATGGACATCAGATCATGGTAGATACATCAATTAATTGTCCGATCCTCGGAGTCCGGTGTCCAAAGCTGCGGTCGGGACCTTCCCGTACCGGCTAGCCTGAATCTTTAGGTAGGACATTTTTGGAGTTGTCTAGGTTCGTAATATAAGGTTTTACGGATTATTTACCTATTTTTAGGAAGATTCTTTTCATCAAAACCATTTTGCTCACCTTAGCCCGTTCATTCTGGATATCCTGTCGCTGCCGGGTGCGTTGGTCTCGCTTAGCGTTGAGCTGTTCACGGGCAGCCTGTTCACGCTGAACTTCAGCCTCAATGCGGTCCAGTAACAGCTCCTCAGCTTCAGGAGTCATCGACATCAGGGACACCGCCATATCGTCCTTGGATTGCATCGACTAGAATGTTAGAATTTATCTTGGTCACCAAGAGTTTAAGTGTTTACTGGATTTTTGACTTAATTTATTTAAGTAACTCCAATGAAGAAGGGAATGTGGAAATATTATTTCTGTTTTGGTGAGAATTGCCACAAAGTCATTAATATCATTTGGCTAAAATAATCTTAGGAATACTCTTGTTCAATGAAGTTTTGTACTATCTTGTCCTAAGGTTTCATTCACTGGTTTTCTATACAAGGAAAATTACAGCTCAAAGTGTCCCATGTATTATAACATAACACAAGCTTCAACCTACATTTCTTACCTGAACGTAGTCTTCAATAGCAGTTCCGATGTTGGCATACAGATGAGGACGGCGACGGAGGGAGGAGAGGGCGCGCTGGAGAGCACGGTCGGCATCCTGTGTGAGAAGAAAGTAACGAATGAATACCTCAACCTTTACAAGTTACTTATAGAAGGAAGGCTAAGTATTCTTTGAAGTGAAGTAGTGCCGCTACATGTCAGCCTTGATCACGTGCTTACACAGGTGGCGTCACAAAAAAATGTTATTTCAACATTTAGGTTTTTGGTGACACCACCAGTATCATTCTCATGATAGCCATTGAATATGACTGTGTCACTGTTATCTTTAAAAATCCAGGGGATAGTACTCATTCTGGAAACCCAACTCAAAGGCATTTACTGCAAACTCAAGTTAAACGGTTAATGAGCTTCCTAATGATCTCAGTAGCATACCTGAAGTCGGTCAGCAGCGCTGGATCGCTCAGCAGCAGCAGCCTCGCGACCACTAGCAGCAGCGCGGCGCCACGCGGCCAACGCACCACTTCGTTCGGCAGCCAGAGCGCGAACTAGACGCTGCAGGCACTTTTGCACGCGGTGAGCCTGTGGAAATAAAAGGGTGTTGGAAAGCTTAAAAAAAGATGTAGACGGGACGGGCTAATGATCGAAGAGGGAAAAAGGCGTGTTTGAGGCTTCAAGTTTAAAAAGGTCACAGAATTGCTGAGTTGAGCGTGTATGTTAGTGAGCCTATCAGCAGAAACGTACTGGAAAAAATGTGATTACGCATCTCTGTGACTCCTTGAAGCAAAACAACATAATTGCCGGACTCGAAACGTAACACTATAACTAAACGAGCGGTCAATAGGTAGTTGACTGACGAGACAATTTCTTTCGCATTTTTCCAGCGATAGTAAGTATATTTAAATGTCTTTGATCTGAAGCAAACCACAAAAGAAATTATAGCTGTCCAAATTCGATCGTCATAAGACAAGCTCACAACATGGCATCCTAACATCAGTGGGAAAAGAACTAAAAGGAAAAATCTTTTACAAACTATGTTCAAGTTACTACTTACATTGGGTGGGGTATCTCGGAGGGAGCGAGTGTAGCAAGCGAGGGCGGTGCGGCGACGTTGGGCGAGGTGAGCCAGGACACGTTGCTGATGCAGGGCGGCCAGGCGGCGACGTTCAGCCACGCCTTCTTCTTCCAGAGTCTGATGAACATATTGCTTAGTTTAGTGACAATAAAGATGGTAAAAGGTCTAGTATCATTGGATATACTCAGTTGTTTGAAACTCGAGTGATATGATAGGTTAAACGTTAATTTTAAATTTTGACTAGTTTCTATAATTCATTAGATGGACATGTTAATTTCTAATTTTCTAATTCATTTGGAATTGAAACAGAAACATTGAAATTACCTGAATATTAGACTGGAACTTGGCGGTCATTCGTTGACGGAAGGTCTGCGCGGCGGCGGGGTCGTTGCTCATCATTTGCTGGTATCGGTCCTCAAGCTCCGACCATTCTTTCATCACCTTGGTAATCTACCAAACACCAAATACTTAGTTAGTATACCCTGTTATTTCATCTGTTACTAAGTTGATCTTTGAAATTTCGTTATCGTTGACTTAATTCTTGACCTCTAGAAGACTATTTCATCTTGTCGTTTTGTTAAGCTCCTCTTTGTTTGTTGTACACAGCCCACAGAAGATTAACAGATCACTAACTGAAGTAGCACATCAACTTTCATTTGGAATGATTTGTTGAAATTTCGTCCTGCCGACATCACACCATTCCAACATTTCGTCATTCAATCCATTTGCACATATTTATCGAAATAAGTACTTTTTGGTAGGACGTCATTCCAACTAATCATAAGTACTAAATTACTGCATATGTCCCACTTTTAAGTGGCTGGTCAAACACTCATAACAGTGTGTGATCAGCTTCTGAAATGTTAGTTTCTGGAGCAGTTCTCACCTTCTCGCGGTGAGTCTCCTCCAGTCTCTGCTGCGCATCCTTGTAGCTCTGATGTTCAGTGCGAGGGTCGAAGTGTGAGAAGTAAGGGTCAGAGGTAGCGGAAGAAGCCTGCAAACAATATAACAATCAGTCTTAACATTAACGTTGCCACGCTAACGGCTTCCAAGTTGTGAGAGAGAGAATCAGATGTATTTCGTACTTGTTGTTGCGTTTACTTTGGCATTAAGGAAGTTAAGCTGTTTTTTTCAGTTAACTGTTGTCACTGGCAAAGGTGAGGGCAAAAGAACCAAAAGTCTTTTAACTATGCATGGCATCTCGCAGGTCAATCTATAAGAATATTCCGTGGATGCCTTGATTGTAAGGCCTCCAGCCAGGGCGTGAAAATACCAAAAGTAAGTAAAAAGCCGTGGTGTAAGTAATAAGCACTGGTAAGGGCTATACTCTATTTGCTCAAATTATAAGTAGATCAAGTTAATTTTCTGCAAAGATCCCTTCTCTTGAAAAAACAAAGTGCAGAACGCACTACGTTTTCTACAAGCTTTTAGAGATCTATTTCACTTATTATTATTATTGGTATAATACAACTTACCGTAGTGGTAGTAGTGGTAGTGGTAGTGGTAGTAGTCGTTGATGGTTGAGATGAGGTCTCAGGACGAGGCCAAGAGTTGTCATCACCATCGGTATAATCGTCATCCTCGGCGTCGTCGTCACGAGATAAATCGGCGTCTTCGTCTTCATCCATGTCTGGAAATTGAGAAGTTTTATATTTGTGGTCTGGATTTATACCTATAGTGTTGTTGTAGGCACCTGTCTACAACTACCTATTCACTCGCTCGTTGGTGTCCACACTAACTGACAACTTGATTTTACTCGTTAGCCCTACTCAGTTTTCGCTAATTGTTGACGGCGGGCCTTGTGATTTAAAATCAGTCAATGTCGTAAAGTTTTTCAGAGTGATCTATTATGTAACATTAAATCTTTCAGATCAAAAAGATCTGATCTCTCACCGTCATCCGCATCATCGTCGTCATCATCATCGCTAAGGTTCAGGGTATCGTCATCGTCATCGTCATCCAAAGCATCATCATCGTCCAGAAGATCATCATCACGCTCATCCATGGCTGCTGAAGCCGCAAGCATCTCTTCACCACCGGGATTAACGGGCACACCGACGTCCATGGGCTTGTGCATCTTTACGTTTTCTGGAAGTTAACAAAAGTAATGAGCATTTTAGATGAAAAAAACCTAAATATTATCCTATATGCTATACCGTGTATTGTGCAATTACATTTGGTTGCTAGCTTTTATTCAAATTAATTTATTCAAAGGCACATCATTGGCGGTCTATTCCGAAATTGGGTGTTTCCGATATTGGGTGAACAAGCAAATGTAATTGGGTCACAACTGAGGCCTAATGGAACCAATTTTGCTGGTAAAAAGGTTACTTTTCATGCTAACTTACCCTTAAAATGCTTTGGGCAGCAGACAAATTCAACGCCAGAGAACAGGCTGATTCCACAAGGCAGCAGCATCGCGAAGGTCCTGAGCTTCAATCCCCGCTGGATGCAAGCTCGTCCAGCTGTGGCGTTCCATCTCGCGAACTGCCAGCACCGGGATTGGTTGTGGATGTGGTCGAAAAGACAGCTTTCCGGCACCAGGAGCGCGTCCGATTGGAATGGACCTTCTGCCGCCAAACACTCTTTGTAGTTATGCATTGTAAGTGGGCGTAAATGGTTTTGGGGGATGAGAATTGGAAGGAAGGGCTCAAGCAATAAGTGGGCAAGAATGGTTGGATTTTACTGCTGTTACTCGTTTATTAGATGACAAAGAGTGGGAAAGAGTGTTGAATAAAGTTAAGGCTCGATGCGTGGTTTTTCCAATATTAATGTCCGAAAATGAAACAATGGATTTTTGTAATGCAAACTTTTGGGCGCAGTGCGCGCCCATCTATGTAAGCCTAAATCCTCATTTATTAAGAGCACAAGATGATAAACCACACACTTATATTTTCTCTATCGAAACTATACTCGCACTTCATTTTCATATCCCAACCATAGTCGCCTACAGTATATTAATATCCGTCTTCCTTTCGAACAAGCGACCGAGTCGATAAACCTATCAAATGACAAAGTAATCATATATCAGTAGTATATACGTACCAAGACAACGGAAAGGCTTCACCCATCGAGTGACCTTGCACTTGGCAGCGTTGCCAGTTCCCAGCTTGCACCAGTTGCTGACCTTCACGTAGTGGGAGGCTTCCACGATATTGGTGATGTCGTGGCTTGGGTAGACCTGGAAAGATACAAAGGATTTAGAGGTAATATCCACCATAGGCTACTTATGGAAGATCCTACGACCTTATCCACCACACCATTTTAATTTCAAATAGCTAATGATGAAGGCAGGAGATTGATGAAACCATTGCCAGCAACGTCAAACACATAACCCTCCTTTTGGGTAGTGTTGCCCAAAATCGGTCTTTGTCTTGCAGTCTTGCATTTTCGCAAGACCAAGACCAAGACCAAGACCAAGACCGACTTATTGTAGCAAGACCAAGACCAAGACTGAACCCTGCAAGACTTGAGCAAGAACAAGAAGCTAATGATGAAGGCAGGAGATTGATGAAACCATTGCCAGCAATGCCATAACAGCGGATGTAATTAAAACAAGAGACGTGGGTGTCGACCATCAGGAAGACTTTAAACATGTCAATATAAAGATGAACAATAAGGCTTCAGATGAGGAGCATCTAGAAAGCAAAGTCAAACCTGTACTAGAATATCTGAGTTACGGGCTTGCTAAAAGCAAAATCAGCGATACCCAACAAATGTTAATATTTAACAAGCCTGACTAACAACGCAGGTCTGGCCAATTTTACAGACATTACTCAATTTAATTAGGGTAAAATTGAAATTGTCTGATGGCAGCTGGGAGCAGTAACATCGTCCCTTTATAACCTTTGCCTAGACACATTCCATCCCAAATCAGGCATACCATTAAATAAAGGAATTTGGCAATTTAAAAGGGGCCTGCGGGCATACCTTTGTGCGTAGGTTTTAATCCTGTAACTCACTAATTATTTGATTTGTTAGTGTCCTACTTATTTTTATAATTTTTAGATTTATACATTTTTGTGTCTGGGTTCGACGATAAAATATTCATGAGATCAAACGAACTTCTTGAAGTGAACGATCATTATTAGATGAGTCGCTTCATTCGAAGATACAAAGTTCTACAATAGTGAGATTGGATATCATTTTTCAAATCGAAGTTCCTACAATACATATTAAATTAATTAAAAACTATAAAATAAACTAAACTAACATATTAAAATAAACCATTTGAAGAATTTGATCATCCCGCAGAAGATGGCAAGACAAACTAGGTATACAAAACAAAATCAGTGGTCTACCTTCGATTGCAAGAATTGGAAGTTAATAAAAGAGGCCTTATTTGCCCATTAATGGGATTAAGCAAACTTTATTTTTACTCTAGAATGATAAAGCAGAACTGTTATTGGGTTTTTCCATCAGGAATTTCTCAGTGGCTTCCACGGAGTCTAGACTTGTGCCCGATTGCTGGCAATAGGCTCGCCCCTTTGACATGGAACTGAATAATTGGGGAAATGTAAGTGTACTATTAGGTACACCTCTGCCCAACATTTCGAGCATTACAGGAGTGATGTTATGTATCATTGTTATACCCTGTTAGGTCAGTACTCTGTTTATATTTTGTGCACCAAACCACAACATATCGAACTATCGACGTTTGGGAAACCTAACCACTCGCTTGCTTCTGGCAACAATTGTTTCCAAAATCAAAACTCTCTCGCTTGCTTTCGGCAACGATCGTTGCCAAAATATATTTTTTGTTAAACAACTCTAAACTCTATTTTAAAGACTGTAAAGTCCTTTCAAAACGCCTTTAAACCATAGATTATTAAATTGTTTATCATTTAGACGCAAGTTTGCAACATCACCCGACGAATTTTTTTTTACAATTAATAAGTGAAGTTTGAGGCCGACATTTTGTGTTTCTTTGTGCTTTGTGTCCTTTTATTTTTAATGACGATTTTTTACCACAATCGTTATTGTTTCTTGTTCAATAGTACAAATAACTAGTCTAGTTTATAAAAATGACGAAAAACTATATACCTATCGCGCAAACTTTTTCACAATTTCACATTATTCGACAAACTGGCAAAATATGCTCGATCTTAACTTTAGCCTCTTATAAAATATTTTACACCCAACTTTTGTCAAAATAACAAACGTTACTCTTTTCCTTATCTTTTTGTCTACACAAAACAATAAACAAAATTACGCTAGGTCTCTCGTATCGATTGTAAATCAAGTTTTAATGAGGGGCGGCTGCGCCGAGTGTTTAGGTCAAATGTCACGAGCAAAGCTCGATGGTTTTCTTGAAATCGAAAGCAAGCGAGCGGCTAATAGGCACAAATTAGGTATCAATTACATAAGGTACCGTTTACGTAACTCATGGTAAATAACCGTGGGTGTTAAAATAGTTAAGTTAGCAATTAGTTTTAGCGAATTAGTTGTTAGTAAGAGGTACTGTTTGTTAAGCGGCAGGGTAATGGGATTAGACGGTATCGCTGCTAAGTCGTGGTCACGGGGGCCAACACGAGGTTGCCACTGGCTACTCGTGTATCATTTACGTAGGATTCATTCAAACAGTCAGTTGGTTTTGATATTAGACCTTATTTAGAAAGACTAATGGCTACATTTTAATGTAATTTTGTCTTGGCTTCGTTTTAGACAATTTTACTAGAGCTAAAAGGTCGTCTAAACTAAATTAAAGCTTAGCCTTATCCCAAGTTTTTTTCAGTTTGGCTAACAGTCTAACCGGATTTATCTAAATTCCAGTAATTTACACGGAAAGTACATCTTACCTCCACAAGTCAGTTATTGAGTTTAACGATACCTGTTGGTAAGGCTCTAGCTCTCTATCTACCCGTACTGCTAAAGACCTATAAATGTCGAATGGGCCATCCAGCTTAACGTGCTTTTAAAGCCACGTAGGGTATATAATCGACGATCAATCATCCACGGAATCCTCGGAACCTCGGGATGCACTGCTTTACCCTAAATATCGACCCGTGTTATGTAACCACGAGCCATAACTTAATGAGGTCATACTGTTATAATATAATTAACATCAGTTACTTCATACAGCCTGATACAGCCAGAAGGCGTCGCGGCAGACCTCGTATATTCTATATAGCAGGACGAGCTGGACAAGACTAGCAACCAGTGGTCCACATTGGCCTTAGATCGAAACAACTGGAAGTCATGGGGCTCGCCCCATGACTTCCAGTTGTTGTGACTGCATCATCCCACAGCTGGAAAAAGGTCTCGACCTTTTTCCAGCTGTGGGATGATGCAGTCTAACAGGATTAGTTACCTTCTTGCAGTAATCGAGAATTTCCATCTTGTCCTTAAGGCAGTTGTGGGGTTTGGTGGTGAGGTCGGGGGTCCATCGGCCGGCGGCTGACATGTACTGGGGGTGATAGGTGCCGCCTGCCTCGCATAGCACTGCTACCTGAGGCTCAGCCCCGCTGCTAGCCTGGAACAAGAGAAATAAATGGATAAGCATCAATGTTACTAAGTTATCTATAACCCAAAAAAAACATGAAGAAAGGAAGAAAAACAGTAAAAGTCGTCAAAAATTCATCCACATTGCTGTCAACAGAATCAGTGCAAGGCTGGCATTATTGTCACGTTGGATGCAATGTTGATTATTAGACCAATAGATAGTCCAGCTCTCTTTCTGGTTACGGGAAGAGTCAAGAAACCGGTTGGCGATGACCCGAAACACACTTGGAGATAGTGTTCTAACCCCAAACGGCTCAAACACATGACTACCGATGAAGCTATTGCTTAACGTTACTAAGTTATTTAAGTATGCCAGTATCGTGGTCGAAAGGAACGAAGTATGAAAATTATTATTGGTCATCAATGTGCCAAAAATAATCCATAAAATAAAATACGTGATAATCCCAACACATACTGACATCGTTCTACTAAACGCACATGTTTCAATATCGTGAAGGAAGACTCTCGTTTATTTCACAATTAAGCATTCAGCTTTTAATTACCAGCTTGTATCAATAACAAACACAAAATATCGCAAGTGTCCTAACGCAAGAAGAAGGTGATATAGATAGATAAATTAGAAATCCTATCCCATGGGTGTTACCAAACCCTCATCAATTCGTCAATTACTCTCCAGGTAACATTTACATCGAAAATACTCAAAACCAGACAAATGAACTGGCAGCTTATAATATTACAAAATGTAATTCTTAAGCTCAAACTAAAACTAGAGAAAAGTCAAATATTAATAGTACCAATCAATTCTACAAGTTGTCCCAAAATTCAGACGCATTCAGATGTCTACCTGTCAGATTAGTCTAGACATACCGAAGGGGTGAAGGGGTGGAATGGCCTAGACTCTCCCCCCTTTACCCCTCTAGACTGGTTATTAAAGAAAACAGACCGGGTCGTTGTTCGCCCAAGTGATTATTATTATCTCTGGTACATTAAAATGGGTTTTCAGATATTAGCCGCATAAAAAAGATAACGCCAAGTAATAAGGTTTAAGGCTTGTATATAAAACCTTTTTTGTATAATTACTGTATTTGGAGCTAGCGAGCAAACATTTTTTAGAAATATTGATCGCAGTTTCTAGAAGCTTTTTTTGGCAATTGCCAAATTATTATTTAAAGTGTATTTTGATATTCTTTTTTGCCCAAAGAGAACAGCCACCAAATAACCAACATAAAGTAGGTACAATACAAAGGATAACATTTAAAATTCAAATGCTTTAAAAATGAAACAGCATCGTCTGCACGAAACAGAACAAGCAAAGGGCAACAAACCCGTAACCTAATACACGTCAGCCCTACCAGCAGCGGTTTTCCATTAACTTTGCTATACATTGCACTTTGAAACCTATTGTTAATCGATCCTTCGTAAACAAAGAGGGCAATGTACCTCGTTACCAGACCAAGCGTGGGTATAAAAAGGATATTTAAAGCCAAGCTAGCTATTATTGAAATCTAAACAAGGAAAGTAATAGTGAGTCAATATTATGTAAACTAAAATTTTAAAAAAAGTTCTTTCATATTCAGTATGGAAATTGTTTCATTAACAATGTACCTATGTTCTAAACATATATTTCGATTAACCCTAAAATAAGTGAGATAAAGGTACGGTTACCGTTTCATTCGGCCAAGTCAATTTACAAAAACAATATTATAAAAGGATTAATTTTCGCTAAACTTAATATAGCTTCTGCTTTTCATGAAAGCCGTAATAATAAAAATATATTCTCTGTCTGTTTTAACGAGAAAGAGATCGTTAAATCTCGTCGTAAAGACGAAATATTCAGGTTTTTACAGTTTTTATGCAAAACTGGATTCGATTTTTCATAAAAGAAGTAAGATTTGTCTTTATCAGATCCTGAAACAGTGAAATATTATTCTGAAAAGACTTGTTTGATTTTTATCGATGAAGAAATATTGCTTTCTTGAAAAACTTTGTACATTTTACGGCAGCAATTTCTTATTCCGGAATTGAATTTCGCAGATACGGTGTTTTTTACCCAAAAGGGACAATTTATTTCATGAATAGAAGATATCCACTTTTTCAAAGTAAATACTATCTACTCGATATCTACTATTTCTTCGTAAAACGTATACTTAGCCTTTTAATTATGTTATTGAGGTTAAATCGTATTTTAGATATTACTAGTGACCCGCCCCGGCTTCGCACGGGTGCAAAAAAGGAATTTAAACCATCCTCTTGAATTACTCTATCTATTAAAAAAACCGCATCAAAATCCGTTGCTTAGTTTTAAACATTTAAGCATACAAAGGGACATAGGGACAGAGAAAGCGACTTTGTGTTATACTAGTGATAAGATTTATTGTTAATGTCCCATGTTCGAGCCTATTGCCATCAATCGAACCGAGGACCTCATGCTCAGCAGTCGCGCTTGCAACAACTAGACCAACGAGACAGTCACTACCGAAATGTGGGTGTACTATTACACCTCTGTCTAATCCTTCGGAGATTGCAGGCGTGTTGTTATCCCTACAACATTTAAAAAGTCCTCCACCGCGTCTGTCGGTTCGCGAAAACTTCAGCACCGATTTTCATGTTGTTTTTACCAATGGACAGAGTGGTTCCTGAGAAAGGTTTTAGTATATAATTTGACCCACTTCTACGCGGGCGAAGTCGCGGGCATTAGTTAGTGCTTTATAAAATATTTATTCATTTACCCAACAACACAAATTAACCCCATCTCCATCGTCACTATTTCCCACCAAAGGTTTTTCAGCAGTTTCCAAGACGTCGCCAGAATTCCACTTGACTTGTTTCAGTTAATTACAGACTTTTCACTTCAGCATCTCTCGGTTAGTTAATTAAAATTGTCCAACATTTTAGTTAAAATTACTGTTTTGTGTAAACTCTGAGAGAAACTGTTGGTTTTGTTGGACCAGTACAACAATAAGAATAAAACATTTAGGGTTCCATCTAAATGTATTTTGTAGCTTTATTTGGATAAAATTTGTTTTAAATTGACGATCAGTTTGGCCTTAGGACATGGGCAGAGAGATTGAGGCTGCTATTGACGTATCTTAGAATAAAAATATAAGTATTATAGGTATAGGTACAGCCCCGACCTAATATTAATTTAGTGTTTAATCCAATACCAATGTAGTATCTAAGTAGGTATTATTTAGCAATAGGGTATTTCACCAAAAAAATCTAATTAATAGTCCGTCTGTTAGATTATCGAAAAATATTAGATACGTGTTTTTTGTTTTATCAAATTAATAAAAATTGACGAAAATAAAACGAGTCAAAGATCATCAGTGGGGGTTTTTTACGTCACTTTGTGGGTAAAAAAGTACTAACCTTGTGACGTCACACGACTCGAAACAACTTTTCGAACCACTGTATCGTCTTCATCTTTTGTTTAGGTGAAAAAAGAAAAAATATGTGTCCTTTATTTTTTGAAAATCTATCTGACGGACTAATTAGATTTTTTTTTGTGAAATATCCTATTATTGCAGGAGTATGACTGGTATTGACGATGATAGAACTAGTCGTAACTGACTCGTTTTGCTATTGGTCGCGACGGCTGAGCATGAGATCCAGGGTTCGATTCCCGAGTCGAGCAAAAGTGTTATTGGGTTTTTCCATCAGGAATTTCTCAGTAGCAGCCACGGAGTTTGTGCCCAGTTGATGGTAATAGGCTCGCCTTACATACATGGGACTTGAACATATCTGGTGAAATGTGGGTGTGCTATTAGGAATACCTTTGCCTAACCCTTCGAGGATTACAGGCGTGATGGCTGTAATCTTTTTTTTTTTGGTGGGTGAAAAATCATCGAATAACCCCCCCCCCCCCGCTCTTGGGCAGAGCGAAGGGGAGTGTCAGACTTCTACTGACTAAAAACCAAACCCATGTTCCTTCTTCGCCCTTGTGTCGGAGCCGCGTTATCCTTTCGATAATCCACAGCCCCGACGGGGTACCTTATAATCTTAGTCTACATTTAAACTCAGCTTCATCCAAATCTCATTTCTATTTCTACCGAGCCCTACACATCAAAACCAACCACAACACTGCTTAAATAGTAAATAACAGCAAAACTTTCAGCATTTCAGTTTCAATTGTACAAACTTCATAGCCAGTTCCTAGCACAAATGATACCTAGTTTCTTGAATAGTTCTTAGGCATTAGTTTAGGCACGTCTGGAGAACCTAGAACTTAGCTCGTTAGTACTCTGAGTGACAAGAGCCATCCAATGTAATGTTTGACCTGTAGGTATGTTGGGAATTTGTCATGCTAGTAGGTACTTAAGTCAGTTTTGTGTAAGTATTCGTTGTTAGGTTTTGATGGTAAAAGTATACAGTTTTAAGTCTGTTATCAATTAAAGGTCAATTTACTGAAAATTTACTATAAAATTCAATGACTTTTCGCCTTCATTCGATACTAATAAAGCAGTGATTGCCAAGTGATGTAACCGTCGGAAGGTGAAGTCATTGGTCTCAGGTTTCAACCCAAGACCTCGGAATTTTCGATTTAATATACGTATTGTATAATTTATCATTGTTCCTATATAGGAAAAAATAGCGAGAAAACCAGCATGCATATTTCTCCCATGGGAAGGCATAAACACAGGTAAGGCACTAACCACATGATAAAGAAAGAGTACTGAGGGTTTTATAAAGAAAGCTTAAAGATTCGGCCAAACTGGTAAGGATGAATTGTGAACCAGCTGTGGGCACCAGACACTGATAATAACTTCAGTATAATAACTATCATAGTCTGGTGCCAGGAACAAGGGCCACAATTAAAACAGATCATTTTGTATAATAATGCTAATTGCCCACCATTTTACCTCAACGCCAACACAAAAGAAAAAAAAGCGATCAACTCCATTTCCCGAACCATGAGTAAAACTCTTGAACAACTTGACGTTCCCGTTTTCTTAGGAATAAAGCTGCCGTTTGAAAATAGAACAATAAACATTGAATAAATACAGGCTGCTCCATTTAAGCCGGACTTGTCGACTACGAGTCAGTACACGATAGCTCGAGTCGACAGGAGAAAAGCCGAGAAATGTGGAGGGGGGAACGGCGAACGCTAAGTGCAAACTCTAGTATTGTAAAACGGAAAGTTCTAAAGAATTACGTCCGTGCAGAACAGGGCTGGTGTAGCCTACTTAATTCCCGATATTTCGCAAAAACATCAAACAAATGGAGTCTGGTTCGGTCGAGTTGATTTCTAGTTCGGTTTTGTGGGTCAATTAATTAATGTCCTTCTGTAAAGTAACTATTATTTTGGTTTGGAATGTTTACTGTTTAAATAGACTTACAGAATCGTTGTAAGATTCAATTCCAGATTTATAATTGTTAACTTGTAGAATTTAGGTATCATTGTTGAAATAGCCAGAGTAATTCGTTCGCCTGACTATATTAAATATTATTGTCAAAAATAAACTTTAGAAGAAAAATCAGTTTCTGAAGGCGGTGACTTTTGTTTCTTTGATTTAATTTTTTTGCCACCGACTTCAGAAACTGATTTTTCTTCTAAAGTTTATTTTTCACTTTTTTGTGTTTTTTTTTGGAGTCGGTTTTATTTTTTGTTAAAAAGTTTTTATTTTTCGCTTTTTAGTGGTTCACATGTAAGTTCACATGTTCATGGGTCATAATGTGGACAATGTAGCTTTTAAGTCGGTTATAAAGCATATATTAGGGATTTTAGTATTGACAAAATAATCAGCCGTTAGGAGTTTTCTTTAAACTTCGTAGTAATAAAATGAAAGGTATTTATCCCCGTAATAAAACTATGACTACCTCGTTGGTTTAGTGTTTGCAAGCGCGACTGCAGAGCATTAGATGTTATTGGGTTTTCCATCAGGGATTACTCAGCTGCACCCACGGAATCTGGATCTATGGCAATAGGATCGCCCCCTATTACATAGAACTTAAACATAACTGGCGAAATGGTACTATTAGGTACAACTTTGACTAAACCTAAATAGATTAAAAAAAAATAAAAAAATTCATAGTTACATATTGTGTTACCTACATAGCCTATTACTTCTGCCAAACTGTAACACAGTTTGTTGGCAGATGTAGCTCCCTTAACAAATATTTTATTTAGGTACATGTAACATCTTGTTGGTACTTTTACATCAATCACACGATACTTATAACTAAACAAACTTATTACCAGGCGTGACATATCAAACATGCTAACCCTACAAAGTGATAAATAAACAACTGCGTGTATCAGGTTTAAGACTAAGTTTTCCACATCATCCTGTATGTAACAAAAGCTAGTAAAATATAGCGGGATACTTTACCCGTCATACTATATGAGATTATGTTCAGAATTAAGTGCCGGCCTGATTTATGATGTTAGTATAATACTTATTTTTATTAGTTAAATATTTAGTGTAGGGAACCCTGAAATATCATGAGTCACTTGGTGTGTTCGGGTGGGTAATCTTAGCTTTTGAATTGTTAGTGATTGATATTTTGTAAGTTTTCAAAAGTGATCTCTTAGTAGTAGATTAGTATTGTTCAGAAGACAGCAGAGGCCAACGGCTTATCGGGCTTTCAGAGAAACTAGTTCTAAAACAACTTAGGCAAGCACAGTTTGTTGCGAATTTTGTTCGAAAGTGTCACCGTGGCTCTTTTTTTTGAGTGGGAAACTCCTCATGAATATTCGGCCTGGGGCGAGCGGGGGTTATGTTGGACTCTAACCGACTAAAAACCCACTGTTCCTATTATTAACAAGTATCTGGGGCCCGGAAGATACAAGTACATTCGCACCCCTGACTGGTAAAGCACAGCTTGACCTAAAGATCGACTAAGGCCAGGTTTCCACCAAAGCGGAGACAGCAAAGCGGAGAGGAGATGTGCCAAATTCGACCAATCACAGTAAGGGCGAAATACCAGATGTAAAATTTAACTAATGTGATTGGCCGATTTTCGCACATCTCCGCTCGTGTCCACTCCTCTCCGCTTTGGTAGAAACCGGGCCTAAAGCGCCCACGAGTTCCAAACAAAATCTAATCATACAAACTAATAAAATATTAATAGAACAAGCACACACACAAACACAAAGAGTCCCGAACATTGTTATTAGAAACAAGGTGCCCTTACAAATCGGCCATTATGTTAAAATCTTAATTAAGACCGTGTCGTGACGTATTAAATTAAATCATATCGTAATTAACGATCGCTAATGTTGGGTACACTTCATCACCTACGTTTTGAAGAGGGTTTTATGGGTAAAGGTAATATTTATATGGCGTTAGCTTTTAACAGCTCCTTTTATTATAAAGTACTGTTTTAATGACGTTGTAAGAGCTTTTTTAGGTGGGAAATAAGCTGTAGGCTATCTTAAGTTAAATAGTCCGCCTATATACTTATGTCATCATTCATGAGTACTTTTGGGTATCGCAAATGGCCACATCGACTGTCCTGAACTCGTTGCTAATCTGTCATTACGCACGAATCTGATGGGATTACGTCAACGGCCAATATTAAATGTACCTTTCGCAATGACTAATTATAGGCGGAATGTATTCTCAATAAGAAGTGCACTCAGTTTCAATAGGCTTCCTAGGGACCTTAATGTCGACTTGTTCTGCACTAGTGTGGTGACCTTAATACGGCTATTGGCACAGTCATTTTTCAGAGACAGTTAACTTTTCATAAACTTGTATGTATTTTCTTCTTTTTATCGACTTTTTTGTTAACCATATGTGGAGGCTTGTTATTAGCAATTTTTTAATTTTATATTCTCTATTTCATTGGTTTGTTAGTCTGTAAGCCTTCTTTAAAATGAAATAAATAAATTCTTATCAACTCTATCATCATCTTCCATTATATCATAATATATTTTATCCCGTTTTTTAGCTCGGTGCAGCATGAAGGCATGTTTTTTTCTTTTTCTTCTTTACTTCTCTAGCTCTTTTCTAATTCTTCGATCTTCTATCAAGTACTCGTCATCTTAGTAGTCTATGCACATCTAGATTTATTTTTTGTTACTTTTTATAAACAAAATGAAAGCATTAGAAACAATGGGCATTACAATTCCAGAAAAGTACAAAAATATCTGCTGTAATATGCTTATCATTACACTAACATCTATTCTTCAGAATGAAAATCTAGAACACTTACAAAGGAAGATAGCAGACCTTCTATTTCTCATTTGCATAAGCATACATATCCCTATTTACTAGTAGGTAATAACTATAACTTTCTTCCATTTCTACGTTCCTATTGTCACTTGTCTCTGCCCACCTATTAAGGGCGTCCCTCCAGGGGTATAGAGGCGTGAAAATTACATCTATCCGCCTAATTACTTCACTAGGGGCCCCCCTGTTGCTTTTGGAAGCGTAAAATTAATCCCACTGAACCATTTTCCCGAAAAATGATTAAAAAGGTTGGAAGTTTTTGGAAATAACCTACATATTCAGAGACATTTTCTAGTAGAGAAATCGATGGTATACAGATGTCGCCAAAAGATTATGTGCTGTATATCTTTCCCGATATCTGATGCGCCTAAATATAATTTTACATGGACCGACTGCCCGTTTGAACTTACCGGACAATATCTTTGCCCAGTCACGACGAAATACAGTTATTAAAAGATAATCTAAAATCGGGTCAATCTTAAGATTAAGCGGCGCTTGCCTAGGTTGGTCTGTGGATGGGTGTCCGCCCATTTCATACCGAGTTTTCTCCGTGCCTCGGAAAGCACGATAAGCTTATCGTGCTTTCCGAGGCATGCGATGCGAGGAGATGGAGGCTGTAAAGAGTGGTTTCTTGTTGAACAATGCTTTGTGCTGTAAGGTAGTTAAGGAGGAATTAGTGATTAATGGTGTAGGAGGTAGTTTGAGGGCTATAGGTTATGTATATTTAACGTTGGAATATGGACGGTGTTCTTTCGCGCATAAGTTTTATATATTTGATGATTTGCCATGTAAGTCGGTTGGTATATTGGGTCAGGATTTCTTGCAGAAGTATGGTGGTATTATAGATTAGAAGTCGTTTTTGTTGCTTAAGGAAGCGTTAATGAATCCACCGGTGTTGGATTATCCTGATTTTTCTGATAGCAATACTTTTATATTGCAAACCGATAGTTCTGGATATGCTATAGGGAGTGTGTTGTGTAATGGGAACGGAAAACCCATCGCATATGCTAGTAGGTCGTTAGGGAAGAGTGAGTTAAATTATCCGATAATAGAGAAGGAGTTGTTGGCAATAGTTTGGTCAGTTAAATATTTTAGACCGTATTTGTACGGACGGAGGTTCGTTGTAAAGACGGATCACCGGCCATTACTGTATTTGTTTAACATGACAGATCCATCTAGTAGGTTGACTAAGTTTCGGTTGTGTTTAGAGGAGTATGATTTTGAGGTTGAATATATTAAGGGCAAAGAGAATGTTCTAGCGGATGCACTTTCTAGAATAGTGATAACGAGTGAGGATTTGAAATTGATACGGGAAAAGACGATATCCGTAATGACGAGGGCGCAGTACAAGCAGTTGGGAAAGCCAAATGTTTGTGATAGGGACTCCGTGGTATCTGGGACTGATCACCCTAGGATCGTGGAAGTACTCAAGAAACAAGGAAATGACATTGAGATTTGTTTAGATTGGTTGTTGATTGTTTGTTGTTTGTTGTTTTGTTTTGATTTGTTTGTTTGTTTTTTTTTTGTTTGTGTTTTTGTTTAGTTCTATCTAATTCTTCGATCTTCTATCAAGTACTCGTCATCTTAGTAGTCTATGCACATCTAGATTTATTTTTTGTTACTTTTTATAAACAAAATGAAAGCATTAGAAACAATGGGCATTACAATTCCAGAAAAGTACAAAAATATCTGCTGTAATATGCTTATCATTACACTAACATCTATTCTTCAGAATGAAAATCTAGAACACTTACAAAGGAAGATAGCAGACCTTCTATTTCTCATTTGCATAAGCATACATATCCCTATTTACTAGTAGGTAATAACTATAACTTTCTTCCATTTCTACGTTCCTATTGTCACTTGTCTCTGCCCACCTATTAAGGGCGTCCCTCCAGGGGTATAGAGGCGTGAAAATTACATCTATCCGCCTAATTACTTCACTAGGGGCCCCCCTGTTGCTTTTGGAAGCGTAAAATTAATCCCACTGAACCATTTTCCCGAAAAATGATTAAAAAGGTTGGAAGTTTTTGGAAATAACCTACATATTCAGAGACATTTTCTAGTAGAGAAATCGATGGTATACAGATGTCGCCAAAAGATTATGTGCTGTATATCTTTCCCGATATCTGATGCGCCTAAATATAATTTTACATGGACCGACTGCCCGTTTGAACTTACCGGACAATATCTTTGCCCAGTCACGACGAAATACAGTTATTAAAAGATAATCTAAAATCGGGTCAATCTTAAGATTAAGCGGCGCTTGCCTAGGTTGGTCTGTGGATGGGTGTCCGCCCATTTCATACCGAGTTTTCTCCGTGCCTCGGAAAGCACGATAAGCTGTTGGTGACCTGGAAATCTGACAACCAGTCTTACCAAAGGATCGTATTACCCAGTATAAACTGGGTTGTGGAGGTCAGATAGGCAGTCGCTCCATGTAAAATACTGGTATTCAGCTGCATCCGGTTAGACTGGAAACCGACCCCAACATAGTTGGGAAAAGGCTAGGCAGATGATGATGAAAAGAGATCTAAAATATCAATCAATCACCATCGTCATCATTCTCTTGCGTTTATCCCAATTCATTTGGGGTCGGCGCAGCATTGTTTCTTCTTCCATACCTCTCTTTTACTCGTCACCTCATCAGACACCTCCTTTCTTGCCATTTCATCTTTTACACAGTCCATTCATCATTTCTTTGGTCTTACTCTACTCGTATGCCCTCAATATAAATCCAAATATTTACAAAATCAAGCCGTTAACCACCATCTTATCCCAAACTCACCACTTCAAAGTAACAAGATAGACACAAACTTATAAGATTCAGTTTCAAAATAGCTTCCGAACCGATTTATAAGTCGTCGACCTACAAACTGCACGAGATATAAGTTAGAAGTTACATCGCTCTCAAGTGTATTTAATATCGTATCGAACGTACACCGGAGACCGGTGTCGGTGGTGTCGGGGAGTGTCACGAGTGTCTGAGTGTCGACACTGTCCGATATTGCTAAAGTTGTGCCTTTACAAAATTGTTCCGGCTTATTTAGAAAACTATTTCGATTTGAGAGCGGTGCCTTTGTTGCTTTGATTGAATTTCCTATCAGAGGGCGTGTTGCGGTTGTTTTTTTGTGCTATAAGAGCCTTTCGAGCTGTTTTGAGTCAAAGGTAGGGTTGTAAAAAATTGGGTTACTGATTCCTGTATTTGATAGTTTTGTCTGTTTTATTAAGGCGCTTCTGGTACCAAATGATCGAACGATAAGACTAAGAATTGTGAGACCCTGTGTAAAATGTCTTCTTTATTTCTTTATGTCTGTTATTTGTTTGGTATACTAGCTACGAGAATTCTATGTAATTAATGTGTAGAGTTTGGGTCTATCTGTGCGTGCGTGTGTGTGTGTCTAGTGTATGTATGAGTGTGTGGGTCTAGTGTATGTATGTGTGTGGGTCTAGTGTGTAGGTAAGGTTTGGTACTAACTACGTTTCATCCATTAAGTTTCTAGTTAATCAAATGATAAGAGAGGTCGTAATCCACAAGTAACAAGCCCTATCTTATGGCCCCCATGGCTCATGGTTTACGACGCAACATTTATTACCCGAAACAAACTTTGGACATACAACGTCTTAATTTTGTAACATGTTGCAACCATCCCTACGTGAGCAGTAAATATTTGGAGTGGGATATTAGCAAACAAGCTCAGAAAATTAAAGTATTATGTTTATATGGAAAACAACAACCCTCGTCACCCGATTTTCATATTTTGTTTATTAGATCTGGTGTTAGGATCACATCAAATTGTAATTTATTTTCAAAACAAGGGCTATTTGCAATTATAATTTTTTTAAGAGTTTCATGTTTCTACAACGTTAAAGCAAGACTGATGTAAGTTTTTTGGTAGTTTGTGTCATCATATATGTCACTTGAAGCTACTTAGCTTGACTTGACTGGTTGACTTAACGATAGTTATAGCTCCTTTCTCTGCCCTTGTACCATTTGGCACACAGCAGGAGAAAAAGTAGACCTATCTATTGAGTTTCATATACAAAACATCATTATCATTAGATTCTCACTGTATCCACCACACAATATAAACATGATACCACAAAACAAAATCCTCTCTCCAGTATTACATAAAGAAAATAAAAGAAACAAATGCTGTAAACACAATGGTAGGCACAGCAATACTGAACTCTTGCCAGTTGGCACCAAAAGTGCCGCCCAGCCCTAAGCACTGGCGAATAGTCGCCAAAACAAGTATTTATTTTTAAGGAATAGCCGAGCTTGGAGTCTGGTTATGAGCCTCTTATCTGGTCAGGTAGCGTTTAATTCTGGATAGATGGGGTCAATGTGGTTTGAGAGACTTGGCAAAAGAAAAGGTCATTAGACTGAAGTGGATGGCTTCTGCAGTTGTGTGCATTTATCAATTTTTTTACGTGGTTAGTTTTTGATGAACATACAGTAAATTAGAAGTAAATAATAGTATATTTTTTCCGCAGTTATTAACTTAAAACAAGTACTGTTTTAAGCTTTCACGGTTCATAACTATATTTAAAATGTCACTTACGGGATATCTTCCGTGATAATCACGGAAGATATCCCGTAAGTGACATTTTAAAACAAGTAGCCATTTTTTTCGTACTTTAAGTACCAATATTCCCTATGCTTTCAAATTAGTCCATAGAGTAGTTCTTGATAATTACTTAAGTAACTCAAAATAATATATTTAAAAATATACTAGAAACCCTTTTGGAGTCCTCTCTTACATGTCAAGTCTTAAGTGCCAAATGACACAGTCGTCCCAGACATCCTTCACTTGATACGCAAGTCATATGAATAAATTAAATTACTTTTGTATTAATAAAGTTATGCTTATGCTTATAATATAAATTGTTGATTATCTCTCTTATTTTAAGAAAATTAAATTATATATCTGAAATACTTGGTATTCTTAGTAATTCTAACATCTAATATACGCGCATGAGTTTATACTTCAATACGTAGGTACTGAAATACAATGATAAAAATATTATCCAATAAACATTTTCAAGATGAAAATTTTTCATCTTGAAAATGTTTATTATATATTTTATTCATTATTATGTTACTTTAAATCAAAAAGTATCAAAATATTAGTAACTAGCTTTTGCCCGCGACTTCGTCCGCGTTATACTAAAAATGTTATCTTTTGTAAGTAGATCTATCATTGATTTTAATTTAAATGAAAAACTCTTGCGATAATATCATGGCGGTCATGCGGTGCTTGACCCTCAAGAAGCTTCCGAGTGATTTCATCCCACTTGGGCTTGGTAGTTACAGTAATAAATAAGTCGGGGCGTCCATATTTTCTTACGTAACAAAAAGCGTCTTGAGTACGTAAATTTTACTCAAAGGAAACATTCCTTTATTTTTGAATAGAAAGCAAACTGCATTCAAAAATTTTCGAAAATTCTCTTCTCCCACACCCGGGAATCGAACCGGCTAAATTCTGAAAAAAATATACCCTGTACTTTTATTGCATCGATCGTTAGGGTCAATTATAAGGATGAAATCTCTCTAACAAATATGATAAATTAAATGAAAAGAAAACCAGGAAATCTTAAATTAATTTAATTATTTACAAAAAATGGTAAACTAACTAATTAGTTGCTCGAAATGGGCTCCATTCTCTTGGATACACAATTTTTTCTAGTAACCTTTAATAAAGTGTTGTGGTGAATATTATAAATCGTATTCTGAACTTCAACTCTCAACTCGTTGTCATTCGCATAAGATTTTATGTAAATTTGATTTTTTACAAAAAGAAATCTAATGGGGTGAGATCTGGCGATCTCGCAGGCAGGTTTTCCTTTCATTTAATTTATCATGTTTGTTAGAGAGATTTCATCCTTATAATTGACCCTAACGATCGATGCAATAAAAGTACAGGGTATAATTTTTTCAGATTTTAGCCGGTTCGATTCCCGGGTGTGGGAGAAGAGAATTTTCGAAAATCTTTGAATGCAGTTTGCTTTCTATTCAAAAATAAAGGAATGTTTCCTTTGAGTAAAATTTTCTATCTGCAGTATTAAGAGTACTTTCCCTCCAGGTGGCATTACAAAATTCCACCCTTTTTAATCAGAAAGCTCCGAACTGCTAAGCTATTGGGAGTTACACGTGTTATTGTGAGTCAACCATAAAAGATAGACATATGCTGTTGTGGGATATTCTTTAGATAATTTTATGTAGAACATTTCCGTCATAAATGATTTCTATGTAGCTTTAACCATTAAGGCTACACACGCGACGGAAGCTTAAAAAATGGAGCAACTTCTCCCGTTTTCCCAACATTTCCCTTCACTGCTCTGCTCCTATTAATTGTAGCGTGATGAAAAGTATACTATAACCTCCCCAGGAGTATGAAGAATAATTGTACCAAGTTTCGTTAAAATCCGTCGAGTAGTTTTTGTTTCTATAAGGAACATACAGACAGACAGACAGACAGACAGACAGACAGACAGACAGACAGACAGACAGACAAAAATTTTACTGATTGCATTTTTGGCATCAGTATCGATCACTAATTACCCCCTGATAGTTATTTTGAAAATATATATCATGTACAGAATTGACCTCTCTACAGATTTATTATAAGTATAGATAGAAGATATAGAAGAAGATTGTATGCATAAAATTGCATCTAAAATAATAACTTTCACAATGGCACAATCATGTCTTTACAATACTATACAAGTTACCGCAACTATAAAATCAAATTAACACTGCAATATTTCAACCAAAGACGGCCCCAAGAGATTCTCCAAGAACTTTGAAAGTAAAAGAAAATGAAAGGCAGGTAGACCGCCGCCACGGAAAACGCAATTGCTAGACAAATAAAACGAACCACTAGTGACGGGCACCGCGCTCTTCTACAAGTCCCGGAAACTTGGCACTTTATGCAAATGCATGCAGATCCCGCGGACACTTGTTAGTACGGCGTAAAGGATCGGGAAAAATAGTGCTGTCACTACTAATTAGTTGCCTCGGTTGGTCCGTGCTCGGTGCTAGTTAGTTAAGTAGATAAATGAGACGAAGAAGAAGTGTAGGTCTTGTTCGTTACTTTTTGTTCTCTGTGAACAGTGTTTTTACAATTTAAATAGAGTTTTTAACCTTTTATTTAAAAACGAGAAAATGTATTCAGAATTCCGACAATATCTGCGTTTTGTAATATCGAATTATATCTATCATCTGTTATGTGCTGCTGGCTGCTGTTATGTATCTGTTATTTTTGTCTTTTTGTTATATAATTCAGTATTTCCCTCGGGCCTAATGTACAAAACCCACTTTTAGTTCTTGATTTATTTTTTAATATAACCTAAATTATTTATTGTTGTCGTACTTGCCCTTTATTTTTCTGCGAGTGCTGTGCACTTCTGTAAGTGACGAATTCACTATGTTTAAAACTGTTAATGATGTAAGTATATGTATCCCCTTAGTGAGTAAGTCGTTGAAGTGCCATAAATAAATAAATAAATGTGCACATTTTGATTTAAAACTAAAATTTTTGCAACTGCTGGACAGGTTCACTCAAATCTATGCGTTTCTTTATTTAAAAGACCATCTCAGACACTAATCTGCATAGCTCTCATGCGATTTGGCCAAGATTATGTCTGGAAATAAAAAGAGACTATGACCTCTGTGTTTATTTCGGGTATTTCTTCTAAGGGTAGTCAAGTACGAAACATGACCTTATCTAGTTTTAATAAAAATGTACGAGCTTGTTTTTTATTTTGTAAAAACCTATTTGCAAAATAAACACCATTTATCAATGTAGATACACTTAAATATGAAATAATACATATGTTTTGATTATACTAATATAAATTCAACCCACGTCCAAATTACATTTCAAAACGAAGGTCACACCCAGTTTACACAAATAAACATTATACAAATATCCTTCACAAAAATACACTTGACCCTTGTTGATGCTCAAGCATAATATATCACAATTTGAGCTGTCAAGTCGACAGCCCTGACACGTCCCGGGCTTGGCAAGTCCCGTACTTAAATGTCCTTAGCACTCGCTTCCGAAGTCCCGCGTTTTTTACTTACACGCTCCTTCAGCACAACTCGACGGGGAAATTAAAAAAGAAACTCATGCACAGACTGAGGGAACGTCTTTTTAATTTGGTTTAAATCGACGACAAGTCACGTTCTTGTTTAACGTGCGACTCCGGTTTATTATATTGGATATGAAAAGAATATGGGAGAGGTTTTTGCGTGGTTACTAAGGAATCTGCATGAGAATATATTAATTAAATGTTATAATGATATGTTTGAGCGATAAGATCTTCTACGCAGCGCACTTACGCAAACAACAAAACACAATCGAAATACGGCGATTTTGAAGCTAAAACTAAAGGTGTTGCACGTGACTTCGTTAGCGTGGAAATTTTTATGTTTCTGTATAAAAAAAAAAATACGCTTTGTTTACACCGCACGCTCGTGCCTCTGAGCTCTTCACTTGTAACTGCCATAATATCTCAATTGTTATAAGCCCAAAAGGTAAATTCCCATCATTCCGTACATAAATCTCCCTAAAAATATCTATTCGGTACGTGTGGCCTTCGCGCCTGACTCCTCTCACCTATAGATTCCTCACAGTCATGATAAATGGCACCCTCTGAGTGTCTCGACGCGAGAACCATTTGTCTAACAGCCTGAATACTGCCATGAGGGCGACGAAAAACTTCCATATTTACATATCCCACCCTAATGTTGCCAGACAAATGCAGGACTTTAGGCGATATTCGATATTTGCCTTCAGAAATTTCGTAGATAGGTTTTTAGAAATTTTATAAAGCGTTCAGGCGCTGTGAAAGCTCTAATGTCTCGTTTCTCGGGAGAGATATTTCATTTTTTTTCAGCACGCACCATTTAACTTAATAGGATAGCGACGAACACAAAGTTCTAAATAGGTTGGCTTCAATTCCGCGAAAATGTTGAAGTTTACGATTACAATTTTCTCGGAAAGAGACAATTTATATGTTAAGACAGTGTTATAATGCAATCTACAAAGAAATTAAGCTTTAACTTGCCTTGAATTGAATAGGTATCTTAGAACATTAATAATTTCCATCGCCATGTTTTTCTATTCCTAAAGTTCCTCACTACCTATCGAAGCTAATGTTAAATATTCACCCACCATATAGCTTTGCGAAGTTTCTCCCGCCGAACTTAGGAAACCTTTGTAAAGAGGTTTTAATTTTTAAAACAAATTCCTTTATGTTGTACCAGCCGATCGCCTAGCCTGCGGTTATTCTAAGAGCTAAATTTCTTTCTCATAACTTTTAAATTTCCCTAGGATATATAATAAGGAGCTTGTACGGCAGAATTTCTCTCTGGAGAACCTATGTTTTATTCTTGTGTACTCATAGAACTAACGCTGTAGCCGCTGTAGGCCTCATTCTATGGCTAAATTATGAAGTGTAGTAGATGAAATATCATTGAGGAAGACCAAGGATAGGATGTATGGATGGAAAGAGGAATTATATGCCAGAAAATGGAATAAATGATAGCGTGACAGTTGACAGAGGAGAATGAAAGTAAATCGGGTTGCGCCGACCCCAAGTAACATGGGAAAAGGGTAGGAAGATGATGAGTAGATTCAATTTCATTGTGGCCAGGTAATATGGGTAATAGTTATTTCATACGAAATCGCTTTTCTTTGGTGCGTGGTTATTCCAGGAATTCTTCCAGCTTAACTGTTTTCAGAAATAATTAGTATCAAACAAACGTTTCGAGTATTTTAAGTGCTTACTGCAAGCGCTGTTTAATTTATAGTTCGCATTATTAGCTATTCTGAATAAGCTCGCTAAAATATCTTCTTAGTTTTATTTTCTCTAGTTATTCCTAGGTAGTTCTCAAACACTCGATTCTTAGGTACTAAAAACATAAGAAACGAGTTTACAAAATAATTTATAAGTTTAATTAGTTTTAGGCTTTGTTACTTTAATTTACTGTTAGTTGAAACTTAGATTTAAAATATTTAAGTTTTACGTGAAACGAAACGGCTGTCTCGTTGGTCTAGTAGTCGTAAGCGCGATTGCATGAGGTCCTGGGGTAAAGTGTTATTGAGTTTTTCCACCAGAAATTCCTCAGTATCAGTCAGGGAGTTTGGTTTTATCCTCTGGCTCCGCCCCCTATTACATTGGACTTAAGGCGAGGTTGCAGTCCTTTGTTGTTGCATCTTATTCAAATCTAGACTCATTCCTTAAATCCTTAAATGACGTTTTAATGAATTACTCTTCCTTTAACAATATTATAGTTATAGGCGATATAAATATTGCAATAAATATAGACAAAATTGACCATCAAGGTGAACGCTACTTAAATCTGGCTGCTAGTCATGGACTGTTACCATCACATACATTAATTACACGGCCAGATAGTAAAACATGTATCGACCATATTCTCCTTAAGACAAAAAGTGCCTGCAACACCATTGTACCACTAGCAACACTGACTGACCATTATCCGGTCCTACTACACATGAACTTTAAGAAAGCTCAACAATTCGCGATAACAACTATTAAAAAAGTTGACGAGGATGGCCTAAAAGACGAAATATCAAAAATTGACTTCACTAGAGTTTATGAATCGGATGATCCCAGGATTGCTCTTACGTATATTACTCACTGTCTTCAGGCTGCAATTAAAAACAACACTAAAGTCATTTCGTTGTCGCGTCGAAAGATGATAATAAAACCCTGGATCACACAAGGTTTGCTGCGCTGTATGAGGAATAGGGATAGATTACATAAAACATTAAAACTCTCACCAGATAATGCAACATTAAAAGTAACTTACACCCGCTATAGAAACTTCTGCAACAATATCTTGAAAAAAGTAAAAAGAGCTTATGAAAAAAGTCTTGTTGAATCAGTCCAAAATGATAATAAAAAACTGTGGAAAGTAATAAAAGACGTCACAAACACAAACAAAACAACAACAACAATAGCTGCTCAAATGAACTACTATCTCTAGCTGATGACCCTAAACAGTCTTTGAACAAAGTAAATAGCAGCTATGTTGATGTGGGTAGATCTCTGGCAGACAAGATCAGGCAAAATAAATCAAACATATTAGACACTAATGTAGGGATAAACTCGCAGGCGCCGGGGCCACAACTAAACTCTTTCGTATTAGATGATACGGATGAATGTGAAGTGGACCGTCTCATCATTAATTTAAAAGCGAATAGCTCAACTGGTTTTGATGGGATTGGCAGTAATTTTTTAAAGAAATACAAAAACTTTCTAGTTGCTCCACTCACCTTTATCTTTAACACCTGCCTCCAAAATGGGATATTCCCTGAATCTTTAAAAAAGTCAGAGGTTTGCCCAATATACAAGGGTGGAGACAGAGATTGCATCACCAACTATAGGCCCATATCTATCCTTCCAGCCATGTCAAAAATCCTTGAGAGAATAATTAACGTTAGATTAATAAGGTATCTAGAAAGTAAAAACTTGCTCTCTCCGAACCAATACGGTTTCCGAAATGGCAAATCTACTGAACAAGCTGTAAACAGGCTCACAAGTTACATCAGTGATAAACTGGATGAGAAAAAGAAATGCCTGACCATCTTCTTAGATTTGGCAAAGGCCTTTGATACAATCTCTGTTTCGATACTCTTGGCTAAACTGGAAAGACTGGGCATCAGAGGTACTCAGTTGAAACTCTTCGAAAGTTACCTGAGTAGTCGCCGCCAGTGTGTTCGTGTGGGAAACTTTACTAGTACTGACCTCCCGGTTACACATGGTGTTCCTCAGGGCAGCATCCTAGGACCAACCTTATTTCTTGTTTATATCAACGACCTCACTGATCTAAAACTTACCCAGGGCGAAATCGTTTCCTTTGCTGATGATACTGCTCTCCTTTTCTCAGCCGATAACTGGAATGAAGTCTTTGATGCTGCCCAGTCTGGTTTTGATACTGTCAGGAAGTGGCTAAATGAAAATGTTTTAACGCTAAATACTGATAAAACCAAATACATTTGTTTCAGTATTCGACCAGACTTGGACATTGATCGTACCTATGATATTATTCCACACGAATGTACAGTGCATGGTGATTGCTCTTGTGCCGGGATAGAAAGGGTTAAATCAATTAAATATTTGGGCGTTACGATAGATAGAAACCTTAACTTTAAAGAGCATATACGAATTCTAACGGGACGGATTCGGAAACTGATATACATCTTCAAAAATATACGACATATCGCCGATCCTCCTATCTTGAAACGAATTTACTTTGCCCTCTGCCAATCACTCATAACATACTGTATATCTGTTTGGGGAGGTGCTCCAAAGACGACGCTAAAATCCGTTGAGGTTGCCCAACGTGCAATACTGAAGGTTAGCACCTTCAAGCCGATTCTTTTCCCTACTTCTGCACTCTATCAATTGTGTGGAGTACTAACCGTGAGACAATTATTCATTTTAAAAATAATTTTAATGCAACACTCACAAACAATTTACAACCCAAAGATTTTGAATAAACGCAGACACTACACGATTTTCAATAAAAAAAGATCAACTTACACTAAATTTGTAACAAAATTCTTTAACTCTCTCGGCCCTTATATCTATAACAAAATTAATAAAGTCCTTAACATATACCCACTTAATACGGATTGTTGCAGGAGAAAGGTATTGGAATACCTACAAAGTCTCACTTATGAGGAGACCGAGAAGCTTCTAACCGTATTAAGATAGTAAACTATTATATTTTACATACATTATTATTTATACTCACAAAACCGTATCTCAGTCATTAACATGTCCACTCATATATTGCCATAATATATCACAATCACACTCAACCACAGACACACCCTCTCTCATTCACTCATTCACCTAGCATAATACACAAAGAGAGGATCACACCACACACCACATCTCTATTAAAATAAAGTTTTAAACAAGAGTATGTAATCGTCAAAGATATTGTAAAATGCAAGCATACAAGAATCACAATATTTATGTTCTGTAACTCGAGGGGGTTGGCGCTGTAAGCTGAAATACAGGTTCTTCCTAGTTCGGCTATAGAGGCTAAAACTTTTGTGTACAACTACTGCTATATATAGCATTTTATTTGTAATTTATAATAAGTACTTTTTTTGTGAAACAATAAATTTATTATTATTATTATTATTATTTGTTTTTATGTACGCACGACCTCACCCCCCGCCCTGCCGCGCGAGCGATGTAATGCCTAAATTTTGACTGTTTTTTGCTTCTTGGAGAAAAACTGTAAAGAAATTATACAATATGTTTTCAACATTTACTTCAGAATAAAAAGTTCTATCTATTGATATAACTTTTATATAAATTCATGATGAAATGTCTTAGCAGTACACGTTTGAAATTGTGATTTAGAGTCATGTTTGATGAAAAAAAGTATCGAGCCGATCATTCTAAATCGTGTTTCTATCTTTACGATTTACTAGAGAGTATGTTCAATTTTTATGTAATGATTTTTATTTATTAAAAAACTCGTATTTATTTCGATTTTTATAGGTTCAAAAATCTTAAAAAGTACTGCAACCCCGCCTTAAACATAACTGGCGAAATGTGTGTATGTTATAATAGGTACATCTCCGCCTAACTCTTAATATTTTACAGTCGTGATGTTATGATAATTATGTGAAACGAAAGGTTCACCTCACCATTCAATTACACCACTTTCTTTATCGAATAATTTCCCACTTGTCTCTCTCTATCTCTTCCAGTTCTTTTTTTCACGTCGATTTTCTAACAACAAGTCAACATGTTACACAAACATGTCGATTACTTACAAACAAATACAAACTTCCTATCAAGCCATAAAACATTCTCAAACACTTTCAATTAGGAAGGAAAACGTTCAAGTATAAAAGTAACAGATATCCAAATTTATAAGTAACAGTTACCCAAGTATAAAAGTAACTGTTACCGGTACAATTTGTTATGTAACCATCGATATAACTCATGATGAGTACCGGTATATCACTCCGGTCGTTCCAAACTATAAATTAATTTGATCGCCACATAAATTTTATGGGGCGAACCAACCAACTTCATTATAATTTTACGAGGGCATTGAAAAATCGATACTAAGTGCGTACGGAAATTGAGCTAGGGAAATTGATAGGTCTGAGCAAAATGCTTTACAAGAAAAAGGTTTGCTTACAAACAGTTTGAGTGAGAAGATAGGTACATTGTATCCTCGTGTTTCGCAAAATAATATATGCCTGAAACAACGTCAATACGTGTTTATGAAACATGTTTTTGACATGTTTTTGTTGTTATAAAACTTGTCGCAAACACGTATCGCAACTTGAATATAGCCATGGGCGTAAGGAAATTGTACCTAGTAAGTATTCATAGATATTTCTCTTCATTATTGGTTTATTCGATCTACTGTCTCATTGGTCGAGTGGCTCCAAGAGCGACTACTGAGCATGAGGTCCTAGGTTCGATTCCCAGGTCGGGCTAAGTGTTATTGGGTTTTTCCTTCAGGGATTTCTCAGTATTAGCCATAAAGTCTAGATTTGTGCCCGGTTGATGGCAATAGGCTCGCCACCTATTAAGTACAGAGACTTAAAAATAACTGGCAAAATGTTGGTGTACAATTATATAATACAACACCTCTGCCTAACCCGTCTGATGTTATGTTATGTAAATCCCAGTGTTACCATATCTGCCAATACAACGCTGTTTACTCTTGGATTGCAAAATTAGAAAAGAAGAATAAACCTCGTGACGCTCCTATACGTGACGTGCCAATAGAAAACAAAAAAGAACACGTTAAACCGTTAAAGGTATTGATTTCCCATCAGTACAGAGTATGGTGTATTTGTCACGGAAAAGTTTCGAGCCTTCTAAGCGTCGAACAAAGTTGACAAGTTTGCCCCAATATGTGCTCACACTAAGTTCCCTCGAACTAAAGGAAGAATATATAGGATTTCGGTATATATGTAAGTATATATTTCGGCTTTACTTGAGGTTTTCTTCGGGATTAAAGTTACTAGCGACTTGATGACTTTCTGTGTGGTTATAGCAACGATGTTTTCAAGCTGTAATAGTGATAAAGTTGTGAAATCTAAATTAATGTGTTGTTACAACATATCAGTTTTAAAAGTAGTTTCATGCCGTACGTTTTTCTGGAAGCTTTCAATTCAAAGTCAGTTGGTTATTTTTGACTATGTTTTGAACTGTGTATTAGATTAGAGCCAAATAAATAAATAAGCCAAGTAATGAATAGGGTTGAATAGACCAAGAGGGGAACAAGTGGGAGGATGATCTGCCAAAAGGTTGGCGAAGAACTGTTCTGGACAGGAATGAGTGGAGGCAAATAAAGGAGGCCTATATCGCAAGATAGCCTAACCTGGTAGCTGATTAATGGCAATGAAGGGTCAATAGTAATTAGAAAATGTTATTAGTTTTAAGTTAATATTACTACTTGCTTATATATTGAGGTCAGAGTAAATAAAGGCTATTTTTAATTACTTAATTCGTGTATTTATTGTTTTCATGGAAGTGGTCTGGCTAAAGACTGTCTTCAATCAAATCTACGCACAAACAAAGAGGTACTTGATGCTTCATCGACCCGAATTCCCTTTAAGTACCTACACGCATGTGGCTTCAGCAGCCATCATTCCATTTGCGTTCAAGAGGGCAATCAGAATATTCAGAAATACATCAATTCTCGATACAAAGGGGAGTGAAGGCTGATTTTCTTTCCTACTCGTATATTTCGATTAATTTCCGTGCGGGTTTCAGGACAGTAGAGTTATTTTCCAGAGACTTGCAAGGCTTCGTTTTTCCCTGTTTTTTTTTGTAGGTGTGACCGTGGAATATGATACTAACTTAATCCTTACATTGTATCATGCCTTTATTCTCTTTTCAGTTGTTTAAACCTCATGTAATATGGGGCGAACCTATTTGAATCATCCAGGCAGAGTTCAGGGTTGTGATTACTACTGAGAAATTATTTATGGAAAACCAAATAACACAAATCTTAAAAAGTCAAGAATGTATCTCATTGACAGAAACTAACGAAAAGCTTTAGTCAATGCTATCGAAAATCTTTTTAAAAATACTAAACGGTTACAAAGCGGTTACAGCTTGTATCTTTAAGCCCTGATTTTAAATTCATGCAACGGTAAATACCGTGACATTACCCAAACATATCTTAATTTACGCCTGAAAGACGTACTTGAAGCACCCCAAATTCCCTTTAACGGTAGCTTACAGCCATAAAACTTATCAACTAAACTTCCACTTCGTTACGTATATTTGCGTATCTACCACGCTGTATATAGGCGCAAGTATGGAGGCTTCTCTCTCGGTATTTCGCAGGGACAATTTGTAGCAGAAGGTAGATCGGTACAGAAAGTCAGGTCTATACAACAAGCTCAGATGCACTCACGCTGAAGTACACCGTAAGTTCTGAATACTCACACTCGCATTGGTCATCACAAGCCACGTGTGATTAGCAGCATATAATACCATCGGTAAAGTACCAAGCTCCGAATTTGCTATCACATTTCAACCGAGGCACTTACACGATTGTGGACACGCGTGCTATGCAAGTGGCCCTAAGACCTGACAAGACGATGACGAAGAATCAATAAGTGTCCATCTTGTTTTATTTGTATCAGCGAATGCTACTGTTGTACGACTCAGTGCCTGTGCCACATTACATTAGTATTTCTCTCATAGCGAGTTGAGAAAGAAGCTTTTCTTTCATAGTCTAAGATCGGGATACGTATGCATCTATGTGCACGCGTGCACGTTTTTTCCTTTGCTGTACGAAGTAGGCCTTCTGTGACAATCTATTTAGCAGTGACAAGTAGTGTAGATACCGCCTTTCACCACTTTCCCCGGGCGTCGACGAAGTTGTTGAAACTTCGGTATTATGTACCTATCTGTCTTACTTGTATATATGTAGATATATATATAGGTACTCGACTGTGAAACAGTTAGTCCCAATTGATTTACAGAAACTTGGCGAGCTCAAGCGTTAGTTTTGGTCACGACGATGATGAAGTTTCAAGTGTATGGGTAAATTATGGGGGGGAGGATTCATATTCGAATGATATTTGGCAAAATCACAAAATAATGGGGAAGGTCCGAAAAGGTCATTGTAGGTGGCGTGACCGTACCTAAGACCTAATCAGATCAATGATGTCAAACTATTTCGAAATATAAAATCACATTGACAGATTTTCAACCAATAACGATACTAGCTCCATTAGTTTCAGAGTTACCATCCTCATTATCGTATATTTTCTATCGTCGACTTTCCAGACGGCATTAAAACTTTTTGTAAGTCTCTCGAGTCGCTGACTAGGTTGAACAGGTCTTAAAACTCGGTCTTTTGTCTTACATGTGTCGGAGTCGGGAACAAGTACTAGTCTTAAGAACTTTGGAGACAGTTAGACAACAAAGATTTTGTCGTTAATAGGCTAGAAAGCGAAGTTACATCTTTACATTAATGCGTAATTGGGTTATCGAACCATAGGTGTTTCTGCTTTTGCTAAAACTTTTGGTTAGAAGTCTTGGGTACGATTCTTAGGGCGGGTATCATTTTCTTGGTTTTCTAATCAGGAATTTCAAATCAAAATGTGGGAGTCAGGCAGGAGTACTAAATGGTGTCTCTTAGGCATACCTCCCGGCCTAACCCTTTCGAGAAAAAGTTTTGTTTAATTATATTTTTTCATTTTCTTTTATCAAGCAACGAACGATCATTTTCCGTCTAAAACTGCAACGTGATGAAGTAAGCAATTAATATTGTTTAAGTGGTTTAGTTAGCAGATTGTTAAAGTAAAGTTCAGATATAGTTGCTTCAGCTGTACCTATATTAGATAAGTTTCCTACGTTGTAACTAAACCTATATATGGGTGCTATAATTATTTTATCGTTTTAATTTGTTAAAATATGGATCTTGTCTATTCATGATGTCGAAAAATCTTACCAGCTTTTGAGATAACAAGTAAACTATGAAACATTACTCAGAACTGAAAAGCGAACATTTTTATGTTTTCTGTATTTAATTTGTTGTTAGTTATGGCATAGCGGACGGCTCAAACAAATTATTGCGTAACACGGCGAATGAAGATGATGTGATGTTTTCAAAACACTTCCCAAGGGTTTTCCTTTTCCCATGGGACCACTTTCCATATACAATACATTTGCAATATCTTTTCTCACCTTTGCACTCGAAGTGATTAGGTTCCTTAAGGTTGAACAAGCCAGTCATTCTTCCATACAAACTTATGAAGGTGATTACTCCTCTGTTTGACGGTGTAGGTTCAAAATTAAAAATTGTATCTACTGGTCTTATCATTATCTAGGTCTGTATGGAAGCAGAATTGGAAAAAAAATATTGATTTGGAAGTTATGAACGTCAAAACTTTCATATTTTAGCACTGATTTTAACTCATCTTTGGCCGTAAATAAGTAACGTAGGTATATAGTATGAAAAAGAAAAAAGTGAAACCATACGGACATAGATTAGTTATTAAAAAATTTAAATAATTTGATTTTGAACAGATACATTCAATAGATTTTTCATGAAACCAAATATACCAAAGGTCTGCATAGAAAATTTCGCGCGCCCGTTTTAGTTGTGTCTCTTTCGCTCTATGCATTTCGCTCGTGATGTCGGATGAAATAGCATGCATTTTAGCCCCGCCCACCAACTAGTTCGTGCCGTTGGCTTGTTTACCCAAGATATGAACACGAAATGGAAAATCATGTTATTCAAGGATAACATAACATAACGCCAGTAATTCTAGAATGGTCAACACTTAGCTAGTTACGTTTAAATCTCATGTAATCAACGAGGCTACAACTACTGAGGAACTTCAAGATGGAAAAACAAGCAAACATTTTGCCTGACCCGGGAATTCATCTCATACTCATCAGTCGCAGCTCCAATCACTAGACTAACTAACAAAGAACAATTAGTACTTCAACAGTTGATACAAACTAATAGACCATACCTATACTTAGTAGTCTATCAGACCGTACGTACCTACGTTATATCATAGAACTGAGACAGTTCTCCAGTGATTAATAATGATACATCATCCAGCTCATCAGAGTTACGTTACAGTGCGGTACGACGTGTATGATAGATTGATGAAAGTGTATGAAGGGGTGTATGATACTGGCGTTAGGTTATGTTTTGTGGGAGAATTTTTGACTTGGAGTTATTAGGATCGGCTTTTAACTCTTGGAAATGAAAGCTAAAGTGATAGGAAATCGTAAGATGAGAAGGCAGTAGAAGACAAAATATTGTATTGTACAACAGGCCATAGTAAATTTTGTGTACGGAAAAAGACAAAGTATTCCATCAATCAATTCGTAATTTTTCACATAGTCGCTTTTCATGTCTGCATGTGTAACCGCTTAGTAAGAACTATATACCTAAGTGTTATAAGAATATCCCAACGGATTTTGATATGGTTTTCACCACTATTCAGATAATTTATTCCGGAAGCTTTATCTACTTATTAACAGTACACTCTACTTGAACAAATTATAGTTAATGCCGACATTTTTCCAAGTCATAAAAACTGTGCGAAGTATGAACAGATCGCTAGCTCTCAATAAAACAAAACGAGTACAGTCACCGACACAAACAAAGTATCCAAAAACTAATCAATTTAAACAAAAGCACTCATCCGAGCCCTCCACCAAAATCCGAACAAAACAAACCGCACACAGTCCTCCACAATATTGCAATCACTGATTGAATAACAGCCCTTGAAAAGTGTTTAACGTAACCATATCACCCGAGGCGGAAGGCGGCAGGTTTACGCGCCCCTCTAGTACCGGTGCGGGAGGATCAACGAGCAGGTGAATACAGAAGAGCTACTAGGTTTATGGGGAATTAAAGTAAAGTGCAGCTGAATGACGGGAAATTGTTCTTCTTTTTACAGTGTTTATGGTTGTCATCGCGAGTAGCACTGGATGATAAAGGTATGTACCGTGCATTTAACTTCGTTACAAAAGTAGTAAGTACATTTTTTTTTGTATCGAGTCCTACTGAAAACCGATTTATAATGATTGAATCCGTCTATAAGTAACTTCACAGATTCCATGGTTCTATCTTTGACTGCCGTTAGTAGAAAATGCTTTGTTTCATTTATTAAAACGGGCATGTCATCCTTACTTCTGCACCATGTGCTATTGTTATATGTAGGTCCGTAATGGCTTAGACGATGTCCTAGAACGAATCACGGTAATAAATCACAACACGGTAAAGCTACAATGGATTAGAGGTCACAGCGGATCACTTGGAAACGATGCGGCCGACGAACTTGCCAGAATAGGATCCAGCACAAAACCCTACGGACCCGAAACCATTGTGCCCATCCCTTTCAAGCAGCTAAGAAGCTGGCTAAAACATCATACTCGAATACAAGTGGAGAAATGGTGGACCTCGACACCAGGATGTAGGCAATCCAAGGAAGCTATGCCATCCCTGGATATAAAGCCGACCAGGCGCCTTTTGCGCCTGGACAGAGATAGCCTGCGTCTGGTGGCGGAGACCATCACCGGACACTGTTCACTGAATAAATACTTCCACACCCTAGGAATCACTGACAGTCCCCTGTGCAGGGCATGCATGGAGGCGGAGGAAACTGTGGTGCATGTGCTCCTTGAGTGCACAGGCGTTACCAAGATTCGTGAGGAGACCCTGGGAACACCAAGATCCCTTGCGGATGCCCTGAGGAGACCGGGAAGTCTGATCTGCTTCTGGAGGGAGGTGGGCTGGTTGGAGTAATCGGCCACCACGGCTCACGCACCTTTCACCGTACACTACGGACGTGTCCACGTCAATGGTCCACTTCAAGGACTAAGTGCGGAAACCTAAACCCCATAAAGAATGGCTCATTAGAAAATCACCGATAGCATCAGCTGTATGGCATAATCGCCAAACAATGTGACCGTGAGGCACGCAATCCCATTTTTGTTGTTTGTCTTGCACACGGTGCCAAATAAGCGTTTTCTTACTTTGTATGCCTCTTTGTGTGAGTAATTTATCAGTAGAAGATTAATCCAAAGCCAAACCTTCTGATTCCCCTGTAACACAACACCAGCCTACCGGTCGTGCCGGTCGGAGGAAATCCAATTGTCACCCAGATTAACACTCTAAATTGTACTCGCGAAATAACTCAACTTTTACTTATTTTAAACTAAGTGCCGCCATTGGGGACTGCCGGAGGATTATTTTACCTTTTTGTGGCGATGCGAGGTCGTTTATTTTTAGATAGGCTTCAAAGAAAGGTAGATAAGCTGATAATACGGAGCTGGTAATATTAAAAGGATAGGGAATAAAGCTAATGTAAGTATTGTACCTATAGTTACTGCGGGTATTGCTGTTTACCTCATGAGCGTATGCTACCTCAAATTAGCAACTCGTTTTGTGGTGGTTCAAACTTCGTTTGAAATACTGTTAGAATAAAGTTCTAATCAGCTTGCACTGCAAAGCGGTTGTTAAGTCTTTCGCTGCGGCCGAATAGTGCGAAATTAGTGGTATTTTGCGATTTACAAAAAAAACTATTGATTGGACTAAAAAAGTAAAACACTATGATTTGCTTGTAGAATTAGTATTTTAGTATGGTTTTTACTCGTCAAAAGAAATTTTTAGAGGTATCTTCGTGATTTTTTTCTATCGAGCAAAGTTAGTTGTATTATGTTTTCACAACACTATGTCAGTGCTATCCTGGAGAATATCATATATTTTTCTGATTTTGTTTACTGCAGTGAATCATATACTTTTACGCATTATAAAACTTGCTATTTACGTCTGCTTAAATATTTATCTGCGATATATAATACTTATAATTGTACATGTAATTGTACAAGTATTAACCGAACAGTATTTAGAATATCTGTAAAAATAAAAGAACTATTATGTGAGTAAGAATTATGTTATTAGTAACATAATTTAATTCTGACGTGACCATTATTGTCCACATACAATAATGTGTCGAAAATGTACATTACTTTACTCAGGGATGACATTTGTTGAATCCAGATCAAATCCAAAGTTTAGTTTCTTATTTCCAAACACATAAAACACACTTACATAATATCAGATTTTTTAGTCGTAAACAATATCGCATAAACTTTCCTTATGCCATACAAAAGATACTGATAGTTCCATTACAATAATGTCACATCTTTTTCCTCATAAAACGAACGTACACTTTTACCCTACATCATACAATGCATATCAAAACTGTTCAAGGCAAAATAGAGTAAAAACGTATTCGTATAAAAGTCACAATTGAAAATGTACTATGTGTTCTTACTGCACTTGGAAAATGTACAACGTGTTCTTGGTGTACTTGAATCTCAGAAAACGACTGTTTTTAAAATCTCCAACTTTAATTTCAAGACGTTATTGCAACGTCCTTCCTTCCCTCCGTACACTATTACAGCTTTTATGGAATGATATTACATTTTGTCAAAAGGAATTATGAAGGCAATTCCTTGCTTGTAATGAAATGTCGGACTATTACGTTTTATTATCAGTCTAACTTTTTATAAAGTAGAGTTGACTTTTAACTTGTCTAGATAGGTTAGTATGAGTATTTTCTTGGAGAGAGACTATTTATCTTTATAACTACATATATCTACAATTGTTGTTAGGAACAAAGAGATTAAAAAAACTACGAATAAGCTACTATCGCGTATCAGAAGAAATATCAAAACTAACTAACTTCTTATAGGAAAATTACTTTACTAATTGCCGAGTTTGACACGTTACACTAGCATTCCATTTCTTCCGTAAATAGTTTTAAATGTTTTCAGTTAGAAATATATTTGATACTTACCGATATTGCAATATCGGTACTTCGGTAGTCTAACTTTCAGGCTTCCTACCCGACTTACCAACGTATTCGCCTGACAAGGACCGACAGCTTAACGTGCTCAAGGCACGGAAGCAATATCTACACTACACGTATACGTATCTACGTATAATTCAGTCCAATATTCGCTCTCGAAGCCAACAGTCGGCTCTACTCGAAGATAGCGGGTAATGGATCTTTTTTGTTATTTTAATCACGTCTCGGGGAAGGCGACACTCCCGTTAAATTAATTGGATTTTAAGGGATCTCTCGCCATCTCTGTTATCGTTTGTTTTTAAAAGTCACCCGACTGAATTAACTGAGAAATATTTATAATTAGACATTTTAATAACACTGGGAAATGTTCGCTTAAAAGTTTATTTGGAACTCTCAATTTGCTCTGAAAAGCAAGCTTCATTGACAGTAATGACCGTGGCTATTAAAATACATAATAGGCAATTTAGGTTGTAATTGAAACCTTTTTGTGTTGTGTCTGCAATTATCAGCCTATAATGGTATTGCCAAACGATTTCATGTTACGGCTGTATCAGTTCAAATACCTCTGAGTACTTTTAATTGGACCCAGGGAGGCGAGCACTAAATATGATAAAAGCCCCGACAGGCTAATAACTCCGAAGAGGTCACGTCACAAACAGGCCTCCCAATATAAACGCTTTGTTCGAAACTTTTCAAAACGCCCAATAGATGGCGATCCGATCACGTTTAAGTCTCCCCTCTATTGAATAAAACAAAAACGTTTTAATTTGCAAACACCATTTAAATTATTGAATTACAAATTCAAAATAGGAATTGTCGTAGTAAAACGTGCGAATTTTGAAGTCATTAATCATGGTGTGTAGAGAAGAGAGATGTCAATAGGGATGGGGTCGCTGTGACATCGATAATTCAATCGGCCACGTGCCTATTATAAGTCTATTAGTTTATACTGCGGTTTATTCGGTGCTAAGTGTTCGGGCGACAAGCGTTATTGATAGGAGGCCTGTTTTCATTAACTCCTAATGAACACATAGACCCGTGTTGGTGGTTAGTTTGTAAGTGATAGGGTTCGCTCAACACTATTTGCATATTTTGTATCTATACACGTATTTTGGATTTTGTCTACGAAAAAAGAATGCCTCTTATCTAATTAACAACTAGACAATTCCCAAATCTCCGTAGAATTAATAAGAAAATAAATCAACAGCATTTTCTTTGGGAAGATCGTAAATTGCGTGAAAAAATTACTAGCAATAGCTGTTATAAGCGAAGCTAATTCAATTAGCAGAGAACTGGCAAAGAATACTAATTTCGTGAGAAATGTAATGCGAACGTCAGAACAAACATCTATTAGGCTGTTATTGGGGGCCACTGAACTGAAAATGGCTGTACAAATAAATATGAAGCCAACAAGCCAAGTGTACCCTCGGCTATTTTAACGGCCACTGTAAAAGTGTCGAAAGTAATTAATATCGATAAGCTGACCATGACATCTCTATTCGTTGCCGCCGTATATTTTGTGCGTAACACAGACCGTATTGATTTTGTGTGCGCGCGCACCGCTCCTACCCCTCGGGGATGGGGCGAAAGGGAACAAGGGAGACTCCACGATTTGAATCAAACATTTTTATGAGGGCGCTACAATCCCTAAGGTTAACACACCGATGTGTCAGCCACCGAGGATGTTTGAGCAAACTTTTTAATTTACGACAAAAAATATAAAACACGTGCGAGAGTTTTCGTAATCCTATAAAAATATGGTGCCTTTATACCCACCCTGCCTCGGTTGATGCCGTGCCGGGGTAATGGCAACGAAATTGAGGTACTTAAAAAGGCGCAAATAGTACGGTTTATTGCGTGGGCTTTTCACCACTTTGGTTTTTTTTTGCAATTAGCTATTAAAATATCTGACTATACAAACATAACGCAACATCACGCCTATAATCCCCGAAGGGTTAGGCAGAGGTGTATGCATTAGTACATCCACATTCCGCCAATCACTTTTATATTTCATGTAATAGGAGCCTATTGCAATCAACCGTCCGTGGCCGCTACTGGGAAAATCCTTATGGAAAAACCCTTTATATAATACTTTATCCGACCCAGTCAAACCCAGCACCTCCTGTTCAGCAGTCGCTCTTGCGGCCACTAGACCTACGAGGCAGCCTAGCAATTAAAATATCTGACTCTACGGTTACGTTACGACTAGATTGTTCAAAAATACAATTAGTAACGCCAATTTCATATATCCGATACTTAAGGTGTGGTTTTTAATTTGAGAGACTAAATTGACACTTGGAAATGTCAAACTTCATTTAATTACAACAACATTGTATGGAAGTTTGACATTTCCAAGTGTCAATTTAGTCTCTCAAATTAAAAACCACACGATAGTAGTAAACAATACATACGTTCCTATCGCAATAGGAGAAGTTATTTTACAATGTAGCATTGCGCCAACGGGTAATGCAATCAAAATTATAGTGTAAACCAATATATGAGTATTGTTGGAGCTATTGGGTTTCCCGAGGGAACCTTTTGTTGCTTACTTTGTAGTTATTGCTATTGAAAAGTTTTATTGAGCTTAAATTGGATTAGAACAATAGAAATATTTTCAGTAAAATAATTTGTAATACATTTGAATGGCTGTCATATATACGTAGATCTTTGGCAGTCTTAACAGGTCTAACTGTCAGTACTAACTGGGTTGTGTGTCAGCGAGGCAGTCGTTCCATGTAAAATACCGGTTTTCAGCTACAACCGGTAAAACTGGGAGTCAACCCTAGCATATGGGAAAATGCGAGGTAGATGATGATTTTTGAATGGATAATATAATTAAAAACAGAATACCAAGAATCATATCATTGTGACATATTTGGGTTAAGCCTAAATCCATTAGCTTACGTCTCTGAACAACTTAATAAGCTTTTAAATGAACACAAAATTTCCTTGAAAACGCTGCTTCAAAACACATTAAGATTATGAGTTCAGATCCTATAATTCAAGGAATATTTCCTAGAAAACGTACAAGTTCTATTCATGAAATAAAATGTATTTTTATGACATGGAATGGAACAGGTTTCAGCAGGCGATGTGAAATATTATAAGAGGAAACGCTATTAGAATATTAAACATTGCAAACATATGGTAAAATTGGTTACTTTTTTGTTGGAACTCCCCTAATAAATAATTTTAAGGTTTGTTTAGGTATGTTCTTTTATTATGTCACGTTATTTTTTTACAATATTTGTTTTTTTAAGTGGGTTCAACGACTTTTGGACTTGCTTTTTATTCGTGATAGAAGAAAAAGAAAAAGTGGTAAAAGAGCGAGGGCTCTCATCATCATCCCGTAAGTGTACTAAAAAATTAATGTATTTCTTGAAAAATTATATTTGTCTGGCCCCTGTCCTCCATACCTAGTAAAATTAATCACTGTAATAAGATAGCATTGAAAAATATGAAAAAGTTTTTTTTTTTTTTTTTTAGCCTGTACTGTCCCACTGCTGGGCAAAGGCCTCCCCCAACTCCTTCCAAGAGCTCTTATCTTGTGCCGCTTCGAACCAGCCCTCATGGTTAAAAGTTTAAAAGTCATTTTTGCAGATTTTTTCTACATAACAAACGGCCAATCTAGATTCTGAAATTTCATAAGTCCCGCACAAGGTTTATTGCTACTGTAATATTTGTTATTAAATTAGTTTTGATAGATATGTTCAGTTTTTGTGTTGACATTTAATCCGTCTATTGCATGACTGTTGCGAGTCTTAATATATTTTAACGAAAGTATATCTAACAGCTAAGAAATTATTTACTTATAAACAAAATTCATTTGCATTTCCAAATTATTCCTAATTTCTCTCAAAACAAGCATCTGACTTATTAAAACAACTTCTTCACTCAACCCTTCATTCGTTATCAGAGGTTCTCATACTCACATATATATATATATATATATCTCACATATTATAAAGAAGGGAAAGTACGCGACGTGAATGACACTTAACTTATAAGTTAGTTTTTTTTTCTTAGCTTTTAGAGGGGTTAACTTTTAAATTGGTTGGATGGTTCTGAAAGTTAGGTCGTGGTTAACTAGTAGAGATGACATTGGTAGTCAGTGAGGTCACTAACCTATCACTTGTGGAAGTGGAAAGTTTTTCCTACTTCTCCGTTATTTTGTTCTTTGGAACTTCATCGATCTTCATTGTCTCGGCAGTTTCTAGTGGTCTCCACTGTTGATTCTAGCTTTCAGGAGCTGCAGTAATTTGGGAAAAGTGTGCTGCTAAGCTATCACTTAAGTCCCATTAATATCTACGATACAGGCTCCTGCCTGGTTTCATTAAAAAACTCTCACGTAAATAAATAATTTAGAAAAGGAATAACGGACTAATGAAAGTTGAACTAAGTCTATATCTTTTTCCAATTGCCGTAGCCAAAATAGCCCTCGTGCCGACACTTAAGTAAACGTAGATTTGGCGCACCTTCGGCAGCTTATTACCACCTAAATGACTTGCTGAATCATTCACAACAACATGAACTTATATTCTTACGTAATATCGTATCTGTGCTAGTCTAGTTGCGTCACCGTCGTACTGCCAAGTCATATATGGCTCTGATTTTTCAGATTCATGTGCGTATTAATTTAGAATGAAGCCCCCCTTGACCTTCAAGGTAAACATCGCTGTTTATTATTACACAAAATCGTAGCTCCCTCATTAGCGCCAAGGCTTTGATCACGACGACGCGTCAAAAGCCTTCAGAATTCCTAAAATAACTATCAGATATTAATTTAATCTTCATACCATCTGTAGGGCTGTCGACACGACTCACGACATGATCAAAGGAACCTTCATACCTAAATAATTTAAATACGACCGACCCTGGATTATCAATTCCATAATTTTACCTGTGGAAGATTTAAAATTTAATGAAAATTCCCTTTATATTCTGGTCCAATTAAAGTTGACCTCGGTTAGGGTGAAAAGTGTTCAAGTTATGATTTAATCAAGAGTTCTTCGTAAAAGGTTTTGTGACTTTCGAGCAAGTTACAACAATTTGTTATTTGTCATTCTGTCGTGGGCAGAATATAAATTGCTTTCAGTCTTTTGTTTTAGCTTTTATCGTTTTTTAAACGTCGTATAGGTAGTGTTTGGCCCACATTGAAACAATAAAACTATACTAAAGCTTTTTAGAATAAAAAATACATACATAGCAAAATATCAAGCCTGTAATCCGTTTAGGGTGAGGCTAACAGTATCTACACTCACATTTTGAGAGGACCTATGTTTGTTTGATCCCCATGTAATAGTGGGATACTACCATCGACTAGACACAAATTCGGCCTTCTTGACTGTTGAGAAATTCCTGATGGAGTGGCAGCCAGGACCAACAAGCGAAACGTTAATAAAGGCTGAAACCTAATAAAATAGGAAGTTTTGCTGAAACCACAAGGGAAAACAAGCGTTATGTTACTGCATATTAATTTTGAACGGCAATATCTTCCACGTCAATAACGGTTAGATCACTTTCATGAATAGAGGAGCTGTTCAAGTTTGCGCTACGGTTTATAAACTTCAACGACTTCATACGGTAAGAAGGAACTTCTTTCATGGAATATTTAATATGAACTAAGATTTTCAGGAAAGCTAAGCTTTGTTTTTATTAGGCCTCTTAAGGCAAGAAATAGCGGCGTTAGACAAGAAGTCACAAACATACTGTATACATCAACTCATTCCTTTTTCGCATGGGGTTAGGCAGAAGTCAATAATGCCACCTGCTACAATCCTAACATACTCCTTTTGTCACGTCCTCGTTCCACAGTCATACACGAACGCGAGTAACAAGTAAGTAGTTATTCAATTTGTAACCGTTTTGGAGAAAAAAGGGTTTTAAATCATTTTTTGGCCCAAATTTTGGGACCACAGTTCCTGGTAGGGTTGCTCAAATATTACACGAAAAGAATCCTAGTCGATGAAGCTAGAAAAAAGGTGAGTCTGATTTTGAAGATCATAATAAAATTGATGTTATCTCTTCTATGATTGCCTAGACTAAATGGAAGATGGGGAATGATAGTGCTGGATAGGAGACCACGGACGGGGCAGAGGAATGAAGAACGATAACCAACTAAGTGGACATACAATCTCATTAAAATGGCCTGGAACTGGATAGCCAAGACACAAAACCGAAAAACATGAAAATATTTAGAAGAGATCTACACACAGCCTTCGGGGGAAGTCAAGACTAAAGAAAAGAGAAAGAGAGGAGAGCTCTATTATCAATCCTAAAACCACACTTGATCTGAAGATTTTATGAGGTCATTATGGTGTGTTTCTAAGTCAACTTGGCAACCAGTAAGATTTTTTATCAGTTTAGCCATTGCAATCAAAACACGCCAAACAAAATCCCTAAAAACAGTCAATTAACACTTGCAGCGATATATCACGATAGTACCAGTTAATATCGCTGGCACTAGCCACTGTTGGCCAATCAGAGCGTAGGCTTTACGTGTAAAACCTAAATTTATCGAGTAAAGTCCGAGTGATTGGCTGCCTGAGCGATATATCGGTGGCTCCAGTAATTGAATAGCTACCCGCTGGGATTTAAATTGATTTTCTTTCGTTGTTTTTTAGTTTTTCTCCCTTTTTTGTTGTGGTCGGGTTATAGCGGTTCTCTTGTTTCAGTTGTAAAAACAGGCTTGGAAGCTTTGATTAGATTTGTGATCATTAAAAGACAACAATACCTAAAGGACAATACGGACTTATCATGCTCAGATGTTTGAAACTTGAGTCACTAAATCATTGAGTTTGAATCCTACATTCTGAAGTCAGTGAAATAAATATAACATCACGCCTGTAACTGCCAAAGGTTTAGGCGGTGGTGTACCTAGTAACACACCTTAGCCAGTTGGAATGAATTGTTATCTATATTCATATTTTCTTGAAGAAACTTTAGCTGTGATATTTTTCATACCCCTCAGGAAACGACCCAGACGCGGAGTCCATTAAATCTTGGAATAATAATTAACAAGATTAGAGCTTTTTATCGCACAACCCATCCAACGAAGGCAGTAACCACGTGAAGAAGAAGCTTTAATATAATTTACGTTGAATAAGCGCTTTACGTCATATAAACGCTGCTATTTAGAGTTCCGTACCCAAAGGGCAAGAACGGGGACCCTATTACTAAGACTTCACCGTCCGTTCGTCCATCTGTCTGTCACCAGGCTGTATCTCTTAAACCATGAAAGCTAGACAGTTGAAATTTTCACAGATGATGTATTTCTGTTGCCGCTATAACAACAAATACTAAAAGCAGAATAGACTAAATATTTAAGTGGGGCTCCCTTACAACATTCGTGATTTTTTAACCGTTTTGGTACAGAACCCTTCGTGTGCCAGTTTTTTTATTGTATCTAAGACGCAAGTGTAAGACCGTAAGACCAGCCTAACTTTATTAAAGTCTAGACATTGCCTAGGACATCGCGTTAGCTATTGCAATCACTTTGTGCTCCCCTAGCGGATACCCGCACTCTGTGAAATTAGATCTGCCTTTATTAGTTACATTATTTTTCAGATTTTATAGCAATTTAATAGGCAGACTGAGACTTCCTCGGTGGTGCAGGGTTCTATTTCCAGGTCGGGCAAAGTGCTATTGGGATTTCACATCAGAAATTTCTTGGTAACAGTCACGGAGTCCGGATTTGTGTCCGGTTGACGGTATTAGGCTCGTCCCCTATTACATGGGACTTAAACATAACTGGCAAAATGTGGGTGTACTATAAGGAACTCCTCTGCCTTACCATTCGGGGATTACAAGCGTGGTGTTACGTACACTAACCAGCTTGTTTAATTCTAGTAAAATTTTAGGGCACCCAATCTGGGTCTAATTTGAAGCCTAATAGCTGCAAAAGCCAGACATACAAATCATACAACAGATTGTATGAACGCTCGGAGTCGGGCACAGATTGGATTGCGAACCTAATTTCCTAAAATTGGGTCGTACAGTTCACAAACATACCCCAAACTTTTATTGTCACCCTGTGCCCTATGGGGTTTGAGAAAAACAGGGGTTTTGAGATAGAATAGAGTCTACCTACGTATTACTTATTTAGTATACTAAACCATATTTAGTGCCTATGTAATTAACTATTGTTTCAACAAACATCATTATCTAGAGAAGGATTTTTTTAACTGCCTACATCACCGTTTTACAGTCATCATCATCTCCTAAATACCTAATGTTTTTCCAAAGTGTTGGGATCGGCTCTCAGTCTAACCAGATGCATCTGGATATCAGTACTTTTACATGGAGCGACTGCCTGTCTGACCTACACAATCCAGTTAGTACAGGGTACGATAGGATACGACCGTAGGTAAGACTGGTTGTCAGACTTTTGGGCCAAAAACTACCTGTAACGACTGTTAATGCGTGTTTACGTACAGGCGGGGCGCGGGGCGTCGCGCGGCGCGTGCTGCGTTTTTAATTCAAACACATAGCGATGTATGAAAAAGTTAACGATTTCAAACGACGATTTGAGAAGTGATTTTTCTCTCGTTAGTTTAAAATGCAGCGTTTGTTGCGGTGGACCCATCTCTCAGTAAATTAATAAAAAAGCACGAGACGAGCCTTTTGCACGCGCCGCGCGACGCCCCGCGTCTCCGTAAACGAGCCCTAAGCAAGTCCAGCTTAAGCTAAAGATCGACTATCTGTTATATTTTAGCCACTAGATATTTATTTTACACTACATACCCAAAAATTTGAGCCCAGCGAAATATTTACCCAAAAACACAATCCAATTTAGATGTAATTACAGCGGCCGCGTGTACGTGTAGTAATTCAATATGGTCGCGGAAAATTGCGTTCCGATAACGAGTGTCAATATTAGCTTGCAATAATTATTATAATATTGTAGTGTCAGCAAAACTTGTAATGTGTTATTAATTAATAATGTTTTTGTTTACTAGTGCTGTTGATATTAATTTAATGTTTGTTGTAGTGATGTGCTTATTGTAAACGCGGGATCAGTTTCACAGTAACTAACTGTGTGTGTGATGTGAAATTGATGCCTAAATAAATATGCGCTTTTGTGAAAACCATGTCTTTTGAAATCTTAACGAAATATTCCGTCAAAAGTTATCAATTTATCTTTGTTTGGACAAAACCGTTTTCCTTTTCTATTTAATTTTTCATTTTCCGCGTGCAATGGAAAAAGCCTTATTTGATAACAAAACATTTGAACGTATTACCAATTAGTTGGATAGTTAGGTACCTTGAGATACAAATTATTTTTCATAACAAGATAGGTAAAGTACCAACAAAATAACAAGGTTTTCCTATAAAGGTCAACTATCATAATATTACCTGGAGAACTTATTAAATCGCTGTGTTGGCACAGACTTCTGCCAAAAATAATCTTTTCCAAACTTTCTTTTATCTTTTTATTACTAAGTTTGTTATTGAAAGGTCTTACAAAAGATACAATTATAAGATAGTGCTTGAAACTTTAAGTAATATCGTAAAATGTCTGGACGTCAAGTAAAGAACTTATTCGTAACTTTAATATACATTTTACAAATTACCTAGACACCTTAGTTATTTTCTTCATTACGATGTCTTGACGTTATTAATTTAATACAATTAGCTGCACTGCAGGGTTAAATTAAAATTCAAACTGAGTTTCTTTATTAAATAATTTTGTAATGTAATAGAACTTTTAATCGCAATACCTTGCGGCATGCGCCTTATCGAAATAAAGAAGAAGTATTAATACGTAAGTAAAGTAAATTATGGAATTTCAGGACTGATAGACTTCAACAAGCCTGAGACGCACAGATGGGGACTACAAACTACGTTTCAGCAAGCAGTGTAGTAATCGGATGATTGTACTACTACCTCCTGATAAAACACTAATCTACATGGCCCTCATGTGACTTGACTAATGTTGACCAAATGAGACAGTAACCTCTAAGTTTGTTTCGGCTGATTCTTTGCAAAGTAGTCATGAATAAAACACGGGGCCCATCTAGTTTTAAAACATAACATGATGTGACATCTAAAAGTGTATTTAACCAATTAACTGAAATCAATTTCATTACACAATCAACAAAACACTAAATGATGAAGCAAAATTAGACACAAAAAATAAAATACAAAAACATTTCCCTACAAAATATTTGTAAGCTCAGGACGGCCTTCATCAGAATTATTCAACTTGCAGCGTGGGTATGTGGGTAGTCCAAGTAGGGTCATTTGAATTAAAACCGTTCTCTTGATAACTTAAACGATTTTACTTGAAATAATAATTAAATTACGTAACAATAATCACTTAGGCTCTAATTAACACTCAATCACTTCAAAAAGAACTTTAAATAAGAGGATGGATAGCGATTCGTCGAAAACGTGGTGCGCTAGCGACCGCTCTGTACGATCTGCCGTACCAAGATGGCCGCCCCGCTACCATCGACTCGACGCTCCGCTAGAGTGACAGTGACAAGCTGTCACTCTTGACATTGGCATCTTAATGTGCGCCAACACGGCCAGACTGACATACGACCGTCCTCGGGCGTTATTGTATTCCTTGCTTAATCACCAAAACGTCCGCTCGTCCATCCTGCTGCAGGACTTCACATGGGTTTTCGATTGTACCATCAAACACAGAGTCAATCACAACTAGACATTGAAATGAACAAGTGCATCCCTTCAACCAGCCCGTAATGGATCTGGCCCGGACGACACTGTCCCCATCGACTTGCCAACCAACAGCAACACATCTGGACCGGACGAGCGCATCCCTTCAACCAACCCTCTATTGGGTGTGGCCCGGACGACACTGTCCCTTCAACCAGGATAGACTAAGGACATCACTTCTGGATCGGACGAGTGCATCCCTTCAACCAACCCCACTGGGTATGGCCCGGACGACACTCTCCGACCAGGATAGACTAAGGACAACACTTCTGGATCGGACGAGTGCATCCCTTCAACCAACCCCACTGGGTATGGCCAGGACGACACTCTCCGACCAGGATAGACTAAGGACAACACTTCTGGATCGGACGAGTGCATCCCTTCAACCAACCCCACTGGGTATGGCCCGGACGACACTCTCCGACCAGGATAGACTAAGGACAACACTTCTGGATCGGAATAGTGCATCCCTTCAACCAACCCCACTGGGTATGGCCCGGACGACACTCTCCGACCAGGATAGACTAAGGACAACACTTCTGGATCGGACGAGTGCATCCCTTCAACCAACCCCACTGGGTATGGCCCGGACGACACTCTCCTTTCGGCCGGACAATTCCGGATTGAATAATGCTTACAATAACCAACAGACAAATGCAAGACATAAAACCTACCTATGATTGGATCAGAAATAAGCCTCTCAGGAACTACGTGAAAAGTCAAATTAACTGGAAGTTTATCAATGCCACATCGCTTTGAATTTGAGTGGTACATTGAATATCTTCACCGCCTATGCCACTCAGGTAAACGAGGTTTTTACGCACAGTACCCGCAAGTTTGTCACAAAAGCTTTCCTTTATGAGAGAACACTCGGCTCCACTAACATAGTAAAATGGAAACGACTCACCAGATTGTCGCCATTGCCCACAAACACCAGCTACTTGACAGTTGTCAACGCGCCATCTCGGTGACGGTGCCGCTTCCGCTACTATGGGCCGCATGGCCCACAGAGGACGCGCCGCATGGCCCGCAGGAGACGCGCCGCATGGCTCGCGGAGGACGCTCCGCATGGCCTGCAGAGGACGCGCCGCATGGCCCGCAGAGGACGCGCCGCATGGCCCGCAGAGGACGCGCCGCATGGCCCGCAGAGGACGCGCCGCCCATGCCGGAATTGCCACGATGACAATTAGATGCGTTAGGCCCACTTTCACCATAACGGAATCAAATCACTTGTTTTGTTTGGTTACCCGTCGAAAGGGTACCCGTCGAAATCATTTGTCACTTACTGGTGGCAATCTCATGACACACACACACGAAATTTGCATGTTCACACACACACACACACACACATCCGCACATTCCGTGGTTTGAAACGATTCAAATCAAGTCAAAGTTTGGTAGATTTGTTGTTTCAATCAACTTTCACTTCAAACTTGCACTATCACTTGTAATTGCACTTGCACCTGCACCTGCACTTGCACTTGCACGTGGATCAGAATCTGACTGCTCTGGGTTGACTTCTGGCAAAGCGATCTTAGATGATGAGTCTGGTGTTCTGATAGCCTCGATCAACTGCATTATATTCCGCTGCTGGATCTCGAACATTGTGCGCAGTGAGATTCAGAGCCCACTTCTGATGTAAGCTCAGGACGGCCTTCATCAGAATTATTCAACTTGCAGCGTGGGTATGTGGGTAGTCCAAGTAGGGTCATTTGAATTAAAACCGTTCTCTTGATAACTTAAACGATTTTACTTGAAATAATAATTAAATTACGTAACAATAATCACTTAGGCTCTAATTAACACTCAATCACTTCAAAAAGAACTTTAAATAAGAGGATGGATAGCGATTCGTCGAAAACGTGGTGCGCTAGCGACCGCTCTGTACGATCTGCCGTACCAAGATGGCCGCCCCGCTACCATCGACTCGACGCTCCGCTAGAGTGACAGTGACAAGCTGTCACTCTTGACATTGGCATCTTAATGTGCGCCAACATATTCATTAACAATAAATACTGCACTAACTGACAGCACAAAACAAAGCTCATATTTTCAACTCAATAAAGTGAAACCGAACTACCAATCATAAACTAAAAACTGTAAAAGCTTATAAATCAACCAAAACTACGTGCAAATTGGTATGAAAACAAATTATTTATGTATACACAGTTATATGGTGAACTGGTACCGCCGTAGTGCCAGGAAATTGGCAATTTCTCTGCGAAGTGCCAGCGATGAGACTGGACGGGATATTGTGAATATTTATAGTTCAAAGTATAACGGTTAATTGCTGTCACAAAATTGTTAGGAAGGTGCTTTAAATTAATTCGCTGTGGAAGTGGAGCGGGAGGCTCAAAACGGTGGCCCGTTTAGTGCCTTTTTTGTTGTTTAGTGAACTACTTGTCCGTCGTTTGAAGTTTTTTGATAGTTTTTAAAGGAAAGCGGAGGCTGGTATTTGAAAATTGAGGCAGTTTTAGAAGATTGACCCACTGGGCCAGCATCGCATAATCAGTCTATAATGTTCCCACTGCTGGAACACGGGCCTCCTCTCCATGCTATGAGGCCATGAGGGAAAGTGCTAAAATCCGCCACGCGGGCCCCTTTGCGGTTTGGTCATGCCGGCTTCCTTACGATGTTTATTTTTAACCCATTCCTCATAAAGAGATAATCTGTGACCCAGTAGTGGGAACGTTATAGGCTTTTTTTTTAGTAAAAACCTATCTACAAATCAGGCTCTTACCTTCGCCTTGTATAAAAATAAATAAAAAAATATACAAATATTTTTTAACAAAACGTGAGCCTCTGAAAGACCTTTAAGCATGGTAGCCGATTGCGTCAGTATCAGAAGTACCAACCTTATAAATATAGGTACCTACATCAATGACGTCACTCGATCTAAAAATAAGTAGGTACACATCCCTCTTTACTTTCACCTTTCATCAGAGAACGCTCTCGAGACTCTTTGTAATAGGTATCACAACGGAAAATATAGATCATTTTTTTGTTCGGGAGAAGGAAGCTTTGAGATGTGCCAATACTACCTAAGTCAATATGTACGGAGTGGCAGTATTGATCTTATAGATAGAGAGCAGTATATAGAAGATAGAGCCTTTACAAAATGAAACGATTTAGGGGCCATATAAGAAAAATAATTATGTACGAGTATTTAAACTAGGCTGACAATCAGCATGTTTTAACGTCAATATACTTACTTTCAGGACCCAAACCAGTCTTACCAAAGGGTCGTATTACCTAGTACTAAACGGGGTGTGGAGGTAAGATAGGTAGACGTTCCATGTATCTACTGGTATTCAGCTACGCTTGGTAAGACTGGAAGCCGACCCCAACATAGTTAGGGTGGGAAAAGGCTAGAAACATTATGATAATGATACCTTCGTGATTCAAGCAAGAGTTGAGTAAGAATGAAAATGTGGCCTTCAAGCTGACAGCAACTAACGAAAACGTGAGGATCTATAGAGAAAAGAGGCATACTACAAGAAAAAGTGTTAACACCTTCCTCGCTGAATTTCCTGAACATATTATTCAATAAAATTCAGTAGTCCTCACATATCGTTTCTATATGAAGTTAGAGCCGCGAGTCTCACATAATTGGCACGTGATCAGACTCGCAATGCGAGAGGATCATTAGCGGTTTATTATTTACATTACATCATGTCTCTTTGTATACATGATAAATGTACATGTGTGCTTATTTCGGGTTCATGAACTCGACTTTATGAGCCTTTTGATGGAGTTCAAAAATGATTGGCAACAGAATGAAGAAAATGTCCACCGTAATAAGTTACGATAATATGAAAAGACAGAAGAAATGTGACTGATCAACTATGCATAACCAGCGACAATAAAGAAGAAATATCTCGTATTGTAAGTAAGATATTGCTAACAAAACCACTGCATTATACAGCTTTATTCAGCTGAGATTCTACGCAAGACAAGAACGAGAACAATTTTTTTTGTGTCATACCGTGGAATATTCTATTACGAGAATATCATAAAACTTTTTTGCGCAGTACCTCATGCATAGTGCAGTGACTATGAGCCGCAGTATCCGCGGTATCCGCCGGTTGGACGTGACACTCATGCACAATGCGGATCATCAACGTTATATGTCCAAATCATAATCCCTTTATGTGGGTCAGTCGTGTGGACGCCGTTAGTGACGTAAATGTTTTAGTGTTATTGTTATTTGTTTTTATTATCTTGTTTCTTTATTTATTTTATTGTGTAGGGGTACGTTTTATTTCTTTGACCTCTCGGATAACACTGGAATGGCACATATTATGTCGTGTCAAATCTCATTGTAGTGTAATTATAATATTAGTAGTTTATTATACATTGAAAAAGCTAAACCTTATGATTGAAAACGTGCCCACAATGGACATGTATGAATGGCCTTTCCAATTCCAGTGGATTCGCTTTGACATTTATGCGGAACGACAAAAAGTTTTATTTCACATTTCCACCGAAAAATATTCTCTAACGAGAAAAAAACGTATTCCACGCACTCTATGAAACACTATCAAGTGGAGCGTGGGACGCATTCACAATTCGGATCATCGTCTATTATATCCGCGTATCCGAATATCCGAGTATATAGGTCGCGACTTTAGGTCACCGTTTTTGGCTGCATTGCGGTGGAGCCAGACTGGTACAGAACTACTGTTTAGCGAATGTGAAACTCATCTAGGTAATAGCTTCGTCTTGTTTTAGTTATTAGATTAAAGATGGGAGGTGGGGGGATGCGGCCGCGGTTATATCGTTTGCTTTTATTGCAGGTACGCTAAAGACAAATGAGAGTATGTTTTACATGTGAACAGTGAATGTGTGTCGTGAAGAGTTTTAAACTGAACTGATATCTACTTGCAAAAAGTCTTGACAGAGCTTGGTGATATTCCGTAAATAATTCTGCGTTGACGTCTACATAAGAACTGTGATATTAAATGAATAATACAACAATTTGTGAAGAAAAATCCAACAATATATTATGTACCATCAATGCGCACACCCACTATATTTCCCTATAAAATATGTACCGCCCATAGAACGCAACGATTATTGCGGTATTAGCACTGAATAATACAGCACGGTATGAGGTCACAGAAGTAGCTTTCAAACTAGTGCTGCACTAACGCAGTACGTGATGAGAAAACTAAACGCTGATAATACTGGCAACATTCGGCGCGGCGTGAACTGGCAACACTAGCAAACTAATGTTACATTCAGTGCAGAATAGGAATTTAACAAGGCAACGGTAGCTGGATTTTCGCATATAAACTGAAGATACGTGGGATACCGTATCGATTACATTCACTGTAACGAAATTAGAAACTAAACCCGGATTTGCAGAGTTTCCGAGAACAATTTGTGCCGAATTTTCGAGTACGTATACGTGCGTTTTAACACAGGGTAGGATGGCTTTTGTTTAAATAATGTTTTGGGACTGCTTTTGTTTCTATTCTGTTAGCTTAATTGGGCGTTGCGTAATCTCTTGCAGGGATTTTGTGTAGTAGGCTAGATACCGTTGAAGCAATATCGTAGTATGGGCCGAAATGCATCGTGATTATTTTATTTCGAATTCAGGATATCTATTATCAGTTTTCCACTGCAAAAATACAGTTAGAAACATCTTAAACCTGTGTATCTTAAGTAACTTACCAGTTGGGCTCACATTTTATTCGATGCGTACTGCGTTTTGCGCGGTATTTATAAAAATAAACACTGAAATGACAGGTCAAAAACTGCCATCATTATCAAATCAACACAAATTAATTCAGTTAATTTGCGAAAACAATTACGTGATTCATCCAAACAACAAATAGGAGAGTTCTGCTAAATATTCGCGTTTTCACATGGCTTATTTTTGGAGCAAACACTCTCGGAGCCGAGGATTTTAACAGGCGTTATATTCGCAAAATAAATATTCGACCGGCGTCAGGTGCTTGTCAAAGTGTCATCGCCACACGATGGAACGTATCGGCGTATCTGACAATACGCCGCGTTTGGATACGCCTTTGAGCGTATCGTTTTTGATCATGTCATATTATACTTGTAGGTAATTTAGGAGTCGATACTTGTATTATATTTCTAGAGGTTCTTTTATGGCGTTGTTTGGGGGTTGCTAATTTTGTTAGTGGTTAATGGTTAGTTTTATTTGGATTAGCTGAGAAGTAGGCACTCATTTGGGTTTTAATTTGCTAAATCATCATCGACCTAGCTTTTCCCAACTATGTTGGGTTTGGCTTCCAGTATAGCCAGATGCAGCTGAATACCTTTAGTTTATATGGAGCGACTGCCATTGAAATTGCGACTTTCATTTGTATAATATAACTTCTTATGATTACGTGTTGCAGCGATGGAGAACCAAATCAAGGACTTTACTATGAAAATTGACGACACGGTTGGCGCAGTGGCTCAAGCAATGGACTGCAGCGCTGCGTGTCGCGGGTTCGATCCCCGCACGGAACAAATATTTGTAAGACCTACAGATAGTTGTTCCGGGTCTGGGTATAAGTGTATGTTAGTTTAAATGTTTGTGAACGCACCCACGATACAGGAGAAATTCCTAGTGTGGGGCAATGTTAAAAAAAAAAAAAAAAAAAAAAAAAAAACTGAACCACCAAATGTAAGAAAGGGCGAAAGAATTGACAATACAACAGACAACAAAAACGACAATACTACACTGTCTCTCAATCTAACCAACTGCACACTACATTTAACTACCGCTATTACCCACTAAACAGCTATCCCAGATCCCTCAGAATCTCTCAAGAAAGGGAAGTTTATACCTTCAGCACAACAGCACAAGTAAATGAGGCAAGCGAGTGATGAGTGCTTTCATCTTATTATCTCTGCAGTCAGATTACATTACAGCCGAGCGGATGGGCGTGTGTAATACTCAGAGAGGTGTTGTACATTATTGCCGGGGTTCATTGCACTTAAGTATCTTGGTGGAGAGACTAGGGGCTCCTTTATAGTGGCCATAAGTGAAAGGTGCCATGATTAAAAGGTTAATTGAACTAAATTTGGGGGTGTTTCCGTAGAGCTACTATTCAAGGAAGCTTTTTTTGCCAGATATCTGGGCACGGAAGCGTATTATACCGATGTAAAATTTTCTCGTGAGACAATCATTTCTACACTATTTTGCAATAGTATGAGTTTGCAAATGCTATCATCATCATCATCAGCCAGTGAGAGGGAAAGCTATGTCCATAACGACATAGGATAACAATCAATGCAGTAGGAGAAAATCACTACGTGTATACATATTAGTGATACAGACTGTAAAGCAGCAGTACAACTATCAGAATTATAAAAGCCTTTGGTACCAAAAGGAGGGACTAAAAAGAAAAAAGTTGTACGAGACTAAGAAAGACATGAGGAGGGCCTTTGCTCAGCAGTAGGAAAGACGACCTCCCTAAGCTAAAGGAGGCCTAAACATTCAAGACCCAAGGTAAATCAAGGAACTGTCGGGGTTGCGGGTTGTTCGAAAGAGATACCGCGGCCTCGATACAAACGTTTAAGAAGGAACATGGGTGGTTTTTAGTCAGCAGAAGTCTGACACTGATGATTTCCCAACCTCCAAAAAAAAAGGTAAATCAACGATTCTCCTCACATTTCACGAAAACTCCCCAGCAACACACCACGCCATACATATTTGCGAGCTTTGTTCAATACAGCTACCTAATAGCTCCACTCATATTTGCCAGGGCTAATAACCGTAATCCTGACGGAGTGTACCTACTAGACCTAGGTATAAGTACCCTCAACAAATAGACCATTCACCCGTCTAGACGATATTTGTCATAGCGTGACGTTTTGGGTGAAGTCATGTGAGGAACGGAGTATGTCAGGAAGATGGATGGCAGCAGCATATATCATGTGTGAGTTCCAGTAGGTTTGCAAGCCGCTGAGTTGCTGTTTGATGTTTATATTTGTAGGATGCAGTGACCACGTGAGTTTGGGTTTTTATAAGATGATTATTTCTTTACATAACATAATATAACATCATGCCTGTAGTCCCCAGACGGTTAGGCAGAGGTATAAGTACACCCACATTTCGCCAGTTATGTTAAAGTCCCACGTGTTTTTTTAAAAACGTTGCCCTACACTAGGAATTTCTCCTGTATCGTGGGTGCGTTCACAAACATTTAAACTCACATACACAAATACCCAGACCCGGAACAACTATCTGTAGGTCATACAAATATTTGTTCCGTGCGGGGATCGAACCCGCGACACGCAGCGCAGCAGTCAACTGCTTGAACCACTGCGCCAACCATGTCGTCTATTGCCATGAACCAGGCACAATTTCAGATTCCGTGGCTGCTACTAATTTTTCAAGCACAAACACATAGTGTGGAGTGTTCTACGCGTTACACTTTTGTGGCTTCGTCTGTAATGTTCTATTGTTGGACCTAGCTGGTCTAGTGGTTGGTAGTTAATCAGTAAGTTGAGGGTTTATTAACGTCGAGCAAAGGGTTGCCGGGATTTTTCTTTGTCGAATTTCTCAGTAGACAGCCACGGAGTCTGGATTTGTGCCTGGTTGACTTACTTGAAATCGTACATGGGACTTACTTAAACATAACTGGCGAATTGTAGGTGTACTACAAGGTTCACCTCTGCCGAACCCTTCGGGGATTACAGGCGTTATGTTATGTTTTGTAATAATATTGATACGCAGTTGTATAACCATGTTTTTAGAACTTTTATATGAAGATCACATCTCTCTGATCACGTACTTCATAGAAAACACAACACGAACACGCTGAACTTGTGAAAACTACTTGTACCAAGCCGATGATGGTACATTGGAGGGCAAGCGCAGTTTTCGATACGTATTTTAGTTGATTATTAAATGACTAACTGTGCTTGCTCGCGGGGAGACGGTTAGACCTTCCAAGCATAAAGTGCGTCACTCACCTGCTAGCCTCCAGTGGCTCTTCGAGGGAATCTTGTCCTGGTGGCACGTGGCTGGCGTTGCCACACGACCGGCCGGTCCGATTGTCCACTCACAAATTGGTGCAACAAAGTCTGTACTGCACTATATGAGCCTTCAGGAGTCACGATCAGTCCAGATAGAAGCCGTTTAGCGACGATTAACCCTCATTCCAAGGATTTTAACCGGGAGCGCGCACTTAGGCAACCGTTGCTGCTGCCATCTTGGATTCAACACGTTTTCCATTCGTTCGCAAGCACAGTGCGCGCATAGATAAAAAAAATGTATGGTTACGGAACATTCCGCCCACCAAAATGCATAGTATTTTCATTACGTTGAAAGAGCGGAACTCGAGAACAACGGATAAAAACGAATGAAGAGTTGATGTGATCGATTGACATTAACACTAACTAAAGTTAACACTAACCTAAACTAAACTAGAATCTAATGAATTTAAGTTACGGTAAACGATCTGTCTAATCAGTCTGAGTTGGCAGAGGGCACAACTTTACAAGAGGTCTCGTAAGAAGTGATCCATTGGCCAAGCGCACGGTGGCCACACGTACCACGCTGTCAGGACCCGAATGTAATTGCGTGACCCGAGCAAGAGGCCAGTGCAGCGGTATAGTGTTTTCGTTTTTGATGACCACGATTGAATCTACAGCTAACGGTTTACAATGCTTAGTCCACTTTGCTCGCTGAGTCAACGATTGTAGATATTCGACCTTCCAGCGTTTCCAAAAGTCTTGTTGGAATCGCTGGATGAGTTGCCATCTTCCTAGCCGAGTAAGATTTATGCCTGATAGATCCTCATCAGGGACCGAAGTAAGCGGCTCTAAAGTGAGGAAATGACCCGGAGTCAATACGTTTAAGTCATTGGGATCTGAGCTCAGCGAGTAAAGAGGGCGCGAGTTCAGCATAGATTCGATTTGCACAAACAACGTTGTCATCTCTTCGAACGTTAATGTCTGATCACCGATAATACGATAAAGATGGGATTTAACTGCTTTAATTTGTATCTCCCATACACCGCCAAAATGACTACTAGCCGGAGCATTGAATTTAAATGTTATGTTTTCGAAATTAGATGCGTCCTTCATGTACTCATTTAGTTGGTTGCAAGCGCCCACGAAGTTGGTTCCACAATCTGAATGGATAACGCTTACACTACCCCGCCTGCCAACAAACCGGCGAAGCGCTGCTATGAAAGCGTCCGAAGTCAAGTCCGAAGCGACTTCCAAATGGACTGCTTTCGTTGTGAAGCACACAAACAAGCAAAGGTAAGCTTTACTTATTTTAGCTCCTCGATGTCGTCCTAACTTAATGCGAAAAGGTCCACCATAGTCAACACCGACGATTGAAAATGGCTTGACTTGGTTGACGCGAGTCGCTGGTAGATCGCTCATAAAAGGTTCAAGCGGTGTAGGGCGCGTGCGGAAACATTGTAAGCACTTTGACAAACAATGACGGATTGCGCGTTTTGGTGATAATATCCAAAATTGCTGTGTCAAAAGATACTGCATTGTATTTATACCGGCATGACAGTTCTCACGATGGAGTGCTTCGATGATCATGAACGTTAGTTTAGAATCCTTAGGTAGCAGCGCAGGATGTTTATGCTCATACTCGAGCCCAGAACGAGATAGGCGACCGCCCACCCTAAGAATTCCCGATTTATCTAAGAAAGGGTTAATTTTCTGCATAGGTTTTGAAAGAGGTTTTGAGTCTTTCAAACGAGTTATTTCCTCATCGAAGTGCAATGATTGTACTCTGCGTACGAAAATCAATAATGCGTTATGAAGCTCTGTTCGATTTAAATGATGGTCAAAACTTCGCGAAGATTTGTTGCGAGAGCATTCCACGAAACGAATGCAATAGGCGAGTACTCGTTGTGCTTTCCGAATTGATGAGAAACTTTCGAGTAAAGAATCAATGACGTTGGTGTCGTTATGAACAAACAGAGAGACCGCGCGCTCTTCAGATAATACATCCGCTTCGTCAACATTATCACTGTTGTTTGGCCAAGTGTGAGAAGGTTGAGCGAGCCAACAGGGCCCCGCCCACCATAACGAATTGTTGACCAACTCAGCAGGATAAAGACCTCGAGAGGCAATGTCAGCTGGATTATCTGAACTGGAGACATGGTTCCAGCGAGCTTCCGGAATAGTATCCTGGATATGACTCACTCTGTTGGCGACAAAAGTCTTCCAACGTGACGAGTAAGACCGAATCCACGATAATGCCACCATCGAATCTGACCACGCACAAGTGTCAGCTATGGGGAAAAGTGATGAATAGGTTTCTCTGACGAATTTCAGAAGATCTGCAAGGAGGACCGCCGCGCACAATTCGAGACGAGGTAATGATATTCTTTTTACAGGTGCTACGCGAGATTTTGAAGACAGAAAGAAGACAGATACACTACCATCGACGCAAGTGACACGTAAGTAGATTACAGCTCCATAACCTGACTCGGAACTATCAGCAAAGCCATGGAGTTCACATGATTTCATATCTTTTACAGAAATGCATCGAGGGATCTCCAAGGACTTAATGACAGGTAACTGCTCAGTGTAACAACGCCATTGTTCAACGATTTCACACGGTGGAGAATCGTCCCAATTAATACCTAACATCCACAATTTCTGAACTAAGCACTTAGCTAAGAAAGTTATAGGAGTTAGGAAACCCAAGGGGTCATAAATACGTGCGAGTTCACTTAGAATCGCACGCTTTGTGCATTGGCGATCGATAGGTTTAACCTCAAACAAAAATTTGTCTCTCCTGGGACACCACTTCAGGCCCAAGATCTTCAGGGTGCTTGACTTTTCGATGTCCATAGACACAAAGTCAGTTAGACAGTGTTCCGGAGGAATATCAGCAAGCACCTCTTGTTTATTGCTAGCCCACTTACGCAGCTCAAATTGACCTCTCTTTAAAAGCTGGATGACCTGAGTTTTGACTTGGATGGCCGTCTGGATATCAGAACTGCCACTCACGATATCGTCAACGAATGTATCAGAAGTCATTACTTCGCAAGCGAGAGGTAGGTCGGTTTCATCTTCTGCAAGTTGTTTGAGAGTGCGGCAAGCTAGAAAAGGAGACGATGACAATCCATAAGTTATAGTATTTAATCGATACTCTTGAATTGGGTCTGTTGATTTGAATCGCCAAAAAATTCTTTGGAAATCTCGATAGTCAATTGACATAGTAATATTTCTAAACATTTGACGAATATCGGCTGTAAATACGACAAAATGTGTTCGAAAGCGAAGAAGGATCTCGGCAATGTTAGCCTGCAGTTTAGGACCTACGAGTAAAGCTTCATTCAACGACACACCACGAGCGTCTTTCGCAGAAGCGTCGAAGACCACTCTTAGTTTTGTTGTTGCGCTGTCAGGTCGCAAAACGCAGTGATGAGGTATGTAATAACAACCCTGGTTGATTTCTTTTGAAGGAACTAGACTCATGTGACCACTTTGTAAATAGTCAGACATGAAGTCACAGTATTGTTCGCATAAAGCCTCATTTGCCGCTAACTTGCGTTCTAATGATTTAAAACGTCTTATAGCAGATTCTCGCGATCCAGGAAAAGTTAGATTCTTGTCTTTATCTTTGAAAGGCAAAGTAACGGTATACCTCCCTGAAGTATCGCGGGAATGTTCGGTAACGAATTTCTGTTCACAGAGTTCTTCATCCGGTGTTAACTTTGAAGACTGAGGAATGTTGTCCATTTCCCAGAACTTCTTAACCTGCTCATTGAGCAGATTATCGTTTGAAACGAAGAACGACCTTGGCAGTTCGTGATTATCACAGCAACTGACGTTTCCTAGTAGGATCCAGCCGAACACAGTGTTGATTGCAGATGGTTGGTGAAATCCTCCACTAACACTACCTGGTAACAGGAGTGAAGGGAAGACCTCAGCACCGAGAAGGACATCGATTTGACCAGGTAAGTGACAATCAGGATCCGCTAGGTTTAGATTTCGAATATGATGCCACGCAGATTTGTTCAGTTTAACGACTGGCATATTGCCGCAGATCTTAGGTAATGTTAACGCTTCAATACTAAACAAATCGTTGTCGTGGACACCTACGCTTAAGCTGGTTGTACCACTAGCGGATGTTGAAGCATGACCTAGGCCGTGAATCCTACGCGTTGACTGCGTTCGTTGGAGACCTAAACGCTCAGCAGCACGTTCAGTTATGAAGTGGGCCTGACTTCCGGAATCAATCAGAGCACGAAAAGTTTGATAACGACCCGATGAATCGCGAATTTCGATATTAGCTGTGGACAGCAGAACCATGGAACGATCACCGATATTGGTAAGTACACTGACCTGCGAGGTAGTGGCCTTTTCGGTATTATCGGTTTTCGAAACCACTAGATCTTGATGTAGCAAGGTGTGATGTCGTTGACGACACACTTGACACGTGAACATTGACTTACAGTTTTTTAGTTCATGTGATGGCTTCAAACAGTTGAAGCACCAATGTTTGGTTTTCACGTGGTCAAGTCTTTCTTGAACAGATTTGTCAGTGAACGATTTGCACTGATTAATGGAATGTTCTTCCCCACAGAACGGACACTTGTACTTTCGAGGTTCAGTTGGTGGCACAAGAGCTGTTCGGGAAGGACGCGACGATGTTGACGATGATGGTGCAGTTGCGTTCGATGTGGTTGAATTCGATGATGAGGGCGCAACTACTGGCGGTTTGTCAACTACTGTATTCGATAGAAATGTCGAAGTAGGTTTTTTACTTACGACCGCGGTGTTAGAATTCCGTGAACCACTCGGCTTATGTGGTTTTTCGTTGGCACGGTTATCGCGACCACTTGCGGAGAAGTGTGTGTCGCGAACCATAGCCTCGCATCTGGTGTACAGGAAATCGTTGAGATCTTTGTACTTTGGAAACTCATGAGAAGCAGTAACTCGTTCAAAGGCACAACGCAAATTTGAATCCATTTTCGATAGTAAAAGGTAACAGATTACAAAATCCCACTGATCCGTCGGTAGCCCTTGCCGTTTGAGAATCGATAGGTTTTCGTTAAAAGAATCAAGGACACGTCGTAAATCAATGGGTGAGTTGGCTTTCAGGTTAACGTTCAAGATCTCCCTCCAGCAAGTAAAGGCAAGTTCCCGCTTGTCTTTATACCGCGCAACCAATGCAGAGTATGCTTCGTGGTAGTATAAGCCCGTCACAGGAAAGGTTCGTATAAGTGCTAACGCATCACCAGTCAGACTAGAGACGAGGTAATGCATGCGCTCCGTATCCGAAAGTGAGCCATTCTCATGAATCAGCGAGTTGAAGATATCGAAGAATTCGGGCCACAACTTTATGTTACCACTGAATTGCGGTAAGTTAATTTTAGGTAATTTTACTTTGAGTACACTCGACGGCTCATTATGAGATTTATTTGGTTCATCGTTGTATGCGTTAGGCTTATCGACCGTCGTTAAGCGTCGGTGTATCGCGAGAATCTCATAATATCGTTCGTCGAAGTCGGATCTGATACTATCTTGTTCCACTTGTTGTTCATCTGTAAGTTCGCATAAGCTAAGTATGTCATCATGGGCTTCTTCAAAGTTATTTACTAATTTCGTTAAGTCTGAGCAATGTGCCAATAATTTACTTAAATCACATTCATTATTTTCCGCTAAACGAGCGACTTCAAGCGTCTTAGATAACCTATTAAACGCTAAAGTACGTTTTCTACGCAATACCGGTAAGTCGCGTTCAGTTGGGCATTCGACTTCCACCGATTTACCTTTACTCAATCTACGTAATGATTTTTTAGAATAGTAAGGCATTTTGTTTATTAGTTAGCCTTATTAACGTTAAAACAATCTATATTTAACAATAAGATTCTATAATGAACAAGTAATGGCACCGTTAAGTTTAATTAATAACAATGAAAAAGGTAAACAAACCTTTCCAAACTGAATAGAACGAAATCCGATCACCGTACGTCAACTGTTCAATCACAGTTCATTTGGCTCATTCACTACAACGCTAATCCAACAAATTATTATTGTCGTTGAATAGAAAGAAAACTAACTAAACAATTCAATTTGTCTATGGTTCAGTTCAATTTCAAATCGTAGAACAACGAACTACTCGAACTAATATGGCGGCGATGAAAAATACGAAATAATCAGTTCATTCAAATGGAAGAAATATTTTAAGTATGGTTACTTATGGTTATTTACGTTTCTGTTCGATGTTATATCGATTTGTATGATAATTTCGATGGAATATAACAACGAAATACGTGTAGCCACACGAGTTTATAGCGAATGAACAAGAATGCATCGGACACACAAAGAATTTATCGATGATAACATTCTGAAAAGATCGATGTACGTTTGAAAATTCACTTTTTTGTTTTTCAACGATTAACGAAATAAACTAGTGTAATGTATAGCAATCGACCTAAAACGAATATGTATTGCCCAAAAGTGGGAAATAGTTGGGGGTAAGTGGGACAAAAAATTATTTTAATTTCTTTGTGTCGAATGTTGAAAATTACCTAAGATTTTACGAGAACTTTACTGTTAGCGGGTAAACGAATGAATACTTAATCGAATTATATCCGTTGTTCCCTGGTTTCGGCACCAAAAAATGTGGCGCGCCGATGTGGTACATTGGAGGGCAAGCGCAGTTTTCGATACGTATTTTAGTTGATTATTAAATGACTAACTGTGCTTGCTCGCGGGGAGACGGTTAGACCTTCCAAGCATAAAGTGCGTCACTCACCTGCTAGCCTCCAGTGGCTCTTCGAGGGAATCTTGTCCTGGTGGCACGTGGCTGGCGTTGCCACACGACCGGCCGGTCCGATTGTCCACTCACAAATTGGTGCAACAAAGTCTGTACTGCACTATATGAGCCTTCAGGAGTCACGATCAGTCCAGATAGAAGCCGTTTAGCGACGATTAACCCTCATTCCAAGGATTTTAACCGGGAGCGCGCACTTAGGCAACCGTTGCTGCTGCCATCTTGGATTCAACACGTTTTCCATTCGTTCGCAAGCACAGTGCGCGCATAGATAAAAAAAATGTATGGTTACGGAACACTACTTCTTATTTAAAATACCTTCCTGCAAATAAACAGAAATATTCTGAGTCATACCCAAAACAGTACAAAACTTTTCAACCCCAACAAGGCAACAAGAACTTCGACTCAAAAGCCCATTAAAATAAAATTTACAACTGCGGGCGCAATTAAACGACGGGGTATTTACCCATAATCTGTTTATCGGTGATTCATTGCCGTAGTGTCACCGGCAGAGGGGGTAGTGATCAATACCAGACTTGTCTAGACTAGGGGTATGATTCATTGTGCCAAGTACTTGGGGGTGTAAGTTATAAGTAATGCAACGGAGTGTGTAATGGTGTCGTGAAAGGGTAATTAGAACTGGCTGGTACTGTAGTGGATAAGTATCGTGACTTTGGTTTTAAAGGGGTGGGAAGCTAAGGAAAATCAATAAGTTATTTGCGTTGTGCAGAGATTTCAATAATACTTTAGATAAAAATGTTTAGTTTTTCACTTGATTTAATTAACGTATTTTATAATGTTCAAGCTACACTGGCGGACAAAACTGATGGGTCATTTATCAGACGCTGGGCGGATAAACATGTCCATTTCGTCAAATTAACGTATTGTAATTTTGTCATTTACTAACAATAGGTTAAGTTTTTAAAATACTAGGTAGGCACTTTAAGGATCAATAGTCTAAATTAAATTAATTAAATAAATTATAGAGTGATTGCTTATAGTCAGCGAAAGCTGAGTAATATTATTTCTATTATTTTGTATATAATTGAACTTGATTACCTACATTTCTTAATAAAAACCAATTACCGAATGTTTGAAGCCTTTTCTTCCTGTTTCATTTACCAAAGTATACGTCCTAACTACCATATAAGTATACGTAATATTCGTATCATTTTAAAGCACACAAAAAAACCGAATACGCATATAAAGGCGACGTTTATTCTACGCGTAATCGCTCCATTCTCGGCAACGTTAGCTCGTTACCGAGGAGCATCACTTCTTCCAAGCCACTCGTATTTGAACACTGTATGTAGTTAATAGCTTAATAATATGTAATGTACATTAAACTTGCTGCTTTGGTAGATTATCTTTATTTAAGGAAACCATGTGTAGCTTAGACACACAACTGTGTCATCATCATTAGCTGCCTAGCTGTCTTCCTAACTAAGTTGGGATCGGTTTTCAGTCAATCCGGATGGAGATATTACGAACCAGATAAATATATAGTAAATATATATACTAAATACATATACTGTATACATGTACATTTACATATACCTACTGTATATATATCCAGTATATCACATGAAGCGGCTGACTATCTGACATTACACGATACGTACTCTTTCCTTCTTCTTTATCGTTTGCCCAAGATAGGCCTCTGACTTGGCTTTACATACCGTCAGGATATATCTAGTTGTAAGCTAATATAGTTTAAGTTAATTAAAATATCTTTGTCGTTATGAAATGTTATAATATCGCAATAAACAAAAAACTACTGTCCTAGATTAGATTATATTATACTGATTGAGCTCCTACAGCCTGTGATACAGGATTTTCCTAGTACAGGCATCTAACATTATTTTACCTATATTTTTTAGTTTAAGATTCATATCTATTGTTATTTTACCTTTCTAGAATTCTGAATAAAGTTTTATTATTATTATTATCTCTTAAGCATGCTACTGGTTTCCTCACAAAGTATCCTTTCACCGATGGTAGTGGAAATAATTTTATACAATTAGCACATGAATCCGAAAAATCAGAGGTTATACCACTAGGACTAGGCTATCATTCAAAACGTATCTTTTAACTACATTTATGTTTCCAATTGTAACTAATAGTTGAGGTTAGTACCTGTCAAGTATTTAATAAGCATTTGTTCTTCAGGAAGGAAAATGGAATATGTTACAGCCGTTAAGTTTTATTTAAACTCATGCAGATGCCTTGCTTTCCATACAGAGAGAGTGAAATCTCCATATAGCACCAATCAATGCTGAACACATGCCGTGCATACCACTTACGGCAGATTGCATCGGCCATAGATTACAGACATACAGACATACTTGGCTGAGACAGGCAGCCCCTCGAGACGATGCACGAAATATCAAGCGCATTGCACGATTTATTGAAGTTCCGGCTATAAGGAGAATAGCGCATAATATAAATGATATAAAAGCACAACGTGTAACTGAAATCTGTGCTCTTGAAGAGTGTGATATGTATACCTACTGATAGAAATTCTCCATGTGACTTACATGGAAATCGACAAAAATTTACAGTTTCCCATATTACTTCACTTCGATGGTCTCATAAAAATCAAAATATTTTAATAAGCATAGGCCTACATGGGCACTTATAAAATGTTGAGAAAAGGATGCACGGTTCGGGTGGGTCGTTTCCTATGGAGACGAACCGGATGGAAAATATGGTTCATCCATCGTCCAACTTTTTAATATGGCCATCCATTTCTCAAATACGTTGTATACAATGAAGCAACATTGACACACTTCGAAAATATCGTTATACAACAGTGAAAACAGCACATCAATTACAAAATCCCAACGCGAATTGTTCGAACAAAAAACGTTTGCAATTCAAATTATTGTCACCGTTTACTCGGCGTACAAAAATAATCGAAAATAAAGCTCCCGATTGCTGCAAACACATTAAAAAGCAATAGATTGCGAGCAATTAGCACGTTTCGGTGCCATCGAGTGAGGGGAAAAACGAGCAAAACATCACGATGCAATTTCCGAACGAACGCTCTGCTCGCTCGGCTCGTGCATCGCAATATGATGTCGGCGCCTCACTAGTGTTATTGACGAGTTGTTCCGGTCTGATCCCCCAAACCGATCCACTGCCAATATTTTTCTTTTGTTTATTCCGTTCTGATCCCCTGTAATTTATCATTCCGTTCTGATCCCCTTTTTGACACAAGTACAAGTGAAGTACAGTCAACCGAAAAACAGTTGTTAATGAAAAAATAATCAGTTTTTATTTCTATAACTTACAATTGTACGATCATCCCACAAACTACCAGGAGAACAGAAGTCGGGAGGAGGTATTGGAATCTTTAAATCAAATCTATATTATTTCTTTTTAATACCTACCATGCACTTTTTTTGTTGGAGATAGGAAACCAGGATAGTAAAGTCTCACAAACTATTCCATTCCAATTTCCAATACCTCCTTCCTACTTCTGTTCTCCTGGTAGTTTGTGGGACTTTACTATAAAGGCATAATATAGATTTGATTTGAAGATTCCAATTTCTAATACCTCCTTCCTACTTCTGTTCTCCTGGTAGTTTGTGGGACTTTACTTTAAAGGCATATTAAAGACTTGATTTGAAGATTTCAATTTTCAATATGTCCTTCCTACTTCTGTTCTCCTGGTAGTTTGTGGGACTTTACTTTAAAGGCATAATATAGATTTGATTTGAAGATTCCAATTTCCAATACTTCCTTCCTACTTCTGTTCTCCTGGTAGTTTGTGGGACTTTACTAGGCATATTAAAGACTTGATTTGAAGATTTCAATTTCCAATACCTCCTTCCTACTTCTGTTCTCCTGGTAGTTTGTGGGACTTTACTTTAAAGGCATAATATAGATTTGATTTGAAGATTCCAATTTCCAATACCTCCTTCCTACTTCTGTTCTCCTGGTAGTTTGTGGGACTTTACTACCTGTTCTTTTTTTTTTAATCTAATAGAACCTGTACAAATTTTTGTTGCTGACTGTCCTAAAAATGTGTCAGGGTATCCGATTCTTTTACGGGGGATCAGACCGGAATAGAAAATAATTTATAATAAAACGGATCCCCTAGGGTATCAGTTTTAGGGGATCAGACCGGAATAACTCTTATTGACGATGCTCGGAAAACCAACGGAAAATTTTCGGGCGGAATTACAAATAAGAAGACTTGCAAAGTTTACGAGATTCCGGTTTTAAACTTTTGAAGATTCTGTTGGGAACACGTTAAGTTTTAAGAGTTTAGTCCGGGATTTGGCGTTATTTTCAGCCTGCTTGTTTAAAGAATCGATAACTCCTGGGCTTTAACCCAACCTAGGCACAGGCCTGCTGGGACACAGGAAGCGGCTTCAATTTCATAGTTGTAGTAAAAGAAATGTATGTTGTTAATGTGTTTTATGCTTGTTTTTTACCCCTACTAACATGGAGTTAGATTCCAATATTTTTTACTAAATATTACGATTCACTGTTTTTTAGCATAGAAACATTTTTTTTTTTTTTTTTTAAATTAGCCTATTCTGCCCCACTGCTGGGCAAAGGCCTCCCCCATTTCTTTCCAGCTCTCCCGGTGTTGTGCCTTCTAGAAACATTATGCACAGGAAAAATATAATGAAGGAAAAACCATTAAGTAGAAATTTCATGAAAAGTCGCTTCGTATTCTAGCAACGAAACACGTAGATAATATGATTGAAATTAATACTCCACCATTACATTGCGTGATAAAATTTAATATACCGCGTTATTTAACGTTCACAATGGCGGGAAATAGTTTTAATTCAATGCCTGCATTGTTCACTTACTCGGCTTTACGGGAATGCGTCTGCTTTGTACAGGACACCTCGGGCCGAGAGACTGCAATATCGACGTGGAATCGGCATTAGTTCGCAGCGGTTTTTTTGGGACAAGCCCAAAAGAAGAGGGCTTGTCCCAAAAAAACCGCTCCTGAAAGCCAGAGTCAACTGTGGCGACTAATTTTCACCTCACCCCATATCAGCAGGAGGCAGAACCAAACAAGGCCCATAGGCACAAAGGGACGTAGGACCACGTTCGCTGTGGTGTCAAGTCTTGTAGTCCGAATTTTATAAAATGGACATAAAGCTTTTTTCTGAGCGGCCCAAGCCGATTCTTCGTCGACAAACTAAATGAACGGCGCTACGGGTAATATTATATGAAGATGTGGGTAGTTTTATAAAATTGTATACTTCATGCTGTCGTAAAGAGGAAGCTTTTGCTTCTTCTTGGAAAAGTTCAATATTAAAACTAGCAGTATCGTTTTATAGAGATGCTTACTAAAAAAGTCTCTAGAGATGGGACTAATAAAGTATACAGTTTCATAAAGACTACATATTGGATTTTACGTTGAATTTTATCGATGCAACATCTAGGTACTTTTAACGGTACAAATATGATCTGGCGCATTTTGTTTTGTCAATGCATTTCTTAAAATTAGCCTTTTCAACGTTTAACGACCGTCTGAAGATCTTTGTAGCACTCTGCAGGAATTTATAAACCCTGATTTTCAAATCACTTCAACCGACTAAATTCAGCATGCACTTAAGAAATTCATCGAAGAATTTCCCAAGAACATTTCAACAACGATTTTACATACACATACCCACAGAAAACTACTTTCCTTAAACGCTGAATTTCATTTCACTCTGCTCAAATATACTCGTTCCTCCAACCGCATGCAATTCCATACGACCACAGAAAAATGTCGTAGGTATTCCTGCAGCCATACATATAACCCGGCTGATTGAAAACAGCAATCACCTCCGAACGGCTGTCGTATTGATTGCATGCTCCCCGAAATTGCAGGGTTATCGAAAAAAGCCGTGTAACTGTCGAGCGCAGATGGGTTTAGGATTTTTTAATAGTGGATGAAGTCAAGTGGAAGGATTTTCTAGTTAAATCTGGTTGGATGCGGTTATTGTACCGTAAGTTTTTGGTTTCGAAAGTGAAAAGTTGATGAGTTAATACTTTTGCTAAAACTGCAGTGAGGAAAATTTTCAGTATGAATGTAAGAGTAAGACCTAAGAAACGATGGATGGACTGTGTGAAGGACGATATGGCTAGAAAGGAGGTGACTACTGAGAAGACGAATAATAGAAACGCACGCTGAGAAACACGACGCCGGCATCGTTACGTGTATAGTTTTAAGTAGTTTATGAATAATTGTTAATATGTATTAGTTTATTATTGTATAAGTTAATTGTATGTATTTTATCTATGGGCCTCAGTAGCTTGAAAATAAATTGATTGATTGATAGAGAAGTATGGCTGAAGAAAACATGCTGCGCCGACACCAAAAGATTGGGATAATGCCAGGAGAATTAAGGTGAATGAATTTTTAATGATATTTCAAAAGTCAAAAGTCAAAAGTCAAAAGTCAAAAATATTTATTTCAAGTAGGCCAGTAACAGGCACTTTTGAATAGTCGAATTAAACTAACTGCGGCACTCAGAGATATCCAACGATTACTCAAGCCGCCACCCAGCAAAGGCCTGACATAGTTTTGTATGACAAAACTGCCAAAACCCCTTACCAAGCGACGGCCCAAACAACCACTGAAGCTCTCCGAGTGCGGCAGTAAACTACTGAACTACTGAAGCTAAATAAACTAAGCTACAGTCCCAGTCACAAGGCATAATAACTCGTGAGTGTACTGTAGTTGCCAATTCCAAAGCGTTGGTCTCATGAGAAGAATGGCAAGAAACTTCATGGACACTCTTTTAAAATCGTTTGGGTTTACAATATGTTCAAGGTACAAACATAATCCTGGTATAATACACACACGAAGACTATGCAGATTAGTGTTTGAGATGGTCTTTTGAAGAAAGCACCACACAGATTTGAGTGGACCCGTCCAGTCAGTGCAAGCTTTTGTCAGTTATCGTGGAGCTCGACTTATAACTCAAGGAGATCAACGTCACGACGAACAATACCAAAGAAAGGACATTTGGGTGGGTCGCTTAAAGTACTCAAACTGCCAAACAATCGTTAAAATTAAATAAAAACTCACACGGTCCTCACGTTCACAATATGAAAATAATAAAATACATGAAGATCATGCAGATTAGTGTCTGAGATGGTCTTTTGAATAAAGCACCACACAGATTTGAGTGGACCCGTCCAGTCAGTGCAAGCATTTGTCAGTTATCGTGGAGCTCGACTTATAACTCAAGGAGCTCAACGTCACGACGAACAATACCAAAGAAAGGACATTTGGGTGGGTCGCTTATAGTACTCAAACTGCCAGACAATAGTTAAAATTAGAGAAAGACCCACATGGTCCTCACATTCACAATATAAAAATAATAAAATATTTGTCATATTAAATAATCATGTCAAGTTATTAAATGTCAATATACACAAAACTAAATAAAAAATAAAATAAAATATTTAACATGTAAATATTGGTCAAAAAAATAATATCATACTTGAAAAAGTAAACAATGTCATGTGTATAAAAGAAAATTCATAAAATGTCAAATTGTAAAAAAATATAAAAATAGGTATAAAGTCAATTCAATTTCGATTCAAATTGGAGCAGTTCAATCCCAAGCTTTTTTGTCCTCTAAATAATCTTTAACAGTATAAAATCCTTTCTGGCAAAGTTTACGTTTTATAAAGGATTTGAATTTATTAAGGCTTAAATTTTGAATGTGGCTTGGTAGTTTATTATAAAAGCGAATACATTGGCATCTGAAAGATCCACCTATTTTCTTGAGCCTTGTTGTGGGTACAATATATTTATGTCTATTTCTTGTATTTATATTGTGAATATCACTATATTTCTTAAACAGCTTTATATTTTTGTGAGCATACAAAAGATTTTCATAAATATACTGAGAAGGAACAGTCATTACATTAATTTCCTTAAATTTTTCTCTGAGAGAGTGTCTTGGACTCAATTTATAAATTGATCTAACCGCCCGTTTTTGCAAAACAAAAATGGTCTGAATATCAGCGGCATTCCCCCACAATAAAATGCCGTACGACATTATGCTATGAAAATAACTGAAGTAAACTAATCGGGCTGTCTCTACATCGGTTAAATTACGAATTTTTCTAACTGCGTATGCTGCAGAGCTCAGCTTTTTTGACAATTTATCTATATGAGGCCCCCACTGAAGCTTAGCGTCTAAAGTTAAGCCCAAGAACACCGTGCTATCTTCAGGGTTCAACTCTTCGCCCTTTACCAACACACAAGTCTTCACCTGCCTAACGTGAGGTAGTGTAAACTTAATGCATTTGGTTTTTTCGAGTATTAAGTATAAATTTGGGTTGCTAATATGGAAGAAGGTCAAACAACAATAGATGCATTTTGTGAACTATGGGCCAGAAAACCGACCACAAAGAAATATGGTTAAAGGCAGGCGAATGATGAATAAGCTATATTTATCTACGTCAGTGCAGTATAGAATAATATTAAGGCCTACATTTCCTCGAAGTGGGCAGTGTACCTTTAGTACACCCAGATTTCACTAGGTAAGTCCCAAAGGGGCGAGTGTATTACAATGAAACGATATCAAATGCAATATCCGGGCTGCTACTTAAAAATTAAAATACTGGGTAATCTAGGTAAGTACCTTCCTATGTTTCAATTAATTATTTAGCTAAATTAAACTAAAAATTAAAAAATTAAAAAAAAATACTGACGGCACGGTTGGCGCAGTGGCTCAAGCAGTTGACTGCTGTGCTCAGTGTCGCGGGTTCGATCCCCGCACGGAACAAATATTTGTATGGCCTACAGATAGTTGTTTCGGGTCTGGGTATTTGTGTATGTGAGTTTAAATGTCTGTGAACGCACCCACGATACAGGAGAAATTCCTAGTGTGGGGCAACGTTTTTTTAAAGAAAAAAAAAACTTAATCTTCTGCGGGTCGGTCTTCTTATCTTCTTCTTCGTCTTTATCGTGTGGTTATTGCCTAACCTTGTGTCATAGTTTTTACGCCACCCGTGTGTCTCTGACTTAGCTTGACATGCCGTTGCGAAATATTTCTCAGCCTTTACGGGGGTGTGGCTGGTTAAAATACTTTTCAAGGAAATCCTACTGCTTTTCTAAGAAAAGATTTTTTGTTGTTAACTTTAGAAGTTCAAAATTATTAGAAAAACACCAACTCTGCTTCCTGTCTTAGAATTTCGCGTTTGTGTTTATTTTTCTTTCAATTTCAACCGTTTTCATGAAAAGTTTACAAGGCAAGAACCTCTTTACGTTTAGACCTGTTTACTGGCAAGCCTTCGTGACTCATTCCATTATCCTTTCATCTTCAACAACAATTATCGTCAAGGCTAACGTTTACTATAGCTGGCACAGGCTTCTCAATTTATTCTAGGTGGTACTGACAGAAACGAAATGAGTTTAAACTGGTATTTACGTTTAAGTTTAAAGATTTGATGGGTACACTGCTTTTCAGTATTTCATGTATAGTCACCTGCAAAATTGCATGGATACTTTTAGTCTTTATTACTTGTGAATAGAGTTCAGAACTGTCCATGCATTTTTGAAGGTGACTGTACAGTAACTGCCTCGTTAGTCGGGTTGTTAGCAAGCGTGACTGCTGATCATGAGGTGTTTGGTTCGATACACGGGTCGGGCAAAGAGATATTGGGTTTTTCCATCAGGAATTTCTTAGTCACGGAGCCTGGAGTTGTACCGCGCTATATCTGGGTGTACTATTAGGGTCACTTCTGCCTAATCCTTTGGGGATAACAGGTGTAATGCAGTTGTTTCTATTATTATCAATTAATCAGGAACATAACATATGTGACGTTATTGTGAACATGATATAACATTTTTTTTTTTTAAACGTTGCCCCACACTAGGAATTTCTCCTGTATCGTGGGTGCGTTCACAAACATTTAAACTCACATACACAAATACTCAGACCCGGAACTGTAACAACTATCTGTAGGTCTTACAAATATTTGTTCCGTGCGGGTATCGAACCCGCGACACGCAACGCAGCAGTCCATTGCTTGAGTCACTGCGCCAAACGTGCCGAATATTTAAGTATAAACCTTGCTGAATATACATGTACATCCGCTAGGTAGAACGGAAGTGACGTCATCGAGTGGGCGGCCCAGAGCGGATGGAGGCGGGGTTAAATATATTTTTATTGGAAAGCTTCCTGTCACGGGTTGAAGTTTTTCATGGATAATATTAATGATAAAATATAAAAATACCTCCAGGTGAGGAAATGCGTTAAACACTATTCTTCGAATAGCTATGTAAAGAGAAAGAGATCTAAGCGATCTTCTAAAGGTCGTGCAGTAAAAAAAAAATAAAAAACTAAAACCCGACTACGACAAAAAAAACGACGCTGAAAAAGTATGAAACAAGATTTTCAGTATAGAACAAAAAGAAAAGCCGTAGTCACACGGTATTAAAGTGTTTAGGTTGGTACCTATAACGTGTGACTACGGCTTTTCTTTTTGTTCTATACTGAAAATCTCGTTTCATACTTTTTCAGCGTCGTTTTTTTGTCGTAGTCGGGTTTTAGTTTTTTACTTTTTTTATTTAAACAATTTTGGTGTTAAATATTTTTTTTACTCTTGACTTTTTGTCCGCTAGAGGGCGTGATTTTAAATTTGAGCAATATTTTGGAAATGTACAAGTGAGGCCCTTTTAAATGATACCAAACACGGCGTGTTTATCTCCATTTTTATTTTTTAAGCCTTATTTTTTGACCGCTAGAGGGCGCCAAATCACTTTTTGTGACACGTCACGTAGCCTATGTTCAGCGGAAAATGAAGACGGTTCTAACGATACCTCATATGTCGAGTTCCGATATGTAGATTAGAAGCTATGAGGGAACAGATGAAGATACACACATACATATATACATACATACAAACATACATACATACATACATTTACATAGCCAGTCAAAATCATAACCCTCCTTTGGCTTTGCCGTAGTCGGATAAAAAATAGACTTCCACCTAGTATGCGAATCGAGAGAATTTTCAGTTCAGCAAAAGAATACCAATTTTCACAATAATGTGACTACTTCTAATATTGTAATAGGTGCTAAGGGTGGATTTCATCAATGAAGCTAACCGCGTTTAGATCTAAACCACGTTGTAGTTATTGATAGAATTGCTAATATTGCCATTGACAGAAATTAAAGTCCTGTATTAGGCATTTTTTTGACAAGAAGAAGAATCTACAGTCCAGCTACTAGGCAAAATAACGTGAAAGTATATCAGTCGCCGCAGTTTTAAAGCGTGGAACTCTATGGAGAAGAATGACCAAGAAACTGTATTGACGCTCCTAAATAGGTGAAATCTACTTTTACTGATTTTATTCCGTCGTGGATTCTTAGCCCTACAGTAAATATTGCCACGAAGTAGTAAATATTGCTACGGCGTAGTAAATATTGCTACGGCGTAGTAAATATTGCTACGGCGTAGTAAATATTGCTACGGCGTAGTAAATATTGTTACGGCGTAGTAAATATTGCTACGAAGTAGTATGTCCAGCGTGTATATTAATAAGCCTACATGCTATTCCAGTTTTTTATTATTTTTCGAGCACACGAAAGAGCAGCACAACAAAGCTCTTGACAATCTACAGAAAGCCAGCGAATGCAGTCGCTGAGGCCGAAATCGGCTAGATGGCATCAAAAAATCAAATCGAAATTCCTGTATCAGTCGTGGAAAGACCATCACTAGATTATAATATTAAATATGTTAATATATGCATATTCCTATATCTATTATTACCGCTGCTTTTAATAGTCCACAAGTCAGTGTTCCGGAATAGGCATGTCTTCTGCTTGACCGCGGATCGCTACAGAATGTTACAGTATGTTTATTGTACACAGGTAGAAATTCACTGGCACGGAAAATCATAGGATCTATCCCTGCAGGGAGGTATTACAACATAGGCATTCAAGTTCATGTATATTGTATTGTCTAGATTTCTAGATGGATAGTACCTAAAGTAAACTAGTTATTGCGAATCAGTTCACATGAATGGCTGGAATATAGGCTACTAATATACTGCTGCTATGAGAATTAGGAGTTCGTTCGTTCGTTCGTAGATAATATTAGCCGCTCATATCAATGTTCAGATTAAGCCGCATATGGCTAGATTGGACTATGGATGGGTCACATTACATACTGAGTTTCCTAGGCAGCCGCTCAATGATAAATACTGGTGTTCAGCTGCATACGGATTGACTGGAAAACGCCAGACGCCACGGACCTGTATGTATGTAACTATGTAATCAAATCTAAGAAAACTAATTTAACCATCTTCTAAAGATCGTAGCGTTATGAAAATTGGCAGTTGTATGTGATTTTGATGACAATTCAATAACATGGTACTGTCGAGCTGATCTGATGATGGAGCCGGAAGATATGCACTAGCATTCCATGATGAAATATCGTATCATAGCCGTGTTCGGACTTGTTAGAAAGGTCTTGTAATGAACTTTGACCATGATTAGGTTTCAAGGTCTGAATACAATAATATGGTACTGTCGAGTAAAATCACTTAGTGGTCTCCAGATTGAAGAGCTAGATTGTTCTAAGCTGACAAGTAAGACACCATGCAATACAGACGCACTGGCGGAGATGGAGAGGATGCAGGCTCATTCGTCTATTTAAAATAAATGTTTAAAATATGCCAGTAGCAAAGACTAAAAAGTATAAAATAAATTAATAGTTTAAAAAACACTAAAAAACACGCTTTTACGTGCACCAACAGGTGCACGCGTGGGGCGCTGGAACAGGAAAGATTTTTTGTATACCTTGCTGAGAAATCAAGTTATGCGATGTTTCGGGAAGCAGGTTACAGAGATCGGCGCTCTAACTAGAGTTGCAGCACGACTAGTAGGAGGCTCTACATTAAACAGTCTGTTCAAAGTACCAGTCAACAGTGGCAAAATGTAGAGTTCTTGTTCGTGTATTTGTTTACAAGAAAGTCTTTCCTGCTCCAGCGCCCCACGCTTTTACAATCAAATGTTATAATTAAAAGCACATAGTTTATACTTCAGCTCAGAAATAGAGACAACTTGAACGATCCGTAATTCATTTTTAACTTTTACGTGCACCTGTTGGTGCACGTAAAAGCGTGTTTTTTAGTGTTTTTTAAACTATTAATTTATTTCAGGTTACGAATTTACTTTTCGAGTTCGGTACATCTGAATGAGCTACAACTGATACCATCTCGGATACTGGTTTCCCCGACACGACTGATCTCCCCTTTGTTGTCATTAATTCTTGTTGTGAGATTCACTATTGTGAGGTTCTATGTTGTGAGATTCACTGCCCCGGCAATTAACATATATGAAAAGCTTTAGAAATTCATCCCTCACACACAAAAAGAACATACCAAAAACATAAAATTAACGATTATTTTTCCGGTAGCCATTGCCCGGAGCGGCCTGGAAACTATGAGGGATGTAATTTTCTCCGCCGGAAGTGACCTATGTCGGCGACGTCGCGTATTTCCTGTCACCATCAAGTTTAATTGGTTTTCCGACGAGTTGTACTCTTTACTGATGTACCTACTTGCTTGTATGTGGGTAGGCAGCGAAGCTGGATGGAGGGACTACGTTGCTCGAAGTTTGGAAGCAATGAATAGAAGTAATAAATTATTGTTTTGTCCAAATAAATTATGTGAAGGATATGATTTTGTCTGAATAATATCAGTAATGAAGATTGAGAAGCGGCTTTTGCCCAGCAGTGGGACAATTGTATTCAGGTACCAACAATTTCTGTGTACAACATAATCTAAAGTATGGGTTTTATAGTCTTACACAGTCGCCATTTAATTCAGAAAGATAAAGTGATAAACTGACATAACATAATTTAATAAAAACTAAAATTAAAACGAGCGGCTCTAGAAATTAAATTCAAGAGTAAACTCCTAAAAGAAAAACTTAAACCTAATCCTTTCTGTCTCTCATCAAAAAATTATAGACACCTTTTCATCACATTTTACTCACAAGTTGAATCCAATTAATTTCATGCAGGTACCTAAAACGAAGCATTTTAGAACCCCTATTTTCTTTTTCTATAGTACCAAAAACTACAAAGGAAACTCAATCTAGCACAATATACGTGTATATTCCGTGACAAAGTCCTGCACCATATTGATTTTCATTGTCAACTGCACTACCGTTGTGGTTGTTTGTTACTACACAAGCGCTCAATAGGGTGGGCGCCCCAGTTGCGTGCCAGCCCGATTGACTCGCTCACCTGGAACAAGGGGCATGCGTCGTATGTCTGAGCAATTTATCGAGTTTACATTTTTATGTTGATGTGCTCAACAAAATATACAACATATTTCTCAAGGCAGCCATTGATTTGCATGTTTTTAGACGTCGTGTCACGTAGCGTATAGTGATTTGATATTTTTTGTACGATCGCTTCGGCTCTTCTATTTCTATGTAAATGTAATGTACGTGAAATATACGAGTTTATATACCTACTGGTTGGAGAAACTTGATACTAGGTTTTGCAGACAGCGAAATTACTTTCACAAACTGTCATTTAATTAACTTTATAACTGACAGCAAACATAAAACAAAACGAGTGTCCTTAAAACACAAGAGAAAAGACACCCGTTATTTAGCTGAGCAATAAAAATAAACCTGATGCCCGCTTTAACTAACTCACGGCACGGGTGTGCCTTGACGATACACGCGCTTTGACCATGAAACGCACCCTAACCCTTCACTGGTCACGCAATTTCCATGTTAGTAAATTCCCAGATACTTATTCACCACTCAACTATTCCACAGACTACTAAAACTTCTGTTCCTAAAACAAAGTGATTGATGGCAATGATTTGTTGAAAGGCAAATAGGAAGTGCAATAGGTGAAAATCCTGTGAATTTACAACTGGAGTCGATAGAACACTATTTATTATGTCCGTTTTCACGTTAGCGCCGAATATATACAGCGTGAGGCTTTCGAGAGGCTGCCGTGAAAAATGTGCGCGCTGACGGCTATTTATAACTATGCTTTCGACCACTGGCCGACAAATGGAGGATTCACCCCTTTCTATTGGCTTTTTGGGTCTACATATTATTATGTAAGCAATGATCTTATGTGGATACTTTTGTCTTCAACATTATCTTTATTATATATACTGATATAAAATTACAATGTGCACTTGTTCGTAATTCTTCTCCCCGTAAATGACTTGACTAATACCGATAAAAAGAAAAAGAAATATTTCCAGAAGGCTGGGCTGTATGAAAGGACGAAAGATCATCGTTCGGTGGTTTTATAATCTACTTGAAACTTTTGTTTATCCTTTGATCAAGACCAAATATATACGCTATTTACAGTAGCGCAATGCCACACAATTTAATCTAAAGAACTTCAGTTATACACAACGGAATCAAACTGTAGCTACAGCAGTCACACCACAATGTTTTAATTATAACTCCAAAACGCTGCGTATCTCACAACCATAATTAATTAACTAAGTACATACTTAGTTTGTGAAACATTGTTGTAACAGTAGTATTTACTGAGTGAAGTTATTATTAGCATTAGTTGTACCGCCTTTGGTTAGACTGAAAGTTCTGACAGGAAAGTCTATTGTTTGCGCTATTATAATTTATTTATATATAAGAAGTCCTGACTGACTGACTGACTCATAAACGCCCAGCCCAAACCCTTGGACCTAGAAAGCTGAAATTTTGCACAGAGGTTTCCTTTATAATGTAGACAAGGAATAAGGAAGGATTTTTGGAAATTCAACCACTAAGGGAGTTAAATAGGGGATGAAAGTTTGTATGGAAAATCGTCATTTTCACGCGGGCGAAGCCGCTGGCAAAAGCTAGTACCTAATAAGTATGATCAAATTATAACGTTCTCAATATTGATAGCAGTGATAGCCAAGTGGTGTAACCGTCGGGCTATTATACCAAGTCACGCCTACTACTCAAGCCTTTGAGCTTTCGGATTCATGTGCATTTTGTATATAATTGTAACTGGTAACATCGTGTAATTTTTTTTTTCAATAAACTAAATAGCATAAAACTGTTAATGAAATACTACACCATTTATAAATATTAGTTTATATATGTAGAATATTAGTTTCAGTATAATTTGCACTAATTCGCGCATGTAAACAAAATTGAAGGAACGAATTCGACAAAGGTTTTAAAGTAGTGAATAAGGAACATGTGTTTAGTGTTCAAACCAATGTGGGGGTCACCCATTAATCTATGAGTACATCATGTGGAAAATACTGAAAATGAAAAATAATGTCCCCTTCCCCTCGGACCGCCAACTGGTGTAGACGTGATGTGCACAATCCATATTTAATTATTTTAACAAATAGTTAAATCAAAATTCGAGTCAGTTAATTCACTCACGAGATATAATTTATTGACGTGTTGTCGACGCCATCTTATATATATCCAACACTAGCTTTTGCCCGCGACTTTGACTGAGTGAAAATGACGATTTTCAATACAAACTTTCATCCCCTATTTAACTTCCTTAGCTGGTGAGTTTCGAAAAATCATTCCTTATGGCCTTGTCTATATTATAAAGGAAACAACTGTGCAAATAATGGGGTTGGGTGATGAGTCAGTCAGTCAGTCAGGACTTTTATTTTTATTTATATAGAAAGTAAACTTTTACCTTAAACATGCTTTTTCTAAGAAATGATGATAAATACATATAATGTAGCTACTACACCCCATATAATTCTATAAACTTGTTGAATAAGGGTGGTTTGTGCCTGTAAACCTATTAATAAAAAAAACAATGTGTTCAGTTGCATGACGTGTAAGTTATTACCGACCGCATGAACAGTCATTTTCTATGCTGTACTATTAACCTAATTATTGCTTTGTTTTAGAATGAAATGTGGTCGATTTAATGTTTGTTTAGAAAGTTCATTAATAATTTAGATTTACTTTCTCTATAAAACACCACCAAGTCTTTTTATTTTTGGACAAACCCGCTACAGTATTCCCAAACCACTGTAACTCCGGAAATTGCAATTTGTTATATTTTTAGAATGATGCAAATGTATGCCATAAGAACTATTTTTCATTTTATATTTGAAAAGCATCATGTCCCACCAAAAATAAAGCCTTAATTACTGCTCAAATCAAAAGTTGACACGGTCAAAGACTTAATTTCGGTTCCTGCCAGCAAAATGGCATAAATAGTGTCGGCATCATGCGAGCTTACCCGTGCCTGTCCGTTACGTGTCCGGATTATATCGTAATAACACTATTTCGGACAAAATGTCCGCCGCAGAAAACACCCGCCGTAATGAAGGTTTCAACTTAATTACGTAACTTGTGATCGCTGATCACAGTTTGTTTTTGAGTAATTATTTAACTAGGAATTTATGTAAGGTTTTGTTAGATTAGACAGGCGTTTAGTAATTAATGAAATTAATATAAAAAAAGGGAATCGGTATTTAATCTCTTATCAAATCACATACAAGTGGCTGATAAATATTGGATCGGGATAATTAAATTATATATGACAATTTAAAATTAATACATTAATATACGGTTTCTGATAACATTAACGGTTACTGAAAACATTACCCGGTTACTGAAAACAGTAACCGAATATTTATCTCAGGTCAGACTTTTCAGATTGATGCCAATTTTATGAGTATGTATAGTAATGTACATGTTACTCAAATACTAAGGCTGAGAGCCAGCAGTAAACCAATTTGATTGCTGATTAAACCAGGAACTCAATTAATCTGATTGAGCTATTAAGCTGTTGTTATATCAATGCTTTAGTATTATTACGTAGTTTGGTGATCATGAATACGTAGTATATTGCATTGTATGGCAAAGTAAACGATTAAAATACTTGTAGAACTATATATTTCTTGCACACACAAAAAAAGTCAGCGTTACACGGTCGTGAAACTCAAATAGCCATTAATTTTCCTCTCACTCGCACCCATACTTCTCTTTCTTTTATCCGCTGAGTTCCATTTTAACAATTATAAGCTGCGTTTATACTTTGATATAATACAATATTATTATCCAACATATATTTTACCTGCAAAGCTATAATAAGAGTAACGTAACGTAAACTTTCATCAAAAATATCATAGTTTAAAGAATAATGTTTGAGTGAAGTTCTACCAAGTTTACTCGTTCCTCACAACTTTTCAACTAATTCAACCAGAAACCGTTTTACGAGTAATCATAAATCGTAGGAAACGCAGCTTTGAAAGGAATTTTCCCTGAGAAATGTTACCCTCTTTGGAGAAACGATTCTATTTTATAGTTCGTAAAATATTATTCTTGAGGTAAGATCTCTGTAAAAAGTGGTTCAGTTGAGGTGTTATCCAAGTTTTTAGTAAAATCTTTGGCTAACTCGATTATAGGAGTCATTTGGTTTTGTTAGGATTTGATTATGAAAGCAAGTTTGGACAGACGCCAGCACATCAAGTTAACTGAAACAGGTTTCCCAATCAACCTAATGCTTTAGCGATAAAGTTGAAAATCTATTAAAGAAATTCGACAGATTGTAGTAGCTAAATTGATAACTTTCGTCATCGTTTGACTCGACGACACGGCAGTGCCATAAAATAATCAAACATACTATGAGAAACACTAGATATAATAAATTATCATTATAAAATCGTAACTGTACCAATATATAATATAAAGTGCCCGTGTGCCGTCGATAGAAATGAGAATATAATGTGCCCTTAAACTATCGGTAACCGTTAACCAAACACACTGTAAACGGCGTATTTGTTCCAAAGAAAACACGTCCACAACCAGTCCATCATACAAACCTCCAACAAATTCGACAACCGAGACATTTCAACCAAATCACGTACAACCCTAATCTGATCACGAAATATCTAACCTAACTAATAATCTTACCAAAACAGGCTAGTTACAAGCCAATACATCTGACGTCACAGGTCAAACTACGACTATATTACTTGCCTAAGTCGCCCTATCTGATAAATAAGGCCACTTCCAAAGCTATTATGTAAACTGGCGATCCTTCGGAGTACATTATTTACGAGGACAACGCTTTGAGCCCTTGCCTCGTAAGTCTCAATAAAGGACCGTTGAATATTTGTTTGACAATTTGCTGGGCGATCGTATGTCGCCTTTATTATTTGAGGGAATTTTATTTTAAGTGTAAAGGAGGCCTTATTGAAGTAGTTTTTAGAGAAAAAAATGTTCTTACGTATAACCTAACAAACTCATGTAATTTCCGAAGAGTTATTCAGAGGTGCACCTAATAGTACACAGATATTATACACATAATTATATGTAGATACACGTGGTGATAAAAACATCTTCTTTAAACCTTTATAACTATTGTCTAACACTGCTGAGAAATATGCACCTTTTATATTTTTGTTATAGAAGATCTATTCAACTAGATAACATAGATTGTATATATTTATGTAATGTACATTCTGGGGAACAGGCTCATACAATTTTGGCCATGTCCTTTCACCAGTTACGTTTAAGTCCCCAATATTCTTAGTACATACTAAGTAACTGCGTGAGTATTATACTTAGTTGCTACTAAAACAAAGGTACGGACAAATAAACGCTTTTATGAGCGTTTGAAATCGCCAGATTACCAGAAAATACAACCTTGCCAAATAAGAAACGTAGAAAGAATACCTGAAACTACAAAGTGATTCGTAAATAAAGGAAACAAATGATCCGATCGAACCTTCGGCAAGATAATCTCTATTTACGATACTGTAATCTGGATAGCTTTCCAGCAAAATGGGTTACGAAAACAATAGGAGATATTTATTCGAATTAGAACTGGTTATTTGGAATGGAACTGACCTATTCAAGTATAAGGGTGCTTTACCACCAGATATGTGCTATTCAGCTATACGGCGAAGATGTAATAGCTAAGCTGTGAAACTATGTGACCGTTTCCACTGATGCTACGCTATGTTTCCATAGTAGGGAAGATAGCATAGCAACACATAGCACGCATTCATAGCACACATCCATAGCACGCATCTTTCCATATAAAAAAACATAGCTTAGCTGAGTCCGTTTCCACCAGTGCTAAGCTATGTGAACCAATAATAATAATAATAATAATATTCCACAACTATCACACAACGCCATCTAATCCCAAGCTAAGCAGAGCTTGTGTTATGGGTACTAGACAACTGATAAACATACTTATATATTTCTAAATACATACATATTATAGATAAATTACACCCAGACACAGAACAAATGATCGTGCTCATCACACAAACATTTGTCCTGGGTGGGAATCGAACCCACGACCTCCGGCATAGCAGTTAGGGTCACTAACCACTAGACCAACAGGCCAGTCAAATGAATATGATTGGTGGATAGCAAACGCATCCATAGCAACGTAGCATAGCACATCTCTGGCGGAAAAGCACCCTAAGGTAAGTAGGTCTATGTGCTTACCTTAACACGTAGTTTGAGTAGAGTAGGTCGTTAGTAGATTACCCGGTTATAGGGTGTGTCTGTGATTATACCTAATGAAAGATCGATGAAAAAGGTTTACTTAACTATGACCTCGATTCTTGAGATTACCCTTATATGATTTTATGTTTTTCTACACAATTTTGGTTTCGGATCCGCCCTGAAATTTCGTGTAATAAAACTTGTCTCTAGAGAATCTACTGCTATAATGTTTAAAGATACTTGGTTAAGATGTGGATGCAGCGTTAAATAATGACTTATTTTGGTATGATAACAGTTGTATTCGTAGAAATAACGATGTGGTAGCAACAGCATTCTGAAAATACAAAGAAGATAAAATAATAACTTTGAAAACATTATAGAAACTTATCATCAAAGAAAAATATTAAAATCCACACTAAAAACAAACAAGTTTCTCCTTAACTTCAAATAGTGCCAATCAGACAGTGACAAAAACTCCCTGAGGACTCAAAACTGACGGAGCAAAGGAATATTAAACCTAACAAGCAAGTGTCCTTCGAAGATCATAAGTTACGTATAGGAATATCTTTCTTTTATTTGAAAATTGAAACACGTGTCTTACGTTCGTTCGACCTTCGTCGTGTAAAAGGAGAAAATATCGTTTAATATCCTTCTCCTTTAAGGTTGAACAAGCCAGTCATTCTTCCATACAAACTTATGAAGGTGATTACTCCTCTGTTTGACGGTGTAGGTTCAAAATTAAAAATTGTATCTACTGGTCTTATCATTATCTAGGTCTGTATGGAAGCAGAATTGGAAAAAAAATATTGATTTGGAAGTTATGAACGTCAAAACTTTCATATTTTAGCACTGATTTTAACTCATCTTTGGGCGTAAATAAGTAACGTATATAGTATGAAAAAGAAAAAAGTGAAACCATACGGACATAGATTAGTTATTAAAAAATTTAAATAATTTGATTTTGAACAGATACATTCAATAGATTTTTCATGAAACCAAATATACCAAAGGTCTGCATAGAAAATTTGGCGCGCCCGTTTTAGTTGTGTCTCTTTCGCTCTATGCATTTCGCTCGTGATGTCGGATGAAATAGCATGCATTTTAGCCCCGCCCACCAACTAGTTCGTGCCGTTGGCTTGTTTACCCTTAAGGGTTGTACGAAAGAGATACCGCGGCTTCGGGAACAAAGTGAAAAGAAGGAAAATGGGTGGTTTTTAGTCAGTAGAAATTCGACACTATTGCTCCGTAGTCATTTCATGATTTCCCACCCTCCAAAAAAAATCATTTTAACCAGCATTTTCTTATTTGTTCAGCATTGCTAGGGAGAATAAATAAGCAGGTTATTATTAAAATATGGACTAATTAGATTCTTAATAAATTAATTCTGGTGAAGGTTCTGTACATTACCGTCTGAATTTTTATATTACTTTTTTGTCTGGTATTATTGACTTACACAAGTTAACATTAAAACAGTAATTGACATGACTCTGTCTAGACACAAGTAAATAAATAATACTAAAAAGAAAAGCACAATAACTGCAAGCAATAGAAATAAATTCGAGAAACTTCTTCAAAATTCTATCGCGCATTTTTCTCATTGTCTGCTATAACGATATCCTTTATTATTTCGCACAAGTAAACTCCATATTTTCATGTACCTACTCTGAATAGTGTTTGAAAGAAAAATTTCGGGTATTTTTGTATGGAAATAAGCGCCATTGCACCGTGCAAAAATCCACCTCCAAAGCTTCCTTTGTTTCAGGTATTTTAGACTAAAATATGCCAAAAAGGAGTTCTGCATTGTACATGTACCACCATTTTTGTAAATTCGTATTTTGTTCTGCAGGAAAATGCATTCTAGAATATCTGTTAGGCTCCGAAAATGGGCCAAATGGTGTATGATAATGTACCTGCGCTTTTATTTTATAAGTAAAAAAGTTTAAGCGAAAATCTCTCGCATTTTATGATACGAGCATTTTTGTAAAATGGAAATTCAAAATACTACGTTTAATGAAATATGTTTTAATACAGGATCTTTATTTCCTGCAAAAAGAGCGAGCTTGAGGACATTTCATTATGAAATCCTGTATATTTATCGCAAAACAAAATAAACTCGTATTTTGATGTATTCAAAGTTACTGATATGGAAAAATAAGCACAAAATCGTTACATACAAAGTGTAGAATCCTGTCACTTAGAGAAAACTTAAAAGAATCGTCCCATAAAACAGGCTGGATGTGAATCCAGGCCGTGCAAAGTTTTATCACAAGCGTATTCTCCGAGGAGGTCGGTGCGAACTCCGACCTCCTCCAACTTCTAGTGAATTTGTTGAGCCACACATTGTTGCCAACTGTTTGTCTTCCAACCAAACTGTTTTTGTTTTGTTGGTCTTACTCGCACTTGCTTTAACATATACCTATGTGTTGTTGGAGGGTGGAGACCAAAGTTACTTTATTTTATTCAGCTCGGTGAAATTATTGGTGATAGAAAAGCAATTTTCAAAGTTATTGGAGGCTTTCTTGTAGCAAGTTTTTTCGAGCATTATTTATTTGACTTTCACAAGAAAGCAATATTATGTACTTAAATACTTAGTTAGAAACCTCGGAGTGACGTTAAGTTAATCCAGGGCTTAAAACATTTGTTTAACCTTTCTCCAACAATGTTGGGGTCGGCTTTGAGTCTAACCATACATCATCATCTGCCTAGCCTTTTACCAACTATGTTGGGGTCGGCTTCCGGTCAAACCGGATGCAGCTGAATACCAGTAATTTACGTGGAGCGACTGCCTATCTGACCTCCACAACCCACTTGGTAATAAGATACACCATTAAATATCATATCACGAATCGAATTTGAAAATGGCATAACTCAACCTTTTAATTCCAGCAGGTTATCCGCACCCTCAATCAAAGTGGTCCACGTCCAACTTTATTACTACACTCCCATTTCCTGAGAAACTTATAACTTCCACTAACTCATAAACTTGGAAATCCAGAGACCTGAAACTTGCAATATTTCAGGTTTCAGTGTACCGATAAAACTTAGTTACCTTTTGAAACACGTAAAAAGAAGTATTATGAAGTCTTTGGGTCACACGTAAGTATCTACCTTGTTAATAGTGCGCAAAATATAAGCAAAAAAGTACTAAAGAGGTTCTGAGTGCCTAGGGAGGCATGAAGATTTTATGGTCAACAAAAGTTTCGCGGATCTGCTTAAGAAAAACTATGAAGAGTTTCTTTGAATATTTTGAAGGTAGAAACAAGTGTTACTACCTTGTTGATGATCTAGTCGACACAAGGGCGACTGCTGAGCATGACGTCCTTGGTGCGATTCCCTGTCTGGATTTGTGCCCGGTAAATGGCAATAGAAGCTCTCCCGAGGGATAGCTTCATTCTCCCGATAGATGGGACTTAAACATAACTAGGGAAATATGGGTGTCATCATCATCATCATCATCATCAGCCTATTAATGTTCCCACTGCTGGGACACAGGCCTCCTCTCTTTGAGAGGGAATGGGCTATAATCCACCACGCGGGCCCAGTGCGGATTGGTAGATGTCACATGTCTTCGAATTTTTGGTTCTAAGACATGCCGGTTTCCTCACGATGTTTTCCTTCACCGTTTTGAGAGCAGCGGAGATGAAATAAATTACACAAAGTAATGTGCCTGCCTGGGTTCGAACCCACGACCTACTGTTCGTAAGTCGGGGCCACCACCACTGGGCCACCGCTGCTCTAATTTGGGTGTATTTTATATTATTATATATTTTTATTATTACTGCATCATTGTTAAGTATAGATGGTTAACGTGCACACGACAGAAAAAAAAATCGATACTTTAAAAACTAAAGACACTTTTACATTTATAATCTTCCAAAACTCTCACTTTCTGTACAAGAAATTCCCTAATTAAAATATCATTTAAAAAAATCTCCGAATAACTAAATAAAGCTGTTTCATTCTCTCGGACTAAACCCTCGATTAAAAACCCTTGCCCTTTTCTTCAAAACGATGTTCATCAGAAAACGGCTGTAATTTTTCCAAACAATCCGAACTCGATCGTCGGCAGACTAGAAAATACTCTGTCATTGCAAAACAATAGGCGGCTTCGAACAATGGCTGCCTTTCTATAAAATATCCCCTTTTCTTCTTTTTATCGGGACATCGTTAATTAAGATAGGATCCTTCACTGAGATACTCTTTTGAAACTTCGACTATTTTTTGTTCAGGATAAGAACTAGAATTAAGTTTCGTGAATAGCTAGGTCACGTTATGATTTTTTGGTGAGGGTAACTTTGAGTCTCTTTTTATTTGAACTTTCGCCGTCAAAACTGATTCATTCTGGTACTCTATATCTCGAGAAGCCCGTGGTTAAATAATATAGAAAGAAAGAAAGAAAAAGTGTTTATTGGTTTCCCAACAGGACAAAACAAATTGACAAAAAATTAAACGTTAACAAAGTAAACATTATGACAAACACTTAAAATAAGGACTACATACATTATGTTTAGTCCCGTGCGAAGCCAAAAGGCCACTATATCTCAGCATGTTGCTGTGACATTTATGACAAATGTCACAGCGCTGGTATTCTGATAGGGCCCAATGGTGACGCCACGTTCACAGAAAAAACAACAAAAATCACTAGGGTCGATCTTCAAGTGAAACCACACTAAACGCTTGCCTAAGTTTGTACGTGCCCATTACATACCGAGTTTCCGCCGTGCGTCGGAAAGCACGTTAATGCGTTGGTCATGGCTGTCATTTGTGGATCTTTGACAGTCGTGTGGTGGCCCGAACGTCTGACAACGAGTCTTAGCAGGGCTTATCATATTTCCCAGTATAAACTGCGTCGTGGAGGTCAGATAGGCAGTCGCTCCATATAAAATACTGGTATTCAGCTGTATTCGGTTTCTCTGCGGGTTGTTCGATAGAGATTCCGCGGCCTCGATACAAAGGGCTAAGAAGGAACATGGATGGTGGTTTTTAGTCAGTAGAAGTCTGACACTCCCTACCGCGGAGCGGGAGGAGACATTTGATGATTTCCCACCCTCCAAAAAAAAGCTGATCTATTTTCTTACTGAAGATCTATTTTCATACAAAATATAAGCACCGATTTAAAAACAACACTGGCACAAAAGCAACATTGTATTTAGCCAAATTTAGGACTATTCCGTCCGTCTATACAATCATGGCAGCCGAGGGATGGAAATAAAACAAAGCATCGTTATTCCGTGTCTTGGCTACCGGCACCAATTAGCAAAACCAATTAAAACAAACGAGGAACGACAGATGCGTTGCTATAGCAACCGTACTTTTTGCTTCGACGAATGAAGCAATCGATTTTTCTATAACGAAGGCTACATGGCAATGACGAGGTATAAATAGAAAATAAAATGTGCATATAGGTACGTGCCGTTTTGGAGGTGCTCGTGGCTCGTGTGGCAGGTAAAGTTACACTTGCCTGGTTTAGTCCGTCGATGGGTGACCACTAAGTTTCCTCCGTGCCTCGGAACGTTACGTTAAGCTGTAGGTCCTGGCAGTCATTTTTGTAGATCTCTGACATATATAAGGTCCCATTAAAATAGGTGAACAAAATTTCAGAAATCATTCAGACCACCAAAATAAGGACGATGGTAAAAAAAATAATAAGAAAATCGCATATAAGTACCTACTCATAAAGGATGAGTTTGTCGGCAATTTATTATTTTATGTAAAAAAAAACACTTTATTTAATGTTTTTTTGTGTTTAGATATCTTTGGTTAGACCTAAAAATTGTCCACCTATTTAAATGGGACCTTATATATTATAACAGGTGGTCCGAAATTCTGACAACCAGTCTTACCAAGGTATTATCATATCCAGTAATAACTGGATTATGGAGGTCTAAGCAGATGATTATGATGATGCGTGCCAATGTTTTTTCCCCTCTTTCTGTTATAACTCGAAATTACCAATTCAATTTTCTTAATTTTTACCACTAACTGTTCTACTAAATGTTAGTTAGTCTACACAGAGCCTAAAGCCAATTCCAGTTTAGAATAAAGTAAACGTTGACAAACACAGGCTGTATATTTTGTGTGAAATACACGAATATACAGAGCGACCGAGTATTCCCAAGAGCCTGAAGCTTCTAAAACTTGAACAAATAAAAACAACAAAATTGTATGAAAAGAGAACAGAGTGTAATTGATGGCCCAGGTTTTGTTACTTTACTCTCATTTTACAAACAACGTTACAGAAAGATACTTTTTGAACATCATCATTTGAACAACATCATCATTTGAACTCATTTTACAAACAACGTTACAGAAAGATACTTTTTGAACAAAATAATAAACTTCTTCGAATAAGCCTCCATGTGTAGTTTTACAACAGACGATACAGAGAAAGAAGATTATGTTTCGTAGACTATTCTTAACAAGATACTCGAGACAACTAGACTTGTTACCTTAATTGCCTTTAACTTTAAAATACGTAACTAAATCTCAGATCAAGAATATCATTCATTATCATTTCAGCCTATATTGTTCCCACTGCAGGGACTCAGGCCTCCTCTCTAGGAGAGGGATGGGCTATCATTCACCACGCGGGCCCAGTGCGGATTGGTAGATGATCTTCGAATTTTTGGTTCTAAGATATTCCTCACGATGTTTTCCTTCACCGTTTTGAGAGCAGTGGTGATGAAATAAATTACACAAAATAATGCGCCTGCCTGGGTTCGAACCCACGACCAACTGTTCGTAAGTCGGGGCCGCCACCACTGGGCCACCACTGCTGCCTCACCACTGGGCCACCACTGCTGCCATGCTGATAAAGAATATACGTATATATAACTGCAGACATCTACAGGTATAAAAATCATAAATTCACATATAAGTCCCATGTAATACGGGGCGTGCCATCATCAACGGGTGTCAAGTGTCAAATCTAGACTCTGTGACAGTTACTGTGATTTTTTTAATAGAAAAATTCAATAACACTTTGCCCGACCCCAGAATCAAACCAAGGACCTCATCCTCAGCAGTCGTGATTGCGACCACTAGACCAACGAGGCAGTAGAAAAATCACTTTCCATCAAAATTGTTAGAAGCCTATAAACCATAATTATATGCCTACATTAATTTCGAAATTCGTTACCACGGTAACAAACAACACCCTATATACAGAACTCTACAAAGCAAACAAGCAAAGTTGGAGCACTGAAAGACCGCAACAAGGTCCGAATTAGACGCTCACGCTATATAACAGGTCCGAATTAGACGCTCACGCTATATAACAATGACGTACACAGACCACGCCCCTTGTAGACCGCTACAAGGCCTCGGTAGAGACCTGACCCTCACCCGTTTGACGTACCTAAAGACATTTGAATATTCTTGGGATAGATAGGAAAAGGAGTCGACACACGTGTAACGTGTTGAACGTGGCAATTATGCCTTCTTGCTTTGAAGTGTCACGGATGTATGGAATCATTTTTTTTTCTGTGGCATATTATTTAATGACATATTATTATATTTCATATTATTTCTTCTGACAATCTATTTTTGGTACTCTAATCCCTTTGAAACCGTAACAGCATCATTCTCCCTATGCTATATTATTTTGGATAGGTACAGTCAGTATGTCTAAAGGAGACAAGCAGCGTTCAGTATGTTCATCATCATCATTCATCATTTCAGCCAAAAGACGTCCACTGCTGGACATAGGCCTCCCCCAGGTGTCGCCACATTGACCGGTCCCGTGCGTCTCTCATCCAGCGGGTTCCTGCAACCTTGACCAGGTCATCGGTCCACCTAGTGGGAGGCCTTCCAACGCAACGTCTCAGTATGTTAATAATCAATAAAAATTAGCAAGTTGATTTGCGGATAATGTGGTATTTTGCTACAATACAAGTACGAAAATCCTTCAAAAGCGCGCTTTTTGCAACCATAAAACACAAGCTCCAATTGAAGCGTTATAAAACAGTGATGTAGACAGACCACGCCCCCTACAGGCCGCTTTAGAACCTCTACAGAGACCTGACCCTCACCCCTTGGCGATACTTATTTACAGGTATGATAGGTACCTTATTTGGGTAAGCAACCGACCTACAGACTGTTCAACCATAGCATAATTTACTGCTTTGGCTTGATTTAGGTCAAAAGTTTGAACTTAAACTCAAAGCATTTAGTTCAATAAGACCATTAGAGGCAATTTTGCATGTCAAAATCAGGGAAGCTACAATCACAGGCCATAATAATCTGTGAAGGCACTGCAGTTGCCGATTCCAAAGCATAGATTTCTACGGAGAAGAATGGGCAAGAAACCTGATGGACACTGTCATAGATCAAAATTTTGTTACAAAATCATATTTACATGTTATTCAAGTTGAGATTAAAAATAAATGTGAGAAGTTTATCATTCGATAAGCGATTATCTAAGTCAATTTAGTTACACTATGTTATGAAAGTTAGTTAAAGAGAGAGATTTAATATACACGTAATGTGTTAAATCAAAACTAAAAACCAAAGTAAATTATTTGATAGTTGCCAAACCCAAACTGTATACATAAACATGGCTCTCTCGGTTTGCTGATTTGATGGATATTAAATCGGCAGAGAGAGAATCAAGTTTAATCATTCTAAAGCAGCCATATTCAACCTTTTTTGACCTCGGGCCACATTATTAGTACTCTTTAATCTTGCGGGCCGCAATCATCTACCTAACTACCTAATATGTAAAACTAGCTTTTGCCTGCGGCTCCACCCGCGGTATTTAATGGATGGTCACCCATCCACAGACCAACCTAGGCATGCGCGGCTTAACTTATAGATTGACAAGAGTGACAGTTATTATTAAGCCACGAGCTCGAATATGAGTGTCCATGTCTAGTGTCCGCAGATAGGGTTCAGTATGTCTGTATCGGTTTGACTGATCCTTAAACTACCCACCAAATCCCCTTCATAATAGTTTAAAAACTCAGCCACTAGACCAAGCCCAGACCAGTCAATTATTTAATATTCATTATTTGTAATTAATTACTTAAAGTTGATGGATGAATATTCATTTATTTTAATTTACAGATGTACATAAAAGAGGTGGCGAAACAATCTGGACGCCTACAACGGGGGTTGATTCGAGGAGTCACGGGAATTGGGGGAGGCCAGTGGGACAGCACAAACAAATAGAAATACACCATATAAAGCAACTTTTCAGTTCTACTTAATAGTTGAAATCAACACTCACCATTGATCAAGCCTATTCGTTACATCTACGAGTATTTTGCTATAAAAACTCATTAGGCCGTATTTAATCATCAACACAAACAACACCAACTTCATACATATACTCAAAAACAAATATAACATGTCATCATCATAATGGAACACGTCATCCAGCAACCATGGCGCATAATGCAGTGTAATCACTTAGTTCATAACCGCCACGTCACGCGCGCTTAAATCGAATAAATAATAGAGATGTACCCGAATCGATAACCGCTATCGTTAATCGACTAATTTTCATAGCAATACTCGGCTTTGTTTGGATTTACGAGTGTGATATTCAAGTTAAATGATGCGTGAAAACAGCTTTATTTTGGACGTGACCTAGTTTACCAGCAGTTCAATTATATAACAAATATATTGGTTGGGTCATGAATATGTTTGTTGAATTAAATAGCTGCACTGACATGATTTTTTCAGTTCACCGACTCGATCACGGAAAAGTAATTATAAGTAATTAATATGTTTTGAAAACTTTATAGAATTATAATTGTCGCTCGTTTATAAGTGATAAGCCGTGTATCTAAAAAAGTAGCGTATTTAATAAAAAAAAATCAATTATAAAGTATTTATAATATGTGATGTTTAATTTACATTGAAAAATCTCAATATCTCATCGTATCTTTTTTTTTTATATTTTAATAAAAAGGGCTTTGTCGCACATGCGATTATGCCGCCCTGGTTGGTTTTACAAATTTTAATTTAACACTCGGTCAATATGTGATGAACATCATCAACGAAATTATTACAAAAATCACACTATCTGTTGTTGATTTTGCCATAAGGTATAAAAACTTAACACAGTATGTGTCCGGAACGAAGTCGTATCTTTTTAAAATAAAAAAAATACGTTCCATTTCTAAAATCATTTTAGCAGAATAATACTGACAAAACTAGCCTACTACCCCAGCCCAACCACACGACAGTAAAACTAAATACAGGTCGCATAAAAACTAATTCCTTATTCGTATAATTCGTACTACTAGTCCACATACCAACCCTAGTATATAACAATCACACAATGGCTCCGAGCGTTCAAACACACATCGGGTGCAATTGCCCAACTCAAATTAACTGAATGTACACAAGAATGCTTTATTAAACGAGGCATATAGTCGGCTTAATAACTTTGCGGTGCCGTTTATATGTCAGTTTACATCCTTGAACATGCTCTCAACACACTCAAAAGCTCATTTTGATACCAATTTACATACTAGCCTTTGCGGAACGGAAGTCTGCTAGTGATGCCACTACGAACACTTAAATAATGTAAAACTAATTAACAACTGCGATGTGGAGTCTTCTCCAACGAAAAGTTATGCGACTTTTTAATTTTGTCGCGTTCAGATTTTCTCTGCATAAAAATATCATTTTGACGACATAAAAAGAACTTGCACTCTACATTTCAGGATTTCTCAGACTATTTTTATTCAGACCAAGCCAGAACGTCGAGTTGTCAGTCATAATTTAAAATAAGATGTTGCTCTCGTAGCAGACTTGTTGCTACGAGACTTGTCGCCTACGCGGGTCTACGAGAAAGCGTAGGCGTTTAATCGTAGACGTTTGCTGACGTCACCATTTATCTAGCTAATAGGTACATTATTCGCGGTGTGTAGCAAGTAATATGCTTTTAAAGCGACGCGACTAATTGCTGACATTAAGCTCATGTACATATGTGTTACTAGGGAATTACTGTGAATGGGGTATTTAGGTGGTCTTACGTAACTGGGTCATAGATGAACGAGTTTATGCCAATCTGATTAAAACCGTACTCAACGGCTTAATTAATTCCACAACAGCACTGTGTCCCATATATTTACATAATCGAACCTCATCGGGTCTCATTAATTCGAAATCGAAGTCCTACAAAATACAAAATCAGAGCACACAATGACAATACGACCACTGCAGAGCTCATCAAATAAAAAATGCCATATTTTCCGAACAAAAGTTAATTCAATTGGAATGAACAATGAATGGGAAGGCTACATTTTCTGATGAAATGAATAGTTTTCGCCATTCATTATCGGATTGCCTTCGTCGAATGCAACCAAAAAGAGTTTCATTAGCAGAAAAGCCAATGCTGCACGTTTCTTTGTTGGAAAAAAGAAAGAAATACGACGAAAATACGCGTTCCACTTTCCTTTCTTCTTTGCGGAATGGCGGGGAAAGGGTTGAGACATAATGAAGAGACATGCAACTGCGGGTTGAGATTGTCTCTTACATGTTCTGTTATTTTCCTTGTAAATCGTACGTTTCTATATTTTTGGGAACGTAGCGTTTTTTTGAAAAGAGGTTTTGAGCTCGTGGTAATAATCATTGGAATGTTGCTATTTTTATGTACAGAACCCGAGAATTATACAATTATTTGCTTAATTAAAATGCTTTCAAAATTTTACGTAACGTAACTGAGAAATTAATTATAAACATTAATTTAAGATTAAATATCAAACAGGGACCAAGATTCTAAAAATATACCTATTATCCGTATCAGCCACCCACACCCTCTAAAATGTATGAAATTCAAATTAATTTCGATTTTAATACCAAACAATTTTTCTGTGTGCCTAGAGCTATGAATAAACACATGATTACAATAAAATTTACACATTTTACCTTAGGAAATCTTTTCTCTTTCATCAGCTAAAAGGGGCAGCGGACGGCACATTGACTATGTATGACTATTTACCCCCTCGAAATAGCTGGGTTGATATTATGCACGCACTTTTATGTATATGAGAAGACGGACTTTATTTCGGTTTATTTTGTTTTTATACTGATAGAAAAACCATTCGTGTTTCGATGAAAGGATCTTTTATGAATATTGCTTACATGACCTCGATATTTAATTACATCAAATCTTATTAGACGAGTCTGCCTGGTAAATAATTTCTTGGGAACGAAATAACGTGAATTAATATTCATAATAAGAAAGCTGAATTATTCGGAAATTGCTCTTTACTCTAACATCTTACAGACAAGAAAAATATCAAATTACTTTCGTAAGATTTTTCAAAGCAAACTATTCTACGAGCACACGAGTCATATCCTGCGTCGTTTACGTACAACTTTGAAGAAACGAGCCATCTTTCTCTCAAAGCGAAAACACATACTAAATGTACGAAAAAACAGCTCCATTACTGAGACTTCCGACACACGCCGCAAAAACGTGGCAAAGTTCGACAAAGATAGTGTCATTAACATCAATGGAGGCATTCTGGCCCGCTTTGTACACCCCTCACGACCACTACGAGGTACGGTAGGCAGACAAAAGAATCGCGCGAACAATACTTCGCACAATGAATCTGAACAGGTTCGTTTTCCTGCCTACCTTCGTCGATACAGATGTTAATAGGTCAGCTCCGAATAGTCAGGCAATTAGCCCACGCTATTATTCGGTGACCTAGAAACCTTTGAGGGTCAACAACGTTAGAGAGTGTACAAAAAGCCATTAGCATGCTCTGCATAAATACGCTACACTAATAAACCAAGCCAACTTTAGCTCAGCCATTTTATCAATAGAATTACTTGATTATTCAAAGAATTTTATCAAAAGTCCGCTTTGACTTTAAACAAAATCCGACACTCTGAAAAAGTTTATCTAAAACCAACATCTAATCTTGAAAACTTTATTCATAAAACTTGAAACTTTTAGATATATATCTTAAAGACTCTCTTAGGAGTTTGAGGACCTCGTTCAAAGAGAATAAGAAATCAGTACCAACAGACGATAAAACGGACTGTGAAATATATTTTTGTGACTGCGTACGGTTATATAATTCGTTTGGTTCGGCTTTTTGGTTTTGTAACAAAAAATATCTGAAACCGCCCGAATATATATCCGAGATATATACCTACCCGCATTGAGCCTGCGTGGTATCAGAAGAGGCCATTGCCCTGCAGTGACTGCCTATACACACTTGTCTCATCACCTAAAGTCAGAGTATTCCTCATTTACCAAGATATTTGCATCGACTATTCAAGTCACATTAGTACCCAATATTAAGCTGTTTGAACTGAAGTAAATAAAGCATTATTAGTTAGACTGGGAAGCCAGATGAGTTAGCCAATCCGACAGCAGCAGTACATTTGCGTAAGCCAATCCGACGTGCCTACGCTACGCCAATATAATGTTGGGCACGGTGCCTCGTTCACTTTCTGCCTAAATGCACAATTTCTACATGGATAAAGGTTTGAGTCTTTTTATTTCACGTGGAACGAGCGGTGATATATAAAAGGTTTACATTTTTAAAATGGATACTCGAAATAGACTAACAAAACGGTGTGATATTTAAATTCAGAGTCCATTTTAATAAAGCACAAACTATTATCCAACTCATCACTTATCTCATTAGTGATGTTCCATATTTTGTATTAATCAGTTGGAAAGTACTTTTCTAATACAAGCGCGGATTTTTCAAGGAAAAACAATTTACATTGGAGTAAAATCATTTCTTTGTGATTTAGAAAAACTCATGTACCAATCAAATCAGAGCAAAAAAGGGTTGGCAATTTCGGTTTCCGAGAAACGTAACTTAACAAGTGGAGGCCGTAGCTCTTTGTGGAACCGAAAACAATTTCCTGCTACCATTTTCCTGTCCCAATTTTCTAATAATGATCCCCGTAAGTACTGACCAGATATTCTTACTACCACATAACCTTTTACCCATTAACCCGACCTTTTCGTAAGCCTCTCTACAGCGATGTCCAGGTCGTACAATGCTCATTATCTTCTACATTTCATGGGGTCTTTTATACCCCATACGAACCACCACAGCAAATACTCTAATGAGTTACATTACCAACTAATGGGAACTCCTTTACGACGTTTGCAACATTTTTCCGCATTATCCGTTAGTATGAGTTTTTTCCGATTTTATTAGGTTACGTAACCCCCAAAACGCTGCGAGTGCGGCCGAATGTACCCAATTTGCAGTAATGTAAGATATTTTACGGCACAGGTGAAAAGCAAAATGAAGCTTATTTAGGTTCCCGTTAGATACATTAGCTTTGTTGTGGAAATAGAATGGTAGTGTCTTTTGAATATATTTTTGCTATTTCGTATTTTAGCTATTTAGTTTCGGGTTATATTTGTATGATAAAATTCTCCGTTCTAGACCACGTACAAAAGGTAACCTCCATATTTTCCGATACATGTTAAAGTTGTAAATTGTATAAAATGTGTTACAACGCTAACGATACCATATTTCTTCACAAAAAGTCCCCACACGGCTCATCAAAGGGTTAAACACGCACATCAACAAATAAACAAACTGTAAAGATAAGAATTTATTCCGCTACATTACCCCCATACGTAAAACATTACCTATCAATAACAGCCATCCATAACTCAGCCTATATGGGGAACATCAGCCCTATGGGGGAAACGTCATCGTATGAAAAGTCATGTCCCTCAACAAAATAGATTAGGTATAGGTGTTTATCTGGAGGACGCTCGTAATATATTACCGGTGAACTACCATGGGTACTTGAATACCGGGGGGTAGTAATCGGTCCCTTGAGAGAACCTGTCGTTTCAACCTGAGAGGCCCTTTTTTTGCACTCGCCAAACGTTTTTGTGAACGGAAATTCTATGGAAAATTAGTTTTGTTATCTCTTTGTTTTGAAATAACAAATGCCTACTGGTTCATATTTGTTAATACAGAACCGCAACGAGTATTGTGTAAAATTATATTATTTATTCATTTAAATTATAATGTATTTTAAATGCATCATATCTGAATACAGTATCAATCATTTCATCATTAATATATTAACACAGTATTAATCATTTCATCATTGTAATAATAATTATTATATTTTACATAAATCTGTACGCGACATAATTCTGCAGTAAAAAACATAAATCAGCAGTCATTCGTTATTTCAAAACATGGAGACAAGAAAACTGTTTGTACGTACGTAAAATAATATCAGTAGGTCACAAATAGTGATTTGCCTGGTGGGAATATTGGGAAAATACCAAAATTGCCAGCAGCATTGGAAATATTGCCAAAGTTGCCGGTGAATGTAGATTAGGGCCTATTAATGCTAATTATAAGTGTATTACATAGTTTCCGTACTTAATTTGACTTATAATTAACAAATACTCTGCGAATATTCCACTCCCGGCAATATTCCCGAGATTTTGCCAATTTTGCCGGCAATTTTGCCAATTCTGCCGGCAACGGCACATCTCTAGTCACAAATTAACAATACAAAAACACTGTTGTACGACTTCGAATAAAAGTTTTAATTAGTATCATTATATTCAGAACACGTTGAAAATATTCAGTATTTTGTAACAAAAGCTCTCTTTAAATGCCAATGAACATGATACTTGCATGTTCCAGTTCTATTCATTTAATATTTCCTTGTTATCTAACTTTTGTTACGAACTAACCAAACCTACAGTAATTTTCGTTTAAATAATATTTTCGATTCGAAGGTTTTAGTTCAATTTTCTGCCTGTCCAGTTCTAGCACGAATAATTTGTAGAAACTTTTATCATGATAATAGTGAAATAAGTTCAGTAACACGCAAGCAGCATTGACTAACATTACAGCTTATACGTTGCAGCACGTCCCCTTCCCAGTTAAAACACGGTGAAGTTGTGAAGGGCGGTTTAGGGGACTGACTTGCAACTTTAATGTTCAAATATGCTGATTTACAGCATAATTTGAATCAGTGTTAACTATTGACTTTTATGATGCCATTGGTAATTTCATCGAAAACATAGCATCAAGTTTTACAAAAGCTAGATAATGCTATCAATATCTGGTGTTAGCCTTATTGGTATATTTTACAATGTAAGTCAATCAGTAAGCTCTATTTTCCAAAGTTCAGTATCTCAGACATGACATGAGACGCTGATGCAGCCAAATCCGGTCTCAATCTCAAACCAGGCGTACGTCAATTTTATTGCCGGACATAAAAAATTTACTATTCCATCTTCGAATCGGGAAATAGTTGCACATCGCTGTTTCTGATGGGTTAGATTAAGTTTTTATCAGTTAGATTTATGTTCAAATTAAATAAGAAGACAAGGCAAATAAATCTGTCGCCTGTAAAGTATTTCATATCGTTAAATTCATCGCTGAATGTAACACTATACTCCACAAACGACATCATTAATTACAAGCTTTTGACAAATAACAACGACACAACAATCCGAACTGCTACTCCAATTAAATACCTACACAAAGAGGTAACAAAAATCATATTTACATAACAACAGAACACGGAAATTAAACCAAGAAACCAGAACACGACAATTTACCTGGCACACGAAAACCAGAGACCGACTCCACAGATTTAAATGAACCTGTTAGCTCAAACCTAGTTATATAGGGTTATTTGTTTTGCTTATTCCATCCCTGTAGAGTGTAGTGGGGAGATAAGACGCGCTCCTATTTCATTGTAATAGTATGATGACGCCCCAGGGCGTTCGCTAGGGGAGATTGGGGAGTTTGGATGCACAACGCTCTGTAATAAAGTCTTTGAAATCGCACCAAACTGCGCCGAGTGTGGATAATGGCAGTCGAATTGCATTTGTTGCTTGATTCTCGGGGCTTTGAAGCAATTATACGAGAAAGGGAGATAGCGGGATGTAAGGGGGTGTAGGTTTACGAGAAAATTGTTGTGATTTAAGGGTGCATGATGAGATAATAATGGGAACAAAACAGTAGCAAAACAACGCTTTCTTGAATAGTGTTTTCGGAAAACCACTGATTACTGTAAAAACGAAAAGGACCAACCACTGCAACCCCCATTTATCTACCACTTGTCTTACCACATTTTCCATTTCACAGATAATTTTCCCAAGAAAATAGTGACTATGATATAAACGCGTAATCTTCAATGGACCAGTCCCGACACTAGCCCCATAATATCTCGTAAAAACAGGAATATGTTTACACATTTATGACTTCTCACTTTGCATATTAGTACTACTTTAGTAATACTTTTGTCCTGCTCTCCTGGTATGTGTGGTTGAATATAAGACTTAAAGTGGCCCTTTTGTCTGATTTTGTAAGATTATTTGCTCATAAACATACGTATGTGAGCTGTAAAATGTGATCTAGTCAGCAGACTTAAGAACAATTGTAATACTGTTTGAATATGTACGTATTAAATATTAATAAATATTCCGATGATTTTGTACATTAAATATGTATGTATTTAATGTACAAAATCATCGGAATTCTATTCATTTTGTACGTTTTCCAATAGCTAAAAGAGTTTCAATAAGCGCCAACCCTAATAAAAACGGATTGATGTTAACCCTAGATACGACACGACGCAATAGCGTAGTGGCAATAGAAAATTTATAAAGCATTGTTACCCTACGCACGCAGACTACCAACAACATACTAAAAAAATATGGTCACAATAAAAAATATGTACCAGAAACATTTACCAATGTTGGGGCAACCCTAGTTTCCGTTATTTAAGGCCTTAAATCTTTCCTTAGATTTATAATCCTGGCCTGGAATTTACGCAAAATTTATTTATGTACAAACTGTTATGAAACCCTGTACGTGATCAATTATAATTTATGGTCTCTACCTGTTATAGTCATTTTGGGAGTATTTGTTGGTACTCTTAGTTTTACAAAAATAAGGTTATTTTTAATGGTGCTACAACCAACGATATTTAAAATGTCACTTACGGGATATCTTCCGTGATTTTTTTATTTGTTCTGAGTTCCCGATATTTCGACGCTGTTGCAAGCGCCATGATCGCGGATCACGGAAGATATCCCGTAAGTGACATTTTAAATATAGTTATGAACCGTGAAAGCTTAAAACAACAATTCGATAATTTTGAGTAAAGCTGTTATTTCATTGTTAGAGCTTGCCGTATAACTACCGTGGGATAATGGCTGTCAAACGGAGTTTGTTGATTGGCTTCTGGTAGGCTTTTCATCTAAACAATTCGAAAGAAAGAAAGAAATCGTACCCTAAGATAAAAAGAGGCACCCCCTGTGCATCTCATAATATAGGTACTTATTTAGTTATTTCATCTTAAAACACCGCACGTCTTAGTTCGTTCCAAAAACAATTGTAGAATCAAGCCAAAATAACAATTCTATAAATAACAGTCGAAAGGATGAACTTTTAACAAATCTAGAAAAGTGTTTCTTTGTAAAGTGGACGTAAAAGAATTCCTGTGATCAGTCAGCGGATTGTTTCAACTTCTCGTTCCTTTAATTAAAACAGAAAGGAATACTAGGAAACTTCTGTGTTCGGCAACTCCTTACCTGGAACAATGGAAATTAATATCATTATTACTTTTGCTACTTTTCATTCACATACGTAACATTATTACAGACTTTTATTAATGAATTGTTGAAAACATCGTGAGGAGACCAGCATGTCCTAGAACCAACAAGGGATATGTTTCCTGACTAAACAAAAAGTGATTCTGTTTAGTCCGTCAGTAAGATTATCGAAAAATGCTATTTGTATTATCAAATTAATAAAAATTGACGAAGATAAAACGCGTCGAAGATCATGAGTGGGGGCTTGTGACGTCATTACGTGGTAAAAAATGTACTGCAAGCGACATCACACGAGTTATCGAATCACTCTGTCTTCATTTCTTGTTTGTTAACGTGAAAAAGTATGTGCCCAATATTTTTTGGAAATCTATCTAAACCCCATTCTAAGAAATGTGATATCTAGCAACCCGCTCTGGGCCTGCTCGGTGAATTATAACCGAATCCCCCTCACAGTGAGGAGGCCTGTGTCCCGCAGTGGGAACATAATAGGCGGATCATGTTAAAAAAAAATGAATTTAGAAATATACCGGAACAGCCCATTACTCAACCATAACTTATACCCTATTTCCTCCTACCATAACTTGTGAAAAATACATAATACATGGACTTTCCAAATTACATAATTGCCTACAACGAACAACCATCGATAATTTAACTCGTGTACACGCCAACGTGACCCGGATATTGCGTGACATCACATCCTAGTCGACTGTATTTGTCAGAATTCTAAAAGCCGCCATGTATAACTGTAGTAGTAGTACAGGGATCTATTTGCGTGTCCAAAATCGGAACTAACATCCCCTTGTTGATTTTTCCGTGCATTTCACTCGTTCTCGCTTGTCTAGTGGTAGTCAGCGCTATAGCTGAGCATGAGGTCCTAGGTCGAAAAGTGTTTTGTGTTTTTCCATCAGGATTTTTTTAGTGGCAGCCACGGATTTTGCATATGTCCGTTTGATGGCAATAGTCCTGCCTACTATGGTATGAAACTTAAAAATAACAAAGTGTTGGAGTATATTAGATACACCTTCTTCTTCTTCTTAGCGTGTCGATGGCAATCTAAATTGTGTCGGCCCAGAATTGGGCTACTAGTTTGGCGCTTTCGGTAGCGTCCATCAGTTCCTGTAGTGAACAGTCAGCAGGACACGCAGGGCACGATATTAAATGCCCCATTGTTTGAGGAACAGCACCACATTTACACTCCAGTGCAGAGTCATCTATGTACCTCCACCTCAGCAGGTTTTCTTTGCTGCGGCCAACCTGGGTCCGGAGTCTGTTTAAAGATACACCTTTACCAAGGGGATTACAGGTAAGATGTTCACAAATCGATTTGACAAATGTATACCAACATCGCGACCCTGTCAACGCCAAAAGATTCTTACAGCACGGTAACCCATTTTTCACTAAAATTCACATTTTGAGAGCAGTAGGTATTACCTCGAGCTTGATAAATTACGGTGTGATAAACGAGGTTCAAAGTTTAGTCGTGTGCTCGCGAGCTAAGTGCCTTTCCTGAGGCGACGGGAGTAAAGACTTATTGGAGGGGAAAGCATTATGCTTTACCTGCGAGAGGAAATTTCTAATATAATACAAGCGAGGTTTGTTACGTGAGACGATTCTACTCGTTCTAATAATGAGAAAGTCAGTGGGCATAGATTATAGAAAGGCCGCGGGTCCAGTATCAAACTTGACCAAAGACTCGCCTATGAGTCTTTGGTCAACTTAACCCACCCGAACTGAACCAGCAAGGTCTTTCAACCAAATTCACATTTTAACTTGGTCGACGAGCTCGCGGGTTCAGTAGCAAACAGGTCCAGTTGACCAAAGACTCCTACGTGTATAGGATAAGGCAAAGATCGTCACTCATAGACGCCTGACGAAGAGAATGGCCGCGTCAGAGCCGTCGAGACAGACCGCGGCGAAGGTGCTGTGACAATCTCATCTTGTTTGCGGGGCATACATGGCCAGATTTTGCACAAGAAAGAAAGGTTTGAAAGAAGAAAGGGGAGAGTTTTGCCAGGCAGTATAAAGACACAAGACAGGCTAACAAAAATGAATACAGAGAAAATTTTGTACCTAAGTAAGAACCTGGGTCCGTACCACCGCCACATAGCAGTATTACATTTACTTGACTTCAGCGTGAGAAAGAGATGGAGCTAGACGTCCTGTTTATCGTCATCTCTTTCCCACGCTGAAGTAGAGAGATCAAGATAAGCCACCCGGATTTACATAAAGAGACCTATGAGTTCCAACAACATAGTGTCCTAGAAATTCAGCCATTCAAGATCTCACTTGCTGATACAGTTCTTACCTATTCAGCAATTTTGAGCTAAGAGGACTCCAACAAACGCACAAGAAAAAGCTAAACAAACGTTGCCCCAACTTGTTGAATTTATGTAAAAATATTCATATGTCACCAACATAAGCAATCTTCACTCAACTGTAATGCTAATATAAACCTTATTCCTATTCAAAGAATCCCGTTACAGAGCATTTTACTTTGTGGAACTCAAGACCCGCAAATGACTTTATAATACGACCAAATTGCAAAGACATCTGATGATACCTTAACATGTGGAGAAGGCAAACATTTCCCGGTGCTTTTTAAATTGGCCGTTAGGAGCCAAAAACCATGCGATTACGTAATCTCTTTCGAATTTCCAGCGGAATGAATGTATGTAGCGAGGATTTCGTTTTGCACTAAATTTTAGAGCGAATTTTGCTCTTTACCTTTTTTGAAGGTAAGTTTTAAGTAGCGCTACGGCGAGGCGTAGCACTCGTAGCATAGCGTCCGTAGCAAGCATTCGTAGTCTTGCTTCTTTTTGTTAATTAAAATTGTATTATTGTGCAATGGTCTTTGTTCGATCAAATAAATAACGAATGATTTGACGGCACGGTTGGCGCAGTGTCTGAGCGATTGGACTGCTGCGCTGCGTGCCGCGGGTTCGATCCCCGCACGGAACGAATATTTGTATGGCCTACAAATAGTTGTTTCGGGTCTGGGTATTTGTGTCTGTGAGTTTAAATGTTTGTAAACGCACCCACGATACAGGAGAAAATCCTAGTGTGGGGGGGCAACGTTTTAAAAAAAAAAAAAAAAAAGAAAGATCTCTTCCCTGCTCTAAACTTATTGAAATAGTTGCACGAAGAATAGTAGATATTTTCAGTAACCCGTTAAAGAGAACCTTACCCCGATTTTCTAGAAGCATCATCATCATCATCATCAGCCTATAATTGTTCCCACTGCAGGGACTCAGGCCTCCTCTCTAGGAGAGGGATGGGCTATAATCCACCACGCGGGCCCAGTGCGGATTGGTAGATGTCGCATATCTTCGAATTTTTGGTTCTAAGACATGTCGGTTTCCTCACGATGTTTTCTAGAACCATCATGTCACCTTAATCACCACAAAAAGCGGTCCCAACGAAACCTTTGAAACTAAAAACTTTTACCTTACAAGTTAGCAAATCATTTCCAAGCCCCGTCCGGGGGCGGGTTTGCACAGGATATTTGACTCGGTCGTGTTACGTAGGTGTTTTTATTCATTTTTCTCTGTGAAGTTGATACCTAGCCCTCCTCTTCCATCCCTCCCCCTCCCCCTTTGTTATGACAGAACGCCCAGGAACCGCTCGGCTGCCTTCAGATTATAACTTTTTCTTGAAAACGAAGTTACATTTTATACGGGCCATTAATAAACCCGGATTTCATTCGCAGTGTACTGAAAGCATTATTCTTTGTTAATTTAAATCGGCTATTTATCGTGTTTATTGCGTGTAATGGAATTTGAAACGGAAACGTTGGTATTTTACTTTTTAGTTGGACGTGGTTACGGTTCGAAGTAAGTATTTTAGTGGTTCGCAAAGTATGTTACGAGGTTTCGTTGAGAATTCCAATGTGTTTCTAAATAATATAGAGGTTTCTAAGTATTTTCGTTGCGTGGTCTAAGTATAAGACTTATTCGTAACTAGCAACCCGTCCGGGCTTCGCACGGTAAGAAATACTGCATATAAACTTTCTTCTTGAATCACTCTATGTATTGCTGAAAACTTGCATTAAAATCCGTTAAGTAGTTTGAAATACCTGAGCGTACAAATACTTTGTTTAATACTACGTAATAGTAAAGAACATAAAATTCTCATTTCAAGCAAAACATTTCAATGTAATAATAACAGGAATATCGTGCCTATGTAAATAGACAAATTTTCCAAATAATGTTATAGTGATCTCACTTCTTTTAAGGAGACCGCTAAAAAGACAAATAAAGTAAAAAGACACTGAATTTATTTCACAAACAGAAACTAAAATAAAATCATTTAAAACAACTTGCATTCGCAATCACAAACTGCTTACCCACCGTAAAGAATAAGCGTGAAATAAGCTTTGACAGGCTAAGCCGTAAGGAGGAGGCGGGGGCTTTTAGTAAGCCATGGTAAAAAGATCGTCGCTTTTTGGGTATTCTCCTTTACTTTATCTATTTGTTTCTTTGCACTTTGTTCTATATCTGTCACATCAAAGAGGGGTAATTTTAAGAAATCTGATTTTCAAAGCCTGTTCAGTTTATGAATAATTTGATCTTGTTGTATTTCTTAGAATATTGTGCGTACTGATAAATCGTAGAAGTGAGCCTTCACAAGTAAAATATAATTTTACTTGTGAAGCGTTTACTTGTAGCTTTTTTCATAAAAACAACCTATGTTACTTCCAATACCTCCAAGAATATGTGTACAAAGTTTCATGATGATCGGTTAAGTAGTTTTCGCGTGAAAGCGTAACAAACAAACTTACATCCACATTTATAATATTAGTAGAGAAGTAAGGATATATAAACTGCGTTTGCAATTGAATTTTCACAGATGTGAACAAATATGTCTTTGGAAAAACTAATTTTGAAACTTACGCATAAAGTTTCAATTTCAATGGGCCCGAAAATGCCGAGAAAAACGTGCACGTTTCGAGTTAGTCATTTCCTACGGATAAGAACCGACAAGAAACTCCACGGTAAAGTTTAGAAGTAGTAAATAAAAGGTGAAATTGGTTTGTGGATAGTTAAAATAACATCAAATGAAAAACACGCACAAGTAATTATGTTAGTGTTGTGTTGTGTTTTTGTGATGTTGTTGTGCTTGTGTATTCTATCCTTTCTACACTATCTAATGATTCAAATTAACTCTCTTCTCTGAAGTTATACATTGGAAAGTGCATTATAAAGTCTCTTTTTTAATTCGTTCCACTGTCCCTGCACCTTTTTCTCTTCTTTATTTTTTATCTTTTCGTCTTTTTTGAAGAAGAAGAAGATTATCTTTAATCATCACAAACAACCATGGGATCGACTATGGACTACTGAATTTTAATTCCTTATTTTATTAGCGATCCTTATAAAATATTGTCACTAATTAAAACCCAATTTGGCAAACAGCAAACAATGCTTGAGTACTTTCATTTCGCCATATTAACGACGCGATGAAATGTTTAGTGTTTGGCAAATAATCGGACTAAAGTTAAATTAACATCGAAACACTAGAATCTAATACTAGTAATTCTCAACTCAATCCAACAAAGCATAATGTACCTCCGAGTATTAAACCCTCATTGTGTTATTTAATCATGGTACTTATCTCCACTAACACAATACCTCTTTCTCAGACGCTCTAATATAGTCTAACACAAAGCATTCCAGCGTCATACATAATGTAGGATGTCTGCTCAATATCCTAGTATGCAATATCCAGCAGCCGTCAATATCCGTCTGTGTGCAGGGGGTCTAAAATGGCCACATTTGCAGATCATAATATGAATTGCGTTAAAATTCGTAAAATGAACCTTTCATAATAGTAACTGCGTCTGTGAGTTCTGTGGCCTTTTAGGAAAATAGATCATAATATTAAAATAATATAATAAAAAAAAATAAAAATAAAGTAAAATAGTCACAGATGCAGTTACTATTATGAAAGGTCCATTTTACGCTTTTTAACGCAATTCATATTATGAACTGCTAAAGCAGCCATTTTAGACGCATAATAGCGACTACCAATAATGTGCAATATAATATTAATACGGCGCTAGACCGCATCACGGCTGCGGTGACGTGCACACTTTGTGTGACTATATGTTTGGGCACTGTGTATCGTGTGTGTGTTGTGTGTACATTAATTGTGCACTAATGTTGACATTGTTGTGTATTGTGTATGGAAAGTGTTTACTAAAACTATGTATGGAAAGTGTTTGTATCAGATATAAGGCTTTCATTTTCTGAAATATATAAAAATTGAATTTTTCTTTACTCGAGTCGAGCTCCACGATAACTGACAAATGCTTGCACTGACTGGACGGGTCCACTCAAATCTGTGTGGTGCTTTCTTCAAAAGACCATCTCAAACACTAATCTGCATAGTCTTCATGTGTGTATTATACCAAGATTATGTTTGTACCTTGAACATAATATTGTAAACCCAAACGATTTTAAAAGAGTGTCCATGAAGTTTCTTGCCATTCTTCTCATGAGACCAACGCTTTGGAATTGGCAACTACAGAACACTCACGAATTATTATGCCTTGTGACTGGGACTGTAGATTAGTTTATTTAGCTTCAGTAGTTAAGTAGTTTACTGCCGCACTCGGAGAGCTTCAGTGGTTGCTTGGGCCGTTGCTTGGTAAGGGTTTTTGGCAGTTTTGTCATACAAAACTATGTCAGGCCTTTGCTGGGTGGCGGCTTGAGCAATCGTTGGATATCACTGAGTGCCGCAGTTAGTTTAATTCGACTATTCAAAAGTGCCTGTTACTGGCCTACTTGAAATAAATATTTTTGACTTTGACTTTTGACTTCTTTATCCTAAACTCTAAATAAAAAGTATAAGTTTTTAAACTGACATGGTCACTGACATTACTATTAACACTATAAACGGGATATTTACCATGTTTTTTTAATAGCAAATAAAAAGTATTTTCTTAAACCTTTGTCTAATGAAGAACCGAAGTTGGTGTGTGTAGTGAAGTCTAGCTCTTAAGCCAAACCTTAGGACCTATAAATTGACATTTCAAGCTGACCTTTTCAACAAAGTTAGCACAATCTACTCTAGTCTAGCTCTGAGTTAGGCAATTCACTCTAAAGTTCAGTCAACGAACTAAAGCCATTCAGTTCATGGATAAATTGCTGCCAGGACTTTATATTCTACAACAACCAGGGTACTAGCATCGTTTGTCCTCTGAAAAACGTCACGCTGTCATATAAATTCGATCAGACCCGCCTATTCCCGGCACATGCCATAAAAAACATTAGCATAGGTACTTGCGACACTGGCTTCGGCCATATTTTATGTGCAAATAACAAAAAGCACGCGTCGCGGCCAAACTTTAACATACAACCTTGTAACAAAACATCGGTCGAACAAATATCAACTTTATGTTCTAAACAGCTACGCCTGAACAAGTAGCTGAGTAACCTTCTGTTTTTACGTGTTAAACAAAACACAACCCTAACGACGTGTCGCTGAAGTTCAGTTTTTATTAGCTCCACAACAGTATCGAACGTGATCGATTACAAATTGCTCCATTATGTACCTAATTACAGTAGCTGAAGGTAGCTTTTACTTTGCGCGTCTGTTAGGGGAGGGTGCTGATGTAAATTGAGTTTCATTGCTTTGTCGTTAAAGTAGTGAATAGTGTGTATCGTCGATGTAGGCTTGACTGGCAAGGGGAGTGTGTCCCTGGCGCCCTGCGGCGGCCCCCGTAAGGTCAAATGCTAACTCTATGCCTCTACCCTCTGAAGGGAAACAGCTATTGCGTCATTTTATTGGCTTAAGATAAGAGCTGTTCTTGGTAAATGTGTACACAAATGAAGAGCTTTTGGGATTATGTTATAAACATGTTTATGAAAAGTAATCAGTATCATGAACGTTCCGAAAAATTGGCTTTCACTGAAAATTGACTAAATTATGAAACTGTCTCCGCCGTATTAATCTTTGAAATACCAGTAATCAAATATTTGGCCTCGTATTATAGTATATTTTGTTATTTAGTGGTAAAATCAATAAATAAAAAGTTTTATAAATACCAATCTTGTGTACGATATTGTTAAATCGAGCTACTTGAAATAGTTTCGTAAATTTTAATCGTTTACTGGAAAATACGAAGGGTCTAACGGTGTAGCCACAATCTACAAAGTTATTTCCCCAACAGCTATCTATTTCATGCCAATTCTGCCTTCGCCGATAGCATCATTGAATCCGATACATAAACTAACCTCACTTAATCTATCGAGTACCGTTTCAAGATTATATTCAACAAATTACCATACTTAAACGAGTTTATATAAATCTCAATCCCTTCTAATTTATCTACGCCTGGTACCTCCACGTCAGACCCTATTGCGAAGTCCTAAGCTTTAAAATGACTTGGTTTCTCGTCCCGGGCAAATGTACTGTGATTTTTCTTTGTTCGCTCTGACATCGATGGATGTCAATTCATCGGGAAAACGAAGGAAATGGCCTCCTTTGATAGAAAAAATACGGCTTTTTAATGTTGTCGGAGGCTGCAGCGGAAAAGTGAAGATGTATTACAAAGAATTGATTTTTTGTTAAAAATTATTGATGGTCGGATCATTTTACGACATCACGACAATAGGGTATCGGGGACTTTGAAGATGCCATTATAAAAGAATTGACATGACCTATATCTTTATACTTCCCTTCTTACATTTGATTTTCAATTTATGCTTTCCCTCTTGCTCAGATAACTTGAGGTCTTTGAATAATTATTGTGCATACAAGCCAACAGAAACCTGCTGTGCTGGCAATTCCATCTGTTATGAAGCGATATCTATAATTACAATCGCCTTTGATCGTATAGAATTTAATGCAAGCGTGCTATCGATCGCAACGTCCGTCCTCTGCGAGACCAAACGCCTGAGTGAGTGCTTAGTCGGCCGTGAGCGTCTAAATACCACCACGCCCTTTACTAAGTACCCACATTCGAAACAATATGGACTAAAGCCAACTAAGATATTGGGCATTCCACACAATTGCTAATTAGGTCTTCGGGTACTAACAAATTCGATGAGATTCCATTTGCCAAGGAATTTGGGTCTCATACCTTTATCTACTTTACGCAAAATAGACCTTACCGAAGCAAATATTTTATCATGAAAAAGGTACAAAATACGAAAATGATATTACCCATCATACCTACACTGGCACTTTTCTGGGCTCTTCAATACGACATCTATCTCTTTCGCTCGTATAGAAATCTTGTCGTAATGAGCAGGACACGTATAGATAGGTTCGGTATTGTGCTTACGGTTCGATAAGTTGACATAAAAGCCGTGGACCGCAAAGTATGATCTTGTTGAATAGAAGCTATTGGAAAATATTAGAGGTGTTCTCCAGATGCTCGACAAAGTTGAAAACGATAAAGTTTGCGCTGTAAACCAGTTGGCTTTTAAAGATTCGAAGAATCGAAAAATTCGAAGTGTTTTAGAACTCTACGATTTTTTCGTAGGATTGTTCGGACAAGATGATTGTCATAGATCAGGGTAAATAAAATTCAATCAATTGTTGTTGTTAGTGGCGTGTGCGATATGCAATTATTCCAATACTAATTCATACTATTAATAACCCATTTTTTCAATTGACTGACCTTTCTTCGTGGATGGGTTAAATACGTTAAGCCGTTGGTCCCGCGCGGCTGGTACTGGTAGATTTTTTACATTCATAACAGGTAGTCAGTGGCCCGAAAATTTGACAACCAGTCTTTCCAATGGGTATCATATTTCCCAGTACTAACTGAGCTGTGGAGGTCAGATAAGCAGTCGCTCCATGTAAAATTGTGGTATTCCGCTGAGTCCGGTTAGACTGGAAGCCGACCCCAACATAGTTGAGAAATGGCTATATAAGCACACTTGTGACCCGCCCCGGCTTCGCACGAGTGCAACAAAGATACTATAAACCTTTGTCTTGAATCACTCAATCTATTAAAAAAACCCGCATCAAAATCCGTTGCGTAGTTTTAAAGATCTAAGCATACATAGGGACAGACAGCGGGAAGCGACTTTGTTTTGTACTAATTCAATTTGATTTGAACCTGTATGTGTTACTTATGGCTGTATTTTACAAACTCAACAGGTACTAATAGATAGTTATCTACAACAAAATAAATATCAATACTGAAACGTCTCCATTACTGTATATGTTCACATTTATATAGTATATAAATCGATTGCGGTGGCCTCCCGCTGATTGAGTCTTTTGATGTGATTGAAAGCCTCTTTTTTTAATTTAATTTATATCAACAAACCATTGAACTGAACAGGGTCAGTAGACACATATACATATAATATGTGCTTACTATATGCGTTTATGTTATGTACATAAGAGGGTGTTTAGGTGGTTTGATGTTGGTTTATTTATTTAACTGTAAGAGTTACCTATGTAACCTATTTATATATATACAAATGCTTTATTTGTTGTTTGCTTGAATCGATGAGTGTTAATACTACATTGCAATAATTGGAATAGAATACAATGAAATAGATAAAATGTTTCAAACATCTTATACAACTAACAGAAAAGATTTTTTGGCAAAATCTAATACCTACCTACTAAGAGAAATAAAATATCATTGCTTTGCTTGATCACAGAATTACTCGACAGGGACGGCTATCGGTACTCTTGAATTAACCATACATGAAACCGACTTAGTGCGCCAGTCATACTTTCAAAGATGGTACCTAGGTATTTTCCTAATGTTTTGTTGTATTCCTTTTAATATACAAGATTTCTTTATCCATGGTTAAGCATCACTACATAGAGCGATGATATGAATACCGTGTCTCTGTCTAACGTAACATGACATCGCGCCTGTAATCCCCAAAGTGTTAGGCCGAGGTGTACCTAATACTCGTAGTAATAGGAGGCGGGCCTATTGCTATCAACCGGGTATAAATTCAAACTTCGTGGCTGCTACTGAGAAATTCCTATCGCATCTAATAGTCAAATAAAACGAACTAACTCGTAGTGTCGAACAATGCTTTGTTCGACACTACGGGTTAGTTCGTTTTACCAGCAAAAGCCTCCCGATACGAGTACCTCCAAAGTGAGAAAACATATTTGCATACACCTTTCTCTTCTAACAAAACAAGCACGGATACGAGATATCGGGAAAAATACACAAAACGCAGCACCACATTGCATATAACAAGATAACGAGACCGATTCCCGAACAATCCTTTCACGCGATGGCTTAAATAAATTGGTAGAAGGCAAACGCGGGTTTATACCCATTCTAACCTTTCCGGGTACAATACCTATCCCATATGATTTATTTCTGGCTATCCGCCGACCGAAATTGGGCCTAAGTCAAACTTTTGGACCGTTTTCTATGACGGATATCGGTTCTCGGTAATTTGCGTCCCGGCATTCCCGGGTCCCGAGACCCTTTAGGGTTTTGTTCGGTAAAAATGGAAGTCCTTAACGAGTTTGTAACTGTTCGATTTGATACGGTTTGCGAGTTAATATGGGGTTATGTTTGTTACATGATTGTTTTGCAAATTAATTTTGGGTATTGGAATGAAATGATAGGGGCTGGATTATGTTTATTGACTTCGAGCAATTCGAGAAAATTATTTATACAATTTCACTTGGCACTTGAGTTATACTGACTAGGGTGTTTTGAAAAAACAAAATGGTAGTAGGTAAGTAATGGACTGCCTTGTTGGTCTATTGGTTGCAAAAGCGACTGTTGTAAATGAGATCTTCGGTTCGATTCCCATATCGGGCAAAGCCGCAAAGTGATGTTGGATTTTTCCATCACAAATTTTACAGTTGCATCCACGGATTCTGAATTTGAGCCTGGTTGATGTAAATAAGCTCGCTCCCTATGAAACAAAACTGGCGAAATGTGGGTTTAGGTACTAATGTTATGGTAGCTTTCCTGTTAAGGCGACGCCCTAATAGATCCTTGCACGACTGTGAGTACATCACCAGTCTATTGTACGTGTGTTCTCATCTATTCAGCATATTTTCTTGCAATGCACCCCGTCAAAGTAAATGCTTACTTCTTAGTAATTACTCCGAACAACTATAATTATCCCAGTTTCTATCCCACCCCTGATAAATAAAAACCCATCCTAACATCAGAACACGAATCAGTAACTTGATTCACTATTAATCAGGAATGTCGCAAGTACTAAAAACAGAATACGTTGGTTGACAAGGTCGATATCTCGACACAAACAGGGTAGCGTGCCCAGTTGTCGGCTCATGCTAATATAATCGTTCTGCTTACCCACGCGGCTCCCACGCGACTTATAAGTCCTGTGCCTCGTTTAGAACGTAGGCGAGTATATGCTGCATTAGAAATTTACTATCTTGTAAAAATATTGCGTTTTGTTGCATAAATTATAAAAATATGACTAATATGCAAGTATACTTCAAAAAGACATTCAGGAGTCAAAGACTTACGACTACGTTACTCTATATCACTGTCATACGAAAGCGTCCCCTAAAGACTGGCAGCATTGCCACGTTGAAAGGCAATACAAATTCTTTGGCCCATGAAAGTGTCAGTCCTCTGGTCATACACGTTGCCTGTGTCGACCATATGACCGAAATGTCTGACCTCAAATAGCTCAAAATATTTTAATGACATAATTTAAAATCATAGTTTCAACACAATTTTTTCAGCCACTAAAACCTTTACACTTTATCGAAACGGAATTCTAATTAACTCTTGCATTTCGTGTGCTTAAAACATGACACGACAAGAGTAGAGTTTTAGTCGGTTACATTACCATTTCTATCTGACTTCCAAAGGTACTTAGGAAACCAGATTTCTAGATTTTTGGCAGCTTCGCCAAAAGCCCCGTTTATCACATCTGGGTACCTACGTGATGTGATTGAGTAATACCCACTGTTCTCATACCCGATAAAAATAAAACGAGATAATATTTCACGTCAGAAAAATTGTATCGATAAATTGTCATTTCTGTCAGATAAATCCTTTGTTAATAATAAAAGAATCCGTACAATTTTTTGTTAATATTAAAAGAATGCGTTCAATTATTGTTAATATCAAACGAATGCATTCAGTATGTATAATATGTCAGTACTATCAATAATTGAAGCTCACATTTTAATTAACTCACATTCTGAAGCCACTGAAAAAAAAAAAAAAAAGCTGTACCGAAGACAATGACATATTAATAAGAGATCCGTTGGATAAAATCGAAAGGTATTTCTTTTTGAAATGATAGTACTCGTACAATTTATTAAAAACCTATGACGGTGTCAGTGCTGGGACACAGACCTCCTGTGTATATGAGGAATGGGTCGAAATTCACCACGCGGACCTAGTGCTCATTGATAGATGTCATTTTTGTCTTCGCCTTTTTGTTCTATGAAACCCTGATTTCCTCACAACGTTTTCCTTTATTGTTTTAAGAGCAGTAGTAATGAAATTACAAATTACACAATGTAACGTGCTTGTCTCAAATCAAAACCACGACTTAAGCATATTATAGTTCAGCTTAATAATGTCACTCTAGTTAGCAAGGGAAACTGGAAACTATGTAGTTAACGACGTTCACTTAATGCAATTCCTTCGACTTAGCATTAATTTGTGCTGTATTTACTCTACGTTATTGGTTTATTGTATGGCTTATTGTGTTGTTTATTGCTTCTACAGAAGTAGAAAGTAAAAGAAGCTAAGAGAATGTAGCTTGTAAGTAGAAACTAAAACTAAACTAAAAGTTTTTACCTACGTAAAACTACATTATCTTTTAACACTGTAAAATGTTACGGAAATAAATATTTAAAATCATTCAATGACGATATTAGATGAAATAACAGCCTACAAATCTATCCTCTTTGTTAATATTCTAACTAGTCTTTTTTATTGGCTTCATTCCTACAGCACATAGTCGGTTTCGTTGATGAATCATATTGTTCCATCGGAAAATACGATCCAATTCATGCTAGTGGACTAGTCAAAAAAAGAGATACATTTCAATGCAAAATGACGGCTCGACAGAACAGCGAAAAAACTCGAAACCGAGAGATATGAAATATTAAATTTTAACTACCATGAGAGCTAACGAATTTCCAACTGCAGAAGCAATTAAAATAGCGAGCCGTAATAGGGAAAAGTGAGATGAGTCCGCAACCGAAGTACAGCGTTAAACAACACTAAAAAGACGGTTTAGTTTTAACGGGATTCGCTCCAAGACTTTAATATATATACATTTTTTGCAACGTGCTGCTTTGAAGGCAGCATGTATCCAAATAATATATTCAAAACATGCAGTTATAAAGTACTCGAGATATAATCAAAATTAAGCATCCTAGCCGCTTCACCGAAATGGTGTTTTGTAACATTGTTACAATGTCATTTGTTCTGTGTCTGGGTGTAATTTATCTATAATATGTATGTATTTAGAAATATATAAGTATGTTTATCAGTTGTCTAGTACCCATAACACAAGCTCTGCTTAGCTTGGGACTAGATGGCGTTGTGTGATAGTTGTGGAATATTATTATTATTATTATTATTAATGTCTATAGTAAGAGTAGACGTGACCGCTCAACCGCAAACTTAGATATTAATTCCGAGGATTAAACCGTAGCTTTAAATGTAACGATGTTACAGAGGGCCAAATTGATCGCGACAAACAGATTCAGTTAACTGATAAATTGAATCTCTGCAATAAAAGAACGTTATCGAAAGTCCAACAAACTAATCTCCTCACGTCGAAATTCAACAAAAACTATTCCAATCTTAATCCGAAGTTAGTCAACAACTCGCGCAAGTAGCTCGTCTCGTTCCAAACGCTCCACAATCCAATATAAGGCGTCTAAGACCGGTCCAGACACGTACCAAGTGAAAATCTAGATCGAGAGATTCCCACACTCAGTTCCGAGATCCGAACCACTCATTTAAACCGACCATAGTAAGCGAACTTGAAACTGGATATTAATAGACAAAGTTTAAACAAGCAATCGGTTCCGTAGTTATAGATAACATAACTTTTACGCTTTTGGGCCTCATTTTCGCACATCGTGAATTTATAGAGGTCCTTCGATCAATAACATTATTGATCGAAGTAGAGGTCCAAAAGTTTCGTGAACTCAGCAAAATGTGTAACCGACTCTAGTTTGCGCAGTACCTTTGTCAATAAACCATTGTTCTTGCAAAAATATTCTAATTAACAAAGTTCATTTTGGACTGTCAAATTTTCTTAAGTAATTAATTACTTTGGCGAAGTTCACGAAGACCTTCTGACATCATATTAAAAATTCAGTCATTTATAACTTTAAAATGCTTGATTTTGAGAGAAAAATTTAAACAATGTAATTTGGTTTTCGATTACATTTCTAGAGAACTACTTCAGCGGTTGAAAGGGTAAATCAAGATGTAACAGCAACTTTTGATCAATCCTGGAATGAATTTCAACCCCTTGTTTTTCCGCGTCCACACACATCAGACCCAAAATACGCGGTTACAAAGAAAACTCAATTATCAAAGCTACAAAGTCACAATTAAGATAACCAACTAAATCAGTCAATCCTACCACCAATTATACCAACTAAAACACATTAAGATATTCCATATTCAAATACGAGTACACAATGTCCACTGCCGTCCGTCACGACATCACACTCACGACATGTCGTGTCGTCCGAAAGACGGACGAGCCATTGGCGTGACGATATCCATTACTTTACCCGCTTCGATGGCTGCCAACGTTGGCCCAGCATTTGAGATATTAGCCCAACATTCAATGTATTGAGATATTGGCCCAAACCAAACGTGATTTAACGGATATTGATGGAGGATCGGCTGCAAATATGTTGTTAACTAGATTGAGTTTAGCTTAAATTAGTTTGTGCATGGTTTGACTTGTAGAAGATGACTTGCTTAGTTGAAATTAGACAATTTAGAATTAGATTCTTCAACAGAGATTTAAAAGACTTTTCTTCTTTGACTTGCAAAATATATCCTACAACGGTCAAAAAGATATCCTACTCCAACTCAATTTTATAAAAAAAAATGGTAAAACTAATCAACATTAAATCCTTACAGCTTTCTGCCAACATAAATGTAAGTACTAAAAGTTTTATTACAATCCAGTATTCTATACTACAACGAGAAAGCTCCAACGATCTTTTAAGCAAAACTCTCTTATAAGCATACGATTTTAATTAACATACCTATAATAATAAACCCTTCCATACAGTGTAAACCAGTAGAACCAATCGATATCTATCTAGATAAGAACACCTAGAATCCAGGTCCATTCCCAGCCTAAAGCTATAACCCGTACGTAGACCATAACGTTAGAGCCATCTGTTTACTAAAATTACATTTTATCGGCCATGTTTTACACAAATGTGATGCAGACAGCAGATAGCGACCAATAACGGGTAAGTTAATTGCCGACTTGCCTTGTGAAGTACAATAGGAATGAGAGGAAAGCTAGATAGCTCTAATACCGCGCTCTAATATTCGCTTCGCAGTCGATATTAAAGAGGAGGAGATACACCCTGTATTTGTAGGCAATATTGTATAGGATCTGTGATATTGGGTTATGAGTTATGGGTAGATACGACTGTTGTTTGTGACTATGAATCGAGTGTGTCGAAAATGAACGACTTATTTAGCAAATTTTAATGTTGAAATTATCTACTCTTTATATTAAATATAGATAAATGCCTAGTCTTGAGAACACCGTCCAATCTGAGGACAATAATGTACCTGCTTATTAACAAAATCATCATTATTTTGGAGCATCATCTCCCTAGCGATCATACGCGAGTCGTGTCCTTTTTGATGTAGCTTAATACTAATCTCCACAACCCTGTAAATACTAGGTCACTAGGTAATACAATTTTCCTTGGTAAGCCTGGTTGTCAGACTTTCGGACCAATGACTACCTGATACGAATAACAAAGATCTACAAGTGACAGCTGGGACCAACCGGCTTAATGCAAGCTCAACTGAGAGACTGGTTCAAGAACGAGAGATTGAAAAACAAAGTTTTGGCAAGCTAATAAGGCTATTTAAATCATAAATACTTGACGGCAACTCCATCCCTTGTCAAAACCATAGAACATCGTAATTTAATTAATTAGGACTTCCAAGTAGGTACATCACAGTATAAAGCCAATATAAATTCCAATATCCCAAAAATTCCTGGAGACACTTTCAAGGGGCACTCATAAAAAGGCTACTTATTACATTTCGCGGCTGCCATCTTGGAACGTTCGCGTTGGAACAAATTAACTTCCGACCCAGTATAGGGTGAAAAGTACGCGAAAAATTCGAGTCTCTTTAATAAACTCCGTATTATGAAGCTCGAATTAATACGCACACCAAATAGCCTGTTTCAGCTCCTTTGGAACTCGGTAGGGATGTCTGCAGATACTAAATCATCGATATCGACGAAATTTATTGTCGTATACACAAGTTGTTTTCGATAGGTACTGTTTACAGTACGATGCAAACAAAAAATTAAAGCTTATAAACTTGATTTAATATGCTGAAGCGAGGTATCATGTTTAGCAAACATTTTGAAGTTTACTGATCCAAGTGCCCTTATATTGGATGCTGAAGTATCGATACATCAAAATATGAGTAAGTATCGAATATCGATGCTTTGTAGGTAAGGGGTGGACAACCCTATCGTCGCTAGTGTACGGTGCACGTACTCCAGGAATTTCTCATTTAGAGAGCGCTACCCTATGCACCTTTTAACGCCAGTAGCCATGTAGAGAGGAGACAGGGAACATGAGAGAATTTTATTATAGCACAAAACGTGCGGCGTCAAATGACTGTAGTAAAAATGTATGTCATGATACCTTTCTTGTAAACACACGTCATGTATAACGTAACCTGTAATAAATTGGTTAAACGCAAAAAAAGCCTGTTGTTGTTCGCTTCTATAATAAATCATTAAATCTGCCCTATTGAGTTAATTAGATTACCTGTTTGCAGGAACATCGTAACAGGCAAATCACGTCATTAATATTAATTCACACACAACATAAACTATTAATTTAATATATCAACCTGTCAACCATTATTGCGTCTACCCTCAACCCTTATAGGGATAGTTCCCATCACATCACTCAGCACTTGAAACTCCATGCGTTTCGCATTTCGCAGGACTTCCCAACAATTCGCACCCGACTTCAATCGTGCAAAGTTCGACATCAGAATTCGGAATGTCGGGTCCAGAATCTTTGAACTAGAGGGTGCAAAGTAAAACAATATGGAAGACGCGGATTTATTACTCAGCCAATAGTTTTACAGGGGTTCTGGCAATGTACGAATACCTATGACTATGAAGGTATTCGAGTTATATACGGAAATAGAATCGAAGTGTTGACATTGAATTCGACAAGTTGGATTAACTCGAGCTCGTTAAAGTTAAGCCGTAACTTCGGTTTGGATTGCACTGGGGACCAAGAGCATGATTTAAATGGACTTTGATAAGACAGCCATATTGCTGGAAACTATGCGATTATTTCGTAACAAGCAGCGTATTAGTGCTTCGTTGTAATGTGTATTTTGTTTCCACGTTAGCCCTGGGTAGAAAGCGCCGGAAGCCATGGGGTTATACTTTGCAGCTGTTCTATTCCAAATTAAAATAACAAGTGACTATTACAGTTTTGTATTAATTTGTATACTTAAAATAGGAATCATTTGCATCCTCACATTGTGTGTGTGTGTGTGTTTGAAAATATTGTTATTATGCACCTCAGCACATTCAAAAGAAACGCTTGGATGTTTATTGAATATGAGGACTTACAACAAAATATATAATAGAACAAAGAACCTAAAAATAAAAACCATAGTAACTAAAATATATTATTAAAAGGAGTCCCTTTAGGCAAGGTTCCGAAGATACTGGCAGCGTTCCCCCTTTGAATAGCTAGACTAATTCTTTGTCCGAGGTAGCTGCCAGCTCTTCGGTCTCCTGTGACGTCGACCAACCTTTTCGTAATGTCCTTAAAAAGCCTTATAGCGGTAGGACCCCACGGACCAAGTGTCTCGACACCGAAAGGGACAAAATCATATTCGGAGCCTAGACCCCTGTATTTTGATAATTTACCTTTTTCAGCCGCTTCACAAGCCGCACCAGCTCTGATGCTGGTTCCAAGTAGATGGGAAGGGGCCAGCGTGTCTGAACAGGTTGCATCCCATACCAGCACCCGGCCCATCTTCCATGGAATCAAACTCATACCATCCGGTCTCTTGCCATCGTCTCTTGCAATACCAGTCGGCTCAAGTAGACTTGGCACGTTGACGGTGGCAAGGGACCGGCGTATGATGTCGTTAAGTGCGGCATGTCTCGAGAAGCGGCCTGCACTTTTTTGGCATGACAGTCCGTGATGTCCTAGCCTGTCGACATCACTGCCACAGGGACATTTATGAGGAGCGCAGACCGGAACCCCAAGCCGTAGACAGGTTGCGATTCGGAGCGTGTCAGGCTCAAGAAATGTTCCAGTATTTGACGAAGGGTACGCGTGAAGCCAGTAGCCGGCCTCATGCGCACCCACGGCCAAAAGCCTAGCACGCGCAGAACCTGTACTACAGCTCAAAAGATTGTCGTGAGTCAATTTGCAGATTATGTCGTCCCAGCTCCTCTGTGAATTTGAAGAAACTGGAAAATTTTGACCTGGGCATGCAATTAAGAAAGCGTTTCTAGCTTCTTCCAAGCCAGCAATCTCAAAGTTTGAAGGGGATGCCCTTAAAATTTTACTTATGAGATTTGTTGAACTATGGACAGAAGATAGAAAGGCTGGTAAAGCGACACTGGAAATTTTGCGAATCCCTAAACCACCATAACGGATGGGTAGGGATGCTTGGGTCCAAGATTGCTCGTTCAGCTGCATATTAAGAATCGATTCTAAGCAAATTTTGATTAAGTCGTCTACCTGTGTCAAAAGATCTGGGTGATTCCAAAAGGAGCAGCAACGGAGCACATACGTAAATTTTGGGACGAAAAGACAGAATTTTAAAATGCAAAGTGCATAATGTGGACTAATTTCAAGGAGACGGTCAGCAGAATTTTGAAATTTAGTCATTGAATTATTAAAATATTCAGAAATAGATTCATCAAAAATTGGTGAACCTAAAAGGTAAAGGGAATTACTGTTAACTATTTTAATATTTGGAGCCAAAATATTAAATTTTTGTTTTACGTCATTTAAATTTAAGTTGCAGTTATTTATAAAAAGTTCGCATTTGCTAAAATTAAGCTCCAAACCAATGGCTTCAAATTTATTTTTGATTAAAAAAAGGTCCGAAAACACAGTATCCACATCACCTCCTAGGGTTCCGTCGTCCAAATACCAAACGTTGAATTTAGAATTTAAATTTTTGATTATCGGATTTATGGCCAAACTAAAAATTGCAGGCCCAAGGGGATCACCTTGTTGACAACCTACTTCCGAGGAAAGTTCATTAGAACGATATAACAATTTTGTTGGGTCAGCGTAACTGAGAAGAAGATAATTGTATATTTCCGGTATATGTTGTTTTATTTCCGTCAGCAGGGTATCCCTATTTACCGAATTGAATGCATTTTTGACATCAATTTTGAGCAACACGTCAGGCTGTCCGTAAGTTAGGAAAGAGCGTAGGGCATGGACGGATGCCTCACACCCTCCTTTTACACCGAAGCCTAACTGTACGGGCTCAAATTCCGAATTTAATTTTGGTAAAATATGTCGAACAGCAATTTTGGAGGCCAGACGTCGTAGTGTGGATCCAACAGCAATTGGTCTCACCCCTCCGTCCTTTTTGGTGATGGCAATGAGGTTCGCGCCGAAAAGAATGGGAACAATTTCTGGATTGACATTACCGGAATACATAAAGTTAATTAATTTAGTGATCGAATTTACAAGTTGCTCGCCTGCAACACCCACAGAATGCGATGTTAAGTCTTTCAAATGTTGGGGTGAGATTCCATCCAAACCTGCAGCCGAACCTGGTTTAAAAGATAAAAAGGCATCCGTAACATCTTTGTTTTGAATTTGAAGGCATGCTTGCCCTGCTGTTGGAGGGTCGAGAAAATAAGGGTTTACTGGAGCTGGAGGATGTTTTGACTGTAAGGCCTGAAGGGTGTCAGGGGTATCTGGTGATAGCACGTCGTTGGAGAACAAAAGGCGAGCGGCACCTTTGAGATCTCCGTCACTGATTTTGTTTTCGATGAGTTTGTTGCGATTACGAGGGGCATCATGTTTGATTGGAGGTGCGGGAGAAGGCGAGGAGCTTACAGCACAGTTATTCTTAATCTTTTGTGTCAAGGATAAATTCGGTTCATCAGTTTTTAATATATGTAGTGTGCTGTATGAAAATAAAAATAGGTTCTGCCAGTCTTGAGTACAATTGCTTATGTAACATTTCTGGATTAATTGTGATAAATGTGTAGCAACGGTTATTCGAGCTCCTCGAGGGATTCTTTTAACTATGGGGATACTATTTTTCAAATGGCTAAGATATGTGTGGAAAGGAGTTGGATCGCTGGCTACATAAGTAGGCGCACTCGGAATAATGGGATGGATGTCTAAAGGTGAACTGTTTTGGCTAATACATTTCCTGTGTGTTTTTGTAGTGTGTATGTTGAGGCCTTTCAAAGATTTGAATGACTTGTTGCACTGTGTACATGTATGGGTCGCGTTCGACGTGCCATCACAAGATTGGGTTACGGACTGCATTCACAACAGTTAAATACATTCACTAAAAATAATAACTTAAAACAAATTTAAAAACACAATAAAGTAACACTAAAAACATAAAAAGTCAGAAGTCGAAATATGATGGCTGCTTGTTTTGGTAACAAGACGCATGCGTCGTTACGTAGGTGCGTCACAGGATGGTCTTGCAATTGGACGCTGCAGTGGAGGAGACCTAGCGACGCATGTCGTCGCTAGGACAACCGATGGCGGCCTTAGCAACCGCGAATATGAAAATTATCTTGATATACACACATCAAAAGTGTCTAGGGATCAAGCATTTTTATGCGGATTTCTTGAGATTGAGATGTGGCTTTGTAATAAATTTATGATTTTATAAATTTATATGGATCCTTTTTGGTGCATTTCATAATTTGAATCAGGAACTGTGAATCAAATTCGAGTAAAAGATGAAAATCAGCTGTCAATATTTTCCCTATAAAAACATACAACGCATTGAAGACATTATTAGTGCTACTGTTTCCCTACTACTGATTAAAATCAACGTTATTATGGAGCGGCGACGTCATTTAAGCAGGGAAGAAATGCTCAGAGCCGTGGGAATGATAGAAGCTGGTTCCCGGCAACGTACTGTGGCTTTAGCTCTGAATACAAGTCAGAGTGTTATCAGTCGACTTTGGACACGTTACCGAAGCACTGGTACCGTGGCTGAGCGCCATGGAGGACGGTATCGCTGCACCACACGGAGACAAGACCGATACATTCAAATCTTAACTCGAAGAGCTCCAACAATAACCGCCATGATGTTAGCCGTGAGGCTTCATCACTCTTCAGGGAACTTAATTAGCGACCAAACAGTCAGAAACCGCTTGCATGAAGTGAACCTTCATTCCCGAAGACCGCTACGGGTACCACCTATAGCAATGCACAATCGTAGGATTCGATATCAATGGGCTCTTGAACACAGAAATTGGGCAGAAGAACAGTGGCGTTTCGTGTGCTTTTCTGATGAGTCTCGTTTTGGTATGAGACCGGATACAAGACGTATACGACACTGGAGAACCCCTGGACGCCAACAGCGATTAAAATCCTGCCAGGAAGTCCATCCTTATAGTGGTGGAACCATCATGGTATGGGCGGGTATTTGGATCGGCGGAAGAACTGAGTTGATTTGGATCAGAGGCAACCTCAACGCTCAAATTTATGCTGAGACGATTGTATCAGACGTCATCGTTCCTCTACAAGTGCAAATCGGTCCCTTATTTCAGTTAATGCATGATAATGCACGACCGCACACCGCAAGAGTTGTAAGACAGACTCTCGCCGCAGCTAACATCAATGTCCTGCCGTGGCCTGCTCAGTCGCCAGACTTGAACCCGATTGAGCATGCATGGGGATATGCTACAGAGAAGAGCTCTGCCGAATATGGAGGGTATCCAGTCGCAAGAAGACCTTTTTTTGTTGTTGCAACGAACATGGGCGGCCATTCCACAGCGTGATTTGGATGAACTCATGTTGAGTATGCCAAACCGATGTTCTTGTGTTGTTAGTGTTCGCGGTAGAAACACGGATTATTAATTGTTTAAGTTACCCAATAAAATTTTAAAGAAAACTGTTATTTCAGTCTTTTTTTCGAACTTTAATGTTAGTGGTTCAAATGTCAAAAATCCCTTTATTAGGAAAATGGCAAATTTCTTTATTAATGCAAATGTGACTTGGTTTATCGTTACTGTGACAAACGAAAACACTTTATTTGATGAATCCTTAAAGAAAATTTTAATTAATATCAATCAGGAGAAAAGTTATTGCAAAAATATATGTTGATCCCTAGACACTTTTGATGTGTGTATTTTGATATGCAGGTCTGAGCCGTCAGGAAATTTAACGGGCTTAAAAATAAATATATTAAGTGACCTGACCCTGCTTGTCACTTTTGTTATTATTCACAGATCTTGTTGTAGTGTATACAATGCTCCACCTGGTTTTTATTTCCGCTTATTCACTTTTCAAAGTTCCAGTGACATTATAGTTTTTCATATAAGTTAGTAGTGGCTTATTCATATGGTACACAAAACATTATCCAGTGTAATTCACACTCGAATCTCTGTATTTTAAGGTATTTTGAGCACTGATCTTATGTTATTTTATTATTAAAAAATATTTTTATGCAGAGCTAAATGTTGACGTTTTGTTGTTAAAAGAAACTCATATCCCACACGAATTTATCTTCAGTAGTTTATATTGAACATATTGAATGTTGTTTGTCAATCAGCCAAAAGTCTATTTACTAAATTATTCAGCATTTATAGTTCTTTTCCTTCCACTGGAAATAACATTAACAGAGTAATAAGTAAACAAACGCACAATAAAACCACAAATTAAACATGGCCGCGTCAGTTGGTCTGTCCGCAGTTTGTAATAGATTTATGGTGACAGCAACATTGCGACGTGGAATACCCGTCGGCGTCAGGGTGACCATAAAGTACAGCCATTTGTGGGATGCTGATGATGACAGGTGATTGCATTTGGCTGGTTTTAATAACCGGTTGATGGATTACTAGGAAATTCACATTAGAGGTAAATATTTGTATTACATTTACGTACTGAACAAGGATTGAAATAAAATAGTTGCGCTCTTGTTCGATTTATTCCTACATAATGTAAACAGCTGTATAAAAACTCGAATGTCGAGTTCAATAATAACAAAGCATAATGGCATTCCAAGTACCCTCCACATAAAAAATATAAACACTGGAAAAACGTCTAAAATTTTGTTAGGTCTGTAACTAGGGTCATTCATTTCAAAAACAATCTCTTAGAAATCTCTAAGCCACCATGCCTCGACGATAACCTTTCCATATTTTATGTCCAAGTCTAGACGGCATAAGTCATAAATTACAGTACAGCTATAAGTAAGTACCTAGTATATCCTGACCTATAGCATACCTTCACTTTTGGCAATCTGTGCCTACGGGTCGTTAGGGAATTTCTGTATACCTATTTATTAAACTGTATATTTTGAGTTTTTCCTGTGATTTTGAGTATTAATTGTTCCCAGTGGAGGTACTACATAAGATAAGATAAAAATGTTCTTAATTTGTTATTACATTAAATAATGCACTTTAACCATGTTTTTTGGAATCGACTACGGACCATGGTCGAATGGTTTCCATTCCCTATCTGCTGTAGTTCTAAACCTTTAATTAATTTGATATAATTAGTACACACACACAAACATAAATAATTTTCACACACATGGGTTTTTTCCATGTGGGTCCACGTAACGCGTGCCACGGGGCCAATAATACCCATAATACAAGCAGTAGTAGGTTATAAGGGCAAACCAAACTTGTAGGCATGTATTAACGTACCACAACATATTGTGATCTTTTTCCTTTTGCTTTATCCACGCTCATAATTTTTCAATGCATGCACGCGGTTGTAGTGTGCTTACTACGCATAAAAACCAACGAAACCAAAGAGAAAGTCCTTCTAAAGCAAGTATCAACCATAGTTATTAGACGCAACAATCATTCAAAGTTAGAGTCTCTACTAATCAACGTTTATAGACACCTCAAACCATAAAGCAGACAGGGACAATACCTAGAAAGTCTATTGTTTACTGTTCTACCGTCAGCACATAATGGCAGTTGAAATACTTTACCTATTACCTTCCTATAGCGAATAGATTGCACAAGCTCTAGAATGGAACGAACCTACCAATAGTTTTATTTAATCTTTGTCAGCGTGGGAAAGGGATGGAGCTAGACAGCCTGTTAGCTGCATCTGTTTTACACACTGAAGTGACATTAAAGTGGGGTCCAACACGTATGAGGCTATGACAGTCTTCGCGTGTTTAAACTGATTGATTCAGGGACGAGTGACTCTAGCACGAACACGCTGAATAAATTCAACTTTAACTCGATGGATTTTAAATTGAAAATAGGTACTCGTTTCCGTGTGGGTGGAATTTATTGTATTTTTTTTTTTTCTAAAATGTGTGGTTGTATTTTCGATTAAAAAATCGTCGGAATGAAAGTTACGTTAATTCAGCACCTTCGTGCTAGAACCTAAGGTACCTACCACAAGTCTTTTACATTATTTTTTATCTCTGATTTTTCGATCACTGTAAATCTGTAAAAACCGTTGAGATCTTTGTTCTGGTCGAATGAAGTTGATGGTGGGTTGCTACTTGGAATTCTGTCCTAGGTAAAAAATCCGTTCTGTAGTTTAGGCGCTACGGTGGAACATAGGTACATACATACAAACATACATACATACATAGACTGCCAAAATCATTACCCTTCCTTTTGGCTTCGCCGTAGTCGGGTATAGCCTGAGCCTTATTTAAAGCTACTACCGATACCATCTGACCCAGAGACACCAGGTGCTCACTGTTTTTATTGTCTATCAATTTAATCAAATTAGATTAACCTTTGTTATTCTGAAACCCTTCCGAAGCCAGACAAGAGGGAAAATTTGATATAGATAGTTTAAAACTATTTACTTCAGATGATACCAAAGTTTAAACATAGTAATATTATGTATATGTTTAAACAGGAACAAATTCGTTGGATAAATAAAAACAAAACAAAAAATATATTTCTTTGTTTATTCATCCGTGACACGCAATGCAATATTATACTTTGATCTACCCACAGTACCCACTGCCTTTTGAGAACATGAACGATCGGCCTTATCTTAGGTACTGTTCACATAAAAGAGAGTTGTGATATTTACTTGATTTTATCATTTAATATAAACCATTTGGAAACATTATGAACCTAAATCTGATCTGAACATAATATGACGTCACACTATCTACGCTATTCAGAAATATAGAAAATTGGGTTATACAGACTTGTAACAGTCAAAGAACTGTTGTTTATTTAGGTTTTCTGTACATAAGGAAAATTACGGCCTCTTTCAATATCCTTTTGTTCGCACAGTAGAAGTTACCTCATTCTATCCCGTCTTTTTAGTACGTGCGTCATTTTAACTACTATACAGCCTCTTATAATTTTACGATAGACTACTTATTTCCCCCAGAAGACATTTAAAAGTTTACCTACTTAACGAAAAGATAAACAAGAACAACATAAAAAGAAAATCAATACATAACTACGGTATTGGCTAATATATAATCCTCAAACGATCATGACAGCAATATACTAGCTCAAAAAACCCCCATACGATTTCAATTGCACGCTCTAAGAGACCGCAAAACCGAATGAGTTTACGTTAAAAAAACCTAAAAAGTCCATCTACTACCCCAATGTTGGCACTAACTGAAACAAACAACAGAGGAAATCCGTTGGAAACAAGGACCGTTGAAAATGATAAAAAACCGTGTAAAAAGGTGGAAAAACCCGGCCGGTTCCGACACCGGGAATGCTGTATGCCAACTATTTGGGGCAGGGACGTATTGTAGGAAAAACACAGGTTTTTTATGACTTAAACTGTGGAAACGTAGGTGCTGAACATTTTTCAATGAAAGAAACAGGTCTGGAGAAACGTGATTTTAAATTAGAGGATCTCATTTACATATTTGACAGGTCAACCTATGATGTGATGTGGATGTAGGTCATGACAGTGGATGCCTTGTGCGAAAGGCCTCTAACCAGGTCGTTAAAACTACTAAGTGACAACGCACTAAGGGGTGCCCTTGCCAGTGGGGCACGGACCTCGGCTTAGGGTATCACTAGGCAGCAAAGGGGCAGGCTGGATCTGAGAGGGATCTCATTAACATGGTGGGAGACGGTTTTGTGGTGTCATGTTGACATCCCAAGGGTGTAATATTGTGTCCTTTAATGTCACATAGTAAATTTTAAGCTTATAATTATTTAAGAGGAAACGTAATACATTTCTCAAAATTTTCTTACGTTTTGATAGATACTAAAATTATATTACGCTACATTCAACAAGTTGTTTATTTTGAATAGTAACTACATATCAATGACAATTGTCATCAAATGACTCTTCCCGCTGAGCAGCAGTGTCATACTGTCACTGAAACAAAAAAAACACCCATCCGTGTTCTTTCTAATAAATAACCTTTGCGTTCCAGGGCCGTGGTTCGAAATTTTCTTCTGACCTATTTTTCTACCTGAACAGTTCTATAATTCGCGTTTGTGTTGTGATAAATTTTCCTGGACGGTTATTCCCTATAATCCCAAATTATACGCCCATAACAGTAAACAAAGATAATGAATATTTAGAACAAATAACTACAAACTTGCAACACATGCATGTCTTCAAACCAACACGATACTAAAACGCAGCTGCAATCGAAACCGTTGCATCTCCTAATGGTTCTATACCGTTAAATTTTATACACACTGATATAGGGAAATCGCTTGGAAATATACATGAGGAATACGACTACATGCAAATTATATAGGAGCTATTTAATGAGACAAAAACAATACTTCTAATCAGTATACAGTAGAAATAGAATAAATATATTTCTACATAGCGTTGGCGATCTATCTATTGACCTTGTTAGAAATGTGACAGCTTGATTAAATGATAGGACAGCCAATAATCTTTCAGCATTCCAGTCAGCCGTAAGCAACAGAATTAAATATAACCTCCTCCTTTTTGAAGTCGGTTAAAAAGAGAATCATGCCCAGCAGTGCTTGATCCATAACAACATCTCGCTTGTAATTACTAAAGGGTTGCAGAGTGTATCTAATAGTATACCCAAACGCAAAGTTATGTTTAAGCCACATGTAATAGGGGGCGAGAGCCTATTGGCGTATGTATTGCCTATTTATCCTATTGATTTTGTGGTTAATCCCCGAATGACAAACAAAATCATATTCTCTTCTCATTCAAAGTTTTAACACTAGCATATTGAAATGTTACTCAACCTCTCTGAATCCCCTTTTAATCACCAAACTTTATTTCCGACGGTGTAGTATGATAAATTAATAATATATTTATGGCGTCTCAACACGCATCGATGTAGCCCATAAAGTGGTACTCAATGTACTCATGCAGGATATTATGCAGGCTCACACTCGTGCGGTGCGTTTACACGGAGATACGTATCTGTGCTAACGACGCCCCGCCTATTTTATTGTGCTTCGTGTTTTGTGGTGCAAGTGAGGTCATGACGCGTTTTAGGAGAAATATTTTAAGGGGGTGTTTTATCATACTTTTTAACAGTGGTCTATATACGACGTTTTGAAAATAAAATATCAAATGATTGCTTATTTTGTATACAGCCATTAGTAACTTTCTGAACGCGACCAAAGAGCTTCCTGCATTAAGGGTATCCTAAGAAGAAATAAAGCACGCGTTCCATTTTCGAAAATACATAAGTAGCATCACACCTGTAATTCCCGAAGGGTTAAACAGAGGTGTACTTAATAGTACACCCACATTTCACCAGTTATGTTTAAGCCTATTTCCAAAAATGTATTTTGATAAAATGTAAATATATAGATGTTTGTTTTTCCACAAAGTCGTTTAAGTAGCAATTGAACTTACTCTGAATTGCCATCAACAACATCTCAGAGTTCCAAAGCATTACAGACCATCCATACAAAATATTTTAGTCCCTAAATCACTCCCGCTGTTAGTTTGTAGCTTACACCGAGCTTCACTTTATCGAGAGAGCCGTGTGATTTATGTTCTTAGTTTCAGTAATGAGAAGTATTCACCAAATACATAAATATTGCTCCCTAATAAATGTAGGCTTATTACGGGGTCGTAAAAGGCTTTGACTATGTTGAGCAATCATTAGTTGTTTACGAAGGAAATAAAACACAGAAATAATGTCAAAATGATAAAAGTTGTGCGTCACTCTCAGTTATTAAACACATGAAACAGTTTTGTGACTGGATGCAGTTAAATGGCTAACTCATTGCCATGCATAACTAAAAAATATACATAAAAGGAATAAGTGAGAGATCTGAGAAACGATTACGGACGGAACTTAAAACATAACTGGTCTGTCTAGCCCAACGAAGATTACAATCCAAATACTATATTATGTTATGTGAATTCTCATACATAACTATCCTAATTATGTTTGAAGTATGTATCCAAACGCACTCACAGGCAACAATTTCCGATCATGTTTTACACGAAACAGCTTGTTCCAACAACATTTAAGTAGCGTTACAACTAAATTAGCACTGTGATGCTTTTAAATGCTCTCATGAAATCCATTTGGGCGCCAACCGAACATGATAAACTCGTGCTCAATTGAATTAAGTCGAGTCTCCGCTCTGGTGCTCAGCTCGCTTAAATCGCTCAACTCGCGCAGTTTCGCTCGCGTCGAGCCTATCAGCCTTTGCGAATCATTGAGTGAGTCGGCTTTAATGTTGATAGTCAATAAATTGTTTTTCATGTGTGTTTTTTTTGCAGTGAGTAGAAGGAAGTAAGCAAGCGCGATTGGCAGCCAGATACCAATTATTGTAGGACATCTCTTCGCTTGTATAACTAGAAGGTTAGGCAGTGTGTGTGTGTGGGTGTTTAGAGTAGTTTAGTACACACTCAGTTCGCAATGCATGTATGTATAAGTCAGTTCATTTTATATAAAAGAGCTTCTGCAATAATGATAAACTCTTTGACTACACTGGCGGGTAAAAAAAGAAATACGCTATCAAAGCTGGCAGTCAAAAGCTTTCTCAGCCGGTTCACAATAAGGCTACGTTAGAGTTAGTAAGCAACGCATAATTTTCGTATCTTTCTATTTTCTTTGAAACGGACGTGTTTCAAACACGCCAGGATTTTGTTTCGCCAAAAATCTGGAGCGGAAGTCGATCCACAAAAAACGAAGTATGCCCCGCCCTCGTTTTGTCTGAGGAAGCGAATTTTTATTAAGTGGAAGAAGCTAGGAGTATATTAAACATAAGATATACCTAAGCGGAAAAAAGTTCTTGTATCCGAACTTATTTTGATTTTAACCTTACACGTTTCTATGTTAATTTACGTTTGATTACGATTCATCACGTTTTATCCGTTTAGTCCACTTTCGTATCTCTCATTGTATCTGATCTGCCTTTTTGTTTTAAATTAGTAACATGAGACCATTCGGCGACAAAAAGTTAAACATACTTACTCTAAACTACAGTCATTACCGTTTTGTATGTTATCATTCACTAAATTAAACATAAGTGTTCTGACTTTTAAATTCAAATGCATTCAGATACAAACCCGAAGATATAGTATACATACGTGTTATTATAGTTAGCCATGTTTTATGCAAATGGATATCTTAAAACTGGGTTTGATTGGATCTGAATGCCCAAAACCAAAAAGCTTTTGTTTCTCCCAGTGCAATAGCAATACTGTAAGCTTAATCTTCACACAATTAAGTACCTTATCTAGCGCAAAAGCTGATCTAAATCCTTAATCTCTGCGCTCATGAACACAGTCAGAAAATTACTATCAGTGCTATCACTACTCTTTACATAATAAGAAAGTTACGGATAATAAATGAGCCACTAAAAGGATGTAATGCCCTCTCACGAAGCTTCACTATTTGCCGACAGAAGCTCTCATACAAAATTGAGAAGGAAATTCTAGTTTTATTAGTATTACCCTGAGGTACGTTACTGCCCCAGTTAGAGTAAAATTGGGTTGAAGTAGCGAATTGTATTATCAAAGTTTTTGAGTGTTTTGACGTCTCTGCATAGAGTCTGATGTTTTCAAGTTGTTTGAGGATTCTAGAAGATATATTTTACACTAGGTGTTGCGAGCGGCTTGGCCCGCTACAAATCGAAAATTATCCCACGGGAAGATAAAATCGGGATAAAAACTATTCTATGTGCTAATTCAGGTTATAAACTACCTGTGTACCAAATTTTATCCAAATCCGTTCAGTAGTTTTTGCGTGAAAGAGTAACAAACATCCATCCATCCATACATACATACTTACAAACTTTCGCGTTTATAATATTAGAAGGATAACATAACATCACGCCTGTAATCCCCGAAGGTTTACGCAGACGCGTATCTCATATAACACCCGCATTTCGCCAGTAAGATATATTTTATTTGTACTAAAAGAAAATTCTTAAAGTTAAGCAGGGATTTTAAATTTATTCATTTCTGTAAGGCGATCTGTGGCTTTAAGCTGGAACGGTAAGACTAAAAAGAAAGCAAAGGTAGCCTCGTTCATCTCTTTTTCGTTATTTTTCAGTACTGGCACGATTTCCCACAATTCTGATAGAATGAAAGAAAAAACTGAGCTTTAATAAATCTTTATTTTTCCAAGCAATCACACCAACTTGCCCAAAATCAACATCAAACAATAATGTCATAATTAAAACACAACAAAGCCAAAAACAAAACATTTGCATTTTTCGGCAAAAAAAAAAAACAAATTTAAATTCCGCCATTTTTTAAAAGGCCGCCATTTTTTCAGCCCCCCTAGAGGTGAGGAGTCTTGGATATGTAAATAAGAGGAGCACTCTAGGGGTTGAATTAAAAAGTGGCCGGCGGTCGAGATAGGGCTGAGGCGGAGATAGGGCTGCGCTGACGAGAGCCCTACAGAGTACAGATAAGCCGCTTGATTTGACGGTACAGATTGTAGGCTACGCTGATCATTATTTTTAATAGTGACGGTTGTGGATTATTTTGTGCATTTGACTTTGATTGATCGAAAGAACTATAGTAATTTAAAAATGGTGATTATGAGGAGAAAACATGTAAAAGTTTGGAGTTGCTCAACTACACCTCTACACGCAAAAGGTAGGATAAGTACAAACATTATATACGTAATTTTAAATGACATCAAGTTTAATGAAAATCCCTTGCTCAGCTCTTTCTTCTTTATTATGTGGTTCGTGGCTAACCTGGTGTCAGTTTGTATGCCGCCCATGGGCCTCTAACTTAGTTTTTCACGCCATCGAGAAATATCTCTCAGGCGTGCTTTTTTCTATTCCTCACGATGTTTTCCTTCATCGAAGCTTCAACAATACGCATATGAATTCGATAAATCAGAGGTGCATTGTCTTGAGTTTGAACTCGAGACCACTTGGACTTGTCAGTCCGACGGTCACACCAGTAGCGGGATCAGTGAAGTTGAGTAATAATCCCCGAGTCAAGCGAATACTTACATGACGGCAACAGACCGTGTCGACGGCGCGTTCGTGTTCCACGCGCGCCTCAAAGAGATGTCAGCAAGGAGGGGCCCGCAAGGGCCAACGCCCGTCGGGGCTGCGGATTATCGAAAGAGATGACGTGGTCTCGGCACAAGGGCGAAGAAGGAACATGGGTTTGATTTTTAGTCAGTAGAAGTCTGACACTCCCCTTCCCTCTGCCCAAGAGCGGGGGGGGGGGTTATTTGATGATTTTCCACCCACCAAAAAAAAAAAAAGCGAATACTTACATAACTAAAAAAACGATAAAGATACCCTAAAAACTCGATACACCAAAAACTTCCCATTGCAGTTCCTCACAAAAATGAAAGAAAAACAACAGTTAAAAACTTTTAATTACGAACTACCAGCTCCGAAGTTTTTTAACGTCCGAACCGATTAAAAGTAACAATGTCGAAACAGATTTCTATCAGAAGGGTTTTTTAGGGAGAAAACCGGGTAGGTACAGTCACGGGCAAAAATATGTGTACACTTGGAAAATTGAAACGCGAATTTCTCGATAAATAACGATTGCAACTTTGAAATTGTAAGATTTGCTTTATGATAAAATGCGTTCTGAAATATTAGTTTCGATACGTAATATGAAATGAAATCAATACAATAGGCAAAAATTGCTTCTAAACGTTTCTAAGTGTAAACATATTGATGCCGCCGACAGTACAGGTTCCCCGTACCTTCTTCCCCTTAATGAATACAATCTTAATAGCACTGCCCTTTTCTCCCGTAAATATTTAAGTAGGTCGCAAGGTGCTTCTTTAACGGCTTAATTGCTGAAAATATGGTATTACACAGACGTTTGTTGCACGGAGAATATTGTAATTTCGCGCTAAATGTGGTTATATGGCGGTGGCGCGTATCATTTTACGATTTGCGTGGGGTTTGACGCTTGTGTGGATGTTGAGTGGTGATGGCGTTGTAAAGGGATAGTATTCAGGGGATTATATAACGCTGTGGTGGGCGTATTCCTTGACGGTTGACATCAACACGATTAGTTAAGATGTGTTTGAAACGTTTATTGGGTTAGCTTTTGTCTGCATATCCTGACTAATACAAGTTACCTTTTTATTGAAAAACACTTTGGGGCCTATCTCAAGAACCCAAGAGCCCGTCTTCAATAATCACGATTGTATAAGTTCACGTATTTTTTTTACCATGTAGTAGATTATCGTAACATCGTAACAGACTACGGATGAAATCAAACTGATCTGGAATAACCTCATGTACCTATGGAGGTACATCAGCTCACCTAGTTATATAATCTACATTTAACAAATAGAAAACGTATAGCTCATCAGATTTCTTTTCCTTCAAGAAATAAAGCTGAAGTAACTACCAAAACAACAACACTTATTAATATGGCTATTACGTTATTTTGCAAGTCCGCAATCAATACTAACTAAATTACTTCATACTGAAGGACAACTCGATAGGTTCTGTATAATCTGAAGGTCGAAATAAATTGCCTTGTAGAAACGATAATTATGTTTCCTATAATGTATGGTATGAGAATAACGAAGCGAAAACATAGTTTTGAATTAAATCATGTATGAGTTTTTTCAGATTATAAGAACATAACATAATAAAGCGGAGCGTCGATTATCCGAACTAATTGGGGACATAGGTGTTCGGAAAACCGGTATTATCGGATAATCGAACTATCTATTATGTATGTATTTATGTTTCATAGAAAGAACAACACGTTTACGGAATAAGCATTTTAAATCGAGAGTTTATTATCCCGGGCGAAGTAGTTCGGATAAGCGGTCGTTCGGTTGATCGACTTTCGGATAATCGATGCTCCACGTATGTATAACGTGTTGTAATCCCAGACGGGTTAGGCAAACGTGTAACTAACACACACACTTCGCCAGTAATATTTAAGTCCCTTATTGCTACAGGAGGTGAGCCTATTGCCACGAATCCAGGCTTCGTGGCTGATACTGACCATGAGATATTTCTCGACGATATGTGAAGCCAAGTGAGAGTGTCCTCTCACTTGGCTTCACATATCGTCGAGAAATATCTATATAATATTGATGGCATAAAACTATGACATCAGGTTAGGCACACAATATAGAAAAAAAGAAAGTCGTATCGGTTTTAACTCAGAGAAAAATCTCACATGTCACATGTCATACTAGAAGGATTTAACTGAAGATTTGTGTCACCAAAGGAAATAAGGTCACAGTAATTTATACCAACCAAGTCAACTAGTATAATCACCATTTCTTTCAAAGCTAAACACATTACGTAATCACTGTCGCTATTGAGATTTTTCCATTAAAAACTAACATTTTTCCATTAAAAAGGAGACCGAGCGACTCTCCATTCGTTAGCTTCGTTTTTTGTCCATTCAATGTCCACTCTCACACAAAAAAAACAATTTCTATTCAGATTTTTACATCAGTCTTCAGTTTTACATGTCAGGAAAGTCTAGCTTCATATTTTTTGCCAAAAACTGTGGCGCACGTAATAAAGTAAAAAAAGGAAATCTTTTTACTCAGATTAGGGCTGTATATGAAGTACTTTTTGTTAGTCAAGTAGGCTATACTAGGACTGTTTTGCGACAACGCATAGCTTCTGAGATAGAACCGAGACGCAATTTACATTCCGACTACGTTAGTCGAATACTTTAGCTGAATCTGTCTTGAAGCTTACTGTTAGGTAGTTGGTATTTGTATTAAGAACATTCACTGCATTGTTATTGTCTTCGTGGTTATTCTTAACCGACTTCAAAAAAAATATACAGTGGAACATAGAACCTCCTACTTTTTTTATGTATGTTCACCGATTACTCGAAGACGCCTGGACCGAATTGGATATTGATTTTTAAATCTCCATGCTCTACCCTTTGCTGCTAGAAAAACTGATGGACTTAAGTACCCTTGCACTACCGACGTCTTTCAGTTGAAAAGTTGCCAAAGATATCCGCATTGTCTGTCAAGGTCGCATCGATCAGCAGCAGAGCTACTTGGCTAAGTATTTATTTTGTTGTCGACTAGCATAGCATTATAAGCACACTCAGCTATTGTTAGGTCACAAGCCTCCTCTTTTCAAAAGGGAGTGGGTTGTATTCCACCAAACGTTGGTTTTGATTTCACAATAATTATATGTCTTTATATTTTCAGAATTGTACGACATGCTGGTTTTCCTTCAAAATTTTCCTTTGCCTTTTTGAGAGCAGTGGCAATGTGTTTTTTTCCACAAACGAAGTATTCCATAACACCATCTAAAACCTGTCCATCCCGTATTTATAAAATTACTCAAACGAAAACCTTTCACACCGAACCTTCGTAAAATAAATAGTAGTAGTATTTCTTTTGAAAAGAGTAAAGAAGCGAGTCAGTGTGTCAGGGCCGTTGCAGTACACTTGATATAAGGCGTTCGCGACTTAATGAGGACTTCGCTAGACTCCGCTAGACTTCGTAAAGGTAACCCGAGGACTGGAAGTTCTGAGGTGAATCGTACAAATTAGATTAGACGCAGAGTTTTGTAGATAGTCTTTTAGTGAGGTTCTATCATGTCAAAAAAATATTGGAAGGAGATATTGGCAATGTTCATAGATAAATGCTTTAAGGAACAGTGTTTCAGGGAGGTTGCTAGACATAAGGCGTTCTCGACTCACCAGAGTTCGTTAAGGTACCATATCTGAACGGGAGGATCAAAAAAAAATTCTTTTAGAGATTAAGTACCTCTATAATCAAATCAGAAATGGGTGTAAGAGTGCGTCATACTTGAGTTAAAGCTTTCTTGAAATAATGAAATCTTCGCTAGACTTCGTAAAGGTAACCTGGGGACTGGAAGTTTACTGGAAGTTCTGGGGTCGGTCGTAAAATTACATTGAGAGGTCTATATCTGGTCGGTTTGGATACGGATAGATAAAGTTTTTTAATGAGGGTCTGTCAAATCTGTACGATTTATTAAAAGTTTAATGAACTGGTCTATTTTAGTTAAGTTTGATGATAATTTAGGGAACACTGGAGTCTGAAACTCATTATTGAAGTTTCATTCCCGCTTTAAACACAAGAAATGAAATAATTTTTCAATTTGTTTTATAAGTAGACATTATCTGAGCAGTGTAGAATGAATCTTCTATTTATCATAATTCTGAGATTGTGAACCCCTCCATCAGCAATAAAATTATGCAACATTTCTGCAACTCAGCATTAACATAATATTTCACCACTGAAATATAATCTGTTATCCTTGTCAAAATAAGATTGAAATTCCACTAAATAAATCGGAATAAAAATGTTTAACGACGATAATAAAATCTCAAAGTTGGGATACATTCAGGCCTGGGTAAGGTTTATTGTTTTCAATTACATCTTTACCTTCGTATAATATCCTCGATTCTCCTCAACCAGAGATGAGGGAATTTATATGATTACGTATTTAAATGTCTGGTACTTTGTCACAAAAATATTATTGTACCGATTTCTTTTGTAGATGAATTGGGTTATTTATTTTTTCTGCCTGCCAAAGCTAATTCTTCTTCGTCATTATGTTTAATGTATTTTTTATTGTTTTTCATCTCTAGGGTAAACTACAAACCTTCTGTTTATCATTTAAAACGAAAACTTTGCTTAAATATTTTAAATGTTCCAGAGCGCAAGTTGTTAAAATATCTTTTAAACTTTCCTTTCCTCTGAAACAGTAAATACCATTTCCCTAAATGTAAAGCTCATCCTGTCTTCTTCCTCGCTCGAAATAAAGAACGAAATAAATACTTAAACAGAGGAGCCGAGAGACACACAATTTACTTCAAAAGTTTAGTCATGGGCCGCGAATAAACAGAGCTTAAAGCACCAACTCTTAGTATCACAGTGTACAAAGTATGAACAAAGTTTCAGAGCAAGCTAAGCGACAAATTGGACTCTTGCCGCTCGGAAATTAACCGAAATACCTGTGTGTACCTTTAATGCGATCACGTACGTACTAGATCATACAACTTTTAATTAATTAAGCTTAAACAATTCGCTGAAATTCCTTTCAGTATAAAATAAAATCGAACGTAAAACGTCCACGCGACACAAAATTGGTAAACGCAGAAAATTGGACCCAATAAACCCTCTTAATCCAAGCAAAGCGAGCTGGACGTGACAATGGAAAATTAAAAACCATTAAAACATTTTTCAAAACAACAGTCCCATGAAAGCGTCGAGATAATACACGTTAAGCTAACGTAATCTCCGAGTAACACTGAATTTGAATTAGTCCACTAACCTCCCTTAAAAGTTACGTCGGCCGTCCATTACGTAGGTCATTATAAAGGGCGGTATGCAAAGTTTTAATGAGAAGAAGAGTCGCTATCATCGCGCCCAGATAAGAGACGCTCGTGTAATCCTTGTCTAATTGATTCGTGGAGCGTCGACTCATGCCCTTGGAGGGCCCCTGGTTGCCGCTATAGAGTCGGTCGCCATTGTTGGCAGTCCATATCGATTTGGATACCGTTATCGTAGGCATCGACACTGGGGAACGGACTTGGTTATTGGATGAGGAGTAATAACCTGGTAACCAATATTAGGAACCTAATACAATGATAACGATCAGGTAATGGTTTCTTGTATCGAGGTTCGATTTTAATTTGCTTATGATCATATAGGTTAGTAGCCGTGAACAGTATTTTTTTAATGTGTAAGCAAAAGATAAAATGCAAAAACCATGCTTGTATTTAAGAATGGGTCATAATATTTCCAATAATCTATCATAGGAACTCCAAAACAAAAAGAAATGATCGAACATTCAACGAACCAACCGTGCGCACTAGTTCAATCGAATAATAAAGTATAAGACACTCACTTACAATTTTTCCATGGAACTTCTCAAGAGAAAAATATCCATAATAAACGATCACACAACTTTCTGCCAAACTGTTTGCTCCAAGTAAGTAAGTAAGTAACCCTTCATCCCTCGTTGACGCTTTCAAACATTTTTGCCGACGCTTCACTCCTTTTGATTCTTCAAAAACGAACGCTCAGAACTTTCCTTGAACGGAACTTTCAATGGTTTTTGAAGTAATTATACAGAACTCTGCAAAACACTTCATGGTCCCTTGAAGATCGTTCATCAAATAACTTGCTGTCACGTATGTTATTATGCGGTCCTTTACAGATTTTAGGATTATTTCAATACAATAAACAAGTTTTAATCCTCGTAAATACTTTTCAGTAAACTTTCAAGAGGAAAAGGTGTTTAAAGTCACATTAATAAATTATGTATTGCTATGTCTGAGTCTACAACAAACCTAATCAACTGTTACCTGCGGTGCCGAGACATGGACACTCACTAAGGAGTCTGTGGACCGAATACGAGTTGCACAAAGGGCCATGGAGCGAGCTATGCTCGGCATAACCTTATTAGACCGAGTGCGCAACACCGAGATCCGGAGTCGGACGAAAGTGTTCGACGTCGGGGACAGGGCGATACGCCTAAAGTGGAGTTGGGCAGGACATTTGGCTAGACGTGGAGATGGCCGATGGAGTAAGATTCTGACCGAATGGTGGCCAAGGTTGGGCGTGAGAAGCCAGGGTCGCCCTAAAGCGCGTTGGGTGGACGATATCGTCAGGAGCTAGGGAAATGCATGGATGAGAGACGCACAAAGCAGAGAGGACTGGCAGAGGAAAGGGGAGGCCTATACCTAACAGTGGGTGATTACGGGCTGAAATGATGATGAACTGTTACCTATTGAATCTATATAAATAAAAAGAGAAGTCCTGACTGACTGACTGACTGACTGACTGACTGACTCATCAACGCCCAGCCCAAACCCTTGGACCTAGAAAGCTGAAATTTTGCACAGAGGTTCCCTTTTTAATGTAGACAAGGAATAAGGAAGGATTTTTCGAAATTCAACCTCTAAGGTAGTTAAATAGGGGATGAAAGTTTTGTATGGAAAATCGTCATTTTCAAGCGGGCGAAGCCGCTGGCAAAAGCTAGTAAGAAATAAAATGATAACCTAACACAATTACTAGGAAATTGATACAATACTAGAATATAATATGTATTATCCACATCCTTTTCAATTAAGAGTTACAGTAATACCAGTTATACCTATGTAATAAAATAGTTACTCAATTTTACCTTCTTGTATCGTAGTAGTTACTTAATATCCCTTTTCATATCGTTGCAGTAAGCGAGCGCTAAAGAGAATTAAACAAGCACCGAGTAGCGGCATTTTCAAAGTTCGCTTTGCTACTGAAAACCGCGGCCACACTGCCTTTGATGTTGCACCAAAGGAAAACATTAAAAATGACCGCGGTACAAACTTGCAACGAGATGCATTTATCTCTATATACAGTTTTGCTGCAGTTTACAAGTAACATAACTCTTTTAAGTAAAGAGTTCTCTATCTCTTTATCAGCCTCTTTGCCGTTGTGTGGTCCATCTTACTTTTACTTATCCATTTAGTTAAGTAAAAGGTACGTAGTACATTATACCTCAATGAGTAAAAGTTAAGTAGTTTCTAGAGTTCTAGACTATGTTTCTACGAAGTCCGTAGGTTCGTTTTACTTATCAGAATTTATAAAACTACCACGCAACATAATAATTATTCCGGCATTAGAAATCCAACCCGTGCCTACTCGTAAAATGACATAAATATGATAATGCCAAAGCATTAATACCGATTATGACAAATTAGCCGATAGGAAAACGATAATTTATTGCTCTCCAAAATATATTTCACCCATATTTCGGGGAAAGCGAACCGGGAATTCATAATTTATTCCGCGATGACAATATAACAGAGCGTCCTTACGGCACGCACGTAATTTACAAACGTGAATCGCATTAACTGCTTAATGTGTTATTTGCATGCTTCTTTTAATTAACTTGTATTACGTCCGAAATCGTGTAAAAGTTTCTAGACATTCACACTCTCCACGAACATAGCAGAGTTGAGAGTTATGTCGACTCGACCACCACTTAGCAGTAAACTAGACTTAGGAGCACTAGAAAGACAATATTCCCTTAACACCTACATCCACTCTCTGTAGCGCTGTACCTTGAAAAGAAAATTGTCCAAAAGCCAGCTATAAAAGTGTCAGTGTCGCCGGTAGCCCATCAATTACAAAGAGCATAAGCTCCACGGACACTCCACTCTGTAGGGAATGGTACGGACAGGAATCCACTACACTTCCAACCGACTAGCGCGGCTATTCGACCGGAATAAACTCGAGCTCGAGCATGTCGTGTTGCAAAGAAGTGTACTGAAGTCGGAAATCGGGGAATAGCAAACTTAAAAGTCCCGCTTTAACAAAAGCATACGAGTTACATTGCCTCGGAATCGACTTAACGGAATGTACAATCAAAAAGACAAAAAGCATTATCTCGTCTTGGAAAATTCTCGAGGTGTAATAAAATACCAGCTTAACTCCAATACCAATCTTGAAACGAAATACGAAGGATTATTCCGTCAGCTGATCTATCTAATTTAGAAGATTGAATGTTATTAGATGGTTTCGCAGTACTTAGACCCAATTATATTTTTCGTGCGGAATCAGCATAAAATTGGATATTTTCTGTCGTAGGACAATTTTAAACAGCGGTTTTACTGAGACTTCATTTGGTATAGTTTCAAAATGCTGAATGGGAGCAATCAAAATCGCTTCAACGCGAGTGGACAACAATCGTGTGTATCTGCAGCGACATAACAAATACCATTTGCTGGATATCTTTGCTGAGCACACGGTACAAAGTCCCATTTCACATTGGAGTATACAAAGCGACTCCATTCGTTCGGAAATATATCACGGCACAGAAGTGGAGGCTCTGCTCGTGCTATTCTTTTTGAGAAGCTCTCGAGGCTAGTTTAGGCGAGTAATTGGGATACAGGACAGTGTGCTGGACATTTGTGCTCCCCTGGTAACGGCGTGCAAATATGCGGCTATTGCTAATAGCGACCAACGGGTTCAGACGTTTTTAGAACACATTTTCGGCTCTTTACGACTTGTCGCATACGCTGTTTTGGTCTACTTTTTACTTTAATACGTTTCCACTGACATTTTATTGTGGAATTAAAACGGAATAATGAGGGCTTTACAGCCTTACTTATGTCCTGCGCTTAGCATATTTGGCAACAACAAAATGTTTGCCTGAAAGATTAAAATCTCGGGAATTGCTTTTTGCCTGAACTTTAAACTCCTCTGTGCTTTCGGTTGGATATAAGATCATTGTTGAAACTATTGTGTATGAAATCTACATAAATATCTAAGGAGTGTATCTGCACGAATCTCCAATATATCTTCCTTGCTACAATAACCTCATCGCTCTCCGAATCAATATTCCAAAGGCACTCGTGTTGCTTCGTTCTCAACAGAATTATGGATTTATGCAACTCACTCGATGCCAAATTATTTACGTGCCAAAATGTAAAATTACGTGAAAATAGGTTACGGGAATTCTTCTCCGCGCTTCAGATAAATGCAAAGATCAAACCTTACATGACATAACCTCTTTGCCTTTTACCCTTCATTTGTAAGTACATCAAAGGGGAAAATATAAAATATATTTTTTACTCTTCCTGTTAAGATTGAAGACACTTCTCCGATTTTTATTACATTAGATACGGGCGACGCAGGCAAGATTTTTGTTATGTTCGTAAAAGATAATTTGATTGGGAACATACATCTGTATATACAAACGAGATAATGCTAAAAGAGAGCACGAACAAATCAGAACTTAATACACATGCCCAAATTCAAACAAATTCCTTTTGCAAACCTAAATGTATTATTTTAAGTCACAAAACTAACACGAGTGGGTTTAATACAATCACCTGACTTAGCAATTTATCCGTCCGGTATCGTACCCGGCTGCTCGCTACATAACGGTGGTGTGATGAGACCGGCCGGGTGAATACTGATGAAGCACGTTGACCCGGCCGAATATTAATCACTGGAGTAATGCGACCGCCTGTTGCATTATGTAAGATCTCTGTGCTAAGACTTCAACGGAATTTTCTTGGATGAAATGGGAAGACTTTTTTCTTAAATTGTGGCTGTGAAAAATGTTTGGCAGGATGAATTTGTTTTTCTCTACACAACGAAGACAACACCCTTTCTATAAAAAGTGATCTTTCTTTTATTCATTTTGTCTGTTGCTACAAGGTTGCTACGGTCAGTCAAGTTACATGCAGAAGGTCGCTTTCAGACTTTTAACCTTTTGAAATAACAATTTTGATTTATTTAGTCGGTTAAGTTTTATCAAGCCTTTCAATGGAGAAATAACGAACCTTTATAAGGCAACTTTTCCTTAACTTAATTCCTTACAAACTACTGAATAAGATCTGATCACTAGCAGTAAATAAATAGAAAACGCTTAAACAGCTTTATCGCGTTGTCATCAAGGTCTTAATTACAAACACCGGTAGCAAGCAGCATTTCTCTAGCGGCACAATCACAACTTACTTTCTAATATTAACTACAAGTTTCCAAGTACGAGTACAATCGACCAGAATAGAAACTTGTGCCCATTGTAAGCTCCCACTTAACAATCATTAGGTAGATGAAGTTAGCCTAACGACCAATGAACACGCTAGGTTTTACTCAATAGTACAGGCAGGCAAAGAGTTTTTTTTTTTAATATCTTCAGATGTCATCTTAATGATGCATGGCTTTTAGATCTTGATCGGAAACACTGATTTTGTATTGTTTATGTTACCCGTGGGACAGGTTGCTTTTTTTACGTCAATAAGTCTTTAGCCTACCTACGTTTTTTAACATGTTTTTATTAGCTTTTGTAAAAAAATGTTTGGAAGTTCACACCACTTCCTTCTGATTGAGCTGAAATGTTGTACACGTCATGTTTAGTATAAATAATACATGGAAAACTAAGTGATGTCGTTATAAATCCAATATAGCGGACACCCAAATATGGTAGATTTTTTTTGGTATACGAAAGAAGAAGAATACGTGTTTTTTTAATATGTGTCACTTTTATATTAAACATGGTTAAATTATTTAAACTAGTAACACTTTACAAACCACGAGTACCTATAATATCAAATCATCAGAAACCAAAAATTATAAACCCTACAGCAACATAAACCACGTTAACTTCACAAAATCTCATTAAACTTATATTCCGAAAAGTACGAAGAACAATTTCACCCCCACACGTTTCAAATTCAAGTAAAAAATCAATATTCAACCCAACGAAAATAGGGAACTCCACATCCCGGAAAAATGTATTGTGAGCGGATTGCCGATAAAAAATAAGAAAAATAGTGTTGCCATAATATTCCCGGGACCGGTCTGATTTATATCCGGGTAACATCAGTCAAGTCATATCCGGGATGAGAGACAACCCGCCCGCGTGAGGTGAGGAAATGAAATAATTTTTCATTTTCCCACCTGATTAATTCTCATTCACCTTCTCTTATCATTTTATGGAGGGGAATATGCCTTTTATGGGGGCTTCCTTATGATTCTTTTGTGTGATGGTAATGAACTTTAGATTGTTATCGACACTAAAAATACAATTAGTACCAAATTAATTAGTGAGGACTTCGCGAATTGAGCACGTGCTTCCAACCCATTTAACGTGGTCACAATCTAGTTAGAATACTAATTTAAACGAGAGATGTATTAATTAGTGCTTTTGCCATTAATATTACTGATACTCCACAGTATTTCTCTAACTCGAAATACTTTCAGAACACTTGAATTCCAGGCTGCAAATACGCCATTAAAATCGAGCAATAAACTGGAAAATGTTTGAAAAAATGTTACCTAACTTAGGTTCTATTTTATTTTTTGACTTGGTATTCAAGTAATGCTGTGCTGGGCCGCTGGGCCCCACAAGTTTATTAAACAAGGTCACGCCTCCAGTTTATAGGGATAATAAAAAGTAAAACAACACGTCCATTTGACGAATGAGATCTGAAATGAGGATCTGCCACGACAAGAAAATGTAAGGGCAGGGAATATTTTACTCTGGCAACTCATGCATTATAAAGGTAAAATGGTGGAAGTTGTAATGAGTTTATCTATAACTAAAAAGTTCTTCGGGTTAACTTTTCGTAGTTTAATTTTAACGTGGAGTTTGCTGGCGTATTTCCTAGGTTTATAAGATCTGAAGTTATGAACCAGTTCATTTGCTATATTTACATGAAATGTGAAATTAGATTTATCCTTTTTTGTTTTAGTTTAAAGGCATATTTTCGGCCTCTTGTTTTTCCCTGAAGACTGTCATCATTTGGATGAAAACATCCTCATAAAAAAATACATTCCATCACATAACCGCTATAATCGAGTAATACAAGAGAAAAAGACAAAGGACAAGATATTTTATTTGTGCGAACACCGCATTGTTACAGGCGTCCCACAAGGCTCATTACTGAAAATTAGGTTAGAGTCTCTAGAAAAATAATGGCGGGTCTCTTCACTCGATGAATATTCACAAGATGGCGTCGTAGTGGTCATGACGGTTCTCGCGCCACGCTCCGTCACGGGGATAATTAAAAATAATTATAAAACCCGACCCGCACTCGCGTCCCTGTATATTGAATTAATAATTCAGGAACATGCTGATTCCGAGATGAATTTTCAAAGGAATACCAATAGGATTATTCACCTATTTAAATGTCACGTGAGAGTGGTAACACAGAACGGCAGCCATTTTAAATCTTACCGACTTTATCGAAGTTCTTAATTAGAAAATCCAGCTTACCTGAAACAAAGAAGGTTATTCATTAATACTAGGGAAAGATAAGTCGATCAGTGAATTTAAATGGACACTTAGACCTTAGCCTAGGATTCAGACATTATTAAAGGAACGTCGGAGGTAATTCCCTTGGGACCCGGATCTCCTGTCGCCGCGCGTCGATTGAAATCGAGGAACTACCGTTGCTATTCGTAATGGTACCGGGAATGTTTACATTTACTATACACTCCTGGATTCCCTTTGTTGTGTTTATCCATGAAATAAGATTCACAAAGCTGTATGCGTTTACTTTGTTGCGATACGTACCCTAAGAAAGATCTAACTTGTTTAGTAGTACCTAGTTAGATTTTACGTTAATGATGTCTCCATTAATAGTTAACCGTCGAGTCAGCTAGCTCTAAAACTATTATATCACTTTACTCATGCCTTCCTACTTTACAAACATGTATGCAGGATCTATTCTTTCAAAACAATATCGTCGTATTTGCGATCCCCATTCCAATTCACATAACAACACATATTGTACTGAAACACATACTTCCCAACAACACATGAGCACTTTATTTACTACACAACATTCGGCATTTCGATAAGGAAATAGCAGAAACACCAACATTTCCCTCCCAAATAACCATTTCTTATTCCTTATTCAGTCTGTGTGCTATGCAAAGGCGAAACGATTCGAACGCGAAGTGTTACAGATAACTTTGTACGAGCGTCGCTAACAGTACCTACATACGAAAGCTAACACAAATAAATGGAGCGATGTGACTTTGTAGGAACGTCCTATCTTCACTACAACGTATATATATAGCCCCGAAGCACGGTAAATGCTGCGGGGTACGTATCATTTATTTTTTCTTTTTCATAGACTGTTCAAAGGCAGAAAGAGAGGTTCCTTCGATTGCGATGGTGAAAAAAAAAACGAGCCAGTTCAAAGAGGATTTCAGCGGCAGACAATTTTCAGCACAATCTATTTTACGTTTTTTATTCATTGCATTGAATAAATCTGTGTTCAGAGGCAATTCCTATTGGATACTGGCCGAGGACGGACGTGTTTCATTTTAGAAAAAACGAATGAATAACTTTGTTACACCTCGTAGTTTAGTTTTTTGGTGCATGAATAAACCGTGACACCTATGTACCTTAGTTGTTTGAGTTTCAGCGTTTCATGTAGGTATACATAAAGTGGTTTTATTGTCTTTCATAAACTTCGTTTAAAAATACGTTATTGAGAGATTACCTTATTTAAACTTATTGGCGCTTTCGTTATGTAGTCCAGATAGTTTTTATTTTCTCCCAAGAACGCTGCCAAAAGCTTTTCTAGACTATTAAATAATTCAGCTTTTCCTCAGCAATTTTATGACTTGCCAACTCCCTATCCCTTTAACCCTTTAACTTTTAAGTGTTATGTAAACTCAATTTTTTTTTTTTTTTTTTTCTTCTTTGTAACAATATTTTTTTTTTTTTGTTGTAAGTTGTGTTTACTGCTTTTTTATTGTACCTTTAGAATTCTGCGGCAATAAATATTTTTTCTTTCTTTCTTTCTTTCTTCTTCTATCCCATTAACTGTAATGATAGTCTTCGGAATACTAAATTCGAGAGACTAAACTGATACTGTACTAGTGAGACTAGCTTGTATAATTTAAAACCCTCATAAAACGTTACACATATAAGGTCCCATTAAAATAGGTGGACCAATTTTAACACAGTTTTCAGTAGGTCTAACCAAAGATATCTAAACAAAAAACACATTAAATAAACATATTTTTCTTTGACTTAAAATAATAAATTGCCGGCACTCTAGAACAAACTCATCCTTTATGAGGAGTTATTCCGGTAGTAGGTACTTAAATGCGTTTTTCTTATATTTTTTTTTACCATCGTCCTTATTTTGATGGTCTGAATAATTTCTGAAATTTTGTCCACCTATTTTAATGGGACCTTATATATTACTTAAGGAGCTACTGCCTTAGTTACAGCAGCCGCTCGGGTCGTTCTTCAGGTTAAGCTGCACTTGCCTAGGTTGGTCCTTGGATGGATGACCACTAAGCACACATAACATACCGAGTTTCCTCCAAGCATCGGAAAGCACGTTAAGCCGTTGGTCCCGGTTGCCATTTGTAGATATGACAGTTGTTACAGGAAGTTAGTAGCCCGAAAGTCTGACAACCAGTCTTACCAAGGGGTAACCCAGTACCAACTGGACTGTGGAGGTCAGATAGACAGTCATCATCATCATCATCAGCCTATAATGTTCCCACTGCAGGGACTCAGGCCTCCTCTCTAGGAGAGGGATGGGCTATAATCTACCACGCGGGCCCAGTGCGGATTGGTAAATGTCACATGTCTTCGAATTTTTTTTTTTTGGTTCAAACTCAAACTCAAACTCAAATCGTTTATTTCAATTAAGCCATTACAGGCACTTTTGAATGTCAGAAGGACGGAAGAAGAACGAAACTACGAGTGCAATGCGCCATTCCGAAAGCCACCACGCCGAACCACACGCCACCGAATGCCCGCAACAACGAACACTGCGAGCACGAAAGCACCCAGCGACGCAAACCGCAACAACGAATGCTCGAGACCCCGAATCACGGAACAACGAATGCACGCCGCAACGTGCAACCGCCGCCCCGCGACCCGGAGCCCCGCACACCCACCGCCACGGCACACGCCGCCGCGCGCCCCCGCACCCACACCACTCGCCGCCGGCAACATCCGGCGCCGCGCAGCCCGACGCAGCAACTCCCGAAACGACGCATTGCACTCCTACGCTACAGTCACAATCACAAGGCATAATAACTTGTGAAAGTACTGTAGTTGCCAGTTCCCTAACGTAGATCTCATGAAGAAGAACGGGCAAGAAACTCCATGGACACTCTTTTAAATTAGAATTTGTTACAAAATCTTGGTACATTATATCATTCATGTTGAGATGGTATATTATGTGAGAACTATGTAGCAAGACGTGCAAGTTAAGAGCGTCCAGAGTAAAAAGATATAATAAACAAATCAAAAAGAAAAATATATTTACACCATGGCAACTAAGGAATGACCAGTCTCCACTGACAGCGCCCGTTCACGAACATGACGCATGGATCAGCACCATTCAACTCAACCATTTTGAAGGGAACTAAATGATCCGACACACCCGCCACCATCAGCGAGACATTTGAGTGAGCATGACATTCTCTCAGCCACCAGGGCAACGTCACTAAAATATAACTAAATGTAAAAATGTAAAAAGGGGCTTTATAGTACATAGTACTCACACATGTGCCATGCAATTATACAATATTAAGACATTGAATCTATACAATGCAAAGATATTTTTACAATCTTCTGCAGCCTCTACAATAACTTCACATGATAATCGATGTAATTGCCCCTAATGTTGTGGAGCAGGACCAGCATGGAGCCAAGCATTTTTATCATCAATGTAATCCCCCAACTTATAGTATGCTTGCCTACATAGTGTGCGTTTTACACAAGTTTTAAATTTCGTCTCACTCAGTTGAAGAATGTGAGGGGGTATTTTATTGTAACATTTTAAACAGTACCCCATGAAAGATGAGTCTACTTTAGCTAGCCTGAAGCCTGGCTGAACTAGTTGGTCCCTATTTCTCGTATTATAGTGGTGTCTATCACCTCTTTTGCTAAATAAATGCAGATTTTTCCTGACGTACATGATGTTTTCATAGATGTATTGACAAGGTACTGTCATGATGTTAATTTCCTTAAACAGCTCTCTCAGAGAATCGCGCCTTCGTAGACCATATATGGCTCTAATGGCTCTTTTCTGCAGAATAAATATAGACTCGACGTCTGCAGCCCGTCCCCATAGTAAAATACCGTATGACATAACACTATGAAAATAGCTAAAATAGACTAGTCTCGCGGTATCTACGTCAGTAAATTGACGGATTTTCCTAACAGCATATGCTGCTGAACTCAGCCGTCCTGCAAGAGATGTTAAATGCGGACCCCACTGTAGCCTTGAGTCAATCGTTATCCCCAAGAAAACAGTTTCATTGACAAATTCTAGTTTCTCTTGATTCAATACGTTCTAAGACATGCCGGTTTCCTCACGATAAAAAAAAAAACGAATAAAAGATGGCCTAACTCAACACTCGGTTCACAGCCGTGTGAGTTTGAAATCTAACAGTGCATCTTTAGTTTAGGCATTTACTTAGATATCGCTTAGTGTTAGTGAGAACGGGTGCTAGTAAAGTCACAGCTATATACTGTTAAAGATAAGGATGTAAATGGATTTTGGTTCTGTAGATAAATAAAAGCTAATTGCGATGTAATCTCGGGAACAGTTATTTCTATTCGTAAGTCGTCTTTACTATCACCTCTTGAGGTAGTCGCAGTATCATAAATAGGGCTTGCGGAACCTGGTTTCAGTTCCATAATAAAACTCGAGATTCTGCTTCGTTGGTCTAGAGCTTGAAATTCTAGGTTTGATTACCGATATTGGGTTTTTCCATTAGAAATTTCTCAGTAGCGGCCACAGAGGCTTGATTTGTGCCCGGTTGATGCAAATAGGCTCAGTCGGTATAACATAGGACTCAAATAAAAAAAATGAGGGTCTTATTTATTTCATATGTATTTATAAATGTAAGACTATACTAAATATATAAACTAAACTAACCTAAAAACAAACTAACTATAAAAGGGCATCGAAAAACTCCTCCTCAACGCTGTCAGCAGGTAAAGTACCCAAGAGACTGGCAGCGTTGCCGCGTTGTATGGCAACACTTATCCTCTGGCCAAAGAAAAAGCCAGCCCTTGGGTCGGAGGAAGCGTCAACAAGGCGTTTTGAAATATCCTTAAAAAGGCTGTGTGCACTAGGACCCCAGCACGGCCCTAAAGTTTCAACAAATTAGGTACACCTCTGCCGAACTCTTCGGGGATTACAGGCGTGATGTTATGTTATAACCTCGAATATATTTATGGATATGGATTAAAAGTATTTTGTTAGAAACTGTTTAAACAGCCTCCTTCCCTTATGTAGACTTTACAAAACATTTTCTAAAATATAGCACATTGCAATGGACAATATTTAAAGCTGGCCAAGGACCACAAAATAGCCTAAATTAAGTTTAACATACACTGAAAATTTCCACCTGTAAATTATAATAAACCTGACGTATAATACTGCAGCAACTTAACAACCCTGAACCGGTTAGAAACCTAGAAAAACCAAACTAGGTCAACGCGCTATGTCAAAACTTGTGTCCTACATATGTTGGCAACAGCACTGGAGGGATGCCAGGATCCCTGGCGACTTCATAACCTTGCCAATTTAAATGCGCCACACTTTTGCCAAAACCTTGGAAGTCGTACCGCAGTGCAAAGTAAAATACACGAAGGAAATTGCGACTTTTCGTCTCATCTAAATGCGATAAGCCAAGAGTTTCTGCGTCACGTTTGTATTAGATTATGTGTATCTAAATGTATTCCTGTCTTGTTGTGTGTAGGTACTCGTGGAACGTTATGGCTAAACAATTTTCGAACAAAGTACATCTCCGGTTAGCAGGAGTATCTTTTGACCGACCAGCAGGTTAAATTAAGAAAATTAACGAAAAGTACTTAATTTTTCATTTGGTCCTACTAATCCTAATACTTATTAGGACGAAGATATTTTAGTACAGTCAGTGCCCAGCATTATCTGACCCGTCTTCTCACACCACTTACTAACACTGGGTACTGACTGTACTTATGTAACAAGCTGGTATCCGCCATCCCACCTCCAAAGCCCATTTCTTGCGTAGAGTGATAAAATAAAGGTATCAGGAAAGATACCCGCCACACCGTTCGAAAACAAAAAATAAAGTCGTTTGGCTCAAACACACGATGAAAACGCTTACCACTGACATAGGTTTGTTTTCGTAGAACCTTTTGTGACTTTCAATTTCTTCATTATTTCAGGATTTTCAAGAAAAGATCACCGAGAAACCAAGAACAGAGTGGTTTAAAAAAAAAACTACTGCAAAGTATTGCAGTAAATCAATAAAGCTACTACTTATCATTTATCTCATAATATAAAAGACTGTCTATTAGGCTGACTTTACGAGCTTACTGCTAACCAAACACCACACAAACTACAACACAGTACAAAAAGTACTGCATCGTCATCTATGACATAAAAGAAGAACTAACATCAAAATTTTAAAACGCGCACGGTAATGTTATCAAGACTTAAGACTATTATTATACAGTAGCCCACCAGACACAGCGCCCGTTGGAGGATCCACCTAGTGACGTGCCTGGTGGCAATATTGCCACTTCCGGTAAAATACCAAATTTGCCTGCAGCATTGGAAATATTACCAAAGTTGCCGGTCAATGTAGATTAGGGCCTATAAATGCTAATTATAAGTGTATTACATAGTTTCCGTAGGTACTTAATTTGACTCATAATTAGGAAATATTCCCCGAATATTTCCACTCCCGGCAATATTCCCGGCAATCTTGCCACCAAAATTTCCACTTCGGGCAATATTGCCGGCAACGGCACATCTCAAGATCCACCCTTTTCTATTGATGTCGAAGATCTTTACACCCTGTTCTTCGTGACCCTATCCTTGAAATACCAAGTCCTGGCTATTTGCATTAACCAAGTTATAATGTATCAACTCTCAAGTGCCTGTAACTTCACTCAGATAAAAGAAAACCAGTAAAATTGGGAATCAAACGAGCTTACCTGTTAAGCGAAGTCTTGATTCTAATTTTATTTCGTGGTGATCTTCAAATAATTATTATTGACATAGGTAGTAATTCCTTACTACACGTATTGACGTCGCGATTTTAGATAAAGAAAATGAATATTTTTTAAAGATTGCAACATTTGCATCTTACTTTCCCGTCTTTGACACATGAAATGTCACTTTTCCAGATAAAAGAAAACCAGTAAAACAGTTTCATCCACACAATCTTAGAAGCACATAAACATTTTACGTGACCATATACTTGGAATAGCACATAATATATCGTGCGAAAGAAACTTTACACCAGCTGTATCTAACACAATATACAAGTGTACTACAATTTTAGTTTAGTTATATTCTCAGTTACAAGCAATTCTTTCAAGGATATTGGAAACGTGTTTTGGCGTAGAAAACATTTCATATGAACAGGAAATTCCTTTTTCGAAAGTGGCTTGTGATTATAAAGTTTTGTGTTTTTTTTTTAAATAAACTTTTGACATAATGATATTGATATAAAAACTAAAGATACGGTCGTCCGAACATTTTGCTCGATGCGTTCCCCTTAAAGAGAAACACTAACGTCATCTATAAGAACTAATCAGGCTGCTCGTAAACGTAACCTTGTATGAGCGGCGTGGCGTGGTATTATCGAGATATAAAGAAATTAAATCAAGCTTTCATTAAAATGTTAATAAAAAAAATGTTAAATTTTAATTTTTCATTTTCTTTTAAACTTCGGTTTAGTCAAGACCTATTTGGGACCAAATTCGAGGCGTCATTTTATCATGCGGTCCGCCCAGTCCTTACGCAGTAATATACAAGTCAATGCATAATGAGTAGTCTTCTGTCACCTGAGGGCCTAAAGCTTTTTTCACGCAAGAAAAAAAGTGTAAATTGCAAAAAAAAAGGATTTATTGAAGTAAACATGTTTCTCCACTAAAATATCATTAAATTCTGCACAATTTTATATTCAATGAAAATAATTAAGCAAATTATGTTTTTTAAATTCTTAATCTTCCTGCCCTTGTCCCATGTTACTTGGAGGCGATGCAAAATTATCCCACGGGAAGATAAAATCGGGATAAAAACTATCCTATGTGTTAATCCAGGTTATAGACTATCCGTGTACTAAATTTTATCCAAATCCGTTCAGTAGTTTTTGCGTGACTAAGTATCAATACACACTCACACAGTCACACACTCACAAACTTTCGCATTTATAATATTAGTAGGAAGTAGGATAAGTGTGATTAATTCAACGTATTAATTTGTTCAAAATACGTATTTCGAACAATCTCGCGTGAGATAAGGGAGTGTAGTGGGGGTGAGGGAGTCAAGTCAAATCTCACGACATTTTACCAAGGTTCGAAAACTCAACTAACGTAATAAATGGATGCCTCCTAACCAACTGAAATACTAATGTAAATCCTTTTAAAAGACGTTGTAGAAACACAAAATGCTTTGTGAGGGATTTCTATAAAACTACGACACGCTCATGCGTTGTCGAGCTTAGGAAAATGAAAATAGAGTGCCAAATAATTTAACTCTTGGCTCTACAAAAAACAGCAATACTGCTTAACGACCAAATGGTCACGGTACCCAATGGTATAGCGGTAATACATAAATCGGGTTTCCTGGCCTCTTTTTGTCCCACTTAATACCTATGTAAAAATTCTAATGACCTGCACTGAAATGGTCACTAATGGCCCACTGACCGAAGACTCAAGTTTCGTACCTCGCAGAAAGGGTCAATTAAAGTAGTTAGTGGTCCACTAGAAATTGAAGTGTTGTCATTAGAGACCAAGATTGTATCTCCAAGTAAAGACAAATTTACTTGGAAAACAGTTTAGTGTCCCTGGTACGGGAACACGTGAACTTTTCCTGGTCTCTAGAGTAAACTGTGGCGTGTCATCAATACATCGGAATTCAGAAAAATTAACCTAACTTCAACTAAAATAATAACCTAAGATAAGTTTATAGACAACTTTCAATTTTTTTCCGCCAGAAATGAAATGATTTTACTGCATAGTTCAATATTATTCATTTCTAATCATCTACAGCTCGACTTCACCCAATGCTGGGAATAGGCCTCTCTTTCCTTGTGCTAAGCTTCACGCTCTTGTGCCAGCTTCATTCAGGATATTCCCGCAATGGCAATAATGTCGTCTGCCCATGTCGCCGTCAGACGACCAAAACTTCTCTTTCCATGCCTTAAACGCCACTCTGTCACAGCTTTACTCCACCTACCATCACCACGTCTTTTTTTTTTAGGGTGGGAAATCATCAAATGACTCCTCCCGCTCTGGGCAGAGCGGTAGCGAGTGTCAGACTTCTACTGACTAAAAACCACCCACCTTCCTTCTTAGCCCTTTATGCCGTGGCCGCGGCATCTCTCTCGAAAAACCCGCAGCCCCAACGGGACCATCACCACGCCTTGGTAGGTATCCTGTCAAGGTCGATTTGAGTTACATAACGCGATTTCCAATATCGAAGACCTTCATATTTTTTTTCGTATAAGTTACAATATTCCAAGAAATATTGGGCAATTTTTGTTTGGTTTTGAAATAAAAGAATGTTTCGTCAGCCACAGCGAACTTTCGTAGCCTACAGTTAAACAAAAGTAAAGTTCGAAGGTACGAGTAACAACGACATTTTTCTATAGTAATTTAAGCTTAGTACGCAGTATTTTATTTACGAAATCCCAGCAGTTATATCATCAAATATTTACAAGAGGAAAATGGCGGTCTTTATCGTAGGGCTGGCACAACCTAAATCCGGTACTTTATGTCTAAAAGACCGTATTTCTGCTCGTTTAGAGTGATTGTCTTAAATGTAGTGTAATGGTAGCACTTGGTTTTTTCTTGGGTCTAGGTTTCTTTATTTGATTAACTTGAGATGTTGAGTAATACATGAACGCGAAACCTGTAGAATTTGGAAATTAAAGGAGGACCTGTAGAATTTGTTTTACTGAGGGATGTAGTGGAATATATCTAAATTAATTTAAAGCTGTTGACAGATTCATACAGTGTACTCGTAGATGTTTAAATTCAAGAAGAATGGTTAAACAACAATAAAATGATTGAATTACTGTGGCAGCTACATAAATAAATTATAAACAATAAATAACATAACATAACCCAACTTAGAAGGTATATTCTAATGCAATTTCATGTAATAATATTAATTGCTAGAATGTATAGCTTAACAGATTTTCCTATCGATCATTTTCTTCAGTTTCTTTACAGCTTATCTCTTTTATACTGATACGTAGCAGCCCTGTGCAGTCCCGCCCACTGGCACTTCACTGAGTGTTTATCTACAGTTTGAAGATCCCCGGAGCCCTGAGATGACTTTTTTGTACACCCTTCAAGAAGTAAAGGTAATTACGAACTAATCTAAATCTTGTACAGAGTTCTTTGTTCAAGATAAATGATAGAAAGTACAGTGCGATCAAATTATCTTGGCAGCTCTGAACATAGGCTCTGCGAACTTTTGCGCATGTAAACTTGTGAAGAAAACTGTTATTGCCAGATAAACCAATACTTAAACGATCAGAAAATATCTAATTTAAACAGTGAGAAATACAAATAAAATAAATATCATAACACTTTTAAACATTAGTTGTAACAAAATGACCTGCACGAAGTTCGGACCTGCCAAGATAATTTGATCGCACTGTAAGTGAGAAATCATTTTAGTAACAAAGATAACCATGTTAGAAAATACGTGAAAATACGAAACATTTAAGTGGCAAAGATTCTTAACATGATTGCGTTTAGAAATGACGGTTGCTGTATTATTTCAACCATCAAGATTTTGAATAACAACAGGTGGCAGAGTTCTGGTCAAAACTAATCTTATTAAAAAAAAGGGAGTCATCGCCACGACGACGAAGAAGAAGAAAAACAACTGAAGAAAACAATAAGTAATCATATCTATCTTTTCACAAACATAAACAAACCAGAACTATAAATTACTTCAGTAACCGATAAAAATAGAGTAAGAAACAAAATGGCCGAGACATAACAATTTTATAAAAATTCGAAAGAGTTCACTTCTGAATACAATTTTCTCCTACTTATTGGCTGGCCTGGCTTCCGTCAACAGTCCGGAAATGAGTTTTGCCGTCTTATTCCCCGTCCCCCGCTCTTCTAGCACCCCCTTTGTCCCCTGGCAGGGACAGGCAAGCCACCTCATTATTAGGACGTCGGAAAATCCATTTGACCCCGGCCGACTTAAAGAATAAACAATTCAACTCCCTTACAAAGTTACTTGTGTTTTTTAATGCGCTCCTGTACCTTCTATTTTTTTAGGAGCTGATTGCTGACGCTAACAAAAATAGCGAAAAATCCGAATATTTTTAAATCTACAAACACGTATATTTCAATTTCATTTATTCGCCTCAGCTCTCATTTGTAAATGGTATACTCGTGTTTGCTTTTGCAATCCACAAAAACGAAGCCAAAAATAATGTTTGTACGAAAATAAACAGAATCCCTAACGAGGTTCACCGAATTAAAACAAACAGGCTACCCGAAACCTGCTCATATAAAATAATGGAATCAAACGCCACTTAAAAACTCGAAAAACAAACGTTAATCATAACTTTTTCAGTAAATATAAAAAGATTAGGAAAATCACAAACGAGATCTCTCATGAAATCAAATTACAAATTCAAGGCACGGTCATCGACGGAGCTATAAATTTCGCCAAAACAATCATGGATGCGCGAGTCGTGCCCTTAGCCAACATGTTTTTGCTGATCACAAAACCATATGTTAACGAATTTCGACCTTACAGCTAATGGAATGAGTATTTGGTTTCACAAATTCATGATACAAGATAACCAACTTTAACTTGGCATCGATGACGTCCTGGCAACCCCAAAAAATATAGGACAGGCTGGATTTGCTAAACTTAAAAGCGTACCTTGGATTGCGGCCAGTTGCTACCGATATTCGGCCAAATCGAGATGGAATTGCTTTTTGTGATTTATTGCGAAACATAACGTCGTATACCGTGGTTTGATTATTGGAAAAGGTATCCTGCTACACACAGCCACTTATCTTTATTTATGTTTCCAAAATAAGAGTAAGCACGCCGTAAATTGGAATGGTGGATTATGTAGGTAAACTAGACCTTTCTTACAGAGTAATAGTAGGTACCTAGTCAAATAAGACACAATGCTTGTCTGTCGAAAAACCGACTAGAAACTAGAAATGAAGTTAGTCCAACTCCAGTTGGTACACTGGGTTGCGTGTACCGTAATCAAATAGACACGTACCAGGCGCACATAACACCGTAGAGATGCGCCGCAGAGGAGAGGCACAAAACGCTAGTGCGCTACGAGCCCTCGACTCACGTGCCGTCGAGGACCGCCAGTGATTAGAGCGCGCTAACAAAGCGCGGAGGGCTCTTAACCTACATGCTCCGTTTCACAGCATCGCCCGGTGACACTCCTAGGGACCGCTGCGAGCCTGGTAGCACACCCACTCGCTGACGGCTAATCTCACTTTACTACTATTTTATTCTTTTCTTTTATTTGAGCAACGGTGTGAACCTCAACAACATCTAAATCGTTATAAAAAATCAAGATAAAAATCAAAATTTATAAGATGCAGTTCTAAATGATATCACTAAAACCTCAAAAATCAAAAATTCAACAGTGTAACCGGAACAATAAAATACAGGGGCGGGCATAATATAAACGACACGTCATAAAACCTTAAAGCAAGCAATACATAAAACAACAGACAATGTAACAAAGTGCCGTAGATTTCCTAGATAAAACCGAGAAGATGGCACCCCGAAATTTTCAGTTTTATTTTACAAAACTAGAAGTACTTGTGGAGGCTTTTATGACATCAGGGAGCGGCAATAAAACGACGTTTAATAAAACAGAGCTCCGCGAGACAGGCACCGCCAACACTACGGGCGGGAACATGAAACACGTGGACACTTCGCAGATATTGATTTCCAAAGCATATTTCTAGCAGAGTGTTGAACATCGTCGTCGTCGCATTGATTCTTGTGAATTTATACAGAAGCTGGCACCTCGTCAAGTAATAAAGCCGTTATCTTCGCTCGTTTGCGCCAAAACGGAACATTGATATGCCCCATACTCGGCAATAAAAAGCTGTAGACGTGCAGAAGTCGAACAGCGAACGGCACGGTAATTACGAGCGAACTTCGAAGGTGGAAGACAACTTTACGCTCGTAATTTGTTCCTAAACTTGGTTAATGTTCCCCCTGACAAGATAAATTCATTAAACGTTACCTGTTTCGAGCTTATAGACGACAAATGAATCGACGTCCTCCTCCCTAACGACATCGTCTATCTCAAGTGTATCGCTCTCCATGCCAAACGGATATTATACTATGAGTGCCTCATTTGATAGTCATATTACACGACACACTATTCAATTTTAATAGCTGATAACTTTTCTTCGACAAAGCTGTAGGTATTTCAAGAATATTGGCAAACTTTCAAATAAATCAAATCAATAGCAAATAACGTTGTCTGTCAGAATAAATCCCTCGTCTACAAACTATTTGCGCGAGTTCCATTTTCTAGAACACGACTCTTCACTTTTATGTTTAATGTAATGTAGAAGTTGTTTAGGGTGCCACCGTCAGTCATAGTAGTAAAACCACAATATTGCTCAAGTGGCTCGATATAAAGCCTAAATGGCGTTGGAGCGGTCAGTGCATCCCGCGGCGAGAGCTGAGTGGACCAGCTCGCATTAAACTTTTACAATGCCATTAGAAGACGAGACGGTGAACGGACTCCTGATTGCTTTCCGTACCATTTTAGTCCATCAACTCCCGCGTTTCAACGTTAAGCTGAAGCCAATATTTTGAAGAGCTATTGTTTCAGTTTATTGCACGAGTTCAGTAATACAGGGAGTCAGACAAATTGAGGAAACGGTTCAGTCTTTTTCAGGGACGTAATGGTAAATGTACAAAGCTTTGTCAAAAAGAAAAGCTGTAAATAGCGGGGGTGGGTTCATATTTTTTCCTATTCTTATTTACCTCTTAAAAACCTTAAGCTACTTTTGAGGAAAGGTAAAGAAATATGAAACAACATAAAATAATAGGTAATCTTATTTTATCTCAAACAAAAGGGACGAAGTCAACACTTGAAGTTCAGAGTCACTGTTGTCTGGTGCATGAGGTTGCAGAATTTACCCCAGAATATCGATCAGAAATACAATATTTACAATACTCACTTGATTTTCGCTTTTACTCGAGTCTTGAAAACCTCTAAAGAGGTTTTTCCTTTCACCGCCTAACACCACATAACATTAACAACAAATGCAGACATAAGGGTGAAAAAAATGCCCTTCATAAAATTCCCCACTAATGGTTCGACTTTGTCGCTCCGACATAAAATTGCTATAATTTCGGTTCACAATAAAGATTTTAGTGGACGACAAAACGTAGCGTCATATATAATGCGAATATAATAGAAATAGTGATGGGAGACCGCAAGTCAGTAAATCTTTTTATCGTTACATTTAAACACAAGAGTTTTAATGGACATGTAGACAATGATTCTGCTCTGAAGTAAGATGAAGAATTTAAAGTATTTTATTATGTTTCTAGACCAAAACGCTCCTTTAAAGGTTAATACAGATTACAGGCGTTGGTTAAAAAGCCACTTGTCCTGAAGTGGGTCCTGGCTAGTCAAGTAATGATGTGTGAGGATCTATGGGACAAAATAGATAATAATATGATGGAGCCTTCAAATTTTGTAAATTTTATAAAGACGTTTCTCCACATGATAACAAAAACACAAAAAAAATGCAATGAAAAGTAAATACCTACCTATCATTGAGATTAACAACAGAAGGAAAACCAAATTGCACCATGAGAGCGAACCGACTGAAGTTAATGAATCATAACACAAAATAATGTCTACAGCAGTTCATATCGCTGACGTCATTAGCAGGGCCGGATTGAAAGCACACATCAAGTGAAATGGCGCGCAAACTGAACAATACATTCTAAACCAGCCTTTATTGTACCCTATAATACGTAATTTAATTGCACAATTGCGACCCGAATTCTCTCCTATTTCCAAAACGTCGCAGAAGATGAAGGCGACGTTACAGAAACCGTTTACAATATAAAGTGAACAGGCGTCGTGCCCGTGAGTTCCTTGGACATATTTAATGAAGTCCCAAAATACAAGGATAATGTATGTAAATAGATACGGGGTCACGATTTATGTTAGTAATTGGTGCGTCGTTCAATTGTCGCATAGAATTGGAATGGAATTTATTTATGACTTGAACGAGAAGCGGCTCACGTAGTTGGTTTACTGTTCGGTGCTGGCCGTTGAAAATTGTCTCATTCAATCAAGTCTGCTGATCGTTGAAGGCCTCTGACGTCATAGACCGAAGGTCATTTGTCAAGGATTTTTGCTGAATAATATCGTTGTTGGGAATCTATACGCATGCGTGGGTACTGCGAACTGTATGGGATATAAATAAATTGAAAAGCTTCAAGCTCAGCAGCAGCTGCGAATGGTGGCAGTGGAGCGAGAAATGACATGCGAACACGTACATGTGGAGCTTTATCGTCCAGCATTCATATCCACTCGCGTATCTATACGATCTATACGTGTTTGTATGTTCGAATGGGTTTAATCCTCCTACATAATTTGCTGCGGATTTTAGAATGCCATACATAAATTATGACAAAGAATTGAAATCTTGGGGAATGTCTTATCTTTTGCTGCTTCATGCAATCTCAGCTAGAGAATGATTATTCAGCTATTTTCTCTAAGTAATGGCTCTTTATTATTATTTATCAACAACCCCAGTGTGATTTGCATACGAACAACCTTTCGATATACAAGATATTTGCATTATCTTCTTTACTAAAACAAACTTTAAAAAAAAAAAATGAAAACCACTACACTATAGTAACTAGAAAAAACTACAAACTAAAAACACACCACAAAAAAAACAAAAGAAATTCACAACTACAACTCTGGAACTAAGCACAGCGGATAGACGTACGAATTAAGGAGAGATGCGGGCACCCAATCGGATAACAACGCTGATTGCAATTTGATTTAGCCGTATAATCACTAAAACAATCAACTAAATGTACGGAGGTTCATGTGTGGAAGTGTTGGGTAATAATGGCACAGCCACAATAGGCTTAGATGCCTAATGCGATGTGGTTAGACAATAATATTACTTAGTAAGACAAACGTTGGAGTATGTTTCCGACTCGTAATACCCTTCTTTGTATGCGACGGCTCTTAGAATATTACTTTAATGCCTCCTGTTGATGAAGTTGATTTAGTTACAAATGGATTAAGTTTAGTGGTTGTGTTTGTTGCGAATCTATTGTGGCTACGATAAACTGCTATGTGCCACTTGTCATTAACTTGAAGGAGAAGATAAGGAAAGAGATCTCAAGCTAGTTCAATTGGCAGAACCGGCAATGCTAAACAGATGGGCACAGAAAAATTAAGAGACCCGTTGAAGAGGAAGGGAGAAGGGACCAGGAAATAAGAAGAAGAAAAGGTTTCTTCTCAATAATGATGTTCCATTCTCAGAAAAAAAACAATCTAGACTAGACCTTTGTTCCTTTGATCTCAATAAGAGGATTTAAAACGACATTGAATCCCATTCAACTCTTATCAAGTCTATTTAACTTAATAACGCTACCATGCAACAAAGGGCAGCCGTTCTGCAAATCGATAGTATCGATATAAAGAACATTGGCGAACCGATGACGGGGCCTTTAAATAGGAAATCGGATTACTGGCATATGGCACTGGCGAATAGAGGACAGGAAGCGATGCATTGTGGTCGAGTTCCGCGCTCCAGTGCCTCTCTATACATCGAGTACTTGTTTAGATGTACTGACTGACCTATGTTATGTGGATTTTGCTGATACGGTTCGGCGAATATTAGCTAACGCATCCGGACAGTCAAAGTCATTGGTCATTACGATCCAGTGGTACCAGATGGCGAGATTAGCAAAGTGCTGATGGATATTAGACCGCATACTACTAAACCAGCAGTGTCAGAGTAAAATGACATTTTGAATGTAGCACATTTGGTGTTCGGTAGTCAATTATTATTTAACTGCACATAGTTTGTCGTGACTTATGGATGGAGGCAGAGGAAGACCACGGAAACGATGGATGGATTGTATGACGAATGACATGAAAGAAGGACTAAATGTTAGCGTGCCGGTTGACAGAGGAAAATGAAAGAAAAAAGCGTAGTGCGCCGACCTCAAGTAACATGGATAAGAGCAGGAAGACGATGACGAGTTCATCGAGAAAAAAGGAAGGCTAGGCCTAAAGTGAGGAACAGCCTTGTTCCGACATCTAATAAAAACAAATCCCGATCATCATTTTGTTTGCTCGTATACAGTCAGCAATGGCCATTCACGGAATAAATAAGCCAATATGAACTATGTTTTGAGAACCAGAATTTTCCACATCCATATTTACAGAACAGTCATGTTTTCAGCTTCTTACGCAACATAAATGTGTAATATGTTATACATAGTTGATTTATTTGCTAATGGATTGGAAAAGCTTTTAATAAAATATCACTACATTTGTTACCCCAGAGAGTTGCGAACAAATTGACATTGGCAAGATTAAAAACCTTTTTTCGCGATTTATATTATTTGCTTCGGCCGAAATGAAAATCGAGAGGACTCTTTTGGGATATTATGTTCTAGTCGTTATAGTAAAATTTGTTTTGTATCTAATCAAAATTTTGTAACGAAAGCATAAACATAAACAGGGTTTATTTACTTTTCATAAGCCACCACACTCGGCGAACGAGTGGGTCTGAATAATTCCGTCCCAATTTACTCTCCTTCAAGAGGTTACCTCAAAATTCATTTTTCACGCAGCCTGCCTTGGAATAAAATGTACAAGATTAGTTTATTCGCTCGGAGGGCCGGGATATCAGTGTTTAGGCCCGTCGCTATGGCAACTGGAGCAGAAGGGCCTATTTGCCGCTCCATTGGGCATTTTGAGTGGCACTGACGTAGTTAGGATCCAACATGTGTGTTACAATGTCGTTATAATGAAGTTTGAAGACAGTAATGGCTCGTAGGAGATGCTTCGGCAGCAATATCAAAGGTTTAAGACCTTGTTCGGGATAGTATTGATGTTATGAGGCGATCCGGTTCTTATGGCCAATTCGGGAGGTCACTTCGTCTTTGAAACCCTGTACGAATGTATGAATTTATCAAGATTTCCTTTCTTTACTTACTTGGTAAAATTCTCAATCTCCTTTACATTTATCCTCCGTTATGTGGCGCTGTTAGTAATTGTCTAAGTCTTGTTATAAGTACCGTACTGAATTTATATGGCCATACACGGTCGCATACATCGATTTTCCAAAAAGAGAATATTCCAATCCGACTATACTCGTATCTAATCCAATTATTGCAATCGATTGCCATCACAAAAAAAGATGACAGTGTTGCTACAACTGGATATGAATAAATGATGACCACCGTACTCGCCTGAGTTACTGGCGTAGGTACTGGAATGCGGTCTAGACATTTTTATTTCTGTCCTATAAATAGTGGTGTCCTAGCAAGGACGAACTGGTTTAAAGATATAATCGTTTACAGTTAAAATCGGCATGCCATCGATTTGCTTTTTAATCGATTTGGATTGCTGGACATTGTTGGTGGTAACATGTTTTGCATGTGGTTCTGCGGCCTTATATTTGAATTAATGACGTTGATTGCATTATAATTATAATTATTATGTTATTTTATTTTGTGATAATTGTATAACTGGAATATTTAAACCGAACTATGCCGCTTTCAATCTTATATTTCCGAAAAATAACTACTAGTGAAACATAAGCGGTCTACTAGATCTCCACGCTGTAGATAAAAAACAGATTCAGTAGACTGATCTTGCCCTAAGAATTTAGAAATGCACTGTACAAATATGTGAGTTAAGCTATTAAAGAGTGTCCAACAATACATGCCAGTGTCGCAGGCACTCCGCAGAACTCAAACTGTAGAGAATAACGGACCAAGACTTAGTTGCCAAGTTGGCAACACCAAGGGAACCCTAAAACCAAGCACTCAACTAGTCGGTAAACAAAGGCCGGCCAATAAAAACTGCTGCAATACAGCACAACTGTTTTCTTGTTACCAAACAGAAAACGAGTTTTACAAAGTTGTTCCTTTAGAAACACAACGCTGGAATCGTGTAGCTGCGCCTTTATAGTCTTCTTTCTCTATGCTATGTTCTGACGTCACAGTAAAAGGGGTTCGAATTTCAAAAGGATTCGAACATGAGGATATGTAGGTGATGTTTATTTGTATGCCAGTGCTCAAGGGTCTCGGATGTCTGATTTAGTTGAACCGTTCGTCGCTGTTTCAATACAGGACTGTTGAATTATTTAATAGGCCCTTTCTTGACGTTGATGTATGTCCTATTTCAGCACTAGCGTAAAGGGACCATCATGGATATTCATCAAGATTCTGCCTATGCATGCTGATATCACCTGGATTAAATCTTAGTTCGACAACGTATATGAAATACTGATTACGTTTACTATAGATACACTTTTCATAAACATGCTCCGCGTGGGTACCACATTGTCTTCTATAGCGTCAACTTCTAGCTGCTTATTTTAATTTCAGGTTACTAATTCCTCCAGAAAAACCAACCTTTTAACTGAAACCTAAGTCCAAACCGAACCTTGAAACTGACCTCTATGTGTCCTTCTACAGCTAAAAGTGGGAACTCAACTAAAAATAGATAAATTTCCCTTCGCACCCTCTCTGCCCACAACACTCCACGAGGTTGCATTCTTGTGAAACAAAAGACTGTAGCGCACAAACTACGTAGCAGAAAGTTCTAAGACGGGTTGTATTTGGCCACTAAACCTACGAAAAGAAGAAAGTTTATTGTAAGCTCGATACATCTCTGAATAAGCTGATTTCTAACTGGATGATCTATCAATAAATGCATTACTAATATTTCGGTCATAGTACTGGATAATAATGATCTAAATCGTCCATCTATCAATCTATTTAAATAAAAAGAAAAGTGCTGACTGATTGACTGACCCATCAACGCACAGCCCAAACCCTTGGACCTAGAAAGCTGAAATTTTGCACAGAGGTTCTTTTTATAATGAAAACAAGGAATATGTAAGGATTTTTTGAAATTCAACCCCTAAGGGAGTTAAATAGGGAATGAAAGTTTGTATGGAAGTCGTAATTTCTCTTTCCGACATCCACGCCGGCGAAGCCTCGGGTAAAAGCTAGTTTTTCATAATTCCATTCAAAATCAAAAAACTCCAACCAAATCCTACCTATCACTACAGACAACACCAAATACCTCTATCCACCTACTTCCTTAATCAGCTCGTCCACTAAGCAGAAAAATAGTGATTCGGTATTTAGTCGGTGTCGCTTGCTCCGTGGCCCTAATCTCGCGAACTGAAGGCTTAACACGAAGTACCGGCGGCCATCTTGGTACCGGGGATTAAATTTCAAAGAAGCTCTTTGAATTGAAGGTATGGTGTGTGGTACTGTTATATTTCCTCTAAATCTATTCTGTATGAACGTTTTTTTACTATCTGATTTCTAGAAGCTTGAAACGCGCTTGCGTACCTACTGGTACTTTCTTTGATGATGAATAATGATAAGAAATTGATTTTCTGTTTCCCGCTTTCCTGGAACCATAGCTAAGATTCCGTTCAGGTTGAAGGACTTTTACTAAAAATAGATCAAAATAGAATAGTCTACAAAACCGTAGGTAATCAAAATAGACATTCATTTTTCTTTGAACCCAGATTGATTGATGGAGCACACTTGAGTGGAAAAAGATAGAACCCTCAACTCACTCCACAAGGGATCCAAACATAATCGCAAAGAACTTTCCAGAATTTCTAATGTTTATTTAATTTTATTCACTTCGGCTTTCCAGAACTTTTCACGTCGTTCCAACATTTTATAATCAAGTTTTAATTTTTCCAACTTCTAAGCTTTCGGAAAAGTCTTGGGAAATATGAATGAGTTTTTCATTTCTATAAAATATTGCAAACCTCTCCAAAGACCAAGTTTCTTATGCGGCGTTGGTACGGTTTCTTTGGATTCCAAGAACATATTATTGATAAAGTTTTTTTATTCGTTAAAAACTCGATTACTTAGTATAGCAGAAAAATATTTCATAGAAATGTCAACAGCTTTAGAGTGAATTCAAGAAGCTTATATTAACTGTCAAGTTATTAAACGTCAATCTTATTGACCAAATAAACTATGTAGTAAGTTTTAATAACCATTTAACTTTAGCAAAAACCATTTTAATAGCTCAATCTTATCCTCATCTAGTTCGAGAATCATTCCAATGCCACACAAAAATAATTTCTAGTTCCATTCCATTTTCAAAAACCTGAAACTTCGCCACAAACTAGTGTCTATTGTTCCAGCTTTTGAACAACCGAACAACAACATTCTACCACTATTCTCTATTCAAAATATTGATCATCTAAGCACAACTGGCTGCATTTAGTACAATGGCCGACGTGGCCGTTCGCAAGTTTTCAATAGACTCAATGAAGTGCATTGCGACAGAGCAGAACACGCAGATAACAGAAATTAATAACCTTGTACACTTTATATATCTGGTACACTTTATTTATCTGGTACAGTCATTGATATAAAAACTAAAGATACGGTCGTCCGAACATTTTGCTCGATGCGTTCCCCATAAAGAGAAACACTAACGTCATCTATAAGAACTAATCAGGCTGCTCGTAAACGTAACCTTGTATGGGCGGCATGGCGTGGTATTATCGAGGTAGGGGAGAGCGGGGCTGAACGTGCCGATTTTGACAAATCCTTATATGATTCGGATAAAACAAGTACTATGTCTGAAAGTAGTGGTTCATCCTAAGCCAAATTTAGTCTATAATACGAATTTACCTACAGATTTTGCACATTTTTCATAGTTTTTAAGAAGAAGTGTTTTTTTTACACAGCGGCGGCAAGGCACTACCAACCCCACTTTGGGGCAAGTTGTGCCGTAGCTGGGGTCGGTTGTGCCGTTGATAATGCTAGGTGTTTTACATAAATCAAAATTAATTTAGAATTTAAAAGACATCAATTTTATAATAATATATTTATTTGTTATAATTTTTACCATAAATCAACAGTTTCTAAGTATTATAATTTAAAAAAACAAATTACCCTTACTTATGTAATTATTTCAAACTTAAAAACATATTTTAAATCAAAGTTTGTACTTATTTTTATGCGAATGCGATCAATTATTAAAAATGCGAATGAGATCAATATTTTTTTTTAAAATATCAGTCTCTAAGGACTATATTACAAAATATCATATAGATTTCACAACCAACCCCTAAGTCGGGGTTGGTTGTGCCGCGGCACAAGCAGCCCCACATGAACGGCACATTTTACCCCGTGAGCGAGAGTTTGAAATTTTGTCTCACATATAAAAATCACTCTGCTCAAAGCATTAAAATTACACTGCATAGCAAACTAGGATAAATAACAAACATTTTACTAAAACTCTCATATAAAAAGCACGAAAAAAGCTAGCTTGCGACCAAAAAGTATCGAAACGAAAATATTTACTGAGGTGGCGCTGGACGACCCTCACATGCACTGCCACTCGGTCCGCGTCGCAGACGCAACTAAAATGGCAGCCGCGCGTGCCCGACTGTTAGGCATTACGCGACACAATACGATCGTATAACTACCTCTTTTTGTTTTCGAGATATTCGCGTCGGCACAATTTACCCCCGGCACTTTTAGCCCCGCTCTCCCCTACCTATATAGAAATTAAATAAAGCTTTCATTAAAATGTTAATAAAAAAAAAATTAAATTTTTCATTTTCATTTTCTATTAAACTTCGGTTTAGTCAAGACCTATTTGGGACCAAATTCGAGGCGTCATTTTATCATGCGGTCCGCCCAGTCCTTACGCAGTAATATATAAGTCAATGGGTACAGTTCATATAATTATCTGGGTACAGCTTGTGTACCTTTGTCCATTGTGTGTGCTGTCGTCGGGTGGGATAATGGGTTTTATGCGATTAGTGTTGGATAGTTGTTCGTAAATGTGCAACTGGTTTTGGGTGGTTGTAAGCGCTTGTGTCTGCGGTTTGTTGTGATTTATTAGTAAAGGCTCTTGGCATGCAATTTCAAGAAGTGTATGTCGTTACATATTAATCAGTATTATTTTTATTAACCATCTAGTCTAGTCTTTTATTAATCTCTGCTATATCCTGTTGGAAAATAAAGCAGCAGCACAAGCAAAACCCAAACTAGCACGCATCTGTCGTATCCCAATTAAACAAAACGCTAACGCCTGGCGTAGGTTTTAATCACTCCACAATTAACCGAGAGGACGCGACAAACCTTATCAACGACACACATACACAACAAAAGGGCACTCGAGCCTCTTAAACAATGGTCACTCTACAAAGCCACCCCAAATCCAGCCAGAAAGGAAAATTGGAATAAAACCTTCGCAACATCGACTGGGTTACCAGATAATATATTTAAAAAGACATTATGTGAAAAGGAGATTTGGAAATGGAATTTGAAGCTCGTATTTTAAAAGGTTTTGAAAACAGAACAATATGGCGGGTCTTAGTGAGCGTGGTACTGGGAATAAAAGTTTAGGGAGGAGTTTTACTTTATAGGTTTTCTGTGAGAGTAATGGACTTTTCTTGTCGCTCTGTCTCTAGGAGGGCCGGAGTGTGTGGAATGGGAATAAACTTACTATATTGGCACGAATATGGATTTATCTTCCATTTTATATACCTTTTGACATAGCCTTACGCTATTTTAGTTTTATTTTCTCACAGGATAGGAGAATTTATACTTGCTAATCAACCACAGCAATTGAAAAACTTGGCAAAGGAGATCATGAATTACTGTGCCTTTGAGCCTATGTACCGTCTACTAACAAACCTATCATCATCGTAAATCAAGCTAATCCTGCAATCTTCGACCTTAACCCGTTTCTAAGCAAAAACGTTGTAGCAACTGCATTACCTAGAGAAAGGGAATTATAGGCGGTAGTTATAATAACTACGACAGCACCTGTGTTTGTGAAATTATGGGTTGTGACGGTTGGTAAAACTGCACTGTGCCGTACTAAGCACTTTTATGACCGGTGAAAGAATTATTTTTAGACGAGAAATAGTAAAACTAAATCTTATTTTATCTTTTCTTTTCACTCCGAGTACCTACACAAAAAAAAGATTAAATTAAACAAAATTAAAATTGTATCTTAATTTAGAAGTAATGCGAATGTAAAAATTATGCAAAAACTTTAAGTAATGGGCAGGACATATGCTGAGAGAGAGAAATGAGAAATGAACTCGAATGATGTCAGAGTGGACAACCAGGGATGGAAACAACAACAACTAAAGGTCGGCAAAAGAGATGCTGGGAAGGTGATCAGTAGATCACAAAAGAGTTGCCGGTCCAGAATGAATCAGAACTGCAAGAGACAGAGACAGGTATGGACATCAGATTAGACGATCGTCAATAACAGTGTAAAAGTGTTTGTGAAAACCTATTTGCAAAATAAACATCATTTATCATTATTTAACATTTTTTGCGTGAATTTATTTTTAACTTCAGAGTTCGAGTGGGTCCAGTTGACCAAAGACTTCTGGTGTCCGTAGACAGTTTAGTAATGATAAGCAGATTCAGCATGGTCATTAAAAAAAATGTTTTTCGTGCGACAACAGAAGAATGACGTAACGACTTAACTAATTCTTTGTTTAGTCGTCAAAAGGGTTTTATTAGTTTGTTTGTTTCAGAGATTCTCCTATTATGTATTGTCTATTTGAATTATGTGAAACCATTAAGTACTTCCGAAAATTGCTTATTACATTTAGACAGTACTTATTTCATTTTGTTACGATGACGCTTTCTAAAACGTTCAACCTAATAATAAAGTTTTGTTTCGAATCGATATTTCACTAATTAAATAATTTTAGAACTATGATCACAATTTATGACGTATTAAATCCAATTTGTCAGTAGTCTGGATTTCTTATATTCATGTTCCGAAAATATTCCACCTATATCAGAAATAGAGGTCCGAGATGCAATAAGCACATTAAAATATAACCGATCCTGCGGTGAAGATGGTGTCAGCACCGAAGCCCTAAGAATGGGTGAACCATCACTCCTTTTTATCTTACAAAACTTTTTTACAACAGTCTCCATACCGGTAATCTTCCGTCAAATTTTTGTCATTCTAATATTACACTTCTCCATAAGAAAGGAGATAAGTCCGACATCAATAATAATAGGCCGATTAGTCTCATTTCTCATATCTATAAAGACTATATCAAGGTCATCGAAAAACGAATAGCGGGCCAGTTAGACCTTAAACAACCTCCAGAACAAGCAGGCTTGCGTCGAGGACTTTCCACCACCGACCACTTACACACCGTTTATCAAGTAGTCGAGAAATACCAAGAATATAAAACTCCTTTGTATCTTGCATTTGTCGACTATTCCAAAGCCTTTGACAGTATCACACATTCTGCAATATTTAATGCCCTAACCAAACAACAGATAGAACCTACTTACATACACATTCTACGTAACATATACACCCATAGCACAGCTTCTATTAAGTTAGAGAGCTTAGGTCCAAAGTTTGACATTCTCAAGGGAGTCAAACAGGGCGACCCGCTGTCTCCAAAATTGTTCACCAGTACCCTGGAAGAAGTCTTTCAAACATTAGCAGTCAAATGGGAAGGGAAGGGCATTGTCGTCGGTGAAACAAGGCTGAGTAATCTGCGTTTCGCCGAAGACATTGTCCTTTTCTCCCCCACAGCCACAGGACTAGGAGAAATGGTACAAGACCTTAGCGATGCAAGCCTTAAGGTTGGACTAAAGATGAACATGTCAAAGACCAAGCTCATGACCAACAGCTCTGAGAGGAGCATACACAATATACAATATGTCCAAGAATATGTCTACTTGGGCCAAGTAATCTCTTTCCAGGCAAGGCAAGATAAGGATATTGCAAGAAGAACAGAAAATGCCTGGAAGAGTTACTGGTCCATGAAGGAATATTTTAAGGGCACACTACCCATGTCTCTGAAGCGAAAGCTTATGGAAATGTGTATTCTCCCCATCTTAACCTACGGTGCACAAACTTGGTCTTTGACTAACATCCAAAAGTCCAAACTCAAGGTTTGCCAACGTGCTATGGAGCGCAGTATCTTAGGTGTAAAATTAACAGATCATGTTCGAAACACTACTCTGCGCTCCAAAACACAAATCGTTGACGTGGCTCAAAAGGCTGCTCAACTTAAATGGGACTGAGCAGGACATGTCTGTCGCATGCCGAATGAGCTGTGGGCCCGTAAAGCTCAGGATTGGTACCCTGAAACAGCGACACGGGGTCGTGGCAGACCACGTAGGAGATGGCGGGACGAACTGGATGTCTTCCTTGAGAATTGGAAAGAAGTTGCACAGAATCGCGACCGTTGGAAGGTATGGAGGGAGGCCTTTGCTCAGCAGTGGGACAATATGGGCTAGCTATATAGTGGGAATAATATAAGCTTCTGAAGTCGGTGACTTTTGTTTGTTTGACTTCATGTTTTTGCCACCGACTTCAGAAGCTGATTTTTCTTCTTAAGTTTATTTTTCTCTTTTAGGTGTTTTTGAAGTCGGTTGTTTTTTTTGCAAAAAAGTTTTTTTTATTTTTTCATTTTTAGTTGTAATAAAGTACCTATATATATATATATATATATCCTATACAAATATTTACTATGCATTTAACATTCAACCAAGAAACCTAACCCTTAACCTTCAAGATTCCCCTATTTTTGCTTTCAACTCTGAACCGTTGAAGAGTGGTACTACTCCTCAACGGTTAAGAGTTGAAAGCAAAAACCCATTATCAGCTCATCAACATAAAGACAAGTGATGACTGCTAGATGCGAATACTTGTGTAACGGGTCTATGAAATTCATATAATTATAACAACTAAATAAATGTGTATTGTTCACATCTGCATACCCCCTCAGAGCATACAGGCGTGATGTTACGTCATGATAATGTATATTCAATAAACATCCAAGCGATTCCAGCAATTACGACAGATTTGCCGTCTATTTTTGAAGAGTTCCATTGTATATCTCCGAAGATCAGCACCCGATCTTCACCAAATTAAAATGGGACCACCTCAGGAGTATACTCTTTCAAATAAAAAAGAATTTTGGGAATCGGTTCACAAATGGGGGAGAAATCAGGTAACATAAATAAAAAAAAAATAAAAAAAAAATACATACACACGAACATAATAACCTCCTCCTTTTTTGAAGTCGGTTAATAATAATATAATAACACCTCTGCCTAACCCTTCAAAGGTTACAAGCGTGATGTTATTAATGAATCTCCATTTCAAAAACCGCCACTACACTGACGAGTGACAACGTACCTAGTAACAAAGCGAATAAAATCGACAGAACGCAAAGCCACTGCTTGACAGCCAATATTCCTGTGATCCGATAAACCCGGCTCTCCCCTTTTGTTTCGCGTGTCAATCACTCATATTCCATCAGGTTGAACCGAATCTCTTTTAAACAAGAAGCTGGAGTGTGAACGCTTTTTCGAAAAAGTTTATTAACGGCTGAGGCCGTTTGGAGTGGGATATGATCGAATTTTCGACGTCGACAGTTCGACGGTATTGGAAAATGTATCACAGTATGGATGTGTGTATCACACCACACGTACAGAGGAAAAAGATAGCGCTGCCGACGGCCTTAAAATAAAAAAAACACGGTGTCCCAATAAAAATAACTTGGGTCTTCAAGTCACTAGTACGAGTAAATCAATTTGTATTGCTTGTGCATACGAGTATCCTAACATAATTTGAGATTACTATTAATATCATAAACGGGATATTTACCAAGAAAGAGGGTAGACCGTTTTGTCTGCTCATAAACATCCACCCGCAATGACTTCAGTTTATCCGTGATCATGGTGCTTGTAACAGCGCCGAAATATCGGGAACTCGAAACAAAAATCAAACATGGTAAATATCCCGTTTATGATATTAATAGTAGTGTCAGTGACCATGTCAGTTTAAAAACTTATAATTTGAGATTGTAGATAATAAGGGAGAATGCCCAATATAAGACAAATACTTGCAGTAATGCAGTAAATAACATTGATATGAATAAAACAGTGCTAAGATAACCATACTCCGACTTTAAGGAACCCAAAAATAACTTACACACAGTAAAACAACATAAAGTTGTAACCTTAGCCGTAACTAAATGATTGACGACTGTTTGTAAATCATTACCGGAAAAATAACCGCACAATAATACTAGAATCCTATTACCTAGCTACCAGGAGCCCAGAGTATAGCAGGAGGTTTTATTACCGATTCGATATAGAAAGGGAGAACAGATCGCGCGTGGAAAATCAAAAGGCCATCTGATTTCGCTCGCTCAATAACAGAAAGCCCTTTAGTTACTGACTAGTTTTTCGTCCTATCTTATACTACTTAAGGCGGGTTAGCAAAAAGTTCATTTAAAATTCGTTCACGTTTGTCGGTTAAGGGAGGTCCCTCGTTGAAAGGTACATGCTCAGCATCGCTTTCGAGTCATCATCGCTTTGACCCCCCTCAAACGTCGTTCCTGCCTCTAGCTGTTTTATTACACTCATATTTTAAGTTTTTTTAGTGCGTAGACTTTGTTGCTACGCCGCGCCCGACGAGCAGCATAGAGATGAAATCCCTATACACTTGTTCTCTATCGTTGTTCATAGAGAAACTACTTTGTAACATTATAAAAGCAGAAGGTTATGTGTTTATGATAATTTTGTTGCATTTTGACTATAACTAGTGATGATGCTTAACAGGTCAGTGCAGTTATAACTATGCAGTATGCAAGTATAGAATAGGCAAATGTTTATGGTTCAAAGTTAGTTCATACAAAATTCATCAATGCAAGAACACTGCCGATCGATGCCTTTGTATGAATTCCTGAAGCTCGCTAAGTATGGCGTTTTACTATTAATAAGCAGAAAACATGTGTACAATTCCAATAACTATAGCTACCGAACTTTCATTCTAATGTTGTTAAATTACGTGTTGTAAACTGCGTGTTTTTATTTATTAAAAATAAAAACTGATTTCCTAAATGTTTGAACATTGGGTCCTGTGCACGTATTTGACGAAAAAACGACCTCGTCATGGAAAACAATGTTTATTCGGTTTCAATTCGAATTCTTCTTTGGGACACCATCGGTAACTATTGAAGTTAAATTATAGTATCAGTAAAAACCCTTTAAAGTAAAATAAGTACCAATAAGTTACAACATACCCATGAAACAACGCACACATAAAGAAAAGAAACAATTGTATACCGCAAAGTAAAATAGCGAATTTCCTCACATCAGAATCGTATGTAATTTACGGCTATTTCCTTCAGGCTGTGCGGGCTGAGTAAGTGCAGGGACGCAGCAAATAAGATAGAAATGTATGGAAATGAGGGTGTATGGACAACAAGACGCATAAAAGTATTGCGCATTACTTATGCCCCGTCGGTTTTGCAGCTGCCAGTAAGTACCTATATGCAGAACGCCCTTTATTTCAGCGATGACGCAATCCCATCGAGTAGATTTTTTTTCATTGTTTTTCGTTATTCAAACGGGGCCTGAAATTCTAAATTCAATAAACTGCGTTCAATATTGCCCGTATTTCTAATTGATCCGCAGTACCTATACTAGTTTTTTAGATTACGATTTCAAAATATATTTTAACCAATACATGCCGTGTGCTTTTACAATGAGTAGGTACACACATCGGCTTCTGCAGTCTTCAATTTAGACGGTGAAATGGACTAAAAGTTAGAAAGAAAACGCTACAAGCTTGACTAGTTTTAGTGCAAGTACTACTTAAATGGCTACTAGTTTGCTAGAATCGCTTCCTCAGTCGAGATTCTCATAAATATCTGCCAGCAACTAGCTACAATTCTTTCTAAAACCCCACTTGTAGCGCACTTGTGTCGAACATTCCAGACAGTTCGTTCTTGAAGTGGTAGCTCAGCTACTAAAGTTGAATGCCCCTCGGACTTTAATTGATTTTATAAGTCTACTTAGAAACTAAATAAGAAGCCGTACTAACTCCTTTTGTTTCGAACACTTGTAACGTAGAGTTCAGGTTGGTAAAATGATTGGAGAGTTAAGCGGACTTCATTTCAAAGTCTTGGTTAGTTGTTTCGTTCAAAATCGTTTAATACTATGAGAATTATAGTATTGATCAACCCCTGGTTTGTGAGAACCCAATTTATATTATTTGACAAATCTTATTCCAATTCAAAAGACTGTTAGTCCATTGGCAGCTTTGATCCCTTATATAATAAGCCTCCTTCATTATAAACCATGCTTTCGTGGTCTGCTCTCGTCTCACCGTTTGAAGATCATCCATCTATAAAGTCATTTGATTGGCTGTTATAATATCTAACAGCCAATCACGGCAAAGACAGTATGTTTCAGCAAACCGGGATATACTTAAAGTACAATAAGAACTTCTAATATAATGCAGCCGAACAGCTTCACATTTAAAATAAAAACTCGTTAAAGAAAAGCCGACGGGCCTTGTCGGTCATAAAAGTCTGTAGATCAATCGAGTTGATAGTCCTTTATTTTGCCTCGAGTCTTTTTTGTTTTATCGATCGTGTAGCTTCCAAGCAATTATTCAGATGCGATTAACTAACGGAGCTATGGCGCTGCATTTTGTAAAAACGCTGCATTTAATATGTTAAATGCAGCGTTTTTCCAAAATGCAGCGCTGGATACTGTAAGTTGCAGCGTAATGCATTTTAGATAATGAAATAACTTGCGTTCTTAGGTATAGCTTCCAATAAAGCTTGCTGAAAAATTGTAGTGTCTTTTCAGTTCAGTAAAATGTAAGAAGCTAGGAAAACCATTCTTGGGTAAAAAGGAAAATGAGTCACTGTACATCGGTGACGATTACAGTGTAATAGACATCGATTTTTCTTTTTCGAATGATATGGTAGTATTCTTCTACGGCCATTGCATTTTAACAGATTTTTTGCAAACAATTTAACCCAATTGATGCAAAAATCAAATAAAATGTTAGTTCTTTATGAAAATGGCCCTTATTGGCCCTTTTCTCGGACAAAAGACAGGTTAATTTAATCAGCAGCTTCGGAAACGACAGAATTATTCATAATTAAGTGTCAATTCATAAGCAATTGAGGACGGACAACTTGAGTGGCCCGATTACTTTGCAAATATCATTATGAATGAAAAATTTGAAAATATGTTCTTTATTTCTTTTCTTTTTTCTGATAAACACGTGCTTGAGACTTTAATCTAAGTGGCCAATTCTAAGATTTGATACTATAAAACGTTTAAACAGATGACTACATAGTCATCTGTTTAAACGTTTTATAGTATCTAATAATGCTTTGCCATTCTACAGCTGAAAAGGTGATTCACTTTTGAATCTATTTCGATCCTAACGACTGTAGAAAGTCATAAATGTATTTTTATGGCATCCGTAAGCCCGGTATATTGTCCACGTCAAAAAAAAAAATTGTTGAGTTTTACTATTTTACAATTCTGAGTAAAACATAAATGAAGCTCCTGTGCACCTTCTTTAATACATTTGCTTTGTTTTCTAGTGCAATTCAATCAATATCTACACAGTTTTGCATAATGATATTTATTAATCGATCCCATGTCAATTTTTCAGTACCGTAAACCTGCAAAAGTCGGTCGTTTATTAAAAGATCATTCGTATAAACAATTACACACATTTTGGCATTCCCATAGCTCCGGTACACGTTCCTTTATTTACGCTAAAACTTATCAACCGTAGAAAACGCAAATACAAAGTTTGCTTTACTCATCTAAAACCCAATAACGTTACGCAACGTATTAAGTAATAAACCAAACGAAAAACGCTTAAAAAACGCCAACGAAAACAACTTTTACGGCATCTGCAAGTGTATGAACGGCTCCTTTCAATCAGCCACTATTTTACACCCACCTTGAAAACATTACCGAACACATTCAATCGATTTTCGACTTAGTGTCCCCGGCACGCTGCCGCCGCTACACATGCAATACATTCATACAACTCTTCCATTCAATACAGCATCTTACCTGTCCAGCATGCAGCACGTCCAAAAATATGGTAAATACACTTATAAAAAGCACGGCGCGCGTCATTTTTGCGGCCGCGATGCGTTCTGATACCGGACGGGCGAGAACTGACGTTTGTGCCAGACGCCAGAAACCTGCGTACTAGTCGTGCTACGGCACTGTAGCCGTACCTAGCGTCGTATAGATCGACCCTCCCGGGAGGGACAGGGACGGGTGATGCGATGCCACGGGTGCGACAGAGACGCGAGAGGGAGGATAACGCACGCGCAATGCTGTAAACGCTGCGTACAATGAGGACTCTACCGAAGGGAATCGCGAATGCCGTCTTCGTCTGGCTTTGTCTGGATTTCCCAATGATGATGCGTCAGTTTTTCTACGATTCCGATTAGGTATACTTATTACTATTCTAATGTAGTTTAAAATCGCTTGATAGTATATCTGTATAAGATTCGAACTTAAATCTATTACCTGTAGGTGTCATCCCAGGCCTTTTAGTTAGACATAGGTCATATAAGTTAGACTCGATAATGATATGCGTAAGTTCAAAGTACGGTAATAAAATGTACCCTTTTAATACCTGCGCTGAGTCATCACATACCACCCTGGGGTGACAGAGCTTTCACCCGGTGTTCTATAGCCTTTAGAATTGGGTGTTGAAAATCGATTTGATGTATGATTCAGCTGTTTGTTTGTATTTGAAAACAAAGACCAATAATACTAAATCGATATTTTTTTTTACTGTTTTAGTTAGTTTTTATAGGAGGTAAGTATTAAAAAATCTCATAAAAGTATTTTTGATAGCTCAATGGAATGAATAATCACAATGAATGAACAAATAATCTATTCCACACAAAACGTTAGAGAAAAATGAAAAACTGGCCAAGAGCGTGTCGGGCCACGCTCAGTGTAGGGTTCCGTACACATAGTTAAAAAAAATGCTTGCATATACGATTATACTACAAACTTAGTCCAGAAATTATTTTGTACAACTTTTTGTCTTTTTTGTATAAAAACTGTTGTTTCCATCCAAGTTCAAAATGATTTTCCTAAAAAGCCCTTATAAAGTTCTACTTTTCAGATATTTTTCATATTTTCTAAACTTATAGTTCAAAAGTTAGAGGGGGACACATGGTTTTTTACTTTTGGAGCGATTATTTCTGAAATTATTGACATTATCAAAAAATTATTTTAGTAAACCCCTATTCATTTTTAAATACCACATATTGGTACCAAATTTCAGCTTCCTAGTGCTAACGGTCACAGAGATTAAGCGAGGACGGACAGACGGACGGACAGACAGACATGGCGAAACTATAAGGGTTCCTAGTTGACTACGGAACCTTAAAAAAAACGCCTGAAAATCATTAGCTAATAAAATTTTTGCAACTCTTAAATCTTTTGGCCTATTGCAACTCATTAGTGAAAGGTCCCCTTGAACATTTTCTTAGTCCGTTCAATGGTGATGAAATCTTTGAAGACATGCATTAAATATTGACCCGTGGGTCTGTCCGTCATATCCACTGGGAGGGTTCACGACCATGGGTCACGTTTTTGAAAAGATATCTTTTAAGAAGATATTTTTTAGTTGAAACTTATTCTGGTGATACGCAACTAAATAACGTAGGTAACAATAGTTATAATGTTTATTAATGATATTCTATTTACTAACACAATTTAAATAGCCGAGCCCTTGAGATTATGGTTTAGTGTGGTCAAGAACTTCCTTACATAGTATAAAACAAAGTCGCTATTTTTGTCTGTTTGTTTGTCTGTATGCTTAAATCTTTAAAACTACGCAACGGATTTTGATGCGGTTTTTTTTAATAGATAGAGTGATTCAAGAGGAAGGTTTTAGTATATAATTTGAACGACATCCACGCGGGTGAAGCCGCGGGCATCAGCTAGTGTAGAAATAAATGTAAAAACCTCGAGGATCACACACATTGCGCCTAATAGGTAGCAGTGCAATCAGAGACAGTTTTCGAGAAAGTGTTTTAGAAAGGAAATAAATAATAATGTCCTCTTTTTGCCCTTGGAAGTTAAAATAAAATACTGCCTATGTTTATCCCTGTTGACACGTAAAAAATAAATGAAGTAAAAACATACGTAACAGGGGTCGCAAAAGCTCCTCTTTCCTCGGTGCCCCTGTGCCCTGCTCGTAAGTCCGACACCCCTGTATCTCACCTCTCACCCTTGTCAGCGGCACTCGTATCAATTTCACTACGTATCGTCTATGCTTGTCTATGCGCCATGTGTCATAAACTATTCTGTTCCAATTTGCTTAGGAAATGGCTGCCGATCAAATAAACAAGGACGTTACAGAAAGGTAAGGTAATAATAAATAGTATTTGAGGAGCAATTCCTGAAGGTTTTTTGTTATTTTGCCATTTTCTGAGCTCATGTGACTCTAATAAAACATTTAATTCTCAATGTTACAACATTTGTTATTTTTAAATTCCATCAAATGCATATTTGTCAGAAATAAATGATTCATCCAAATATCATTGGATTCATCAGTTTTTACGTAAGAGCTACGAACCGATTCGTTTCGATATTTCTCCGCATCAAACGTCAAATTAGGCTCATTAGTACTCGTATTGGATTAATCACTATTAAAGCCGTAAGTTTGACGTAAAATATCGTATGTATACTCTGAAATTAAATCACTAGTTGAAAATCGTTGGGAAAAACCTCAGCTTCAAAAAAAAATCTGATGAAAACTGCAGGTCTTTTTTCGTAGTTCCAGTTATGCCACAAAGAGCGTTATTAATTTCGCTTTAAATACCAAAGTTGCTTGGTTGGTAAAAATGTGCCGGTAAATTCTGGTGGAGCATGTATTGATAAATAGGCTATCAGGTGGGGGCTCGTTTATCCACTTCAGTGGCAAAACCGTTCCCGCATGATTGAGTAGCTGGTAAGGCTTATTGAGCTGATATTGCATTGAAACTGCATCCCGTGTTAATTTTAATTCAGGTTTGCTGTGAAAATTTTACGTGGAAGTTCTTTCTTTATCGTGTGGCGCATGTGGTACGTAGTGCTTTTTAAACGGAGTATTATGGACTATTTTAAACTGCTTTATTTTGAATTATTTGTTACAAGTTATTTGTTTGTGACACGAGTATGCTGATACAAAATGAGCATTTTTTTTTCGGGTTTGGGAAATCATTTAATAACTCCTCCCGCTCTTGGGCAGAGCGAAAGGGAGTGTCAGACTTCTACTGACTAAAAACCCCCATGTTCCTTCTTAGCCCTTTATGTCGAGGCTGCGGTATCTTGTGAACAATCCGCAGCCCCGACGGGCGTGATACGAGATGTGCTGAACTTACTTTTTCGGTTAAGTGTAGGACTGCGAGAGTTGCGTTGGAAGACCTCTGACTAGGCGGACCGATGACCTGGTGAAAGTTGCGGGAATCCGCTGGGTGCAAGACACAAGGGACCGCTCAATGTGGCGACACTTGGGGGAGGCCTATGACCAGCAGTGGACGTCTTTTGGGTGAAATGATGATGATGACAGGACTAAGAGAAGTGCTTGCTCCTCTAACGCGTTATTTATTAACATGCTTTGTCCAGTCGATCATTTAATACAACGTACCTATCTCCTAGATAGTGAACTTCCGAAACTAGTGAAGTCAAATTAACACGGGCACAGGGAAAATGCTTCTATAGAGAATTAACATTGCATTGCATTTCTCGACCCCATGAACACCCTCGCCACATTAACAAACTTTCCGCACCTGTATCAAAATGTACTATTCCATGGTACTCGTATATTTAATTATTATTTATAGATCTGTAATACTAGTCTGTAAATAAAAATTATCAGTATTACTTATGTTATATGTACATAACTAACGTAGCTTAGTAACATTGCTTTCAATAACAATGTAACGAATGTTATCAAATTTCAGGAGCATGGAAGTTCACCATGCTTCCAAAGAATTCTCTGCGGTATTGTCGAAACCCGCTCCCGATTGACCAGTTTTAGTTGACCCCTTGGATGGTTTACCTATATTCTGGTTTCCGATTCATTTATTACAACAGTTTTTGACTTTCTGAATCTAGAATTCTGTAGTTTCTGTCTTTATGACTAGGTATATAATTTAATTGATACGTAAGTTCTTGTTTGTATGTTAATGATCGAAGGTAATTTATGAACCGGGGCTGAGGGTTGTTCGAAAGAGACACCGCGGCCCCCGACACAAAGGGCTAAGAAGGAATATACGATTCTATAATGGGTGTAAAAATATTATAACCTTAACGAAATCAAGTGTTACTTGTTCTCCCCGTGTCACTCCGATAAAACCATACCTAAGAACGGTTTAGGCGCAGAATGTCAGAAACGCAAAATGCCAGATTAGCAAATCGTCAGGTGTGAGATTTTTTTCTCAAATGGTCAGAAACGCAAAATGACAGAAACGCAAAATGACAGGTTCGCGAAAAGACAGAAACGCAAAATGACAGATTCGCAAAAAGACAGATTCGCAAAATGTCAGGTTCGCAATATGACAGATATGCAAAACGTCAGAAATGTTTTTTTTGTGGTGTCTACTAGTTACGGAGATATTAAAGGTCAAAGTTCCAACTATTTCACACGTGCTATAACTTTACTTTAAACTCCTCCATGACCCCCGTATGTATTGTACTATTCAATGCAACCATCAGCGCAATGTTTTGAGTGTGTTCCATTAAGCGCTAGGAAAAGTTGATTTTTCAGACCAAAAATCTGTCGCTCGCTTCCTAGGAATATTTTTTGCGTAGAGTTACATTGTTTGATGTTCAGAATGCTTGGTTATTGTCTTCATGAAGGGTCCGTTTACATCAGTAATAACCTATTTTTAACCGACTTCCAAAAAAAGGAGGAGGTTATCAATTCGACTGTATTTTTTTTTTTTTTTTTTTTTTTTTTTTATGTTTGTTCGCTCATAACTTGCGACTGGGTGAACTGATTTTCATGATTCTTTTTTCATTTGAAAGCTGGTGCTTCCCGTGTGGTCCCATTGTCACCATTTCAATATCTGATGATGGGATCTTGTAGAAATCGGGGGAACTCTTCAATAAATAACAGCAGATTAACCGCGATTGTTGCTATAGTATATCTAAGCATTGTTTACGCCATCACACAACATAATATCACGCCTGTACTCACTACAAAGGTTATAAAAACTATTTTGTGAAGATCTGATGAAGAACTTCGGAGATAGGCAACGGAACTCCTCAATAAATGATAGCAAATGGACTGGGATTGCTGAAATCTCATATTGTCTGTCTATTGTTTACACCAGTTCCTAACATAACATCACGCCGGTACGTTGTGAAGGGGTAAGCACATGTGAAACACTAAAAAGTGAAAAATAAAAACTTTTTTACAAAAAATAAAACCGACTTCGACAAAAAAAACACTCAAAAGTGAAAAATAAACTTGACAAGAAAAATCAGTTTCTGAAGTCGGTGACAAAAAAATGAAATCAAAGAAACAAAAGTCACCGACTTCAGAAACTGATTTTTCTTGTCAAGTTTATTTTTCACTTTTGAGTGTTTTTTTTGTCGAAGTCGGTTTTATTTTTTGTAAAAAAGTTTTTTTCCAAATTATGACGTCACGCCAGTTCTAAATTATCCAAACTTACCAAACAACATGACCAAAATGTATCCAAACTAGCGCTTACATGGCACGAACACACATTTTTATTAATTCGCCGCCAGCAATAAGGCTGTGACGTCGGTGTTTTGGCACCGCTACCGACGTCCGGGTATGATTGGTCCAATATTGATCACACGAGACCCGGTTTTACCGACAAAATGTTCTTACGTAATTTTTTCATCGGTCTTTTTGACCCTTTATGTAACGCAATGTTACTGCTTCTAATTGCTCTATAACGTCTGGACACGTTTTTGGAGCTGACCTGGCCTAAATTTTATAAAACCCTAGTTTTATGAGAGAGAACCCGCCGTGTGATGAGAAGCCCTAGCTCACTCTCATCAACTTTATTAAGCTGGCTTTGAACTGGGCTAGTTGAAATAAAAACAGTGAGCGTGTATACGAGATACGAGGGGTTGGATACATTTACTTATACGCTACTTTAAAGTCTAGATAGAATTTTTGTTTAATAGACAAGAATCTATATTATTATTCTGTTCTAAATAAGTGTTTTCAGACTAGCGTATATATCATCTGTTGTTTCTGTCATCTGTATATATCTAACATAAATTAATGTAGCGCGTACCTAGAAGCTGTTATAGGCTTACGCGCTTGCACCCAATACCACATATTATGCTTCAAAAACCGAACACGTTTACACGCGCTTCTACCGGGTGTCGTGGTCGCATGGAGTGAGCTATAAGAGCCTGTAATATCAACACTCGAAGTTGCGCTACGCGAAAGCACGCTTATACGTGTTTAGTGTGATTACACGCGCTTCCAAAAACGAGCTTAAACGTGCCGAAAATACGCTAATCTAAAACAATAGCATTTTATATACTTAGGGATGAAATCGTGACGTAATCAAGTAGAATGGAATGGAAATAGCTGCACTAAAGAGAGCAAGCCCCTTTAAAGAACTATTGCATTGAACTGATTCCAAGTTTTTTATCTCTTTTTTGTACAGACCGTTAAGATTTTACTACGGTGCAGATAACGAATGGATTTCTACTATCCTAGGACTTTTTAATGTACCTCTTAATAAATCCTTGAAGCATGAGCATTTAATAGAAAGTTAACAGAACTATGAAAACTGCTGGCGATGTTGTTTGACGCTCACCCTTAATTGGGAAGCTTACAGTGCGATCAAATTATCTTGGCAGGTCCGAAACTTCGTGCAGGTCATTTTGTTACAACTAATGTTTAAAAGTGTTATGATATTTATTTTATTTGTATTTCTCACTGTTTAAATTAGATATTTTCTGATCGTTTAAGTATTGGTTTATCTGGCAATAACAGTTTTCTTCACAAGTTTACATGCGTAAAAGTTCGCAGAGCCTATGTTCAGACCTGCCAAGATAATTTGATCGCACTGTACGAAGTTATAATTAAAATGTACTTGTGTAAACTAGGGTTATCCAATCTTGTAAGTAGTGACGTCAACTAACTCTGTTCCATGTTGCTCTTTCGGTCTTATGTTGATTTCGTTCACCGAAATAACAAGTGATAATTAATATTGCACATAAATCCGAAAAATGAGGGGTGCGTGTCTTGGGTTCGAACTCGAGACCTATGACTTACTAGACCCAAAGACAAAGTCAAACCAGTAGCCTGTCACTGCTTAATGTTTAGAATTATTCGAATGAAAAGCTCGTGCCCTTAAAGCGAAAACCAACTAAAGTCACTTATGGGCAAAAATGAGTTACAAATACCGTTAGAATCTCCTTTTCAAGATTTACATACTGGTAAAACCCGTTTTCCGATATGACACTCCGTTCTGGATTTAGGTTTTAGCTAAAGTAACTTAACAGGAGATTTTTTAAATAAAGAACAGGCAAACCCCAATAAGTGTCACTTAAAGCAACGTTTCTGCACTGTAAACCATGTTTTTCGCCAGGAAACACATTGAATCGCCGTTTAAGTGGTTTTTACATGATTCAAGTTAAATGAACATTAACAATTTAATAACCAACTGAGTAAAGAGACTAAAGATTTCTACTTAGTTTAAGCAATTATCCATTAGGTAAACATACAAATTTCGTTTAATTAAATTCATTAAAAACTGCTGTCCAAACTCTATTCTTCAAACGACAAGAAAACATTGCGGCTACAGGAAAAACCACTAATCTGCAGCACTTATCAAGCCAATGTTTAATTATTCCTACTTGTTTTGAGAATTAAGTTCTTTTTCTCTTCTACCCGAATAATGAATGCAATAAGAAATGAAAAATACACGTACTCTCCTCATTATCCGGTATTTTAATAGAAATTTTACGATTCGAACCTTTATACACGATTTTCTCGAAACTACGTTTTATGCAGTTAGTTGGGTTTTGAAGTAAGGGGACGAGCTTGCTCTCAATAATTCGATTTATAATATTAAAGAACCATTATTCAAACTGATTTTGGTTTAATCTGTGAGTTTAGTCAAAAAGAAAATCCTTTTGAGAATTGAATAAGTGCCTAGAAGGTTTTCATACTATACCAAAAAAACGAATACTTAGGTAGAGTAACTTTAAAATTTTTGAACACTACAATCAAGCCTTTGAAACTCTTTTTAGTGACGATTTTATTGAGCTTTCACGAATGCAACAGAAAATGGTGCATACTGCATACCCTACATTTTCAATATGTATTGACTGCATGACAAATCTCTAGCAATCTCACGTATTTCAGCAATACAATTCAATTCCAAGAGTGTGTAGGTACTACATACGTAGAGATAGAGTTAGGTAGGTACACAATGATATGTTGTATTCAGTAGTATCAATGATTATTACTGCCATTTGCAATGCCAATAGCTATCAATACCCTTACAAAAGCGAGAAAACTAACAGTAGACCGTCTGTTTCCTTTTTACAGCATTTGAATCATTCAGTGGTTCAGCTCTCAATAAATCAATGTAAGTAGGCACTATTGTTCACGGATCCGGAATAGAGTTACCATTGTATGAATGGGAGCCATTTTTAGGGTTATAAAAACATTGTTACCCTTGGCTACCGATTATAGAGCGTTATTGTACTTAATAAATTAGTTTAGTCTGGTTTTTTTACTTCAGTCTCGTGTTTTAGTATCGTAAATCATGGTAGTCTATTGATTGTGGAAAAGGTTTCAGTTGATTTTTATCTTGGTCTGACAAGTTAGGGCCATTTCCCTGAAATGGTTAAGTCTAGATTACATATTTCACAAGATTGCATAATATTAGGAAAACTGCTTCGTTGTTGTAACATGTACCTACGTTCAAAACAGTATGAAAATCGGTCTAGAAACCTAAGTAAAATATTTAGATATCTCTCTTTCAACATCATCCCGTTTTAGAGCCTCAAATAAAGGCTAACAGCACTAACTCAAATTTATTTACCAGACAAATCCGAGTCTAGCTTTTAAAACATTCAGATACGTTGAACCAAAATCCTTTGGCCATAAACTAACATTAAACGAGGCATCCCCTATCCAAAAGTGAGCAGGCACACATCAGGGCATCTCAAAAGGAAGATAGTAGAAACCAAATCGAATTTTGAAGCGAACCACGGCGGGCCATTAAAGCATCTGCACATAGAAATGCGGGGTGCTTCGTTCGTCGGAATATTCTAGACATTTGCATATGGCGGCCGGTGACGTCACGGCATGTCGCGTACAGCCAGACGCCCCGGTATTCATGCGGGCCTTAGAATAAAGCTGCGGACGCAAAGGGAGATAAATGTGCTCGGATTTGTCCAGACCCGGCCGGTTCGACTTCGATAAGTAATGGTGTGTTTAAAAGGAATTGTTTGTTATTTTAGAGGAAATATCAGATGGACTTTGGATAAAGAAGAATAACTGTAACGGTCATTAATATTGATTGTTTCCGGAAGGTCTACTTTTCAACAGATTTTTTTCAGGAAACAGACAAAGCATTTTCTTGAGAATCGATCCCCTTTAAATAACGTAACGAACTTTCTAGGCCAGTAAATATCTAAGTACATTTTTTTTGTATAGTATAGTATAGAAGTTGGGCTTTCAATTACACTAGGTTTTAGTCGCAACTCATCGCTAAATCATTTTACATGTAACATAAATCAAATATTTTAAATAACTAGTCCACATTATTCTAAATCAACGCTAACGAACCCTCGCAAAACCCATTTTAGTACAAGATATCAATCAAATAAAAGTCATACTCAATGCCAGACGCCCTCAATGATCCCCATAACCATTCTTTATCCTATAACGGGCTATCTCTAGCCCAGCGTCCAAGTACGGCTATCCTAGTTATCCTACACAATAATGAGCTCAGTTAGTGAGTCCGCGGCTTAAGGCCCTGTCTAACGACGCAAGCTGTTGCGTTATTTTACCAGTCTCCTTCCAAGACGGTCCAGTGATTAATAATGGCGTCCAAGCTTTATATTATCTAGCCGCTTAGCTTACACGACGTTTACTTAGGTCTGCTTAGAACCTTGGTGGTAATCAATATTACTGACGTCAATTCGCATGCCTGAAAGATTTGAATATTCACACGTCGTGCCAATGAGTCAGAGTAACTTTTCTAGAACTTGCCCCATTTTACGTAATAAATTGGAACGTGGTAGATACTCCAAATCTCTATGCCCTCTTCCTTATATTCTTGAAGTGACGCCAAATTCGGCTGTAGTAATGGGACGCGACAGAATTAGGTGAATTACAGTCTTCCTGCCATCTTACGTCATTCTTGTAAGTTTGTAAGTTGACTGTTGACGTCATAGTTTTTCTGCTTCATAGGTCTGAGGAAAGCTAGCGTCATCTAGTGGGAAAGATTGAAACCGTCGAAGGCTCAATCTTGAAGTCACGGGCCTAGATATGCCGTAGCCCATCAGTCCAATAAGTCTTAATTTCTAGGTAGTTACTAATTTAACTATCTAGCAAAACGTACCTAATTAATGTTATCGCGTCGGTAGGAATGGAATAATAATTATATTGTTTACCTATGGTTTGCCTTTGCTTTGCCTATATGGATAAGCTCTGAGTCACACACAACAAATAAATAACGTACCTACCTAGAATAAATTAATTGACTTTCGTACTTAGATCTTAATTATATTTGATAATTTGATATTATATTGGAGGAGATTGTTAAAAATTTAAGGGCCATGGTAACATGAAATAAGCAAGGCTGCAATGTCGATGATTCTAAGTGAAGAAGTTGATGCAGCATCAGTCACCTGTCACCATCTGATGCATGACTTCTTTTTACAATAGTATTTTCAAGATTATAATACAGTCATCGTATGAATATGGAAATTACGGTTTCTCCTTAGAAGTAACACTGTCAAGCTACGGCCACTACAAAGTATACTTTTACTTTTTATGCAATATTCGCCCTAAACCACTTAAATTAAATGAGATTCCGAACTGATTCATAGTGTGGTCTACAAACTTCCCCTTCCGTGACTAATCGTGGCCAGCCGCGCTATCACAATCACGATACAACGCCATACATCATTTTCGCCCTCAGATCCCCATAGTGTTTAAATATTTAACATAATATATTATCACTTCGTATCCCCATGGGTCCGGTCAAATTAGAAAATAAAGGATCGATTTTGAGGAACACGATAGGTTTATAAAATACTTTTAACTTAATGGATGTGGAGATAATTTTAACGAAAATAAATGCTATTTTTTTTTTTGAGAGTATAAAATCATCACATGACTCCTCCCGCTCTCGGCAGAGCGGAAGGGAGTGTCAGACTTCTAACCACCACTGACTAAAAACCACCCATGTTCCTCCTTAGCCCTTTGTGTCGTCGAAGGTATAAGAAGGAACAGTAGTTAAAGGACTCAGTGGTGGTGGTAGATTCATTACTCGGTTACTCACCGCCGATTTAAATCCATCATCAACTTTTCAAGTTAGGAACTACTTACCTCAAAAACTACAAACCTCATATTTAGCTCCAAATCAAAAACATGCTAACCGATAACCGCATTATTTTACGCAGCGAGCGTTAAAGCCAAGGCACAAGGGCACTTCCGATATATCAAAAGAGCCATTAATTGCGTCCCCCTGTTTCCACGACATTTGGCTAATGTCAGGGTTGGTCACCCCTGCATGGGGTAGCCATACCGTTACCCGTAGGTAAGCACTGTCTGCCACCGGAGACACAAAGCTAATAAAATGGCAAACATTTGAGGTGAATTAACTGTAGCACTTAAAAGTTTCGTATTTTAGACTTATGCTCATTTTACAAATAGTAAGGAATATGAGGTGAGATTTTAATTATAGGCAAATACAATACAATGCAAATACAAATGTATGTATTTCTCGGTAAAATCGGTGACTTCTGTTTGTTTGATTTCATTTTTTTGCCACCGACTTCAGAAACTGATTTTTCTTCTAAAGTTTATTTTTCACTTTTTTGTGTTTTTTTTTTTGAAGTTGGTTTTACTTTTTGTGAAAGTTTTTATTTTTCACTTTTTAGTGGTTCAGATGTAAGTTCACACACATGTTCATGGGTCATAATGTGGACAATGTAGTTTTTTTTAAAGTTTTGTTGATTTTTCAAAAACCGCTAGTCCGATTTCTATAAAAAAATTATGGGACCATTTGGGAAGTAGGTATACCCTTTCCAAAAAACAAACATAAAAAATATATATATATATAAACATCCAAATTGAGAACCCTTCTTCTTTTTTTAGAAGTCGGTTAAAAAAGAAAAAAAATTAAAATTAAAAATAAAGTATAAAAAGTTTAATAAGCAGTGATAGGTTAGTGGTGTGACCGCTGGACTGCCAAGTCATGGGTCCCGAGGTCGAACCCGACATTTTTCCAAAGGATTTTTCGGACTCATGTGCGTATTGTATAGGTAATTATTTGCTCTGGTGAAGGAAAACATCGTGAGAAAATCAGCATGCCTGCGAGACATTTCTCGACGGCATGTAATGCCAAGTCAGAAGCCCTTGGGCGGGATAAAAACTCAGACACCAGGTTAGGCAAACACGATTTAAAAAAGTGACAGTATTTTTCAGTGTCTTTCTGGGCTAACGTAATTTTTGCCTGTTTTGCTACAAACGGTGAGTGGTGGTGGTCTACCCACATATGGCCAGTTAATTCTCATGTAATAGGTGCCAAAGGACCTAAAAGGCCCCTAGCCCACGGCGACTTTTTGTAGCGATGCTGTCGCGCGTTCGCATCGATACAGTCGCGGTGCGGTCACAAGCTGTTTGCCCTCGCCCACAAAACCAACGCGCGTTAGTAGAGTTGCTGTCACGCTTTTACGAAACGCGCGACAGCATCGCTACAAAAAGTCGCCATGGGCGAGGGGCCATGTTTTTTAGTCCTTGTCATAATATCGTAACAACTTATTGTTACGATTACCTACTTGCGGCTTGTCGTGCGCAAGACACTTTTGCCTTGCCATGGGAAGAATATTTTTTAATGGTCAAGTATTGGGTAGGGCACATTGCTCGCAGAACGGATGGCCGATGGGGCTGAAAAGTTCTGGAGTGGTAACCACGAACCAGAAGACGTTGCGTTGGAAGGCCTCCCACTAGGTGGACCGATGACCTGGCGAAGGTTGCGGGGATCCGCTAGATGGGAGACGCACTGGACCGGTCACTGTGGCTGTGACACTTAGCGACAAGGAGGCCTATGTCCAGCAGTGGACTTCTTTTGGCTGAAATGATTAAGACGATGATAATGAAATAATCACAATGCATCGATAAAATAACATTAGTTTTAAGAAAAAAAAGTCATAAGTGTGATTCACCAAATAGACAACACTACTATAGCGAACTGAAAAAAAAGATGATAAATGACCGCAAATTGAGATTAGTTAAAATAGTACATTGTTACCTTAGGGGTGAAAGGAACTTATTTAGTCCCGAGTCGTGGTTTGGCGCCTGAGCGCAGCGAGGGCGCTAATAGTTCGAGGGACTAAATAAGTCTTTAACCCGAGGTAAACACTGTGCTTTTCATTACGAATACAAGGAAAGTTGATGGGAATAGGCTTGCCCCCATTTACCTAAATCGGTGAATAGACTTTGCTCCTAATTACATCGGTTGATGGCAATAGGCTTGCTCCTAATTAAATTAGTTGATGGCAATAGGCTTGATCCTAATTAGATTAGTTGATGGCAATAGCCTTGATTCTAATTACATCGGTTGGGGGCAATAGGCTTGCCCCCAATTACATCAGTTGATGGCAATAGGCTTGCTCCTAATTACATTGGTTGATGGCAATAGGCTTGCTCCTAATTAGATTAGTTGATGGTAATAGGCTTGCTCCTAATTACATTGGTTGATGGCAATAGGCTTGCTCCTAATTACCCAAATCGGTGGATGACAATAGGCTTGCTCCTAATTATATCGGTTGATGGCAATAGTCTTGCTCCTAATTATATCGGTTGATGGCAATAGGCTTGCTCCTAATTAGCTTGGTTGATGGCAATAGGCTTGCACTTAATTACATCGGTTGATGGCAATAGGCTTGCCCCTAATTAGATTGGTTGATGGCAATAGGCTTGCCCCCAATTACATCAGTTGATAGCAATAGGCTTGCTCCTGATTACATTGTTTGATGGCAATAGGCTTGGTCCCAATTACATCAGTTGATGGCAATAGGCTTGCTCCTAATTACATTTGTTGTTGGTGGCTTGCTCCTAATCACATCGGTTGGTGGCAATAGGTTTGTTCCTAATTACATTGGTTGATGGCAATAGGTTTTCTCCCAATTACAACAAATAATTTGACAGCTGTCAGTAGAAATTGATTCTCCCTAAAGTAGTACTTTCAACCCGCTCCGCAGGCATGTTCTGACCTACTTTCAGAGTATGAGTAGTAATGAAAAAAAATATTAATTAGAGGTTAGCTCATACGCTGGCATACCATGATTATCATGTTGTAGAATATCGATACAGTCGTCTAGATTTTACTCTATGGTATCTATGAATTCTATGATAATAATATATTCTTTCGTCTCTAGTTAAGCATTGCGCGAAAAAGTGCAAAGTTTTTGAGAGTCCTCGATCAAGAAGTGTGATACACGAAAGGCATAAGGTATAAATTAATTGAACGTGGTGCTTAACAATCGAGCCGATATAATTTACACAGGATTAATTAAACCAGAAAGTTACCCAGTTAAAAAAATGTTTATTCACATAAAAACAAGGAAAAATAATTTGCATAGTAACATTTTTGCTTATAACAATAAAAATATACTATCAATAACATCTTTTTTTAATTATTTGACTAATAAACATTTGAAAACTTTTAACAAAAAAAATACAATATGTAGTCAAAATCAATTTCAAATAAAATAAAAAATACTACACTCTGATTTGATTATAGTATAGTTTTCTATATTCAAAGCATCTGCAAAACTTTCTTACAACTTTAATAAAAAAGGAAAATATTTATTAGGATAAGTTTCTTAAATCTCGTTTTTTTTTCGTATACAAAAATATATTTTTCGGTTTTTTGTGAAGTTTTGTTAAATATTGTTATCACAGACAGCTATATGACTAACAAAGTCTAAAACGTTTTATTCACTTCGATGAGGATTTAGAGTTTCATTTTCTAAAACATTATATAATTTCTTCGCAGTCGGGTAATAAGGTCTTTAGTAATGAATTCCGCAGACTCGGTTGGCGGGCACAGCTTTGTCTGAAACAAGAAATATTATATTAAAAGCCAGAAAACGTACAAGTAATCATCAGAGATCGGAATAGGTAGGGTGTATGTTCCTTCTTAGCCCTTTGTGCCGAGGCCGCGGTATCTCTTGCGAACAACCCGCAGTATATGGGGATTATAAAACCCTGTATTTTAACAGCTTTATATCTTAACTTAAAAATCATTCCGGAATTTCATACGGAGGTTTTATCCCCTAATAAGCCAAGGTTGGGTTAGCCAAGTGGGACTGGTCTGGCCACGTCTGCCGCATACCCTATGAGCTGTGACCCAAAAAGCCACTTTTTGGAGCCCTGACACAGCCAGAAGACGAAGCAGCAGACCTCGTAGAAGAATGCGGGAAGAGTTCGATAAAAGCAACGACCAGTGGTCCACATAGCCCTGGATCGAAACACCTGAAAGTTATGGGGAGAGGCCTTTGCCTAGCCGTGGGATGACGAGGCCTAAGAGTATCGGTATCAGTTTACCCCATGTTCCTGTTTTTGGATAATTTTGACAAATCAATTCTACCTATTCTGATAGCTGGTAATTATACAGTCGCTATGCTTGGACCTAGTGCGAGTGCTTATCACTCACAAAACATAGGTACTAGATCACGTTAACTTCAATACGTGTGTTATAATTGTGTCTCCCATTTGTTAACCCAAACGGCACTAGTTGGGTCCTGTCATCATCCTCCAACCGTCACGCTATCATTTAGGTACACGCTTTTTCTTTTATATCGTTCCTAACAAAATCGTTTCTTTGATCCTCCTATTGTTCCTTTCCCTCTCTATTCATCAACTTTTGTATTCATTGCTCGAGCCACATGCGATTCATTCGACCTCATCACATGTCCATACCAAAACCCATGATTCCCTACTAATTAATTACTCTATCTTTTACTAGAATCTGGAATTCAGCTGCATCCGGTTAGACTGGAAGCCGACCCCAACATATTTGGAAAAGGCTAGGCAGATGATGACCTTTTATTAGAATTTAATCAAGTTAGAGCCTCATTAGCGGCATAAAACTCTAATACCAAGTTAGGTAGGTACTAACAGTAACCACACATTAAAGAAAGAAGACTATAGTCGTTGCCAGTTAAGATGTCAATAACGTTCATTGACCCACCTACATTTATTAACCTTTTGACCGCCACAGTCAAGTAAGACGACAAGCCAAAAAGTACCTGAACTCGACACACCTAAGGCACTTTTTTGCTTGTTCGGCTTGTCGTCTATACGTGACTCAAAAGGTTAAAGTTCTCTTTAAAATCCAAAAATAAGCCTGTTCATGTCTTGAATCGTAATCTATCGCGATCTTCGACATTTTTTCTAATGAAAACGATACATGGTCCATTTGTTTTGTTTCATACGAAGATATATTACGGAAAGGGCAATGACCGCTATTGACATCTTAACTGGCAGTAACAATAGAATCTACACAACTTTCCTCTCCCGAAAAAACTAAAAACTCAACTCACCAATCATTTTCGGGTAAGGCAAGTTGAGGTTATCCATAATACTGATGAACTCCTCCAAAGGCTTCGTCAGCCTGGGGTTATATTTCTTCTCCTCCCCGACCGTGGTGGCAGTCTGACCGCGGTAGTCGTGTGCCGGGTACAGCGTGTAGTGGTCGGGCAGACTGAAGATACGCTGGTGGACCGAGTTGTACAGGCTCGTGGGGGAACCTTCCTGGAAGTCGGTGCGACCGCAACCTCGGATTAGGAGGGTGTCACCGGTGAATGCTAGGCCCTGGAATAGAGAATTTGATGTTTGAAAATTATTTTAATATTAACCGTGTTACCATCTTCATTGAGTGTTTTATTTGGTGTGGATAATTTTTAATTGACATAAAACACTGAAAAATATTTTTAATATCCAATTAAAAATGTAACTGATAACTTCATGCCACTTATAATTGCTAATCGGTGATGTGAAGTAAAGTACAAGATCGTCTCAAAAACATGCTTTTTTTTCTCCATAACTCGTTTTTGTCGATTCATCGTGAATCGTCACCCAGCGATCAACCTTTGTCCAAATGCGGAAGTTTAAACAGTAATAAATTCAGATTAGGTAAACTAAGCGACAAAGTAACAAATATTCAAGTAAGGAAGAAAAAAAACTAAAGTCATGTACACTTTCTCGCGTTGAACATCTGAAGTGGTGCTGGGTCAAATGCTCCGCTTCGAAACAAGCAAATGGAGTAACTAACTCACACTAAGAAGTTGGGAGTGGACTACTATTACTTTCTTGTTTTTTTAGGAGGCTGGGAAATCATCAAATGATACCTTCCGCTCTGTGCGAAGCGGAAGGGTGTGCCAAACTTCTACTGACTAAAAACCACCCATGTTTCTTCTTCGCCCTTTGTGCCCGGGGCCGCGGTATCTCTTTCGAACAACCCGCAGCCCCGGGACTACTATTACCCTTGGGATTAGGCCGAAAGTATTCGAGTAGGTGGAAGCCTGCCAAAAGGAGTTTTAGAAACTCTGACACTAGGGTGTGTGGGGGGGGGGGTCGTTTGACCTTAGGTACACACGATAAGAAGAAGGTAGCACTAATTCTTACCTACCATAGAACAAACTATATATACTAACCTGTTCATGAGAGATGTAAGTAAAGCATCCATTAGTATGTCCCGGAGTAGCCGTGGCCAGCAGTTTCTGTGCACCGAACGACACCACATCGCCGTCAACGAGATGTATGTCTGCATCAGCGCCGGAATCCTTGCCTATCACACTCTTGGTGTCGGGCAGTATAGCCTTCAGCTTGCCTGTGCCTGTTATGTGGTCTGCGTGCATGTGTGTGTTCACTGGAAAAGATTAAATATTCGTTGTTAATAAAGAAAAACAATAAAATAAAGTAACAAAAAACAATCTGGGTTGTGGACGTCAGCAGGCAGCCGCTCTGTGTAAAATACTGGTATTCGGCTGCATCCAGTTGGCGGTAGCCAACTCCAAATAGTTGAGAAAGGGCTAGGCAGATGATGCTTAAAAATATAATTTATCATGCTATATTATGAGAAAATTAAGTACAGTCTATTTTTAGAGCAGTCTTCATAACTATATTACAAATGTGATTGTAACTCTGCCTTGTTACCTTTCACGTCTATCAGCTGCATAAACTTTGATAAAAAGTTTCATCATCGTCTGCCGACTGTTCACTACAGCCCTGCGTGTCCTGCTGGCTGTTCACTACAGGAACTGATGGACGCTACCGTAGCCCAATTTTATGGCCGACACAATTTATATTGCCATCGACACGCTAAGAAGAAGAAGATCATCTGCCGAGCCCAACTGTCGGCTACCAGTCTAACCAGATGCAGCAGGAAACTAGTATTTTACATGGAGCGGGTGTCTGTTTGATCACCACAACCATTGTAGTGTGGGCTAAAATGATACCCCTTGGTAAGACTAATAGGGGATCGGACTGGGTCAAAATAATATGATTCTGTTTAGTCCGTAAGTTAGATTATCGAAAAATATTGAATACGTGTTTTTTGTTTTATCAAATCAATAAAAAATGACGAAGATAAAACGCGTCAAAGATCTTGGAGTGGGGCTTGAAACGTCACTTGTGTCGTCAAAATGTACTATCATATGACGTCACACGAGTTTTCGAAGCACTGTATCGTCTTCATGTTAAGTTTACTTGAAAAAAGAAAAAATACGTCTCCAATAATTTTTGGAAATCTATCTGACGGACTAATTAGTTTTTTTTTGTCCGATCCCCTATTGTCAAACTTTCGGGCCACTGACTATACCTGCAATGACTGTGAAAAATGTTTAAATGACAGCCGGGACCAACCGCTTATCGTGTTCCCGAGGCATGGAGGAAAATTCAGTAGGTAAGTGATAGATGGCCAAGTGAGGCTTAAACCACCTTTTGGCGTTTGATACAATGTAGTTTACAGATTCTTATTTGGTTTACCTATTTGCATAACTGAGAAATCCAGTTCCGACTTCCCAGAAAGGTTCTCTAGAAAGTCGTGGATATTCCGCAAACAATTAATTAAGGAAAAGCCATAGTAAATTAGCATGTGAGTAATCAAATTCTCGCAAATAGAGCAAGGAAATACTACCATCAGGAAAAAAGGCGTAGTATCTCATAATATTCAAGTAAGTTTCCTTTTCTAAAATGGTAAACTTAGAAGCTTCATTTTTGTAACCAGTAAATACCATATAAGTGTTCTTCTACAAAGAGATCGATCAAATCGGTAGGACAAGGCCATGGTCACTGACATTACTTCTGTAAGTATATATTTATAAGTCCGTGAGTCCGTGTCCGTAACGACGGAGCCGTGTCCGCAATCAGTCTATAGAGGTTTCATCGCTCTTTAATAGGCCAGTGTATGACAATGTATTTCATGCAAAATACACATAATTTTCGCTAATCATGTTATGAGTCAGGCAATCAAGTAGGAGCGAGAATATTTCCATAGACAAAGTTAGCATACTCACTTCGACTATTTATCTCCGCTAACGAAAACGGTCGGGAGGACTACAATATATTTACTGACAACGAAGAAGAAGAAGCTAGAATAAGTTTATCATTGATTTAAATATTTTAGGAAAGGAAACTAACTTGAATTTAACGACATAAGTTATTTTCCTGATGTGGTATTTCCTTACTCTATTTGGGAAAATTTGATTATTATCATCGGCACGATTCTTGAGCGCTGACGCAAAAGTGAGTTATTGGGTCCCTTTGGTGGTATGACGTGAGACGCGGGGCGGGGAAAGTGCAGTGATTGGCCCGTAGCGCATCGCGTCATTGCCGTCACTCGGGATTTGTTCTTTACTCCTGCTGCACTTACCTAACGACCAATAAATAATAAACGGGTGTGCGTTTTATTTGTCATATAGTGTACGATGCGCACAGCGATCCCCACTCTTCCGCCGAGCGCTCAAGAACCGTGACGGTATTTATACTCACTTTGATGATATGATGGATGGACTGTTTTAAGAATGATATGGCAAGAAAGGAGGGAGATGATGAGTATCAGAGAAGTATTGAAGAAGTAGACATGCTGCGCCGACCCCAAATGAATTGTGATACGGGCAGAGAATGATGATGAAAATTAGTATACTCACTGGCATAAATGAGCTTGAAGCCCAACTCCTTGATGAGAGCGGCATCTCTCTCCGCATGCTCAAGCACCGGGTCGATGAGCACGGCTTCACGCGTGCGATTGTCACCCAGCAGATACGTGTATGTACTGCTCACTGTGTCGAATAACTGGAATAGAAGGACATAAAAGAGGTTTAGAAGAAAAGAAAGATCTTCTAGCGTTGTAGCGAGTGAATGAGTATAAGTCGAACTACACAATAACTGACAAATGCTTGCACTGACTGGAGAGGTCTACTCAAATCTGTGTGGTTCTTTCTTCAAAAGAACATCACATACGCTAATCAGTATAGTTCATGCCCGTTACCCCACAATGCCTTTTTTTGGAGGGTGGGAAATCATGAAATGACGCCTCCCGCTCAGGGCAGAGCGGTATAGGGAGTGTCAAACTTCTACTGACTAAAACCACCCATGTTCCTTCTTAGCCCTTTGTGTCCGAGGTCGCGGTATCTCTTTCAAACAACCCGCAGCCCCTACAGGTCCCCCACTATGCCTTCCTTCACCGATTTAAAATCGCGAATCTATTATTTAATCTTATTGGGATTGGAAGTTATAAAAGCTTGGAAAGTGGATTGGGAATACCGATTGCTAACATGATTTATAATAATGTATTTGCGAAGCGGCAACAAACTCCCTTTGATATGATACCGCTTTATCTACCATTACTCTCACATACTCAACAAAAACATAAGTTATTCATTAATGGACATTATGTTAGAATTATACAGGTTTTACTTAGAATCATCAAGCATGCATATCCTGGACTGATTCCTAGTGTTAACGATTGTGATTATTTTTTTCTCACATAATAATAACTGTTTTGAACAATATGGTGAGAAATATATAATATACTCTACAACAAAAATATAGCGCTGGTCCCGTTAACATCACGACTGTGCGGTTGTTTTTTCCTTAGTCTATTTTGTCCCACACACTGGGCAAAGGCCATATATCCACTATTCTCTCCGTGCGGTTTACTCCGGTCAATCTGTCACAAATGCCTTTTGCTCTCTCGTTGGGCTGCGGATTGTTCGAAAGAGATACCGCGGCCTCGACATAAAGGGCTAAGAAGGAACATGGGTGGTTTTTAGTCAGTAGAAGACTGACATTCCCTACTGCTCTGCCCAGAGCGGGAGGAGTCATTTAATGATTTCCCACCCTCCAAAAAACTTCTCTCTGTCTGAATATATCGTCGCTAAGATTTTTGTATTGACTTTCACAGACACGATGAAATGGATATTATACTAGCATTGCAGTTAATTACCTATAAATCATTGATCAAACATGCAATAGAGAATCATGTGTGGAGGATTGTGATGCACAGAAAAATGGTTGTTGTTGTTTATTTGGTAAGGTTCAATTCACTGTAGAATGAATGACACAATCATTTGAATAGGTTATTTTCACTTTTCCAGACAATCAGTAATTATTGGATGATGTTGATGACCTGATGAGAATGACATAATAATAATAATTTGTGATAAATACAAAATAGTTTTTTTTTGTTCACATAAAATATCTTTACGTCATTTTACTGACTCGTTAGTCGCTTGGTCGCAAGCGTGACTGCTGAGCATGAGGCCCTGGGTTCGATTCGCGGGTTAGGCAAAGTGCTATTGGGTTTTTCCATCAGAAAATTCTCAATAGCAGCCACGAATCCCGGATTTGTGCCCGGTTGATGGCAATAGGCTCACCCTCTATTATATGGGACTTATGTGATGTTATGTATGGTCGAATAGTTTTCATAGCTAATTTTACGGTTGCTTAAATATTGAAATTCGCGTCGTTATCGCACTTTTCTTTACTTTACCTATATTTTATTTAGTGTACAGTCGTAAAACCTACTTCAATTAAATATTGCATAGCTATTATCGTAACAGCCGGTGAAAACAACAAAATTCTCGTTGTACACATGTTACCATATCGATTAGATAATTACAAAGGAAAATGACCTCTACACGTTCTAAAACAAGATATATTTCGGTCACACAAAATGTTTACACCTATAAAACCATGGTTACCAGTTGGAGGTAGCTTGTTTTTTAAACTAGAAAACTGAAACCTATGTTTTTAGTGAACTGTATGAAATTTTCGATGTAAGAAAAGTAAACTTGGTTTTCTTCATAACATGTTACATTATCAATATTATCATCCCTGCTGTCCCGATAGGGGTGGATAGGGATGTATGCGATTGTTGGCTGATCGATGTAGGAAAAGTAATATAACTTGCTTTTCTAAATAACTTATATAGTTTTTTTTTTCGCTAGCCTATCTTGTCCCACTGCTGGGCAAAGGCCTCCCCCATTTCCTTCCATCTCTCCCGATGTTTTGCCTTCTCTGGCCAATCTGTAAGGAATGAGTCCAAATCGTCACACCAGCGTTTCTTGGGCCATGTATTTTGTCAATATTTTCTTAAGGATGGGAAATCATCAATTCGCTCTGGGTGGAGCAGAAAGGAGTGTCAGACTCTTACTGACTAAAACCCATCCGTGGACTGACTCTTTAGAACATATTCCGGAACATGTTTCATCATCCCAACTTTTCTGATTGGGGCGGATATGAAAGTATTCAAGACTAGTTTATATTGTTCTTTATCTACAGTTTTCTGTCTTATCAATTATCAGATACAGTTGTAAATATAAACTGTTAGTGTGAAAATTCTGTTTAAACATGATGCATTGTATTATTCTATTAAGTAACTTATAGATGATCATATCACAATTAAAAAGCCAAATTAAGCTAAACAATTAATTAATACAAAAAAGATTTATGTTCAAGATAAGATTAAGATAAGATAAGATAAGGAGGAGATGAGGTTAAGATAAGATTTATGTTTGTTGTTGATTTATGTTGTTGTTGTTTATGTGTGTTGTGATTTGTGTGTGTGCTCTGTTTGTGTTTTGTGATTTATGTGTGATTTATGTTGTTTCTGTTGATTTATGTTCATTAACGTACTTACATTTTGTTATTAATTTAGATATGAAAATAGTAATAGAGAGTATCTAGTAAAAAAAAACAATATCCTGAATGAGGTTGGCCAAAGAACGTGGAGCTTGGCAAAATCAAAGAGAGGCTCGAGTGTGAGCAGAGAGTGAAGTCGGTCTGTGGATGATGATGATGATAAATAAAAAAAACCGGCCAAGAGCGTGTCGGGCCACGCTCAGTGTAGGGTTCCGTAGTTTCCCGTCCGTCACAATAAACTCACAAGTGTTCCCACTTATGAGTTTAAAGGTGGTTTTTTTTTTCAAAATGATTTTCCACCAACCAATGAAACTTGACCTCTGGATTGTATAGGCGCTCATACGATTCAGGGACGAAATTATATTGGTTAACTGCTGTTTCCATCTGTTGTTTCCATCCAAGTTCAAAATGATTTTCCTAGAAAGTCCTTATAAAGTTCTACTTTTCAGATTTTTTTCATATTTTCTAAACTTATGGTTCAAAAGTTAGAGGGGGGGGGACACATTGTTTTTTACCCGACTACGGCGAAGTCAAAAGGAAGGGTAATGATTTTGGCAGTCTATGTATGTGTATGTATGTATGTATGTTCCACCGTAGCGCCTAAACTACTGAACGGATTTTAATAAATTAGGTGTCAATAGATTCGTAAGAATAGCCCGGGTGACATAGGCTATATCAATTTTATAAATTTTTCTTATGACGGAATTTAAATGTCAAAAACTTACCTCATAAAATATTAAATTGAGATAATCATAGCAAAGGAGAATGCCAGCGGCACTATGGGCAAATGTACTCAATTCAACATTGTTGTGTCTTCATCAAATCATCTTTAAAATACTGGTTGGCATGTCTAAATACTACCTCAGAAGATTGAACACAATAGACAATGGCATTTTCGAGATATTTACAAAAATGAAATGACTATTTTTAGGTTATGCTTAACCAAAAATTAGTTGAAAAAGCTATTTGAAAGGGTCTGAATGGGATTACGAGTGAGCTTTGTGTCTTTAAAGCATATTTTTGTAAAATCTGTTACGGTTTAGCTATTTCAGGTGGCCCGTGTCTGGTGACCACCTGTGACTAACTCACCAAGTCTAACTGATTTAGATTTTGAGCATTTTAAAATAATATTCTCGTGTTTCATGAAATTGCAAAGCATGGAAGAAATCATTACTAAGATAATCAATCGCTCAGTGTTATTTGTAGATACTATTCAAATCTTAAGGTAGTGGAAATCATGAAATTGTCTTTGTAAGTAGGGTGCAAAGGGAAAACACACAATACTAAATACAATAAATGAAAGAATGATTATTTCTGGACTTTATTTATTTTATTCATCAAAAAATAGTGTATCCAAAAATGGAGCTGGAACACTAACATTGTTATTATAACGTCCCCAGCTTAAATAGGTGCCATACTATGCACATTAAATGCACACAGCAACCTTCAGTTCTTCTCCGTCCCAAAAGTTGTTATTCAAATGGATATTGCAGATCCGGGCACTCTAAGGAACATAATTATATTTTGTGGCGCCGCGCTGTATCAATAATCCTTTAACTATTGATGATACCAATAGACGCTCATTATTGTTGCGTTTGGTGTGGCAGCAACACGTTTATAATATGTTCTTGAATTAACCTTATTAACAATCCATAATACTGATCGACCAGGGCTCTGGCAGGAGGGGTGGCATTGGAATGTTAAAATCTTGTTCAATATGTATCTGAGATCGGTTTTGGGTAGCAGAATCTTCCACTCAGTCAGCATCGTGAGTTTGTCTGGTTGCAGTTATCCAGCATGTTCGGCAAACGCTTTCCAGACGTGACACCTGTAGATCAATACAATGACTTGTTTATAATTTGACCAGCCTATTTAAACACAATCACTAGTAAGATAACAGTAAACAGTGTGGACTAGTGTGGTACGCAAGGGAATTCGTAGCTGATAGGCTAGAAAATATAACGTAATCAAAATAACGTATATAATCAGAATAACGTGAAAAAATAACGTCCTCAATCGTATGTGTCATCATCATCATCATATCAGCCCGGAATCACCCACTGCTGAGTATAGGCCTCCCCTTTTTTCTGCCACACTTCCCGGTTCTGTGCGTACCTCATCCACGTGTTTCCGGCGACTTTGACGATATCGTCAACCCAACGAGCTTTAGGACGACCCTGGTTTCTTTGGCCTAACCTTGGCCACCACTCGGTCAAAGCCTTGCTCCATCGGCCATCTCGGTCATCGGTATGTGTATAAAAAAATATTATATATTACCTGATGAGATAGTACCCCTCGCAGTAATAATTAATTATTTGTGGGCAGTCTAATGGCACTCGGTGAGTTCTTGATCTCAGTACGGAAACCCCACAGCCGTAGCAGACGGCCGTTTGTCCTACTGCAGGTGTCAACTGTCCCTGGGATGTGAGTGTATTTTGCAACAGTGTAACACACTCCTGACACAATGTGCCTTCGGTTGACAGCTGAAAAAAAACATATTTAAACAATTATATTTCTGTACAACTAATCTTAAATGATAGGTACCTACTACATACAATTAATATCCTCGAATACACACTGATTAAGATAAACCATCTTAGTTATTAAGTTGGTTATTAACAACACATCAGTATGAGGTTCCTACCTATATAAGTTATATTAAAATCCGGTAACTCAACTGGTGAGGTGAGAAACTAACACACACATGGATTTTACTTGTTATTTGGTACATAAACATAAAAGTACAGTTCCTAAATAAAAAACACCATTCTACATTAAAAGACAATGTTTACTCTTACCGGTGTTGGTGAGATCCAGACTCGTAAAATGTTCATGATGTTATTCGGAATCTCCGACAACATACGTCTGTGCATAAGTTGCGTTAATCTCAAAGAGCAGTTGAGACATACACAGTTGCATTCGCCATGATCACAACACAAAAAGTCCTGTATTTAGTTATAAACAACACACACGGTGCAGCGGCGTTAGAAGTGTGTTTATTGTCAATGGGTTGGCAGCATTAACGGAGTAACTAAAAGCTTCGACTCGAAGCACACACAATGTAACAAAACCAGCAAAAATAACATACCGTCGTAATGTATTGTAAAAATATGACAAACGCACAATAAATGTTAATGTACCCGCACTACGAGTAACATAATCCCTAGTATTGTCAGGTGATAGTAAAAAATGGCGTACTATGACGTCGGAAATATAAAAGTACTCATTTATTGTTTGTTAAACTATGCCATTGTTAATAATCGTTAATACTTATTTAAAAAATGTATTTTTATTTTAGATAATTAATGCCGTTTTAGGTTTTGATACACAAGTCTTTTATCAAGAGTACTGTACGCGGGCATTCTCCTTTGGTATCAAATGAAAGGTCTTGGCGAGCACATTACAAATATTTATTATATTATAGTTTAAGTACACACCAAAATAAAATTCAAATAAAAAAATTAAGTTCAAAAATTTAAAACCCGACTACTAACAAAATCGCAGTCTTAAAAGTAGAAAACAAGAAAAAAAATCTTGTCTGATATTCTTCGTAGTCGCATGCCACCTTGCCTTGGCAATTAGCAGCTGACTTCTGTATCAATGAGAACGCCATGAAGGAGCATCAGGTATCAGTGGCATGCGACTACGAAGAATATCAGACAACAATTATTTTCTTGTTTTCTACTTTTAAGACCGCGATTTTGTTAGTAGTCGGGTTTTAAATTTTTGAACTTATTTTTTTTTACTTTTGGAACGATTATTTCCGAAATTATTGACATTATCAAAAAATGATTTTTGTAAACCCCTATTCATTTTTAAATACCTTTCCAACAATATATCACACGTTAGGGTTGAAATTAAAAAAAAATCACTTCCCACTTTACATATAGGGGGGCTAATAAAACATTTTTTTCAATTTTTATTTCTTTGTCGGCGTGATTCATACACATATTGGTACCAAATTTCAGCTTTCTAGTCCTAACGGTCACAGAGATTAAGCGATGACGGACGGACGGACGGACAGACATGGCGAAACTATAAGGGTTCCTAGTTGACTACGGAACCCTAAAAACACACCGATATTTATAATCTAAATAATTATAAAAAAAGTAAACAATACACACCTGTCTAAAAAAGAAATCCGTCCCCTTATCCATGGCAGTAGACATCAGTCGAACACGAACGCAGCTCCTAGACAACGTACACACCGCGCCGGCCACGCGCCAACCGCCGAATGACAGCTGTTGTAGCATCCTGCGAGCAATAACACGCTATTATTACACAATCATCATTAATTGTTCTTGCGTCGCCGGTTTTTGTTTGTAATACCTAATGGTATTTCGCAGGTCAGCCTATGAGCCTTCCGAGGCTCGGTCAGTTCGAAAGAGATACCGCGGCTCCGGACACAAACGACTAAGAAGAAACATGAGTGGTTTTTAGGTACTAGATGTCTGACATTCCCTTCCGCACCGCCCAGAGCGGGAGGAGTCATTGATGATATACCACCATCCATCAAAAATAAAAGTAAACCTGTGCGGCAGGCATCCTGTGGATGCTTTGAGTGTTACCCAGGGCAAATAAACTTATTAACTAAGCGGCTAACTAACGAGCCTCGGCTTAGGGCAACGGTGAGACCCGTAATCCACCAAAGCGGAGATGTGCCAAGCGGAGAGGAGATTGCCAAATTCGACCAATCACAGGAAGGGCAAAAGACCAGATGTAACTGTGATTGCTCGAATTTGGCACATCTCCTCTCCGCTTGGCACATCTCCGCTTTGGTGGATTACGGGCCTCAGGAGGACAGCAAGGAGACAGAATGGATCTCAATACTATCATTATTTAGGGACTGATTTTGAACTACACGCGCGGGTTGGCTCAAGCGAGGTTCGGGGTAAATTACTTCTTGTGTCGTACAGATGACTGTTCCTGTGATGAAGAGAGGGAGATGGATACAGGTCGGGTAAGTGGATAGCATCGAAGCCCATCTCTTTTTAGGAATGGAACAACTACTTATTTGGTTTTTTTAGGCTACACTTTCCCACACCTGGACAAAGGCTACCCCCCATTCCTTCCATACTTTTCTGTCGGTGTAATTCCTCTTCTCGCCAATTAACGAGAAAAGTCTCCCGCCACCTTCTGTAAATCTCTTTTTGGAAATGGAACAATGGCTGTAACAGTCTTGAGGCTTACCATGTTCGTAGACATAGATGATAGTTCATTTTTTATATCAGATAAGTACCTAATTATATAAAAAGGTTGGTAAATAATATTATAATTCCTGCTGTTTATTCAAGATGACTCAATAATGAGGTAATTTAAGGCAATCTAGTAAGTAAGGCACAGTCATCGGACTTATTTTTTGTTTCTATGGTTTTTTTACACGTAGGTCAAGGCCAACGGTCGCTTCGGGACATGATACGGACAAATTATTATGCGATGCCGGATACAGGTATTCAATTCGATTTGACAGTCATATAATAAACTTTATTTGTACTTAAAATTGGGTCCATTTTCTACTGGCATGTAAAGCACTCAATAAATGACCATCTTTTAGGAGGCACAGGGAAAGAGCACTTGGAAGGATTTATGAGAGGCCACTGTCCAGCAGTGGGACAGTACAGGCTAATAACAAAAAAGCAGATAAATTAGACCTACCTGGGTAAGCTCGTTCCATCGTCGACATCATCTCTGCCCTTTTTTTTTTGGTGGGTGGAAAATCATCAAATGACCCCCCCCCCCCCCGCTCTTGGGCAGAGCGAAGGGGAGTGTCAGACTTCTACTGACTAAAAACCGAACCCATGTTCCTTCTTTGCCCTTGTGCCGAGGCCACGTCATCTAGTACTAAAATCCACGGCCCCGACGGGATCATTTCTGCCCTTAGGGCAAGATCGAGGTCAAGAGCAAGCCCATTTACAATAAAAAAAAATTAAAATAAATTAGACCAATACTTAATTTAAATAATTAATAAAATTTACCTGAGGTAATAATAATTCAATTTTTTTTCACAATAACACAATACTATTCTACAGTTAAGAACCACTATTCAGAGAAGGTAAAAGATACAATGAGTGCCAATGTATCATTCTGAGCAATTTATAAACTATTCAAGGAAAACTCATTAAGTAATACCACATGAATGTAACCAGCTAGTCATCAGGTTAATGAAATTTTGGGAAATTGTAAATACCAGGCATAAAACAGGCAAACTATAAAATAAATTATTCAATGACTCTCATCATCCTAGCCTAGCCTTTTCCCAACAATTTTGTGATCCCAGTATTTTTAAACTTTCACATCCCGGTTTAGGGTAACACCATCATCATCTGCCTAGCCTCTTCCCAATCATGTTGGGGAGTTCCAGTGTATACTGGAACTCCGTCTCCAACATGTCGCGTGCAGCTGACTATTATCTAGGAAATTAGCGAACAGATTGTCACACCCATCTTAATTGTGAGTGGCCAACTCAAACAACAGCCCATATCAAAACATTTACTTTTAGCTAAGTAATTGGCTGTTGTAAGGGATAAGTGGAAAGAGGGAAGGGAGGCACACAAATGGCTGATTAAAATAATAAATAAATTATTTAGATAAATAAATTTTTAAATCGTGTATGGAATATTTAAGGATCGTAGTAGGTGGCGTTCTGTGGTTTCTGCCTACCCCCATGGGAAAAGGTCGTGAGTTTATGTATGTATAAACCTTCCTCCGAAAATGTGCAATAATACAGGATGGAATTATATTATTTTGTATTATAATAAATTAATGAAAAATAAATCATGTACCAATCTATTTTGCCAAAATCTAACAAAAAGTCTAACAAAAATGCAAAAAAAAATACTCACACTATGTATATTTCTAATATATATATATTTGAAATATATTATACATATATTATTATATATATATTATTTTATATATTTTAGTATATATATCAAACTTTTATTACAGTTTTAGCCACGAATAACACTAACCTAACTACTAACCTCTCAAGACGAAAGTCTATGACCAGTGTGTGTTGCCAGTGATTACATACGGGACCGAAACGTGGTCGCTCACAATGGGCCTCATCAGAAAGCTCAAAGTCACCCAAAGGGCAATGGAGAGGGCTATGCTCGGAGTTTCCTTGCGTGATCGAATCAGAAATGAGGACATCCGCATGAGAACCAAGGTTACCGACGTAGCCCGAAGAATCGCCAGACTTAAGTGGCAATGGGCAGAGCACATTGCTCGCAGAACGGATGGCCGATGGGGCCGAAAAGTTCTGGAATGGCGACCGCGAACCGGAAGACGTTGCGTTGGAAGGCCTCTCACTAGGTGGACCGATGACCTGGTCAAGGTTGCAGGAACCCGCTGGATGAGAGACGCACGGGACTGGTCAATGTGGCGACGCCTGGGGGAGGCCTATGTCCAGCAGTGGACGTCTTTTGGCTGAAATGATGATGATGATGAACACTAACCTTAGACAACAGTATAAATGACACTGCAGGAATGTGTCATGATTAGTAATTATTATTATAGTTTCTCTTGTAGGCAAACCAATGCAATATTTATCAACATGCTAATAGAAAAAATAAAGGCACCTTTACATAGTAACCTACCGCTAAGCTACGCACGCTAACTTAGCATTAGTGGAGTGCCTTAAGACGTAAATATTGTAAAACCTCGGAATCCAGGGCCGGTCAATGAATCTTCATAAAAACATTTGAACTGCATTGTTAAAAGCCCAAATAAAAAAGTTAAAAAAAAATTTGCGCGCTCGTCATTTTTTTTTTTAGTACCACAATGTAGGTACTGAAAAACTAGCTTGTGCCAGCGGCTTAACCCGCAACAACTCGAAAATTATCCCACGAAAAGATAAAATCGGCATAAAAACTATCCTTTGTGTTAATCTAGGTTCTAAACTATCTGTAGGTATACCAAATTTTATCCAAATCCGTTCAGTAGTTTTTGTGTGAAAGAGTAACAAACATACACCCTCACAAACTTTAGTACTTTATAATATTAGTGTGAAGTGTGATGTGATCAGGGCACGCCACGACAGTGGCGTAAGTCCCGTCTTTGAGGAGTTGCTGGAAAAGCGCCGCGGCGCCCTCACCTTCCGTCTGACGCAGGTCCTCACCAGACACGTTGCTTCAGGAGGTACCTGCACCGAATCAGGCGGGAGGAAACGACCGGATGTCGCCAGTGTGAGGATCGGCCGGAGGACACGGTGGAGCACACTGTGGAGGTCTGCCCCGCTTGGGCGGAGCCCCGCCGTGTCCGCGTAGCGGCGATCGGCGGCGGCGACCTCTCGCGTCTGGCCCTGGTGCAAGCCGGTGAGTAATGGGCTAGCCCGCCGTCTGTCCGTCTTATGACGACGACAGGCCGTGTCGACGGCACGGGCTAGCCCATTACTCACCGTCCACAGGCCCGCATCCCCGTTGGCTGGACGCCGTCACGTGGCCCCCGAAGCCTGGAGCGTCTCCCACGACGGCTAGGGCGAAATGTTCTCTCCCTCACACGTTCCGCCACCTCCTTCGCTAGCATCACTGCTTCGCAGAAGGAGGCGACGGCGTCCCATTACTCCTCGCCTCGGACCATGGCTTGCACCAGGGCCAGACGCGAGAGGTCGCCGCCGCCGATCGCCGCTACGCGGACACGGCGGGGCTCCGCCCAAGCGGGGCAGACCTCCAGAAGCAACGTGTCCGGTGAGGACCTGCGTCAGACGGAAGGTGAGGGCGCCACGGCGCTTTTCCAGCAACTCCTCAAAGACGGGACTTTCGTGGCGTGCCCTGATCACATCACACTTCACACTAATATTATAAAGTACTAAAGTTTGTGAGGGTGTATGTTTGTTACTCTTTCACACAAAAACTACTGAACGGATTTGGATAAAATTTGGTATACAGATAGTTTATAACCTGGATTAACACAAAGGATAGTTTTTATCCCGATTTTATCTTTTCGTGGGATAATTTTCGAGTTGTAGCGGGTTAAGCCGCTGGCACAAGCTAGTTTTTCAGTACATTATGGTACTAAAAAAAAAAAAATGACGAGCGCGCAATTTTTTTTTTTAACATTTTTATTTGGGCTTTTAACAATGCAGTTCAAAAGTTTTTAAGAAGATTCATTGACCGGCCCTAGATTCCGAGGTATAAATCTTACGGCACTCCACTACATCACTTTGTAAGAAGTTTTAAATGAGTTCGACCATTAGGATGTGGAGCCGCAGTATCCTCTGATGTGAGAAGGTGGCAAACAAATAAACCATGTAGCTAGCGTGGAAAACCTCTCCTTTTTAGGGTCCCGTACCCAAAGGGTAAAAATTACTAAATTACTAAGACTCCATTATCCGTCCGTCTGTCCGTCTGTCCGTCTGTCACCAGGCGGTATCTCATAAACCGATAAAAGCTACTTAGCTAGACAGTTGAAATTTATTACATTGTTAAATAATTTATTATGATGTATTTCTGTTGCCGCTATAACAACAAATATAAAAGCAGAATAAAATAAATATTTCAGTGGGGCTCCCATACAACAAACGTGATTTTTTTGCCGTTTTGGTACAGCAGAACCCTTCTTGTACGAGTCCGACTCGCACTTTTTTTTTTAAATTTGTTTGTCTAAACAAAGTTCACATAAATTAACGCCTAATTAGAACTATGCCAAAGCTATGAACAAAGCCATTTTTAATGTTTGTTTGGAAGAACAAACAGTACTAACCAACACATCCTATAGAACAGTGAAAGACTGACTTAATCCAAAAGCACACACCAATTTGTAAACTTCACTATTGTACTAGAACAATTGAATGTGTGAATCAAACAGTGATACATTTAATGAATAGTGTGAAAATTATACCTCTAATATTATTTTACCCGACTGCGGCGAAGGCCAAAAGAAGGGTTATTACATTAATTTTATATTGTGGTGCTTATTTGGTGTTGCTAGTTCAATACTTTACTTGCTAGCTACCTCGTGGGTAAATAATAACCACCGCACGGGTCGAGCTTCAAGTAGGATGGGTGACCCCTCAGTACCGAGTTTCCGCCATGCCTCGGAAACCACGATAAGTCATTGGTACCGACAGTCGTTACAGCTAGTGAGTGGCCTGAAAGTCTGACAACCAGTCTTACCCGGTATCATAGTACCCAGTAGTCAGTTACTACTAAGTTCAACTAAGTTGTGGAGGTCATATAAGCAGTCATATAAAATATTGCTATTCAGCTGCTTCCGGTAAGACTGGAACCCAACCCCAATAAAATAAGGAAAGAGACTAGGCAGATGATGATTTAAAACAAAATTAGAAACGAAAGGTAGATAAAAAATACGGTTTATGTCAAATTTTCAAAATGGCAGAGTCGCAAAAGGACAAGTTCTCAAAATGGACAATTCTCAAAAAGCCTAATTCTCAGAATGGCAAATTCTCAAAAGGCTTAGTTCTCAGAATGCCTAATTCTCAAAAAGCCTAATTCTCTTAATGCCCAATTCTCAAAATGGCAAATTCTCAAAATGGCAAATTTTCTACAATTGGCGGTATTCTTATAAAAAAATTATTTCTTTATTTTTTTATATCTCCGTCAATTGTGGACCGATTTTCAAAATTCTGTTTTTGTATGAAAGGGTATACTCTCGAGGTGGTTCCATTGTCACTAAGTTGGGATCTGATGATGGAATCCTTGAGGAATCGAGGGCAACCCTCAAATTTTATAGGCACACATTACGTTTTCCATATATTTTCTGAGGTCTAGTGGCAGTTATTCGGTTGAAATATAGCACCGAACTACTGCCACTCTTTAGTTTTTTTTTTTTGTTTGAGAAAATAAGTATAGGTAGTAAAGTCCCACAAACTACCAGGAGAACAGAAGTATTCCTACTTCTGTTAGGAGGTATTGAAAGGTATTGAAAACTGGAATGTTTTTTTTTAAATAACTTATTTAGTAAAGTCCCACAAACTACCAGGAGAACAGAAGTAGGAAGGAGGTATTGTATTACAAAAGAGATACCGATCTCATCTCCATGATACAAGTTGAGTCTTTTGGCCCTTAATTATTCTATTTATCTTCGGGGACGCCGGCAGACACCATGCGGGCGATCAGTCCTTTTGTTGTGGATTATTTCGCCCAGTTCCCCATTGGCCCTTATTTAGGTAAATACTTAAAATGTTTGTAGATATTTGTTGAGTGATGCAACCTTAAACATACCTTATTTGGTGCATTTGTTAGCAACACCACAGTGCCATAATAGCAAGTAGCAAGTGATAAAATATAATATCTTAATCTTATCAAACAAATATTTAGCAGTATTATCTCATTATCAATTGTTTAACTCTCATTCTTGTTACTAAGCACATGTTTTACAACCATGGGATGTACTCTGTGTAGTAAATTTGCCTCTGCATTAAATTATGGAAAATTCTGCAAAGCTACATTTTTTTTTTAAACTTGGCACTTTAATTAATAAAATTAACTCCCTAACTTGACAGTCAATGTATCAAGTGCATTATATAAGGCTAGGTTTTAAAAGTATGTTATTACTCTCAAGATTAAAAGTATCCTTTATCCTATGGTAACTCAGATCATGGTCTTCGGAAGTGAAATAATTATTTTATATAAATGTTATGTTACGATAACATACTACTGATTGAATTACTATCACACTTAGAATGTGATTAAGATTATACAGATACATTTAGAGACTGATGCCAAACGATACAGCAATTGACATCAGTTTGCTTAAAGCAAAAATGCTTTACAAAACAAAAGCTTGTTCTACTGTACTAAACAAAACTACCTCGTGCAAGAAGATAAGGCCACAGCAAGATGTAATGTCATTGTTCAAAGGCAGCAAGAAAGAAATGTTGCATTGAACCCATGCCCACGTAATCTTGACGATAAACTCTGGTTGATCCACAAGTGACAGCAAATGGTTACATTGGCTTGCCTTTACAACAGAAATAAATGGACACTAGTGAAGGAACCAAAATCATGGCTGAATTTTATTTAGATAGCTAAGATCATTTCATTTTACGGAGCAAGTGCGGAGACCAAATGCCTGACATAGAACCATTGAAACATAGAAAGCAAAACAAGTGCAGGAACAAGAAATGCCTTAAAACCCTCATAAACTTTTAAAACAAATGTGCCAAGAAGGAAAACATGATAATAAATAACACAAATACTCACCTTACAGTCGTGAATAGTAAAATAAACACAATTTATGACTAAACTCTATAATATACTGAGCAGTTTATTTGATTTCCAATACATGACATCACAGATACTTATAGGTTTATTCCCGTAGCTTCTTTAGAGTGATAAATAAAATAAACATTGTTGGTAATGTTTATTTTATATTTATAAGTACCACTTTAACTTTAACTGTTATCTAGACTTGACGATCGTTTAATACTAAAGATATTGCCGCAAACAAATTAATTGGTTGCAGTCTGATCTAATCGCTCAAGAGGGAACAATTTTCCTTTTGAAATAGGTATCATCCCTGTCAATTTAAACAACACCCATGGTGGCGTCGTCTTTGCCATCTTATCCCTACAAATTACTGAAGATATTAAATAGTTTCAATTTTTTTATACTAACTTGAAACAGAAAATACAAAGAAAAAATGGTTTTCAAATGTGTATTCAAAACTTTACTTACTTGATAGCTAATATCGACTTTCATACACACACACACACTTTCCAAAGGCCTATTCAATATAAATATAAAGAAGTCTTATCCTTGGCAAGAACTTATCATAACAAAATGTAGAATTATCACAGAAACTTAAAATAAAATTGATAAAACGATTTGAACTGGTGTGACGAACAATAATATTTTGATTTTGACTTTGACAGTTTGAGGCTAGACAACTTGACATTGACGGGAATTAACGTTCTAGGTAAAAACGGTAAAAACACAAATATCTTACATGAAGCTGCTTGTGTTTATGTTACAGTTGTGCTATGGTGCTACAGAACTTGGTTTCACCCACAGCACCTAACTGGAACGCAACAGCCCTCATGACACTAATTGCCATAATGGAAAATAGAGGTCTTGTAAAGTTACTAAAAAATCAAATTATTGTACAGTTTTGCAATTGCAAGCTAGCTAATTCAATTCTGTGAACGAAATGTAATACTGATTTATTTTAATGAAATGTTATTATTTCAAAGTCAAACAAACTTAATAATTAGGTACAAATACTGGCCACTGTGCTACTAAATTGATAGCTTAAGTTTTGACATTATTTAATGTTTTTCTTTGACAACACATTTATCCCTATGGCTGCTAAAAGAAAATACAATAAAATGTAAAAATAAACATTGTTTACTTAACCATTTAGAATTTATATTTCCAATGACCATCAGATTTGTAAAAATTTAAAGGTAAGGTCTCAATGATTACTAGACTTTTTCTGTGTTCACAAATAATTTGAAAAGCCTTTTTTTCTTAGATATTTAGGAATTAACCTCTATATTCCTTATTTGATATTTATCCAACCAACACGTTATTTTTTTTTATTTTACTCATTTGCTAACTTGTTTAGTACCAATAGTTATTTTTTCATAATGATGTGCTTTTAGTCTGTAGTCACCTTTAGACACACACATGCACAAACTTGTACTTGTGTTGCGACTCAGGTGGCTGATTTGTTGTATTTCCATTTCGGTTTTCTCCTCGAATTGAATAGCGCTATCCTTGTCACTTAGTGCCGCAAAAATGTAAACGTCATTGACCTCTTTCATCCCCTCTCTTGTCAGTCAATATTTCGCTCTCGTATGTACACAAACCGATACTAGTGTGCGTTGAAGCAGGCACAGGCATTGCGTCTGTGCAATGTATTGATGTAAACATTCTCTTGTCATTTTATTTCAGTGCGTTTTGGAGGACCGTATGGAAATCTCTGCGCATCTGAAAAACATGTGAACAGCTGATATCGTTCGTTTAAAAATTATAGTGAACCCCGATGTGTGTAATTTTGTTACTACATTTTTTTGAAAATTAAGCGTTCAGAAAAGTGCGATAAAAGTCTTTGTTTGTAGAAGTGCAAAAAAGGTCAGTTTTTCAATATTTTTACTATATATTGTAGGTCTTAAATTAATTAAATAATAAGCGTCTGTTCAAGTTTGAATCGGTCGCAAGATTTGTGTGGTTTTTAGTGAAAACACAATTTGAGTTTCGAAATCAAGATTAAGTTTTGTACCTACTACAAAATTAGTTAAATAAGTATCATTTACATAAACTGATATTTTTTTTTTTTAAGCAACTTTTATTAAATCACTATAGAGAACTCTAGTTAATTATATTTGTGTAAGTACCCAATAAAACCGGACGGCGGACTCTATGTAACAACTTCCTTGTTCTAGGTAACTGTGAGAAGGTGATAAAATACGCAATCGAATTTATCGCCTGAATAAGCTGATAATCTTTAGGGTTGTTCCGCAAGAACAACTTCGAAAAACAAAAAAAAAACGATACCTACCTACCATAAATTAGTCAACCCTATAAAATAAAAAAAATGCAATCTCCCGCTTTTTAATACAACATCGTTTCTAGACTACATGATTGTCTAACTTGTTCCCAATTAGCGTGATGTAATCTTTTTTTCTATGCTCCGACCGACATAGCTATGTTATCGATTTTGACCGTGACCCATATTAAATTATATTCGCGCTCGTAGGTATCTCCTGCCTACTTCCTCATTACAAAAACGCGTCCAAAATAGTTCTACCAATCATTGACTTAGTTCTAGCTAATAGCTTCTGTTATTGAGCACTACACATTATGCTAATAGAAGCGATTCCGTAATAAGTGTCTTCATTACTATTGCTAAGGCATTTCTTTACCATATTGTGCGTTAGTATAAAAACTAAAACTATGTTGAAGGCTATCCTAGAATAGATGAAAGAGCGGTTCTCTCTTAGCAGCGACAGATATTCCAATAAAAACCTTTTTTACGAAGTCTTTAAAATTTCAGGCTCCTCCTACAGTATTATCTAGTCGATACCCTACTATGAATATTTTTTTACAAGATTTGCTAAAAGGGTGACTGAAACAATGCCTACAGATTTTTTAATCTTCGCTCTACCAATCTTACGACAAAAGCGTTAAATTCCCGCGCATTGCAACATCGCGTTCAGAAATAGTGAGCTGTCCTTGTGATCGTCGTGTGAAAAGTTATTCTACAGATGTTCTATGTTAGAACAGTTATTTTTTACTGTATTTTATTTATCCTCAATACAAGTACCTACCTATATAAGCATTCATCATCATCATTTCAGCCCGTTATCACACACTGTTGGGTATAGGCCTCCCCTTTATTCTGCCAGTCTTCCCTGTTTTGTACGTCTCTCATCCATCCACTTCCCGAGCTCCTGACGTTAACGTGCACCCAAGCATTACTTATCCATAAATTGTTCTTCCAATAAAAATATGAAGTCTTTGTGGTCCTGTCTCCCTATCCGCAATAAAATTAGTTTCTGCAGCTTGTGGTATGTAATATGATGTGCAAGCTTGCAGTAATAGCTTGCACATACCACAAGCTGCATCGTTTTTCGGCAGTCAGCTACGTTCAAAACTTTGTCTTCAAGTTGAGGATTAGTCTGAATTTTTCTATCCTATCTGTCCAAACCGACAAAAGATTAGCCTTACTAGATATCGATAGACTTGTACCGTTCGATTTTCCCAGCGATAATTAGTAAAACATGACACAGTCGACAAACAGTACACAGTCCAGTAAAAAGATAATGAACCAGCCAACCAAACAAGGAATTGCACTTGCTTTACCAAAATGAAGCGTTTCATTATCAGTAATGAGTAAACTTTGAAGGTATGTATTTGTAAACAAGGCGATGTAAACGAGTGCTAGTTCTAATCAGTAATGGCTGTCGCACGTGTTATGCGTCCCACGTATGTCAATGTTTATCTCCGCACGACCTTGAAGATCCAAGTAACAACATTAACATCACAATTCATGTTCCAACCAATAGCAGCGAAAATACTAACTTAATTTCATGTTATTTAGGAACATACATGTCTTTAAAAAATTAAATTTGGGAAGAAAAAGAGAAGGACCAAGGATAGACCCCTTAGGAACAACGCGAACAGCATAAAAATTAGTCGCATTTAAAATAAACTAAGAAATAAAGTCAACAGAATTTAACAAATTATCATCAGTTGTGCGAGGGTGAGGCGTAATATTTTAATGATCAAATAGTATTATTGAAATCCTTCATTGTTTGACATTGAGACTGTAATAAATTATCTAAATTATGTACCTAATTACGATGAGCATGATTATTTTATGTAATAAATTTAAATGACCGCAAAAATGAAGCGCAATTGAATTGTAAAAACAAAACATTAACTATGACGAAAGCCAACAAACAGCGTGGTAAAGGAAAAAACGTGATTATTTCCAGTCACCTCTAATTACAAATTATTCGCTATGATTTGAACATACACTGCGCAAAAAGAACTGCGCAGTAAATCTCGCGCTGTTAGAGATTCCCAATTATTTTTTTGTGAACCTTTGTCAATGTTAGCAAAGGACACGTGAACGATCTCATTTTGTCATCAAATAAACGCACGTTCCGGCCAGTGCTTTGTATTTTTTTGCAAAGCTATTATCTATTGTATTTCGCACTTGTTCACAAATTGTTTATCGCATTTTTCGTGTCTCTTTATTTGAGCTGTTTATACTTAATCATTCAATTCGCTTAGCGACAGAGCATTAGTATGTACTAGACTTATAGCACAGAATACATAATAGTATGCTTATAGACAGGACATATGTTACCTCTCTTGTTTGTTACGCTACAGAACACGGTTTTTCCAGCTTCTCCGTCCAGTCTGTCCCTTAGAAAGTCGTTGGGCCATCTTCTAAAAGTTCTGCCAAGGCGAACCTTTATACTCCCCTAGACAAATTTCTCTAAGTTGCGTCCGCCGAGGTTCTTCCCTTCAGCACATTTCTTTGTTCTAGCCAGCTCATTCATATTTCTAAATTCTACGTGTTCCATGCATAAAATTCGCGTTACTATTCCGAAAGTTTCATTCCATTATTTACCCATTCATGGCTCTAGTCTCTACCTAAATCACAAGTTAATTTCTTTAATGTTAAGCCAATATTCCATCTAGACAATTTAAGCAACAGTTGGACATTAAACAAAGTGCTATAGCCAAAGTGTGGGTAGCCGAGACGTTAGGTTCGCCGCCCCTACCGTCGCGACGCCTGGCCCGAAGGGGTGGCCACCCTGTAGATGAATTCTCATTTTATGCCACAAAGGAAACCACAGCGTCTACGTTCTTTTGTTTGCTTCTGAGCAATCCTATGCGCAAACAAATGCACATGAGATGTGATGTTGTTTACCTTGAGCAAAGATGGAAAAATGGATAATATTTTTCGCTGGAGGTACTGTTACTTAATGAGAATAACAATTTTGTGCCAATGTGTTAGTTAGACTATTGGTAGAATCTTATAACATTCGATTTACTGCAGCTATACCGTGTTATGAACAAACGACTCTTTTAATTAATACGATACTGCGAAATGTACAAAATTTTATCTAGATAGAATTATATTTCGATCGAAATTGACTTACCCCTAACTGCTGTAGAATGAACTCGAGCAGACTGACACGCTGTCTATCACGAGTTAAAATATTGAACATTGATTCATTCTGCATGTTTTAAAGGCACGAAATGCCACTTGAAGTCTAGTACCGCAAGACATAAAGGTATAACTTGTTCTAGTACTAGAATAAATAATTATGTAGTCGTCAAGTGTTGAGCAACATACACTATTAATTTTATTAGCCTCATTGTTTCAAGCAGGATATGTGTAGCGCTTTGTCTTTGCACTATCTCAATAAACATCAAACCTGTCTTAAGATACTAACTTAGAATAAGTTACTGTTATTAATAAATTTATAGTAGACAATCACAACTTTATCCATTAGATGTAATAAAAACATTAAACTTATGTTGTACAAAATTACGAGTGTTCCGGCCTTGGTAGACTCTCGCTTTCGGAACAACCTTACTGTAACAGCATAATGAACTAAAAATAAATGATTAGCGTAAAGTAGGTAGGTATAGATTGCTGTTTACGGATGAAGTAGAATTCATTTTCGTCGATTGGGGTCGTAAATATCATTTCCTACGATTGATCGTGACGCTTTAGCACCGAATACTGCAGGTAGATACCACAAAATAATAACAGATCCTGCAATTTAAAAAAAATGTCTAGGTACATGGATGTGAAGATGAAACGAACAAAAGTCTAATGTCAAAAGCCTATCAAGTTGATTGTATCACATTATGTAAATAATAACTAGAGCGGAATTGGCTAACCTAATTAAGATTGCAAGTGCCTAAAACGGGTGCGCCAAAGTTCACCTAAAATTTCAACTCCGATAATTGGAAATCCGAAAATGTTCTTCCTAACATTTTTCATCCTAACAATCGCAATTCCTAACTTCTCTGTCTCTAATGTTTTAATTCCGAAGCATTCAACTTCATAATGTCTGTAGCAATAAACATCTATTACACTATTATTTGTTTTCCTATATTTTCTCAACATAACCATCTTTTACACTATTATTCAAAGTCATATCTTTTTTTTGTTTATATTACTTTTTATTCATAATAATCAGTATTATAAAAGGTCCCATTAAAATAGGTGGACAAAATTTTAGAAATCAATCAAAATAAGGACAATAGTCAAAAAAAATATAAGAAAAAGACATAAAATACCTACTTTTATAGGATGAGTTTGTTCTAGAGTGCCGACAATTTATTATTTTAAGTCAAAATAAAATCACTTTATATATAGTGTTTTTTTTTGTTTAGATGTCTTTAGTTAGGCTTACTAAACGCTGTTAAAATTTGTCCACCTATTTTAAAGGGACCTTATATACTATGCAAAGATATCCATAGGTTAGGTTAGGTTAGAACTGTGACCAACTACGCGCGAGCCGAGCGAGCGAAGCGAGCGGTGCCGCGGCAGCGGCCGGCGAGCGCTACCTCGAAATTGGTCGCGAAATTTTACTAAGTATTTTTTTCATAGTGCCCCCAAGACGACACTCTGACCTGAATTTCATTCATTTATTTTATTTCAAGACAAAAATCAGTGAAACGACCTTTAATCATTCTAAACAGTTGTATGAGTGAAAATATTATGGTAATTATGTTTAGGAATAAAAGCGTTAGGATAAAAAACAGTAGGAGTTTAAATATATTTACACTAATGATATTATGAATTCCAATTTTCGGAAACATGAGTGTTATGAACATCGTCGGTAGGACTACAAATAGTATGAATGAAAACTTTAGGATGAAAAATTTTAGGAAGAGTGATCATTCGGATTACAAATCGTTAGGAAGAACAATTTCGGATAAAGAACTTTAGGTGAGCCAATATGGACCCGCCTAAAACTATGTTAAAACTAGAAGTTACAATAATTCATTTATGGGAACTGTGAGTCTATGAACACATCACGAAACGCGTCTATAATGTATGCCATGGCACGATCAGTTCCGGAATTTGAAAGGGATATTGAATTTGAAACAAGTTAAGGTAGCTAACGAGGTTGATAACATTTTTATTGCTGTCTTCGGAGTTTCTACTCACGAGGTTTCAATCGCTTGTAGTCAATATTATTGACGAGCTTATAATCATCGCACTAGAGAGTACTCACGAGGTAGATTGGTACAAGCAGAAAGAACATCGGGTGCAGGAACTAAAAATCAAAACTGATATATTCAGTTAGCTTGGAGTTATTTATGAGTACAGGTTCACGTTATAAATTTTCCGTGAATCAAGGCTTCCGTCGTGGTTTGCCGTGTTTCTTTTTAATATAGTCTGTCATTGAATGAAAAAGGTTAGGCTGAACATAATGTACGTTTAATTTACTATCGCATTACATATCCGTGATATCCGCGATGTTCATGATGCTTTGCACAATCAATGGACGCCAGTTAGCCAACATAGTCGCTCGCAACAGCATTATACGCGCATTGGAAATGTAGAACGGGATTTATGTCATACGTAATGTGTGGTTATAGCAATTTACGGCTGTCTGATGTCATGTTTTATTGATATTCTACGGCACTATTTGATAATTATGTCATGTCGTTCAAGAAAATCTAGAGAAACACCACAATAAAATAAATCTTGATTAAAAAGATTCATGTATTCCGTCGTCAGCTTAGATGCATTATTACGAAGCGCAGAAGAAAAATATCTCTTGTCTTCCATACTAAAATTGCAAGCTATGTTAGAATTCCCTTGTGAAAAATATTGTTAGGACGTGTTACGATTTTACGAACATTTCGCGCTCTATTGTCTGGTCAAGCCAGCTGAATTCTATTAGCCTTGACTTTATTCGTTCATATTACGTTCCGCCAACAGTTTTATAGTCTACAAGCATCTAAAGAAAAGAATATTATAATCGAATTGTACTTGAATGTAAAGTTAATCATTACAACACAATGTCCAATCGTGTGTCCCTTTGGTTTTGTAAGGTCATTTTTTGTTGACTTGCGTGTGTCTTTGAGCATTTGACGCTTTACCTGTGTATGTACTAAATTACTTTATTAATTAAACCAATGTGAAAACCCACAATAATAATGGATCATAATGTCGCTCTTAACAAACTATTAACTTTAGCGCTTCCAAAATTATAATTTGCCGCATCAAATCCCCGCTCGTCTAAACAAATTGTCGTTTCAACTCAGTCCTATTGTGTTTGTGATAGAGAGACAAGACACTAATTAAGTTTAAATGCACATTTGAACTCGACCTTGGCTGCAGTCACGAGTCACGAAGTCTCGGAACAGCCCGAGCTTGCTTCTTAATATTGAGCAACATCCCTTCTAATATTGTTCCTAACGTTTTAGTTCCAAGTAATAGTGGAGCGGTGTGAAGAATTTTAATCAATTTCAAACCGGAGTAAAACAAAGGCAGATGAAGTTGGGGATCAATGGAACTTAAATCATGTTCTAACTTTGAAATTGGATAGAGAAATGTAGTCTGTTAGCAGACGGAGGAGTGAAGACTGAGAAGACCAGTCCCCAAGAATGTTTTTAACTAGGCAATGAATGTGATACAAACAGACAAGATTCATGTTCTACAAATCCTCTAGAAGAGCGTATCGCTGAATTTTTAAGCACGCTTAGTAGATAGTTTTGCAATAGATAAGTACGGATAAGGTAGCGGAACCACAACGCAATAATTCTTAGATTTCCCCACTGTAATTTTGTATTATTTTCGCAGTTTTGCCAGAAAATTAGTAAGACGCAATAACGATATCAGTATCGCCCTCAGTAAACCTTCGATTAAACGCATGAATGGATATAAGAAGTATCAAAGCGAGTCGTAAAGTGTAACTATTGAATCGACTTAAAAAACACACATCACGAATCGGGCCAAACACACTTTTTACGGTCCGATATCACGAACCCAAGCCGATCGATGACACTGTGGTTATAGAAACTTTTCTACAATTCTTAACTTTCGAAGCACTTTTAACGAATTTTAGTTTGCGCATTACTCAAATTGCTTAAAAATAAATCAATTTACTGATGTAAGTACACAGTGCAGTGAGGAGATGAGGAGTACTTTGGAGGGTGCGATCCGAGAATATACCGTAATTAAAATATCCATTACGTAGATAATGGTTCTCGACACGTCTCATTTCTGTGACCATGGAAAATCTGGGTTACTAAAACACGTGTTGGAATGCTATTTCAACTGAGATACTCCCATCAGTCTAAATTCTCATAATAATATTTAGGTTCTGAGCAACTCAAGCAAGTCCTTGAGCAAATATTCCGGTCCGTTGGTTTATTGCTTTACGTACTATGTGTTTATTTAGCCGGTTGCGCACGAGCTCAAGCGAGAAGGAAACGCCGCTCATTAATATTGACCAATTAATTTATTTCAAATTGAGCCTTCGTTGTCTTTGATTGTGTAAGTGATAGCGACATTAAATTTGAATATTCATCGTGGTCTTCATTTGTTGTCAATCAACGACACAATACCGTAACATTAGACGGTAATTGCTGTTGTACGGGCTGCCTCACCAATATCACATTGCTTTTTGGATGATCCTCTGGCATTGAATAGGCAATTACGGTCGAGGTTCTAAATTATTGTACAATTTAATCAAAATAATAGTAAAAAAAAAACGACGCGTAGCCAGAACTCATAAGTAAAAATTTAACTATTTAGTAAATAAGTTATTTTTCGTTTGTTACAGGTATAAACAATCAAGAATCATAGGTGTCCTCCAACATGCCGTCGCTCCTAGAAGCTCTAGAGCGGAAATATGGCGCGAAGGGCGAAGTGAACCCTCCGATAGATGACATGCCAGTTGCTATATTTGTGCCGAAGCGCTCCCCTCGACTCAGCGTGCCCACGCTACTGGTGCTCAACGACTGCGACATCGACTGCGCAGGAGACGCCTGCGCCCTCGCCGATAAGTGCGCCGATGTGGTTGAACTCGATATAGCCAATAACAAACTCACCGAGTGGGAAGAAGTAAGTTGCTACTAACTTTGTCATAGATTATGGGTAATAACCTCCTTGTCAAGTAGGTATTACAGCAAACACGCCTGTGCAATAAGCACACCATTCCCACAGTTACGACAAAGTATACCAATTATTGGTTATAGAAGGCAGTTGTTTCCGCGTTGTTACGTTCACTCCTTAATAATGTACGTCTGACATAGAGCTTTGCTTCTAGGTTTTTGCAGTACTGAAACAGACGCCGCGAGTAAGATTTCTAAACTTGAGCTTCAACCGTCTCTCGGCTCAAATCCAGGCGGCACTGTCTCTTCAGCCACGGTGGGACAATCTGAGCCACCTCATTCTGAACTCGACTTACGTCCGTTGGCCAAGCGTCCACGCCTTACTCAAAGCTCTACCAGCTCTGGAGGAGTTGCATTTGAGCCTCAACGAGTACTCGTATGTGGACTTAACAGGGAAAGAGGTTGATGAGAAAGCTCAGTGTGAATCGTGTTCACGACTCAACGTTGATGTCACTGAACCCGTGCACGACCAGCTAAAGAAGCTCCATTTCTCCGGGAATCACGTCAGCAGTTGGAAAGAGATCTCCAAACTAGGCTACGCCTTCCCCAATTTGGAAACTATGCTGGTTAATGACTGTCCCATAACCACTCTAGAACCGGACCCGTGTGAGAAATGTATCGATGATAATGGAAATAAGAAAAGCCACGATGCCTTCCCGTAAGTGAATTCATTTGTTATCATTATGACACAATTAGGTCAATGTGTATTGCCATTGACCTATTGATCTTCAGAATTTGAATATTGTTTGTTTTGTGCGTCGTCACATGAGCGATGTCATTGATATTCCAGACACCTCCGCTTCCTAAACCTGAACAATACGGGCTTAGCGACGTGGGACGAGGTGGATCGCCTGGCACAGTTTCCTGCTCTCAGGAGTTTGCGAGTACAGGTGAGTTCAACACAACACCTGTTAAATCTATTGTGTATTCACGGCACATAGGCAATGTTTGCAAATACTGACCTCGCGTATGCAGGATTATGCACATGGCCGGAACTGTATTGTAACTAGACGGTATTCTAAGCACACTTTGAAGCTAGAATTTGTAAATAGTCGTGATTTTGTGTAGCCATACAATATGTATTGATGGCTAATTTATTGGGTATATTTGAATGATTGACGCAGCTGCAGATTAGTAAAGAAACCGCTTCAAATTTTAATTGAAAACCCTAAGATGCAACTGCACTTGGCAGTGCGTATTCTGTCAGAACGCCAACACGTTTAGCGCCGCCAACTTGTAATCCGAACGTCTCCGCGATAAGCGATCTAAATTTGACGTTGTTCTGTAACGAATGAAGTGTTCAGGAGTGTTGTAGTTTTAAATTATCCGTGTAACGTCCCTCGGGAACACGGGGGCAGCCGTAATGCAGGTGAAGGTCTTCCAGATATAGTGGCGGCCTACTTGACGCCCGGTTGTGCAACATTAGCTAATATCACCGATCACTACCAGGCACGCATAATTTCGACACGTCTCCGCTCGCGGGTATGAACGGGAGCTCACAGATTTTATAGGAGCGTTAGCCTTGCATTTGTCTGGTGCTTGAGACGTTTTATGTTCTATTCAAACAGAATTTGTATCGTAAAACTTATCGGTATTGAGGATTGGCGTCGACTCGGTCCTCCAATAGAGGATAGCTTTACAGAATCAGCCTCAACTGACAATAGCCAAGGCGACATAAGGTTTAAGCTACTTTCGATTTCCGTTTTATAAAATGTGTAATGAGGACTTAAGAATATGTTCTGCCAAGTTCAAGGTTGTGCAAGTAGATCATCGAAAACGAATCATTCAAATATGATTACCTCTTTGTGTACACACACTACACACATCCCATGTCCTTTGTTACGCAAATCGTTTATCATAGTTGAAACTTCTGTGTTGTTAATTATGAATCGTATAGTTGCTGTAATAAGGTTATTTTTCCCATAGAACTAGTAGCTAGAGGACACCCATGTTTTGTGACCGTCACGCTACAAAGAATGTGAAAGTGTGTCTGTTTGTTTTAATGCGTAGTCTATGCGTTTATGAGCGATTGTGATGTCATCATAATGGTCAAAGTATTTTGATATGTAACTAAATGAGTTCTTGGTTTAGAAATATGGCTACCTTGACTTATTTCATGCATGAAATATGGACCATCCTGCGTAAGGTCTTACTTATTCAGTAGCAAAAATATCCACAAAGCTTGCCTTGCTAAAAATACTTGATTTGATGTGGCTCGGTAAATTAAATTGGGCTCTTGTTAAACATGTCTAGTCACTATACAAGTATACACTTATGCTTAAGTTGAACAGTTTTAGGAAGATTATGCTTAGAAGGCTAGGGTGAAAGACAGACAAACTCTTGTAGAATTTTTCAACATTAATTTCCCCCAAAATACAGTTAATTTGGAGACTTAGCCCAAACTTGGGAGTAAGATAATTATGTACCTGTACACTTGGTACTCTAGCTAGTGAATTTATAATTCATCTCTTCGATGAACCAACAGACAAACAAAACATTTCTATTGCTACAATGTTTAACACAAAATATGACTGCGTGGGCTCAAGTGGGACCAACGAAAACAGAAAGCCTTGTCTACTATTATACAAATATAAACTAGAAAGAATATCTACTTTCACAATGAAATAAATCTAGTAAAAAGAATACTTGTGTGTAGAATGTAGATGGAGATTAAAAAATAAATTACAAGCGAAAAACCCGAAGACAATAACCCGATGAATAATAAACTGGAAGCAAAAAAGGATCGTACTTATCGCAATAAAAACAAAAACTGCAAAGGTAAAGGGTTCGCGATGATTCATTCGAAAAATGTATCGAACTCTACGGTCGCAGTCGGGTCGTTCACATTAACAGCTGAGCTGTCGTCCTTGTGTCACTTGGTATTTATACTTGTACTTGCGTCTGCTTGTCCGTTATTATTTGAAATGTTCAATTTATTTACTTTATTAAATTTATCTAGCATTTTGGGTCTACAAAGTTCATCATCATTATATTTGATATTGTATCGCGCCATTAGTCTAATGGAGAATTGCGTCTGGTCTTTTAGTTGACCTTAACTTTGCAAGTTCGCAGAATGGACAAAAGTGTCATCAAAAAAGTATTTCAATATCATCTCACAACGAGTGGCGGTTGATAAAGTTAATTTTCTAATGGTAAACTAATACAGTTGACGATAGTTTCAGATCTGCGAGCCCAGTAAGTCATCTAAAGCATTTCATCCCATTCTAGAGTTTATCCTTTTGAAAGAAATTACAGCCAGGTACAAAAGCAGAATCTTCCTACTGGTTTTCTGTCTATAATACTGTTCACGTTCGTGTTTGCGCCCCACATTTTCAGTCTATTCAGCTGCGATAAGCTCGAGCCATGCACATTCAATCTTGATACCAGTAAACAAAGTGCAAGCTTTAACAGCTTGCAACCCTACCTGTTGCCAGAAATATCGCACCATCGTTCTTAATTATATTATCCATTTTATTTCGTAATAGTAGCACTTCATAGAAATCGCGTTTTAGAAAAATAATCTCGTTTCATATCCGATAAAAAATCCAGGTTATCACGAGCTGATACAAAACTTGACCTCATAAATTCAAAACCTTCAAAAGATGACATCATTCGTTAAAAATATAGTCTTCAGGAAACGAGCAGAGTACCGAAAGTAATTACTTTAAAAGATTATCTAGATTAGGAAAGCAGCGATCCAAATACTTTGCAACCTCCATTAAATTTTATTATTTTGCAACATTTGGAAATACGCCTCGAGTTTGGCATAACAACTTCGGCTGCAGATCATCTTAAATATTGCATCTCAATAATGTATTATTACAATACATGTACACTGTACAGTTTGTATTATGTGAACTGAAAGCGATGCAATTTGAAGTTATGCAAATGTGGTAGACATTTGCATAACTTCAAATTGCATTGCAATGTCATACAAGAGATCTGTTCAATTTAAACTGAAGTGAGGGGCCTTGTCTGCATTTTGCTACTTTTGTAGACTGTTTTGAAAACATTTAACAACTATAGTAGTCTTTATTAAATTTATCAAGCCATTTATTGCTGCAAATAAAATTTTATCAGCACAGCCAATTTCGTTGATAGTAGAAGCGGATTAGCTCTAGTTTTGCAAAATGGTAGTCTTATTCGTTCGTTTCTAATTTTTTTTTTCTGTTTTATTTGATGTTCATTTTATTGAAATATGGGCTTGAACAAATTGGAAAATAACTTGCCACGTGTTGAGGACAATAAGCTGTAGTCAGTGATTCATATTGGGGCGTTAAACGGTCGAATCACTGTTTGACTTTTTGCCCACGCCTTCTGCGCGTCACCCGGCTCTTGTATGCACTTTGTTGATTGAATTATTGATTTATTTCCTTTCATTAGTGTTAATTTCTGTTATTAGTATCAAAGCGAATAGCAGTGTTGGTGTTTGATCTATTTAATTTAGTGCTTTAATTCATTTTTTTTTTTTTTTTTATTCAACAACAAATTACATTGTGTCTGAATGTGGAAGGTATATAAAAATAATGATAATGTTTCCTTTCCACGTCATAAATTTCTTCTTTTATTCATTAGTGTTGTTATCATTGTCGTAATGAATCTCTTCAATGTTGTAGATGAAAAGATATTGAATTGAAACCTTTTTACTTAAAATATTTTTATCTGGTAAAACTATGAGACAGTGGACCATTCCCTTCCGTTACCTTTCATATGCAGATGTAACATTTCGATAATCTTAGCTAACTGTAATAGCCGCGCCGGTGAATACAAAATTTATAGATTTGGTCGTGGAGTGGCGGCCGGGTCGACACGGGGTGACCCAGTAACACGTGCGATGCTCTATACTACACCATGTTCAGTGAAGCTTGTTCCATCCATACTGCAGCATGCTGCAATACCAATTCAAGTTTAGTTTTCCAACTTACTTATATTATTTTTCTGCACCATGTTACTGTATTTTAAGCTTTTACTGGGATTGCCTGAGAAAGCAATTTCAGTGAGTTTGTCTAAGATATTTTCTGTAAAATTTAGTTTCATTCCAATGTGTGGGTTGAGACTTAGATAATAATATATTCTTACTACTGACGTTGCATTTGTACTTAGGTAGAGGTCTTTATCGTCTGTCTGGCTGCCATGATTAATTCTGGCTTTTGTTGGAGACTTTGAATCCTCCTACACAAAAGATGGCTTGCATTTGAATTCTAAGTAGGTAGGTACCCGACTACATTCATTCAACCGCTGGTCGGTTCAAGTATCGCACCTCGTCAAGTTTCGTGTCAATAATGCTAGAAGTTCCTGATTTAGGTACATATTATTGTGGTACATATATCATGTCTTCTTTAGCTTTCTGAAGCAATCCATCTCGTCACAGTCAAATTAGGTCTTCGTTTATTACTCTCAAGTTAATGATGCTATTACTTTTATGGCCGTTATTAATATAATATCTTAGTGCAAGACGTCGCCATAGAGACGTGGACGACTGGACGTGACCTATGAATTCATTAATCCACGATATCTACTCGATGTTTTAGGTCAACTGTCCCCTCGATCCGTACTTAACATTAATATTCTAACTCCTTTGTGTATCATACGTTCAATAGACGAATAGGTGTGTAGTTGTACCTATACGTGGATATTATTGTTCGCTAGGGACTAGGGATTACTTCGAGGAAAAAGAAAAGGTCCGAGTTTTTGGGCTCAAGTTCTTAACAGGTTAAGATTTTATAGTAGACAGTAGGCCCTAGTAGAAAGATAACAAAACTTACCTACCAATAACAGTATTTTCAAAAGTAATGGAATATTAATGCAGGCAATAGAAAGAGACTGAAAAACACAAAACATTTTCTACAACTAGTAAACCAGTTCACATAATTGCTTGTTTTCGATAAAAACAAGACTATCCACAGACAATTACTCAAGTGTTTGTATTAACATTGTAAAGGGCACTTAGGCAGTTTCCTCGCACGCAATGCAGTAGTTTCCCTTTAGTAACAGCTAATTCGTTTTTTTGCCGCAGTAACTAGATATTTGATTTTAGTGCCGCAATCATAATTAGTATAACTACCTATCTTGTAATTACGAAGCAGTGATCTACTAACCCATTTTCTAAGCTAATCACAAACTTATCTCTAGACAGACTTGCCAAAAGATTGGTGTGACATTTTATCTGCATACCTACCTAATTTAAGTATACGCAATCATGATTGATCAAAATTCTATCGTGTCTCGTGTCTCTCGTGTTCCGAGAGAAGACTTACAGCAAATAGGGAGAATAGAGACATTGGGATCGGCTTTATTTAGAAAAGCGTCATCCTGTCGCCATTTAACCATTTTCCTTCTACACGTTTCTAATCCAGCTCTGGCTGCTAATAAATTACATAAAAAAATTAACGGTTTACATTAATAATACCTCCGTTGATATTACTAAACTTAACAAATATTATGATGAAAACTAAGAATAGATTACAAGTTCTAAGGTATAATTTTGGTACGGAACTTAGTTTGCCTATCTGACCTTCTAAAATATAGGGTAATGTTTTCCCAGACGGGATAGTCACCATTTCGTAATAAACGTGCGTCGAGTGGCGTCATAAAGCCATGAGGACCCTTTTACCCTTGAGCTGGATAAAATATTGGTTTAATAAATAGCACATTGGTATGTCGTTGTAAACTAGGAAGGGGGAGAACGACAGTTAAGGAAGGACCAGTCGAGACTTTCCGAAATACCTTTCCCTTTTATAGTGCAGCCTTTATACTACAATTTCTGGTACTACGTCTTTTTGTTCTATTTATAAAATATTCTGCCATTGTTGTGAAGCGACAGGGCCTTTTATTTCAAACCTAGCAAGCTTCTTGCTTTTATTTGGGACTAGCTGACCCACGCAACTTCGTCTGCGTCACATAAATATAGCTTATAACCTTTCTCGATATCGACTATCCGACATAAATTAAGCTAAATCGTAACAAACAAAAAATCTTGTCTTTCCTCTTTATTATAATAGTTCAGATGGTTTAGATTAGCTTAGATTATATTAAAGTGTGAATTACTATAGGTATCTCTTACTGTTAAATATACTATAACACTCTATACTTGAAAACATTATGATGCAGTAAATATTTTGAATTTGAATTTCCCGGAGGCCAGCCAGAATCCCCCGTACCTACATAGCGACGCGCGAAATTTTTTGCCGCGCGGATATTTTTACATTGCGATATCTTCTAAGATATTTGTTTAAACTGCATAGAGTAAAGGGCACAAATATTCTATATTAAATTTCCGTTCTAACAAACACATTTATTTAGATATAGATTAATACCATATGGGTTAAATAAGCTTCGCAAAAAATAATTATTTTTAACCTAACAGTTTAACTGTAAAAAAAGGTTACAGTGAGTCAATCTTAAAAGATAGATATATGCTGTTGCGGACTTTTTTTTAGAACTTTTAAAGAGGAACAATTCCTTCATACATGATATTAGCGTAACTTAAACCGTTTTCGCAGCGCACGCAGCGGAAGCTCTCAAAAAGGAAATACCCTTTCCCGTTTTTGTAACATTTTTCATTTATGCTCCGCTCCTATTAGCCGTAGCGTGATGTTATATAGCCTATAGCCTTCCTCGATAAATGGACTATCCAACACAAAAAGAGTTTTTCAATTCCAACCAGCAGTTTCTGAGTTTACCGCGTTCAAACAAACAAACAAACAAACAAACTCTTCAGCTTTATAATATTAGTATAGATACTGGGGCAACTTACATCTGATGAAATCTTATCTGACAAAATATTTTGCCGTGTCGAAAGTTTTCCTCAACCCTTAGCTCACGTTAGAATATTCAAAGAATAATGCAGGTCACAATTTCTAGAAAGAGGTCATACGGACAACAACCAATAAAACTATTCAAAACCATGTTTTGCAGATCTTATAATGTACAGAAAATCTATTAAAAGCAAGGCCATGTGTACGATGTGTGTAGGCTATAACCTGTAATCTCAGACCAAGAAAAAATTTCTTGGTCTGAGCCTGTAATATACAATTAGAAAGCTTTTTCTCTATATTACTACAAAATACACGTGAAATCATGACACATGAACTACGTTTTTCTAACGTCACGGATTATGTTAACACTACGGTAATAAGTAAGTCAGTACGAAATATTTCCTACTTCTTTGTTCTGTTACGTTCAGCATGTACGTAGTACCATACACGCTAGATCTTAGATATCTCACAGTAAGGCTAGTTATTATTTATTATACCTACCATGACTAAGCCACTGCTAGGTACTGTTTACATCGAGTGCATCGTGACCCTTTGTCGTTAGCATTGTCTTTAATTTATTATGGCAATTAAATATGTTAATACTAATATTCCTCTATTATTGCCTTCGATCAATAATAGATTATTGCGTATTGTTTTTATGTATCAAAATGAGTATAGGTACGTACGGAAATATTCATATATTATGCGTCGTTTCTTATGTAAGAGCAGGTTTTATCGCGTTGTGCTTATTCTTAGTGGGTCTTTGAAATCGTTTGGGTAATAATCACGCGCTAGCCTAATGATAACTGCTGTTTTTTTTTGCTTTTATTTCAAATTTATGGAATGCAACAGTGTTTGCTTAATTAAAGAGAATGAAACATTATTACCGCGTTCTTAAAACATTACCGCATAAAATGAATACCTACTTCAATTGATTACTTGATTAGATTAGTTTGATATCACAACAACATTAGCTACGTATCCGTGTGCATATTGATGCATCTGTTGACACTAACAATGAAATCGATACCGTAAATTCAATGATTCAGAACGGAGCGGTTACCGATCGGAACGGAACTTAAAATTATGACCGTTTATTTAATTTTGAAACGGTCCGAGTGTGTGAACGCTCCCGCGTGGGTGGGTAGTCAGATGTTAGTCAGACAATTTGAGGGGAGCGGACAATTCTGCAAGGGTCAAATAAAGCCAGTCAAAGATAAATTCATTATTACCATTTATAAACCTGGAAATTATGATAAATATCTCATAATAACAGCCAACATCAAATAACCCTTTGGGCTAACCTTTTGGGCTTTGCCGCAATCGGGTAAAAAGCATCACCTCAAAGAAATTCAGAGAACTTTATCTATAAATGACGATGTGTATCTGAACTCTGAAATGCCATACAATAATCAAATGATAGGACTATAAAGTCTTGTCATCATCTAGTCAGAAATCCAGACTCCGAACTGCTATTTTTTTTCTATTGAAATACTCATGGTGGTGATCATTTATTTCAAATATTTATTCCATGTTTGAAACATGTTCGAAGAGCATATTGTATAGACGATAGGTACAAAACAAAGCCTTATTTCATGCTTATAAATAAACCAATAGACCACTAAGTACCTACTCGCTCAATGTAAGTACGACTTACTTATGAAGATTTTTTCTAGGTATCAAAAATGTAACCTTGCGAAGGATAAAAACATGCGGCAATAGTAAATTCCGTAGGGACCGTGTATGCAAAGACTGATTCCGCCTTCCGTTTTTAGGCAAAACAGGCCAGCGAGGATGAACGGTCGTTCAAAGATCTCTCGTATATGGGAGAACAAAGAACTGCTAAAATACTAGAAACTAAACCCAAAGTCCTTACCTGTTAGATCTAATTTTGTTTGCAATGTGAATATGAACAGTGCTTACGAGCTGTTAGTCATTTTCGCCTTTATGATTAGCTGAATAATGACTAATTTCGAGGACGCTGGGGTTACAGTTTGTGTATATTTATATTATGTTAGGTATAGGTTTGCTTGTAGAGTACCACTTTCCTATGCAACCTCCATTTTCTAGTGTTATTTATACATGAGGAACGTGGGTGAAATATTAGCGGATTTGACAGAGACAAAGTTCGCGGGCCTACAAGCTTTCCAAGGTTACCTACCTATGTAAAATTACGATCAGTAGAAAACATAATTTGAGAGAATCTTCATACAAACAATCCTTGGAAAAACATGCTCGTGAACATAAATCGATCATAAATAGTTGTCGGGAGGACATTCGGGCTAGGAACTAACGTCTTCGCATCGATTCGTGCGCCCTACAAGGAAACCTGATCCTCGCAGAACCTTGAGAGGAACAAAAAGCGATTCAATTTAAATCTACGACTTTTTGTTTCTCTCGATGATCTTTTAGTGGCTTCAAGATCGTGACTTCGGGACTATTTTTGTAGTATGTATGTACGTAAGTAGTTAAGTACCTAGGTTATACTAGTACCTACCAATATGATGATATTTAATTATCTCCGAATTAATTATTATGGCCTTATAGGGTGTAAACGGACCTTTCGCGAAGCCGTCCGTCAATCGAGCATTTTGTAGCTGCGATAATAATAATAGCTGACAAAACGACATTTTTGTTGGGTGAAAAACCACGTTTTATAGGTAAGTACTTACACTAAAAACTACTGATTTTATACAAGTAACGTAAACAAACCGATACAATCATATTTACCTAAAATATGTCTTTTTACCTATTTCATTTATTTATCGACGATTTTAATAGTTCTTGTTGCGCTATTTATAACGATGACGCAACCAAAACACGATTATGTGTACAGTACGAATGATAAATGCGCTCCGAAATGATAAAAAACCTCTACCTATGTACTGAACATCTAATTTGACTCTAATATCACCGGCCTCGGTGGCGCAGTAGGCAGCGCGTAAGTCTCATAATCTTAAGGTCGTGAGTTCGATCCTCACCCGGGGCATATCTTTTTGCGTTATTTTTCTATTGTATTTTTTTTGTTGTTTATTATTTTAACGGCGTGTTGTTTTAATGGTAGCCTTTAGTAAATTGTACATTTTAGTATCATTGTTCTTACCAATATTTTTATCAAATACGACGTCCTTTTATTTTATCTATTTACGTAGTTTTATTAACTTTGGAATATGTTAATAAAGATCGCTAACAAACACGGATGTTTTCGAGCTTATTGCGATATTTTTTTTTAAATGACTGCTTTAGACTTCTTAGTTTTGATAGGGTAGAGAAAGAACAAGATATACTTGCGACGAGAATGTTGGTACTCAGTAAGAGAGACTTGAGAGATGGCGGAGTTTTAACTTGTATAATAATGTGTATTCCTGAGTTTAATTAAAGTTTAAGCCGTGAACAAAGACTTTCCTTTAAGAACTGACCCACCCCGACTATACTGCTCTTTTATTAGTTGAATGAACGTTAGTACAAGAGCTATGTATTGAGAAATGGGATTTTGGGTTCAATTTCCAGATCAATGAGACCGGGCAATTGCTCCAATGAGTTTTTCATAAGGCAGGTTTTATAATTAAAACATAGGTAGGTACTTAACTGCGGGCTCCTAGTTCTACAAATAGCTACTTACCATATAACTCGCCTCCAGTGATACAACCATGATTTATGGTTATTTATTATTTTATTGTAATGAGAAAACTTTAGTCTTTTTTTCGAAGAAACAAAATCCAACAACCGACCCATCTGGAGTCTGGAGGTCCCAGACAAGGTCGTTAAGCGCTAACTCACTAATGGCTGTTTTATTTTTGTTTTATTAAGTACGCTCCCATCGATAAAAATAAATGCAACTTCCAAACAAACTTTTATCCCTGCATTTTCAAACATCCTTACAGGGCTCACCTTGACATAATTATAAAGCATTCATCATGTGAAAAATTATAACCATAATATAGACCAGCGTTCTGGATTTTAGACTGAATTGTGTCGTAGAGAAATAAACTGACTTTTTCCACGGCATTTTCCAGGGCTGGCCGCTATGGGAGCGAAACGAGTCAACAGAGCACGAGCGGCGACTGTTGCTGGTTGCCCGGCTGCCTCACGTGAGGACCCTGAACGGTGGTGGAGCCGTGCCTATCGAGGAAAGGGATGCGGCCGAGAGAGCCTTCATACGATACTACATGGAAAAACCCGAGTCTGACCGACCTGATAGGTGAGAAATGTTGTTATATAACAGCGTACAGATGCCAACACATCAATGGCTACAATCTGCAAATTTCAATAGATTTTACATGCTAAAAGTAAGTCGTTGGTTCAAACCCAGGCAGGCGCATGTAAATAGTGAAGGATAATATCGTGAGGAAACCTGAGACTTGTCTTAGTAGAACCAAAAATTCGGAGACACAATGTTACATTTACCAACCCGCAATGGGCCCGCGTGGTGGATTATAGCTCATCCCTCTCCTAGAGAGGATGCCTGAGTCCCTGCAGTGGCCGCTTTCTGTTCATTTCATTTTTTACCTCACCACCTTACGAACTTCACATGACGCGTTCTGGAAATCCCAATTTCTGACGCACTAGTTAATCATATAATGCAGCAATGTCCTTCTAAATTGTAACGTTCGCTCCGAAGGTCTAATCAATAAGGACCTATGTAGGTGAGGTCTCTGTGCCAACATGCCGACCTAAATGACTAAATTCGCATGCTAATAAGTCGCGTGTAGGTGTACCCACATAATCGTAAAATCTCACTCAATTTGTACCTCGTTTCACTATTACGACGGTTGAATTGTGGCAACTTTGAAAGGTGAATATCACATTCACAATATTTTTTAACTACATAAATGTTGCCCATGAATAATCACGGCTTATACGTTAAACCAACCTATTTTTTGCTTTACCCACTCCAGGCAGGTTATTGAACAGATTGAGCTTTAACCATTGGCTTTAACCCTGTTGTCTTTGGTCTGACTATGTGCGAAGTTGATCACCTTACAGCTCAGACATTAATATCTTCGAGTGTTTGTAGTACTTTGGCAGGACAATAAATCTGTTCCATTGCATTTGATAAAGCATCAGTCCCAGGCCACAGTTGGTTTCAGTTAATTCGTCGCAATTCATAGTCAATAAGATTTAGCTCTAAGAATTTTATCAGGCGTCTACCTTACCCCCTTGCTTTCTTTTTAAATGACATCACAATAAACCAAAATTGGTTCACCTCACTTTTTAAAACCCTAAATTCCTTCAGTTTTTTACAGCATTTACACCTGTAGGAGTTAATAGGTGCATTGCTTCATGAAGCTAACCGCAAATGACTGACCAAAGTTAATGGCTCCGTTACCATATTTTCCAGATACTGGGAGTTGGTGGGCGTGCATGGCAAGCTGGATCCTCTAGTGTCGATCGATCTGAGGCCCGAAAAGCGTGTGCAGATCACCTTCACCTGCGGAGACAACAGCGAAGTACGCACCGTCGACGTTTACAGGCTAGTATTTTTTCTATTAAATATACTTAGTTATACAGAACGACTAACACCATCGTTTTTTTGCAAAATAAATTAATATGATGGCTACATCCCTTTCTCACTCGTTTACAATCAAACCCTAGCAGGTACAGTCAAGTGTACCTGACCTTTTTTTTTTCTTTTCGGGTGGGTGGAAAATCATCAAATAACCCCTCCCGCTCTTGGGCAGAGCGAAAGGGAGTGTCAGACTTTCTATTGACTAAAACCACCCATGTTCCTTCTTCGCCCTTGTGCCGAGGCCGCGGTATCTCTTTCGACAATCAGCCCCGACGGGCGTCGGCCCTTGCTTGCCCCTCCTTGCTGACATCTCTAAGAGGCGCGCGTGGAACACGAACACGCCGCCGACACGGCCTAAGTGTACCTAACCTCAGTCATAATTAATCTTGTTGATAATTTTGTTTTAAATAGGTGTTTATTTCATTTCTAGAACTGTTTCTGACCTGAAAGCGAGGCTAGAGAGAATGGCTGGCTTCCCTGCATCTAAAATGAGACTCTTTTATGTTGATCAAGAGCTTCGGGATTCACAGGTAAATAATACCGTATTTCAAAGGTGTTTTAAAGAATTTTTGAGTTTTACAAAGTATAACTTGCATGGAAAAGGGAATGGGTGCACTGCGATGAACATAAGAAAAGATGGGTTTAAGAAATCTCATAAGTAGGTACCAACTATCCATACAACCCTACGGAATATAATTTCAGTTTTGTTTTAACTTTGCCACTAAATAAGCATGTTGAGTTTTTTTCACCCCACTTTTTGTATTTTACCGCTACACTAACATTGTAAATACGCTTTTTTCTTGCGATTAACAGTTTACATTATTCCTTAGCCTTTTCAGGGTCCGGAGGAGATGAAGTACCCTACTAAGCAGCTGTACTCGTATAACATCAGATCAGGCGACGAAATTATCATAGACTCGAAGCTGAAGCACTCGATCTCGGCCAACTCGACCGCGTGAGACGACCAGCAACTTCATGTCGGCTGCATTTCAAATACATACCTACTTACTACTTATTTAACACGTATTCCTACCTCGAGGAACCAAGACTGAGGAAAGGCCAGTCTTACTTGAAAATGTATTGAAAAATACCTACTTGCAATACTTTTTCCAACATTAGAAAATATGCCAGGTCAATATCAGAGGTGCAACTGACATGCATTAATAGTGATCTTTTTGCCTAAAAATGCCTCATATGTATTTTCGTGATACTGTTCGTTTATCTAACATTTAATGTAGGTACCTACATGGTACCATGACTACCATGGTTTTTGTTTTGTAAGAAATTATTTCCGTTTTTTCCATGTGGTTTATTTTAGAAGTAATATCGCAAAGTATTTTAATAGTAGGGAATGTCAACGGCGCGGCGGTTGTCACAAAGCATTTAGTTTTAAGAATTATTGCAAGCTTTGAGCTTGAAACTAACTTTATTTACTTACATATAAATAGCACGATTACAAACTGACTTTCTGAGAACTTTGAATCATGATTTATAATTTATCACTTACTTAAATTATCAAGTAAATTATAATAAATTATATTTTTACAAGTCAAGATATGATATCTTCTTTTTTTTTTATTTGCAATAAGCAACTGTGATAGTAAATTTTAGATTTCAGAATTTGAGATTAAACAAAAAAAAATATGTGACATTATCTTTGCATCCTACCTTAATAGTTCTTACTCGGCATGATCTATCTTTACCTATACCTAGGTGTTGTAAAAGTGCTTATTTTAACATTAAGTGATACTAACTGCCATTTCGAATTATGAAGTATACCTAAAGTGTCTTTTAGGTAGTTATAATCCTAAAATTAATAGGAACCATGTGAAAACGTAAACATCGATTATTTCTGGTAGATTTTTAGTATTTTGGTACTTGTAGTGCCAAAGTTAATTCAATTTAGAAATGTTTTTGATTCTGCAGCTGCCAAATTTTTAATAATTACCTGATACTTCGTTTTACATTTGCATGATTTTTTAGCACAGGCCCTCAGTTTACAAAATCATTATAATTTCGTCTGACGCAAAATTATAATGTAGCAATGTGTGTTTATTATTTTTCCTTTTAATAGACCTAGAAAATAGTATGAAAATGATAAATAAATGGATTAATTGTATGAAAACTTAGTTTTATTCATAAATATCACAGCATTACGTTTCATTCTTACATATTTTATTTTATTCTGAGATAAACAACCTTTTACCATAAACAGCAATCATAGCATTTTGTACTTGTTCAGATATATGATCATACACTTGCAACCAGTCACTACTTCCGATTTCTTTGGTCATCCTTCTTAGAAAATTCATTAAAACAAATAGCTTCTCTGTATTCTTATTGACTACCATTTCTTGTAAGTATGCTACAATCATATCAATATCACACTGCAGTGGAGTCTGGCCACTTTCTAGCCATGCCCTTAATAACTCCCTGACTTTGTCCCATGGAAGACCCAACAGCCCTTTAGGCTTATCCACTCTTGGTGGCGCTTCTCTATGAACTTCTTCTTTTATCATTGGGTCCTTATATGGCAAGTCCCTTATTACATTATCTCCATGAAGAAATGTATTTATTACCATTTTTGTAGAGGGTTGTAGATTTTTTTTTGGAGGTCTTCCCCTTTTTTTTCCTGGTGGGGATTTCAATGCAATAATGGGAGATTTTTTTCTTTGTATAGTAACTATGGATTTTTTAGAAGTACTGGGTTTTTTCTCATGTATTTCTATAACTCTAGACTCACCACTAGCAGTAGCTTGTTTTGTTTTTATGTGAGACATATCAGTAACAGGTCTGGATTCCTTTGTAACAGTTTTGGTGCTTGATAAAAACTTATTTAGTGCTCCTTTTGCAGGTTTGCTATTTATTGGTTCTAATTTTGTAATCTGAATGCCAATGCCTCTCATTTCTTTAGGATCTATATTTTGCTTTTTGCATATTGAAATGACTTCCTTAGTTATAACTTCAATATCATTTGTGGCATTATTCAACGAAGTTGATTTATTGATAACATTGCAGAAACCATGGCCCATAAATTTTGCTGTTTCTACAGGAGCCTCTTCATCTCTAACCATCAGTTTCAAAGTTATGCATTTCCCTAAAACTTTAAATTGCTGCATTCTTGAGTGAACCTCAGTTGATAATTGTTTCAAAAACTCTAAACATTGATTGTTATTTTCAAATCTAATTCCATAGTTCACTTCAGCTGATACTGATTTTCTTACAGTGTGAAAAGTAAGAGGGTTTGGGTCGCGGCCACGACATTGATCAAATAGTTGAGCGCCACTCTTATTTCCTAACTGACTTTTTAAGGTAGCTAATGTTAAGCTTTGTAGTGATCCACAAGTGGCATGGCCTAATGATTCCAATTTTTGGGCAGTCTGTCTACCTACACCAGGCAAATCTCTTAGTTTTATTTCATAAATAAAATCTTCAATTAGATCTTCAGTGAGGAAGAACTGCCCATCAGGTTTGGCCCGCTTTGTGGCTAATCTAGCTTGTAAGCGGTTGCCACCAAATCCTGTAGAGCATGGACAGCCAGTTTTACTTTTAATGTCCTCTCTCAGCATAGTTGCAAAACTTTGAACATTAATGTTCATATCTGTCAACAGATCAGTACAATCTACATACATTTCATCACATGATACAGCCTCAATATCTAAAGTATATTGGGCTATAGTGTTGTATAAAGTGTATGCAACTTCTTTGTAGCCCTCAAAGTCATAGGGTATTGTTTGCAAATCTGGACATAATCTCAAAGCTGCACCCATGAACATACCGTTTCCTACACCTTTAGCTCGGGCTTCATATGAACATGAGGCTATTTCACTCATGGAACCGTATTTATCATCCTCATCAGCAATGTTGTCAACCCTGCTCTCAAATACAATTTCATCTTCTGGCTTTCCAGTTGCCTTTCCTAGTTTCTTGGCTTGCTTCTGTTTGTACAGGCCAAATTCTATATATCTATCAACACCTGGCCTTTTAGGCCTTCCCTGTCCTCCTTTAGAGTGAGTAACAGCTACAGGTTTACCTCGGAGATCAGGTCTATTGCGTAAACCAACTGATACAAAAAAACAATCCATGTCAATGTGCATGATTACTTTATTTTTCTCAAATTTTAACTGGGTTATATAATACAAATCATTTCTTGTCAAAATATTTTTTTTTAGTTCTGTTCGAGCGGGAAATAAGAAATTACTATTTTCTCTTAAATCATTCACATGCTGCTTAAAACATGCCCCTAATTGTGAAATATGATGTAGCCTGGAATTATTGTAAAACTCTGCTATGAAGTTTGGATCTGCAGCAGTTTTTGTTACTATACCCAAGTTTTGTTTTGATGGTTTGGAATGATCTATCTTTAATAAATTATTCTCATTTGTTGTGTCTGATGCATTAATGCCAGAAGTATAGGCTCCTGCATGTGTTGAGAATAAGCTATCTTCTGTTCTGTTTGCAAACTCTGTTTCTGTTATAATTGGTTGCTCTTCATAATTCTTGGCTAAACATATTTCATTCTCATTTTTAGAAAACTTTTTTTCAGTCTCTGAAGAATCATTATTTATAATAACTTTCTTAAAGTTAAGCTGTTTTTGAGTTCTTGAGTTTTTGAACAGCAAGTAGTCTCTATAGTCTAGCAAGCGATTAGATTCTATGCTGTCAGTTATCCATTCAGGCTTTACAACTTTTAATAAAGACATATTTTTTACTTTCGTATCAGGCAAATTTGAGGCTATTATAAAATCGTTACTTTTTTGATAAGTGTGATAGATTCCTCCATGCTTTGCCAAAAGAATTTTTAATTCATCTGCAGAAGGTATCGTAAATCCATTGACAAAAATACTCACTCCGTTGAAAATATCGGACAGTGTTTCTTCTTTTCCTGCTTTAGCACAAAATTGCTCTTCTAATTTTGCAATTTTAGCGTGCATATAACCACCCCAGGCTTCAAAGCCATTGTCAGGAAACTTTTCGTCCCGGCGCCTCATTCTAAAATTATTAAACGCGCGACATGAGACAATATAATATAAATGTTACAAATAACAAATCTATAATGTAACTCTAAAGCACTATTTCCTTTTTTCCCTCCAATCTGTGAAATAATACGAAAAATGAAAATTATGAATGACAGATCCGATGACAGTGACAACAACATTATTATCATAGCAACACCGCCTCAGTAATAGTGATGTAATTTTAGTATTATTGATTTTAAGTTTGTTATTAGTTTATTTAATAGTTTTACTGTGTATGTAGTTAGTTTATTTTGATTATAAAACTGGACTAAAATAATATCCAATTCTTATTTGTTTTTCTGTTCTGTTTTCTTTTAATGCTCTTCATCTTTTTACATAAATTATTAAGGAATTCGCATTGTACCCAGCCACTAGCAATTATTACAATTTTTGCACAACATAACGTATTTTTTCCCTGCGTTTTTCTCCTCCCGCAATGTCTGGTAGGTACAGAAAGAGTTTATCTTTTATATTTTTATATAATCAAATCGCAGGATCCAATGAACTATGAACATTTTGTAAGGTTAGGTAACGTTTCAGTTTCGATCGTTGTTTTATAAAACTCTAGGGTTAATTAATTATTTTATAGTCACGGGCGATTAAAGGACGTTATCTCTTGAATATTAAGGCGCTTTGCACATGGAGCAACTTAAGTTGAGGCAACTATCAATATTTTAAAAGTTTCCTGAAGGTAACTAGTTGATAGTTTACGGTTGCTCTATATGCTACTTTGATAGCCGAGTTGCTTAATCTACGCAGCGATCAGCGTTCAGGTATACTTAATAATGTAAGTAATAGTTGCGACAATTAGGAACACACGGCTACACATCAAGCTATACATTTCCAGTATAAGCTGGTCTCGCATTGTATAGGATTTCCGTACAGTGCGAGATCAGCGTAAACTGGAAATGTATAGCTTGATGTGTAGCCGTGTGAACTAACTTAGTCATCGATTAGGTACAGCCACTGAATCTGTTGACGATCACCGGAACTCGAACTGCTGTGTGGCGTGTGCGCAGTTCAATTGAAATGATGAATATTAACAGCTAGTTTCCAGTTGCGGCAATAGTCGCTCCATGTGCAAAGCGCCTAATAATTTGCTGACAAACTAGGTATTTGTTCAGTCTATGGCCGTACCTTCTTATTTTAATGACAAATACTCATTAAAAATAACAGTATAGTCCGGTCTGTCAAACAGATCGTACGGGTTACTTATTTTACCGCGAAAATGTTACGGCTTTTTCTTATTTTTAACGCACTTGGCGTATTTTTTGTGGCCAGTAGGCTTGTCGTTAATCCTGGCCCATCATTTCCACCGACGAAAGGGGAAGTGTGGCCAAAACCTCAACAGGAAACAAAAGAACAGACTTATTTTAGACTATCTCCCTCTGTTTTTAAGTTTACGGTAAGTGCAAAAATTAGCATATTACAATATAGATCTACCTTATAAAATACATGCCAGAGGCCAGCTCAATATACTTAATAAAAATATTTTGTACCTACCCATTAAATAACTGGGGATGTACTAACATGGTTGTCCTTTGTAGAAAGTATCGATTTTTTTTTCGTACCCCGGTGGTAGAATAGGACCTAGTTCGTTTGACTTTTCATGAGTACCTTAACAAAAATGTACCTACCTACCTATTATTTTAAATAATCGGTTAGAACTTTAATAGCAATACCTATATCGGTCAAATTGAGTTATTTCTTAAGTTATTTGTTGTTACTACTAATTTTATTTTTTATTTAACTTTATTGGCCAACCAACAATTGTTTACACTGATAACATTTAAAGTTAGTAGGTAGTATAGGTATATATAATATCTAAGGTTAATGTAACAATTAATTACAGATTAGTAGGTATGCCCCGCATGCTCCATAAACAAATTAAATGTGCCACAAGCACTGAACTATGAGTGAAGATTAATATTTGAGCACCTACCTACCTACTTAACTACAATTAAACTTAAACTAAACTTAGTTAGGTATTATAGTTATGTTAGCTATCTATCATTTACAGAAAAACAAACAGAAACACATCGAAACAGTAGGTACCTACCTACATAATATTAATACTTAGATAAAATTACTTACTTAAAATCTAAATTAAAATTAAATCTAAATTAAAATTAAATCTAAATTAAATTAAATTAAAATCACAATTAATATTGAAATCCGAATTAAAAGTCACAGTTAGGTTTTTTACCCGACTGCGGCGAAGCCCAAAAGGAGGGCTATGTATTTGACGTGCATGTATGTATGCCCGTTTCTTTGTTCCCCCATAACTCCTAAACGGATGAAGGGATTTGAATAAAATATACGTCGTTAGATTCGTCTTGAGCCACGAGTGTCACTGGCATGTACTTACATTAAAATTAAAAAAAAAAGGTAGCACTCCGGGAGTGCCGGCAGAAGTGAAAACTTCAATATTAACTTTCAAACTCGCGTCAGGGTCACGTGATGCTGATCGAAAAATCGTAAGATTTTTCGATCAGCATCACGTGACCCTGACGTTGAGTGACCCTGACCCTGAGTTTTCACTTCTGCCGGCACTCCCGGAGTGCTACCTTTTTTTGTTTGCGTTCCCGTCGAGTAGGGTATCAAAATGAAGTATTTTAAAAGGAGATTACAAAAATATACAACAGTTATATGTTTAAAAGAAATTCAAAGTGACAAATCCTATAAACGAAAACAGAAGTTAAATCATCTGCGAAGAATTTTACGCGACCAACGAAAGAACACACACAAAAGAACTAAAAAGTTGGAAATCCGGAGTCCATTCTATTTTCATTTCATAATTTAATATTCAAATGAACCCCGCCTGCTTCCAAGTTTTGTTTAATTTAAATAAAATGTGCTTGTATTTTGCTTTTCAGTTTTTTCAGTCGGGTTTTTTAGTTTTTTAACTACTTACTTTTTTTTACTCCTGTTCTTTGTTGACATGATGTCCTTAGTAACTTCTAGTTACAATGTAGGATATTGATTCATAATGATGACAAGAGTTTGTGTGGTCTACAATTAAAAACGATAATAAACAAGGCAAAAATGTCAATGAAACAAACAAAGTCACCGACTAAAAGTAATTTTAGACATTTTATTGTGCTTTTTTGGAAGTAGGTTCCTTTTTTTTTGCAAATAGATTTTTCTTGCGAAATAACGGTTTGTAGTTTGAGATCAAATCAAGACATATTTCGTAAAATTATGGCTTTCATATTTTCCAAAATTCTATGTTCGTGTAAATAAATAAATAAAACGTAAAACATTAACTCTAAAAGCACAGATACTGATACCTAATACAAATAGCTCAGTTGTTGTATTGTCCCCAACTTACCCAAAATGTCATTCGTGATTGAAAACATTTCTAAAATGCTTTCATCAAAAAGTTCGCATCGCATTTTTGTACTTTTCAATCATCGGCAGGCCGCGTCTATGACAGCACAGATAGTGTCAAATGTCGGCAATGTCGCCCTCAATCCTAACTTAAAACTTTATCCACGAGATCCACGATATTGTGCCTTTATCCCGCAGTAGAACCAGTAGAACTGTGAACTCCTGCTCTTTTGCCAACTCAGCACCTCTCCAACATCGTTATTCAAGTACCGGCAACATAGAGTGCACATTATGTACCCTACGAAATCCTTGCTTTTGATCGGATTCTATCGCAAGTGTAGTGTGTCTCTAGTTTTTCCCGCGAACTGTGGATAAAGAGGTACTAATGCAACGCATGTCAACTTCCAACCCGGGGTTTTCGAGCGTATGCAACACATGCATTATAAAATATTCCCACCCGGGGTATTGGAGCGTATGCAACGCATGCCAACATCCTACCTGGGGTATTGGAGCTTATGCAACGCATGTCAACTTCCTACCCGGAGTATTCGAGCCGCAAATGTTGAGAAGAGGTAGTTGATGTTGTACCAGTATTCTCTTATGGTAGGTGGGTAGGTGGTAGGTTGCCCAGGTAGGAACAGTCCGGCTGACATGAAAAACCTTGCCATTACTTAAAAATATCAGTACCTATTATTCCCGCGAGTACTAAACCGCGAAATAAACCTGATAACACATTACACTTTATTGTATTTGTCCGAAGACGATTTAGTTGTTGTTTAGAAGACGATGTTGTTGTTTCAATTTGTAATTAGAAGCACTTTAATACCAAGCAGTCATTGTGCCGATGGCCTAATAGCCTCGACCAACAGCTAAGGAGGTTCTCGCTAGGTAGCTGGATCAAGGGCTTGATTCAGCAGCAGCACAACAGTTCAGTACAGCAGTTCTTCTGGAAACGACGCGTATTGTGTGGAGGTTCCCTCTCTCAAGAGCCCTGACCACCAGTAACTCGGAGTCTCGGACCCTGTTTCAGATGCCAGTGGCTTACAATTTTTAAATGTTTGTAATATTAATATGTAGACAAATTTAAAAAATATGTATGGAAATGATAACAGGATTCTATAAAATTATGGACCCATTGTAATAAATATGGAATAAGAGACAATACCAACATCATATGGCTACTTATACCTTGTTTACGATGCAATATTAAAATAGGAGCACTTCCTATTACCTACACTACAACTATAATGATAAATTATGTAATACAGTGAAACTTGGTTAACTGGGACCTGGATAACTGAGAAACCTCTATAACTGGAACTCATGCTGAGGTCCCACGAGACAGATTTGGATATCTGAGACACTAGGTAAGTGGAATACCTCTGTAAATGAGACAAATTTTCAGGTCCCTTGGAGTTCTCACTTAACCAGGTTTCACTGTAATAGACCTATTATATTAATGTATTTAATTAGAAACAATGCCAATAACATATGGCTACATTACACATTAGCTCTTAATATTAAAATAGGTATTTAGATTAGGTTAACATTAATTGTTGTGTTGTCCCTGTTATTAAGGAAAACATTTAGTCACTAAATTCAAATGCTTCATCAGGAACAAGGAAAGACATGCGACATATTAAAACATGCCATAGAGCGGTACACTGTCGTGTTAAGGAACACCCACCACATAGCATGGAAACATTCCAAGAAAGTATGGAAACATGTGGTGACACACTCTGTGGACACGAGCCCCGACTTCAAGGGGACGATGGAGGAACTGCTAATAGATCTCAGTAGACCATGCGAGGCCTACCCACACTTGGATATGGATGAGAAATGTAAGTATAATAAATTATTGTGCGTCTTCTCGTTTTTAATTTAGGACAGAAGCTGCGGTACAGGTAAAAGCCTTGAGACGGGGCTTCACATTAACACTGAGTTTGATATGGGCGATGAAGATGATACACTATTTGGCAGGATTAGATTTGCAACGACTTATTACTTATGGCTGCAGCGTTGGTTCATAGATTTTCAAATTCTACTGTTCGTAATAAAGTTCTTATTACTTTCCGAAAAACAAATAACCTTTAAAAATCGGTGAGCAGTGATTTCGGCAGTTTTGGGAAATCGGCAAGTAGTTCTTTAGAAACAGAATGCAAAATTTTTGCGTCGTTTGTTCGATTTGCTATCAAGCGGGGCTTGCGCGCACAAATTGCAATGGTTCGCTACACATAAATAGTTTTCTGCCTGGTTGCAACATTGATAAGATAGTAGGTACACTTGACACTTTTACTTTCATTCACGATTCGAAATTCATATCCATACTTTGGATAGGTATATATTTTATGATAAAAGTGTTATAACGTTGACAACAATGTGTGTGGCTGAACGATTTCGTTGAAATTTGGCGTAGGTAGGTACGGGTACTGCCTTGGCGTTCCTATACGGGAAGCTTTCCGACCACTACGCTGGTAAATCCCAGTCAAAAATAAATATTGCTATTAAATACATACAATCGAGTTTCAGAGACTGAAATATTATTAACCGAAATTAGAACCAAATGATCGACAACATGATACCTAAAGATAAAAAATTTTACCAAAAAATAAAACCGACTTCAAAGAAGAAAAATCAGGTTCTGAAGTCGGTGGCAAAAAAATGATATTGAGAAACAAAAGTCACCGACTTCAGAACCTGATTTTTCTTCTAAAGTTTATTTTTCACTTTTTTGCGGTTTTATTTTTCACTTTTTAGTGGTTCACATGTTCATGGGACATAATGTGGACAATGTACCTAGTTTCTTTTTGAGTTTTGTTGATTTTTCAAAAACCGCTTGTCCGATTTCAATAAAAAAATTATGGGACCATTTGGGAAGTATACAAAGGGTCTAACTTCCTAAATGGTCCCATAATTTTTTTATTGAACAAAAAAAGAATTTTTCAAATCGGTTAGCAAGTGACGGAGTTATGCCCGAACAAACATAAAAAAAAATATATACCTATATAAACATCCGAATAATAAAAATCCGAACCTCCTTTTTTTGGAAGTCAGTTAATAAAGAAAACAAATCCATTGTAAGTAGGCAATACGGCCAGATTGCCTTTCTTTATTCCATAAACCTAATAAATTATTGATTTAATATCTTATCTAATGTTGACAATATCATTTTTCAGACAGCCTAAACGTTTCTGCAGTTTCGACCCTTAAAAGTGATTCAATATGGGGCATTCTGAGGGGTATGGAGACTTTTGCGCAATTGTTCTATTTTTCTAATGATTATAAAGTAAGATATTTTGTGTAACTACGGTAATTAGAACAAATTCTATAACGAATGGAGTTATAACTGCATTTACCTACTGGTTGCAGGACGTACTCATCAACACGACGCAAATCGTGGACTTCCCGAGATACACATATCGTGGACTCCTGATCGACACATCGAGACATTTTCTCACAGTACCGAACATTCTCAAAACATTAGATGCGATGGAAATGAACAAGATGAACGTTCTGCACTGGCACATTGTGGATGACCAGAGCTTCCCGTATCAGAGCGAGAAATTCCCGCAACTAAGGTAACCAAAGAACCCCGTAAACACGCCGGAATACTTGTTGTTCTACAGAGGATGACTTTCCAACTTATTGCGTATAATATACAAATTCTTTAAATTAACATGAAGCAGTAACAAATTAACTTCATAAAGCGCGGAACTCTAGTTCTTCGTTGTTTGTTTGATCTTCAATCGTTGAACTTTCTAATTGAAGGTACATAATCAATATTCCTGTGCTAATGCAACAAAACCCTATTAATTGTAGAGGCATGTTTACTTCGGATATTATTGTGGATATTAATTATAATAAAACTGTTTACAGCGAGCAAGGTGCTTACGACCCTTCAATGATCTACACAAAGACGAACATAAACCAGATTGTTACTTATGCAAGAGACAGGGGAATAAGAGTCCTTCCAGAATTCGATGTTCCTGGTAAGCACGATCCTAAATAAGATAAACGTCGTTGGTAGTAAGTAACATGTACAGACCCCAGCACATCAAGCTATTCTAAAATGTAATTTTTGTCCAATCAACCTAGAACCTCATGTAGTAGCGATAACATTGAAAATGTATAAGTAAAATAAATTTCACAGGTTGTAGTAGCTTGATGTAAACGGACCATTCACGAAACCGTCAACACAGCATTCTGTACATCAAACTAAGTATGTAGATAACTTTATCCAAAAAAAAACCTTTTTTGGGGGTGAAAAATCACGTTTTACGGTTGCACCCAAAACATTGTACATACGGATGCATTGAATAGTACGCAGATTGTATTCAAAGAAAAGTTACAACTTGGAAAAAGTTGGAAATTTGACACCTAATAGGTATCCGTAACTAGAAGGTTCCTAGATATCGTCTACAACTCTACAATAACAAAAAATAGCAAAGACAGGGAGAACAAGTGTCTTTCAGCTTCGTTATAGACACTTGTCTAGTGCACCCATTATTTATAGGTAAAGAATATAAAGTACCTAGTACAGTACGATTAAATTATCTTGGCAGGTCTGAAGTTCTGAACATAGGCTCTGCGAACTTTTACGCATGTAAACTTGTGAAGAAAACTGTTATTGCCAGATAAACCAATACCTATACAATCAGAAAATATCTAATTTAGACAGTGAGAAATACAAATAAAATAAATATCATAACACTTTTATACATTAGTTGTAACAAAATAACCTGCACGAAGTTCGGACCTGCCAAGATAATCTGATTGCACTGTACAGGTAGTTACTCTTGTATAAGCAAAGGAGAAAGATAATAGGTCAAGACATCTTGAATGACTTGAATTCCTGATGGACTTTGATTAGTGACTGGAAGCTTTGATTGGTGAAGCCGAAGAATAAAATATAAATGTAATTTTGGAAAAGCTTGTTTCTTCTCTATTTGTAAAGACTTAATTTTTTAACATAACTCCAAACCAAAACTGTATTAATTAGGTATCATAATCAGGTTTAAATGTGGCGTGAATCTTATTTCGCCAATTGATCGATATATTTAAATATTTTAACCGGGGAAAATTCATAACGTATTTCGTAGATAATCATGCATCTAATACAAGAAAAATAATAATTTACTTCAATCACTTATAGTAAAGGAGATTTCATTTTTTTTTAAATTAATTAAGTATTTGATAAATTGAGGAGGCTCTAGGTTGATTTTTTTTTTTAGAAACGGTCATAGTAATAAATTATGTAATGTTAGAATACATTCAGTCCTTTTATTATTTCTTTTGTGTTAATTCTCCAGATTTATTTTGTTGTAATTGGGGTTACGGATTTTTTTCATCAGATCACTGTTGGTTTTTGATTAGAAATACTCCAACCTCTTCTTCAGCAGGCAGACCAAAAGAACAAAAAGTAGTTTATTTTTAAAAGTAGTTTATTTTTAAGGCTAAATAATATTTTTACTCAAAAAAATAAAAAAAATAATTTAAAATTGATTTCTCTTAGAAGCTATAGGTGACTGAGATGTTTTATTAACTGTTCTAAGTTCTCTTTAGTATGGCCATTTCGAATCACACAATCAGATCTCTGGGAAAAAAATTAAGTATTTTTTTGTTGCCTAGTGTTATTGGAGTAGGTAATAGTTAAATAATTGGAATAACTAGATAGATAGGAACTCGTATCTACTATGCAGGCAGTTAATACGATATTTTTTTCTATTTGCATTTGCACAAGGAAATGTGTATAAAAGTGTTTTAATGTGCTTAGATAAACGATATCGCAGCTGCACATATTTAATATTTATAATTATTTAGCTAACATTATTGCACTCCACAGGAAATTGTTCCGCCTGAATCACAGTAATTACGATAATAAAATGATTACTAGTAAAATTATTAAACTAGCTAGTTTATTTTTAATTAGGTACCCTATTATCATAAAACATACTTAATATATTTCATCATTATTTGCTGAAGCTCCGCGTGCCTCCTGGCACGATTGGCCATGTCCAACCTTTTGTTTGGCCAAACAGTTAGGTAGCAATTTAGCATTAATTTCCGGCATTACAATGTACCTAGGTACCAAACTACAAAATAAGTTTCCAGCCCCAAACTAAGCTGAAAACAAATTAATGTTAATATTTTTAGGATCTTTGAACGCACTCATAAGTTATGTCACTGTCTTTTAGACAGATAATGTAATGCTGTCTCTCTCTCTCTCTCTTTTTTCATCTCTCGCTGAACGACATGTATTTTATATTAATTAAATCTAATAATATTCCAATAATCGCTTAATATTATTGACGATCATTGAGTGTTGTGTTTTTATAATTAAAAACAGTTCGCAATGGACCCAGCGTATTTTCATTTACTTTCTGGCTGAATCAAATTTCCCGAGTAGGATTGGCGCATCCACTGGTCAACCTCTAATAGGTTATGGGCCCAGTACGTTATTGAAGCCCAGACGGCACAACAAATCTTATTCATATTCAAGAGATTCTGATAGCCGAAAGTATCGCAGGGTCGAAGACCGCGTGCATTTTATGTTGCGTGCGCGTGACTCGCTTGCTGCTCGTCATGGCGCCTACGTCTACACCGTCTACACAACCGTCGACCGCAAGCGGGAACAACGCTGCTGCCACTGTGTCCACTGGCGGCTTCAACAATTCAGCGAATACTAATTACTACAATGTCGATAAGCTCGAGGGAATGAGCAATTATAACACGTGGAAGTTTTGTATGAAAATGGCATTAACCCTAGAAAATATTTGGTCTTGTACTCAAGGCATAGATGTTGAAGAATGGAAAGATCAGCGAGCCCTCGCCAGAATCTGCCTAGCAGTGAAACCACATTGTTACCAATATGTTCATAACGCTAAAACGAGTCAAGAAGCATGGACGAACTTAGCCAAAGTATTTGAAGACAAGGGCCTGTATCGTCGAGTTTTACTTCTACGACAACTGCATCGAGTTGAGTTGACAAAGTACTCATCTGTCACTCAGTATGTGGATGCAGTGATGACACTCGTTCAGCAGCTGGCGGATATTGGTAAAGAAACCGAGGATGGTGAGATCGCGGAACTATTACTCAGTGGATTACCCGAAAATTATGATCATCTAGTTTCCAGCCTCGAGACTGTCTGCCTCACGGGAAGTCTTTCGAGTGAATTAGTGCGCACCAGGCTACTGCAAGAAGAGTTTCGTAAGTCCGAGCCAGATGCTTCAACGACAGCCTTCGTGTCGAGACAACAAAACAAAACCTGCACTTACTGTAAGAAGAAAGGTCACCTGAAAGCGAAATGCTTCAAACTAAGACGTGATAAGAAGAACAAAGAAGAGGATGGTGAAAAGAGCTTTGTGGCTTCTGCTTTCTTCGTCAAGAGTCAGGAATGGGTGGTAGATTCGGGCTGCTCGACGCACATGTGTAACAATAGAAGTTGGCTTTCAAATTTTAAGGACTTTAAGAGTGAAATTAAAATTGCAAACAATGAACAAATATTATCATTAGGATCTGGTGAAATATTATGGGAAACTGGTGATCAGTGCAATCACAAACAAGAGTTGAAAAACTGCATACCATGCATGGAAGGGAAAATGGCAGCTAAGCCGTTTCCAACCAAAAGTGATCACCGAGCAAGCCAACCTTTGGAACTCATACACTCGGATGTCTGTGGCCCCATGCCTGTTGCAAGTTGGGGTGGCGCTAGATATCTGGTAACCTTCACAGACGACTTCACTAGGAAAAGCTTTGGCTACCTGCTTCAGAGGAAAAATGAGATATGGATGAGTACTACTGCACTGGCAGCGAGAACGAGGACGGCTCTTCGTGTTTACCGATCGCTGACGCATCCTCTGAGCGGGTGACGTCACCGCATCTAGTGGCACCTCAAGGGGAAGCACCTGCCGCCCCAGAGCCTTCGTCTTCGCGCTCTTCTGCTCGTCCTGTTCGTTCTACTCGTTCAAAGTTGCCATTGAGGTATGAGGATTATGAAACAGATTTCTCTCTCGTGGCACACCATGCACTTCCAGGCGATCCTCACACGTATGAGGAAGCCATGTCCTGTGCTGACGGTCAACATTGGAAATCTGCCATGCAGTGCGAATATAATTCGCTCATTGCAAACAATGTGTGGAAAATAGTCGACAGGCCACCAAATACAAACGTCATCAAATGTAAGTGGGTCTATAAACGTAAACATGATGCCTCAGGCAAGTTTGATAGGTTTAAGGCTCGTTTGGTTGCCAGAGGTTTCACACAAGTCAGAGGCATAGATTACAATGAAACCTTCTCTCCTGTAGTTAGACATAGCACTATGAGAATCCTGTTTAGTTTGGCCAATGAGCTAAATTTAAGCATAGATCATGTGGATGTAACTACTGCATTTCTTAATGGAAAATTGGATGAAACCATTTATATGGAACAACCTCCAGGTTTTTCTAATAATGACAACCGTAAAGTTTGTCTCTTATCAAAAGGAATTTATGGCCTGAAACAGGCAAGCAGAATATGGAATGCAAAAGTTCATACACTACTATCTGATAATGGTTATAAACAGAGTAAATGCGAGCCTTGTGTTTACATTAAGAAAGAAGGTAATGAACTCATAATTATAGCTTTGTATGTCGACGATTTCTACATATTTTACAGCTGTGATAAAAACGAGTTATTGCCTTTGCTAGAGAGTAATTTTAGTATTAAAAAGTCGCAGTCTGCTCAGAGCTCTTGTCCGGACAGACGTGTGTTCGATTTTATATTTTTTATTCAAATAGTTGTTTTCGCATTCGGAACTCTGTTCATGTGCTATACGGTTGTTAATTCACTGTCAAAACATTCATTAAACAAGTGAGAGGTCTAACTGTTTATCTCCGTCACCACAAACGTCGGAAACGCTCGCGTCGACTCGTGCGGTGAATGTAAACATTCGTAATACGTGGGAACGGTACATCCATCGTTTCGTCCTGCTCGCTGCTTGGCGTCGGCGCAGTCACTTAGTCACAGATACCGCCAACTTTTCTCAAGATCTACCGACTTCTTGGATATTGTCTGCAGCGGCATAATGAGCGGCCAAAAATCTCCTCCCATGGTAAGCGCGGGATCACATCCAGACCTTTCCAAACTGCGTGATGGACCCACTAGTATCACGTTTAGAAAGAGGAAACATACCGGATGTAACTGTGATCACTCAGAGGTATTACTTGAATTTCAAAATAAAATTATGCAGACGATTACATCCACTTTTGAAGCTCAAAATCAAAACATCATTACCACTTTGGAATCATTGCGTCAGGATGTAAATGGGTTTAGAAACGATTTGGAAACGGTAAATAGCAAAATTCTTATGTTATCCGAAGAACAAACATGCATTAAAAAGGATGTGAGCGATTTGCAGTCAAAAAATACTATCAACAATAGCAAAATACAGACTGTATCACATGAACTCGTAGCGCTTCAGGCGACCGTTGCAAACTTATCAGATCAGCTGCGTGTTAAAGAACAGCAGGGAAGAATCAATAACCTTGAAATAGCTGGAATTCCTGTCACAAAGGGTGAAAATTTAATCAACATCGTACATAACATAGCCAAAAAGATTAATTATCCCATTACAATGACTGACATCGATTATGTCCATCGTGTTCGACGCTTTAAAGCAAATAATTCTGGTGTACCTAGCGGTGAGTCGGCTTCAAATGTTACACCCATCCCGAATATCATCGTCAAGTTCACTCAAAGGAAACGCAAAAGTGATATGTTGGCTGCTGTCCGCGCGCGACGAGGTATGACAACAGCTGACGCTGGATTGGATGGTCCGGCGAAACCCATTTTTATTAACGACCACTTAACTCCGCAGAATAAACAACTATATAAGCAAGCCCGTCTTCTTGCAAAAGAAAGTGACTATAAGTACGTATGGTTGTCAGATTGTAAAATCTTACTGAAAAAAAATGATACGTCCAAAACCGTGTGTGTGTCCAGTGATACTGATTTAGCTAAAGTAAAATGACTATCCACTCATATCAATTATATCTGCATACTTATTTTATTACCTACTACGATATTACTTGTAGTACTTTACTGTCAAATACTTTGTTGTTTCGATATTAAGAAGGAATGTGCATTCATTAATGAGGCTCAATACCGTTCATTATTAACAATTAAAACCCTTAAAATATGTAATGTTAGTGGAACTTGTTTACTCATAGCGGTCCTAATTATTATCAATGTTCGATAACAATAACTTGTCCATTTACTATCAAAACGTGAGGGGATTACGCACTAAATCACACATATTTCTTTCCGAAGTTCTGCGGAACAATTTTGACGTCATATGTATCACAGAGACCTGGCTTAATGATAACTTTAACAGTAGCGAATACGTTGATAGCCGATACGAATTATACCGTTGTGACCGTAATTACCAAGCGACCGGCGGCGATCGCGGTGGAGGTGTTATGATTGCCGTGCGTCGCGAGCTCTGTCCCTGGCAGCGCAGTGGCATGCATACGTCACCGCTGTCGGACGAGGTATGGGTCTCCCTGCCACTGCGCACGCAATCGTCGGCGGGCCAAAACAATATCGGTTCACCTAATTACTTACATATTATAGCTACGTATATATCGCACGGTACTAATCATGAATCATTACTAGCATCCTTTTACGACAGAGTGAGTGAATTTGTTTTACGTAACTATAATGATAAATTTCTTATACTGGGAGACTTTAATGTATCACACGCTTGTTGGTCTTGCAATTATGACTCAAATTCTATGGATATATATACTAATAATGACAAGCTGGCTAGCCTGACTGCCGATTTCATGAATTTCTCTTCCTTATCACAATACAATAATCAGTTTAACCATAATAATAGATTATTAGATTTAATTTTTTGTAACGAATTGTGCCTTATCTCACAGTGTAAACATCCATTTGTACCACAAGATTTGCATCACAGCCCGTTAGAAATTGACTTAAAATTAAACCTCTGTCCTGCACTCAAGCTCCCGTCTGTAAGGAAAAGACAATATTATAAAGCAAACTATGACTCAATTAAAACTGCCCTTGCTTCAATAGATTGGGAGACTATTTTTTCTAGTATGACCCATGTAGATTCCATGATTGATTACTTCTATAGTGTCCTCCAAAATATTTTGGACGAATTTGTGCCAACCAGCAATTTAAATTCTACACATAAATACCCACCTTGGTACACTAAACCTCTTATTAAGTTATCTAACGAAAAATGCAAGTTACACCGCAAATGGAAAACATATGGTAACCTTCAAGACTATCGCATGTTCTCATTATTGCGAAGTAGATTTAAAAAAATGTCTAAAGATTGTTATCAAAATTTTATTAAGTATTCTGAAGATAATATAAAAAAAGATTCCAATTCTTTTTGGTCATTCGTCAAATCAAAAAATGCATCTAACACCATCCCTGAAAGAATGATGTACAACGGTAAAGTACTCTCCACTGGCGAGGACATTTGTGATGCTTTTAATGAGTACTTCAATTCAGTTTTTGTTTCGTCCACATCTCAAACCTACCCTTGTAGCTACAACACATCTTCTACTGTGGACATAAGCACAATCAACGTTACTTTTGAACAAGTACTGAGTGAATTAAAAAAGGTTAATATTAAAAAAGGTGCCGGATCCGATGACCTTCATCCATTTTTCATATCTAAGTGTGCTGAGGTACTTGCAGGACCAATAACATTCATATTTCGCACGTCTATTGAAACTGGAGTGTTTCCCAGTAAATGGAAAAAATCAATTATAACCCCTATTCCCAAAAACAATAGAAAAGACATTGTGACTGAATACAGACCGATCTCTAAATTGTGTGTTCTAGGAAAAATATTAGAAAAAATGGTAACATCTCAAATTTCATTCGCTGTTCGTAATCATATTTCTCAGCAACAGCACGGTTTCTTTAAACATCGTAGCGTAGATAGTAACATGCTAAATTTCTCGGAATTTCTCGTGAACGCTATGGATAAGAATCTACAGGTAGATGTCGTGTACACCGACTTCTCGAAAGCGTTTGACAAAATTAATCATGATATGCTTATTGAGAAACTAGCGAGGGCCGGTGTGCACGGCAACTTACTGCGATGGATCCAGTCCTATATAAAAAATCGAAGTCAGGCGGTTTGTGTTAAAGGTTACTCATCTCAATTTCTCCCTGTTCCCTCCGGAGTTCCCCAAGGTTCCCATTTGGGACCCTTGCTCTTTACCCTCTACATTAACGACATAGGAACCATATTTGACCACAGTAATCACTTACTTTACGCTGATGACACTAAAATATTCCGAGTGGTGGAGTCCGTTAGAGATTGCTCTAAATTACAAAGTGATTTACTAAATTTGCATAATTACTGTACAATAAATCAACTCTTTCTCAACATAGATAAATGTTTCATTATGTCATATACACGTAAAACACACCCATTAAATTTTAACTACGCCATAAATGGCTTAACTCTTAAAAGAGTTTCTACCATCAGAGACCTGGGGATCATTATGGACTCCAAATTAACATTCACCCATCATATAGACCACATAGTTAGCTCCGCATTTCGCAGCCTTGGCTTTATACTACGAATTAGTAAACCATTTAAAAAAGTTATCACTTTAAAAATTCTTTATTTTTCATTTGTGCGTTCTATTCTGGACTTTTGTAGTACTGTATGGAGCCCATGTTTTAATATACATATAAATAGGATAGAAAGGATCCAAAAAAAGTTTTTAAAATCACTTAACTACCGCAATAATACTTACGACGCTGCGTATGAAGACGCAACGCGTAGGCATAAACTGATAAGTCTACGTAACAGACGTAATATGTTCGACATCATTCAACTGTTCAAGATTTTAAACTCATTTACTGATTCACCATCACTACTTGGTAAAATATCAGTAAGAGCACACGCTCGCCTACCCGTACGCCCCTCACGTACAATACCACTTTTTGTTCCTCCTCGACTGCATAAAACATACACTCGTAATTCATTTATATACCGTTCCACTAACAATTATAATAGAGAATTTACAGACATAGATCTTTTTAACATTTCTCTTAATAGCCTTAAACAGAAACTTAGAAGTAGATATGTCACAAAATGTTAACTCATTCTATTTTTTTGCTTTGTCTACCTTCAGTTTACTTTGTAAATTAAGTTGCATTGAGCATTAGTTCTGACACAAAAATTAATATATGTATTTCTTGCACGTCTTTCCTAGTTAAGAGTTTATTGTACATATTTTTAGAACTATACCACATTGTCGGCACTATAGGTCTTTTGTAAGGAACCAATTCTTTCATAAATAATATTGTTTGTAAGTACATGACTGTTTGTTGCCAAAATAAAATAAAATAAAAAATAAATAAATTAAAAACTTAGGTTCAGTTACAAACTGTTTAGGTATGAATGTATTTAGAGATAGAGTTAAGCATATTATAAAACTTGACCAGTCAGAATATATTAGTAAGTTGTTAATTAAATTTGGCATGGATAAATGTAAACCGGTGTCAACTCCCATGGTACTTAATTGTAAATTAGAAGTTAATGAGAGTGAACACCCTAATGACTATATGTATAGCTATAGAGAACTTCTTGGTAGCCTAATGTATCTATCTGTGTGCACTAGGCCTGATATTGCTTTTGCATGTAGCCAACTAAGCCAGTTTAGCAACAATTTTAACAGGACTCATTGGTTAGCTTTGAAGCGCATCCTGAGATATTTAGGAGGCACAATAAATTATTGTCTATGTTTTAGTAGGTCTAATAATTTAAGTATAACGGCCTTCTCTGATGCTGATTGGGCTAACGACATTGTGGATCGTAAGTCTTATACGGGGTTTGTAGTTAAACTGGGTTGCAATACTATCAGTTGGGAATCTCGTAAACAGCGCTGTGTAGCTTTATCTAGTACAGAGGCTGAGTATCTGTCTATTTCTGATGTATGTAAAGATCTCTGTTTTATTAGAAACTTTTTGTCAGAAATTGTCACTACAGATATTCCAATAACATTGTTTAATGACAATCAAAGTGCACACAAGCTTCTTGAATGTAAAGAATATTGTCATAAAAGAACGAAGCATATAGATCTTCGTTATCACTATGTTAAAGATCTGGTTAGGAAGAATTTCTTAATTGTTAAATATCTGCCTTCTGATCAAATGACAGCTGATGTACTAACAAAAGCCTTAGGTGGATGTAAACACAAATTATTTACACATGAAATGAATGTGGTTCCTAAGTAGACGTGGGTATTACTTTTTAAATTCATGTAATGTAATTAAATTTTAATTAAATCTGTATCCACCTACTACTATGTCAACGGAGGCATGCATAGTAATCGATGCAAAACTTTTTGTAGTCTGAACAAAATGTAGAGTCAGCTGCATGTTACTTAGAGAGCATGAATTGTATTGATATGGTAGAGTCTCAAATTAAGATTTCTTGTGAAATGTATTTCTGTTTGAGTCGGTCAAAATCCTAAGGGGAAGTGTTAATATTTTTAGGATCTTTGAACGCACTCATAAGTTATGTCACTGTCTTTTAGACAGATAATGTAATGCTGTCTCTCTCTCTCTCTCTTTTTTCATCTCTCGCTGAACGACATGTATTTTATATTAATTAAATCTAATAATATTCCAATAATCGCTTAATATTATTGACGATCATTGAGTGTTGTGTTTTTATAATTAAAAACAGTTCGCAATGGACCCAGCGTATTTTCATTTACTTTCTGGCTGAATCAAATTTCCCGAGTAGGATTGGCGCATCCACTGGTCAACCTCTAATAATTAATTGGTTTTAGCAGATCACTGTTCGTTCAGTGATCTTTACGAAAAGAACTAAGAAGTAGGTAATGGCAAAGTCAAACATCGGTGACCTTAACACCCTGTATAGCAAGTTTAAACGTCTTTTTTTATTTACCTATATGTTGCCTATATGTAGGTAAATAAAAAAGGTGGCTAGGTGACCTTTTGTTATATATAACAAAAGGTTATTGGGTATTTGGGTCCATAACCTTTTACTACATAAATAAAAGGTAATAAACTCGCTGGATTAGGTATAGTTTTATTTAAAAGTACAATAGAATATATTACGCTACGACCTCACGTCAGCTATATTTATTGGAGGAGTGTTGTCAACTTACAAATTACATTGTATTCAGAAACAAGCAGTGAACCACAATGGGGAAAACCCAGCATTCGTCAATTTGTTCTTCATCATCTTCCTGCCCTTATCCCATTCTATTTGGGGTCGGCGCAACACGTTTTCTTCTTCCATCCTTACCTGTTAGACGTCAAGGTGGCATTTACTCCTTTCTCATTCTTAACATTCCTCATACAATCCATCAATCTTGTCTTTTCTTTGCCGTTCCTCTCTCTCTCCATCCATCAATATTTATATCCATCACATTTTTAGTCACGTGCGTTTCATCCCTCCTCATTACATGACCATACCAAGATAAACGACTTCCTTTCAATTTTCCTATTAAATGCAGCGCAAATAAATTGTTTAATTAAAATTGAAATTTAAGATTATGTCCAATATATACTATACCTACCTACTTACCTACTAATAAGAATAACATTTGTCTTAGTTAAAACTAAAACTATGTTCGTAGCTCTTCACTTAAAGAATTTAGCAGATTCTTTAACGAATAATAATGTTTAATATTAATCGTGGCTACTAACATAATTATGTAGTTTCAAGCAATTGTGTAGGTATACCTAGTAACATTATTATTGGGCCATCATCATCTGCCTGCCTTTGCCATGCTTTTTTATACATGGGCTTACTCTTGACCTCAATCTTACCCTAAGGGCAGAGATGAGGTCGACGATAGAACGAAAAATGAATGATGCTTAAGATCAGAAAGTAAAAGCTATTTATATATTTTTAACAGGACACACAAGATCTTGGGGCGTCGCATATCCAGGGATCTTGACAAAATGCTATCAGTATGGCAAGGTTGTTGGTTTAGGACCAATGGACCCGACAAAGAACATTACGTACAAACTGATCGCTGATCTGTTCCGTGAAGTTCAGGAGCGGTTCCCAGATAAATACTTCCACCTGGGAGGCGATGAAGTTCAAATGGACTGCTGGTGAGTGTTTGTAGATTAGGTACATACATGTCTACATTACCTATTCTATTCTTATTTTTTAGGTTTGAAGTCTTAAATGTTGTACTTTGTAACTGGAAAAGGCAGGGTGACTGACGTCGCGCCAGCGTTTCTTGGGCCTGCCTCGGTTACGAGGGCCGTCATCAGGCACCCAGTGTGACTATCTTCGTCGCCCATCTGTCCGACTTCATCCTAGAAACGTGACCCGCCCAGTCCAATTTTAACTTGGCAGATTCCTGTCTTAGACCATATAAAGAGTAATTCTATAGCTAAACAAAATATTTCTTCGTGCTCACAAACCTGAAATAGATATCAATACTATACATATATTCCACCGTTTGTAGGGCATCAAACCCTGAGCTCCTAGAATTCATGAATAAGCACAATATGAGTAAGACCAGCGAACTACACGCGTACTTCATGACAAATGTACTTCCGCTGCTGGGACAGAAATCCAAGCCCATTGTCTGGCAGGTATGTAATAATATGTGAAGGAGCAAAAACGCCTCCCCGAATCCAAATTCAAAATTTTCGCCTTAAATATTTTTGCCCAACTTCGAAAATGGTTTTGGGGTTGACACCGCGTCTTCTTCCATACAGTAGAGGCATAATATTAAATACACTTTCATCTCTTTCGTTCAAAGCCATCTTAGAAGAACAATCTGCAGAACAGGGTGCAAAGTTGTGTCTGGTGGGCTACTGCCCGACAGTTGTTTTCGAGTTCTTATAATAATAATTATATCGTCTTAACTCGCGGAGATCTTCAATAGAATTTAATGTGCTCCGCTGTAGTACTTTTTGTAGTGTGCTGCAAAAAGATAACACAGTCAATTCATCTCTTTTATTTGGTTTCTTTGTTTAATAGTTCGAGTTATCTCCTGCCGTAGAGACAATAATTTTAATTTGAAACGTTTCAGGAAGTTTTCGATGAAGGAGTTAAACTGCCCAGCGACGCAATCGTACAAGTTTGGAAAACAATCGGAGCTCAGGATATGATTCGCGTAAGTATTCAATCAAAGATTTATAGGTAATGATGGCGACTATACCCCATCAAGAAATGACGTTTCACCCAGTAGGAGGTAACATGAGCAAAATAAAAGCTTGGGAAATCTTGAGAACAACAGCTAGAAAGCCGAGCGCTTTCTCACATTCCATGTAGGTACGCAAACGAACATCGTCACATTATGATCCAACAAAAGCAACCCCCATCGTTATTATTTCTTGTTGCCAGTGCGAAAGTAGGCCTTCAGTGAAGAGTTTTCTGGCTGAAAAGCATCAGGATTTCAGGAATATTATAGGATTACAAAATAGAACACTAAGTTATATTGATTGCCCAGGTACTGGCTGCTGGGTATAAAGTTATTTACTCCTCACCCTGGTACTTAGACCAACTACACAACGACCGAGACTGGACTTATTTCTACAGGCATGATCCCCGGATTTTGTTAGGATCAGTGTATTTTAACCTAGACGATGTTTTGGGCGGTGAAGCTAGCATGTTGGGTGAATTTGTCGATGACACAAACTTTAAGTCTTGGTAAGTGCTCCTCATTTGTTCTATGTTGGATTGTTGGTATATCGATGGCGGTGACCCAGAAGTGGTTTTAACGTTGCCATGTCCTTTGTTTCCTTCTGAGCGGTCTGTATTATGCATTTCAGTTGACTTGTCTTATTTAACTATAAACATTTATTAAATGAGCACCTCCCAGGACCTGACAGGGCCTTCTGACTTCACTTTCCTCAGTCCGTTGCTAAAACGTTTTCATGATTGTAGGATATGGCCTCGTACTAGTGCTTTAGCCGAAGCACTATGGAGCCCTTTGGATACTGTGTACAAAATTCATAACGGCAACAAAATTGCCGCTCGTCTTGAAGAGCATACGTGCCGGATGAAAAAACGTGGTGTCCAGGTGCAATCATCTGTTGGAGCAGGATTTTGTATCGGAGGAGTCTAACGTGTTGCGTGTTTAACTAGGTACTTAGTTACTTTCATTCATGAGATTATTATAAATATGAAAATCGTAATAGGTACAGCTGTGTTTCTATGAACTCTTTCCCTTAACTCTGGCTTTTCATTTTTGTTATCGTTCCCTTCTGGTCTCCTCTTCATTGTTGTTGATACTTATTTTTCTTGCTAGTCTTTTTGTTCTTGAATCTGTTAATCACTTCTGTCTGGCTATCAACATAATTATATTCACAGGAATTTGCAAGCATTCTGCACTTCGCTGGAAACGTTTTAATTTGGCGTAGACATTTATTTATTTAACACTTCAAGCACAAACTACACAGGCGGACTGAATGCCATAAGCATTTTCTACCTATTAACCTTTGGGTCATGCTAAGACAAACAGCTCTATTTACATGTTTAACAAAGTATATTCATGTAAATATATACATTTGACACGGATATACTAAAATAAAAAGACAAACAATGAGGAAAACGATAACGTTGTGACGAAACTGCCAGCTTTTTCCGAATGTAATCGTGAATTTAAATTTTATAAAAGATAATCGATTGATTGCCATCATGATTTTCTGCGGAAGCTCACACCTCACTGTAAGCGATGATAAAATTAAGAACTGGACAAATTGTTTCCCAAAACGGTATCGAGCCTTTCAACGCACCAGGCTGGCACGTGTGACTTGAGTATGCTATCTCATAGTGCTATCAATATGAAAGCCAACATCCTTCACATCGGTGTTAAAAGGAACGAGCGTACCGTACTGTCGAAAAGAACTGGTGGCAAGGTTGTAGCATCCAACTTGCAGGTCATTAAAGGTTGGAAATATTATTTTTGAAAAGTTTCGTGTGTTTCTGTTTTTTCTTACTTGCTGTTGGTTACCATGACTCCACACACTTCAAATTAATCGTCTGGTTAATGCCTAACCTGGTGTCATCATTTTTATGCCGCCTATGGGCCTCTGACTTGGCTTTACATACCGGTATTTTTATAGGGTCCTTAATATTTCAAAAAATATTCTTAACGTGGTTTTGTGTTTTTGAGTATTCAGTGTACAAAAATAATTTAATTACTATAACTAATGTTCATGTTTACAGGTTTTGGAGGGCAAACACAAAGTTATCTACTCTGCATCATGGTATTTAGACTATCTGGCTACTGGTGGTGACTGGAACAAGTTCTACACAGTGGACCCCCGTCAGATGATCCCGAGACATTACAAGGATTTGGACCTGAACGACATTCTGGGAGGCGAGGCTTGTATGTGGGGAGAGTCGGTCGATGATAGAAATTTTATAAGCAGGTACGTAAACTCAATTTGGTATATTTTATGACAATAAAAATAACTTAACTTTACTTTCGGAAGTCAGTGGTAAAAAACTGAATATAAACTGGTAAAGAACAAATGTCACTTCGAGTAAAGTTTTTAGTATTTTCCACTTTTTAGCGTTTGTTTTGGAAGGCGATTATTGTACCCTTTCTAGTTGTATCTCACACAAATACTGTCAATTATCAATTTTGCATTTTAACTAGAAGTTATGAGAACATCATCCACATAGACGAAAACACAAAAAAAATGCTCAGAAAATCGTTAAAAATATAATTAAAAAATTTAAAACCACATTAACTTGGTTGCTGACTCTAGCTACTCCAATTAGTGTAATACATTTAAATTGGTTTTACAGGGTATGGCCTCGAACTAGTGCAGTGGCTGAAAAACTCTGGAGTGCCGAACAACCTCGTTTGAACTCCTACAAGCATATATCGGAGAAGGTGAACTGCCGTCTGGAAGAGCACGCGTGTCGTATGAACCGCCGCGGGGTCCATGCACAGCCACCTAATGGACCCGGCTTTTGTGTCGGAGGAATCTAAATATTATTATATTTGTTACTTTCTTAAGATTTTGAATTTTAAAATGTACCTAATTTTAATTTTCATCTGTGTTTTATTTTACTCGGTGGTGACGGACGCCAATGTAGGTAACCATCCGGTGTAATGACTGACAGAGCAGACAGAGTATAAGCACAGATACAACCTCGTGAAATGACAAGCACGCGGGGCATGTGTGCGTGACCACGGGCCGCTTGTCGCGTAGGTACGCGGCGAGACTGGAAAAAACCGGTTTACGCTGTCACAGCCTGTGTACAATCTCAGTGTCAGTGCCATGCACTTTTCATTACTCATACTCTGAAAGTAGGTCAACTCATAACATGCCTGCGGAGCGGGTTGAAAGTACTACTTTTCAGCCCTAGGGAGAATCGCTTTCTACTGACAGCTGTCAAATTATTTGATGTAATTGGGAGCAAGCCTATTGCCATCAACCAATGTAATTAGGAGCAAACCTATTGCCACCAACTGATGTGATTAGGTGCAAGCCTATTGCCACCAACAAATGTAATTAGGTTAGGAGCAAGCCCATTGCCATCAACTGATGTAATTGGGAGCAAGCCTATTGCCACCAACTGATGTGGTTAGGTGCAAGCCTATTGCCATCAACAAATGTAATTAGGAGCAAGCCCATTGCCATCAACTGATGTACCTAGTTGGGACGAAGCCTATTGCCATCAACCAATGTAATTAGGAGCAAGCCTATTACCATCAACCGATGCAATTGGGACCAAGACTATTGCCATCAACCAATCTAATTAGGAGCAATCCTATTGCCATCAACCGATGTAATTAGGAGCAAGCCTATTGCCATCCACCGATTAGATTTAACCGATTTTAAGTGTTTCTCTTATGTTTACTTTTATAATTTTTTTGTCAATTATTTTTGGCTTTTGTGAAACCAATGAATACCTTTTATTTCTTTATTCTTTCGGATTAGGTAATTGGGCGCAAGCCTATTCCCATCAACTTTCCTTGTATTCGTAATGAAAAGCACAGTGTTTACCTCGGGTTGAAGATTTATGTCTCGGGGACTATAATACGTTCCTTTCATGTACTATTGTTTTTTTTTTTTGTTAGTGGCCAGTTTGAATATTTTTACCCACGACGGAACGGAGACACTATAATGCGTTTGGGGTGAGAGGTTGTTTGTTTGTGCAAATACATGTTGCCATTTTTCTCCAAAACTACTAGTCCGATTTTGATGCAGTTTTCAGTTATGGGTTCGGGTTTGATTGGTGCATGTCCTTAGATACGTGACACGGTGTTACGGTGACAACTCACCAGGGGGCGCTGCAGCAAACATTTTTTGTGCAAATCAAAGTTGTCCCAAGAATGTCCGTCGGGAGCTGAACATTGCAAAACTAGTTCATTTAATGGCAGCCCCCGACGGACATTCTTGGGTTTTTTTAAGGCGGGTGTTTTATGTTATTTTATCCTTTTTTCAATTAATTTTTAACCGTCGTGGATTTTTTCAAAATTTTTAATTTTGCTTTTTATTTTAAACTTTTTGCTTTTATTTTTATTTTTTTTATCTAAGAACATGCACCAATCAAACCTAAACCCATAACTGAAAACTGCATCAAAATCCGACTTGTAGTTTTGGAGAAAAATGGCAACTTTTAATGTAAAAAGTTTGGTTTTTTTTTGTTAGTGGCCAGTTTGAATATTGTAATGTAAAAAGTTTGCAAAATGTCATTAATTTCGAAAGTCTCATTCATAGAGTAAAGGTCTCATTCCATGCTCATTCCCCATAAACTAAAGGGGAAAATTTATAAAACAATAGTTAGACCTGCTGTCAAGCTGTCATGTATTGAACAGAATGTTGGGCCACAAAAGGGATGAATGAAAGGCATATAAACGTGGCCGAGATGAGAATACTTAGGGGAATGTGCAGTGTTACGCGAAATTGGATTCTAAATTTCTAAGAAATTCAAGTAGGTAGGTACCTACTCGTATAGGGTCAAACAGTTTCAAGGAACGGAACCCTCTCGGTGCGCGAGGTCAACTCACACTTGGCTGCTTTTTCAACCGACTTCCAAAAAGGAGGAGGTTCTCTATATCTACATCTACACTAATATTATAAATCTACACTAATATTATAAAGAGGAAAGATTTGTACCTATTTTTGTATGTTTGTAATGAATAGGCTCAAAAAGTACTGGGCCGATTTCAAAAATTCTTTCACCCTTGGAAAGCTACATTCACCCTGAGTAACATAGGCTACTTTTTATCCCTGTATTCCCACGGGAACGAGATCTACGCGGGTGAAACCGCGGGACGTCCGCTAGTCTATAATATAAACACAAACTACCGGACATGAACACAACAACGCCTGCCACACACGGCCATGTGAATATTCCTTAAACGTACTAGAAGATAATAAAATACCTCGGGAAAACCATTTATGTAATACAACTTATCTTACAAAGCCCATATGTATTGGAACACAATACATATAAACCAAGTTATGAAAAAAAAACTCCGCGACTGAGTGATTGACCTCAATCGATGTCTATCATGCAGTACTGCATCTAGTTTAGGGGTTGGTCTGGTAAAACCACATGATTTATTACATTAGAGAGGGCAAAGTTCATACTTCGAGCAACGCTAAGTAACACGCAACGTTGAAAAACTGGAGTGCGGAATCACCTCGTATGAACTCCTACAAGCGTATATCGGAGAAGGTGAACTGTCGTCTGGAAGAGCACGCGTGTCGCATGAACCGCCGCGGGGTCCATGCACACTTGCACTGCACAGCCACTTATTGGACCCGGCTGTTGTCAGGAGGAATCTAAATACATAATTATATTTTTTTTTTCTCCACACATGGCAACTGAGCCGGTTCCGACTATTCTGCCAGTGTCACGTCGTGACGGCAGTACAGAGAGGCAGGCCGTCAAACTTCGTCTTTCTTAAGATTTTGAACACACTTTTTTGTACGGAAGCTGCAATATCTACCCACCGCCATTTTGATTTCATAGAAATCACGTCCCACGATGATATTGGTATGGGTAGAGGAAACCTAGATAGGATCATAGGATGCCAAATTACAGCTTTCTGCTACCAAGTCTTTGAGCTATATTGCGGACAGACAGACAGACGGACATGGTGAAACTATGGGTTCCTTGTTGACTACGGAACCCAAAAGTAATCAATAATGATAAGTATGGTACCTAATTAATCCTTGAGTATGTGCAGATGCCGTGTCGTTTATTACATTAAAATACGATTACCTACATAAGCGCTGAGACTTAGGATCCGATATACGTGATTCTCTTTACTTTGATGCGGAATAGTTGCCATTTGATCCCATAGTAAATAGTTTGGCCCAGTATTTACATTATGTGGAAAAAAATATGATTCTACTGTGCCTATTCTGCCCGGTGAAAGTAGTTCCTTTTTTATTATTTGAAATGGGCTTACTCTTGACCTCAATCTTGCCCTAAGGGCAGAGATGAGGTCGACGATGGAATGAGCTTACCCAGAAGAAGCCTAATACTCGCGCCTTAAATGGATTGGGGTTTTATATAAAACTCGGGAAAACCGAAACACTTTGCGTGTTTATTGTATTTAAAAGGTTCTGACAGTGTTGATTTTCAAAATAATTTCTTCTCCTATTTGTAGGTCATTACCTACCTACTACTGGATGGTTATATTGCCGTTTGTCACCACCAGTCACCAGTGTCACCACCCACCGAGTGAAATAAAACACATAAAATTAAAATCACATTTTAAAATCAAAATCAACAAAAAATACAAAAGTAAAAAATATAATAATATTTAGATTCCTCCGACACAAAAGCCGGGTCCATTAGGTGGCTGTGCATGGACCCCGCGGCGGTTCATACGACACGCGTGCTCTTCCAGACGGCAGTTCACCTTATGTTCTATATGCTTGTAGGAGTTCAAACGAGGTTGTTCGGCACTCCAGAGTTTTTCAGCCACTGCACTAGTTCGAGGCCATATCCTATAACCAATTTAAATGTTTTACACCAAGTGGAGAAGAGCTAGAGCCGCCAGCAACCAAATTAATGTAGTTTTCATTTTATTTTATATAAATACTAGCTTTTGCCAGCGGCTTCGCCCGCGTGTAATGACGATTTTCCATACAAACTTTCATCCCCTATTTAACTTCCTTAGGGGTTGAATTTCAAAAAAACCTTCCTTATTACTTGTCTACATTATAAAGGTAAACTCTGTGCAAAATTTCAGCTTTCTAGGTCCAAGGGTTTGGGCTGGGCGTTGATGAGTCAGTCAGTCAGTCAGTCAGTCAGTCAGTCAGGACTTCTCTTTTTATTTATATAGATTCTTAATGAACTTCTAAAAAATTAGGAGGTTCCCCGTATCCCGTTTATGATATTAATAGTAGAATTAGGAGGTTAGTATTCTACCAGGCTTTTTTTGGCTTTTCATGTATATCATATTGAGTTTTCCTCTGTAACATGCATTTTTTCGTTTTCGTCTACTTGGATGATGTTCAAACTTCTAATAGGTGGTTATAATTCAAAATTGATAATTATCATGATTTGTGTGAAAAAGGGAGGTAAGTACTACATTTAACAAATAACCGACCTCCAAAACAAACACTAAAACATTTTTTGCAAAAAAGCTGACCTATCCAAAAACACAAAAAACGTCTAAAATAACTTTACTTTCGGAATTCGGTGATTTTGTTTGTTTCATGGACTTTTTACCACCTACTTCGGAAGACGGAAAGTAAAGTTATTTATTTTTTATTTTACTTTTTTATTAAGTCGTTATTTTTTTCCGAACCTGCTAATAAAATTGCTATCATCGACAGACTCTCCCCACATACAAGCCTCGCCTCCGAGAATGTCGTTCAGGTCCAAATCCTTGTAATGTTTCGGGATCATCTGACGGGGGTCCACTGTGTAGAACTTGTTCCAGTCACCACCAGTAGCCATATAGTCTAAATACCATGATGCAGAGTAGATAACTTTGTGTTTGACCTCCAAAACCTATGAACATGGGACATTAGTTATTTGTAGTACTTATATATTATTTTTGCACACTGTGAATAATACACAAAAGAACCTCCTCTTTTTTGGGAGTCGGTTAAAAACACGAAAATCACGTTAAAAATATTTTTGAAATATTAACGAGCCTTCAAACTACTATCATAATTTTCTGCCAAAATAACTCTTCACCGAAGGCCTCCTTTCGCCGGCGGTGACCTCTCGCGTCCGGCCCTGGTGCAAGCCATGGTCCGGGGCGAGGAGGAATGGGACGCCGTCGCCTCCTTATGCGAAGCAGTGATGCTAGCGAAGGAGGTGGCGGAACGAGAGCGGGAGAGAACCTCTCAACGTCCCAGCCGCCGCGGAAGGCGCGGAAGGCGCTCCGGGCGTCGGGGTCCTCGTGATGGCTTCCGGCCACCGTAGACGCGGGCCTGTGGACGGTGAGTAATGGGCTAGCTCGCCGTCCGGCCGTCGTCATGACGGCAACAGACCGTGTCGGCGGCGCGTTCGTGTTCCACGCGCGCCTCAAAGAGTTGTCAGCAAGGAGGGGCCCGCAAGGGCCGTCGCCCGTCGTGGCCGCGGATTTTAGTACTAGATGACGTGGCCTCGGCACAAGGGCAAAGAAGGAACATGGGTTCGGTTTTTAGTCAGTAGAAGTCTGACACTCCCCTTCGCTCTGCCCAAGAGCGGGGGGGGTCATTTGATGATTGTCCACCCACCAAAAAAAAAAAAAGAAAAGGCCTCCTTTCGCACTACGAGTAACAACAAGACGACGAAACGACTCACGATATTCGTTTGCGTACATGGAATGTGAGAAAGCCAAGCAGCTGTTTTTTCTGACGTTACCTCTTACTGGGGTAAATGTAGGTAACTTCTTGAAGTCGACTATCGCCTTCATTATAATCTTTGATTGAACACTTACCAGCGATGGAGTATTGTCGGATTATCTGAAGTCCGAAGAGAGGGGGAGGACACGATAATCCTGAAATCCGGCAACCTGCTCTACTTCCGAGAGGGAGACCGGCAGTCACAGGGTGGTGTTATGTTTATCGTCCACAAGTCTCTCGTGAACAACGTGGTGAAGATCGAGAGTGTGTCGAACAGGGTGGCGTACCTTATACTCAGAATATCTGCAAGATATTCGCTGAAGGTCATACAGGTCTATGCCCCGACCTCGGCATACTCCGACGATGAAGTAGAAACCATGTATGAGGATATTTCTAAAGCCATGCATGATTTCAGAACTTACTTCACCGTTGTCATGGGGGACTTCAACGCGAAACTGGGCAAACGAAGCGAGGATGAGCTGCAAGTGGGGCAATTTGGGATTGGACTTCGGAACCACCGGGGTCACCAACTGGCCAGTTTTATGGAGAAGGAGCCTCTTTATGATGAACTCCTTCTTCAAAAAACGTGAGCACAGGAAGTGGACCTGGCAGAGCCCCGATGGTGCGACTAAAAATGAGATTGACTTCATCATGTCTACCAAAAAGCAAATGTTCAATGATGTCTCTGTGATCAATTCGGTGAAAACCGGAAGCGATCACCGCATGGTAAGAGGCACATTGAACATCGATATAAAGCTGGAAAGGTCACGACTGATGAAGTCTACGCTCCGTCCAGCACAGATCCAGATCCAAAACCCCGAGAGCTTTCAGCTGGAACTCCAGAATCACTTCGAATGCCTAGGAAGCTCAGTGGACGATTACAACGACGGGTTCGAGGAAACTGTCCATACGACTGGGTCTAAACTTTTTAAGATACGTCGTACAAATAATATCAAGAAACTCTCAGATCACACTCTCAGGCGCGGAGAAAGAGCGACGAAGGAGCGGCGTGAGATGATCCTGCAGTCTTCAGACGAAGCTCGGCAATGCCGGCAGCTCAATAGACGGATCTCCAAATCCTTGAAGAGCGACCTCCGCTGCTTTAATACCGAGCGTATTAAAGACGCAATTGAACGGAACAAAGGCTCCAAAGTATTTGCAAGAGATCTGGCTATTGGGCAGAGCCAGCTCACGAAACTGAAGACCGGCGATGGCAGGATCGTGTCCGCCAAACCGGAGCTTCTGAGAGAGATCGAGAGTTTTTATGGGCAGCTGTACACGTCAACTAGTCAACCCGTCGAAAATCTAGCAAAAGACCCCAGAGCTAGACTGACCCGACACTATACCGAAGACATCCCGGATGTCAGCCTGTACGAGATTAGGATGGCTCTGAAACAGCTTAAAAACAACAAGGCGCCGGGTGATGACGGAATTACGGCCGAACTTCTGAAGGCGGGTGGCAAACCGGTCCTTAAGGCCCTACAGAAGCTGTTTAATTCCGTCATACTCGAGGCGAAAACGCCACAGGCTTGGTGCAGGAGTGTGGTGGTGCTCTTCTTCAAAAAGGGTGACAATGCCCGGTTGAAGAACTATAGGCCCATCTCACTTCTAAGCCATGTCTACAAGTTGTTTTCAAGAGTCATCACGAATCGTCTCGCACGCAGGTTCGACGATTTCCAGCCTCCCGAACAAGCCGGATTCCGAAAAGGCTTCAGTACCGTAGACCACATACATACGCTGCGGCAGGTTATACAGAAGACCGAAGAGTTTAACCTGCCTCTCTGTTTAGCGTTTGTGGACTACGAGAAAGACTTCGATTCGATCGAGACTTGGGCTGTGCTGCAGTCTCTCCAACGGTGCCAAATCGACTACCGGTACATCGAGGTGTTGAAGTGTTTGTACAATAACGCCACCATGTCAGTCCGACTTCAGGACCAGACCTCGGAACCTATCCTTCTGCAGCGCGGTGTGAGACAGGGAGACGTCATATCTCCGAAACTGTTTACCGCTGCATTGGAGGATATCTTCAAGGTTCTGGATTGGAGAGGACTTGGCATCAACGTCAACGGCGAGTACATCACTCACCTTCGGTTTGCCGACGATATAGTGGCCATGGCTGAGACCATGGAAGACCTCAGTACAATGCTCGATGACCTCAGTAGAGCTTCCGAAAGAGTGGACAAAACCAAGGTTATGTTGAATGTTCATGTAACACCCACTCCTATCAAGATCGGAGACTCTACGCTCGTAGTTGTGGACGATTATGTCTACCTGGGACAAACGGTCCAGTTCCAGGTAGATCTAACTTCGAGAAAGAGGTCAATCGTCGAATCCGACTCGGTTGGGCAGCGTTCGGGAAGTTGCGCGGTATCTTCTCGTCCAACTTACCCCAGTGTCTCAAGACGAAAGTCTATGACCAGTGTGTGTTGCCAGTGATTACATACGGGACCGAAACGTGGTCGCTCACAATGGGCCTCATCAGAAAGCTCAAAGTCACCCAAAGGGCAATGGAGAGGGCTATGCTCGGAGTTTCCTTGCGTGATCGAATCAGAAATGAGGACATCCGCATGAGAACCAAGGTTACCGACGTAGCCCGAAGAATCGCCAGACTTAAGTGGCAATGGGCAGGGCACATTGCTCGCAGAACGGATGGCCGATGGGGCCGAAAAGTTCTGGAATGGCGACCGCGAACCGGAAGACGTTGCGTTGGAAGGCCTCCCACTAGGTGGACCGATGACCTGGTCAAGGTTGCAGGAACCCGCTGGATGAGAGACGCACGGGACCGGTCAATGTGGCGACGCCTGGGGGAGGCCTATGACCAGCAGTGGGCGTCTTTTGGCTGAAATGATGATGAATGATGAACACTTACCCGAATCATATCCTGAGCCCCGATCGTTTTCCAAACTTGCACGATTGCATCACTGGGCAGTTTTACTCCTTCATCGAAAACTTCCTGAAATATTTCAGATTAAAATTATTGTTTTCATGGCAGGAGAAAACTCGAACATAGATGACTACCAAACACGGAAACCAAATAAAAGATAGATGAATTGACTGTGTAATCTTTTTCGGCACAGTATAACAAAAAGTACTACAGCGGAACACATTTAATTCTATTGAAGATCTCCGCGAGTTAAGACGATATAGAGGAACTAGAAAACAACTGTAGGGCAGTATAGCCCACCAGACACAACTGGCAACACCCGTCTGATTGGAGGATCGTCCCTTTTCTGTGGTGTATAAAGAACTTTACACCCTGTTCTGCATATTGTTCTTCTAAGATGTCTTTGAAGGAACTGAACTATAGAGGATGGAAGAAGGCGTGGTGTGAAGGAGAAGATTTGGAACTTGGATTCGGGGAGGCGTTTTGCTCCTTCACATATTACATACCTGCCAGACAATGGGCTTGGATTTTCGTCCCAGCAGCGGAAGGACATTTGTCATGAAGTACGCGTGTAGTTCGCTGGTCTGAATCATATTGTGCTGACTCATGAATTCTAGAACCTCGGCGTTTGATGCCCTGAAAACGGTGGTATTAGTATTGATAAATATTTTGTTTTGCTATAGAATTACTCGGTTTTGGGAAGCGATTCGCATCACCGGGAAAACTAACTACTGCCTATAGAGCTATAACTGTAAGAACAGGTAATTGCAATAATAGCTAATTGAAACTACCTGTGGTATCCTCTGGTGGTAGACCTAATAGGTTGTTGTCACTGTTTTCTACTATATCACAGGCTCACACAACACCACCAAGTCTCCGGTCCAGGCCGCTCCACCGTCATAACTTCGCGCCATCATGTAACTGACAGACGTCATTAGTGACAGCGTACCTAACCACTTGTGGCTGTGAGACAGTGTTAACATATCTATTAAATAGATATACACTACATCCCTTCCTTATTATATTTGTTTTAATCAAAATGCTTTACCCAAATACGCTCACAATTACATTCAGTAGGTAATCAAGCTAATTCAATAACTAAGGAATATAAAATGTTCCACTATACTAGCATGTTTTTGTTATCAGATGTACTTTATCATCTAAGACTGACTGCCACTGGCCAATTATATACCAACCAATTCTAAATGCATGTACAATGTACCCTCTCAGGTTTTACCCAGTTACCCCATTTGCACATTACCTCCAGTAGCCTCCACTAAGTGTGGAGTAGGATTAAGGTTAATAGTTTATTAGACTATTTTCATGAACTCCATCGTCTATTCTAACCTCTGCGGGTCTGTATGATTTCGTCTTCCTATTTCCATATTCCTCTTCCTATTTCCATATTCCTCTTCCTATTTCCATATTCCTCTTCCTATTTCCATATTCCTCTTCCTATATCCATATTCCTTTCTTTTTCATTGTTTTTTTTTTTTTTTTTTTAACGGTCATATTTTTTTTCAATGACATCTTCTAAAGAAAAGTTCCAATGGTCCCTGCCCCGTAACCGATCATGGGGTTGAATTTAAATACATTAAATAAAGCGAACTTTCCAAAAACTTTGTGGTTTGATTGTTTTTTCTTTTTTCAGTTTAAATTATTGATGACCCAGAGAAGACCAAGACTTCTCTCTTTCTATACCTGGATAATAATATATCTTCGTACATTTTCTGATGTAGAGAAAGATTTTTACATTTTATTTATTCATTATAATTTTATCATATCGAATAACCTTTCTTCTTTTCTTTTCTTCCTGTTGTTGTAATTTTGAGTTCTTTTCTAAATTGTAATACCTCTTTAGGGAAATCCTTTGTAACATCATTATGTTGACTCTTATTATCTGGTTGAGTTCCCACATCTCAAATTCTCATATTCCACACTTTTTTCCTATGTCATTTAGGAATTCCACAACTAAATTCATGAGCTCAGTGTTATTTGTCTCTGTTTCTTTGACCCATGTAGCTGAATATTGTTTCTCCGCATTTCTTTTTCTAGGTTCTCAACTTTGTTTTCCATTATCATCACCTCGTTGTTAAGTTTGGGATTTTCTTCAAGTAGTGGATTTAATTTCTCTTCTATTATGTTCACCATATGTCTCCAAGCCGGCTGGTCACCGTGAGGATTAATGACCGCTACCCTCCAGTGAACACGTCAAATTTAGTTACTTCTTCTCATCAGTCAATTTAATGGATATTTACCATCCAATTTAATGGATTATCATGAGCCACCCCACCCAATGGTTGCTCCATCCAATTTAATGGATTTCATGAGCCAACCTAATGGTTGCTCCATCCAATTTAATGGATTATCACGAGCCAACGTAACAGTTGCTCCATCCAATTTAATGGATTATCATGGGCCAACCCAATGGTTGCTCCATCCAATTTAATGGATTTCATGAGCCAACCTAATGGTTGCTCCATCCAATTTAATGGATTATCACGAGCCAACGTAACAGTTGCTCCATCCAATTTAGTGGATTATCATGAGCCAACCCAATGGTTGCTCCATCCAATTTAATGGATTTCATGAGCCAACCTAATGGTTGCTCCATCCAATTTAATGGATTATCACGAGCCAACGTAACAGTTGCTCCATCCAATTTAATGGATTATCATGAGCCAACCCAATGGTTGCTCCATCCAATTTAATGGATTTCATGAGCCAACCTAATGGTTGCTCCATCCAATTTAATTGCCTTTGTCCAGCCAATGTAATGGATTATTTTGAGCCAACTCAGCGGTTGCTCCATCCAATTTTATTGCTTGTTAAAAACAAATGTTATGGATATTCGCATCCCAATTTAATGGTTGCCTTAAATATCTTACCACGCGTAAACAGTGCGATGGTTAAATGTCACATGTCTTAGAAGTATTGGTTCTAGGACATGCCGGTCTTCCTCACAGTGTTTTCCTTCACCGTACTAAGAGCGTTCCCTGGTGATGAGTGAATGAACACAAAAAACCTGCCTGGTTTCGAACCCACGACCTAAGTCGAGCAAGGCCATCACCGCTCTTAATAAATTTAATACAATACTAAGAGCGTTCCCTGGTGATGAGTGAATGAACACAAAAAACCTGCCTGGTTTCGAACCCACGACCTAAGTCGAGCAAGGCCATCACCGCTCTTACAAAATTCAATATAATACATGAGATACTTATATGTGTTACTGCTTTTTTTTTTTTTTTTTTACGTTGCCCCATATTAGGAATTTCTCCCGTATCGCGGGTGCGTCCACAAACATCAAACTCACATGCACAAACACACCCAAAGCCGTAACAACCATCTGTAGGCCACACACACATTTGTTCCGTGCGGGGATCGAACCCGCGACACGCAGCGCAGCAGTCCAATCGCTCAGCCACTGCGCCAACCGTGCGTTTACTATTTAATATCTTTGATTTGTATGATAGTTATTACTAAAACACATTATACTATATCGGGAAGGGATAATTTTTTAGCACTAATCATTGGTTAGCTGTGGGCCCCGGTGGGTAGAGTTGGATGAAGAAAACAGTCTCGTACAACGATACACTCAAACAATAAGACGAATTAGAAACACAGTACATGGGTGGCACGAATAACCCTGTAGGTACAATATTAATATAATACCGAATACGACTCGATCACAGTATAAATATGGACAGTACCGAAACTAAGCCTAGTTGATGCGATAACTACCTACGCTCCATTGAAGCCATAGGGTTGTCCTTGTCCCTTTTAATGTTGATGATATTGTTTATTTTTCTTAAATATTTTTATTCTGTTGTGATCAATGAATCGAATTGAAATAACAAGCAACTGGTGATGTGCAATTCTGCTATAAATAATTAACATACTTATTATTAATATTAAGAACGAATATATTATTAAATTGTTTTAAATTATTATTATCAATGAACTTTCCTTGATATCATACTACACAGTTTTAGACTAATATAATGTTATTTAATGTTATTATTAAGTAAAGTTGGACCAGTGTCATCATCATCATCATTTCAGCCAAAAGACGTCCACTGCTGGACATAGGCCTCCCCCAGGCGTCGCCACATTGACCGGTCCCGTGCGTCTCTCATCCAGCGGGTTCCTGCAACCTTGACCAGGTCATCGGTCCACCTAGTGGGAGGCCTTCCAACGCAACGTCTTCCGGTTCGCGGTCGCCATTCCAGAACTTTTCGGCCCCATCGGCCATCCGTTCTGCGAGCAATGTGCCCTGCCCATTGCCACTTAAGTCTGGCGATTCTTCGGGCTACGTCGGTAACCTTGGTTCTCATGCGGATGTCCTCATTTCTGATTCGATCACGCAAGGAAACTCCGAGCATAGCCCTCTCCATTGCCCTTTGGGTGACTTTGAGCTTTCTGATGAGGCCCATTGTGAGCGACCACGTTTCGGTCCCGTATGTAATCACTGGCAACACACACTGGTCATAGACTTTCGTCTTGAGACACTGGGGTATGTTGGACGAGAAGATACTGCGCAGCTTCCCGAACGCTGCCCAGCCGAGTCGGATTCGACGATTGACCTCTTTCTCGAAGTTGGATCTACCCAACTGGACCGTTTGTCCCAGGTAGACATAATCGTCCACAACTTCGAGCGTAGAGTCTCCGATCTTGATAGGAGTGGGTGTTACATGAACATTCGACATAACCTTGGTTTTGTCCATGTTCATTTTAAGACGTAGAGCTTCCGAAAGAGTGGGACCAGTGTAAAAAAAATAATTTTTTTTTGGTGTTATGTGATTCTCACTTAAATATCACGGGGGTGGCAGAGGGGGGTCAAAATTTTGGTCCTTTTTTGTCTAGGACGCTCCGTTTTCGAGATATTTCAATTTCAATTTTTTTTTTACAGAAACTGAACGCCCTTAATTCTATAACAAAAATTATTCTTACCTTTCAAAATTAGTAGGAAGTTAAAAATACAATATCTCCGGTTTTGATGAAGCCGAGTTCAAACACCCGTATACGTTCCTGGCATTTTAAAAAAGATTGGAGTATATTTCAAAAAAACTTTTACGTAAACTAACCACTCGTCTAGGCGCGGCACGCACAACTGAGAGCACTGCCACAATCGCTAGCTGGCCCTGTCGATGCGCATGTTTGTGTGAGTGTGCGGTTTCGAGCGTTTGTAGGCAGTTTCCGTACTGTCCATATTTATATTGTGACTCGATGCCGACATTTATACATTAGCCTCATATTTCAGTTAAACCATTACACAACCACCATTATTACGGTTCCCTACTCTGAACTAAGTGACCTGTGTAACTATATTTATTTATGAATTATTTCAAACTATAATTTTGTCAAACAGTATTTTAATTATTTAAACTTCATGCACAAGAGTGGTACAACAGTACTTATCATTATCTGCCTAACCTTTTCTCAGTCATGCCGCCCGGCCTCCCGTCCAACCAGATGCAGCCGAACACCATCACTCCACACGGAGCGACCGCCCATCCAACTCCCACAACTCAGTCAGTACCCGCTAGCACGACACCCCTTGGCAAAACCGGTTGTCAGATTTTCAGGACACTAACCACCTACACTGCCACGTATCCTCCGAGGCATTGAGGAAAGTCGGCATGCAATGGGTGGACCTCGAACCAATCCAGGCAACACAGTTCAATCCAAAGATCGAATCGAGCATTAACTCTATCAAGCCACAAGCTAATCCTTTGTCAACCATGCTTAAGTATATTTTTTTTTCAAACACTTAATTTCTTCTTCTTTTTCTGTACAAGAAGAGACTTGCCCCTCAGTCATAGGCTGTTATTATTTGAATGTTCACTTTAAATTGCACATATTATTATTCTATTATTAATATTCTTGCATATTATTAACATAACCTTACATAACATCAAGCTTGCATTATGGGGCAATCTTATACCATCAATCATACAGTAATCCCGACCCATTGGCTTCTAGGAGTTAAACCCAACAAGCTCTCCTCAACCTGTGATCAAAACCTGGACCGCACAACAAGCTACCATGCCTGAAACCAATGAGTCATAGTGTCAACATTCTCTGAACAATCCATTTTCATAGGCCGGACATCACATTAATAAACTGTTGTGTATTGCGCGTACCGCTCCCCGCGCGTCCCGCTCCCCGCGCCGCGCCATGCGTGAGCGTCTTACAATAAAGCAGTGCGTTACTAACTACCGATCGTTTCACTTGTCCCAAATAATATCATCGACCCATCTGCATACTTATCAGTGGCGACGAAGAACCTATTATTACTCCATTTCAAAATGTCTGGTGCACTATTTGGTATCTTACACAGTTTCGACCACAATTCACAGACATGGGAAACTTATAAAGGTCGCATTGCCCAATATTTTGTGGCAAATGATATAAACGGGAAGTCCGATCCAGCAGGCGAGAAGAGGAAGGCAATCCTCCTCAGCGCACTCACCGAGGGTACCTACAAATTGGTAGTCGACCTGGTACTGCCTAAGGATGTCGCAGATGTGCCCTATGAAGACATTCTGAAGAAACTAGACAATCACTTCACCCCCAAGAGCGTTGGGTTTGGCGAGCGGCATAAGTTTTATGCGGCCGCTCAGCGAGCAGGGGAAACTCACTCCCAGTGGGCGGCGAGACTACGTGGCCTTACAGCGAGGTGCAACTTCCTAAACGTGGAAGAGGCGCTCCGTGACAAATTCATCATGGGGTTGCAGCCTGGACCGGAAAAGGAGAAGTTATTCACAAAGGACCTCACCGACCTCACGTTGGTCAAGGTCGTGGAGATGGCGGAGAACCTGAGCTGCGCGCGCGCGGCCGCCATGGCCAGCGCCGCCACGCCAACACAGACGACCACGCCGGACCACGTGCTTTACAAAATAACCAACGAGGAGAAAAGTGTAGTGAAAGTGAAGTGCAGTGTATGTGGTTATGCGAATCACAAATCGGCCGAATGTAGATTCGCAAACTACGTATGTAAAAAGTGTCACGTAAAAGGCCACTTGCGTAAAATGTGCCCTAAAGTAAATTACGTACAGGTGGATGGCGGTGACAAGGGTGAGGATGACGATGACGGTACGGTTTATTATATCCGTTCAATCAGGGGAGAAGCCATGGTAGAAACTATTTTTATTAATAATGTTCCATTTAAATTCGAAGTCGATAGCGGATCAGCGGTAACAGTCGTTTCAGAAAGCTTTTACAAAAGTAATTTTAAAGGTGTGCCATTATCAGATACTGGTAAACAACTGAGGACGTACAATGGGGGCAAAATAGTATGTATAGGTACAATGCAGTTACCGATATGCTACGCGGACCAAACGCACATGGTTGTCATTTACGTAGTTCGCGATGGAGGCCCCCCGCTTCTTGGCAGGGATTTTATTTCATTATTTAGCTTACATTTAATGCCGGTTATTAATTGTATTGATGCAGATGTATCCATTAAAGATTTACAATTCCAATATCCAAAGTTATTTTCAGACGAATTAGGAATCTTTAACAAATACAAGATAAAATTATCGTTAAAAGAAGGTGCAAAACCGGTTTTCTGTAAAGCACGCCCAGTAGCATTTGCGTTACGCGATAAGGTCGACAAAGAAATCGACAGATTGGTCGGTTTAGGTATTCTCGAACCTATTGAATACTCAGAATACGCTTCACCGATAGTTCCAGTTTTAAAGCGGAATGGGACAGTGAGGTTATGTGCAGATTACTCCATAAGTATAAATAGACAGTTACTAGTAGAACAATATCCGCTACCCACAACTAGCGAATTATTTTCAAAAATTCACGGTGGTCAGCAATTTAGCAAGCTCGACTTATCGATGGCATACAACCAATTTGTTTTAGATAACGAGTCAAAAAACTTAACGTGCATAAATACAAACCGTGGCCTATATAGGTTTACGCGTTTAGTGTTCGGGTTAGCCAGCGCGCCGTCCATTTTCCAGCGCGCGATTGAGGGTTTGCTATCCGGTTTAGATGGAGTGTTATGCCTGCTTGATGATATTTTAGTAACGGGAAAGGATAGACAGGAACATTTAAAAAAGTTGAACTCGGTTTTAAAGCGCTTAGAGGACGCAGGGTTAACATTACAAAAAGAAAAATGTAGTTTTTTCCAAGACGAAATCAGTTACTTAGGTTATATTATTACTAAAGATGGCCTAAAAAAATCGCCGGAAAAAATAAAGGCAATGTTAGAAGCACCAGTTCCCTCAAATATTAATCAGTTGCAGTCGTTCCTGGGACTCATTAACTTTTACAGGAATTTCGTACCAAATGCGTCCACTGTTCTCAATCCTTTATATAGCTTATTAACTAAAGGCTCTAAATGGGTCTGGACTGAGGACCACGATAAGGCATTTAGAACAATAAAAAACTTAATGACATCGGAACAAGTTCTTGCACATTTTGATCCGAACGCCCGAATAATCCTAACGGTAGACGCTTCTCCAAGTGGGTTGGGAGCAGTCCTCTCACAAGTAGGTACGGACGGTATCGAAAAACCCATTTCATTTGTGTCGCGTACCTTAAACTCAGCGGAAAAGCGTTACGCACAAATTCAAAAAGAAGCAACTGCCATTATTTACGGGGTGCGACGATTCCATCAATATTTGTATGGCAGAGCCGAACCGTTCATTTTACGAACGGATCACAAGCCCTTATTAAGTATTTTTGGACCAGATAAGGGAATACCGGAGATGTCAGCAAACAGACTCCAACGTTACGCGTTGTTCCTAGGTAGTTACAATTATAAAATAGAATATGTGCGCAGCACTGATAACAGTGCGGACTACCTATCCCGCGCGAGTCTGCCGCGCGTGATGCATGCGTGTGCGTGCACCGAGCAATGTAAATGCTGCGATTGCGAAGTGGCATACGACCGGGCGACTTATGTATGTTTCGTCATAGATGGAAGCTTGCCCGTGACGTTAGAGAAATTGCGCGATGAAACAAAGGTTGACGTAATCTTAAGGCAAGTGATAGACTTTATTTCGAACGGTTGGCCGCCGAAGATAGACGACATAAGGTTAAAACCGTATCACATGTGTAGAACACAGTTATCTCTTGAGAATGGTTGCGTAATGAGAGGTCACAAGGTGGTAATACCCACAAGTTTATACAAAATCATTCTTAAAGAATTACATTCTTCGCATTTAGGTATAGTTAAAACAAAGGCCGAAGCTCGATCAAGATTTTGGTTCCCGGGAATCGATCAAGCTGTAGAAACGATGATAGCTTCATGCGATGTGTGTATTCAGCTGCGCCCATCACCACCCCGAGCCCCGTTGGCTCATTGGGAGTTTCCGGCTAGCCCTTTCGACAGAATACACATAGACTTTCTTGGTCCAATTAAAGGTTGTGTTTATCTAATAGCGGTCGACGCGCATACTAAATGGGTGGAAGTATATAATATGAATACGGCTACGACTTCGACTGCAGTCATTGGGAAATTATGTGAATTTATGTCACGATTCGGAGTTCCGAGAACAATAGTGAGTGATAATGGCACAGCTTTTTGTTCACGGGAATTTGAACAATTTTGCGCGACTAACGGAATTTTACACATGACGACACCGGTGTATCACCCGCCGAGCAACGGCCAAGCCGAAAGTTTTGTAAAAGTAGTCAAGAAAGGAATAAAATCATGTCTTATGTCGAGTCACAGCGCGAAAGAATTATCGATAAAATTACTAAAATATCTCATGGATTATCGTAATTCGATTCACACTGCTACTGGCTTATCCCCGGCTCAATTGGTTTTTGGTCACAAGTTACGATCGCGTCTGGATCTGATTAATCCAAAGTCATCGGCACCCTCGTCACCGTCTGTATCCGTTCTCGTTAAAAATCAACAGTGCACGCAAACTAAGCAACAAAGGAAAAATAAAACCAAACATTTAGAATTAAACGATGTTGTATTATATAAAAAGTACATAAACAAAGTAAACTATACATGGTGTAAGGGCATCATAATGAAAAAAAGGCTTATTGGACGATTCGCACGAATTTAACTCGCACAAAACGTGCGAATCGACTAGTTTAAAACATATTATTTTTTCTGTAGTCGATTCGCACGAATTTCATTTATTGGCGTGCGAATCGACACCCTCACAAATATGTAGTAGGCTATTCGCACACATTTCATTTTAAGGTTTAAAAAAATTCAAGTACAGTCGTATTCAGCCATCACTGAAATAAAAATAAAAAATAATCGAAGTTTAAAAAGCAGATATTTACTTGAAAGTAAGAAAGATCTGTATGGAATAAGTGATAATAATAATTACTTAAAACGTGGCATATCTACATTTTTACTAATACAAAACAATATAAACATGACCGCAAAATTCGCCTATTACAGGAAAAATGAAAGAGAAAGCTATATATATGCTATCACGCTCACTCGGGTTGGTCATGGGTCTACATTTGGTTTACTTTTGTATTGTAACTGTAGAAAGTACACGTGCCGGACGGTAATTTAAGATAATTATTGTGATGTGACACAGTGTTGTGTGCTGGAAGGACATCAAAGTAATGTGCAGGCGTTAAGCATGTAAGTAATAGAATTATTAGTATTAACTGTGATAACATTATTAACCCCTTTATTCTGAGTGACTGAGAATTATGAGAAATCTTTCTTAATTTTTAATTTATTATTTATTGCCTATAAAAATATATTTTATAACGATCTACTATAGTTCAAATATTAATATAAAAAAGCTTTTTATACTCCGGTTTGTATTTAATACTACATATTAATAATAAATAATTATAAACTGTGGTCGTTGAAGAGCAAGTGACGCCACCTAGTGGAAGCGTCACCAAATCATCGATTACAAAAATGAGTCAACATAAGTTTGCTTTTAGTATTGCATAAATGATGATGGATACTATGCACAACTTTTATTTACTATCTGCTCAGCAAAGAAGTTAATTATATTAATAATGTTTAATGCGATAAAAGTAATTCTGGTAAAACCTCCTTGATTTAATTAGTATCTCATTGGATACTTATTTTAATTTTCAGACAAAATAGAAAGCTTCTTGAAAATACCTAAGTATGGCGGCAGAACCATCGACGAGTAGAGATGAAAGGGCTGACATTGGTTTTATAAAATCAGAAAGAGGTCAAGAACTTCTATTAAGGCATGGATATAGATATAATAAGCAGCGCAAGAACAAAAATGGTGTTACAGTCTGGAGGTGCGTCAATAGACAACGTTGTAAAGCACTCTTACATACAAATAATGATCTCCTGTTAACAAAAGAAGAACCTCATTCATGCCAACCAAGCGTCATAGAAAATGAAATGTGAAGTGTAGAGTCTGTATTAGCCAATAAACTAAAAAAGAAATATTAATGTGTCTATGGCAATATGTGAAGTCTGACAGTCAAGTCTATAATTGTCTATTGCGGATTCAAGTTGCAAGAGAACCATTTCTGTATTTGATTTCTCCACCGAGTTTTATAATAAATAGTTAACTACTGCGCTATAGTTTTACTCTGCTAGCCCTTTAAATTCATCACAGGTTATGGGCCCAGAGTACGCGAGTGCATACAATACGGCGAGAGTAAATAATCTTATCTAAAACGAGAGATTTTCGTTGGCTTGTCGAGAATTCGAGACGCCATTGTTCACGCCGGTCGTAAGAGTGGAAGAAAAATAAAATGGAATTGTCGCATCCGCAATCTGGAGTCAAATTAAATGGAAGTGCGACATGGTGTACCTGGAAATTCCAGATGAGAGTTATTTTACAGGCGAAAGGCCTATTTGAGGTCGTGGATGGTTCCATACCTAAACCCGGTAAAGACAAACCGGCGGAGTACCAAGAGTGGGTTAATAAGGATAGCAAGGCGCAGGGTTGGATTGTTTTCCATGTTGATCAGAATATTATGACGCACTTGCTTACTGCTACAACGTCTGCTGAGATGTGGAATAAGTTAAATAGTATCTATGAGAAGAAGTCATCTACATCGTTACATCTCGAACAACAAAAGTTTTATTCACTGAAGTGCGATACCGATATTTCACTATTTTTCTCAAAGATAGAAGAGATAAGAGCGAATATACGACAATTAGGCGATGATATATCCGAAAAAATGATTATTACCAAAGTACTTATGTCATTGCCAGACAAATATCGCCACTTTATTGCAGCATGGGAATCGGTCCCTACAATAAATCAGACTATAGGAGAACTAATGGCGAGATTATTAATTGAGGAAGAGCGTAATATGTCTACTGAAACAAATAGTGAAATAAAGGCTGAAACAGAGTGTGTAGCATTGGCGACAGCCACAAAAAAGTTGAGTGAGATAAAGTGTTTTGGTTGTGGCAAGATGGGCCATTACAAGAAAGATTGTCGTGCCAAGTTGCAATGTTTTTATTGTAAAAAGTATGGTCACTCAATTAAAATTTGCAGACTACGGTTAAATAAAGAGAAAAGCAGTGATGTTGGTAAAAACGAATCAAACAAAAAGAGTAATGCATTTTCAACAGTTATGAAGAGCAAGGAAAATACTCAGGGCTGGTTGGTAGACACCGGTGCCAGTGAACACATGTGTTTCTTAAGAAATGTATTTAATGATTTTGAAGAGTATGAAACCCACCAATCAGTAATAATTGGTGATGGCAGGGAACTAAAAGTTATTGGTAAAGGAAAAGTGATTCTCAAAGCTTTTGATGGAGAGGAATGGATTGATACTACCCTGCATAATGTGTTGTATGTTCCTCAACTAACAGTTAATCTTTTCTCTGTGAGAAGTGTCATAGACAGAGACTATAAAATGGAATTTGAAAAGGACTATTGTGAAATTAAAAATAAGGAAGGAATTGTTGTGGCCATGGGATACAGGGAGAAGAAACTATATGTTATGTGTTTTGAGTATGAATCTAAAAATATTGCTGCTGTAACAGTATCACAAGATAGCCTAAAAATATGGCATGAGCGCTTAGGGCATCAAAACTATGAGTATGTGAAACAGTTTTTGAATAAAAATGGTATAAAATTTAAGAATGATGCTGAAATATGCAGTGCTTGCGTTGAAGGTAAGATGCACAGATTACCGTTTAATAGAAGTACTACTGTATCAAAGAGGCCATGTGAGCTGGTACATATGGATGTCTGTGGCCCTATGGAGGTAGAGTCCTTAGGGGGCTCTAAATATTTTTTATTGATAAGAGATGATTATTCTACCTACAGATATGTATATTTCTTAAAACATAAAAGTGATGTTCCTGAGAAGATTAAAGAGTTTATAAATTTGTCCGAACAAGATACTGATGAAAAAGTAAAAGTTGTAAGAACCGACAATGGGAGTGAATTTATCAATGCAACAGTTAAAGAGTTATTTAAGGAAAAAGGTATAAGGCACCAGACATCAACAGTATACACTCCAGAACAAAATGGTAAAATTGAAAGGGACAATAGGACAGTGGTGGAGGCGGCAAGAGCAATGATGATAAGTGCAAGACTACCCAAAGAACTGTGGGCCGAAGCAGTCAACACTGCTGTTTATATTCTTAACAGAACCGGGCACAGTCATGAGAAAGGCAAGTCTCCTTTTGAATTATTGTTTAAAAAGGCCAATACAAATTTGGATAAGTTAAAAGTGTTTGGGCAAAATGTGTATGTGCATGTACCTAAAAATCTAAGAAAAAAGTGGGACTCCAAAAGCAAAAAGGGCCGTTTTGTGGGCTATGATGAAAATGTAAAAGGTTTTAAAGTTTATTTTCCTGATTCGGCCACTATAGAAATAAAGAGAGATGTTATTTTTGAGTCATGTCAAAAGGAAGAAATGTTTAGCGAGATATTAAATGACACTTTTGAAGAGAAAGAAGAAATAAAAGAAAATATAAATGATGAAGAAGAAGAGTATTATACCGATATTTCTAGTGATACAGATGAAATTGAAAAAGTAGAAGAAGAAAAGAAAGAGTTACCAGTAAAGAGAGTAACAAGAAAACCAACATGGTTAAAAGATTATGACACAGAAACTAGCTTTATGTGCATATTAAATGAGCCTAGAACTTATGATGAAGCTATCAATAGTATGGAAAGTAATAAGTGGAAAGAAGCCATGAAAAAGGAATTGGAAGTTCTAAAAGAAAACAATACTTGGAAAAGTGAAATTGAAGTACCTAAAGACAAAAAGGTAATAGAAAGTAAATGGGTTTATAAAGTAAAACAGGATGGTGAAGGAAACATAACCCAATACAAGGCACGTCTTGTTGCACGAGGTTTTCAACAGGAGGATATTTTTGAAGCCTATGATGTGTACGCACCAGTAGCTAAAATTGCGACTTTCAGGGTCTTAATGGCTTTGGCTAGTAAAGATAAACTACCAGTTCATCACATGGATGTACGAAGTGCTTTCCTGTATGGAGATATACAGGAAGCGGTGTATATGAGACTACCACCTGGATGTGATGATAATATAAATGTTGTTAAATTAAATAAAAGTATCTACGGACTAAAGAAATCACCAAAGTATTGGAACTTAAAGTTTGATAAGGTAATTGTTAAGAAAGGGTTTATTAGATCTGAAAATGATTTTTGTCTTTATTGTAAAGCAAATTCTGATAGTAAAATTTATTTGTTATTGTTTGTTGATGACATATTGATTATGGGGTCAAATGAAAGAGAAGTACAAAATTTAAAACTTTATTTGAGTAGTATCTTCTGTATGAAAGATCTAGGTCATGTAACTAATTATTTGGGCATTCATGTTAAGCAAGATTTGCAAAATGGTATTATTGAAATGTCACAAAAACATTATTTGAAAAAGATACTAGAGAAGTTTAATATGATTGATTCAAAACCTATGTCAACTCCAATGGAATTCAAATTCCAAATGTTTCAGTCAAATAAATCAGATCCTAAATTGGAAAATCAATGTAGACAAATCCTTGGATCGTTAATGTATGCCGTTTTGTGTACTAGACCTGATTTATGTCCTAGTGTGGCATATTTGAGTCGTTTTCAAAATTGTGCAGATGACACATTGTTAAAAGCATTAAAAAGGGTGCTCAGATATGTAAATGCTACACTTGACTTGAAGTTGACTTTCAATAGTAATGAGAGTACAGATTTGCTTGGATATGTAGATTCCGACTGGGGAAGCGATATTAATGACAGAAAGTCAACATCAGGTTATGTGTTTAAATTATTTAATTGTCCTATTGTATGGTCATCTAAGAAGCAACATACTGTCAGCTTGTCTTCTTCTGAAGCAGAACTTATAGCTCTGACTTCTGCAGTTGTCGAGGCCTGTTGGCTTAAAAATCTTATAAAAGATTTTGAGATTTCAGTTTGTCCTATCACTATTTTTGTAGATAATCAGGCAGCCATAAATATTGGGAATAATCCAGAAAATAATAAAAGGGTTAAACATGTTGATATCAAATTTAATTTTATTAAGGAGAAAATTGACAGTAACATTGTATTATTGAAATTTGTTAAAACGGACTGTCAGTTAGCTGATTTTTTTACAAAATCTTTACCAGTGACCAAATTCAATGGGTTCAGATATTCTTTGTGTTTAATGTAAGTGAAGTTTAAATGTTTAATTAGAGTTTTTTTGTTTTTTGCGTTGTTATTGGGAGTTTACTTTAAGGGGGCGTAATTTTTGTTTAGAAAATGTTGGTGTATTTTTTTTTATTTTATTGAGGGGGCGTGTGAAGTGTAGAGTCTGTATTAGCCAATAAACTAAAAAAGAAATATTAATGTGTCTATGGCAATATGTGAAGTCTGACAGTCAAGTCTATAATTGTCTATTGCGGATTCAAGTTGCAAGAGAACCATTTCTGTATTTGATTTCTCCACCGAGTTTTATAATAAATAGTTAACTACTGCGCTATAGTTTTACTCTGCTAGCCCCTTAAATTCATCACATGAAATGAAGTATCAGTTAGACAAATGCATTAAACGATCGGAGAAAGAGCTCACAACTATACCAAAAATTTATGGTGAAATGGTTTCGGACTTGCATAATGCTGGATATGATCTCATACAAAAAGTTCCTGATTTTAAAAATATTAAGAAAAGACTCTATCGACACAGAAACACGTCACTACAGGTAAAAAAATTGAGATTCAAAAAAGTTACAGATCTTATTATTCCTCCATGCTACGAAGATTTGAAGTTTGCTGATTATGGATATAAGAAAACAAGAATTACACTTTTTGCAAACCAAAATGTTATAAAATATATTGAAACAGCAGAAAGCGTTTTCTGCGATGGGACGTTCAAAAGCTGCGTACCACCATTTTTGCAAGTATACACGTTACATATAGATTTGGGAAGTACCCATGAACATACAAATATTTTACCAGCCATATACGCTTTACTACCGGACAAACAAGAAAAAACATACGAAATTTTTTTTTCCCTTATAAAAAGTCGAATTCCTCAATTTTCTCCACGTATATTCACCACAGATTTTGAAAAAAGTGCGATGGCTGCTATTAAAAAAATATTTCCTGACGCACGTATTCAAGGTTGTTTATTTCATTTCCAAAAGTCTTTATGGAGAAATGCAAAGAAGTTAGGTATGGATAAATCATTAATTGATAAAATGCATGTTAAACGTTGCATGGCTCTAGCATATGTACCTCGAGAATATAGATCAGATGGCTGGTTATATATTGAATCAGAAAATGAGCCTGAAAAGAAAATTACTCAATTTAATGATTATTTTGTTCGTACTTGGTTAGATGAAAATGCTTATTTCTCAAACACATGGTCATTTTTTGATGTGTGTCATAAAACAAATAATGCCATCGAATCATGGAACTCGCGTTTTAACAGATTGGTAAAACCTAAACCAAACATTGCAATGTTTTTGGATACTTTACGTAAAGATTCCAATTATTATTTAACTCTTTATAATAAAAATCAGTATATTTCAGTTAAAAGTCCTGAGAGAATAAAACTTCAAAAAAGAATCGAAGACATCGTAAGCCAATTGAATCGTGGCGAAATTAATATACAACTTTGTATTGAAAAATTACGAAATTAGTTGGCGGTAATATTGTATACATAATACATATATAACTGATGATTATTTTATTCCTAAAAGGTAACGACTGTGATTTTGATTGTGATTAAAGCCAAATATCTATTTTTATAATTCTCGTAAGTTTATTTTTTAACCTGTTATATATAAATTAGAAGTAAGCATTTTATTATTGTTGTGACTTGATTTATTATTGTTGATTTGTTAGTTGTATATAAAAGTTTAGTCACTTTTATACGTTATTTTAAAGAAAAATCTGTGATTCAAATTGTGATTATAGCCCTAGTTCTAGTTTTATGATTAAAAGTTTTATTGTTATAATGATGAGAACTGTGTATTTTAGGTACACTTCTAAAAAACATTAAGACATGTTTTTGTTGTACCAAATGTTCGTCAATAATAAATATAAGAAAAAGTTGTTAATTATATATATACCTACCTTATTAAAAAAGTAAATGTTTGGGTAAAGTAAAAAAAAAAAAGTAAATTTTTAGTACTTTTATTTTTTATTACGTGGTTAGTGGAGTAGTACCGTAAAATGCTGCAACTTTGCCTGGATTTTGAAGTTTTTTGTTCGTATGTCTGAACCTTTTTATTATTATGACTTTTAATGAGTTTAAGACGGAAAACAGACCTTATATCTAGCCAAGTAGAACCCACATCTGTTTGAATCATGCTGTTTTTCCGAATCACAAGCACTCAAAGTCGTAGGCAAAGTTGTAGGTGAAAGACGCAACTTTGCCTAGAAGAATATCCCAATAAATAAAAGCGTTATCATTTTCAGTTTTTTTTTCTGGGTGCATAAGACACCGAGCCGGTCCCGGCAGTCAGATGATTGCCCTAAAGGCATTATTCTTTTTTTCAAAGCTAATAGGCAAAGTTGTAGCAGGTACCTCAAACTTTCCATAGAAAATATCGTTGACTGTAGGGTTGTCTCAAACTACAAAAAAACTTTATTTTAAATAATACTTTTATTCACTTGTTTTCACACATTTTACAGACTTACGAGTATAAAATATAAAGTATATATAAAAAAAACACTTAAAAATAATCTCAAACAAAAATAGAAAATTATTAGTCCATTGAAATGTTACATTTAGCGTGCACTTCTTAGAGGACGAAATTTTTTTTTAGATATCTAGGTCAGTTTAAAGTAAAATCCAAGTTTATAATTGCGAGCTCCTGGTTTTCTCCGGCTTTGTTTTTTCTTGTTTCCCATTTTTCATATAACTGCAAAAAAAAGACCCCGTAAAATACAACACAATTCAAAATCACGCCTGTATTCTCGAATGGTTAGGCCTCCATCTCTGTGTATGATATACCCACATTCCGTCAGTTATGTTTTTAAGTCCCAGAGCGGGAGGGGTTATCTGATGATTTCCCACACCAACCCCAAAAAAAAGGGGTCGTGGTTGTAAGTCTAATTGTCACATACCGGGCACAATTTCAGACATTTTGTATGCCATTCAATCGTTAATGATTTGTGTTCTGTTTAATTGTCGGTAAAAAAAATATAGATTCAAGAAATCATACTAAAAAACAATCATTAATAAAATTCGACAAGAGACAACCCTAGACCCAGGCAAAGTTGTGTTACTCAACTTTCTAAAACAGTGCACAACATTGCCTACTAAGTTATTTTGATGAAATGGCGTCCTTTTCATAGAAATATCAAACAATACGGAAAATAGACAATATTTTCTTACCTTGGAATAACGTCTCTGCTTGAAAACACCTTTTCTCTATTTGAAACTGCAAAAGTTACAGGACACCAAAATCTTTCACCCACGCGCACCGGTGTTTGTCGCACAACTGACAGCGCACCAATGGAGTTACTATTGTAAAAAAATAAAAATATGTTGCCCTAATAATGGAAAGTTACTACCAAATGGTAGAAAATAATAAAAAACTAAGCAAATGTGAAATATCGTAATCGAAACAAAATAGGCAAAGTTGGGTTTACTTGGCAAAGTTGCAGCATTTTACGGTAGTTTGTTAGTGACATTTATTATTCTGTGATCGATATTTGCTCATTTTTAATCCTCAAACCACGAGCTTAGAAGATGTTTAGTACTTAGTTTTAATTTTAATACAGATATTGTTGATTATAGATTGTGTTTTTATTTTCTATCTATTACGAGTAAAACATATTTGACCTTACTACTTCTGTGCTCAAGTGTACTTTATCTTAACTGCATTTCATAAAAAACAATATGTGTGCGAATAGCCTACTACATATTTGTGAGGGTGTCGATTCGCACGCCAATAAATGAAATTCGTGCGAATCGACTACAGAAAAAATAATATGTTTTAAAGGAGTCGATTCGCACGTTTTGTGCGAGTTAAATTCGTGCGAATCGTCCAATAAGCCGAAAAAAATAGGTAAAGTTTTATATCTTGTAAAAGATCTCAATGGTGTAGAAAGTTGTAAAAGACACGTAAATCAGCTGATGTCTTATAAAGGAACACATAACAATAATGAGCATAATGTACAGAATCCGGTATTGAACTTACCTGGGTTGCCTCCGCTGCCGTCATTATCGCCGCCGTCGTCTCCTTCGCCGCCGCCGTCACCTCCTTCGCCTCCTTCGTCTTCGTCAGCGACAACAGGAACGGCTGTACCCGAGCCAGAGCTCGACTTACCGAACGTCATGCCTAATCGTGCAGATAGCGGGAGGAGAGAGGAACTGCAAGAGGGAAATACCTCTTCTACCGACTCCCATCAGGCTGATGAGTTCCAAGACGCAGAGACCGACACCCAGGAGTCACAAAAAGATGACCCAGTTATGGTTACACCAAAGAGATCGATACGAAAACGGCCCGAGATTTGTTATAAGAAATACTTTTAGTTTTGTTAATTAATAAATAGGTTAGCATAGCTTAAGTGTTAGTTTTAAGATTATTGTAATAGAGGGAGGAATGTTGTGTATTGCGCGTACCGCTCCCCGCGCGTCCCGCTCCCCGCGCCGCGCCATGCGTGAGCGTCTTACAATAAAGCAGTGCGTTACTAACTACCGATCGTTTCACTTGTCCCAAATAATATCATCGACCCATCTGCATACTTATCATAAACATAACAAACAAAACTGGATATCTCCTCGACATAGCTATACCAAATACACACAATTTGTTTTTTCTTTATTCTTATAATATCTCTCTCAGTTCCGCGTGCCTCTTGGCATTGACCTCTCCAGCTCTCTCCATTGAACTCGGTCATCTGCAACTCTGGTCTAGTATGGCCCTAGGGTTAGACTGATATCGACGGTCCATCTTGTTTTCGGACACCCCTGTTTCCTAATGTCCGCTTCTGGATACTATAAGGTTATGAATAAACTCCAGAAACTCCATTATTTATTTTGCAACATAGCATATGCACTGTCCGACTCCATTTTAGATGTTCTATTTGCTATTATATCCGTTACTTTTGTCTTCTTTCTTATTTCCAAATTTCAGATTCCGTCACTAAGCCTGATGTTCGACATGTTTCTTTCCATTGCTCTTTAGGTCTACATATCTACATACCTATATTTTTCTTAGTACATAATATTTAAATTGTAGGGCTTGAAGTTATACTCCATACAATGTTTATTTTGTCTAATAAAAACACATATCAATTACCTAGGTATATTTTAATTATAAGTACCTATTAAGTTTGTACTCATATTGTTTAGGAGAAGGTATCAACAAAATCAGACTACTCAAAATCATCAAAATAACTTGATGCTTAGTCTTCAACAAATGTCAGTTCTCCCTTAAAAGGACTGTTTGAGGTGACGTCAAATAATGGACCTTTTCAAAATAATAAGTACCTAGGTTACTTACCTATACTTCATACAATCAAGGTTATTATTAGTCACTATAGGAAATGGTTTGTGATAAATCATCACTCTAATACAAAGTCTTACTTACTAGGAAGTAAGTCAACATGTTCACAGCTATAGGAATATTAAGAATTTAACCTATTGTTAGCAGTCTGCTTATAACAGATAAGTAAAGTTTAAAACCAATGTGTTATGAATTAAATCATTTGTCATCAACTTGTATTTATTCTATTGATATCCTAGAATCCTAGTATCTAGTTTGACGTTCAGTAAGTACTAAATACTTTTTTTTTTTTTTTTCTCCTTGCATGGCAACTGAGCCAGTTCCGACTTACTAAATACTTAATTAAGTTCATAATAACTTACCAACAAGTTGAATATCTAGACGCCATGTATCACTTCACTTCACAGAATTCATTTATTACTGTGTGATCTATCTCTTCAAAATAGTGTAAAACAGCCCATTGTGATAAAACAATAACAGAACTCTTCCCTTACCTTGAAATACTTAATGCCAGTACGTGTGGCATACAATAATCATTAATTATTAGTATTAATTACACTCAAATAACAACATAATATTTTTTTTTTCAACATTGTGGACAGTTTCTTGCAAACTTTTCCTAAGTATTAATATGTAAATTTATCCTCGTCGCCACTTGTGGTATCCTCTGGTGGTAGACCTAATAGGTTGTTGTCACTGTTTTCTACTATATCACAGGCTCACACAACACCACCAAGTCTCCGGTCCAGGCCGCTCCACCGTCATAACTTCGCGCCATCATGTAACTGACAGACGTCATTAGTGACAGCGTACCTAACCACTTGTGGCTGTGAGACAGTGTTAACATATCTATTATATAGATATACACTACACTACCTATAATACTTGTCATGGGTTTCCGATGCTGCAATGTCTAAGGATCGATCAATCTCTAATGGTGATCTCGATCTTTAATGGTTTAGGAATTACATAGTTAACAACATTTAGACACTCACCGGTTTCAAGAATGTGCATACAATTTAACGAAATCAATTCAAAATTGCCAGACTTAGATGTGTTCTTTGGTTCCCTACCAAATTTCAAAGGCCTGTTGCGCTCTCATTTAAATAAACATTTAAACGCTTATAATTAGATTTATAATTAGATTTGTTATTTTTTCTTTATTACTTTTTAAATGAATATGTTGTTTTTCGTTTGTCTATTAGTCTAAGTTAGTTTTATTTTGATCTCATGTTTAGTTTACAACAAATAGGTTTATGTTTAGTTTTCTAATCTATGTTACACTCTTTGTATATAATTTTTCGATGTAGCTTTACATAAGAGAATGTTGTGTACACCTGTAATTGGTACCTACTTAAGAACCCTAACCTGTATATATATATTTTTTAAACTGTAAGATGTATGTACTGTTGGTGTACCTATTTTAAATAAATAAATAAATAAACATTTTGCACTTGTTTGAAAGTACATCCCAGTGTGCTTGGCTACTTTCAGTCACCTGCCTTTTCCAGTAACAAAGTACAACATTTAAGACTTGAAACCTAAAAGATCAGGATCAATAATATCAGGATTTGATAGATAATGTAGACATGTATGTACCCAATCCACAGAAACTCACCAGCAGTCCATTTGAACTTCATCGCCTCCCAGGTGGAAGTATTTATCTGGGAACCGCTCCTGAACTTCACGGAAAAGATCACCGATCAGTTTATACGTAATGTTCTTTGTGGGGTCCATTGGTCCCAAACCAACAACCTTGCCATACTGATAGCATTTTGTCAGGATCCCTGGATATGCGACGCCCCAAGATCTTGTGTGTCCTGTCAAAAATAAATAAAAAGCTTCTATTTTCTGGTAGCATGGCCCATAAGGCTGCTTTTCCACCAGAGATGTGCTATGCAACTATGCTGTGAGGATGAAATAGCTAAGCTGTGAAACTATGTGACCGTTTCCACTGATGCTAAGCTATGTAGCTGTGCGAGTAAGATGTGCTATGAAGATGCGCCTCCTCAAAGTGCGCGAGAAAAATACGAAGCTCGAGCTATGCGATGTATCGATAGTAGGGCATAGCAAGCATCCATAGCACGCATCCATAGCACGCATCCATAGCACGCATCCATATCACACATCCATAGCACGCATCCATAGCACACATCCATAGCACGCATCCTTCCATATAAAAAACATACCTATCCTGAATCCATTTCCATCAGCGCCAAGGTTCTAGGTTGATTGGACAAAATTACATTTTAGAATAGCTTGATGTGCTGGCGACAATATGTTATACCAACGTTTATCATTCAGGATCGTGCTTACCAGGAACATCGAATTCTGGAAGGACTCTTATTCCCCTGTCTCTTGCATAAGTAACAATCTGGTTTATATTCATCTTTGTGTAGACCATTGAAGGGTCGTAAGCACCTTGCTCGCTGTAAACAGTGTTATTGTGGCACACCAACAACTATATGGATTTTGTTGCATTAGCACAGGAATATTGAATACAATAGAAAGTGCAACGATTGGAGATCTAACAAACTCAACGAAGACCTGCTTTTCCACGCTCTATGAAGTTAATTTGTAACTGCTTCATGTCAATGTAAAGAATTTGTATATGCGGAATAAGTTGGAAAGTCATCCTCTATAGAATAACATGTATTCGCGGGTTTACGCGGTTCTTTAGTTACCTAAGCTGCGGGAATTTCTCGCTCTGATAGGGGAAGCTCTGGTCATCCACAATGTGCCAGTGCAGAACGTTCATCTTGTTCATTTCCATCGCATCTAATGTATTGAGAATGTTCGGTACTGTGAGAAAATGTCTCGATGTGTCGATCAGGAGTCCACGATACGTGTATCTCGGGGAGTCCACGATTTGCGTCGTGTTAATGAGTACGTCCTGCAACCAGCAAATGCAGTTTTAACTTCCATTCGTTACCGAATTTGTTCTAATTACCGTAGTTACACAAAATATCTTACTTTATATCCATTAGAAAAATAAAATAATTGCGTGAAAGTCTCCATACCCCTCAAAATGCCCCATATTGAATCACTTTTAAGGGTCGAAACTGCAGAAACGTTTAGGCTGTCTGAAAAATTATATTGTCAACATTAGATAAGATACTAAATCAATAATTTAATAGGTTTATGGAATAAAGGAAGGCAATTCTTAATGATATTGGGTAGTATTAGGTACTACTTTATTAAATGGGATTTGATTTTTTATCTTTATCATGTTACTAAAGACTGAAAACATCGTGAGGAAAGAACCAAAAAATCGAAGTTATGTGACATCTACCAATCCGCACTGGGCCGCGTGGTAGATTATAGCCCATCCCTCTCCTAGAGAGGAGGCCTGAGTCCCTGCAGTGGGAACATTATAGGCTGATGATGATGATGATGATGAAAGACTGAAGTCTTGTAATACGAAAATTCATTGGGCTCATGGTCTTCAATAACTAATTATTAAGAACATTTAGGTTTTCCGATTAATAATATTTCAGACTCTGAAACCCGGCAACATTTTATTTTTGACAGGTCTTTTAACCGACTCCCCAAATAAGAGGAGGATCTCAATCCGGTTGTATAATTTTTTTATGATAAGAACTCAGAACTCGGTATATTTATGAACCATCATCGTCATCTGCCTAGCCTTTTCCCAACTATTTTGTTGTCGCCAACAGCTTAACGTGCTTTTCGAGGCACGGAGGGAAGGCGTTTTTTATTTACATCTATCTATCTATCTATATATTTATATCTATCTTATCTTTATATATATATAAAAGAAAGTCGTGTTAGTTACTCCATTTATAACTCAAGAACGGCTGGACGGATTTCGCTGAAAATTGGTAGGGAGGTAGCTAAGAACCAGGAGAAGGACATAGGATACTTTTTTTTTTTTTTTTTTAGGTAGGGTAGTAGGTAGGGTAGTAGGTAGATAGGTAGGGTAGTAGGTAGGTAGGGTAGTAGGTAGGGTAGTAGGAAGGGTAGTAGGTAGGGTAGTAGGTAGGGTAGTAGGTAGGGTAGTAGGTAGGGTAGGAAATAGTACATTGTTACCTTAGGGGTGAAAGTAACTTATTTAGTCCCCGAGACGGGGTTTGGCGCCTGAGCGCAGCGAGGGCGCTAATAGTTCGAGGGACTAAATAAGTCTTTAACCCGAGGTAAACACTGTGCTTTTCATTACGAATACAATACCTAAATCGAAAGAAAGAAGAATGAAAAAACCAATTGACAAAAAATAATAAAAAGTAAGCATAAGAGAAACACTTAAAATCGGTTAAATCTAATCGGTGGATGGCAATAGGCTTGCTCCTAATTACATCGGTTGATGGCAATAGGATTGCTCCTAATTAGATTGGTTGATGGCAATAGTCTTGCTCCTAATTACATCGGTTGGGAGCAATAGGCTTGCCCCCAATTACATCAATTGATGGCAATAGGCTTGCTCCTAATTACATTGGTTGATGGCAATAGGCTTGCTCCTAATAACCCAAATCGGTGGATGGCAATAGGCTTGCTCCTAATTAAATCCGTTGATGGCAATAGGCTTGCTCCTAATTAGATTGGTTGATGGCAATAGGCGCGCTCCTAATTACATCGGTTGATGGCAATAGGCTTGCTCCTAATTAGATTGGTTGATGGCAATAGGCTTGCTCCTAATTGAATTGGTTGATGGCAATAGGCTTGCTCCTAATTACATAAATCGGTGGATGGCAATTGGCTTGCTCCTAATTATATTTAAAGATGGCAATAGGCTTGCACCTAATCACATCAGTTGGTGGCAATAGGCTTGCTCCTAATTACATTGGTTGATGGCTATTGCCATGGCATGGCATGGCATTGGCTTGCTCCCAATTACATAAAATAATTTGACAGCTGTTAGTAGAAAGCGATTCTCCCTAGGGCTGAAAAGTAGTACTTTCAACCCGCTCCGCAGGCATGTCATGACCTACTTTCAGAGTACCTATGAGTAATGAAAAAGAGCATTGCAACGCATGCCGGGAAAAGCTAGTAATATATGGATTAAGATAGCAGCGCGGTGGTAGCGCTGCAGCCGCGCTACCACCGTGCGGCATTTTGCGGCAAATTTGAAGGCTCCCAGTGTCCAAGTACTATCTTAGCAATGTTTCAAGCAGGCAGAAAACTATTTCAGCCATTGCAATAATTAAGTGCGTTCACGCCGCGGATGAGAGCAAATCTAACAAACAACACGCGGCGAAAATTTTGCATTCTGTTCCACAGAACTACTTGCCGATTTCGAACTGCAGAAACCACTACTACCGATTTTGGGGTTATGTGTTTGTCCGAAAGTAATAAGAAACCTATTACGAACTTGAAAATCTATGAAATCTCGTATCAAACTCAGTGTTAATGTAAAGCCCCGTCTCAAGGTATACCGCAGCTTCTGTCCTATTCTGTCCGTCTTCGCCAGGCAAAATTAAAAACGAGAAGACGCACAACTACCTGCACTTACATTTCTCATCCATATCCAAGTGTGGGTAGGCCTCGCATGGTATACCGAGGTCTATTTGCAGTTCCTCTATCGTCCCCTTGAAGTCGGGGCTCGTGTCCACAGAGTGAGACTCCACATGTTTCCATACCTTCTTGGAATATTTCCATGCTATGTGGTGGGTGTTCCTTAACACGACAGTGTACCGCTCTATGGCATGTTTTAATATGTCGCATGTTCTTCCTTTTTCCTGTTGAAGTATTAGGATTTAGTGATTATACTTTGGTTTCGTATCGTCCTTTTATTTTTCGTCGGATTACCTTTTTGCCAGATTTTGTTTCGACAGTAAATTACCTACAATCGCAATTAAGGAGTGATATTTAATTAAAGTGATCTATTCATGATGACTCTCGGCACAATGATTGCTTATTTTACAGAATTTTCATAATAAAGTGTTTCTTGCTTTGCAAATTGAAGCAACTAAATCGTCTTCTATTCTATATGCAACAGTTAAATCGTCTTCGTCCAAATACCAATATAAGGTGTAAAGAGTTTTCAGGTTTATTAATTCACGATTTGGTTCTCGCGGGAAAAATATGTAGGTAGGTGCAAGAGATTCGTCATGCCAGCAGGACTGTTCCTAACTAAAGGGAATACAGGCTCGAATACCCTAGGTGGGAGCGGGAACATTGAGGTAGTACATTATACCTCAATGGGTCGAAAAGGGGAAGTTGGCTGCGTTGCATACTCGTCGGTCCGACCCGAGTTGAATACCTCTCTACCAGTTCGCGGAAAACAATTCCATCAGATACAATCCGATCAACAGCAAGAACTTTTTAGGGAGAAGTGTTGTGCACTCGTTGTGGCCGGAAGTTGAGAGACGGAGTTGGAGAGGTGGATAAAGTTAAGGTAAGGCAGTGGTCCGACCGCCGACGATGAACGAGAAACGAGTAGAAACTAGAACTAGAAACTATAAACGAGTTGGCGATCAGCGGGAAGTGAGTGTGTAGTTTCGATAGTTTTGTCTCTAGGGCCTAGGCTATAAGCGAGTGTGCAAGTGCGATGAGCGATTAGGTACTCGCGCCACTCGCCCACGGTCGCTCAGTCCAGTGCAAACCTGCGCGCGCGTTACACGTGTTTACAAACAATTAAGCGAGCGAGCATCGCAGAACGAGTATCGCTGAGCGAGTTAATTTTTTAAACCTCGTCGCTCAGTGACTAAACGAGTAAAGCGAGTCGGCGCCGGTAGTCTCAGAGAGCAACTTTGAATATATGCATCTCTTTCGTTTACACGGGATATACAGGGATATACATTTATTGTGCGTTTCATGAGAGAGAAAATCGCCGATAGTTAGTCGTTTTCTCGCTGGCGGTCGGACCACTGCCTTAGGTATGGTTTGGATTGATGGTGACATTTGACACTATGTTCTATTATTTAATATCATTGGCAGATGCGGCCTGCCCATGATTGAAAAGTACAAAAATGCGATGTGAACTTTTTGATGACAGCATAATTATATTGAAATGTATTCAATTTCCAATGACATTTTAGGTAAGTTGGGGACTGGGGACAATATAACGATTGACAGTCACGAGCACCAATATGTATACACACTGCAATAGAGTGGTTGTTTTTCTTTACAGCCACTCAATTACAGATATAACATGGTTAAATAGAAATGTGAAAATAGAACAAGTTTTTTATATTTTGACAGCTGTCAGATGAAATCGGTTCTCACTAGGGCTGAAAAGTATTAATTTCAATTCAAACCGCTCCTCAAGCAACTTCAGACTAATTTCCGAGTATATTAATGAAAAAAAATTTACAGCAATTTTCAGTGGTGTTGTTTTCAGTGTGTGTGGGATGAACTCAACTTAACATTTAGTTCGTCATTCACTAGATACCTATACCTAGTCTAAGATCCGGTTGCAGAATTACTGCGTTCATCGAGTAGTTGCTGAAAACCAATTTTTTACGCTATTAACGATTAAGAGAATATTCATACTCCTACACCAGGTCATCGGTCCATCTAGTGGGAGGCCTTCCGGTTCACAGTCGCCACTCCAGAACTTTTCGGCCCATCGGCCATTCGTTCTCCGAGCAATGTGCCCTACCCATTGCCACTAGTCTGGCAATTCTTCGGGCTACGTCGTTAACCTTGGTTGTCATGCAAACGTCCTCATTTCTGATTCGATCACGCAAGGAAACTCCAAGCGTAGCCCTCAATCTCCATTGCCCTTTGGGTGACTTTAAGCCTTCTGATGAGGCCATTGTGAGCGATCACGTTTCAGTCCCTTAAGTAATCACTGGAACACACACGCTCATAGACTTTTGTCCTGAGACACTGCGGCAAGTTGGACGAGAAGATAGTACTCAGCTTCCTAAACACTGCCCAACCGAGTCGGATACGACCATAGACCTTTTTCTCAAAATAAGACGGTCTACCTAACTGTACCTTTAGTCCCAGGTAGACATAATCATCTACAACTTCGAGTGTAGAGTGTCCGATCTTGATAGGAGTGGGTGTTACATGGGCATTCAACATGACCTTGGTTTTGTCCATGTTCATTTTAAGATCCACTCTTTCGGAGTGAGAGTTTCTACTGAGGTCATCGAGCATTGTACCGTGGTCCTCCATGGTCTCAGCCATGACCACTATAGCGTCGGCAAACCGAAGGTGAGTAATGTACTCGCCATTGACATCAATGCCTAGTCCAGTCTTAACTGATTATTTAAGATTAAATTTTAATCATTTGTTTAGGCACGAAAAGTCAAGCAAACTACCACCAAGGTGCTAAAAAAAATATAATAACTAGAAAGGACAACCATGTTAGTACAGTTATATAATGGAAAGCCGAACTATAAGTTTTTTTATATTATTGGTCTGACCTTAAAATATATGTCAGAATACATTCTAAGGTTTTTTCACTTACCGTAAACTTAAAAACAGAGGGAGATAGTTTAAAATAAGTCTGATTATTTGTTTTTTGTTGAGGTTTTGGCCACACTTCCCCTTTCGTCGGCGGAAATGGTGGACCAGGATTAATGACTTTCATACTGGCCATGTATGATTGGGACGAGGGCATGAATAATATGAAACTGGCCAAAATAAAAAAAATAAAGAATATGCAAAGTGCGTGCGACAAAAGAAAAAGCCATAACATTTTCGCGGCTAACAAAAAAAACGTAACCCGCACCGTCTGTTTGACAGACTGGACTATATTGTAATTTTTAATTTTAAAATGAGTATTTGTCATTTTATTATTAGGTACGGCCATAGACTGAAGCAAATAGTACGTCAGCAAAATTGTAAATATTCAAGAGATTGAATATAATAGTTCGAGGAACTAAATAAGTAAGTAATAAGTTTTAAAGCCGAGGTAAACACTGTGCTTTTCATTACGAATAGGTACAAGGAAAGTAAAAATAAAAAAATGAAGTATGTGTAAGAGTAGACTATGATTTTTTTTTTGGGTGATGGCAATAGGCTTGCCCGCTTGCCTCAATTACATCGGTGTATAAGTGTCAGTAGTGTAGTGTGGACCATCCATAACTAAAAGTGTTGTGGACTAGGCATAAGATTATCTGTGGTCGTGGTGTGGATCGAAATACACATGGCTGATTAATAGTCCCTGCAGTTTTATTTATAAAATAGAATCCCAGTCTTTACCATAATTATATATTAATTCAACATCTAAATTACAATAAGATGACAATAGGCTTGCTCTCAATTACATCGGTTGATGGCAATTAATAGGCTTGCTCCCAATTACATCGATTCATGGCAATATGCTTGCTCCCAATTACCTATATCGGTTCATGGCAGTAATTGACAGCTGTCAGTTGAAAGTGGTTCTCCTTGCCGAAATGTATTACTTTCAACCCGCTCTTCAGGCAACTTCAAACCTAATTTCCGAATACGAGTAATGAAAAATGCTTTTTGCTCGAGTTCTATTACCTCTTATCCTAAGGACGCTGTTACATTTTCGATCAACTCATGTTTAGGTAACTAAAGTCGCTCAAAGCAAGGTCTCACAATAGCGCTCGGTTTTATACCTCCTATAAATAATCTTGATCTTTGACATTATTTTTTAATTGTATTGAAATAGAATTTGGTAGATTACTTGGAACTTTGAAAACGCATTTGGTAATTGTTAATTATTAGTATCGTCGTCATGATAAGTAGGTTAGTATTTTCAACCGAGTCGAAAAAAAAGAAGGTGCTGTATTTGTATGTATCCGCGATTTTCCCAAAAGCTACTGATCCGATATCAATCGGATTTTCGTTGATAAATGCGTATTGTGTTTTTAAGGAAGGTTTTACTGTAAAATATGACTATAATATAATAATAATAATAAGTTTATTTATTTCTCTCACAATGGTTTTGTAGCACGTTTTGAACACTATAAAATTCACATTGTGAGAGCTGGTGCCTGAAGTAGGTTTCAAAAAAACCTGTATTACAGGTCACCAGGATTGGAGATCTTCCGAAGTAGACAATGGAACTCTTCAATAATATAGACAGCAAATGACTCACGATAGCTGTGATCGTATGTTTATGTAGTGTTTTCGCCATTTCATTATATAATATCACGCTTGTTCGGGTTTAAGGGGCAAACAGATGTACACCCAATATGGGGTAGGTACCTACCAACCAAACTTAATGAAAAAGAACAACCGGTACCGACAGCGACTTCCGAAAAGAAAAATACGCTACCTACGTGAAATAACCATGTGAAATAAGTAGGTACTTAAAATGAAATAGGAATTTCAATTCCAAACCTCTCCGTCGAAAGCTTGACCTGACCCATCCATTTCCAAACCTCACCGCCGACAGCTTGACCTTACCCATCCATTTCCAAACCTCACCGCCGACAGCTTGACCTGACCCATCCATTTTCAAACCTCACCGCCGACAACTTGACCTTACCCATCCATTTCCAAACCTCATCGCCGACAGCTTGACCTTACCCATCCATTTCCAAACCTCACCGCCGACAGCTTGACCTGACCCATCCATTTCCAAACCTCACCGCCGACAGCTTGACCTTACCCATCCATTTCCAAACCTCACCACCGACAGCTTGACCTTTCCCATCCACTTCCGAACCTCACCGTCGACAGCTTGACCTGACCCATCCATTTCCAAACCTCATCGCCAACAGCTTGACCTGACCCATCCATTTCCAAACCTCACCTCCGACAGCTTGACCTTACCCATCCATTTCCAAACCTCACCGCCGACAGCTTGACCTTTCCCATCCACTTCCGAACCTCACCGTCGACAGCTTGACCTGACCCATCCATTTCCAAACCTCACCGCCGACAGCTTGACCTTACCCATCCATTTCCAAACCTCACCGCCGACAGCTTGACCTTTCCCATCCACTTCCAAACCTCACCGTCGACAGCTTGACCTGACCCATCCATTTCCAAACCTCACCGCCGACAGCTTGACCTTACCCATCCATTTCCAAACCTCACCCCCGACAGCTTGACCTTACCCATCCACTTCCAAACCTCACCGTCGACAGCTTGACCTGACCCATCCATTTCTGAACCTTGTCAACAAACTGCTTAACCCCACCCATCCAAATCCCGGTCGTACCCAACATAATTTCTAAATCACATTCTAATAATAAAAGTATGAAACTCGTACTTACTTTTATCTCAATCCTAAAAAGTATCAACTCCTTCCGGTCGTCGGTTGCCGTGGTAACCGTACACTAAAATCTTTTTCTATCACGTTTATCGTACGTATTTTTTGCGAGAGAGCGATACACCCGTCCTTCCACTAGCGCTGCTGAGCGCGGAATGATGAACCGGGAGCGAAAAATGTATGAAGAAATTGGCAAATGTTTTTATTATAGCTAATAATTGAATAAAAAAATTTATATAAACAAAAAAAATATATCTCAACATCTAAAGGACTATATGTACCGCAATTTATAATAATTTTGGAGATATAATATGCTGTAAATTTACCTATAATGGTACCTATTCGGACCCTACTTTTTTACATTTTCTGCGATTGTTGTGATGGGAAAAACGTATTTGTGCGATGTTTTTGTATGACGTCATACAATTTTTCTGATGCCAATCTGGAGACGAATAAATTATCTTTAAATTAAGACCATGATATCTTCACATTTGTGATTGCTTATACGTTAAAATGGTACCTGAAAACCACTGTTATTTGTAGAAAAATGTTTTAGCGAATAGTTTTGTGTTCCTGAAGAACGAGATCTTAATATATTATTATTTAAACAAATCTTTTATAATTACTTAAGAATTATAAATATCCTTTAGATAATTATCTCTTTCTCCTTTTTGATAACCTCCTCCTTTTTGAAGTCGGTTAAAAATATAACGGCAACGACGCATTTTTATTTTGCACTTTGCTACCAAAATCGCTACGGTTATGGTGTATGAAGAGTGCAAGAATATTTTTATTTTTTCCTTTCATAAATCCTCATTCTAGTAAAAAAAATGTGGTTTTAAACCAAAATGATATCCGTTTTGCATCTATAATCATGAAAGTCTAACGTACCTAACTAGTTACTTTGAAGGCGTAACCTGTTTCGAAAACTAGTGATTTTAGTAACTAGGTATTTGTCAAATTATATTCAGTGATTCATCAATACGGTGTTACCGAAGTTTTTTTCGAAACGAACATTTAAATGGTTACCCAATGGTTACCTACGTAATCGTTACATGTCACAAGCTGTAGGTTTTTTGAAAGAATTAGTTTTTAACCGACTTCTAAAAAAAGAAGGAGGTTCTCAATTCGGATATTTTTTTTTCAATGTTTTTTTGGGGCATAACTCCGTCACTTGCTAACCGATTTGAAAAATTCTTTTTTTGTTGGAAAGGGTATACTTCCCAAATAGTCCCATAATTTTATCGAAATCGGACAAGCGGTTTTTGAATAATCAACAAAACTAAAAAAAAGCTATATTGTCCACATTATGACTCATGAACATGTGAACTTACCTAAGAACAACCAAAAAGTGAAAATAAAAACTCAGTATCTGAAGTCTGTGGCAAAAAAATCAAATCAAACAAACAACAGTCACCGACTTCAGAAACTGATTTTTCTTCTAAACTTTATTTTTTACTATTCGTGTTTTTTTTTTGAAGTCGGTTTTATTTTTTGTTAAAAAGTTTTTTTGTAGCTACCATAAGCAGTTACATCAATAACGTTATCTTCACCAACGAACTAAACAAATTTTACTTGTCAAAGTAAACATAAATCGTACGCCGCCCGTCGAAGGTTAAAAATAATGACCAATCTAAATTAATCTCTAAGCCTTGTAATACTTATGAAAATTAAACGAAAGTCTCTGCTCGCTTTGCCGGTCAGTACAAAGAAGCAGGCACAGAGCACTAGCTATTACGCGCGAAAGAAACGACTTAGGCTCGCAACGTATTTTTTTTTCGTGTCTCGCTTTGCATTCGATCACTGCATTGGTAATGTAACTAGTTACAAAAATCACTAAGTTTGTGACTCGAAACTAGTGATTCGGTTACATGCCCCATAACCAGTTATTGTAACTAGTGACGTGAAATAACGCCCATACCTAGGTTTGATGGCAACCCTGGCTTCACTTGCAGTGTTGCCAACTTAGTGGATTTTCCACTAAATCTGGTGGTTTTAACTTACCTTTTAGCGGACAAATATCGGTTTTAGTGGCTAGTGGATTTTCTAGTGGAATTAATTGGTACCAAAGAGTCTTATCAATTGGAAATTAACCATGATGATACAAACGGGAACGACTTATCTGAATATAACTTAATAATATAATTTGATTGACATCTTTTAAATACAGGTATTTTTAAGTATTTTGTTCTTCCACAAAAGCCATTAATTAATAGAGAGTTGAAGTTGATGTAATTTGTTACCTAATATGTATTTTTAATGTTATTACTTTAATAAACTTTCCCAAAAAATATTGTTTTCTTCTTGCAAAGGCCACAAATCTGCCAGAAATAAAGTTAGTGGAAAATTTTAGCGATTTTTTAAGACGTGCGATTATTTTTAGTGGAATTCTGGTGGTTTTAGACGTCGATTCTGGTGGGGAGCTTGATACTTCGTTGGCAACACTGTTCACTTATTGTACGTCAATTTTTCAAAACACAACGTTTCTTGACTTCAGTAAAGTTTTGTTGTGGTTTTGTTTACTTTGGTTTCTATTTTTTCTAAATAGTTTAAAAGAATTTTGAGTTATTATTGATATAAATACGTACATTGACAATGTCCTTTTTCGATGAAGAATTTGCAGTTGCACCGTGGGTTGGTCCTACAAGTTGCAAAAATACGTTAACAGTGATAGTTCTCTCATCCACCGATGAAATCGTCGAAAAAATATCAGAAACTCTCACAGACGTACATAACATGGGAAATTTTCATTGGAAACTACTTGTATTACGCACGTTTCATCTGGAAGCCATCATTCAGCGGTCTGAACCGACCGGAAAGATCGGTATTGACTTTGTTATTTTAGCTATCGACACAAGCAGAACATTTTGTTTGGAGTGGGCGAAGAAAACTTTAGTGCAACTGCATACGGATTTGAAACAAAGACGTGTGGTGCTCCTGAATGCTGGTGGAATCCCTGCGAACGATATGGCGATCAGTGCAAGTGATTTGATAAACTTCCAAAATGAAACGAAGCTAGACATGATAACTGCAAATGTGTTTGATGCAGACAATGCTTCGGTTTTGGCTCGCAGGTTACTCAAGTACATTGAAGTGTCTGTTGGTGTTAAAACTGGAATCCCTAATCTTAACATTTGATTCTATTCTATTTTATTTAAATGTGTGTTGTGACATGTTTGCTTTGTGCTCATAGTTTTTCCGGCAAAGTTGGGTATGCCACTTAAGAGTACACGAAAGAGCAGCAAAACAAAGTTCTTGACAATCCATGTAAAGTCACTGTGGCCGAAATTGGCTAGATAGCATCATTTTATAAATGTTTTGTAAGACACCAATCATCAAAATTGAAAGCCTGTATTATACTCTTGCTCAGATCCAATCAGAGAAATATGGATGAGGCAGACATGTTGCGCCAACTCCAAATAAATTGGGACAAGAGCAGGAGAATGATGTTGTAGACTCTTGCACAGATCCCACCTTTAGAATAGTAAAGTATAGCTATAGCAGCATGTAGTTTTTAAGGTCATATTGTAAATAATTTTGTATTTCAATAGTTAAGTTGAGTTAAAATAGATACAAGAATTGTTTAGTTAAAAATTAAAAAATGTAACTCACACCGATGATTGACCCTGAACTATGAAAGGCACCCAATTACTATAAAATATAATGGTCAGTGGGTCCTCTTAGGGGCGGATTTAATATATTAATTTAATTAGTGTTCTAAAAGTGTGTTTTTTGTTTCTCTAATTATTTAAAAAGAAACAAATATGTATTATTAGATTGGTGATTGTTTCTAATAATTTGGAACTTGATGTGTTTTTTTGTAATTTGTCTTGTTTTGGGCAGGGACTGAATTACCCAAAAATTACGGTACCTTTAAATTTCGGTATGACGTCATACCGTTAAATAAGGGTTACCGAAATATTGCGATACCGTTATTTTTTCCGGTAGTGAAATTCTGAGTCTGGATATGCATACCGGTATATTTCGGTAGAAGTACCATAACCGTTATAAATGTATCGGTAGCGGTACCTAAACCTTAATAAATAGGGGTTTGCTTTGACGCACCGCCTCGCCACTCTGTCTGTCGTTCACTTGCCGATTGTTGCACATTATTATATTATAAACTACATACGCAAGTTCTAACGTGTTCCACCGCACACACGCGCGCCGCGCATGCATTTAGGTACCGAAATCGTGTAAGGGTTAAATAACGGTTTAGCCCAACCTTTATTTATAAAGGTACCGGTATAGCTCAACCTTTATTTTAAACCGGTACCGGTATATTTTTATTTTTGAGGTATGTATCTTAACCTTTAACCGTAACCCAATGTTATTTGAATATCATTGCCGTAACCGCTTTCAGTCCCTGGTTTTGGGCATAACTAACTCATAAATTGGTATCCTAAACTACACATCATTGGAGATTCCAAGTAGGTACTTATCCTTTTGAACACCATGGTTGGGTATAGCTGAGAAATGATAACATGCCCAACACGCCACTACAGACAACAAGAATATTATGTAATTTTCTTAAACTTTGTTACTGCTGTTTGTAATACAAAATAGATTCAAATAAAGTACCTAAATCAATGATGTTACAAGTGACATTTTATATTTAAAAAATATGGGATGAAAAGCAATGATGATTGAATGGTTATCTGGTTATCATCAATAAGATGTTGAAATATTTTTTGTTGGTAAAAAGGTTAAGTAAATGACTACTTACTTACTATTTTTTTGACTATTTCAAGGAATACTGGGTTTTTATGTGTAGAAAAGTTGGGTTGTGTGTACTCTATCATCTAGTAGACTAGTTTCTGATCTGTAGTATAATATGGTGGTCCTACTGGGGTAATGGAACAAACATGGTAAAATGGTAAGTATATTAACCCGCCAGCACTCGCGCCTCTAAAAATCACACGGTCACTCGCGTGAAGAGCATTTTGCTCATGTTTATGAATGTCATTAAATGCAAGTTTTACCAAAAAAAAATATAGGTAATTTTATTAAATAAAATACACTTAATTTATTCTAGAAAATATATTTTCAAGAAGTTTCCAACATAAATCTTGTTTATTTTTAATTTACAATCATAGGAACTAATTTGCCAGTCTTTTAAGTCAGTCATAAGGACAAAAATTAACACAAAAAAATCTTAAAAGGTTGATGTTCCAGGGTAGCCAAATTTTCTTACGTTTTTAGCGATTTGCAGGCCAGTGCTAGGTTGTATGTTAGTGAAAATATGATTCGCGGATGTAAGACGTATGCAGTTACAGAATTATAATCATTATTACAACCCTCCAAGTTCATGTAACTCTCAAGAATGAGTTTTTCATCAAAAGGTCATTCTTGAGAGTTACATGAACTTGGAGGGTTGTAATGATGATTTTGATGATTATAACTCTGTAACTGCATACGTCTTACAGCCGCGAATCATATTTTCACTAACATACAACCTAGCACTGGCCTGCAAATCGCCAAAAACGTAAGAAAATTTAAATTTCGCGGGCTACCCTGGAACATCAACCATAAATAACACAGGTCCACAATATTTTTTGTGTTGCCTTCGATATTTTTGTGAGATCTTTTTATTGATAACATATATTTTAAGAAAAAAAGTCATTGGTGTACTAGATCAGCTCTAGTTTTTCAGTTATTAGCAAAGAGTAAAGTATATAGTTATTAGGGTATGTAGTTATTAGGATATACTTGGGTGATTGGGTGGGCCTGTTTCTACAAGAATTCACAAAACATCGAGTCAAGAAAAGTACTACTAACATAGTTTTGAGTTGTTTATACTAACACAAAATATGTGTGTATGTATATCTATGGGTATTTGTTACCTGAAAATAAATGGATTTTATTCTAAGTATTGCATGTTGAGTGTAAAAATAAAAACTAAGTAAGAGGAAAATTATTTTTTTGCTCCCAATTGATGTAAAACATAAAATTACGGTTTATTTTATTTTGGTTGCAAGTACTTGTTTTAATAGTGAGTTTTAAAATATCAAAACAAACCAGGGATTTAAAAAAAAAATTTTTTGCTTCTCCATACAAATTATTGTTCTATTTCCTATTCCTACAAACTTCAAACCGCATTATATAAAAAACTAGAGCCAATTTCCAAAAACTGTTAATTTATTTATTTAAGCAAGTACTTGCTACACTTACAGTTTGCACCAACGCGTGCAGCAAGTCAACATCACACACTAACTTAAAAATCGTATGCAACTATTAAGCATAGCTTTATTGCTACTCATAAAAAGATCTAGATCCGGCTCCTGAGCAATCAGAGCGTTAATACTACGTTATTTCTGTGTACAAGGCCATACTTAAACCACTCTCATATCAAGAGCAACAAATTCAATTTCACAGTGAATTTCACTGTTGACTAGTGTAATAGAAACACATCATAATTTCGTATGTCAGCAATTTTAAACCTTAATATTACTTACATATAAGTAGCCGTGAAATTGTCGATAAGATGAAAATAACATAAAACCATGACGAAAAAAGTACTTACGTCGATACCCGCGCGATGAGCAAAACACCGCATTATTACGGGTACATACATGGCGCAACAAACCTCGTACGAGCGCATATTATATAAAAAAGTACTCCGTCTGTGTACGAGCGACTGGTGGACACTTGCGACAAGTGAACTGTATCCAGGGGTGGGGCCTGGGGAAGGAACAAAACTCAGCTACTGAATGAACTATGTCCGTACGCATAATTTTGACAAAATGGAGCGTGTTTTAAATTGACTGTGAGCAAAATGCTCATAGCGCGAGTGCTCGCGGGTTAAATATACCATGTTTGTGCCACTATCCATTAAAATATAGCATATTTATACCAGAATTGCCCAGAAATCTTTGTTGTTATAAAATCAGTAAGTTAGTTTAGTTTGTTTTTATTTAACAAAAGAGCTTTGAACGGACGCGTGATCAGACCGGCAGGCAATATATGGAAATACTACAGCAAAGTGAAGTTTAATTTTATTTACCATCTGCACCTAGCTTCCAAAACCACTACAAACTTCTACATGTAAATTAGTCCCTTTTTGGAAATATGTACCCACTTATTTAGTTTTAATTTTGGCATTTGTTAAATTTAAATACCTACACAAATACATACTAATTGATTGCATTTTGGAAAACAAAACTTAGCTTAGAATGTATAGTCCCCGGCACGTAACTTGGCAAGAGTCGCTAGTTGCGCAGTCTTTTTTTAGGTTTGGCTTTGGCGGTCAAGCGGGGCGCGGGGTATGAGCATGGTAGCGTCATCCGCGCGTGCGATTGGTGCATTCAAAACTTCAAAAGCATACGTTCCGTTCGCTCCCGATTACACTTGCGGTGCACGAAAGTTGTGTTGTTTTTGTTATTTCTTTTTGTTACGAATTTGAGTTGTCGTCACAGAACATAAAGAACAGATGGTCTGTGGTTGTCGTTGTTTTAAATTTAGTTTTTGTTACGAGTGTTGATGTTTTAAATTTAGTTTTTGTTATTGTTTTAAATTTAGTTTTTGTTGTTTTTAATTTTGTTTTACTTTTAAATACATATTTTTATTTATAACACCTAATAAATGTCACAAAGTCTTTACCTTTCTCTAACTTCATTAATAAAAATAAATTATGTCAATAACCATAGAATAATGACAAGCAATAAAAGTGACCTCTTTTTGTGGCACAAAGTGCACGATGCGCGAACTTTGAATTCGAATTTCGAAACCTTGCCAAGTTACGTGGTGGGAGCTATACATTTAATTAGTAAGTTTCCTTTGTGTTGTCAGTTATCAAGTAAATAAAACATGTTTTACACATTTGAATCATTTATTATACTTTGATTGTACTACAAAATAATAGGAAGTTCTCTACAGTTACAATTATATTATATATTACATAAATAATAAAACAATTACAGCAGTCCTCATTTGTGTAGCAACCTCACAATATTCATGTAGCAACACTATTGCTAGGTAGTTGTATAAAAACAAAAATAAACTATAGGGCTGTGCGGTGATAATGGATATAACATGACCTTATAGCTAACTGAAATACTGCTCATTTATTAACGTATCTGTTTATTAATTATAAATAACATTTTAAGCATAGAAAAATAAAATAATCCAAAATTACAATAAAACAATGAGAATTTCTCATAAACAAAATGTCAACTCACAAATTCAAAATGCACTACAATTTCTTTGTTACACTAATGTATTCTAAAATATACCGCTATAGATTGTTGCATCTAATATTAAAGTCACCAAAGTGACTTGTTTAAAATAAACGTATACAAAAATTTAATATTAGGCAATATCACAACTAAACCGCCTGTTCGATAGCAGGCAAATAAATACAGTCACATAAACATCACTTAAATAATCCCACAGTGATGCACAAGGATCAGTAAGTAAAGTAAAATAATTGCAAATAAAAAGACAGTTTTACTGCACTATGATTTCAATGTGAGTACACAGTTTTGGATTCAATAATTGCTAAGGCCCAAACTAATAATACGGGATCGGACAAAAAAAAACGAACGTCAGATAGATTTCCAAAAAATATTAACCATTTAGTTTTTCTTTTTTCACGTAAACAAAAAATGAAGACGATACAGTGCTTCGAAAACTCGTGTGACGTCATATGATAGTACATTTTGTACCTTCAATTGACGTTTCAAGCCCCACTCCATGATCTTTGACGCGCTTTATCTTCGTCAATTTTTATTCTTTTGATAAAACAAAAAACACGTATCCAATATTTTTCGATAATCTAACTGACGGACTAAACAGAATCATATTTTTTTGAGTCAGTCCGATCCCCTATTGATTCTCATAAGATTTCTGAACTAGCTACATAACTAATATTAAATAATATTTTGTAGTCTATAAGTTATCTATACACTTTTTGACAAAGGTATAACTTACAAACTTGAAAAAATTGAATATTTTCATACAATCATGATTATGGATCGGATATTTGGATGCATGTTTATAAGAGTGTTATCAAAAGGAGCGCGCGTAAGTAGGTACGGGAAAAGTCCCGGTTAATACGGTTTTTTTTATTGTTTTACTTATCTTAAAACGAATTGATATAGGTAGTAACGATTTTGTCCTATTTGAATATTCAGCAGCAAAATTACTCACTAAAAATAGGTTAATTTTTAAACACTATACGTTGAATACACCGGTCCTCGTCCAAAATAATATGTAAGTAATAATATTATTATAAAATAATATGTAGTATTTTTGTCTTCTTCCTCTTCATAACAGGGTTTAAATATTCTAATGTTGAATGAATTACCGCGATCCCGGGAAAAAAATGCCGCTTTCACACTGTTGTGTACGGAACCCTATGCCGGAAAAAACGTTCTTTTGGTAAATATGCATCCAAATATTCGAAATACGTTAATTTGAGGCCGAATATGGGTCTAATACAAACTATGATGAAACCTGCTTTCAAATTTCCTGTCTTCATTCTAGTAGTTTATATCAACTTAAATTACACTTAATAACATTATGGGAATAAAGTACATTTTAAACAGATCAAGTTTAAAAATTGCAATTGCCATCATAGCAAAATATGTGATAACTTCATGAAAATAACATCTCTCTAATCTTAAAATTGAACATCAATGTTACTATAGGTTTATGTGCCGAGTTCATAAGTATGTCCAGTTACTAATTAACGATCCAAAATATTGATTAGTTATACACAAACCAATGGATGACATTAATTTTTGTTTAGATTGGTGTTGCAGTAACTATGTAGAGTAATATACATCACTAAATTGTTACATAGTGGGTGCTTGTCACAGATTAGCCAACAAATGGAGTGCATTGCATAACGATTTTGGCAAAGTTCTGTGATATATTTCCTACCAGATAGGAATGTGTCCTAACACTCCATTTGGTTGCTACACCTAGTAGATGTGGTCATACAGTCCCGTGCTCAATGGCGCGGTCACTACTATGTTAGACACACACAAGTTTTCTAACTACCAACATATAACTTATCACTAATTTCCTGTACTGAGAGATATAGTTAAAATTTATCCAGCTGACACCTGAAGCATCCTATGATAGCATACATACAATCACACTCTGTTTATTTCAGTACACACTTGTAAGAGCTGTTTTATGAAATGAAGTTGTCATGTTTTTATATTTGGAATGAATAGATTAATGGATGATCAATGAGCAAGTATCAAGAATGCCTTTCCTGAAGCTTTCTTAGGATGCTTCGTTTGTTCGATAGTTGCTAGTCGTCCTCACACAATACATGGTGTCAGAAAGTAGAATGTTAACTCCCCGCAAGCACAAGTGTCACATTTCAAGTCTGAGCACAACTATCTATACGAAGCTTAAAATATGACCAAACTTGTGCGCCTTATCATTTTACTAAACTACGCCTTAGGCTCCCGCTGTTGTTGACTTTAACGAAACAAAGTGGAGTTTCTTTGATATGTGGACGCCACTGGTTCTCGATAGGAAATCATATGGAGTACACGGCTAAGGTCTACTAGGGTCGGAACTACAAATAAAATACTGAGATTCTTGATATGTAGCATTAAGAGCGCAAGCCTCAAGGCGAAAAGCTACATATATGGAGCTAACACTTCAAAATATCACTGTATTTTGGCCAGATGGTCACCTCGACTATGTAGCGCTGCGGACTAGGGCTGAGTTCGGAATTAGTACTCGAGTACTACTACCGTTCCGACTGGCGCCGTCCGCGGCGTCTACATACCACTCCATATAGCAGTGTAGCACCTATTATCGTTCACTGTACACTTCGGTCCACTTTGCACCTCTCTCACTACCTGTCGACATAAAAGGTATATTCATTGCAAAGAACAAGGAATTGATACAATAATGTCCATCTCATTAATCAAAGAAGTTTTAGGGACCAAAAGACGGCTACTTTTTTTATGGCAGGGCTTCGAAATAAGTGGAGTGTTGGTTGATGTGGATACGTACAGGTTTAGTCGGAGTCGAGGTTGACGACGTCCTGCTGCGTGGCGGGCGGCAGGCGCGGCGCCAGCGGAGGCCTGCCGCGCGGCCGGCCTGCGCCCCCGCCCAGCATGATCTCCCGGGCGCGCTGCTGCTGCAGCGCCATGGCCACGGGGTCGCGACTGCCGAGCCCCCCCGCGTAGAACTTCGCGCCCATTTGCTGCTGACAGTTACGTACAGTTCAGATGACAAGCGCTTGACGCGCTCTCTGCTAATGTGCGGTTACTGTGCGTCACTGTACGCCACGATATTGTAAACGCGCATTAGCAAAACGCGCGTCAAGCGCTTGTCAGGATTGTTAACATCGATTATACAACACAACAAAAAGCAAACTGAAATGTATTGCGAAACAGATTTATAACCTGTATCATTTTGTAAAGGTGAAGCGACACATTCGACATAGTATGTACGAACTTGTCAAACTATATGCATAAGCGCTCACGTTTACAGCAAGCAAGTCGAACTTAGAGATTGTAAATATGGTAAGTACTGTTCCATCAACAACGAGGCATTTAATATCATATCCTGTTGTTTGTTAATTACAGAAATTGATGCAAACTCATAAGCAAGTTCTGCATCAACTGAATTGAGATTATCATATTCACGCGACAAGGAAGCAATAGCCGGGAAAATCTGTTTATTTGGCTTGACGCAAGGGTACTCTGATAAGTAATCCCGGGTGTTGCTGGTAGCCACACTCACATTCTGCTGCATGAGCTGCTGCAGACGCATCTGGTTCTGTTGCTGTTGCTGGCGCTGCCACGGCGGCTCGTACTGCAGCCCCGACGAGCCGCCCATGTTGCCGCCCGCCGCGCCCGCTGGAATATCACCCAACGTTACTACTTGAGTACTTGCTTTACACAACACGAAACCTGTTGTTGTTGTCAACATTTTCCACGAATGGAAAACGATTATATTCATAGTTTTTGTTAGAATTCCTACGGTATATGCCATCTATTCTCGGCAATTAACACCATTACAACTTAATTTGTCACCTGATACTATGACTTGTTTGATGATTGAAGTATAAATTCAACTGAGCATGTCTTTTATGTTGTAACTTATTCCTGAATCTTGTTTCTTTTATCGTAAAACTTAAACAAATAATGGCTACAGGGTTTACAGGTGAAAATAAGGCCAATTACAAAACAACTTACCTTGATTCATGGCAGGGTTCATCATAGCGTGGTTCATCATTCCCGGTTGATTGTACTTGTATATTTCACTCATTTTCTGCATCAACTATAACATAAAAACAATTCAACGTCATCAAATATTCCACTATGACATTCAAATAATGCGTCACTACAAAATAATGAAAATGACATGCTTTCAACATAAAATAAGATTAAATAGGCTTACGGCGTAGACTAGGCGTACAACTAGTAAACAAGGGATTTATAAAAGAATTACATAAAACTTACGCCAAAGTCATATCCACCGAACATCTAAACAGATAAATGTTATAACGTGAATAAGTTGCTCATGTTGGTTGTGCTACTTATTCATACAATCGTACTTACTAATATAGACGAGTGTGTTTTTGAAAATAAACACGCGAAACAAAAATTTAGAACTGATATGAGAATAAAATGATATGTGTGATGAATATGGTGATAAGGTATTTGTAAAATTCGTGATAATTATACTCTTTCTACTGCAGGGAATGGATGTTGCTTCAAGTTAGCATGTAAAGTGCCCTTCAAATTATATTTGTAACTAATATATTAATACTAAGTTGATTTGAACTTCTTGTATCTTCCATCCTTTTATGTAACTAATCATTGCAATGATTAGTGTCGCGAAAGATGCGATTATCCGAACGAAATGTGAGTGAATCGAATGATTATTATTGCTGGTATCATCTGCTTGTCGATGGATATGATTTTTGAATGACAGTTGAGGGGTAGGGTAGATTTTTAGAGAGAGAATAAGAGAGAGGTTATGTGGAACATAGGTAGAATCGAGAGTTAGTGTGTGAGTGAACGGCACGCGAAGGGCGAGCGGAGAAAATTACAGGAGGAGGTAACCAAAGAGTAAGCTGGCCCTCTGGTGAGTTGCACAAAGATTGTAAGAGTTAACTAGGGTTATATATCGAGAGATTACGTAAGAGTGATACGTAGCCGGAGGTAGAGGCAGGCTGTGAGGGGAGGTATGGAGGCCTGTGGGGCCCCCGGGTGGGGGTCCCCCTTAAAGGACCCTTAGTCTTGAATGTGTGTATATGAACGATGATGGTGACTAGCCTGTCTGCGGTGAGAGGAACATACCACTTACGTGGCTCTCGGGCAGGTTAGTGGCACCAGAATCATATCATAAAGATAAAATATGAATTTCTCGATATACCCCCCTGAGTCAATTTGTCGTGTAAGTATCAGCACCTGAGGTTCTAGAGCCTGATAAGGCAATCGTCACGACAAAATGGTGGAGATGCTGGGATCTGAACCCAGGAACCCCTACAGGCGAAGCATAGTGTGACTAGAAACCCATGAGCTAAGTTACTAATCAGTGAGATAAGGTAGGTACCTAACCCAACTATGAGAATGTAGTACTGAGGAACGAGTTCCCTCTCCTTATCTCCATCTAGAGGGTGGTGATCACTAGAAAGAAAACGACGTGAGTTCACCGGAGGTAAGGCGAGGAGAGTGATGGTCACTAGAAAGAAAACGACGTGACATCACATGAGTTAGGTATTGAGGGTGGTGGTCACTAGAAAGAAAACGACGTGACATCACATGAGTTAGGTATTGAGGGTGGTGGTCACTAGAAAGAAAACGACGTGACATCACATGAGTTAGGTATTGAGGGTGGTGGTCACTAGAAAGAAAACGACGTGACATCACATGAGTTAGGTATTGAGGGTGGTGGTCACTAGAAAGAAAACGACGTGACATCACATGAGTTAGGTATTGAGGGCCGATGGTCACTAGAAAGAGAACGACGTGGCATCACTAGAGCTAAAGAGATTGGTAGTCACTAGAAAGAAAACGACGTGCTATCATGATTGCTCTTTGATGTCGCAGAACGACGTGGCATCACTAGAGCTAAAGAGATTGGTAGGCACTAGAAAGAAAACGACGTGCTATCATGATTGCTCTTTGATGTCGCAGAACGACGTGGCATCACTAGAGCTAAAGAGATTGGTAGGCACTAGAAAGAAAACGACGTGCTATCATGATTGCTCTTTGATGTCGCAGAACGACGTGGCATCACTAGAGCTAAAGAGATTGGTAGGCACTAGAAAGAAAACGACGTGCTATCATGATTGCTCTTTGATGTCGCCTAAATGATGGTGTAAGTAGATAGACAAATAAGTTAGGTTGATAGTGACAAAACGATGACCTAGGTACTAGACAGAAATAGTTCATTTTGATGCAAGTGGAGTGTTTGTTTTTGCATTCGAGGCTGGATGAACACCCGAGCCGTAGGCAGGGTTGTTTTTGAGCCGAGAACTGCAGTGACAGGTGTCCACGTGTATCAAGCGACGTTTTTCAATGCACTTTTGAGGAAATAAAGTAGGGTATCCAGGGATATTTTTGTCATGAATTATTGGAAAACTGTGATTTGGATTTCTTTTTTTTTCTGCGCTTTGCTTTCGCCAGGTTAAGGGAGAAGCAAAGGTATAAGCCGTTAAACAGCCTATTATGAAGAATTTAAAATTCAAATATTTTTGATTTTGGAACACAAATACCTAGATGTTAATTTATTCATAACCTTTTTTTTATTGTAATAATCCATTGAGGTATAATGTACTACGCACTAGAGGAGACGCCTCAACTAGATTTTTTGTAACACACGTTTCGGTTCGTGCACTGAACCTCATTTAGTCTATGCCGAGCGGTTGCTGCGACATGACATATTTGAGTAAAGTTTTCTTGTCTAAATTATGCCTTCGTGTGCATTTAGATACTGTAGAAATAATTCAATAAATATAAGTAAAAGTCAAGGAGTGACTTTTCACCAGTAAATATAACTATTATCTTTAAAACACACATAATTTAATTATATTTTTTCCATTGCAATATGTCATCGCGGCGGCCATTTTTACGTGAATGTCAAAGAATAAAATGCTCAGACCAGACACTATCGACGTATTCAATGCTTGGCCACGAACCCTCTACATGCGAGTCAAAATTGATAGTAGGTTGTATAATATTTGCTTATGTATCAAGACAATTAATAAAAAAGTTAAAATGTGAAGATTGCATTGATAGTTTGACTATACTAAACTTCCACTTCACACATCTATCATAGGTACGTAATTTAATACGGCAAAGTGGTCTTGTCCTGAAATGTGATTTTAGTTATATGTCCGTAAACACCGTAAAGCATTTAATTAGGAAAGAAGTATTTGCAAATTTGAATCAACATTTACTGAATCAGCCATCAACATTCAATCACAGATAAAATAAAAATTATTGTTACAGTTTAAGTAAATTTTTATTTATTTTCTAAGTACATACGTACAATATCAAGTAGGCAGAATAATAACATTATGTCGCATCTGCACGTATTGATAGTAATCTATGAGAACATGACACCCCCCGCCTGCCCCGCTGTCATCAAGTGCGCGCACATTTTTTGTTTGAAATAGCTTCTCTATACGTTATACCTCAATGTAATAATCATGGTTTTTGAGGATATTCTATATAAAAACATTATTTAAATATTCACGAAATATTAAACCGTGTTTCATTTTGGCACCTTGACACCGGCAAGAGCAAAAATGAAGCTGGCGCAAATTGGTTGTGAATAGAGGCACTGAACCAATTTGGACTAAGTATAGGTATAGGTTATCTGTGGCAATTTTCATTCATTGTGAACATAGTCGTGGTGCGGTATGAGCCAGTTTTCGAGGAAGTGTATTGAAAAGGAAGTTTGAATTATTGTGCTAAGGTGTAGCACAATCAAGCTGAGGTAGATAGATAGAACCGACATAAAATTTGTTATTGTATGTACGTGATGAATGAATGAAACTATTGTTTAATGAACGACGGCAGATGTTACCTACAGTACAAAAAAAAAATACATTACACCTACTGTCTCTCTCTCTCTCTCTCTCCTTTGATAATTTACGAGCTTCTATGATTGTGTGAACAGTTCGATACAATAAATCGAATCCTTATATCGGAACCTAAAATATTAATCGATCGCCATAATCGACTCGATTCAATGTTGTGTTTTTAGTGGCAACACTAATATTGTACGATTAATTGTAATTTAAATTAGTACGTAAGTTATTTAGTAGTAAAATAAAATATCTCCACGGACATCTATATTATGATATTATGAAAGAACAAATTGTAGTATTGTACATTATTTTAAACTTATGTATCTTTAATTAAAACTGCACTGTGTTGTACCTATATCTAAGTTAAAACTTAGAACACATAGATCTATCTAATCGACTGAAAGACTTGTATCTATGGTCATGAGAAAAAAAAAAAAACTGTTTTCCGTTCACGTTTATCGTTCAAATGAGAACAAGGCGTGAATAAAGCGTTTCTATTGGTTAATGTTTGACGTTTCTTGCCGTGTCAAGAAAAGTATTCGTACGTGATTGGCTCAAAGGAAACCGAGGTGAAAGAACCTTTACCAGACCCAGACATAGGAAACTAGCTTTTTTAAAATTTTTCGTTTCTATCTACCTACTTGTTTGTTGTGTAAAATCAAATGCCGGTTGTTTATAGTTATTTTAGTTCTCTGAATATTAGGTAAAAACACAGTGATAAAGATCGCATGAGTATTGAAAAGTGTATTGCTTAAGTTTATTTACGCTAACAGTGAGTTATTATAAGTTTCATTGGTGCTTGTACGTGAAATTCGTTGTTTCCTAGCCGGCCGCCGAAAACTTGAAAGTAAGTGTGACGCAAGTCGAATCTAACTTGATTATATCAACGTGATGTGAAATAAGTTACTAAGTAAGGAAATGTTGACTGTTGACCCAGGATCATCCTAGTTATAATCTTTTCGTATGTTGACTTGCAGTCGGCGCCACCATGGAAGCAATACTTTTACTACAAGTACAGAAGCGCCTTGACGCCTTGTCAAAGGGCCACATAGAAGCGCGCGAACTGCTTGCCCAAATCTCGAACGTGACAGAGGGAGTGTATGAAATGGATTTCATCGGGGCCACGCTTCGCCTCAGGCAGCTCATTGAGTTGTATGATAAGGAAGCAAACCGCCTGACACCTGTGGCTACGAGCGAAACGTCCGTCAACCTGCTAAGTGAGGGTTTCCAAGTACAGATGGAAGCTGAAGCCACACTTACCAATATGACAACGTACGAACGTTGCCTAAAGGAAAAGGCGACTCCAAACCAAGAAATACCAGCACCTGGTTCAACAACAAGATTACCAAAGCTGGAACCTACGAAGTTTAGCGGCGACATACTGCGTTTCACAGAGTTTTGGGACAAATTCGAATCTAATATAGGCAGTAAAACTCTCCGCAACGTAGATAAAATGGCCTACCTAGTAAGTTCCTTGGAAGGCAGAGCTCGTGAAACAGTAGAAGGTCTTCCAGTTACTAACGAGAACTACTTCATAGCTGTAGACACTCTGAAGACCAGGTACGGTTCTAAAGACAGGGTGGTTGATGCCCACTACAAGGAAATCACTAATATGCTCAAGTGCTCTGACAACGCAGAGGAGGCTCTTCGAAGCCTAGATAACATTGAAAGGCACTTGCGCGTATTACAATCCCTAGGCGAAAACATAGAAAGTAACCACCTGAGATCTATAATAATGGAGAAGTTTCCGGAGAGAATTTTATATGAAGTCAATGTGAGGTTAACTGGAGTGAAGTCAGTGTCAGACATCCGAGACATTCTCAGAACGGTGCTGACAGCGATGGAGTCATCACAGAGCCAGTTTTCAGCCGCCACCTCTCCATCCACTCCTATCACAACATCAACCGAAGCTTTGTTTGTCAAGACATCTGACAAGCCAACCAAACAAAAATTTAATGAAAGACGTCAGCAAAGAAGTCTTAGCTCTGACGCAGCCAGCTTCAATAAGAGGGATAGGAAACGAAAGTTAGACAGAGATACTCAAGTCCCGAACAAACTGACAAAACGCGCTTGTATATTCTGTGATGAAGATCACTACAATGATGAGTGTGGTAAATTCAAGGATATACAAGCTAGAAGGAAACAGCTAAAGGAACGATGCTTTAACTGCTTTGGAAACGGCCATCAGGCAAGAGAATGTAAGAGATTGATACGTTGCCATCATTGCGCAGGCCCTCACAATCGCTCCTTGTGTCCAACGAAGAACAGCAGAGCGGGTAACGATAAACCAAATGATCCAGTAACTACTGCAATGTCTAAGCATGTCTTTAACTCAACATCCTTTTTACAGACGGCAACAGTACGAGTTTTGAGCGAAAAGAAGCTACCGCTGTGCAGAGTACTGCTTGATTCAGGTAGTCAGAGAAGTTACATCACAACAAGCTTAGCGAAACATCTAAACCTTACCCCGGACGAAGAAGATCTGCTGATGATATTTACCTTCGGATCAGAGAAACCAGCTGAGACCCTGAGCCCATCTGCTAATATCACCATTGAAACAAAAAGAGGAGTTCAGAAGTTAATCCGAGTTAACATAGTTCCTCACATTACTGATAGAATAGCAGTACCGAATGTAAGCCACTCGGACCTGGTAGATGTATTGGCAGATGATGGATCAGGTGGCCAAGGCGTAGATATTCTCATTGGCAACGACTATTACTTCTCATTTATTGGGAATGAAAAAATTATGATTGATGACCATCTTCACCTAGTCAACACGGATTTCGGATGGATAGTATCAGGCCGCCTGGAACAACAAGAAAGAAGGGAAGTTACCCTCTCCGTAGTAACATACCATCAGAGTGGTTGCGAGTTTTCTCACTACTCTGAACCAGACCTGCCTTTACGAAACTTGGATATTAAATTCTTGTGGACCTTAGAAAACATTGGCATAACTGACTCCGTTAAGGCAACCAGAGAAGAAGAAGTTGTTCAACATTTCAATAACACCATTAAATATCAAAATGGCAGATATTATGTGAAGTGGCCTTGGACGCAATCACACCCAAGCTTACCTACGAACTATGGCCCTGCATATGGCAGACTGAAGGGTTTACTATTGCGAGCAGACAAGGCTACATTGGATGAATATAACAACATCTTACAAGAACAGATCCAAGCAAACATAATCGAAATTGTAGAACCTGAATTTGATACGACTTGTCAAACAACTCCTACGATACATTATTTACCACACCACATAGTCAAGCAAGCTGGTAAACGCGGACGTATTGTGTATGATGCTTCAGCAAAGTCGAAAGATCATCTCAGTTTAAATGAATGTTTGTATCGAGGACCCTGCTTATTGCAAGATCTAACAGCTTTACTTGTGAACTTCAGAATTAATAAGATAGGAATTCTAGCAGACGTGGAGAAGGCCTTCCTGCAAGTAGGCCTACAGACAGAAGACAGAGATGTGACCAGATTTCTATGGGTGAAGAATATTGAAGAACCCTTGACCTATGACAATATTCTACACCTGAGGTTCTGCCGGGTGCCATTCGGCATAATCTCTAGCCCATTTCTACTGAATGCAGTAATACGCTACCACATTTCAACCACAAATCCAGATCTTCTCGGGAGCATAGCTGACAGATGCTATGTAGACAATCTAGTGACAGGTGCCAACACCACTGAAGATGCTGTCAAACTCTTTGAGGAAACTAAAAATTTGTTTCAACAACTATCCATGAACATCAGAGATTGGACGTCAAACAATTATACGCTCATGGAGAAGATACCGATGAAGAGTAGAGCGAAACAAACAGAAAAAACAAAGGTTTTAGGCCTAGTGTGGAACAAGGAAGAAGACACACTGCGGCTAAATCTTAAAGATAACATCCTTGACCCGAGTGAAGTCACGAACAAGAGGCAAGTATTAAGAGTCTTAGCCTCAATCTACGACCCATGTGGATTTGTGGCTCCCCTTTTGTTACCGGTGAAACTCTTTTTGCAAGAACTATGGAGAAGAGGCTACAAATGGGATACACCACTGTCTCCAGAGCTTCATGAGGAATGGGGAAAGATTTCTTCCACATTGTATGATGTGAAGGATTGTACACTTCCCCGCTACACAGGATTCCATAGTTGTGAGAACGAAAGGAACATTGAGTACGAGTTACATTGCTTCACCGACGCCTCCAACCACGGGTATGCTACAGTGGCGTACCTGCGTGCTGACGATGGACGCAACGTGAAAACTACACTGCTTATGTCCAAGACCAGGATAGCTCCGCTAGAGAAAAAGAAAGGAGACAAGAATGAATCAACGTCGAAGGCTCATACCAGTCCTCCGAAAAATAAGAAACCACTTACAATACCACAAATGGAACTGCTTGGTTATCTTATAGGAAGCCGGTTGATAACCTACTTAAAAAAGACACTGGTATTACACATCTCTAAACAGTATCTCTGGACAGATAGTCTCGTCGTCCTCAGTTGGGTCAAATCGAACAAACTGTTGCCTCCTTTCGTCGCAAACAGAGTAGACGAGATAAAACAGAATGGGGACGTCGAAAACTGTTATATCAACTCAAGACTTAACCCGGCTGACCTTGCGACCCGGCCTGAACTTTGGCATCAGAAGAAACACACATGGTTGCAAGGTCCTGACTTTCTCCTGGCAAATAAGAAGATGTGGCCTAATGATAGGCACCTGGAAGATCACCTGTCGACTCTCTCTGCTGTTGTGGAGGGTCTGGAAGAACAGCCTCCAGATTTTACTGAAGAAAGCGACCGCAAAGAAGAAGAGAGAGACATGGCAGAAGCAGTCGAAGACAACCTGAATATGAACAGACCAGAGATGCCATTGATTGACACTATGGCAGAGCAAACTAATAATATGGACTCTGAAGTACGAGAGATAAAGGAGATCCAATCTAGATATTTTCCAGAAGAAGTCGAAGGAAAAGATTCTCATCTTACAAGAAATCTAGGATTATTCATGGATGTAGACGGTCTTTTGAGATGCGGAGGTCGCATGATGCATGCTGATATGGCATACGACACGAAACATCCAATCCTGCTGCCAAGAGAATGCGAGTATACTACGAAGGTTATCAGAGAGACCCACGAAAAGAATTACCACGTAGGAGTCCCACATACATTGAGTATAATACGCCAAAAATACTGGATCCCTAAGGGTAGAGCACAAGTACAAAAGGTCTTAAGACGATGCCCGGAGTGCATCAAGCATGGAGGTGGTCCCTACAAGCTACCGACGACACCAGCATTGCCGCCAGAACGCGTGAAGTACAGCGCACCATACGCATTCTTGGGAATGGATTATTTCGGCCCAATGATGGTGAAATGCGAGAGTGGAAATGAAAAGCGATGGATTTGTCTTTTCACATGCTTAGTGGTACGAGCGGTCCATCTCGAGGTAGTAAAGAACTTGACCGCCGAAGAATGCTTACTTGCTCTTAGAAGATTTGTGGCATCAAGAGGAGTACCAACGCTAATCCTCTCTGACAACGCCCTGCAATTCAAACTTACATCTGAACTTTTGACCAGTACGTTTTGCGTAGAGAAAAAGATTAAGTGGAGGTTCATACCGCAATTAGCGCCATGGCATGGCGGAGTGTACGAAAGACTAGTTGGCGTTGTGAAACATTGCCTGAAACGAACACTGAGCAAACATCTACTGGGTGACAGCGGACTGCAGACAGTAATAAAAGAAGTAGAAGCGGTAGTCAATACAAGACCGTTGACATGTGTAGGCGCTGACATAGAGTACGTACTGAAGCCAGCGGACTTCCTATCACTGGGTAAATGCTTGACCATGAACTTTTCAAGGGATATTACCATAAACTCCGACACATTGACTAAGCGAGACCTTATAGAAGGATGGAAGCGAGGTCAGAATATCATAGACGAGTTCAAGGAGATGTTCATAGGTCAATATTTACCAAGTTTAAGAGAACGTTACAAAAACAATGTAAAACAACCAAGAGTGACAACGGGCAAGACACCACGTGTTGGGGATATAGTCCAGATCAAGAGTGAAGCAAAAAACAGACAGAACTGGAAAGTGGGCAAAATAACATCGCTTGTAAGGAGCGAAGATGGAGAGTGTAGAGTGGCCCGAGTTAGAGTAGGAAATACCGAGTTCACCAGATCGGTTGGCCACCTATACCCACTAGAAGCTGACATGGATGATGTCACAGAGTTAGATGTACCTTCAGAACCAATTCTGACCGAGACTCATGATAGCAGAGAGCCTGTGATACAAGAAACGACACCAGTTGTTTCGAGCCCGAGAAAGATCCAAGAACAACCAATGGATCTAGACTTAATAAAAGGGAGTTCTGACAAACCCAACGAGAAGGAGGTTGTCATACAGGAGAGTGAGGTAGGAGAGAGAGAGATCAGTAACCCCGAGAAAGATAATAAAGACTCAGAGGTGGTAGAACAACTGACTCTACCAAGCTCAGAAAGTAGAGACGACAGTGAAGAGATGGAGATTCATAATGAGAGTGATTTGAGCGAGACACAAGAAGTCAAAGTAAGGCGAGTCGCTGCAGTCAAAGCGAGAGAAAAGATTGCAGAGTGGACTCGTCAGCTTTTCGCTTTGCTATAGCAATCTTCGTCTTCCTAGGGAGTGTCGCGAAAGATGCGATTATCCGAACGAAATGTGAGTGAATCGAATGATTATTATTGCTGGTATCATCTGCTTGTCGATGGATATGATTTTTGAATGACAGTTGAGGGGTAGGGTAGATTTTTAGAGAGAGAATAAGAGAGAGGTTATGTGGAACATAGGTAGAATCGAGAGTTAGTGTGTGAGTGAACGGCACGCGAAGGGCGAGCGGAGAAAATTACAGGAGGAGGTAACCAAAGAGTAAGCTGGCCCTCTGGTGAGTTGCACAAAGATTGTAAGAGTTAACTAGGGTTATATATCGAGAGATTACGTAAGAGTGATACGTAGCCGGAGGTAGAGGCAGGCTGTGAGGGGAGGTATGGAGGCCTGTGGGGCCCCCGGGTGGGGGTCCCCCTTAAAGGACCCTTAGTCTTGAATGTGTGTATATGAACGATGATGGTGACTAGCCTGTCTGCGGTGAGAGGAACATACCACTTACGTGGCTCTCGGGCAGGTTAGTGGCACCAGAATCATATCATAAAGATAAAATATGAATTTCTCGATATACCCCCCTGAGTCAATTTGTCGTGTAAGTATCAGCACCTGAGGTTCTAGAGCCTGATAAGGCAATCGTCACGACAATTAGTTACATAATTTGCAAACAATGCATTGGTTGTACGGCGATATTATCGCCGTGCCAAGTATTTCTATGCACTCTGTTAGGGGCCGTCTCCACGAGCGATATAATCGCGGCGAGCGAGAATGCACGTGGTACGACGATTGACGATTTTTGTATTGTTAGCTGTAAGCCACCCAAAGAAAATAAAATAAATAAATAAAATAAAATAAATAATATGGCCGCGATTCTCGTGCTCGTGGGGAGGGCCCCTTAGCTGAGAGGCATCCAATTTTGAACCTTAAAATAACGTGAATAAATAACTTTAGATTTTGCGGAAGGTTTTCGATGTATTGTGTATATTTAGTGAGCTCACCCCTGGGTTAGAGTTGTAGATGAGCGGCAACATGTCCCGGATCTGGTTGTCATTGATGTTGGGCATGTCTTTGCGCAGCATGGCCGCGAGGGCTGCGTATGCTAGTTGCTGCTGTTGCTGCGCCAACAGTCCTGGCACTGGAAAAGCCGAAAAATAAAGTAAAACCGTATATTAGGCCTTTTTATTTATGGTGGGAAATCATCAAATATATCTTCTCGCTCTGGGCGGAGCGGAAGGGAGTATCAGACTTTTACTGACTAAAAACCACCCATGTTCCTTCTTGGCCATTTGTGTCCGGAGCCGCGGTATCTCTTTGGAACAACGCGCAGCCCCGGCACGTATGTTAGGCCATAAGACAACTTCCTACACATTCTAGGATTTGAACGAGGTGAATGATAAAGCTGCCGAGGTGGTAGCTGGCTGGACGAAACAAAATTGAACTAATCAACAAGAAAAGAACAACAGGCTAGATGGGTCGGCAACTGTCACATGGTAGATATTAGCAGCTAGATAAAAGTAGCCGAAAATCGAACTCCATGGCTAGTATACGTTACTAGTATATAATAAAAAATAATAATAATATTCCACAACTATCACACAACGCCATCTAGTCCCAAGCTAAGCAGAGCTTGTGTTATGGGTACTAGACAACTGATAAACATACTTATATATTACTAAATACATACATATGCCATACGCCATATGTTAGTTTATAAGGTATATATCTATCTATGGGCCATTTTAGCCTGAAATAAATTGATATTGTTGTTGTTAACTAAGTTTATCTTTGACCTTACCAACATTGATGAGGGAAAACCTCGTGAAGAAACCTGATTCAAATCATCGATTGGCCTTGGATAAGCGTGATCTCTTTTCCAGTACGAAAAGAGGCCCTTGACCCCTTTGTCGTTGGAGCTGGCTGGTATACTGGTATTGTATTTGATAGACGTAAAATCTCACCCATTCCGTTATGCATGGGCCACGGAGACGGGAAGGGCGCGGGCGGTGGCTTGTTCTTCTCGTTCTCGAAGTCTTCCCACGCTGCCTTGCGTTCTTCCTCGCTCAGTGTCTCCTCTTCTTTGTTCTCCAATAGAGAATCATGCTCGTGGTACTTGTAGATCTGTCGGAAATAGTGTAGTTTTAGTTTAATTTGTCTTTTAACAGATTTAGGTAGTGTGAGAGGGTTTTCAATGTTTCCTCTCTCAGAGAGAAGGCCTGTGTCCTAGAATAAAATACTATAATACGCTTTCGGTTTTATTTATTTCCACCTATACTCAAGACGCCTACCTACATACCGTTTAGGGTTATATTGGTCAGGTTGTTCTCTGCGTTAGATCCATTTGTCTGTTATCGTCGGACCAATTATCATAATTCGTATCTCCAAAAACGCCATATTTCTGCGCCATCTGTTTTAACGCCATTTTTTATTCTCAAGCCATAAAATTCAAAAAATGTTAGTAAAATATCAATCTACACCCATTCTTAACTTAAATAACATGAACGCCATTTTAAAAACATCTCGAAACTTGATAGAAAATCAGTTTTTTGTTGCTCCTGTAAAATTTCCTCACAAGGACTTACGAATTCTGATAATTACACCGAGGGTATAGATCAGTACCTGTGCCTCATGTTCCCTCAGCATCTCAGCGAACAGTCTGTCCTTGGGCAAGGTGGGCAGCGGTCGCGGCTCCGCGGGCCGCGACCGCTAGTTACATTATAGATCAGTACCTGTGCCTCATGTTCCCTCAGCATCTCAGCGAACAGTCTGTCCTTGGGCAAGGTGGGCAGCGGTCGCGGCTCCGCGGGCCGCGACCGCTAGTTACATTATAGATCAGTACCTGTGCCTCATGTTCCCTCAGCATCTCAGCGAACAGTCTGTCCTTGGGCAAGGTGGGCAGCGGTCGCGGCTCCGCGGGCCGCGACCGCTAGTTACATTATAGATCAGTACCTGTGCCTCATGTTCCCTCAGCATCTCAGCGAACAGTCTGTCCTTGGGCAAGGTGGGCAGCGGTCGCGGCTCCGCGGGCCGCGACCGCTAGTTACATTATAGATCAGTACCTGTGCCTCATGTTCCCTCAGCATCTCAGCGAACAGTCTGTCCTTGGGCAAGGTGGGCAGCGGTCGCGGCTCCGCGGGCCGCGCCTCGAACGTGTACAGCTCTGCCAAGTCGTTCTCTGCGTAATGCCGGTCTATCTGCTGCTCGTCGATCACGCGCTTGGAGATCGCTTGCTTCGTTACTTGACGCTCATAGATCTTTTCTTCCATTGTACCCTGTGGAAAATGAAATATAAATTAAATTAAGTTTGTTTCTAATTCAGTGCTATGAAGGGTTAGAAATGCTGATTTACAACAAAGCAAGGTAACAAACCATAATAGGGCCTCCTATTATGGTGTGTAAGGGCCCTCGCCCATGGTGACTTTTTGTAGCGATGCTGTCGCGCGTTTTAGTAGCGCTAGTTTTGTAGGGGAGGCTAGCGACTGTCTCCATGCGAACGCGCGAAAGCATCGCAACTGCATCACGACAAAAGTCGCCTTGGGCGAGGTGGCTAAGGGTAAAGATAGCTTCAGTTTAAGATTATAAAGACACTTATAACTAGAATGTTTTAAGGTGACCACTGAAAAATGACGGGTTTGAGATAACCATAGGCCCTAACAGAATATTTTGAGCCGAACGCATTGCTTTCGGTATTCAATGCTAAAATTGGGTAAGTACATGACAAAAAAATCTAAATAATTAGTCCGTCAGATAGATTTCCAAAAAATATTGGACACATTTTTTTTCACGTATACAAATAATGAAGACGATACAGTGCTTCGAAAAATCGTGTGACGTCACATTTCATCACTCATGATCTTTGGCGCGTTTTACCTTCGACAATTTTTACCCGACTGCGGCGAAGCCCAAAAGGAGGGTTATGTGTTTGACGTGTGTGTATGTATGTATGTATGTATGTATGTATGTCCGTTTCTTTGTTCCCTCATAACTCCTAAACGGATGAAGGGATTTGAATAAAATATACGTCGTTAGATTCGTCTTGATGGCGCGAGTGTTATAGGCTACATTAAAATTAAAAAACAAAACAAAATTGCGGATTTTGGGGGCCAAATCGCGGAGTTCAAAAATTTTTTATTTTCCAACACCATCGAGTAGGGTATCAAAATAAAGGGTTTTAAAAGGAGATTACAAAAATATAAAACACTTTATGTTTAAAAGAAATTCAAAGTGACAAATCCTATAAACAAGCACAAAAGTAAGAATTTTACTCGACCAACGGAAGAACAAACACAAAAGAACTAAAAAGTTGGAAATAAAAAAAATAGTTAAAAAACTAGAAAACCCGACTGAAAAAACTTAAAAGCAAAAAACAAGCAAATTTTAAATTAAACAAAACTTGGAAGCAGGCGGGGTTCATTTGAATATTAAATGAAAAAAAAAAATAGAACTAAAGTAGAACCCCGCCTGCTTCCAAGTTTTGTTTAATTTAAAATTTGCTTGTTTTTTGCTTTTAAGTTTTTTCAGTCGGGTTTTCTAGTTTTTTAATTATTAATTTGATAAAACAAAAAACACGTATCCAATATTTTTCGATAATCTAACTGACGGACTAAACAGAATCATATTTTTTTAGTAAGGAATGTACCCAATTTTAATCAAATTCAATTTCTTATTACAGTAAATCCAGACTCACCATAGCCAAAAACCGGTAGACATAGCAAGGTTTCTTCTGGCCGAAGCGGTACACTCTGAATATGCTCTGCACGTCGTGGGACGGGTTCCAGGAGACATCGAAGATCACCACGCGGTTGGCAGCAACCAGGTTGATACCCAGCCCACCCGCGCGTGTTGATATTAGGAATAACCTGCCGATATCATAAAAGAATCGCATTTATTAATTGCTGTATTTTTGAAGATTCATTTTTTTTGTCCTAGTAACTCTTACTTTGTGTTCCGCACGCAATTAAAACTTGAGCCAATTTGTCTCTAAGTTTTTAAGTCGACTTTTTGAGATCTTAAGAGTCATTCTCATACAACAAAAAAACAAATAAGAGCAGGTTGTTGATGAGTAGATATCGGATTATATGCAACAAGATATGATCAGGAGGAATACTATTATCACATTGACACAATAATGTCTTTACATGTGTGTAGTACAACATAGAAAAAAAAACTTCACAAAAAGTTAGTTTTCTGGTTATTTTATACTGTATTGGTACTGACCTCGCTCTGGGGTTGTCTTCTCTGTTGAAGTTCTTGCACCAGATGGATCTGTTCTCGCATGAAGTGGAGCCGTCCAGCCGGAAGTAGTCCACGCCCGGCGACCACGAACCTGATGAACAGTTCATTGTTAAGTATCTAGTTAGAAAATAGCCCTATGTTTCCTAGGGCTGATTGCTGGTAGAATGGGGTAACAACTAGAGATCTACATTCTATACAAACTGCCTTTTTGTGAAGGGCACAACAATGCAGTTCAACCTAAGAGGTTGTCGTCTGTTTATTGAGAGAGGCTGCTTTCACATTGACACATTTTTTCACATAATAAGAACAGTCGAACAAGCTAATAAGTATACAGGGTAGAGTTCTTTAGAATTCTAGAACACTGGAAATATTGATTGCAATTTTGATTTATATAGTGTTTTGCGTTAAGCCACTGATGCCAAACGCTGTATCGTTTGACATCAGCCTCTAAATGTATCTGTATAATCTTAAAAGTAAATGCAAGTTAGCTGGCTGTATACTTATTAGCTTGTTCGACTGTACTTGTTTACGAGTATAGTCGCGCGACCGTCGCGCTGCTAAAATCTCCTAAATGTGAAGGCAGCAAGGGGGCTGGAAGGCAGCAAGGGGGCTGGAAGGCAGCAAGGGGGCTGGAAGGCAGCAAGGTGGCTGGAAGGCAGCAAGGGGGCTGGAAGGCAGCAAGGTGGCTGGAAGGCAGCAAGGGGGCTGGAAGGCAGCAAGGGGGCTGGAAGGCAGCAAGGGGGCTGGAAGGCAGCAAGGGGGCTGGAAGGCAGCAAGGGGGCTGGAAGGCAGCAAGAGGCTGGAGCTGAGTACTATCATTATTTAGGGCCTGGTTTTAAAAACACAGGCGCAGCCACGAAAGCTGGATGAAGCGAGGATCGAAGAAGGACAAATTGCTGCCATGATGCAGGTTCAAGATGTACGAATATCAGAAACAACCTAACCTTTTGGTTTCGTTAAGAGAAGTTATTTTGCCTTTATAGGGGCCGAGCCTATTGCCAAATAAATAAGTAATAATGTACTTACCGACATGTCTGCCCAGTTTGTCGTCGATGCGTGCCTCCTGCGTGGCCTCGTCCACTTTACCCAGGAAATGTTCGATTAGATCTAGCGAGTACAGCGACTGCGAGAATACCAACCTGATGACAACGACACAAATTATAACGTACAAGAAAAATGTTCATTAATAGATTTGTTTGATATCCGGTTGAGACATAATTCTCGACATTAGAAGCATAAGTTCGGATGAACATTTTTTTTTTTAAACTTTGCCCCACACTAGAAATTTCTCCTGTATCGTGGGTGTACAAACATTTAAACTCACATACACAAACACATCCAGAAAAATAAATGTCGAGAATTATATCTATTATGTACTTTATTCGACAATAATATTCAAACGCACTTTCAGTTTGATCTTAATTTTAAATGTTGGGTGGTCATTGTAAACTAATGCTGCATTCAAGAATATAATAATACGTAAATAATAATATGTAATTGGCCATATTGTTTTATAAACCAAACTATTGTATCTAACTAGCTGTAAGTTTTGAAAAAATAATAAAATAAATAAATAAACATCGAAAGTTTCGAGACTTATTATTTATGTTCCTATAACTAACTCAACGTAAACAAATAACTCACAGTTTATCCCCAATAGCCTCGCACTGTCGCAGTATATCGAACAGCAACACCAGCTTGTGCGAGTTCCGCATGTCATCCAGTCCGTCTTCCTCCACCAACTTGATCCACCACTCCGTCGGGTTCTCGTTACGGACCTCCTCCACTTCGGCGACGTCGGCATCCTCATCATCACCGTCCACTGGTGGATAATGCAAAATATATAAGGTCCCATTAAAATAGGTGGACAAATTTTAACACAGCGTTCAGTAGGTCTAACCAAACATAATTATCTTAACAAAAAAAAACATTAAATAGGCTGTTTTTTTTTGACTTAAAGTAATAAATTGCCGGCACTCTAGAACAAACTCAACCTCTATGAGTAGGTACTTAAATGCGTTTTTCTTATTATTTTTTTTACCATCGTCCTTATTTTGGTGGTCTGAATGATTTCTGAAATTTTGTCCACCTATTTTAATGGGACCTTACATAAAACACCTGAATTTAAATACCGTATAGTCAACAAGAACAGCATACGTGTCATGATAAGCACCGCAGAAGCCTATAAAAAAACCATTGAAATCATTCGAGATAATGGACTTATTGGGCATACGTTCACACCAAAGGACACTAAGTGCTACCGGTTCGTTATCAAAGACCTGCACCACACTACCCCTCATGAAGCTATAAAGGAAGCAGTCGAAGCCTCCAACAATGAACTCGTTGGCGATATAATTAATGCTCGCTATGGCTCGGACAAAAGACCAACCTCGACCTTCTTTGTGAATGTCAAACAAAGTATTCACAATCGGGAAGTCAAGAACATTAGATATATTTTTAACCAAAAAGTCAAAATAGAAGACCCCCGCAAATCTAAGAGCATTGTTCAGTGCCAGCGATGCCAACAATATGGGCACTCTAAGAACAATTGCATGAGACCTCATAGATGTGTCAAATGCGGAGAAGGTCACAAAACTTCAGAATGCACAAAGAAAGATAGAACCACTCCAGCCAAATGCGCACTATGCTCCTGCGATCACCCAGCCAACTATAAAGGTTGTGAGGTCTATAAAGAGATCTTAGCCCGAAGAAACAAAAGTCGCACTCCAAGAGAAAGGGTGTATACCCAAATCACTACAAACGCCTTGGCCGCTCCAATTACTACATCTTCTTTCAACATACGAGCCGCAACGAACACGCACGAGAAATCTTATGCAGAAGCTTTATCCGGACCAAACTCTACAACCCATGACCTACCACAAACTCACCAACAACAGAATCAAGCACTACACCATATTCTTATGAAACAGAGCGAAAAGATGGACCTCTTAATCCAACAAATAGGCTCCTTAGTGAGTCTCATTACCAGCCTCGTCACCAAACTTACAAAATGACTTCCCTATTCATAGCAGCCTGGAACATCAATGGCATTGCACCCAACACCAATGAGCTAGAAGTTTTCCTAAAAGAAAACAATATTGATATATGCCTGATATCAGAATCACACACAACCGAAAGAAGTGATATACGTATCCCAGGGTTCTGCGCGTACCTTACCTCTCATCCGGACGGTCGAGCACATGGAGGCAGTGCTATCGTAATAAAAAACACCATCAAACACTACCTACTGGAACCTTTTGTGACAGATCACCTACAATCTACGGCTATAAGAGTAGAAGATGGATCAGGCCTTATTAACATCTCGGCGGTATATTGCCCTCCTAGACACAAAATCAATGAGGAAATGTTTACAGAGTTTTTTAAGAAGCAAGGCAACAGATTTATAGCAGGTGGCGACTGGAACGCCAAACATACAGATTGGGGTTCTAGACTCACCGTAACCAGGGGCCGTGAACTCAAGAAATGCATCGATGCAAATAACATGTCAACCTACATACTGGCCTACGGATGTTAACAAAATACCTGACCTCCTTGACTTCTTTGTCACAAAAAACATATGCCACAAATTGACCCAAATGGAATCTAGCCTAGACGGGTCTTCAGACCACACCCCAATCATATTAAGATTGAGTAAAACGTCTGCAAAATGTAACCCAAATGATGACATGCTATACAACTGCAAAACTGATTGGGATAACTCTAAAGTGTACCTTGAAGACAACATCAACCTCAACGTACCTCTGAAGTCCCCTGAAGACGTAGATGACGCGTGCCGGTACTTTACCAATCTATTACAAGTGGCAGCGTGGATCAGCACCCCTGAGATAAAATATTCTGCGCATAGTACACCTACCCCGACCGAAGTCCGAAGAAAAATCGCAGAGAAGAGACGATTTCGCAGAATATGGCAGTCATCACACAATGAACGGGACAAAACCCGTCTTAACCGTGCCATTAAGGAACTCAAAGACCTTCTTGAGAAAACTAGGAATGATGCTCTTCAACACAGGCTAGAAAGAATAACCCCTGAAGCTAAAGGAATCCACTCCCTGTGGAAAGCAACTAAAAATCTAGCACAACCTCAGCAACGCTTCCCCCCCATCAGATCAGACAATTCATGGGCTCGTTCAGATCAAGAAAAATGTGAAGCTTTCGCCAATCACCTAGCCAATGTCTTTAAGCCGAATGAATCTGCAGTTCCTGATGATCCTGAAATAGATGCCATTCTCAAACAGGACTTGCAACTCTGTGCTCCTCTGCGACCAACATCCCCACAGGAACTGTCTAGATTAATATCTATGATGAACTCCAAAAAGGCACCTGGATTCGACCTGATTACTCCGAAAATTCTTAAGGAGCTGCCAAGAAAGGGATTAGTATTTCTTACTATCCTGATTAATGCCTCTCTCAGATTCTCTTATGTCCCTGCTCTCTGGAAAATATCACAAATCGTAATGATCTCTAAGCCTGGAAAGCCGGAAAATGAAGTTTCATCTTACCGCCCTATTAGCCTTACTCCAGTTCTATCGAAGCTATGGGAAAGGGTTGTCTTGAACAGGCTGAAACCTCACCTACAAGAAAACCAGGTAGTACCTGACCACCAATTTGGATTTCGTGAGCAACACTCCACCGTTGAACAGGTACACCGAGTCTACCGCACCATAAGAGAATGCCTAGAAAAGAAGAAGTATTGCTCGGCAGCTTTCCTGGATGTCCAACAAGCCTTTGACAGAGTATGGCATAAAGGACTACTGTGCAAGATAAAGTTGCTCCTGCCTCATTCATTTTACTTGCTGATGAAATCATACCTTAGTGATAGGCAATTTCAAGTAAAGGTACGAGACGCTAGATCCTCTCTCACCAGATGCCTTGCAGGCGTACCCCAGGGCTCCGTCCTGGGCCCAGTTTTATATAATATATTTACTAGCGACCTTCCTCAATGCCCTGACGTATTTGTAGCAACCTACGCTGATGATGCCGCATTCCCAGCCTGTAATCAGGATGCCAACATAGCAAGCAGCATGCTGCAAAATCAACTTGACAGGACCCATGACTGGCTAAACAAATGGCGTATAAAGGCAAGTGCACCAAAATCGCATCACATCACCTTTGCACTCAGACATGGAAACTGCGCCCCGGTCAAATTGGGTCAGGACACCTTACCACAGTCACCATGTGTTAAGTACCTGGGGTTCTACTTGGATCGTAGGTTGACATGGAAGGATCACCTTAAGAAAAAAAGAACAGAAATAAACTTCAGATTCAAGAACTTGCTCTGGTTACTTGGTAGACAATCTTCACTCACCCTGAGTAACAAACTTAGAGTTTACTGTTCCGTCATAAAACCTATATGGACATATGGGATTCAACTATGTCTTCCGCAAGCAAATCAAACATCATGTGCATTCAAAGGAGTCAAAACAGTATCCTGAGGGTCCTAGCAGCGGCGCCCTGGTATGCTCGCAACTCTGAAATACATGAGCACCTGGAAATCCCAACAATCCTAGAAGAAGCGAAGTGCCATCTAGAGAAATATAAAGATAGATTGTCCAACCATCCCAATCCCCTTTCACGATCACTATTGATGCCAAATCATGCTAAGAGACTCAAGAAGGCTGATATTGTGCTGCCTGATTAAGCAGAATTTGGACACTGGTCCTCATTCTGTAAAGATGTGATGTATCTTGCCACACATCTGATCATAGTCAGTGATGACTGATAGCAGATAAGAAGAGGAACAAAAAAAAAAAAAAAAAAAAACCTTACATAAAAGGTGTACGTACAAAAATAATGTGGACAGAACTTGAAACATTTTTTTTTGCACGAGCAAGATATCAACCAGTAGACTTCATTCCTTTAAAAAAATACTAAACATTTATCCGTCATATTCTTTGGCCATTTTATGAGAACCTTCTACTCTAGGGCTGCTTTACTCGTGGGCCTGTGAACGGTGGCCGTCCATCCGTCTTATAGCAGAGAAAAAAAATAATAGAGATTTATGCAAAATAAAACCTGCAGAAACATCACTACATCAATTTTGTTCCTATTTAAATCTGTTAAACAAGTATGTACTTATTTAAATGTTATGAATTCTTTACTTTACTTATTTTCACAAAATTAATGCATTTGAATAATCTAGAACTAATAATAATAAAGAAGCATACTAAAGCTTGTTAGACATTACCGTTGCCTGGGTTGGCCCGGGTCCCCCTGCGGGTTCCAACCTTGGACTCCTCCTTGGACTTGTCCTTAGCCTTTTCCTTCTTCTTTGCTTTATTCTTCTTCTTATTCTTCTTTCGGCTGTCATCGCTCACGTCTGAAAGGTCGTCAGACGACTCTTCTGTTGAAGTTTCCTGTTGAAAGTGAAGATGGAAATCATGTTATTGAAGTCATGTTGAAAGAAACGGTCGACCCTCTTGCCATCAACCGGCCGGGCGGCTCCCAGTTCCGATTTAGTAGCTGCTACTGAAAAAAATCTGATGGAAAAACGCAATAGCACTTTGCCTGACACTAGACTAACGCGGCATAAAATGTGATATTACTGTGATAATATAAGTCAATCTCAGCGGACTCGCCATCGACACGGTTTTAGGGTTGGTCCACAACTGTCAGTACAGAATCAGTATTTTTCCATACGACTAGACGTACTGCAGGTTATCACCGATACCTAGTCGACGTTCCACACATTCGAACGAAGCGCTTTGCTAAGTCCTTTATTATGCGCACAGCCAAGGAATTCGCTGCCTGCGTCGGTTTTTCCGAGTTCATATAACCCTAATCTATTTAAGTCGCGAGTAAACAGGCTTCTTCTGGGGAAACTCGTTCCATCGCCGACTTTATCTCTGCCCTTATTTATTTATCGGCAAGATTGAAGTCAAGAGGAAGCCCATTTATAAATTTATAATAATAAAAAAAAATACTGTGTTGCTATCCTTTTCCATCACTTAAAACAGTAATATGATAGAGCGAGAGACAGAGCGAGAATGTTATCGCACGCGGCTTTATCAACTATGCACTCCTATAGTGCACAAGTGTGTCTATTTCTTCACGGGCATATTGAGCTCAATGAGACGGAATTCCGACGCACCTGGAGAAATCATGGCTGTAATATGAGCATGGTCATGGCTGGTAACCAAGGCATTGCTGATAATCATGTTGAGTGGCGTGCGATTATTAATATATATTAGTTTATTTAATTCCATCTTTATATATATGTATTAGTATGTACAGTGCGATCAAATTATCTTGGCAGGTCCGAACTTCGTGCAGGTCATTTTGTTATACAACTAATGTTTAAAAGTGTTACGATATTTATTTATTTTTGTATTTCTCACTGTTTAAATTAGATATTTTCTGATCGTTTAAGTATTGGTTTATCTGGCAATAACAGTTTTCTTCACAAGTTTTCATGCGTAAAAGTTCGCAGAGCCTATGTTCAGACCTGCCAAGATAATTTGATCGCACTGTACGATTTATGTAGGTATATAAATTAATTTATGTTAACAAAATAGTATTCTCCGAATTTATATATTTTTGTACTCTACCACAATGATGTCCTATTTGACCCTAAGGTTGACTGGCAGAGAATGCCTTGTGGCATTAAGTCCGCCTAAGTACCACTCTTGACTTGTGCATGAAGTTTAAATAAATAAATAATAAATTAATTAAAGAGGTCTATGTCCAGCAGTGGATTGCTGTAGGTAGATTGATGATGATGAACCAAGATAACCCTTGCCTTAATGAAGCTAGAGAAGAGAATTATTGATGCATATCTGCCGACCTCCTACCCACACGTTCTAAATTGTTAATATTGTCAGTTGACTAATTATGTAGCAACAGTATTAAACTAGCCTTTGTACCAGACACTCGTTCGTTTCCTTCGTACCTCCTAGTTATATACACATCAATTATACTACTTACGTCTGGAGTAGAATCATCATCTATAAAATCTACTAGCGATCCCTCCGAGTCTTCTTCCTCTCTCTCCCTCTGAAACAAAAAAAAAAACAAATAAACTTTTGCTCAACAGTCTAAACACAGAATACTCGTGAAAAAATACGTAGCGTTTTGAGTACCTTCTTCTGTTGCATAATCTCATATCTTTCGGAATTATACTTGAGTACAAGCGGGTGTGTCCATATCCTCTGCAGCGATTGGAAGTCAGGGAACAGGAATCCTGAAGACTTGCCGGGTAGTGGCCTGTGCACATTCATAACAGAAATATTTAGGGTAATCTGTGGTGTACTGTACCTACGGCTACACATCAAGCTATTCATTTCCAGTATAAGGTAGTCTCGCATTGTTGTTGTTGTTTGTGAACGCACCCACGATACAGGAGAAATTCCTAGTGTGGGGCAACCGTTAAAACAAAATATATATAAATATATAAAATACTAGCGGACGTCCCGCGGTTTCACCCGCGTAGATCCCGTTCCCGTGGGAATACAGGAATAAAAAGTAGCATATGTTACTCAGGGTGAATGTAGCTTTCCAAGGGTGAAAGAATTTTTGAAATCGGCCCAGTACTTTTTGAGCCTATTCATTACAAACATACAAAAATAGGTACAAATCTTTCCTCTTTATAATATTAGTGTAGATAGCGGACGTCCCGCGGTTTTACCCGCGTAGATCCCGTTCCCGTGGGAATACAGGGATAAAAAGTAGCCTATGTTACTCAGGGTGAATGTAGCTTTCCAAGGGTGAAAGAATTTTTGAAATCGGCCCAGTACTTTTTGAGCCTATTCATTACAAACATACAAAAATAGGTACAAATCTTTCCTCTTTATAATATTAGTGTAGATGTAGATATTGTATAGGATTTCCGTACAGTGCGAGATCAGCGTAAACTGGAAATGTATAGCTTGATGTGTAGCCGTCTGTACAAGCATTTCATCTAGATAAAAGTACCATGTGTCATGACTAGACAAATTAAAATGATTTGCAGTTAAGAAGTCAGTTTAAAACTAATCAATCACTAACAAACTGATTGATCAGTTTTAGATAGTATTAGTACCTGGATGACCGAGCGGTATTTTTCCGGTAAATCGTGTTTTTCGGAAATGAAACCTAGCTAGATCGATTTATCGCCCCGAAACCCCCTGCATACTGAATTTCATGAAAATCGTTGGAGCCGTTTCCGAGATTCAGATTATATACATATAATAAATCAATTGCTTGTTTAAAGGCATTAGATTTGCTATGAAAACAACAACCATTAACCCAACAGTAACCGTATTTTGAATGCTCTGATAAAAAGACATACCTTCTCGAATAGTTGTCCAAGTAGTGCTGGTACAGTTTGACTTGTACATCAGACAGTGTGATAAACAACACGTATTCGTGCTTCGGAGGCAGGAAAGGCGCCAGCACCCCATAGTCCCTCCTCTGGAAACAATAAAGTAATAGGTGCAAAAGTATTCTTCAGTAGTTGGTGTATCCAAAGCCTGAATTCACCCACTGTTGAGAATACACCTTTGTTTTTGGAGGGTGGATAATCATCAAATGACACCTCCCGCTCTAGGCAGAGCGGTAGGGAGTGTCAGACTTCTACTGACTAAAAACCACCCATGTCCTTCTTAGCCCTTTGTGTCAAGGCCGCGGTATCTATTTCGAACACCCCGCAGCCCCAACGGGCTGGGTATAGGCCTCTCATTTCTTGTCCCAATATCATCCTAAGTCATATTAATAAAACAACGCATGTATAGGTCTTCTTCAAGCATATGCGCATTCTGATAATCCTTGAAGTTTTCAGCGAACAGAACGATTTCGTCTGCGAATCATTGTGACAGATAAGCACCATTTATGTAACACCACGAGTGACACAATTTAAGCATTTTACGATGTCTTTAAGCTTTGCAGTAAAAAGTTATGGTGAAATGGTGTCCCCTTTTTCTTTGGAGGATGGAAAATCATCAAATTACCCCTCCCGCTCTTGGGCAGAGCGAAAGGGAGTGTCAGACTTCTACTGACTAAAAACCACCCATGTTCCTTCTAAGCCCTTTGTATCGAGGCCGCGGTATCTATTTCGAACAACCCGCAGCCCCGACGGGGAAACTCAAACTCAATTTTTTTTTATTTCAATTAAGCCATTACAGGCACTTCTGAATGTCAGAAGGACGGAAGAAGAACGAAACTACGAGTGCAATACGTCATTCCGAAAGCCACCACGCCGAACCACACGCCACCGAATGCCCGCAACAACGAACACTGCGAGCACGAGAAATAATGTCTTCCTAAAGTACCTGTAACGAAGCCGAAAGACACTTTTTTTTGTCGCAGTCTTTGCGACCACTTTGTTCTACCTACCTATTGCTACAAAAAAAAAATCATTTCTAAAACCTTGTTCTAAAATACATTTTTCTTCATACCTGAACAGCTCCATCCAACATCTTATGCAGCACGTGGGAGCGTCTCTTCATGACCTTGATGTCACCCTCCGTAGAGTCAGTGTACTGTCCGTTAGTGATGGGGTTCACGAAACGATTCAAGTACTCGTTGTACTTTCCGAGCAGGTTCGGTTTCACGAATTGTACCATGCAGTAATCTGGTGACAAGATAAAATATTTCATGTAAAAATAGGAAATCAAAATCAAAGCATGTTTTCAAGTAAGGCCTGTAAAAGACACTTTTGTACTGTCGAAACAAATACAGAATAAAAAGAAGCTACAGTCATAATCCAAAGGCATAATAAATGTGAATGTACTGTAGTTAGTGTAAGAGCTAATTATATCTGGACAGACTAGGGCGATAATGAGCTTCGAAGTAAGGATTGGTCCGTAATAAAGGCTAAATAGAAGTGTGAGAAAAAGATATTGGGAGAATTTTGCTGCTACAGCCTGGGATATATAAGGCATGTATTTAAACCTTTATCTGTATATTCCCTTTTTTCGAACAAAATATTTTAAAGTTACACCAAAAATACTGACTTGCACACAAATTATCTCAAATTATGCACACTAAAGAAATCAAATTTAGTATCCTTTTTAATGGCATTTGCAGAACTCTTTTACTGAACGAATAACTATTATCAAAATAGTATATCTAATAATTATTTAGTCTAACAAACATTTTAAAACTTTTTTAAGGAAAACCTACACCTGATTTACTCCATGACGCGCGCTCGCTTCGCTCGCATATTAAATAACACTAATATAGATAGATAGAAGATAGAATACTCTTTATTATGTACACCAAATTTCCAAAAAAAACAATAGTAAAACATTTTACAAGGGGTGACACACGGAACAGAAAGAACAGTGGAAGTGCAAAGTAGGCGTAGCACGGCTGTCATAACTTTGCAGTGTACTGCAAACTCTCAGATTTTTGACTTAGCCGTGTTTTGACATCGCTTCGAGTCGCTAGTCTCCCGCCTATTTAATTTTTGCATTAATATGCCGTATTGTCACGTATTGTGCGATTTTGGAGCGTAAAAATGACTGTAGAAAAAAAAAATCTTGAAAACGGAGGTGTTTCCTATCATCGGTAGATACGATTTTATTTGTTTTCTAATAAAATCGTAGTAAATATCAATTTTCTAAAATTTTCTAAAAATGTGACAATCTGTCACATTATTAGAAAATTATAATCAACCTTTTCCGATTGAAATAAAGTTTATTTTAGATCGAATGTCGATTGTTATATTTTGAACAAGGATCTTTTTTGTTCTCGAAAGTTCCATGCTACTCAATTAGTGATGTGGTTAAGATCGGTTGCAGATTTGATCGATAGATATCGATAAAATAAAACAATGTTATACTTACTGTTTAACATTTCAATACAAAGATCCTATAATATCACATAAAATTCATTTTGAGAGGTGTACCCGTACAACATTAAAGTTACATGTTTTGTAGCTAATATAGAAAGAATCAAACTTTTACAAATTTTAATAATGATTGAGAATTGCATTGACATTTTACGTAAAAACTGACACAATAATATTGACAATTTATGTTTTTCTTTTGTATGATGGCATCTTTACCACCGAAATATACCTGTTTAAATAAAGTATGAATGTAAGGACCATAGAGACCACCAAACCATAATAATAAAGTGATTATTATTATAAAGATACTAGCTGATGCCCGCGGCTTCGTCCGCGTGAATGTCGGTTACCGCGACCGATGTCGGCTATCGCAACCAAAAGTAATGTCTTCATCCCTTCCTTTCAACCCTTTTTTCGCACCAAAGATGAACGCGCACCTGACCGCACCGCAATCGCCGCAGTCATCGCATTTTATAAATCTTTATATGAAATAATATATGGCATCACGCACCTATCCGCGCCGAACCATCCGTATTTTCTAAATCCTGTAGGTATACTGGTTCCACAAGATTCCACAACCTTAAAAAGTAGCCTATGTCGTTTTTCAGGCTCTAGACTATCTGTGTACCAAATTTCATTCAATCGGTAGTTTTGACGTGAAAGCGCGACAGACATCGAGAAACTTTCTCATTTATAATATTTGTTTAAATGAAATCCAAAATGTTCACTAGTAAATAGTATTATGCTGCAGTGCAATAATTACAACATTCTAATTGGCTCTAAGTTGGAAGTAGTTTAAAAAAAGTATCATCATTCATTAATCTTGTGTTAGGTTTCCCAAAGACGCATGCATCCGCAGACGGGTAAAAAGTCAATATAATTTCTCTTTTATGTTAACTCCTTAGAATTTTCTCGTAGAAAACTCTGTTAGTATTTATTTGTTTGGGTTTGTTGTAAATAGTTTTATGCAAGTAATAAAATATTGTATTTTATTTTATTATTTACAATTATTATCAGGTACAATTATTTGTTTATAATACTACAAACTTTTTTTCAAAATAAATTGATTATCTATCAATATCGATAATATAGATAAAAGCTTAATGTGTCTCTTCCTTGGCCGAGTAGCAAAAAATACAGACCTGTGACGCGAATATAATCCTTATTACTGCAGTTTTTAAGTGTATTATTGCGTCCATTGAAAATACTGCCATCTATGGACGAGTAGCGGAATTTACTAGGCAATAATTTCTAGTATGATTGCTGATTACAAAACGTCGTATTTTATTTCTGAGTGAAGCAAAATAAATCCTATCGTAATACCACGAAGGTATATTTTTAAAATGTAGAATCTGTGAGTTACGCTAGTTGTGATTGAAATTGAAACGACCAATCAAACAAATTGTGTAGTTGTAGTGCACTGTATGATTAATGGTTTGATTGTGTTAGTTTGGCGACACTGGTTCCGATACAAATTTCGTCACATACCACTTCTACGTGTTTTTTATGTTCTGTGGGGTGACACAATGGGCGGTCTTATCGCTTAAAGCGATCTTTTAAAGACAACCTTTGGATGGATATATGGAAGAAGGAGAAACAATACTGCAGGTAGCCTGTGGTGTACCATTTACATAATTATATACAATAAATACATACATATACATACATAAATACATATTACACTTATATAAATTTACATTATAGACAAGTGCGAAGAACTAAATTAAAATAGCTAACAAAAATTTAAGCCTACGAAGACAGATACAGTTTCTTTATCATGCTTTTAAAAATTGGCAGAGATTGAGCCCGCCTTATAGACACTGGCAAGGCATTCCATAACCGTACTGCTTGAACTGTGAAAGACTTGTCGTAGAAACTGGTGGAATGCATCGGCATCTCTAATCTTAAGTTTTCCGATGACCTCAGATATCTATTATGTGCGTCATGAAGGAACTTGAAACGTTCTTTAAGATAAGCGGGGGTTGTAGGATTGAACAGAATACTGTAGAGCTGAAACAGGATATGAGAATTCCGGCGAAGACGTATAGGAAGCCACTTGAGCTTTGTACGAAATTCAGAAATGTGATCATATTTGCGCAAGCCAAATATAAATCTTATGCAACAGTTTTGAAGTCGCTCAAGTTTATCTAGCTGTGCCTCAGTAAGATCGAGATAACTGACATCAGCGTAGTCAAGAACGGGAAGTAAAAGAGATTGAGCCAGCGCAGTTTTAGTAGCAGTTGGAAGAAAGTTCCGCAGTCGTCTCAGGGACTTGGCAGATGCGAATATTTTGCGACTTACGTCCTGCAGCTGGGGACCCCAGGAAAAATTCTTGTCGATCCAAACCCCAAGGTTCTTGACCTTCTCACTTATCGGAATAGCAGTTCCATTAAATTTAACCTGGGGAAGCTGCAACCAGTTTATCTTGGAAATCATCCTTGAGCTACCAACAACAATGACCTGAGTCTTCAACGGGTTAACGGCTAATATCTTCTGTCCCCGAAGTGCCAGGCCTCCGCCGGCCTCCTTCGTCGGCCTACGGCCCGGTGCCCATGCCGCCCATAAAGGACACTGTCGCGAGACGGTCGTATTAGATATCAGTTTTAGAAATTCCGTAGTAAGATTGTACAATTTAGAGTGCAAGTTAGTATTTTTGATAAGCAATTAGTATTTTTGTTTTACAAATCATATATCCGATGTACTAACTACATTTTTGGTGTGAATTCGATAAAAAAGGTCATCTCGTTTTGTGTGATTTTTTAGACTTTTTTGTACGACGTGTTTAGATAATCAATTGGTTTTTTTGCACAGCATTCATTTTTCTGGTATGCATTCAGTTAATTAGTGGAGTTACCTAGTGTGCTGAAAAATTAAACAGATGTGCATTTAAATATAACCCGATATATAAGAAGTACTCGTGACGCCAATATTAAGCTGGCACGACTAACTAATTTACCAACTACATACACTAAAAAGGCCTTACATTCTTTCAAGTTGTTCTGAAGCGGTGTGCCGGTGAGTACGATGCGGCGTCTAGTCTTCACTCTGTTCATAGACTGCGACAGACTGGTCTTCTCGTTCTTCAGCAGATGTCCCTCGTCACACACCACCAAGTCTGGTCCTGTGACAATAAATTGATATGACTTTTATCTAAATTGTGTATGGTGCTTGTACGAGCTACGCTGTACATTGACCTTTTGTAGTTTGTATGTCACACTCATTTATGCACATCTATACTGTTTAGGTGTGCATTTCTCTAACTTAATATGTAATCGTGTAAGAATACTTTAGTAGCAATAAATCCATCAAGGGAGTCACTTGTCTACTCATTTACATAACAATACCTTACAAGTCTACATAACAAGTACATAACATTTTCACTGTTGGGAGTTACGCCCCAACATTTGGTCCTTCGAACAATTTTGTGTTGTGTGATTAAGATCTTTTACGGTCGCGAATCGGTTGGACTGGTCTCTCACAAGCGAGTCGCCCCAGTAACCAATTGAGAATCGCATTATCGTAGAAGAGAAAGATTACACGATACAAAGAACCAGGAGTGTGGAGCAACAGTCTACTACTCAAAACAAGAAGTTCGTCTGGAATTCGTCGAGAAGGGTGACAACATGACGTCGTCAGCAGATACCTACGAAAATCAGCGTGAACTTTACGAAAACATCAAGAAAGTCGGCATCAACATAAAGAAAGATGGCTGGGACAGGAAGAACTCGGACTACTTCAAACGGCGTCTGCAGATGCTGGAAAATTTATGGAGTGAATTCCAGTTCAACCATGACCGTCTGTCGACAGAAATGGGTGTGAGTCATCCTTATTTTACAAGTAATTTATATAACACAGCGTTGCAGTGTTATAAAGATGTCAAGGAGTTAATCCTCAAACAACATCAGCAACTGTCGTCGCACAAAGGGTCTGTTGGACCTTCGGCGCAACCGCCATCGCTCGTAGGTACGCTTCAACAAGAGAAAGCAAGTACATCGAGCACAACAATAAAACAACAAGAGCAAGAGAGCGAGGAGGGAGAAGAAGCCACAAACACAGATGAGAATAGCGGTAACAACAACATGAATCAACCGCCTCCTCGTCAACAACAAAACCCTAACAAGAGGGATACAGGGTCCAATAGCAAGTTGGACGATCTTCTGCGTAAACAATCAGCTAACTTCAAAGCCTTCATGAGAGCAGTCGCCATCACTCAAGTGGACTTCATCTCTGAAAAGTGGGAATTTCAAGATGCACTGCACACCTTGCAGGCGCGTTGGTCGGCGATTGACAGTCTTCATTGGGAGATAGAGTGCGAACTCGACGGGGACAAGAACGCTATCTATGAAGAGCGCTATACAAGATTTGAAAGCCAATATCTCGACCTGAAGAAGGCTTTAAATACAAAAATGTGGTCTGGAGCTTATCGAGAAAAGACAACACCAAAATTGGAGATACCGGTCTTTCACGGCAAATTTAATCAGTGGATACCATTCAAAGACCTCTTCACTGAAGTCATCCACAACAACTCATCCTTATCAAATGCACAGAAAATGCAATTTTTAAAAAGCAAGGTCCAAGGTGAAGCTGAAAGACTGATACAACACTTACAGATAAGCTCAGACAACTATGTAATATGTTGGGATATTATTAACAACCGCTACAACAACAAAAAACTCATATTCACATCGCACATCAACATGCTCTTCAATTTGCCAACAATGCAACAACAGGCATTGGCGCCAATCAAGAAAATGCACGACGTCACAATCGAATGTCTGCACGCCATCAAGAATCTAGAAGTGGATGTCAGAACCTGGGATCCGCTACTAGTACATATTTTGGCGCAAAAGCTGGACGCTGTAACATATTCCGATTACATTGAGTCACTGAAGAACTCGCGAGAATTGCCTACATTAAAGGATTTTCTGGACTACTTAGAGGCGAAGTTTACATCAATGGAATCGTCGCAGCGTAAACAAAACATAGCTCTATAAATCATGTCATTCGAATAGTGGCATGGATACAAAGAGCATTGAACTTAAAACTTCGAACATTGGACTCGAAACATTGTCAATTACCAAGTTATCTTACGTTGCAAGAATTAAACAGCGCAACTAAGGCAATTGTGAAACAAACACAACAAAATGTATTTGACACGGATTTGAGTCATTTGCGTAAACACGGTACAGTGTCATCACATAGCAAATTACTACCTCTCAATCCTTACATTGATCAAGAAGGCTTGCTAAGAGTTGGAGGAAGATTACAGAAGGCTACGCTAACAGAAGAAATGAAACATCCGATGATCATTCCCTACGATGGCCGTCTAACGCATTTGCTCATCGATCAAGCCCATCAAATGACCTTTCATGGAGGACCGCGACTCACTTTATCGCACCTTCGTCAAAAATACTGGATCATCGGTGGCGTGCGAGTAACGAAGATGCAAGTTAGAAGATGCGTAACCTGTCGCAAAATAAGTCCAACAAAACAACAACAAGTCATGGGGGAACTACCGAGCGCAAGAATAAACCCTGCCCCGCCATTCTACCATACAGGAGTGGACTATACAGGATTCGTCGACGTCAAGATGAATATAGGGAGAGGGGCTAAGTCAACAAAAGGTTACATCGCCATCTTTATTTGCATGGTGACAAAGGCAGTACACATTGAATTAGTGTCTGACCTTACAAGTTCGGCATTTTTGGCAGCCCTTAACAGAATGGCAGCACGGAGAGGCGCCCCCCGCCATTTATACAGCGATAACGGCACGAACTTTGTCGGAGCTAATCGACTGCTAATGGAACAATACGGAGAAATAGAAAACAGCTATAGAAACGAAGAATTACAGAAGATAGTCGCCGAGATGGCCATACAGTGGCATTTCAACGCTCCGGCATGGCCATCGGCGGGTGGATTGTGGGAACGAGCCGTAAGAAGCTTGAAACACCATTTAAAAAGAGTGGTGGGTGAGCAGAGATTAACATTCGAGGAGTTCACTACTATCTTAACAAAACTAGAAGCTTGTCTGAACTCGAGACCACTGTGTGCGCTGAGTGAAAATGTTGAAGATCTCGACTGTCTAACACCAGCACACTTTCTAACAGGAAGGTCAGGGTTGACCGTCATCGAAACAAGAGAAGACGCCCGAACAAGATGGGAGCTGACTAGAAAAATGTACACAGAAATTTGGAAGAAATGGAAAAATGAGTACCTGTGCCAATTGTTAGCAAGAACAAAGTGGCAGAAGCCGCGGGACAATCTGAAAGTTGGTGACTTGGTTGTTGTTAATGACGACCAGCGTCCCGCTGGAAAATGGTTAATGGGTCGAGTAACAGAACTCCACCCGGGAGACGACGGATATGTTCGTGTCGTAACCCTAAAAACAAGAAATGGCATCATAAAGAGACCCATTACTAAGCTATCTATTCTACCAATAGACAGCGAGGAAAACTCCAAACCACCAAACACCGAAAATAAACACAAGAATACAACAAAACGTCAACAATCTACAAGTACAAGCAAAATCAACTTCATTGGATTAGTGATGACCCTGCTATACCTACTTAGTTCAGCAACAGCGACAACAAACAAAACAGACTTTATCGAATTGCAACAAGGGCTATATTTCGATAAGTCAACCAACATGAGGCTGATTCGTGACGAGTGGAAAATAGTAGTGTATTACGACGTCAAACCCTATTGGCATGGTACTGCAGTGTTCAATAAGTTCAATGACCATCTCGAAAACATATGTTCACAACTAAAACAGAAGACACAATGTGACATTATATCGTTACAATTACATCACGCATACGCCGAGCTCGAACACTACAACCGTTTGTTGCTGAATCCGCAAGGTCGGGTGAATATGAGAAGCAAACGCGGCCTTGTCAACGGTGTCGGGTCAATCGCACGCTCCCTGTTCGGAGTATTGGATGACCAATTCGCCGAACAATACCAACGAGACATCGAACTCATACATGAAAATGAGAAACATCTGGCTCTATTAGCCAAAAATCAAACAACTATTATCGAAGCCGAATACAACATACTTCGGAGAGCAGAAGAAACAATCGAAAAACAATACAAATTATTCAATCAACATCTGCTTAACCTAGACAAACTAACGAGTCACCTTCAGCAAGAGATTGAGTCTCAAGAACTATCAATCGAATTTGTGATGTCGGCTATCTCGGCAAACAGCTTCATAGAGCACCTAAGAAATGTGCAAGAGATTCTTTTGGACACGGTAACCAACATTTACAATGGCAAGATGAACTTACACCTCATTGCGCCAGAACAGTTACGAGATGAGTTGAACGTCATATCGGGTCAGCTGTCAAAGGATGTGGCACTTCCTATCAGAAACATTCAAGAAGATTTTTTCCGCCTGTATCATCTTCTACAAGTGAAGGCAAGAATGTCAGAACGATATCTTATCATTGAGATACGGGTGCCGTTAATCAGCAGAGAAAATTACGAAGTTTACCACATCATACCGGTCCCAAAAAGGAACGGCGGCGAAATGGTTACACTACTGCCTATAGCGGAACTATTAGCCATCAATATACAAAAGGATTATTTTCTACCGATGACAATAACTGACCTACATCAATGCATTGATCAAGACAGTGCGACTCTGTTGTGCCCCATGAAGACACCAGTATACCATATGAAATCCGACGAGAACCTCTGCATTAGAAACAAAGGCTCGCCGGACTGCAAAACAAAACAAGAAACCTGTCGAGACACATGGCTGGAACTTAACAACATAAATAGCTACCTATACTTTTGCTGTGACGCATGCAAAATACGCGTTATATGCGGAAATCAAGTTTCAACAAAGGTACTTAGAAACGCAGGGGTAATGACACTCGGTAGTGACTGCACTATCAATAGTGAGACGTTCACTGTTCATTCCCAAAGACAATTCACAGACATAATTCATGCCCAGGTCGAAGAAGTCACGATGGTGATTCCCCCAATCAATCGGGTAATCAACCTATCTGTACCGGTTGGGAAACAAGAACCCAAAGAAGACACGGTAACGGAGCAGAGCTCATTACTGCGAGATCTGGGAGAACAAATAGAACAGATGAAAGCCGCAACATCAGATGGCATTATATCCGATCGGGCAACATACCACGATGTCCACCAATACGTCGTCATATACATATTGGCAGCAGCAGCAGCGACAGCAGGCGCAATCTACGCGTACCACCGACTTCGGAAACATTACAGGAGTCAACAGAAACCTATTGCACCACTTGTTCCAAACCCAGCGCCACGAAGGAGGTCAACTGCAAGCATCGTGGACAACGCGGTGTCTAACGTCACAGACGACAACAGTGTGACGCACTCATCCAGTGCACACACACTCAACAAAGCAACGTCGCCTATTGCGCGTTGTGATTTGATAGTATAAGGATTGGATTATATAATTTAATTTTAGATTTTGTCCTCTTTTTACATTTTATATCTTAACATAACATATACATTTTTTATCATAACATAACATTTACATTTTTTAATAAACTGTTATAGTTTGTGAGTGGGCAATATGTACGAGCTACGCTGTACATTGACCTTTTGTAGTTTGTATGTCACACTCATTTATGCACATCTATACTGTTTAGGTGTGCATTTCTCTAACTTAATATGTAATCGTGTAAGAATACTTTAGTAGCAATAAATCCATCAAGGGAGTCACTTGTCTACTCATTTACATAACAATACCTTACAAGTCTACATAACAAGTACATAACATTTTCACTGTTGGGAGTTACGCCCCAACAGTGCTCTTATGGCGGACAGATCGTTTTTAGGGTTCAGTAGCCGAATAGCAAAATTAGAAATATAGTAAAATTTGGTAAATTAGTGTGGTACAACTCAATTCCTACAGTAAAAACGAAAAACGTTCCCAAAAACGAGGTAGAAATTCGAAAGATTTAGCACCTTCCCAAACCGAAATTTTTGACGAAAACCAATAAAATATAATAGCCCCAATCTTTGCAAGACAGCAATGAGTAGAATGAAAGATTTGAAGAAGGGGTCAGAAGCTAGTTCGGTTATATGCCACTTTACATCACCAAGTAACTAAATCACACTGACCTGGATCCACAAGACTATCCTGGAAGCTACGCAGCATCTTCTTCTTAAACTTTTTATTGTTTTCGCTAGAGAGGTTGCGGAACATCTCGTATCCGAGCACGCACACACCGCCGCCTTCGAACCATTGCTGCAGCTGGAATGCGCGCTCAGAGTTCTGCTTGTACCTAAAGGAGCAAATTATATTGTCAATCCTCACTTATGTTAGACATTACCAGTTTACAGCGCTGAGGAAGATTCTTTGATGCCATGTTTAGGGTTCTTGAGATAGAGTACATTTTCAAAAACCGTAAATATAACTTTGTCATTCATACAAACACTACGAAAAACAAACTTAAAGGGGGCTTCCTACTATGATCGTACGGAACCCTTTATGCGCGAGTCCGAATCGCACTTGGACTTCGCATTTTTAGTGCTAGTAAATTAAAGATGCAGAAACCCTATCGAATGTAGTACATTTTATGCTGGTCAGTTTTATGGCTGACTGCCTCGTTGGTCTAGTCGTCGCAAGCGCGACTGCTGAGCATGAGTTCCTGGGTTCAATTCCCAGCTCGGGCAAAGTGTAATTGGGTTTTGACACCAAGAATTTCTCAGTAGCAGCCACAGAGTCTGGATTTGTGCCTGGTTGATGGTGATACGCTCGGTTCGTTGTCACTAGTACCATTGACAGTTCCATGATGGAACTACTGAATGTTTTTTTTTATCACTAGTTCCATTTAAAAAAAAACTGAAAATAGTGGAACTAGTGTTGAATTTTTTATCATTAGTTCCATTATAAACGAATCTGAAAATAATGGAACTAATGTTGAATTTGTTATCATTAGTTCCATTATGAACGAATCTGAAAATAATGGAACTAATGTTAAATTTTTTATCATTAGTTCCATTTTAAAAGTATCTGAAAATAATGGAACTAGGTAATGTCGGATTATATTATCAGTAGTTCCACATTATTATTTTAGGCACTTGTGAAAGGGGATAGAATAGAACCGATGTGGTATATCAACCTGGCCGCCATTTAGATTTTTTTCCGAAATCGCGGCCCACATTGAAAGTAGTATGTATGGATAAAGGACATATAGACGAACAAAAATGTCCAGTAACGTGGTACCTAAAGTGTCACGTTATCGAGATATTTGAAGGTAAAGATCGACATATGAGTACAATGACCACATCAAAAGTAGACCTTTTACGTGTCTATAGGAGTTGATTATTATTATTACAGTTTATTGAAAGAGAGTACACACATTACATATTACTAGGAGTACGAGAAAACTATTCTTTGACGTAACATATCGTTTATTTACGATGCGAAGCGATTTTCTCGTGCGTATAATAATAATCAACCTGGGAACTATTATTTGGATACAATTTAACTCCTACAAACGTAATAAGTCTATTTTTCATGATTGTCCTTGCACTCAATTGTCGATCATTACCTTCAAATATCTCGGTAACGTGACACTTTAGGTACCACGTTACTAGACATTTTTGTTTGTCTATATGTCCTTTATCCATACATACTACTTTCAATGTGGGCTGCGATTTCGGAAATAAATCAAAATGGCGACCAGGTTGATATGCCACATCGGTTCTATTCTATCCCCTTTCACAAGTGCCTAAAATAATAATGTGGAACTACTGATAATAAAATCCAACATTACCTAGTTCCATTATTTTCAGATACTTTTAAAATGGAACTAATGATAAAAAATTCAACATTAGTTCCATTATTTTCAGATTCGTTCATAATGGAACTAATGATAACAAATTCAACATTAGTTCCATTATTTTCAGATTTGTTTATAATGGAACTAATGATAAAAAATTCAACACTAGTTCCACTATTTTCAGTTTTTTTTTAAATGGAACTAGTGATAAAAAAAAACATTCAGTAGTTCCATCATGGAACTGTCAATGGTACTAGTGACAACGAACCATACGCTCGCCCTCTATAGTTCTATACATGCATGGGACTTAAAAAACATAACGTTTTATTAGGAACACCTCTGCCTAACCCTTCTGGAATTACATGCGTAATGTTATGTGATTTGTTTGGTTACTCGACTTTGTATGTTTTGCCTTAGTATCATCATTTCATTATTAATACCTATACACGATAATTATGATATGGCAACACAAGGTCACCACACAAGTTTTTATCAGTGCGTTTTGATTCATCGACATGGAATCGTATGACTCGTCCTCTTCAGTATTTACGTCACAAAATAGTACTTAAAGCTAAGTATTACAATACCAGCAGGAAATGCAAAAGACACTTGAGACAGTCAGCCCCCGTAGCATGGCGATTCTATCTCTATTCTACCAAGAATAGACAAAGATTTTTCCATACAATTTGACATAAAACCTTGCTACAATCTGTCATTTTGTCGATTCTTCCGTCGACAAAACCCGTTTCTTCGGTGGTCATGCTAAGCCGGCTGGTCATGTATAAAGCTACGTATGCACTGATAGGTGGCTTGCTTAGTGCCTAGCTAATATGTCATAGTTCTTATCGATTTTCCCAGCGTATTATTCTGAAGTGACCAGACAAAATAAGATTTGAATTGTTTACATGTATCTTTCTATAACGAGGTATGAACCTTTTGTCGTTTCGTGTCCTGTTTCCAAGACTAAACTTATTTTATTCTCCTATCAATATGCAGGATCGGCCTGTAACCCACCACATGACCTCCTAAATGGATGATTGAATCATCATCATCATTTCAGCCACAAGACGTACACTACTGAACAAATGCCGCCACCAAATGTCGTCACATTGACCGGTCGCGGGCGTCTCGCATCTCCATAACCTTCACCAGACCATCGATTCATTTAGCGGATCATCATAAACTGCCTAGCCTTTCCCAACTTAGTTGGAGTCGGCATCCAGTCTAACCGGATGCAGCTGAATACCAGTATTTTACATGGAGTGATTGATAGCTGGTCCACCTAGCAGATAAAATATGTTTCCTTACCTCGACAGCTCGTACACATCAACTTCGAACTCAGAGTGAGCATGCTTCAGCCACATCTTGAACTCGTTGACCCAGTTGAGTACTGTGGACAGCGGACACACGACCAGCACACGGTTCACGCCTGTTAGCGTGCCGTGGATCAGCAGCGTGTGTGTTAGAGATATTACCTGGGAAAGAGAGAACAGCGTTTCTTTTAGTTGAAAATATTGGCATCTATGTAAACAAAAAAGAATCCGATCCGAACTTCCGAGCGACTGCACCAAATTGAATATTTTTTTTTTGATGAGTTTGTTATTATCAGGAGAAAGTTCTTTTAAAAAAATAAACAACAGAAAGTTGGTAGTAGGTAGGTAAGCAGTAGGAAAAAGGACATTACAACTCATGCCGGGTACAGTTATTGTTAAATAAAGCCGGTTTTTGACTATGGGATATATATTACATCTTGAGATATAATATTTTATCGCTCGTCATGCATTTTCTACGTGACCGTTCACACTGTGCTATAATATATATCTTACAGTTTGAACAGCAATCGCGGGATGTAATATATATTACATCCCATAGTCAAAAGCCGGCTTATATCGCCAGCCTCAATATGTCGCTGGCTACATGACTTCTGTGATGTAAAGGGGTTGTTGGCATTATAAGTTAACTAGCTGATGCCCGCGGTACCAACCGCGCGGATGTCGGTTAACGCTACCAAAAGTAATATTTTCGTACCCCCCTTTCAACCCCTTGAATAATAGTACATTGTTACCTTAGGGGTGAAAGTAACTTATTTAGTCCCCGAGACGGGGTTTGGCGCCTGAGCGCAGCGAGGGCGCTAAATAGTTCGAGGGACTAAATAAGTCTTTAACCCGAGGTTAACACTGTGCTTTTCATTACGAATACAAGGAAAGTTGATGGGAATAGGCTTGCGCCCAATTACCTAAATTGAAAGAAAGAAGAAAGAAAAAGTATTTATTGGTTTCACACAGAACAAAACAAATTGACAAAAAAGTAAACATAAGAGAAACACTTAAAATCGGTGGATGGCAATAGGCTTGCTCCTAATTAAATCGGTTGATGGCAATAGGCTTGCTCCTAATTAGATTTGTTTATGGCAATAGGCTTGCTCCTAATTACATTGGTTGATGGAAATAGGCTTGCTCCTAATTAGATTTGTTGATGGCAATAGGCTTGCTCCTAATTACATCCGTTGATGGCAATAGGCTTGCCCCCAATTACATCAGTTGATGGCAATAGGCTTGCTCCTAATTACATTGGTTGATGGCAATAGGCTTGCCCCCAATTACACATCAGTTGATGGCAATAGGTTTGCTCCTAATTACATTGGTTGATGGCAATAGGCTTGCTCCAATTACCTAAATCGGTGGAAGACTATAGGCTTGCTCCTAATTACATCGGTTGATGGCAATAGGCTTGCTCCTAATTACATAGGTTCATAGCAATAGGCTTGCTCCTAATTACATTTGTTGATGGTAATAGGCTTGCACCTAATCACATCGGTTGGTGGCAATAGGCTTGCTCCTAATTACATTGATTGATGGCAATCGGCTTGCTCCCAATTACATCAAATAATTTGACAGCTGTCAGTTGAAAGCGATTCTCCCTAGGGCTGAAAAGTAGTACTTTCAACCCGCTCCGCAGGCATGTTATGACCTACTTTCAGCGTATGAGTAATGAAAAGTTTTTTTTTTATTAAAAAGTAGCCTATGTCCTTTCTCGGGTATCAAAATATCTCCATACCAAATTTCATGCAAATTGGTTCAGTAGTTTAGGCGTGATTGAGTAACAGACAGACAGACAGAGTTACTTTCGCATTTATAATATTAGTATGGATTTCATGTCTCCCTCCTTGGCTTGACTAAAGATTGTTTTTGTCGATAAATTGAATGGAACTCTTATCTCGTGTGGAGAAAAATACGATGGGACGAGCTTTTCCTATATTCAGTGTAGCTTTAAAGATAGGTTTTACTAGATACAGATGAATTTTGAGGTAACTTACTTGTAAAGTTTTGCCCAGACCCATACAGTGAGCGAGGATGCACCCAGATCCCCTGTCTTTCTTGATACGCTTCACACTCTCAAAGCAAGCATCCCACATGAACTTTATGCCGTTTGCCTGGAACAAATAGTATTTAATGAATTTACAAGAACATTATATCTCATTCTGACTCAAATGTAGTACTTATTACTTATGGAGAAAGTCTGACAATCACAAGTCAACACATCAAAGCCAGGATAGACCCCTGATTGATGTAATCAAAACATTTTAAAAACACAGAGAACCCATGTTGACAAAGATACAAGAAATAAGATAGAAGAACACATTAATGCAAGGCTTTGAAAATCAAGTAAAAAAAAAACATTGTATTTAATGAAGGTTATTCATATCCGAAAGTTCTTTTAGAAATATTGACAATTGCAAAAGTGATGAGTCTTACCTGATGGGGTTTGAGCTTCTTTACCAGTCCCCTGTCGACTTCGATCAGAGGCTCTTTAGTTTCAGGATCGAAGTCAAGAACCACCTTCTCCAAAACAACCTCGTCTGGTTTGCCAGACTCGTCAAATTCCAAGTTATTGTACTGCAAATGAAAACACTTGTATTAGTATCTAGTTTTATATAAATATGCGATTTGATGAACACAAATGTGGATGGGTGAAGAAGGAGAGGTGGAGCAAAGAAAATGTTGAATTGTGTGAGGAGAGATATGAAGAAAAGGAGAGTAACTGAATGATGTTCTTCTTCTGGAATCAATGACTCAGATTTTGTCCAACCAGTATGTAGGAACCTAGATAGCTCGTGCCCCATTTCAATTCCTGGTCGGTGAGATTAAAAGTGCACGTCGGGCAGAAGAGAAGGTGTGGCATATCCTGTCTTGGGGCTCCACATTTGTGTCCGAGGTTTAACCGATGCAATGAAGTGTGGAGGTGGGCGATTTTTGTTTCTCCAGTGTGCTTCATGATAAAATAAATGATAGCGAACAGGAAAAAATACCAACCAATTTCTGTCTTTCTAAAATACGAGCGACCCTCTCTTTTTCTTCACGCGCCGCCTTTTTAGTTGCTTCCTCCAACTGGTTCTTACCCATGACCTGCAATCAAACACATCATTAGTACCTATCCATATCATTTCAAAGGGTAAATATAAATTAAAATATGACGAATGTTTACCTTACGAATATTCTTTCTTCCATGTTTATTTCTGCCCTCATTTTCAGTGTCAGACCCAGAGCCGTCACTGTCCCTCACTGATTTTATACGTCGACGTTTCTTTGAGCTAAAAGGAAAAGTAGCTGTTTTACTCTAAGGAACAGTATGAGCCGAATATTGTTTTTGGATTGACCTGATGAAACTCAGAAAATACATTTTCGGTGCTCAATAAACAATATTTCTCTCTCTGGTCATTTGTTCAGTCAGAATGATTCTTCTGGAACGTTTTTGCAGCAGGAAACGATTTTACTTTTCAAAACGACAAAGTGCACCAATATGTCCCGCACATTCACATCAGATTACACACTTATTATAAGATATCACTCTAGGAGCCATTTTTCTGCTGAGGTAACTCACGTCTATATCGGACACATGTCCTTTGTATTGATTCAAACAAATCTCGCTTGTTCCATAATGGAGATGAGGTCGAAAATAATTTTGTCGTCAGGACAAGAGTAAACCTAATCTATACTTCTATACTAATATTATAAAGAGGTAAAGTTTGTGTGTTTGTTAAATTGTAAGGGGTAATCTCGGGATCTACTGAACCGATTTTAAAAATTCTTTCACCAATAGAAAGCCACATTATTGCTGAGTGTCATAGGCTACTTTTTATCTTCGTAAATTTTTATTAATTCGTTAAAACAAAAAATACGTATCCAATATTTTTCGATAATCTAACTGACGGACTAAACAGAATCATGTTTTTTTGACTCAGTCCGATCCCCTATTGAGTGAGGGCCGAGTGAGTTTATGATTTCGTTTTTTACATACATTTAGATAGTACAACAGTCAACATACCCTCCTTCATTACTTGATCCGGCTGACCCGTCACTCTCAGAGCCCTTCTTCCTCTTGGCGCGTTTGTTGTTCGACCCACTTTCGTCGCCAGAGTCCTCAAAGTCACTGAGTCGAACGTCTTGGTCGCGTTGTTTACGACGCGATGTGCCACTTTCAGAGTCCGATGATATCGCGTTCAACTTGCGTTGACGTTTTAGTTTTACACTGTGGATGGTTTGGATATATGAGCAATGTAAATCTGGCGGTGGCTGGAAGTCTAAAGCAATTCATATTTTTAGTTCCTATATATACCTATTTATTAAGCAAAAAGATAAAAAATAGTGTCAATATTCTATGATATTATGGGAATCTAAACTTACTTTTCTTCTTCATCTGAATCTTCCACGGCATGAGTTTCCTGCAAAAATATTTTGAAAATTAATCAACAGGTACAATACAACTTTTTAGACTATGGGGAGGCCTTTTCAGCAGTGGGACAAGATAGGCTAATAAAAAAAATTAAGAATCTTTTAATTTAAATTTGAATTTGATTTCCCCTATACAAATTGTTGTATTCAATGTGGATTACAGTATAGGGGCGCGCAGTTTATAGTAGGTAAGCCTTTTTGCTTTTGTTGGACAGAAGTAAAGGTGAGAAGTGTTATGAAGAACATTTATCAAAATTGTCTAGTGGCACAAAGCTAGAGCTATTCCATGCAGTCAAGCCATGGTGGACACGAAGATGCGCACTCAACTCCTTCGAAGTTTGTCACTTCCGTGCCGTTTTGTGGGAATTATAAACTACTATAAATAAATAAATAATTCTATATGAATCTCACCTCAGGCTCACTCTGTTCATCTTTATGTGATAATGAGGAGTCACTTTCTCCCAGTAAGTCATCTTTAGCCAAATGAGTAATGCTGTCTCCGTTGAGTCCTGACAGTGTTACTGGAGGCAAGTCTAAAAATACAAAATGCATAGGTAAAAAATAAATGTTGTTAAAATATTTAGGGTTTCCTATTCGTGGTCTTATTCTTATATTCTTGATAGTGATTTTGTCCAGAAAGATAGTCGCGCTAGTCAACAAAACATAATACGCCCACATTTCGCCGGTTACGTTTAAGTCCCGTTTTAATAGGGGTCGAGCTTATTACCAACCGGACACAAATTCAGACTCCGTGGCTGCTAATTCACGTCATTAATTATTACAACTACGCGTCTATGGATCAGTATGGTGGCGCCTTATTTAGCAACTAAGTGTTTAATAAACTTCGTTTGGGACTCATCATGATACATATTGCAGAGAGCCATAAACTAAGGTCTTCAATCAGTACGACGTCCTACCTGTTATTATGACTTACAGGGCAGAGACATAGACATTCACAGTATGGCTGGACCATAAGGTTAACGTCGCTCAGTGAGCTATGGAAGAAATGGAAGGCGCTATGTTTGGAGTCTCTTGGGTTGGATCCGAAACGAAGTATTGAGGTAAAGAACCGACATTTTCGGCATATATGGAAGAACTAGCTTTTGCCAGCGGCTTCGCCCGCGTGAAATTGACGATTTTCCATACAAACTTTCATCCCCTATTCAACTCCCTTAGGGGTTGAATTTCGAAAAATCCTTATTCCTTGTCTACATTATAAAGGGAACCTCTGTGCAAAATTTCAGCTTTCTAGGTCCAAGGGCTGGGCGTTGATGAGTCAGTCAGTCAGTCAGTCAGGACTCCTCTTTTTATTTATTTATATATAGATAAGCAAGCTGAAATGGCTACGGGCCCGAAAGTCGGTCATATTAACCATTGAACCATGATCGTTGAGTACTGGCGGTACTTTCAGACTTCAAAGCTTAGTTAACTAGCCCTCATAACCTACTACTATTCATGATTTTAGGGTTTTCGAATACTTTGCTTGCCGTATTGTTGGTCTCTAGGCACGCCACTGCCGTTGAGGTACAATGTTTTTGAAAAAAAAGTAGGACTCCCCATACTACATGTTATAAACACAACTGGCGGTCTATTTATGTACCCGTACACGTCACGGGTACCTACACCTCAGACGGAGATTACAGGCATGGTGTCATTTATTTATTTAAACTTCATGTACAATAGTCAATAGTGGTACATACATAGACACACTTCATTGCCATAAGGCAATGTTGTTCTGTGTGACTCATGTGGCTGTTATGTTATCTAACGTTCTTGACTAGGTGAGCGACGATTTTCGCAGGATAACTGCGTAGTAGCTTGTTTGTTTCCAAGGATCGAGATATGGACTGCTGTAGCCTAACGAATATCGTGCATTTGACCACACCAACCACCAAAACGATAAAATATACCTTCATCTTCTCTATTGTCATCTTCGGATGCGTCAGAGCTGCTCACGGCACGCAGCAAGTCTTCACCTATGTTCGGAGTGGGCTTTGATCTGCTACTCTTCCTGACAGAGCTTCGACTGCCGGTGTTATTCGTAGGAGTGTCACGCCGTCGATGCGGTTTGTTTAAACTGTTCAAGTTAGTTAGCCTACGAACATCGTGCCTTGTTACATATTTGTAGTCAAGTAGGGTTCCTATAAGTCCTAAACATTAGTGGTATACATTTCGATGGACAATTGAGTAGGTATTAAAACTTCAATATTTGTGATGATAGCTATTAACTCAAAACTATTACAATGATTTCAATATATTAAAGGTACTTATTTATATTTCTACTGATTATAAGGTTTTGATGCACCACATTGGCATCAAGTAAACACTTGCACTTGTTGCGAGTTTTAATTTAAAATAGGTAGATAGTTTCACCAAGAAGGGTCCAAGTCTGACACTCCCCTTCGCTCTGGCGAAGGGGAGTGTCAGACTTAATCTACTGACTAAAAACCAAACCCATGTTCCTTCTTCGCCCTTGTGTCGGAGCCGCGTTAACCTTTCGATAATCCACAGCCCCGACGGGCGTCGGCCCTTGCGGGCCCCTTCCATATTGCTGACATCTCATTGAGGCGCGCGTGGAACACGTACGCGCCGCCGACACGGTCTGTTGCCGTCATGACGACGGCCGGACGGCGAGCTAGCCCGTTACTCACCGTCCACAGGCCCGCGTCTACGGTGGCCGGAGGTCATCGCGTGACCCCCGACGCCCGGAGCGCCTTCCGCGGCGGCTGGGACGTTGAGAGGTTCTCTCCCTCTCTCGTTCCGCCACCTCCTTCGCTAGCATCACTGCTTCGCAGAAGGAGGCGACGGCGTCCCATTCCTCTTCGCCCCGGACCATGGCTTGAACCAGGGCCGGGCGCGAGAGGTCGCCGCTACGAAGGGTCCAAGCCTCAAAACAGTTTTTTGTACTCTTAACATTAGCTGTGCCTTCGACTCCACTCACACTGGCCAAGTATTCAGCAGTGTGAATGTGAACCCCACACCAAGCTTATTTCTCCTATATTTGTGGGTATGGCAGATGGAGAATAACTTTTTAAATTTAACTTTGCTAATGAATTCAATATGCCTTGTATTCCTATCATAATATGATAATTATTATTAGGAAAGATAAAGGCTAATAAGCCTACAAGGATAGTATTTTTTTACAATGCCTGTTATGTAGACTTATATCTAAATAAAATAAAAGCTTATAGCCATCTATAATGACGTAATTTTATATCAGTTAATACCAAATGTAAGTTCCTTCACCCCAAGATAATATTTACCCATCAATTTCTTTGTCACTTGCATCTTGATTGTCAGAATTCTGGCCGCTGCTCCCACTGGGTTTTGCTTTAGAGCGTACCATCTGTAATTATTTTCATCATAATGTATTCTTCAAGTACTGAATACTAAAATTCAGTTTAAATACAAAGTAAAGGCATAAATACAATCACACTAGATCGCAAAACGTGGAAGGAGGGAAGGGACGCGTTTGCCCTGCAGTGGGATAATACGCATTTATAACCCCTTTGAACATTAATTTTGAATTGTCAATTTTTACCCAACTGCGGTGAAGTCCAAAAGGATTATGTGTTGGATTTTGATTTTGTTTATACCTTTACTTTGCATTTCAGGTGTAAAATAAAGCAAAACTACCTTGTGTCACTTTTTTGTGCTAAAATGAAAACTCCATATGTTTATTGGCATTTAATTATTGACTATCAATGCACAACAATACACAAAATAAAGAAATATCCTTGAACAGATAGTAGGTACACAAGTAAACATGAATATTACTACCTTGTGCAATAAATTGAGGGTTAAAAGTATTATTGAAATATTAGAATGTATTGAATTAATAGCTGAATAATTTTAAGTCCATATGAGTTTTTAGATGATATTGAATAGTATGTTCAAAATTTTACTAAGACTTCCACCTCAGGTCTCAACTTATCACACAGGTAGTTTTTAAACTCTTATAACTAGAAATGCAATCTTTTCTCACATAGTTTTAGCACACACACAGTGTTACACACTTTTAATATTAAAGAATGGCAATCACAAGTGTACATACAGTAATGACTTTGTATGCGTTCATATAAAAACTATATTTTTAATGTACTTATGACTTATTTCCTAACCTTGCTAACACTGGAATTAGAGTGCTCATCAATGGTTCCATCAATCTGGTCAATTGATCTGGTATCTTTATCTTCAACGTCTGAATGTATCTTACTGCTTTTGTCTTGAGAATCAGATTCCTGAGAACTAGGCTTCTTTCCAATTTCCTCATTCGACAAAGAGCTTGAAATACGTGTTTTACGTCTAGTATGTTTATGTGTGAGCTTGTGAAAATCCTTTTCTTCTTCTTGATGACTCTTTTCTTCATTTTCTGAACTAGATGAATAATGTAGAAGACTTTTCTTAGCTTCCATACTTTTGATAACATGCTTTCTTTTATCCTTGCTCATTTTCTTTTTGATTACTGCTGATTCTGGCTCACTTTCAGATGTATCATTTAATAGGGAAGATTTAACTTTTTCAGGATCTTGAGTTGATTCACATTGCTCAGTTTTGTCAGACTGAGTTTGTGAAATGATTTTTTCTTCAACACTGTTATTAGGCTTATCAATAGTTTTATCATTTTGATTCTTATCGGAATCTGAATCATTGAGCAATGCACTTTTAATTTTTTCAGCAACTTCTTTTTCTAATTCTTTTTCATTTTCATTAGCAGCCTTGTCTATGGTTTTGTTTTTTACTTTGTCATGTTCATTAGTTTCAGAGTCAGATTCATTGAGGAGAGCATCTTTTATTGCAGCAGTATCTGTTAACGTCTCCTGGTTTGTTTGATTACTATTATTTGAAGTTGATACTTGAGCATCAGAATCTGAATCATTAAGAAGTGTATTTTTTAATTTGTTTGCTTCAGCTAATAAGGCTTTGTCAATATCCTCAGACTCATCTTTTTCATTTTCATTAGCAGCCTTATTTATGGTTTTGTTTTTTACTATATTGTCATGTTCATTATTTTCAGAGTCAGATTCATTGAGGAGAGCATCTTTTATTGCAGCAGTATCTGTTAACGTCTCCTGGTTTGCTTGATTACTATTATTTGAAGTTGATACTTGAGCATCAGAATCTGAATCATTAAGAAGTGTATTTTTTAATTTGTTTGCTTCAGCTAATAAGGCTTTGTCAATATTCTCAGACTCATGTAGCAAAGCATTTTTTGCTTTATCAATATTTTTTACTAACTTCTCAGTTTCTTTAGCTTTTATAATTTCACAAATTGTTTTGGATCCATGTGTTATTTTTTGGAGATCATGAAAACGCAAGAACTTTAAATTTAATTTTGGTAACCTATTCATATGTACAGTTAAAGGTTTAGCTTTAAATTGCTTAACCTCTTTTCGTTTAAGTTTCCAAAATTCATAATCATCTTTATTGTCCTTATGACGATTCCTTTTTTTAACTGTGCTATCCTCCTTTTCTGCATTAAAACAATTTGTGCTATTTTTCCTAACTCTTCCTTTACTCATTATATGATTTCTCTGAGTCATTTGGTTACCTTTGGTTACTATTTCAGGTTTGAGTAATTTTGTAATATTGACACATCTAATTATGGGCTTGGAATCATTTTCACTATTATTTGCTTCTGTTGCATTATCATCTGGTTTTGAATTATCATCTGAGTCACATAATTTCTTTTTTTTCGACTTCGGTTCAGAGTCAGTAGTATTCTTTTTGTTAGCTTCATTTTCTTTATCAGTAGAAGATTCATTTTTGTTATTTTTTAAGGTTTCATCACTGTCCGAGCTGTCATCAGCAATCCTAATTTTACTGAACTTCTTTCTAATACAGGTTGCTTCTTTCTTTGTTTGTTTTATATCCTCAACTACCTTTGCTTCATTTGCAAAGCATTCAATAAGTTCAGATACTGCTAAATCTTCCTTCAAATCAATAGTTCCATCACTACTTTTGCTTTTAATATTTGCATTTTTTCGTTCAATGGCACCTAGTTCAGAATTATTATCACCGCTTTTCACGGAATCAGAAGCTGTAGGTTCATTAGTTTCATCATTCTGTACTTCTGAATCTGATGACTTCCTACAGACAGTTTTAGTTTTGTCACTAGTAGTTTTTCCTGATTCACTTGCATCAGATTCAACAAGCTTTGAACGTTTATTTAGGTTTTTTGTTGAGTTTTCATTGTTCTGATTTGTATCAGAACTACATGAAGAGCCTTTTCTTTTTGATCTTCTTTCCAACTCCTCTTCAGTCTGTTTTGCTGAATGCTTCCTCCTAAGACGCTTTAGTTTACAATCGTAAAATACAGGATATTTTTCTTGCATTGATTCAGGCATGCCTTTGGCAGAGACTTTAACACTAGTAAAATGTTTGATTGAAATCTTCTTCGATATTCGTAAATTATACGTATCATATTTGAAATAAAAAAACTTTTTATTGCAGTCTTGGTTTTTCTTATCGATTGTTTTCCCGCCATCGTTTGTTTGTGTTTGAGCCGCATCAACACGAGACAGTACTTTCTGAACACTGGTTTCGACATTCTCAAGTGACTTTTTTGACAATTCACAAATGAGAAGCACCTTTTTCGCGGCTTTGTGAACAGCGTGCGCATTTCTTAGCTTATTTTTACTTATTCTCTTCTCTTTTAAGTTCTCAGAACGATATCGCAAATTTGTTCCGAGTTTAGTCAAATATTCCATTGCCTCACATAATATATCACTAACGGGCACCTCGGCAGCCATTTCACGTATTCGCCTCAGCTAAATACACTAAACTTCTTGGTCTATATAGTCGTAACACAAATGCAATGCCTAGGTTATTTTAACAATAATCTCCCACGACTCCCACTTTTCACCGCCATTCACAGCACAGATTCGCAGTTCGATGTAAAATAATGAGATTTTTTAGAACACAAAACGCGTATTTCGAAAAACCAAATTAAAAAACCATAGACTAAAAAACGTTCCATTTCCGTACTTTTTTTCTTGATTAGTGTAAACTCTCAGTCCACCTCTATTTACAAATATTTTATCATGTTATATCGAAATTTTGAACTTGCAAAATATTTAATTAGACTTTCATCTTGAGGTCACTAAACTTACGCCACCTACTGTCTTGGCTAGGGGAGATATTCTATCGATTGAAAACTACTCTTACTTGAAATGGAACGTAGTGCTTCCTCATGACCTATTCAACTCGGTCGGATAATAGTTGCTATACATAAATATAACATACAAAATAGCGGCAAATAGGTATATATATGAACTATAACTTATGCAGCGCTGTATGAATAATCATTCACAGTCAGGTAACATTTATTTATCTAATAAAGAACAGAATGGCACTATACGAATCCCTATTTTCCTAGTGTCACTAAGGTGAAACCTAAGCTTTACAAAAAAAAAATAGAGGTACCAATTTTTTGTACTCACCTTTCATGTAAATGGCTGAACTTGTGCTTTACGGACACCACAGAAAGCAATTCGACTTAATTATGATTGAAAAACATTATAACATGTTGTATTATAGATTACACAGTAAAATTATACACATATTCCGCTTCCAGACCGAAAAATCGGCAATATAGGCAAGGTAGGTAAACTATCCAAAACAGTCGTGAAAAAGAACCATAGACACTAGAGTAGACGCAATGTACCACGGAAGTAAAGAATGCCTGTGTAACGATCCATCCATCATCAAATTCTTCAGCTGATGAATAAATAATACTGTTTAGGTAGGAAAACTAAAATATTTCGTGATCATAGTTAATCCAACTTATATTGCTGCTGTTACACATATAAATAAACAAATAATAATTAAAATGTCACAAAATCAAATGAAGTAGTAATCTAATCACGATAGGCATTAAAATAATCGACTCGAGCGAGCGAGTGTAGAGTTTTTTTTACAAAAAGTTAATATGTATTAACTTTTTATAAAAAAAAATAAATACTTTCATACCATCGGCTAGTCAACTAAAAATTAAATAAATGTGTTACGAGTATATTTACTATTAGAATTGCATAGAAGTCATTCGATTAGGAATAAAATATTAACGAAAGTTCCACATGGCAAATTACAATCTTGGCAGGTCCGAACTTCGTGCAGGTCATTTTGTTACAACTAATGTTTAAAAGTGTTATGATATTTATTTTATTTGTATTTCTCACTGTTTAAATTAGATATTTTCTGATCGTTTAAGTATTGGTTTATCTGGCAATAACAGTTTTCTTCACAAGTTTACATGCGTAAAAGTTCGCAGAGCCTATGTTCAGACCTGCCAAGATAATTTAATCGCACTGTAAGGTGCACAGACAGCGTGTTAGCAGAAGCATCATACCCTCTGTCCACATCGGCCGCCTAAGATCAAATGTATGAAAATGTTTGAAGCACGCCATGAGTTGCCGCTCATAGCATTTTACACATTTTCATACATTTGATCTTACTGCTCGCCGCCCCGCGCTTAGCTGCCGCTCACAGCGGCAAGGTCGTGAACGGGCCGTAAAACGAACCATCGCGCATCAGTCAAATTCCCCAACCACGGCAGATCCTAGTAGGAAAACCTGCACGATAAAGAAACTTAAACCGCCTTCATTCCTACCACTCCGTCGCGTCACTGTTCACGCCCAACCCAGTCGTGACTCGCCCGAGATACTGTGCTAGTAGTGTTTTAAACCAGCCCATAAATAATGATCTCACCCGTATCCAGCCGGTATGTACGTTTTCATAAGTCTATCCGGCTTATTAATAAAAATAGTTAACCTGGTTTAACTTACGCTTGGTTTATCTCAATGCCATGCAGACAAAATAAATATTGTTGCACATCTCTAGTTACGTCATATTGGGGAAGAAAACTGACAATTTATCCCGCGGGTGTCGCTGGTAACGCTTGACTCACAGAAAGGGTGCGTTCCGAATTACGCTGTAATCGATTTGAGCGTCCATAAACCCGTACCGAATTACTGTGAGCGCGATATCGATGTCCCTTGAATCGTCATAGATGACGTCATGACATGCGCCATCTTGCGATTACACCGACCATGCCCCAAATAAATATCACCGTGAGCGCTGTCAAAATCAAAGTAAAAAATGACAGATGTCTGATGCGTGTGTGTGTGTCTGGGTGTGTGTGTGTGTTCACAGCTGAGGTTCACTGGCTGGAGTCGCACAAATAAATTCAATTAGTTCTTTGAAATCTCTTTGGAGTCTCATAACCATGAGTATTCAAGTAAATATACAAGACGAGCCTAACGGGCGACGAATTTCTCTCATGCAGGTTATGTTTTTGTTATCACGTGACGAGTGAGCACTGTAAACGCGTTTACGAGCGTTCCGAATTGATGACAGTTCTTAGCTGTCATAATCGTGATATCTAATTCGGTACGCAAATTATAGACGTGAGCGCTGTGAGCGATTATTTTGTAATACGGAACGCGGCCAAAGTGTCATTAGCTGTCAAATTACATACAAAACTTGTTTACAAAAAACTTTGGACGGCATCTGACAAAAATATGCCGCGTTGTGTTATAATCGGTTGTAATAACAATGGAAATCATTCATTTCCCAAAGACTTGCGATTAAAAAAACTATGGGAAAGGGCGACAAAGATACGCAATTTTAGAGCTTCCGAAAATTCGAGGTTATGTTCTAACCATTTTATAGAAACAGACTTTCAAGGAGTAAGTCATGCTACAGGTTAGTATACCTACCTTTATTCACTTGTTATAAAATATACTGCCGTGTTGGTCTAGTGGTCGCAAGCGCGACTGGTCGGACAATGTGTTATTGGGTTTTCCCATCAGGGATTTCAAAATTTTCAAAGTTGCAGCCCTGGGGTTAATGGGAATAGGCCCGCTCCCTATGGGACATAAACATAACTAGCGAAACGAGGGTGTAGTATATTTGAAAGGGCGATTTTGTGTACAAAGAATTGAGTTTAACTACTGTAATCTTTTTACTTTTAGGACTGCCTCAAGCACACCGATATTTGAAAAAGGGAGCGATTCCTTCAGTTTTTGCTTGGAACAAAGCAACTACTTCTACTGCAACTGCTAGGGCTCAGCGGTTTTTGCAACGTTCTTCTAGAAAAGAATTGTTTCCATCTACTTCACAACAACTATCTTTAGATGATGCTATTCAAGTTATACCTGAAGAAGTAGAACACTTACCTGAAGTTCCCGACTTTCAACATGAAATGGAAGTAACAACTGCAGATCTTAGTGCACCAACTTCAGCTCAAAATACAACTTCAACCCAAACAACTCACATACTCAGACTATTTTCTTTTCAGGATATGTTGTCTGATGATAGATCAGTATTATTTTACACAGGTTTAGAAAACATTAATAAATTTAACTTAATATTATCTACACTATTACCCATGGCAAATCATTTACATTATAGAGGCAGTCAAGTTATTAATGTAACTGTAGAAGATCAGTTACTTTTAATGTTAATTAAATTAAGAAGAAACAAACAAGATTTTGAACTTTCTAAAATATTTGGCATTAGTACCACTGAAGTTGGCAATATTTTTATAACATGGGTAAATTTTGTGTATGAGTTATGGTCTCAAATAAATATCTGGCCTAGCCGGGCTCTTGTAGACTACTACATGCCAAAATCATTTAAACAGCATCATCCAAATACAAGAATAATTGTTGATGGCACTGAGATATTTATTGCAAAACCCAATAATCCGATCTCTCAGCAAGCTACATTTAGTAGTTATAAGCATCACAACACCATAAAGTTTCTAGTGGGTGCTACACCTGGAGGCCTTATATCCTTTTGCTCAGAGGGTTATGCTGGTGCAACAAGTGATCGTCAAATAACAGAACGCAGTTCACTTTTGACCTTATGTGATGAGAAAGATGCAATAATGGCAGATAGAGGATTCAATGTTCAAGATTTATTTGAACACAAAAATGTATCTATTTACACACCAACATTTTTGAAAGGTTTGACTCAACTGCCTGGAATAAAATTAAAGCATGATCGCCAATTAGCTAAAAACCGCATTCATATTGAACGTCTGATTGGATTAACAAAAACCTTCAAAATATTGAAATCTGATGTGAATGCTTACTATGTGCCATTGCTGTCCAGAATATTTTTCATATGTGTAATGCTATGTAATTTTAAAGAAGGAATTGTTAAATAAAAAAAATAAATCTTAAGTTGTTTTCTTTATTATTTGTTCATAGTTTTTGTAAACATATTTATTTAAAATAGCTTTCTTAAAAAACTGAATATAAAAAGCATCAATGATACACATTTCAATAATGAAATCATTATCTCTTACCACAAAAATTACTTTCATATCTACAAAAGTAAATATTATTAAATTGCAATAATTTCTTCCCGTGCAATATAGCTGGCCTTGTACTTGGTAGTAGCATGGGGATCCTTTTTTTAATTTCAAACCATTATTACCATCTTGCACTAAATATGGCACAGTCACATGACTTATTTGTTGATGTCTACTGCTGTATGGACACTTAATTTCAATTATTGTTTCATCACCGAGGAGGCCATCAGGTGATGCACCAAGGTATGGACGTTCAATTGAAACAAACAATCCACATCCATTCACTTGCAACTCCATATCTTCCATGTACTTTTGAAGAGCAACTTTTTCATTAATAATGCCATGATTGGTAGCTCTTGAAGAAAACTTACGTGGACTCAATAATTGGCTAGCAAACTTCTCTTGATTTATGTGTCTGAGGTGACATACTGTATGAAGTTTACTAGCTGTAATCCTCACCTCACGATGATTGGTCCACTTGGGATTGTTTATCTGACCTCGAGTCTCAAGCTCAATGGCAGCGGCTTGCTCTGGGGTTATTGACGAAAGATTTAAAAATTCCAATAACTTTGATTCAGTGCTAACATTGCTGTAGCAGTGGTCCAATTCTAATGCATATGGGTTTGCTGGTTCATATAACTGCTTGATGGGCATGCTTGACGATACATAGTTTGTTACCAAACTCCTGAATCTATTATTGTATTCTAATGTATCTATTTTTAATGCACATGGGGAAAATATAATATTGTCTATATTTCTCTTCATAGGTAGTTTTGAAGTTTTTAAAGGTGTAGAGCTAAACACCTTTTTGGGTACATGAAACTTTTGCAGTTTTTCTGTTGGTACTTGGTGTTTTAGTATAATTTTTTCACGTACCATATGGTCGACAGCATAAAGCACCATAGCTACATGTTTACAGTGGGCAGTTATTCCACTGCCAGCCACACATTCACATGAAGTCTCTTCAATTTGGCCACTTGCATGTAATTTTACATTTACCTCATACTGCAGTCTTTTCATAGAAGCTTTGCAAAGACCCTTGATAAATGTGTGTTCATTAACTGATACAGCCCTAATCACCACCAAAAATCTTGATTCGTATAATCTTAGACCATCATCTGGCTTTTTATCAAACCTGTAAAATTTTAAAAATGTTTTATATTGTCAAATAGATAGGTAGGAACATTCAGAAGAATACATATTCTCATCATAGGAACATACTTACTCATTGTAATACAGATGAATATGCTGCTTCGTTAAAGAAGGAAGCGTTGTGCTGCTATTGATGTCGTGATAACTCTCTGGAGGTGGAAGATCCATCTTGGTATCATCAGTGTCATGCTGCTGTGGTATCCCAAAGTTCAAATTTCGATCAAATGATTCGATTCTGTAACAGATTTAATTTCTAGGTTACGGTCGTAGCTCGTAAAACATCGAATATTAAATTGTTAAAAAACTACTGTGTAAGTACGTAAAAGTTAGTATAATTACTACGATAAATAAAGAACGACATGTTGCTATTCATAAAAGTGGGTTATTTGGTTATTTGCTTCTAATAATAACGAGAAAATAGGCTGTAAATACCTGTTGACCAGATCCGCTTTACGGCCTCTTAGTGATCCTCCTCGGTTCTTCAGTTCAGTTTTTAACTGCGGTACAGTCCACGTAGAATACATTGTTCGTTATAATAACAAAAAACACGCTAGTTCCTGATCTAATTATATAAAAGCCGAAAAATATTTGGAGATAGAAAATGACAGTGCGATGTTATGAGTCAAGCGATAGCAGCGCCACCTGTTCATAGCTTTGCGATTTCTTCCCCAAGTTATACGCGTTCCGTATTACAAAATAATCACTCAAAGCGCTCACGTCTATATTTTGCGTTCCGAATTAGATATCACGATTATGACAGCTAAGAGCTGTCATCAATTCGGAACGCTCGTATGTAAACGCGTTTACAGTGCTCACTCGTCACGTGATAACAAAAACATAGCTAACATAGCTCGTCTTGTATATTTACTTGAATACTCATGGTTATGAGACTCCAAAGAGATTTCAAAGAACTAATTATTAGAGTTTGCATATCAAAACTCTTTGTAGGTGAAGCTATGAAATCTCCATAGTTACGAGGATGTCACTTCTGTTTTAAAATTGTATTTGTCTGTTAGTATATAATTAAATATATGATATTTATGCCTTATTTAATTAACTTTAACATGGTAGCAGAGCGTTGAGTTGCCTGAGGCTAAATTACATGGGTGGATAACAAAAATAAAAGTAAGAAACTTGAATTTATTTTTACATGAAAGTCGAACTGTGCCTACGATAAGTAAAATTTACGATCGCCATCATGCAGTCTGTAGCTGGGGCAAAGATCGAAATAAACAAATTGGATGGACAGAATTGGCAAACGTGGAAATTCATGATTACCAGATTACTTAAAAGTTATCCTGGTACAACGGATGTTATAAAGGGTACAATTAAAATGCCCACTCATCCAGGAGCATTGGCCACACCCGAAATAACGGACAAATTTAAAAAGGAGTCAAACTATTTTGAAATGTTAGATAACACTGCACAACTAGTACTTTCAGCAAATATGACTGAGGATATGCTGCACAAGGTGATGAGATTCAGCACAGCAAAGGACATGTGGGATGAACTTGTCAGGCTATATGACGGAGCTACAGAAGTTATGAGCTACGACTTATGCATGAAGTTCTTCAGCTACCAAAAAGATCCTGAGCATGATATGACCACACATATATCTGCAGTAAAATCTTTGTTCTACGACCTGAATACTGAATTAGAAGGAAACGATTTACCAGTAATTCTAGTAATTTGCAAGATACTGGATACACTTCCGGAACAGTTTTTTGCATTTAAGTCAAGTTGGCTTTTGATGGCAAAACAGGATAGAAACATTGAGAATCTGACGATACAGTTATGTGCCTATGAAAGAGCGCTAATAAATAAAGCAGAGTGTAGTAATAACGTGAAAGCTTTTGTAGTAAAATCTGAGAAGAGTAAGAACAACTTTAAGAAAAAGGAATTAAAGTGCAAATATTGCGGACAGGTCGGTCACATTGTCAAGAAATGTCAAAAATGGATTTCCGATGGGAGACCACCAAAGAATTCGACCAGTAGTGTGAACAACATGAACTTAACAGTTTTGTCAGTTGAAGATACAACAGAAGCAGATAAAAATAGTTGGTACATAGACAATGGCGCAACTAGTCATGTCACAAACAGGTCTGACTTATTTGAAAGCTTTGAATATTTTCAAAATAATCACACTGTCACTACAGCATCTGGACAAAGAATCAATGCTATTGGCAAAGGATCTATACGTCTCAATGCTGTTGTAAATGGACGAGTCGAACCGCTTCTTTTAATAGATGTATGGTATATTCCAGCATTACAAAGAAACTTATTTTCAGTTCTTGCTGCTCAAGACAAACTACAGAATAGTACATTTGAATCCCGCACAGAATCATGTACATTGAAGGTAAATGGTAAAGAAATAGTGAACGGAAAGCGAAGAAAGCTCGGTGGGCTTTATAGACTTAATGTTAAAATTGTCACACCAAAGCAAGAAGTAAATATAGTCACAAATTCACAATCGTTACAATTGTATCATGAACGTTTAGGACACCAGAATAAAAAACATGTGAAAAAGATAGTAGAAAAGGAATTTAACATAAAATTGGACTGTAATACAGAATTATGTGAAGGTTGTATTAACGGCAAAGCACACAGGTTGAAGTTCGGAACACGAAAACGAGCGACGAAGCCTGGAGAGCTCATTCACTCTGATGTTTGTGGACCTTTTATGTACTCAATTTCCAAATTTCGATATTTTGTTCTTTTCAAAGATGACTACTCTCGGTATCGTCATGTCTACTTCATGAAAAACAAAAGCGAAGTTCACAGCAAACTGAAACAGTTTCTAGCTGAGATAAGAACCGCTGGCCATGTTGTACAAGTGTTCCTAAGCGATAATGGAGGAGAATTTGATAATGAGCAGGTTAGCAATACATTTCGACAGAATGGTATAAAACAGCGTTTCACTATGCCTTATACGCCAGAGCAGAATGGGTGCTCGGAACGAGATAATAGGACTATAGTAGAAACTGCTAGGGCCATGATGCATGCACATAATGAAATACCTCAAGGTCTTTGGGCGGAATTAATTAACACATCTGTCTATATACTTAATCGAACGGGACCAACAACAGTTGAGGGAAAGTCACCTTACGAGTTATTTTATAAAAAGAAACCAGGTATCAAACACTTGAGGATAATTGGATCGACGTGTTATGCACACGTACCGAAACAAAGGCGTAAGAAACTTTGTAAGAAAGCCGAAAAAGGCATACTTATCGAATACGATGGAGATGATGGCTATAGAATATGGTCTAAAGAAAATCATAGGCTTATCAGATCGAGAGACGTGATTTTTGATGAACGCCCTTTCATAGAAAAACCTATAGATCAGACAGCAGTGGAGGCACCTAAGGTAAACAAAAACAGTTTTGATATACCAATACCCTCTATTGAACCAGAAACACAGCCGATCATACCAGAAGAAGATTCACAGATGGCACATGATCAAGAAACTGTTGAATCAAATGTACCGATTGATCCAATTAATGACTCTGTTAATTTTGATACTGCTGAGTCTGACTCTGATGTCAATGACACTTCATCAACTGGAAGTATTTTACCGCATCGTGATACAGATCTACAAAATGAGTCTAGAGATTACTTATTAAGAGAAAATGTTCAAACTCAAGAAGCATCTCAAGAAGACGTTCATTTTGATCAACGTCGAGAACAAGTTTCACATAGAATGACTTTAAGAGATCGTTCAACACTCAAACCGCCAGATAGATTTGATGAATTTGTTCTTCATTGTGTTGAAAAGGTTTATGATCATGAAAAAGAAGAACCAAAGTCGTTCAAAGATGCGATGAAGTCTGTTGATAAAAATAGATGGCGCAATGCTATGGATGATGAAATAAGTTCCCTGAAAGATAACAAAACATGGGACTTAATGCCATTGCCCAAAGGACGCAAAGCTATTTCAACTAAATGGGTTTACAAGATTAAACGAGACTCGAATGGGAATATCGAGAAGTATAAAGCCAGACTAGTAGCTGTTGGTTATTCTCAAAAGAAAGGCGTTGACTATGAGAAAACATTTAGTCCAGTCGCAAAAATGAGTTCAATCAGGACGCTACTAAGTATTGCTGCTCGCGATAGTATGATCCTTGCGCAATTTGATGTATCTACCGCATTTCTTTATGGAAGTTTAAATGAAGAAATTTACGTCAAACAGCCAGAAGGATATAACGATGGAACTAGCAAAGTATGCAAATTGAAACGCAGTTTGTATGGACTTAAACAAGCACCGTTGTGTTGGAACAATTGCATCAAAGGTTTTCTTACAGAACAAGGTTTAAAACCTGGAGAAGATCCTTGTATATTCTCTATGAAAAAGGGGGAAGACAGGCTGCTTCTAGCCCTGTATGTTGACGATGGCATGATTGCTGGTACGTCACAGGCACTAATTGATGTCTTTCTCGAGAATTTAAACAAGCGATTTAATGTAAAGGTCCAAAGTAACAAAAATTTCTACTACTTCCTAGGACTTGAAATAAAGAAAGAGGAAGATTGTATCAAAATACATCAAAGTGCCTACACCAAGAAGGTACTTGAAAAATTTTGTATGCAGAATAGTAAGGCTGCCGCTACACCTATACTTAAAGACTCCGAATTGAGAGAAGATGCTGGAGAAGACAATTCGTTTCCTTATAGAGAAGCGGTTGGAGCCCTTGCATATCTGATGGTGAGCACAAGGCCTGACATAGCTTTCGCTCTTAGTGTTGCATCCAGACACTTAGAAGCTCCTACAAAAAGAGATATCACAAAAGTAAAAAGAATATTTCGATATTTGAATGGTACTCGAGATTACTGCATTACTTACAGAAAAGGCATGCAGAAAGAACTGGTCTGCTACAGCGATGCGGATCATGGGGGTGATCCTGACACTGGAAGGTCGACTTCAGGACTTGTTTGTGTTTACGGAGGTCCAATATCATGGAGAAGTCAATTACAGAGATCAGTCGCGATCTCTAGTACAGAAGCCGAAATTGTAGCTGTTAGCGAAGCTGCAAGAGAAATAATATGGCTTAAACGATTGATTGAAAACATAGAACAATCAACGATGACTCCTGTTCTCCATGTGGACAATGAGTCTGCCATCAAGCTTGCACTGAATCCGCCATATGAGTTCCACAATAGAACCAAGCATATCAAGCTACGTCATTTCTTTATACGAGAAGCCATAACTGATGGGACTATGACGATTGCAAAGATTGGTACAGAAAACCAAATTGCAGACATGTTTACGAAGGCACTGTATAAGCCAAGACTGACTATGCTTTGTCGTCAGATTGGTGTGCACGTTTAAAGACTGTTGTTCCCTAGCTTCAAGAGAAGATATTAGAGTTTGCATATCAAAACTCTTTGTAGGTGAAGCTATGAAATCTCCATAGTTACGAGGATGTCACTTCTGTTTTAAAATTGTATTTGTCTGTTAGTATATAATTAAATATATGATATTTATGCCTTATTTAATTAACTTTAACACTAATTGAATGTATTTGTGCGACTCCAGCCAGTGAACCAACCTCAGCTGTGAACACACACACACGCATCAGACATCTGTCATTTTTTACTTTGATTTTGACAGCGCTCACGGTGATATTTATTTGGGGCATGGCCATTGAGATAGGAAAATATGGAGGCGCTGCGACATTCTATATACAGTGCGATTAAATTATCTTGGCAGCTCCGAACTTCGTGCAGGTCATTTTGTTACAACGAATGTATAAAAGTGTTAAGATATTTATTTTATTTGTATTTCTCACTGTTTAAATTAGATATTTTCTGATCGTTTAAGTATTGGTTTAACTGGCAATAACAGTTTTATTCCCAAGTTTACATGCGTAAAATTTCGCAAAGCCTATGTTCAGAGCTGCCAAGATAATTTGATCGCACTGTACACACTTGCTTATACAAATATGAGTGATATAGGAGACAGAATGTAAAATATAGTTTTGTTTCGTTCTTTCTAATGCAGTAATCGTATTTGATGAAAGAGACAACAATATTTCAGTTGTTGCTCATATTGGCAACATTTGGTTGTGCGAGTCACAGAATAGTAGGTAGGTGCCGTATTCGCCATAATGTGATACAAGATGGAGACGAGTTTCGTGGTAGTTGTGCTGTCAAATAGTTGTTTACTTCTTGATAAATTGCGATTTGTGAGTTAATTACGACGAGATTATCTCTTAAACTGCGTGTATAGGTTAGGAAACAGCAATTCAATATGCCCGCGTGTTGTTTTGTGAAGTGTGGTGCGAGAAGGACTGAAAATCAACCTCAATTGACTTTGCATAGGTTAGTAGTCGTTTTCATGCAATAGTATCTAGGAGTAATACATTTTCGATGAAAAAATGCTAAGTGATTATTAATTTATTGCTAAAGTGTTAATATTTGGGTTTATTTCCGTCCCAGAGACCTTTTTGTTATTTCATAATTTGATTCGTTTGTTTACAAACATGGATAGTGTTGTACCGTTGCGTAATAGTTGCCGATACTAGTTCCTTCACTGCGCTGAAACGATATCTGTTCGAGTGACCGTGCCAGGTCCGGTCAGGGCGCGGGAACGCCCTGCGGATTATCGAAAGAGATAACACGGCCTTGGCACAAGGGCGAAGAAGGAACATGGGTGGTTTTTAGTCAGTAGAAGTCTGACACTCCCTTCCGCTCTGCCCAAGAGCGGAGGAGTTATTTGATGATTTGATAGGTCCGGTCCGTAGTTCACAGAACCAAGATACCGTCCCACAGAGTTATAAGATGGTTATACGTGATCCGAAAATAAGACATCAGCATTTTGTTATTTATTTTAGTTACAAATTATTACAACTCTAACCAAATGATTTATTGATAAAAATATTGTCTTCTTTTGCAGGTTTCCTAGAAAGGAAGGATTAAGGAAAAAGTGGTTAGAGGCTGTTGGTGAACAAAATATTAATCCTCGACACAAAGAATGGTACATCTGTTCACTTCACTTTGAAGAAAGTTGTTTTAACAGAACATTGGATGTAATGAGATTACATGATAACTCCGTTCCTACAATATTTTCGGTGTGTATTAAAAAAAATAATATTAATAGCCAGGCCATTTGGCCTGAAATAAATTTATAGGCATAAAGGGCACTTGTTTTCCCCACCACTGCGACCACACCTAGGAACTCCCTAGTTACGGCGATACGGTCAAAGTTACAAATTTTTCAAAGCTGTTTTTGTAAAAACTAGTTTTTCAAGTTATACTTTTACTTAAATCACCTCCATGACCGGTTCACTATTCAAAGCATCCACTAACACAATGTTTTAAGAGTGCTACATTGAGTTTTACCGTAAAATGAGATTTCTGACCCCAAAAAAAAGTCATTTCCCAACAAACATTTTGCGTAGGGGTATTATAGTTTGATGTACAGAATGCTTTGTTGACGGCTGTGTGAAGGTTTAATTTACACCCTGTATTAGTTACATAAATACAAATCGTATGTATATTGCATGTCAAAATATTATTAGTTTCTATTTATTTCAGACATCCAACAAAAACCACCGAGAGTCATCTGTTCTCTGTGAAACCAGCAACATTCAAAAATCAGATGCTTTTTGTACATCTACTGTGATGCCTCCACTGCAATTAACCCATCGAATTGTGGAAAACGTGCACAAAGAGGTATGTAAGAGATGACTTTTAACGGTTGCTAGCCTTCTTGCAAAGTTCAAAATTTTTGTGTGGTTCTCAAAAATAAGCGAACGCGCGGGCATGAAATAAGCTGCGTTGTCACTTATAAGACGTGATTACCGAACTGTATAATGAAGGCAATGGTGGCCTAGTCGAAACAGCTGTGGCCTAAACAAATCCGAAGACGTGACATTCTCCAACTCGCACTGGTCGCTCGTGGTGGATTATGGCCCACTTCCTCTCATAAAGCGGAAGCTTGTGTCCCAGTATTGGGAATCTTATAGGCTGATTATGCTACCGTAGCTATGAAATTATCTGCTCTATCCCGTAGCTGTACTACATGTACATCTACGGCGCGGTGCAAACTACGGGTACGGCGGAAAGCAGCAATTTCGATGTAACTTTATGATTGAAGTACCGTAATTACTACTATCTTTTCTTTTTCAGGTTATAGAAACTGGAAAAATTAAAGCTTTGAAAGAAAAATGTGTAAAGCAAAAGATAAAAATTAAACGCCTCAATGAAAGGGTTCGAAAGAAAAATAAAAAAATAGCCAATTTCAAAGATATTATAGAAGATCTTCGTAGAAAAAATTGTTTAAACGTGGAACAGGCTGTTGTGATGGAAGATTTGGCAGGACCTAAAGACTTTTTAAAAAGACAAATAAACAAGTCTAAAGGTTTACCTGTACCTATTAAATACTCTGAAGAGATCAGAAAGTTCGCCTTAACGTTAAATTTTTTGTCTCCTAGAGCCTATAATTACATAAGGCGGACTTACAATTCTTGTTTACCTCACTCAAGAACATTATGTAAATGGTACCAGCATGTGAATTGCGAACCAGGATTCACGAAAGAAGCATTTGAAACTTTAAAAATAAAAGTGCAAGGAAGTGCACATCCTGTGATATGCTTCTTGGTTTTTGACGAAATGGCGATAAGAAAGTCTTTGACTTGGGAACCAAGAGCTCAGAAGTATTACGGAAGAGTGGATTATGGACATAACTTGGACAATGATACTGCCGAAGAAGCCAGTCAAGCTCTAGTAGTTTTATTAACGGCTATTAACGGCAGATGGAAACTACCTATTGGTTATTTTTTAATAACATCTCTCACAGGCGAGCAAAAAAGTGTCATCGTGAGCACGGCCCTAAAATTGTGCGAAGATGTGGGTGTAAAAGTCGTAAGCATTACATGCGACGGACCTGCCGCAAATTTCAGCATGTTTACTTCTCTTGGCTGCGATATTATAAATACTCACGATGTTACTTCTTTTGAAAGCGGTAACACTCGCATCCACGCTTTTATCGACCCATGTCACGCAATTAAATTAATTCGAAATGCACTTGGCGAACTAAGAGTTTTTATTGACTCATTAGGTCGAAAGATAGAATTTAAATTTTTAGAAGATTTGCTGGAACTTCAAGAAAAACAGGGCCTACATATCGCAAATAAAATTAAAAAGCCGCATATATTCTACCAAAAACAAAAAATGAAAGTGAAGCTGGCGACACAATTGCTTAGTAGCTCAGTAGCAGATGCTCTGGAGTTTTGCCACAGTGTATTAAAATTAAAACAATTTGAAGAATGTAGTGGCACTGTCAATTTTATAAATATTATGAACGACGTATTTGATGTTTTAAACAGTCACTCCATCCGCCCGCCAGGATTTAAAAAAGCGATGTGCCCTGCTAATATTGGTTTAATATCAGCTTTATTTGAAGGTGCGACCAATTACCTCACAAGTTTAAAACTAACCACTGGTGAACTTGTGATCAATTCCCGCAGGAAAACGGGGTTTATCGGATTACTGATTAATATGAAAAGCGCATTGGCACTGTACAGGTATTTGGTGGAAGACACAAAAATGCTGAAGTACATACCTCTATACAAGATCAGCCAAGATCATATAGAGCTCTTCTTCTCGGCTGTGAGAGCGAGAGGGGGTTTCAACAATAATCCCAATGCCATTCAATTTCGTGCCGCTTATAAAAAGTTGCTTGTGAGAGCTGAAATAAGGGATGATGGCATTGGGAATTGTACTCCACTGGAACAAGTCAATATATTGAATTGCTCTAGTAAAAATCCTGTTGCAGCTTTAAACGAGCTAACTGAAAAAAAAATATTTGTGGAAATCTCGGAGGATCACAGTGATTTATACGACGAATATCTCGAATGTATTTTAAGTGCGGATACTGATGCGTACACAGATAGGGTATTAGAGTATATATCTGGTTTCGTTACTAAAAAATTAATGCGTTCAATTAAATGCGATGTCTGCATATCTTTATTGATCGGAGAGGAAGACAACAATAGCTTAATTTACATTAAATCTAGAGGAGGTCTTAAATATGCTTCTTCTAGTGTCATAGACATTCTTAAAATGACAGAAAAAATTATTAAAACTCGCTTGGAAAAAACATCTAAACCAGAGTTATATTATTTATATATTTTTAAATTCATGTGTGAATTGCATGATTTAAAGGCTTTTTTTCATGCGGACTCTGATCCCGAGCATAATAGTAACCACAAGTTACTACTAATTAAATCTATAATTAAGATCTTCCTAGATATAAGATATAGATACCACGGTCAAAGATCATCTCAAAAAGTGTCACATAGACAGTTATTGAACAAAATAATATTGTTTAGAAATGAATAGGTAATAAGAGTAATAACTGCATTTCTAAGCTTACTTTCCTAATCACACGTTTTACTTTCATAATGTCGAATCTTGCAACTGAATCTTTGAATCTTGCTTGAATTTTCTTGTATTTTTCTATTCACAATATAAATAAAAGAAATAACCAAAAAAAATATTGTACCCACAACAAGGCTCAAGAAAACAGGTGATTCATTTAGATGCCAATGTATTCGTTTTCATAATAAACTACCAAGCCACATTCAAAATGTAAGCCTTAATAAATTCAAATCACTATCATCACTACATAGTATATAAAAAAGTCGCTTTCTCTGTCCCTGTGTCACTTTGTATGCTTAAATCATTAAAACTCCGCAACGGATTTTGATGCGGTTTTTTTTAATAGACAGAATGATTCGAGATGAAGGTTTTAATACCTTTTTTGCACCCGTGCGAAGTCGGGGCGGGTCACTAGTCTTTTATAAAACGTAAAGTTTAATAACTTGACATGAATATTTAATATGATAAACATTTTATTATTAATTTGTATATTGTGAATGTGAGGAGTAGAGAGTACCATGTGGGTCTTTCTTTAGTTTTCAGTTTGAGCACTTTAAGCGACCCAACCAAATGTCCTTTCTTTGGTATTGTTAAATTATTAAAGCTTGGTGCTTTCTTCAAAAGACCATCTCAGACACTAATCTGCATAATCTTCATGTGTCTATAATTATCAATATTATGTCTGGACTTTAAAAGAGACTATGACCTCTGAGTTTGTTTCGGAAGTTTCTTCTCTGACTAGTTTGGTACGAAACACCGGCCCCATCTAGTTTTAATAAAAAAGTGACTTGTAAAACTGTTTGTAAAAACATATATGCAAAATAAACATCATTTATTATAATTATCATACCAATAAACAGATTTAAAAAAATCATTCCTATTTTATTTTAGGTATCATTTAAGCCAATTTAATTAGTTTTATGTTACTTAAATAATAGGGTTTGACAAACCCTATTATTGCACTAGAATTTTATTGGTGATCCATCTCTTATTTTACACATCATTATATTAACATTAATTTGATCATTCATATCTGGGAACACTTTTTGTTTAGTATAAAAAAAAATAAGTTTATAAAACTAAAACACGAATACGAATAAAATCGCAGACTAATAAAACCGCAGTCTTAAAATTAAAAAAACAAGAAAATAATTCTTGTCTAATATTCTTATCTATCAACGCCCTATACAATTAATTGATTATCGTCTAGTTAGTAGGTAGATAATTTGTAATTTTCAATTTAACGTATTTATTATAAGTTAAATTATTATAGAGGATAGTCGTATTTCGCCTGCCACTGATACCTGATGCTCCTTCATGGCGTTTTCATTGATATATACAGCTTGGCAAAAAAGAGTAGAAAATCCGGGGGGCGCCACTGTGCTGTTCATATGGCAACCCGTTATGACCGTATCGCGTACCAACCTATCGTCTTGATACTTTTATTACTATTTTTTTATACTTAAAATTTATTTATTGAACCGGAATTTATTCTCCTCATGTAACTACCTAAAAATAAATATATGTTAGTAGCACTGTTTTTTAAATTTTCTGGGATTAAAAAAAGGCGTAGAAATAATTATTGTAATTTATTCTAATAAATCTTCCAACTCTTTTTTGGGATGACCTTTTCTATGTTTTCCGGGTGTAGAAAATACGCCTTTGTTTCGATCTCCTTCCAGGACGACTCTTCTTATGGTGCTTACTGATTTACCTAAAGTGAATAAATAAATATACTTACATAAAAAAATGCATTTTGCTTCTATTATGTGATTCATATGAAATATTAATTTATGTTGTTATTTAATAACAAATTAAAAATAATACATTTTTGGTACATTTGTAATTCTAATGATATAACAAACAGTTATCACCTTGAAATCACATTCAACAATAAAGTTATGTAGAAATCGAATTTAAATTCACATAGTGCACAGTACGCCACTCAAGTATCAACATTAATCTGACACGCTATACTAAGGTAATGTCAGACAAAATGTAAACATAACCTATGTGCTCGATGATTATTGTTCAAAATTCCACTTATTTCGTATGCAAGCAAGTCAAAACAGAATGGGGTTCATAAATTAACACTTAATTCATCTAAAAACAATAAAACAAACAGTTACATACCTGTCATTTCAGCGGTTCATAAGTAAACATCGTTGAGATCGGAGAGAATGGTTTTGGCCTTATAAATTATCGCTCTGCCAGCACTTCGGATGGTTTTATTCATTTTGTATTACTCTACGTTGCTTTAATCACGTTTTTAGGGCACAATTATAAATTTAATAAACTTTCGAACTTTGTTTACACCAAACGTCATAAGTTTTTAATTGTTGCCAGCAAACAAAAGAATTAGTTCCGTTTCTAGACTTTTTTGCCAAGCTGTAAGTCAGCTGCTTGTTGCCATTAGAAAGGTGGCTTGCGACGACTGCCCTCTACTATCATTTTACTTATAATACGTTACATTGAAATATACAATTATCTACTTAATATACGATAATCAATTAGGTAATTGGATAAGGCGTTGATAGACAAGAATTATTTTCTTGTTTTTTCTACTTATAAGACCGCGGTTTTATTAGTTTGCGATTTAATTCGTGGTTGAGTTTTAGTAATATTCTACTTTAATGTTGGTTTGTTATATAATACGAGTAAATAACAAAGACTTAACCGCGACAACTATTTGACCGCAATCTAAACTTATACAGGGTGTATACATATTAACCCATAACACAGCTGTCAACCAAGCAAGGGTGGTACACACGGCTACACATCAAGCTATACAAAACCAGTATAATCTGATCGTTTATTGTGCGAAAAGATCTAGTAAAGAGAGGCCAAGATTAACTGGTTTTGTATAGCTTGATGTGTAGCCGTGTGTACTTAGTTTGATGTACAGAAACATCAAACTAAGTACCCCTCTACCTATGCAATTTTTTTGCTGGGAAACGATTTTTTATTGGGGTCAAATATCATATTTTACGGTAAAACTCAATGTAGTACTCTTAACACATTGGGCTAGTGGATGCTATGAATAGTAAACGGGTGATGAAGGTAATTTAAGTTAAGTTATAACCTGAAAAACTAGTATTTACAAAAACATCTGTGAAATATTTGGAAGTTTGACCAATATCTCCGTAACTAGGGGGTTCCTAGATATGGTCTAGAACAAAAAAATATCGCAGTGGTGGGGAGAACAAGTGTTCAGTAGTTTTGGCGCTATGCTGGAACATACAAACATAATACATACACTGCCAAAATCATTACCCTTCCTTTTGGCTATTCCGTAGTCGGGTAAAAAGTATTCTTTAATTATTGTATTCAGAAAAACCACTTTGAATAAATTTTATTCTCAGATTACTCAGGTATATCAGAAGGTAAGTAAATTTACTCATAGTTTTCTGTTACAACTTTACAAAGGACTGTTAATTATAATTCAACCGTGATATCTAATAATACTCGTAATACTAGTATCGATACTCGTTACAGTAATACTATGTTTCATGATTGACACAACCCTAGCATTGGCAGCCATTTTATGCTCCGTAGGTATGCACCTTTTTTTTGTAGGTATTTCTAGTCCATACTTTTACTATGTCAATGGGCATGGCAATGACTAATAAAAAGTATGGACTGGAAATACCTACAGAAAAAAGGTGCATACCTACGGAGCATAAAATGGCTGCCAATGCTAGGGTTGTGGCAATCATGAAACATAGTACTACTGTAACGAGTATCGATACTAGTATTACGAGTATTATTAGATATCACGTTTGAATTAAAATGAACAGTCCGTTGTAAAGTTGTAACAGAAAAATATGAGTAAATTTACTTACCTACAACCACTTTGAATAAAAAAAATTCTCAGGTATCGGATACCTGAGAATAAAATTTATTCAAAGTGGTTTTTCTGAATACAATAAATAAAGAATACTTTTTACCCGACTACGGAAAAGCCAAAAGGAAGGGTAATGATTTTGGCAGTGTATGTATTATGTTTGTATGTTCCAGCATAGCGCCTAAACTACTGAACACTTGTTCTCCCCACCACTGCGATATTTTTTTTTGTTCTAGACCATACCTAGGAACCCCCTAGTTACGGAGATATTGGTCAAAGATCCAAATATTTCACAGTTGTTTTTGTAAATACTAGTTTTTCAGGTTATAACTTTACTTAAATTACCTCCATCACCCGTTTACTATTCATAGCATCCACTAGCCCAATGTGTTGCTACATTGAGTTTTACCGTAAAATATGATATTTGACCCCAATAAAAAATCGTTTCCCAGCAAAAAAATTGCGTAGGGGGGTACTTAGTTTGATGTTTCTGTTCATCAAACTAAGTACCACCCTTGATTGGTTGACGGCTGTGTTATGGGTTAATTTACACCCTGTATACGTTTAGATTGCGGTCAAACAGTTGTCGCGGTTAAGTCTTTGTTATTTACTCGTATTATATAACAAACCAACATTAAATTAGAATGTAACTAAAACTCAACTACGAATTAAATCGCAAACTAATAAGATCCTAGTGAAGAACAAATCTTCTAATAGTAAGAAGATTGTTTCTATTATGATTAACATACTGACTGGCGGAGTAAAATAAAAGGGGACTTTGTTTCTTGTCGCCAAAATTTGTATTCGTTACCAAGTTGTATCACATAGTAAATAGATCTATCGCCACGAAATATTTTCGTTCTCAGATAAACAAAAAGTGTTCAAAGATATGAATGATCAAATTAATGTTAATATAATAATTTGTAAAATAAGAGATGGATCACCAGTAAAATTGTAGTGCAATAATAGGGTTTGTCAAACCCTATTATTCTACTGACTAAAAACCACCCATGTTTCTTCTTCGCTCTTGTGCCAAGGCCGCGTTATCTCTTTCGATAATCCTCAGGGCGGTCCCGCGCCCTGACCGGACCTGGCACGGTCACTCGAACAGATATCGTTTCAGCGCAGCGAAGGAACTAGTATCGGAAACTATTACGCAACGGTACAACACTATCCATGTTTGTAAACAAACGAATCAAATGATGAAATAACAAAAAGGTCTCTGGGACGGAAATAAACCCAATTATTAACACTTTAGCAATAAATTAATGATTATTTAGCATTTTTTCATCGAAAATGTATTACTCCTAGATACTATTGCATGAAAACGACTACTAACCTATGCAAAGTCAATTGAGGTTGATTTTCAGTCCTTCTTGCACCACACTTCACAATACAACACGCAGGCATATTGAATTGCTGTTTCCTAACATATACACGCAGTTTAAGAGATAATCTCGTCGTAATTTTCTCACAAATCGCAATTTAACAAAAAGTAAACAACTATTTGACAGCACAACTACCACGAAACTCGTCGCCATGTTGTATCACAATATGTCGAAAACGGCACCCTACCTACTATTCTGTGACTCGCATATCCAAATGTTGCCATTGTGAGAAACAACTGAAATATTGTTGTCTCTTTCATCAAATACGATTACTGCATTAGAAAGAACGAACCAAAACTATATTTTACATTCTGTCTCCTATTTCACTCATATTTGTATATGCAAGTGTGTTAACATTTGGATATGCGAGTCACAGAATAGTAGGTAGGGTGCCGTTTTCGACATATTGTGATACAAGATGGCGATGAGTTTCGTGGTAGTTGTGCTGTCAAATAGTTGTTTACTTTTTGTTAAATTGCGATTTGCGAGAAAATTACGACGAGATTATCTCTTAAACTGCGTGTATATGTTAGGAAACAGCAATTCAATATGCCTGCGTGTTGTATTGTGAAGTGTGGTGCAAGAAGGACTGAAAATCAACCTCAATTGACTTTGCATAGGTTAGTAGTCGTTTTCATGCAATAGTATCTAGGAGTAATCAGTGGCGTGCCAGCAATTATTTGGAGGTAAAGCACAAGTTCCAAAAAAAAAAAAAAACACTTTTTGTTCCGAATTCTGACACTGCTTTTTAATGACACCGGTTTTGTTTTCTATTATTTAATTATGGCTAACACTTTTCGTATTTTATATCCTGTCAGAAAATTTACAACTACTTATTTCAATATAAATATCAAGTCGTCAGTTTCACGTAAAATAATTTATTAACAAGAGCCATCTATTGACATAAACGTAACAACAACTATTTGAGTCAATACGTATTTCGCTCCTAAACAGTCGCTTTGGGCAAAATATTACAGTCACCGCTAGATGGCGCACAAAATAATAAATTAGTTTCTAACTACTATTTGAAAAAAAAAGTTATTAAGTACTCACAATTTATACAGCCATAACTCTTCATTCTTCGCTTCTTTACCATGGACAGATGACAAACAACAAAACACACTGAAGGCATAATATTACTAGATAGATTTACAGATACGTATCAGCAATGACATACCTCCAGTGGCTTTGATAAAAGCCGTTTGTGTTCAATTTGTTTGAGTAAATGATTATGGAGCATGTTTTAATTGTAACGATTGTATTGTATAATAAAAAAGGCTTAAATTTAATTACTTTCTGTATTCTAAATCAAAAACTCTATCTTTCTGTAAAAATGATTTTATTACATCAGTATAATTATTTATTACATCAATATTTATTACATCAGTATTTTCAGATACGTTAACATAACGCATAAAACGATCATGAATGTCGTTGCCGTAATGATACCTAATAATTACGCAAAGTTGCTCTCTGTTGCTTATATCTGGAGTTTCGTCAACAATCACAGAAACAAATTTTGTTGTATTAATCTCGTGTTTAATGCGAGATTTAATTACTTCTGATATGGAATGAATAATATCATTTTGAATTTTATTTGATAAGTAACTAGGCCCCGGCTTATTGCCTTCGGGTTGCTGTGTATGTTTTTCTAAGACAAGGTCGTATTTAGAAAGTAAAAAAACAGTCTCTAAGAAATTGCCTCTGTTTAATGAGGTTTTAGACTCATCATGCCCTCGAAAAGGAAGTTCCTGTTGTGCTAAAAAACATACAACATCAACCAACCTTTGAAAAATAGCGCGATTATTATGATCGCCACGCATATTGTGTTTAGAAATATCGTCACATAACTGCCGAGATAAAGCTGTTTCAATTCGTGTTTTACCAAAACTACAAAATGAAATAACAGCATTCAAATGTTTATGAGAATTTTGATGTCTTTTCATGGCACCAGAGAAGTTATTTAAATCATCGTAACCTGATAAACTCCAAGCATTCTTTTCATTCGAAAAAAATATACAAGGCCAACAGAAAAATTTGTTTATATGAGAGCAGCCGACAACCCATTGTACACTGTATGCTGATCGATTAAAATACCTAGTATTTCTTTTACCTTTCTGAGAAATATTCAAATCAGGAGTGGGTTTAGGTGAAGTAACGAGATTATATTTATCTGTAAAATTTAAAGTATTTACCTTGCCCAGTAACGCTTTCACACACTTTAATCCATCACAAGGAACTGTTGTTTGCGTTTTCGAATTCATTTTCGTATTAATTAACTAACTTCAATCAAAAACTAAGTAATCACTAAACTTATTTAAATTCTAACAAGAAACGGAAAAATCTAATCACAATAAAAAATGCACCGACAACCATCAACGCTCAAGACAAATTTGAACTAAATCGAAATTCCCTTCAAACAAGTTCAATCGCGTCGCGAACTTGCATTCACTCACTCGCAATCTTTACACTGACACACATTCAAACGTTCAAAGCATGCTTGGAAAATATTGGAAATCCTATACATTTTGTCGTAAACCCGGCAATAAGTATGTAAACAAACAACTCTAAATTATGTTCGTAGGATAGAGAGGTCAGAGAAGCTGTTCGAAATCGGATGGTGTGACAGAGAAAGGGCTAGCCGAGCCCGATCATGCCCGATCGATCTGTTTGATCAATCGGCTGAGGTCGGGAGACATATTAGAAGAAGTTTGGCAACGTCGCAGTGCGAGTTGCGCGCGAATGTATTTTCTGCCTAAAGTTATTGAGTACGTAAACCTGACAACGTCGCATCAATACGTTCCGTTTTTCGCGTGGCATGCAGTTTGATGATAATGATTATAATATTAATTTTGTTTTTGTATTGACCGTTTTTTTTTTAATTCGTTGTTTTATTAAGGCAAGCTGTGCTTTTCTGCTTCTATGGGAGTACCGCCACTGGGAGTAATACATTTTCGATGAAAAAATGCTAAGTGATCATTAATTTATTGCTAAAGTGTTAATAATTGGGTTTATTTCCGTCCCAGAGACCTTTTTGTTATTTCATCATTTGATTCGTTTGTTTACAAACATGGATAGTGTTGTACCGTTGCGTAATAGTTTCCGATACTAGTTCCTTCGCTGCGCTGAAACGATATCTGTTCGAGTGACCGTGCCAGGTTCGGTCAGGGCGCGGGACCGCCCTGAGGATTATCGAAAGAGATAACGCGGCCTTGGCACAAGAGCGAAGAAGGTACATGGGTGGTTTTTAGTCAGTAGAATAATAGGGTTTGACAAACCCTATTGTTGCACTACAATTTTATTGGTGATCCATCTCTTATTTTACACATTATTATATTAACATTAATTTGATCATTCATATCTTTGAACACTTTTTGTTTATCTGAGAACGAAAATATTTCGTGGCGATAGATCTATTTACTATGTGATACAACTTGGTAACGAATACAAATTTTGGCGACAAGAAACAAAGTCCCCTTTTATTTTACTCCGCCTGTCAGTCAGTCAATCATAATAGAAACAATCTTCTTACTATTAGAAGATTTGTTCTTCACTAGGATCTTATTAGTTTGCGATTTAATTCGTAGTTGAGTTTTAGTTACATTCTAATTTAATGTTGGTTTGTTATATAATACGAGTAAATAACAAAGACTTAACCGCGACAACTGTTTGACCGCAATCTAAACGTATACAGGGTGTAAATTGACCCATAACACAGCCGTCAACCAAGCAAGGGTGGTACTTAGTTTGATGTACAGAAACATCAAACTAAGTACCCCCTACACAATTTTTTTTCTGGGAAACGATTTTTTATTGGGGTCAAATATCATATTTTACGGTAAAACTCAATGTAGCAACACATTGGGCTAGTGTATGCTATGAATAGTAAACGGGTGATGGAGGTAATCTATGTAAAGTTATAACCTGAAAAACTAGTATTTACAAAAACAACTGTGAAATATTTGGAACTTTGACCAATATCTCCGTAACTAGGAGGTTCCTAGGCATGGTCTAGAACAAAAAAAAAATATCGCAGTGGTGGGGAGAACAAGTGTTCAGTAGTTTAGGCGCTATGCTGGAACATACAAACATAATACATACACTGCCAAAATCATTACCCTTCCTTTTGGCTTTTCCGTAGTCGGGTAAAAAGTATTCTTTATTTATTGTATTCAGAAAAACCACTTTGAATAAATTTTATTCTCAGGTATCCGATACCTGAGAATTTTTTTTATTCAAAGTGGTTGTAGGTAAGTAAATTTACTCATATTTTTCTGTTACAACTTTACAACGGACTGTTCATTTTAATTCAACCGTGATATCTAATAATACTCGTAATACTAGTATCGATACTCGTTACAGTAGTACTATGTTTCATGATTGCCACAACCCTAGCATTGGCAGCCATTTTATGCTCCGTAGGTATGCACCTTTTTTCTGTAGGTATTTCCAGTCCATACTTTTTATTAGTCATTGATCTAATGCATTGGACCAAGTATATGTGTTCTGTGCATTGGACAGTCAAAACTCAAAAAGTCAATGTCAGTATTGTCTTGTCAGTCACCGAGTCAATATTGGGATTTTTGTTGCTGTCAGGTTGTGTAATAGAAATTAAAAATGAATGCTGTAAGGAGGAATACGCTAAGAGCGTTTACTAGATTTTACAGCGAAGGTGCCGGCGGTTCTCAGAGTACGCCTCCACCACCTGCACAGGCCAGTCAGACAGCCCCCGACGTTCCTGGACTGAGCAGCAAAATAATCCAACCAGCGGCTCAACCCGTGGGCCCAGGAGTTGACCCTAAAAAGACCGGAGCCTACAAAGTCCCTGAATACTTCCAATACGATAATATGAGTTTCTTCGAAGCCGAAGTAGAAATGCAGAGCTTTAGATGCCCTGCCCCATCCGCTCTCAAAAAGTAATGTTCTGCTAAATCCTGTCTGTTGATATAGTGCACTTAATAAATTATTAGTGAAGTTTAACTATTGTTTTATTTCTCTGATATGTTTTAGCATGTGTTTATACAGCCATCACCTGCAGGAGGGCTTCACGGCTTGGCTTATTATGTTGTTTACTTTTGCCAATCCCTACACTTCTTGGTGAGTCTAGGTGTTCACATGTGCACAAGAACACTGGAATAGCAATTGACCTAGTTCTCTTTGTGGGTTCAGCTGAACCAAATAGGCTTATCATGACTGGTAAAGTACTACAAATTTTATTAGTTTAAAATTAAATAATTTATTGTTATTATGTTTTACAGATTTGATTTGATATCAATAAAACTGATGATGCTGTCACTGTATTTCACTTTGAGATAATATTCACAACAAATGGGGTGACATTACTCATCACAAAATAGGTATTGAATTTAGTGTTTGGTACTGTCTGCTATACTATTGCATCATCTATTATCATTTCTCTAAGCCACAATTCAGAAATCATTATCATTCTCTTTTTGCTCGTATCCCAATTCATTTCTTCACTTCAATCCAGAATTATAATCCCTATCTTTTAAGGGATAAGAGAACATAATTTTTGATCAGTGGGTCGTCTTAGGGAAACTGTAAATAAAGCAGCAAAAAAAGAAAAGTGATTGTAGAAGTAAGCAGGTGTTAAAACTAACAAAAACATTTAATTTTGTATGTTTTATTTTAAATCATTAGATTCCCATACATGCTCTTTATCTACAACTAAATAACGTAAAATGCAATTTAACATTTCAAACTGGCTGACTTTATACATAATATTATTTGCAATGCTTGTGGTACCTACATAGACAAATGCACTAAACGAGCCCTGAAGCAACACCACCTATAAGTACAGCGGCATCAACATCTGTAAGAGTGGTCGCAGGCTCCAGGCTTTCAGCGTACACACTCTCAGCCTCATGTTACTTCTTCTTTGTAAGCTTCTCAGACAAGTCGTCAAAGGTAGGATCTTGAAGGTTGATCATCAAGCTGTTGCCAGGAAGGAATACACGGTTTTGAGATTGAGCGAGCATTCTAGAGATGCTTTGAGCAGCACGGATCTTACGCAACTTCAAGTAACCAGGGTTCATTCCCATTGCCTTTCCCAACATTTCAGCAGCTTCTGCTTCACCCTCAGCCTGTACAATTTTCTGCTGGCGCTCCTGCTTGGCTCTTTCTACAACGAAAGCAGCACGCTGAGCTTCCTGTTGGGCCACCTGCTTAGCCTCCACAGCAGCAGTGTATTCCTTACCAAAACTCAATTCAGTCAGGGAGACATCATCCAAAATAATATTGAAATCAGCTGCACGCTCCACCAACTCCCTTCTGATCAAAAGTGAAACCTGCTGACGCTGAGTAATCAATTGGGATGCATTGAATTTGGCAACAACAGATTTCAGTACTTCATTGCAAATTGATGGCAATACTTTTTCATCATAATCAGTACCAAGCTGTCTGTACATTGTAGGGAGTGACATCGCATCGGGACGAGAGAGAACTCTCAATGAAATGTTTACCATTTGTAAATCTTTAGATCCGGTGGGTGAAGAAATCTTCCGAGGCCTGGACCTGATGTCGTAAATGATGGGGTACTGGAACCAAGGTATACGGAAATGCAAACCTTCACTCATGACGTGTTGCTGTATACCGCCTATTCTGTTGAACATGATGGCACGGTGACCACCTTCGACGGTAAATAAGGATTGCGAGACGCCATAAGCAGCCGCACCTAAAGCGGCCACCACTTTTAGACCGATGTTGAAGCCAGGGGGTCCTCCCTTGGCGAATTTGCCCGCCATATCGTTAAGCTTACTTTGAGCCATGTTTAAAACGTTCCAACAAGTATAATATTATTAAATTTCAACACTTTTCCGACAAAAAACCTAACCTAAAACAGCAGGCCGAAATCGAACAGTTTTTTTATTGTGCAATGGCCATAGCATAGAGTAAAGTAAAGACAAAAAGAACAAGGCAGAAACAAACTAAAAAAAAATATTTTGCTTAAACCGGCTATTCCTGCTAAACATAACGATGCTTTAGTTTAGTCGATTATTAATTGTCAACCCTATCGTCGGTACCTAATTCTACAATGCTATTGACATGACGATGACATGATGATGACATTTATTTTTTGTATCTGTAATTTAGAAATTCAGCTGAAACTAAAATGTCTGTTTTCATAAATTTCGTCTAAAAATACTTACCTTATTTATCTCTAATATAAAGCGTATTTGTTCTTTTGTAGTCTAGGACCACTGAAAAAAGTAAAAACGTTAAAAAAATATTGATAAAAATAGAATATTGTGATCGCCTAACTATGGATTCGTGTATTGGTGTAGAACAGGATTTGGACAAAGCTCTGACAAAATTTAACTCTCTAAATGATCACACAAATAGAGTTCTACAGGACATAATAGACCAAGTTGAGGAACTGAGAAAAGAAATCGCAAAACGTAAGTTGTTTGTCATTCCCCCCTACGTGCCCTCTTTGTTCACTGTGTCCTGTTTACGTCTAATGACCATGACAAGACGAATTTCATTTACTTACTACTGCCTTTATCTTAACTTTTCCCTGATATACATACCCCAAGGAACTGTATTGAAAATAAACTTATTTATGTAGGCTCCATAAAACATTTTCCAGAGTTTACCTTTCACCTTTCTCTAAGAGCCAATCAAAGTTATTAATAAAGAATAAAACCAAATTCAGTAGGTACAAGTCAATGTTCTTTAACCAGTTCTTATCTAAGCCTAACAGTAAACAATCCATTCATGTTTATAAAAAGAGGTAAGTAAGTATGTAGGTGTATTTGTGATAAAATTGCCACACATAATAATAATAATATTCCACAACTATCACACAACGCCATCTAGTCCCAAGCTAAGCAGAGCTTGTGTTATGGGTACTAGACAACTGATAAACATACTTATATATTTCTAAATACATACATGTTATAGATAAATTACACCCAGACACATAGTGTAGTCAAATTAGGCCATTTTTTAATAAAGATTGGATTAAATTCTCCGGAGAGGCAAAAACGTTTGTGATGGATTTGTATGAGTTAAAGATCGAGTATAAAAAACAAATTGCTTTTACCACCCCTACGGAAGGGGGTGAAAACTATTAATTAGTCATAACTAACCAGAGAACACAGATGTACTCAGCGTAATTTTTTATACGCTTTATTACACCTCAGTCTACATTATTACATTTTATTTATTTTAATAAGACCAACGCAGAAACAGAAAAAAAAAAACAAAAAAAAAAGTGTTTTTTGGTCATTGCGGCTGTGGGGAAAATTGTGTAGTTTTGTAAACTGAGGAAACGGTTAGACATTTTGACCTAAATACATTATTGATTTTGCACCCTAGTGTGACATATGGAAATTAGTTTTTCACGCATGTCTGCCGCTGTACTTCGGGGGAAATTTTGATTGTTTTGAAAATCATCACAATCATATTAATTTGGTCTCCTTTAAATTTGCACCCTTTAAAAAATTGGCATTTTTGTATGGAACATACATTTTTTTAGTATTGTAGTAATTGCCACTGAATAAATACGCCATGGAAGTGACAAGCGCGCGACACGGAATAATAAACTAACAAGAAGAGATAAGCATCGTCATCACTTAGGCGCGTTGTTTGATGTATTTTACGAGGAAGGAGTACTTTCTAATTGTAATTGCTCTGTTAGTAAGTAATAGTGTACGCACCTAAAGATTATATTTTTAATGCTAAACCAGCTTGTGTTTAAACGAAAACTTTTTTACAAAAAATGAAACCGACTTCGACAAAAATAAAACACAAAAAAGTGAAAAATAAAAAATCAGCTTCAGAAGTCGGTGGCAAAAACATGAAATCAAACAAACAAAAGTCACCGACTTCAGAAGCAGATTTTATTTTTTGTAAAAAAGTTTTTATTTTTCACTTTTTAGTGGTTCACATGTGCTTACCCCTTCACAACGTACCGGCGTGATGTTATGTTATGAACTGGTGTAAACAATAGACAGTCATGAGATTTCAGCAATCCCAGTCCATTTGCTATCATTAATTGAGGAGTTCCGTTGCCTATCTCCGAAGTTCTTCATCAGATCTTCACCAAATAGTTTTTATAACCTTTGCAGTGAGTACAGGCGTGATATTATGTTGTGTGATGGCGTAAACAATGCTTAGATATGCTATAGCAACAATCGCGGTTAATCTGCTGTTATTTATTGAAGAGTTCCCCCGATATCTACAAGATCCCATCTTCAGATATTGAAATGGTGACAATGGGACCACACGGGAAGCACCAGCTTTCAAATGAATAAAGAATCATGAAAATCAGTTTACCCAGTCGCAAGTTATGAGCTAACAAACATAAAAAAAAAATACAGTCGAATTGACAACCTCCTCCTTTTTTTGAAGTCGGTTAAAAAATAAAATGGCAGTGTCCTCCAAGCATGTCCTTTATTTATTAACCGACTTCAAAAAGGAGGTTCTCAATTCGTCGCAATCTTTGTTTTTTTTTTATGTATGTTCCCCGATTTCTCGATGCCGCCTAGACCGATTTGGAAAAATCTTTTTTTGCTTGAAAGGGTCACAGATGGTCCCATAGAAAAATGGCCTGGATCTGATCACGGGATCTTGGAGAAATTGAAGCAAATCAACCGCAAAAAAGTTTGGCAATTCTTCGGGCTATGGCGGTAACCTTGGTTTTCTTGTGTATATCTTCATTTCGGATACGATCCCGCAAGGAGACTCCGAACATAGCCCTCTCCATTGCCCTTTGGGTGACTTTGAGTTTTCTGATGAGGCCCATTGTGAGCGACCACGTTTCTGTCTATTATGTAATCTCTGGCAACACAAACTGGTCATAGACTTTCGTCTTGAGACACTGTCGTAAGTTGGGCGAGAAAATACATACCGCGCAACTTCCCGAACGGTGCCCAGCCGAGTCGCATTCGACGATTGACCTCTTTCTCGAAGTTAGACCTACCCAACTGAACCGTTCCTGGTTGACATAATCGTCCACAGCTTCGAGTGTAGAGTCTCCGATCTTGATAGGAGTGGGTGTTACATGAACATTCAACATAACCTTGATTTATTTTAAGCTCCACTGAGGTCATCGAGCGTTGAGATTCTCCATGGTCTCAGCCATGACCACTATATCGTTGGCAAACCGAAGATGAGTGAACCACTCGCCATTGATGTTGATGCCCATTCCTCTCCAATCCAGAACCTTGAAGGCATCCTCCAGTGCAGCGGTGAAGAGTTTCGAAGATACTTGACGTCTCCCTCTCACCGCGCTGCAGAAGGATAGGTTTTGAGGTCTAGTCCTAAAGTCTGACTGACATGGTGGCGTTTTTGTACAAACACTTCAACACCTCGATGTACCAGTAGTCGATTTGGCATCGTTGGAGTGACTGTAGTACCGCCCAGGTCTCGATCGAATTGAAGGCTTTCTCGTAGACCACAAACGCTTAACAGAGAGGCAGGTTATACTCTTCGGTCTACGGTACTAAAGCCTTGTCGGAATCCGGCTGGTTCGGGAGGCTGGAAATCGTCAAATCTGCGTGTGAGACGATTTGTCATGACTTGAAAATAACTTGTACACATGGCTTAGAAGTGAGATGGGCCTATAGTTCTTCAGCCGCGTACTGTCATCCTTTTTGAAGAGCACCCCTGCACCATGCTTGTGGCGTTTGCCCCTTGAGTATGTCGCATTGCTTTTTGGTAGACATGATGTAGTCTATCTCATTTTTAGTCGCACCATCAGGGCTTTACCAGGTCCACTTCCTGTGCTCACGTTTTTTGAAGAAGGAGTTCATCAGAGGCCTTCCTTCTCCATAAAACTGGCCAGTTAGTGACCCCGGTGGTTGATCCGATGTCCAACCACAAATTGCCCCACTTGCAGATCATCCTCGCTTCGTTTGCCTAGCTTCTACAACGCTACGACAACGGTGAAGTAAGTTCTGAAACCATGCATGGCTTTAGAAATTTACTCATTCATGGTTTCTACTTTATCGTCGAGGTGTAGACCTGTATGACCTTCAGCGAAAATCGTGCAGATATTCTGAGTATAAGGTAACCCTGTTCGACACACTCTCGATTTTCACCATGTGGTTCACGAGGGACTTGGTGACGATACACCCAAAACCACCCTGGGACGGTCGGTCACCCTCTCGGAAGTAGAGCAGGTTGCCGGATTTCAGAATTATCGTGTCCTCCCCTTCGGATTTCAGAAAATCCTACAACAATCCCATCCTAGCACGAAACTCACTTTGGTTCAGTCCCTTGTGCTTCCCATTATTGACTATGCTGATGTTTGTTATTCTGATTTATCCCAAGAACTTCTAAATAAATTGGATCGACTTCTCAATAATTGTATTCGTTTTGTTTTTGGCCTTCGTAAATACGATCATATTTCTTCCTTCCGTTATCAGCCTAAATGGCTGCCTATCCGACTCAGGAGGTCCCTCAAATCTCTCTGCATGCTCTTCTCAATTATGAACGATCCACGTGCTCCTGATTATTTAAAAACTTATTTCAAAGTGTTGGGCAGTTGTCATAGTCGTAGCCTTCGAGCTTCCAAAAATCTCGTTCTCCAAATTCCACCTCATCGCACCTGTTTCTTGTCAAATTCTTACGCTGTGTCAACTATAAAACTCTGGAATGCTTTACCCCTTGGCATTAAAAAAGCTGAAAGCAAATTTACTTTTAGAAGGAAAGTACGTAGCCACTATTTAAGTCAGACCAAATAGCTCTCAATTAATAAAAATCGAGTCATAGTATTGCCTATTGTTAAGTTTTTCGTTTTCTATTTTGGTATTTGTAAAATATTCATTAGTTTATTCTATTTTTATATTTATGTATTAGTATCATTATATAAGTACACTCGAGAGCAATGAATCCGGGTCACTTAAAGAATGTTAAAAATCTCGGAAACTAAAAATGATAGGTTAATGCAATAAATTGTATTTAATAGACAATGTAATACTCCTTATGAAAGTAAAAAAAATATGAGTCACCATACATTTTATTAACACAAAATTACATAAAGAAAAAAACTGCTGATCTCTCCTTAAAACAAAAATAGGAAACATGAAATTTTTGAACTTTATTACGATTTTCTTGAATTTTAATACTTCGTATTGCCTCCTCGTGCTTCCATTACTGCGTTTACGCGGTTTGGCATGCTGTACACCAAGTTCCTTATACGATTTTGGGGAATATTCTCCCATTCCTCTGTGAGAGCAATTTTGAGCTCACGAAGCGTGATTGGGGGAGGGTTTCGTTGTTTTACGCATCTGCCTAGCTCGTCCCAAGCATGCTCGATCGGGTTGATATCCGGGCTGCGCGCTGGCCACTCCATACGAGTAATGTTCATCTCTTGAAGGTAGTCATTCACAATCCTACCTGTATGAGTGCTCTCGAGTGTATATACTTTCGTTTTTCGTTTTTTTTTTTAAAGTTGATGTTGTTTTTTACATATTTTGTACCCTACCACAATGTTGTCTTATTTAACCCTAAGGTTGACTGGTAGTGAATGTCATGTGGCATTAAGTCCGCCTATGTATCACTATTGTGCATGAAGTTTAAATAAATAAATAAACAAAAAAATAATTATTTTGCGTAGCGCACGGATCGCTTTTTGCCACAACAATGATCATAACGCAACGCGAACGCATAGCACTCCACGCACCACGCTTACTATACTCCCCCCGCCCGCGTCTGCTTCGACATCATTATACATATATACAAACATCGTACGCTAGCTCTGTATAAACTTCCGGCTATAAATTTCTTATTTTTATGGGGTGCGAATGTAGTATACTTAGAATACATTACATATTAAAAAATCCATGACTACACTAATTTGCCCCGAAGTACAATTTACAAATATTGTAAAATCCTGGTTTCCTAGGGGTGCAAAAGGGTGCTAAAATAACTGGGTGTTCATGATGCTTTAAAAAGCATATTACGAGTTTGCACCAACAGGCTGAATTTCCCTTGAGCCGCAAATTAAAAATAATAATTAATTAGTTATTCATACACCTCACACTGTTTTAGTGAAAAGTAATTATACACCAAAGGGGTATCTACATATATCTAAACTTACCACAATTAGTTATTAATAAAATTTCAAAATAATGGGACTTGTGGTTAACACCTAATATTAAACGATGTTCCGTACATAACAAGAATGGTGCAAACTTAGAGGAAACTTATATTCATGTCTTCTAATGATTCCACAAAAAATTACAACTACACGAATTCCGTCCAACCATTTTGCTAATTCGACTACACTAACAGAACAAATGATCGTGCTCATCACACAAATATTTGTCCTGGGTGGGAATCGAACCCACGACCTCCGGCATAGCAGTTAGGGTCACTAACCACTAGACCAACAGGCCAGACACTAGACACATGCATTACTTATAAGCTACATTTTTCTCCTTACTTACTACCTTACTTATAAGCTACATTTTTCTCCTTATCTTCCTCTTTAAGAATTACTTTTAAGCTACATTTTTCTCCTTACTTACTACCTTACTTCTTCCTTGTGGTAAACCAATTCACTCTTTGATACTTTTCTTTCGTTTTCCAGAACCTGATAGCACTGCATTATCACCAGCCCAGGCCATGGTGGTGAGTGACTTAGCATCATCAGTCAAACAGACTGCATTTCAAATGTCTACAGGTAACTATTTATTTATTTTTGATGTACAAATAAAAGATACCATGGAAAACTTCTGTGTAATCTAAAAGTTAAACAAATATTTCATAAACTTTAATATTCAGCAGTATCCACATAGGTAAAATTCATGTCACAAGGCATTGCCTTCCAGTCCATGTTTGGGTAAATAGGACAACTAAACATTTTGGTTTACTCTGATTATCATTAATTATTTATTTTATGAAAGGTAGCTTCACAGCTGACATACACTAACACTAACATAAAGTTATTGTATCAAACAATATGCCAATTATAATCAATCATATCATTTAGATTGGTCAGGTTACATCTTTATGAGATACCATTAAAAATATTAGAAAATAAAAAAAGATTGTTTTCTGAGATACCCATCCAACTATTTATAATAATCTGACCTTACCTGATATTGTGTCCTGCATGCTTTATTGCTTGTATGCTACATGAATTATTGACACTAGTTAGTGATAGCACCAAACATGTAGCAAACTTCTGGGCTGAATTAATATAGATTGAGGCAGTGATCTTCTTCTTCTTATCGTGTGGGCAGTAAGGTCTAACGACCCCACACACCCTAGTGTCAGAGTTTCTAAACCGCCGCAAGGGCCTCTGACATGGTTTGACGACCGCCATTTGGCGGCCGGGACCACTGGCTTATACGTGCCTTCCGAAGCACGGAACCATCTTTTTATCAGACAATCAGGTGATTCAAGCCTGCAATGTCCTAACCAAACTGGAAACAACTTCACAAAGTATGCTTCCCGTGGGAATCAAACCCACAACCACCGGGTCACAAGGCAACGCCTAAACCACTCGACCACGGAGGCAGTGATAGCACAGTGGTGTAACCATCAGACAACTAAGTCCCTCCAAACAACACACTGCTTGTTCATGTTCGTATTGTACATGTGTCACTTGCATCAGTGAAGGAAAACATTGTGAAGAATCCAGCATATCTGGCACCAGGCTAAACACATGAAAAATGAAGAACATGGATTGCCAAAGACACTGCTAAGATAAAGACAAAATTTTAAAAATCATTTCCATTTTCCTACAGCACATCCTACTTACTAATCATTGAAACTAAATTCTTTTCTAATTCCACAGAACATAGGGAACTTCATGCAACAGTGTCCCGTGTGGGCAAGTCTATTGACAGGCACTTCATAGCTGACTATGCATCTGTAGCGCCCAAAGCTGAATCCTTTTGTAATGACGTCAACAGGCCTATCATGGAGCAGGCCATAGCACAACATTTGTATAGACAGGTTAGAAACCACTCAATTTTAATGAAAAAATATAAATATTTTTTAAGTTCTGAAAATTCTGAAAAAAGATCAAACAGAACAGAACAAACCTGTTTTAACTACAGTATTTCAGTAATTTGATAAAAAAGGTGTGTTATGTAACTTTTTGGTCCCCGGCTCACTAGAGGAGTTTTATTTACGCACAGTTAATTTTTGTACATTTAAAAATATGGAATGACATCTGACAGGGAAGATTGGAAGGAGAAAACAACCAGATTTACGAAAATACTGAAATATTGCCGAACCAGTTTTTATTACCCGGCTGCGGCGAAGCCCAAAAGGAGGGTTATTTTTAAAATCTTTAGGTATATTGCTGTGCTGTTTTGTTTTCTGGTATGAGTGCATCCTTTTCTGACAAATATAAGCCGCTGGTACGAGTGTCATTTCGTCAGCCACAAATTGCCGGGAAAGTAAAGCCCGTTTAGAAGCACCTTAAAAAAAATACTTAACATTATTTATTCTTGAAAAAAATCTTGCATCAAAATAAAAGTGAGATCATTTCACATAAAAAGCCATCAATAGTTTTTGTCATTTTAGAAATAAATGCCATATTATCCTGTTTTGATTGAGACAATTAATTCCTTAATGTTTGCAAACAGGCTCCACTGGTTTTCCTTAATGACTGTTGTTTGTTATTATAAATAACTAGCTGACCCGGCAAACATTGTTTTGCCATATAAATAATTAAATGGCTATTAAAAAATAAGGGTTGATCGTATAAGGGTGAAAATTGAGGATTGTATGTATTTTTGTATGTTGTATCATAAAAAAATAGAAATTAAAAATTTTGTCTAAAAAATAAAAATTTAGGGGTGGACTACCCCTAACATTTAGGGGGATGAAAAATAGATGTTGGCCGATTCTCATAGATACCGGATAAGCACAAAAAATTTCATCAAAATCGGTCAAGCCGTTTCGGAGGAGTATGGAAACGAAAACTGTGACACGAGAATTTTATATATTAGAAGAAAGATTATGTGTCACCATGGTGAGTGCTTGGTATTATATGGCAGATTTATGTAGACATAAGCAAAGAGACAGAAAATATTTGAACCATCCATCATTATTCATCATGTGCCTAACCTTATCCCGGCTATGTTAGGGTCAGCTTCCAGTCTAACTGGGTGCAGCTGAATACCAGTTTTTACATGAAGCCAGGAGCAACTGCCTATCTCTCCTCCATAATACGATAGTCCTCTGTCCTTGGTAAGACTGGGTGTCAGACTTCCAGCCGTTGAGGTTACTAGAGGCGGGCACCTCCAACGACTGTCATTGTCAACGACTCGTATTCCACAGGGCCTAGAAGACGTAGGGGACGCATTCGTATCAGAAGCGAAAATCACAGGCGTAGAGCGTACGTGCACGTTCGCGTTGCTGCAACGTTGCGCGGCGGCCTTGGCCGAGGGGGAGCCGAGTGCTGCCCTGCACTGGGCCGAGCGTCGGGCGCATGAACTGCACAACTCACCGCTTCCTTTCACCTTGCACAGGTTGCAGGCGCTTAAGGTATGTTTAACAATACAACTACAGTGTATTGTTTGGCTAAATTTCACACACCTATGGCCTTTTTTTGAACGAGTGTAATCTTTTAAGCCCATTTGTAGCACGATTTTCAAAGGATTTCCTTTCAACACGTGTTGTTTCCCCACAGCTAGCTCGTGAGAAGGGTGTAGGCGCAGCCATCGAGTACGCGCGTCGTCAGTTCCCTCAGCACGCGTCCCGGCACGAGCGCGCGCTGCAGGCGGCCGTGTGCGCGCTGGCGTGGTGCACGCCGGGCGCCGGGCCCGCGCCGCACATCTACCAGCACCTGCTGGACCCGAAGGCGCTGGGTCAGTTGTCACACATAACTACTTACATACATAGCGCTGCAGGCGGCCGTGTGCGCGCTGGCGTGGTGCACGCCGGGCGCCGGGCCCGCGCCGCACATCTACCAGCACCTGCTGGACCCGAAGGCGCTGGGTCAGTTGTCACACATAACTACTTACATACATAGCGCTGCAGGCGGCCGTGTGCGCGCTGGCGTGGTGCACGCCGGGCGCCGGGCCCGCGCCGCACATCTACCAGCACCTGCTGGACCCGAAGGCGCTGGGTCAGTTGTCACACATAACTACTTACATACATAGCGCTGCCGGCGGCCGTGTGCGCGCTGGCGTGGTGCACGCCGGGCGCCGGGCCCGCGCCGCACATCTACCAGCACCTGCTGGACCCGAAGGCGCTGGGTCAGTTGTCACACATAACTACTTACATACATAGCGCTGCAGGCGGCCGTGTGCGCGCTGGCGTGGTGCACGCCGGGCGCCGGGCCCGCGCCGCACATCTACCAGCACCTGCTGGACCCGAAGGCGCTGGGTCAGTTGTCACACATAACTACTTACATACATAGCGCTGCCGGCGGCCGTGTGCGCGCTGGCGTGGTGCACGCCGGGCGCCGGGCCCGCGCCGCACATCTACCAGCACCTGCTGGACCCGAAGGCGCTGGGTCAGTTGTCACACATAACTACTTACATACATAGCGCTGCAGGCGGCCGTGTGCGCGCTGGCGTGGTGCACGCCGGGCGCCGGGCCCGCGCCGCACATCTACCAGCACCTGCTGGACCCGAAGGCGCTGGGTCAGTTGTCACACATAACTACTTACATACATAGCGCTGCCGGCGGCCGTGTGCGCGCTGGCGTGGTGCACGCCGGGCGCCGGGCCCGCGCCGCACATCTACCAGCACCTGCTGGACCCGAAGGCGCTGGGTCAGTTGTCACACATAACTACTTACATACATAGCGCTGCAGGCGGCCGTGTGCGCGCTGGCGTGGTGCACGCCGGGCGCCGGGCCCGCGCCGCACATCTACCAGCACCTGCTGGACCCGAAGGCGCTGGGTCAGTTGTCACACATAACTACTTACATACTTAGCGCTGCAGGCGGCCGTGTGCGCGCTGGCGTGGTGCACGCCGGGCGCCGGGCCCGCGCCGCACATCTACCAGCACCTGCTGGACCCGAAGGCGCTGGGTCAGTTGTCACACATAACTACTTACATACATAGCGCTGCCGGCGGCCGTGTGCGCGCTGGCGTGGTGCACGCCGGGCGCCGGGCCCGCGCCGCACATCTACCAGCACCTGCTGGACCCGAAGGCGCTGGGTCAGTTGTCACACATAACTACTTACATACATAGCGCTGCAGGCGGCCGTGTGCGCGCTGGCGTGGTGCACGCCGGGCGCCGGGCCCGCGCCGCACATCTACCAGCACCTGCTGGACCCGAAGGCGCTGGGTCAGTTGTCACACATAACTACTTACATACATAGCGCTGCCGGCGGCCGTGTGCGCGCTGGCGTGGTGCACGCCGGGCGCCGGGCCCGCGCCGCACATCTACCAGCACCTGCTGGACCCGAAGGCGCTGGGTCAGTTGTCACACATAACTACTTACATACATAGCGCTGCAGGCGGCCGTGTGCGCGCTGGCGTGGTGCACGCCGGGCGCCGGGCCCGCGCCGCACATCTACCAGCACCTGCTGGACCCGAAGGCGCTGGGTCAGTTGTCACACATAACTACTTACATACATAGCGCTGCAGGCGGCCGTGTGCGCGCTGGCGTGGTGCACGCCGGGCGCCGGGCCCGCGCCGCACATCTACCAGCACCTGCTGGACCCGAAGGCGCTGGGTCAGTTGTCACACATAACTACTTACATACATAGCGCTGCCGGCGGCCGTGTGCGCGCTGGCGTGGTGCACGCCGGGCGCCGGGCCCGCGCCGCACATCTACCAGCACCTGCTGGACCCGAAGGCGCTGGGTCAGTTGTCACACATAACTACTTACATACATAGCGCTGCAGGCGGCCGTGTGCGCGCTGGCGTGGTGCACGCCGGGCGCCGGGCCCGCGCCGCACATCTACCAGCACCTGCTGGACCCGAAGGCGCTGGGTCAGTTGTCACACATAACTACTTACATACATAGCGCTGCCGGCGGCCGTGTGCGCGCTGGCGTGGTGCACGCCGGGCGCCGGGCCCGCGCCGCACATCTACCAGCACCTGCTGGACCCGAAGGCGCTGGGTCAGTTGTCACACATAACTACTTACATACATAGCGCTGCAGGCGGCCGTGTGCGCGCTGGCGTGGTGCACGCCGGGCGCCGGGCCCGCGCCGCACATCTACCAGCACCTGCTGGACCCGAAGGCGCTGGGTCAGTTGTCACACATAACTACTTACATACATAGCGCTGCAGGCGGCCGTGTGCGCGCTGGCGTGGTGCACGCCGGGCGCCGGGCCCGCGCCGCACATCTACCAGCACCTGCTGGACCCGAAGGCGCTGGGTCAGTTGTCACACATAACTACTTACATACATAGCGCTGCAGGCGGCCGTGTGCGCGCTGGCGTGGTGCACGCCGGGCGCCGGGCCCGCGCCGCACATCTACCAGCACCTGCTGGACCCGAAGGCGCTGGGTCAGTTGTCACACATAACTACTTACATACATAGCGCTGCAGGCGGCCGTGTGCGCGCTGGCGTGGTGCACGCCGGGCGCCGGGCCCGCGCCGCACATCTACCAGCACCTGCTGGACCCGAAGGCGCTGGGTCAGTTGTCACACATAACTACTTACATACATAGCGCTGCCGGCGGCCGTGTGCGCGCTGGCGTGGTGCACGCCGGGCGCCGGGCCCGCGCCGCACATCTACCAGCACCTGCTGGACCCGAAGGCGCTGGGTCAGTTGTCACACATAACTACTTACATACATAGCGCTGCAGGCGGCCGTGTGCGCGCTGGCGTGGTGCACGCCGGGCGCCGGGCCCGCGCCGCACATCTACCAGCACCTGCTGGACCCGAAGGCGCTGGGTCAGTTGTCACACATAACTACTTACATACATAGCGCTGCAGGTGGCCGTGTGCGCGCTGGCGTGGTGCACGCCGGGCGCCGGGCCCGCGCCGCACATCTACCAGCACCTGCTGGACCCGAAGGCGCTGGGTCAGTTGTCACACATAACTACTTACATACATAGCGCTGCAGGTGGCCGTGTGCGCGCTGGCGTGGTGCACGCCGGGCGCCGGGCCCGCGCCGCACATCTACCAGCACCTGCTGGACCCGAAGGCGCTGGGTCAGTTGTCACACATAACTACTTACATACATAGCGCTGCAGGCGGCCGTGTGCGCGCTGGCGTGGTGCACGCCGGGCGCCGGGCCCGCGCCGCACATCTACCAGCACCTGCTGGACCCGAAGGCGCTGGGTCAGTTGTCACACATAACTACTTACATACATAGCGCTGCAGGTGGCCGTGTGCGCGCTGGCGTGGTGCACGCCGGGCGCCGGGCCCGCGCCGCACATCTACCAGCACCTGCTGGACCCGAAGGCGCTGGGTCAGTTGTCACACATAACTACTTACATACATATCTTCGGGCATTAAGGTCTGCTTAAGACTTTTATTTAAGTATTACGGTATAGAGATAGATGAGAAGACTCGTTTTCCTATTGCCCCAACCTTAATTCGCAGCCGTTTCTCATATTATAAAAGTACACTTCAATTCTATAGATGTTGTTACAATAATTATTATGTTACATACGTGAGCAGCTTGAAAACGTCATTATTCTTGCAGGTGCTGAAGCAGCCGAGCTATTTATAAAGGAAGCTTGCGCACTGCTCCGCTTGGCTCCACTGTCCCCTCTCGCGGGCGGAGTGTTGGCTGGGGCCCGAGTGTTACCTGCACTGCATGACATCAGGGCCAAGATGACACATCCGCATGTCATCGCTGCCTGGTCTGATGATGAGCTGCCTTTCGAAGTAAGATATTTATTTTCTCTTTAGGGCTTCATGCTCAATACTGGGACCTATAAATATATGGAAGTACTTGAAATGATAACCCAGCAATATAATTCATTCGAGCTCGATCTCGATTCTCGATCTTGAGCTCGAATTGGACAGGAGAAATTGAGGTCGCAGTCCTGCAGTGCGAAAATAGACAGAATAAAATATCTAATGTAAGGCGATTGGATGACCCGTCGGGTCTGCGGGTGTTCGAATGAGATACCGCGGACTCGGCACAAAAGGCTAAAAAGGAATATGGGTGGTTTTAAGTCAGTAGAAGTCTGACACTTGCCGCTCTGCCCGGAGCGGGAGCGGAGCGGACTTCCAATAGATATTGATCACCTTTTTGTATTTCAAAAGCTTCCAATAATGTTATGAATCCGGTACAGGTGCAGGTACTCATGGCCAGCAGCTGAAAATCAGCGTCAGGTGGTAGTTGGTACACATTGTGTTGCCATCTGGCATTATACTGAGCTGAGGCCCTTTTGGCATTATTAGTTTTAATTATTTTAAATTAGTTTTGTATAATTTTTAAGCCAATTTGTTTGCCAAATGAACACAATTTTCTTTATTTTCTTCAGGTGGACCTAGGCGAGGACGGCGGCGGCTACCACTCAGTGTTCGCGTGCCCCATCCTGCGCCAACAGGCGTCGGAACAGAACCCGCCCATGCGTCTGTTGTGTGGACACGTCATCTCTAGAGACGCGCTCAACAAACTCGCTATGGGTGCCAAGTGAGTACCTACCTCATCATCTGCCTAACCTTTTCTCAACTATGTTGGGGCCGGCTTCCAGTCTAACTGGATGCAGCTGAATACCAGTATTTTACATGGAGCGACTGCCTATCTGACTCCCACAACCCAGTTAATACTAGGTAATACGAGACTTTTTCGTAAGACTGGTTGTCAGACTTTCAGGTCACTGACTACCTGTAACGACTGCCAAAGATCTATATAATAGGGGATCGGACAAAAAAAAACTAATTAGTCCGTCAGATAGATTTCCAAAAATTATTGGACACGTATTTTTTCTTTTTTCACGTAAACTTAAAATGAAGAAGATACAGTGCTTCGAAAACTCGTGTGACGTCATATGATAGTACATTTTGACGACACAAGTGACGTTTCAAGAAGGCCATTTAAAAGTCTCCACAAATAAATACATGAAACAAAAAACAAAAAAACAAGACAACAAAAAGGAAGTAATTACTAAATAGCTACAACATAAATTAGGAAACCAAGTAGGATTGATAAAACAAGCAAACTAAAAAAAACAAAAACCATACAGATACAAAACAATCACCTACTCACCCGTAAAAAATCTCTTCACCAACACATTCTTAAGCCTAGAAACACGTATGGGAGATATCATGCTGCGCCGTTCCCCAATGGGTTGGGATAAGGGCAAGAGATTAATGATGAAATTGACTTAATCATCAATGAAGCTTGGTTGGTCATGTTTGTCTATGTTGGGTATAGAGGCGGCTCTATACCCAAGAATATAAGAGTACTAGCTGATGCCCGCGGTTTCAACCGCGCGGATGTCGGTTATCGCTACCGATACCGGTTATCGCGACCAAAAGTAATATTTTCGTACCCCCCTTTCAACCCCTTGAATAAAGATGTTCTTTCTCGGGTATCAAAATATCTCCATACCAAATTTCATGCAAATTGGTTCAGTAGTTTAGGCGTGATTGAGTTTTAACAGACAGAGTTACTTTCGCATTTATAATATTAGTATGGATTATTCAGTAAGAATTATGAGTATTCTTAGCATTCAGCTTATGGCCGGGACTCCACCAAAGCGAAGAGGAGATGTGCCAAATTCGACCAATCACAGGAAAGGCGAAAGACCAGATGTAAGTTTTAACTAATGTGATTGGCCGATTTCCGCACATCTCCTCTCGTCTCCGCTCCTCTCCGCTTTGGTGGATTACGGGCCTAAAGCAGGCTAGCCGCGTGATGGATGGGTTTGTCCCACGGAAACGTACTACCTGAAAAAACAGTACATAGCTGGAGTATTTTATGTCGTTACATCATATCTTTATATAGTTAGCTACGCATTTTTAGATTATAACCTACTTACGAGATAAATTATATTTTTAGAGTTGCATGTCATGATGATTGATGGCATGGTTCATTATTGATACCTGAAACTGTGTCATCCATCTCATTACTTGCCAACAATATAGTGCAATACCTATTACGATTTCATCTGCTTGTTGTTGTCATTAATTTTTTTGTTATCTTACGATATACATAAACTCACGCCCTTTTCCCATGTGGGTAGGCAGAAACCACAATGCCACCTGCTACGATCCTTACATATTATTCCTTTTGAACTACGCGTTACGTAACATTGTTTTTTAACCCTTCTGCTGGGCTATTGCGTATCTTTTTAAATGTCAGTGGCTATCATAGTGTCCATCGATTAACTGTCAAATTAACTGAAATGGTTATGGTTTTGTATACTAAACCACACTGAACTAACCATTTGACAGTTAATTGATGGACAGATAGCCACTGACATTTAAAAAGATACGCAATAGCCCAGTAGAACGGTCGCGTAGGTAGAGATTCTCTCACGAATTTTGTATTTTTTTTCTCAAAATTTCAAATTTTAGTTAGAAATAGTCATTTGGTGGTTACGTAACGTTTTATTAGGGGAGGAGGATTGGAGAGAGGGGCGTTCGAAAATCTCCAAAAATTGCGATACGTAATACTTGAAATAACTTGAATGCTTTCATAAGTCAAATGCTTTCGGTTTGGTTTGACAGATTTTGTTGTCTTAAGGACAATTTGTAGATCATTCATTCTTGCTAAAATCTTGTTTTTCTGTCTTTTCAGATTAAAATGTCCCTACTGCCCGATGGAACAGTCACCAGCGGAAGCTCGACAGATTTACTTCTCGTGAACAGTTATGTAGATTGTAGACTACAAGAGACACTAGAGACCGTTGTTATTTACTTGAAACTATTTCCACAGGTAGCCAAAGGGAACCAACTTGCCACGATTAAGCTTTGTTGACTTGACACTGTACGAGAATCCAATATCGAGGTAATATGAATTGCGTTAAAATTCGTAAAATGGTCACAGACACAGTTACTATTATAAAAGGTCCATTTTACGTTTTGAAACGCAATTCATATTATGATTTGCTAACGAAAGTCGCCATTTTAGACGCCCAGAATAAATTCACTAAAAACACCATTTAAATCCGATTCAAGGCTTGGAAGAAAAACTTCTGAGAGACACATATTAAACATACAACGGGCTTAAAATCACTCGTATTGTGACAACGTAGCTTTAATATTTCAGGTTATCCATTATGTCTATAATGTGAGATCACGTTGAAACATGATTCAAAGACATTACTAACCGAAGCGGTGTCTAGACATACAAATAAATAGTTAAAAGGGTTCAAATATAGCATTGCAGGACTGAATACAACACAAATAACATTTGAAGATACCTCTCTTCTGTTAAGTTTTATTAAAATGACGGATTGTTTTCATTTTTTTTAGAATTTGACCACAGACAAAAAAAAATGTTGCAACATGCAAAAAAAACATGGCAGCATAAAACTACATACAGAATCTGTCTTTGATACAAATATTTTTAGATGATGAATGGTTATGAAGAATTCATTTTATTGAAGTCATGTGCAATACAATATCCGAATTAGCGTTGACGACTTAAAAATAGAGGTAAAAGACACCCCCTTATCACTCTGTTAGTTTTTTGTTAAACATGCTAGATCATATTGTGCATGAAAAGAAAATATGTAGATACAACACACTTTTATAGCCGTTATTCAGTGCATCTGATTTTCTAATAATAGTTATTTAAAAATCAAAATCTGAAAGTTGTAGAAAAAAGAGCATTTTCCTGTATTATAGTTTTGAGTCTGATATGCCGAATGTTGGATTACTATTCTCTAATAGATGTTAAATATGGTAGACAACATTATATTGTAATTTTAAGACAAATATTACTATTGTATGTTTACGTACTGACTGGTTGTAGAGCCATGCTTTTGTTCTTTTTTGTAATAAAATGAATTCAGTATTCGATTCTTGTTGTTTCATTTATAATCCCACGGAAAATGTGTCTGTGATTTGTGCGAACTTGCAATGTTCGGCTTTTCTTAGCGTTGGGAAATCATCAAATGAGTCCCCGCTCTAGGCGGGGCAGGAGGGAGTGTACTGACTAGAGGAGCCTCCCCGAGTTGCGTTAATCGAACTACGATTCCAAACGCCCGGCGCACCCTGGACAGCTAGCACTCTGTAACGCAGAGTCTAGCTGACTAATCCTTTTTACCACGATGACTTACTCAAGTTCAACCTAAACGGCACTTATTAGCGCCTTACTCAACGGCAACTACACCTGCCACCTCTGGTTTGTCAATCAATCAACCAACTTTGACCACAATTTCGAGCAATATAAAAGGCTTCTCAAGGAATAAGGCACAGCTTTTGTCGAACCTATGCCGAGACTTATGCTGTGATATATTGTGTATCCAAGAAACACACCGTGATAACGAACAACCTGGTATGATCTCCTCACAGCCGAAATTCCGCATGCAAAGTACGGTAGCGCTGTCTGTACGGCCGAATGCGGTGCACTCCACGACTAGTACATCATTAAACTCAATAGAAATGATCACTATAGATACAGGTAGCTGCACAGTCACCTTCATGTAAGTACAAACCTCCAAGTCATCCATTTAACTTAACTACACGGTAGTTGACTGACTAATAACCCTCCTTTTGGGCTTCGCCGCAGTTGGGTAAAATAAATATGTTTATGTTTAGTCCGTCAGTTAGATTATCGAAAAATATTGGATACGTGTTTTTTGTTTTATCAAATTAATAAAAATTGACGGAAATAAAGCTTTTCAAAGACCATGGAGAGGGGGCTTTTGACGTCATAGTCTGGTAAAAATGGATCAACCTGTGACATTTCACGACTTTTCGAAGCACTGTATGGTCTTCATTTTTTGTTTACGTGAAACAAGAGAAAATACGTGTTCAATATTTTTTGGAAATCTAATCTGACCATATCTGACGGACTAATTAGTTTATTTTTGTCAACTACCCTATTTCAACGATAGACCAATCAAAATCATTATTGAGGATTTCAATAGCCACAGCACCCCTCTTGGGGTTATACTCATAATAATTCCGATGGTTATTTAGTGGAAGAATGGGTGGACGGTGGAAGCAGAGAACCTCACCTTGATACACAATGCCAAACTCCCAGCGTCCTTCAACAGCGGCCGATGGCGCCGTGGTTACAACCCGGATCTAGTTTTTGTTAGTGCTAATGTTACCCCTCTGTGCGTAAAGACTGTTCACCAGCCTATCCCAAGAACTCAACAATAGGCCAGTTGGATGTCGCATCGAATTAGCTGTTAAACCCCAGATGGTGACCTTCAGGCATTGATTTAACTTCACAAAGGCTAACTGGCAGATGTTTTCCGATGGCATTGACTCAAAATTTCTCAACTTAAATCCTGTACCGAACAACTACTTATGAGAAGTTCGTCGCAGTTTCAGCTGGTCGCAGGCTGCAGTAAACTATATGGACGCTTGACTTCCAAACTAGGCAAAGAGCCTGTATCTTGGAAATCAGTTAAAAGGAATACGAAAGCTCATACAACACAGATCCATACTCTGAGGAGACCCTCGAGCTGGGCGAGGTGCTTATGCACGGATGTGGAAGAAAGCCGGAGACAGCAATGGATGAAATTGGTCTCAGAGATAGACATGACACACAATAGTAAGAAGGCTTGGACTTTGGAGCACAATTCAGAAACTTACTGACAACAGTGACAACCTCCCTGAGGCCCAGAATCCAGGCGAGGACCGCCAATCAAGTTGCCCACCACCTTCTTGGTGTGGTTCAAATGGTAAACCGCCACAACGTTTACCCAGAACCAAAAAGCTATCCATCTCAGATCAAAATACCGTCTGTTTGACCAAATCCTTCACACTCTCAGATATATACAGGATCAAAAGTCTAAAAAATGGTAAAGCTGCCGGTTTCGACGACATTACAGTTGAACAATTGAAACACCTGGGGCCAGTAGCCGTATCTTGGATTTTATATTTATTTAACTCCTGCCTCGAAGATAAAAACTCCCAAAGCTTTACTAAAACCTGGGAAATGTCCAAAAGATCCCAAAATCTACCGACCAATTTCATTACTTTGTCACACGTTTAAGCTTTTTAAAAGACTCCTTCTGAACCGCCTAACACCTGTCATTGAACCTCATCTAATTGCTGAACAAGCTGGCTTCAGGCCCGGCAAGTCGTGTATCAACTAGACTCTCAATCTGACGCAGTAAATTGAAGATAGTTTTGAGAGAAAAAATGTGACAGGTGTTGTATTCGTAGATCTGTCAGCAGCGTATGACACAGTCAACATCCGAAGACTTTTGTTGAAGGTCAGCGACCTCACGAAAGACAGCGGCTTCGTACACCTTCTCAGTGTAATCATAAACAACCGCCGTTTCCAAGTGCACCTTAAAAACAGCAAGAGCAGGTGGCGAATTCCTAAAAATGGGCTCCCTCAAGGCAGTGTATTAGTCCCGACACTATTCAACATTTACACTCGTTCGACCTCCTCTTTTGCTAGCATTACTGCTTCGCAGAAGGTACTAATGTTAGGCTACATTGTAAAGAAAAATGAAGGACTTGATTTTACTCTTTTAAGTCGTGTATTCTTTCTTCTTCCTAAGTTTCCGTATATTGACACTTTCAGTGCCAAGCACCCAACTTATGGATCGAACAATAATTCGTTTGTGTGACCACAACCCGCCTCCGAGTCGTCAGTGTTAATGCATTGGTTGTTCCAGCTGTACGAATTATTCAACTTTACCCCACTTACAAGTCCACAACAGCTGTTCAGAACTACTCAAAAACATCCCAGCAAACAACAATTACATTCCATAAAATGGCTTTAGGGGGGGGGGGGGGGGTCATCCTATCAAATAAAACGGAACAATACATTCTCGGTACATAATTTATTTAATGGATATGTACAAAGACAAAAGATTTTAGGACAAATAAAAATTTGGCAATAATTCTCAACAATAGCAATAATATTAATAAAGAGTGGTGTCGTTCAAAAGCCGGCAAAATATCAACAACAACAATAATTTAATTTTATACTTAAAATATAGTTCGGACATACCAGCCGCAGGGCTAGGTTTTAGCGCATTATGACGTCACCGCTGTAATAACACACATTGTTGTCATCACACACCTTTCCACCATCAACTAGACGTTGCATAAAACCAGTTTCCACATTCACAGAGATGACGTCATAACGTAGTCCGTAAAACGATAATTCCAAAACAAATATCACTTAATTCAAATAAAGACATACATTTTGTTAAAAAATTCCGTTTTACAAACAAATAATAACAGCATCATAAATTAACCTAAGAATAAATTAATCGATTAAAAAAACTTCTTTTTGACCAAACATGAGCCGTAACAATTTTAATATCATATCGATATACCCTTTTAAAAGGAATTTTATGATCATTAACAACTGAAATGATTTTTTTAATAACATTCAATTGGTTTTATAATTTTCGATATTTTCATAAAAGCTTGTTGGTCTGAGACCATAACAGGTGAGTAATATTGCTTGAAAGTTGCTTAAGATCATAAAATTTAGTTTAAACACAGCACTTAATAAATAAATCGCGTTTTATCACACATAATTATATACGTAGCATCTACCAGCAAAGTACTACAATTAGGTACTAATTATTGCTGTAAAATTTCTTCTACAATACCACCGAAAGAAAGGCTAGTGTATACGGTTAAAGAAAAAAGTTCACGTTAAGGAAATACGTTCCCAAATAAACATTACATTTCAATGTAATGCTCGTATTATTAAGACGTGTCTAACACAGTCTTTGGTTGTTTACTTTTTATTTACCTCAAAGGTAAGTGTAAATATCACGTACTGACTACTCTTCAGAGGTCGGTAAAATGATAATCACGCAAACTTTTTTCTCCAACAGTAGTTATCTAAGAGAAAACAATACGAGTAAGATGGAAGACGCTCCTAAATACAGCAAAAATGTATATATTTTAATTATTTAGTAATTAAATTATATTACTATAATATCACTTACGACCTAATCTATCTATGCGTTACATAGTATTTTTTATTAATATAAATACATTTATATTACTGGTATTTGAATTTGCTTGATATAATAATGGTAATAATGTTTTATCATCTTCATAAACATTTGGCACACATAGACCATTCATTTGCCTACAGAACATACGAGGAAGTCAACTAATCATAAGGATTGGAGAAAATATCTCGAAGCATTTCGCCATTGGTTTAGAAGCACTTTGAAAGTCAAGTCATATTTCATTTTAATTAAGATGCATGTATGCGGACACTTTTTTCATAAAGGTGAAGAAGACATGCTTCATAACGTGCAATTTATATTACTAATACGGATACCAAGATGTATTAGTTGATTGGAAAATCGTCTTGGGTAGTTAAAATATCTATTTGGCATATACATTAAAAACTTTGCAAGGTTAGACCACGTATAGTCACGGCCACGGTGAAACAAGCCGCAGGTTCGGGGAAACGAAAAGATATATATCAATTTCACTAATAAATAATATTGCTTCATCACAAATCAGTCATTGCATCAGTCTAGTACTTCCTACGCGTAAACACGACGAAACACCAATGAAATTGTACTAATCAAGCCATTCAAATAAAATTACAGTTGCTTAAGATAACAATTAAGACATTCCGACACCACAGTTTACTTGTGTCTATCTGTCTTATACATTCTTTTACATTTAATATATTTTCTTAGAACAATTTAAGTGAAGAGACATAGTATGTAAACTGTGGTGTGGAGACCATTGGACAGTATTATTATACCAAAAACCCAACTAATATTACGAGACATTTAAAGAAATGTTAAACTAAACTGAAGTTTTATCACAATTAACTCTATTTGGTGTATTCTTTCAAGGCTTTGCCGTGAGCGCCGGATAAATATATTTTTAAATTGTGTAGTATGATAATTTTATTTAGTAACGGGACTTATAAACAAAGAATTGTATTTTTATTCTAAGTCTGTCACAGCCTACTTATCACTAGTTATTTTGGTGTTATGTAAAGTAGTATGTAAACATCCATGAATACGTCCCTGCTGACATGAATTAAGTTTAAATATTATATGTACGAAGATATTTCAATGATATATACTCCGGCACTCGTCCTCTCTAACGACACTCCGTACTCCAGTTATATTTCTCTAACAATAGAATAGAAGCATTTTAGTAGGCACTTGAGAGAAAACGGCCTTGTCCACGTATATATTACTTAACCAATAGTTTATACAATAGCATCTTAGCCACACCAATATAAGAGGCATTGATATAATTTTGCCTGTGTAAAATAGCAACAACATTCATACGCCATCCATAACTTTTTATGACATTTTTTTTTTTTTAATTGAAAATAGAGTTCTAAAATGGCGAACACGAATTTATCAGGTTACTGGATAGGTAACATAATTTTTATCAGTGACCTTAAACATGAATTAAAAGTATTTGGATTTAATTTTGGATCTGGTTGAGGAAATTGAACATTTTCTGTACTTATTAGAGATTGATTTACGGTAATATTTAGTCTCTAGAGAGGAAGCAGCTACACAATATATCGAAAATTAATAATTCTATCTTATAATGACGAATAAAATTTCTCTATATCCGAGGCGATTGCCATTACATGCTAAGTCTTAATTGCGAGAAACAATGGGAACTGTCTACTGGCTAGTAAATATACCGGTAAAATTATTTGAATACATTTTTCATCTAATCACGCACAGATACGCAGTTATAAGTCCTTATCAATATGATAAATAAGATTTTTTGTTAACACTGTAGGCGATTGTATGAAGTAGTTCCCTTGGTTTATGAACACAAAATACGGCCTGCTTATGGCTAACGCAAGTATTTGCTATAATGTAAATATATACATGTACTATCACTTTTGGAAGTAACACAATTTGCATAGATAAAAATACATTTTGATCGCCCTGTATACAATATATTTTGTATGTTCAGATCACAAGGTATATTAAATAGATTTATACATTTAATATTGCTCAGTTTAGAATCAGTAATTTTATCTTTATACTTACGGGTGAAAATATATCCTGACATATTGAAGATGCAGGCAAAACAATATAACCTTAGAGTAATTATAACTTAAAACTTATCATGCGCCACACTCCCGTCTTAATTATGCACAATAGCAACTCTATCAAATGTACACTTGTAAATTACTCTGGCAACATTCGGCATAAATCAAATTGATCGACGGAAATACGGGAATACTATATTACTTTAAATTATTTATACAATAATTAATTCTTACAATATATTACGATTGATTGACTATTAGTAAATGGGGGAAAAAAACCTAAATGCATATAGGGAGTAACTAATAAACTATTTTCCATTCTTTTAAATAAAATATTTCATACTAAACAGTATCAGTAGTATCACATCTATCACTATAAGTATCTACTATTATGTAAAGTGTAATTATTCTAGAACATGGTTAGCGTAACGCCTGTCTTCATGATAAATGTGATGTTTTACACTTGGAAAATATATTGAATGAGAAAATAGGTCCTAACTAGAGCAAGTGAGCCATTACCTAAGCACGATAACTATTTCATATTGAATATAATTTATAAATAGTAAAGACATCTGTGTTTGCTTAAATGGATTGTCTTTATTGGACTAGAGAATGGTAATCTTTTTGTCTATTTCATAAATTGCGACAACAGAATCTGAAATTGTCAGACATATTATTCAACAAATTTTTCGTTCTACGAATTCATATGTCAATATAGAATCACTGAACTTTTTGGGGGCTTTGCCCCGAGAAATTTAATTTTACTTTAATTATAGGTACTTTATTGATTCAATAACTTAGTCATAATTTTAGAAATATTATTGAACAAATTTCAATAGTGCCCTCCCGAAATAAGTATTTTTTTTAACTGCAAACGAAAAGTATTCTATACTCTTGAAAAAAAAAAAAATAATAATACGCTGCACTTTGTCGCAAAATAATTTTACCATTTTAGATATAGTATAACATGTCAGTGTTTGTCTTCTTGCCTGAATCTAGAGGGGGTAACATCGGTAACGTGGCTGTTCGTCAAAACGACGAACGTTTATCATTCAGGCAGTGGGTACTTCAAGTATAGCGCAAGTAGAGACCGCTATTTTAATGTTTACTTTTTGATGTAATCGTATCAAGAGTGGTCTCAAAAATTAATATTGCTCATATCTTATGCACCCAATTCCGAAACTAAGAGTACATTATATTTTGTTACAATCAGACGAAACAGATATCCGATTTTAAAACGAGCGTACAATCGAGGAAAGCTGTGGCACTGTACTAGCAACATGGAGAGTACAATCGAGCGCAGAGTTTATTAAGACAGAGCGCATTTGTGAATACAATGAAGAACAGCAGTGTTTGTACTGGAAGAGTTTATGCTAAAATATGTAGTACCTCAACAGGCCAAAAGAGGGCGCTAGACAGGTGTCGGTACAGTCACAGTCACTGACTACCCGAGTACATTGAAGAGCAGCACTGTTTCGTACTGACTCGAAGAGAACAAGCAGAAGTATGTAGTACCTGGAGAGGTTCGCTACCCGGGCACAGTGGCACTAGCTGGGCGCGGGCTCGGAGCGCACGCCGGCCAGGTTGAGCAGCGCCTCGGCCGTGCGCCGCTCCTCGCCGCCGCTGTACGAGTGCTCGTCGCGCGCGCAGCGGGAGATCACCAGGTGCGCTGCTGGCGGCAACTACAGGGGAAATGTGGAACTATTACTTATGTCTATGGCTAAAAACCTGATTGTATTTTTCCGCTTGCTGCTGAGCATCGCTCTTAGTTATTTTTCCACTAGTCTGAGTGAATACTGCATTTTTTCGGCAGTTTGCTGAGCTGGGCCTATTTGGCGCAGCCGAGACACAAAATTCTCTCTTTTCCGTTTTATTTCTTTTTTTGTTGTGTTCACTTGTGGCATTGTGTCAAATAATAATAATATACTTTTATTTTTAGACCAAGTTTGTCCATAATTGTTAGTAACAAATTTCTTAAAATTACGTTGGTATACTTTTTAAATATCAATCAAAATTCAATAATAATTCAATATCTGGGGCAACAACAAAATACACATGTCATGTTAGTAACAAAGGTCCTAAAACTATGTTAGTATTATCATTTACTAAAATTCAAAATCAGAAATACAATAATTACAACAAAATAAGTATGTGTTCTTTCTATTTACCTGATCTAAGACCGCAGGCCCATACTTCATGGCCAGCACGGTAGCTGCCGCTAGGTACTCATCAGCGCCGGGCTCCGGGTCTGCAAGTCGGCGCGCCAGTAGCGACACCCTCGCGCCGTTCTCCGGGGCAGGCTCGGGAGTTTCCATTGAATCTGGTGAAGGTATGGGCTGCCGACCGAAAGCCTGAGGAGACGTTTTCTAATTAGCACTTCTTAGTGTTGTCCGCTTGTTACGTTATTGGATTTGGATACTTACCGGGTTGTTTGTGAAGAAAATATTAGTTATTCCCTCTCTTAGAGAGAAGGCCTGAGTCCCAGCAGTGGGAACATTATGCTTAAACGGCGAATGTTATCAATGGCATTATAAAAGCTGTCTGTAAGAACTTGTAGTGAGATATTGTCACTGGTATTTTTTAACATAGAATTTAATATTCTGATTTTAAAGTGTCCATAGATTTTCAAGTCCGTTCTTCTACATAGAGATCTACGCTTTAGAATGGGCAACTACAGTACTTTCAGTTTTTATGCTTTGTGAATGGGACTGTGCATATATCTGATTTTGTCTTTGTTTCGACAATAAAGTGGCATATATATGGTCGAAATATATGCTTTGCCTTGGCATGCATCGAACGAGAATAAGATGTACTGATCTTTCTGGTTGATCGTAGGTATGTAAAAAGTGTATGTAAATATTTGTAGTGCCAACCAACCTGTAGTAAGGAGGCGCGATGCTGCGGGTCTACCGTCCAAAGTGAACCTTTACCTAGACCTGGGGCAGCTGCCACCTGGAACACAAATATTTTATTTATGTTACATTCAGTTGAGCTTGGAGAACATATTCAACCAAGATTTAGTCTTATTTCTAAAATACATGCTCTGTAGGGTGGTGTGGATGACCGAAATAAATAATATTCACGCCTAAAAACTTTTTTTTTTAATATTGAAAAACACTTCTAAGTTACTTTAACCATACCAACCTTATGGAAGCACTTATTCAACGACAAATTATGCCGTACACTATTCTTCCAACCCTGCGGTGCATGCCGGAAGTAGGGGAAGTGGCGTACGATCCACGCGTAGATCTCTTTGACAGGCAGCGCTCTCGCGGGCGCCGCCTCTATGGCCATGAAGATGAGACAAGAGAAGGAGTAAGGAGGTTTTGTATGCGTGTTCGCAGGGGGGGAAGGAGGGGCCTTGCACGGTGTGCGCGGGGGGGAGGGCACTCGGGCCACTGGTGGTGGTGTTTTTGATTCTCTCTGTGAGCAAAAAGAAGACACATTTTTAATACAGCTAGTTTAAGTTGCCTGCGACATTCGTTCGTGAAATTGTGTGTATAATATAAAATATTACTTCATTTTTTAAATCAGATTTTGTTAGTAATTTTAAGGGTTTTAATTTTTTTGTTAGGAACCTCCTAAAAGAAAAGTAGCGCAAGTTATTCCTTATAACATCAGCTATCTGCCAATAAAATCGATCAAACCATTTCACAGATACTAATAGACAGACAACAGTTGCAGAAAAAGAACGGTTGATTACGCCTTTCATAATTTCTTCTTCTTAGCGTGTCGTCTTCGTCTTAGCGTATTTAAATTATGACAATTTAAATTGAGTCGGCCCAAAAATTTGGCGACGAGTTTTGGCTCTTTCAGTACCTAGCCTCCATCAGCTCCTATGATGTGCAAGTAACAGGACAGGCTAGACACGATCACACGATATCCTTTACCTTTCGTATGTTATGGCGCCACTAGTTATTAGTAGTGTTAACGATTGTTCGTTACACTCATACACAACGTTAGTACTAAAACTTAATATCTATAAGCTGAAAGGATCTTTCAGCACAATTCCATTATACTTAGAGTATTCGGTATAAGTTGCATAGATGCACATAAAGAGTGCGCTCTAAGGGAGCGATGCAGAAGTACTTTGGCAACCTTCCAAAGAAAAGTGAGAATGAAATCGGCACTTGCGACAAAGATTTTTCGGTTGGCCTACATTCATTTAACCATGTCTTTTAAGTTATTGTGAGCTTGTGGATAGATAACAGTAGCCGCTCTGACCAATCTTAAGATTAAGCCGCGTTTGCCTAGGTTGGTCTGTGGATGAGTGACCAACCATTACATACCGAGTTCGGAAACCATTAAGTCGTTGGTCCCGGCTGTCATTGTCATTGATAGTCGTTACATGAAGTCAGTAGCCTGAGTCTTACAACCAGTCTTACCAAAGGGGTATCGTATTATCCATTTCTAGGTTGTAGGTCAGATAGACAGTCGCTTCATGTAAAATACTGGTATTTAGCTGCATCCCGACCCCAACATAGCTGGGAAAAGGCTAGGCCGATGACCTCGTTAAGTTATTTTTTAAGCTTAGTTTGAAATGAAACAAATATGTTGTCGCCTGTACGAATACGCTCATATTGTTATCAGTTCAGAAGATAGACAATAGCATATCAGCGGTACGTGATAAATATCAATCATTTTAGAGACTAATCTCTTTTATTTACTACCGTAAGTACCGTATCTGCCTATCTGGCATTCAGAAGGAAGATAAAGCCTACAGCTGAGCTAAGAATCCATTATCAATGACCTATAGCGTAGTACTCGCAACCAACGTGCGTGTCTCTGGACGAGGTAAAAGGATCGTAGCAGGACTAGCAGGTGGCGTTCTTTGGTTTCTGCCTACCCCTATGGAAAAAGACCGTGAGTTTATGTATGTATGGAATATGGATCCACTCTTTTTAAATCCCTAGAACGTTAAAAATAGAATCTAGGCAAAGCAAATAATATGGTATTACTTTTGCGATTCCAGTATGCAATAACTAAAAATAGACAGATAAAACCCAAAGCTTTCTGACGTGCATTTATGCAAACAGTAAAATGCATAGTCATTAACAAAAACATGCATAACCAGAACTAACCACTTCCCATTCAGAATAATTTGGAAGGACAAACGTCAAATTATTTTCATAATGGTCAGATAGGAAAAATGTGGGTCGGCAACGAATGAGCGTTTCCTCCGCACGATCGCTTCTACGTGCACTTGTGGGAATAAAACAATGCGTTTGTAAACAGCGCTGGTAACAAAAGAAAATACAGCTCTGTTGTGGGTACAGGTTTTTTGTTAGAATATGATCAGTTTTATAATTTATATGGCATCATGAATCTGAAAGTCATGGTTGTAAATTGAAATATAGCGGTTGAATAACGAAGACATGCTAGAGTGATAGAAGTACCCGCTCAAAGTTTGCATTTACTGATGTGGTCACATATCAGAATTAATATTCTAAATGCCAAGCTGCATCTAAATGTATTGTTTAGTTAAGAAGAACTAAGTGGCCATACATACATACACGAAAAACGACTTCGTTTTTTACATTAAAATTTTATGATTTCTTCTCACATAAAGGTACTGGAGAAAACATATAATAATCACTACCAAAAGAAACAAAAAATTGAAGCGGGTCGCGTTCTCTAGTTTCTGCCTAACTCCCCGTCGTGAATTCAAAACTACGTAAAGAAACAAAGTCAAACTGGCTGAACAAAATATAAAAAAAAAATACATTAATAGGTCATTCGTTTGTTCTCGAAGCCTTCCTATTTCATATACATCTCATTATATCTGGCTCTCAGAAGGGCAGGAGGCAATTAGCGAAGTTATTATGCACTCCTACTACTCGTATAAAACTGTTGTAAGTGTGACTCAGCGTTGTTTTGTATCAATGAATGATGAATTGACGAATGAAATATAATTCATTTCCTGCACACTGTAAGTAGCTAATGAGTGAGTACTACACACATATTTGAAAACTGAATGGTATATTCGAAAAACAGGTATTTTTAATTTCAGGAGGAATTTTAAATTTTCTTTAGTCTGGCTTTAGTTTACCGTACATACTTTCATTTAAATTCACTAAAAAAAAGTAGTTAAAAAACTAAAAAACCCGACTGAAAAAACTTAAAAGCAAAAAACAAGCAAATTTTAAATTAAACAAAACTTTGAAGCAGGCGGGGTTCTATTTTTTTTTCATTTAATATTCTGATGCGATTTGGCCCCCAAAATCCGCATTTTTTTTGTTTTTTAATTTGAATGTAGCCTATAACACTCGCGCCATCAAGACGAATCTAACGACGTATATTTCATTCAAATCCCTTCATCCGTTTAGGAGTTATGAGGGAACAAAGAAACGGACATACATACACATACATACACGTCAAACACATAACCCTCCTTTTGGGCTTCGCCGCAGTCGGGTAAAAAGCTTTTATATCATGAATTTACAAACAGACACCTCTTACTAATTTGTCATCATAATCTTGCTACCCTTGTCCCATGTTTAATTGAGGTCGGTTAATTCGTTTTTTTCTTCTTCACCTGCCAATCGTCACGCTATCATTTACTCCTTTTCCCTTCAAATCATTCCTCACACAATCCATTCATATTATCTTTGGTCTTCCTTTATTTTTGACGTGATAACGTCTTATAAATTGATGGCCGGCTGCACGCACGAAAAAGATAGATAGAGAGAGAAAAAAGATGACGTCATACCGCGTTACCTCGCTTTGAGGGGTTCCATAGCAACGGCGTGTCAATTGTTTTGTTTTATTTTCTTAGGACGTTGTCACGTTCAACTATCGTCAGTAAACCGATTTTACAGACAACCGATTTTTAACCGACTTCTAAAAAAAGAAGGAGGTTCTCAATTCGGATGTCTACCTTTTTTATGTTTGTTCGGGCATAACTCCGTCACTTGCTAACCGATTTGAAAAAATATTTTTTTGTTGGAAAGGGTATACTTCCCAAATGGTCCCATAATTTTTTATGGAAATCGGACAAGCGGTTTTTAAAAAATCAACAAAATTAAAAAAAAGTACTATATTGTCCACATGACCCAGGAACATGTGAACTTACATGTAAACCACTAAAAAGTGAAAAATAAAAACTTTTTAACAAAAAATAAAACCGACTTAAAAAATGAAATAAAACAAACAAAAGTCACCAACTTCAGAAACTGATTTTTCTTAAAGTTTATTTTTCACTTTTTTGTTTTTTTTTAAGTCGGTTTTATTTTTTGTTAAAAAGTTTTTATGTGTATATAGGAAAACGTAGTAATACCTATCTACTACGCTCTACTTCGCTCAAAGTAAATTAAATTCCATTTAAAATATCTGGGAAAGGGGAATTTTCAGCAGCGGAAAATTATTAGACTAGATTTCCTAGGAAAATAGAATATGCATAGAAATTCCACGAAACATTGCTTAGAGCGTCACCGCTAGGGACGGCCGGAGTGAATCTGTATTGCTAGCACGTTTTGCGCATAACTGTAGAAGTGTAGACCCTATTATATCATCCTACATCTGTGTACTTGCTGAAGTAGCATTTCTGTAGGTACAAGGTTTAATCTTGGGACTAGATTATTGCTTGTGCAAGTGTGCATCATTTAATAGCTGAGCGCATGTGGGTATTACAGCTTGTTCCTTCTCAAAGAGAGGAGATTGAGTTTGAGAATCAGAAATGAAAACATTGGTGGCAGATTTCATGCAGTTCCTCTGCTGGTCAAAGGTCTCCCCACATTTTATTTAAAGTTCATGTACAAAAGTGGTACATGCCCAAAGGCATTCTCTATCAGTCAATCTTTGGGACAAATAGGACAGGATTTTGGTAGAGCTTAAAAAATAAATAAAATTAATAATAATAATAATAATATTCCACAACTATCACACAACGCCATCTAGTCCCAAGCTAAGCAGAGCTTGTGTTATGGGTACTAGACAACTGATAAACATACTTATATATTTCTAAATACATACATATTATAGATAAATTACACCCAGACACAGAACAAATGATCGTGCTCATCACACAAACATTTGTCCTGGGTGGGAATCGAACCCACGACCTCCGGCATAGCAGTTAGGGTCACTAACCACTAGACCAACAGGCCAGTCATCAATACCATTTTTGTACTCTTGTTTACTGGAAAGGTCTTATAGACCGCTCTTGCAGAGAAATGATTCGAATTTTCAGAAATATCTCAACAATATTGAGATATTTCTAAAAAGATCATTGTGATCTTTTCAGAACCTCTATTGAGGTCCATAAAGTTTGAGATCAATTTTCTTCTTTTGTTGAGGTGAGTTATTTATTAATATGTATGTCACTGGCAGGCGATAGTAGCTTATCAAAAGTTACGTACAATACTTATCGCAATCTTTGCGCATTAGGTAGTTACACGTGGCGCGTAACCACTACGTACTCTGACGTCTCCACATCATGTACACAGTGGCCTGAGTTGGCGCCATTTATATCCACTGATTACTTCATTGAGTAGAAGTGGTGTTTACAAACGTAATGGGTGTTTGTGCTGATAACATCAATTTTACGTTTCAAACTATTTAAAAATCGAAATATAAAAAAAAATATTAAAATTATAAAACAAGAATAAGTATAAAGAATGTTTTTTTTTTAAATAGGTAGGTACTTTATACCAAGGTAAATGGCACAGACTATAAAGAAATTAATTATTTTTGAATTATTGTAAGCATTCGCCTTCGTCATCTAACCATTTGACTCTATTGGACCTTTGTAACGACTCGAGATACTCTCAAGACATTTCAAGGTATTATAGTATATTGTGTCGTAAATAGTCATGATATCACATTGAACGACACAAAAGATCTACGTTCAATCATCAGTTTATGTCATACATTGGAGGCGTTAATTATATTATTAGTGAGTAATGATGAATAAACCTGAACTTATAGTTCATATTTAATCTCAATACGCATAAACTTGTGGCTGAGGTAGGGTTGCATCCGTCATTCGCCGAGGATCGTGGAAGGCGCACTAGTTCCCATGATCCTTGGTGCAAGTGTGGGAAGAGAACACTGGGTGGTTTTTAGTCAGTTACAGTCTGACAGACCCCTTCACTCACCCCAGGGCGGAGGACAGCCATGAGGATTTTCCAAATCGGACAAAAAAATAAGAGTTGCCATCCGTATTCAATTATTTAAAGATTATTTTACTGTTTCGTGTAGGCATCCGGAGTACGGATAAATGTTTAAGTAATAAAGTACGGATAAATGCTTTATTTGAACAAATGTACCCCCCTCTCTGAAAATCAGAAAAACTTTATTTTTCCAAAAATGTTGGTTTATGGCAACCCTAAGCTGAGGTCACGTATGACAAGGCAGCCAGTAAGTATAGGTTACGCTTAGGTCACATGATAACATGGTATTAAGGTACTTTATGCTTTCCCGTAGCAGTGGTTTCGTCACTCAAAACATGAGCGGGAAAAATTTGCACTTGCGTGACATTGTTGACAAACCTTCAAGTTATGGAATTATCATTTTGCGGTTATCCATGACGGTAAAATATCATAATAAGCATAATCAGCCTATAATGTTCCAACTGCTGGAACGCAAGCCTCCTCTCCATAAGAAATAATGGGCTATAATCCGCCACGTGAGCTCAGTGCGGTTTGGTAGCTGTCACATGTCTTCGACGGTAAAATGTTAAATTCAAAAATATTCAGTTTTAAATCTACAAAACTAGGTAGGGTTCCTTGTTGACTACGGAACCCTAAAAACAAGATGCGGAATGAAGCACCGCTCTCCCATAAAAAACATGCATAGTTAAAATATGCGACTTTGTAGAATTTCAATAAAATTATTCCTCTCGTAATATGTTTAATAGTTACTAAGCAAGCATGGGACGGCATGTGATTCTGAGTTGGATAATAATAACTCCCGAGTACCTTTTCCCGAGTTACCATAATACATTGTGCGAGTATGAAAGAATCCATTTGCTTTTGTGATTGTGATAATTTCATTATCCTCCTCATCAGCCTATAATATTCCCACTGCAGGGACTCAGGCCTCTAGGAGAGGGATGGGCTATAATCTACCACGCGGGCCCAGTGCGGGTTTGCAGATGTCACATGTCTTCGAATATTTTGGTTCTAAGACATGTCAGTATAGGTATTATTTTATATTAATTTTAAGTCAAATGAGTAGTTTTACACTTTCCATTCATTATCAACTTAAAAGACATACCATAATTGCGAAATTTATTACGTAAAAAAAAGTCGACCTCAAAAAGTAGGTAGGTGAGATCGTGTATGCCACGTTATAATCGTTCAATATCCTGCGCAATCCAAAACTGTGTACAAACACATGAAGCTGTAGTAGCTTCATGTGTTTGTACACAGTTTTGGATTCCGTTAAATGTATTAGATTTTCAACTTTATCGACAAAGTATTAAGTTTAAGGTTGGTTGGGAAAATCTGTCAGTTTCAGGTAGATTGAATGATGATGATCGCTGATGCAATTTTGGAAAGATTTTACTTTATGAAAGCTGTAAAAAAGCTATTTATGCCAAGAGCAATGCTTGTAGTTTCTGATTTATCATCCATTTTATACGGAGCGACTGCCTATCTTACCTCCACAACCCAGTAAGATACCCTTTGGTAAGACTGTCAGATTTTCGGGCCATTAGATACTTAACGACTGTCAAAGATCTACAATTGGCACCAGTACCAACGGCTTATCGTGCTTTCCGAAGCACGGAGGAAAGTCGGTGGGTATATAATGGGTGGTCAGTGTCACCCATCCTCGGACCGACCTCGGGCTCCTTATGCTTGTAGCTTCTACTGTATCCTTATACCGTCATAACGGCAATACGAGTAATGTGTAAGATACAACTGGAAAGTCAAATTAAGATAGCTCACTTGCACCACAAGTTATAAAAATAAAACAAACAGCAATTAGTGGTAAACCAATTTCAAACATCGTTCAATTTATGTCAATCGAATGAAGAAGTAAGATCACGGTTATGAAGTTTTATAGACGCTTAGCGGTAAATATATTAAGTGATTTGTGGTGGTAACAGTCCTAGGTATACATAGACTTACGATAATGAACTCACCTTCAGAATAATTTGATTATCGACCATTTTTGTGTCCTCCATATCCACACCACTTTTTGTAAGATTTATACCTGGAACAGAACAAGTTTTTGTTCACTTTTAATACAACTTCAAACACAACCTTTGCAATTTAAAATTAATCAAGATTTTAATGCAAAAACGACTGAACATGTTATTTCTATTATAGTGCTAACAAACTTCTATGTTTTTCAGCGGTTCATTTGCAATCCGAAACGGCACTTATTATTGTTACTAAAGCTATGTATGGTATGTTACTTTATTATTTTTTCGATTTAATGGCTACATTCCATAGAGGCCATTATTATTTATCAGTAACTGCTTTAATTTGTGACTGAAGTCTGACCATGGTAATATGAATGCAACTGAAGTGAAACAATTATTAAGTCCAATGTTGGATTGGTTAAATTATGACTGCTAGAGATGGCGTTCCTCTCGGTCACACCAGACAGAATGACTGCAAAACGGCATGTTGAAAAAAAAAGGTCGATTCGCAGAATGTTTGAATCGGACGTTCTGCACTGAGACCATTCTTGAGCGCAAATAAAAATCTTCCGTCTTTGTGCCAACCGATGTAAGTTTTCTCAGTAACAATACAGTTCAAAGAAAACTCATATAAGTATCTCAAGTATAAGGCGTCAAGTATGAATAGTAATACCATTGCTTGGATGCAAAGCGTTATGTGACGCAATCGTTACGCTGCCGCCGCCCAACAAGGGCTAGCCGTTACGTCATCAGCTTAATCACTAAACTATTTTCTAATATGCGATCTTCAGACATATGAAGCCGTAGTATAAGCGAGTGTTTCCACTGTGTCGTGACGATAGATTGTGAGGATTAAGGCACATTTCGCACCCGGCGGAGTAGTGTTCATCAAACTGGGTTGAATTCACGCGTCGTCAATTAACACAATACGGGAAGGCACCCTAAGCCGGACCTTAGCAGAGCACTATTAAGGCGTACTTTTACTGCGAATGGCAATATCACTGTCTCTTCAAACTAATTGTCAGAAACACAAGTTTCATTCATTCGTTTAGTGTAACAGGGCTCCTTCATCGGGAGCCATTCGCCAGTAATGTCTTCAATTCAATAAGAATCTTGGATTTTTACATTACAGGCGGATGCTCCCGGTGGGGGTGTGCCCTTAAAAGTGTTTCGCAAGTGGAACCCACTGTTGTCCGCGATATCAAAGTAACATTGACATTTACCTATCGTCACAACACAGTCAACACTCCAAGCAACAGTGATCCAACCAATCATCAACACACAGTTCCTAAGAGTATCTAATCTACCTCTAAGTAAATTCCTGTCTTGCAGCCAGCTCAAACTGGTGAGGTCATCGTCGTGGTCAGCGGGCGGTAGGTTGCCGGCGTTGCCTCCGCAAGCCACCCTGATGAGAACATCACATTCTTATACTAAGCGAGACCATGAAATTGATTACTTACTTAGGTATACTTACGGGAGTTTAGGCTTAAATTTAAAAAAAGGTTGTTTTAAAATTCCGATTTAATGTAAGACATATTAAGTCACCCATAAGGGCCCTCGAAGAAAAAGTTTTGACACAAAACGCAGGCGAAGTTGCGGGTAAAGTTACTAACAAAAAAATAGTTATACCGGACCGGATTACTATAAATGGGGCATTTCAAATTATTAATGCACGTCAAATTCCATCTAGGATTGTTCCTACAATATCTGACAATGTGTAAGTTATTTCTATGGTAGTATATTATAGAAAATGTAACTAAATACTCATCGGATGTTATTAATTATATGCAATCTGCTTGCAATATGTGCAACATTGGACACGTGTAACAATACTTTATGGATTTGTTTATGGCCTAATGTATGGCTGTGTTCTTCCTACACACATATCTTTAGTCCACTCTATCATTTCCTATCCCTATGATTGTGGATTGTATTTTACTACGCGAGGGGACGTCTATTAGTAAATTGCTCGCAGCATGCAGCAACAATACCAATTTACCTCATTACGAAGTTAAACAAAATATTTTAATGACATTACCACATAATTCTGATGTGCTGACAAAGTTTTGCAATATCCCTACTTGCATGACGCGTAAGTTTGTACAAAAGCACACGATGTCAGTAACTTTATCAATCTGTGCGACAATTCCCTTTTTATCTTGTCGTCTTTCTTACCCACTAACCTAGCGAAATGATAACAATATGCTGTCAACATTTTATCAGGTTTTTTTTTACACTTACTTACGCTTGATTGATGACTCGAAACGTTTTGATACTTTAGAATTAGATGGTAACAATCTATTTTGATTTTCTGGCCTGATTTGAAGGCCTTGTGGTGGTTAACAATGTTTCCTGGTGTAAAATGATTAGATATTGCATTATCAACAAGTTTTTTTTAAATTTCACATGAACTGTGATGTTTATTAAAAGTTATACAAAAACATATTGACCGATACAGTATGCGATTAAACCTAGGCCAACCTAGACAGTACTCTATGCGATTTCAAACAAATTATTATTAGATTCTAAACTTGTAAAGTAGGTCACAAATTCACAATCAGCATAAGACAATGTTGACCCACCAAAAACATTCTGTAAAAAACTAGCCAAGTCTCGATGGAGCTGCTTGTTTATCTCTAAAAAGTAATGAAATCTAGACAAAGTCGTGCCAAGTCTAAGGTTCCTTACTGCGATTTCTTTATTATTATAGTTAATGTTGTGTGACTTGGCCGTTCAACATTCTTTATACGTTAGTGGGTACAGGTCAGTGGCGTGCCTAGGAGTAAGCAATACAGCAAGCACAACTACAACAAGCAGACTGTTTTGCTTAAGTTTTTAATATCGGCTGTTTTATTTTACTAGTTATTTTTAATATACCTAATTATAAAAATACAAAAAGTGGTGAACTACACTTTTCGTAGTTTCTATTTAATATTTCGTCACAATTTAAGAACAACATTTAGGTGCATTACACAATAACGAATCCACACTCTTTAATCTTTCACAAGGAAATATTACATGAACCACTTCAAAACAAAGTTAGGTAATTCCATCAAAAACTAATGTCAAACTTTAAATCACTAGAAAAAGAAACACAGAAAGAAATGCACTCACTAGTATTCGCTCAAAACAAATATGAACTAACTTGAAATCTACTGAGTCAAAATTCTCGCCACACGCATCATCTCATGCATTATCTCTCAAACATACACTGAGACTTGCCACGCACACATTCAAATAGAAGCTCGGCTTATTCCTCATTCATAATTTCGAATGTTTCCTGTAAGTATTATTAAAAACAAACCAATTTATGAATGAAAAATGCAGTGGAAACAGTGCGTGCTTTCGAGAAAGGGCTACTGGGCTAGCCCAGCCCACTGGCTCACTACTTAACTCTTCTTTTGTTAGTGCTAGAGCGAGCTAGAGACTCGTGGTCGCAGCGGAGAAATATGAAGTTTGACAACGCTGCGCGCTGAGTAATGCACGCGAATTTAAATTAAATGATATTATTATGATTATTTTGTTAGTGTTTATAGTATGACTGTTTTTTTTATTTGTTGTTTTATTTTAAGGCAAGCACAGCTTTTCTGCTTGTATGGGAGGCCCGCCACTGGTACAAGTCAATTTTGTTTACACGTAATGTTATATCTGTGGTAACTACCTATGTCTGTTAAGCGAGGTAGCGGTTCTGACGACAGATTGGTGCAATGGTGTCATGGAGCACCTGGTTTTGTACCCTTGTGTACCATTCAACGGCCAAGTTTCTGCGTTCTGGTCTTATCCAGAGGTTCTCAAATAGGGGCCTGAAAATGCGGCAAAATGGTTCCAGTAAAGGATGGTACGGCAGTGTTTGTTTCGCGCTCGATGTGGCGGGGGCACTGCCGTGCCCCCTGATTTAAAGTGACTGTTATTAAAACTTGTTGGTGTTATTATTATTACATCACAAGACACGTGCTGCTCGCGCGTAATGATCGATACACGTGACACCAAACATTTAGTTTTTGTTTTTAATAAATTATTCAAATAAATGCTTAGAGAACTTTATGTTTATTATTCTTGCCTATCGCGTTTTTTTTACTGATATTCTCAACACTTGATATTCATACGTGTGTCGTTTAACCTCCGAGACGGCTAAATAGTGCGTCATTTTTACAAAAGGTGTTTGCACTCTCAGATCAAAGTACCTACTTCATTTATGAAAAGGAAAATACATTTTCACTCAAACAAAGGTGCTAGATAACAAAGAAACGCGATAAATTTCTCTGAAATGACTAATATTAGATTGTTTACCAACAATATAATATTCATACTACGTTGCAAGGGAACTACCAATTTGGTTGGCAGATGGCCTATCCCTTGCGTGTCGCAAGTTTCCTTTATTCAAATACTTCGTCATCCGTTCAAGACGGTGAGGTGTCACTGATTTAAATGTTCTTCCGTATACAAAATGAGTTATCATACTAACTTCGGAAAGCGGAAATATTTTCTTGTCATAACGGCTTCTACAACGGGAAACTAATCCATCGGATATCCTATGTAGCTCTTATTGTCAAAGAACGGATACTGACGAAAGACTCGGGAGATCATTAGGTATTAAAGTCACTTTGCAAATTCTCCTTCACAGTCCCGTTGCTAAGTCACATTTTCTAAGATAAGAGGCAATCTGAAGGCCCTTTTAACTATAAACGTTAACATAGATCTGTCACATCTGAGCATTTATTGATTACTTGGCTTTATCAACAGTGGGACAGGCGCCGTCACTATTTCCTTGTCTACTTTATAAGAGGTCAATAGGAGTGTTTGATCTATATAGGCAGAGCGCCTTGAAAAGCTGAATATTAATTATTGATAAATGAAACGAGTTCTCTTTAAAAGAGGACCGAAGTTTTCAGTGTGAATGTTGGAAACTGTATGAGAAAAGTAATGAAAGGTCGTAGCCGTCGCACTTTCGAAAGTTTATTCAGAAATATAAGTTCGGATCTCGCCGCTATTCAGGAAATGAGCGTGGTCTTCGTACACTACTTAAAAGTGTTTTACGGGTCTGTTTACTGTTTTTGGTATTTAAATGGGCATACGGACGAAACTGTTCTACAAACCTAAGTTCTCCTTTCCTTAAAAGGTCTTTCAAAAACCATGGCAAGTTTATTTATTTAGTTATTCACATGCTCAGAGAAAATCTTCACTAACCCCTGTCAGGACTTCTGCGAAAAGAATGCCCAAAAGATAATGCAGGAGTAGAATTTGTAAAACTTACGCAGGTTGTGGCTGTTCCATATCGGACTCATCCGAGGCATCCTCAATGTCGTCAAAGTTGTCAATGACCCTGCCCGACACCTCGAGGCGTCGTAACGAGCGTCCGCTGGAGGCGACATGCCTCGCGATCTGTCGGATCAACCGGCGCGGAAGCGGTAGAGATGCGCGTGCGCCTCGTGCTGGGGACCCGCCCCGTTCGCCGCGCATTGGCGCCATCTGGTAGTGGAAAATAACGTGTAAGTGCATACAAACATAATTAATTGATTGAAATTTTTCTTGTGTTGTCCTGAAAAAAGAAAATTACACCCCTGAATTTTTGGAAAATAATATTTTACAATCTTGTTGGTATTGGTATTGGTGTTTACACTAGCTCAGTAAACCTGCATGCATGAAAAAGTTTAATTACTAACTTCAATGCTAATCCAGACTACTTCATAATCGGTACCTACTTATGAATTTAAATAAACCAACTCCGTAATGTGGCTTTAAAATTCAAAAGGTTATTATGTGACGAGCGCAAGTACCTATCAAGCTAGTGTTGCATAAAGGGCTTCCACGTTGACACAAAATTGTATTGACAACAAGATTCCAAGATGACGTAAAAGTAACGATTTTGAGTAAAATTTTTGTCTCAAGAGAATAAAGGCAGATTTACATTGCATACTAATTAGCACAGCTAATAGGTCTAGTCAGTGCTGTCGTAATGCTACTTCAACGTGAAACTGCCTCCATGCATTGTCAATTAGACTATGAAACGTAAAGTACTCAAAGGGATCCGATGTCTGAATCTTTGGAAGCGATGTTGCATCCGTCCGAATTATTTGTCTCGTCTATAATCATTCATGAGGCGCGAAAATAAAAGTGATTTACAATGCTCTTTATTGTCTCTTCGAATCCTGTGTTAAAAAGGTAAAGATTCATGTTTTGGTAGTCGTGAGGGATTCATTCGCAGTTGCAGTTTACTAAGCGCGATCTAGAAGGCTCAGGGAGAGAACGCTAATCGGGAAGCAAATACAACACCCTTGCAACAACCTACTTTCAAGGAAGGTAGAGCCGAGTTTCTAGGTAGAGTGATCGAAGAGGTAGAGCCTTACAATATCCAAGTTCCCAGAATATATCTACCGCACGTGCTATAGAATTTAGCATGGCCTCGCAAGATTTAGCAAAGCATCGTTACATTTCGTATTCAGACATCTGCTATCTTTGCTTTATTTTTGTTTCATACTCCGAAATATCAATGCAGGGTTTCAAACAACTGCGGATTTAGCATCAACAAATCATTATCGCGACCTGCGTTGATCTATAGATAGTATTATAGTGAGATTCACAACGTTATTGTGTAACATTATCGAATTTACGTAATAAAAATGTACAGTAGGAACGCGCAAAAGAAAATACAAGTATTTTTATCTTTAATTTATCGCGTCAAGTAGCTATACAATCACATAATATCGCGTGACCTTGGCATAGTAACAAACAGCTAAATGTAATGGCGTGGTTGCGTCGCGTCGTGTCGTGGCGTCCCCGTGTCATCAGCGAATTGAACTCGCACCGAGACGCGGACTGACACACAAGACTGATTATCTAACGAGAGATTTATTTACAATGCCCTATTACGGACCTGCACGAGGTACAACCTTCGGTACAACATTAGCTTAGTCGATATCACGCAAAATCAACCTGCCCATGACGATTAATTATCAGTAAATTAGGAGCTATGATTGCATTCTAGTTTAACGGAGCTTATATTAGAAACGTTATCTCTACTTAAGACAAGGATGTCAATAGTCTTGTTGATGAGAATGGATCCGGCACGTGGACCAAGCTACTAGTCAGCACAGTTTGTACACATTAACATTAAACAGGAAAGTCTTCGTGTTTAACACGGAAAAGGCGGCCGTATAGGTATTTCGATGCAGAAAAACCAATTTCGCAATTAGGTATTACAGGGCTGAAGAACAGTTAACGGGAAAAAAATAAAGTTATAGAATTACAATGGGCAGAGATTTAAAAATATAAAATGGGTCAAATGACAATTTTTTTCAAGTATCAAGATTTTAGTGACTAGTATACATTTCATAGTTGGATCATTAGTGGATTAAGTATAACAAAGGGGATAGAACCGATGTGGCATATCAACCTGTCCGCCATTTTGCTTTTTTTTCGAAATCGCGGCCCACGATGAAAGTGATATGTATGGATAGAGGACATATAGACGAACAAAAAATGTCAAGTAACACGGTACCTTAAGTGTCACGTTACCGAGATATTTGAAGTTAAAGATCGACAAATAAGTACAACGACAATCATTAAATATTTTTTTAAATAGCCTTTTTACGTGTATATGCGTTAAATTGTATCCAAATAATAGTTCCCAGGTTGATTATTATTATACGCACAATAAAATAGCTTCGCATCGCAATGAAACGCTATGTTATGTCAAAAATAGTTTTCTCGTGCTCCTAGTAGTATGATAAGTACCTACTCTCGTTCAGTAACCAGTAATAATAATAATCAACGCCTATAGACACGTAAAAGGTCTAATTTTTATGTGGTCATTGTACTCATATGACCATCTTTACCTTCAAATATCTCGGTAACGTGACACTTTGGGTACCGTGTTACTAGACATTTTTTGTTCGTCTGTATGTCCTCTATCCATACATACCACTTTCATTGTGGGCCGCGATTTCGAAAAAAAATCAAAATGGCGGTGGGTCGATATGCCAGCTCCCATACAAAAAAGTTCAAACCCCTTATGAAGGCTTTTGATATTTTTTCGACAATTTTCTTATCAAGCTTAAAAATATTTTTCAAATAAAATAATCAATGAATCAGTTCATTAACTTGATTTAAAGGAGTTGTAAACAAACATTCATGTGCCACTTCACAGTCCATCCAATCAGGAAATAATGACATCACTACTCAATGTTGTTATTTATTTGTTTTGATATTGATATTTTGATATCACAAACCCACCTATTTAAGGGGATACAGAAAAATAGAGAGTGCAGATGGCAACACTCATTTTTACTTGTTGTTGTTTTTTTTTTATTTATCTACAGTAACTTTTGCATGGGCACTGTACTTTTATAATGTGGATGTTGGGTTGACAATGATTTACTGAAATATAAAAATATATATAATTTTTGAGAAGAATTTAAATTAACAGTAACTTCACTTTGAAGCATGAAATTACTATAAATTTTTAAAGAAAATAATTATATTTAATAAAATATTTATTTGATGTATGTTCGTGTGCCTTGAGGCCAACAATACAACACACTGTAGAGAAAATCTTATATCATGAGAAGAACTAGTTTATAAGGGCAAGGCAAGCTTATAGGTTTGTAAGAAATTACAACAAATAACTATACATCATGTCCAAAAAGATGACCCCTGGACCCAAATATGATTCTAGTTATAAGATAAGTCTCCACAAAATTTATTTATTTATTCATCAACTTACATCTACCATAAAATATTTCTTTATACCTTTTATAATCAAATTTTCAGTTTCAAATCTACCTCAGTGATGTAGATGTTTGGCGCTATATTGTATTGATTGTGTAAAACTTAAGATAACAGCTATGTCTCCAAGGAATGCTATCTTAACTTGCCGTATATATTACTTATCATTTGGGTAAAGATTACAAGGCCTTGAAACAGCTTACAATATGTAAATTGTATACAATATTAAAAATTCGGCAACAGTCTAGACATGAGGAGAGATTTAAGAACAGTTCATCATGTTTCTAATAATAATTTTAAGGCCTTTGCCCTTTCTATCTGAACTAGAACAAGTGAAGGGACAATAACATCATAAATAAAAGATGACAGGTTTGTGTAAGTGTGTGAATTTAAATAAATATTAAACTTATGAATGGTGGTGCTCGTAATTCTATCTCCAATTTTGTTAAGATACTATTTAAAGGTAAATTGAGGAAGCTAAAAATGTAGCTACATACACATTTAAAACTAGAGCACTGTCTCTGGGTGACACTTAAAATTAGAAATCCTACAGGAAGTGTGAACTGAAATCTAGGTCACACAAAGGTCTAGACTCTATTTATAGCGTATAGTGGCAGGCTCTTGGATACTATGCACCACTGGGTTAGTAGTAAGCTCTACTTGATTGAAAACAATAATGAGTTGAAAACCAAGGTCATCACTCAATTAAATTAAACAAAGGAACAAATCTAATGAGATACTTACTCAGAAATTTCAAAAATTACTGCCGTCAAACTAGCACCCATACAATCTGCTTCAGCATTTATGTTATGGTTAAAAGACACCCTAGCAACGTAAGCAGCGAAATTACGGACGCTATGCAATTGAGGTGTGATGTAACAGCTAGTTACCATGTGTTATTGTATTCATTGGGTCAGCAGTGGCATCAACAACGTGTTGCTAGGAAACTGGTGTCCGGCCAGCGCGGCGACCGCGTGCGCGATTGCGTCGTGCCCGAGCGTCCTACGTCGTGCTTCCGACGTGGAGGCGCCGCGTGCAGCACAGTATGCACGTGCCGACGCGCACCTCCAAGGGCTCTTACATAATCGCAGGGACCGCCGCAGATACGACGCCGAGGACAACACAAACGTTGACTAACACCCGTTCCATATTTAGAAGGAGCGCCACCAATGCGTCCCGACGTTATTCATGCGTCTAGTCACATTTTTAGAACCGCATGTAAACGATACTTTTATCCCCCCACGCTGTACACCTCATGTGCGCATAGCTGTACCCTAATTTTGCGATAATCAGGGTGCAAAATCCAAAATGCGTAATAAATTGAGCTCAAAAACAGATGTAATCATGATAGTAAACTTGATGATAGCTTTGTTTTACAGTGAAAATTGTAATCGTTCATCGATTTCAATGCAATACACTTACCTTGAGGTTGTATTGTTTGTTAGACGCACTAATTATAAATTAATAACAATAAATAAACAGCATTCCGCGACCTCCGTACTTGTGATCAACACTCAACAAACACCTTCCTCAACACCCAATCAAACCATAAACTAAAGAGCAACCTACATAAATAAACATATGATTTGTAAATGTCTATGATAGATTTTCCGTTTCCGAAAACGCTAGAGAGGTTCTTTCGTGAAAATTGAAAACCATTTTAGGCGATTATTATTATCTTTCTCAAACTTTCGCAAAACGGAACTTAATAAAATAACAAAAAATCATATTTTCGTTCACTAAATTAATTGAATAGAATTAAATGATTATATTGATAAACCTATAATTTTAATAGTCGATTGAGAATAAAAGTTGTGAAAATATATTTCTGGAACGTGGCTGAATAATATGGCAATAATGCCATTAACCAAAAAGAAGAAAACACGTTAAACTTGACGTGGACTAAAGTAGCTGGCTCACTGAAGTGAAATATAATTTTTAAGATTCTAATTATTCCACACTGTTCTAAGCGTAGTGATACTATAAAATAATTGTTCTAGATGTTAGCTTTATAAAAGAAAATGGTTTTAAACATTGTAAGTGCATACTTTCTCATAAAACGCTCGTTTGCTGCGTCAACCTATTTTCCGGAATCGCTGATGTGTTTTCGTAGTTTCGAGATTTATCTTACTGTTTCATTTTTACTTTACAGAAAATGTTTGGGGTGTTGAGTGTGTTACTGTTACCACTACTTTTAAGTCAACAAACGGAGGCCGCAGCGGTAATATCAATTGATTTAGGTTCAGAATGGATGAAGGTCGGCATTGTATCTCCCGGAGTTCCGATGGAGATAGTGTTAAATAAAGAGTCGAAGAGGAAGACGCCAGCTGTCGTGGCGTTCAGAGACGATGTGAGGACCTTCGGGGAAGACGCAGTAACTGTTGGCGTTAGATTCCCGAAGAATTCTTACAAATTTTTGCTGGATCTGCTTGGAAAGCCTTATGATCACCCAATGGTGCAAGCTTACAGGTCAGTGACATGTCTTACATACAGCCTGGCAGAGAAAGTAACAATCTACTTTTCATTTCTTTTTTTTTCTGTTTCAAATTTCAATTTTACACTTTGGTTGTACATGTGTTTTAAGTCACTTTATATTAGGTTGAAGTCATGAAGTTCATGAAATACAATAACTACTGATGCACATTGCATCATTTAGGAGATTTTTAAATGATTTCTACACTTACATGTATATTACAATGGGCTCAATAGCATTTTTTTTATCAAGTTTTATATCATATCTTTTAAAAACTAGTAAAAACCACTGATTCATTTTGAGCCATGTGGTTATAGTGGAAAATAATGTAATAAATAAACATAGAATACAAAGAAAAATATATAAGTCAAGATCTTTTTTCTTTGTGATAATATTCAGCAATAGTCTTTTATGATAATACTATGTTATTATTTTTCTAAATATGAATGAATATTGAGGCAGTGTTTTGTAACAAGGAAAAATATGAGTGCCTATATTCGTAATCAGTTTGACTATTCAAAAGTGCTTGTAACTGGCCTACTTGAAATAAATGTTTTTAGAACTCCAATATTCTGACCTTAATACAAGATACAATATTTAAGTCCTTACTCCGATTTGACTAGGAACAATGATAGAATATATTTAAAAATATCAATTACATATTCAGAGCCCGCTACCCATACTACGAGATTGAAGCAACGGACAGAGGAACACCGCTGTTCATACATGACGACAAGACCAAGTTCACACCGGAAGAGCTGGTCGCCCAACTTCTGGCCAAGGCTAAAGACTTTGCTGAAATTAGTCATGGTAAGATTGATTTTATAAAAACTGATAAGGGAACTATGGTTATAATCTTATTTCGCCATCCAATTTTAGTATTGGACAAGCATCTTAATGATTAATAGTGAGTAGTTACGTTAAGAGTTCAATGAACTGACTAAAAAATAAGGTGATGAAATCAATATAATGTCCTTCAAGTTATTTACAGTTCCTTCTTGTGTATTTTTCTTGTTGACACTATTTTATTTAATGTGAAGATAGTCTTCTTATTACACACCTAATGTATCTAGTAAAATAAAACTTATTTGTATTTCTTAAATTAAATGCAACATAACATCACACCTGTAATCAAAATAAAGAGTTAGACAGAGGTGTACCTAATAGTACACCCACATTTTGCCATTCACATTGAGCCTATTACCATCAATTGGGCACACATCCAGACTCCATGGCTGCTACTGGGAAATTCCTGATGGAAAAACACAGTAACACTTTGCACAACCTGGGACTTTAACCCAGGTCCTCATGCTCAGTAGTTGCGCTTAATAACGAGGCAGTCAGTAAAATAAATGCTAGTTGACAATAAAAGCAGGCTAGTCCCCAGAAACCGCAAACTTATACAATTATTTCTTTTCCCAAAGGTCAACCAATCACAGAATGCGTGATCACAGTTCCCGGTTACTTCAACCAGGCTGAACGTCGCGCGCTGAAGGATGCCGCCGCGCTCGCTGGCTTGAACGTGCTGCAACTCATCAATGACTACACTGCTATTGCTATCAACTATGGCATCTTTAGGAGGAAGGTGGGTTTACTTGTATTCCCCAAGGAGTATCTAATAGTTATGCATTTAAACAAATAATGTTTTACTTTGTTTTTTTTTGGTGGTTGAGAAATCATCAAATGGTTGCTCCCACTCTGGGTGGAGCAGGAGTGTCAGACTTCTACTGACTAAAAACCCCGTTTTCTCGGGGAGCTAGGGTAGATCGAGTGATATTCCCACCCGCACGCAAAATACGCGCATCGAACGTGGAGTTGCGGACACCAGCCCGTCGTACTTATACTTAAACCACCCATGTTTTTTCTTAGCCCTTTGTTCAGAGAATAATGTTTTATAAAAAAGATCACAGTTGTCAGTATACAGTAGGATAATAATGCATAATGCTTGTTTTGGACATAGAGTTGCGGACACCAGTCTGTTATTCAATAGAGCAGAATAATTAATCAAGTCATGTTATATACTTATTCAGGACTAGTTGTCCTGAATGAGTCCGGGGTGTCCTAAATATAACTTTTGCTTTAATCTTAGAAATGTTCTTGTCTTTTTTCTTTCACATTTATTTAAAAAAAGAAAGTACAAATTAAAAAGGGGATACAAGTAAGAAATACACAATACAATACAATGTTCATGGGATTTAAATACTGAAACTAACAGCTTTAGGAAAGTGAAAGGCCCTGCAATTTCTCTTTTAATTTAGACTGTTGACTTTTGTCATTGGTCTTGTGCACTGATTTTTAAAGCATTAAATTTATAGAAGAAAAGTTATTATTTTATAGCTAACACTTAATTTACGAGTATTGTGTGTACACATGCAATTTGAATAAATTCGTGCAAAGGCCTCTCCATTCCTTTCCAACTCTTCCGGGTGTTTTGCCTTTTCTGGTCAATTAGTAAGAAACTGGTCCAAATCATCAGGTCAGCGTTACATGGGCCTGCCTGGATGACGATGATAGTCTTCGACGTCGTATTTTCTCAATAATAATTCAATTTTCTTTCATAGGAAATCAACGACACGGCCTGGCATGCTCTGTTCTTCGACATGGGTGCTGCATCCACTAAGGCTGCGCTCGTCGAGTACAAGACTGTGAAGATAAAGGAGAAGGGCTACGTCGAGACTGTGCCTCAGCTTCAAGTCTTGGGAGTTGGATTTGACAGGTAAACTATCTGTTTAGTCTCTGATTCTTTGAAAGATTTGTACTGCAGGATACAGGTACAATTAGGTACTTTCCTGACTTAAAAAAATATGATTCTGTTTAGTCCGTCTGTTAGATTATCCAAAAATATTGAATACGTGTTTTTAGGGTTCCGTAACCGAATGGCAAAAAACAGAACCCTTCTTCTTCTTTATGGGTTTTAGGTTTCCGCACTTAGTCCTTAAGGTGGACCATTGTGCGTGAGCCGTGGCGGCCGACTATTCCAATCAGTCCACCTCCCTCCAGAAGCAGATCAGACTTCCCGGTCTCCTCAGGGCATCCGCAAGAGATCGTGGTGTTCCCAGGGTCTCTTCACGAATCTTGGTAACGCCTGTGCACTCAAGGAGCACATGCGCCACAGTTTCCTCCGCCTCCATGCATGCCCTGCACAGGGGACTGTCAGTGATTAGAAACAGAACCCATAAAGATTCGTCATGTCTGTCCGTCCGTATGTCACAGCACTCACAGCCGTAAGATTACATAGTTGAAACTACTTTAGAGGCAACTCTTTAACAATGTCTATCGCAACTACTATACAGATTTCGGGTCGGCAAAATGTTGAGTTTTTCCGTTTGAAATTTTTCAGTAGCAGACACGGAGAACGGATTTGTGCCTGTTTGATGGCAATAGGCCTGCCATCTAGTATAGTATGACGGGCTGGCGTCCGCAACTCCACGACTAACGTATTCTGCGTGCGGATGGGAATATGATTCGATCCTCCCGAACTCCACGAGAAAGGCCATCAAGCCCTTAGTATTACTGGCAATCTCGCGGACGGCCAGCCCCCTATTACACGAGACTTTAACGTAACTGGCGAAATGTGGGTTTACTTAATAGTAGGCAGAGGTAAGGGTTATTAGGCTAATAAGCCTTACCTCTGCCTAACCCTTCGTGGATTACAGAAGTTATGTTATGTTTTAACTATAATTAATCATGAAAGGATACTAGATTGTTCACCTATTCACAATTTGTATTAAAAAACTTCTGCATTGTTATTGGCAAACTCTTCTTGAATCTAGTCAATGAAATACCTTATTTTTTCTCAGAACCCTTGGCGGCCATGAAATGACCCTCCGTCTCCGCGAGCACCTGATCAAAGCGTGGGAAGAACAAGGCGGCGGTGACGTCAGAGCCTCCCCCCGTGCTATGGAGAAACTGCTGCTCGAAGCTGAGAGGCTGAAGATCATTCTGTCCGCTAACACCGAGTTCTACGCACAGATCGAAAGCTTGCTTGATGATAAGGACTTCAAACAGCTGGTGAGTTATTTATTATATATTACACATTACACAGATGTATTTCTAGGCCTTTGTTGCACATCTCCTTCCTCCTAGCAACAAAAATACAATAGGAACAGTAAAACACAATTTATGGTTCATTCAGAGCCTTAATTCGAGAGAGAGAGATTAATTCTTTTTTAATTGATAAAGGGGCTTGTTGCCTATAGCACTGAAAAGGAAACTTATGGACATGTGTATACTTCCCGTCTTGACCTATGGTGCACAGACTTGGTCTTTGACTAACATCCAGAAGTCCAAACTCAAGGTTTGCCAACAAGCAATGGAGCGCAGTATACTAGGTGTTAAATTAACGGATCGTGTTCGAAACACAATACTGCGTTCCGAAACAAAAATAGGTGACGTGACCCAAAAGGCTGCTCAACTCAAATGGCACTGGGCAGGACATGTCTGCCGCATGCCGGACAAACTGTGGGCCAAAATAGCAGTAAACTGGTGCCCTGAGACAGTGAGACGGGGTCGCGGCAGGCCACGAAGGAGATGGCGGGATGAACTAGACCGGTTCCGTTAAAATTGGAAGGATGACGCGCGGGTTCGCGAGAAGTGGAAGGAGTGGAGGGAGGCCTTTGCCCTGGAGTGGGACAGAGTAGGCTAGGAAAAAAAAAGGGGCTTGCTCTTGACCTCCATCGCGCCTGATGGATGAGGTCTATGATGGAACGACCGTGCTATTTACCTATTGGATTATTATTTACATGGCATTTTAGGAACTAATTCTTACAAACACTACACGTTGTTCAAACGGCAGCCCTCGCTGTAAGTTATATGCGCCACACTTATATGCATACGTCGCGGCATATTCCACATATTCGGTTGCAAAATATACAAAATGCTGAGCGCAGTTCCGACCGCCCGATTTCTGCGCTCACACGGACGCAAGCATAAGCACGCCGAGTCGCCGTAGAGTATTTTCGGATAGTACGTCGATCCATTAATTTAAAAAAAAACTCTTTCTAAAAATATTCGGTAGTTTCGAGTCGAGTACCAAGTAAAACCTCCGCTAATTATGTATGGTTCCAGCATAATAGCAAATATTGATAATTCTTGAATATTTGTTCAGAGAACACTATCATGTAGCTTCTGACACCTGTACCAACTGCGTAACACTCTTAAAACTGTCACAATTACTAGTTAACGGATTTGGAAATTCTTATGCTTAACGTGAACAGTCTAATATTAGGTCTTTACCTATGAAATTGTCGATTTGTATGAGAATTTTAAAATATAAAAATTTTGGTATTTTTTTTATTTCAGCGAATCAAAGTACTGGCCCAAATGATCTATACAATTTTGCCATTTTGATGGCAGTTTGTTTATCCCTTTACTGTAGAAGTCTGCCGGACGGGAGGCGATGAAGTCAGCGAAAGCGTTTTGTACTGCCTCTCGGGAGTCGAATTTTTTACCACTTAAAAATGTCTAAATTTTGAATAAAGTAGAAATCTGTTGGGGCAAGGTCCGGTGAGTACGGTGGGTGACGGAGAGCTTCCAGCTGTAACTCTTGTAGCTTTGCGATGGTCTTTCGTGAAGTGTGAGCTCGCGCGTTGTCGTGGAGAAGCAATGGGGAAGAATGATTGACTAGTCTTGGTTGTTGAATTGCGAGCTTCTCCATCATTGTTTGCAATTCTTTGCAATAGACATCTGCCGTCACTGTTGTGACATTCGGTAAGAAGCTGTGGTGTACAAGTCCGGCACTGGTCCACCAGACAGTCACCATCATCTTCCTATGAGTAATCTTTTTTGTAGCGCACTGATTAGGTGATGTACCCGGGTCCACCCAGTGAGACGAACGCTTGTCGACGGTTGTCGTACAGGATCCACTTTTCATCGCAGGTAACAATTTGATAAGAATTTCATCGTTTCTATGCCGATTCAGTAGTGCTATCCATGCTTCGACGCGTAAATCTCGCTGTTGGTCGCTTAGTTCGCGTGGCACGCACTTATCTAGCTTTTTTATCTTTCCAATTTGACGCAAGTGCCTCAATGTTGTTTTGACACTAACTCCAAGGCCTGCAGTAAGCTCAGCCTTAGATTGAGTTGGATCCGCTTCCACTATCGCCTTCAATTCGTCGTTGTCGACAATGTTAACCGGCCAACCGCGAGGCTCGTTCTTCGACTCAAAATTTCCAGATTGAAAACGATTGAACCATTAATGGACCGTGTTTATGCAAGCAGTGTTAAGTCCGTACACGTCGTTAATGTTTCGTGTTGTTTGCGCAGCGGTATTTCCACGTATGAACTGATATTCGAAAATTGTACGAATTTGTAGTTTATCCATGGCGCCAAAAACTACCAAAAAGTCACAAAAACAAAAAACTATCAAAAAACAAATGACTAAATTTGAAATTAAATTTACTTGAATTTCGAATTACGCGCCAATCCACAGATAATTAAATCTGAAAATGCCGGTTGTAGAATCTGCAATTACATAGGTAAAGACCTATTATGTATTTAAATTGTGAAAAACAAAGGCATTGCCATTGTCTGATAAGAAGTCCGATGTTCCGGTCGTACTCCAAGTTATCCAATCCAGGTATCGTTGATGTACGCTGTTGATTGCAATATTCGAATCGACATCTGCATCTGCTAGCCTTTTCCCAACCATATTGGGGTCGGCTTTCAGTCGTTAGTACTAGGTAATCATTATGATGCTACCCTTTGGTAAGACTGGTTGTCGGATATTTGGGTCAGTGACTACCTGTGATGACTGTCAAAGATCTATAAATGACAACAGAATGAAATTGTAATGATTACAATATTGCTGTGTAAATTATAAAAATGAATAATACAAATACACAGTACCAAACAAAACCGTTAGTTTCTGTACATGTCATGTGTCAGCAGTAGTATGCGGTCAAATCCTGTCCCACATTGCGTTGCGTCAAGTTGAGAATACTTTAATAAATTAATAATAATTATTTATACAAGTTAAATATTTGATCACCTGTTTTCAAAAAGAAGTTGTGTGTTAATATCTATTTGTTTTACTTTTTCATACTTAATACTGAATGGTAGTTTTGTCATCTCGTTGTCTCGTTGGCTTTGAGTACTTACTTCAAAAGCATGATAGGTCATGCCATCGTAACGATAGCTAATCAAATCAGCAAGGTGATAGCGGCTCAAGTTTGAAGCACGCAACTCACAACTCTGAACACGCAACTCTGATTTTTCGTATTCATGTCCGTATTGCATTATTATAACTAGCTTCGATAAAGGGAAACACTGTGAGGGGACCAGTATGCTTCAGAGATAACTCTCGACGGCATGTAAAGCCAAGTCAGAGCCTCATGGGCAGCATAAAAACTCAGACACGAGGTTAGGTGCTCCCGCAGATACCGTCGGGGCTTCGGGTTGTTCGAAAGAGATACCGCGGCCTTGGCACAAGGGCTAAGAAGGAACATGGGTGGTGTTTAGTCAGTAGAAGTCTGGCACTCTCTACCGCTCTGCCCAGATCGGGAGGGGTTATTTGATGATTCCCCCCCCCCAAATGTTAGGCGCTAACCGCACGATAAAGAAGATTCCCTCATCTCTCCACGCAGAAGTTATCCTTACATAGTATAAAACAAAGTCGCTATTTTTGTCTGTTTGTTTGTCTGTATGCTTAAATCTTTAAAACTACGCAACGGATTTTGATGCGGTTTTTTTTAATAGATAGAGTGATTCAAGAGGAAGGTTTTAGTATATAATTTGAACGACATCCACGCGGGTGAAGCCGCGGGCATCAGATAGTACATGATAAAAAAAAAAAAAAAAAATGATACAATTGAGTCAAACACTAGCATTCGCAAACACATGCATCCCACGTACCGTATTACCTAATATGCATAAATGTTAAGTGGCCAAACAAAAAACGCCGTTTATTTAAATATTCTCATTCAACCATGCAGGTGCATGATTTTAGATCAAACTTAACTTGCATACTGATTACGGTTTTGCCCAAAAGCATATTAACTTACAATAGTGCATATAAAGTAATGTAATCTGGGAATGTTGAATGAATTTAAATTTGAAAAAATGTCTGTGGCACACATACTTAATCATTGGGAACTTGGTTTTTGTTTTCTGCATTCAAGGTAAATTCAATGAACCAAAGTAGTAAAGCCTGGGGCGATAGTCACGCTTTATCGTTTGCTACGTAGCTGTTAACTGACGTATCTAAATGTACGATTACGACAAACAATTAACTGTCGATGATTCTAAAATTCATACAAATCATCGTGAACCAGAACTTACTAAAAACTGTTTCCAAAACACCTATTCTTTACGACTTTTAAATAGTTAAGCTGGTAAGAAGTGGCAAAGAAATTCCCATCCCATCAGTCGAATTTCAACTGCATTAGCAACGGTTCAAACCAAACGTAACGCTCACTTCAGTCAGTCGCCAATTTCTGATTTTTCCTACATTTCCAGTTTTCTTCACACCTAAGTCACAATATGCCAAGCAGTAGTTAGTCTTCTTTCTGGACCTCTTTGCAATCGGTGGGTGGGTTATACATTTGGTGTGAACTATCTTTTGAGTAGTTCTCAAACTGAATTTGAATAATCCTCGCTCAAGCATCTGCAAACATAATTATCCAATCAACCACTCACATTGTCTTTCAAAACAATGGAAAGCATAACAAATAAACAAACAAACATGCAATTGTTAGTCACAATAGGGGATCGGACAGGGTCAAAATAATATAATTCTGTTTAATCCGTAAGTTAGATTATCGAAAAATATTGAATACGTGTTTTTTGTTTTATCAAATCAATAAAAAATGACGAAGATAAAACGTGTCAAAGATCTTGGAGTGGGGCTTGAAACGTCACTTGTGTCGTCAAAATGTACTATCATATGACGTCACACGAGTTTTCGAAGCACTGTATCGTCTTCATTTTAAGTTTACGTGAAAAAAGAAAAAATACAATAATTTTTGTAAATCTATCTGACGGACTAATTAGTTTTTTTTTGTCCGATCCCCTATTGTCACCTCTACAATCAACATCACTTTCAGGAAAACACGTTTAATTATACACAATTGTTACGTTAGACTTGGAACAGCATACAATATCGTAATATAGGTACTTGCTTGCAATAACCAGCTGGTTGTTGTCGATACAAGTGTAACTTGGCTATAATAATATTAATTATGGTCTCCTGCCCTTATCTTAATTTATTCGAGGTCTGCACAGCATGTCTTCTTTTTCCATACTTATCCCAAGCAGTATGATGATAAGTCTCACTTAGATGAGATCACAAAATTAAAAGTCTTTTACTCAGATTAAGTTGAAGATCAGCACTTTGTGAACGTCAAAATCACATGAGAGGCATCCTCCCAAAACACTCGTCCTTTACTACTTCGTAGCGTATTTTCTGGGAAGAAGGATCGGTTAAAACTTCCCAGTAACAGTTTTTCCATGACATTTCTTCTGATATCCACTCTACACATACAAAACATCATGCCTGTAATGGCCCGAAGGGTTAGGCAGAGTTGTAACTAATAATACACCTACATTTCGCTCGCATTCATCATCAACCTGTAATGTTCACACTGCGGGGACTCAGGCCTCCTCTCTAGGAGAGGGATGGGCTATAATAATCCACCACGGCCCAGTGCGGGTTGGTCACATGTCTTCGAATGTTTTGGTTCCTCACTATGTTTTACTTCACCATTTTCAGAGTAGTGGTGATGAAATAAATTACAAAAGGTAATGCGCTTGTCTTCGAACCCACGATTTACTGTTTGTAAGTCGGGGCCGCTACCACTGGGCCACCACTGCTCGTGTCTCTACAGTTTCTTAAAAATAATTATCTTTTTCAGGTCACCCGCGTTGAGTTAGAGGAGCTATGTGCAGACTTATGGCCCAGAGTATCCGGCGTGGTCCAACGTGCCATCGCCTCAGCGGGAGGTGCGGGTACCGGCGCCAGGCTAGTGTTGGCCGGTGGAGGCTCCAGAGTGCCGGCCGCTATGCAGGCGCTGAAGGACGCTGTGGGACATGACCCTGCCAGGTCTATTAACGCTGATGAGGCTGCTACCATGGGTGCTGTTTACAGGTAATATTACATGTTTGACTGTGCATTCTTAATCAGTCTTACCAAAGAGTATCGTTTTACCCAGTACTAACTGGGTTGTGTAGGTCACAAAGGCAGTCGCTCCGCGACCTCATCTCTGCCCTTAGGGCAAGATTGAAGTCAAGAGTAAGCCCATATGAAATAATAATAAAAAAAGTATAGTTTTTCAAATACTGCAAGGAACATTTGACCCACCTTATTTTAGTATTTTTCTCTGAAGCTGCGAATATAGCCAAAATACCAGTTACTTAACACTAAAGGCGATGTTATTGTGAATTTTATTACCTATAGTGTTGCAAATCTTGCATAGAAGTGGTCTTTATTTATAGCCTAAAGATACCAAAGTTTTGAATGAACTCCCTCGAGGTCTTTTATGGCTTACCTACATAAACATATTTCACGCCATTTTCCCATGGGGGTAGGCAGTAACTACAGAACGCCACCTGCTACAACCTCGATGAGTAACTTAAAACATGATATGTTTTCTTAAAAAAAATAAACAATGTAATATAACTTTTGTTCACAGGGCGGCATCCCTCGCGACCGGTTACAAAGTGGCTCCACTGAACGTACGCGACGCCGTACTGTTCCCCGTTCAAGTCACATTCAGCAGACACGTCGACGGCAACGATAAACTGGTGAGTTACTTGCTAAATGTTATTACAACTTATAAACATTCTATGGTGGTAGGACAGGTGCCACAATTTCATTTATTGTAAACCTTGTCTATCTAAAGGTTGTACGGTATTCCAGATTAATATTCCTAACTTTTGAGTTTCAATTGAATATTTAATTAATTTAGGTGTTTGGTTTCTTTCAGGGGCCGGTAGTATACCTTTTTTTATTATTTTTTGTTCAGAATTTAATAAAACTCATTGTTAGTCCATTTGATTGAGCACATGAATTATAAAACTCTTTATTGTTACAGATCAAGAGGACATTGTTCGGCCCCATGAACCCTTACCCACAAAAGAAGGTAATCACTTTCAACAAACACACCGATGACTTCGACTTCCACGTCAATTATGCCGAGTTAGACCACATTCCCTCTAACGAGCTCAATTACGTTGGTACCTTGAACCTGAGCCAAGTGGTGCTCAACGGTGTTGGCGCAGCTCTAGCAAAACATACTGGTGAAAACGTTGAACACAAGGGAATCAAAGCACATTTCAATATGGACGACTCTGGCCTACTCAACCTGGTCAACGTTGAATTTGTCGCTGAAAAAACAGTCGACGAGGATGAAGACCAAGACAGCACATTATCCAAAATAGGAAGCACTATCAGCAAACTTTTCGGATCAGACTCCGAAACTCCTGAAAAGGCTGAAGAGAAATCTGAGGAGAAACCCCAGGAAGAAGAAGCTAAGAATGACACCAAGAAAGCCAACCAAACTGAGGGCGAGAAACAGAACGCTACTGAGACAGAGACGAAGCCTAAACCTAAAATCGTTATACTGAAGGAGCCAATCAAAACAGAAGAAACACTTCTAAACCTGCAGCCACTTTCACCTGAACAATACAAGACCTCCAAGGCTTTAATTGCTGAGTTGAACTTGATCGATAAGAAACGCATCGAAAGAGAAACTGCCCTCAACAATCTAGAAGCATTTGTGGTAGACGCACAAATGAAAGTAGACATGGACGAATACTCTAAATGCGGAACTAAGGAACAGATCGAAGAAATTAAGAAACTGTGCAGTGAAACCTCCGAATGGTTGTACGAAGACGGCTATGAGGCGGCCACGGAATTGTTCGAGGCTAAATTAGCTGCTCTCAAGGACTTGACGAGCCCGATCTTCTACAAGCACTGGGAACACCGAGAGAGGCCCGATGCGATCGCCGCACTCCGCAGCATGCTGAACAGCTCTCGGGAATTCCTCAAAATGGCTAAGAACTTCACCAAAGACGCTAACCCAGAGAAAGACGTGTTCACAGACGTTGAAATTAACTTATTAGAGAAGAAGATTGAAGAGACTACTGCTTGGCTGAGCACCTCTATCAAGGAGCAGAAGGCTCTCAAAAAGAATGAGGATATCAAACTGACGGTGGACAGCATTCGAGAGAAGATGGCGAACTTGGACAGAGAGATGAAGTATCTGTTGAATAAGATGAAGATATGGCGGCCTAAGAAGCCGGTTAAGCCGGTTGAAAATAAAACTGAAGAGACAGTTATTGAGCCCGAGGCTGGGGATCAGGCAGAGAAAGTAGAAGAGACACAAGAGGAGACCCCAGAAGCAGAGACAGAGAAAGAGTCTGAGACTACAGAACCGCCGCTGCAGATCTCAGACGGCGAAGATGAACATTCCGAGTTATAATCACCGCGTGGAGTAACTTAATGTATTAGTTTAATTTATTTTTTATTTAAATGACTGCGTGGCTTGTTTGTTTTTTGTATGTGGAACTGCGGAATGTTGATTCTGTTCATTCATTTGAATATCTTTGCATTTAGGTTTTAGTTATAAATCCATCCATTTCTTGCATTTTTTTACACTAGTTTTAGTGGGGTTGATTAATCTTACATCGTATCACAAAGACATTCACCAGTCATTTTAGATTTTATCATTATGGAAACCCCTATTTAGTCAGGCTAAGCTGGCTTTCCCTGATAATTATTGGTTGTATAATTAGCTAATTCTTCTTTGACAGAAGACCACAACGATCGAACGATCTCACGCACATCTATTCTAATGTTTCTTCCATTTTACTTAATTTCCAAATTGTTTTTACCAATGTTATAGAATGAAATTCTCTTCTATCCACAATTATTTATATTATTATGAAATTATGTTAAATTTATTGTTATTATTACTCTTCGTAGCCGAAAACGAACAAGCCACTCAATGGAACTAACAATTAAATCTCAAATCAAACGGTGGCCGCCTTCAACAGGAAAGAATTTAAACAAAACATATTTATTATTAATTTGTCTTCGTTTTTAAATTGAATTTCTTTTTAAAAGTGCGGTTTCTCTCTAGCAGTGGCCCCAGGTAGCGGAAACGAGAGTGTAATATATTTATGTGTACCTAAACTTTATGTGATATATTAAAGGCTATAAGTTTGTGTGAGTATTATACTGTATTTCTACTACAGACACAGTGTAAGCACAAATTGTAATGAACACGTTGTTCTATTAGCTCCGTCAATGAAATTAGTTATAATCTAAGCGATTTGTGTGTAACTCGATGTACCTATTTAATCATTCTACAGGATTGTGTGCGATAGAATATGCATGTACTTTCTTCCCTTAGAACTTCCAGGTATCTATGCCTTAATTACAATATTTACTGAGTAGTATAAATGTGCGGAGGTGCGGACTAATCCAATGAGCTTAAGCTGTTTGACTTATGAGTTACATCACAGCTACCGAAACAAGAATCACTTTGAGTGTGCCTTTATTTTCTGAAACCAATGTGTCAAAGAAAGGGACCTAAGTAGTTATACGTAAACACAAGAGGCTTGTAATTACACCGTTGTTTTTAAATCTGTAAGCACATTCATGTAGCATACGATGGGTCCGCGCCGTCGCTTGTGGCTACGGAACACGGAGTACTGAACAAATGGAGCACTCAAGTGCTTATATACGACGAGTAAATGCTTTCATCGCCGGCTGAAATACCACGCAAGTTACGAATGTTTTGGTAAGACGCAGCGTAATGATTCCATCGGAAAAGCGAACTGGTGCGATTTGAGTTAAAATTAACTCGTGTAAGGTTGACAGGGTCAAGAATGTTTAAAAACTTATTAGTGGAGCTAGAAAATAAGCGATTACTTTTACTAGTTACGGTCGTTCGATTAGGTAAATCGATGGAATCAACTTGTGTCGGGCTAGTGTATGATCGTTCACATTTCCTCGTGAGCGTTCATGTTAGCATTCCATGTGTTCAGTATTCCGTGTTCCGTAGCCGGTGGTGTGTCCGTATTAGTGAAACAGTGAGCGGACTTAGATCATACAATTGTAACATTTTAAGTGAGATTCGTTCAATACCCAGTCGCAAATGGAAATAAATTATACATGAATGAACATTTATTGTCGTTTTATTTCAACTGAATTAATTCACAATAACAACCAGGTTCTTTCATTTTCTAGAGCTGAAAAAAAAGATAAACTATTGAAGTTATTTTTTGTGGTTAATATTACTGATACCTACTGTTATCCCGCGTCATCCCACTGCTGGGCAAAGGCTTCTCCAAATAACATCCAGTTGTTTCGATCCAGTCCTAATGTGGACTACTGACTGGTCGTTTGTTGGTTATGACTACTTTTGACCAACTCGTCCCGCCATCATCTACGAGGTCTGCCCTGATATTGCTGAAATTAAAACACTGCAATGTACCTAAACGAAGAGATGCGCTGTGGGCGGTGTCCGTTTCGATTGCTCGGCCACATTGCTGTAGAAGTAAAACAACTACGTCAACATTACGAAGGAATTCGTAGAACACTTAAAAGTGCATACCGCAAATTCGTAGATATAATATTCAGAAAGTTATAAAGGTTTCTGGTTTAACCATCCTCCGGTCCTCCACGTTTTAACCGCGCGGCCACGGAGTTCTCTCAACCGGAGCTTAGTAGAAGTTACATTATTTTTGTAAACCACTGATACGATTTCGAAGAAAATGTAGACACTATGTTTATAGCTGTACAGCTCTACAGCACAATGGTCCACAAGGTTGTGAAGTCCAATCATTAAAACTTTATACATAGTGGTCATCGTCATAAGACGGACGGACGGTGAGCTAGCCCATTACTCACCGTCCACAAGCCCGCGTCTACCGTGACCATCACGTGGCTTCCGACACCCGGACCGTCTCCCGCGGCGGCTGGAACGGGAGGTTCTCTCCCTCTCACGTTCCGCCACCTCCTTTGCTAGCATCACTGCTTTGCAGAAGGAGACGACGCGACGGCGTCCCATTCCCTCTCGCCCGGACCATGGCTTGAACCAGGGCTGGACGCGAGAGGTCGCCGATACGAGAACACGGCGGGATTCCGCCCAAGCGGAGCACACCTCCACGATGTGCTCCACCGCGTCCTCCGGCCGATCCTCGCAGTGGAAGCATCATCATCTCCCTGCCCTTGTCCCATGTTACTTGGGGTCGGCGCAATACCTTTTTTTCTTCCATTGACGTGACGGTGCAACATAACTGATAACATACATATAATATAACATCACGCCTGTAATCCCCGAAGGGTTAGGCAGAGATGTGAGAGATTTACCTAATAGTACACCTATATTCGTCAGTTTTGTTTAAGCCCCCCCCCCCCATGCCATATCATCGGGCACAAATCCAGACTCAGTGGCTGCTACTGAGAAATCCCTGTTGGCAATAACTACTTTGCCCGACCCGGGAATCGAATCAGACGAGGCAGTTTCAGTTTATCGGTTAGTAAACTTATAAAAAAGTTTACAAGGTCTCTCTAGCGCTTGTCTACGAATTCTACTATACCTTTCGTCTAACAATCACACACGTAAACCAAGTATTTACTGTGGGGAAACTAGTAGCTAGACAATTTCACGGTTTGCGCTTCCACAGAAGGCTTTCTTTACACCTCTGTTTAAAGTAAATATTGGACGCAAAATACACTTGAGAAAACTTGAGTGTTCTCACAGGTCATACTTGCCGATAGATTCTTTTTTGTACCTACTTATATTTTTTTGTTTGCAATAGGTGCGCCCACTTTTACTTATCTGGCGAAATGTACGTGTGTAACTGTGTACTCAGTAATGTACTCGGCTCGAGGTATCATTACTTTTCGGAAAAAACCGGCTAGCATTTTTATTTTGAGTAAAATGTCTCAGTTTTGTGTTTGGTACATACGGACAAAGCCATAGACCCTAGTCATAGGACTGGCCTACTTACAAATTAAAATATTGCCTCGTTGGTCTAGTGGTCGCAAGCGCGTCTGCTGAGCATGGGGTCCTGGATTCGATTCCCGGGTCAAGCAAATTGTTATTGGGTGTTTCCACCAGGAATTTCTCAGTAGGGTGTCCAAAGTGCCCTGCAGATGGCTAGGCTTTTACATGGGACTTAAATATCTATAACTGGCGAAATGTGGTTATACTATGAGATAGATACACCTCTGACTATCCCTCCGGGATTACAAGCGTGATATTATTCATGTACAGTGCGATCAAATTATCTTGGCAGCTCCGAACTTCATGCAGGTCATTTTGTTACAACGAATGTATAAAAGTGTTATGATATTTATTTTATTTGTATTTCTCACTGTTTAAATTAGATATTTTCTGATCGTTTAAGAATTGGTTTATCTGGCAATAACAGTTTTATTCCCAAGTTTACATGCGTAAAATTTCGCAAAGCCTATGTTCAGAGCTGCCAAGATAATTTGATCGCACTGTAAGTGTTACAAATTTCCAGGTTTGTTATTAATTTGAGTAGGTAGTCATTCTTTAAAATCTGGGTAGATAGTGAGAAAGAGACAGTTTTATAAATTGAGGTATGGTTTGCAAAAAAGTGGTCCTAAAGCGCAGCAGGTAAAGCGAAATGACCTAGCAAAATTAACTAAGTACGAATGCTAACTTTTGAATGAGGCAATAAAGGCAGTGTGTTATAAAAACTTTTTCAAAGCATTTTTTGTGCCCTATTTCTTAACTTAGGTAAGCGAGTGTCTATTTTTTGAGCACTTACCTATTTTTTACATTTCTTTCTTCTAGCTTATTATTATTACTACTTACTGTTTTATATTTTCAGAGTTCCATGCCAGACGAATTTTTGTTTTATTAAGAGGTTTTACGTTGTTGAATATTCTGAAATATAACGAGGGAAAAAACTCAGGTGAGACCAGCATGTTTTCTAACTTTATTTGCTTACTTATTTTTCTTTGTTTCATGATTACCTACAGTCTTTATAATATACTAGCTTTTGCCAGCGGCTTCGCCCGCGTGAAAATGACGATTTTCCATACAAACTTTCATCCCCTATTTAAATCCCGTAGGGGTTGAATTTCGAAAAATCCTTCCTTACTCCTTGTCTACACTATAAAGGGAACCTCTGTGCAAAATTTCAGCTTTCTAGGTCCAAGAGTTTGGGCTGGGCGTTGATGAGTCAGTCAGTCAGGACTTCTCTTTTTATTTATATAGATTTCAGGGATACGGTATCGAATATTTTTGATATCTTATTTAAATATATTTTCTTTATTTGTTGGAAATCGCTCTCCAGTTGTCTCAAAAAAATGCTTTCTGTATCTTAATCTGGAAGATCGCTACTATTTAACAAGAGTTCAACAAGCCACAAATCTCTCGTGGAGCCATCACGACCCGTACAATTGTTGGCATCTCAAACAAATTTTAAATCATACAATATCTTGACAGGCAACTAAAGCCCCATTACCAGTAACTTGTTTCAAAAGCGCTTTTGTTTTTTTTAAGTCCCGAAGGAAGAAGTCGGCGCCCGCGCCGTGCACTGGCGCCTTTCTTCGAGCGAGCGAGACGACTGTATATAATTATATATGACGTTGAAGAGAGACAAAGCAATAGCATTCCGCGTCAGACAGACAAGCCAAATGAATCCAGTTTGCTTGTTATACGCCGGGCGTTCGGGTGTGTGTTGCCGTAGTGTTTTTTTGACAGTGATGTAAACAATTAAACTTGAATTTTTATGTGAATCAACTCGCTCTCATAACACGAGTGTCGATAAGAACATGTGTTGAAGTTAGTTTTGCACAAGCACGAGTGGATTTTGGAGGGATTTTTGTTTGTAAAGGTAAGAATAACTAAGAATGCAGCCGATTCCTTCTCGCGTCCCTCTTGGAGGAATGCAATGCACCTCGCTGTGCTCCGGCGCACCTTGCGAGTCTATCAAATTTTCTGTCCAATCGATACAATAACTCTTAGCACAATATTTGGCGTGTCTGTTTTTTACCTGAACACATATTTTGAGATATATAAGTTATTTCGAAAGAGTGCACAGATGTCTTCGTATTGTTTTCAAACAAACATTAAATTCATGAATACTGCGACATGTGCACCAGTTTCCGTAATTAACAACCCAGAAAAAAATAATTAGACGCAGCGAGCGAACACATTTGAAATTACAAGTCAAAGTAAATCGTGAAGGGTAGGTTGGGGTGTTTTCAACCACAAGACGTTAATGTTGATTTACATTCTAGAATATTAAGGATTCGTGAATATTTTAAAGTGTTATTCGTTGCTATGTAAATGAAATATCTGGCTCGTTTAATCTAAATAAATTATGCAAAAAGGTTGGAGGCCAAAATAGTGCACGCTTATCGTGTATTGCTTCCTGAATTTAGAAGTCATCCGTTATCATTTGTTTGTGTCTTTCATTCATTCTTGTAAACAATGTAAACCATACCCACGAGATACGATGTACCGGGTTAAAACTAAGTACAAACGCGTGTCGGATTCACGTTCAAAACAAACGTGAACGCTGTAGTGTTAAGATTTAGAAGTTTGTGGCTACTTACGTACGGGTAGCTAGTAGCTACACCTTATAATTAATAAATTGAAGTAGTCATTCGCTGGTGGTTTTTGAGTAAGAATCTACAGTTCTGTAAATCCCGAGAACTTTTTCGTTAGTGTATAATTTACATATTTATTTACTTTTTACGTTGGTTTTGGTTTCGAAGATGTGTAACCGACTGTAAGGAGCTCGTGGCTTAATAAGAACTGCCACTCAGATCGATCTTTAGGTAAAGCTGTGCTTGCCTAGGTCGGTCTGTGGATGGGTGACCGCCCGACATACCGAGTTTCCTCCGTGCCTCGGAAAGCACGTTAAGCTGTTGGTCCCGGCTGCCATAATAGATCTTTGGCAGTCGTTACAGGTAGTCAGTGACCTGAAATTCTGACATCCAGTCTTACCAAAGGGTATCGTATTACCTAGTATTATTAACTGGGTTGTGGGGGTCAGATAGGCAGTCGCTCCATGTAAAATACTGGTATTCAGCTGCATCCGGTTAGACTGGAAGCCGACACCAATATAGTTGGGAAAAGGCTAGGCAGATGAGATGTAACCGACTGTGCCATAGGTACGTTTTAATTGATAGAACTTTGTCCAATTACCACAGGACATGGCTTTGGGTTGGGTCTGGCCGGTAACATAAGTAGCTAGTCGGAATAGTTTCGTCATATGGGGCTAGCTATTAAACTGTAACAGTAATAGATATCGCCTTAGTCCAAATTAATGTACGGCTGATGTTAGATTACTATGTCAGTTCCAGATGCCCCAAGGAATCAATTACGAATACTAATCCGATCCTGTAAGCGAATATCGTATTGATTCAACTGTCTCGCTTGAATTTGGAAAATAAAAATATTTGCTTGGTCCAGAAAACCCCTGCTCCAGGTAGCGTTTAACTTTTGTCTCCATAATCATCATCTTCCGGGTCTCATCTCTTTCATGATCCCAATTTATTTGGAATTCATCTTCCATTTGGTGCATCGGTTTTTTTGTATTACACGTCATCTTAATGGTCAATCTCTTCCAGAATCTCCCGAAGAATATGGTAAATATACCTAATTATTTTTTTCTGAATTTGTAATATTCATTTGCCTTTATTGACATAACTGTATTTTCCCTCTTATTAACGATTTATTAGAAGTTATGACGAATGAATCCGGTCGTCCCGCAATTGTTTGAGCAATTAGGTTGTCCTCGATCATTTCTGCAGTTTGTAAAGAGCCTTTGTTTTAACAAAAGCTCTTAATAAACTTATACTCTTTCCATCTTTATTATCTGTCACACAATAATCTTCCATTGTTTCTTTGGTTTTCCAATACGAAACTTTCCTTAGAACAGAAAAGCTTTGGGTGTCTTCTGAAGCTGTGTAAAGTAATCCGCGTAATTTCTTGTATTTTCTTTGATTTCCGGTCTCTAACGATTTCGATATCCTAATTATGTGATTAAATTTATTGCGTTGTATTCATTCCCACTTCCCGTCATCCCTTCAATTAGATACTATCTATTTAATATTCCCAAGAGGCTTTATCGTCTTGTTCGAGATGAGTATACGGCTTTAATTTCCGGATATCACGTACCGCGTCATTATGCACATCGCCAAGTTTCAGGCCCTTTGATTTTGGACGGTTAAGAACAGGTATTTTAAGCCGAAGATCTTCCGTTACGAAATCGGTGTTAAACTCGTAGGTAGACGGACAGTTTTGATGAACATTATCGAGCCATCTTGAGTCATGTCATTAAAATTTTCTCGTATAAGCACCTCTTTTGATGGATGGTTGTCTCGGCGGTAGGTATGATTAATAATGCAGTAGTTTGCGTTATAAATCGTTGGCTGCTTCTGATGGTCGATTGCATTCCTGGATTCCTTCTTACTGAAAGTAACTCTTGTATTAATCTGTATGTCGTTGCTCTCATCTAGATTGTTGTCTAGGTCATTGCCTTGTTAGGGCTGCTACTGTGATCCTGCCTGTATTTCGTCGAGTATTTAGTCTCTGTAGTATTACATTCTGTATAGTCATCTCTTTGAATAAGGACATACGACCTAATTAGCCTGATACAACTGTAGTTCTCAAAATGCAAAATATTACGGGCGTACATTTTTGGATCCTCAATGTTAAACAAAAATACCATCTGGCTGCTTGCCAACTTATTTTGATAACCTAGATGTTCAGAGAGTGCATTCTTTGCTTTATTTGTAGTAATTTCGGGTACAATGGTATATAATTGCACTTACGTTTCATACGCCCAATTACACGTCGGTGTTTTCGCCAGAATATTGTCCTGAAGTTTACGTGATGTTAGGATATGATATCTCCTTGAAACTCCTGAAAAGCTTTTTATTAAAACTTTTCATAACGAAAGGATACAGACTGTGGCCGCGGATTTTAGTACGAGATGACGTGGCTTCGGCACAAGGGCAAAGAAGGAACATGGGTTCGGTTTTTAGTCAGTAGAAGTCTGACACTCCCCTTCGCTCTGCCCAAGAGCGGGGGGGTCATTTGATGATTTTCCACCCAACAAAAAAAAAAAAAAAAGGTTACAGACTGTATTTGTCGGAAATATTATACCTGTATCAACATTATGATGTTTTTTAGAGTTCCGTAGCAGATTGATAATAAAAAACGGAACCCTTATTGTAGAGCATTATTTTTCATCAATTGCAATTTTGATCAAATGCGCGATAAACGACGTCTGAAATCAGCAGTGTGGCTTAAAAACTATTCTTCCAAAGATTTGGGAATATTTTCACCTTGTTCTCTATCGTGGTAATCATCTATTTTCAAATCTAACAGTTTCTAACGCTTGACCATAACAAGCAGACTAATGTTAACCTATTGCTTGGATGCCTGTAAATTGTGATTATTTGTTAAAAACTATTCTTCCAAAGATTTGGGAATATTTTCACCTTGTTCTCTATCGTGGTAATCATCTATTTTCAAATCTAACAGTTTCTAACGCTTGACCATAACAAGCAGACTAATGTTAACCTATTGCTTGGATGCCTGTAAATTGTGATTATTTGATCATGGTTTTTGAAGTAAAAACGGACTGAGAAAAGATCTATCCTCTAGAAACATTCACGACATTCCGTCCACATAAAAAGATATAGAAAAAAAACTAAATGATCAGTGATGTAAGGGTTATTTTTATCATTTTGATTGGTCGCTTGATCCCAATATTGTGGAGCCGTAACCAGTAATAAAGTAGGTAGGTACGTTGATAAATTATTACGAACACACATGATAAGAATATGCGTACGTGATTTCTGAGACATAGCGTCTTCCACAAATAGATCTTTGACTGAATTTTGTAAAATTTTGCATTTTGAATAGTTTTTGACAGTAGGTAAGTATATGTATAGACATTGTTTAAAAAATTATGTTATAGCAAGATAAAGAAAAAGTATGCGGTCTGGTGTAATTCAAAAATCTTCAGTGTTAGTTTGGAAACAGTAGCTGTATAAATAACAGCTACTGTTATTTATACAGCTAACTCCTTCACTCAATCCGGGATAGCTCCTTAAATACTGGTGTGATTTACATGAATTTGAAATCAATTTAAAGGTAACGGTTAAACTTTTAAAATGGTACCATTTTTATTATTCTTAATAACTAGTTATTAAGTACTCAAGATCGCGCGGAATCAATTCCAAGTAAGTGATTCCATACTTTTGCTCGCGAGTGTAGTTAGGTGTTCTACCTCCGGTCTTATTAAAGACTTATACATGTGTACTTACATCTATCCATCCATACATCGTTTTATGCGTCATTGTAGTTCGCCCGCCGCACTGGTAGCCCGCATTCCTCCGCTCGACTGATCTCCGCAACACGACAAATTCCATGTTCAAAATTTTAATTGGTGTCTAACATTTGACCATGTCACAGCCGGTATTTTAGGAATACATTTCTAGTTATAATAATCCCACGAGCGGTTCCCTTCACTATTATCATTAAGGCGTAAATCAACGTTCAGAACGCCTACTTACGACGCCAGAGGCACGATTTCAATATAACAGTGTAGTTAAAAGGTTAATAAGAATGTACTAACTGACGGCCTGTGTGCCTTGACGCTCCATTTCTCTGTTATACTCCACAAACATTAGCCGCGAGATAAACGGGTTATTTGAAACCAGTGTACACCACAGAGACGCCATAGAACGAAGGGATTTCACATTTTATTAATGTGATTCAACTGCCTCCGTACAAGAACATTCGTCTTGTGTTGCCAGAGCAACATCCGCTGCATTTTTATATCAATAAAATATTATGTTTTACGGCTCAGATTAGGTCCGTAACTGAATTCATAAATAGTAATGTAACGTGAGCTTTTTAATGAGAAAATTGTTGCATACAGTAGTCTTTTTCAACTTCAGTATATTGGCAACAAACCTAAGTAGGTAATTTGGTTACTGTGAAAACACAGGAAAGGAGTAATCAAGTCTCCAAAGGAAAATCGATATGAGTATCTTCCTACCTTTCTATTTAGCATCAAGAAAACCTTTGACAACTTACCAGGGTTCGACCCACTTTTGTAATAGAAAATAAAATGTCTGCTGCCTTTCATCTTTTGCGAGGATGCTTTTTACTTATTTTTATTGGGAAATGGGCATGCGTTTGACATTTGGTTTCAAAGAAGGTGACGATGGATGTGGTTAAAAGAGCTGGACTGGACACGTTTCTTTTTTAAAACGTTATTGCTTTTAACCAAAGCATTTTAGTTTGTTACTCAAAATATACTTTTCAATTCCCTACTTTAGTTATACTTAATCTTTAAAATACCTACGTTCGCTTCGCTTACATCGCATTTTTTTTTTTACTGTCCATGTTTGCCCAACCTCCTCTCTGTTATTAGAAACAAATAAAAACATTTTATGTGCTGCTCAAAATACCATTATAACAAAAAACTATACTCGTAGGTATTTAAAATTACTTTTATAAACATTGGTTGGCCGACTTCAATCAAAGTGTGTATAAAAACTGGTCTTTCGAGGCTGAAGCCTTAATGTTCAAGTTGAAGGATGCAAGTCCTAGTTTTTATGATGAGTGATATAATTTATTCGAACATGGACAGGACATATTTAGAAACGTCATGACTGTAAATATCTTGCAGCTATTAAGAACGAGTTGGGCAGGTTCATTGATTGAAGCTAGTTAGTTTTCGGTAGAGCTTACGACTTGGTCTTTAGAGGCGCAGTTGACTAGGCAATAAATCATTGATGATGATACTTTGATTAGTTTAATGTACCTAAGAAAGATGCAAATGAATTAGTGAATAAAATTAATTGTTTCAGCACAATATACCCAAATAACTTAATATTTGAAACATCATTGAGGAGATAAGAACGAGGTCTAGTCCTAATTTAGACAGTTATCTACTGAACAAATCATCATCAATCATCGTTATAACCTCTTACTAGAAGAAAACTATCTAGCCGTTCCCAATCACTTTTCAGAAATTGGCCCTTTTACCCAGAACCAAGAACATTTGCACCAAATTCCGGAGCCACATCCTACAACCCTCATTCCCCTACAAATGACCCCAATTTCGTTAAAGAACCACGTGCAGTCTCTAAAGCACGAACCTAAATAAGCTACTGATGAATATTTTAAACTTAAGGGGACGGTGAACGAACATTCTCCATACAAACGTAATACCAAAATCATTCGCGATACGAACATATTACCAACTTAAAATTATGTTATTCGGATACAGACGATATTTATCTAGGTTCCTATTAAACTTTTTTTTTAAACATTTACTATTTACGAAATGCAAGCGAATTGCTATTTACTATTGACGAAATGCAATTCGCTTGCATTTCGTAAATAGTAAATGTTTTAAAAAAAAAAGTTTAATAGGAACCTAGATAAATATCGTCTGTATCCGAATAACATAATTTTAAGTTGGTAATATGTTCGTATCGCGAATGATTTTGGTATTACGTTTGTATGGAGAAATGTTCGTTCACCGTCCCCTTAATTCAGTAACAGATACACTTCTACAATAAGTAGGTATCTACTGGATAAAATCAATCATCATCAATCATCTTCATAACCTCTTACTAGAAGAAAACTATCCAGCATCCAGAAGTTCCCAATCACTTTTCAGAAATTGGTCCTTTCATCCAGTACCAAGAATCATCATCATCTTCTTGCCCTTATCCCATTCTATTTGGGGTCGATGCAACACGTTTTCTTCTTCCATCCTTACCTGTTAGACGTCACAGTGGCATTTACTCCTTTCTCTTTCATATCATCCCGGAACAAGAACGTTTGCACCCAAATTCCGGTGCCACATCCTACAACCCTCATTCCCCTACAAATTATCCCAATCTCGTTAATGAACCACGTGCAGTCTCTTAAGCACGTGCCGCACTTAAAACAATGGTTAGTGCAAAAACGGCCTTTATCAAATTTATCGACAACTATTTCCTATTTCATGGTGGTCTTACAAACGTGTATTAAGTAGGTGCTTGACCTCACGCACGCTTTAATAACTATGTACCTATAAAGGAGTTTTTTTTGTTGGTGTTTGAATTGAAATAAATTGGTAGGTTTATCGGTATATAATTACTTACCGACGGCCATGGTATGGTGCGATCCAGGATCTGGGCTGTGCAGGTCGGAGAGGCAGTCGCTTCATGTAACACTAACTCGTATGCAGTTACCTCTGCTGAGGCGGAAGTCGACCTCAGAATAGTTAAGAAAAGACAGCTGAATTTAAAATCCTTGTACTCCAGGTTGAGTAATGTTTTTTTTTTAAATTGCATCAGTCCTGACTCCTGAGTGTACCCACAATAATTCGTTCGTTCCCGGTTCACGGATTACGGGATTAGGATGGCCAACTAAGTATTACTAGAAACTTAAATATAACTGGAGAATTGTATGTAATTGTGACTAGCAGTACTTAGGTACCCTACCCTCTGCTTACTCTTTCCAGAAAGTTAGTCTTGTGAAAGTAGATTGCAAAATTAATTTTCGGTAAAGATAGAGAGATTCATCAATTCTATTTCGCTTCTTCGTTAGCTCGGTGCCTCACAGTTTATACCAATCAATCATTTGGGATTAAACCAGTCTCAAACAAGACATAGGTCTCCTGAAGAAATGGTTCTCAGCTATCTCACTTACCAATTCCTACAGGATTCAATCTTAGCAAGGACGAATCTAGTTCTTAGGTTGTTACTTGTGTAATGAACAGAATCCAGCATATAAAGCTATTACAATTTGTGATTTTTTTTTAGATGGGTCCTTATTCTAATCAATTAATTGATTAGAATAAGGACCATCATCATCATTTCAGACAAAAGGCGTCCACAGCTGGACATAGGCCTCCCCGCCGCATTGACCGGTCCCGTGCGACTCGCATACATACAACGAATCACGGCAACCTTCACCAGGTAATCGGTCCACCTAGTGGGAGACATAAGGTTGATTGACAAAATTTGACAGTTTCGGATAACTCAATGTGCTAGCGTCAGTACTGAAAGACAATGAAGAGTCACTCTAAAAGAGTCCTCGCTTAAATAAAATAATTGAATACGTACTATTTTACGCTTTAGTAACAAAACACACTTACAAGCGTAATGGACTAAATGCATAAAAGCATACATATTAGGTACTGAAACTCATTTCGATCTTTATCTTTAGCAAGTGTACAATTACAATGTTAACTAAGTACTCGTTTGTTATTAACCTTATCATGTTATTACCCGTTCAATTATAGATGCTTTTGACCTTCCGACGTCGTTTACTTGTATTAGTTGTATTGTTTCCAAAAATAGTCTGTCTTCATATAGCTCGCAACTACTGGGCGACAAACTATAATTAATATCGTACCTAGAACCCTCGTTTGTCCAAAATTATAGCCTTGCTGCCTTGCCTACGCAAAGTATGTCTTGAAAAGACCCTTAAAGCCTCGACTAAAAACCACTTCAGTCGCGAACAGGAAAATAAAATACGAAGGAAAATATAAACACCTGTCATAAAAAGACTATGTAAATCTTTGTAATTCTTCTCTCAACGTTCCTTCAACGTTTATCTTCTTTTAAGATCATTATCATTACATTCTTGCCTGCAAAACGACTGCGCGCCTATTCCGAAAACATTCGCTTGATAATTTTACATCCAAGTGGCGATTACGCAAACTGTATAGACTTATTATTCAAAATAGGCTCTGTATACATAAAATTACAGGACGGATACATAAAAGAAATGGACGTAAAAATACAGCGCGAAGTATCTGTGAATGAGGATATCTGTGTTCATAATAATAAGGAGGGCTTTTTTGTTACGTCACGGCCGCGTACTTAGGGCTTCAGGTGCGAAATAGATTTTTTGTCTGAGTAAGCTTAGTGAATTCTTTTCTTTGATGGAGAAAAACCTATATTCACGAAAATAACGCTTTCGTAAACATAGAAGTGAGAAACGAAAAAACTACAAAATTTCCAAGTGTTGCAGCAGAAATTGATAAATGGGTGTGACATAGAACATGGAACTGAATAAACAGAAAACAAAGGCAAGAAAAAGATCACCTCGTTCTCGCATTCTAGAACACAATAATTTCTCACAGTTGCTTTGTGTAAATCAGAGTGGAGGCCAAAGCTTTCCGTAAGCCCGTTGTTAAAACAATTGTGCCAGTGAAAGGTACCTTGCCTACAACGCAGCCAGCTTTCCTCCTATTATGAAGGTTATTTTTATCAAAGCTTGACATCTACGCCCTTCACAAGACGACAAGATAAACAATGGGCTGTGAAAAGTGATATAATCTGAGCTGAGAGTAGGAAGCTGTAACCTGAAGCAAAGGTTGCCGTATTATGCTCTCCTATGTGGAAAGGAAATTGATAACCTAGGTTTATAAAGGTTTGATTTCTTTGATGATGTAAGTGAAAAGTAAGGGAAGTGAGTCTGCGTATCGAGTGCAATTTAACTTAATTAGGCCCAAGAAGTTACAAGAGTGTTTCAGTATAACTCAGTATAAGCATTGAGTAGCGTAATATCTGCTTCTGAAGCAAGAAAATATGCACGCTGTGCATGATAATATGAACTGCGGCGTAATGTCAGTGAACTTCAGTGAAGTCCTTAGCGAAGTCCTCAGCGAAGTCCTCAGCAGTGAACAGGGTGGAAACCTGGACAGGGTTATTTTCCTTTGGCTAGATGGGTTCCAGAACTTCAAGTCTTTAAACAGTTTTAAAGACTTCAAGTTTAGGAAAGGCAGTGATTAAACACTAAGAACGAGCATAAGAACATTAGCAAAGTTAAAAAAAAAGTTCCTAATAACGTTCATTTTCGACGATTTTACACGAAAGTTTCAATTCTATATTTGCTATTGAAAGTCAGAAATATCCATGTTTTACTATCATTCCAAATTTATTTCAGAACTAAACGACTAGGTACATGATGTTGTGGATCTGTTTTCAACATTAATTAGTCCATGTTGCTCTAGTAATTTGGGGAAATAACAAGTTAGGTCCTCCCAAAATCTACAAAAACTACCTTATTTACATACGTTTTGTAGTCTCAGTAACATTTGAGTAAATAAATACGTATTAGTTAGATTGTCGAGGATTCAAATTGTTTAAGGAATCTAAGAATCGGATACTTCTAGATAGCTAAAAGTACCCTATATGCAGTCGACGATGTTTTCATCGTTAGGTCTCAAATAAAACACAACATTGCGTCTGTATTTCCCAAAGGAGTAGTCAGGGGTATAAAGGAATATACTAGTCCAATGTAATAAAGGACGATATTGCCATTAATCAGGCTAGAATCCAGACTCTAAACTGCTATCAAAAGGTTCCTCATAGAGAGAAACAATTATTTTGCTCCTCCTGAGAAACCCGTCATTCAGAAGCTACGCGTGACCTCAAGGACCAACAAAGCGAGCTAAAATAAACAAAAAAAAACTCAAAGCTACACGTATCCTATTATTTCCAAACCAGCCAGTTTGCTCTGAACTATTATTGTTTCTTAAGCGTCTACCAATTATTTGTTAGAAATGCTTTTATTAGTCTTGTTAGTTAGTAAGACAATCTTGTTACATCTCCACTAATTCGTGAATCGCGCTGTGGTTCAAAATTTGATCACGTGCATGAAGGAGATATTAATAACGCTCCGTAGTTAAGGGGACGGTGAACGAACATTCTCCATACAAACGTAATACCAAAATCATTCGCGATACGAACATATTACCAACTTAAAATTATGTTATTCGGATACAGACGATATTTATCTAGGTTCCTATTAAACTTTTTTTTTAAAACATTTACTATTTACGAAATGCAAGCGAATTGCATTTCACGAAATGATAAATATCGTCTGTATCCGAATAACATAATTTTAAGTTGGTAATAATAATATGTTCGTATCGCGAATGATTTTGGTATTACGTTTGTATGGAGAAATGTTCGTTCACCGTCCCTTAAGTAAAATAATATTGGATTAATAATTTTGAAGACTTGCAAGCCTACGTATGTGAGGTTACTGTTAAGGTCAGCTTTAATTTTATTCATCGTTTTTAAACTAGCATGCATAAAAACCTTAATGTCTTAAAAAAGACCAATTCTATACTTGATAATTCAAAAGCACCATACGAAGTGTTTACAAAGTAGCTGCTTACTTTATTTAAGTTCATGTTCAATCATCCTCCATGTTCAAAAGTATGTCAACCATGACCTCTAAAGAAGCCCTCTTCAATAAACGCAATTCCCTCCAATCTTGAATATCATTGCCTCCAATATTTAAACATCTTCCAAAATTATTTATTGTCTATGGTTACAAATCAATACAGCCAGTGTCCAAAAGCGTTTGTTTTGAAATTGGATCGCATGTCATCGATTTCCGCGCCCCCCTCCCGGGACCACACACCGTATAGTTCCGGGTACTTGCCCAGTTCGTATTACCCACAGCGCATTTAGGGCTGATAAAGTGATTTTGGTCCTAAGTTTTTTGAGTGGACAGGCAAGCTTTGTCACTTTTTGTTGTGACTTCAGTTGAAAGCATTTTTAAGGTGCAGGATTATTTTGAATACTGAGACCCATTTCTTAATAAACTTACGAACCACATGGCTGTGTGTTTGTTCAGCTTGCATCGAATGAATTTACTGAACTTTAGAATTACTTAGCAAAGGAAAATTCATCGCAAAACTCTTTTAAGATGTCAACAAGTGACAACCCTACAATGAATTGTACACATGGTGATCGATGCACTTAGAGAGCAACGAGTTTAGAAATGGGCATGCAAGTGACAAAATGAGGAAGTGTTCCGTTTTAACCGATCCGATGTTTGAAATACCCTCCAGGATATTAGTCGAACTGTGTACACTATCCGTAAAGTTTCTCTAGTATGAGTTTCTGTTTTAGATGAAACATTTTCGATTTGGGTGAGTGGCTGCTCACTACCGACTTCAGTATACGAGCCTTCTCTGAACATATGTTTGAGATAATAACGTCGGTGTAATAAACACCGATATTTAAATGATTGTGTATTTTGCAGCTTCAGGTCCAAAGCTCTCGAATACGCGAATCCACATTAGCATCGAGAGTACCCTGCCGCATGTGGTTTCAATAATTCAAACAGCTTAAATTACCCATACAAAGGTGCAGAAACGTGGCTTAGTCTCGGAGAAAAGAGCTAAGATAAATAGAAGGTATTATACATGACATACCAGAGCAGAGGTGTAAAACCGGCAGAAAATTCTTGGAAAATTCCCCTATTGTTGCAGTCGGTGTAGCTACCTCCCGTCGTCGCACGTAATAGAAAGTGCAAATAAAAGGAGTTCTTGTTGTATTAATAAATCTTGTGGAAAGATAAAAATGAGTCTTGAATGTAGTATAAACAATTTAATGAACATTTGATAAGCTGACAATGTGCTTGTTGTAGTGACGTATGTTTGTTGAGTTGCTCGGGTTTGTTCTTCGATATTATGAGTACTGACCCGGTTCATTAACTGCTGCTGTTTTATCGTTTGTATCATTTCTATGGTATGTCCTCGTGACTGGGTCACCGGTCAGACATTATTGGACCTCTATCAGAGACTTGTCTAAAGAATAGTTGTTACGGTTGAATGTTGGGCCACGGAATATCACAAGTTTCTCACAACAAATGGTGAGGACTTTTCACCGCACGGGTCACCTTTTACAATTTTTGTACCAGACAGAATGTACTCAATATTCAATATGGCCTTTTAGCCTGAAATAAAATGTTTATTATTATTAATATGGCCTTTCAGATAGCGGCAGATGATGGAAATGCTTTGTGAATCCATTGATTACCTACTTTTACATGACATCAAAAGCTAGTGACAGGCAGACCATTCAGAAAGCAGCGAAGATTTGAGATAGTAACTCTGAGTAATGAAAGAAACAGGCAGGTGCTTGCCATTCAATTACAGCTCGCAGTATTTTCTATTTATCCGAACTATCCATCTTGTCTGGATTGTCAATGTGTTCAGCTACTGTAGCCCCGCTTAACAATAAGTACCGGAAATTGCGTCCCTAGTGAGTGCGGCGCCGACAGGTGGATGTATTAAGTAGAGATTGGTATCGAACTGCACAACTCCCTTCTGCAATCCATTATTTATTATTTGTAGTTCTTTTTACAACAGGCGTCTAAAATGGCCACTGTAGCAGATTATAATATTAATTAAAAAGCGTAAAATGGACCTTTCATAATACTAACTGCTAATACATAACTGCGTCTGAGACCATTTACGAAAATTCCATTTTACGCAATTCATATTATGATCTGCAAAAGTGGCAATTTTAGAGATCCAGATAATTGTTTAGTAGTTGTAGTGTAGTGTCATGTGTAGCTTTTAGTTCCTTTATCCGCTCATTAGGGCGATTATTGCTATCGGCATCTGACTCGAGCTTCGGGTTAGGCTTATTTGTATTTATTGTTTATACATCCGCTCAAGTAGATCCCAGAAAAACTGTTCTCTGTATCTGGTTAAACATAATATAATTTGTATATTTTTTTAACTTGCCATGGTTTCTGCAGTCAAGTTAAAGTAATTACTTGAGTTTAACCAATTACTGACGCCATCATCACTTATTTATACAACAAACAAGAATTTTGTTCGAAATAAGAACAGCCAAAGAAAGCAAAGCTATGAATTCTAACTTTTGACATGTCTAACTTCAAGCCATTACTACACTACAGAACAAAACTCGCATTTATTGATTTTTGCTCAAGTTATCAAAGTCAAAAATATTTATTTCAAGTAGGCCAGTAACAGGCACTTTTGAATAGTCGAATTAAACTAACTGCGGCACTCAGAGATATCCAACGATTGCTCAAGCCGCCACCCAGCAAAGGCTTGACATAGTTTTGTATGACAAAACTGCCAAAAACCCTTACCAAGCGACGGCCCAAGCATATCACTTTGACTTGTATATAGATACGGGTGTAAGTCTGCATTGCTGCATGCTGTCACCAAGTTAGCAAAGAAAGCTCCTCGTTGAAATAAACACTCTTGACATTACCAACATGGTACAGAACTGCAAATATCTGATCTAGTTTCTGAGGTTACCAAGTTCAAACGATACCCACTACATGTAAAACCTTGTAAAACAAGAAACTTTCGTTATTTTAATAAGAAGAAAACGTTCGTGTTCTCAATTTCTCATTAGCAAGGAGGGCATCGCGAGTTCCTTTAAACAATCGGACCTTTAGGAATTCACGGAAAAACGATACAAAGATAACAATGTAGAATAAAGTCGAGTTTAAACTCTTTGTTGTTTAATGTTGAGAAAAGGTTGCTCTTACTGCAGGATTTATGTCAGGAGATGGGTAGACGGACTGCAATAACGTGTTTTAAATTCACCGACCTTTTGCCGAATGTGGTGATTATTATCTTACAGCTTTCGATGTAACTACGGATGATAAGGCTTAAATTATCTCCAAAATTACCTTGCATTGATACGTATTGGGATGGTGTTCGAATCTCTACGTCGAAAGGCCGTATTTTGCGTAAAAGTGAGATGAAGCATGTTATTGCAATCTGATGTAGCAGCGTATTGTGGCGATGCATGGTCCAGCTGAAGCCAATGTTGGACCTTATTATCGAATAAAAGGAAGATGATGTCACAAATCCAAGCTAGTAGAATTCGGCTGCGGGTTGTTCGAAAGAGATACCGCGGCCTCAGACACAAAGGGCTAAGAACATGGGTAATTTTTAGTCAGTAGAAGTATGACACTCTCTTCCGCTCCGCCCACAGCGGGAGGAGTCATTTGAGGATTTCCAACCCAAAAATAATCTAGTATAATCCAAGTACTTCCGTAACGCCTACTCCTAATGTTGCTCAGAAAAGTAGCTTAGTTTTCTAAACAAAGCTACTTTTGTGAGCAGCGTTTTAGGCATATTGCCTTTATGAGAGTGATTCAGAATTTTCCGTTTCACTCAGCAAGTGTTAATTTTCAGAGTGTTGGCGATAAAGCTTAATTTTCTAGTCTACTGCTTTCAGGGCAATTTTGTACGTCGTTCGCTGATACCGCTCCTGAATTGCCACATTATATTTGTTAGTAGTTTTCACGCAACGTTCCCGAACACTTAACATGAATTTTGTCTGCTTAGGTAAAGGGTTAAGCCGAGTTACAATGATTGCAAAAGTTGTACCTGGATAATTTTGTTAAATAGTGTGTTCAAGACGCGAAATTCACGCAATTTCTTTTAATTTCTTGGTATTTTTCCCAGTGTGTTATTGTGTTTTCTTTTCTTCCTATTGTAAGCCATTTTACTTTCCTGAAATAGAGTTTTCAGGAAAGTAAAATGGCTCACTTTAAAAAATTACAAAATAAAGTCGTATTCTAACAGAGGCAATATGACAAAATGATAACATCACCGCCCCATATTAATTCGGCTTAAAACTTGCGATAATAAAGGAGAAAAGCCGGCGATATAACAAAGTGTCTCGTTAACGTAATATAGTAGAATATACGCCATAGTTACTACTGTCGGTGTCAGAAACTACACGTAATAAACATACACCGCAAACATTATGAGAGCTTCATATCGCGAGTTTAATTCGTATTAGTAGAGCGTTTACATTGCTCGCTAGAAAGTGGTCGAGTTAGAAAATAGCATTTCGGCTTGAGCTGCAATCCCGCCAGGAGTGCAATGATAGTAATAATAATAATATTTTTTTTTATTTCTCTCATCAACATAACATACATAAATCATACAACGTCAAAATAGTAACTAACATAGAGACTGGTGTCTGTTTTAGGTAGAACCTGTATTACAGATCACCAGGCTAACCCTCCGTCGGACATTAATTTCTCCTATGACATAATAATTAAAATTAAGTTAACAATTCGGTAAATTTAACAATTACATTAAGTTATTGAAATAACATAAATCAAAGCAGTTCAATTAAGTTAAAATAAATTAAATTAAAAACAAATGAATTAAAATAAAGATAAATTAAATTACAAATGGGTCAAAAAGCAAATCAAATAAATTACAAATAAGTCAAAATGCAAATCAATTAAATTACAAATAAGTCAAATTACAAATAAATTAAATCAATAACAGATAGAATGTCAATTTTAGAAATCATCCTATCTATACATTATTAAAAAGGTAGGATAAAATTAACATTAAAATAAAATTTTAGAGAACAGTTTGAGATCACTAGTCTGGGTTGTTTTTACCTTGGTGGAGCGTGTGTGTGTGAGAGTGGTGGGTGATTTCATTCTTCACACCATAATTAAATAGTGTGAGGAATAAATTGTGTATGTATGTGTGTGTGTAAGTATACCTATATCGTTCCAAACATTAGTTCAAGGGTTTCAGTAAACGTTCCGTGGCATTGTAATCCAGACCTTGAAACCACGAGAACACTTTTTTTTTGCACTCTATCCTGGAAACTACTGGAAAGGGGATAGACGGACAAAGCTTTGTTCATCATGAGAAAGTGGTTGATAGGTAGGCAGGGTAGTAGGTAGGTAGGGTAGTAAGTAGGTAGGGTAGTAAGTAGGTAGGGTAGTAAGTAGGAAAGTAGGTAGGTAGGTAGGGTAGTAGGTAGGGTAGTAGGTAGGGTAGAAGGTAGGGTAATAGGTAGGGTAGTAGGTAGGGTAGTAAGTAGGGTAGAAGGTAGGGTAGTAGGTAGGTAGGTAGGAAAAAAAGCATTGCAACGCATGCGCGGGTTCAGTTAGTATTATTATATAAATAAGAACCCAAAAAACCATAAAAATTGTGTGCTAGACTGGTCTTATACCTAGTTGTCTCACAGACAGTGGTGTTTCTCCTTTTCCCTGCAAGTTTTTTAGGGTCGTAAGGAAGTTCAGCGTGTTTCTTAGTAACAGTGGCTAAAATAAAAATTTGTCGAACTGTAAGTATAAGTCCACTGTAGGATAGCGCATGGGAAAAAAAGAACTTACCTTTAATATGGCTCTCTGGGCTCTCTCCAACTTTATCAGGGTTTTAGCGCTTCCCCCCCAGGAAGTTACACAATAAGATAGCAAAGACTGGCACAATGCAAGATACACGGATTTGATAATGGAGGTGTCAGCAATGTGTCGAAGAGATTTAAATATATATATACGTTTACTTTTTCATCTGTTCGGAGATAGAAACTCACTCTTTGAAGTTCCAGACCTCAGACCTTTTCAAGAAAGTTCGCCTCATATCCAGACAGTTCAAACCAAAAACATGGGTTATAAACGATGAGGAGGGCAATGCAATCCACGACTTGGAAGCTATAGCAGAGAGATGGCGTGGTTACTGTCAAAAGCTCTATGACCATCAACCGAGCGCTCGGAAGGTACCAGGCCCCAGTTGGAGCAGCCTAGACTTAGAACCCTCAATACTGCGATCCGAAGTAACAGCAGCAATCGCAGCACTAAAATGCAGGAAAGCCCCTGGACCAGACCAAATAACGGCCGAGATACTAAGCGCCTTGGGTGACAGAGGCATTAACTGTCTTCATCACATCTGCAACTGCATTTGGCAAACAGGCAAATGGCCAAAGGATTGGACCGAATCGGTTATTCTACCCCTGCATAAAAAAGGCTCGACCAGAACCTGCGACAACTACAGGACCCTGGCCCTCATCTCTCATAGCAGTAAGATCCTCCTGCATATTATAAACCACCGCATAAGGCACTTCCTCGACTGGCAGATCCCGCAGGAGCAGGCTGGATTCGTTAAGGGTAGAGGCACCCGAGAGCAAATTCTCAATATCAGGCAAATCATTGAGAAGTCTTACGAATATAACACCTCATTTGTAATGTGCTTTATCGATTACAGCAAAGCGTTTGATTGCGTTGACTGGCAGAACCTGTGGAAAGTACTCTTTGAACTAGGGGTACCGGAACATCTGATCTGCCTACTTCAGTCTCTGTACTCTGACAACCAAGGCGTGGTCAGGATTGATGGCACACTGTCCAAGCCGTTTTCGTTCAGAAAGGGGGTCAGACAAGGGTGTATACTTTCCCCAATCTTGTTCAACATTTATGGGGAGTATATCATGCGACGAGTGTGTGAAGACTGGGAGGGCGGCGTCTCCATCGGCGGTAAAAAGATCACAAATCTGCGGTACGCTGATGACACCACACTTTTTGCGGCCAATGAAGAGGAAATGTGCATCTTGTTGGAGAGATTGGAACGAACCAGCAGGGAGATGGGGCTACTCATAAACAGAGCCAAGACCAAAGTCATGACAGTCGATCGTAGCATGTCGCTCACTATGACCAACAGACTTAACCTAGAGATCGTAAACGACTTCACATACCTAGGCTCAATTATAGCGAACAACGGGTCATGTGAAAAGGACATTAGAAGACGGATTGGCATGGCCCAAAACTGCTATGGCCCAGCTGGACCGTGTATGGACTGACAGGAACATCTCGAGGAAGACGAAGAAGCAGCTCATTACCACCCTCGTTTTTTCTATATTTCTTTATGGCGCAGAGACCTGGACGCTCAGGAAAGCTGACCGCCAACGCATAGATGCGTTTGAGATTTGGTGCTGGAGGAAAATGCTCGGAATTCATTGGACAGAACACCGAACCAATGAAGCAATCCTAACCGAGCTCAAGATACCAATGAGGCTTAGCACCATATGCTCGAGAAGAAGCTTTGAGTTCTTTGGGCACATTGCCAGGAAAAGAGGTGAAAACTTGGAGAAGCTGCTGATAACGGGCAAGGTGGGCGGGAGAAGACCCAGAGGCAGAAGTCCAATGCGCTGGTCAGACCAGTTCCGCACGGCCCTAAACACTTCTGTCTGCGATGCCCTACATGCTGCCGAAGACAGAGTGAGCTGGCGCAAGACAGTCAGAGAGAAAGTGATCCGAAGAGGCCACGACCCTCAGCATTGAGGAAAAACGACGCAAGGAGGGATAAGTTTACGAATCCTGGGAACCAAGGCTTCAATGTGATGTTGGAAATTAAGTCGGCTGTCAATTACAACACCCAGATATTTAATAGTGTGTGTTTTTGACAATTGTGGACATTTACATACGTTGTTTAGTGGATCGCCACAATTATGAGAAATAATTGAGTGGTTAGGTACGTCTTGTTTCCTGATTGTGTAAGTCATGATCTTTGTTTGGGTTCCGTAGTCAACTAGGAACCCTTATAGTTTCGCCATGTCTGTCTGTCCGTCCGTCCGTCCGTCCTCGCTTAATCTCTGTGACCGTTAGCACTAGAAAGCTGAAATTTGGTACTAATATGTGTATCAATCACGCCTAAAGTGGTAAAATAAAAATTGGAAAAAAATGTTTTATTAGGGTAGCCCCCCTATATGTAAAGTGGGAAGTGATTTTTTTTTATTTCAACCCAAACGTGTGATATATTGTTGGAAAGGTATTTAAAAATGAATAGGGGTTTACTAAAATCGTTTTTTGATAATGTCAATAATTTCGGAAATAATCGCTCCAAAAGTAAAAAACAATGCGTCCCCCCCCCCTCTAACTTTTGAACCATAAGTTTAGAAAATATGAAAAAAATCTGAAAAGTAGAACTTTATAAGGACTTTCTAGGAAAATTATTTTGAACTTGGATGGAAACAACAGATGGAAACAGCAGTTAACCAATATAATTTGGTCCCTGAATCGTATGAGCGCCTATACAATCCAGAGGTCAAGTTTCATTGGTCCTTTGAAGAAATTGTATAAATTATAGCATACCGTTTTGGTACGGAACCCTTCATGTGCGAGTCCGACTTGCACTTGGCCAGTTTTTTTTTCTATAGTGATAAACTTTTCTCACTTGCATCGTAATATTCGTAATGTCTTAAACTCTAGACTTTGAATGTTAGATTGACTACTTTCACTGCCTATGTGACTGAATTAGAATTTTTAAATAGGCTAGTAATAGAGCTTTGCCGTCTATACTAGAAAGTGATAACTATGTATGTGTGCTAGGCCTCATCTTGCGAGGTTCTTAGTATAAGTCGGCTTATAGTTTCAGGTCAGGCTATTAGTTAGTTTCAAGCTATTAGCTGTTCTAGATATTGGAGTGAGTGACTGACTACTCATTTTTGATCAAGCAAAATCAAATTATTGAACCATTTGTAGCATTTTTTTATAGGGGATCGGACAAAAAAAAAAAAATTAGTCCGTCAGATAGATTTCCAAAAATATTGACCACATATTTTTTCTTTTTTCACGTAAACAAAAAATTATGACGATACAGTGCTTCGAAAACTCGTGTGACGTCATAAAATATGATAGTACATTTTGTACCTTCAAGTGACGTTTCAAGCTCCACTCCATGATCTTTGACGCGCTTTATCTTCGTCAATTTTTATTGATTTGATGAAACAAAAAACACGTATCCAATATTTTTCGATAATCTAACTGACGGACTAAACATAATTCAATTTTTTTGAGTCAGTCCCATCCCCTATTGTCATCGCTGGGTCTGGCTAGAATCATGTGCAAACTAACAAAGTGCAAAAGGAACTCAAAGCACTTATTTCAAATCAACCAGTTACAGGTACTTTTAAACTGCCAAAGTAGGTTTCATGTACAAAGCATGTTATCATTAACATCGTTAGTTAAAGTTTACATCACGAAGTTTACACCAAGTACCTACCTATAAGTTTCAAGTGCGCGCTGACCCTAAAAGTAAACGCGCCCTAAAGGCTGATACGCACCAGTTTACCGAGTTGCCGTTAAAGCGATAAACGTTCAAATCTATCGTAACGATTTGGAAATACTTAAATAAATTACAACGCGTAGACATAGCTTTCTGAGAACATTGTAATTTGATGACGCTTACACGAGAAGATGCCATTAGAATGCTCAATTGTTTTGTCTTTAGCTTTTTCTCACATTCGATATTCAAATCTTTCTAGAGAGTAAAGGTTTAGTCAAACCGGTGAGGATAAAGTTACAAGATAGCACCTACATTATCTATGAGACCATTTTGTTTTTACCGATTTAACCGAATCGTATCTTAAGTAATCATTTTAATACTCATCTGAGAATTTTTGCCATCATAATTATTCTTATTTTCCCTAACATCTTTAATTGTAAAGTGTGTTATCTCCTTAACAATTGCCCTAAAACGTGACGAAAAGCTCATGATCCCAAAGAAATAAAAGCAATAATTTTATGGTCGCACGTACTGTGTGGTATGCGGGTCCATACAATACTTTACGAGGCATTTATTGAAAACAATGACGTCTGTCTACTATCCCTTTAACACTCGGTGATGTGTGATGGGAATAAAAGGTTCAAGTTTTATAACGATTTTAAAGGTCCCTTCAGTTTCATTGACTTGGCTTACACTGCTTTTAAAAGTATGCAAGTAGTAAGTTTGATAGCTGCAATAAACGGGGCTCCGATTAAAAAATACTAAAGTAAACGCTTGAATGCACGCAATTAAAGATTAAACCTTTTCTTTTAGTTTATTGTGAACGTTTTATGGTCTGCGTCCCTTTTCCTCAATTATACATGCAGCTGCCTTCAAGTACTTCGAAGGTAGAATTAAAATAAGGTCATTTGTTTACAAGGAAAATGGAAATTTGTGACAATTTTGGAGGGTAAAGAAGCCATAGGGCACGCCATGACTAAAGACAGCTGGCGTGATTCCCAAATTCGCGCGGTGTGAATAAAACAGAGATTATATTACAAAGTTTATCCATCACTTAAAAGTTGGCTGGTAACGTTGCGATAAAAGGAAGTTATTGTTCGATCAAGAGGAGGAAGATTTACTTCGACAGATGATTATAATCATATAATAAGGGAGAGGTTTATGCTGATCGGTTTCAAAGTTCACAATGTACGAGCTTATCATGAGTTACTTGTGGCTAGGTTCATAGGTCGTTTTAAACATCTAGTTTCTTTAGTGGGCTGGACATGGACTGGCATCTGGCAACTATTCATGAAATCTTGAACTACTTTCTACATGTAGTAGAAAGTATGCATAGATGGGGAAATCAAGAAGATGGGTGGATGAGCTAAACCTTACAGCGCCAATCTCCTCCAATAAAAACCCCATCGGAGAAGAGTGGCTCGTGACAGAGCTCAGTGGAAAGAGCTAGAGGTGGCCTTCGCCAGAAGGCAACCTGAGACTTTTTGTAACAATGTATCCAAGAACCAAAAGCTATTCAGGATATTAAGGGACTATCATGCATTGATTGTGGTTTGTGGTGGCTCATCGTATAACGTTCGATTAAAAAGCCAATTTTGAATCGCATTGCCAGATTATATTCGTAGCAATATCTCTAAAAAGCTTCCAAGTTCTGAGAGAAACCATTGTGTTTCATCGTGATAGGTTAGACTTAGTTTCCTTCGACCATTTGTTCCTTTTACTTTCTCTAACAATTTATATTTCAAACGTCTTTATTGGTTATCTGATTTAGCTCGTTAGATCGAAGCTTTCTGAAATCTAAGTTTAATTTGCTACATCCGTTACCCTACTTTATCATCCATCGTTCACTTTGAAAACAAATGGTGAAAATCGTGCTATTCGCTCATGGACGACATTCTCGCCAATCAGTTTTACCTTACTGCAACATTGTAACGTTTAATTGCTTCATTTAAAACACAACGGGCCTCTTTCCTGTTTTCGTACACACCGCGAATAGAAAAACGTACATCCTTAATCTATGGCTTACAATGACGTCAGATAAAGGTATGTAGTGACAAAGTGACGGAGCACCGGCAGCCGTCAATTAGATGGCCATAAATCCGCATTTCAATAATCCTAATGCGACGCGCACGCCTGTCGAGGAAGCACTAAACCATGTCCAAAATGATTTGAATTTAGCGAGGAAACGTCAGAGGTGTACGCGTCGGTGTTGCCATATTACGTGACAGTTTATAGTTTCTATATTCAAACATTCGAACTGACAAGAGAATTGGCCAGTCCTAAATTGTTGGACAATCAATTATGAATGATGTTAGACATGCGAGCTTTCCTTAATGGGTTAGTATCTGCATTCATGAATCTGTAATGATATGCAGTGCGAATGGACTGGTGAATGCTTTAGTGTGTTTACTATTTTGGGACGTTTACAATATTAGTGTAAACGAATGATTCAGCTTTTGGAATATTGAGTACATTTGCATTGAATTCAACGTAGCCTGAAATCGATATGGCAAAAGTAATGTACAGGGCATTTTGTTTTGGGCATACGATACGAAAGTAATATTTCGTTTCGACACGGCTGTAGCTTTTACAAATGTGAGAGAATTTAAATAAACGTCATCATTACTCCTACTTTTGCCCTTAGAATGTTGTGGTTGGCTTCCAGTCTAACCAGATGTAGCTAAATACCAGTATTTGACATGGAGCGACTGTCTATCTGTCTGTCTATCAGAATTAAAAAATGTGGCTTAATTTAATCACATTGTGACAACACCGACGTTGCGTAGACGATGTCCTCGGGAAGACATGCCTGGCATAGTAATGCAAACACTCCTAACTGTAATGATATGTTTACTCAACGATTAATGTGTCACTATCGAAGTGCCTCGTTTGTTTTGATTTAGAGCCCCTGTCATTTACTTCGATGTCTTGTTTAGGATCGTATTTAGCATTTCTAATTGTTGATTTAATAAACAATGAATGTTGGACGTTAACTGTCGAATTGATTGGGGAGTTACATCATTGAGTATTTTGATAAACCTATTTGCGATAGTTTGGTTTATTAGCTTGATTGTGGATGTTCTTGAGATATGACTTTAGGTCCAATTTCGACGTAACATTTGTATAGATATAATGCTCTCTTTTTATCTGGTTCTCAGTGAGGAGACTAGTTTCTTGGTAGAAAAGCGGTGTGAGTTTTTTCAAGTCATCAACATGGATTCAGATCTTTTTTAATTCTTCCCTGTTTCAGGACTTTTTCCTAGCCTTTAATATTGTAATTGAAAACGTGTTCCGTAATTCGGATACAGGAGTTGCATAGTCGAATGTTATAGTATTCTTTTTACTAAAAAACAACGTTGTTTACCCAATATTCTATTTCGAGACTTAATTTTCACTATTTTATTCAACAGACAATTTAGCTACTGTTCCCCACAATATTTTCTTCTCGCAGTATTTTTATTTTTAGTACATTTGGTAGTAAATATTGACCCAGATATTCCTACGGTATCTAATGTATTAGCATGTGTCCACAATACCTCATGAAATGTCAAGGCAAGTAAGCTGGCCGTGACTTAGACACACTGTGACACTATGTTCACACTTTTCATTTCACTTTACCAGTTAAGTTATATATATAAGCACTCTATGTATGTAGACGGCAATGTACTCACATAAGGCTATTTTTACCCTACTGCGGCGAAGCCCAAAAGGAGGGTTATGTGTTTTTAAAACTATCTTACTGAGAAATCTTTGGATGGGGTTTAAAGAGTACCTACTTTGAAAATAATGAGGAGTGAGGTGATGAGTGGTGCCTCGATCCTCGCAATGCATGGAGCCTGCCTGGGTGCGATTCTCGGGTCGGTCAAAGTTTAATTAGGTTTTTCCATTTAATGGCAATAGGCACGCAGCTTATTACGAGGGACTTAAACATAACTAGCCAAATTTAGATGTTCTATTAAGTTCACCACTGCATGCCTAGCCCTTTGGGTATTACAGGCATAATATTACGTTAGATTTAACTCGGTTACACGTAGTGTTAGTTGCTGCCCTGCAAACGTCACTTTGACAGAACTTACGCGGAGTCTATTAAAGACCCCACGCGGGCCCACTCCGCAGGCTAAGGTACATAGCCTATTCTTAGTCAGGTATAAGTTGAAAGACACATAAATCATTGGGTTAACTTGCAGTGAACTTGTAGCTTTGCAGCTGCAACGGTTACCAAATAATACTTAAGCTATAGTTCTACTTATGTTTCGTCATGCACAAATGAAAATACATACATACACACACCATATATGGTACGAGGAGAAACACATGCCTTTCCCCATGGGGGGTAGACCGAAACTACTGAACTGCTTCGATCTTTGCATAGGTCCTCCCTTGCTGCGTACACGTTCATACTCTATCTGGCCATACATGCAAGAAGCCGGTTGCAAGAAAAAATAACTCGAATTACGTTTTAAACCATCCTACTGCAGAGGCTCCTAAATCAAATTATTTCGAGATAAATAGCAAAAAGTCAGAAAAGCAACCCTCAAACTAGATTAGGTCTTCGATGAAATACTTAAACTAGATTACGTAAGTAAATCTGTATTTACATCGTTGGAAATTCTGAGCTATAATTGCTGGGAGCTGAACAGAATTTTATACGTAAATTAAATTGCATCTGAAATAACTACTTTAGCATTCTTCTAATTAAATGTTTACATTCCATTTTAACAAGAAAATTATACGTAAAATGTTGTTATTTGGCTTTTGTGTTTATTTTACAGTGGCAGCACTTTTCAAAAATTAATCAGAATTTGGGTGCAGCCTCACCTTTCACAATATCTCATGAAAATTATGACGATCCTTTCATAAACATCTATGAATGAACACATATACGCACATATGTGTCTGGCTAGACAACTGTGTGCCTGTGTGGGATCAGCACCTAAGCTCAGTACCAAAAGCAAACCAATAAAAACACGACCACCGCAATATGTGTCGTGTTTTTTTTTTAATCATTTAGCAACTCAAATCGCTCAAACATTGACCATCGTTATCCTTTCAGATCTGCTCACACGGCTACTAAAAAAAACAAATAAAAACTCAACAGTCAACATCGATAAAATTGCCCACACCTGTTTGGTTGCCAGTGACATTAGTACTGGAATCCTGAATGATGGTAAGCACATAAAAACTGTCCAGTGGAGTAATGCTGCTTGACGGCATAGCGAGGCGCCTCGCAGGAAATACAGTCATACATTGACCGTGACTACCAAAGAGGTTTTATTTTGCTTTTGCAGGATGAATAATGAGGTTGAAACCTTCTTTAGGAGAGTTAAGAGGTTGTGTGTTTGTAGGTTAGTTTTTGCGCTAATATTAAAAAAAAACAATGTTTGACTTAAGTATGGCATTTTTCGGTCACTAAAGTGCCTATGTTAGCCGAAGAATTGGGTCTGTCTCCACCGATCCCGGGATCCGATTTGATGTAACACGGATCCCGGCGATTTGTCTCCACGGATCCCGGGATCCGTTTCTACAAAAAAAATAATTAAATTTTGTCTCCACGGATCCCGGGATCCGTGGCTACAAGAAATAAAAAATAAAAATGAGAAACGGATCCCGCGTACAGAGTTAAGAAGTTATGCATAATATTTTTCGAAACTGGTTTTCATTTTTCTACTTTTCAAACGAAAAGAAGTTAAAATTTAAAATTATAAGGATTGGTGTAGTAAATTCTGACAAACTACCAGGAGGCCAGAATTATGAAGGAGGTATTGTATATTGATATTAGGAATCTTATATTCAAATCTATATACCTTTCTAATACAATGACGTTTTTTTTTACATTTTAAACAAGGACAATAAAGTCTTCGAAACTACCAGGACACCAGAATGCTGAAGTAGTAGTGTCATTAAAAAAAAAGGCATTGTATATTGTTTATAGGAATCTCAAAACCAAATCTCTATACGTTTCTATTAGAAACGTATAGAGATTTGATTTTGAGATTAAAAAAGCCAACATGGTATTAGAAACTGTCTAATACCATGTTGGCTTTTTTTTTAATGACACTACTATTACTTCAGCATTCTGGTGTCCACGGATCCCGGGATCCGTGGAGACAAATCGCCGGGATCCGTGTTACATCAAATCGGATCCCGGGATCGGTGGAGACATACCCGAAGAATTTATTTTCCTTTTCCTTGCAAAGAAATGAAGATGCAACAATAACATCTTTATAAGTGCTTTGGAAAATTTTAATTGAATGATTTGATTTTCTAAAGAGCTAGTAGAACAATTTCTTAGAATGTAAAACGTTTTAAATTCAGTTATCTACACTAATAGAAATAACATTTAAAATAACCTGTTTACTCTGTTTTCTCGTAGTTCTTCAAACAGTTTATACAGCTGAGACTTTTCCAGTGGAAGGGAAATTCTCTATGAAGAAAAAATAGAGCATAAAACTGGAATACGATTTCTTCCTGAATGTTTTGCATGTTCCATTTATTTTATATATTATGATAACACAGAATCGTGTTGCAGAATTCCTATATACCATCGTACTATGATTACAATAGACTATTTAGTAAATACCTAGGAAGCGCAGTAGCGTAAACTATCGTGAAATGGGTAGTATAGGAACTAGTTAGGTATGTATATTGAAAACCGATGCAGCAATTACGAATACGGTACCCGTATTTGTAATTAACTAGAATTTGCGGTGCCCCATATATTCTGCTAAAAATATATGTTTTGTATTTGCAATAAGCTTAAAATATGACGTTTGATTTAAATAATTTACCATTTTGTTTTTCAATTTCGGTAGTTGTGCGGATTACTAGGTAATCACGTGAATTGCATCACTGGTGATGATGTGTTCGATATATTGTTATTGTGGCTATATTTATGGCTGGCCAAAGTGGCATTGATTAAATAATATTTTAATAGCCTCGCTTCATTCATTCACACCCGGATGCATCGGCCCAATACACACAGGAATTAATGAATCTCTGAAAAGCAGGTTACTATAACATGGGGAGTCTGTGTTGGCTATTTGGCAACCGAAATGGTTCACTTCACATTATGTTGTTGATATTTTCATTTATTAGTGCATTGCTCATTCTGCTTTATATTTTTTCTTTGTTTTCTGGCCAGTTACTGGTTTCGTTAATCGCGTTACCATTGCGCGTTGAGACTTGAGATTTCCATGCTCTTGCGGACTTTCAGAAACCATTATATAATGTCAAGGGAGGTGTTTGTCTTCTTGGTATACGAACCCTTATTCTATATTCTCCATTAGTATTCCTTAGTTATTACTATTTCAATATTACTTATAATAAAGATTAAAGATTTAAGAATATAATACCGACTCACCAGCACACAGATAAGCACTGTGTATGGCAAAACATTGTAAAAATAGAAAAATTAATAATAATAAATTCCTGAAAACATTGCTTTCCATGAAATAGGCGGGTTAAGAACTCCAGAATCCAACTTCCGCCTAAAAACAAAACGAGGAAGCATTTTTTGTTCATACAAAAACAATAATAATGTCGACCATGTTCACCGACATTGTACGAGTGATCCCTTTTCTAGGAATCGTTAGTCACACATGTATGAGCCAATTCTTGTTATTTAGTATCCGATACAAGTGGTAGCACCTCAGCGTGTTCTGAATCTGTAATCAATGAGTCGGTTTCTTGGGCTTGAACTGTTCTGATAATCTGTTATCATGGTTATCACGTTACTTAACATTTTATTTGTCTTTCGGAGGATCTTTTAGATTGTGTGCACCAAGCATTATTATGATTAGGCTTCTATTTTTAAGCCGATTTCGCGAGAAAAACATAAAAAATATAGTTACACACTATATTTTTAGTATTCCTTGCTCATTGTTTTTTCGCATAGTATATATTTCTGTTCTGATTAAAACACGGCAAGAAATTCGTGGAAACACGTAAAATTTTCTTCAACTATAAATTGAATTCTTTTGATGCTGAATATTAAAATAGAATGAAATAATATGACTGATCTTACTTTTAGATAAATATGTATCCGAATAATCGATCTCTAATTATGACGCATCTAGTATTTGGCTATTATATACATAGTTTAGCGAGCGGTTTGCTACAAGTGCTATACCAGCGACATGATTTTCTTTTATTAAATACACCATTGCTTACTTGGCATGCACAAGGTTGGACACACCCTTATTTATGAACATATTGAAATGGGAACCAAGTTCGTCCATCTGATGTCTAACCAATATAGAACTTGAATATTCCAGAGTATAATCAAACTAGGTTTTCGAAGTTTCAGATCAAATAAACCTAGTATATTTATTCGATAGCTCCGAACTCACTGCTATAACATACGCCGAACTTTCCAGGATGAGAAAATTTAGCCAAGCACTACGCTACTGCCCCATTCAGGCTACTTTACATAAAAGCATTTGGCAAAGGTAATACCTATGAGTGCCATAGAGATGTTCCTCCCAATTGGCGCAAGGAAATACATTTGATACTTTCTTTTTTTTTAGTTGCCAGCAAATTAAGTTTAGATAAAAATAAATTCGTTTACTACTAACTAGCTTGGGGTAACGCGACGAAAAAGAAAGTCGGGACTAGACAGAATCGTGTTAGTGTGCGGCGAAACTGTGATTACTTTTATAAAATAATGTTCGCGGCTCGATAACCCGAGCTATAACGTTAGAGTTAACATCTATTAACGTTATTAGCTGGCCATTAGCCAGCAATATCAAGTGGTTATCGATCGGCGATTTCTTCACTGGCTATTACTAGATGATTACGATATACTACCGCCATTACCAGCGACTTAATGTCAATTTTGTGATAAATAGTCTACAAAACATCGTGGCGGCCAGTCTATAAATTAATAATTACCATAGATTAAGTGTCCCGGTGTTTTATTCATAAATCTATCGGCTACTTTATGATGGAGGTCGAGAGTTGATATGCAAATATCCTAAGATATTGACGATTGATCTCGTGATGTTGAGATGAATTGACAACACATTCTTGTTAACGAAAGATCAATCAAGAATGTATTGGAGATATGCAATAAAAGGTACATTGTTGTGGTTATTTTTGTTTATAAATAACGGTCTGTAACGGTTAGCGCGTTAATAACGTATTATTTTGGTTTATTGGCACGCGTCGGTTTCCGATTTCGACAACGTTCTAATTTTAAAATTGTGTTTTGCTTTTTCACGTGGGTTATATGGGGTTATAATATAATGACAGAAATACATAGGCTGAGTGGAGAAGTGCTTTTGCTTTAGTAATGCGTATTCCTAGGACTTTGCAATTCAAATATTATTCTTCGTTCAATTGAACATTTTCCTATTAAGTAATTACAAATTGAATGCAGTCTTTATGTTAGGAGCATTCGAAAACAATAAAAATTAACTTGACTGTCCTACTGTAGGATAGATAATGTTCCATTTAGTTCAGAGAGATAAAAGCAGGAATTCTACACTAAGAGCTTTATATCCCCTGAAGAGAATAACGTTACTAATAACAAAAATACAGCTTTTCTTTTATATCGAGTAGTAAGACGGTACTTAAATGTCGTATTTAGGTTAGTAGTTAGGATCTTTAAGTATATCCGTGAAACAGAAATAATAAAAAGTCATTTCGAGATGTTTTCACGCCCTTTTTAATTTATGGCACATTAAAGTTTTATCTGAGACTTAATTTATTATCACGTTGACTTTGATGTCAGGTCTTTGCATTTTAGGCATACGATATTAAAAAGAGTAACACTCTTTTTAAGAGTGAGATTTGCATCCAAAAAACGAAAAACAGATGATGCATATTTTTACCCGACTGTAGTGAAGCCCAAAAGAAGGGTTATGTGAAACTTCTTTCCAGTTCAGCCAGATAACAATCTAAGTAGGTGCTCTAGTCAACAAATGCTGTATGTTTATTTGTAGTCAGCCTGTTGTAGAAATTGTATGCTATTGTGGGAGCTGGTGAAAAATCGTCTTTTCTTTTTAGAATAAAGTCAAGAGTATTTGCAGATAATTGACAACATACAAGCAATTTAGCACTACTAAGATTTAAAATAATACATATATTGGTGATGCCAACAGCTGTACAAATAGATTCCAAGCTATAATTTCTTCAGATGACTTTTTAAACTAGCAAGAAACACCATGCAAAATTACTAAACACTCATCATTGTGAATAACTTTTTTTTTTTTTACGTAAACGTTGCCCCACACTAGGATTACTCCTGTATCGTGGGTGCGTTTACAAACACTTAAAACTCACATACACAAACACACCCAGACCCGAAACAACTATCTAGAAAGAAAGAAATAACATTTATTGGTACAGAACTACAGACACAGGGCATAGGTACTTACATATAATAATAAACATACAAGAATTAAAATGAACAAATGATTTTTTTTTAAATAACTTAAAACTATTTGGTACAAAAAAATCATTTGCCCCAAGGCTGCTCCAAACAGGCCCAGTTCAGCATAAATGTCAGGCAACTAAGTGCTTGACGCTGGTATTCAACTGGACCTGGTTGAGAGGTGTGTACGCTGAACCAGTTATGTGATTGTGTGTATAGTACCTATACTAAATAATACTAATACTTAATATGTATAAATAATAGATATTTTATGTGTCACAATTAAGAAAATAATACATATAGTCTAATCATAAATAAATCCAAAGTGTAAATAATAATAAGTGTAATAATAAATAAAAAAAAAAATCCAAAGTATAAAATAATCTGTAGGCCTTACAAATATTTGTTCCGTGCGGGGATCGAAACCGCGACACACAGCGCAGCAGTCCAATCGCTCAGCCACTGCGCCAACATTGCCGTCAAAAATACATTCATTATCATCATTCTCCTGTATCCCAATTAATTTGGGGTCGGCGCAGCATGTATTGTCTTCTTCTTCCATACTCCTCTATTACTAGTCATCTCAGCAGTCATCTTCTTTCTAGCCATTTAATCCTTAACACAGTCCATCCAACTTTTCTTTCACATTATTAGTTTACTGTTATGTTATGTATTTATTATTTTATTTTTAGTCATCTCAGCAGTCATCTTCTTTCTAGCCATTTAATCCTTAACACAGTCCATCCAACTTTTCTTTCACATTATTTTTTTTACTGTTATGTTATGTATTTATTATTTTATTTTTACATTGTTTATTGTTATATACTTTTGTTTATTACTGATTGTGTCTGTAGTAAATCTTAAATTTAACTGACACCTTGCTATTGTATCGAGTCTGGTTCTTCTAACCAACCTAACAGACAGATGTGTGCTGGGGTGTTTGTTCGGCCACTTCTTCTTTCCAGCTAAACACTAGGAAGTGTCGATGGGTGGGCGTTTTTGGGGGACTGTCTTATAAAAATGTAAATACAGTGAAACCTGGTTAAATGTGTCTCAGATATCCAAATCTGTCTCATGGGACCCCAGTATGAGTTCCAGTTATAGAGATTTCTCACTTATCCAGGTCCCAGTTAACCAAGTTTCACTGTGGTAAAGTAAAGTAAATTTTGACCTTCGAAAAGTGCTGATTATCAGCCTAGTTTGAATAAATGAATTTTGATTTTGATTATCAGGCTATATATATTGGTCCTAAGGTTAAGCCTTCTCTCGAGATGACGATACACCATGGATACTTTTTATTTCTTTAATCATACCGACAATGAGGTCGAACATGGGACTCGCAATGTATAATTATAATTACGAAGATGGCCTAATTCGTTGTCTATGAACTAATAACATGTGTGTGTGTGACAAATCTGAACGATTGAAATCTTTAGTGCCGCGGTTACGGTTTTAAGAAGTAATAATGGATCACAAAATATTTAAAGATATTTTGTTGCATAATAATAATAATAATAATATTCCACAACTATCACACAACGCCATCTAGTCCCAAGCTAAGCGGAGCTTGTGTTATGGGTACTAGACAACTGATAAACATACTTATATATTTCTAAATACATACATATTATAGATAAGTTACACCCAGACACAGAACAAATGATCGTGCTCATCACACAAACATTTGTCCTGGGTGGGAATCGAACCCACGACCTCCGGCATAGCAGTTAGGGTCACTAACCACTAGACCAACAGGCCAGTCAACGAATAGACACGATGTAGGTAGGGTCTAGTTATAAACAACTATGCATTGAAACAAATTGACAAATATTGATAACCTTATTCATACATATGTATCGCTAAAAATTTGAAAAGCCCAAAAACTGTGTTTGACAATAACAAAAAAAAAAACACAAACCACTATTGAGTTTTTTGTTAATCTGTACCTACCCTTTTTTTTTCAGGTTGCCAGTATGGCGGCGCAGTTGCATCTACAGCTGCTGCTGGCAATGTTCGTGCCAGTGATAGCACGTGAGTATATTTTACATACATACAATCACGCCTTTTCTCCTATATTATGTTCGTACGTAGGTAGAACACTAACCTGCTACGATGAATATGTTTTTTCTTTATATACTTTAGTAATATTTTATTTTAGTAATAAAAGTAAGTTGTAGTTTGGACCGTAGTTGTACCCTAAACTGTGTGATAGAACGAATGAGAAACTTGAGTCCCGCTGGTTTTACGATTTTGTAACACTAGCGTAGAACTAGTGGGAACGAAAAATTCATTGACTTTTCGTTCCCATTAGTTCTACGATTTCGTACCACCTTGAATCGTAGAACTAGTGGGAAAAATATTTAAAAAAAGTTCCCACTAGTTCTATCGTAGAACTGTGCAGTAGAACTAGTGGGAATGATCCAAAAATTTTACGCGACCAACGAAATAACAAACTTATACGAACTAAAAAGTTCGAAATAAAAAAAAGTAGTTAAAAAACTAAAAAACCCGACTGAAAAAACTGAAAAGCAAAAAAATTTTGTTTGAAAATTAAATTAAGAAAAGAATAAATTAAAAAATAACTGCCTCCGTGGTCGAGTGGTTTAGGCGTTTGCTTGTGACCCGTTGGTCGTGGGTTCGATTCCCACGGGAAGCATACTTTGTAAAGTTGTTTCCAGTTTGGTTAAGACATTGCAGGCTTGAATCACCTGATTGTCTGATAAAAAGATGATTCCGTGCTTCGGAAGGCACGTATAAACCGGTGGTCCCGGCCGCCAAATGGCGGTCGTCAAACCATGTCAGAGGCCTTTGCGGCGGTTTAGAAACTCTGACACTAGGGTGTGTAGGGTCGTTAGACCTTACTACCCACACGATACGAAGAAGAAAAGAAAAAATGAAAATTGAATGGACCCCGCCTGCTTCCAAGTTTTGTTTAATTTAAAATTTTCTTGTTTTTTTGCTTTTCAGTTTTTTCAGTCGGGTTTTTTAGTTTTTTAACTACTTTTTTTTTCAACTTGTTGACAGTAGCAGCATTGGTAGCAGCGGTTTTTTATTGAATTAATTTAACGCGTAGGTACCCTATGGTTTCTAGTGCAAGTGAGCCTTTATGTTGTTTTGGTAAAATATAATAATCACAAGCAGGTGTATCTAGTTCGCAGTATTCCTACATGTGAGAGAAGTTAGGCCTGAAATAGTTTGGGCGTTAATATATTAGAAAGTTTACCTCCATCAAAATTTAACAAAATAGATTTTAATAATCACGTTAAAAGCAGATTAACATCAATAATTTACAGAAACATGGGCTAAATTCTAAACAATATATTGGACCGCGTCAGTCCCCGCTCCGAGTCGCCTATTCCAACTTAGAGGAAATCTTAAAGTTAATTCCATTTTATTATCATTGCGTGCTTAGAAAGACCCAGTATGGCGTGAAAAGGAAGATGAATGGTGCTGTACGAGGTGTAAAACGATAAGATTTTTTTTTCTATTTTGGAATTGTAACAGGCAGGACAAGCTCCCGGATACCGCAGGTAGCTACGCACACATCGACACCGGCTTATGGCGGCAAAATGACAAAAAATGCTCAGAGATTATGGGTTCTGTCCTTATTATTCACTATTTTTTACTGTATCTCAGTTCCAAGCAACTGTCAATGCGGCCATGATATTTAATAAAAATATATTGATAAATAAAACAATAATCTCGCTGACTATTAATATAAATACACGCAGTTTTGAATTGTCAGAATAATAAATTGGTTTATTATTTCAAAGTAAATAGAGGAGACAAATAATGCAATGTTATTTTTTGTTCATTCAAAACAAATTGGAATGAAAATATGTATAAAACTAGGGCTGTTATTTGCGCCTATTGAATTTCGTTCATATGTAAACAAAATAATAGTACGGTTGAATAGCCAACATACTTTATTTGTGTTTACGCAAAATACAAAACTTTTCATGTTCAGTCCATAGAGCTTATATTCTACAAAAAGGTCACTAAGTCCATCCCACATCGAAGGGAACCCAAAAAAGTTTGGAGAATGTTGTGTGGGTGTGTGCCGAACAAATTTTACGCTTACTAGTCATTATATTGTCCAAGTATTTGTGTGAAGTCATTAGTACCACCTACTCGTTTAGGATTTGTTATATTTTTTCTCCTATTTCCGTTCATTCCCGACAGCGCGGCCAGAACTAGTTTTGATTCGAAACGGCTCGTTCAGAAATTGGATTTGGTCACTAGCAGTTGATTAGACGTCCAACACTGGAGTGTTTGACGTTTTGCGTCAAGTTCAGAAATTGTTGACGTTTGTTTCCGAGAATACATTGTTGTTTCCCTGCTCGTGTTTACATGGAATGCCCGTTTATATTGTTTTGGCTAGGGGTTTAATAATAATGATCGATAATTAATACCTTAGGAACAGTTTAGCATAATTATAATAATAATAATATAATAATATTCCACAACTATTCTACTTTAATTATGGCAAAATTACGGAATTAGTGTTTTTAGCTTTAAATCTAGATCACTAGATGGATGGTTAGAAGACAGCAAACGATACTTGACAAATTACTAAGGCGTTACTAGCACGCATGACTACAATTACCAGTATTTTTAACCTACTTCTAAAAAAAGAAGGAGGTTCTCAATTCGGATGTTTAAATATATATATATATTTTTTTTATGTTTGTTCGGGCATAACTCCGTCACTTGCTAACCGATTTGAAATATTATTTTCTTGTTGGAAAGGGTATACTTCCCAAATGGTCCCATAATTTTTTTTATCGAAATCGGACAAGCGGTTTTTGAAAAATGAACAAAACTCAAAAAAAAAACTACATTGTCCACATTATGACCCATGAACTTACTTATGAAACCACTAAAAAGTGAAAAATAAAAACTTTTTAACAAAAAATAAAAAAAAGTGAAAAATAAACTTTAGAAGAAAAATCTGTTTCTGAAGTCGGTGGCAAAAAAATTAAATCAAACAAACAAAGTCACCGACTTCAGAAACTGATTTTTTTTCTAAAGTTTATTTTTTACTTCTGTGTTTTTTTTTAAGTTGGTTTTTTGAGGTATTCAAAACTATAGCTATGGCCACTTTTATGCGAAACAAAATGAACCTTCATAACAATAGTCTTGGAAAACCCAAACATTATTGACGATAATTTAAATGCCGATTCAAATGTCATTGCATTTGTTACTTATCTTTATTGATATTAATGTTTAAAACGAAAGCTTGAGTGCATTCTGCTTGCATGATAATTACTAAAAATGCAATATCATAAAACATTTCAGTCAATTTAACGACCACACGATATGAAATGCAATATGCATTAATAAATTCGCTTAATAATAACGGACATGATTCGAACGAATCTCTGTTGCTTTCATTAATTTCATTGTTTAGTCTGTTGCTTTCTTCTGTTGACAAGCTTGATTGTAAAATAATATTATGTACTAGCTTTTGCCAGCGGCTTCGCCCGCGTAAAATTTTTCCATACCAACTTTCATCCCCAATTTAACTCCCTTAGGGGTTGAATTTCGAAAAATCCTTCCTTATTCCTTGTCTACATTATAAAGGGAACCTCTGTGCAAAATTTCAGCTTTCTAGGTCCAAGGGTTTGGGCTGGGCGTTGATGAGTCAGTCAGTCAGGACTTCTCTTTTTACTTATATAGATAGAAGATAGATGTGTCAGAGCCAGAGCAAAAGGGAAATAAAAGCTTCTATTTGCACATATTTAAGCATGATTTATTTACTAGGTTCAGAACATCAAAATAAGCACAGAATAAAAGCTACAGCATAACATTTACCAGTTTATTAAAAAAGTTCACAGTACTTACACAGGTATTTTAGGGCTCCTCACACTTTCCAAGTTCAGAAAAGAATGTCCCGCTAAAATGGCGCCTTGGACCTTTTAAAACACTCTGTACTACCAGACTGCAATAGTCAACTGTCATTCCAATAACCGTTGGCGCCATTTTAGCATTTCAACTCAATCAAATAACTTATTTATGCAAAACAATTCTCTAATTTATAAAAATACTGTAAATATCTTAAAACTATTTACACATGTATTTAAATAGCTAACAAACTTATCGAGCGAAATTTGGGTGTACTTACGGGTACACCACTGCCTTACCTTTCGAGGATTCTAAGCGTGATATTATGTGTTAGATTTAGTGTTCAGATATTTTTAGCAACATGAGGTGAACATACGTTCATCCCATAATGTAGACTTTGTACAGTAGTAACATTGACATTTTCTCAAAATGCAGATTTATTCACAGACACCTTGCAGTGTCTCGTACTGACAAATGTAAATAGGTCCATACAAATGAGGTTTTGTTCGCTCCTGAAAACATCTTCGCGGTTACCATACTAACAAGTGATTGCCAATTCCGGAGACCATAATATTTTGTAGTGATGGTTCTACGAACCGGTTTGAAATCGGAATGCATGTGAACATCACTAGTTACGTTTCCCTATGGCGGTTGATGCATAGCTACTATTTGTCAATGATGTAGACTTGTCGGGTTTTGAAATGCGGTGCAAAGGAATTTGCTTTTATGTAGGACGTATGAAAATAGCTATGAAAATACCGAGCGGCGGGTTATGACCAAAAGTACCGAGCGGTAAGTGCAAGTTTATGTTTTGTATAAATTAACATTAATACGATCTAGGATGGTAGTATATTATATTCAAGACGAGAAACACAGAAGAAGGAACATAGGTTTGGTTTTTAGTCAGTAGAAGTCTGACACTCCCCTTCGCTCTGCCCAAGAGCGGGGGGGGGGGGGGTTATTCGATGATTTTCCACCCACCAAAAAAAAAAAGGCTTGAGATACATATCTTCTTCATCATCATCTGCCTAGCCTTTCCCCAACGGGGGTCGGCTTCCATTCTAACCGGATACAGCTGAATATCAGTCTTTTACATGGAGCGACTGCCTATCTAACCTCCACAACCCAGTTAATGCTGGGTGATACGATACCCTTTGATAGGACTGGTTGTCAGACTTTCAGGTCACTGACTACCAAGAAAGTCTGTCAAAGATTTATTATGACAGCCGGGACCAACGGCTTAACGTGCTTTCCGAGGCACGGAGAAAACTCGGTATTTAATGGGTGGTCACCCATCCACAGACCAACCTAGGCAAGCGCGGCTTAACTTATAGATCGACCTGAGTGGCAGTTATTATTAAGCTAGGAGCTCCTAAATACAAATCTTCTTCATTGTGTTTTAATTTAATTTAGTTTAATTCTTGAGCTATAAATCTGTTTTTTTGCCAACGATGCTATAATTAAGTATGTTAGATTATAATCAATTAAAAAATTATAAAGCCTGAGGCAGGAAGTAATCATCTTTATAGCGTTCATTATCGTTTTTATACCAAAAAAAATACCAATACAATGAGGTAACCAGCAGATTTACAGGTGTAAAACACGAAAGCCTTCGCCGAGCTTTAAAAAGTTCTAAGTGCTCGTGAAAACCTTTCTATAGCCTGTCTAGAAGTTTGAAGGTTTGTCCCAAATCTATACCGAACCCGTCTAAAAGGTCTTACAAAACAAACGTCTCTAGGGTATTTCCTTTATAAATAAATCACACAAGCACCATGTTTATATCCTAAAGGCCCTAAACGGTATAATAACCATGAAATAAACTATAACCATGAGCTTTTCAACACAAATTCACCTTACAAAACGTCCATACAGTATTTTTATTCACTCCACAACGAGATGAAATTTTAAAAATTCTCCATAAAGTTACGGTCAATGACTGACGGGACTGAAATCACATAAATTGGTGCCCGACAACAAAGAAAATTATAACGTAACATCTCAATTACTGAATGCATTCCAATATGAATTTATTGGTGCATAACATAAGGTCGTAATTGCTATGTAGGGTTTATTATTATGAGCTTTTTCCGCTGGAGTTGGATGCGTCATCCGAGATCGAAATGTGTGGGTAACAAGGTATCAAGGACGGCAAGATTTCTTTTTTTATTGTTATGGCCAGTCTTTTGGTATGCAAATAAAAAAAAAAGATTCTAATTGTGTTCCTTTTGATCTTGAGAATTACTGATTACATTTTATATTTGTGTATCGATTATTGGAGTTCTGATAAATGATGTGAGAATGTGTGTTCGATTTTTGAAAATTCAGTTTACAAACTTTTTGTCGATGGGAAAGGAAGACCTAGAAAATGATGGATAGGTTCTGTGAGTAATAATATGAAAGAAAAAGATATAAATAGTTATATTCTGTCTGTATCTTTAATATTGTCTGTATCTTTAATAATTTGACTGGCCTGTTGGTCTAGTGGTTAGTGACCCTAACTGCTATGCCGGAGGTCGTGGGTTCGATTCCCACCCAGGACAAATGTTTGTGTGATGAGCACGATCATTTGTTCTGTGTCTGGGTGTAATTTATCTATAATATGTATGTATTTAGAAATTATTATTATTATTATTATTAATATAATGTATTAGTATGTACCTATTTATGTACCTATATCAATTTATATAACAAAATAGTTTTCTCCTTATTATATTTTTTTTTATACTCTACCACAGTGCTGTCTTAGTTGACCCTAAGGTTGACTGGTAGAGAATGCCTTGTGGCATTAAGTCCGCCTATGTACACACGGCTACACATCAAGCTATACAAAACCAGTTAATCTTGGCCTCACTTTACTAGATCTTTTCGCACAATGAACGATCAGATTATACTGGTTTTGTATAGCTTGATGTGTAGCCGTGTGTACCACTATTGTACATGAAGTTTAAATAAATAAATAAAAAGGAAAAAAATGATAGCGTGACGGAGAATGAAAGAAAAAATGTGTTGCGCTGACCAGGGGGTCTAAAATGGCCACTTTTGCAGATCATAATGTGAATTGCGTTTAAAAGCGTAAAATGGACCTTTCATATTAAAAACTGCTTCTGTGACTATTTTACGAATGTTAACGCAATTCATATTATTTTCCTATTATGATGTATTTTACTAAATTGTTACAGACGCAGTTATTTTAATGAAAGGTCCATTTTACGCTTTTTAACGCAATTCATATTATGATCTGCCAAAGTGGCCGTTTTAGACCCCAGGTGACCTCAAGTAACGTGGGATAAAGGCAGGAAAAAGATAAATAATGAGTTTACAAACTCCTTGAGTAGTCTTTCCTATTTGTTTTGTATACGTTCTAAAGACGATATCTCTGGTTCTTACTGCAGTTTAATTCCGAACTTGTTACTTGGAACTTCTTCCAAACTTGTCCGAAGCGCAATAAGCTAATTTGATGGAATTACGGATATGCATGTTGCTTACCTTTGAAGACGTCGAAGCTACTTTCAAACGTTATCACTACATAGGTATTATAAAACAAAGTCCTCCACCGCGTCTGTCTCTCTGTTTGCGATAAACTCAAAAACTACTGCACCGATATTCATGCTGTTTTCACCAATGGATAGAGTGGCGTTTGAGGAAGGGTATATTATTTATTATTATAAATAATATAAATTATTTTTCTATAATTTAAGTAGCCTAGTCAAGTAGTCCCGTCAAAATGCCAACTGTGGAGGCTTGTAAATGGCTTGTAGTGGAACAACTCACTATTTATTTTTGTATTGTTAGCTGTAAGCCACCCAAATAAAATAAAATAAAAAATTAATAAAATAAAATCGGTCCAGCCGCAAGCCGTTTCGAAAATTACCCGGAACAAACCGACAAAACATTTAAAATCAGTGTGGTTTCGATTTAATTACCTACTGTACTTACTTTCATATGCATTATATGCAAAACTTCAATTTTAGTTATATTTTGTGTAGAGTATAGATGAAGAATTCATCATCATCATCAGCCTATAATGTTCCCACTGCAGGGACTCAGGCCTCCTCTCTAGGAGAGGGATGGGCTATAATCTAGCACGCGGGCCCAGTGCGGATTGGTAGATGTCACATATCTTCGAATTTTTTGGTTCTAAGACATGCCGGTTTCCTCACGATGTTTTCCTTCACCGTTTTGAGAACAGTGGTGATGAAATAAATTACACAAAGTAATGTGCCTGACGGGGTTCGAACCCACGACTCACTGTTCGTAAGTCGGGGCCACCACCACTGGGCCACCACTGCTCTCTCTCTGATGAAGAATTGTATGTACATATATTCTAGGTATGTGCGTGCTTTAGTCTCGCTCCGTTTTCAGTCTCAGTGTTCGCTTTGTCCAGTTTCCGAAATCCTCTCCAGAAATTCCTCTTGCTCCATATTCCTCATTCACGACGCAGATGCAGCTTCGCTCGCGGAATTATTATTTTATAAAGCGAACTAGCTATCTGCTTTCTTCTAAAATATTGTGAGCAAAATATAATATTTTTAAAATCTGCTTGAAACTCATAGCTCCTTGTGAAAGGGATACTTCTACTCTATATTTTTGCTTGCGTTTTTAATTGCCGTGTATGGCTAGAACGCTGTTAAAATGACTGGCATATTGAATATTTCAATAAATGTATTTTCTCTGACTTCCTCGCTCGTTGGTCTAGGATGAGAATGAAGCCCTGGGTTCGATTCCCGGGTCCGGTAATGAATGTGTTATTGGAATTTTACAAAGGAGTTTCTCAGTAGCCGCCACGGAGTCTGGATTATGTGCCTGGTTGATGGCAATAGACCTCACCCCTTCCAAGACAGTTAAATCGCTTCTCTGGGACTTCTTCGAGCTTCATTGTCTCGGCGCTTTTCTTGTGGTCGCCACTGTTGATTCTGGCTAACAGGAGTTACAGTGGTTTGGGAATAGTGTGGCGGGCTTGTCCCAAACAAAAAAAAAACAAAAAAGACCTCACCCCCTTTTTTTTTTTTTTTTTTGGTGGGTGGAAAATCATCGAATAACCCCCCCCGCTCTTGGGGCTTGGGCAGAGCGAAGGGGAGTGTCAGACTTCTACTGACTAAAAACCAAACCCATGTTCCTACTTCGCCCATGTGTCGGAGCCGCGTTAACCTTTCGACAAACCACAGCCCCGAACGGGCGTCGGCCCTTGCGGGCCCCTCCTTGCTGACATCTCTTTGAGGCGCGCGTGGAACACGTACGCGCCGCCGACACGGTCTGTTGCCGTCATGACGACGGCCGGACGGCGAGCTAGCCCGTTACTCACCATCCACAGGCCCGCGTCTACGGTGGCCGGAGGAAATCGCGTGACCCCCGACGCCCGGAGCACCTTCCGCGGCGGCTGGGACGTTGAGAGGTTCTCCCTCTCTCGTTCCGCCACCTCCTTCGCTAGCATCACTGCTTCGCAGAAGGAGGCGACGGCGTCCCATTCCTCTTCGCCCCGGACCATGGCTTGCACCAGGGCCGGGAAGACCTCACCCCCTTACGTGAGGCTTTAACATGACTGGCGAATTGCGAATGTCCTAATAAGTCCACCTCTGCGTAATCCTTCTGGCTAAATGTGCACTTATTTTGTTGCAACTATGTTGAACTATCAGTCTAACCGGATGCATCTGAATACTCAATATTTTATAAGGAGCGACTGCCTATCTAGCCTCCAAAGCTCAGTTTATGGGTATTACGACCGTAAGACTAGGCTCGTTTACGGAGACGCGGGGAGTCGCGCGGCGCGTGCAGAATGCTCGTCTCGTGCTTTTTTATTAATTTACTGAGAGACGGGTTCACCGCAACAAACGCTGCATTTTAAACTAATGAGTGAAAAATCGCTTCTCGTAAAATCGACGTTTGAAATTGTTAACATTTTCATACATCGCCAAGGGTTTCAATTAAAAACGCAGCACGCGCCGCGCGACGCCCCGCCTGTACGTAAATATGCACTTATGGTATTTGGTACGTCAGATTAATGGTAAAACTATGTTAAACAATAATAAAGTTCTTAATCTTAATTTTACCATTAACTTTATTTTCCAGAACTGGAGATGAGGTTCACAAGATACCCCGAGTCGGTGATAGCCCCCCTCGGAGACAGAGTGACTTTCGAGTGCGAAGTCAACGTGCCAGGAGAGCGGTTCATATGGAGATGGAAACCAGACAGGGACGGCGATACTTGGACGGAAGTGCAAGAGGGAGACGGCAAGAAGATCATTCCTGGACTGCCGGGAAGAAGCACTAAGATGGAGATTGAAGTTATGACGGATATGGAAACTACTTGGTATCAGGTATGTATATTTTATTATTACTTATTTCAACTTTTTAATTAACTAAATCTATAGAGGGTGTAAAAGTACCCTTAACGAAGCTTATAGGCACTTGCTGTCCCCGTCACTGTGATCATTATTTTATTCTAGACCATACCTGGGAACCTCCTTATATAGAACCTTCTTAGATGTTTTTAGTTTGATGTACATTTATGCTTGGTTGACGGCTTCGCGAAGGGTTTGTTTACAAACGTATAGTCCTGGATACAATATTATTGCTTCTACATGTGAGCACAGTGCACACAATTCCGAGAATCCATCTTCGTTACCGCTAAAAGCGTCAGTCACTTTTATAGACTCTCAGATGTTTATCTGTATTACTCGTCACCTCATCAGACACCTCCTTTCTTCCCATATCATCCTTTACACAGTGCATCCATCGTTTCTTTGGTCTTCCTCTACTCTTATACCACCATCCACATATTTTCACTCACCGCCACCACGTTCAGACTTCCTCTTATGTCCTCAATTCTTATTATATCTATTCGCGTAAAACCACACATCTTTCTTAGCATTCTCATCTCACCCACATCACAATCGCAAAATGTAAACAGATCCAAATAATTAAGTTCCCAACCCAACCCGGAACTCTAAATCTCGCCAAAACCTGTTCACATTAAAAGGCAATATATCAAACAAGATTTCCAATCGTCCCCATGTGGTGGTTGTTACGGATGACTACGCCGAACCCCCATGGGTGTCGTAAGAGGTGACTAAGGATAAACCACGGGGAATAGTGAGTAGTGGCCGTTGGTACACCTGTGGTGGATTATATAGCTATTAGTCCCATGATTATGGCAATTTACGACTCATTACTGTATTGGATGCCGAGTCTTAAGAGGAAAGGCTAGCGGCGTTTTAGCCCTTACAAAGTACGATCGTTTTCCCCTGTTTTATACTTTTTTTTTAAACGATGGTAAATCGTCAAATTACTCCTCCCGCTTTGAGCAGGGCAGAACGGGGAGTGTCAGAATCTTACTGACTAAAACGCATCCGTGTTCCTTCTTTTGCCCTTTTCGTTCCTGGGCCGTGGTAACTTTTTCGAACAAATGCTACAACCCCCTGTTGTATCCCTGGATAAAAAACATAACAGAACGTCACACCTTGTAATTCCCGAAGGGTTAGGCAGACCCGTCGGGGCTGCGGGTTGTTCGCAAGAGATACCGCGGTCTCGATATAAAGGGCTAAGAAGGAACATGGGTGGCTTTTAGTCAGTAGAAGTCTGACACTCCCTTTCGCTCTGCCCAAGAGCGGGAGGGGTTATTTGATGAATTTCCATCCGCCCAAAAAAAAGGGTTAGGCAGATATGTAAACAGGTGTAATTTGTTTAAAATCGAATTGATGGAGTTACAGCGAATAAGAGAGTGGGAATGTTGTTGGAAAAAGTACTATCAATAAATTAACAAATACTAGCGTGCTCCATTTGCTATGTTCTACTTGGCAATTACTCAGTCTATTGCCGAACTAAAAAAGTAAGTCGAGAGTGAGCCAACACTTTTTGATTAAAACTACGATTCGTACTACATCGACAGACAAACATTTCAGTTCAAACATTTTGCAGTTATTGAATGGATTTTCTGTTAAGGCTTGTTTTTGGGCTTTCCCCTATAATAATGATTTTAGATGAAATCCGGAATATACTACCCTAAAATTGTTACTGGGAAATGATTATTTTTATAGGGTTAGAAATCATGTTTTACCGTAGGACTCAATGTAAATCATTTATTGTGCTGACGGGTGCATTTAATGGTACGGGGGTCAAGGATGAATTTAAAGCAAAGTTATAAAATTAAAAACTTGTATTTAACAAAAAAACGTGTGGCACTCGGAGACTGCCGCGGTAAAGCTATTGCATAGCATTTTTTATCAACTTATGCAAATAATTAATTATTTAATTTGACAACCTCAGTTGACAACCTTGTTATTTTCCGTAACCATAGCAACCTGGTTGAAAATTTTCGTTACGGAATTTCTGGATTCGCTCTCCACGCTCAACGCCCACGATAGAAGCTATGCAATAGCTTAAAAAAGAGTGTGTCCGTACCTAACTAATAAGTTTTTTAAGGAGATTTAATGGGGGTTAACTTTTTAGAACAGACCTGAGAACTATGTAATCTTGTTCTTTAGAAGAAAACAATACGGCAATAACGAGGAAAAGAAGGGCCTTTTAGCTTCACCCATTCGCTGCCGTTACCAGTGGGCTAACACTGCTCTCATCTCTGTCTATTTTGAGACAGACATGGAAACTGGAGCCACTTCCACAATCGTGTCAAAACTGTATTTTTTCACTACTGGCCAAAGGTCTTCACTTTACCATAATTATGAAGTCCGACTAGCGACTAGAACGAGTACAAATCGTCAAGCTGGCGTGACGATTAGGACTTTTCATTCTCGGCGATAACGCCCGTCTTCAGGCACCCATTGGGCAACGATCCTAACCCATCTGTCCTCATGGTATCCTGTGGGTGTGACCCTTCTAGTCTCCCTATCCAACTGATCCAAATGAAAATAATTTATTGAACATTGATAATTATGTAATAGGGTTGTTGACTCATATTACACTGGCCTGTTGGTCTAGTGGTTAGTGACCCTAACTGCTATGCCGGAGGTCGTGGGTTCGATTCCCACCCAGGACAAATGTTTGTGTGATGAGCACGATCATTTGTTCTGTGTCTGGGTGTAATTTATCTATAATATGTATGTATTTAGAAATATATAAGTATGTTTATCAGTTGTCTAGTACCCATAACACAAGCTCTGCTTAGCTTGGGACTAGATGGCGTTGTGTGATAGTTGTGGAATATTATTATTATTATTATTATATTATTATTATTACAAATTCATATAAATTTATGTTTTAAAAATCAATTATAGTTTTTAGAATCCTAAATTATTAATTTAAGAAACTAATTTTTTGTCTTTAATTAATTAAAATTATTTTAAATTGCGTTATTTCATACTCACTATCACGTGACTCCAAACACCAATCAGAGCGCGATGACGTCACGAGCCGCGAGACAAGCTGATTTATCTGTCATATCGAAGGCAAAAGTATCAGCTGTGAACGATTTTCTTCAATAACTTATTAAAATTACTTTATTTATCACAATGGAGACTGGATTTATGAAACGAAATGGTTCTAACTTACCGGAAATTAATTCTTTGATGGTTCTTTGCTACAAACACGATTTTTTGTGCGTCGGAGTTTTGAAGTACAGTATGACCAACTTAATTGTGAAGTACAAGGTGGCGCTACTTGTCAAGCAAAATTACATCTATACGTCAAACTTGGTACATTTAATTTAGTTCCGTTTTTTGCCACCTACATAGATAGGTTGGTTTAAGTGTAAGTAGTACCCAGTCTCTGTAAGTTTTATTATAGTGATATATTTTATGAATGAAAGAGACTTACTAACTTACTCGTTTTATATACATATTTAGAACTTTAAACTTGTCATCTATCATCAACAAAATAAAAAGTTACGTTAGGTGCAAATTTTTAGTAGGTATGTTGTGATACAAACCACGGCAAAAACAAAAAAAAAAGCTTTGTAGGTAAACAACCAGGTCTCATCATTATTCGAGATACCTACTACACCCATTGTAGTATATTGTATATAATTTTCCATATCATTTTAAAGCTGAAATTAGATTTAAATTAAACAATAGTTAAGTACCTAAAAGTGGACCAGTAAACAAACAATAACATTAACAAACAAGTAATAAACGACAATACTCAAATACATTGATTCAATTTTGATATTTATAGTTTATTTAAAACTTACATCGAAGTGATCTTCACAAAAATAACTGGTACCTACTTGTTGTTGACAATGATGATGGATGTCTTCTAGCCATTGTTAACCATTTTCTCCTTATTTCTGCCCTTTTTGGAAAGCTTATGAAAAGGTTTTGTGGCATACTGATTGACGTACTTTTGCACATCGGCACTGTACAACATTTGTAAATCGTCGTGTTAATTTTAGAGTTTTTTTAAAGTATATTCAATCAAACTAAATCAAGATCAGTGCAATTTGACAGATCGTAAAGTTTTCAAAACGGCCCGTGACGTCATCACAGCCATTTGACAGTTTAGAGCGTTTTAGCCGGAATTTTTAAAACTATTTTTATTTACGTTTTTTCTTATTAAAATATGTCATAATTTTTCAGATAATATTTTTTTTTGTGTATATATAGGGTCTATCTATAAAATAAAAGCGATTCCAAAAATTAGTCAACAACCCTATTCTTTACTTGTTCCAGTGCGTGGTATGGTACGGCGCTATCAGCCTGACGTCAGTGCCTGCCCGTCTGACGGTGGCGAGGCTGATCAACTCTCCCAGCAAGATCACATCACAGGAGCGAGTCATCACAGCTCCACTGCATAACACTGTGATACTGCATTGTAAGGAGCCGACTTCAGAACCACCCGCTGTGCTCACGTGGTGGAAGGAAGGGTCTAAGGTGAGCTTTCGTTATGGCCTTTTTTTTCTTATCCCTTTGTGTCTGGGGCCGCAGTATCTCTTTCGAACAACCCGCAGCCCTGACTGGCGTCGAATCTTGCGGGCCCCTGCAATGTTGCTGACATCTCCTTGAGGCGCGCCTAGAACACGAACGCACCGTTGACACGGCCTGTCATCGTCATAGGACGGTTGGACGGTGAGCTAGCCTATTACTTACCGTCCACAGGCCCGCGCCTACAGTGGCCGGGAGCCATGACGACAGGTTCTCTCCCTCTCACGTTCCGCCACCTTGCTAGCATCATTGCTTCGCTGAAGGAGGCGACGACGTCCCATTCCTTTCGTTGTGGCTTTAGGCACTAATCTATTAGCCTTCGGTACTGAGCAAGTATTATGAGTAGCTCTACCTTCAAAGCATTTAAGCAGCCCTTGCCATGATTGGTCCGTGGCTTCAGCTGTGAAACTACAAATGTGAAGTAGAGAAAGGGAAATGTCTGCGGCAAAGCACGGGCTGAGAACCGTTTATGGGTGTCATCCTATGAAAATGTAATACTTCGTCTAAAATACTGCTTGTATGCTCGAGAGCTTGGTCCAAAGAATACGTGAATTTTGCAATAGCTGAATATTATACATGCATGACAATCAAATAAACTATGGATTTGCATTACAAAGCCAGACATATTCTAAAAGAGGATTTTGAAGATGAATCGTGTGATTAGGTACCACAGTCAGTAACTGAATCCATAATTTGGCAGCATGATGTCATCAACGTATACCTATTTAAATCTACGTGACTAAAGATCTGGATAGCCTGTTCTGTTCTAGACATAACATAACACCACGCCTATAATCCGCGTAGGGTTAGGCAGAGGTGTACCTAAAATAGTACACCCACATTCCACCAGTTATGTATATGTCCCATGTAATAGAGCGCGGGTCTATTGCCATCAATCGGGCACAAATTCAGACTCCGTGGCTGTTACAGAGAAATTCCTGATAGAAAAACTCGATAACATTTTGCCTGACCTGTGAATCGAACCCAGGACATCATGCTCAGTAGTCCCGCTGTGACCAGTAGACCAACGAGGCAGTTTGGTAGTTGAAAGACATAACTAAAAAATTAAGCAAAATTAAAAAAAATGAAAAAAACCCACGACGGTAAAATCGAATTGAAAAAGAATAAAATAACTCAAAATAAACATAACTAAGGAATATCCGCCGGGGGCTGCCTTTTCTATATGAAATTTCAACATACCTACTCAAAAGTGTATTTTATGTATTCACGTCACTAGAAAACCTTTAGCTGGTTTAATGGCAGCCCCCGACGGATATTCCTTAGTTATTTTTATTTTGAGTTATTTTATTCTTTTTCAATTAGATTTTTACCGTCGTAGGTTTTTTTCAAAATTTTTAATTTTGCTTATTTTTATTTCAGAATTTTTAGAGAGTATAATATACGAATTATTTGGGAACATGCATTAAGCTACCACGTACACATTGCTGAAAACAGAATTGTAATCGGACATTTCGTTTTGATTATATTGCAACATTGTTTTGCACTAATACGAGTATTGTGGCGCCCCCTAGTGAGTTACAGCCATGACACCTGTCTAAGAACATGAACTCATCGAGCACAAACCCGTTATTGAAAACCGCATCAAAATCGGATCATTAGTTTAGAAGATAAGTGGGAACTTAAAAAAAGTGCACACACAAACATCTCTCACCCTAAACGCATATACCTGCTCCGTTCCGTCGTGGGTAAAAAGAAACGGATATACATACATACATACACATATACAGGTCAAACACATAACCCTCCTGTTGGGCTTCAGTCGGGTAATAATACTGTAAGCCCGTTTCGTTACGGATATAAAATCTGACATAATAGAACAAAAGCTTATATTTCAAAAAAAATCCGATAGCAAAGAAGGCTCTTACGCTGGTTTGTAAATAGTTAGTAAACAAAGTTTAAGTTTAGCCCGTATCTCACAGAATCAAAGCATGTTTCAGTATACTTGTGGTCGCTTTGAACGGAAAACCGATATGCGAATATTTTTAACGAAGTTCGTTTTTAGAGTTCCGTACCTCAAAAGAAAAAAACGGAACCCTTATAGGATCACTTTGTTGTCCGTCTGTCCGTCCGTCCGTCCGTCTGTCAAGACCCTTTTTCTCAGGAATGCGTGGAGGTATGAAGCTGAAATTTATATCAATTACTCAGGTCTACTGTCCCTTGAAGCTGTGAAAAAATCAAACTTCTAAGCCAACGCAATCAAAAGATACAGCCGTTTATGCCGCAAATTTTCGACACTTGCAAGGGAATCAAAACCTACAGGGTGCTTCCCGTGAACTCAGAATCTTGAAATTTGGTACGAAGCAACGTCTTATAGCATAGATTAATGAAAAATTACGAAAACCATAAATTTTTAGTTACATCACATAACATATTTTTTTTTAATATTTTTAAACTTTGCAGGTTTGTACGGAACCCTCGGTGCGCGAGTCCGACTCGCACTTGGCCGGTTTTTTTAATCTTTAAAGAGGGTTTGTTGGAAGCTAACTTAGTTTATGCTTGGGGAACTTTTTTTCTCGATGTGAAATTCCTTAATTGATGTCCTCCACCCTGGGGAGAACGGAAACACCAATTTTTTCTTGGGACATTCCCACCCCACTGATCCCAAACCACTGCTTCATCCGAAAGCCAGAATCAACAGTTTCGACCACCTGAAAATCGCCGAGACAATGAAGCTCGACGATGTCCCAGAGAAATCTGTCTTGGATCCCGCAACGAAAGTAGTTAGTCTCGCACAGTCGTACTGATTAAACCATACCGGTGTTCTCTTGAACACTTGCGGCGGAGGGCAGCAGTATCTAATACGACTTCCGCTGCCCCGGACTACTGCCGGGCCCGCTTGACCTACAGGTCTCGTCCCGGGGGGGAGTGAGGTGTAAACCTCCCCCGTTTATGTCTAAGCAGGGCTGTACGTTGAATAAGTATGTCTCGCCGTAACAAATATGGCTTTACAGAGATAAAATCATTTTCATCCCTTCAATTCGAAAAGTGTCGTTTTGTTCCTCTATAAGTGCGAGCAAAGTAGCTCTTTTCTCCATTAGACTTTTTAGCGGGCAGTAATGAGATTTGAATTTAGAACATGAATCGTTCATTGAAATCGAACGCAAATTGTATTCGGTTGGCTGTACGGTGCGAGGAGACGCGGTATTTAAATTAAAAAAAAAACAAAAGCACGCGATTTACTTCCCTGTTCTAATAATCGGTACGGACTTTATTGTATTTTGTGCAAAAAAAATGAGCTCTACGTCGAGTTCTGAAAGTGATAGTGCATTAACTCCTGAAACAATAAAAATAGAAGCTAATAACGTCATACACAACTTAATCCCTACGAAATCCCGGGAGAAATATTTAAAGGCATACGACAATTTCTTAATATGGAGTAGAAGGTTGTTTAGTAACGTGTTGTCTTAATAAGGACGTAAAACTGGACACATATTCGTAATTAATATGTCTGATGGATTTAAACGTGTCGTCACTCTATTTTTATTAAATAATAATATTACAATAAAATATGAGGCGCCTTTTATTTTCTCATAGAGGGTGATGAAAAGTCGAGTGTATCACTCGGGTGCAAAATATATTTTGGGCTCGGGCGACGTACTTTGAATCCCTCGCTACGTTCAGGATTCTATTAAAGAATCCCTCACTACGTTCGGGATTCTACTCTAGAATCCCTCACTTCGCTCTGGATTCAAAAAAGCGCCCTCGCCGTAAAAATATTATTTTGCTCCCTTATGATACAATCTACTATTATCATCAATGCTCTCTAAATTCATTTAATCCCATTGACTAAGTCTTTCATGAAATAGTCATTGAATGGGATTCAATGAACTTAACTTGGAAGCAATTGGGGGACGCCCTTTGCCCTGCAGTGGGACAAAACTGGCTAATATAAAAGAGGAAAAAAATTACGGGGTACCCTGGAGCTTCCGCCCCTAAACTGTTAAAACCTCTTTACGAGATTGTGCCGTGGATTATTTGTAGATCTTTGAGAGTCGGTTTGGGCCTTATACCCGAAAGTATGACAATGCACGAATGACTCAGGGGTATCGTACCCAGTACTTAGCTGGATTGTGGAGGTCTTACAGGTAGCCCCACCACTGAAAATACTACGTTGAGGTCTTCCCAAAATAGTTGTAAAAACGCTAAGCAGAAGGTGATGATTAGGTTTTTAGATCTTTATGGTTCTGTTCTAACAAATGAGATTAAAAGGCTTTTGTTAGGTAGTGCATAGTTTCTGGACCATTGCAGCTGCATGCTCGATAGATTTATCAAATTATTAGAAATAATCGATTTAGCAAGGTTGATTGTAGGAAGCTAATAGATTTGATAAACACAACACATGTGTGCATTGTTGGACAACACTTCTAAAACTCCCCAGCTAACATATGTAAACACTGAACGCGTCAAATATTATCTTTAGATTACTTTATAGGCACTCTGTTGTTTTCCGGTTAACAAAAGTTTTATAAGCTTCTATCTACTTAGGTATGTGTTTCTTTGTGTATAAGTACAATAAGCCGGTATGAAATTATCAGCTTTTATCGTTCGCAATGGTGGGACTCAAGCTATCTCCCTGTGTTTGGAGGCGGACCGTCTACCAGCCATTGTAGATCGACGTTGTCATACGAAGTACCCTATCTGCAGCCTTCGGTTTATATAAGGTCCCATTAAAATAGGTGGCCAATTTTTAACACAGCGTTCAGTAGGTCTAACCAAAGACATCTAAACAAAAAAAAAAAAAACCCGACTGAAAAAACTGAAAAGCAAAAAACAAGCACGTTTTAAATTAAACAAAACTTGGAACCAGGCGGGGTTCTATTTAGTTCTATTTAGTTCTATGTTTTTCATTTCATAATTTTAATATTCAAATGAACCCCGCCTGGTTCCAAGTTTTGTTTAATTTAAAATGTGCTTGTTTTTTGCTTTTCAGTTTTTTCAGTCGGGTTTTTTAGTTTTTTAACTACTTTTTTTTATTTCCAACTTTTTAGTTCTTTGTGTTTGTTCTTTCGTTGGTCGCGTAAAATTCTTCGTAAATGATTTAACTTTTGTGCTTGTTTATAGGATTTGTCACTTTGGATTTATTTTAAACATATAAGTGTTATATATTTTTGTAATCTCCTTTTAAAACCCTTTATTTTGATACCCTACTCGATGGTATTGGATAATTTTTTTTTTTGAACTCCGCGATTTGGCCCCCAAAAACCGCATTTTTTTTGTTTTTTAATTTTAATGTAGCCATCAAGACGAATCTAACGATGTATATTTCATTCAAATCCCTTCATCCGTTTAGGAGTTATGAGGGAACAAAGAAACGGACATACATACATACATACAAACATACACGTCAAACACATAACCCTCCTTTTGGGCTTCGCCGCAGTCGGGTAAAAAAACATCAAATAAAGTGTTTTTTTTTACTTAAAATAATTAATTGCACGCACTCTAGAACAAACTCATCCTTTAGGAGTGGGTACTTAAATGCGTTTTTCTAGTTTATTTTTTTACCATCGTCTTTATTTTGGTGGTCCGAATGATTTCTGAAATTTTGTCCACCTATTTTAATGGGACCTTCCGTATATAGCGTAATTATACAAATATAGAATCCTATGGGCCGCAAATGGTTCATGTAGATTAAGTTTTTCCTACCCTTCCGCTATTCTTTTTTGATAAATTTAGTTTTTTATTATTTTACATTGGCCTACTCTAGACCTCAGTGTTGTCCTGAGGACAGAGATGAGGTCGACGATGGAACGAGCTAACCCAAACGAATCCTATTAACTCACGACGCTCACGACTATAGACATCGTTACGAGATCCCAGACAGTTAAATCGTTTCTCTGGGATTTCGGCGAGCTTTATTGGTTCGGCGCTTTTCTGGTGATCGCCACTGTTGATTCAGGCTTCCATGCCTTTCATGGCTTGGTAATAATGTGGCAGGTTTATCCCAAAAAAAATGAAAATTGGTTTATGTGATTCTATCATCACGCTTTCACTTGTTTTGATAAAATAATAGGGAACCAGCAATGCCCAACACAGGAATGCACGACACGAGAACGCGCGACATAGGAATGTAAGTGTTTTGAATTCCAATGTTGTACATTGTCATGTCGTGCATTCTCGGCCCGAACCTCGATTGTCCGGGCAAGAATGTACAGCACGAGAATTGGAATCAAAACAAACAGTGACGTCACATTAAAAAAGTAAAAAGCCATGTGACAATAGGGACGGGTGAATGGGTGATACAATAAAATACTGGAAAATTCCGTGGTTCCTTCTTTTTTTCTTCGTGTTCCTATAATACGACCGTCTCGCGACAGTATCCTTTATGAGCGGCATGGGCACCGGGCCGTAGGCCGACGAAGGAGGCCGGCGGAGGCCCGGCACTTCGGGGACAGAAGATATTAGTGTTATAAAATATGCGAGCGTAGCGAGCGCACGTCATGGAGTACAATTTAATTCGGCAGCACTACCTAGCTCAATTACCTAGTATCCAAGTCCCAAAATTTCGAGTTGCCCAACTAGTCGGCCAACCAATCGCGCGATGTCGCCGATTACTGTGTCGTACACTCCTGTGTTGTACATTCTTGGGCCGGACCAGCAAGGTACACCCCAGTAATTGGCGACATCGCGATGTCGCCAATTACTGTGTCGTACACTCCTGTGTTGTACATTCCAGTGTCGTGCATTGCTGGTATGTGCATTACTGTGACGGGCATTATAGGGACTCAAATAATACAGCCGGCAGCCAAAGATCAACATACATGTGTGTTCATCTTTGGCTGCCAAAACCTCATCTTCGACATCTCCTCTTGACTTTAGTAACTAGATATTTATTTCCAGGGCAAGAGGAAGCAGCTAGAAACTCCACACGGCGTGCTAGTGATACATAACGCGACGGCTGAAGACAGTGGTACATACAGCTGCAGGGCTACCAACGAACTGAGTGGAGAAGCCTTGGAGATAGCACAGAAGACGCACTTGACGGTCCAGCGAGAAGCGAGTAGGGAAGTCAGGTTAGTAATGTAAACAGATCTAGTCTAAGCTGATTATTTGCCAATAAGGTATAGGTGGCGTGACGATCAGATCATGTTTGCGGGGTTAACATGGCCAGAGATCACACAGAATAGAGTGTTATGGGAGGAAAAAGGGGAGGCCTTTGCTCAGCAGTAGGACAAAATGTAGGCAATAAAAATTGTGCCAATATCAAGTGTTTAATTCCTATTGGTAGGTTCATAATGAACTGCTATTTTGCCTAGTCGTAAGTTAAAGACTGGTGCACACTGGCTTGTGTGTAATCTACTATCTTTAGCAGTCTATTAGGATATACATCGTAACATCGAAGGGTTCTCCTCTCATACCTTAGTTTTGTGCCAATCGTCATTTCATTTAATTTTAAAGTCACGATCGTGACTTTTAAAAGGGTAAGCTCTCGTAAGCTCCAAGATTGCTCATATTATTTTTGGGGCCACAAAGTAATGAAATAGATTTTTTCACAAAGTTGCGATAGTTGTTCCGCGAGAAAATCACTCTCAAATCTTTCAAACTGTCTACATCCAGTCAATAATGATGACTTGTACTGTGACAGCTTCTCTATAAAACAGGATGTGCTATAATGCCCGGGTATTAGTACACACGGCGACACATTTAGATATACATATCCAGTAACCTGGCCTCGCTTTGTATAAGATTCCCGTACAATGAGAGATCATATTAATTTTGTCGTGCTTAGTTTTATTGGTTGTCCGTCGTCCTGAGTTTCAAACGTTTGAGACCGCAAGTCCTTTAGTAGGATTCAAGTGGTACTGCAAACCGAGTAAACCGCAAAATTTCGAGACTTGTCCAATCGCATGTACAGATAGTTGGGGATCGGAAACTTTGTCTTCCGTGTAGTGTGAATTTGGACTTTACTTAGATGTTCGAGAAATATTGGTATTATAAATAAAGTAAGGTAACTTTGTTAGGAGAGAACAGGGACTGCACATTCTCCATCGTTCGTTAAGAATGGAATAGGTTTTGGTTGTGGTCAAATGAGAACGCTTTACAAAGAATATTAAAGTTCTTACTCGCTCGCACTATGTTTTTGGTTGTGCCTGTTGCTGGAAGAGGAAAAACGAATGGAGATAGGCGGAATAATCTAAGTGATCTTTGGTGGCATTGATTGAAATGCAAATGTTGCGGGACCGTCAATCTCTATAGGTATTTTTTAAGTGCATTCTGCTAATCATTACGGGTATAAGTGTCTGTAAATGAAATTATTCTTTGTAAGTTGTAATTTATATAGGCCTCCCTTTTGTTGTGTAATTCTCCACGGTCCAGTGCCAGGCCTCATCCGGGTTTTTCCCCCAATGGTACCTATGTCGTCTACCCATCTCGCCGCTGGACGACCCACACTTCTTTTTCCAGTTCTTGGATGCCATTCGGTGACTTCCTTATTCCACCAATTTTGTACCTACCTAAGCCAAAATACTAATTCAATACCAATTTTCAGGTTCCTCGAGCCAGAAGACTACGTAGGAGTGGTAGACAGTGAAGAAGTGCTGACAATGCCGGTGAAACCCAACGGGGTGCTCCGTCTATGGTGTGGAGCCGTCAGCACTCCTCCTCCGAAGATATCTTGGAGTTTGGTGGGGCAAGGAGAGTTGAAGTCGGATGCTAACGAGCATATGCTGATGGTGTCGCCTTTCACTCCGGCTAAAGAGGTTAGTACTAATAGGGGATCGGACTGACTCAAAAAAATATGATTCTGTTTAGTCCGTCAGTTAGATTATCGAAAAAAAGCAAAATTAAAAATTTTGAAAAAACCCACGACTGCTAAAAATGAATTGAAAAAAGGATAAAATAACATAAAACACCCACCTTAAAAAAAAACCCAAGAATGTCCGTCGGGGGCTGCCATTAAATGAACTAGTTTTGCAATGTTCAGCTCCCGACGGACATTCTTGGGTTTTGTTAAGGTGGGTATTTTATGTTATTTTATCCGTTTTTCAATTAATTTTTAGCAGTCGTGGGTTTTTTCAAAATTTTTAATTTTGCTTTTTATTTTAAACTTTTTACTTTTATTTTTTTATCTAAAAACATGCACCAATCAAACCTAAACCCATAACTGAAAACTGAATCAAAATCGGACTTGTAGTTTTGGAGAAAAATGGCAACTTTGATTTGCACAAAAAATGTTTGCTGCAGCGCCCCCAGGTGAGTTGTCACCGTAACACCTATCTAAGAACATGCACCAATCAAACCCGAACCCATAACTGAAAACTGCATCAAAATCGGACTAGTAGTTTTGGAGAAAAATGGCAACATGTATTTGCACAAACACACAAACAAACACACAAACAAACAAACAAACAACCTCTCACCCCAAACGCATATACCGTCTCCGTTCCGTCGTGGGTAAAAATATTGGATTCGTGTTTTTTGTTTTATCAAATTAATAAAAATTGACGAAGATAAAACGCGTCAAAGACAGAGGAGTGGGGCTTGAAATTAACGTCACTGTCTTGTAGGTTAAAAATGTACTAGCATATATGACGTCACACAAGTTTTCTAAGCACTCGCGCGTCTTAAAAAAAGAAAAAATACGTGTTCAATATTTTTTGGAAATCTATCCGACGGACTAATTAGTTTTTTTTTGTCCGATCCCCTGAATTCCTGAATTTTGTGAATTCTAGATAGTATCATTGGCCATTGTTATAGAGCAGTGTATGTGTTAAAAAAACGAGCGGAACTACAAAAAATACTCCCTACAGCATCCCTACAGCAACATTAAACAAAAAGTATTACAGCGCCATTATGACAAAAAATTAACCGCGACATAAACCCGACAATAACTGTCAGGCAGTAGCCCATCAGACATAGCACCCGTCTGGTCGGAGGATCCTCTCTTTTCTATAAAAAAAATACTCCCTGTTCTTCATACCATGTTCATACCCGTATCGGTGGATTCGTAGTTTGGTTGGTTCACGTACTGTATCTGGTGAGCATCACCCCAACTCGAGGCATTCACCATTATTTCTATGAAACGCCATACCACCTCGCCCGCTGTCATATAAGCACCCTAATCGTAATGGATCATCGCTTAGCGTCGGGATCAGCTAGTGGAAATGATGACAGTGATGTAGATTCGGAGCAGTGTTTACACGTGTGCTAAGGTTTAACTAATGCACTGGAAGTAAATGCAGTCGATTTTAGAACATCAAATGATCAAGTAGGTAGGGGTTGCACAACTCCGTAGTCGCAGTAAAGCTCTTGGTTAGGCTAGCAGCTTTAATTGTCATGTTTATACCATTCATTAGATTGAAGGTGTACTAGCTTACTAACTCGACTGTATTTCGTTACTCCGAAGTTCGAAATACCGAAGTACGATAGACAGAAAGTTTGTGAGTCCGAATTACGTTAGTCAGAATGTACGCTATGACGAAGTACGGTATTCAGAATGTTCGTTACTCCGATGTACGTTACTCCGAAAGTTTGCTACTTCGAAGTACTGTACTCAGAATGTTCGTCACTCCGATGTACGTTACTTCGAAATTTTGCTACTACGAAGTACTGTATTCAGAATGTACACTATCGCGAAGTACGGAACTCCGAAAGTTTGCTATGACCAATTACTCAATAAGACTGCTCCTAACTCTTGTACCTACTGTGTTTGATTGAGCCTTATTTCATGTTATTTTATAAACTGAACCTCAGCACGTAAAAGCAGCCTTTAAAACATAACACAGAGTCTCAAAAGATTGCTTTTTTAATGTTTTCTGAAAAAGATTTCCCATCTCAAAGATTATAAAATGTGAAAGCGTTTTATTTATAATATTGTGTTTAATTTATTTTTGTGTTTGCCTCGCATTGTGTTTCGAGTCTTTGAGAGAGTAGAAAGGCGCTTTGAAGTGATTTTCAGTAGTGCCATCTTCTTTAATATAAATAAAAGTTGTTTATGTGTAAAAGGCAGCATTTTCTTTAGGGTTTTGAGGATGGCTTTATCTTTTTTGTTGAATGGGATTGATAGATTTAAGATTTTCGTTTATGTCCGATGTAGATACTTAATACTTACTTTTATACATAAAGGTCTACTGCTTATTTTTCTTCGATAAAGGTCCGATTACGTAAATAACCATAATACCTTGATTACATTACTAAAGTTGGATTAGATTTTGGAGATTAATTTGGTTGAGTAGTCCCACAGTGAAAGGGATGTCCTTGTTCATAAACGAAAAAGTATGTAAATAGGTACTATAATATTATACTGTATGTATACTGTAAACTGTTTACGAATCCTCTAGTTTTAACAAAATAAATACTATACTCTTTAACTAAATATTTTTCTTCCAGTTCTTAATATGTTTTTGATTTGTACTTACATGGGTACTATAAATAGGTACTATAATATTATACTGTATGTATACTGTAAACTGTTTACGAATCCTCTAGTTTTAACAAAATAAATACTATACTCTTTAACTAAATATTTTTCTTCCAGTTCTTAATATGTTCTTGATTTGTACTTACATGGGTCTGCTCTTGAACTCAATCACGCCTGATGGAAAGCTACTTACCTACTTGGCGTTACTTCCAAAGTCTAATATGGTTCTTTCAGACCAGGGTGTATAAAATGGCTACTGTAGCAGATCATAATATGAAAAGCGGAAAATAAACCTTTCATAACTGTAACTAAGTCTGTGACCATTATACGAATTTTAACGATATATTATTTTCCTATTATGTTCTTTTTTCCTAAATGGTCAAAGACGTAGTTACTATTACGGAAAGTCCATTTTACGCTTTTTAACGCAATTCATATTATGATCTGCTAACAAGGCTATGTCAGACCCCCTGAATAGCACTCAACTGTATCGCCTGATGTAGACAACGTTAAAGTTTATTTTTTATCGCCTTCTTATTCATCAATACCGATCACACAATTCTAATAGAAAGAAGACATGCTGGGATTAACCCGTAAAAAATAAGTTTACCGCAGAGAAATGATGATGTCGCCCTGGCTGGAGCCCTTATACTTAAGCCATTCACAAGATAGTCTGGTTTCGGAATTGCAGGACTGTTCGAAAGAAATATCGCGGTCTCGAAACACAAAGAGCTAAGAAGGAACATGGGCGGGTTTTAGTCAAATACTCTCTTCCGCTCCGTTCAAACCGGTTTGATTATATCTTATCCGCAAAATTAAAGTATCTAAGTCTGGTTAAGCAGAAGTCAGCCTCATTAGGTTTCATGCGAGATGCCATGCAGAAAAAAAAAGATGATGACCAATTATATTTTCATCTTCTAGGGCGTATACTCATGCAAGGCCAACGGTATCCGTCGGTCGTGGAAGGTGATAGCCCTGCAGCCACCGCACTGGGATGGCAACGTCTCCGTGTCCATGCCCAACGAGGGTGGGACGGCACATGCCACCTGTGGGGCTAGCTACGGACAACCAGCTCCCAGGGTCTACTGGGTGCTTAATGCTGAGGTGTTGAAGAATGAGAAGGGGATTAGGGCTAACAGTAAGTACTGACGTTTTTTTAGTTTTATTTTTAGACAATAAGGTGATGACGAGAAACAGAGAAGTATGGAAGAATAAGTCATGCTGCGCCGACCCCAAATGATTTGTGATAAGGACAAGAGAATGATGGTGAAGGTCAATTTTTAAGGTCAGTTTAATTTTAGAAAATAAAGTCAATTGTTCAGTTATTATCGAACCCGCGACGTGCAGCGTAGGAGCCAATCGCTTAGCAACTGTGCTATTTCTACATACATATGCAACCAAAAACGTTTATCTTAACCCTGTGTACACTTGGAATATTTTTGCCACTTGTCAAGATGCTATTTACCTCCTGTCTGAAACAGTGATAAAAATGTTCAGTGTTTATAAAATAAAAAATTGAATGTAGTAAATATTTCTGTTAACCTTTGCATGAAACCTCATGAATCAATTATTTTTTGTTGCCTCCGTGAGTCTGTTGGGCAGTTTATCCGGCCGTGACTGACATAAATATTGGGACCTGTTGCATTTCTGTTATAAATGAAATTCAAATGTGAACAATTTATGTGTCTATGCAAGATTAATCTCTCTCTGCTTCCGTCTGGTTTTTTGTTTCAATTTCATCTATAAATTACTAAGAGAATTTGCAACTGATATTTTGTGTCATGAATGTTAATAAATGAATAAAAATCTTACAGATAAATTATTCATTTGTCTAGGTCCTCGGACTTCTTCAGGTTTTGTAGGAGCAATTCGAGCAATCCCGCGATGCGCTACAATCCCGTATGCCCTAAGAATTCGACGACGCCCGAGTTTTCGACTATTATATAAATGTCAACACGCTTAAAACATGAACTGTATTCATCAAATCCTTAGACACGGACCTGCTCATCGAGCACGTGGAGAAGCGTCACGCAGGCATCGTGCAGTGCTTCGCGTGCAACGCGCTCGGCTGCGCGTACGGTGCCGGTATGCTCACCGTCGTGCCGCTGCAGATATCTGACCAGGTAACCCGTCACCTAAGAATAAATGCCGAACACCCCCGTTTTCAAAAACACTTCGAGCGAAACAGACAATGCTTTCCGAATCGAAGTGTTTCTGAATAACGGGCCAGGGGCTGCAGTCTCTACACGAATAACGACGCTACGAATGTCGTTAAGTCGAAAAATCGATTTAACGACATTCGTCACAGAGAAAATCTATTAAAGAAAGTTTTCTTTAATAGATTTTCTGCTTTATTTCAACAGCATAAGGTTGAAAATCTATTAAAGAAAGTTTACGATTTTTTGACTTAACGACATTCGTAGCGTCGTTATTAGTGTAGAGACTGGTTGCCCAGGGGCTGCAGTCTCAGAATCGTGGAATAGTAGAATCGCCAATCGCTATCACACTGGAATCAGAATAAAACAATATTGCTTTAAAGACGCGCACTGGAAAGTGTTCAAATAAAAATAACCGCCAGTCATCGTGTTATTTTTGGGATAAATCATCATCTGATCCATATCTGAACTCCACAACCCAGTTAGTACCGTATTTAAAACGATAACCCGTGGTACAGTCGAACAAGCTTATAAGTATACAGGGTAGAGATCTTTATAATTCTATAACACTGAAAATATTGATTGTAATTTTGTTTTATGAAGCATTTTGCATTAAGCGACTGATGTCAAACGGTACAACGTTTGACATCAGTCGCTTAATGCAAAATGTCAGTCTCTAAATGTATCTGTAAAATCTTTTCTATCTACTGATATAACTTTCATATAAATTCATGATGAAATGTCTTAGCAGTACACGTTTTAAATTGTGATTTAGAGTCATGTTTGATAAAAAAAATATCATTCTAAATCGCGTTTCTATCTTTACGATTTACTTGAGAGTATGTTCAATATTTATGTAATGATTTTTATTTATTAAAAAACTCATAATTAGTTCGATTTTCAAAGGTTCAAAAATCTTAAAAAGTACTGCAACCTGCCTTAACAATCAACAATAAACAAACAATTTATAGTTTCTGCGAGCTGTAAAGATCTAGCCGTAAACTTTTATCGTAAATACTCGTAATCCTAATTTTAAATGTTTCTCTTGTGTTTTAATATTTTGTCAATTTGTTCTATCCTGTGTGAAACCAATAAATACGTTTTCTTTCGTAATCTATGTATAATCAAATACCTACTGTTTATTTGCACAGGACTATCCAGCTGAAGTTCCAAAGACGAGGTACTCCATACAACCCCCTAAGAGGCACAGCAGGAAGAACCCTAGAAAACATAAAGGTATGATTAGGAATAAATCTTGACATGTTCATGTTGCGTTGGAAGGCCTCCCACTAGGTGGACCGATGACCTGGTGAAGGTTGTGGGGATCCGCTGGATGCGAGACACACGAGACCGGTCAATGTGGCGACACTTAAGGGAATCCTATGTCCAGCAGTGGACGTCTTTCGGCGGACATGATGATTTATTTATTTATTATTATTAGGTTTACCAACAGCTTCTGTGTACAACATATCTTATAATATTACTAGCTGATGCCCGCGGCTTCACCCGCGTGGATGTCGTTCGAATTATATACTAAAACCTTCCTCTTGAATCACTCTATCTATTAAAAAAAACCGCATCAAAATCCGTTAAAAGATTTAAGCATACAGACAAACAGACGGACAAAAATAGCGACTTTGTTTTATACTATGTAAGGAAGGATACAGGAGGTTTACAGTCTTGGACTTACACAGTCGCCAATTACTGGTTAACCATCGTGATGATGATGTCATTCATGATGGTGATGTTTAAAAGCAGTTTAATCGAATCCAGTTGTAGTGACCCAAATGTTTGTTTCAGCTGTAATGATTCCTCCATCGAGACCGAACGTCACCAGACTGAATGATGAAAGCGTCATGGTGTCATGGTCACACGATAACCAAGGATTAACTATACGGTTCTTCAAGGTGAGCCTATCTTTTAATAAGCTGGGAATCGAACTCAGGACCTTATGCCTAGCAGTAGCGTTTGCGACCACTAGACTAACGAGGCAGATCTTCTATCTATGTCTTCTATAGTATCTATTAAAAAAAACATAATTATGATACACGTTGTCTCCAACAAATTCCTGGATTTGCGGTCTTTACCCCGACCATGCGATGCAAAATAGTAGATTATTAACCAAGGGGATAAAGCAGTGTCTTCTGTCGCGGGTGACGATTTAAATCGCGAGCGTAACGAAGGACTCGAGGTTTACTCCCGAGCGTAGGGTGTTAAAAACTTAAATCACGAGCGAAGCGAGGGATTTAAGACGAGTCTTGAGTGTAGCGAGGGATTTAAGTTCACCCAAGACTAAGACAGCTTTATCACCGAGGAAAATATCTGGAGGAGATATCCATATTTGACACCAACTCACAAAATATATGAGGAAACAAAATTAATGAATATTAAGAAACTTTATATTTATAACACCTGTGTCTTAATTAGAAAAATAATGGATGGAACCATTCACACAAATGTAATATTTACAAAAAAAACGGAAATATCAAAACGTAGTCTTCGTCGACCCAGTCTACTCGTCCTGCCAAAGACGCGTACAAATTATGCTAAAAAAAACATCACCTATGAAGGAGCACAATTCTTTAATAATTTACCGTCCTCAATAAAAAATGTAAACTCTTTCAGCGGTTTTAAATCTAAACTATCAAATTATATTATTGACCACACGCACAAATAAAGTTACCTACCAGTTGGGAATAAAACCGTTGAACGAGTATCATATTCATAACAAAATAATTCTAAGACTACCTACATATTATATTGTATCTGTGACCGTTACCTAGAATAAGTATATTACATTATGTTATCAATGTTCTCATGTAAGTGGCTCTTTTGTCTTTTTTGAGAATAAAGTATATTAAACCTAAACACTCTACTTTTCGTACCATTTGCGATCAAATTAACACAATAATAATATGAGATAAGCATAATTATTGAAAATAATGACAATTAAAAGTAAAAGTTAACATTCGAAACATTGGTCCAATATGGGATCGGACTGACTCAAAAAAATATGATTCTGTTTTGTCCGTCAGTTAGATTATCGAAAAATATTGGATACGTGTTTTTTGTTTTATCAAAACAATAAAAATTGACGAAGATAAAGCGCGTCAAAGATCATGGAGTGGGGCTTGAAATATGACGTCACACGAGTTTTCGAAGCACTGTATCGTCTTCATTTTTTGTTTACGTGAAAAAAGAAAAAATACGTGGTTAATATTTTTTGGAAATCTATCTGACGGACTAATTAGTTTTTTTTTGTCCGATCCCCTATTATTGATAGAAATCACATTCTCCCCCTAGAGGATGAATGAAATTCAGTACAATTTTCTTTCCCTGTTTTTAACAGATTAAAAATGACTATTGTTATGTTCGCTTTTTGTGGCATAGAATGTCACTTTTTTGAGCAAGTGGTACGAAAAGAAATATTATCTGCTTTCTAACGAGATCTTAGCATGGTTTTTCCGTATCACCATTTCATGTACTAGTTATTTTCAGTCTCATTTTATGTCACCCACGAGAAAATACAAGCTTTTCAACCAAGAGAGTTCAACACAAACAAGATACACAACCCGATTCATAATTATTTTCTTGAAAACTCGTATTTTCTTGTATAAAATGCTCAAAGGGGACTGAAGTAATGGTTTAAGTCGTTGCTTTTGGTCCATCGCCCGTGCCTTACAGACAGAAATGCGGACAAAAGTTAGCATTTTATACGAGCTGCAAGTTTTTGTGGTCTAGCCGTGGACCGTAGCCATCTAGCGAGAGTACTCATTGGAATTAACGATGGCAAATTGGCATTCGTTTTAATTCTGTTCTTCGAGAAACTAAGGATTTAATAAAAGCACTTTGTGAAGATAGCCAGGGCTTCATTTCAATCTGTGTTATTTTTTTGTACAAGTAGTTCTTGGAAAGGATAGATCTTAGTGCTTCTTGTGGCTAATAACATTACCAAGTTGCTTGCAGAGCAGAAGTGCCTACGTCTGTACTTAAGTGGAACTATAGGAACCTACTTGGTGTTCGTAGTGAGTCCAACAGACGCGAAGTATATCGACTTAGGTGTAATAGGGTATTTTACCAAAAAATTCTAATTAGTCCGTCTGTTAGATTATCGAAAAATATCGGGTACGTGTTTTTTGTTTTCTCAAATTAATAAAAATTGACGAAGATGAAACCTGTCAAAGATCATGAGTGGGGGTTTTTCACGTCACTTTGTGGGTAAAAAAGTACTATCCTTGTGACGTCACACGACTTGACACGACTTTTCGAAGCACTGTATCGTCTTTATTTTTTGTTTACGTGAAAAAAGAAAAAATACGTATACATTATTTTTTGGAAATCTATCTGACGGACTAATTAGATTTTTTTGGTGAAATACCCTATTATTAATTTTGTTCTGTTGTACTTTACATAACTTTAAGTTTGTTTTTAATTTATAACCATGGGTTTTAACGATGATATGCCCACGAGACCGTTCCATCACAGTTGCGTGCCATGGCCATGCACGGAGCGTCTACAATAATGTCGGCGAGACTATTTTACCTGTACCGCTATGCATGCCCACCATAATTATCCTGCAGTGGGAACGTTATAGGCTGATGATGATGATATGCTACGTTTATGGGGCACGCTACTCTTTTGGTCGATGACGGAACGGTCTATTAGGCTGTTGGGCATAATCTCATACTTTTCAATACAAAGAACTTTATTTTGCCTCATACGTTCATAGCATGGTCATGGTATGATACGGTGTAGACTGTAGAGGGCGGAATACTTTCGTCGTGTTTTTAATTTGTACCTATGTTTCTTTTTTGTAAGACATAAATACCATTTAATTTAGGATAATAACTTAATTGATAATTAAATCTTTCTTCAAAGGTACAATATAGAGAGGTGAGCAACTCAAGCAACGTCCAATGGAACACCGCCAACCAGGACATACCAGCTTACATACACTCCTACCAGATCGACGGACTGACTCCAGGGAAATATTACAAGTAAGTACCTGCCATTCTCAAGCGTGCACCTCTGCATACTAAACTACGGTTCTAGGATTTAGCTTAAGAGGTAGGTATATCAGAGGTTACGTCTCGAAACTATTACACTGGTTCTACTTGAAAATGTATGTCTGGGCGATCAGTGGAGTGCGACGTTTTATCTATTTATACAGAAAATTCTTTTCAGATAAAGGCAGTGCCAAAATGCTTCCATAAAACGACTACAATTTATATTTGGCATCATTATTGCCTTATATAGGGCAATGGAGAGGGCTATGCTCGGAGTTTCCTTGCGTGATCGAATCAGAAATGAGGACATCCGCTTGAGAACCAAGGTTACCGACGTAGCCCGAAGAATCGCCAGACTTAAGTGGCAATGGGCAGGGCACATTGCTCGCAGAACGGATGGCCGATGGGGCCGAAAAGTTCTGGAATGGCGACCGCGAACCGGAAGACGTTGCGCTGGAAGGCCTCCCACTAGGTGGACCGATGACCTGGTCAAGGTTGCAGGAAACCGCTGGATGAGAGACGCACGGGACCGGTCAATGTGGCGACGCCTGGGGGAGGCCTATGTTCAGCAGTGGACGTCTTTTGGCTGAAATGATGATGATGATGATGATTGCCTTATCCCCTTATTAGAATTCATTTTGGGGTCTGCGCAGCATGCCTTCGTCCATACTTCCCTATTGCTCGTCATCTCATCAGAGACGTCCTTTCTAGTCATATAATTATTAACAATGTCCGTCAATTATTTCTTTGGTCTTTGTCTACCCTTATGCGCATCTACATTCAGAAACAAAACTTTCCTCACATTTTCCACAATTACCTTATTTTCATAAAAAAAAAAAAAAATTGAAACTATTTATTACATCATGCATTCATAGGTTAAAATAATACAGCAACAATAACGCTCAATCTTTGTCAAGATTATGTGCGCTATTGGTTAAATAATATTAATTAATTAACTTAATATTAAATAAATATAATAATAATATAATAATTAGTCCACTTATTCTAATTACACCATGTAAACACTTATATCTTTGAATTCTAAGGTCAAAATTATTGTCGTACCCCAGGTTCCGAATAGCAGCAGTGTACTCCAACCAGGACAACAAGCTCGGCAAGAGCAGCGCGCGTTTCCACCTTCAGCGCGGCGGGTTCAAGGCGCCGCGTGTGCCTGTTCTAACTCGAGCAGTACCCATGTCTCCTACTTCTATACAGCTGGAATGGACTGTGAGTATCGACCTTACCACCTAGACTATACACCCCAGGTTTGGGTGGCAGCAGTATACTCGAACCAGAACAATAAGCTCAGCACTTTCAGTTGCTTCACGGTGGTCTCAAAACGCTGCTCTGGATCTGGTATCCAACTAGCATGAACCGGTAGTTGACTATAAGTGCATTACATTAGGCACAGTTACAATCAAAGCGCGAACGCGACAGTGGTGAGGATGTGGAAGGTTCGACTAATCACACGAGGGGTGCGATGTGGAACAATGGACGTTAATGTCCCACAATGGATGCCACTGTATTATGCGATCGCCACTCCTAAACTTTACGGCTTATTTTTTCAGAATTCCTCCGCTATTCTTTTTTGATTAATTTCGTTGCGGGATCCAAAACAGTTAAATTGTTTCTCTGGGACTTCGTCGAGCTTCATTGTCTCGGCGCTTTTCTGGTTACAGTGGTTTGGGAATAGTGTGGCAGGCTTGTCCCATTAAAAGGATTCCTCCCCCGTGTATTACCACTTAAGTTTAGCGATTGTCCGAGCAAGCTATATGACTGATAAATTGGTTGTTGTTTGTTTGTTAAAACTTCACTACCTACCCCTACTTACTTGTTAGCATTCTTTCGGCATAAGTCTTCAATCACACCTATTTCCCAGTGGACAAGCGGCGGAGAGGTAGAAGCGGAAGGTTTCTACGTGTACTACCGCGCGGTGTCATCAGCCGGTGCCTACGAGAAGGTGACGACGTCGGGAGAACCGCGGGCGCTACTGCTGACACACCTCTCGCCTGACACCAGTTACGATATCAAACTGCAGGCGTATACCGCACAGGCTGCTTCGGAGTTCAGTGCTATCAAAGTAAGTCACATCAGCTTTTATGTTTTTCGGGGAGACGAATGGTCAGACCTTATAATAAAATTAAGTGGTCCCTTCGCAGCTTCCATCAAAAACTGTCAGTTTTATTGACATTTGGTAAGACAAAAGCAGATGAAACTGATAGGATATGGGAAGGAAATAGTGGACTTACTGTTTGGCACAAATAGCAGGGTATGGTAAAACCAGTATATTTTCTAGTTGAAGGAGGAACAGTAAATAAATCATTATTTCGTGACATATTGTGGCACGCAATCAAAAATCATTTATTCAAATTAGGCTGATAATCAGTACTTTTTAAGTGAAAATTTACGGTGTCATGCTCCGCAGCAGAACCACTTTGACTAAAGTATGTAAAAATTACATGATAAAATGTAGATAATGTCTACATTTTTGTAGCTTAATATCAATAATTGTATATTGTTAGTTTCTTGGAAAATATCGATTCAAAGTGGTCATGCTACAGAGCATACTACCCAGCAGAACCACTTGAAAATAACAGTTATTTCACGCTGATTATACACAGGTGATAATATGCATAAACAAATGTATGTTATTGTATATCCCGATAACATTTACAATTAATTTATAATTATTCATCAATGTTTAATTTCGATACTTTTAAATGCTTGCACACAGAATAGGGGATCGGACATAAAAAAACTAATTAGTCCGTCAGATAGATTTCCAAAAATTATTGGACACGTATTTTTTCTTTTTGCACGTAAACAAAAATGAAGACGATACAGTGCTTCGAAAACTCGTGTGACGTCATATGATAGTACATTTTGTACCTACAAGTGATGTTTCATGATCCATGATCTTTGACGCGTTTTAACTTCGTAATTTTTTATTGATTTGATAAAACAAAAAACACGTATTCAATATTTTTCGATAATCTAACTTACGGACTGAACAGAATCATAATTATTTTGACCCAGTCCGATCCCCTATTCAATACAGTGCCATCTCGTATTTATCTTAGAAGGCTTTAAAAAAATTATAAATATAATTTGTTTTATTTTTATGTAACATAAACAAATATACATAACTAGTTTATAAATGTTATTTTATGTTAATTATTTTTAATCTAGTAAATAAATAACTAAAAAAGTTATTTTTTAGTTATTTTTTTTAATACCGCCATCTTGTTTTTGTCTAAGAGACAAATACAAGATGGCGCTGTATTAAATTCTGTGTGCAAGCATAACGAAGTATAGAAATTAACAATTTATGAATACATAATTATAAATTAATTGTAAATGTTTTCTTAATATACAATAAATATACATTTTTTTTTATAATATCACCTGTGCATAATCAGCGTGAAATAACTGTTATTTTAAAGTGGTTCTGCTGGGGAGTATGCTCTGTAGCATGACCACTTTGAATCGATATTTTCCAAGAAACTAACAATAATTATACAATTATTGATATTAAGCTACAAAAATATAGACATTGTCTACATTTTATCATGTAATTTTTACATACTATAGTCAAAGTGGTTCTGCTGCGGAGCATGACACAATTTACAAGAGACAATCCCCCAAAACGCTCACCCTTCGACACTTCCTAGTGTTTAGCCTGGAAGAAGAAGTAAACTTGCGTCCAAGTTACCTTACATCCATTGAATACCCAGGAAAGCTTTCAATAATATCACAACGCTATTACCTATTTGATTTCCACTCTCTAGTCAGCGAAGACAGTCCGTCCAGCGGCGGGTCCCGGCAACACGAGCGCGGCGCCGCTGCCGGCCGCACCCAACAGTCGCGGCTCGCCCGGCGCGCTGGTGACAGCGGGCGGGGCACTCGGGGCTGCGGCACTGCTCGTGGTGCTGGCCATCGCGCTGCTGCTGTGTCGCCGGGCTAGGAGACCTACTACTGATAGTGAGTATTGGTTTGCTACGTACACAACCAACAGTCGCGGCTCGCCCGGCGCGCTGGTGACAGCGGGCGGGGCACTCGGGGCTGCGGCACTGCTCGTGGTGCTGGCCATCGCGCTGCTGCTGTGTCGCCGGGCTAGGAGACCTACTACTGATAGTGAGTATTGGTTTGCTACGTACACAACCAACAGTCGCGGCTCGCCCGGCGCGCTGGTGACAGCGGGCGGGGCACTCGGGGCTGCGGCACTGCTCGTGGTGCTGGCCATCGCGCTGCTGCTGTGTCGCCGGGCTAGGAGACCTACTACTGATAGTGAGTATTGGTTTGCTACGTACACAACCAACAGTCGCGGCTCGCCCGGCGCGCTGGTGACAGCGGGCGGGGCACTCGGGGCTGCGGCACTGCTCGTGGTGCTGGCCATCGCGCTGCTGCTGTGTCGCCGGGCTAGGAGACCTACTACTGATAGTGAGTATTGGTTTGCTACGTACACAACCAACAGTCGCGGCTCGCCCGGCGCGCTGGTGACAGCGGGCGGGGCACTCGGGGCTGCGGCACTGCTCGTGGTGCTGGCCATCGCGCTGCTGCTGTGTCGCCGGGCTAGGAGACCTACTACTGATAGTGAGTATTGGTTTGCTACGTACACAACCAACAGTCGCGGCTCGCCCGGCGCGCTGGTGACAGCGGGCGGGGCACTCGGGGCTGCGGCACTGCTCGTGGTGCTGGCCATCGCGCTGCTGCTGTGTCGCCGGGCTAGGAGACCTACTACTGATAGTGAGTATTGGTTTGCTACGTACACAACCAACAGTCGCGGCTCGCCCGGCGCGCTGGTGACAGCGGGCGGGGCACTCGGGGCTGCGGCACTGCTCGTGGTGCTGGCCATCGCGCTGCTGCTGTGTCGCCGGGCTAGGAGACCTACTACTGATAGTGAGTATTGGTTTGCTACGTACACAACCAACAGTCGCGGCTCGCCCGGCGCGCTGGTGACAGCGGGCGGGGCACTCGGGGCTGCGGCACTGCTCGTGGTGCTGGCCATCGCGCTGCTGCTGTGTCGCCGGGCTAGGAGACCTACTACTGATAGTGAGTATTGGTTTGCTACGTACACAACCAACAGTCGCGGCTCGCCCGGCGCGCTGGTGACAGCGGGCGGGGCACTCGGGGCTGCGGCACTGCTCGTGGTGCTGGCCATCGCGCTGCTGCTGTGTCGCCGGGCTAGGAGACCTACTACTGATAGTGAGTATTGGTTTGCTACGTACACAACCAACAGTCGCGGCTCGCCCGGCGCGCTGGTGACAGCGGGCGGGGCACTCGGGGCTGCGGCACTGCTCGTGGTGCTGGCCATCGCGCTGCTGCTGTGTCGCCGGGCTAGGAGACCTACTACTGATAGTGAGTATTGGTTTGCTACGTACACAACCAACAGTCGCGGCTCGCCCGGCGCGCTGGTGACAGCGGGCGGGGCACTCGGGGCTGCGGCACTGCTCGTGGTGCTGGCCATCGCGCTGCTGCTGTGTCGCCGGGCTAGGAGACCTACTACTGATAGTGAGTATTGGTTTGCTACGTACACAACCAACAGTCGCGGCTCGCCCGGCGCGCTGGTGACAGCGGGCGGGGCACTCGGGGCTGCGGCACTGCTCGTGGTGCTGGCCATCGCGCTGCTGCTGTGTCGCCGGGCTAGGAGACCTACTACTGATAGTGAGTATTGGTTTGCTACGTACACAACCAACAGTCGCGGCTCGCCCGGCGCGCTGGTGACAGCGGGCGGGGCACTCGGGGCTGCGGCACTGCTCGTGGTGCTGGCCATCGCGCTGCTGCTGTGTCGCCGGGCTAGGAGACCTACTACTGATAGTGAGTATTGGTTTGCTACGTACACAACCAACAGTCGCGGCTCGCCCGGCGCGCTGGTGACAGCGGGCGGGGCACTCGGGGCTGCGGCACTGCTCGTGGTGCTGGCCATCGCGCTGCTGCTGTGTCGCCGGGCTAGGAGACCTACTACTGATAGTGAGTATTGGTTTGCTACGATATTTTTTTACCCGACTGCGGCGAAGCCCAAAAGGAGGGTTATGTGTTTGACGTGTATATATGTATGTAAGTATGTATGTATGTATGTATGTATGTCCGTTTCTTTGTTCCCTCATAACTCATAAACGGATGAACCGATTTGAATGAAATATACGTCGTTAGATTCATCTTGATGGCGCGGGTGTTATAAGCTACATTAAAATTAAAAAACAAAGATAAATTGCGGATTTTGGGGGCCTAATCGCGGAGTTCAAAAAATTTTTTTTTTTCCAATACCACCGAGTAGGGTATCAAAATAAAGGGTTTTAAAAGGAGATTATTTGTGAAAACTTGGTAGAGCAGGTCCAGTATTTTAGCACCGTAATTTAGATTTTTGGCTGATCGTAAAATTGTAAGCGGTCTCCAAATACACAATTTTGAAACGCCGCCTGATCAGTACAAAACTACACAGACATAACCTATAATTTATAGCGGACCTTAACCCTGAAATACAAAATAAACCGACCGCGTGTGACTTGCGTACAAAGATCTACGCGGTAAATTCGCCCTGAAGCATCTCAGTCTGTGTAAACCCACCTACATAGAATATTATAAATGCATCAAAATTTAATTAAACGTCAAAACATCTAAAGATCGTCCGACCGTGAAATGTCGAGATCGCTTAACTTAACAATAGAATCACATAATACCAACATTGATGTCATAATACCGACTTCAAAGCTGGCCTGTCAAAACACATTGAATGATTTATTACAGAGGAGAAAGGCTCGGTGCCAGAGAGCGGTGGAGCCAACGGCTACATCCCAGCCAACGCTAAAGTGCCAATCACTATTACGGCCAACCCTATGCATTCTGAGGTAAGACAGCCAATTGAGAGGAAATTACTTTGAACGAATAATATCTCTATAAGTTGCCAGTCTTTGTGAACACTAACTTACCTTGAGATTGTTTTTTTTTGTCTCAAGTACAGTTGTCGTAAGTGCTTTTCACAATGTTTTAATTTTGCTAACTCCTCCATCTAATGAAACATAGTCAGAAGAAACTTAATTGATAAGAAGATATTATATTTTAACGTAGATCATATTTTTTTCATACTCTTTTCTTCCTTTAGGGAGGCGACGCAGGGGTAGAAATGTCATTTTTACATAATAACAACACCGGGAACAACGACGATACACTACCCCATTCAAGAAAGAATGGCCCAGCGCCGCGACAGTACGTGTGAATATAGACTCAACTTAACTCATAATATAAAGATCACAATCAAAACGAGTGCTAATCCGGTATAATTGGTACCATTTTGGTAGAAAACAAAATTTTTGAGGGAGGAATGTGATATCATTTATCGCCATATCGAAGTGTACGGACTTATTACAGTACAAAATTTATATTTATAATATTTACTTAGTGTAGGTATTTGTGATTATTTAGTATCAAATGTTAGGGCACTGAAGATTCCGATGTTTCGATTTTAAGCATGTTTGCTGCGACTGTGGATTGAAGTATTTTGTTCGAAGCTGAAATTGCTACGATTACGGTTTGATTTATTTTTAAGACAAGTTTACGATTATTTTATTTATTAACGTGTTGAGAACAACTAGATCTGAAGCTAGTAGTAAGTATGTATTATTTTAGTTGGCAACGCTTAGCGTGATACGCTTTAGCCTGTTGCTAAGTTAAGAATCTCTCCAGTGTTGCCAGAAAATGCAAAAATAAAAAAATGGTAGAAAAGGCAATGTACTTAAGATTTGTTATGAATTTTGTTAGAAACAAAATTGTATATTGACTACTTTCAGTAATTTTCTGTTTCATTATATTTTGATTCTTGTACATTTTTTGTTTATTTTTGCTGTATTTTTATTTCTAAGGTTGTGACGGACGGACAGGCATTTATACACACTATGAAACTATATTTGTTTTATATAATTTAAACTTATCAGCACACTAATGGAAAACGAAAGTTTTTGAATAAAGATATAGAATTTAAACATCTACTTACATAGTTTCTCATTAAACTAGAAATACAATCAAGATTTCTATAACTTTCTTCAAAAGCATTCAAACGAGACACCTTGTACTACACACTATATTATGATAAAGACTTAGTATTATAACTTTATAACGATATAAAATATACTTTAAGATCGTGTACTGCCCTTGGAAATAATACAAAGAAGTTATCCTTTTGATGTGAAACAAAATAAAAATGACAATTATATAATATATCAATAGCAATGAACATAATAATGTAGGTAACTGCTTTTTTAAAGCTCTTTTGTCTAGCTTTTGAGGTAACCGAATACAGAGAAATACAAATTGTACTCGCTCAAGTTTTCAAACGCTAAAAGGTTTTTTTTTGTTTCACATTAAAACGAAAAACAATGCATTCGCTCATAAATTATTATTATTGCTCGCAAATAAGACTGAAAATGTTTTCTAGAGTTTACTCAACTTTTTGGGTGAACCGCGATATGATTATCGTAGAATGTAAAGTTAAAAATAAAATAAAAATACGTTAAATTAAGACAGAAATTGAAATACAAAATTGTTTCGAAAGGACTCAAGGCTTAGCAGAAATAAAAATTAATGAGTACAGTCACCGCCGTTGTATAAAAACAAAAAAAAAGGTAAATTCATTTTTTGGTAATTTGAGTTTAAATGGGCGGCTAATTTTCATTTCTGTTAAGAGCTGTGTTTACTGAGCCATGTTGATAAGATGTGAATTGTGGACGCGACTGTACTTTTTACGTTTGTTTTAAACTAGTGGGAAAGCGTCAGCTGTTTGTAAGGTCCCGTTTTTAATGAGACTTTTGTTTTTATGTTTGATCTTTAGAAACCCACTGTTAGGTAACGGTACCTATTCGAGTGGGAAAGAATATAATTAAGACATTTTGTTATTTAAAGTCCATATTGTAAATGTAATCAATTTGTTCCCCAACTTATTTGCCCATGGCTTCCATTAAGAAAGTTAAACTCTCAAAGTGTCAAAAAATTCGGCGGAAGTTCAAAACTCGATAATTAATGAGTTTTTTCGACCTCCAATGAACGGTAGATAGGAGAGTTCGTATCCCTATTTACTGCAACATTTTTAAAATTAAACTTTAAAATCTTGAAGTGGTCTTAAGAAACGCTGATGCCTCTCAACCCTCTCTTAAAGCCGCGTAGAAAGTATAATATTTAAATTAAAAAAGCTTAAATAAGGCGCAGAAGTTCATAAATCTTGTAGCTTAATAAAAAATACAATTTATCAACATTAATTTGGGAGGAGTTTGCTGGGATTCAGCGTCGACTTAAGTGTAACGCTTACGACTAATTGATTTATTATTGTACATTTTACTACGATATATCTGTAAAAAATTATTAACAATGCAATCCATTAAAATAATTTAAATTATTTTGTTTTGTTTCTTTTGATTATCCTTGCACACACATCTAGGTTAATAAGAACTATATATAAATTATTAAACACACAATTTGTTTAGAAAGTCTGAAGCTACTTACCAGATTATTATTTCAATTATTTAGTTTACAGAATATGCAAATTCATCAAAAAATCTAACTTTCACACCAACAACAATAGTTAGTCACAACTTTTAATTACCAAAATAATTTATTACAGAAAAAAATGCGTGAAAAGTAAGAAAAAAAAAACACATTTACATATTCAAATACTGAACATGCGATAAAGATTTTCCATTAAAAATGTATTATTCCCCGAAAAATTGTGCCTTCTCCCACGTCATGTTTTTTAAAACACCGTTGATTTATGTTAAACGTATTCATGGCAATTAGCCCTGGAAGCTAATTTCCATTAGCCAGACTCTTGTTGTTCGGTAAAATTGTTCCTCGCCACAGACTGGAATAAACAGTAGACCGAGTAGGCTGTTCCGCTTAAATACATTTTATTTTAAACATAGAACTAATAAATAGGAGTTCTCTATTTGAATCGGATTTTGTCAACAATTTAAAGGGAATTAATTTTTTTACACGGTACCTAATTCTTCCTAATTTAGGTTACTCCTTACACTATCAGCTATCTGCCAGTAAAAGACCCGTCAAAATCGGTGCAGCCGCTTCGGAGATAAGCCGGAACAAACAAAAAAATGTTCTTGTTTAGGGTTAATGCCAATAAGATTTTTTCAGGAGCGCCACCTCTAAATGTTCATTTCTCAATACATACAGTAATTAAAATTCTGTTTACTAAGCAAAGACATTCGTAATACGCAAACAATATTAATCTGGTTACCTTTCCTAATGAAAAGCCGAGAACACAAGAAAACATTACCGTTTTCCTTTCAAGTGTGTAAGTATTTGGTTGGTCATGTATATTTATGTGTTCAATGAAATGACATTAACATTAGCGACATACAGAAATACTCAATCCCTTCAATTTCCCGGTTCAATGCTCGCCTATACGTTAAAAGAGTAATTATTTTCCCAATAGCATGATTAGTTCCCATTGGGCTACTGCGACTTTTCCTCCTGTGTCGCGGCGGTATACTTTAGTGCGCGTTCCGGTCAATTAGTCGCAAGTCGCAACACGTAGCACCCACTTCGGTAATTAAAGCGAGAGAACAGAACACCAATACAAGGGAAATAATTAATTTTGCAAAGAAAATAATTGCTTTGTTAGCGGCCTCCTTCTGTTTCTTATTAAAAAAAAAAAAGAACGGAAGCCTGAATAGAAAGTTAATTAACACACGCGAGTGTACTCCTTAGTACGCGAAGTTCTCTCTGAATTTTATATTAAATATACTTAGGAAAGCAAAATTTATTGCTCTTCGAAAATTGCCATCATTATGTGATTACTTAGAGGGGTTTAACTAAAATGAATTGCTTCGAAGTGTCGCGTTTTGAACGCAAAATACATACATAAAACAAAATTAATGGGAGACATTTAAATGTATTTGAATTAACCCTGCTTAGTCCACGTGGGAATCTATTTAGGTATGTAAATATAATTTATCTTTTAATGTGCTAATGTGATCTTATACTTCGATTGATTGATATTATGTTAAGATCGACTCCCACCTTAACTACTTATACACCTACGACATATAAAGAAAACAGATATATAATTCACTTTATAAATAAAATTGAATGAATCAAGGTAGGTAGTACGTGGGTATTGAACTTCTATTTATTAAATATGCCAAGAATATTTATAGAATTTTGTTTTTTATAAAGCTTTATTTTCCATTCATAAATCATTTCAAGTAACCACGTGACTATTTTCGTAAAAGTCTTACAACGTACCTAAGTAGGGAAGGTAAATGTTAATATTGATTAATTTTCCGTCAGTACTGTCACGACCAATAAAATGTATACACGTAGAAAGTTTACAAAGTGATTTCCTACTAATTTGTTAATTAATGTTTTACGTTTTCACGAACTTAGTATTTTGGTAACCGTACTATTACGAAATATAATCTTGTCCCATAATAAAAATGTTATTTATTTATTTATTTAATCAGTTAATTGCTGCACTTACAGTTTACACCAACTGTTATTTCAGGAGGAAATCGGTTTTGAATTTTCCTTATAGTATACACTAGCTGACGCACGCGGCTTCGCCCGCTTGGATGTCGTTCAAATTATATACTAAAACCTTCCTCGATATTCACTCTATGTATTAAAAAAACCACTTCAAAATCCGTAGCGTAGTTTTAAAGATTTAGGCATACATAGGGACGGACAGACAGCGACAGCGACTTTGTTTTATACTATGTAGTGATGATTTAATTGCTTGCGACGGTTCTTCCTTATGCTTATTTATCTTTCAGAAATAAAGCGTTAAATGCTTTGAAGGTTGGATAATTTCCGTATTTTTTTCTCTCTGTTATTAATAAGCTTTTCTTACAAATGAAATAGATCTTGTTTGTTTAACGAGATGGGGCGTCAGAAGGATTCTTGACGGCCCTTCACTCAAGTGTAGCTTGATGGCTAACAATATTACAAAACCCGTGTTTTTAAGAAGGCATCTTGTGAAATAAAGATTAAATTACAATAACGGTTATTATTCATTGAAATATAATTCTTATATCTGTATTGTTAAAGCTGGTTTTATGAAAGCTTTCGAAATTTTAACAATGCTTGCGGGAAATGTAAATCAACGTAAGTAGACATTAGTTTCGATTTAATTGATAAAGTTTGAGCATAATGGGTGGAACTAAGGTATTGTTAGATCATATCGGGCCTAATATTATCTTGTTCGCGAACAGCGATTGCGTATTACCAGAGATTATCTAATAGGTGTTATGTGGGTGTCCCTAATGAGTCGTTTAAGGGTTAAATTGACTTTATAGGGTTTTCATGATTAAAGATAATCATGTTTTGCCATAAATTTCAAGGAATGACCTTGACATTTATGGCAAAACATGATTGTAACATTCGATGGCCGATCCAATTGGCAAGATGGGGTAATTGGGGTATAATCGACGGAATCAAACCAAGTGCGGAGCCCCAACACATGGATATGCCACACCTCCTCTCTTGCCCGTCATGCACCAGCGAACGACAGACTGTCCGGGTTGCTACGTACTGGTCAGACAATATCAGAGTCATCGATTCGAGAAGTCCATCATGGACCTCAAAACATTCGACAATTAGGTAGGTACCTATGGGATATTCGACTTTAGTTCCAAAATTCTAGAAAACCTAACTCAATTAAAATTTTCTGTGGCGTGCCTAAATTAATTACTTATACCAACAAGATTATATGGTAACATTGAACAGGCCGCACCGTCAAAATATGGCTGGCAAGTCGTCAAGCAATTTGCTAATTCGTCTGAACACTATTATTTACGCGCGAGGAAAGTTTCTTGTCATAAATTAAGTGCGGACCAAGTTGTTGGTCGTAAATCTAAGTGCTCCGCCCCCCGGCGCGCTTGTCTCTTGTGACAAACCCGCACCCGCCAGTTTTCGATGACTAAGGTGACTATGGATTTAGCGTTTAGGAGATTATCTTTTAATTAGGGTCTCTAGGGTGTAGGTCAATCTTATGGGAATTGGTAACCCTCGCCAGTAGTCCACCTGTTCGTTTTTAGTTCAGGCAAGGAAGCAGGTTTGGACAAACTCTCTAGGCGGCAACCAATGGAGATGGCTATGCTCAGAGTTTCCTTGTGTGACCGAATCAGAAGTTAAGAATTGTCAAACTTAAGTAGCAGGGGGCAGGGCCCATTCCTCGCAAAACGGATGGCCGATGTCGCTGAAAACGGCGACCGCGAACTGGAAGACGTTGCAAGGTGTTGAAAGGCCTCCTACTAGGTGGACCGATGACCTGGTGAAGGTTGCGGGAATCCGCTGTAAGTGAGATGCACGGGAATGGACAATTTGGCGACACTTGGGGGAGGCTTGTGTGTAGCAGTGAACCTCTTTCGGCTGCTGAAATGATGATGATGGACAAGCTCAGCGAAGACTGATCATCGACATAGGAAATTATTAGAGCACAGTCACAGGTGCACTCTTATATTCTTCACTTTCATAGTAGGACAGCGAGCCGACTTGACCACAGGGAGATCTGGCGCTTTTCACCAACGGATTTCACCCATCATATAAATACAAGCTGTATACGGATTCTTCACGAAGCCGCCAGTCAATCAAACATTCTGTACATTAAAATTATCAAATTAAGTAACATTAAGTGATAATTGCTGCACAAAGACAACACACTTTGAAGCTATAGCACAGATTGCTATAGTTTTCATGTCCTCCGTAGCAGTGATTGGGCCTGTGGGACTTAGCAGAAATAGGAATGCAAACAAACATGATCCTTCGTTACTATTTCAAAGTATCACTTCCTGGAAGTCGAGTCCAAAACTAACACGAGATGTATCGAATAGGCCGACTTCAGCACAAATATGTTTAATACAATGTGGGTTCTTGTCCTCTGAACCCTGAGGCAATATCCTTCATTCATTTACAAGATTTCCTCTACAGTAAATTCGTAATTTTATCTTCTAAGACATCGAATAATTCCATGTAAAGACAAAAACAAGGTTCCTGTAGTATCCTCGAACATCAGAAGATATACTCGCTCGAGGCAGCTACCCTAACCGTGGCGAACTAAACAAAACAGCCCTGTTTATAAAGTCAAGAACTCGGTGAATTCCGTTTCTTATGCTTACGCAACTATTCAGTTATTTATAGGACGACTGTACATTTGTACTAGCGTTCTCGTTCATAAGAGTAACGTTTTGTATCAGAAGTCGAGGATCCGTGGTACTGTTTATTAAGTTTTCGTTTGCAGAGGAATTTCATTAGTTTCATATGTTTTCTTTGGGGTGGCATTCCGCAGGTTTTTCTTCTTCTTCTTTAAAATGCATAGTCAAATATATTCCTCTATCGTGTGGTTGTTGGGTAACCTATCTGCTGTCTTCTGCCGGACTATTCTACCGGTCGCCTGTAGGGTAAGGCCAGGGATACAATTTATGAAAACCTGGATGACAATTTATTTAAGTCTGATCATGCGTGGAGCAAGCGTGGAGATTAAAGCTCATGCCATTTGCGTATGAGAAGAAGCATTTGCCCTGCAGTGGGTTGGTGTCGCTATGTATTTTTACTGACCATTCAGAGTTCGGTATATTTGGAAACTTACGAAAAAATAAACTGTTTCACCAAGTTATACAAAATGGTGAAAGAAATCTGAGACAGACAAAATATGGCCACCTAAACACCGTTTAAAAGTGTCCCTTGACCTCAGGGACTTGTTCGGAGTTCAACCACTAAGCTCTGGAAATTATGTTCTAGATTTTTCTTAACACACCAAACAACTCTTCAACTAGTCAACAAATAAATACCGACTTGTTTGTTAGGATTAGTTAAATAAGTGTGACTATAAATAGAATTTCTCAGTAGCTGCTACGGAGGCTGGATTTGCTCGGTTGATGGCAATAGAATCGCCTCCTATTACTGACTTAATACGAGTATAATTGGCGAAACTGTCTTACCTTTCGGGTATACTATTTGTTTCGTATAAACAAGATATATATCCCGTAATCATAATGTAAACGACTATGTCACTTTAAAAACTTATATAGGTAACTAATTTTGCGCCAAAATAGAAGCACTCTGCTGTTATCACCTATGCATTTTTCATCCATTCAGTTCAGGTTTTTTCGTGAATTTAAGAGCTATGAATGTCACCCTTATATCTACATATGGCGGCTATAAAAAAGCGAGGTGTTATAAAAAGTAATGGTCTGTTAAAACCATCTGTTACTCTTATTTTTCGTTGGAAATTGCATCGGGAAACTGACACATTGACATGAGAGTGAAGTAATTGGAGAATGCGATTGCATATTGACAATTGATAAATTAATTAAGCCGTGGTAATTGTTGTGGACAGGTGAATTGATTGGCGTCCTGATTAATAATTGCGTGATTTCATTAATGCGATCTTTAGGAGATGTAAAATGATTATTTAAAAAATCAAGGCCAAAATTATTAACATCCCGCTCGCCTATTCCCCGAAGGGTAAGGCTAAGGTGTAACGGTATACCTACCCTATTAAATACAATCTTCCTATAGTTATACAGTATGTTAGTTTAAGCGAGGGACACATTGAAATGAAATTCTAACATGATACTAAGAAAAATATTAACAAAAAAAAAAAACACCGATAAATAACAGACAGACCGTACCTACCAAATATTTCGGAAAAGTCTTGTAACTTTTTTTTTTTTTTTGTGTTGTGGGAAATCATCAAATAACCGCTCTGGGCAGACCGAAAGGGATTGTCACACGTCTACTGACTAAAAACCACCCATGTTCCGTCTTGGCGCTTGCACCGGGGCCGTGGTATCTCTTTCGAACAACTCGCAGCCCCGACGGGAAATCTTGTAACCCTTGCGCTTATCACAGAAAATGTGCGCGGATCAATGTCTTTTAGGTAAATCCATTTTCCCTTCATATTTAAAAACTGAGATGAACTGTTATTTGAGAGCAGTGGTGGCCCAGTGGTGGCGGCTCCGACTTACGAACAGTGAGTCGTGGGTTCGAACCCCGTCAGGCATATTACTTTGTGTAATTTATTTCATCACCACTGTTCTCAAAACGGTGAAGGAAAACATCGTGAGGAAACCGGCATATCTTAGAACCAAAAAATTCGAAGATATGTGACATCTACCAATCCGCACTGGGCCCGCGTGGTAGATTATATCGACTGGCCTGTTGGTCTAGTGGTTAGTGACCCTAACTGCTATGCCGGAGGTCGTGGGTTCGATTCCCACCCAGGACAAATGTTTGTGTGATGAGCACGATCATTTGTTCTGTGTCTGGGTGTAATTTATCTATAATATGTATGTATTTAGAAATATATAAGTATGTTTATCAGTTGTCTAGTACCCATAACACAAGCTCTGCTTAGCTTGGGACTAGATGGCGTTGTGTGATAGTTGTGGAATATTATTATTATTATTATTATTATTATTATAGCCCATCCCTCTCCTAGAGAGGAGGCCTGAGTCCCTGCAGTGGGAACATTACAGGCTGATGATGATGATGATGATTTAAAAACTGGCGTAGGACAATGGCGAAAAAGAAACGTCTGATAAAGTGAGATCTGGAGAGAGTGGTTGTACATGGCACAATTACCTACGTTGCAAATAAATAAATAATATAAATGAATAAATAAAGGTTATAGTTTTTTTTTACAGATTTCGGACGAGAATCGAATACTGAATACCCTCCCTCAATGAGTCCCTCATTTAACCTTACATACTGTAGGTATAACCACACCCACTTAATGATCCTTTCCGAACATAACATAACATCATGTCTGTTACCCGAAAGGCACACACACGGCCCGTCGTCGGGGCTACGGGTTGTTCGAAAGAGATACCGCGGCCTCGGCACAAGGGCTAAGAAGGAACATGGGTGGTTTTTACCCGACTACGGCAAAGCCAAAGGAGGGTTATGATTTTGACTGGCTATGTATGTATGTATGTATGTATGTATGTATGTATGTTTGTATGTATGTATGTGTGTATCTTCATCTGTTCCCTCATAGCTTCTAATCTACTTATCGGAACTCGACATATGAGGTATCGTTAGAACCGTCTTAATTTTCCGCTGAACATAGGCTACGTGACGTGTCACAAAAAGTGATTTGGCGCCCTCTAGCGGACAAAAAGTAAGGCTTAAAAAATAAAAATTGAGATAAATACACCGTGTTTGGTATCATTTGAAAGGGCCTCACTTGTACATTTCCAAAATATTGCTCAAATTTAAAATCACGCCCTCTAGCGGACAAAAAGTCAAGTGTAAAAAAAAAATTAACACCAAAATTGTTTAAATAAAAAAAAGTAAAAAACTAAAACCCGACTACGACAAAAAAAACGACGCTGAAAAAGTATGAAACAAGATTTTCAGGATAGAACAAAAAGAAAAGCCGTAGTCACACGTTATAGGTACCAACCTAAACACTTTAATACCGTGTGACTACGGCTTTTCTTTTTGTTCTATCCTGAAAATCTTGTTTCATACTTTTTCAGCGTCGTTTTTTTTGTCGTAGTCGGGTTTTAGTTTTTTTAGTCAGTAGAAGTCTGACACTCTCTACCGCTCTACCCAGAGTGGGAGGAGTCATTTGATGATATCTCACACCCCAAAAAAAGGCACACACACGGCACACAGGTTATAACATCAGGCCTGTATAGTGTAATACTGAAAGTTACGTTAGGACTTAGAGAACAGAACACCCACATTTTGCCAGTTTCCTTCCCAAACATCCTTCCTTACATATTATAAAACAAAGTCGCTATTTTTGTCTGTTTGTTTGTCTGTATGCTTAAATCTTTAAAACTACGCAACGGATTTTGATGCGGTTTTTTTTAATAGATAGAGTGATTCAAGAGGAAGGTTTTAGTATATAATTTGAACGACATCCACGCGGGTGAAGCCGCGGGCATCAGCTAGTCACTACATATTGTAAATAAAGTCCTCCGCCGCGTCTGTCTGTCTGCTCGCGATTAACTCAAAAACTACTGTACCGATTCTCAAGCTGTTTTCACCAATGGATACAGTTGTTCACGAGGAAGGTTTAAGTATATAATTTGTTAAGTTCCGACATCCACGCGGGCGAAGCCACGGGCATCAGCTAGTATTTATTTAAAAATACAAGATTCTCAAGACTCGTTTGACAAAAAACAAAGAATCTTTAGCAGTTGAGATAAAAAATAAAGAATCTTTCAATCAATCCACAGAATTTTATTCGATTTAGGTATTGTTTCAATTTATTTAATTTACAAAGGAAACGAATATTAAATATTATGTAAATGTAAACCACCCCTTCGCAACTGGTATCCGATGGAAACTTCTCAGACGGAATTTTGCTGAATAATATTATTTTGTGTTAATCTGAGCTAAGAAAACGAACGGAAAAACGTAAAGGGTTTCACTGTTTTAATGCTACTAAGTTCATTAAATATATTGTAATAGGTAAGTACCTACTTAAGTACTTAATCAACCCCATCTTTGTGAATAATAATAACTATGTTCAACCAAAAAGATTTGATTATGGACAATGGATAGCAATACATGTTGTCATGTCTAATGCTTACTTTAGTGCCGAAGGACCTAAATAATAAAGAAAAAAATTACGAGGAGCAACACATCAAACTATCAAAACGTGTCTGCTTAAATAACTGACATAAAATTTTCGTCTGAGCCAATCTGCAATATCCATAATTCATACAATAATGACGATGTTAAAGTTGAGCTCTATAATTCTTTCAATAAAACTTAAATTTCGGAAAATACTTTCCGAGAATATACGGCAAAAGTTCTAAGAGGAAAATTAAACAGGCACCCCTAAAAGTGTAGGATCCTGTCTAACTAAAGACTGTTTCCCTTGATAGCTTTTTGAAACTCGTATTCAGAGGCTAATTTATTATATTTTTAATTTAAATAAAAATGTGGTTAAGGCTTTTTTGTAGCTAGGTGACATCACTATTTTTTTGTGTGGCCTGGCTTAACAATGAACGTAATTGGAATGGTTTGCGTTTTAATTTAAAGCTTTGTTGTCACATCTGACTTTAGATAAATATAAAACTGAATTTTAAACGAAATAAGATTTGGACACAGATTGGTTCAAAATCTAAAAGTAAATCTGAAAAGGTTTTAAACGTGTCATGTCTTAAATTTACTCTCGTATTTTTATACACAATCTAATATTGAGTTCGATGTAATAATTGCAATCAACCACTTGCTTACTTAGCAATACGATTCGGCCGCACTAAGTGCCTCGTGAGCTTAGTGCATAGCGGACAGCAACGGGTGCATTCATTTCCATCATTTTAGCGGTTACTTAACCAAAATGTTACCTTAGTCTTAACCCCTTCAAAGTTGTTTGTTGTTTGAGTGTTTAACTTAGTCGCATGGGGATGCGACTAAGTTAAACACTCAAACAACTAGTTAGAAAACAAAAATTAGTTTAAAATCCGCCATTTTTAAATCTCCTCGCAAGTATGCTTATCCTGACGTTTGAAGCCCGAATGGCGGGACCGCGCTGTCATATTCGCGCCAATTACGGAGCCATCATGTCTGCAGAAATAATTCGCCAATACTCGAAAAGCGTTGCTGTGACGTCAATAATCTATGGTATGCCTGCGACGCGGGAAAATGCAGCTGTTGGAGTTCACTGTAATGGAAAGATCCTGTAGCAAAGCAAATTCCAGATGGATGCTTGTGACATGTTTCACTGGAGAACGGTTTATAATTCTTGATGTTGAGAAGACGTGTTAGGCAGGATTGAAGATGAAAACCAAAATAAATGGTTAAGAGTAATGATCTAATCAAATCTGAAAGTAAGAATCTAGGATCTTTTTGTGTCCGAAATAAAATAAATTCGATTCGATAATAAAGAAGTTGATTCAGAATCATTCTCAAGCGCGTCACCAGTTTTTGGCAGCAAACTAAAATTCAATTATAGTCGCTTGAAAAATAGAAATACAAATTAATACTCATAATAAAACGAAAGCCGTGCGAACCATTGACGGGTCGCTACTAATTTATAAACGAGTTTCTCATAGGAGGCCCGCCCTTTGCTATGTCCTTCTCAGAACTAGAAAATGATAAGGTAAGTAATGCATTTCTACCATTTCCACACAGAGGACTGTTGATTCTAGCCGTGTGTGTCCAAAGCTTGGCTTTCAGTCACTAGGTATTTGCTAAATTAAATAATGAACTGTCCACCAGTGCGACGGTTCAGTTTGTCAACGTTTGCGTGTAAACTGCACGTCAAACAAAGTTTACTTAGAATAAAGCTTAGGCAATCACAAAGGACTAAGATTAAAAATGTATTTTCACTTAAAAAAAAATCTTTATAGTTGCGGCTTAGAAATTTCTTTGCAGGCAAAGTAAGCCAATATTTTAATTGAAAGTTTTAACTATATGTTCGTGCTGTATTTACCTAAGTTTTTTATTGAAACCACAGCTTTTATAAACACACAGTAGTGTCGTATCCGAGTATATTTCCCCAGAGGTAAAGTGGTATTAAGGTTGCTACGATATTGTGAAAAGTTCCTGTGGTTAGTGGTTTAGAACTAGCTAATTGTTCTGACAGCAATTGCGTTCGGTTTGCTGATTAGCTTACGCGTTATCACACAAGTCATTGGAGCAGACACTGCCAGCGAGCTGTGGTGTTATCGTAGACAATAGGCAGACATACATACACCTAGTTATCCTATCTATCAGTCAACTGCACATCAGTGGTTACCCTTTGACCTTGAGCTTTCCAGGCGTAGTCTGGACTTTCAATAGACAGAAGACAATACGTTGTTACCGCTGACCGACTGTAGGTACCAACCTTTTTTTTTTTTGGTGGGTGGAAAATCATCAAATAACCCCTCCCCCCACTCTTGGGCAGAGCGAAGGGGAGTGTCAGACTTCTACTGACTAAAAACCAAACCCATGTTCCTTCTTCGCCACGTCATCTCTTTCGATAATCCGCAGCCCCGACGGGCGTCGGCCCTTGCGGGCCCCTTCTTGCTGACATCTCTTTGAGGCGCGCGTGGAACACGAACTCGCCGCTGACACGGTCTGTTGCCGTCATGACGACGGCCGGGCGGCGAGCTAGCCCATTACTCACCGTCCACAGGCCCGCGTCTACGTCACGGGCCCCCGACGACGCCCGGAGCGCCTTTTGCGGCGGCTGGGACGACGAGAGGTTCTCTCCCTCTCTCGTTCCGCCACCTCCTTCGCTAGCATCACTGCTTCGCAGAAGGAGGCGACGGCGTCCCATTCCTCCTCGCCCCGGACCATGGCTTGCACCAGGGCCGGACGCGAGAGGTCACCGCCGCCGATCGTCGCTACGAGAACACGGCGGGGCTCCGGCCAAGCAGGGCACACCTCCACTGTGTGCTTCACCGTGTCCTCTGGTCGATCCTCGCAATGGAAGCACCGTGTCCGGTGAGGACCTGCGTCAGACGGAAGGTGAGGGTGCCGTGGCTCCAACCTTACTCGCTAATTGGAACATCTCAGGCCTCAGCGATACAATATCTTGCAGGCCATTAAAAACTCACTAGTCAGAAGTTGTTATGGCTCAATTGGGTACTTTTTCTGACAAAAAAAAAAATGATTCTGTTTTGTCCGTCAGTTTGATTTTAGAAAAAGAAACGCGTTTTCGTTAGAAGATAAAACATGTAAAGATCGTTACTGGCGGCTTGTGACGTCGCTATACAGTAAAAAAATATACTGAAATGTGACGTCACACGAGTTTTCGAAGCACTGTACTGTAAATACGATAGGTACTGTCTTTATTTATAGTTTACGTGAAAAAAGAACTAAACTACCCAATTGTGTGCAAGTTTTGGCTCACTGGAGTGTTGTCATGAGTTTTGTTCTGCTCAAGTTAATTTGTAGTCCTACCACTTTCTTGGCTTATTGTAACTATTAAAAAAAAAAAAAAATTGTTTATTTGTCTCAAAGTTAAAATTAACACATGTGAATGAAACAGCCCCAGTAAGTAATAAAAAATACTTGTGTTGGGATCGTTTCGCTCCTTCCCTTATTACATGTAACAATATTGAGACTTAAAATTAAAATAACTACTAATTAAAACAAATCAATATAAAGAAGTAATAAAAACAAATTAAATCTAAAAACTAATTAAATTAAACTAATATTAAAACAAATCAAAATAAAGCAGCAATAAAACAACTTAAAATTAAAACTAATAGGCTCAGTAAATAAATTCGCGGCTGTGTAATAGTACCTAATTGTTAGTATGTGTGACTGTAGTGATAGATGAGTGTGAGTATGTGTGAATGTGTAAATATGTGTGTGTGTGTGTGTGCGTGTGACTGTGCGTGTTCGTGTGACTGTTTTTGTGTGTGTTTATTAGAGAAGTTTTTTTTTTTTTTTTTTTTTTCATGCAAGTCTGACTAGGATATCCTCTGTTTCTTCATATGTTAGAGTATTTAACCACTCCGTTATAATTTTTTTCGTTACTATTAAATGAAATAAATTATTTTTAATGGTACACGTGTATTATTGACTAAAAAGCTAACCATTAAAAATGATTTATTTCTAAAATCATGCTTATTTTGTTAACCACGTATATTTTAGAACGTATAGTGTATCAAGCTATATTTTTTATAACCCACGATTTGATATTAAGAATATCAAGTGGAAACCGGGAAGGTATTTGAAGTAAAGCCTAGCAGGTCGCTTAGTGAAGCTCTTTGGATTTTAAGAGTTTCCCTCAATAACATTCAGAAAGAATATTCTCAGCTCGTCTTTATCCGGTCATGTCACTTTACCCGCGTATTTTACTTCGATAAGTACCGTTTGTGAAGATTACCGGTGTTAAAGTTATTCGAAAACATTAAAGATTGTATGTGTGTAGTGTGTATGTGGTTGTCTGGTTCAAAAGATATGTCCATTTTATTGTTTGGAGAAAATATACCTTACTGAAACTTTATCTTCCATGATTTGTTATGGAAACATAATTATCTTATTATTATTCTCATTGATAATTTACTCGAAAAAATAGTATACATGAAAATTGCAATACTAGAATGCTTCACCTAGAATTGGGTTTTCTCATAGAAAACTTAATTCCGATTATGACATTTACAGAAGAATCCGAATCTCCTATGATTACTCCTAATACACAAAAGTTAAAAACAAATATACCCATCACTAATTCACTACTTATTACATATAAAACAAAGTCCTCCGCCGCGTCTGTATGTCTCTTCGCGATAAACTCAAAACTACTGCACCAATTTTCATACTGTTTGGGAATCATACTTTGTAAAGTTGTTTCCAGTATGGCTAAGAAATTGCAGGCTTGGAGTCTGTAACGTATTACCAACAGTCGATTGGTCCATGAACCATTGGTCAACATTATCTTTAAACCATTAACTTTTGATCCAAAGAACTTTTCACCCACGAACGTTTCGCCAACAGAACCCTACGTCAGTGAATGCTTAACCAACAGAATGTTTTGACCAATAACTATTCACCCAAAGAACAATTGGCCAACTGTCACTCACTCGTACATGCAACGCATGTACTCCATGACGCGCGCTCGCTTCGCTCGCATATTATATACTAGCTGACGAAGTGGGCACGGGTGCCCACTTCGTTGGGCATAATGTTAATAATCCCTTTTTTCATAGTTAAGGCAGCGTTCGTAAGAAACACTTTCATTCGACCGTTTTTTCTCCGACTCACTTTGCAAAACGGACTACCACGTAAAAGCCTTTTTATTTTTCGGTTTTTTATATAACCTATGACACTCAGCAATAATGTGGCTTTCTATTGGTGAAAGAATTTTTAAAATCGGTTCAGTAGATCCCGAGATTACCGCTTACAATTTAACAAATATACAAACACACAAACTTTACTTCTTTATAATATTATTACTATTATTATTATAGTATAGAAGTATACTCGTAGATAACACTAATATCTTCTGTCCCCGAAGTGCCGGGCCTCCGCCGGCCTCCTTCGTCGGCCCACGGCCCGGTGCCCATGCCTCCCATAAAGTCATACTGCCGCGAGACGGTCGTATTATAATTTTGGCTAATCGGACGACTAGACAAATTGTTCTTTGGGTGAATAGTTATTGGTCAAAACATTCTGTTGGTTAAGCATTCACTGACGTAGGATTCTGTTGGCGAAACGTTCGTGGGTGAAAAGTTCTTTGGATCAAAAGTTAATGGTTTAAAAATAATGTTGACCAATGGTTCATGGACCAGTCGACTGTTGGTAAAACGTTTCACGTCCGCAGGCTTGAATCACCTGATTGTCTGACAAAAAAATGATACCGTGCTTCGAAAGGCACGTATAAGTCGGTGGTTCCGGCCACCAAAATGGCGGTCGTCAAACCATGTCAAAGGTTCCTGAGGCGGTTTAAAAACTCGAACACTAGGGTGTGAAGGGTCGTTAGACCTTATTGCACACACGATAAGAAGAAGAATCTACCCTGCTGAAACCTTTCATGTTATTTTTAATGAAATATTCAGAAACGTTTCTTGTTCCCAAGTAACTAATAATCTGGTGTCTTGTACCTACATTTCATGTACAAAACAAGTCCTGAAATAAACAGAGTATCAGTTGAAATAGAGCACAGTTCCATGTTCTTTTAATTAACCACCCCGTCGTCGGCACAGATTAGCTAATATTGTGTACTTCGTAAGCCTTGACGTGAATTATGAGCATGCGAGGTTCTCCGCTAACAGTATGTCACCCTCTTTTCTCCTTTGAAAAGAAAAGAAAAGAAAAAAACATAAGGATAATGATAATCTTCCCAAGATTATCATTATGTTTTTTCTTTTTCTGAAAGCGACGTTAGCTTCGTTCAATAAGAATGAAAATGGACTAGAAACCCAGCGAAACAAAGCGAGGAGATTGTACCCCAGACTATAGATAAGACAACAAGACTTTAAAACCTATTTTCGTGTTAAAAACGATCTGACCAAAAGCAGTCAAGCTGAAGTGGGAGTGGGATGGCCACGTAGCACGAATGCACCTGGAGTGATGAGCAACGAGCGTCACTCACTGGACGCCTGGTGGAAATCGTCATCGAGGTAGACCGCAGCGAAGGTGGTGTGACGATCTGATCTTTTTTGCGGGGCGAACATACCAGATATTGCACAGAATAGAGAGGTTTAGAAAGAGGAAGGAGATGTCATTGCCCAGCAGTGGGATACACAAATAAGTGACAAAACACAATGTAAAGAGTGCTCTTTACATTTTTTTTTGTACATTCCGGTATAAATGGACCCACATTGTGTGTGCTATAATAGTGGGTGCATTTATAGAGGAATGTCACAAATTCCGCAACATCAGACAAATGACATACATTGTAAACATTCCCTTTGAACAATAGCAAGAATAATTATACATACCAACAACACTTCTCACAGTTCTCCCTAAACAATTCGGACATTGTCTAAAATGTCCCAGCTTCCCCTAAATTGCCTTAATTAAGTGCATTCCTTCTAGCTCCGGTTTCACTTATTTCCCCTATTTCCGCACGCTCTATTCAGAATCCTGAAACGTTAGCAAGAACGTTTGACGAGAACGTAATGTAAAACACATTGTTTTTAATCGAACAAAGAAATAAATTGATAGTTTTTTATTTTTGTAACAAGCAAAATATGTATCACCCATAGATATAAATAAAGACTTCATCATCAGCGTACAGCAGTCACTGCTGGACATAGGTATCCTCAATTGCACGCCACTCAATTCGATTCCGAGCAACTCTCATCCAGTTACTTTCTACCTAATACTAGTTTCATCATCATCATCATTTCAGCCAAAAGACGTACACTGCTGGACATAGGCCTCCCCCAGGTGTCGCCACATTGACCGGTCCCGTGCGTCTCTCATCCAGCGGGTCCCCCGCAACCTTGACCAGGTCGTCGGTCCACCTAGTGGGTGGCCTTCCAACGCAACGTCTTCCGGTTCGCTGTCGCCATTCCAGAACTTTTCGGCCCCATCGGCCACCCGTTCTGCGAGCAATGTGCCCTGCCCATTGCCACTTAAGTCTGGCGATTCTTCGGGCTACGTCGGTGACCTTGGTTCTCAAGCGGATGTCCTCGTAATGTAATACTAGTTAGATAAGGGCTTAATACTGAAGAATTTCTAATTTTAAAATCGTACCATGAACCTTGCCTTCTGTACTTACCTTGTCTGTGCTCCGGGTGACTCATAAAGTCAACATGTGCGGGAAGCATCGCAATCAGTCAAAAAAGGGCCTCAAAAGGCCGGAAATTAAGAAAATTTACAGCCACTTATCAGGCGATTAAGATGAAAATTAAGGTGTTCGTTTTTAATTTCTTTTCAACAACAGGTCTTAACGTTTCTTAAGTTTTAATGCTTCCGGATGTTTAATGGTTGAAACCATTATTCTTGAGAACTGGTAACTTTTTTATTGCGACAGGTTTTAAGGGAATGGTGATTGTGAAGATTGGAAAGCACCGTTGATCCCGGCTGTAATCCGTAGGTCTTTGGCAACCGTTGCTGGTGGTCAGTTTTTTTTTTCTTTTCCTAGTGTTCATCAAAATGATGGACCCTAATCTTATTACAATCTAGCCTTGTATATAGACTAATAAGTAATTTAATTCTAACTTAAACTGTTAAATTGTCTTTACGTTCTAAGAATGTGTCCATTGGCACTTTTCTTATTGTCTTTAATAAGGGGAATACACTTTTTCTTGTGTTTATTTGGTAACACTTGTGCTACATTACACTATTCACTAACACTAGCACTAAACACTAACTCGAAAGGTTTTGTTCTTTTAAGTCTTCTCACTATGTCCGTGTGGTCGAGAAGCTGGATCGCCCCGACGTTCAAATGCTGGTGGTCAGTGACCCGTAAATCTGACATCAGTCTTACCAAGGGGTATTGTATGATCCCGTCGGGGCTGCGAGTTGGTCACAAGGATACCGCGGCCTCGACATAAAGGGCTAAGAAGGAACATGGGTGGTTTTAGTCAGTAGAAGTCTGACACTCCCTTTCACTCTGCCCAAGAGCGGGAGGGGTTATTTGATTATTTTCGACCCGCCAAAAAAAGGGGTATCGTATGATCCAGCACTAACTGGAATGTGGAGGTCATAAAGGCGTTCCATGTAAAATACTGGTATTCAGCTGCATCCAGTAACGTGGAAGTCGACTCCAACATGCTTCGGAAAAGGCTAGGCAGATGATGATGAATGTGAAGCTGCTCTTAGATGAAAAGTTTAAATATAAAAAAAAAACTTTCAGTTCAGCCTTCATTTAAAGAAAACATAACATTTTATGCAAATACTATGAACTTAACTCCAGTTTGTCTATCTGTTACTTTTTCACGCCTGGACGGCTGCTGAACGGATTTCAAGGCAGGCATGCTCATGTATGACTCATGTTGGATCAGGAAATAGGGTACGTTTTATTCCAGTAGCCACTAAAAGCTTGAAACTACTTCAACAAATTGCCAACAATCGGGCGGGGCGTATTGCGCAATGGAACTGCTTTTTCGACTTCAACTCATAATCGAACTCTAAACCAATTTGCAACCGCCAAAATAAACCACCACACGAAACTTCGCAGCTTAATAGATAAATCAATACCAGCAAACCACGTTATATAATAAGGTCATGATTATTCATACTTACACTTGTTTAAACAAGATCGGGCTTGTGTAAACTGGCATCATTGACTGTTTATCTTACAGTCAAGATATCTATAACTATTATGTTGGCACTTCCTCTTCCTATACACGAGGTTTGGTGTTTCGTAATTATGGATCGCGAATTCTCGACGTACATGCAACACCACACTACGCCCCAAATCACAGATTTTATTGTTGTTGCTTAAAATGTTGCTGAGCTGAAGTGTACCTAAGCAGACCTCATCTGCTATATTCTCAATCAGCTGTGGGCTAAAATAGTGGAGCTCTGATATGGCTCAAAGGTGTCGAGGCAGAAGTTGCAGAAAATGTCGGGATGAGTCTTGAGCTGGACGAAGCAAACTACAAGTCCACATTAACCCTGAATCGAAAGAACTGGAAGCCTGGGACTTTTGGGCAAGCAATGCAGGCTAACATTAACAATAGCATACATTCATAAAAGCACATTCATTTTTCATCATACTTTTCGAATTTTATATTTCTCATAGATTTTATGATTGATAGACCCTAATAGCAGCAACCAACAATAGTAACAATTGACAAGAGATCCGACTATAGATAAAACAATAATTTGGGGCAAATTACTACCTGTATCACAATAGCTACTTTGACAAATAACACCAATCATTTACCGTCAAATACCTCAGATATTAAACCAAAATGAAACAATCCTCGACCTGGCTTAACAGCGGGAATGCAAACACTGTATAACTCAGCTGCCAAAATATTAAGCTCTAGGCTTTGTTCCAAGACATACGTTCAAGACATGTAAACATAGAACAGTAATGTGCCATAGAGGTAACAGCTGCCAGCCTTGATTAAGACATAAATATGCAGCAACGGTACAAAACATGTATGCCCCGCATGAACAAACTCCATTCCGCCATAGTTCCCGTTTATATGTCCATTTTGAATTTTTCTCAAACATGCTTGGAAATTTGAGCATTATTTTGACAACCTTCTTCGAGATAAATCGAAATTGCTGTACTGGCCAGATACATGCGACCAGCGGCCGGCAAAAGTTGTATGAAAATCCATATCTGTCGTGTTTAGCGGCCAAATAAATTACATACTAAACTCATATCTGTCGTGTTATTTAAAAATGGAACGATCTTTTACTCTGAACCATAGCAACCAAGGAGGTGACTTATTAAAGGTTTTATTTAAATTTCGAATTGGCTGAACTCTTCAACGCGTGAAAAATTATTGTTGTATGTGATTTTGAAAAGTAAATTGTATTTAATTTCCTCGCATTATTTGAGAAAAGTACTATACAAGCCTTGGCCACAACTAGGCATTGATGGACTTACGTATGTGTGCCTCGGCTTCGCCTCGGCCCACATTTACACGTTCGTCCATCAATGCCTCTGTTGCTGGCCGCTGCAGTAATGTACTATTATTAATATTTCGCCCCTCTATACACGTGGTGGAGATGACTTGCGTTCGCAAAATGGCGGCGAAAGGTTAGTTTAGGTAATTTTAGGAAAGCAAACTTAATAGATTGAAAGTGCGGTCGGGTGGGGGGAGGTGCTTCGCTAGTTATGTAAAACAGAATGCTTGTGGAATGTAATAAGTGGATAGGGTTCAGGTCTAGTTATATTGTTACAATGTTAGATAAATTAATAGAAGGTTGGTTGAATAAACTATTGAGTGGGTTTGCGGTTTGAAGTAGTTGCTTATGCGCGGGAAACTGCGACTGTAACGAAGGTGATTGTCAATGTCATGCTTTTGGATAATAAATTATATTTGAATCAATCAACGATGAGGACGAGTGCAGGAGTAATTAAATAACTACAAAAAAATGGAATTCGGAGCTTTCAGCGAAGCACGTAACACCGAGAAAAAAAAAATCTTTCTTTGAAGTAACCTAGGTCATGGTCTACCGTATGCGTTTCATCGTAATCCGTTTAGAATTTTTCAAGCAAAAGAGGGAAAGAAAAACAGCGAAACTTTATTTTTCATACAACCTAATATTGCCTTATCTTGATTGTGGCTGTGACATTGTAAAGAAGTCGTTCACACATGAAACTAAAGATCCATTGAAGATATTTTCTCACTCGACTTAGACTATTGTACTCCCTAGTCGGCCTACGTGTGTGTCAGAGGATTTGCAGTGCTCATTGGACGTTCCTAACAACAATATGGACCTACCACCTTCACGACAGTACACTGTTGTCGCAAGGAGTAGCTAAGTCTCTGTGTCTTGAATAGAATTTCACAATAGAACAAGACTGTGTTTTACTTCAAGTATGAACTTTGTAACTTTTGTGAGGTGGTGTTAGTAATTGCGGTTGAGAAGCACGAGGTTCAATTTAAAACTGCGGTTTTACAGTTAGAACCGGTTTTAGAATTGCCCGATACAAAGTTTAAATAAAAAATAATAGTAGGTAACTAGAAAACTGACTGTGTGTTTTTCCAAGACGATCCGTTCATCTAGAGGTCGAAAACATTATTGCAGCATTACATAAGATCTTGGGCTCAATTCCTAAGTTGAGAAAATTATTATTTGTTTTTCTATCAAGATTTTTTTAGGTCTCAGGACTGACCTTATAACATCGAACTTAAACATAACGTACGTAACGTGGGTTTTCAATCGAAATGTTGATTCAAAATCCTACTGTTCTATAAATCTATTTTTAACAATTTAAAAGACAATGTATAAGTCTGTTAACTCTTAAAACAGATCCCGTAGACTCAATTCAAAAAGCAAATTAATTCAATTCATAGACAGCACCACAATACGTTGAAAGCACCGGTGATTTGAGAGCGAATAGAAACATAAGCAGTATTTACTGTGTGTCGTCTAAACAAGTTAATACTTTGAGCAACTTAAACTTAATTGACTGAAAGGGGTTGCTTAAGTGCGTTCGTAAACGTTCGCCGCAATCTCTTTAAGTTTTTATATTAAGTTATTTGTAATGTGTGGCTTTAGAAGACTCTTGGAATGGGTTGAAATAGAAAAAATAGTCGGTGTTTTCTCAACGTTAAGTCTTATCATCACTATCACTAACTAAATAATTATAAAACAAAGTCCTTAATCGCGTCTGTCAGTCTGTCTGTTCGCTAAACTTAAAAACTACTGGACCGATTTTCATGCTGTTTTACCGAACAGATGGAGTTCTCAAGTAAGGTTTTAGTAAAAAATTAGACGCGGGCAAAGCTGCGGGCATCAGCTAGTATAATTTATAAGGGGGTTTTAAGATTATTCAGAATAGTAACATACCAAAACATCATGCCACTAGTCCTCCCGGAAGGGATAGGTAGAGGTGTACAGTTAAGTTTAAGTCCTATATAATAGTGAACGCGCCTATTGCCAGCAACCGGGAACAAATCCAGAATCTGTGACTGTTACTGAGATATTCCTGAAGGAAAAACCCTATAACAATTTATCAGACCTGAGAATCGAACCCAGGACCTCACGCTCTGCAGTAACGCAGCTCTGCAGTGCACTTGCGACCACTAGATATGAAAGTGTGCAGAAAAGTTTAGAGTGTGAAACAGTAGAGTAGTAGTAGTAGAGAGAGAGGAACTATTAGTAATAATGACTGCTTTCGTAACGATTGCCATAGTAAAAGGAATGGTTTTGAATGAAATGAACTGAACGGTTTCTTTTTGTTCCAATGAATGCATTGAATGGTAAGTATTGCTAATCGTATTGAGTATGGGGTATTTTCATTAAGGATCTCTAAAAATATAACACCAATTTGAGAATAAAAGTTCTTACTGAAACCAATTTTCGTATTTGATTTTGTTATCTGCCGAAATGAAATAACAAATAGGCGAAATAAAAAGGTTACCACATGAAAACAAAAAATATAAACTGATTTACGATTCCATTTTCTCATTCGCTACTGGTGCTCGTGGGTTAATTATAACTGCCGGTCGGGTAGATCTTTAGGTTAAGCCGTGCTTGCCTAGGTTGGCCCGTGGATGGGGAACACCCATTACATGCCCAGTATTCTCCGTGTCTCGGATAGCATGTTAAGTCGTTGCACGCGCTGCCGCGCTGGTCACGGCTGCCATATCTTCTTTGGCAGTCGTTACAGTCAGTTGCCTGATATAGTTTGACAATCATTCTAACCAAAGAGTATTGTATTACCCGGTACTACAGTGCGATCAAATTATCTTGGCAGCTCTGAACATAGGCTTTGCGAAATTTTACGCATGTAAACTTGGGAATAAAACTGTTATTGCCAGATAAACCAATACTTAAACGATCAGAAAATATCTAATTTAAACAGTGAGAAATACAAATAAAGTAAATCTCATAACACTTTTATACATTCGTTGTAACAAAATGGCCTGCACGAAGTTCGGACCTGCCAAGATAATTTGATCGCACTATAACTGGGTTGTGGAGGTCAGATAGGCAGTCGCTATTTGTAAAATACTGGTACTCAGCTGCATCCGGTTAGACTGGAAGCCGACCAACATAGGTGAGAAAAGGTTAGGCAGATTAAGCAGGTGATTTCTCATTCGCTACTGTATAACATTGTTTATTTTACTTTGTTAGGAATAACTGAAAGTCCTACTGAGCAAATTAAAAGGCGATCTGCTGAAATTTAATAACACAAGTCATTTGAATATTCAAGGGAAAGGAAACGACGGATTATACTGGAAATGCTCGATATAATCCGGACTGTAGAATATTAGTTTACAAATTGTTTGTGCACAGGCCGATCGCCTTGGTAGCGGTTCTCGTGTCGCCAGTAATTGTACGAAATTGTAGGTAGTCGGGAAAATCGTAATCAGAACTCGATGAGATATTCTGGACATTCGATATCGATGATATCGTCTGACATAAAGATAATGTTTTTCAAATTCCCGTTTCTTCTTCTAGATATTTATTTGATTTTTCGTTACTCATACTCTGAAAGTAGGCCATAACATGCCTGCGGAGCGGGTTGAAAGTACTACTTTTCAGCCCTAGGGAGAATCGCTTTCTACTGACAGCTGTCAAATTATTTGATGTAATTGGGAGCAAGCCTATTGCCATCAACCAATGTAATTAGGAGCAAGCCTATTGCCACCAACTGATGTGATTAGGTGCAAGCCCATTGCCTTCAACTGATGTGATTAGGAGCAAACCTATTGCCACCAACTGATGTGATTAGGTGCAAGCCTATTGCCATCAACAAATGCAATTAGGAGCAAGCCTATTGGCATCAACCAATTTAATTAGGAGCACGCCTATTGCCATCCACCGATTTAGGTAATTGGGAGCAAGCCTATTGCCATCAACCAATTTAATTAGGAGCAAGCCTATTGCCATCAACTGATGTAATTGGGGCAAGCCTATTGCCATCAACTAATTTAATTAGGAGCAATCCTATTGCCATCAACTGATGTAATTGCGGGCAAACCTATTGCCCCCAACCGATGTAATTAGGAGCAAGCCTATTGCCATCAACTAATCTAATTAGGAGCAAGCCTATTGCCATCAACCGATGTAATTAGGAGCAAAGCCTATTGCCATCAACTAATCTAATTAGGAGCAAGCCTATTGCCATCAACCGATGTAATTAGGAGCAAAGCCTATTGCCATCCACCGATTTAGGTAATTGGGGGCAAGCCTATTCCCATCAACTTTCCTTGTATTCGTAATGAAAAGCACAGTGTTTACCTCGGGTTAAAGACTTATTTAGTCCCTCGAACTATTAGCGCCCTCGCTGCGCTCAGGCGCCAAACCTCGTCTCGAGACTAAATAAGTTCCTTTCACCCCTAAGGTAACAATGTACTATTTCGGATTCATGTACTAACATGAATCCGAAAAATCATCATCATCATCATTTCAGCCGAAAGATTTCCACTGCTGGACATAGGCCTTCCCCAACTGTCGCCACATTGACTGGTCCCGTGCGTCTCGCATCCAACAGATCCCCGCAACCTTCATCAGGTCATCGGTCCACCTAGTGGGAGGCCTTCCAACGCAGCGTCTTCCGGTTTAGGTCGCCACGTCATAACTCTTCGGCCCCATCAGCGATCATGTGTGTATTCTGTAATTATAACTTGCTTCGGTGAAGGGTAACTGCATGCGAAAGCAAAACCATTATGCGGGAGAGATATTGGTGGTATAAAAACTCTAACACCACGTACCACGAACTAACCATTCAATAAAGAAATTAAGTTCAAAAATCTAAAACCCGACTACTAACAAAATCGCGGTCTTAAAAGTAGAAAACAAGAAAATAATTCTTGTCTGATATTCTTCGTAGTCGCATGCCACTGATACCTGATGCTCCTTCATGGCGTTCTCCTTGATACAGAAGTCAGCTGCTAATTGCCATTAGCAAGGTGGCATGCGACTACGAAGAATATCAGACGAGAATTATTTTCTTGTTTTCTACTTTTAAGACCGCGATTTTGTTAGTAGTCGGGTTTTAGATTTTTGAACTTAATTTCTTTATTTGAATTTTATTTTTGTGTGTACTTAAACGATTATATAATACATATTTGTAATGTGCTCGCCAAGACCTTTCATTTGATACCAAACTTGCTATGATTATCTCAATTTAATATTTTTTGAGGTAAGTTTTTGACATTTAAAATCCGCCATAAAAAGAATTTATAAAATTTATATAGCCTATGTCACCCGCACTATTCTTACAAATCTATTGACACCTAATTTATTAAAATCCGTTCAGTAGTTTAGGCGCTACGGTGGAACATACACACATACATGCATACATACATAGACTGCCAAAATCATTACCCTTCCTTTTGGCTTCGCCGTAGTCGGGTAAAAAGATCAAGTTTCACTCCCACTTTCTTGATCGTACATGTGATTGTATGTTTTTCCAACAAAACAGTGTGTTCAAGGAATTGCACTACAGCTTTTTGCTCCAATGAACTTTGAACTTTAATATAGCTTAGGTACTTTAAATCTTAAATATGAACTAACTAGTTTCCAAATAAGAACGTTGTGCTTAAAAACTTTATATTAAAAACCATACCAAAGGCCGCTCACATTTCTTTGTAACCGGCCATTTTAATCACGTGTCTTTTTCAGCAATTTTTATCCGTTGTTTTTGCAGATTATGTTATACAAAGTGTGTCCACGTTAATTAAAAGTTCTGTTTTCGATTAAAATAGTATTCGGGCGACGAAAAAGGTTCGTTAAAAATGCATGTTTTTAATCTGGCATGTGAAAATATTATTTTGTTTCCGAGCCGCATTCGCACTCGATAACGGGACATTACAGTTTTTTGTCCATGCATGTCATTTTCATGATTTATTGTAAGATACGTTTTCGAATCTGTGTTTTGTGATGCAAATTGGTAGTCGTTAAAGGTAGCCAGTGGACTCGAAAGTCTGACAACCAGTCTTATCAAAGGGTATTGTATTACCCAGCACTAGCTAGCTGGGTTGTAGAGGTAAGATAGGCAGTCGCTCTATGTGCAATATAGGTATTCAGCTGCATCCGGTTAGATTAGAACCGACCCTAAAATAGTTGGTAAAAGGCTAGGGCGATGATGATGATATTGGTAGTAAGTATTAACTTCTTCTTCTTATCGTGTAGGCAGTAAGGTCTAACGACCCCACACACCCTAGTGTCAGAGTTTCTAAACCGCCGCAAGGGCCTCTGACATGGTTTGACGACCGCCATTTGGCGATATTAGTATTAACTTGCATTTTCCCTTGCCCAATCGTATGGATTCCCATATCTTCCCGTGGGTGTCGTAAGAGGCGACTAAGGGATGTACCAGAGAATGGGCAGCAGCGTTCTCTGTGTCTTTGTAACAACCATACTGCGATCGCCAACCCGCCTGCCAAGCGTGGCGATTATGGCAAACCCCCCCAAAAATGCCTGGGGGAGGCCTATGTCCAGCAGTGGACGTCTTATGGCTGAAATGATGATGATGATGAATTGTATGGATTAAAATATAAATACATGAACAAACAGAAACAGCACACTGTCTCATGCATGTGTTAGAAAGTGTATGTAAGCCTATATGTATATGTATTAATATCCACCAATTAATAAACTGAGTGTCAAGATGATTACTCGTTATTTAATGTGTTTGAAAGTATCTCTAAATAAGTGTGTAGGGAACAGGGTTGTTATGAAATAAAACCACAATAGACAAGACCATTAATTTTATTTATTTAGGTCTTGTCAAACTCAAACTCGAAACTCTATTCCATTCACTAAGTCCCTAGGTCTTCGTGGAGAAGAATGGACAAGAAACTCCACGGAAACATCTTTTAAAGTATTATACAAGGACAACCTGACGTTGTCCTTGACTGTCTCAAGTTATAGCAATTTATCAGTGTACATAACAATAAGCAATATAAACCATATTATGGTACATATTTCTAACACATAGTAATCAGGAATATTCATAGAATAATATCAAATAACTTACATAAACATTGTGGATCCTTTAGAGTAACACAAATAGGTTTCCACTTTTACACATTTGGTATCTTCATAACTAGGCCACAATATGTAAACTTAATTCTCTCTATACACAATATACTACTTTGGGTATGTCTTTACCCTTCAACAGTTGCAGCGTAACTGACCCTGAATTGGCGGTACTTCTACTTTTATAACCGTCAAATATTAAAAAGTACATCAACGACTACCGCTATAATAAACCAATGGCAAATGGTTATACAAAAACAAATATAGCTAAATAACTAATAACATAAATAATAATTAACAAATCTTATGTAGTGAAACTATTTTAAAACGTCATTAGGTAATTTAGCAATGTAGTATGTTTTTATTTGTAATCTTTATGACTATCGGATAAAATATGAATATCAACCGATAGTACAGAGAATTGATTGAAACTATTTAATTTATTAAAATTGCAAGATAAAATCTAGGAAACATTATAAGTATCGTTTAATAATAACTATATAATTTATTGGCAATTTATAATAAATAAACATTTAACTTGACTTAACTATTCAAATACCACTATGGTTCGGAAACCAAGTCTTTTAAGCCACAATAAAAGCTACTTCTATAAAATACGTCGGGATATAAAATATCATTAGAATAATGTAAACTAGGTTTATTTGAAATTAGAACCTTTGTTTTTAAGATATTTACGATAATTATTAAATCAACAATATACTTGACGCAACGTCGCCCTACGTCATTGTCACTTGACATCTGACAGCCGACGTTGCTACATTATTTTGGTCAATACTGAGAGTTGCTAAATAGTTACCTAGATATTCTTATACATATTGCTATGCCATCACATGTGTATCAAACAAAGGACTTAAAACATCGAATTTATTAAGCTCCAAAGTTGTTTAACTCCGAACTCCGATACAAAGGGCCTCATTACTTATTCTTAGACATATATTCAAATTCCCGATTCATTCTCAAAGTTGTACTTGAACACAGTAATACAAATAAATCTTCATTGTACAATGTAAACCTGTGTTGCTGTGTTGGAGCTCGAAATTCATCCGTTGGTTGTATGTATGTGTGTTCGGTGTAAACATACCGAAGGCTTGCAAGCACATGTGCATCGGAGAACAGAAGTGTAGCTTAACACGTCAGTAACGATGAAAAGTTTAAATTACATCTAACATAGAGAAAGGCACTTGTTGTCTCTGTATTCCTAGTAAGGCACACTTGACAACAATATGATAAGACTTCCCTGCGGCATGCCGAGTATGATGTAACTACGCGTTCATAATTAGTGAAAACTTTTCGTTTCAGAGAACTAGTTCGTTAAAGCATTAGGTACTATATCTGCCTATATTTCGGTAAATTTAGACCAAATTCAGATAATAATAGTACAAAATCGATGGAACGATGGAAACTCAGGTTCCTAAGAGAAAAACAGGTTAAACACGTGTGTCGTTGATGGAATGTTAATAAAAATATGAGTATGGGTGGGTGTAAGAATAAAAATAAATGTCTGTCGCCTACGAAGCTACGAATTTTCGTAGCCGATTTCTACAGTGCTACGGCGTAGGCGCATATTTTGGCCTATTGCAATTTGTAATTGAATTACTTCTGAATACCAATTTGACTTAATAAGTACTCGAGCTGTTTCCAATGATATAATTTTGTGTACTACGATTTAGGTTCTAAATAATAAGTACATAACAGGAGGTCGATGACCTAGATAGTTAAAATGAAGTATAAAATTATCGGAAACGTTTGTTGTTAATATGCCAAACGATAAAACTGAATCCAATATTTAGTATCAAGTTTGCGTTTGGGTAGCTGCCCAAATGTAGTGTGGCACTGATGCTATTAACCACTGTGTTGTGTTGTGTTTGTATTATTTTAAATACAAGTTTTAATGTTTTAAGTTTACTTAAAATACCTCTATGAACCTACCATGTTTGATGTACAGAATGATTGGTTGACGGTTTTGTGAAGTTCTCTTAAACCTTGTACAGTAATTATTCAATCAGAAGTTATTAATATAAGGTCCCATGCTAAAGGGTATGAGTCTGTTGCCATCAACGGAGTCAGGATTTGTAACACAAACCCTAATTCCGTCTGCTTCTAAGAAATTCAGTGTTTTCTCTTTATATTTTATCAAAATATATACACGAGTCAGATATTCTCCTAAAAGTTAGATAGGATTAAGTATCTCAATCGGTTTGTTTTGTCTACAACAGTTTTCTAATTCTATAGAGAGCGTCTTTTTCCAGGGGCTGTTTGGTACTTTAAAAACCTTTTAGCCGACTATGTTGCAGTGTGGGATTACTTTTTGATTATTATTTGCTAAAAATGGGGAATTTCACACATCGTCAGTAATGTGACCTTTTCCCTTCCTAATGACTCAATCGAGTGTAATTAGACAAAAACGCGGAAAAAAGTATAATATAGTAGTCGTACATTATCAGATTATCGTTTATTGAGTTCTTAAAGGTCCACACCTTTAAGAACTCAATAAACGATAATCTGATAAAAAAACTTTTTTAACTTTCTTCTCCACAGAAGAAAGTTAAAAAAGTTTTTTTTTATCTTTATACATCATCATCAAATCAATAATCATCTATTAAAACACCAATAAATTAGGCTTGGTCATTGTCTACCTAATCGCAACATTTCACTGAAATCCGTTCAGCTGTCAAGGCGTGTAATGGTACAGACTGACGACAGAGTTATTCATAAAATTAAAACAAAATCAAAACATTTATTTCAAACTAGCTGATGCCCGCGACTTCGTTCACGTAGAAATTTTCAAGTTTCTAAGATAAATTATAGCCTATATGTTGCCCAGACTTAATACCTATACAACGAAAAAAAAAACATTCAAATCCGTCAAGTAGTTCCGAAGATTAGCGTGTACAAACATACAGACAAACAGACAGATTTTTTTTTTCGGATTCTTGCTCTATTACTATTTCTAAACCCCCCTCAATTATTATTTTTTTAATATATTCAATGTACAGACACAGTTTTTTTACTGTTTTATTATATGTATAGATATAGATAGGCCAGTTACAGGCACTTTTGAAACAAAATATACAAATTAAAAAGAAGCTACAGTCCCAGTTACAAGGCATTATAATTACTGTGACTGTACTGTAGTTGCCCTATATTTCTATGGACATAATAATATAATATAGTTAGTATTAAACCATTATCATTGTATACGCCATGTCCTCCTCAAGTAGTAATTTCCTCTCGGCTTAGAATACAACAACAGTGTGTCAATCACCGTGTTGAATGCTCGACAGTCGGATGTTTCCGGTCGCTTTGTGATGCATCTTGTAACTCATGCACATATGACAGACGGGAGAATTAGGTAAAGAGGCACTATAATATTATTATATTTGCGTTGAAAGGTAAATTATAATCGGTATGGTAGAATTCGTTATCACTTAGCGAAAAAGCGCTACAAAAAAATGGTTGTCTGAAAAGTCGGTTTAGATAACGTCATAGGAAAACATTGATGATGCGTCGCAAGCCTAACGGTTAGGCTGATCGTGCCTCTGTATCGCTTGCACGCTCGACTCAGGCGGAATGTGACAATGAGTCATGCTTTTTCGTGGGTGCATTCGGTGTTCATCGATTAATAAGACGTTATCACTTCAAAAAAGAACTCGTATACTCGTATATAGTTTTCATAGTCTGTACGGCTATGTTGTAAGGTTGAGACAAATGTCACTAAGGGTTGTTACTGATGAGCGTATTTTTCGGTGCGTAAGCCTATATCGGCTTCCGCACACCCGCGCCACATTTTGGCCTTTAAAACACCGAACGCGCGTTCACGCGCCTCTTATGGCGTGTTTGCCCACACTCACCGGTGAAGGCTGCGGGTGCGTGTCTCTCTCTCGCGTACTCTGAAATTGCAAATTAAACACGAACGAATTGATATTATAGTTTGCAACCGCTCTCAAGTGATCGCATGCCTATGTATTTATGTTTATTTACCAAATAAAACAATAATTCACCCATAGTTGTTCCTTCTACTTTTCCTAGGTAGTAAATAAAGGATTTTACTAAAAACATTTGTCTATCAGTAACAAAACTATCATGGTCGCGTACGCTATTGCTTTTTCTTGGAAAATTAATATGAGTGAGAGATGGATGGTATTGTTCGGAGAAATTGGAATTTCATATCGTTCGATTCTACGAGCATTAGTCAAATAGGTTTACCATTAATTAAGCTTACCATTAGAGCAGCGGTGGCCCAGTGGTTTCGGCCCCGACTTACGAACAGTAGGTCGTGGGTTCGAACCCAGGCAGGCGCATTACTTTGTGTAATTTATTTCATCACCGCTGCTCTCAAAACGGTGAAGGAAAACATCGTGAGGAAACCGGCATGTCTTAGAACCAAAAAATTCGAAGACATGTGACATCTGCCAATCCGCTCTGGGCCCGCGTGGTGGATTATAGCCCATCCCTCTCCTAGAGAGGAGGCCTGAGACCCTGCAGTGGGAACATTATAGGCTGATGATGATGATGATGATTAATTAAGCTTACTGATTTAAATAATTTGGTCAACCGCAAGATTCTGAAGAACTTTGGCTTGGATGTTTTTTCTCTCTTGAACTTAAACCAGGCTGCACAAAATATGCACTGCTGCCCGAAAAGTTATGTCCATAAACTATTGTGGTAGTCATCTACTGGTACCAACTAATCTGAAGAGGATTGTCATCATTATTATCTTGCCTTCATCCAAATTCATTTGGAGTCTCTCTGGATCTCCTTTCTTGCCATATCATCTGCAGAGGACCATGATCCCAAAAAGAAAAAGAAAATCATGCATAAACGTCGCAACTTGACGGCTGCTGTTGCAATATTCCCCTTTTTTTTTGGTTGGTGGGTAGTCATCAAATGACTCCTCTCACTCTTGGTGCAAGGGAGTGTCGGACTTCTACGGACTTATAACCACCCTTGTTCCTTCTTAGGCATTTATGATGAGGCCACGGTATCTCTTTCGAACAACCGGCAGCGTGCAATATCACCTTTAGATTAACACTTCTGATATGCCTGTTCCCTGCCCCCAGCCTCGTGTATCGTGCGGCGGGTGGCGGCCGGCTCGCGCTAAGTATACGTTTGGGATTCTTGGCACCATACCACTGATGTGTTTACGTGCTGTACTCCTTTTATATTAATCGCCGTTTTGCTAATACTTACGAGCACCTGTTATTTCACAGGATTCGGGGCTGGTACAGTTGTGTTTCATTTTTCGCTGCGAGGAATAGCCACTAGTACACCCACATTTCTCCAGTTTCTTTTTTAAATTCTTATGTAACAAAGGAGAGTCAATAGCAATCAAACAAGCAAATTCAACCCGCACTGGGCCCGCGTAGTAGATCCTAGCCCATCCCTCTACTAGAGCGGAGGCCTGAGTCCCTGTAGTGGGAACATTATAGGCTGATGATGATGAGCAAATCCAGACTACGTGGCTGCTCTGTGAAATCCTTGTTAAAAAAACCCACTTTGCTCAATCTGGGAAGGGCCTAGGACCTCATGGTCAGCAGTCACGCTGTCGAACACTAGACAAACGAGATCGGTTGGGTGATCCCGATCCAAGATACAAGGGTTTTAAGTGATTCGTTGCAGAATGGAGTTTCAAATGCTTATATCCCGAAGGGCTCTAGTTGCATTGCATATAAGTATGTGTGGAATTTTGTTCAGCTTTGTAGTTCTCTTATTTATAGAGACCACTATCACAACTAGCGCATCTGTGTATTGTGTTAACGCGATTGAAAAATATTATGTGCAGCATAAACAACAAAACAGCATGTTGTTACTAACCTGCTCGATCACTGTTATCAGATTAATAAATATCGAATTTTGACAAGGCTTTAGTAAACATTTTCATATTTCCAAACTGCCGCATAAAAACAGATTTCTCGATAAAAGACAAAAAGTATGAAATCGTAACAAATAACGTTGCCCCTCAATTTTAAATCTGAGATCAAAAGTTCTACAAGAACTATAACAAACTCAAGACTTTCGAAGCCAAGATAAGGTTGTTAGCCGCACTTTTCTCAAAACATAAAACTTAATCGGCGCTAACACAAACCGAGATTAAACACGCACAACTTTAATCAATTCGTTAACTGTGTATTCGGCTGTTTGATAAGAAGAACCGAGTCGAGAAAATTTAATTTAGCTAGCAACTTGAACATTAAAATACTCATTGCATTCTTGGATATCCGACATATTTAACGCTATTATTTATGTTAGACATTTGAAACTTTCTGCTTCTGACAAGTGCGAAGTTGGGAAGGCACTTACCGTTTAGTTAATTAAAAGTCAGTTAAGTACAAAAACAGTCCAAATGGAGGTAAACTGGAAGCGGGCTACACGGTTAGACAAATTATGTTCGGTGTAAAGTTGGCAACGAGTCGACTGGCCTGACGGCTTGTTATAAATTGGAAGAGAAGTTTTTTTGAAGATCTTCGGAGTTTATGGAATCAACAAGTTTTCAAGTTGCAGAATTCTGCTCTGTGGTAAATACTTAGCATTCGTTGTAAAAAGACCAATTGCCCGTTGAGTTTAAAAAAAATATGATTTCGCTTTTCGTGAACGCGCGACAGTTTTGTCAGTGTGTCAGTGCCAGATTTGTGGTCGAGGTCATACAGCTAGCGACTGCATCGCGACTGTATCGATGTGAACGCGCGACAGCATCGCTACAAAAAGTTGCCGTGGACGAGGGACCTAACTGACACGTGATAAGTTGACTTCGGCTCTGCTCTAGGGACGACTCTAGGCGACTCTAAAGTCACCTTTTCAACCTTGACTCTAAAGACCAAAAGTTGAAAGTTGAAACGATATGGGTCCGACAAATGTCTGTCACATTGTCAAACAATATATTACGAAGGTCTTCTTTGAAATGCTGTCAGGCCACAAAAAATACACTCGAGAGCAATGAATCCGGGTCACTTAAAGAATGTTAAAAATCTCGGAAACTAAAAATGATAGGTTAACGCAATAAATTGTATTTAATAGACAATGTAATACTCCTTAAATGAAGGTATTAAAACTTCTTAGTTATTGTAAAGTTATATCATAAAAAAATCAAATTTGAAAAAGGGCCACTTTCGAAGATGGAACTACGTAATTACAGCATTTGGTTTTGCTTTTGTTTGTAATCTGTCATTTATGTGGGTACATAAACCATGTTGATAGTGCTCTATATTCATTATTCAAGCTGAAATTATGTCGCTTACGCCTGAAGAATGCACCAGAATACTTACAATGCTGGAAACCGGCCGGAGTCAGCGCGATACAGCCAGGACTGTCGGTGTGTCGCTGTCAACAGTACAAAGAGTTCTCCGACGTTACGAAGAAACTGGTTCTAACCTACGCAGACCAGGAACGGGCAGAACCAGGTGTACCACAGCACGAGAAGACCGATACTTGGTGAACACCATGCTTCGAAATCGCTTTTTCACAGGAACTGAACTCACAAATCAGTTTCGACGCCTCGGAGGAAGTAACCCAAGTGCATGGACAGTAAGACGTCGGCTTGCTGAATCTAACTTAAAACCCCTTAGACCTGCAAACGGCCCTAAACTGGAGCGTGGGCATCGTATTTCAAGACTAAGATATGCCCAGAGCCACGTAAATTGGAGTATTGAAGATTGGTCAAAAGTTATGTTCTCCGACGAATCAAAATTTATGCTCTACAAGCACGATGGAAGACACAGAGTGTATCGAAGACCAGGGGAAAGATTCAAGCAAGCATGCATCGAAGAAAAAGTAGCCTACGGTGGTGGGTCTGTACCTACTTGTGTGGGCCGGAATTTCTTCTGAAAGTCGCACAGAGCTGGTGATCATAGAAAACGGCTCTTTAACTAGCGAAAGATATGTGGAAGAAATCCTCAATGATCACGTTGGTCCATTTATGGTCAATTTAGGTGAGGATGCTATATTTATGCATGACAATGCCCGACCTCATACAGGTAGGATTGTGAATGACTACCTTCAAGAGATGAACATTACTCGTATGCAGTGGCCAGCGCGCAGCCCGGATATCAACCCGATCGAGCATGCTTGGGACGAGCTAGGCAGATGCGTAAAACAACGAAACCCTTCCCCAATCACGCTTCGAGAGCTCAAAATTGCTCTCACAGAGGAATGGGAGAATATTCCCCAAAATCGTATAAGGAACTTGGTGTACAGCATGCCAAACCGCGTAAACGCAGTAATGGAAGCACGAGGAGGCAATACGAAGTATTAAAATTCAAGAAAATCGTAATAAAGTTCAAAACTTTCATGTTTCCTATTTTTGTTTTAAGGAGAGATCAGCAGTTTTTTTCTTTATGTAATTTTGTGTTAATAAAATGTATGGTGACTCATATTTTTTTTACTTTCATTTAAGGAGTATTACATTGTCTATTAAATACAATTTATTGCATTAACCTATCATTTTTAGTTTCCGAGATTTTTAACATTCTTTAAGTGACCCGGATTCATTGCTCTTGAGTACTTAACATAACATTTCGTTTCTTTTATTCCCGAAGGGTTTTTTTTTCAAATTTCAAATCCCTCCCTACCCTTTTTTATGGGACAAGCCCGCCACACTATTCCCAAACCACTGTAACTCCTGTTATCCAGAATCAACAGTGGCGACCACAAGAAAAGCGCCGAGACAATGAAGCTCGACGAAGTCCCAGAGAAGCGATTTAACTGTCTTGGATCCCGCTACGAAATTAATCAGAAAAGAATAGCGGAGGAGTAAGAAAAAACGTAATTTCCACTTCCCTACATATCAGCAGGAGACAGAACAGAACAAGGCCAATAGGCACACAGGGACGTATACAACTGGGATAAGCCCAGTTGCCTAGCACCACGGATATTATTGTCATTAATATTACTGGGTCCTAAGTTGTGAGCTGTTAAATTTGATTCCAATAATAGGTATGACAAAAATGCTTGAACGCACGGAAATTTGTTCTAGTTTCTACAAGGTCCGTATAGTAAATAACTCCGGATGTAACCTGTACACTATTTAACATAATATTACGTTCATTCTGCCAAAGACTACACTCCCATAAAATGTGATGTGCAGTTTGTTCAAATTCGCAGTCAGATGTAGAACATTGACAAAAAGGCGAGGCAACAAGCTTGAAGGAAAATAATTTACTCTTAAAGTTACCATGACCTGTGAGAAATTGGGCGACACAGTGATCCACCTCCAGCCATGTCCTGGCCAGCCGCTCACGAACGGATGGAAAGAACTGGTGGAGGTGTCGGCCTTTGATGGAATTATCCCACCTACATTGCCATTCAGACAAAAGTTCCTCCCAGACGTCAGTCTGTGGTTTAAGTAATCTAGCTATTTTAGCACGGTCACGTTGCGTTAAAAAGTCTGCGTCCATGGTCTCTCGTGCGCAGTAGTACATTGAAGCACGGCGCTGTACTTCAAGATCAACTGGAAGTACCCCTGCCAGTACCGGTAAGGCTTCAGTACTAACCGTCCTATATGCTTTACACAAGAAAATCAAAGCCAACCGCTGACTTTGAAGTAATTTACGTCGTACAGCTCCTATGGTGGCCCTATCGGCCCAAACTGGTGCCCCGTAGCACATACACCCCAAGTAAGTAGCCCCATAGATCGTCTTTAAAGTTAAAAATGATAAACCCCACGTAGATTTGGATATTCTCGTTAAAGCATAAAAGTTCTTTTTAGCTTTTTCACCGACGGTTTTTATGTGTTCAATGAATGAAAAATTCCTCTCTAAGACAAACCCAAGGTAGCATACGTACTCCTTCTTTTTCACGGGAACGTTATTAAATTTAATACTAGGCCATGATTTAAGATTACCTTTTAAAAGAAGTTGATAAGTTTTATGTGGTGCAAAGGTCAGACGGTTACGATCACCCCACTGGGATATTAATTTTAGGCAAGTGTCAGCCAAATTTTCGAGTCCAGCCCGAGTACTTGACTGAATGAGCAGCAGGCCGTCGTCCGCGTAACCGGTTAATGAACAGCCGTATGGAAGTGGAATCGCGAGGAAGTCATCGAAGCCTACGTTCCATACATACGGACCCATAACCGAACCCTGAGGGCATCCCATGGTAAGGGACTTTGACATAGAATGATGTCCGAGTTTGAGTTTCGCGGAACCATTTAAGAAGTACGAGTAAACAAGATTGTATATGTTTTTAGGGCAACCACGAATTTTTAGTTTAAGGAGTAGCATCGGCCACCACGCGTTATCAAAAGCCCCAGAAATATCTAGAAAGATCCCAACTACGTACTTATGTTCGGATGTATTGACAATTTTCCTGACAGAAAGTGCCGCGTCTACGGTAGATTTTCCCACGGTAAAACCGAATTGGTTGTTGTGAAATTTCGGTCCGTCTGGCAGTAAACGTGGAACGATAAGACGCTCCAGGAGTTTCCCCAAAGATGGTAGCAGTGTTATAGGGCGGTAAGACTTAGGATCGTCCGGAGGCTTGTCGCCACTTTTCGGAATTATTCGTATAAAGCCGCGTCGCCATATACGAGGAAAAACGCCTTCTGCAATACAACGGTTGTAAACACTTAAAATTGCGTCGGCCGCTGTTTTACATGCTTCTATTATCATCCGATTAGATATTTTATCTTCACCTGACGATTTGTTGAGCGGGAGTTTCCTGACAACTTTAATGAATTCGTCAATGGATGGAAGGTCTGACGATGGTGATTCAGGAGGCACAGCCGCCCACGCCCTGATCTGCTTGTGGTAGTCATTGTCATTATCAGGCAAATCATCAGGTATCAACGTATTTAATAGAACTTCGGTTGTCTCCTCAATACCGGTGGTGTGTTTGTTGTTTACTTTAATGTTTTCGACGAACGCAAGATCCACTGATCGATTTGCTTTGAACTCGTGATACAAAGGAGACCACGGACCTTCTTTATCTAATTTTTCTACTATTTTCCGCAGTAAATTACCTTTAGATTTTTCTACCGATGCTCTGTAGCGGGACTTGGCAACTCTAAACACATTTAAAGCAGAGGTTAGGGGGTCTCCGGTGACTTTTCGCTTTTTAAGTTTATTTAAATGTCTACGCGCTCGGCGATAACTTTTACGTTGTTCAATTAAGTAATCACACCACCAATCACATCTGCGGATATTGGTCATAGATCCGCGACCAATGGCGATGTCAGCACAGTAAGTGAAGGCGTCTGACATAATTTCAGCACTTTCTTCAGCTGATAGCCCGTCTCGAGTGAAGTCTTTGGTGTTAGACGCAAAAAGCAAGCTAAAGAATTCCCAATTCGCGCCTTTACTTTTATACCTAAAGTTACCAATGATATGTGAATGTGACGGACCTTGACGGATGTGACCACCTATCCATGCGAACGTCTGCACTAGAAAGTGTGACGTCAATACAAGATTCGCCCATTTGGCTGCAAAAAGTAGGTGGTGCATCTGGGGTATTATGAATCGATAGGTTCATTTCAGCAATGAAATCTTCGACAGCGGAACGTCGGTCGGAATCCGTAGACCGAACCTTGCCATACCACAGAGACGAGGACGCGTTAACATCCGCGCCAACGATAACTTTACAGCCAGAGAGTGACCGCAAGACATGACGGAGGTTATGTATGTGAGGACCAACAGGGTCTGAATATTGAAAGTAGCAGCTCACAACGTAAACTTTATAGGAAGCCGAGGAGACTTCCGCAACGGCACAGTGCGGCGTCATGAGGTTACGCAAAGACGTTACTGTAAACTTAGAAGAACGCGCTACGTAAATTCCGGCTCGTGACTTTGAATCCAGCTGAACTACTTTATGACGTAAGCGCGCGTTTTGATATTGCTCTTGAACAAGTACTATTCTAAGCTGTAATCGATAATTAATTTGTCTAGTTCAGAAGTCGCTACCCTATCGTTGTGGAGATTTAATTGTCCTATATTTAAACTATCCATTATTTTAGTAGTTTGTGTTGAGGATTAACTGTTCGAGCTTAAGTTTGTAGGTAGTACACTCTGGTGACCCGCAACGATGGTCAAATGGTTTTTTAAAACGCTTACACGCCACGCAAGTAGGTATAAAATTTAAATTGTCCTTATGCGGGCAGTCGTTTGTTTCACGTGCTTCGGAGCAATTAGCACAGGTAGGTGACTTGTTAACGCAGTATTTTTTAACGTGACCGAACTGTTGACAATGTAGACAACGGACTACATCAACGTCGTCATTGAACCGGCAAGTCGCCCAATCAATAAATATTTTTTCCGTGTAGTGGACACTAAATGTTTACGCACGTTGGACTCGATTTCAATGCCAATGCACTTGCGGCCGTTATCTAAGGACCGCCGACGATAGATTTTAGTTGATTTAATAAAATCATCCTCTTGTATTGGCTCTTGTTTTTCTAACGCGTACAATTTGAAACCCGTCGTCACTGGGATTGATCGCCTTCATGAGTGCTTGTTTAGTAGCAGAGGACGATGAGTAATCAGCTAGTCGCTCAGCGGTGGGGTAAGCTACGACACACGGTACCGGCGCGCGTGAGTCGACAACCGGCGCTAGTTTAGTTTTAGGTAGACGAAGTTTTAATGAATCCGCATAAGAAATTTGGTTACAGTTACTTGTATTGACACTATTATTTGATTTCAATTTATCCAATTCGCGTTCCGTAACTGCTAATTTTGTTTCATTGGAGGATGATTTTATGGCTAACAAAGAAACAATGGACGTTATGCGCTGAGTCATGTCCATGATGGCAGATTTATTTGCAACATTAATTCGGGAACCTTGGTCATTAACAAGTTCATTAATTTTGGTTAGAAATACAGACGCCTGAGAAACTAAATCGTAATAGTCGTCATGGCTCGCACTTGGACTGGCACTTAATAACGGCGAAGACTTTTCAATAGAATTGGATGTATGAAGCCGTTTTGATCTGTCGTTGGGCGAAATGTACGTAGTACTTTTCCGCGATCCGGAAACTAAAACGTACTTGATTTTATCGTTAACAGTAAAATAAATAATAGAAGACAAATACGGCAAATGTATGACGAGGTACCCACACACCCAAAAAAATAAATGTACTCACCGAATGACAACGAAACTAACTTATTACCAATAAAACCGACGTTAAAATGCCAGAAAAACTTACTACACGAGCACTCAACACTAAATCACATAACTGGAAACAAATCACAAGCCGAGAATTAAACGCGAAACACAACAATCGTAATTAAAAAGCATGAGCTAAGCCAGTATAAACCGCGCGCAATGACAGCCGGAGGGAAGTTGTCCCTCCCTACCCTGTCACTTTCGACCCATTTCCATTCTCCCATTCCTGTCTAAAGTACTTGAGGCCTGCGTACATAAGCAGTTTACGGGGTTTGTTCACCGGAACAACCTTGTTAGCTCTTTTCAGTCTGGATTCAGGCCTGGGCACAGTACAGCCTCCGCTCTCCTTAAAGTGACTGGTGACGTTAGAGAAGCGATGGAGGATACCAAGGTTACTGTTTTGGTATTAATTGATTTCTCCAATGCCTTTAACGCCGTCAGCCATGAGATTCTCCTTTCTATCCTCTCTCATCTTATGGTTTCGTCCGAGGCTCTGGAATGGTTCTCTTCTTATCTTCGGGGACGTCAGCAGTCGGTTCGTGTTGATGAGAACTCGTCGAGTTGGCGTGAGCTGGATGCTGGTGTTCCACAGGGTGGCATTCTTTCTCCATTGTTATTTTCCATCTTCATTAACTTTATAACTCACTGTCTTCAGTGTTCGTATCATCTCTATGCTGATGATCTTCAGTTGTACACAGCTGCGCGGGTAGAAGGTTTACCGGACGCTATAGCAGATGTAAACCGAGACTTAGAAGCTATCAGGAAGTGGTCTGACAGTTTTGGGGTGTCAGTAAACCCCTCAAAGTGTCAGGCTATTTTAATTGGGAGCTCGCGCATGATGGGTAGGGTGACGCTTAACTCTCTTCCCTCCCTTATTTTCAATGGTACCGTCATACCTATTACCCCTACTGTGAAAGATCTCGGTTTGCATCTTGACTCGACTCTTAGCTGGCACCGTCAGGTCTCTAGTGTTAGTCAAAGAGTCAACGGTACTCTGCGATCCCTGTACCGTCTGAGAAACTTTTTGCCTGCTAAGACGAAAACTATGCTTGTGCAGACTTTGATATTCCCTATAATCGACTATGGTGATAGTCGATTATAGGGAATATACCCTATAATCGACTATGGTGATAGTCGATTATAGGGAATATCAAAGTCTGCACAAGCATAGTTTTCGTCTTAGCAGGCAAAAAGTTTAAAAACGAGCAAAACCGCATTCAAGTCAAAGTAGCACACGTCACCACGTGTGCTACTTTGACTTGAATGCGGTTTTGCTCGATAAGCTTGACAGACTGCTCAACAATTGTATCCGGTTCATATTCAACCTCAGGAAATACGATCATGTGTCGAGTTATAGATCTGAGCTTAAATGGATGTCCATTCGCCAAAGGAGAAGTTTGCGCGCTTTGACCACGCTTTTCTCCCTTCTCAACTCTCCCAATCCTCCTTCTTATCTTGAGTCTCACTTCCAATATCTATGTTCTACACACGCGAAGAATCTGCGTTCTTCTAACAATCTACTCCTACTCTGTCCTTCTCATACTTCTGACTTTGTTCATTCGTCCTTTTATATTCAGTCTATTCTTCTTTGGAATGCGCTTCCTCTTGATATCAGGACGGCCACAAGTCGGTATGCATTTAAGCGGAAATTGCAGAGTTATTTTCTAAATAAATAGTGTAGATTGATTTCAACATCTCTCTATCTTGATTTTGTATACATATATATATATATATTTATATATATAGGATAGGTATATATTTATGTATGTGTATTTATATGTTGATAATCTATTTATGTAACTATTTGTATATTATATTTATAAATCATTAGATAAGATATATTTGAATATTATTTTTTATCATTGTTCCTCTCAAAAAGAGCACCTGCCATCTAATCTCTACACCACCCTTGGTTGACTGGTAGAGAATGCCTAAGGCATTAAGTTCGCCTTTGTACCTTTTTTTGTGTGCGAGAAGTTTAAATAAATAAATAAGGGTTAGAGAAATACTCACATTTTGCAAATTAGTTTTAAGTCCATTAGTTTCTAGTCAATATGCATGTTGCTCATAATTGCGAGCCTATTGCCATCAACCGAGCTCTTACGCCAGGCTACTGAGAAGAGAAGGAAGAATATCTTAAAAATATCCACATCTAATTATGCAACTGTCTCGTTGGTCTACTGCTGAGCATGAAGTCTTAGTGCATGTTTACGTACAGGCGGGGCGTCGCGCGGCGCGTGCGGCGTTTTTAATTCATGGTGATGTATAAAACATTACCGAATTCAAACATCGATTTTACGAGAAGCGATTTTTGGCTCGTTAGTTTCAAATGCAGCGTTCGTTGCTGTAGATACGCCTCTCAGTAAATTAGAAAAGCACGCGACGAGCTTTCTGCACGCGCCGCGCGACGCCCCGCGTCTCCGTAAACAAGCCCGATTCCCAAGTCGCGCAGTGTTATTCGGTTTTCGATTAGTAGAAGTTAAGAGTCCAGATTTGTGTCCAGTTGATGAAAATAGTCTCGCGTCCTATAACATAAAACAATGCCTGTGTACATCTCCGCCTACCCCTTAGAAACAGGTCTGATGTTGACATTATTTGAAACAACGAAATGAATATTGAATACAAGCTCACCCAGTATCAGTTTCATTTTTAAATAATTAAAGCTCTACTGGAAATGTAACAAAATATTAAACCAGTTATTGTTAAATAATTCAAGCGCCATGGATTGTAACGGACGGAAGGGTGGTGAGCCGCACACGAAAAAAAAGCGTATAAAATGTTTCCGTAGTCGGCTTACGTACCTAAGTTGATTTCTGCTGACTGACGGTCTCTAGAGGAAAAATCATGTTGTGTGAAACTTTTAGCTACACCCTTTCGTGACGTCATATGTGTGCTTAGATAAGTTACATGTGATTGCTACAAAGTGTTCTTGTTTATGTAAGAGGAAATTGCACTTTATGAGTATAGGGTAGCTTTAGTTATTCATGTAGCTTATACATAGGTGTGCACACGCGGTTGTCAGGGGTATTGCTTTAAAATGAAAAGTAGTATTTATTCTACCTAGGTGCTTGTGTTGAGTTTACTGGACAAATTGATGTAATATGCGGTCTGAAAGGTTACCGTGATGACAAATTAAAGACACTAGCAATCTCATCCCATTCTCCTTCTTTTTATTACCTATATTTCTTTTTTATTATCTCCTGCCCTTGTACCAAATAATTTGTCGGCGCAGCATTTCTTGTTCTTCCATACTTCTCTATTATTTGTCATCTCATGGGACTATCTAAGATAGATCAGATATTTTGTACACATCTCATAAAGCTAAGTTACGGTTTATAACTAAAGTTCTACACTTACGGGGTTCGCGCTGCATGACATTACTGCACACAACAGCGTCAAAATATCGGGACCTCATAATATTGGATAATCACGGTAGATGGGCCGTTAATTTACCAAAGTTGTCAAAAACTACCTATTCTGCATCCAAGATTATGTGCTAACTCGTCATTGATCGCTAATACCGTTATCAAAGTTTCTCCCAAAAAAGTAAAATTTAACGGCTCAACTCCCCAGCCCTTAAAACGGGTGAGATTCAAAAATTATAACTTTCGCGAGGTTACTTAATATCCCTCCATCGGCTTATCTACGAATCTCTTTCATTGTTTTCGTACCAAGTTTCAAGTTCCTCTCAGCCTATAGGGAAAGTTCACCACAAAAGGTGTTGTCTCCGACGAAAATTAAGCTTTTTTCCCCCGCATATTGATTAGAAAATTAAAAAATATTCCCGGTACTAGGGTAGTACGAACTCGTTATCTCGAGGAGGTAAATCGGCGGGCGGTACGTAGGCGACCGACGACGATAACAAAGTTTTTCCGTTAAACCTTACAATTTATAACTGCCTGGTACATATTCTTATACTCGCTAACAAGTTCTGTATGGTAGCGAGCGATATACGAGTTTAATAAGGAATAAGTACGTTTATTTTAATACAGTGGAATTGAGAATTGTGTTTGTTTGTTGAATATTTTAAAACAGTGGAATTTATACTTCGGCCTTGACATAAAGGGCTAAGAAGGAACATGGGTGGTTTTTAGTCAGTAGAAGTCTGACACTCCCTTTCGCTCTGCCCAAGAGCGGGAGGGGTTATTTGATGATTCCACCTACCAAAAAAAATAAGTATTAGGAAGGAATAGCAAGTGGCGTTCTATAGTCGCTGCCTACCATCATGGGAGAAAAGGCGTTTCCTGTATTGAAAATAGTTAAAAGATGAATAAAAATATTTTTTAACGTCTGAGGAGGCTCTAGCTTGACAGTTGAATCAAGGGCTTGATTCAGAAAGCAGTACTTCTGTATACGTGGTTCGGACTCTATTTCCGAAGCTGATGGGTTAGCATTTCTATATTTTTGATGTTAATTGTGTATGTCATTTTTTTTAAAGGATTATTTTCAAATATAGTAATCGTGCATTAGAATAATTAAATGGAATAATATCTAATTTTATCAATAACCATGAATCATTAGATAATATACCAATCGTGTTTTGTTACACTCACGTTTCGACCGATAACAATTATACGGATATTAGTTGGAAATATTTTATAGTTCAAATGGTTCAGGCTTTATTTAAAATGGCCGATAAAGTTTAATTGTTACAGCCAGTATTGAGCGGTTTAAAACTATTTACATACTCACTTTTAATATAAAATACCTCTTGATCTAAAATATATCATTCTAGTTTTGAGTGCATATCAATCAAAATTACAATTATATTCACGTATACAGCCATTTCATAAAAAAAAGTAAGCATCTGCCTAGCTTTTTTCAAACTCTGTTGGATTCGGCTTCCAATCTGACCGGGTGCAGCTGAATAACAGTATTGTACAGTCATGATTGACTACCTATCTGACCTCCACACAACAGTTGCTGGGTAATACGAAAAGACGCTTGCTTTGGTAAGACTGGTTAACAGACTTTCGGGGCACTAACCGTCAAAAATCTACAAGTGATCATGATGGCATGTAGGAAATTATTAATGGGTGGTACCCGTCCACGGAGCAACCCAGGTAAATGTGGTTTAACCTGAAGTTCGACGCGAACGGCTGCTATTATTTAGTTTTGTTGCTTACTCATTTTTTTTAAATAAAACAAGGAAATGCAGGCAAACCAAGGTTAAACATACGTGAATACACTTTAATATTATAGTTCATAGAAATAGGTCGATGGCAATAAATTAGTCGTACGTTCTTAGCTTAGTTCGAGTGCAGCTGAGAAGTAGGAAGTTTGCTAAATTGTTGTATAGCAAATTGCCTTAACCAGCTCGCTTCAAAATGCAGGGAAAAGAGAACTTTTAAATTATTGCTTTATTAATTAAATTATTCATTCCGTTTTTTAATTTGGTTTCTGTAGATTTATTAAAAGGACTTTATTCAGACGTGTTAAAAAAAAACCGGCCAAGTGCGAGTCGGACTCGCGCACCGAGGGTTCCGTACAAACCTGCAAGGTTTACAAAGTTCATACGATGGTTGTACTTTTGCGTTTTGCGTTTTTGCGTTGACTTAGAATTTTTTTTTTTTCACGGGTTAAAGGCAATTAGATCTAAGTATTTGATATGAATTTCAACTTGATAGCTCTACGCGTTCATGAGGAAAAAAGTAATAAGTTTATATTTATTAAAAAATATATATTTTGTAATGTAACTAAAAATTTAAGGTTTTCGGAATTTTTCCTTTATGTGTGCTATAAAACGTTGCTTCATGCCAAATTTCAAGATTCTAGGTCGACTGGAAGTACCCTTTAGGTTTTGATTCCCTTGCGAGTACTTGCGAGTTTCAAAATATGCAGCTTAAATTGCTGTTTCTTTTAATTGCGTTGACATAGAAGTTTGATTTTGTTACAGCTTAAAGGTATTATAGACCTGAGTATTTGGTATGAATTTCAATTTAATACCTCTACGCGTTTATGAGGAAATGGGTAGTAAGTTTAAAATTATTAAAAAAAAATATATTATGTGATGTAACTAAAAATTTATGGTTTTCGTAATTTTTCCTTTATCTATGCTATAAGACGTTGCTTCGTACCAAATTTCAAGATTCTGAGTTCACGGGAAGCACCCTGTAGGTTTTGATTCCCTTGCAAGTGTCGAAAATTTGCGGCATAAACGGCTGTATCTTTTGATTGCGTTGGCTTAGAAGTTTGATTTTTTCACAGCTTCAAGGGACAGTAGACCTGAGTAATTGATATAAATTTCAGCTTCATACCTCCACGCGTTCCTGAGAAAAAGGGTCTTGACAGACGGACGGACGGACAGACGGACAACAAAGTGATCCTATAAGGGTTCCGTTTTTTCCTTTTGAGGTACGGAACCCTAAAAACGAAATAAAAGAACCAAAATAAAAGAATAAAACTAACTTTGGTTTGATATTTTCAAACTTCAATTCGTACAATGAGCAAAAAAACGAAATTCGAGTTCCAATTTCAAAACGGTCTCCGTACAAATTAGCTGTCCGGCGAGAAAGGGCTCGGAATTGCGCGGGAAAAACGAAATTATATGAATGTCAAGATGCGTTCCGGGTGAGTGGCAAAGGCAGTCTTGCATTCGGCTTTTCACATGAGAACGGTCCGTGATTGATTAACCTCGAAATGTCGGTTCACTGACAACAATAGAAAATATTGTGCCATGACTGTATTGTTTCATTTACATATTGTAAAAATTATATCAAACATAATATTTAAATTGACAAAGCTTTACACAAACCTTTTTGCAGTCCGCTGTTAACAGGCTCTTTACTACGTTATGACATTTTGCATCGTTACTCAAAAATGTTCATCTGCATTTGTCGGCCACAATAGTTCCGTGTGTGTGATTTACAGAGCAATCAAAACATGGCATTGTGGAAAACATTCGGCTGGTTGTCCCATAAAACAATATTGTTGTTGCTGAGCGCCGCAACCGCATTAAAATTCAATGGAGTTGTCCGCAAACGTTGAAACTTTAATGTATTGGACAGGATGCGTAATAAAATCAAATAGTAAACACCTGGGAAGTAATAAAAGAGAAGATTGTATGTTTGGGGTTATGAGTCGATTGAGGGAAACGAGTTGCGATCCCTACTATGTTATAGACCCGTCATTATTTGGAACGCAGCTGTAATTGTTATTAGGTTGCCTACATGCGGCGCGTAGTTAGCGGTTGGCTGCTAGTGACGCGTACTATTTCATTGGAAGCGTTCACAGTTAATCGGTGTAGCAATAACGAATGTAGCAGCAAATACATAGTTGATCTCCAATATCGTCGAGCGATCGATTTGTTGTGTATCGAATGAAACAAAGTGCTCGCGTTGTTCCGCTCAGCGCGTTCTCAATTAGCTGATCTAATCTATTTAATCTGAGCTTTGACGCTCTGACTAAGCTTTGTATTCATGCTGAACTGCATACGGGGTGGTGTCAGGGCCATTACCTTAGCTACTTCTCTTTGTTTTGGCAGAATTCAAGGAAATAATGTCTCGTGTAATTTTGTTTTTTTTTTGTATTCTCACACTTCTTCTGATATATTTGGCAACAGATTTTGCTATTAGAAAATCGTACATATTTTTTGCCAGCATTTTCCTCGTGCCCGATCAAATGACAACTGACAGAACGACATTTGACCTCACAATATTCGGTCACTGCCACGTGAAATGTTCTGAAAGCATCTCAATATGTGACGTCACATTACACACGCTTAAGTGATATTAGTATGGCCTTTGTGCTCTAACAAAGCCAGCATTCAATTTGTCTTATTTTCTTCCACTCCTCAACGGATTGATATAAACGCTCCGCCCTGCAAAGATCTTTGTTTTAATTTAGTTATAAAAACGAAGACGGTATTTTTTTGTCTACTCGCTGCAGGCGAAATTGATATTCGTGCTTTTCTTCTTAAGTTGCATATTCTAGTTTCAATATTGTGAATAAAAAGCTTTGCTGGCAGCTTTGTCTGAGTTAATTTGAATGGCAGTAGATTTATTTATTTTATATAAATCGATGTAAAGATTAATGATATTCGTATCTTCGAATGTCTAACAAATTTGTTTTTTGATTGTCCAAGCATTCTTTGTTTCTATTTCAATAACATGATTTGAAATTGAATTGATTGAATTCGATTTCATATCATGTTCAATTCTATTGTGAAAGCTACGACCTCTCGAGGTTTACGCGTTCTCTGTTTTTATGGTGAATTGGTGATAAGGGTTTAGTATTATTATGACATTACATAAACATACGATCACGCCTGTAATCCCCAAAGGGTTAATCAGAGGTGTACATAATAGTAGGTACATCCACATTTCACCAGTTATTTTTAAGTCCCAAGTAGGACGGGGCTAGCCTATTGCCATTAACCAGGCACAAATCCAGACCCCGTAACTGCTACTGAGTAATTCCTTATGGAAAAACCCAATAACACTTCGCCCGGCCCTGGAATCGAACTCAGGGTCCTGATATTATTTTGATCTGGAATATTAGCATATCCTTCTAATAAAATCCCTTGATCGTGTCTTCGACGGTCGCCTGATCTACTTTTATCTAAAGTGGAGCTAGGTCACACGTACACAGGGCACGCCACGATAGTGGCGGTAAGTCCCCTCTTTGAGGAGTGGCTAGAGAGGAGCCACGGCGCCCTCACCTTCCGTCTGACGCAGGTCCTCACCGGACACGGATGTTTCGGGAGGTACCTGCACCGAATCAGGCGGGAGGAAACGCCCGGATGCTTCCACTGCGAGGATCGACCGGAGGACACGGTGGAGCACACTGTGGAGGTGTGCCCTGCTTGGGCGGAGCCCCGCCGTGTTCTCGTAGCGGCGATCGGCGGCGGCGACCTCTCGCGTCCGGCCCTGGTGCAAGCCATGGTCCGGGGCGAGGAGGAATGGGACGCCGTCGCCTCCTTCTGCGAGCAGTGATGCTAGCGAAGGAGGTGGCGGAACGAGAGAGGGAGCAAACCTCTCAACGTCCCAGCCGCGGAAGGCGCGGAAGGCGCCGGGCGTCGGGGGCCACGTGATGGCTTCCGGCCACCGTAGACGCGGGCCTGTGGACGGTGAGTAATGGGCTAGGTCGCCGTCCGGCCGTCGTCATGACGGCAACAGACCGTGTCGGCGGCGCGTTCGTGTTCCACGCGCGCCTCAAAGAGATGTCAGCAAGGAGGGGCCCGCAAGGGCCGACGCCCGTCGGGGCCGCGGATTTTAGTACTAGATGACGTGGCCTCGGCACAAGGGCAAAGAAGGAACATGGGTTCGGTTTTTAGTCAGTAGAAGTCTGACACTCCCCTTCGCTCTGCCCAAGAGCGGGGGGGGTCATTCGATGATTTTCCACGCACCAAAAAAAAAAAAAAGGTCACACGTACATGGGATTAGCCAGTACAACTAACTAAAACATATTGATAGAATATTCTTCATTATGTCCACCTTACAAATTGCGATTCACGTACTACTCCTTTTATAAATATTAATCGGCGTCCTACACAACTGATAAACGTCCACCTTTGTACTTTGGAAAAGGCTCACAATAGCGAGGCGATTCCTAAAACAATGTCATTTCACGCAGGTTTACTACAAGACTATCACCTCAACCAATCTTCAAATTTTAAGAAGAAAAAATAATCATCGCCTGTTGAAAAAGTCCCCTAGATCAAATCAGTCAAACTAGTTTTCAGTGAAAACACAAATGTACAACCCCAGTCACGGGGCATAATGCAATATTTTATTTATTGTGGTAAATGACATGGCTTTTGTATTGGTCGAACTGAAGTTTTTCAATAAAATGTTTAAATAACGTAACCAATTTTCGTTCACTATTTGATGAGTGCAAAACCAATAATAAATAATATGGCAGCAGCTTGAAACTCCTAAGTACTTATGCTGTATCATGATAATATTGTATAGCCAAATGATTTCAAAAGAGTAACCATAGAGTTTCCGGCTGGTTCTTTTTCATAAGAAACGACCCGAACTATGCACCATTTGTCGACGTTTTATAAGTGTTAATACAATATTTCGATTGTGATGTTGAACTCTCACCCATTCTCTACCAGAGAATTTATTTTTATACTACACTTGCTTGGTAAGTGTACCAATACTACCCCACTATAAGGCTTGAAAGCTGTTCATTAAACTTTCTCAAAAATCTAGGCAGTTATATTGTATGGAATTTCATTACTGCCCTGAAAATCAGGGTGAGGGTAGTAATGGGTTCATTACTAACGCGTTTTGTTTTTTTTTTAAAAGTCTTGATGACATTGGTAATCAAACGATTTAATTTTACCATAAAAAGTACTGGCCACTAGAACTTTTAAAGCAGGTAGCATACATTCTACATTCCGATAAGGCCGGAAAACTTCAAACCTCTATGCGATAGAGCGAGAGATTTATAACACTCTCTCGCTTTAACACGCGCGTAAGTTGGAACCACAGGTTGGAACCTGCGAAACGGGGCGTTTTTTACCTTTTCTAAAGCCTCGTCCCCACACAGAGCCGCACGGCTCGGCTTCTCGTGCCGCGCGGCTCTAGTGGGGACGCGGCTTAACGTCTTTTGGCGTGAAAATTGTTTGACGCTCTAAAATTTAAAGAAAAAAAAAAGACTTATTGTTGGTTGACGTATTTTGTAGAAACAATTTTCTTGGTAAATTTTAAAGTTTGGCGGTGTAAATCATAAGTTAAAATGAGTGATTCAAGTGACAATGATAGCAATTTATTAATAACAACTCCGGTCAGTGGGTCGTCTTAGGGGCGACTCCACCTGACATAATAGCAGATGCTAAAGACATTGTTAGTAATCTCTTGCCTGGAAAATACAAGATGAAATATTATAGAAGGAATATGAAATATTTATGCAGTGGAAAAGTGAAAAACAAGTTATGTGTAGTATAAAGCAGTATATTTCACTCGAGGGTAAGTACAGATTACTAAACTCGTGTGGTTCACGGCCCTCCGCTTCGCGTCGGGCCTCAAATGCACGCTCGATTGGTAATCTGTGCCTTACTCCCCTTGGTGAATAAATAGCTATTAAACTATGACCGCTATACGTCAGGTCGGGTACACTCCTAGGACCGCCAGTGTATCTATGTAACGACAGTATCTTCTAATTATTATTGGTTTGGCAACAATTTTCCAAAAATAACTTAGAGCACCTCACTCTCAGACTAACAGGGTTGTCAAAGCACTATTACCCAAACTCTCACGGCCCGTCTAACTTCGAAGTACTTCAAGGAACTTCTGAGGCTGTTATTGGCAACCGTATCAGAGATGCGATGAACGTCCAAACACATCGAGTTCACACTTGACATGGGTGTGACGTCATAAGCCCGGGTTGTTTGCGCCAAAATTAATTATCTATTGATCAGCGTAACGAAATTATTGAGATTTAATATTTGGGAGGGAATGTATGGTTCAATGGGTTTGTGGTATTGAAGTGCTCAATGGTGGTTTGAGGGATATGGGAACTATTATATAGGTGGAAGATGATTTTAATAACTAGCTTAGGCTCACGTCTTTGCTCCCGTTATGGATGGAAGTTAACCTATGTAACCTATGGCCCTTGGGGATAATGTATGTAGGTTCCCGTTTGTGAAAGATTTTACGTAGTCGAATTAGTAGTTCTGAAGATTAATCCCCTCATACAAACTTACACACAAATACATAAGCGTGATTTTATCTTAGAAGAAACCGCATTTTATTTTTGGCTGGGAATTCTTCAAATGACTCCTCCCGCTCTAGGCGGAGCAGAAGGGAGTTTTAGTCTTCTACTGACTAAAAACCACCCATGTTCATTCTTAGCCCTTCGTGTCCGGAGCCACGGTATCTCTTACAAACAACCCACAGCCCCGGCAGGCGGCAGCCCTTTAATATTGTTGAAATCTCGATGAGGCGCGCGTGGAACACGAACGCGCCGTCGACACGGGCCTGTCGTCACAAGGCGGACGGACGGTGAGCAAGCCACCGTTCACAGGCCCGTAGAAGTGACTCCTTGCTAGTTCTTAAAGAGCTTCACTTGCATAGTTTGGGCGAGTATTACGTATAAAGGGTATTATATTTCTAGGAATACCATGTCTAATCTGGGACGAAGCGTCTTAGTACCAGAAACAACAGCAAGCTTTATCTTATTATCTCGGACTATTATTATAACACATCTAATTAAATCATCCTAGAGCCACACAATCACTGCTTCGTCGCATTAGCGCCCACACAGTTCTCACAGAGAGATCTAACGGAGGATACAGGAGGAGGCCCTAGTACGAGTGTGCGGTGTAGGTAAACGTTACGTAAACACATGATTTTTTTAAAATCAATAATACTAATTATTCTATAGATTTTTACTTAAATTGTTTGCTTTGATCAATACCATCCATATAGATATGAACAAATTCTTACTAGGCCTAGGTTGTCCTCCCATACCTAAGGACTAATGCTGAAACATGAACATTTTGTAAAAGTAAATCATTTTAAAAGAGTAACTATTGCTGGTTCTTCTCCATAGGAAATGACCAACCCAAACCGTGCACCCTTTTTTATTTATTTTTTTGGTGGGTGGAAAATCATCGAATAACCCCCCCGCTCTTGGGCAGAGCGAAGGGGAGTGTCAGACTTCTACTGACTAAAAACCAAACCCTTGTTCCTTCTTCGCCCTTGTGTCGGAGCCGCGTTATCCTTTCGATAATCCACAGCCCCGACGGGAAACCGTGCACCCTTTCTCGACGTTTTATAATTATCCATTTTCATTTTTTATTTTAAAATCGATCGTAATTACGTAACGTTTCCACCGCACGCTCGTGCTAGAGCCCCAGTCCTTATCTAACAAGATAATACATCTAATATACGAGCACGTTATACAGTCAGCCCATCAGAGCAATTAATTAAACAGTAACTATCTAATAGGACTCAGGATAATTGAGGCTTCGGCTCTCAATTTTGATTTATTACTAATTGGCCATGTTAAGGTGGCAATTCTCTAAGATACTAATGAAGAACTTTATCAATAGAATCGGTCCACAAAAGCGTGCAAAGTGAGCCTCTATTAAGTGAAAACCCGGCTTAACTCCGCCTTATTTATTGGTTTTGCTGTTTGGAGTTCCAATGTGTTTACTTTTGTCTACTTAGTTCTTGTTACGAGACTTATTAGTCCAACCTCTGTGGAAATTTTTTAGGTAGCAACTCTGAAACGGGCCAAGTGCGTGTCGGCCCACATTTTAGGTCTCGGTTCGTAGGCATTATTCCGTTTATTCATATTTTTTGCGCGACGCTCCATCGATCTGTCAGTCTTATTGGGAACAATATCAATGTTTCGACAAGGTTTTACTTCAAAACAAGCTGGTGGATAATCCTGCCAACGAGGTTGTGTTTAGTAGTAATAATGCCTACAGTTTTAAAAATAAAACTGAGGTAACATAGAACAATGCTAGTCTGAAATTAATCATATTCAGGAAAGAAAATAAAGAAGTATTTTTTTGCAAACGAACGGTCGTCGTAAAGCTCTCTATACATTTGCAAAACTTTAAAAACTCTAAGTAAATATAGATACGATAAATAAAATCCACAAACAAGAATACAGTGTGTGGTTAAAACGTTTACGATGTTGGTATTTTTTCTGTTTTTAGTTTAATCTAGCTTCCTAGCCGACAGACCAAATTGTTTTAATAAGCGGAGAATAGTTATTTACGTTAGTTCCATCTTAAACTTTTATTTTCGTAAAAAGGAATTGCGGCGGGCTTAAAAGTGAACATCTGTGGCAAATGTTGACTGTTTTTATGTTTCAGAGGTGTTTGCATGAAAACTGTCAAAATTGTTTTGTGTGGTTATTCTTATCTTGGTGATGTAAGAATCGGATAATACAACAACAACCTATAAAGCCAGTAAAATATGATTAGAAGTTTATACTGCCGTAGTAAGAAAAAGGGGCACAACTAACATTTTGAAAAAAAATGAGTTAAAGACATATTTAGAATCAGAAAAAAAAGGCGCATCTGCTCAATTTTTCGTAGAATTTTATCTTCAAGGAATTCGGAGATACAGTAGGCTCAAAAGGCACAAATGACACTAATATTCATGTTTTGTAGAATGCAAAGGCACATTTATTTACCAATAAATTGAAAAGGCACAAATACGTAGATGTGACTATTTCTTCATACAGATTTTAACTAAAAAATCCTTTGAAAAGGCACACCTAACATAAAGAACCAACATAACACAAAGAAAAGGCTCAAATGCCAGATGTGCCCTATCTACTTAATTAATGATCCATGCATGTCTCAATTAATTTACGTATAAAAGGCATAAACAACCAGTTGTGCCTTTTCTTTAAATTATTTACGATTAAGGGTGAGGAAAGGAGGGCAGGGTTGGATTGAAACGCGCCAGTTGTGCCTGCGACGTTGAAGTGACTCCACGCTTATCCTTATGGCTATTGATGCCGGAGTTCCTCAGGGGTCTGTTCTCTCCGCGACACTTTTCCTGCTGCATATCAATGACCTCCTTGTTCCTGGTATTGTTGGGTACGCAGATGACAGCACTGTCATGGAGAGTTATACATCCAGCGCAAAAGGCGGCGGTGACCCACCCGCACGCAAAATACGAGCATCGAACGTGGAGTTGCGGACATCAGCACGTCGTACTTATACTTATACTTCTAAGCCGGCGGTGATGAAGTACGCTCATTGAGAGAGGCCATGGTAGAGCGAACGAATTCAACCTTAAGTCTTGTCTCCTAGTGGGGTAACGAGAATCTGGTTGATTTTAACGCCACCAAAACGCAAGTGTGTCTATTCACCGCTAAAAGGAGTCCGTTCAATCTGGCCCCTACTTTCCGGAGTGCGACTGTACAAGTTACCGACAGTCTCAAGCTTCTTGGCACGAAGTTGAGCGCGAATCTGAACTTCGGTGCCTACATTGAGTCGAAAGCTCAAACTGCGGCAAAATAGCTGGGTATCTTAAACAGGGTTAAGCGGTACTACAAGCCTGGACAGCTTTCAGTATTATATAAAACTCAAGTCCAGTCCGGCATGGAGCATTGCTGTCACCTTTAGGATGGCTCAGCCAAATACCAACTTGCCAAACTTGCTTGACTCTGTAGAGCGCAGAGTCAGGAGGCTAATATTGGCGACGATAAGCTGTTTGCCAAGCTACATAGCCTGGCCCACCGCCGCAAAGTTGCATGTCTGCGGTCTTCTACAGACTGTATTTCAGAGAGTGTGCGCAGGAGCTCCACGGGCTGCACATTCGAACAAAGCGCTTTGCTAATTTGCGTCGGTTTTCCCGAGTTCATATAACCCCAATCTATTGTCGCGAGTAAATAGGCTTCTTCTGGGTAAGCTCGTTCCATCGTCGACCTAATCTCTGCTCTTAGGGCAAGATTGAGGTCAAGAGTAAGCCCATTACAAATAAAAAAATAAAATTAAAATAAATTACGGGTATAAGCTATTTCCTGTAAACGAACAATAAATAAATAAATATAGAGTAGCTTAATAAAGGTTCAAAACCAAAATGTATGCTCCTATTACTACCTCTATTAAGAATTAAGAATATTTTGATTTATTTTTCATATTGTGATTTAGAGTAACGTTTTTTTTATAGATTTAGTCCAACCTATTAGTAAAAAGAATAAAATATTTAATTTTTACTTTCCTTAGGTATCTAACTAACTAAAAAGTGTAATTGAGTTTAAGTATTAGCACTGTTTGTTTCTAATTAATAAGTTCTATTACTGCTATCCCTAATCACTACATAGTATAAAACAAAGTCACTTCCCGCTGTCTATCCCTATGCATGCTTAAATCTTTAAAACTGTGCTAAGGATTTTGATGCGGGTTTTTTTTTAATAGATAGAGTGATTGAAGAAGAAAGTTTTAATACCTTTTTAGCACCCGTGCGAAGCCGGGGCGGGTCACTAGTAATTTATAAATAACTATTGAATATTAAGAAAGTTTTTATTGTTTAAATGAAAAGGCACATTTTAATAAATATGCCTTTTCATTGTAATATTTCATATTTTTTTCCCAAAATGTCAGAATGAAAAGTCGCAATTGGTTAGTTATGCCCTTTATTCGTAATATTAATAACTTTAGTTAATTTTTTTTGTTACTTTGAAAGGGAAAATGTTGATTATTTAATAAATAGTAATAAAATAATAACTCACATTTCATTAGTTGTATAAGAATCGTTATAATGAATTTATTTTAATTCATCTATTTTCGAAAAATAATGTGTAAGTCAATATTTTTCGCCAAAAACCAATAAAAACTTTAAAGTCGATTTTCTCCATATTTATAAGATGTTAGTTGTGCCTTTTTACCCGACTACGGCAAAGCCAAAGGAGGGTTATGATTTTGACTGGCTATGTATGTATGTATGTATGTATGTATGTATGTATGTTTGTATGTATGTATGTGTGTATCTTCATCTGTTCCCTCATAGCTTCTAATCTACTTATCGGAACTCGACATATGAGGTATCGTTAGAACCGTCTTAATTTTCCGCTGAACATAGGCTAGGTGACGTGTCACAAAAAGCGATTTGGCGCCCTCTAGCGGACAAAAAGTAAGGCTTAAAAAATAAAAATGGAGATAAATACGCCGTGTTTGGTATCATTTGAAAGGGCCTGACTTGTACATTTCCAAAATATTGCTCACTTTTAAAATCACGCCCTCTAGCGGACAAAAAGTCAAAAGTAAAAAAAATATTTAACACCAAAATTGTTTAAATAAAAAAAAGTAAAAAACTAAAACCCGACTACGACAAAAAAACGACGCTGAAAAAGTATGAAACAAGATTTTCAGGATAGAACAAAAAGAAAAGCCGTAGTCACACGTTATAGGTACCAACCTAAACACTTTAATACCGTGTGACTACGGCTTTTCTTTTTGTTCTATCCTGAAAATCTTGTTTCATACTTTTTCAGCGTCGTTTTTTTGTCGTAGTCGGGTTTTAGTTTTTTACTTTTTTTTCATTATGACGGCAGTATACGCAATAATATCACGTCTGTAACACCCAAAAGGTTATGCAGAGGCGTAACAAATAGTACACCCACATTTCGCCAGTTACGTTTAAGTCCCATGTAATAGGGGGCGAGCTTATTGTCAACAACCAGGCCCAAAGCCAGACACCGTGGCTGCTACTAAGAAATTCTTGATAGAAACCCAATAACACTCTGCTCGACCCGGCAATCGAACCCAGATTCTTATGCTCAGCAGTCGCGCCTGCTAATTTATTCCGTGGTTCCATAAGTTTTATTTATTGAAGTCGAATGAAACAATTATTAAAGGTTATTTTATATTTAGATAACTCATCGAATATTTTGTCTAGATTCATAGTTTGTGTACTGAAATATCAGTTTTATGAGAATACGCTGAAGATTCTCTCTAACTTTGTCTTGCTAAAAATAGATGTCTTTTGACTCACCCAGTGGGCGGGTAAGGTCGTCGTAATTAATTGTATTTTCAGACATCTTGTGCCTATTAGGAAAACAAGATTTTTCGTAGATATTTCCTTTGTTTGTGATTTAAATAATTTTATTTTTATAGTTACCGGGTTAAAACTGGGTGAATAGATACTAAAGTTTGAAAGGGATTTTAACATTTAATTAATTTGATAGGTTACCAACAAGTACTATTTTATTCGCTTAAGGCCTCCTTTTTAGTCTTCAAGAAATACGAGAAAAAAGCCAATTGAACAAAACACAAAGTTCACACATTTCATTTAAAGTAACAAAAAACAACTTCTTCTATATTTACGTCATCGTCTTGTACCAGTTATTTACACGTAGCATAGAAAATACTTGAACAAAAGCAAGAGTAATATTTTGATCAAACGTTACTGTAAAGACAAAATGGCTGACGCGATAACTTGAAAATATTGTCTACGGCAATGTCAAATGATCCGTTAAAAACATTCTAAATGTTGGCTGACTCAGATGTTCGTTGACGTGTGACATGTCAATGGATTTTTACCTTACGATGTTTACAAACAGAATTCTATGTGTTTACAATGTACAGAAGCTAGCACATCAGGCTTCTACAATCTGACTAATTTTCAATTTTATTGCTAGTACATTTGGTTCAAGGTTGATTGGGAAAATTAAAGTTTGGGGTAGCTTGATATTAGGATCTCGATTTTTAATATTATCATGGATACTTCTACAAAAAACCCTGGCTGTCAATTTCATACAAGTGCCAAGAGACTCTTGTAGCACTGTACATGAATTCTTCATACCTATAAAAAGATGGTTCCCGAGTGTTTTACCCATTCATTTCGCCTTATTGGTCCGTCGAGATAAGTTGCTCTGAGAAAAATATTGCTACCGGGAATTTTCTCGCAAGCAGCAAAGTAAAGAGGCTAAAGATCTGAGCCCCTTACGGGCTTTCAGTCTTTACTTTATACGGTTATCACTGTGCTGTCGCTGTAAAAAGTTCTCGTAGAACTTTTTATTTAAAATTAACATAATATTTCTACACGTGTCCTTCTAACAGCATCGCCACGAGCTACACATGTTGCGACAAATACTGTGTAGTTAACATAAGAACGAAATGGCTTAGTTACCTAAACGTGACCTGCAACATGATAAAAGACAAAAAAAAATACCAATCGAATTGAGAACATCCTCCTTTTTGGAAGTCGGTTAAAGAAGACACACGCATGACTCTTACAAAGATAAACGCTTACATAGGTAAATCACGGAACATATTTGAAGCATGTCTTAGTGGACCCTACAATATAACTCATTAAAGCTTCAAGCTATCTAGAACACCGTGAAAACCAACAATTCAGAAACTAAGTACGTACCCAGCCGTTGTAAATAGATCGAGTTTTAGGAGGCCACAAACTTATCTTCTTCTTAGCGATCAGAACTGAGCTGTGAGTGAGAGAGACGATGCTATTTAAAGTCGTCCTTTTTCTTTAACTCGGAATATGATATAGGATGACATTTTTATTTTATTTTTTTATATTGTTTACATTTTTGAATTCCATCACATGAATAATAATATTATCAATTTGAATGTCAATGACTTCTATGAATATTTGTACACCTTAGGGTATAACCACACCTCGGACACTCCATACAACGCCCGCAAAATAATTACCTATTACTACTACATAAACAAATAACGTTTGTGCACGACGTGCACGTGCAAATGTGTGCGTAAACTCTAGTAGGGTTGTCGTAGCCTAAAAAATGGCGCGGAAAGTGCAACGGTCTGCGTCGCGAATACCGAACGACGACTAATACGAGCGCGAGTCATTGCTCAAGTGTCGACGACGAATACCTCGAAGTGCGGGGTGAGGTGCGGTATTTAATATGAGCGCGGGGAAGGGAGTGTCCCTTCTGTACGTAGTACTATTATGTATTCTGTGGTATAACACAGTGCGCTTGTATTTTTTTTATAAAAACTATTTACTACACCTGTGTTAATCAAATGATTAAATGACTTATGACTTAATGACTTATGACTTAGGATCATGTCTTATTTCCCCGAAAGTTGGTCATGTGGTGGCTTATTATCATCAACAGGGCAAAACTTGACACTGGGTTAATTAATAAAAAAATCTCAGTGGAAAACCCTAATAGCACATTCCCGAATTGAACTCCCGTTTTGACCAACAGACTGAGTGCGGGGCAGTGGTCCAACTGCTCTGTCCTATTAGTTGGACCATGGGTCTTTACTAGGGGCAGTTGTCCAACTTTAAAAATAGTTGGACCACAGCACCTCTTAAGAGTTCCGTGGTCCAATTCATTAAAAAATAACTTGGATTAACTAACAACTAATTACTTGGATAACTTGGAGTAGTAAGTAACGACCTGGAAGGATTAAATTTGATAGTTAATTAATTTAATCCCAATCGATCAAACTACCAGGAGAACAGAAACATTAGGAGGTATTGGAAATTGGAATCTTAAAATCAAATCTATATGCCTTTCTAATACCATGCAGTTTTTTTTTGTTGAAGATGAGAAACAAGGACAGTAAAGTCTCACAAAGTAGTTAATTAAGTTCTTCGTCATGCGTATAACTTCTATATCAGTGAAGTTCTTGGTTCTGGTTCAGCCTAGGAATATATAGGAGGTACTCCTATATACTCCAACAATTATATTGCACACAAGATGCAGTTGAGGTTTTTAGTGTTGGTAAGTTATTTTTTTATTTTTAACTAGCTGATGCCCGCGGCATCGTCCGCGTGAATGTCGGTTACCGCGACCGATGTCGGTTATCGCGACCAAAAGTAATCTCTTCATCCCTCCCTTTCAACCCTTTTTTTCGCACCAAAGGTGAACGCGCACCCAATAGATGGCGCTGTATGTCCGGAATAAATTTTATTTTTAATTTTATTTTATTTTTTGTAATAAAAACTATCCTATGTCCTTTCTCAAGTTCCAAACTATGTCTGTACCAAATTTCACAAAAATCGGTTCAGTAGTTTAGGCGTGAAGCAAAGACAGACAGACAGACAGAAAGACAGACAGACAGACAGACAGACAGAAAGACAGACAGACAGACAGAGTTACTTTCGCATTTATAATATTAGTTAGGATTGGACCACGGAACTCTCAAAAGGCGCTGTGGTCCAACTATTTTTAAAGTTGGACAACTGCCCCTAGTAAAGACCCATGGTCCAACTAGTTGGACAGAGCAGTTGGACCACTGCCCCGCACCCAACAGACTAACCCACCTTAAGCTGTTGGTCCCGGCTGCCATATAAAGATCTTTGGCAGTCGTTACAGGTAGTCAGTGACCTGAAAGTCTGACAACCAGTCTTACCAAAGTGTATCGTATTACCCAATATTACTTGGTTGTGGAGGTCAGATAGGCAGTCGCTCCATGAAAAATACTGGTATTCAGCTACATCCGGTTAGACTTGAAGCCGACCCCAACATAGTTGGGAAAAGGCTAGGCAGATGATGATGTGTAGAGCGCAAATATTGTTCGCGCAAATGTCCATTTGTGCAACTACCCGTTCGCGCAAAAAAATATTTTCACGCAAGTGGATACTCGCAAATGTCCTCACAAAGCGATTTTACGAAGCATCCCTTAAAATAAACGAGCCACTCAACAAAAAGACTATTCAACTTTTATTACTGACCACAAAGTTTAAAAGTTGTCAGAAGTTGAGGCTCGAATTTAAAATGAAACAAATTAATGATGAAGATTACATAATACAGCGTTGTGAGTGAAAAGCCTCGTAATGCTGGGCCGGCGAAATTCTCTCTATTCAGAAGCGACCCCGCCGAATAAATTGTTACGATTTTTCTTTGACGCCTCTAGTATGTTCCTTTTCACTGTGGTGTGAGTTAAGAGAGACGGGAAAGGAGTAAGCGTTTGATATTAAGTTGGTATTGTATGGAAGGAGTATTTTGTGTAGATTGGAGGACTGTGGTTGGAAGTGGAAATTATTAAGCTGAAAGAGTATTTTTAAGTATTCATGAAATACAAATAAATGCTTTTCTCGAAGGCACATCTAGATGTTGTTTTCATTGCTTCTTATTCAGAATATGTCCATTTAGTAGGAATAAAAAACTTTTTTTTATTATAAATGTGGGGGCCAATTCTCGATTTTCGACATTTATCTCGAGTTCGAGTTCGTAAGTCTATCTCTATGTCTATCTATATCAAAAATATCTCTATCACTACCGAAAAAATTCGAATTGAGCAGAATTCCGTATTCTCAGTCAAAATAGAAATGAATGTCACGAAAATGTCGAGACGAGTGAAGCTAATGTTACCATTACGAAGAATCGCGCGTTTCGTTTTAGGTAGCTATGAGTGAATGAATGATTTTGTTTTAAAACGCTGACTAAACCTAATTATTTAAGTATAAAAGAAAGAAAGAAAGGAAGAAAAAGTATTTATTGGTTTCACAAACAAACAAGTAAACATAATTATGAGAAACACTTAAAATTAGGACATAATTTATATATAAAATTTGAATAAGTCCTGTGCAAAGCCAAAGTAAAACGAAACGTTTAGTGTAAAAATAATCAGTTTGACAGCTGACTGTCTGTCAGTGACTAATAAAATTATGAAGCAAACAATTATTTACCTTCGTTTTCAGGTCTATTTTAGCGGTATCCTGAATTACAGGAGCCAATAGATCTAAGTATAACCGTGATTAAATCTTTATTTAGTCTGAAGTTTTTAATGACTTCTGTTTCGCTCAAGTCGTAAATATCGACGGCGGGATAGCTGTTGTCGCCGTGTATTGGCCAGTTGCTCGCCACTTTCCAACAACTCCGAGATAAAAATGCTAATAAACTCGTCAATCTTTCAGTGGTTTCAAGCCCAATCGTAGGTCCACAAATTACAGACTCTTGTCGTTGACTCTTGTTTTCTTGAAACGACGACCTCGTCGTTTCAAGAAAACACAATGCACAAATCAAAGAGTATAAATCGAATTTCCAGTATGAGATGCCAAGCCGTATTTTATTTAAAAACTAAAGAAAAGAAAACACAGTGTACAATCCAAAACTCAACAAATTCACTCAGAAATGACGTATCTATATAATCGACATGACATCTCTACTGCTCAGAAGCACTCGACATGAACTCTAACGTTAGCCTTCGACAAATGTCGAATTCGACATCCCCAGAATAGCAACTTTTAAAATTTCTCGAAAAAATGACGTCATTAAAAATTTTTCTCGAGTTCGACACCATCTCTAAAACCGAGAATTGGCCCCGTGGTTTTTTTTTTCATGATTTTTTTAGTATTTCTTCTGCCGCAAGTAATAAGGGACTTTGTCACGTATTAAAAGAAACGGGCATTTCCGTTTCTATTAAAACGTGACAAAGTCGCTTATTTCTTGTGGCATAGACTTGGATTTATTTTCACGCTAGTTTTTGCTTGCGTCTTTACCCGCTTTGAATGCTAAAAGAAGCAATTTTGATACTTGTGATACGGCTATACAATATAGGCAGTAAGAATCTAAATATATCTTAAAATATCTGACATCATGCTTGAGGACGGACAACGCCACCGAGGTCGGCCTAGAAAGAGGTGGCGAGTTGATCAAGAAGCGCATCACGAACGCTGGTTCGTGGTAGGGAAGGGGAAGAGTATCTGCGCCGAAGGCCATGGCTGAGGCCTTTGTTCAGCAATGGGAAAGTCAAGGTTACGAAAAAGTAAAACTGTCATCTATGCACACAAAATAAATTCATCTCATGACAAAAAGGTACTTAATTTTACTTAAAAAAATTTTACTTTGATACTAAACTTTTTATGTGCCTATAGATAGACAATTTTGTTCTCTAGCCGAAAAATAATGCCGAACGATTCTGTAAATAACACACGTAGGTTTTTTGTTAGCACTTTTCTATTTTGTAAGACATTTGTATACTTTTAAAAAAGTGTGTATTTTATCAAAAAATAGGGTTGGTCGTCGTATATTTTATTCAAATCGAAATGGTCTCGATTTATATGCTTGAAAAACAGTTCGGCACGCGTGTGAATAGATTTAAAAATAAAAAATGTAACGTAGGAATAACAGTTACGCGGTTTGTTATTTACACTTTTATGAATTACGTTATTCGCTGATTAATCGGTATATTTTCCCGTATGTTTTTTTTGCAATTGTATGTACACCAATTAATACTGAAATGGCCCATGTTTGTTATGATTTCGAAAAGTATATTGAGTATTTTTTCAGTTTGTGGTGTGGCGAATTGCGTTGCGGACTAGTATTGATTTTGAAAAGGAGGTAACTATATTTCCTTTAAAAATAACATCAAAAAGTTGCAGATTTTCTCTGACCTTTTTGATATATTATAATATTTGTTTTTTATTAAAAGTATAATGTTTGTAATTTTCCCTCTTTCTTTAAATTAGCCTTATGTAGATCGGACTGTCCAGTGTCCGTTCTACATAAGGTTATTTAAAGAAAGATATTACAATTTATTCACAGGTATAACTACCGTTTTATAGGAACATAACTACCTACATAAACGTTAGTCGGAAAACAAATACGTAAAGTGCACCTAACATCCGTGAAATATGGAAGGATTGGAGAAGGTCTTTGACTCGCAACCGGCTTATTGATAGCTTTAATCAGACGTCGTCGAATAAATGGCTATGTCAATATGGATTTATCAACTTTATGGGCATTACGGGAACGAAAATAGTGTGCTTGGCGTTCGAGGGAAGGTTTGTGTTTTTATATGGTGTGGAAGATAGGAATGGAAGGGTTTCTGACGGTTCGTTTAAGGTAATTTAGGATATACGCAGGTTAAAATAAGTTGGTGATGTTTTTCGCTGTTACTTGGCTCAGAAATTCAAACTCAAAGTTCGGGACCAGTCTGCCACATTATTTCCAAACCGCTGTAACTCCTGAAAGCCAGGATCAACAGTGGCGCCCACCAGAAAACCGCCGAGGCAATGGGGCTCGACCAAGTCCCAGAGAAACAATTTAACTGTCTTGAATCCCGCCATGAAATGAATCAGAAAAGAATAGTGGTTACTCAAGGTTTTCCAAAGAGTGATGGAGCGGAGCATTTTAAACATCCAAGTCACCGAGCGAATGCGCAATATCACAATACACTCTAAGACAGGCATCGCCGAAGTTGGCGATGAGTCTGTGAGTATAAAATGGGACTGGGCGGGTGGGTCACTTTCCTAGGATAGCTCAGGATATATGCCATAATTGGCAAGAATCATCCTACAGTGGGTGCCTCAAGACGGTCGTCACGATCCGATCCGCTGACGTGACGAATTGGTTCCTGACTGATTGGCCAGAGAAGACAAAACGCTTAGAGAATAGGAAAGGAATGGGGAGGCCCTTGCCAAGCAGTGGGGCAAAATAGGGTAAAAAAAACTACGTACTTAACTATTGAAAGTTTAACAATTACAGTAAATTTATACCTTTTCAAAAATGTATGTTTCAGATTTAGTATAATTTCCTAACCAAGAGAAACAAGTGTTACTATGAAATACTCCTGGAATAAACTAAAGATAATACAGCTTATCCCGTAACACTTCACCTAAACTTATCTTGAAGACTTTCGTGAAATGTTTTCCTGATAATCTCAATAAGTAGTACTGTTACACAAAAACTAAAGGACGTAAGAGGATTACTTCAAGGAGTTAGGTTGGTATGTGGTTTGTTTTTCTTTCGACAGTATAAAGATATTCTTGCTTGTAGTAACTCTATACGTAATAAAAACGTTACAAAGGAGGGGTTCTAAAATTATAAAAGTTCTTCAGCTACTTAGATCTTGAGGACCTTATTGGTAGCTACAGTTTTGAGCCGTTTATGGTCGAAACGTTTTGGTCATGTGGTCCGAGGGCACGTCTGCATCTAATCTCTTTCGGACTGGACGACACTTCGTGACCAGAACGAAGGCTTGCTCTTTATTTCTTTTATTTTCATTTGTAATTAAATAATTCCTCCTTGATATCTGACATCACACATTTTTTATAGTACATTGTTACCTTAGGGGTGAAAGTAACTTATTTAGTCCCCGAGACGGGGTTTGGCGCCTGAGCGCAGCGAGGGCGCTAATAGTTCGAGGGACTAAATAAGTCTTTAACCCGAGGTAAACACTGTGCTTTTCATTACGAATACAAGGAAAGTTGATGGGAATAGGCTTGCGCCCAATTACCTAAATCGAAAGAAAGCAAAAACAAATTGACAAAAAAAAATAAAAAGTAAACATAAGAGAAACACTTAAAATCGGTTAAATCTAATCTGTGGATGGCAATAGGCTTGCTCCTAATTACATCGGTTGATAGCAATAGGATTGCTCCCAATTACATCAATAAAATTGATGGCAATAGGCTTGCTCCTAATTACATTGGTCGATGGCATAGGCTTGCTCCCAATAACCCAAATCGGTGGATGGCAATAGGCTTGCTCCTAATTACATCGGTTGATGGCAATAGGCTTGCTCCTAATTAGATTGGTTGATAGCAATAGGCGCGCTCCTAATTACATCGGTTGATGGCAATAGGCTTGCTCCTAATTAGATTGGTTGATGGCAATAGGCTTACTCCTAATTAAATTGGTTGTTGACAATAGGCTTGCTCCCAATTACCTAAATCGGTGGATAGCAATAGGCTTGCTCCTAATTAGATTGGTTGATGCCAATAGGCTTGCTCCTAATTACATTTATTGATGGCAATAGGCTTGTACCTAATCACATCAGTTGGTGGCAATAGGCTTGCTCCCAATTACATCAAATAATTTCACAGCTGGCAGTAGAAAGCGATTCTCCCTAGGGCTGAAAAGTAGTACTTTCAACCCGCTCCGCAGGCATGTCATGACCTACTTTCAGAGTATGAGTAATGAAAAATAATATTATGTAATTGTTATAATTTATTTTCAAATTTTAATTATGCATGATTTTCAAACAACCTTAAATGTAAATTCGTAATATTTGAGCTAGATGCACACCATATTTGTACGCCTCCTGGCATAACATAGCGCTCTGTTCACCAAACTCAAGATCTTATTTTTACCTGTGTTAACAAATAAAAGTGATTTGATTTGATTTTTAGGGCATAGAATTTGGTTTTCCTACTCCTCCGCTATTCTTTTCTGATAAATTTCGTTGCGGGATCCAAGTCAGTTAAATCGTTTCTCTGGGACTTCATCGTGGTGTGTGTGGTTTGGGGATGGTGTGGCGGACTTGCCCCAATAAAAAAAAATAGAATTAGCATTGCCATTCAACGTGGCAATGCTGCCAGTCTTTTGAGCACGTTTCCGGATGACAGCGACACAGAGGAGTAAGTACTTCTTATTTCTTAATCTATGATTTTAACTTCTGATTTCCTGATTTCGTCGAATTACATAACGCTTCGCGAACAAGACTATTGCTTGATAAGTAAAACTGATACAAAACCTATGAAAGCATCAGAAACATTATAAAAACAATAAATACGAAAATCAATTTGAAAGATTAACATTAAACATCAATTTCAATCACATTTTAATAAGTCCGTGATAATATTTTAATTACCGACTATTGATGCAGCAAACAAAGGGTATTAACTGGTTTGCTATCAGTTTTGTTTGTAGGGCTATTGTGCTGCTGTTATTTCAAACATTGTTCGTTCATTGGGAGTACTCTCGATTTGATTAACTGCTTTTATTTAATTCATTGAGAGCATTTGTGTAGGTATTTTAATAGGTTATGTTTTAAGGTTCGATACAAAAGTATCAAAACGGAATTATGAACATAATACAAAAACTACTATTAATACTAGGCTACAATTTAAATGCTCACCAAAAAAGATTTTTAGACCCTAGATTAAAGTACAGTAAAGTACTAAATAAAATATTTTAACTTCAAATAAAATAAACCCACTCTATACTGAGGTGCCTAAAGAACAACGTTTTAAGTTTCAAAATAATTAGACACTCATCAGAATAATTGTCCGTGTTGTATTTATATTCTTTTTGCCTACCAAAATGGATAAATGCTCACCAAATCAATTAACCAAAATTATAATACGATCGTCTCGCGACAGTATCCTTTATGGGCGGCATGGGCACCGGGCCGTAGGCCGACGAAGGAGGCCGGCGGAGGCCCGGCACTTCGAGGACAGAAGATATTAGTGTTATTTGATATGCGAGCGAAGCGAGCGCGCGTCATGGAGATAAATTGAAAGTCGTGAAACTCAGTCAACAATATTGGTGACATCTATTTAGTGATAATATAAAATATTTGTTCTGCAGTTAACTTTATAGGCGTTTATAAATATTTATGGTATAGAATAAAAAGGAAAATAGGTTCATTCCTACAATACTTTAGGAAACACAATTTGGTGAGCATTAATCCATTTTGGCCGGCATTTCGAATTTTTTTGGTAGTAAAATAGGTTCTTTTCTGGTAGTCGTTTAAACACAAGCCTTATTAGTATTAACGGGATATTGTTACGGGGTATTGCGTTTCGTCTGTTCATAAACATCCACCCGCAATGACTTCAGTTTATCCGTGATCATGGTGCTTGTAACAGCGCCTAAATATCGGGAACTCGAAACAGTAAGAAAACATGGTAAATATCCCGTTAATAGTACACTCCTTTGCAAAAAAAACGGGCACCTTAGGAAATTTACGTTCTAAGGTCGATTTGAGTTAATTCAATGAAATTTAATTGTTTGACGTAGTCTGTATACTTATAATCGTGTAAATTAATACGCGTGAAGTGAACTGTGGCAATTTAAAAAAAAAAACTATGAATTCTTTAAAACCGATGTACCCGGCCAAACAATAAGAAGTGGTCGGCAATAAAGACAAGAAGATTTTTTTACTTTGTTTAATTAAATAAAGTTACAAATGTAATAACCTAATAACGAGTGTGACCTCCTCTTGCCAAAATCACAGCTTGAATCCTTCTGGGCATGCTTTCCACGATGTTTTTAATGACGTTTTGAGGAATACGTTCCCACTCTTCTGCAATGACTCTTTTTAGCTCCCTGATGTTTTGTGGAGCATGTTGCACTGATCTTACCCGTCTCTTTAGAACATCCCAGACATGCTCAATTGGATTGAGGTCAGGACTTCGAGCTGGCCAATCTAAACGACGGATCCCAACTTCTTGCATGTACGCTTCCACGTCGCCAGAACGGTGCGGGCGAGCATTGTCGTCCATAAAAATGGAATCTTCCCCAAGTGCAGTCAATGCGGGTTGTGCATATGGAATTAGGGCTTCCATTATGTACCGGTGTGCATTTAATGTTCCATTTTCAATGAGAACTAACTCCGTACGCCCCGTCGAATTAATTGCTGCCCAAAACATAACGGAGCCTCCGCCATAAGGAGTGATTTCTTCGAAACACACTTCCGCATAGCGTTCCCGTGGTCTTCGTAGCACTCGCCGGCGTCGGTCCTCTCCACACAAAGAGATTCTAGCTTCATCAGAAAACAATACTTTATTCCAGTCCTCCAGAGTCCATGAAGCACAGTTTCGAGCAAACTGAAGTCGAGCAACACGGTGCTCACGGAGTAATTTAGGTCCCGAGCCGGGCGGTAACTCCTGATATTGGCAGCCAAAAGCCTCCTCCTGACGGTCCACAAGCTAACTTCTACTCCTCTTACTTCTTCAAGGCTCTTCTTCAGGTCCACACTTGACGCCTTACGATTCCGCAAGGCCTGACTCACCAAAAAGCGGTCATCTCTTGGTTCTGTGCGTCGTTTTCTTCCCGAACCGGGTCTTCTTTTGACCGTACCGGTCTCTTGATACCGTTGCCAAGTCCTCTGGACAGTTGAACGACTCACATTTAGCCGCTGAGACACGTAAGTTTGCGAACAACCTTCTTCAAGTAGGGCTATAATTTTACCGGCCCTTATCGCTTTATCACTCATGTCAAAAAGTGGTATTTAATGTAAAAAGAAAGATAAAATTGTTTAATTTGCAGAAAATATCCAAAAAGTTTTAAAATTTTAGTAATCAGTAATAAAATCGTTTCAGCAATTCGCGCCGTTAGTAAAGCAATTTTACAATAATCTACAATAATCATTATTTTCCTTTTGTTAATTTCAAAATTTAAATTTGGAACGTACAGAATCATGCCAGGATTCTTCAAATAACATGCCAATACATCGTCAAATTAATAAAACCTCTTACTTGTCCTTCTTCATTGAAGTAGAGAAAAAAATATGAAGTGCCCGTTTTTTTTGCAAAAGAGTTTATTAATAGTAGTGTCAGTGACCATGTCAGTTTAAAAACTTATATAATACAAAAAGTTCTAGTGTTCCCCGATACAACGTGGTAAAACCGGTTGTCCGGCTTTCCTGTCTTTCTTACCTGACTACCCATAGCGACTGACATGGATCTACAAATGACAAGAACCACCAATTGTTAAGACGGAGGTAATTTCTTCAGTCGACCGTAACCAATATGTTTTAACTGAGTTATATTCATTAAAATCATCAATATATCCCTCTCAGTTCATCAACAAAAAAACTATGTTGAGATCGACTTCCAGTCTAACCGGAATCAGCTGAATATCAGTAGTTTACATGGAGCGACTGCCTATCTGACCTCCACAGCACAGTTAAACTGGGCAATACGATAGCATTTGGTAAGGCTGGTTGTCAGACTGACTACCTTTAACGACTGCCAAAGATCTCTACATGGCAACCGTGACTAACAGCTTAACGTGCTTTCCGAGGCACGGAGGAAACTCGGTAATGGGCAGTCACCCATCTACAGACCAACCTAGGGAAGTGCAGCTTAACGTAAATTTGACAAACATTGACACAACATAGAAAACTGATTAACATCCGTAACCACTCTAATTTAGGTTCATTTGAAAACCAGCGTCGGGCACTAGTTGCACGGCATTTTGCTGAACTGGGCCTTTTTGGCGCAGCCGTGAGGCACACAGTGGGACGATTTGTTTAGTTTTAAGTTCTTTTTTTATATTATTTTTGTTTTACATTGTGTGTATTTGTAGCCTGTGCCAAATAAATGCATTTTCTTTCTTTCTTTCTTTCTTTCTAAATATCGACCCGAGTGGCAGTTACCTATTATTAAGCCACGAGCTTTTCTATACAACCCTCTCAGTTAATTTATAAAATTTGAATTTCTCGGGCCACCCTAAGGAACTTGTTTTCCTCAGGAACGAGGGTCTTGTTACATCATGAACGGACATATAACCACAGACCGACCTTCACAAATGTTCCACTAACCGTGGGGTTGGTATTGTTCAATGGTGGATTTCGTAAATTAACTTTTTCGACTGACTCTATTTATTTTTGTGTATATCTCGACAAAGAATCTTGAAAGCGCAAAAATAAAATATTCACATTATCGCAATATTAAATTAACAGAATAGATTGACAGAACAATATTTATTGTTTACCAACAGGAAAAAATAAAAACAAGATAAAAGAAATGAAGTAGAAAGGACGATCATTTCGCTAATACTAGTAAACGTGACAACACACAATTTCAACGCAGCCGCTGTTGAGGAAAACGGAAACTCTTGGAACTATAAAAATCTAAGGCATTGACACTGCGCTCGTTTGATTCATTTTTGGTCCACTTCCTCATACCGAGGGGAAGCGTGTGTCCCAGCAGTGGGACCTTTAAAGGCTGGTTTTGAATTATCAGTAAATCAGTAAATAAAAACTTTTCCCATAGATACAGGGGAAAGACCTTTAAACCATTAGTACATATTATAAAAACAAAGTCCTCCGCCGCGTCTGTCTGTCTGTCTGTTCGCGATAAACTCAAAAACTATTGCACCGATTTTCATGTTGTTTACACCTATTATTATAGATAGAGTGATTCTCGAGGAAGGTTTTAGTATATAATTGAACCGACAGCCACGCGGGCGAAGTCGCGGGTATCAGCTAGTATCATATAAATGCTACGACAAAAAATGTAACCCTTCGTTATTCCCAAAGGCAGAAGTTTTCATTTAACTCAAAATTACACAAAAAAAATGACACTCTTTGAAATACTCTTTTTATTTGACTTGATGAACGTACATCAAGTCAAAAAAAAAAAGAGTATTTCAAATCAAGTTCAAGTCCACAGTTGAAAGTCTAAAACTCCCAACTTAGCATAGTTTAAATGCTAATTTGATGCGGCATTAGAACCTTCTCATTCTACTTAATCTTAGTTAGTGGAGCAAAAACTTCATAATTAATTAAACGTCTTATATAAAAGAGGGAACGGATTAGGATCGTGGCTTTCACGACTTATTTGAGGGGAAGGATACCTTATGTACTTGTATATAAGGTAGTTATATAGGCGTTGATAATCTTCGTGTCCTAAATGACGCAGGTTTTCAGTTAGCAACTAGGTACTGGTTCACTTAAATTAATTAAAGTAGGTGAGCGGTGTGAACTAGAAATGTAGGGTGTGAGACATTTGTTAGTAGGTAAGTATCTAGTGGTAGTTTTCGACAGCTTAGCTTAGTGAGAATTATCCTAAAACAGATTGGTCGTTTTACTTCAGAACGGTAAAGGCTTTGTTTGAAAACTTCAGCGCTACCTATTGTAAGTTGGGTAGGTAGTAATGGATTACAGTGTGTTCGTTTGGTGAAGTCGATGTATGAGGCTATGTTAAAATGATTTTCATATTAAATTCGATAATTCAATATGAAAATCATTTTAACGTAGCTTTAACGTAGTGTTCAACTTTAGTATGCATACAATTACTGAGTTATAAGTTGGCTATGAAAGGCAGTCGAATCTCGAAGATTTAGCCAACTGGATTATTAAGTGTAAATCGGCCTAGGATTCTAAAATAAAACGTGGATTATACAAATATATGAAGAAAAGCAACTAACTGAATACAATCTCCTCTTTTTTTGTCGATTTAAAATAAATGGATGACAGAAGTATTATGTGTTTCCTTCCTCAAACACTAAAGGTTTATTGTCATAGATCTTTCGACAGTTTAGTAAGCAAAGAAACAGTGATATCAAGATAAAAATAACGTCTGAAAGTGGCACTCGACCCAAAAAGGAACTGCACTTAAGACGAGCTCGGGTTTCGGAAATCCATTCGAGAACGGAAAACATGTAAATTTCCAAAAGTTGTGACAACTTTTCATTTTGACGAGTCCTTTCGATTTTTTGGGTCAATGGCCTGAAATTCGAGCGTGCATAAAAAATGCGCTGTCCTATCTCCGCCTTGGGTTGGCGTTTTTCCGGAACATTGGGACCTTCATTTGTGTCGAGATTTGTTGAAGGTTGCGATGGGGTGCTAGCGAGCGGAAGCTTTAAATATGTACCTATATCAATTGAGAACTGTTAATTTTCTCACCCGACCGTGTACCATTTTGTGTTTTTTTTGGGAAATTTCGGAAATTTGTAAGTTTCTTGCATATTATAATTTTCGGCTATCCATCATCATAATCTGCCTAGCCTTTTCCCAACTATGTCGGAGTATTCTTCCAGTCAAACCGGATGCAGCTGAATACCAGTATTCAACATGGCGCGTTCTGATCTTCAACTACCCCTCTGCCCCTTGTTAAGACTGGTTGTCAGAAGTATTGGCCACTGACTACCTGTATACCGACAATCAAAGATCTACAAAAATGACAGCTGGGACCAACGGCTTAACGTGCTTCCATACGTTGCCGGTTATCGTCACCGTCGGGGAAAACAATAAGTGTGTGTTTGTGAATTTACTGTGTTGTTACAGGCATTGCATGGAATAGGGGATCGGACAAAAAAAACTAATTAATCCGTCAGATAGATTTCCAAAAAATATTGACAACATATTTTTTATTTTTTCACGTAAACAAAAAATGAAGACGATACAGTGCTTTGAAAACTCGTGTGACGTCATATGATAGTAAATTTTGTACCTTCAAGTGACGTTTCAAGCCCCACTCCATGATCTTTGACGCGCTATAGCTTCGTCAATTTTTATTGATTTGATAAAACAAAAAATACGTATCCAATATTTTTCGATAATCTAACTGACGGACTAAACAGATTCATATTTTTTCGAGACTGTCCGATCCCCTATTGTCAAAGAATTACAGATATGATATGAAAATATGGATAACTAGCGGATGTCACGCGGTTTCACCCGTTCCCGTGGGAATACTGGAATAAAAAAGCCTATGTCACCCGGGGATAGTGTAACTTCCCAATTACAGTGAAAGCATTTTACAAATCGGTCCAGTAGTTTTAAAGTTTATTCGTTACATACAAAAATACAAATCTTTCCTGTTTATAATATTAGTATAGATATAGATTTAGCGTAGTCACTTTACTAAATAATTAATGACTCCGTGTGTACACGGTGATACTAATGCTGTGATAACGAAATTGAGAGTCTATTATTAAGTAAAATGTTAAAGATAAACTTCAATATTTTACTAGATAAAATAACTATTGGTTTTCTCCGAAACGATCGCTCAACTACTACGGTAATATCGTAGAAGCTTCGAAATAAACTTGAACCACAAACTTGTGAGCAAATGTATCATAATCTGAATAAACCGCATCAGCGTAGGTAGGTACAGTCACGGCCATAAATATGTGTACACTAAGGAAAGTGCAAAAGTTTTTTTCTCTTGGAATAACGATTGAACCTTGGAGATTAGGACCTATTTGATAAAACTAGAGTAGCCTCCTCTTTGACTGCCTCGTTGGTTTAGTGGTCGCAAGCGAGACAGCTGAGCATGAGGTCCGGGGTCCGACTCCCGGGTCGGGCAAACTGTTATTTTTTTTTTTTAACAAATATGCACAAATATTTGTTCCGTGCGGGAATCGAACCCGCGGCACACAGCGCAGCAATCCAATCTTTATTATATATTGGGATTTCGCCATCAGAAATTTCTCAGTAACGGCCAAATACTGCATTTTGTGTCCGTAGGTGTTACCGTGACATCACAGTGGGCCCTATCAGAATACCAGCGCTGCGGTATTTGTTTTCATTTATCGCAGCATCATGCTGAGATAGGAGCCTTTTTGGCCTCGCACAGGTTTTCTCGTATTTAGCTTTATATTCTTTTTTGTTATTATTATTTTTTGTAGTTCCTGTGCTTGTCCCAAATAAATATTTTTCTTTCTTTCTTTCTTTTCTTTCTTTTACGCCCGGTTGATGTCGTCCCCTATCACAAAAAATGTGGATGCTACTGAGAAAATCTTGATGTAAAAATATAACTGGCGAAATTCAATCATTCAACGACAAATATTTTTTTAAGATACCAACTTGTCTATAAAATATTAACGAAATTCGGAATATTAATTGTTCCACCCACCAAAAAAAAAAAAAAAAAAGGAGCTCCATGTTCTATTTGACTAGAAAATAGATGTTAAAGTTTACAAAGTGCATGTGTATTTGTGGTCGTGACTGTATTGAGCCAGACGCAGACGGTGGTCAGACTCAAACTTATCTAATTCAATGAAAAGATAAGTATGAGAGAGCAAGTTCTCTTGCGTTTCTTTAGCCTTTCGAAGTTGTTTTGGAACTAACTAAAGTTAAACTCGTGTTAACTTTACTATTAGGTTCTAATCTTGGTGCAGCTAATATACGTTATATTGTGTCTTCTAAACCAAAATCTTTGTGAAATTACTAAAATACCGTGTTAAATTAGAGTAGTTTGCGATAAGTACTCAATTGTATTATACTTCTAGTCGTATTACCTGCGGGTAAATATCAGGACGAGTTGGATAGAACCAACGACCAGTAGTGCACATGGCCCCGGATCCAAAGATTTGAAGGTCATGGGGGAGGCCTTTGCTCATCAGTGGGATGACACAGTCTAACAGTAACAGTAAATATATACTCATTACATTTCTGAAGTTCTATTCGATATAATTTATACTATATAATTTATACGATACTTGCTGCACCAAAGCGCACAGCAAGCCCATATAACGGATAAAAACTACCACCACCTAACATTAATTATTATTGTCCTTGTATACTACTATTAATATCATAAACGGGATATTTACCATGTTTGATTTTTGTTTCGAGTTCCCGTTTATGATATTAATAGTAGTGTCAGTGACCATGTCAGTTTAAAAACTTATAGTGTCCTTGTATAGTTCTGAAAACAGTGAACACTGGTCATCACGTCCTTGTTAATTAACAGGTGCTCTACCTATATATTACTAAAATAGTAAAAAAAAAATAACAATAACAATTTTATAATACAACTACTACGAGTACTATAATTTATATATAATTTATTTATGTTCAATATTTGAACCGCATCTAAGAGAGGTCAATATTCTAAAAAAAATACCCAACTCAAATATTATACCGAAAATAAAACACTTTACTAATAACACTACGTCATATTTACATACACTCAACATATAATATTAATTGTTGCGACCTAAAAACTAACATCAGCTATCAGATGACCCCAACTAAAAGTTCGTGTCACCCCTAACTACCGGCAAATTGGATCTATGACCCCAAATTTTTCGGTTTCGCAACTCATTTCCGTCGGATTTAATAACTTGGTCCGACAAAAAGCTTTGTCGTACACCCCTATTTTCTTGCAAATCCCAGTAGTTTGGGAATTTGCGTATAACTAAATAAGAAGTTTGCGCGTTGACAATTTTCTCGTGTGCGCTCCATAATATTTCGGGGGATTTTCTCGTGACGTCGAATGTCGGAGGATTCTCGACGTTAGAGTTATGTTTTAATATTATGTAGACGATATGTGGTTTGAATTAATCTGCTTCGTTTATTTGGCAACTTCAAACTGCGGTTTAGTTTTGGAGTTTCATTTTACATACAGTCGCTTCCTGTAAAATATTGGTATTCAGCTGCATCCCGTTATACCAGAAGCCGATCCCAACATAGTTGGGAAAAAGGCTAGATAGATGATGATGATGATAATAACATCTATAAAGTCACATGTTCTTTCCATGAGGGTAGGCAAAACCACTTATTACGATTCTTACACACTCCTTTTGCCGCGTCCACGTTCATACATCTGGTCATAGGCTCCCGCCCGCTGCGAGTAGGTACTATGCACCGGACCCTTAACCTCACCAATAAGGTTAGTGAATGTCCTTGTGGGGTTAGAGTTACGTTTTATGAGCGAATAGTTGAACGTAATTTATTTGAATAATTATAAGTTTCGTACTTATCTTAAATACTGGTGATATATTTTCTTTGATAAGAATTTGACGGCACGGTTGGTGCAGTGGCTAAGCGATTGGACTGCTGCGCTGCGTGTCGCGGGTTCGATCCCCGCACGGAACAAATATTTGTATGGCCTACAGATAGTTGTTTCGGGTCTGGGTATTTGTGTATGTGAGTTTAAATGTTTGTGAACGCACCCACGGTACAGGAAAAATTCCTAGTGTGGGGCAATGTTTTTTAAAAAAAAAAAAAAAAAGAATACGGTGATTAGAAAAACTGTCTTATTTCAGTTTTCAATCACATATAAGATAAACAATACAAAACTTGGATTTTTCACTAATCCAATCATACAGAAAACTCTTTCTGCATCCGTGACAGTGATAGTGTTAAACTAATTTCAACCGTCAGCGAACAACGAAAAGCTAAAATGAATTGAGCAATATTGAATTCATTCGCTAAATTGTCTATGCAGTTTGTTCGGGTTAATTAATAGTGTTTACATTGTGGTAGTTTTGAAGTTAACAAATAAAGTTATTTAGGTTTTTAGTTAAGCAGTGATAGTCTAGTGACCGTCATGCTGCCAAGTCATTTATAGGTCTCGAGTTCGAACCTAAAGCCTCTGATTTGTTTAGTTCACGTGTGTATTATATAAAATTATTATCACTGGCTTCGGTGAAGAAGGGTCAGAGCCCATTCGTCCCCTAAAATTCGTCCCCCAGCATAAAAGTTGTAGATTCGGCCCCTCTACAGGTGCCCATTGGTCTCCTGGTAGGGGACCAATTAATATTTTAATAAAAATATTATTTTTAAGGTACCCATTCGTCCCCTCTAATATATATACAATATAAGTTAAAGATTCGGCACCTATTCAGGTGCCTATTGGTCCCCTGAGATAAAATTAGCTATATTTTACATAAGAAACGGTTAACATAGTACACTTGTGAACAGTTTATTACCGGAATTAATTTAATCATAAATAACAGATCATTGAAAAAAGAGCTATGATGAATGATAATCCGTCATGATAATAATATAACCTGTCGATAGGCTTACGATGTAAAATTGTCTCACTAATAAATAAATACGGTCAATCACTAATAAGTAAATATACAAAAAAACAACCGACTTCAAAAACACCAAAAAGTGAAAAAAAACTTCAAAAGAAAAATCAGCTTCTGAAGTCGGTGACATTTGTTTGTTTGATTTGGCTTTTTTTGCCACCGACTTCAGAAGCTGATTTTTCTTTTGAAGTTATTTTTCACTTTTTGGTGTTTTTGAAGTCGGTTGCTTTTTTTTTGCAAATAAGTTTTTTATTTTTTCGTTTTTATTTGTGTATCTTATAGAAATATTTACTATGAAACCTATGCTTGTATAGCGTCAGAAAAAGCACGAAACACGTAATACGTGCCTTTGTTTGAGGGTAGCCCTCGATTTCACTGGGATCCCATCACCAGGATCTGGTTTCCATATCGTGGTACCACTCTTGAAATATTTCCGTTCCAATAAAAAAAGAATCATCAAAATTGGTTCATAAACGAACGCGAACACACGTATAAAATCTAACGAAAAATGTTCATAAATTATGAAAAATGGTCATAAAATGAAAAGTACTGGGCCAAACCATGCTAAATTTTTATGGGACCAAATGGCAACTATTCCGCATCAAACTAAAAAAGAATCACGTAAATCGGATCATAAATCGCAGCGTAATCGGTGTACATACATAGAAAAAAAAAACATACCAATCGAATTGAGAACCTCCTCCTTTTTGGGAAGTCGGTTAAAAAATACGGTGATTTTGGCCAATTTTTATGTAGGTACTTCTAGTTACAATTTATTAGATTTAAGTTATTACGATTTTGCATGTAGTTGGTTAATATACAAAAAAAATATATGTTGATTTATCTAGTCTTCAATAATTACTATGATTTTAGTATTTTTTTGTACTGTTATAATTTTTAAGATTTAAGTTATTATGATTTTGCATGTATGTAGTTGGCAAAATAACAAAAAAATAAGAAGTGATATTTACTGTTGATATGTGTTCTATTTTTTTGCATATTTTATATTTATTGTTGATTTATATGATGGTCAATCAAGGCTGATTTTTGTAAAAGTTGTATTTTGTTAGTTTCTAGGACATTGTGATTTTGTATGTGTTAATCTTATTTGAAATAAACATGATATCTACCGAATTACTATATTTTTTATTTTAGCCTTTTCTGCGCGACTGTACCAGGACTACCAAGCTGCAGTATACACATATACATGTACTTATATTAGAAGAATGAATAAAAATAAATATTCTTCAGGGGACGAATGGGCCCCTCAAAAGTTCCAGGGGACGAGTGGGCACAGGGTGCGAATCTTAGGGGACGAATGGGCTCTGACCCGTGAAGAAATATAATACATCGTGAGAAACCGGTATGCCTTTTTTTTTTGGAGGTTATTAAATCATTAAAATGACTCCTCCCACTCTCGGCGGAGCAGTAGGGAGTGTCAGTCTTCTACTGACTAAAAACCACCCATGTTCCTTCTTAGCCCTTTGTGCCGAGGCCGCGGTGTCTTTATCGAACAACCCGCAGCCAAGTATGCCTGAGAGATATTTCTCGGCGGTATGTTAAGTCAAGCTGCCCTTGAGCGGCATACAACTTTGACACCAGGTTAGGCACTAACCACACAATAAAGAAAGAAGGAGAAGATTTATTTACAAAATAAAGAAGAAGATGATTTATTTATAAAAGAAAGAAGAAGAAGATTTATTTATAAAAGAAAGAAGAAGAAGATTTATTTACAAAATAAAGAAGAAGAAGATTTATTTATAAAAGAAAGAAGAAGAAGATTTATTTACAAAAGAAAGAAGAAGAAGATTTATTTATAAAAGAAAGAAGAAGAAGATTTATTTATAAAAGAAAAAAGAAGATGAGATATTTATCTTGTTTCGTGTTTTCTAGAAACTAGATTATGAAAGTGAGATAGGCAGTCCTTCCACGTTAAATACTGGCATACAGCTGTTTTCGGTTCGACAGAATGCAGCCAGATGATAAGGTCATTTCAATAGATTTCAAACTTTTCCATCATGATTATTTTAATAACTGAACGTTACTTCTCTATTTTAGACCCCCTGAACCATGGATGAAAGGATAAACCACACGGTTTCCCGTTTCACTCAAGAAAACCGACCTTCCTGGAATATTAACAAAGATTTTGATTAATTTCGATGTCTACGAGATACGTAGGTAATGGCTCCAATGTCAAGTTATCAAGTACAGGTGAACTTCCACGAAATTTACCTAAGCGTACACGTGTGTCGGAATCAGACAAGGTACTCCAAGGATTTCTGGAATCGTGCGCAGTTACGTTAGCGAAACTCGTGCATATGGAAAGAATGTTACTGGCTCACTGCACTGTGAGTTGATTCGTGCGAAATTCACCCTTATAGACTAGACCAAAGGTTAGGAGAATTCCCGTCGGGGAAGAGAATTCTCTGCGGGAGAGCGGGATTTTGATGTTTGCCCAACCTTTAAAAAAAAAATGTAAGGAGAATTGATACGAGAAAGTCAGGACAACATGCTAAAATAATAATGAGGTTTCTACACTGAAGCATTTGAAAATCTTCTCTTTTTCCTTGTCACGAAAATGAATTTTGAAATCAGAAGTTCCAGCTTATATAAAACCAAAGTCTATGCCAGAGGTTCTCAAGCTTATTTTGTCCACTGCCCATTTTTCTAACCAATTATTTTTAGCGCCTTCCATTTTATTTTCTTTACCACATACATTACCTTAATTAGAGTGTGCTTTATTAGCTTGGTTTGGAGGCTAAACTTACATTCTAAACGAGACCTTTTTACTAGGGAGTTCTCCCTAGTAAAAAGGTCACAAAAATTAAACAAACATAATCAATTTTAAATTTAAAACTAATTTGATGATGTTTAAGTTTGTTGATATTTTTTCTGGCCCCACAGAAAGCCCAGCCCAGCACCAGGACCCACAAGTGGGCGTTATCACCCACTTTGAGAAACACTGGTCTATGCGATATAATTCATTAGTCAGTATTTCCTTAGATTTACTTCACTGCTAAATTGGATTTATTTCCTGAAATTCTATTCGGTACTGTTAAACCATTAGCAATATTTATGAGCTCCAAACCAAATGTATTTTCTACTTTACATTTGGCGAATTTTCAAGGAATTTCCTCTCTAATATTGTATTGGAAAATTTGGAGCCTTAAAATTACCTCCTGTTAGCTATGTAGCTCTGATGTGATAAGAGGCTTTATTATAAAGTACTAGCTTTTGCCAGCGGCTTCGCCCGCGTGAAAATGACGATTATCCATACAAACTTTCATCCCCTATTTAACTCCCTTAGGGGTTGAATTTCAAAAAATCCTTCCTTATTCCTTGTTTACATTATAAAGGGAATCTCTGTGCAAAATTTCAGCTTTCTAGGTCCAAGGGTTTGGGCTGGGCGTTGATGAGTCAGTCAGTCAGTCAGGACTTCTCTTTTTATTTATATAGATATAGATAGATAGATTTAAAACTTCCTCGTCACAAGCGCGACAGCTGTGTATGGGGTCCTGGGTTCGGTTTCCAGGTTGGACAAAGTGTTATCGGGGTTTTCCATCTGAATTTTCTCGGTAGCAGCCACGGAGTTAGGATTTGTGTCGGTTGATGTCAATAGGCTCGCCCTCTTTATTACATGTGGCTTAAACATAGCTGGCGAAATTGCATGACCTTTCTGGGATTTCATGCGTAATGTTACGAGAGCATAAACCGTAGACGATTGTAATATTTATTTCACCTTTAAATTTTTAAACGAGGTTCTCACTTCCGTGACAGATTTTCAATCTCAATCCGAGAGTTTTGAAGAATATTCGTAATCCGTTTCTTCACAAATGTTTCAAATGTTCGTCTGTGGGTAAATGGCTTAGCGGATGTAGATTGGCAAAATTAAATGGATAGATATTGTTAGGGCCTATTTTATCACCTACGATTAAGTGCTCGTTAATTTATTCGGTAAGAAGTAGAGGAGCTGATGGCTAAATAACGTACGTAATAAGTACGACGGCACGGTTGGCGCAGTGGCTCAAGCAATGGACTGCTGCGCTGCGTGTCGCGGGTTCGATCCCCGCACGGAACAAATATTTGTATGACCTACAGATAGTTGTTCCGGGTCTGGGTATTTGTGTATGTGAGTTTAAATGTTTGTGAACGCACCCACGATACAGGAGAAATTCCTAGTGTGGGACAAAGTTTTTAAAAAAAAAAAAAAAAAAAATACAGTCGCTCGGAATAATCATCAACTGCCTCCGTGGTCGAGTGGTTTAGGCGTTTGCCTTGTGACCCGGTGGTCGTGGGTTCGATTCCTACAGGAAGCATAGTTTCCAGTTTGGCTAGGACATTGCAGGCTTGAATCACTTGATTCCGTGCTTCGGAAGGCACGTATAAGTTGGTGGTCTCGGCCGCCAAATGATGGTCGTCAAACCATGTTAGAGGTCCTTTTTTTGCTGTTTGGAAAATCATCAAATGACCCCCCCCGCTCTTGGGCAGAGCGAAGGGGAGTGTCAGACTTCTACTGACTAAAAACCGAACCCATGTTCCTTCTTTGCCCTTGCGCCGAGGCCACGTCATCTAGTACAAAAATCCGCGGCCCCGACGGGATGTCAGAGGTCGTTGAGGCGGTTTAGAAACTCTGACACTAGGGTGTGTGGGGTCGTTGGACCTTACAGCCCACACGATAAGAAGATCATCAGGTTAAGTCGCGCTTACCTAGGATGGTCTGTGGACGGGTGACCACCCATCATCATCATCAACAGCCTATTAATGTTCCCACTGCTGGGACACAGGCCTCCTCTCTTAGAGAGGGAATGGGCTATAATCTACCACGCGGGCCCAATGCGGATTGGTAGATGTCACATGTCTTCGAATGTTTTGGTTCTAAGACATGCCGGTTTCCTCACGATGTTTTCCTTCACCGTTTTGAGAGCAGTGGTGATGAAATAAATTACACAAAGTAATGAGCCTGCCAAGGTTCGAACCCACGACCTACTGTTCGTAAGTCGGGGCCGCCACCACTGGGCCACCGCTGCTCACACCGCTGACCACCCATTACAAGCCAAATAGAGTAGTTGACAAAAAAAATGTAATTAGTCCGTCAGATAGATTTCCAAAAAATATTGGATACGTATTTTTTTTTTTCACGTAAACAAAAACTAAAGAGGATACAGCGCTTCGAAAACTCGTGTGACGACACATTCCATTATCTTTTTTTCGGGAAAATGACGACACAAGCCCCCACTCATGATCTTAGACGCGTTTTATCTTCGTCAATTTTTATTAATTTGATAGACCAAAAAACACGTATTCAATATTTTTGAATAATTTTACTGACGGACTAAACAGAATTTTTTATTTTTAGGAAACATCCCTATTGCCTCCAACTGACATCACCCCTGTAATCCCCACTGAAAGAATAAGCAGAGGTGTACCTTTGTATTTTATTATTATTAGTTAATGGTCTCCATTTCAAATTGCACCGCAGTTCATAAATGAATACGTAATTTCAAGGCATTAACTCTAAATCCGTGTAAACTACCTCACTCTTGATGTCACAAACTACGAAAAACTAAAGAAAAATACGGCAAAGTTTCGACTATTTCTCTACAGCAAATCGTGGGAACTCGACGCAGACTGCTTTCAATGGTTCGTCTCTTCGTGTTTGTACTTTCGTGATGTTTTAACTAGCTACGTGTGTGCATTTATAATTGCTCTTTTTATTGGTTAACTGATTAAGAGAGATATGCAATTGTGGACCTTCTCAACGAGGTTTATGCGTTCAATACTGATGCGTAGGTTGTTCTATCTGCTGGTCTGACTATCTGTTACCTTTTACGCTTAAACAGCTGGAAGGATTTTGATTTTTAAAATGATACAGGTATCGACAATCAAATCGGTGTTATGCCAAATTATACTTTATATCCAGGTACTAGGGATGGAGGAATGGAGGGTTTAAAAGTTTCGATTATAAAGAGATAAGTCTTGTCGCCGAGGGAGGCCTAGAAAACGCTGGCGTGACGACTTAGAGGCTTTTGTAAGTGGTTGGCCGGAGAAAGCCGCACGGAGAGAACAGTGGAAGACTATGGGGGAGGCCTTTGCCCAGCAGTGGGACAATATAGGCTGAAAAAAAACTCTTGTTTGTTTTTAAGAATGATAGATTTCTTTCTAGTCACGAAAAAAGATTGGTTACAAAGTAAATTTTCAACAAAAGTATTTACTGGCGCTTTCTTTGTCTGCTAAACACCCCTGAGAACTAACCTTGGAATACAATTTGTAAATACTTTCGGCTGTCTTGAAACCTTGTCCCAGACTCCCAGGCGATCTTGTTACATTAATCCGATAACTTTCATAGATTTTCAACTTTATCGCTTCTCCTTCTTTTCGAATCGATGAATCAGATTTTGTTCAACCAGTTCATAGCAACCAGGACAGCTCTGGTGCTTTTTTTTCGGTCCATGAGTCATACCTATTTCGAATAGAAGGCTATTGACCCATCGGGGCTGGGGGTGGCTCGACAGATTTACCGCGGCCTGGGGTTAAGAAGGAGCATGAGTGGTTTTTAGTCAGTATAAGTCTGACACTCCCTACTGCTCTACCCAGAGCGGGAGGAAACATTTGATGATCCCCGACACAGGATATGCCACACCTATTCTCTTGCCCAGTTTGCACAACTGTATCACTAAAGCATTCGGTTCAATGGTGAATGGGCAGTTTCGGGAAGCTTTATTTGCGGGCGTCTGTACATTGTATAAAAAATTACTACCTACATTGATCCAAACTATTCTCACCTGTTTTATTTTCCTTCCGATGGATTACTTCCCAATTCGTTTTCCGATTCAAACATGGTTGTGAACTTTGAATAAAACATTTCTACTAGGAACGCAGCAAGTGACATTAGTTGAGAAAAATGGCGTCGCTCGAGTGTGTGTTGAGAAATCGAGGTTCAATTGATGGCTCGCTACGAACTTAGGAAAATAATGCCCTGTGTAATAAGTTATTTGGTTGATTTTCGTTTGTATTCGAATATAAATACTTTCTAGGATCATCATAGATATTACTGCCTTGCAGCCCCCGTAGCATGGCGATTCTATCTCTATTCTACCAAGAATAGACAAAGATTTTTCCATACAATTTGACATGAAACCTTGCTACAATCTGTCATTTTGTCGATTCTTCCATCGACAAAACCCGTTTCTTCAGTGGTCATGCTAAGCCGGCTGGTCTAGTGGTGGTCATGGGGTTCAGAGTTCGAATCCCAAGTCGGGCAAAAAGTGTTACTGGGTTTTTGCATCAGGAATCTTTCAGTAGCAGCTACAGAACCAGGATATGTGTTCGATTGATGGCAATAGGCTCGCCCCCTTTTACATGAGACTTAAACTTAACTGGGTTAAGTACACACACATAAAGTGTACCTACTAAGGTACAGTTCCGCCTAATCCTTTGGGAATTGCAAGCATGACGTTATAATTATCATGTTATTGACTTTCAACATGATTGACCTAAGGTTAACTGAAGTCTATGTCAATCTAAAATTTTCCATTACTGTTATCGATGATAGAGTTTTGCTTTGTCTATGCCCCTTTTGTCTATGTCATAGAGAACTTAGTGCAGTGTGGAGCGACACGAAGCAGACTAGTTAGATGAAAGCATTGTTTGACAAAACCGTGAGGTTTTGCTTTTCATCCAAGGTTCAGAAGGCTTAGGTGAATTGACTTTTAGTTAGTGAAATAATCAGGATGGCAAAGTCAGAAATGTAAAGAAGTTACTTTATCATCTGCCACCCTTTTCCAAACTAGGTTAGGTAGGATTAAAAGCCGACCGCAACCTGGTCAGATAGCAGTTGCTCCATGAAAAATACTGCTATTCAGCCTGAATAACAGTATTTTTCATGAAGCAATATCTGACCTCCACAACAATCAGTACAGGGTAATACGGTACTCCATGGAAAGACTGGATCACAAGCTTTTGGACCACGGTAACGACTGTTAAAGATCTATAAATGAAGTCGAGACCAACGGCTAAACGTGCTTTCCGGGACACAGAGGAAACTCAGTGTGTTATGATGATTACCTATCCATAGACCGATCTAGGCAAATGCGGCTTAAGTTAGAATATCGTCTTGTACGGCTATTATTATTTAGCCACGAGCGAAATGTATTGAAATGACCTACATCTACGGTATCAAAAAGCTTGTAAAACTCCTGTTGAAAGTCGCTACAGAAAGACGAAGCGCTTTGAAGTTGATTGTCATTTGTTAAGTTACTTTTAAAGCAATAGTATTAGCGCAGTAGCCACCCATGCCATTACCTCCTTGCTGTATTGTTGTTGCAAAAAAAAATACCATAGTTGCAAGACCATTTTTTTAAGGATTGGAAATAATGGATTGACAGCAGAAGGGAGCGTCAGACTCTTATTCCTTCCTTCCTTCCTTCTTTCTTCCTTTCTTTTCTCTTATTCTCTTATTCTCTTCTCCTAAAACCCATCCGTATTCCTTCTTAACCCTTTGTGTCGAGGCCGCGGTTACTCTTTCGAACTATTTCCGCAACCCGGACCTAGTCGTAAGACCATAACGCTATGCAGTTGAGCAATGTCTGTCATTAGCCAAGCTCTTGCAGGAAATTACAAAAATTTGAATTTTTTTTGGATGTCCCAACGTCGCAGCTCAAGCTTTAATATCCAAACTCAACGAACAGAAAACTGTAAAAAAAACTACGTAGAAAGACTTCTGTTGTTATGCAAAGCTGTTGTATGTGAGTTATGCCTTTGTTGTTTCGCTATAAGATCTTGTTTCGTGATATTTTGCGAGCGCCGCGTCGGAGAGTTTGTTGTGTGCGCTTGTTTGAACATATCGTGTAAAAAGGACTGGAACTGAAACTAAAACAATCCGATGTGTGTCTATACTGCGATCGGGAGTTGGTTTCTGAACAAGTAAACAATGTGTTTTCGGAAACTATAAGCAAAAGCATTAAGTTTAGTTTACGTTGAAACTTTCAACGCTTTTTTAGCTTTTTTATTAGTATATTTGACATTCTGAAATCAACTTATTAGACACTGATTTAAGGTCGATAATCCTGTAAGCGGAGTTGACATCAATTGGAAACAAAGATTTGAATAGGCTTTAGATTACTATCCAATGCTTTTTCTTGTAGTCTACGAGCTACTACGTTGGGTATGTATTTGTTGTAAGTGGGTTTGTTTGAGACAACATACGATATCAAGTTATCTACTTTATTGTTGTACCTCTACGTAAATTACGTGAAAACGGGTACATGTTCTCTATCTAAAGTTATATACTATGTTATCTTTGAACAAAACCCATAAATATGTTTTAGATTTTAGAAAGGAAAAGTTATTTGGTATTTAAGCATGGTGGTGTGATAAAAACCTGCACTTAAAACATCAAGAACATCTTCTTGTTCTTGTCCCATGTAACTTGAGGATGGGGGAAACTCAATCTAAACAACCGTAAACTAATATTTTTCTGCTTTGATCATTTGTTTTCTCCAAAAAATCTTTTCACTAACCAGACTACCTTGTGCTCGATGGTACAGAGGTCGTAAGCGCGCGATTGTTGTGCGTGCGGTCCTGAGTCGATTTTCAGGGCGGCAAAGTTGTGTTTTCCGTCAGGAATTTCTTAATACCACCACAAAGTCTGCATTTGTGCCCGGTTGATGGCAGTAGATTCGCCCAATCACACTTAAACATGAATGTGGGTGTAGTATTTGATACAACTCTACCTTACCCTTATGGGGTTACAAGCGTGATGTTATTGAAGACATCACGTCTTCAATAAACTAAAATATAAGAAAACTATACAAAATTCAACAACAGATACATTATTTACAGTCTCGACCTTTCTTTAAACATCGAACATTAGATCTGTTACATAATGCAGCAGTCATTTGTTTCATTCTGACCTCCGTCCATCACGCCAACTTTAGACTGAGTTTCATTGAGTCGAGTTACTGCACGATAACTGACAAATGCTTAAAAAAAAAAAAAGTATATTTATTATCTTCAATAGGGGATCGGACAAAAAAAAACTAATTAGTCCGTCAGATAGATTTCCTAAAATTATTGGACACGTATTTAATCTTTTTTCACGTAAACTTAAAATGAAGACGATACAGTGCTTCGAAAACTCGTGTGACGTCATATGATAGTACGTTTTGACGACACAAGTGACGTTTCAAGCCCCACTCCAAGATCTTTGACACGTTTTATCTTCGTCATTTTTTATTGATTTGATAAAACAAAAAACACGTATTCAATATTTTTCGATAATCTAACTTACGGACTAAACAGAATCATATTATTTTGACCCTGTCCGATCCCCTATTGTACAAGAAACACTTATTTAACAATAATATGGAGTTTTACAACTAGGAAACGGGTGTTTTCGATGAACTCTGGCACCCAATGTAAGATTTAACTTGTGTTTAGGGTGCCAGCGTCCTCGCCTATGATTTGAACCTGCGACAGTAGTTGTAGGGTGAGCACAGTACATATTTAAATTACAATATGTTTACTAGCTAATGCAGTGACTTGACGAGTCCACTAAAATCGTTGTGGTTCTTTCTTCACAAGACCATAAACGGAAGGACGAACGAACCAGGAACGGGTGAGGAACTTAGAAGAGACTGTGACCTTTGAGTTCTTTCGATTGTTTCTTCTCAGAGTAGTAGTAATTTAAAAAAAGCTTGTTAAAGTGTCTGTATAAAACCTATTTGCAAAATTAACATCATTTCTTATCACATACCTAATATATAATCTGCCTAAAATGCCTGAAATCGAGCCGATGTGTACCTTTACATAAGTACGACCCACATTTTGACAGTTGTGTTTAAGTCCCGTGTAATACAGAACGTGTCTAGTTTTATAATAGCTACTAGAAATTATTGATGAAAAAACCACGATCTCATGCTGTATAGAGACATTTGTAACTACTAAATCAACGAGAAAGTCTACATCAGTGTGCTTACTCTCGAATTTAATTCCGATAGATCGACATTGGAATTGTCAGTCAAACGTCAGGCATTGGCTGGACTCACTGAGTCTAGCCAATCCCTGACGTTTAACTCAACCAACTGACGTTTGACCAATGTCGATCTATCGGAATTATATTCCAGAGTAAGCACCCAGGTATATCACACAATAATATGTCGAAATACTTATTTGTAATGAACAAGAGAGCGTAAGAGCAAACGGAACTCTTATATAATTATTAGATTTTTTTTTTACTCAAAGTAATAAATTGCCGGTACTCTAGAACAAACTCATCCTTTATGAGTAGGTACTTAAATGCGTTTTTCTTATTATTATTTTTTTACCATCGTCCTTATTTTGGTGGTCTGAATGATTTCTGAAATTATGTCCACCTATTTTAATGGGACCTTATATTATGTGAACAAGACGATGAATTTGTGCTGCAATGTGCCGAGACTACACTGTCTCAGGGTAACGTAGAGCAATATGCTCTGTGCTCATATTTATTTTGTCACTAGCTCTCAAAATTATACCACAAGAAAAGACTACCAGGATACAAAAGTATCTAATGTCCTCATCCATGTTACCGGCTAACTGTGGATATCTTTTGAGCCGTGATACCGACACTTTCGTATTCATACTATTTAGTTTGAATAAAACAAACCCATTGTTTGTTCAGAATAGCTCGCGTTGGTCAACAGAATGGCTCTGGACACTAGCTTTATGGGCATTTTAGCCGCAACAATAAAATTGTACGAACAGTCGGACATATCATGTCTTCAACAAGTATGTAAATGCCAAGCAAAGTGTCTCATAAAGCCTGTTAGTTGGATGTTTAAAGTGGTTCGGTCGGTAATGTCGGCGCACCACCGTTTCATTTTGGCGCTGTTCCATGTGTGGGTAGACGTAGAAAACTCGCTTTACGGCCATGCTTATAGCTCTAATGACTCGAATTTAAGCATTTCAATATTGTTAACAGCCCCTCGTTTATTTGTAGTGAAATGTTCTGGAATTTAGAGAACAGTGCAGGCACGCACATAGATGGAGAAATAATTGGTTTTGCTGGACTGAGTTCCGGATGTATAATGAGTTTTTCCGGAACTGGGATAAGCGGAATTTAAAACGACGACGATTTAGTAGAGGGAATTGGTCCTGCTTGCATTGCATGCAGTTAGTTATAGGAGTTGTTCGTTATTTGATTATAGAGGTCATTACTAGAATTGGCGCGTAGTTTATTTGATTTTATGTACCTACCTTTCTAAGAAGTCGCTCCATATTAAATATAGGTATTCAGCTGCATCCAGTTAGACTGGAAGCTGATCCCAACATAGTTAGGACAAGACGAAGTAGATGATGATGTACCTAGTTAGGTTAGGTTGTCTAACTAGTTAGACAAATAAATGAGATTACTTGAATTTAGATACGGGTAATACAAGCTAGGTTTAATCTTGAGATTCAGTCAGGGTTTACAAGTATGGCAGCGGTTGAGACGCAATCATCCTGCACTCAGCTACTGTATCATTTGCCTTGCAAATACGAATACTTCGCTCAGGTCACTCAGGGTCATCAAGGGTATGTAGAGACGCCAAACTATCAAGCTACCCGATACTGTCAAATTTTCCAATCAACTTTGCACCTTATGCTTTAGTAAAAGAAAGAAAATTGGATTGTAGCAGCTTGGTGTGCCTTTGACAGATGCATAGCATGTTGGCTACGGGTAACTTAAACGGACAATGTTTTTTTTCTTAATGACCAGTGATTTCACAGTTACGACAAACAGCAAATGGCGTGTAACAAACGTACCCAAGAAAACAGACTCGACGACAAACCGAATAAAAGATGTTTAATGGCCTGCCTTAATGTGACGTCTACGAATACTTACAACAACGGCCAAATTAAGCTCACAAAATAGTAATTTCACCAGTAAATCTACTGAAACCTTTGAAACAAAGAGCGTACGATGTATTTTCATGCTAATATTCCCTTGTGTTTATATCAACGTCGTTCAGACCATTACCTTCGTACGTTCATATAATACTGTTTGTGAACATTTTAGGTCAAGATTTTGCTTCCATCGTGAGTTATTTAGTTTGCTGTTAACACGTCTGGACCAGCAGACATTACGTGATGCCACGTCTGGTTAACTGGGTTACTCAGATTTACTCGTGGACATTCTGTACCTACTCCTAAATGGTGGAGTAAAGAATGTAATAATAATATAATAATAATAATATTCCACAACTATCACACAACGCCATCTAGTCCCAAGCTAAGCAGAGCTTGTGTTATGGGTACTAGACAACTGATAAACATACTTATATATTTCTAAATACATACATATTATAGACTAGCTTTTGCCCGCGACTTCGTCCGCGTTTCCGTCGTTTTTCGTAAAAAAAGTATAATAGTAGGTATGTCCTTCCTCACGGATCATTGGCGTTTTTTAGGTGGCATTGTGTATTTTATTTTTAATCGACGGTAACGGAAAGGCTGTCAGTTACCTAACAAAATAACCTACGATAGAGGTCCTAACTATAGCTACCTTACACTCAAAATCTAAGTGCCTATTTAAACTAAAATATTCTAATAGAATTATACCCAGAAATATGTACAATTTACAACAAAAAAAGAAATGAAAATAAAACTGAAACGCCTGTGCAATACCATCTACCTATACCTACTTCACTTACAAATAAATACCTATAACTACTATAATTAATAAAGTATCTACGCTTTTACCTACTTACCTAATACAAAAATAAAATTGAACATAAATTAGCCAAAACTTACCTATCGGTATCTAAAAGTCTATGCGTAGGTACTACTTCTACTTCTACTACAGACTACTTCACCTAAAAGGAATTAAAATGCAAACTATTAATAATTTGTACACTACCAAAACAACTAATAGGTACCTATTTTATAAAATAACAACAAAAGAAATTCAAATAAACTATTTAAAGACTAAAAGTCGCGCTGATAAGCATTGTTTGTTAAAATCAATTATTGTCTGTCAATAAGGTCGAACGCTCTGAATGCATCAACAGCCACGACCCGCGTCGAGCGCGGCAACCGTTACACAAAAATAATCCTTATGGCATGATTCAGTATTCACGCGCGACGGTGACGGCGCAAAATAGCGTATTTCATGTTTATGTTTGGTGTTTCTATACCGATTACTATGATTATTTTTTTATTGAATAGGTAATAATATTAACTTCTTTTAATTAGGGATAAGTGAGAGTATTATAAACGTAAGAGTAAACAAATATAGTCAGAAAGCTCCGAACTGTTAAGCTATCGGGAGTTACACGTGTTATTGTGAGTCAACCATAAAAGATAGACATATGCTGTAGTGGGATATTTTTTAGATAATTTTATGTAGAACATTTCCGTCATAAATGATTTCTATGTAGCTTTAACCATTAAGGCTGCACACGCGACGGAAGCTTAAAAAATTGAGAAACTTCTCCCGTTTTCCCAACATTTCCCTTCACTGCTCTGCTCCTTTTGATTGTAGCGTGATGAAAAGTATACTATAACCTCCCCAGGAGTATGAAGAATAATCGTACTAAGTTTCGTTAAAATCCGTCGAGTAGTTTTTGTTTCTATAAGGAACATACAGACAGACAGACAGACAGACAGACAGACAGACAAAAATTTTACTGATTGCATTTTTGGCATCAGTATCGATCACTCATTACCCCCTGATAGTTATTTTGAAAATATATATCATGTACAGAATTGACCTCTCTACAGATTTATTATAAGTATAGATAAATTACACCCAGACACAGAACAAATGATCGTGCTCATCACACAAACAATGTTGTTAGAGTGCATGAGTGTTGAACTCTTACGTTGCCTTAACTGACAGTTTTGAGATCACAAGCGTGAGTCGCGTGCCATTGTCAAACAATAAATCATTTGTTTTGTCAAACACAAGTATTAATAGATAGTATTTTTTTTTAAATATTTGCACTACGTTTTGCCAATAATGGCGTACAATATGGCGAGCATATGGCAAGTATACGTCGTGTCGTCTTTTACATTTTTTTAAATAAGCACTGTTATCAATTTAATACTAATTTTATCAGTTTTACTTTTTTTTCTTAATTTAACAATTTTAAACAATATTCATCAGTATTGCAATTAATTATTATGCTATTATTAACTGTCGTTTTGTTATTTTTATTAAAAGGCTCATACATCTTTTTTTGTGCAAAATATTAATACTTTTATAACAAATATTAATAACAGAAACGGATCTATCTTAAAGGTTAAGCCGCGTTTGGCAAGGTCGGTCCGTAGATACATGAACATTCATTACATACCGAGTTTCCTCCGTGCCTCGGAAAGCACGTAAAGGCGCTGGTCCCAGCTATCATTTGTAGATCTTTGACAGTCGTAATAGGTAAGACTTAGAATAAAAGACGACTCCAACATAGTTGGGAAAAGGTTAGGCAAGCAGTGAGGCTAGGCATTTAAATGTAAAACCCTTTAAAAAATGTGTAAATTATGATAATATTGTTTATTATTATAAGCCATAACACTCCTTCCACTTTTCGCGATCTAGTGCGATTATAGGCCAATCTTTTGAAAAAACCCTAGGTCATTCCTCCATTTTCCTCAAATATAAATATTGTTAAATTAGGCCAAAAAAAATATACCGCAGTAAGTAATGACAGTTATATAATTATAATAACACGAACCCTTGTTAATATACATCAACGAAAACCGAAAAATTAGGTAAGTAATTTTATTCAGTGTAGTTATACGTATGTATAGACCACATAACCCTTCCAGGAAAGTCATTTATCGGACCAATTCTCCCAAATGACCCGCCATTTGATTTCTCCCAATGCGGGACGGGATGGGAATACAAAAAATCAAGGCCAAAACTGACCGAAATCCAAAAAGCAAATGCATTTCAATATTATTATTTTTCATAGGAATTATTTTACTTAGACGAGAGGGAGGTTTCTTACGTCAGTAATGTACACTGAAAAATATAGAATAGTGATAAAAACATACATTGGCCTTATTAGTGAGGTTCTTCAGAAAGGACAGGTGCGTTGTACTCGCAACCGTGCAGTGCGTGTACGACAAGATATCTGAACGTGGACGAGGCAAAAGTAGTATGTAAGGATCGTAGCATAATATGACGTTCTGTGGGTGTTGCCTATCCCCATGGAAAAAGGCTGTCAGTTTATGTGTGTAAATTGGAAAAAAAAACTACATGTAAAAACATACATACATTTGTACATACCTACATGAAAAAACAAATGATGCTTTTCGAATACATAACCTCCTTATTTTATAGAAATCGGTTAAAATTTATAACTAGTGAGTATCGAGATAAAAATCTTAACAAAAGAGGTGGCACTAAGTGTCATCGAATCCAAAGTTTTAATAGCTGTGCATAATAAGTGTTCTATCGGGGAAGAAAGTTTGAAACACGGGAGACACCTTTTTGTTCGTAGTAACAAAGCTCTGTATTATATAACAAAGTTAGGGCAAGGTATTAAAGGATTTCAATTTAGAAGAGGAATGGTCCTTCAAAATTGAAGTATTGGGGTTAATTTTCCAATCGACTCAGTCAAGGCAAGCCACTGCTGGATATGGGGCTCAGGCCCCATGAGCCCCATTAGGGCTTTGTTCAGTTGTGTCTCTTGCTGATATGGGGGCAAGTGGAAATTATGTCTTTCCTACTTCTCTATGCTCTATTCTGATTAATTTCGTTGCTTGATCCAAGACAGTGAAATTCTTTCTCTGGGACTTCTGTTGATACCGGCTTTCAGGAGTGGTTTGTTAATAGTGGAGCGGGGTAATTCGAAAAAAAAAATGGACCTTCTATAAGAATTGTCGCGATCGCGTTTTATAATATACTTATGGTAAAACTAAACAAAAAAGTCATAAATTTCCAAACGAGACGAGAGACCTAGCGTTTAATATAATATAATTATTACATGGTGTATATTTTATAATATTCCTAATATGAAACACGGTTTTTATAGAAATATTCTGAAAAAAAAAAACTGTACAAACAGTTATTTGCGGGAAATTCATAGAGACTTCTTGCAGCAAACCAACAGAAACCTTATGTTTTTTTAGTTTGTTTAAGGATTAGTTTAATTTTGTCAATGATCCTAAGAGACCTCTAAACCGCAGCTACGTTAAATCTGTTTGCTGAAACGTTGTGCTAAGTTTTTAAACGAGCTTTTTTTTTAATACGCTGCAAGCTAATCCCGGGTGGCGAGGCAAGCTGTTAATGTGGCAGGATTAATAATAATAATAATAATATTCCACAACTATCACACAACGCCATCTAGTCCCAAGCTAAGCAGAGCTTGTGTTATGGGTACTAGACAACTGATAAACATACTTATATATTTCTAAATACATACATATTATAGATAAATTACACCCAGACACAGAACAAATGATCGTGCTTCTTACATCAGTGGATGTAAGACTATATGTATATGTATTAATATCCACCAATTAATAAACTTTGAGTGTCAGGATGATTACTAGTTATTTACTGTGTTCGAAAGTCTCTTTAAAAAGGTGTGTTGGGAACAGGGGTTTTATGAAGTAAAAGCACAAAAGACAAGACTATTCATTTTATTACTTTTGGTCTTGTCAACTACATCAAACTCGATTCCATTCGCTAGGTCCCTAGTCTTCGTGGAGAAGAATGGACAAGAAACTCCACTGCACATTTTAAAGTATTATGCAAAGACAACATGAAATTGTCTTGGACTGTCTCAAGTTACAGCAATTTATTAGTTTACATAAACAACAATCAATATAAACCATAATATAGTACATATTTCTAACACATAGTTAACAGTAATATTCAGAGCATAATATCAATTAACTTACATAAACATTGTAGATCCTTAGGACAATACAAATAGGTTACAGCTTTCTCCACTTTGTAATCTTGGTTCATTAGTAGGACGTTTACATGTGAACTTTATTCGATACACATGGAATACTTAATAAATAAGAATATAAGACTCTGGGTACAGATCCAGATATTACTCGTATTATCTAGTTAACTCGTAGAATAGTTGCAGCGTAACTACCCTGAATAGGGGATCGGACAGGGTCAAAATAATATAATTCTGTTTAGTCCGTAAGTTAGATTATCGAAAAATATTGAATACGTGTTTTTTGTTTTATCAAATCAATAAAAAATGACGAAGATAAAACGCTTCAAAGATCTTGGAGTGGGGCTTGAAACGTCACTTGTGTCGTCAAAATGTACTATCATATGACGTCACGCGAGTTTTCGAAGCACTGTATCGTCTTCATTTTAAGTTTACGTGAAAAAAGAAAAAATATGTGTCCAATAATTTTTGGAAATCTATCTGACGGACTAATTAGTTTTTTTTTGTCCGATCCCCTATTGGCGGTAACATTTTCTTTTATAACCGTCAATTCATACTTATTACATCAACGATTCCCGCCAATGGCAATGGTCAAACATTATAGCCAAATAACTAATAACACATACAATAATTAGCTAATCTTAATTAGTGGAACTATTTTAAAACTCCATTAGGTAATTTAGCAATTTAGTATGTATTTATTTGTAATCTTTACATTTATTCGGATAAAATATGAACATCAATAGATAGTTCCGGGAATAGATAGAAACAACTGGATACATTGAAATTGCAAGATAAAATCTAGGAAACATTGTAAGTATCATATAATAATTACTACTTAATTTATTGGCAATATAAAGTAAATAAACATTTAATTTGATTTAACTATTTAAATACCACAACGCTATCTTCGGTTCGGAAACCAAGTCTTTTAAGCCACAATAATAACTACTTCTATAAAATACTTCGGGCTATAAAATATTATTAGGACAATGTAGGTTTATTCGGAACTAGCTTTTGCCCGCGACTTCGTCCGCGTTTCCGTCGTTTTTCGTAAAAAAATACCATTATGTCCTTCCTCACGGTTCAGTGGTTTTGATGTAACAGACAGATTAATTTTCGTATTTTAGTAGGGAAATACAATAATGTCAATCCACAATACTGTTGAAAAATATCACAAAAAGGAACCGCAGAATATTATTATTAATAGCTGTGCCCGCGACTCCGTCAGCGTGTAACTCCTTGTATGTTATTAAGTTAATGTATTGGTAATATTGTTTAGATCACTTTCACATGAGGCTTAAGTAGGTACCTATATAGGAGCAGCGGTGGCCCAGTGGTGGCGGCCCCGACTTACGAACAGTAGGTCGTGGGTTCGAACCCAGGCAGGCACATTACTTTGTGTAATTTATTTCATCACCGCTGCTCTCAAAACGGTGAAGGAAAACATCGTGAGGAAACCGGCATGTCTTAGAACCAAAACATTCGAAGACATGTGACATCTACCAATCCGCACTGGGCCCGCGTGGTAGATTATAGCCCATTCCCTCTCTAAGAGAGGAGGCCTGTGTCCCAGCAGTGGGAACATTAATAGGCTGTTGATGATGAGGTACCTATAGCGTTCTATAGGTAAAACTTCAGCCCAAAGCTTCCGGGTAAACTATGTTGAAAGTTGACCCGTCCGGCACGTGAACATAAAGATTTCTAGAACTGCTAACCCGGGTAAGAGCGACATATATCTGACCATCCGAGAAACAACTGACACCGAGATCTACTCCAGCAACACGAAAATTCTGCCCTTGAGCCCTATTAATTTAGTAGTCACTTAAAATAAATACCTAACTACTATAATTAATAAAAGTATCTACGCTTTTACCTACTTAATACAAAAATAAAATTGATTATTAATTAGCCAAAACTTACCTATCGGTATCTAAAAATCTATGCGTACTACTTCCCCTAAAAAGAAATAAAATACGAACTATTAATAATTTGTAATTTGAACGAATATTTAAACACTACCAAAATAACTACTTAATACCTATTTTATAAAATAACAACAAAAGAAATTCAAATAAACTATTTAAAGACTAAAAGTCGCGCTGATAAGCACGGTTTGTTAATATCAATTATTGTCTGTCAATAAGGTCGAACGCTGAACGCATCAACAGCCAAATATTGAATGAAGCTCGCTCCCGTTACACAAAAATAATCCTTATGGCATGATTCAGTATTCACGCGCAGCTTATTAGCGTATTTCATATTTGGTTCAGTTTGATGTTTCTATACCGATTACTATGATTCTTTTTTTTATTGAATAGGTAATAATATTAACTTCTTTTAATTAGGGATGAGTGAGAGTATTATAAACGTAAGAGTAAACAAATATAATCAGAAAGCTCCGAACTGCTAAGCTATCGGGAGTTACACGTGTTATTGTGAGTCAACCATAAAAGATAGACATATGCTGTTGTGAGATATTTTTTAGATAATTTTATGTAGAACATTTCCGTCATAAATGATTTCTATGTAGCTTTAACCATTAAGGCTACACACGCGACGGAAGCTTAAAAAATGGAGCAACTTCTCCCGTTTTCCCAACATTTCCCTTCACTGCTCTGCTCCTATTGATTGTAGCGTGATGAAAAGTATACTATAACCTCCCCAGGAGTATGAAGAATAATTGTACCAAGTTTCGTTAAAATCCGTCGAGTAGTTTTTGTTTCTATAAGGAACATACAGACAGGAGGACAGACAGACAGACAGACAGACAGACAAAAATTTTACTGATTGTATTTTTGGCATCAGTATCGATCACTAATTACCCCCTGATAGTTATTTTGAAAATATATATCATGTACAGAATTGACCTCTCTACAGATTTATTATAAGTATAGATAGATGATTATTAATTTGATGCTATATTCTTATATACATAAGGCTATTCTATCATGCTCATCACACAAACATTTGTCCTGGGTGGGAATCGAACCCACGACCTCCGGCATAGCAGTTAGGGTCACTAACCACTAGACCAACAGGCCAGTCAGTCAGATTAAGAGGCATCAGAACTCTTTGGTCTTGCAGTGACGGCAGATAGAAGGAGGTTTTACAAACTTTTTTTGAAATTTTAACTTTAATTTTCATTACAGCGGTTTTTTTTTAGATTGGGTTGCTGTATTATTTTGAGTGAAAAACAAGGTAGCTTGCACAATATAAATACGGTGTTTGTACGCCATTACATCAAATTGCCTGAAACTCTTTAATTTTACCAATCAGACTTGAAGTTTATAACCTAGTTCTTTCTTTCTTTCTAGTGATAAAGTTGAAAACCTATTCAAGAAATTTTACAGATTGTAGTAGCTTACAGCTGGGGTCTCTACATTTCTAGTCTCTTCGTAACTACTCAAAATGTCAACATCACACTTGTAATTCCCTAAGTTGTTCAGTAGAGGTGTAGTCGACGACAACGAGGTAGTTCTAGTTACTAAGTAAGTCTCACAGGCCATTTGGTTACAGGGTGGGTCACAATGATAGGAAACGAGCGATGCATTTATCATCGCTTGCTTTCCCACAATTTGCTTTCTCGCTTTCTTAGTGGGAAAAGCAAAGTTATGTATTTTCAAGTTAGGTCGGTTGCACCTCAATATCATCGTCAGCCTACTGCAGTCTACTGCTGGGCATAGGCCTCCTCAATCGCTCGATTTTCTGCAACTCTCATCCACCAGCCACTCTGCGAAAATCGTCGCTTCAGCTGGGCTTCAGGCTCGCCGAGCCTGAGAGCGTCCCACCTTATGCTTGCCGATTCACGGTCTCCACTCAAGAACACATTTACCCTAGCGATCATCGGTTAGTACGGCTAATATTGCTGGCCCATTATTACGTCAGTTTACTTATATTGTGAGAGCTATGTCGACAACTCTGGTTCTCTGTCAGATCATCTCGTTTCCGATGTGATCCCTCAGAGTACCTCAGCATAGCTCTCAGAAACCATTGTATGTAGGAAAGTGAACCTATAAATCAAATCTATTTTATTCTATCACATCTAAAATGCCATGCGAAAATCCCACATCGCTTCTACATAGAACCGTACTCGATTCGTACGCTCGGGAATATTCGGACGCAATCGGCTGTCATATCGAAGGATGGGTCCTTCCGTGACTGAGGCACGCGACGATCCGGCGCGGCACGGGGTAAGACTTACTTTATTGTACTTTTGACTTAATGCAGCTTACTTTAAACATTCTTACGAAGGGAGGTTGGGGAACTTCCTTGTTTTTGGAAGAGATTGTAATCGTAAACTGTTTAACTTTTAAATGTGCTTACGGAATCAGCTGTCGTTTTAGTCGTGGTTGTAACTTGAGTTGCTGCCGAATTTTGAAATTGTTTTGTGGCTCGGTTTTGTTGTAAAGCCTGTTGTAATGAAAATTGTGGAAATGTGAACAGCTTTGTCAAAATCTTAATTAACCCATAAATCGTTATTTCCATTGATAACTTTAATAGGTCAATGTCTCATAACAGGGCCGTGTAAGGATTGAGGACAAACATAAGGGCCCGTAAAACTCAGGATTGTTGCCCTAAAACAGTGACACGTGGCCGCAGCAGACCACAAAGGTGGTGGCAGGACGAACTGGATGGTCTTCCAAGAGTATCGGGAAGAAGTTGCACAGAATCGTATGGTTGAAAGAAATAGAGGGAGGCCTTTTATTTTTTTGGAGGGTGGGAAATCATCAAACGACTCCTCCTGCTCTCGGCAGAGCGGTATGGGAGTGTCAGACTTCTACTGACTAAAAACTACCTATGTTCCTTCTTAGCCCTTTGTGTCCAGGTCTCCTTCGAACTACTCTTCAATGCTGCTGACATCTCTTTGAGGCGCGCGTGGAACACGAACGTGCCGTAGACACGGCCTGCAGTCGTCGTCATAAGACGGCGGGACGGTGAGCTGATGGAGGGAGGCCTTAACCAAGCAGTGGAATTATGATCTATTTAGGCATGATAGTCTTGTCGCTTTTTTCCACGCTATTACGAATCCCATCTATTATTCTTTTGAAACCAAGGTGAAATCACAAACGTTTCTTCACACGTTTACAAATATTGATTTGAAGATTACAATACACACCTCCTGATCGCAGGTCGACCTTAGTATTAATAAAAAATAAGGTTGTTAGCTAGAAATTAGGAAGGCACGTGTATTCTTAATTAGTGGATTAAGTCGGAAACATTATGTTGCTAAGCAAACGATAGATAGCGATGATACTCTCACATTTTCATCATCATCATCATCATTCTCCTATCCCAGTTCATTTGGGGTTAGCGCAACATGTCTTCTTCTTCTATACTCTCACATATCATTATGAAATAAAAACAGCAGACCTAAGAAGTGGGTGAAATGTTTTTTTTTTAGCTTCGGTAAACGTTGAACGTTGACAAAAATATGTAATTTTTTTTTACTTGCGTTTCTACCTGCTTCATGGGGATGTAAACTACCAATGATTAATTAATAAGTAATTTATTATAATATAAACCCTTTCGGAATCAGTTCAGTAAGATGATGAACATCGCGTCAAACTCCGATGCGAGGTTAAAAAAACGCGTTCACACAAATAGGCACGAAAAGGGACTTAAAGTTACGCTGTAATATTTTTTTGTTGTAATATTATTCTCGGAGTTTAAATATTAATAAATGAATTACAATAAAACCAACCAATGACTCAAAAACGGTTCAAAGGACCATCAAATCTTTCAGTAAATCCTTTACTAACTACACAAAGGCTAATAGACGGCTTTTTATTACCCGACTGCGGCGAAGCCCTAAAGGAAGGTTATTATAAAACCCATTTGCGAAGATTCAGACAATATATGCTAAGAATATTATAATTATGTTAAAGATACTTAGTAGTAATAATGTGTTGCCTTTAAGATCAAAGGCTGTTAGAGTAACTTATATGAATAAATGAGACGTATTATATAGGTATCATAATTATAACCCTGAGGCGTCTGTCTAGTGTATACCACAACGCCTACCGTAATTAGTAAGTAAAACATGTAATAACTGCCTTTTAATGTCCTGGATTCCCGAGTCGGGCAAATTGTTAATGGGTTTTTATATTAGGAATATTATTTCTTTTTAACAGTCATGGAGTCTGAACTTAAATCAGTAATTTTTATTTTTTTTATGGGACAAGCCCGCCACACTATTCCTAAACCACTGTAACTCCTGTTAGCCAGAATCAACAGTGGCGACCACAAGAAAAGCGCCGAGACAATGAAGCTCGACGAAGTCCCAGAGAAACGATTTAACTGTCTTGGATCCCGCAACGAAATTAATCAGAAAAGAATAGCGGAGGAGTAGGAAAAAATCAGTCATTTGACATTTTTCCTTTTGGCAATCGTAGGTCAATAGGTTGAAAGCGTTCGGTAATTTTCCAGGTTAACCATCGATCAGTTTGTTTCCCTAACAACATACAATAAAATAGTCATATTTAAACCCCGGTCTGCAAAAAACATCGACAGTTTCTTGGTAACAAGTTCTACATATTAAAGTGATGTTAGTAATTACTTCGGTAATGTACAACGTTTAGTCCATATTTTCGTAGTGTAGTGTATAGTGTCGGAGTTTCACGAAGTTTGGCCATATTTGAGCGAACTTGCACCTAAATGAGGCCCCGCTACACAGGAATGGCGTCCTATATACTCGCTTGTTTTAAACTAACGATATTGTACGTCTTTAAGAATATTGCCTATTTTGAATTTTGTAAGATTAACATATACAGGAACACTGTAATTGTAGACGGGTTTCAAGGTGTTGTTAAAGCAACTCAGACTTTATGTGAAAAGGTGGAAGATAGAGTTTTGAAGCTAGGAAATTTAGAAGTCGGCTACAAGTAGCACAAGTTAGAGAGAAATGGACTTCTTTGATCACCTTTGGATTCTTGTATTCACTCTCACTATGAAACTTTAACGGTGTCATTTTATTTGTAAGAAATACAAGGTTTTTTTTTTATTTTGTAGTATCTAATAAACGTTTGTCGTTTCGGCTTTTTGTCCGAGATATAAGCATAAGCTGCAAAAATTTATATGTAATTCAAAAATAAGCTTATAATAAACGTTTTAAGTTAAATCTAGCTTCAGTATACTCACCTTAAAATGATAATATTATGGCGATTGCTCGCCATATTGGTACCAACTGTCACCTGTCAAAAGTAACTGTCATAGCAGTGCGGTGTCAACATTTGGACTTTTACCCTTGTCACACGGGCGCTTCTTTAACTTATATGTTTATTGTACCTTACGAAATGAAAATCTAGGCATTATTATAAAAATATCCAATATGTCCGTTTGTGAAAATGGCAAGATATTGTGGAAAATCAAGTTACAAAACGTTTGATCGGAATATTTGACACCGAAAATAAAGGCGTTTTCGCCCAAATACTCAAACGTCACTCAATTTTAAGTTGCACTTAAATTTCGTGCTGTCTTTGTTACTTTAACGCAAAGTGACAGAGATAGCAGGAGTTTTGAGGGTTACTTATAATTGAGTGACGTTTGAGTATTTGGGCGTTTATGTGTCATTTACTTACTTGCCCTTATCCCAATGTATTTGGGGTCGGTACAGCACGAGTTCTTCTTTATTACTCGTCATCTCATCAGACACCTTCTTTTTACCCGACTGCGGCGAAGCCCAAAAGGAGGGTTATTGCCAAGGGTTTTATGTATATGACATAATAATATAGATTGCGTGCCGTGGCGGCGGGTGCGCGGGTCTCCGGGTCGCGGGGCGGCGGTTGCACGTTGCGGCGTGCATTCGTTGTTCCGTGATTCGGGGTCTCGAGCATTCGTTGTTGCGGTTTGCATCGCTGCGTGCTTTCGTGCTCGCAGTGTTCGTTGTTGCGGGCATTCGGTGGCGTGTGGTTCGGCGTGGTGGCTTTCGGAATGACGTATTGCACTCGTAGTTTCGTTTTTTTTTTGTGAAATGTTCTTCTGACATTCAAAAGTGCCTGTAATGGCTTAATTGAAATAAAGGATTTGAGTTTGAGTTTGATTATGGACTAATTGTGTTCATAATCTTACGGTGACATAGTAGGTATTAATAGTGGTAGGTGTTGTAAGTATAATATATTTACATTTGTGTATATATGGGCATTCCTATGAGATAAAAAAAACATGATGTTTTGGTTGAATATAATTATAGAATGGAAATTAATCCACTACCGAAATGATTCCCACATTCAATCCTCCAATTCCCGAGAGTAAAGTCGCGTAACATAAGCTACTGTTGACATATTATTGTGTTTTATTGACACAGCGTGACAGACGGCTTTATTTTGTATAGCGGGATTAAATTCTGTCGCAGTAAAATAATATTATAGTGTTGTTTCGTTTTTCCGCTTTTACGAAATGTTAGTGGCAAACCGCGTAATAACTTTGAAATTGCGTTAAAATTTAAATTCAATAAAGCCTGCTTCGGGTATATCGAATTTCGTACATATTTGGGCTGTAGTATGACGCATTGACATCAAATTTATGCTTGTCAATTAACGGTTAATGTCCATATATCGTACTATGTAGTTTAAACGGCTCAAATTGTATACGCTCTTTTAGGTTAAATACCTTTCTGCTTTGCAAATGGATCGTAATTTAATTTCATAAATGTATGAATTTAATTCGCATCATGAGTTAAATAGGTATATTGTATTTTATTGTAAGCAGGCATTCACTCCTTTAATTTCGTTTTTAAGATATTTTATAAACTGTCTGTCAAACCAGACTTTAAAAGGATTAAATCGATGTTAATAACCATAACGCAAAGTTCAGGTTCGTGAATTTCTCTTAAAATGAAATGATTGCCATTTCTTAATCAGTACCCATATTCAAAGGAGACGTCACCTTTTATATTTAGATATATTCTATTTTATAAAAAAAAATGTACGCTACCTTACTGGTTTTACACGGTCAACTTTTATAGCTTTATTTTATGTGTTGTTTGGGTTGGACGAAAAAGAGATGAAACTCGTGGACAACCTTAATAAAATATTGGAGGTGTGATATAGACCTTCGACACAAATTGATTTTGACAAACGTACGACACGAGTAAGAAATGACCGTGAAACGTCTCATGTACCGTATGAATTTTTAATGTTCTATTTAGAAAAAATCTAGGGAAGAGCCTTAGAGGAAAGCTCAATGATGAATGCGAATGAAGATGGTGGTTTAGTAACTATAACCATATTATACACATTCCCTAGCACTTGAAGCAATGTTATTTCTATTAATAGACTCTAGAAAATTTAATTGCATGAATTATACCTATTTTTTTCTGCACACTGAATTTTTCGAACTAACACTATTTTATTTCTCTCTAGGGTCATCTTAAAACTGCTCATTAATACATACTCTTGTGGATTGAAAACAATTCACTAAATTATATTGCAAATAGAAAGTTAGAAGAAGAGAAGAATATATTTTTATTTTTCCGAAAAGCGTTTTAGCTACACTGGTGTCTCGTTTATGGTTGATATGAAACTTATAAAAGTAATAACAGTGACTGACTTATTTCAAGTGTACGTAAGATATTAAAACGATATATTTCTGGCAATATCCATGAGTGTTGGTCGCTGAAGTAAATATTTTGGTAAGAGATCGCCCACTCTACCCGAAAACGTCGCGGTAAAATATATTTTGATTTCTGGATTTTAATTCAATTTGTGTGTTACTTGCAAACATGATTAGACTTATAATAGGCGTAATTAATACGTGGAAAGGTTAAGAAATGTTAATTAGACAATTATTATTCTAGAAATGTCTTTACTGGATTAGGATTTGTTATTTCTTTCTATTTACTCAAGGTGAGATGGGAAGAGGATTGATTTGAATCCGAAATAAAGGAATTCTTATTTTTTTTTTAAACTAGTTACTTCCTCGTTGGTACAGTGGTCACAACCGCGACTGCTGATCATGAGGTCCCGGGTTCAATTTTCGTGGCGGGCAAATTGTTATAGGGTTTTTCTATCAGGAATTTCTTAGTAGCCGCCACGAAGTCAGGAGTCCTCGTTGAGGACAACAGTCTCATCACTGGATGTGTCCTGGGTAAAAAAATATGATTCCGTTTAGTCTGTCAGTTAGATTATCGAAAAATAATGGATACGTGTTTTTTTTTTTTTTTTTTAAAAAAACGTTGCCCCACACTAGGAATTTCTCCTGTATCGTGGGTGCGTTCACAAACATATAAAGTCACATACACAAATACCCAGACCCGGAACAAATTAATAAAAAATTACAAAGATAAAACGCGTCAAAGATCGGGAGTGGGGGCTTTTGACGGTACTACGTGGTAAAAAATGTAGTGCGATGTGACGTCACACGAGTTTTCGAAGCACTGTATCGTCTTCATTTTTGGTTTACGTGCAAAAAGAAAAAATACCTGTCCAATATTTTTTGGAAATCTATCTGACGGACTAATTAGTTTTTTTTTGTCAACTACCCTATTACACGAGACTTCATAATAACTCGTGAAATATGGTTGTACTACGAGTATGATTAGGTAAACCACTGCCTAACCCTCCTAAGATTGAAGGCGTCATCACGCCTTTGTTATGTGTGAAACAAGTTCAGGCTTGATTGCATTGGAATATGCTTCTAAATTTCTTCTTACGTATTTCTTCTTACGTATCCTCTTTGAAGGATGTTGACACTAATTGTCAGTATTCGATTGTGTAAGCTAATTATAAATTAATTTGAATTGAATAACTACGTCGAGAATACGCGGAAGAATGTTTTTAAACGCTTCGACATCCATCCCACGCTTAGTCACGTGTAAATAAATATTGTTTAGCAAACGTGAAAGTTGAAAAGATACCATTTTATATTCTAAGTCCTATGACAAAGGTTTGATTATGTGACGGCTCTTAGTAGGCAACATTTGAATATCGCGTAGGTGGATGGAACAGTGGTAATACTTAGACACCCACTGGTGGTTTTCAACAACAGAGTTTGTTAGTCATTTAAAGGTCGATGTATTACAAATAAGCTGTTTGTGGATTCACTGCCTCGTTGGTCTAGTGGCCACAAGCGCGACTGCTGAGCATGAGGGTCCTGGGTTCGATTCCCGGGTCGGACAAAGTATTGGGTTTGTTCATCAGGTACCTATTTCTCAGTAGTAGCCACGGAGTGTGGGTTTGTGCCCTGTTAATGGCAATAGGCTCGCCCTCTTTTACACCCCTTTAAAACTACGTAACTGGCAAAATGTTTGTTTACTATTAGGTACATTTCTGCCTAACCCTTCAGGGATTACAGGCTTGATGAAATGTTATGAGCTGTTAAACTGCTCTTGCTCTTATTGAGTTGTATTGAACAAACACCCCTCAATCGATTTGTTTACAAGCTGCTTAGTGACATATATATGTAAATATCCCCGAAAGTTTAGGCAGAGGTGTACCCACATTTTGCCAGTTATAATATATTATGGTAGTTGAGTGACTAAAAAAAATATGATTCTGTTTAGTCCGTCAGTTAGATTATCGAAAAATATTGGATACGTGTTTTTTGTTTTATCAGATTAATAAAAATTGACGAAAATAAAGCTTGTCAAAGATCATGGAGAGGGGGCTTTTGACGTCATAGTCTGGTAAAAATGGACCAAACTGTGTCGTTGCACGACTTTTTGACGCACTGTATCGTCTTCATTTTTTGTTTATGTGAAAAAAGAAAAAATACGTGTTCAATATTTTTTGGAAATCTATCTGACGGACTAATTAGATTTTTTTGTCAACTACCCTATTAAGTGCCATTAAATGGGGGCGGGCCTATTAGCATCAACCGGGCATAAGTCTTTTTATTCTACGACTATACATTAAAATGTAATCAACGGCTTGGAATTTATTAAAGTATTTTTTGTCTTGGGAGTGTCCTTTCATTGTTTTATTTACTGCTTTAAACGAATGCGACTAACTTTGGTCGTTCAGATATGGATTATCTCAATTTGAACACATATTCAACATCATTGTATTTGATCGCTCTTTTGTGCGAGTCAAGTTTGTATGGATCATTTTATGAATGGTCACGTTGCTTGCAATTAGGTTTGAACTTTAGATGAAGTTTATAGTGTAGTCCAGCCCCCCTATTGCGTATCTTTTTAACGTCAGTGGCTATCAGAAATGTGCATAGATTATCTGTAAATTGGTTATGGTTTAGTACATTTTTTTCTTAAAAACTCACCATTTGACAGTTATTTGATAGACATTTTATGTTATCCACTGTCATTATAAGATACGCAATAGCCCTGCAGTTCAGAGACTGTTTCTAGTGTCCATTCAAGTTCTTATGGCCGAAAGTTTTCTGTATGTTTACCATAACTTGAAACATAAAATATGCAAAAAATCCACGACTTCATAACTTTTTTATGGTTTAGTTCCCGGTAGCCTTCATGTAGGGTTAGTAATAGATGTGTAATTTTAATTTAAAAACTCTACACGGCTATAGTTAGCTGTGCCATAGATATGGTACAAACTAACAGCCATTTTCACCATCATCATCATCAGCCTATAGTGTTCCCACTGCAGGGACTCAGGCCTCCTCTCTAAGAGAGGGATTGGCTATAATCCACCACGCGGGCCCAGTGCGGGTTGGTAGATGTCAGATGTCTTCGAATTGTTTGGTTCTAAGACATGCTGGTTTCCTCACGATGATTTCCTGCACTGTTCTGAGAGCAGCGGTGATGAAATAAATTACACAAAGTAATGAGTCTGCCTGGGTTCGAACCCACGGTAAGTCGGGGCCGATACCACTGGGCCACCACTGCTCCCTAAATCAGCCAACTAACAGCCATAGTTTACAATAATACGTGTACACAACCAAACATAGTACTGTATACCAATACACTAACTACCAAGTAATATACTAGTAAATCTCCCATATCATTCATATATCTTACTTAAGCACTAGTAGCCACGCCCGCTAATCTATTAAGACTCGGAGTTACCGCCCTTGAGACAAAACCCTTGCATATTCTCACAACGGATTACCAGAAAAACCGTTTATAATTCAGAATGGTTTCAGACCTCTGTGGTTAAACTGTTTACCATGAAGGCCTCATTTTTTAAACGTCCTCTTTTTGAACCCGGCCTTTGTGGTCTAGCTTTTGACATAAAGGACTGAATTTGAATTTGGAATCGTTTCTAATTAATTAAAATGTTCGGAGGATTCAATGACTATTTGAATATTAAAATAGTTCTACTAAAATCTTGTAACGTAACATCACGCAAGTATCCCAAGGAGGTTATGGCTGAGATGTTCATGGTACCGAATATAATCATGTACTTTTCGTAAGTTATGAAAGTTAAGTTATGTAAGTTAGTCTCTTGATATAGGAGCTTGCCTGTTGCCATACATTAGGCACAAAATCATACTCCGTGGCTACGATTGATGTAAAAACCCAATAACACTTCACCCGGCTTGAGAATCGAACCCCAGACCTAACTACTGTTTAGCAGTTATAGCAGCCAACAACACGGACAAAATTTTGTTGTTTAAATTATTTATCTAAAGCACAGCACCATTTATGAACATCATATCTTTTTGAAGGTTAGTTCTGTTTCTTGAATATCTAACCACCGGTACCCTTTGGCTTCTTTGATTCATGAATAAGTTTATACAAGAATCTCGCCAAGGGAAATTAATCTAAATTTTATATAAATTCACTAAAACGAATAATTTATTCTCACTCAAGTTACAATCGTGGTTACGTTAACTTCGCTCTATCCTCGTAAGGCTAAGTCAACACTTAACCTCGAAAAATATTTGGTCTCTCTGAAGGTGAAGGAAAACATCATGAGGAAACGAGCATGACTTAGAACCAAAAAATTCGAAGATATGTCACATATTATACCAACCCGCACTGGGCCCGCCCGTGTGGTGGATTATAATAGCCCATCCCTCTCCTAGAGAGGAGGCTTGAGTCCCTGCAGTGGGAACATTATAGGCTGATGATTATGATGAAGGTTTTGTATTTTTCATTCAACTCTGGTTTATAAATAAGGTTGTATACATATAACATCAAAGATGATTAGCTCCAAGAAAATGCGAATTATCAAACCTACAGATTAAAAACCGATTTCCAAAAAAAAAACTCTTAAATGTACTTTTGGAGGTCGCGGTCGGTGACTTTGTACGCTTTATTGTTTTTTGGAAGTTGCATTTTATTTTCATCAAGTTTTTTATTTAAGCTTTTTTAGGTAGTAAGTACCTATACCAAACTTATTTTTGTCAGGAACCAATTTTACATTGATGTCAACGACGAATTTATCAAACAAAAAAAAAACAATTGAAATGAGAACCTTCTCGTCCTTTTCTGAAGTCGGTTAAATAGAAAGCTTGTGTAGACCCAAAACCAAAGTTATGAAAACCTTCGTGCTTAGTCCATCTGTCGTTTGTAAAGCCGGCCGTCACGAACTTAGAGGTTTAATTCTAGATGATAAATAATTCTAGTTCAAGTACTTGAACTGTTTCTAACGACCGCGACCCAAGAACCACAATACGCTTTTGAAACTTGTATAATATAGAATTTTATAAGCGTTCAATTGTGAAAATGTACTCCAATTTAACTGAATGAGTTTGATTATTTTTATTGCCTAGAGAATAGCGTTTTTAGTAAGAAACGAATAACAGCGAACAGAAAAAAATGTTTTTCACGTCGAAACACAAGTTTTTAGATCTAAGTGAATTAGATTGATTAGGTACTTTCATTATCTTAAGTTTTGAGCTTACTTAGAAATAGAATAAAAGATTGCTTACGTCGAAAATCGAGTTAAGTAGAGCTGATTTAAAAGAAATAGAAATGAATGTTTTAACGAAACGATTTCAATCATTTTAGCGTTTTTAACTGCCCCTTGGTCTAGAGGTCGCTATTTAGCATGAGGTTCTGAGTTCGAATTCGAGGTCGAGTAAAATGTTACTGGGTTTTTCCTTTACGTTTTTTTCAGTAGGTAGGCCACGGAGTATGGATTTTTACCCGGTTGACGGTAACATCCTCGCATATATATAACTTGCGGAAGTATAATCTATACATATATAAGGCTTTGTCCTGAATGACTGACGGATCAACGCACAGCCTAAACCCCTGATCGTAGAGACCTGAAACTTGGAGGGTGTGTTCTTTGTATGACGTAGGCATCCGATAAGAAAGGATTTTTCGAAATTCTACCCCTAAGGGGGTGAAAACGGGGGGCAAAGTTTGTATGGGACAAAGTGATTCCTTGGTCCAATCTACTTCAAATTTTGCATAAACCTTTTTTAACAGAATTGATGGAAGACGTGTTTCGTATTTTATTGAATTTCATCACCTAACGGGGTTAAAAAGGGGTAGAAACTTATTTTGGCGGTGATTTGCTTCGAAGTTCATATCAATACTCCTTAGTGATTTTATTTTTTATTTTTTTATTCTTCTTTCTCTAGATAATCATCTACACTAATATTATTATTATTACACTAATATTATTTGACTGGCCTGTTGGTCTAGTGGTTAGTGACCCTAACTGCTATGCCGGAGGTCGTGGGTTCGATTCCCACCCAGGACAAATGTTTGTGTGATGAGCACGATCATTTGTTCTGTATCTGGGTGTAATTTATCTATAATATGTATGTATTTAGAAATATATAAGTATGTTTATCAGTTGTCTAGTACCCATAACACAAGCTCTGCTTAGCTTGGGACTAGATGGCGTTGTGTGATAGTTGTGGAATATTATTATTTATTATTATTATATTATTATTATTATAAAGAGGAAAGATTTGTACCTATTTTTGTATGTTTGTATGTTTGTAATGAATAGGCTCAAAAAGTACTTGGCCGATTTCAAAAATTCTTTCACCTTTGGAAAGCTACATTCACCCTGAGTAACATAGGCTACTTTTTATCCCTGTATTCCCACGGGAACGGGATCTACGCGGGTGAAACTGCGGGACGTCCGCTAGTCTGCTATATTTTCGTTCGCTGTTTTGCCAGTTTTTAGTCGACATGTTTGCGAAAATCGAGACGGAAAGGTTGAGTTACATTAGGAACAATCAGGCGCAGCTTAGAGCGGACAGTTATATACACTTGCAAGATGCGATAGGGAGACATGATGTTGATGCTGATCAGCTGGGTCAAAAGGTGGTGCTGCCGTCTTCTTTCACTGGCGGGCCACGCTATATGCATGAGCGGACACAACGCCATGACGTATGTGCGCCACTGCGGTCGTCCCGATCTCTTTATAACATTTAATATATACTTAATAATACCAGCCTATTACTGTTCCACTGCTGGGCAAAGGCCTCTTCTCATAATCTATAGGTTATAACAAAATTAATAACGTAAAAAAACAATTAAAAATCCTATTAGAACCATTTTCGACTTCTAAGCGGACGAAGTCGCGGGCAAAAGCTAGTCTATATATATAAAGGAGAACTGACTGACTGACATATCAACGTACAGCCGAAACTACTGGGGCTAGGAATGTGAAATTTTGCACACGGCTTCCTATTATAATGTAGGGGAGCACTAAGAAGGGGTTTCTGGAAATTCAACCCCTTAGGGAGTTAAATAGGGGATGAAAGTTTGTATGGAAAATCGTCATTTTTGTAGTTAAACCGACATCCACGCGGGTGAAGCCGTGGGCAAAAGCTAGTGCTATACTATTAGGTACATCTCTGCCCAACCCTTCAAGGATTATTGGGGTGATGTTATGTTACAAGATTTTAGGAGCTTTATCCGTTTTAATTTTTTTTTCAGTACAAGTCCGGAGTTACAATTTGTTGTCGATTTGGAGGTGTTTCCGGTTGATGGCAATAGCCTTGTTCCTAATTCCATGCGTTTTAGATAACTAAGGAAATATGGGTGTACTATGTAGGTAATATACTTCTGCTTAACCCTTCGTAGAAATACAGGAGTGATGTTACTGTGATTAGCTTCCAGGCTTGTTCAGGTTTAATCGCGTTCGCGGTGGCAGTTGCGGTCGCGACTAATCTAACCTGTAACCCTACCTCATTTATGCTGCCTACCTTTAACGAGCTAGAGTATTCACGTTAGTTAGTATTTATCGATAATTTGCCGTCGTATGTCAGATGACTGATGAAGCATGACAGTTGAGGTTTGTCTAAAAAGGATGATTAAAGTTGACAGCTTACTTGCTAAATACGTTTTCGCATGACCTTTTTTTGCCTCTTTGAGAACAGTTGTGATGAAGTCGTCGTTCTCAGCTTTATGTTCTGTGTTCTCAGCGAATAATTAAGTATTCGAAATGTCCGAATATAGCTAAAATCATAAACTATAACTCTTTATTTTAAGTAGGTTTCACGTAACAATCTCGTTTGAAAGTGTAAAAAGTCTGAAAGTTTCAAAAGTCTGAAAGTGACGCCGGTGATCAGAAAAGCTGTGTGATGTTTATCGTGCTATGGGCATGTGATGCGCAGGTATGAGACAAATGTCGTGAGGATAGTTTTAAGTATGAGTGTAATAAAGATGGGTATAAGAGTAGAAGAAAACCAAATACACGATGGATGGACTGTGCAAACGATGATATGCCAAGAAAGAAGGTGTCTTATGAGATGGCGAGTAATAGAGACGTTTGGAAGAAGAATACATGTTGCGCCGACCCCAAATGAATAGGGTAGTTGACAAAAAAATCTAATTAGTCCGTCACATAGATTACCAAAAAATATTCGACACGTATTTTTTCTTTTTGCACGTAAACCAAAAATTAAGACGATATAGTGCTTCGAAAACTCGTGTGACGTCACATCGCACTACATTTTTTACCACGTAGTGCCGTCAAAAGCCCCCACTCCTGATCTTTGACGCGTTATAACTTCGTAATTTTTTATTAATTTGATAAAACAAAAAACACGTATCCAATATTTTTCGATAATCTAACTGACGGACTAAACGGAATCATATTTTTTTTACCCAGGACACATCCCTATTGAGATAGGGACAAGAGAACGATGATTTTGCATGAAAGAGAAATAAGCATCCATCCATATTCACAAACTTGCGGATGTATAATAGTAGTACGAAGTAAAATTTACTTACTGAAAGAACAGTATAATGAAGTAAATTATGTTTTGGAATGTCTTTGAAAGCAGATAAACTCAAATCTAGTCAACACATAATTCTCAATCCGGTTCAGAGGCGCCTACTATTAGTACATGAACTCAACAGGGATGTGTAGTTAGTTAAGTTGTCTTAAATGATTGATGGTGACAAATTACAACTCTGATTACGAACATACAAATGTAACGCGATTTTAGTTACTAATTCTAATGTTACGGTTACGTGGTTTCTGTTATTTAAGACTCCTTTAAGTCAAGTCAAAGTCAAAAGTCAAAAAAATTCAACCCAGTTAGCACAGTCGATTGAAGAGGCATGGAGTCCCTTCGCTAACAGTGAGATTCAAACAATGAAAGGAGTTTCCCAAAGAATTCTTCTGCCAATGATGTCATAGATCACAAAATGAATACCAAGCGATTGGCCTATTGTGTAAACACAGATTGCCAAGTAACAGAGATAGAGAAAAAAAAAAAAACCCAGTTAGTGCTGGCGCTCTTGGTAAGACTGGTAACTAGATTTTCGGGCCACTGACTACGTTATACGACTTCCAAAGATCTACAATGTCACTTGTAGATCCGGGATGTTGGGACACAGGTTTCCGAGGTACGGCGACAACTCGTTATGTAATCCTCCTCTATGCATGTAACATATAACGTCCCTACGCCTATAACGTTTCTAACTGTGGGAATATTACAGGCGTATGCAAGCAACGCCTGCATGCATGGACTACTTCTCCTTAGTGAGCAAATGTTTTTTTTTTTCAGGAAATGCCAGTTTCTTTAAGATGCCGTACCGTTTTGAGCAGTGGTGAAGTAATTAACTACACAAAATAATTTACCTACTTGGCTGCAAACCGAGGAACTAATACTGTTAGGACAAACAAAGAAAGCATTGATGAAAACTCATTTAAAATGTTAAGCCATAAATGCTAAAGGCTTATGCAAAACATACTTCAGCGTGCTTGAGAGCCAGTACTCTACCAATCAATGGACAAAGCCGGCTCATCGAACAAGCTATTCAAATATTAAACGCCATTGAAGCTGTTTCAGGACTGTGAAACTGAAATTAACTGGTCACATCTGCCTAGTCTTTATCCAGCTATTTTAGGGTCTAGTTTTCAGTAAACCTGAAGAAATTTAATACCAGTATGTTAGGTGGAGGTGTAGTGGCACTGTTAAAAGTACTATAGCAATCTAGGACCAAAAGTACTACAGCGCAACCTATGACACAAATGAAAAACTAACACCAATGTCCCAAATCGCGCATACCCAAAAAAGGGGCTTCCTATTTTGACAAATTGACATTATTTACTTTTTCAAGTATGATATTATTATTTTTTTGATGAATATTTAAATAATAATTTACCTTGTTAAATATTTTTATTTTGTTTTTTATTAATTTTGCGTATTTTTGACATGTTTAAATAGTTTGACATTATTATTTAATATGCTTAATATTTAATTATTTTATATTGTGAATGTGAGGATCATGTGGGTCTTTCTTTAATTTTAACGATTGTCTGGCAGTTTGAGTACTATAAGCGACCCACCCAAATGTCCTTTCTTTGGTACTGTTCGTCGTGACGTTGAGCTCCTTGCGTTATAAGTTGAGCTCCACGATTACTGACAAATGCTTGCACTGACTGGACGGGTCCACTCAAATCTGTGTGGTGCTTTCTTCAAAAGACCATCCCAGACACTAATCTGCATAATCTTCATGTATTTTATTATTTTTATATTGTGAATGTGAGGACCGTGTGGGTTTTTATGTAATTTTAACGATTGTCTGGCAGTTTGAGTACTATAAGCGACCCACCCAAATGTCCTTTCTTTGGTATTGTTCGTCGTGACGTTGAGCTCCTTGAGTTATAAGTCGAGCTCCACGATAACTGACAAATGCTTGCACTGACTGAACGGGTCCACTCAAATCTGTGTGGTGCTTTCTTCAAAAGACCATCTCAGACACTAATTTGCATAGTCTTCATGTGTGTATTATACCAAGATTATGTCTGTACCTTGAACATATTGTAAACCCAAACGATTTTAAAAGAGTGTCCATGAAGTTTCTTGCCATTCTTCTCATGAGACCAACGCTTTGGAATGGGCAACTACAGTACAATCACGAGTTATTATGCCTTGTGACTGGGACTGTAGCTTAGTTTATTTAGCTTCAGTAGTTCAGTAGTTTACTGCCGCACTCGGAGAGCTTCAGTGGTTGCTTGGGACGTCGCTTGGTAAAGGTTTTTGGCAGTTTTGTCATACAAAAGTATGTCAGGCCTTTGCTGGGTGGCGGCTTGAGTAATCGTTGGATATCTCTGAGTGCTGCAGTTAGTTTAATTCGACTATTCAAAAGTGCCTGTAACGGCCTACTTGAAATAAATGCTTTGACTTTGACTTTGACTTTGACTTTGACCTCTACCATATAGTTACTGGGTAAAAGCGTTACTCATTTAGTAACACTTAACTCTTTAAAAGAAGGAAAAGCTATATATTTGTGCAGCCCATTGAAGATCGGTAGATATCACAAGTCGTCCAATTTTTGGCTCTAGGACATTTCAGTTTCCTCACAACATTGCGATCTTCTCTCGTGTTACCGTAACCGTGAATGAAAATGTTTTCATTCACGGTTACGGTAACACGAGAGAAGAAATAAATTACACAATTGAACAAGTGCCCGTAAAAAATCACGTATGAACGCTTTAAGAAATTCAAATGTACCAGAAGAATGATCCTCCTTACGAACTCAATTTCTCACAAACACTAACACACCCAAATTGGATGAATAAAAAATCTGAACGTAGAAACTGGACGTGAATTGACCAGAGCAACTAACGAGGCACTTACAAAGATTTATAGAGATAGGCAGGCGCGAGCAAAAAACGCGCGGCCCCGTCTGGCTCGCGAACACACGTAATGGAGGGTTCCCTAATACAGAGCTGAAAAACATGAGTGTTTATATCGCATGCACTTTATTGTAGTGTTCTCGATTCTTTTGATTGTGGAGGGCAATGCTGATAGATTTTTTTCTTGCTATTGTGGGTAGTTATTGATGTGGTGTAAATGTACTGACAGGAAAATTCATTTTCCGCGGCTGCGGGTTGTTCGGAAGAGATACCGTGGCCCCGGACACAAAGAGCTAAGAAGGAACATTGGTGTTTTTTATTTAGTCAGTAGAAGTCTTACACTCCTTTTCGCTCCACCCAGAGCGGTCATTTTGATGATTTCCAACCCTCCAAAACAAAAAAGGTAAATTCATTTTTGAACGTTATGTTACAGTTTAGCATTATAATCCTTTCATACGACTGTTATATAATGTTTGGAAGTTTGGAACATACATTAGCCAACATCAGTGTAATTGTTTTCAAAGGAGTATTGAAAAAATAGAAAGTTGATAAACTTGAAAAGGCTGTTTCAAGGAAAAGTTGTTTATTTCATTATCATCAGCCATAAGACGTCCACTGCTGGACAAAGGCCTTCTCCATAGAACCGCTCCATAAAGCCGTTTGCATTGTTGTTGTTTGTTTACGCTTTGTTAAATTTAATGAAAATTTGTATTATAGGTAGGTAAAGAAATCCCATTTCCAAATTCTTTAAACCTAAAAAGCCGATGTAACTATTCGGCAGTGATAGAATCCGGAAAAAACATGATATTTCATAAAAACTCTTTAGTATTTTACAAAAGCTTCGTTTGAACTAAACCCAAGATTAAATAAGTGCCCGAAATGCACACAAAAACCAAATACATCCCAATATTTACCTCTCATTTTTCCATTCGCAAATATTCACCTAACCAATCCACAGCGTTCATGCATGCCAAATGCCAAAATTTCTCTACCAACAATTTGGTACGTGCGGTCAACATCAGATGATGCTGCCATATATTGAATATCGATGGCCAGTCGGGAAACCATTGCACATTTTGATAGGAGTGATGTACGCATTGTATGTACCAACAATGGGGCATTATCTGTGAGGGAATATATCTTGGATCTGTGGGTCATTGAATAGTGGCCGGGGCTGTGGAGTGATGCAAGGCTACTGGGGGTAATAGCGAAGGTTTACATACAAATATAAACGAGCGTTTTTCGCATGGGGGTATGCAGAAACCACAGAATGCCACCTGCAGCTACGATCCTTACATACTCGTTAAACTCGTACGCGTTCATTGATCAGGTTATACACCCACGTTTTCCAGCAACCATTGTTGTTTTTACTCAAATAATTAAAAGATATATCTACACACATATTGCAAAAAAAAACAGCTGTGTTCTTGATTAATTAATTATTATGTTACTAGTAGCCATAGCCAAATAGAATTTACCGAGCAGTATTTTTTCTTGTTGTTGGGTTGGCAGAAGTTGAAGGAAAAAAGTAATTATTATTATTAAACGTTTAATTCAGATAAAAATCCATAGTACCATACATTTACAAATTTCATACAATAAAATCACAATAATAAAAATAAAATAAATTAAAATCCTAACACATACATAATCGAATTCATGACATTAAATTAGTAATAATTGCTTTCTATTGATATTTCCAGAATTCTAGTCTTCAAAAGCTATAGGTAATCCCATTAATGCGCCTTCTGTATTTTCTACTCTATGACATAATTGTTAGGAAGTCTGTGTGATGTGGCGGTAGTAAGTTGACTTATGTTTGTTTGTCCGTGTGTGTGTGTGTCTGTGTGCAGATTGTTTGTTATTTCCATATTGATGTGTTTGTCCGATGCATAATATTTATCACAGCGCAGTGTTTCGATTGGGATTACAATTAGGTGGGATTTGCACAATCGACATACAGAAATTCACAAAATCCATCAAATATGCAATTTAACGCAGTCATTGACTTTGAATACGTACGTATTACCTGGGTTGGTACAGTTGGAAATTTGTATTTAGCAAAATGATTAATATCAGTAATAACATATCAAATAATAAAAAAAATACAAATCATCATTGTCATCTTTAATGGTTTTATAGTACGAATAATTATGGTTTTTGGTTTATTTTATTAACAATTAATTTTGCCTACCAATCATGGATAGATAATTAAGAAATAAATAAAAGTCTATTTATGTGTCACTCATTAACATAATTTTCGGTATGTTGATATAAGTCAACGTACAATGTATTCTAATTCTTGAAAACTTGAGACAAAGACAATTTATTAATAGCTCTCACTTTTAGACTTTTCTTCACACAATTATTCTTTCGTAACGACAATATTTTCTTATAAATTGTTCCCAAAGAACGTTGAGACAGGTATCGTATTCAGATTGTTGTTTGTGTTTTTTTTATTGAGAAATGAACCTTATGTATACACCCACGCAGATGTAAATGAATTGACATGGAATGAAAACAATGTTTTTCAATAAATTCTCCGAATCACGAACCGTACTTTTGCTACGCCGTAGGCGGCTACGACATAAATTGCTACGGCGTAGGCGCTGCGTAGCGATAGGTATCATCCATCACGGTTTGCATGGCCAGTACAGAGTGGTTTCTAGTGGTGGGCTAGTATCTCATGGTAACATGATCCGTATGATTTAATTATGCTACGTACAACATGTTAATAAGTAACAAAAACTCGATACATATCCTTTAACAAAAAATATAAAAGTTACCCCGAATTCCAACTATTTATTCTATAAACACCACTAACATTCTACCTACTTTATAAACATATCGGGGAAAGTTTCAATCCAAACAAAGACGAATGACAACACAACCCGAATACTCGAGATTCGCATCAAATAAAACAATATATCCGAAAACAGACGGGGTTAGGCAAGTTGGGTACAGTTGGCACAACTCGTTCTATCAACATAAATATCATGTGTTTTACAAGACAAAAAGTTTTGGCGGACGAAAAAATTGCAACGACGCGCAGCTATAAAGCTTTGTATGGATTATAGGGTTTTTTATTGCTTGGATTTCCTAGATGATACCGGTTTTCAGGCTGCCTGTATTTTTGGGAATAGTTGCTGAATGGTCTTTTCCGCTGGTAATGGGTCTGCACTATGGAACTTTCCGTTTTGTTGAATTTTGGTGCGATTTCAAAAATTGACGTGGTCATTGGTCTATTGTACGGAGGTAGTCAATAAATGCTAGAGTTTTAAGGCACTGTTTCGCACCGTTTGGGTCCGTTCACACAGACCGGCTCGAAGAGGAGTGGATTTTTTTATCACGTTTAAAACTAAGTAAGATTTATTTTTCACCGTATGTGGAATACCTCAGGAGCCATTACCTCAGGTGCCGTTAAAGCGGGTGCCCAATGTGGAATACCTCACTTCTTTTATTCTTGAGAACAATCCTAATGCGCTTAGTATAAAATAACGGCGGCTGATGCTCTCCGAGCCGGTCTGTGTGAACAGATCCTTTAGTCTCAAAAGTCTCTTTGTACTACAATATAGATACATACAAAATGTAACATAACCTGAGAGAGTTGAAAAATATACGCGAAGGTAGAGAAGCCAAAATAATTTAACGAGAGACCAACCTCTTTTCTCTGGTAATATTTTATTATATTTTTTTATTTATGTAGTAAAACTTTATATACGAGTTAATATTATAACTGTGCAAAGGAAACCTATGTTAATTCACAACCTTTGCGAAAAACTAGTAAAGGTTGTCTTTCGAGGCTTCAAGGCTGGCCAACCAGAATGTTGATGAACTTGATGACGCTTTTACCTAGTAAGATATTGTGATATCCTTCGTGAATTTATTGACGTTGGCACTGGGTACCAGGTTATCAGAGATATACATAATATACTCCGAGGGGCATGAAGTACCCCGTCGGGGCCGCGGATTTTAGTACGAGATGACGTGGCCTCGGCACAAGGGCAAAGAAGGAACATCGGTTTTTAGTCAGTAGAAGTCTGACACTCCCCTTCGCTCTGCCCAAGAGTGGGGGGAGGGGGTCATTTGATGATTTTCCACCCCCAAAAAAAAAAAGGGGCATGAAATATGGGTAATTTATTTTAATTTTTTGACAATTTATCTATTCACACTTTCAAACTGGTGGTAGAAACCGATTATTGGGTGTTTCCATCAGGAATTTATAAGTAGCAGCTACGGAGCCGATTTGGGCCAGGTTGACGGCAATAGACTCGCCACTATAAATAAATAGCGAAATATGATTAATGGTTTAGGCGTTTCAGGCATGATGTTATGTAACCTAGACACCTTCGCGCCAAACACCTGCGTGGTACGTAAATATTATTTCATAAAAGCGAGTCTTAAATACGAACTGTGAGAAAAACATACGCTGATTATGTCTTATCAGAGTACATATCATAATGTTCGTGTATGTATAATAGTCTGTAAGGTCTTTATCTATGGGCTAAAGTAGACTGGAGATAAATAAATGTTATGTTTTTTATGTAATAGTTTTTTGGAGATCAGTAGTCATACAGCGTTATGTAATTCAGTCATACCTTTATTGAAATAATATCTAGTTTCGAAGTTACAAGTAGAATGTCTTCACGACTAAACCGCTGATCAGATCGTAATGAAAATATGCGAGGAGATAGATTATATCCTGGGGAAGGATGTAGTGCGACGTGCACATACATTTCACAATTTCACGTCAGTCAGAAGTCACGGGCAACAGCTAGTGTTATATAAATCTACTTATGTTCTCTCTGCTTATGTAATACTTCAGACTTTGTCTAGTAGTACCACAGAATACATAATAGTACTACGTACAGAAGGGACACTCCCTTCCCCGCGCTCATATTAAATACCGCACCTCACCCCGCACTTCGAGGTATTCGTCGTCGACACTTGAGCAATGGCTCGCGCTCGTATTAGTCGTCGTTCGGTTTTCGCGACGCAGACCGTTGCACTTTCCGCGCCATTTTTTAGGCTACGATAACCTTACTAGAGTTTACGCACACATTTGCACGTGCACGTCGTGCACAAACGTTATTTGTTTATGTAGTAGTAATAGGTAATTATTTTGCGGGCGTTGTATGGAGTGTCCGAGGTGTGGTAGTACATTCACCAATAAACAAGGTAGTCTATAGGTAGTTCTAGTCTAGGTAGATGGTTTAGTTGGCAGTTAAATCAAATCGTATGTCGTGACAGGAACTGGCATGACGCGATCATGGCGTGATCGTCTACGTCACTATTATTATCGACTTTCTTGTAAAATCAACTTTTTTCCATTAAAATAATGTTTGTTTGAAGTAAAATAATTTTATTTTATATAAGACAAGTTATTTGATTATATTAACGAAATTATTTTTGATAAAGTTATTTTTATAAAACATAAATTCTAATATTAACATAGATATTTCACATCTACCGAGCTTCCCGTTAAGGCCAACATTTTTCGTTTCATAAAACAAAGTAGTTAGTGAGCAAAAATATTTAAAGAAAACATTCGTTTTGTATTTATTAAAAGAAAAGTTTCTTTCCACAATTTTTAGTTAACATTAAAACAACGTCGATAAAACTTGGAACAGAAAAGTTGGCTTTATTGTCCTACTTACTGTTTTTAATATGGAACATTCTATAAAAAAAACGTACTAAACGTTCTAGCTGTTTTCGACACAGTGCAGCGGTTTCAGTAGCATTGATTTGATTAAACATAAAATAAATAGTAAAAACATGGGTGATTTTCAAAATGCACCAGACTGCTTGTCGAAAATATTTAAAACAACATAGCAATATAAGTCGAAACTCGAATCAGAATGATATTCCAATATGTATATTCAACGAATAAACACGTACTTAGGACCTTTTTTGGTAACATTGGAAGAATTAAGCGGGCCGTATCGCAACGCAAAAATCCTACATCACTTCCGAACATTGTATATGAAACGTCGCACATTACAGGCATTCATCAGCCTTCATCGCAAGTTTTTGTACTGCAATGCGAAGCGCTGCGGCCCGATGCGGCTGTAATGTACGTAAACCTTTTGTATATATAAATAGTACAAATACATCACGCCTTTTAATCTCCGAAGGGTTAGATAAAGGTGTACCTGACAGAACACACACGTATAACCATTAATTAACCAGTTAAGTTTCAGTTCCAGGTAATAGTGGGCATGAACCGGGCACAAAAAGTTTCGTGGCTGATACTGAGAAATCCGTGATGGAAAAACTAAACAAAATCCCTGGCTGGAGGCCTAACACTCATGGTACTCGCATAATAGTCCGGTTTAGTAGAAACCAGCCTCGTAGGTTGACCAAAGAGATACCATTTAGAAAAAAAATGGTATTCCATGATTTACCTACCTGTACTACGAGTATTAACTTTATATACAAGTTGCAGTTTTGCATCCCCAAAATTCCGGTGATTGTCATGAAATACGTAAATATCAATTTAAATTACAGTCAATATAATTAATTTGTGCCGTTTTTGTTGTTGCAACACTGTTGCAAAATAATTCCCACGCCGCGCCGCGCCGCCGCCGTGGTTTAAGGAATAATAAGAAATGGGTGCTAATTAAACCGGCTTCTTTTTAATAGCATTATTTGCATCTAAAAATCTACATTGCCTTCTCAATTACTAAGTCAGCCACAATTAACGAGCATCTAAGTAATACTCTTTTAGCCACAAGTTATCTTTTCTGAAGCCACTCTAAATACAACTCTGCATCGTGGTTATTTTTTAGCATCTAAATTTGTAACATGGATTCAAATAGTTCAATACAAAGCTATCAAGGAGTTGAAATCCCTTCCAACGTTTAAAAGGCTATTAAAGCACCACCTAGCTAATAGATAAAATTGTTGTTTATAACCGTTCTTAGTGATTAATTTTAGTTTGTTATTTTATTACTTAATTTAGTTTGCCACAACAAAGCGCAACCGCAGCTTATAATTATTGTATCAAATTATTATGTTTTTCCTCATAGAAGTGAATAATTGTATTCTCTTTGAGCGAAATAAATTTCTTAAACCAAAACCGAACTTCTAAAATGTCAATATATGGCATCAAAAAATATTCTATTAGCTTCTAATTTATTAACTCAGTACGATTAAATTGTAACTCATGCCACATTAACTGAGCATCAAAATTTAATAAAAATTGTCATTAAATATTATAAATTATAGCCATTATTAGAACGTAGAAACTTCTGTCGTGTCATCGAAAGGCTTAAATATAGAAGTTCAGAGTATCAAATGACCTAAATATCGAAGTTCAGAGTATCAAATGTCCTAAAGATCGATATTTATTTACATGTTGTGCTACAAAAGTTATCGACAGAATCGCTGCAGAACTTTATTTTTATCGGATAACTAGACAATTGTGAAAACATTTCTGAAAGCAACTAAGTAACGCTCGCCGGCCGCTGCCGCGGCACCGCTCGCCACACTCGCTCGGCTCGCGCGCGTTTCGTCACAGTTTTAACCTAACCTAACCTATTTTATTTTCCTCAGTTTACAATGACGAATCATACAATCTGCTTGTGACTAGTCAATTAGACAATGGTTAAAACATTTCTGTAACTAGTAGGTATTTTTAACGTAAATATAACAATCTAAAGTGTATCAAAAGTTGATATTTTAAATACACGTGACTAACTCGCCAGTACATGAATCGAATGGCGCTCTCTGATTGGTGCAAATGGCCGGTCACTGTCGTCTCGCGCGCTCGCGCCAAATCTTGCTGTTGCTATTTTCACGATAAAATAATGTGATTTATTATTTTACATGCTAAGTTATAATAAATGATGTTGACTATGGTCGCTTCAATTATATTTTTTTGAGCGCCTTGTGTTGAAGCTGTAAAATGTAAAGTGGTGGTGAGATATAAATTCCGTGGCTGAGTTAGTAAATTAGGTGCCTAATTATATAAATAACAAGGACAAGTTAATATAATTGCTGATCTTCACTTGACGCTTTCTTTAGAATATTTAATGGGCTTTGTAAATAATACGAATTAGTATATTAGAGGCTATATAATTTTCCAGTGGCTTAGTTATAAAATTAGAAGTTTGATCAAGTGGCCAATTAAAAAAACTGTGGCTCGTTTTATTATTTCTCATAAGAAATTATCGAATAAACGTTGCGTTCGTGTGTGTATGAAAAGTCGGTCATACCGCGTTTTATCATATAACACTTACCAATTTCCGTTTTTAAGAAATAAATAAATCCTATTTATTTTGTATTAATTCTGGTCAAAATCATTAGTAGCTACAGTTATCGCCTTGAATTTGACGAGGATGCAAAACGACAGCCTGTATATACTTTGTGTTCACCAATCACATAGCGGGGACTCCGGTGTTTATGACAGTTCAGCCCTGGGTATTGCATGCACCGCTAGTTAATTTAGAGTTACGTTTGCTTTAATTGGATGCTCGTAGAAACGCGACCGAACGTAATTTTGTTGTGATCCACGTATAACGAGTTTCCGAAAATATTACATGAAACCGGATATTATGAATAGTTTGCTTTTAAAAAAATACTTACTTTATTGAATATTTGTGGATTATGAGCCGGTACATTATAAATGTAAAATTTATTAGTTTTGAAATGGTTTTAAATTACATTCAATCTTCGTTCGAAAGTCGAAATCCCTTCCAACGTTTAAAAGGCTATTAAAGCACCACCTAGCTAATAGATAAATTGTTGTTTATAACCGTTCTTAGTGATTAATTTTAGTTTGTTATTTTATTACTTAATTTAGTTTGCCACAACAAAGCGCAACCGCAGCTTATAATTATTGTATCAAATTATTATGTTTTTCCTCATAGAAGTGAATAATTGTATTCTCTTTGAGCGAAATAAATTTCTTAAACCGAAACCGAACTTCTAAAATGTCAATATAAGGCATCAAAAAAATATTATATTAGCTTCTAATTTATTAGCTCAGTACAATTAAATTGTAACTCATGCCACATTAACTGAGCATCAAAGTTTAATTAAAATTGTCATCAAATATTTATAAATTATAGCCACTAATAGAACGTAGAAACTACTGTCGTGTCATCGAAAGGCTTAAATATAGAAGTTCAGAGTATCAAATGACCTAAATATCGAAGTTCAGAGTATCAAATGTCCTAAAAATCGATATTTATTTACATGTTGTGCTACAAAAGTTATCGACAGAATCGCTGCAGAACTTTATTTTTATCGGATAACTAGACAATTGTGAAAACATTTCTGAAAGCAACTCGGCTCGCGCGCGTTTTGTCACAGTTTTAACCTAACCTAACCTAACCTTATTTTATTTTCCTCAGTTTACAATGACGAATCATACAATCTGCTTGTGACTAGTCAATTAGACAATGGTTAAAACATTTCTGTAACTGGAAGGTATTTTTAACGTAAATCTAACAATCTAAAGTGTATCAAAAGTTGACATTTTAAATACACGTGACTAACTCGCCAGTACATGAATCGAATGGCGCAATGAAAATTATTGGATTATTTTGGTGACGGGTTCCACTTTTAGGTCACGATGGAGGTCGTATTAATTCTGGTCAAAATCATTAGTAGGTACAGTTATCGCCTTGAATTTGACGAGGATGCAAAACGACAGCCTGTATATACTGTGTGTTCACCAATCACATAGCAGGGACTCCGGTGTTTATGACAGTTCAGCCCTGGGTATTGCATGCACCGCTAGTTAGTTTAGAGTTACGTTTGCTTTAATTGGATGCTCATAGAAACGCGACCGAACGTAATTTTGTTGTGATCCACGTTTAACGAGTTTCCGAAAATATTACATGAAACCGGATATTATGAATAGTTTGCTTTTAAAAAAATACTTACTTTATTGAATATTTCCCTTCACAACACAACATTTCCCTTTCTTTCTTTCTTTCCCTTCACAACATTTCCCTACACTGCTCTGCTCCTATTGATTGTAGCGTGATGAAAAGTATACTATAACCTCCCCAGGAGTATGAAGAATAATTGTACCAAGTTTCGTTAAAATCCGTCGAGTAGTTTTTGTTTCTATAAGGAACATACAGACAGGAGGACAGACAGACAGACAGACAGACAGACAAAAATTTTACTGATTGCATTTTTGGCATCAGTATCGATCACTAATTACCCCCTGATAGTTATTTTGAAAATATATATCATGTACAGAATTGACCTCTCTACAGATTTATTATAAGTATATATAGATAGAAGATAGAAGATTTGTGGATTATGAGCCGGTACATTGTAAATGTAAAATTTGTTAGTTTTGAAATGGTTTTAAATTACATTCAATCCTGGTTCATTTGTTCTTCTTTCATTGCATGTAGGCACCTGGTGTCTGAATTGAGAAATTGACAATATCTCATCATCACCATTATCCTCATTTTAGCCGAAAGACGTCCACTGCTGGACATAGGCCTCCCCCAAGTCACACCTCGGATACTCCATACAACGCCCGCAAAATAATTACCTATTACTACTACATAAACAAATAACGTTTGTGCACGACGTGCACGTGCAAATGTGTGCGTAAACTCTAGTAGGGTTATCGTAGCCTTAAAAATGGCGCGGAAAGTGCAACGGTCTGCGTCGCGAAAACCGAACGACGACTAATATGAGCGCGAGCCATTGCTCAAGTGTCGACGACGAATACCTCGAAGTGCGGGGTGAGGTGCGGTATTTAATATGAGCGCGGGGAAGGGAGTGTCCCTTCTGTACGTAGTACTATTATGTATTCTGTGCCCAAGTGTCGCCACATTGGCCGGTTACATACGTCTCCCAACGTCCCAGTAACTTTCACCAAGTCATCGGTCCACCTAGTGGAAGGCATTCCAACGTAACGTCTTCTGATTCGCGGTCGCCACTCCAGAACTTCTCGGCCCCATCATCCTGCGAGCAATGCCCACTCCCACTTAAGTTTGGCAATAGGGATGACGTGTCCTGACTAAAAAAAATATGATTCTGTTTAGTACGTTAGTTAGATTATCAAAAAAAATTGGAAACGTGTTTTTGTTTTATCAAATTAATGAAAATTGACGAAGATAAAACGCGCCAAAGATCAGCAGGGGGGCTTTTGACGTTACTACGTGGTAAAAAATGTAGTGCGATGTGACGTCACATGACTTTTCGAAGCACTGTATCGTCTTTAATTTTTGTTTACATGAAAAAAGAAAAAATACGTGTACAATATTTTTTTGGAAAATCTGACGGACAAATTAGATTTTTTTTGTCAACTACCCTTTTCTTCGGGCACAGTATCTATTTTAGCAGTCTGACAGACAGACAGACTCTCAGCAGTCGCGCTTGTGACCACCTGCACTAAGGAGGCCGTATAAATTCTATACTATACTGCTAAAACCATCGGCACATTAGTATTCTCGCAGGATTTAAGCTAACGACCGCAGCGCTTCTGTCCTAACCCAATCGTTATCCATTTCTTCTATAAACTTCTTTGAAACGGAAAAATATTCGTGAATTCAAGTCGATCGTTAAATCAGTCGGTCGTTGAAAAAAAAATGTTTCTATAACGCCACGGATTCGGAAACAGCCAGTATTCCGCACATCCAAATGCCTTCAGTTGTCGTCCCGATGAAACTTCGACCCAAGAACCGGATTCAGCTATACCGTCCTATACAACCCAAGTTTATATTAATATTATCAAAGCTGACGTGCTGTGTTTATAAGAAAACTAGCCGAACTAGGTCAGCATGCATCGCAAAATAGTTTCCCTCCTTGTGTCCCAAGGTATAAGAAAAAAACCTTATCTCAGCCAATTCAGGTATGTGAGCCAAGCGCTAACTCCGATTTCAAGCTTCTCCCACTTTTACAGTTGCCCCAACAAAAAATAAAACTAACAGAAACACATGCAACGTTTCCACACTTTCCTATTCGAGGTTTCAGCTTTAGAATTGTTTCAATATCCTAAAGGCTGGATGTGAGGATAAAGATTACGATACTGAAACCGTAGGTTCGGATTCCAATATCGAGTCGCCGTTGAACCCATATCAGACTTGAGCCAATCTACCTCAGTGGGCTTAATGGAAAAACTAGTAGACACATCGAACTTTTATTTAATTTTCACAAAAATTTGAAAGAAAAGAAAGAAAGAAAGAAAACATATTTATTTGGCAAATAATAAAAAAAAACTAAAAACTAACCACGAAAAAGAGTGTGTCTCTCACGGCTGCGCCAAATAGGACCAGTTCAGCAAACCGCCGAGCAGCTAGTGCCCGACGCTGGTTTTCAACTGGCCCTGAGATGGTGATGTGACAGAAGTAAAACAGCCTTGTACTTTGTGTTTGCTCAGTTAGTAAGATAATTTTTCATATAAGGCAGTTTAGCGGCTTCATACGTTTGCTACTTCTTCAACGAGGCAAAAGCAAAGCGTGAAAAAATATGTTATTAATTATTAGGAAACTATGATTAATTTTCAACCATAGTTTCCTAATAATTAATAACAAAAAAAAAATTCGTTTTAATATTTTATACACGTGGACGTTTGTTGCGGCAGTTCTCGGCTCCATAACAACCTCGCCTGCGACTCGGTTGTGAATTCCGCCTCAAATGCAATAACAAACTTACCCCGCTTATATCAAAATGAACTACTACGTACTACTACGTTCAAATATTGGTATGGCCTTTTAAAGCTCCCATTGATTGAATCGCCACAGGAGAGCATTTTCCGAACGTGTCTTCAGTAACTAGTCAGGCTGACGGCGCCCGAGTGAACTGGTTATTAAATCGAGTAGTACGAGTACAAGGTGCTTCGATCACAGTGGCCTAGATTGACGGGCGTTGTTATTAACAAGTAAAGTTGAGACACCGCGCTATGACACCCAACCGGGGCAAACTTCACCCCGACTTCGCTAATAGCATTTTAGTGTGAACAAACAAGCCTACGCAACAATATATTTACGCGTCCAATGTTCGTTATTTACCGAACAATCTTGAGAACTCGCTCGGTAAATAATTAATGAAGATCCAATTGAAAATTCACCCTATTCCCGACATTTGTCTGCGAAGTATCCGCGGTACGTGAGACGCGAAAGGAATCTATGATGGAATACCCCCACCGCAGGGAATGACTAATGAAATTCCCCACAAATGGTGCCATTCTCTTAATGCGTTCACTTGAGCTATGAACACACTATTGCGAATGCGGACGCCACAAGAAAAAACAAATTGTGTAGCATTCCGCGCTCTCCTCCCTTGTGACGTCGTAAAACTGTTGTGGTCTCTTTGAAGTAATATCTTTTCCCGTCTGACGCTTTTCCGTCGTGACATAAGCAAATTCGGCCGTTATTCGCCCGATGTTTAAATTTTATCCTGACACGGAAAAATGTACAATCACTAAAGTTCACGAGCAAAGAATTACGATAAAAGGTCTTCTGTTGACTCTTGACTCGGCTTTTGAATAAAGAAAATCGATCTGCCGTTCTCAAATATATAATGTTGCCACGTTTTTCTAGAGACAGTTTATTTTATGTTGATTACTTTTTACATTTCAGATAAAGTCACGAAACAGAAATGTAGGTTAGAGTGAAGAGTATGGCTTAAAAAATTCCGCCATCATTGTGGATGCACGCTGTTCAAAATGGAGAGATGTTTCGTGGGTCGTTGATTATGAAGATGTGAATTAATTTGAAAGGGGACTTATATTAAAGCTGTGGTTTCTCTGAGGGCACACAAAGAACGGTTGTAATGCGCGAAGGGTACAAGACGCGGATAATTAGGCGCATGCAAAATAATTAATGAAAATCTTGTACTTGCGCCTTGATGGGTTGGAGGCCTTACATCGTTCACGCTCTGGAGATGATTACAGTTAGTGTTGTGATGATGTTACTGTGGTTAACATAACCCGGATTGAGACGTGCATGGATTCTGTGGCTGGCTGCATTATTAATTGGCGGTTCATTGGACATCAATTCAAAATTGTACCAAGAAACTATTCATATGATTTGTGGGGTATTGAACAGGGGTGTGGTGTGGATTGGTTCTCTCTATCCTTCTAATTATAAAGCAGAATCTTGTGACGAGAGGAGCTCGTGGCTAAATAATGACAGCCGCTCGGATGAATCTTCAGGTTAAACCGCGTTTGCCCAGGTTGGTCTGTGGATGGACTACCCATTGCATACCAAGTTTCCTCCGTTCCTCGGAAAACACACAATGCCGGTTATTCCGGCTGTCATTTGTAGATCTTTGCCAGTTGTAACAGGTAGTTAGTTACCCGTCTGCCAACCAGTCTTTCCCATGGTATTGTATCACCCAGTACAACAAGGTTGTGGATGTCAGTTAAGCAGTCGCTCTACGTAAAATACAAGTGTTCAGCTGCATCGGTTCAAACTGGAAACCGACTTTTAGTTGGGGAAAAGCCAGGCAGTAATTGATGACTAAGAATATTATAAGCATGCATCAATACTGCATGCCTAGCCATGACCACTGTGTTTATTTTCAGGTCTCTTTGCGATCGACTAATTGACTTTCCCGACCAATTTAATATTAATGATTTTCCCTTTTAACATTTTATTCGTGTCGTGAATGAATCAAGTGCTTATCAATCGGGCCTTAATGGAGTTTAAATTGCTTTAATTTATTGTTACCCACACACGAAACACCTCACTTGAACAATACGGTATCAATAAACTGCTGTAGTTGTTGTTGTTTTTATTATATATTGTTGGCTCAAAGTCACGCCATCAGCCAGTAGCCGTCCGGTCAACGTACGGTCGTCGTGCGGCAACCGACAGAAGTTCATAAAACGAGGCGAGCGGCGTTGCAACGGTCACTTTTTGCTTGGACGGCGCTCGGAAAGGACTTGCTACCCGACTATTATCGTGTGCTTCGCTATTTTTGGTTTATGTTTTTGCTCGTGTACTGATTATTCCATTTTGCTAGTGCTATTTCTATTTGATTATTGTTTAAAATGTTTGTCGTGATATTTTTGTAAAAGTGTGATTTAAAAGATAATAAACATTGTTTATTTTGTTCACGTATTTCACTTCTGATTCCTAATATCAGAAGTGGGATAAAGAATATCTTCGCCCACAAGTTAAAAACTAGTTTTCAGGCTTTTAATTTTAGATAAAAGCGGGTAGTAGTTAGCAATGGATAGATCGAGTTGTTCGCGTTCAAAAACTAGTGCCTTGCGTTCTAAGCGATCTCGTAGCCACCGTAAGCGGAGTGGAAGGTCACGTACGTAGCAAGTTTCGGGATCCGATCGCCGTTCCAAGCGCGAACGAGATCGTCGTAGGAGCCGCGTGAGAGACCTCGCGGTTGAGATGACATCTCCGGACATGACTGTTGATTTACTTTCGTTCCTGATACAAGTAAGATCGAACCATTTTTATATTTCGTTGGTTTAGTAGTCGCAAGCGCGACTACTGCGCATGAAGGTTCTGGGTTCGATTCCCGGGTCGGGCAAAGTGTTATTTTCTGGATTTGTGCCCTGTTGGTGACAATGGGCTCACCCCTATTACATGGTTAAGCTTATGTCTTAACATAATTGGCGAAATGTGGGTATACTGGGTACCTCTGCCTAACCCTTCGGGGATTACAGGCGTGATGTTATGTGTGTGTTTATAAGGTCACTGGGGTGATTGGCAATGCCTCGGATGCATTGGTGGTTATTTACATGGTTAAGCTTATGTCTTAACATAACTGGCGAAATGTGGGTATACTGGGTACCTCTGCCTAACCCTTCGGGGATTGCAGGCGTGATGTTATGTGTGTGTTTATAAGGTCACTGGGGTGATTGGCAATGCCTCGGACGCATTGGTGGTTATTTACATGGTGGTGCTAATACGTCGCTTAACGATTGGTTGACCAATAACAGCACGTGGACTCATTTTAAACACGAATTTCGGTCATTGTGTCCGCGTGAAGTCGATATGGTCACTGTGCTATAATGACGTTATGAGTACAAGTATCTGTATGACCTAGTTAGTTTTTTTTCAAAGTCGGGTACTTGTGTAAGTGAGTTTAAAATATTTGTGAAGGTACCCACGATACAGGAGAAATTCCTGGTGTGGGGCAACGTTGTGATTTGTGGTATATCTGATGCTAAACAAAATACAGTCAAAAGTCTTGTTTTCCGTATATTTGAAACCCAAAAGTGCAGTTGTTGGCAAATCAAACTTAAATAATCATGGTCTGCGTAAATGCAAACCCCTACGCAATATGATCAGTTGACTTGTTTTCGTGTGAAGACGTAGGCCGTATACAGGTGCACTGTAAAGTCTGATAAGTTTTGATTTATTAAAGTAAGTTGCCTAATACACATGATAGGCTAAGAAGGATGCCAATGAGTTACGTATCAGTTGATGCTTATAAGAATTTTGATGAAGTAAAGTTGTGGTTGCAAGCCAAGAGATTCTATCGGCTGTATTGTGTTAGAGTCGAGTACCAGTAATTATTGTGTAGTCGTAGTCCGATTAAAATTGAAGGTTTTTGAGGAAACTCGAGTAGACAGTGGGTGTGTTTGTTGTATTTTGTGCGTTTAGCTCTGGTGTGAAGTCAAATGGTGATACACACGGGAGATCGACTTGTTTACTAGTCAGTTAGAGATCTGTAGTTTTACTCGATGATTTTTGTGAACCTGGCATTTTTTTGACGCAATAATGTTTTTAAGATTGATTTAAACGACAATGGTACATGACCCAGGGTGGTTGATTGTTGTATTTTCGATAATTTCCAGTTTAGCCACGTTTGATTTTATCAACGAGAGTGGGACCTAATTGATGTTTGGTCAGGAGTGACCGAGTGGAACAAAATTCTGTCGTAGATTTGTCTCTTTGCGGAGTAACCATTACATAAGAACGTGTGGTTTGGTCAAGCGCGTGGCCTCAGCTGCGTGTGTGAAAGTCTGTGTGATACGCTAACAATGTGTCTATGTCAACAGCCACTGAGGGGTATGCAAACTTGGAGCCTATGCCTACAGTGTGTGTGGAAGTCGACATCTGAGGGGTATGCAAACTTGGAGCCTATGCCTACAGTGTGTGTGGAAGTCGACATCTGAGGGGTATGCAAACTTGGAGCCTATGCCTACAGTGTGTGTGGAAGTCGACATCTGAGGGGTATGCAAACTTGGAGCCTATGCCTACAGTGTGTGTGGAAGTCGACATCTGAGGGGTATGCAAACTTGGAGCCTATGCCTACAGTGTGTGTGGAAGTCGACATCTGAGGGGTATGCAAACTTGGAGCCTATGCCTACAGTGTGTGTGGAAGTCGACATCTGAGGGGTATGCAAACTTGGAGCCTATGCCTACAGTGTTGTGGAAGAAGTCTGTGTGATATGCTAACAATGTGCTTATACATCCCTATGTGCCTATTGGTATTCTTGTCTGACAAGTTTTGTTTGGTGAATGTTTCTTTGAATTTTATTCTCGACTTGAATGTTCCTAATGAATGAGATTACTCTCTTGTTGTACTACTCGGTTAGAGAGCCTTGGTGTTAAAGGTTTTACTCGATGATTTCAGCAGTTTTTGTTGCAATAGAATTTTTAAGGTTGGTGTGAACGACTATGGTATAATGATGACTCAAAGTAGTTGAGTGTTGTATTTTCGATAATTTCCAGTACATTTGATTTAATTAATGAGAGTCGAATTTGGTGCCACCCAATGGAACTAAAGTTTGGTCAGGAGTGATCGAGCGGAACAAAATTCTGTTGTAATTGTGAATTTGTTTGTTTGCAGAGTACCTAACCATTACACAAGGATGTGTGGCGTGTGTTTGGACGCAACGCAACGCTGCTTGGCCTTAGCAGTGGTTACCAGGGCTTTGCCACAGTGATGCCATGAACGTGCACGGCGCTGCAAGGCGACTGCGCGCCCTACTGGCGTTGCTGAGCGCGTCGCTGCAGGCCGAGCGCCTCGCTGCAGGCCGAGCGCCTCGCTGCAGGCCGAGCGCCTCGCTGCAGGCCGAGCGCCTCGCTGCAGGCCGAGCGCCTCGCTGCTGCAGGCCGAGCGCCTCGCTGCTGCAGGCCGAGCGCCTCGCTGCTGCAGGCCGAGCGCCTCGCTGCTGCAGGCCGAGCGCCTCGCTGCTGCAGGCCGAGCGCCTCGCTGTAGGCCGAGCGCGTCGCTGCAGGCCGACTGTGCGCCCTACTGGCGTGTACAGCGCGTGGCTCCAGGCTGCCAGCACGCTACTGGCGTGTACAGCGCGCCGCTCTGGGCTGCCAGCACGCTACTGGCGTGTACAGCGCGCCGCTCTGGGCTGCCAGCGCGCTACTGACGTGTACAGCGCGTGGCTCCAGGCTGCCAGCACGCTACTGGCGTGTACAGCGCGCCGCTCTGGGCTGCCAGCGCGCTACTGACGTGTTAAGCGCGTCGCTCCAGGCTGCCAGCGCGCCCTACAGGCGCAGTTGTGTGCGGCACTCCACGGTGCCAGCGCGCCCTACAGGCGCAGTTGTGTGCGGCACTCCACGGTGCCAGCGCGCCCTACAGGCGCAGTCGTGCGTGGCACTCCACGGTGCCAGCGCGCCCTGCAGGCGCAGTTGTGCGTGGCACTCCACGGTGCCAGCACGCCCCACTGGCGTTGTGAGACACGCAATCAAGGAGACAGCGAAGACTCAGCCGCATTGTTGGAAGCTGACGAGGACGTCAGAGCGTCAGGAGAGGCCGTGTTGGCTCAAAGTCACGCCATCAGCCAGTAGCCGTCCGGTCAACGTACGGTCGTCGTGCGGCAACCGACAGAAGTTCATAAAACGAGGCGAGCGGCGTTGCAACGGTCACTTTTTGCTTGGACGGCGCTCGGAAAGGACTTGCTACCCGACTATTATCGTGTGCTTCGCTATTTTTGGTTTATGTTTTTGCTCGTGTACTGATTATTCCATTTTGCTAGTGCTATTTCTATTTGATTATTGTTTAAAATGTTTGTCGTGATATTTTTGTAAAAGTGTGATTTAAAAGATAATAAACATTGTTTATTTTGTTCACGTATTTCACTTCTGATTCCTAATAATATATATTGTTGTTGTTGTCATATATATACCACATGATTTCCATTTGCGATAGGATTCAAGTAAAAAATATATTTTGCCGTTGGCTGTATTTGATCCCTTGTTTTTTCTTTTATCATTATATTCGATTCTGAAACTAGAAGCATTTATTTTAATTAGAAGATTACAGGCACGATTGAATGTCAGAAAAAAATGATGAATGAATGATGAATGAAATTAATAGATGTTGTCGACGGAAACTTAGTAGTTATGTAGATGCTACTGAGGACAGGCAAACCCACAGACCATGTTTAAATGAGTGATGTTAAGAATACCGAGCGTACTTTGTGTTCTGTCTGTATCCGTTTATGTTACAAAGTGGCTGAAGTGTACTGTTACAGAACTTGAAGTAGACGCTAACGGTAGGCGGCTCTTTACGTGACACCACAAAGGTGTCATGTTAACCTTTTGTAAAGGTTTTACATTTGACAACTCTGATTTTCCATCTTTTGTTGAACGGCAACTGTCTATCTTAGTTGGTTAATGATTCATCCAAGTTAAGAAGTCGATGACTTTTCTGTTTCATTGACATTATTGCCGCCGACTTCCGAAAGCAAAGTTATTATTCACTTTTAGGTTTTTTTGGAAATCGTTTTCTTTCTAGTTGAGTAATCCTTGTCGTTTGATGTTGAAGAATATGAAGTTTTCATAATATCAAAGTGCTTCCTCTCTCCTAACTCACTTATTTTGCTGTGCCCGACAGGGTCCATGTGATCTAATTTTAAGCTTTACAACCTAAGTACTACATGTGGAATGCAATAAAGTATTGAGTATGTAAAAATCTTTTTAACAAAAAATAAAACAATGTAGTTTTTTTTTGAGTTTTGTTGATTTTTCAAAAACCGCTTGTCCGATTTCGATAAAAAATTATGGGACCATTTGGGAAGTATACCCCAACAAAAAAAGAATTTTTCAAATTTGTTAGCAAGTGACGGAGTTATGCCCGAACAAACATAAAAAAAATATATATAAACATTCGAATTGAGAACCTCCTTCTTTTTTTAGAAGTCGGTTAAAAATACGTATTATTGAAGGTCATTATCAGTGATCTTCTAAAATTAAATTGATATGGGACCATCATGCAAGGTGCTCTAACCAAACGTAAAATAATCACGAAAATCGTACCAGTATGCACAGAGAAATTGGTAATAACCTCCTCCTTTTTTACAAGTCGGTTAATAAATGTGAATGAACTATAGCTGGTATGTCCATAATCGGCCATAGCACTCACGACATAAAGGTCACATTACATCTGACCTTGAAATCCAAAATAACCTTCCATTCACATTTGATTCTCACTCACTACTAAAGGTTTAATTTCCGTTTCCGAACAACATTTTGTTGTATTGCGTCCGTTTGTTCCTGCGATTATCGTCAGGGCATTTTAATTTGTTTTCTATTTATAGACTGCGAAGAGAATGTTACGATAATTAATGTTTTATGTCAATCAGACGAGCGATTTGTGTGCGTATCGGAATCCATTTGTATTAGGGAAGGTTTTATAGGATCATTTTAATGTCTTTTCAGGTTTTTCAGGATAATTGAATACTTTTTTATTGCTCTTCTTTTAGTAGGTATCTATATTATAGACTTTTGAGTTCAGTAGAATCTTAACACTCGCCGTATGGTTTAGAAAATATTAAGAAGAGGTAATTATCCCATCCGCATAGGTAAATTGTTAAAAAAATACCAATAATGGATGTTGAAATATCCTAACGAACGACGCGTGAAATCATCTGTTCACTTTCTGCCTAGCTGCAGAGTTCATCGAAATTGACGTCGCGCTTGCCATTCGCTACATACGTTTTGCCACGGTATCGATATATTGCAGAGGAAATAATAGAAATTAAATAATTTCTTGTACCATCTTAGTATGAAAAACTGAATTCACCTCATAAGCTGTTCCTTACACCCTGTTAGTCAACCACAATTTGGTGATAAAATCTTGGGCTGATTTAGTACGGAATTTCTATAGTACAAAACGTCAGCTTTGCCTGGCAATGAAAACAAATAGCTCAAAGCAGTTCCTCTACAAATATGAAATCGACGAACTCTCTCACAATAGTTTGGCGGGATAATTATGTTCCCACTAAGCAGAATTGTTTTAAAACTGCTGAATTTTAGAAGCCCTACTGTAAAATGCCAAGTATTTGCTGAAGTTGTGAATACTTGCCCTTTACGATCCCCGGTCGGATTGACCTTTATGGTTGTACATGGAGCTTTTGGCGCGTGGCTTAAATCAAAACTATAGTAATACCAACTATTCCTAGTAGGTTTCCTACTATAATTAAAAACATGTAATAATACCAGCATGATAGATCCCGGTGGTGGCGACCCCGACCTACGAACAGTGAGTCAAGGGTTCGAACCCAGGCGCGTAGCTTTGTGTAATTATATCATCACTGCTCTCAAAACGGTCATGGAAAACATCGTGAGGAAACCGGCATGTCTTAGAACCAAAAATAAAATTCGAAGACATGTGACATCTACCAACCCACACTGGCCCCGCGTGATGGATTACTTATAGCCCATCCCTCTCCCAGAGATGGTGATGATGATGGTGATGTCCCACTGCAACGTAAATGTCTATTCTCAAAAAGAGAAGGCATGGTCATTGATCGTCATGCTTGCTCAAGGTGGATTTGCAATTCTAAAACTGTATTGCTTCCAGTTCCTATTGACCACGTTGCTTCGTGATGCTCTTCCTTTACCGATGTCTAATAAATAAGAAAATACATTTAAATAGAAAGCACATGTTCATGAACCCACCACCTCGTGCATGAGAGTTGAATCATGAGTTTTTCAATACGAAATTTCACAATACATTACCGAAAATGTTTCCCATCTGCGCGTTCTTTCGTTCAAAAATGCCGTGTGCCACTGTCCACCAGGTCCCGGAAAGCGCGATGGTTTAGGGGATTATATTTCCACGAAGGTCGGGTATGTAAATAAAAAATAACAATACTTATCTACCTTGTTTACGGGACATTTCCTTTTAAACCCGGGTCGAGTCAATTAATGTTTCAAATATGAACACTGATGTTCGTATCGAATTTACATTTATTTTTTCGCGACATTTTAAACATGTTTGGGCTTTTATTTTGTGACCTGGTTTTTGAAAGCAGTGTGGTAAGTTAGTTGTTTGGTTGACCTAAATAATAAAAAACCAATCATTTACGTTGACATCAGATTTGACAGCGGATTACATAGAACTGTGGGAAATCGAAAAAAACACTTTTTTTTCTCGTTTCGAGGAATTCGGCTATACTTTTTTTTCATGTTTTTACCACATAAATCCGTGTTCTCCATTCTATGTCTATATGGGTGATCTGCTAATAACTTCTGGTAACAATGAAAAATTAATACTGGACAAGAATGTGTGTGAGATACCTGATAAAATATGTGTTATTTATTCTTTTGATTTTCGAGTCTTCACGAAACTTGGCAGGTTATTAATTGAAACAATTTTACCAAGAATATTGTAAACTGTGACATCTTCAAATCTCTAATCTAATAATTATTTTACTATCCGCTTTTAACGAGGAATTCACAGAAATTGGCTGTGACAATCATTTTGATTAAAAACGGTTGTTGCTGTACACAAAATTCTGGGAAATTCTCTGAAATATCTCTTTGTTTTAAGATGTTATTATAGTCTGTGAGGTATCTATACAAACACATTCATTTGCTAATAAATAATTATAATTATTATTACTAAAATGTTAATAATAAAATTAATATTGCTACTTATACAAAAACCTTCGTTAATATTACGTTTTTTGTGTAGTTCGGGAAAAGCCTGTCTAGCAAATATTTGTAAGAAAAAGAAAAGTTATGAAACTAGATTCATAATACATCAACAAGTATCTTGCAGACATACAAAACTATCATTTAGGTATAAGTATATTATTATTTAACTGAACTTTTCTATAGCTGCCACAATAATAAAGGGCGTTGTAATACTGTATGTTGCAAAATAATAATATGGGTAACCGACCTAAGAAGGAGGTGGTTCTATGTTTGTTCTTGTGTATATTTTATCCTTGATGTTATAGATTGAACCCGATTATTTTGTACCTTACTACCTCTACTTTCTATCTTTCCTTACTTATCTGTATGTCATCATCTGCCTTGTTTTTTCCTAACAATGTTGAACTCGGCATCCAGTTTAACGGGATGCAGCGAGACACGGAGGAAACTCGGTGGTTAAATGCTGGTCACCCATCCACAGACCATCCTAGGCAAGCGCGTCTTATCCTGAAGATTGACGAGAGTTTCTGTTATTATTTATCCAGGATCTTCTAACTCATTGAACTTTACTATATTTTGCATACATATTTTAGCATTCAAATCATTTAACTGCATCATCACCGGAATTGCAATCCGTGAACCCTGCATTGTTGCATTTAACTACAAAAAAACACTAGCTATGCGAAGGACAGTTAAGTTACACATAAATGTCTTATTCAAGTTAAAGTTGACACATCTAAGTTCAAACATGGTTAACCTTGGAATATTAACACCACAGGTAGGGTGTATAAACATTGTACCCCAAACACATGACATTGACAAACTTCATAATACGTCTCACCCCGTTAGCCTCTGAGGTCGCATCATAAGATACAGTCCTCACAGTTGTTTTACTGTAACAAGCTGCAGTGTAACAGCAACCTTATCGACTGGTATATAAAGATCAGTATAATTTGACAGACTTGTCAGTGATAGCAACCTAAAAAGAACCTTATTGCTGAAACGTAAAGGTGATAGCGATTTTCACAACGTTGGTATGGCGGAAGGACTAACACTGATATTCTTAGTCGCTGAATCAGTTCAAGTCCAGCGGGTCTATAATGGCCACTATAGCAGATCATAATAATTATGAATTGCGTCAAAAGCGTAAAATGGACATTTCATAATGGCTACAATTTAAATGCTCACCAAAAAAGATTTTTAGACCCTAGAATAAAGTACAGTAAAGTACTAAATAAAATATTTTAACTTCAAATAAAATAAACCCACTCTATACTGAGGTGCCTAAAGAACAACGTTTTAAGTTTCAAAATAATTAGACACTCATCAGAATAATTGTACGTGTTGTATTTATATTCTTTTTGCCTACCAAAATGGATAAATGCTCACCAAATCAATTAACCAAAATTATAATACGATCGTCTCGCGACAGTATCCTTTATGGGCGGCATGGGCACCGGGCCGTAGGCCGACGAAGGAGGCCGGCGGAGGCCCGGCACTTCGGGGACAGAAGATATTAGTGTTATTTAATATGCGAGCGAAGCGAGCGCGCGTCATGGAGATAAATTGAAAGTCGTGAAATACAATATTGGTGACATCTATTTAGTGATAATATAAAATATTTGGTCTGCAATTAACTTTAAAGGCGTTTATAAATATTTATGGTATAGAATAAAAAGGAAAATAGGTTCATTCCTACAATACTTTAGGAAACACAATTTGCTACAGGCTTTGGGATGCTTTCCCAGTTAATCCTCATTCCTTCCTTGTATTCCTAATTTAAATCTGCCGCCACACGCGACATTCAAACGTTGCGTATCCAAACATCATAATTATCGTCGGACCGCTCGCGCCCTCTGACGAAAAAAAAAAACAAAAACTTCAGTTCGAACTCAAATAACGAGCGGCTGGCCAGCCCATCTTCTCCGCGAAGACTATACTCAAAAATACCGTGAAAATACGACTGCTCGTCAACAGTGTGGTGATCTCCAGGCTCCCAGTATCCCGTGAGTACATTACCTTCCTCTTTTGTTTCTCTTAGCCTGGTTCTGAATAGAAGCCTTCAAAACCGCGTGATTGGCTGTACGCGAAACTCAAATCATATTTGTGGTCCATTTCGAGCGCGATTACCTGTAGATTACAGTTTTTTCAGGCATTCTCTGGTTCAATTTCAATAGAAAACTCAGAGATTTCCTAGAATTTCGCAAAATAAAAGTATTATCCTACAAAATTGTGTTGTCATACTCGCAGGGTAAACCTATGCAGATTCAGAGGTCATCTTAATTTAGTCGGGTTATATCACAATAATTCGTAGTTATTTTACGAAATTCATTGCGCAATCTTATTAACTTTATCTATTCACGGTATTTATACACTAACAAACGTTACTAGATAACTATTTCACCTATATGTATTGATTTACACCTAATAAATCTCAACTTAGGTTCGTATTTTCATACTCATAGTCTACCTACGTAAAACAAAATGGAAGACGGTAAACTTAAACTACTTCAGTCTCAACGCGAATATGTCTATCGTGATATCCAAATCCTTTATGACTTATCAAAATCTATGATTCAAGATCGTTCAAAGGTATCGTCGTTCAAGGCGAGATATACGCGGATACATTCAATTCGCGAAGAATTTGTTGCGTTGTGTAGTAAAATACAGGCGTTGGAGTTAGCCATAAAACCTGATGCAAAAGTGTGTCAAAAGTCTTTGAGTTCGTTTGATGATTTGTACTATGCCGTAATCGGTGCAGCGGCTGACTTACAGGTCGCTGATAAGAGCGAAAACGTCGACGGGACGTCGCAGGCGGCGCCGGCGGCTCCGCCCACGGGGCCGGCGGCTCTCGACTCCATGCAAACAGGACGTAACGTTAGGCTACCTACTCTTGAGTTACCTAAATTCGATAGTAAAATAGAAAACTGGCAAACATTTTATGATATTTACAAAACTTTAATTCACGATAACAATTCGATTTCGCAAATAGAAAAATTTCATTACTTATCGTCTTGTTTACAAGGCCCGGCTTTGTCTATTGTCAAAGGGGTTCCGATGACCGCTGATAATTACGAAGTAGTTTATAATAGTTTGATCGAGCGTTATCAAAACAAGCGTATTATAGCTTTAACATATTTAGATAAATTCTTTAACCAGCCAGTGTTGAAATCGGGTAACTTCCAAGATTTACAAACTTTATCAAACGTAATTTATGAGGCATACCATGCACTCCAAGCTTTAAAAATTGAAAATTTAGGTGATTTTATCTTATTTTGTTTAACTTCACGTGCGCTGGACTCGGACACGCGTAATCGTTTCGAATCTCAGAAAAACATTTCACAAATACCTACTTTTTGTGAATTGTTAAAGTTTCTTCAAGATTATGTTAAAATCTTAGAAACTAGTCATTTATCTTCTAAATCTAATAACAATCCTAACCCTCGTAACCTCGAAGGGAAAAAACCTTCGCCTGCGACCAGTAGGCAAAATAGCAGCGGTTCAAAACGCTCATCTTATCTCGCAAAATCTAATCCTCCTGCCAATGTGGCTTGTGCTCATTGCAGTGAGCCGCACTTGATTTATCGGTGCCCTACCTTTCAAACCTTAGATTCTCGTGCTAGACTCGCGTTAGTACAAGGTAAAAACAATATGTGTACAAATTGTTTGCGTACAAATCACGTCATAGAAAAATGCATATCTAAAATGTCTTGTACGGTGTGTGGATTACGTCATCATACCCTATTGCATATTGACCCAGCGCCATCTAGCGCCGGCGCTACCACTGCAGCGAACGTTACAGCACATTCTCACGCTGCCGTTCCCAACCGTGACATGGTTTTACTAGGGACGTGTCAGGCGCGCGTGTTCAACACCGCCGCCGGCACTCAATATACCGTGCGTGCACTCGTAGACAGTGGGGCGCAGGATTGTTTTATCACCGCTGCGTGCGCGCGAATACTCGGGTTAAAACTCCGCCGCTGTAATCTTAATATAGCCGGACTAGGACAAAACTCAGTCACACAAGTAAAAGGGGTGACGGAATGCACTATACGACCTGTACATGGTGATGCTCCACAATTTAATATCAAGCCAGTCGTGTTAGATAGCATCACTGCTCTAATACCTAGCGTGAAGGTACCATCAGTCGTTCGAGAACGTTGCAACCATCTAGTGTTAGCCGATCGCGACTACGATGTTCCCGCCAAAATCGACTTATTAATTGGGGCGGAACTATTCCATGAAATCTATGACGGTCAACGCATCAATCTGGGGCCCGGTTTACCTACCGCTCTGCATAGCGTTTTCGGGTGGATTCTGTCAGGGGCAGTAAACTTTAATTCTGCACCTTTGAACACTGCGTGCTCTTTAGTGGCCACCACATTTAAATTAGACGAACAAATTCAAAAGTTCTGGGAAGTGGAGGAACCACCGCGCGCTTTTATCACCGTACCCGAGAATGATACCTGTGAACGCATGTACACTGATTTAACCTATCGCGAACCTAACGGACGATATGTCGTACCAATCCTCTTAAAGGATGGCGATCGTTCTCTGGGTGAATCCTACAATAGTACCTTGTCGCGTTTTACTTATCTAGAAAAGAGACTTAATCGTCAGACTGAACTTAAATCCGATTATGTTAATTTTATGCGCGAGTACGAGAATTTAAATCATATGTATCCGGTACCTAACCCAACGGTACCTACTCTCAATCGTTATCTTATCCCTCACAGTTGCGTCGTTCGCCCAGAGAGCACGACAACTAAATTGAGAGTAGTCTTCGATGCTAGTTCTAAAACTACTAACGGTCTATCTTTAAACAATATTGTATTCACTGGCCCTAAGCTTCAAGTGGATATTGTAGATATCATAACCGGTTTCAGATTACACACAGTAGTTTTAACTTGTGACATCTCAAAGATGTATAGAGGAATCTTAATTAGACCGGAGGATCGGAACTTTCAACACATACTATGGCGAGAATCTCCTAGTGATCCAGTAAAAGAGTACGAACTTGCGACTGTCACCTACGGAGTTAGTAGCTCACCTTATCTGGCCATCCGTACCCTCCATCAATTAGCAGCCGACCATGGCACCGCGTACCCACGCGCAGCTGAAGCTCTCCTTCACGAGACATATGTCGATGATATAACGACCGGCGCGCCCTCTGTACGCGAAGCCATAGAACTAAAAGATCAACTTATCAGTTTATTAGGCTGTGCTCAACTAGAGCTCCGAAAATGGAGTAGCAATTCACAATCCTTTATTAAAACTTTGCCTGCAGATCATTGTCAAGTACCTAAACCTTTCTCTGAAGAAAGTGACAAATCAACGTTAAAAATCTTAGGAGTCCAATATGATCCTGTGAGTGACAACTTTAGTTACTCACAGTCCCCAATCGAGGCCAAAGAATGTACTAAGCGTTCCATCTTATCTAGCATCGCACGTATTTTCGATCCTCTTGGGTGGCTCACACCTTTTATCTTAAAAGCCAAATTGCTCCTTCAAGACTTGTGGCGTCTTAATCTTTCATGGGACGAACCTGTGCCCAGAGACATAGCTATAGAATGGCAAAGCTTTATAGCGGATCTTCATAACTTAAAACTGATAGAAATCCCTCGTAGGATTATACCTTCTCAGTCTAAGGAATTTCAACTCATCGGATTTTGTGATGGATCCACTAAAGCATATGGATGTTGTGTTTACCTTCGTGTCGTTACCTCTCACGACGTACAAGTTTATCTTTTGATTGCTAAGTCCAAAGTAGCACCTCTAAAAGTGTTGACTGTCAACCGCTTAGAGCTTTGCAGTGCTGTATTACTGTCCAAAGTAATAAATCGCATTCATTCTTTGCTTAGTTCAAAAATCATCTTAAATAAATCTATCTTGTTCACAGACAGCTCGACTGTGTTGTCGTGGTTGAACACTGAGCCACACAAGCTTAAAACTTTCGTTGCCCACAGAGTAGTCCTAATTAATGACAGTCCTGTGTCAGCTGAGTGGCGACATGTGTCCACCCATGACAACCCAGCCGACATCTGTAGTCGTGGCTTATCATGCCTATCTTTATCTTCATCTCAATTCTGGTGGTCTGGTCCTCAGTGGCTGTCCAACGAAACTTGCAACTGGCCTGCTTCAGCAGTTGAAATGTCCGATAGCTTACCAGAACTTAAGCCTCCATCACGCGCGTGTCATACTGGTGTGACACGTGAAGCTGAATTGCTTACTTCCATCATGGAACGCCACTCCTCTCTTTCTCAAGTGGAAAGAGTGGTTGCATGGATCTACCGTTTCATCCACAACGCAAAAGCTAAACGTTCTCAGCGTAACTTATTACCTTATCTGACAGCCACTGAATTAAACCAATCTTTAGATCATTTAACAAAATATGTTCAACATCAAAGTTTTAATGATGTGATATCTTTAATAACTTCCAATAAACCTTTACCCAAACACTTATCTAAACTCTCTCCTTTTCTTGACACTCGCGGAATCTTGCGAGTGGGGGGACGCCTTAAACACGCGTCCTTACCAAGTCAAGTCAAACATCCATACCTCTTACCTAAGATTTCACGATTGAGTACTCTTCTTATTGACCGCTATCATAAAACTTATCTTCACTGTGGGCCTCGCCTACTTCAATCTTTAATTATGCGTCGATTTTGGATACTCGGCGTTAGAAATCTTATCAGATCACGGTTATCTAAATGCGTGACCTGTTTTAAAGTCAAACCTATTCCACTTCAACCTTTACAAGGTGATCTTCCACCTTCTCGACTACACCCGGGTCATTGTTTTCAAACAATAGGCATCGACTTCGGAGGTCCTTTTATGATAAAAGAAAGTAGACGTCGTAGCGCTAAAACTTACAAAGCTTATCTTTGCCTCATAGTCTGCCACGCGACCAAGGCCGTTCATCTCGAGCTGGTTACTGAGCTCACATCTGAAGCATTCATAGCGGCCTTAGATCGTTTTGTATCGCGGAGAGGACTTTGTCACTCCATAGTCACAGATGGTGGCACTAACTTCGTAGGTGCCAGGCGTTACTTGTCGGAAGTTAGGGAAATGCTCAACCGCGAAAGCGATAGTATTAACAGTCACCTCGCTTCTCGAGGAATCACTTGGAAACTCAATCCTCCTTCCGGTCCTCACTTCGGAGGCATTTTCGAGAGCGGTATAAAATCAACAAAATACCATCTCAAACGTATCATAGGATCCCAGATTCTTACCTTTGAAGAATATTACACTATCTTAACGAAGGTGGAAGCCATGTTAAACTCAAGACCCTTAGTGGAACTATCTTCCGATCCCGGCGAGGTTGACGCTCTTACAGCTGGTCACTTCCTCATCGGTCGACCTTTAGTATCTCTTCCTGAACCAAGGTACGCGGAAAACGAGACCTTACGTACTCGTTGGCAGCTATTACAGTGCCTCTCACAAGGCTTTTGGCGCACTTGGCAAAGGGATTATTTGCATACCTTACAACAGCGAATGAAATGGTTCAAACACGGCAACCATCAGCCAAGACTGAACGATCTTGTTACCATTTATGAACCCAACTTACCTGCCAACGAATGGAGGTTGGGCCGCGTTGTACAGCTCCATCCGGGTAAAGATGACATTACTCGTGTTGTGACAGTCAAAACATCTAAAGGCTTACTTGTAAGACCTGCTGTCAAAATTTGTCCTCTTCCAATTGAGCAAAATAATTAACTTATCTGCATTAAATTTTCATACTTATAATTTAACGCACATAAAACACTTAACCATTTTTCAAGTATCTAGTATATGTATATCAGACTTATATATCACATTTAAACTTATTTTGTTCTTATCAGCTTAGCTTTAATCTTAGAATCTTATCAGCATGATGACAAATGAATCTGCATAGGCCGTAAGTCTCGAACTTCATCTATCTTATCTTATGAAATCACCGGTTGATTTCAAATGGGGGGATATGAACAGGCTTTGGGATGCTTTCCCAGTTAATCCTCATTCCTTCCTTGTATTCCTAATTTAAATCTGCCGCCACACGCGACATTCAAACGTTGCGTATCCAAACATCATAATTATCGTCGGACCGCTCGCGCCCTCTGACGAAAAAAAAAAACAAAAACTTCAGTTCGAACTCAAATAACGAGCGGCTGGCCAGCCCATCTTCTCCGCGAAGACTATACTCAAAAATACCGTGAAAATACGACTGCTCGTCAACAGTGTGGTGATCTCCAGGCTCCCAGTATCCCGTGAGTACATTACCTTCCTCTTTTGTTTCTCTTAGCCTGGTTCTGAATAGAAGCCTTCAAAACCGCGTGATTGGCTGTACGCGAAACTCAAATCAGTGAGCATTAATCCATTTTGGCCGGCATTTCGAATTTTTTTGGTAGTAAAATAGGTTCTTTTTAACCGACTTCCAAAAAAAGGAGGAGGTTATCAATTCGACTGTATTTTTTTTTTTTTTTTTTTTTTTTTTTTTTTTTTAATGTTTGTTCGCTCATAACTTGCGACTGGGTGAACTGATTTTCATGATTCTTTTTTCATTTGAAAGCTGGTGCTTCCCATGTGGTCCCATTGTCACCATTTCAATATCTGATGATGGGATCTTGTAGAAATCGGGGGAACTCTTCAATAAATAACAGCAGATTAACCGCGATTGTTGCTATAGCATATCTAAGCATTGTTTACGCCATCACACAACATAATATCACGCCTGTACTCACTACAAAGGTTATAAAAACTATTTTGTGAAGATCTGATGAAGAACTTCGGAGATAGGCAACGGAACTCCTCAATAAATGATAGCAAATGGACTGGGATTGCTGAAATCTCATATTGTCTGTCTATTGTTTACACCAGTTCCTAACATAACATCACGCCGGTACGTTGTGAAGGGGTAAGCACATGTGAAACACTAAAAAGTGAAAAATAAAAACTTTTTTTACAAAAAATAAAACCGACTTCGACAAAAAAAACACTCAAAAGTGAAAAATAAACTTGAGAAGAAAAATCAGTTTCTGAAGTCGGTGACAAAAAAATGAAATCAAAGAAACAAAAGTCACCGACTTCAGAAACTGATTTTTCTTCTCAAGTTTATTTTTCACTTTTGAGTGTTTTTTTTGTCGAAGTCGGTTTTATTTTTTGTAAAAAAAGTTTTTCTGGTAGGCGTTTAAACACAAGCCTTTCATAATAGTAACTGCGTCTGTGACCATTTGGGAAAATAGATCATAATAGGAAAATTATATGAATGGCGTTTAAATTCGTAAAATAGTCCTCAGCTCCACACGTCACAAATCGCCTCACTAGACACATTGACAGCTATTTTATTTGATTAAAAGCTTTTAATTTCCCATAAATTACCTTTGACATTGGTTACATAAGCTCTTACTCGTAATTAAAGTGTTCATGCAGTTCTGAATACTAGGAAATTCATTTGTGATATTTGAATAATTAAATAAACAGTAATACATTTTGAAATAAATTAATTAATTTCATAGATTAAAAAATAAATTAAAGCGACATAATCATTTGATCAATAACTATAGTTGGGTGTCAATTTAATGGCGAAGGCTTCTTCCATCTGCCCGTCGGGGCTGCGGGTTGTTCGAAAGAGATACCGCGGCCTCGGCAAAAAGGGCTAAGAAGGAACATGGGTGATTTTTTGTCAGTAGAAGTCTGACACTCCCTACCGCTTTGCCCAGAGCGGGAGGAGTCATTTGAAGAATTCCCACAGTCCAAAAAAAAGGGTACGATTAGGAGGGCGTTTTGAAACCGTTGTCATAACTGAACTGAGATACTGACATGAGACGGGTTTTGGAATACCAGTGTAAGTGTCCGGTGAACCCGAAACCGGTGGGAAACAACAAGAACAACAACTAAGTTTTACGGTTGAAAAGATGCGTCTGTTTACATATTTCAGGAGTACGTGTAGTGTGTACCGGTCCTTGTGTTGTACGTTTTGAACTCTTCATAAATCTGTTCTGTAATTCATGAGAAATTTTCAGACGGAGATTTTTGAAATTACGAGAAATCATCATTTGCGTAGCATTTTATTTATTTATTTATTTAAACTTCATGTACAATAGTGGTACATAGGCGGACTTAATGCCACAAGGCATTCTCTACCAGTCAACCTTAGGGTCAAATAAGACAGCACTGTGGTAGAGTACAAAAAAAAAAAAAAAAAATTTAAAGAGACAACTATTTTGTTATTTAAATTGATATACATAAATAGGTACATACTAATACATATTATTATAGTTACAGACAGAATATAATAAACTAATATATATTATAATACATACAAAACAGTCTAAGAGATTTGATTATTAGCAATTTAGTCAGATTTTAAGAAGTACTTCCGAACTGCTCTTTTGAAAGCCATTTTGCTTTCGGCCTTTTTAATCCCAAGCGGTAGCGCGTTCCAAAGCTTTATAGTTGAGACAGCGTCTTTTCATAACTATTTTAGAGTCGGCTTCCAGTCTAACTGGATGCAGCTGAATACAAAGATTTTCCATGTAGCGACGGCCTAACTGACCTTCACAACCCAGTTAGTACTAGGTGCTACGATACCTCTTGGTAAGACTAAAAAATTGTATATGGAGTGAATAATTTCACCACGTTTGGCAAATGCAGTAGTCATGTAGTATGTTAAGAGGTCGTTTACGAATGACGATACTCACATGTAGTTCCTACGCAGACGTCTCTAAGTTTAGAGCCCGCATTGTAAACTGGCTTACAATTTTAGCAAGGAATAATCAAGGTGTTTCGGCTCTCTCGATATTGCAGTCCATTTGTTTGCTGATGCACAAGCGTAGATGACTTCTACGCAATAGGGACTGTCTCAAAAAAATATGATGTTGTTTAGTCCGTCAGTTAGATTATCAATAAATATTGGTGTTTTATGTTTTATCAAACTAATAAAAATTTACGAAGACAAAACGCGTCAAAGATCATGAGTGGGGGCTTGTGACGTCACTTGCAGGTAAAAAATGTACTAACATGTGACATTTCGACACGAGACACGAGTTTTTGAAGCACTGTATCGTCTACATTTTTGTTTACCTGAAAAATGAAAAATATATTTTCAATTTTTAGAAAATCTTTCGGACGGACTAAATAGATTTATTTTGTCCGTTCCCCAACAATTTCGTCGGTGGTGCGACGAGTACGAGGAATCCCGAATAGCATCTCAAGGATGATAAGAGAGAGACCCGATACTGCTCTTTTCATTAGGTTCACTGACCTCCATAATATGTGTTGCGAGAGCGATGAGCCACTGCAGTGTGGGTTTAAACGGTGTATCGAGTTTCGGTCATTAGTTATAAGAAATACAATTTTTACTAACAACCTTCCCGTGCCTAAGGATTTTTGTTCGATTTTTACGTAGGTATATTTTTACATAAATTTATGGTCGGTATATAATAAGTAGACTTCGTCATATTATTATGATGAAAGAAAAAGAAGCTAAGTAAATCTTCGCGTAAGCTGCAAATACAAAACCCTTAAACTGATTTTCAGTAGTAAAGAGAATAGTGATAAAGTCTAACAGTGGCACAGTTTAGAAATATCTATCGAAAGCCCTGTTCCCTATCCTTGTTCATAGGTAACCCTTTACTTAGCCAAGAGCCACAAGCCTTACGACACTGTATCCGAAACTCTTCATAAACCTGTCCTGTTTATTTCGCAGAGATCCGCCGCGGATACAGAATTTATTGAAGCTCCAACACTTCGGTTTAGTTCGACACTTCCAAACTAGTTTGTGACGGTACTAGGAAAAAGTTTTGAGTATGCACGTAAAATTGAAAGGTGGGAGTTTGAAGAATGGTTCCCGTAAAGTGCTTTAACAACTATCACATGAAGTTCAGGATATTGGTTTTAGATAGATTTAGGTGATGGTGCTTGTAAATAGGGGATGGATCAGTAATCCTTTCCTTTTAAGTTTCTAAAGAAATACAATTTCTCAAAAACATTCGCACGGTTCTGTATGTTTTAGTTGTAGTTTGTGTTGTAATTTAAAGTCAAAGTGAGCCTGGTTGGTCTAGTGGCTGCAATACGTGACTGAATGATTCTGCGGTGATGGGTTCGAGACTCGAGTCTGACAAAGTGTTATTGAGTACATCAAGAATTTCTCAGTAGCAGCCACAGCGTCTGAATTTGTGCTCGGTTGATGGCAAAAAAAACTTTTTTGCAAAAAAAACAACCGACTTCAAAAACACCAAAAAGAGAAAAATAAACTTAAGAAGAAAAATCAGCTTCTGAAGTCGGTGACTTTTGTTTGTTTGACTTCATGTTTTTGCCAACGACTTCAGAAGTGTGGTGGACGTCTTTCGGCTGAAATGATGATGATGTACTATTGGGACACCCCTGCCAAATGCTTCGGGGAATGCCTAGTGCTGTTTGCTTTAACATCGTATATCGAATGTAACATTGTTGTTTACAGTTTACGAAATAAAAGACTTCTTGGTAATTTTATAGGTGTGCACTACATACTGTTGTGCTAGAGTTTTTATTGAACCCTGCCGTTTTACTACACAACTGAAACTATTGTCATTTCTTGCCGAAAATAAAACTAGTTATTGTTATAGGTCTGGTTCAATTTACACAAGTTTGTCTATCTGGGGGCACGGCAGTACTTTCGCCAAGTCGAGCAATAAAGCGGCACGGCCATACCATCCTTTTCTCGAAACAGTTCAGGCCATTTTGTTTGACTGAAAAGTTAGGTAATATTTGGCAGTCAACACAAATGCAAATGACAATGCAAATGAGTTCGACTCAAATTAATTGATAATCTCATCTTAAAAGTCTCCTTTTTACATATAGTACTTACATTACGTCATTGATCCCGGTTGTTATTTGTACTTCTTTGACAGTCTTACTTTTCAGTGGCCCAAAAGTCTAACAACCAGTCGTACCTAACAAAGGATATCGTATTACACCTAACTGGGCTGTGAAGGTCAGATATTCAGTTGCCGCCGGATAGTCTAGAAATCGGCCCCTTGATGATGACCTTGATGATGACCTTGTAAGTATACCTGAGAGAATATTAACACACATTTTCTAAAATAATTCATTTTAATATGCGCTCATACGCCTTATTATAGACACAAAATTTAAAAGCCATTGTTATAAATCTCCTGGAGATTTATTAGCGGACGGGAGGATATTATTTTGAAAGCTGTAGCCTCTTCCAGTGAGCACTACATCCCCTCGATAGCGGAGGACGGGACTAACCGGGGAATGCGTAATGAAATACCCGGGGCAGAAAGGAATGTCAAATGAGAGTAAACCAAAGGGCCCACTCTGTAATATTAATGCTTATTTAACTAAATGTACTTCAAGTGACGCCTCTGTGTGCGTAATTAGGATTTATTACTTATTTTAGTACTACGATGCTAATTTATGTGTTCAGGTTTAATGAATTCCCTTTTTGTGGGACTAAAGTCTTAGCTAAATTAGTTTGGGGTTTTACCTATAAAATATAGCTTAAAACACCAACATCACGGAGAAAAAAATCTCGTTATACTTACTAAAATTCTGTTTGACTTAACAAGAATTCTCGTACTTTTTGTGACAGCGAGAATAATTTAGTAACGATTACAATATAATAATTCTAGTTGTCAGAACTAGTGATGGCTGTTAACCCAATAAAACAGTCTAGTAGAGATTACCAGAATAATCAGTACCTAATATTTAATTTCTTGTCATGTGAACAATATTGTTTTGTAGTATCTACAATAAGCAGATTAATGATTACTGAATTATTTAGTAACTGTAAAGTATGTACCTGCTATTCCTACTATCTGTTTTTGTAATGGGTACTATTATTGGTGTAAAGTGTACTATATTTTATTACTAGCTTTTGCCCGCGACTTCGTCCGCGTTTCCGTCGTTTTTCGTAAAAAAGTAGGTACCATATGTCCTTCCTTACGGTTCAGTGGCGTTTTTTAGGTGGCATTGTGTATTTTATTTTTAATCGACGGTAACGGAAAGGCTGTCAGTTACCTAGGTAACAAAATAACCTACGATAGAGGTCCTAACTATAGCTACCTTACACTTAAAATCTAAGTGCCTATTTAAACTAAAATATTCTAATAGAATTATACCCAGAAATATGTACAACTTACAACAAAAAAAGAAATGAAAATAAAGTTGAAACGCCTGTGCAATACCATCTACCTATACCTACTTCACTTACAAATAAATACCTATACCTAACTACTATAACTAATAAAAGTATCTACGCTTTTACCTACTACAAAAATTAATTGAACATAAATTAGCCAAAACTTACCTATCGGTATCTAAAAAACTATGCGTACTACTTCTACTTCTATTACTACTTCACCAAGGAAATAAAATGTAAACTATTAATAATTTGTAATTTGAACGAATATTTATACACTACCAAAACAACTAATACCTATTTTATAAAATAACAACAAAAGAAATTCAAATAAACTAAGTACCTATTTAAATACTAAAAGTCGCGCTGATAAGCATTGTTTGTTAAAATCAATTATTGTCTGTCAATAAGGTCGAACGCTCTGAACGCATCAACAGCCACGACCCGCGTCGAGCGCGGCAACCGTTACACAAAAATAATCCTTAAATATGAAAACATCCTTTATTTTTATAGATAAAATAATAAAATAAAAATGCCATGCTATTTATTTAGTATTTTTATTTATACCTGTAAAATACATCATTTAGAAAATAATAAATAATAATATACACCTACAATAATTGCCTTTCATTTAAATATAATTATTTCGTTCCCAATAATAAATAAAACAGGAGGTAAAGGTCGCTAAAGTCACCCGGACGTTCAAGGGCATCAGCTGTGAAACCCTTGAACGTCCGGGTGAAATTTAGAACATAATATACACCTACAATAATTGCCTATCTTTTAAATGTAATTATTTAGTTCCTATTAATAAATAAAAAACAATTGATCATAAAACAAAATAATCAGAAAATGGCGCGGGAGAAGCCTAATGTCGGCCATCTTTGTACATTTTCGTCGTCGGAGGCGATACCAAATTGATAGCGGAATGGGTAGATTGTTTTGATTTATTGTGCTACTCTGCACGATCCAAGTAATGATATATTGGTATCAAAAAAAAGCTTATTTAATCTATTTTAATATTATGTACTGTGACATTGAGATATGTTACAAAATGCTTCGTAAAAACTTGTTAGAACAAAAATTTTACTCAAATTTAACCCGTATTGTCAAGTTCAACATTTTTTTGTACCTTTTACATTAGGAGTTGTTCTTTAGTATGCACATCTACCGATTCCTTAGAATGTTAGCTGTATAGAAGTATTTTTTTATTTCTTAGAACGAGAGTAGTTTGGTTGCAAATACACTTTTAATCGGTAACGGCATGGGGCGCTCGACGCGGTATAGGTCGCTAAAGTGTCCCGGACGTTCGAGGGTACGTCAGCTGTCAAATTGGACGTTTGAGTGGTTAAGGCATGATTCAGTATTCACGCGCAACGGCGCGACACGTGTTATTGTGAGTCAACCATAAAAGATAGACATATGCTGTTGTGGGATATTTTTTAGATAATTTTATGTAGAACATTTCCGTCATAAATGATTTCTATGTAGCTTTAACCATTAAGGCTGCACACGCGACGGAAGCTTAAAAAATGGAGCAACTTCTCCCGTTTTCTCAATATTTCCCTTCACTGCTCTGCTCCTATTGATTGTAGCGTGATGAAAAGTATACTATAACCTCCCCAGGAGTATGAAGAATAATCGTACCAAGTTTCGTTAAAATCCGTCGAGTAGTTTTTGTTTCTATAAGGAACATACAGACAGACAGACAGACAGACAGACAGACAGACAGACAGACAGACAAAAATTTTACTGATTGCATTTTTGGCATCAGTATCGATCACTAATTACCCCCTGATAGTTATTTTGAAAATATATATCATGTACAGAATTGACCTCTCTACAGATTTATTATAAGTATAGATAACGATAACTGTACCTTTTGTGTTGATTACTGCAAAATAACATTATGCGCATTATGTTTTATTGTGATGATTACTGTTCACATTGTTATGTGCAATATGAATTATTGTTGTATGTACTATCCATTATGTAATGTGTACTATATTTTATGGTAACGATAACTGTACCTTTTGTGATGATTACTGTTCACATTGTTATGTGCAATATGAATTATTGTTGTATGTACTATCCATTATTGTAATGTGTACTATCCAATTTGTTGTTATAGGTACTATTTATTATTGTGATGTGTACTATCTATGATTGCAATTATTACTAAACAATTAGGCTGCCATTCCACCAGAGATGTGCTACGTTGCTAAGTTTCCAGCCGACCATTTTCGCGTCATTTTCATAGCTGACAGAAATGACGCGATAAAGAAGCGATCTTATTGGTCGGCTGGAAAATTAGCAACGTAGCACATCTCTGGTAGAATGGCAGCCTAATTGTTTAGTAATAATTGCAATTATAGATAGTACACATCACAATAATAAATAGTACCTAAAACAAAATTATGTTAAAAATATAAATAGGGATCTTTGGTAGACGTAGTGGAACAAGAATAATAAATACTATTGAAATTTAAACATATATTTATTGTAATCATACAAATTTTTCAACAAAAAATAAAGTTATCACAAAGCTACATTCATAATAATAATAATTGACTCATCACATATCTTTTTAAGTGATAATGAAGATATTCAACCAAGTTAGTAAGCATTAATCAAAATATTTAGAGACATTTGTATCTTCCTAAAACAAATAACCTACTATCCTATTATTTGAGCCTCAGAACCGAGATCTAGTTGTATCACAAGACTACCTATAAAAAAGAGTATTGTCTACATGGCACTTGGACATGGCATTATAAACATTATAGTAATATAAACAATGTTTCTTTTCAACAAAAAATAAAATTATCACAAAGCTACATTCATAATAATAATAATTGACTCATCACATATCTTTTTAAGTGATAATGAAGATATTCAACCAAGTTAGTAAGCATTAATCAAAATATTTAGAGACATTTGTATCATCCTAAAACAAATAACCTACTATCCTATTATTTGAGCCTCAGAACCGAGATCTAGTTGTATCACAAGACTACCTATAAAAAAGAGTATTGTCTACATGGCACTTGGACATGGCATTATAAACATTATAGTAATATAAACAATGTTTCTTTTCAACAAAACATAAAGTTATCACAAAGCTACATTCATAATAATAATAATTGACTCATCATTTATATCTTTTTAAGTGATAATGAAGATATTCAACCAAGTTAGTAAGCATTAATCAAAATATTTAGAGACATTTGTATCATCCTAAAACAAATAACCTACTATCCTATTATTTGAGCCTCAGAACCGAGATCTAGTTGTATCACAAGACTACCTATAAAAAAGAGTATTGTCTACATGGCACTTGGACATGGCATTATAAACATTATAGTAATATAAACAATGTTTCTTTTCAACAAAAAATAAAGTTATCACAAAGCAACATTCATAATAATAATAATTGACTCATAACATATCTTTTTAAGTGATAATGAAGATATTCAATCAGGTTAGTAAGCATTAATCAAAATATTTAGAGACATTTGTATCATCCTAAAACAAATAACCTACTATCCTATTATTTGAGCCTCAGAACCGAGATCTAGTTGTATCACAAGACTACCTATAAAAAAGAGTATTGTCTACATGGCACTTGGACATGGCATTATAAACATTATAGTAATATAAACAATGTTTCTTTTCAACAAAAAATAAAGTTATCACAAAGCAACATTCATAATAATAATAATTGACTCATAACATATCTTTTTAAGTGATAATGAAGGTATTCAATCAGGTTAGTAAGCATTAATCAAAATATTTAGAGACATTTGTATCATCCTAAAACAAATAACCTACTATCCTATTATTTGAGCCTCAGAACCGAGATCTAGTTGTATCACAAGACTACCTATAAAAAAGAGTATTGTCTACATGGCACTTGGACATGGCATTATAAACATTATAGTAATATAAACAATGTTTATTTTCAACAAAAGATAAAGTTGTCACGAAGCTACATTCATTTACTTATAATAATAATAATTGACTCGAAGTTAGTACCACTTATCAACACATTAGGGTATTTAAAAGTTAGTAATCTATATTATTTAGATACATTTTTATCATGGTAATACAAAATTAAATAACATCCTAGACACCTATTCTATATCTTGAACCTCATAACGGAGATCTCATTGTAACATAATATTTACAAGAACCATGACTACCCATTGTAAGGGTATTGGGTACATAGGAACAAATATCATCATGTTTATAGTAAACATTGTCACCATCGCAGTATTCAATTTCAAAACAATGATTTTTTTCAACAAAAGATAAGGTTTTCAGTAAACTACATTCAAATAACCGACTCATCACACAAATAAATATATTCAATTGAACCAAAAGTAGGTAAACCAACGTCATGTATGTCTAATGTTAATACCATGTTTAACGAGTAGTTAGTTCCCTTAATATTTACCCAATTACATTTATGTATTTTACTTTGTAGGGGCAAATCAAGTCGTTCAATTATATTCTGTTGTTTATCAATGTCAATTTTTTTCAGTAAACCAATTTTGTTAATACTGTTACTTTCACTGATGTTACTGTTTTCTATAAAATAATTATTCAGTTGTAATTGGTGTTTTATAGCAAGAGATTTACAAATATTTCGCCTATTACTGCTAACATTCGCATATAATTTTGATATACGATGTTTGGCTTCGTACCTCATGGACGAAATAGAGTTAAGTGGACCAAATTTTTTCAACATATCAGGGTAGTGAAGAATAAAGTGAAATTTCGGCTTCAATGTTGTACAATACAAAACATATAACTTATTATGTTCGGAAATTAAGCTATTTAACAAGTCAATATCTTTAACGTGTATAGCGTTTGATGTTAGGATATCCAATATTTTTCGTAATAAAATATATAATTGCCAAACGGCATCATGATTCGGAATCAAATCACTCACTAATAAACCAAAGTATCTAACAAAACACATCATTTCAGAAGCTGACATTTTAATATTCTTTGCGCGCAAGTTATCAACGTTGATACTAGTAGGTTTATTACTTTTGTCAGGACCGTAATCAAACGTTTCGATTCTATTATTTAAAGTTTGCAAGGTAAATAATTTCAAATCAATTATGTAAGTCGTTAATAAAAACGACATGTCGTACTTACAAACACCTTCCAAAAAATCATGCATCAGATCAACTCCTACATTATCAAAAACGGAGAATCCGTTAACATTATGCCATATACAGTGTTCTTTAATGCCCGTGAGTGATACATCTTGAGCATTTAAGTCTGTAGCATACTGTTCAAGTGTTCGATAAAGTTGTGGATCGGATTCGCACATTAGTTTTAATTGATCCTTTTTAACTTTACATATTCTGCACGGATAATTTGATGAGAATGATTCTGTGAATCCAATAATAGAATGGATACCTAAATTATCTCCAAGTAAAACAGTAAGATTAAAAAATATTGTAACGTTATACCCAGGGACATTAATTTCTACTCCACGTTCTGCAAGTAGATTTAGCTCTGAAATAAGAGGTGCAAAAGCCATGCGGTTTCCAAAACGCTGTCTATCACTTGAATGAAAAAGTAATCCGAGAAATATATTTTGTAATCGTGAAACTCTATGAGGTGGCAAGCAGAGCACCGATATATATGTCGCACCTATTTTATGCACACCTGCGTGACTTCCGAGTGGATTTCCTACCTCATAGTCGTCAAAAAATAGACCTAAAGGAAAGACAATTTTACCTTGTTGCAATAGTTCTCTTGCTTTCCATATAGTTCCTTGTATTATGTTGATTAGAATATCATTATTTGCACATGAAGACAATTGAGTGTAATAATCTAATGTTTCTTTTAAGATACCTGGTAAATGAAAAAATCGTTTCAATACCAAATTCAGTGGAATACATTGTCCGGTTAGGTCATGAGGTGTTAAATAAAGTATATTATTAGTAGTATTGGCTTGCAGGTTTTCTCCTATACTAAATTCATAAGGTGGAATATAAGTACCTAATGTTTGTTTATAGTACCGCAAACATCTGTATTCAGACGAAAAGTTTTCATTTATGTTCTTGTTTACTTCAAAAAAAATTGATTCTAGTTCTGTTTTAACTACTTGTGTAATTTTGCCTTCTTCTACATATTTAGATAATTTATGCTGAAATGGGGAAACTACATTTAAAAGTAAATTAGATACATTTTTGGTGACAAGTTCCACTACATTCCTAGGAATCACAGAATTTGCATAGAGTGACGCAATAAATGTTGCCATAGGGTCAGCAAGTTCTTTGTTATTTGTATCATTTTCTCTACTAGGAAAACTTATAGGTGGTGTTGCACCAGAAATATTTTCTTGACCTTCAACACCTGTTGAGTATTCAGGATAATCGTTACTAAAGTTGTCGTTTACACTTAGTGTCTGCAAAGATATGTGATTATTAAAATGTTTCTTAAATGAATTTAAGAGGCTAAATTTCCTGTTACAATCTTCTTCAATACATTCGTAAAAATTTATGTTACTATGAATTATTTTTAAATGATTGCATAAGTTTTTAATACTATGAAGTTCAGTTTTACATACAAAACATTTCGGCATTTTGGTTCAGTAAAAGGTATAAGTTTGTCCGATGTGAATGTGATATATTTTTATAAAATACCTAACTTCAACTGAAGAGCAATAAAACATCACTTAACTGAAATCGCTTAGTAGAGTATTAACCGCAACAAATTCTTTGTCCCAAGGTGTTTTCATTCTATAGAATGCTTTCTGGATGAAAGTCCATACAGCGAAGGACTCTTGGGGGTAGTTGCATTGCAAGGAAAATATGCTTTTATAACAAGCATCTACAGCTTCCAATATAGAATTGACTATGTAAAATGTTTCATTCACTACAACATAATAAGTCTGTATATCTGCAGCATTTGGCCCAACAATTAAAATAAAGGGTTGTAATGTTACTCCCAGTTTTGCATACTTGTCTCTTCTTCTATTTATGGTTTCCATCAAGTCCATTGGCCTTGTGATGTGCGTGATGAAACCATCTTTAGATTCAATTTTGGATGGACGCCAGGTGGCTTTCTTGTTTTTGGATTGTGGTTGAGCCAGTGTCAGGGCTAATAGAGTCAGGGTGTAAATAAATGTAGCCTCTTGGGATTTCACATTATCAGTTTTTTCTAAAAAGAAAAAAAAATGAAACAAATTATTTTGAGGTACAGAACCTTACAATATAACGTTATTAACGTTAAACCATTTTTAAAAAAAATATCATTAATTATTATTAGTTCAAGTTTAAATCTCAATGTGTTTGGATCTCAATGTCCAAAAATATGTACAGTCAACAAAGGAGATAAGGTTGCACTTTTACATACAACAATATATGAAAAAGTGCAACCTTATCTCCTTTGTTGACACATCATAATCATGTAATTATATTATTATACAAAATCATGTTCAATCGTGTTTGTTTGATGAATTGTGATTATTAAGGGGACGATACATGCTGGTGACCTTGGAAGTAGTGATTTTTTAAATCTGTTATTACGCCTTTAAAAAAACATAATTAAGTTTTGAAAAAAATATATGTTAGACTAGAACATATGGGCATCTATTCTACATGAGAATATTTAACTATAATAGTATAATACATAATGAAATAAATTCATGAATTATGGTCTACAAAAACCATAAACTCCGAAATAACTTTGAAATTAGTAGAAATATTTTCATTAAACTTTTTACATAAACACACTATTATATTATCTATATTTTTATATGTGAAAAAATTTAAATATTCATATTTTCAATATTAAAAATAAATATTTAAAAATTCGTCATTTTTTAAATATTTATTTTTAATATTGAAAATATGAATATTTTAAAATTTTCACATATAAAAATATAGATAATATAATAGTGTGTTCAATAATTCGTGAATTTATTTCATTATGTATTGTACTATTATAGTTAAATATTCTCATGTAGAATAGATGCCCATATGTTCTAGTCTAACATATATTTTTTTCAAAACTTAATTACGTTTTTTGAAAGGCGTAATAACAGATTTAAAAAATCACTACTTCCAAGGTCACCAGCATGTATCGTCCCCTTAAAATGTTTCTTAAATGAATTTAAGAGGCTAAATTTCCTGTTACTGTGTTCTTCAATACACCTGTAAAAAGTTATGTTACTATGAATTATTTTAACGTGATTGCATAAGTTTTCAATACTGACAGCCAGACGGACCGACGGAAAGACAGACAGACGGACAACAAAATCTAAAAAAATTGCCATTGGTTTATACTAATTGATGTACTACTTACTATGATGTTCTTCACAATTTTTTAAAATTTCTTGAATTGTAGAATCCTGGTTGCGTTGGTTTCTTTTTAACAAAAGATCCAACAGTTTATCTTTATGCAATTGGAAGTTCTCCAGAAAATTATTTTCATACCCAGGATGGATGTGATTAAAATCCTCCTGCAGCAGGTGATAGCCTGTTGATTTTTTTAGTGCAGGGTACAAAGCCATGTACTGAGCAACAGTCATTTGAGTTTCGTGTAATTGTTTGAGTCTGAACTTTACTGTTGCGTGCCATTTTTCCTCTACAAGGCTCCAAGGTTCACAAGAAATCCTGAGAAAATTGATGTCCACATCCAAATCTGAAATAAATGATCATCAATATGAATATACCAAAAGACAACAAACAATTTTGTATAATTTTAAATATGTAAATCCGCGTTGGCTCCTCATGGTTGAAACTTTTTCCACTAGACGAGAGTAGGAAACATTATAGACTGATCATGGTGAATAGTAGTTACTTAAAATTGATCTAAGGTGCGGCTGAAAAACCTTTTTAGAGATATAAATATAAACATACCTTCTTCTTCATTTGCACTCTGATGGGATGAGCTCGGTGCACTATAATCAGGTGTTTTGGTGCTGCGTCTGTTATATTCTCTCCTACGGTTTTGCAGGCAGTCGTATAGTTTCCCTTTTGCACACCGCTTAATTTTCAGATTGGTATTGTTTACATAGGGTATGAAATATGTGCTGATAATTTCTTTAGAAAAAAGCAACTTGATTTGCTGAGCATAATCCATCAATATTCTAGAGTCTATTCGTTTTCCGGGGTCGTCACCCAGGAGATATTTAATTATCAAGTTGCTTATTTTACGTCTGTGGTTACCAGTCAGCAGTCCATTTTCGTTGTGAGCATTTATTATCGACTTTCCTTCTGCTGTACTCATCAGTAGTTCTTCCAGGTGCTGTAAGCAAACACATATCTTTACATAATATAAGTCTTCTTCATCCTAGCGTTAATCCCAGTCGCATCCGAAGCTGTCAGCTTGGAGTCTGGGGTCCGCTTTTGCTAGTCCAACTGCAGATTTGGCTAAACTTCGACATTTTCTGTGAAGCGACTGCCATCTGACCTCCACAACCCAAAGGCGATATCGAAGCATTGCAGTTAGACCAGTTGTTGGACTTTTGAGGGCTCCAACTACCCGTAACGACTGCCATAGATGTTTGTATGACAACCGGGAACGACGGCTTAACGTGCTCTCCGAGGCACGACCAGACCAAAGCGGCCGCGTTCACTACCGCTACGCCACGGAGGCTGTCATATGTCGTTTACATAATATAAGTACAGTCGACAAAATCGATAGTATCCCACCTTTACATACAACTTTATATGTAAAGGTGGGATACTATCGATTTTGTCGACTGTACCTACCCACATACTGTATCAATGATTTTGCTGAGTAAATGGATAAATAAAACTGGCCAAATGCAAGTTCTCTACTACTAACCAATCTGTGAGTCTCAGTTGTTGCCGTTGGGGCTTGTGTGTCACCTGGTGCTGGTGATGATCTACTCGGTGATGTTGGTATGTCACTTTCATGATCTACTATATTTATATTTATTACTTCTTCAAAAGGTCTTCTATGTTTTTCACTAAGTTTAGCTACAAAGGTAACAGAGTCTTCAGTCTGAAACGGAAAATCAGATATGAAACCAAAAGTCATGCAATGTTGCACAGTCGCCTGCATAAATAATACCTAAGTATACAATACAGTATGACACCCCCTAATTCTCTTTCACAAATAAAGCTACATAATGCCACGGCATCCGTCAATGTTACATTATTATATTTTGCTGCATAAATATTTTATGCAAATTACTAATGTGTGCGTGTGCGTGATATTGTAACCTTAAAGAACGCATAGTTCTTACTGCTACTTACTGCCATAAAAAAAGACTGACTGTATCTACATCTACACTATACTATTATAAAGAGGAAAGATGTTTGTAATGAATAAACTCAAAAACTACTGTGCCGATTTCAAAAATTCTTTCACCATTGGAAAGCTACATTCACCCTGAGTAACATAGGCTATATAGGTAGGATTTCCACGGGAACGTTTTTCCTACCCGTGTGAAGCCGGGGCGGATCGCTAGTTACTAAATAAAATAAATAGGTATTATAGGGTAAACATGTAGGTTTACTACCATTAAGTATAACCTAGTACTTACTAGACACCTGCCTAGGTACATAATTATATTTATATTGGTAGGGTATCGTGCGTGAGGTAACTAAGTATGATAGGTTTATAAACTCACCATCGAAATATCATTTTCATCTGAGGTAATGTTCGTTTCTGGTAGCGTTTTTTTAAAGTTATCTAAGTTTTTTTAAAAATTTGCCCTGTCTCCTATGGGGCCAATTCGGTATGTAAAGTAAAAATTAACCTACGCTGATTCCAAAACCATTTGGAGATTTTGAGGTCTTATGTCTTATTTTTCTACTTTTAGCTCTCTATATTACAAGATTGTGTTTATTTTCACAATAATACTTGTAACGATTTGACTTTCATTTGACCTCTAAATGACGTCATAAAGTATCCTGAATAGACTACTTCCTTCGTGCTTTTCAAGATAAATTTAAAAAAAACTGTTCTTGTCAGTCCGTCATTGTCAGTGTCAAAACTAGATGCTAGCTAAGGACGGATCGCGCGCTACCTTAATTTCTCTTTCTCTACGTTTATTCTTTGTACACGACAGACCTTGCTTTCCCGTTGGACTTTGATACTTACTGCACCATTGATCGACCATTGCACGCTTTACGGAACTGCCTGCCTATTGTATGGATTAGTTAAATATGGATCAATTTGAACGCAGCGACTCTACTAACTTGCCCAAATTGGATAATGTTATGATCCTGGAGTTTATGAAAAATGATGATAAATATAACATCGCTGAAATCTGAGGAACTAAAGCTCTAATGTAAGTAACAATGTAACTACTGCTGTACCTACCTATATTTATAAATACCTTGCACCCATTTACATTAGTAATTTTACTACTTAACTAATATATTTTTGGTAATCCAGGTTGTCTCGCGCTTCCTATGTGGACTCTGCTGTTGGCTGTGTTGAAGTCAAAGGAGACCAAGTCAAGTGCATCGTGAGGGCCAAAGTAGTTCCAGAACACCAAGTGTCAAATAAGCAGTACATGGTAACTGTAACTCTCAACGAAAAGGATGAAGTCATATTGCAAGCAACTTGTGATGGCTGTGCTGCTTCTGCCGGTGGATGCAAACATACACTGGTGTTTTTATTTTGGTTGGAAAAAAGGAGCAGTGAACCATCATCAATACAATAGGGACCTGATTGATAAAGCGTTAATATTTTGGAAAATGTTTATATACAAAAAGATTATTATTACTATTATGAAGGACGGGACGGTTGACGTGTGTCGGGCATGCCACCGTCCGGGTGAGTCCATCAGACATATTATTTCTGGTTGTTCTCATCTGGGTAACGGCGAGTACTTGCACAGGCACAATCAAGTGGCCAGGATTATTCACCAGCAACTTGCCTTGAAATATAAACTTGTAGAATCAGAGGTAGGTATCGTACTTACTACAAGTATGTGCCCGACCCAGTTCTCTAAAAAGACCATGTAACGTTGTACTGGGATCAGTCTATCATCACTGACAGGACTATTCATGACAGAACGAGAACCTCGTGAAAGCTGAGAAAGAGAAGCAAATAAAATGTCTGGACTTAGCACACGAGGTTGTCGATATGTGGTATGTGAACTCTGCTAGCTTTGTGCCGATTATAGTCGTAACGGCCAATGAGAAAAGAAATGTTTAAAAATGTAATCTATTAGGTAAGTGAAACAAATAAAGAGAATATATTATATGGTGTAAAATAAGGTATTGTAATTTGTACAGGTATATTAACTGCTCGTTTCTTGTAAATTCAACAGTATTTACTGTTTAGTGCTTAATACAAATAAAACGATAATGTTATTTAATCAGTCTTTATTATTTCACTTTGTAAATTTATTAAACCACATGCAATTAACACTACAGCATCTAGGTATCCAACATGTTTGTGGCTGACTACTGAATGAGTAGGTACAGGTCTTCCTTTCATTAATTTGTAATATTGGTAGTTTTCAAGATCTTCTTCCAACTGCAAAAAGATTGAATGTTAAACATGGCTTGAAGTAAATTGAAAGCTGAAATTGTTCTAATATAAAAGTAGTTCACGAGATTTAATTTTCATTTCGAGAGCCCTGACCACCCGACATGTTCTCTGAATTTTTTGTAGGATTCTATCTCAGGATTCTATTATGTACCTACTTTTCGCCTTCGTTTTTACATAGGTACTTTTTTTGTAATACTTACGTTCAAATGATCTTCGCAACAAAAAAGACGACGCCCAGGCTTGTATTCCATATTTACCTCCTCGCACCACTTCTTTTTTAGCGTTTCTTTCACATTTACAAACAATTTGTGTCGGCTATTTGTTGTAGTGTTTCTACATGACGGTATGAAGCATTTAGCAGTAACTATCGATGACCGATTCATTGCACGGATACGCAGCACGGCTAATGGATGGAAATTAAAGCTAAAAATCGTAGGAAATCACAGCCACGATCACAGCATTAACATTTCACAACAAAATTAAAAATCAGTAAGGTATCTGAACTGTCAAGTGTTAACTGTTGGCAATGTCAAGTTTGAAGTTATAAGTGTTTTTTATACGTACTGAAAACGTGGCAAAGACTTAAAGCTATTCAGGATACGAAATGACGTCATCACGAATATTACTTTAAAAAATAATAAAAAAATAACTGTTAATGGGAAAACAAAATGCTTCAAATTAGTGGCTTAAAATTAAATGTTTTACGAAATAAAAATAAAAAAAAAATACCTAAAAAATACTTTACATACCGAATTAATTCTTTGGCAAGAGTTGCATCTAAGAGACTCAGACAATTAATGTCTATTTTATTAGCTGAAACAACAAACCGGTCGGTTAGTAGGCAATAAGTAGGCATGTAGAAAGTTTTAGTAAGTACCTAACTATCAAAAAGCGTAAAGGTGTCTAGGTACACAGGTATCGCAAAACAAAAGCGCTCTTAAATAGGTGAGCTAGTTCAAAAGACCCAACTATTAGGTACCTACCTACTACCTGGCGCGAACTAAGTTCGCGGGCGATGTGACAGGTGCCCCGGGGCGCCGCGCGCCGCTGGCCGCCTATTTCTTTTATAATCTATTTTAATGTATGTAGCGCCATCCATCGACCGAAAGTCTATAATGTGTATCTCGCGCTATAAGTATCAGAATCACCCGGAACAACGTAGGTAGGTATTGTCATGTCACACCTAACTATGTAAATAGTACCTAGGTATCTACCAAATTTTGAGATACGACGATCTTATTCAACTAAAACAGTAGGTACCTTTACGCCCTTACCTCAATGCTGCAATGGAATGTGCGTCCCAGTTGCTACCCATATAGGTACCACATAATATGTAGGTACATAATAAGTGTACTTTGTTGGGACGCGCTACCCAGTCACTATTTCGAAGATTTATCTAGCTTTGTTTATCAAATCACGCAGGACATGACTTCCAAAACAACCACTGTCCACGACCTATAATACCTACACAGGTACTAGGCTAGGACCGTTAGGTTAGGTACCTAATTGAATAAAATTATGGCACTTTTACTTACCACTGAATATTTCTGTGTATGCTCCGAGACCCCACACCTGCAGTAGAGCTTTTACTTCTTCATCCATTTCACTTCAAATTCACAACACAATAAAAAAACGCACGCGCAGTATCGCATTCGTGATCCGTCCGACGAACGCTCGACGCAAACAAAAAATGGCGAGAACGAACGCATTTCTTTCTAGTAGTCTTCCCCCCTCCCTCCCGCGCCAATCCACCCCGCCGAGAGGTGCGGTGTTACTCCTACTAAACTAAAATGTAGAAACTACAGAGAGCATTGTTTATTTTACAATTTGTCTAGTAGTCATTATAATAAGCTAATAGCTGTAACTAAAATTCTGGTTATTTGTAAAGTACTATATTATTTTTGTAAAGTGAACGAAAGTTATTTAATGGTAACTAGAAAATGTATTATAGATTACTATTTTATATTAGATGCAACAGTTTTTGTGATTACCACTCGTTCTCGTAGTCTTGTAATTCCATTTTTTTCTCCGTTTGTTCTAAAATAATTCTAAATATTTAAAATTAACATAATTTTTTAAACGACTTCAAAAATGTCCTAAAAAATTAAAATTTGGGAAGATGAGAAAGATAACAATCTTAGTAACAAAAGTTTTGTTCCAATTCAAGACTTGAATAAAGCAAATCTTACGAAGGCTTTACTATCCCTATCAAGATCCTGCATTCTTACAGCATCTAAAGATTTCGGATTTATTTTTCTTTATTTTAAATGCTTTAGTTAACCCCCGTTTTAAGACAAAAATATCAGTTTGGCGTAATTAAGCAAAAAGTATTCGTCAATTAATATCAAATAATTAACAAAATTGATATAATTAGTACAAACTAACGTTAAATTAATGATTAGTGTAATTAAATAACCAGGTAAACACTACAAAATGTATTCACAAAGCATCAAAGTCGAACAGCGGCCGATAATACCTACGGCCGGTCCGGTTTTATCCCAATACAGTAGCTTTGCGAATTATGCATAAATCGGTGTAGGCTTGGCGAAAAACTATCGATATTCCGATATTAAATACCGAGTATAAATTGAATACGTAACATCGCTAGCTCAAATACCTTAGCTTTATAAAAGTTGACTCTGTGCAGGACTTTCACAGTTGTTTTATACTAGCTGGTGCCCGTGGCTTCGCCCGCGTCAAATTATATACTAAAACATTCCTCAAGAACCACTCTATCCGTTCATGAAAACAGCTTGAAAATCGGTGGAGTAGTTTCTGAGTTTATCGCGAAAGATTTATAATATGTAGTGATCTGACTCATCATCATTATTCTAGCCTAGCCTTATCCAAACTGTGTTGGGGTCAGCTTGTAGTCAAACCGAATGCCAGTATTTTAAATGGAGCGACTGCATATCTGACCTCCACAACCCAGTTAGCTCTGAGTAATACGACATCCTTTTATATCGATACAACATGTTATATCGATACTTTAAATTCGGGCATCCCTAAAACCGAGTGTAATTCTGAGTAATGGTCCGTAAATTATGTTTAATTTAAGAGCCGGTTAAAGAGATGGAATCGAGGCTCATTATGTGCAAATTGGAGAGAATATGTATGATGAGGAAAAATGCTTGCCAAAACACAGAGTTGCTTTCATAAGCATTTTTTCTTCGAATAAGTCACTGCGTTCTTTCTTGTCTGCATGTAACCGTTGCCTGCAAAAAACACAAATGCTCCATACATTTATGTTTGTATTATTCGGCGTAATGTAGGAATTGCAGATTTTTCGCCCCTCTGACGTTGGTGCCGTATTAAAAATTTGTTCATTATTAGTAAAATCATCGGACACTTATATGCATACCTACATTAAGCTAAATTTAAATGCTTGTACATACTTTATAGTGCTCGCGGTTTAAGAATGACCTCTTAAGAAGTGTTCCGTAAGTTCAATTAAATACCTTAAATACTGGTACGAACAACTCACATTGTTGGTAATAACTTTGCATAAATACAAAGGTCGAATCACGTATTTCAGCGAAGGAAATGTTACGAAAACAATACGTAAACATGTTTCGCACAAAACACAAGTCATCACTTTAATTATTTGCCCACTATTGTGGTTTAAAAGCCTTTATTCCGGTTACACTTTGTCGAAACGGTAAAGTTTGCTTGTTAGTAAAGAAATGTTTTAGTTTTAGTTTTGAACACAAGACGGTGGTCTTTTTTTGTTAACCTTTTTTTCGTTAGTTCACTTCATTATAAAACCTCGAAGGAGCTTGGAAGAATCTTCAGGTTAAGCCGCGCTTGCCTAGGTTGGGCCGTGGATGGGTGACCAACCTTCTGACTTACCTCCGTGCCTTAAAAGGCATGTTAAGGTACTGATGACAGCTGTCATTCGTAGATCTTTGGAAGTTGTACCAGGCAGTCAGTGACCCGAAAGTCTGGTGACCAGTCTTAGCAACGAGTATCGTATTGCCCAGACCTACTAACTGGGTTGTGGAGGTCACATAGACAGTCGATCCATGTAAAATAGAGCAATTTAGCTCTTATCCAAAATCCAATCATAGTTATATACAAAAAACTAACAAGATGATGAGTTTCATACGAAAGCAAATCAAAAATAAATTTATCAAATTCTAGTTAGATTTGCTTCAGGCATAAATTTCATGTAAATACACACATCAAAAGTGTCTAGGGATCAACATATATTTTTGCAATAACTTTTCTCCTGATTGATATTAATTAAAATTTTCTTCAAGGATTCATCAAATAAAGTGTTTTCGTTTGTCACAGTAACGATAAACCAAGTCACCTTTGCATTAATAAAGAAATTTTGCCATTTTCCTAATAAAGGGATTTTTGACATTTGAACCACTAACATTAAAGTTCGAAAAAAAGACTGAAATAACAGTTTTCTTTAAAATTTTATTGGGTAACTTAAACAATTAATAATCCGTGTTTCTACCGCGAACACTAACAACACAATAACATCGGTTTGGCATACTCAAAATGAGTTCATCCAAATCACGCTGTGGAATGTACGCCCATGTTCGTTGCAACAACAAAAAAAGGTCTTCTTGCGACTGGATACCCTCCATATTCGGCAGAGCTCTTCTCTGTAGCATATCCCATGCATGCTCAATCGGGTTCAAGTCTGGCGACTGAGCAGGCCAGGGCAGGACATTGATGTTAGCTGCGGCGAGAGTCTGTCTTACAACTCTTGCGGTGTGCGGTCGTGCATTATCATGCATTAACTGAAATAAGGGACCGATTTGCACTTGTAGAGGAACTATGACGTCTGATACAATCGTCTCAGCATAAATTTGAGCGTTGAGGTTGCCTCTGATCCAAATCAACTCAGTTCTTCCGCCGATCCAAATACCCGCCCATACCATGATGGTTCCACCACTATAAGGATGGATTTCCTGGCAGGATTTTAATCGCTGTTGGCGTCCAGGGGTTCTCCAGTGTCGTATACGTCTTTTATCCGGTCTCATACCAAAACGAGACTCATCAGAAAAGCACACGAAACGCCATTGTTCTTCTGCCCAATTTCTGTGTTCAAGAGCCCATTTGGATCGGCGGAAGAACTGAGTTGATTTGGATCAGAGGCAACCTCAACGCTCAAATTTATGCTGAGACGATTGTATCAGACGTCATCGTTCCTCTACAAGTGCAAATCGGTCCCTTATTTCAGTTAATGCATGATAATGCACGACCGCACACCGCAAGAGTTGTAAGACAGACTCTCGCCGCAGCTAACATCAATGTCCTGCCCTGGCCTGCTCAGTCGCCAGACTTGAACCCGATTGAGCATGCATGGGATATGCTACAGAGAAGAGCTCTGCCGAATATGGAGGGTATCCAGTCGCAAGAAGACCTTTTTTTGTTGTTGCAACGAACATGGGCGGCCATTCCACAGCGTGATTTGGATGAACTCATTTTGAGTATGCCAAACCGATGTTCTTGTGTTGTTAGTGTTCGCGGTAGAAACACGGATTATTAATTGTTTAAGTTACCCAATAAAAGTTTAAAGAAAACTGTTATTTCAGTCTTTTTTTCGAACTTTAGTGTTAGTGGTTCAAATGTCAAAAATCCCTTTATTAGGAAAATGGCAAATTTCTTTATTAATGCAAAGGTGACTTGGTTTATCGTTACTGTGACAAACGAAAACACTTTATTTGATGAATCCTTTAAGAAAATTTTAATTAATATCAATCAGGAGAAAAGTTATTGCAAAAATATATGTTGATCCCTAGACACTTTTGATGTGTGTATATTTTTCCCACTACACAATCAACAGTAACAGTTGTTTAAATTTGAGTACGAATAAACAGTCAATAAATCCAGCCACATTCGGGCTAAAACAACTGTTGTAAGTTCCACTTAACAAAATACTGCCATAGTAACTGTTACTACTTACTGAAACAGCCTCATACATCCAAGTGTACTCGCGAACCCTCGTAGGTACTCGTACAAACTAGGGGTGTATCGGAAGCGTTGGTGGAAAAAAAATCAATCAAGATAATAAGTAGACAGCATTTTTGTTGAACATAGAGTTGTGGCTAGTGATGGCAGCTTTGACAGCTTTGACTCTGTAGAGCGCAGAGCCAGGAGGCTAATTGGTGACGATAAGCTGGTTATCAAGCCACATAGCCTGGCCCACCGTCGCAAAGTCGCATGTCTGTCGGTCTTCTACAGACTGTACTTCGGAGAGTGTGCGCAAGAGCTCCACGAGCTGATCCCACCATCTCCCTTCTTCCATCGGGAGACTAGACGTACTGCAGGGTATCACCGATACCTAGTCGACATTCCACACATTCGAACGAAGCGCTTTGCTGGGTCCTTTATTATGCGCACAGCCAAGGAGTGGAATTCCCTGCCTGCGTCGGTTTTTCCGAGTTCATATATAACCCTAATCTGTTTAAGTCGCGAGTAAACAGGCTTCTACTGGGTAAGCTCGTTCCATCGTCGACATCATCTCTGCCCTTAGGGCAAGATTGAAGTCAAGAGCAAGCCCATTTATAATAATAAAAAAAAAAACATCGAGTTCTAATTCGTGGTTTGAATACAGGCAATCGTGTTCATCATCATTCACACTCTGAATTCACCAACTGCTGGTTAAAGGTGTTTCTTTTCCAGTGCCTCATTCAGGTTTTGCCCCGAATGGCTCCGATGGTAACTATATAGTCCGCCGGACGACTTAAATTTCTGTTCCCAGTTCTCAGACGCCATTCGGTGGCAGCCTTAGTCCACGTGTCCTAATTGCGCCTTTCTTGGTAGGTAGGTATTGCCAAATTCCAGGTTGGTTTTGTAACACGTTTTCCACTATCGAAAAGCAGGCAGGCGTGTTAATTTGTTTTATACCTTTATTTCATAACCACTGTTTTCAAAACGGTAAAGGAAAACATCGGTGAAACAGTCACGTTCTAGAAGCAAAATTATTAAAAGAAATGTTAAGTTAAAAGGCCGATTGCAGTGGGTCCTGTGCGTTTTGGTAGATGTCATATCTCTTCGATTATATTTAAAATTAAATAATCCGTTCAAAAGCTAATGAGGTACGATTTCTTAAATTTTTTTCTGCAATATTTACGCATTTGTGGAGGCAGAGACCAGTTTCAGTTACAAGGGCTGCGGGTTGTTCAAAAGAGATACCGCAGCCTCGACACAAAGGACTAAGCAGGAAAATGGGTGGTATTTAGTCAGTAGAAATCTGACAGTCCCTTCACTCTGCCCAGAGTGGAAGGAGTCATGATGATTCCCCGAACCCCCAAAATAAAAAAGTTTCAGTTACAACCCTAGTCCAAACGTATAAATAACGGTCCTTTAAACCGTGCTCATTCGATTTCGCAGCCGTTTGGCCAATAGAGACAAGAGGCAAGAGCATGCAACTCTATGCTCTCAAGAGACGCTCGATTGAGCATCTCTGCTTATACCCTAAGAGCAGTGATACTTGCGGAGTTACTGATGCGGTTGTAAGGGTAGACGAGGTCATGGTTGTGACGGATGTAGCTTTTGTTACTGGTCTTGGAAGGAAAATATTTGATGTGAGCGACAATTTTGCATGGTTTATTGCAGCATAGATCTTTTGATGCAAGAGCAGATTCAAGATTACGCCGTAATTTTTTTTTTCAATTCAATTTCCACTCAAATTCTCACAAATATTTACATCTACATCAACCTTCAGAAATATTATTCAAGAGATTCAGTTATGAGTAAGTTTTGAAACTACATTTGTGTCCGTGAAACAGATGGAAAACCGAAAAATAAATAAAACTAAGAAACAAGTTGAAATATTTTCTTCCCAAAGGCAAAATGTTTGACCATTTTGTTTACTTGCCTGAATAAAATTAATAGAAGGGATCATCCTTTGTCTTTTGACATAAACGATCCTTTTTTATTAATTATTCAGACACTAGTTTAAAACTTTTAATGTTCATCCCATATTTCTCCGAATGGAGGCATTCCATCCATTTTAAAGTTTTTGTCAATATTTGCTGAAAAGACTGCCTTGTGCTTATAATGGTACGACGAAGCTTTCATAATGTTGGTTTTTCGCATAAGGAATTTCGCAGTGACCAGATGATGGTAATCGGTTCATTCGGCCTGTTCTTGTCCATAGAGATCTATGCTTTGGAATGGGCAACTGCAGTTCCACTTTCACAAGTTATTATAATGTTTATTTCTCGTTAAGTTTGTGATGACTCGCACCCTATTACAATGAACTTCAGTGCAACTGTCGAAATACACGTGACATATTAGACAAATGTTTGTGTGATGAGCACGATCATTTGTTCTGTGTCTGGGTGTAATTTATCTATAATATGTATGTATTTAGAAATATATAAGTATGTTTATCAGTTGTCTAGTACCCATAACACAAGTTCTGCTTAGCTTGGGACTAGATGGCGTTGTGTGATAGTTGTGGAATATTATTATTATTATTAATTTCCAAATATTTGAGACACATCCTTCGAGATGTTATGCTATAGACCAAATAAAAGACCAACTCTCAGACGCGGTCAGGACTTTTCAAGGACAGTCCCCCTCTCTAATAGCCTCCCATACAAATGAAATGAAACTCAATAAAAGTGATAGGTATTCCGATAAGGAGTTTTCAAGTACTTTGACAGTTAGTAATCTCCAATCTATCGAGTTTGAGTCCGTTGTCTCTGAACGTATTGCAGTTACGGCTCCTATCAGTAATCTGCCAGTCATTATTGGCAGTATTGCCATCGAAAAGATTGCCTATTGGAAGAATAGTAGGCCTCTTTGTTAGATCTGGAAAGATAGTATTTTTTGAAAGTGCTAATGCTTTGCATGAGGACCTGGGTTTATGTAGGTAATACTAGCTGATGCACGCGGTTTCGCCCGCGTGGATGTCACTTATCGCGACCATAGGTAATTTTTTCATCCCACCTTTCAACTCTTTTTTCACATTAAAAAGTAGTCTATGTCCTTTCTCAGGCTCTAAACTATCTGTGTACCAAATATCATTTAAATCGATTCAGTACTTTTGGCGTGAAAGCGCGGCAAAAGGACAGACAGACAGAGTTACTTTCGTATTTATAATGTTAGTAAGGTAAGTAGTACAGAAACGTAACGGACGAGTGTAAACGTTACGTAAATCCGTCGAATTTTGAATCGTATATTATTCTATATAGCATATTTGTTAAATGGTTTTCTGAGCACAATCAATAACATTCCTAGAATAAATTCTGTAATCTCTGTGAAACGAGAACGGTTATTTTAATTTTAAAATCGATGGATTTTGGAAAATTTTGAAATTTACTCATAAACCTATATAAAATGTTGTACCTATATAACAGATTTGAATGAAGCTCATGTAGGGGGTAGGCTTCAATCACATTGGCTTAAAAATATTTGAACATATTTGGAGTTTTGCCAAACATTAGGTGGACTTTTATAGAGCGACTGGTTATGCGGTTATTGGCAAAGCGTTATTCTGGATTCTACATCATTTGAGCCAACTGTATGTTGGCCGTTTGATTTTTTATTTTGATGGTTGTAATTATAACCAAAAACACCGTAGGTATCACAGACAGGCTGCGGGTTGTTCGAACAAGATACCACGACCCTGGACACAAAGGACTAAGAAGGAACAAGGGTGGTTTTTAGTCAGTAGAAGTCTTTTTCTTTTTTTTTGGGGATAGGTAATCATCAAATAACCCCTCCCACTCTGGGCAGAGCGGAAGGGAGTGTCAGACTTCTACTACTAAAAACCAACCATGTTCCTTCTTAGCCCTTTGTATCCAGGCAGTGGAATCTCTTTCGAACAACCCACAGCCCCGACGGGCAGAAGCAGAAGTCTGATACTCCCTTCCGCTCCGCCCAGAGCGGGAAGAGTCATTTGATGAAAAGAAAAGATATCACTAACAGTCTCTATGCAGAGCTTGCATGGAGGTGGAATAACCGGTAGCAAGTGTACTCCTCGTGTGCAACGGCGTCATCCAGATTCACGAGGAAACTCATGGAACACCAAGATTCTTTGCAGATGTCCTGAAAAGACTGGAGAGATTGATCTTCTTCTAAAGAGAGGTGGGCTGATTGAACGATTATAGCGCCTCGTGGTTTTACCTACTTGATGAAAATTGATACCTATTAAATAGAGATCAATTTTCATAAGAGCAAAGCAATAGAAGAGTGGAATGAAGAGCTATTTGGGAGTCATTTTATTAGATAATACTGGCAATTATAACTTCTGAACATCACATTAGGCCGCTATTATATTATCAGACTATTTTTGGTTAGCCTTTATTGTAACACTCCTGGGTAAAGGCCTGTTGTTAAAAAAATTAAGTTGTTGTCGGTATTCTGCCAAAAAAATCTGTCTGCAGCAATAAAAATACTACGAAATACGACCTAAATTGTTCGTATACTTCCTCTTAAATAATATAAGTCATATAATAACGTAGAGGTTTACGTTTCATGTCTCCTCATAATGTTTTTATGAGACCATCGCTGGAACAAAGCGCGAGTTATAATAAGTAAGCACACAGAAAATATATAAAAGGCATTAAATGAATATTTTTATCACCCACGAGGGAACGACGTGGAAAAATAACCTGAAACTACGTTTTGATACCAACATTTTTAAAACATTTGCTGAGAACGGACGCATCACATTTTTAAGTTAAACTCCATTTGAACGTTTTGTTTAGTCCTAGTTTTCTACTATAAATAACCCTATTTTGAAGCCTTACAAGATACCACAAATACCTCAATATCCGCCAAAACAAAGCCAAAATAATTAACATTTACCTACATACTTTAATGGCTCAAAGAAACCCCACTCTTATGTAATACAATATTTATCAAAGGGAAAACCTCAATGCAATCAATACACCACATACAAATTATTGAAAAAAATCTTCACAATCTCGGTTTCCCGTTGTCATGAAAACCCGACGAGAGTCCACAGCGAAAAGAACAGGCAAATAAAAAAAGGTCACGCATTCAAATAGCAGCTCCATTGACATTCTCGCGGAAACGAACGTTCGAATTGCTCCGAAAATCATACAAAACAGTTGACTGTTTGCTCAAAGAAAAAGGGCGACTCGCTTCCAATTTCTTTGTAATCGATGAGCGTTGAGTTTTGGCCCAAATCATATGTAAATACGAGTACAAGGCACCCTTCGAATGTTTATATAGTACCGTAAGTAAATACCGTAATGTAAGGTGAGGATTTCATATATGAAGTCATGTTGTTATTAAAAATATTTGGAATATTCACATTGTTAATTAAACACAAACCAAATATGTTATCGTAGAGGAAAACATTGTGAAACCGACGTATTTGATGAAATATGTTGACTTAACAGCCTGGTTTCAGACGTCTACGACCTTACATAACTGTGTTTTATTGTTGTGTACAAGAAACATTGGAAACAAGGATAATAATTATGTGCCTTTCAAGATAATTTATGTGCCTTTGTATTCTCTTTACAATTTCACAAAAATTGGACGTAGTTACTGGGCCGTGTTATTTATTTAGTCTTTCGTAATTAATTTATTGTTAGCATTTTTAAGCTATTGCATAGCTTCTATCGCGGGCCTTGAGCGTGGAGAGCGAATCCAGAAAGAACAATGGCAGCCTTTCATACATTAAAATAGTTGAGAAGAAATGGTAGTGTCTACATGTCAAAAATATCTTAAAATGTTAAGCTTCAGCCCCTGAGTAACTTTGTTCAAGAATTATGTCCTGAAAGGGTTCCAAAAAAAAAATATAGGTTTGAACTTTTTTAAGTTATGTCTTATGTCACTTTTAAAGAAATTCATTGGTTTTCTGTTGCTATCATAATGAAAAACGTCGCCGAAGCGGCCGGGACGTTTGAGTGAGTAAGCAATCCAAGTCAAAGAGAAGTAATAAAATAGAAAATAACACGAACACAACCGACACGAAAAGCGCAGGAGCATCAGTGACAGGCCGCGCTTTGTGACGTGACATTGACATTTCATTTAAGCTGGTGTTGCTATAACATTAAATAGAATTGTTACATAGATTATTACTAAAACGTCCCGACTACTCCAGCGCGATTAATCATTAAGATTGCGATAATGTTTAACTATTTCAAGAAATTATTTTTTAGAAACATTTTTAAAAAATAAAACACTTTTATTAGTACTGATAGTATAGTTATTTCAACAATATAATTATGTTGTATTTGTGTTGTGTGTTTTGGTGGTTTTACAAGTTTACATGAAAATTGAATAAATATAGTAATTGGCAACACTTGGATAGTGTAAAAGTCATTTGATAGTCCCAAAAATGTATGTTTTTTTTGTAAAAAAAAATATTTGCATATGTTGATAAAAAATGCTATGCAATAGCTTTACCGCGGCAGTCTCCGAGTGCCACATCAACTTTTTTTAATGAAGCATGAGACAGTGACTTGAGGTTTTGACCGCGTGGTGGCCAAGGTTAAGCCATAGCAATCAGGGTCGGTCTAAAGTTCGTTGGGTTGACGATATCGTCAAAATCGTGGAAAAAACATGATTAAGAGACAATCGGGAAGCGTGGCAGAAAAAAAGAGAGTCAGCAATGGGTAATTCATTAAAGTTTCAAATGTTTTCCGTGATTACCAACCTAATGTACGTATGTCGTATGTCGCTACTTTACCATTTTATGGCTCCTCTTCACGATCGGCCATGATGGGCGAACACGCGAGCACGATCGTGTAGAGGGGCTACTCGCCTGTAGTCGCCCATCATCGTCGTTGATCGTCGTCGTGATCGTGGCGAACGGTAACTTTTCGGTTTTTCGGGCACACATCAAAGGGAATCGCTTGTAATTGCGAGCGCGTGCCCACACGATCGCCGATCATTCATTCACCAGAGGACAGCGAGCCGTGCGTACGTCGCGTCGTTTTTAAGTTTCAAGCTTCTATAACTATCCCCAGTAGCCAAAAATCTCAAAGTTATAGCAAGACGGATTTTAACTGGTATAGAATCCCTCCAAGTAGTGTCTTGTTTTGCAACTAATGGGGATATATTTTTTCAACTAAATAATTGAAATCGCTTAGCGACATGCGAAGAAAGTTTTCAAATTCCCCTGAAGGTTCCGCCAATAGCTCAGAGAGCTGATTATCCATTGAATGTCTGAAATAGATAATATTTAAAGTAAGAACTGGGCAGTAGGATCACCTATTAAGTTGTATAGGTATATTTACTTTGTTCTATTACGATGAATGCTCAAACACCACCATCTTCTCTTCTTCCATTTTTTTTTCGCAACTTTTCGTTCAACCACATTGATAAAATGATTGTATACAGAAATTAAATTAATGGTAACTGCAGCTATAACCTCCACGTCCATCTTGAATGCTTGCCGCTTAATTAATGATCACCGACGATCGTGTGGATGCTTGCACGATGATGATGGCGATTACCTTGCCGATTATAGACGATCAACGAGTGTCGATCATGGCCGATCGTGAAGAGGAGCCATTACACACATAACATTACGCTTGTACTCCCGTTCGTTAAGGCAAATATATGCCTTTAAAACACACTCATTACACAAACATTTTTTTTCACAGGCACATATTCAAAATCCGGGATATAGCTAAGAAATTAACGCGTTACTTTTCTGATAATTATTTTTAAAATAGTACCAAAACTTGCTGTTAAATAGTAACTAGCAAGTACAGCCAGTGACTATCGCAATTGGCATAATATTTGCATAAAAATCATAGTCCTTAGCACACATTCACAGACTTATTATATTTTTCTATGCATGATGTGCTAAAAATAAGTTGAAGTAGCTGCAGTGCACAGTGGTGAGATATTTTGCATTATAATAATATGAATGTTATTTTATGACGTAGCGATACAGAATTTTTTTAAAACTCCAGTAGAATCGTAAAACTGGGTAGTTAACTTTTCATGCGAATAAAAGATACGAAGTGATCTTGTGGTGCATAATGTTTGAGAAAATTGAGCTAGTGTTCATTTTATGGCACATTATTTTATACTTGTGCCACTTACTAAGAGTTTGGCTTTAAAACGAATAGTCATAATAATATTATTCATATTGAGATGTGGTATTATTGGGGTATTTTCGTACCACTTGCTCAAAAAAGTGACATTCTATGCCACAAAAAGCGAACATAACAATAGTCATTTTTAATCTGTAAAAAACAGGGAAAGAAAATTGTACTGAATTTCATTCATCCGCTAGGGGGAGAATGTGATTTAAATTTGGAAAAAGAAAATTGTACTGAATGTGATTTCTATCAATAATTGGACCAATGTTTCGAATGTTAACTTTTACATTTAATTGTCATTATTTTTAATAAATGCTTATCTCATATTATTATTATTGTGTTAATTTTTTCGCAAATGGTACGAAAAGTAGAGAGTATTTTCCTCGGTGATAAAACTGTCTTAGTCTTGGGTTAACTTAAATCCCTCGCTACACTCAGGACTCGTCGAAAAGTTTATAACACCCTCGCTACGCTCGGGAGTAAGCCTCGGGTCCTTTTCCTTCGTTATGAATATGCCACCCCGATCTGTCACCCCGCTTTGTCCCCGTAGGGTGACGGATAGGAAAAAAAAGTTTGATCTGTCCCCCTGTTTGCAATGAGGGGACAGTTCGAACTTTATTCACTCCTTAACGGTTTCATCTGTCCCCATATTGGTGATACGGGGACAGATGAAACTTATTTATTCCTGTTTGTCCGCCACAGAATTGAATATATTAATTCTTAAAAGTAATGCCACACATAAGACTAGTGGTTTAGGTTTATATAATCATCTATATTCAATATTCCCTTCGTTACGCTCGCGGTTTAAATCGTCACCCGCGACAGAAGACACTGCTTTATCCCCTTGTTTAATAATCTACTATTTCGAATTCGTTTTAAGTACAATAAAATATACTACAATAATATCTTTATTTTCTCTCTGCACAAAGGTTCACATACAAGGATATAATTAATATAATTGCAAGAATAACATTTTAAAGTATTAGGAAGACTTGAGTACTACTAGAGACACAGGCATTTTTCATAGAACCAGACAACAGATATAGATGCCTACGGAGTGTGAACGACAATTTCGATTGGATAACACTTGAGTTCTTGCAGTTCAGGTAGCTTAGTGCAAGTTCTGAGTATTCCCGCCAGTATGAATAAGGTGGTTGAAGTGTAGTCTACGTTAGACTATGTAATGATAAAGTTTTGATAGACTACATTGATAGGATACTCCCGTAACGTCTGCACCTACGTACTCTAGATATTACATCAAAATTTGAAAAGCAACACAATTTTCACGAACGAGGAAAATGTACCATCGGTGGCCAAATTAATAGGGACAGTAATAAGATTTTTGAATTTTCGAGTTTAGGTTGATTTGTGTGATAAATAATTGGTTGTAGGTCTCTTATATATTTTTTATTGGTATCTGTGTTCTATTGAGATCACAAAAACTCCAAAATATATACAAAACTGTTTATTATTAATCAGGTAAAAAAAAAATTGGTGAAGCTCTTATCACAGCAAAGGGTAGTATCATCCTTTGCTGAAATACGAGGTTCTATGTGTTGGGGCATGCTATAAATAGAATGTTTTGCATCTTCCTTAAGTTTGGCATTATGATGCCATTCTCTAGTGAAGGTTTCTATTAGTTGCCTTTTGGTGGTAGGCACTTCTTTGGAAATCGCCCCTTTGGTGAGTTCCCACATGTTCTCAATGGGACTCATGTCAGATGAATTCCCTGGCCAAGGCAAAACAGTGTCATTCTTTCAGCCAAAAATGCAGTGACGCTTCTGGCTTTGTGGCAGGGTGCTGAGTCACGCATAAAATATATATTCGACATCATCAGGGAACCAATCATTGACCTGCGGCAATACCTGGGTTTCTAATACTTGCTTGTATTGGTCTTGTTTCATCGTTCCTCATACGATGTATAGGCGCCCCTTGCGTTTGGCTGAGATGACAGACCAAACCGTAACACTAACCGGATGTTTAACCCTCTCTACGATGCAATCGGCGTGGAATCGTTGACCAGGGCGTCGTCTTACAAAAGCACTTTTGTCGACCAAAATTTGAAAAGTTGATTCGTCAGAAAGGCACACCTGTAAACTAACAGAATGAATAGTAGAAAAGATATTGACTAATTGCATTATTCAAAAAAGGTATTTTTCCTCAACTCCAACCTGCGACAGTCATATTTCGATGTTGTCTAGCCCATTGGAGTCGCTTCTTTTTCATACTGTCGGTTAGGCGTGGTTTTTTTTTAAGGCCGCCGTCCCATCAAGTTCTATTCGACCAACCGCCTACGCATTGTCCTCTCCGAAATCCTTACACCCTCGTCGTTCATCATCATGGTCAAATGAGCAACGCTCTTTTTATGAGTTTCGAGACAGATGTTCCAAACTCTTCGATCGGTACGAAGTGTGGTGATCAGTTTTCTGCCTCATTTGCCAACCAGAATTGCCTCAAGAGGCTTTTTATTGTCAATTTGAATTTTTATTCGATTTACGACAGATTTTAAAACCTCAGCCATGCTATGACTCTCTGGGAATGAGTAGAGTGCAGTAACAATGTCAGTATCTCTCTACATTTTCTTGGAGAGGTGTCCAAAGCCTTGTATATCCTAAAAAAAAAGAAAATTTGAGGATATTGTGTCTAACTATTAATAAAATGTAAATTCGTAGACAAAACATAGCAAAACTATTTTACTATGAGGCATTACTTACCCTTTGATTATTTTAGACAAAAAAGTCTAATAAATCAAATGAAAAAACAGTATCTTGAAAATTCAAAAATATATACTGCGAACCGCGCTTTTTAACAGACAATGACCGATTAAGAAGAAACGTCACAAAATTGACAAATGACGCACGGTTCACTGTATTGCCACTTGGCAAAAACAATAATAGTAACAGTAGCTATATCAGATAAAATAACCCCTTGAATGCAACATATTTTTTTTAAATATACATAATAAACTATAAACTTCATAAAAACAAGCACTGTCCCTAATAATTTGGCCACCTACTGTAGTGAGATGATGAGTATGAATGAATTGAAGAAGAGATAGACCAAAGAAACGATAAATGAACTGTGTGAAGGTCGATATGGATAGAAAAGAGGTGATTACTGAGATGACGAGTAATAGAGAAGTAGGTATTGAAGAAGAAGACATGCAGCGACGACCCCAAATAAAATGAGAATAGGGGATCGGACAAAAAAAAACTAATTAGTCCGTCAGATAGATTTACAAAAAATATTGGACACATAGGTTGTTAGGGACCTAACTAAGGACTGAATTTAAAAGCAGTGGAATGTAAATTGCAATGGTATAATCCAAAATAGGTACAATAAAATGGTTGGTAAACAAAGAAATATGCGCGCGCGTCGTCTAGGGAGATCGGTAGCGAAGTGGGCCGAGGGGCCCGCGTCCCGCACGTCGCGCGCCGCACCTCTCTCCGCCACCCGCCGTCGCCCGCCGCCATCCGACAGCAGCCGAAGACTGCCGAGTGGTCGAAGGTGCCCGAACATAGGTATTTTTTCTTTTTTCACGTAAACAAAAAATGAAGACGATACAGTGCTTCGAAAACTCGTGTGACGTCATATGATAGTACATTTTGTACCTACAAGTGACGTTTCAAGCCCCACTCCATGATCTTTGACACTTTTTAACCGACTTCAAAAAAGGAGGAGGTTATCAATTCGACTGTATTTTTTTTTTTTTTTTTTTTTTTTTTATGTTTGTTCGCTCATAACTTGCGACTGGGTGAACTGATTTTCATGTTTTTTTTTTTTGAAAGCTGGTGCTTCCCGTGTGGTCCCATTGTCACCATTTCAATATCTGATGATGGGATCTTGTAGAAATCGGGGGAACTCTTTAATTAATAACAGCAGATTAACCGCGATTGTTGCTATAGCATATCTAAGCATTGTTTACGCCATCACACAACATAATATCACGCCTGTACTCACTACAAAGGTTGGTGAACATATTCTGATGAAGTACTTCGGAGATAGACAACGGAACTCCTCAATAAATGATAGCAAATGGACTGGGATTGCTGAAATCTCATGTCTGTCTATTGTTTACACCAGTTCAAAACATAACATCACGCCGGTACGTTGTGAAGGGGTAAGCACATGTGAACCACTAAAAAGTGAAAAATAAAAACTTTTTTACAAAAAATAAAACCGACTTCGACAAAAATAAAACACAAAAAAGTGAAAAATAAAAATCAGCTTCAGAAGTCGGTGGCAAAAACATGAAATCAAACAAACAAAAGTCACCGACTTCAGAAGCTGATTTTTATTTTTCACTTTTTTGTGTTTTATTTTTGTCGAAGTCGGTTTTATTTTTTGTAAAAAAGATTTTTGTCTTCGTAAATTTTTATTGATTTGATAAAACAAAAAACACGTTTCCAATATTTTTTGATAATCTAACTGACGGACTAAACAGAATCATATTTTTTTGAGCCAGTCCGATCCCCTATTGGTCATAAATTCAGACTCCGTGGCGGCAACTGAGAGTTTTCACATTAAATAAAAAAGTAAATTTTTGACGTTCGAAAAGTGCTTATTATCGGCCTAGTTTGAATAAATGACTTTTGATTTTGATTTTGATCACCAAAGTGGTAGGTATTGCCATCAGTAAATGAAAGCGAAACGATACCATTGCCCTTACAACCTTGACCGTGTGATGAGGGGAACAAAGAAATTGTAGGTAATTTACGGAGAACGTGTAAACAGCTTCCGCCTTGAGTAATAGGCGAAAATATAACATTTTGATATAAGTGGGCAGTCTTTGTTATTGCATAACAAATGGCCACGTGTGTCAGACATTAAAATACTTTTCGTTATATTATTTTATTCCTTCGAAAATGTAGTGAATAACGTCGTTTTGTACACGTGAACAATGTGGACATTTGTTACTGCAGTTCTTGGCTCTATAACAACCTCGCTGGCGGTTCGGTTATGAATTTCAGCTCGAATGCAATAACAAAGTTTTCCCACTTATATTAAAATGTAAGCTTTTAATTACAGACAGGACTCTGCATTTATTCTCAGTAAACAATTTTATTTGATACTAGCTGACCCACGCAACTTCGTCTGCGTCACATAAATATAGTTATAACCTTTCTCGATATATCGACTATCCGACATAAATTAAGCTAAATAGTAACAACAAAAAATCTTATCTTTCCTCTTTATTAAAATAGTTTAGATGGTTTAGATTAGCTTAGATTTTAGTATTAAAGTGTGAATTACTATAGGTATCTCTTACTGTTAAATATACTATAACACTCTGTACTTGTAAACATTATGATGCAGTAAATATTTTGAATTTGAATTTCCCGGAGGCCAGCCAGAATCCCCCGTACCTACAATGCGACGCGCGAATTATTTTGCCGCGCGGATATTTTTACATTGCGATATCTTCTAAGATATTTATTTAAACTGTATAGAGGAAAGGGCACAAATATTCTATATTAAATTTCCGTTCTGACAAACACATTTATTTAGATATAGATTAATACCGTATGGGTTAATAAGCTTCGCAAAAAATAATTATTTTTAACCTAAAAGTTTAACAGTAAAAAAAGGTTACAGTGAGTCAATCTTAAAAGATAGATATATGCTGTCGCGGACTTTTTTTTAGAACTTTTAAAGAGGAACAATTCTTTCATACATGATATTTGCGTAACTTAAACCGTTTTCGCAGCGCACGCAGCGGAAGCTCTCAAAAAGGAAATACCTTTTCCCGTTTTTGTAACATTTTTCATTTATGCTCCGCTCCTATTAGCCGTAGCGTGATGTTATATAGCCTATAGCCTTCCTCGATAAATAGACTATCCAACACAAAAAGAATTTTTCAATTCCAACCAGCAGTTCCAGAGTTTACCGCGTTCAAACAAACAAACAAACAAACAAACTCTTCAGCTTTATAATATTAGTATAGATTCATATCACGGGTTTACATAACAAAATATCTATCCAAAATATTTAGGAGTCTGCTATACATTACTAGTCAAATGAAACTTTGCCAAAAATCTAATAAATTGTCTAGAGGCTGAAACACGACCCAAATACGCCTATAATACAGTTTTTGCCACTTGACCCCTAAAACCCAATTACTGAGAACTCGATTCATAGACAATTACAATAAATTAATAGGTAAATATACTCAATTAATTTACGTTTAAACGTCGATCATGGCCCATTATGTACCTACATGATCGACTACACCCACTACCCAGGATTTCCATCGTAACACCAGATAATATTCGATGCGTAATTAATACGAGCAATCACGGCGACTACTCGCACTGCTGGTAATTGTGCAATTATAAATGTAGCTGGTACCACGGAGTAGATACATACAGAAGATCGGTTCATATAAGAATAGGCACGCACACATAGACACGCGTTCACGTAGAGTAAGCTAGTACTTAGTGTAAGTATTGTATTCACGACTAGCATGTCATAATTACCATCCTTTCTTTGGACAATTGTACTGTCGAGTTCAGACGATCTTTTCAACCATTAAATAGTGCATAAGGTTGAAAAGAGAACTCAATAGTACATAGGACTTTTTTTCTTAGGGGTAGTCTTTTTAAACGGTTTTATTTCATTCTCCCTTCTCAACTACTGCGCCATCATTTCCATCGTTTTCTTTCATATCAATAATTCTCACACAATCTTCTCTTTGGTCTTCTTGTCTCTCTACACCCATTAACTCTTTGAGTCGCTTATTTTCGTCTCTCCTCAGATATGTCTACTTATTAGTAGGTAAGTATGTCCAATATTATTCTTACCATCTCTGTATTCCTCTTACAAACCAATTCACGTCTTACCTTAAGCAGCAGTAACCATACACTTAGCAACGTTTGAAGCAGTTTTTACCTACTGATTGATTTTATTGTTATGGCACGTAACGAAAGTAATATTTTGTAACCAATAACTCACTCCCTCACTCATAAAGCAGGTATCTCATAGTTGCAATCGTTATTTTACGAGAAATTCGCATTTGATCTTTGCTATGTGCATACATGTGACTGTATACATCCATCTCAACATTCGACTAGAATAATTTGAGAGTCGGCTACTTGTAAGTTTTTTTACAGATGGGTTTCTGAGCCTACTATTACTTCTGTGTCCTTTCTGTTTTGTACCGGCAGACACCGTAACAAGCACCTGCTTTGTGTCCAACACAGAATTAGAGATTGGTAGGTAATATTATGTACGTAATAATATGTTTGTCACCCTTAATATGCTGAAGATTGATCGCTTCCTGGTAATGTAGTATTTCCTCTAAAAAACTGTTATAGCATAAAAAATATTAGGATTTTAGTTATTCAAACTTCAAATATTAAAATTCAATTTTGCTATTTCGGTATTATGACAGTTCTTTGAGTATATGTGATGTAAAATTAAACCTTATCGTTTTGTTATGATCCTTTTTAAAATGTCCAAGATTTAAAAATAAAGCTCTGCATATTATTTCTTTTAAAACATTTTTATATGTTACTGTAAAATCATCCCCTGCAATTTTAATTTGGAAAGGAGAATGGGCAAAATGGTATGAGCGGCCAACAACGAAATAGGTACTATTACAAGTACTATTACTAAGGACTAACTTTTACTATGAACGTAACATTGTAGCTCATTTAGAAAAAAAAATACATGTAGGTGAAATACTTAGATAATAAGTGCAAGAAAATGTGCAAACCCATTTTATGAAATACTTAATATGTTATCTTAACATTAGTTTATGTATTCAAAAGTATTTCAAAACGTTGTCAACATACCGTTTACAAGACTCAACCCAAAAACTCGACCATTTAAATAGAAGAATGGTCGCTGACCGCAATCTTATTATACCAAACGCGTTATTCGGAAATCCCGAGTCTTCTCCAGAAGAAAGGAAGGCAGTGACAATCATGGATGGAACATATATTTATATACAAAAGAGCTCCAACTTTTCGTTCCAGCGACAGACCTACAACAGTCTACACAAATATGAAAATCTTTTAAAACCGTTTTTAATGGTGTGTTCCGATGGGCATATAATTAATGTTTGTGGGCCCTATGCTGCTACTGACTCAGATGCCAGTATATTGGAACGAATAATAAATTACGAAGAAGGCACATTTCACTGGTTTTACCGGGCTGGCGATATATTCATTTTAGATCGTGGGTTTAGAGACGTCTGTGGCGATTTGGAGCGATGCAACTACGGTGCCTATATGGCCGAAACCAAAGACCGCGGTGCAGACCAGCTTACTACTGAACAGGCCTATAGATCTAGACTGGTAACTCTATGCCGCTGGGTAGTGGAAGTTATAAATGGCAGGTTCAAGCGAGATTTCAAATTGTTTAGACAAGAATATTTTAATCGTGCCTTAAGTCACATGTTTGAGGATTTCCAAAACGCAGCGGCACTCATCAATGCATTTCAAACACCTATTCAAGATAGTGTTCATGCATCATCATTCGTAAATATAATTAACTAGCTGAACCCGCGCATGCGTTGCAATGCTTTTTTTCATACCTACCTACCTACTACCCTACCTACTACTCTACCTACCTACCTACTACTCTACCTACCTTCTACTCTACCTACCTACTACCCTACCTACCTACCTACTACCTACCTACTACCCTACCTACCTACTACCCTACCTACCTACTACCCTACCTACCTACTACCCTACCTACCTACTACCCTACCTACCTACTACCCTACCTACCTACTACCCTACCTACTACCCTACCTACCTACTACTCTACCTACCTACTTACTACCCTACCTACCTACTACCCTGCCTACCTACCAACCACTTTCCCACCGTTTAAACCTTCTCTGGACTTCCACAAATAATTCAAGACCAAAATTACCCAAATCGATCCAGGCGTTGTTGAGTTATGCGCTTACCAACACATTTTGCGATTCATTTTTATATTATAGAAGATGAACGTTTTGAAATGCCGAACCTCTTAGCGGACTATGTATTGTTATCCGTCATAACATTAATAGACAGAGGGCATCATTTGAAAGACTCAGCAGCGATCAACCTATTTTTGAAGACTTCCCGGTTTTTTCTGAAGAAGACCTAATTCTGTTTGCACTTGGCACATACCAAATCAAGTTGGCTCGCAGCTACTACGCTGAACACCTAATTGAAGGCTTATACAATATCGAAGTATACCGGGAGCGACAAATAAGTCAGCTCAGAGATTTCATTGAAGAAGAAGACATCTGGTTATTACGTGTGCGAATACAATCTAGACATGTAAGGTCCAGAATATATTATTCTTATATTGTTATTGACCGACAAAGACAAAATAGAGAAGCAATTGCTCATTATTATTGCAGTTGTTTGAGTGGAAGGCGCACAATCGGTTGCTGCGCACACGTAATGTGTGTAGTGTGGTATCTGGCATGGGCTAGACATCAAGACGAGGATATTTTATTACCGGCATCAGAACTCAGTGCTATTATTGTACATTAAATGAATGATGTACAGTGTGTCCTGATGACGGCAATAAAATATCTTCGTTTTGATGTCTAGCCTATGTACATTAACTGTATTAATCTATATATCTATCTATATATAAATAAAGAGAGAAGTCCTGACTGACTGACTGACTGATTGACTGACTGACTCATCAACGCCCAGTCCAAACCCTTAGTCCTAGAAAGCTGAAATTTTGCACAGAGGTTCCCTTTATAATGTAGACAAGGAATAAGGAAGGATTTTTCGAAATTCAACCCATAAGGGTTTTAAATAGGGGATGAAAGTTTGAATGGAAAATCGTCATTTTAACGCGGGCGAAGCCGCTGGCAAAAGCTAGTGTATAATAATGTACAGTGTGTCCTGATGACGGGAATAAAATATCTTCGTCTTGATGTTTATCCTATGTACATTAAACGTATTAATGTTTTGATGCCGTTATCATTAATATTATTTTTGTCGATGTTTTGTCAGTGTTGAAAATAAATGTATTCAGTGTTGAAAATAAATGTATCGAAGTCAACAAATCATTTTATTTCCCTATTTAAGACTAAATCTTAGTTATAATACGCTAAATCACAGGCTGACATATCTAAAATAAAAATGTATTTAATTCCATTAATAATTACACCACAGATATAAAACTTCTTGAGGGTGATTGTAGGGTGAGGGTACACCAAAAAAAAAAAAAAATTGTTCCTGGCCGCTGATAGACCAAGCGCCATACAATTTTGCCCATTCTCCTTTTACAAACTTTCCATGGCTTTTCAGTTTACCACATTAGTAGGTCTAGTTGTAAGTAAAACCGCTTAAGCTTTACCTACCACATTCACTTAACAAAATTTTTAATCAAAACTTACAACAAAAGCAACACTCAAACGGACCCAGTGGAACTGTTTCGTTAAGAATTCCCGTCGTATTAAACTTGTACGCGAGTTTTTCGGAACTTATAAATTGTTCCGAAGAATTTCCGAGGTGTGTACAAAAACTGCTCCGATACAATTTACGTTGGCTATTTATTCGGATTTAGTAATGTACGGTGGTATTAGTATTATTTATTTTGAGAAAGAATAATTTTGTTGGACTAGCGAGTAGGTATTGAATGACTCGGGTTTTGTAACTTGTAATTATACTAAATTGTTGTCTTTTTCATTGCCTTGACTGACCTTGACCTTTGCCGTCAATAACGAAAACCAAGGCACGGAGCAAATGTTACGTAAATATCCGAACCATTTTTGAATACGATAGTAGATACAACTGTCTAGCATTTGGGTTAAAAATGTTGACAAGCTAAATTTTATGGGTATGATTGTATATATTCTATCGACTCATTAATCAAATAATTTGTCAAGTCATGGTGGAATACGAAATGATTTTCACGTGATTGTCACTTTTCTAGGCCCTCTGATACATAACCTTGGAGTTTCGTTCCAACAGAACAATTTCATGATTTAATTTACATGGAATTTTATGCGAATTATTGAAACGAGTAAAGGAGACGAATTTGGAGTGTTAAATTAACGTACTGATCATTGCTTTATTCACTAGCTTAGCTTTCAATCCCTGAACATGCATTCTCACTACATCCATCTAGAAACCGCATTCACGCTCAGAGTTCCTACGTAAAGCTGTGCAAGCCCGAAAATAAATAAGTACTATTATCCCCTAAGCGAGAATTCGGGGAGATCCGTTTAAAACGAACATTCCCGAGCGTAGTTTAATTTCAAGACAGTGAATCGTGTATTCGCTGATGCGGCAAATAGGCACAGTTGGAATGACATCCTGTTGTGAACAAAAATACGAAGTTTTTAATTGGTCACTCAGTTTATACGGAGTTTTTGTCCTTCGATAGTTTATCACTGGGTTTGAGTAGGAGGTTGTTTCCGCTCCGGGAGGATGTGGAGAATTATTGCTCTTGTCAGGGTATCTAAAATGGTCACTTTAGCAGATCACAATATGAATAGCGTCAAAAAGCGTAAAATTGATCTTGCGTCTGTGATCATTTTACGCTTTTTAAGGCGAGGTTGCAGTACTTTGTTTTTATGAACGCACGACCTCACCCCCCGCCCTGCCGCGCGAGCGATATAATTCGTAAATTTTGACTGTTTTTTTCTTCTTGGAGACAAATGATAAAGAAATTATACAATATGTTTTCAACATTTACTTCAGAATAAAAAGTTCTATCTACTGATATAACTTTCATATAAATTCATGATGAAATGTCTTAGCAGTACACGTTTTAAATTGTGATTTAGAGTCATGCTTGATAAAAAAAAATGATTCATTCTGAATCGCGTTTCTATCTTTACGATTTACTTGAGAGTATGTTCAATTTTTATGTAATGATTTTTATTTAATAAAAAACTCATTATATTTAGTTCGATTTTCAAAGGTTCAAAAATCTTAAAAAGTACTGCAACCCCGCCTTAACGCAATTCATATTGTGATCTGCTAAAGTCACCATTTTAGACCCCCTGTTCTGTCTTATGTGATGTTGAAGAGAGTATCACAAGTTTGAATCTTGTGTAACAGTATAAAAAAGATTTTTTTATTTTTAGAGCGAGATATATTCAGGCGTAAAACAATTCCGACAAGATTTGACGAGAATCGTAAAATCTAGAGTGGGTTTTAATGAGATTGGCGCAGTGGCTGATCGACTGTCTTTATGTGCTGAGATTTGTGTTTGTGAACGGCAGACTTATTCCAAAAAATATCTGAATATATAGACCGATTTATGGTTTTAAATGCTGAAAACTGAAGTCCTTAAAAATATTGTCAACACCGTGTACATCTGGTGAAAGTTGCGGGAATCCGCTGTATACGAGACACACGGGACCGGTCAATGTAGCGACGTTTGGGGGAGGCCTATGTCCAGCAGTGGATGTCTGTCGGTTAAAATGATGATGAGGACGAGCAAACCCTTTACTTTCCGAGCTATATTGTGGTTGGTTCTTCTTACCGAATGCAGCTAAATACCAGTGTTTTACACGGATCAACTGCCTATCTAACCTCCTTAATTGACCTGCTGGGTTACATTGTATTACGATATCCCTTGGTACTCAGACTTTAAGCGTCCGACTAAGATAAAATACGATTATTCGATTTCCGATACAATTTTGATTAATGATACCTACGTAGCACAAATTCCACATTAGTTATTGCAGACTTTAGATACAAACGTAACCGCTCGTTGACCTGATTCCAACCCACCTGATTAATGTATTTCACTCCACAAAGGACAAACGCGAAACACGTATTTATTGGGACACATATGTATGCGTCGAGCAATCATTACTATTGAACAACCGATCTCTGAACTACACAAAACATATTTAGGCTTCAAAAGCAAAAATGTTGTATCTCAAAAAATCGAAAATGCAATTTTTTGATCTGATTACTTCCATCCTGGATTCCTGGTACACCTTGCAAAAGACTGTCGGACGAGCTGGACTGAACTAACAACCAGGGGTCGTTATTCGTCCTGGATCTAAGCACAAGGGAGTCATGGGAAGATGACCTCTGCCTTGCAGTTGGAAAATGCATGATAACTGTAACAGTAACTGCTTCGTCAGATCAAGATGTTTGATGTAAACATCAAAATAAACAATATGATTATTTTTGAGTTGAATTTTATCGAAACGGTAAAGATATTGCAACAAAATATTAATACCTATTTCTGTACTGAAAAGAAGGAACAATTCTCACACATTTGGGGCGGTTTTCTCAAAACCTAGATTTGTTGACTTACCGCTTGTTGGCGTATGGTGACAATATTTATAATAACTGAAAAAGTGAATGAAAAATAACGGAAACAGTTGCAAGCGACTCTTAATTTATCAACGTCGGCCACGTTTATTCTGAGACTTCATCGCATCGGTCGGATAGGTCGCGATATTCTTTTGGCCCCCATATTTCTTTGCGGAGTCATAATTAATGGGAGCTTTGATTTGCTTTGAAAGTAAACGTATTGGTAAATGTAGTGTATCGGCGACGTATTCTTTGTTATCGTGTTATTTATTATGATGGCGAATGCGTTTTGTGTACAAAGCGAGGGGTGTTTGTATATAAAATGTTAGGCGGGGAGCTGTACCAAGTATAATTTATGGTCTCTATTTTATTGTAAAATTACTTTGCAATGCAATTATAATATTTTGTTACTGTATTAAATATTTGAATTCAACAACACATGAACACATGTAATTTCAGTAGGGGTAGACAAAGGCGTACCACAAGGTTACCACCAGGTGGTTTGCACCGCAAACCACCTGGATGAGGGCATGATTCTTGTGCTGCCTGATTAGTGGTCTTCAGTCAAAAATACATCACTTAATTAGCTGTATGGGAACATAGGAATAATACCCATATTATTCGTACAAGGAGATTTCTGTTATATTTTTCCTCATGATCCGATTCCTTAATTACTACCCATTTCCCTTTTCCTTGTAGGAATCCATAAAGCTAAAGTTTTTGATCATCATAATTATTAGCAAAATGAACGTCTTTTGGTGGCCTCAATTGGCTAAAAGGAAAATTGCTATAATAACCATACTTATTGTTATAAGCATGAGGAAGTTGTTACTAATCCTTTTGACGTTATAGCATAATTGCTTTTTGCGACACTCGTGAGTTCAGGGGAGAATTATTTCTTGCTGAAATTCACATAAACAAACCGGTTATTTCTTTATGGGTAGTAAAAAATTAAATGCTTTATCGAAACACTGAACTTTAGCGCTTTATAGCATGTTCGACTAATAACGTTACCCCACTGTGAAGTTTATACTGTTTTCAGCCGTTAATATGGCAGGTCCAGTTTAAAAAAATGTTATGCTTTTCTGGTTGTTGTTTTCGATGCATGTATTTGTGTGATAGTCTTATTCCAAAGCTCAATCGATCAAATTAATAACACTCAAACTGTTTTACTTAGCCTTTTCCATGACTTCTTTAAGATGATGATAGATTTAAATATCTGTCTCCCGGACTATCCAGTGCTAACAGTATAATAGAAGCTAAGAATATTTTCCTAAAGATAATAATATTTTTCCGTTACGATAGGATATTAGAAGGTTGATCAATATTTACGTATGTACTGCCATTTATTGTGGGGAAAATATAATTGCTTAGTATATTGTGTTTGTTTAACCACTTCAACGCTGGCTGTGTTCCATGTTTGAAATAAAACTGCTTTTTATAAATGTTGTACACTTCACTTATTTATTACAAACACACGCATACATACACACACACTACACTACATTAGACGTGTTTGATTAAATTCATCATAAGTTCAGCATAAACAAAACAAGAGTCCATAGAAACTTTTTCCTTAATTAATAAATTAAGGAAAAAGTTTTTTATGTGTTGAATTGAAGAAATCCTGGTATTAATTAAGAGTTCAAGGCTGTAATTATGTTTGTATTCTTATGTCATGAATTCAAAGAAGCCCTCAGGAAAAAAAACGTTTTCTACTTACAGTGACAAAATTCTTCAATTCCTCGCTCAATAAAAAACTCTGATAAGTGACATTGTGTACAAAATCATTGTACCATTGTAGTATATTTCAGCGGGACGTGAAATGAACTGTCGGGCCAACTTTTTTTCAGAACAATGCCTGAATTTAGATGATTAAAATGCCGAGAGCAATGATAATGCTTTGTTAGCTTGCTGTTGGAAAACATTAACGTTCACACTTCCATTCATTTCGTTCTAATAATTGAGCAATTTTGTGTTTGAATAAAAGAACTGTCACTTAAGCGATACGGAGACGCTTCTTGTTCTTAGCATGTCGATGGTCAATTATTGTCATTAAATATTTTTGGCCCAAAATTCAGCTATACGGTCTCCGCTCGCTGGTGGAGTCATTATGACCGGCTAATGCGCAGGTGTCAGGGCATGCAGTGCAAGATGAAAGGTGAGCTATTGTCTGTGGAGACACTCCGCATACACTTGAGATCTGAGCCATCCATGAATCCCTGTCTGAAGTTTGTCTTTTTTTTGCTCGCGGTTTTGTCTACGGGATTCTATGAACAGGTTAAAAAAATATATGGTGATTGACTTTCAGAAGTCTACAACCCAGTGATTGGGTAGCACGATTGATACCCCTTGGCAAAACTGGTTATCAAGCTTTCGGGGTTCCATACAACAAACAGAACATAGGGATTATACGGCCCGAAATCGGGACATATGCTTTTGAATCTTACAATGTTGGGTAGAAAAATGAAGTAAAATCTAGGCATAAACAAACAAAACATTTGGTATCGACTCGATTTCGTTACGGGAGTGGACGATGGATGGAATCGTTCCTGTGTGTAAATGACGCGTTTATAATTTGTGATGTGTTCATTCGATGAAGCGATTTGCAGTGGAAAAACATAAATCGGCATTTCGAGTAATGTGTTGTGATTATTGCAGTATCGAACGTCCTTTGGAATCCAGGTAGCCGCAGATGAAGCCTTTATATTGAGAAATGTTTTAAATGTGACAAAACTAAAAGACATACTTTTGGAATATTTGATCACGAGGAGAGGATGAGTGAAATTCGACTATTAAAGGTATTTTACAAGGCAGATGTGAGTGGCAACGAAGGGAGGCGATACCCTAGAAAGATATGCAGTCATGCACTGACCTTATTGGTGAGTTTCTTCAGAAAATACAGGTGCGTCGTACTCGCAACTGGCGTGCATTCCTATCTAACCTCCGAAGCCCAGTTATTACTGGGTAAAACGATACTATTTTGGGTAATACGATACCCTTTTGAGTAATACGATATCCCCTTTGGTAAGCCTGGTTGTAAATGACAGCCGGGACCAACAGTTTAACGTGCTTTCCGAGACACAGAGGAAACCCGCTAATTTATGATGGTCACGCACCCACAGAGCGACCTAGGCAAGCGGGAATTAACCTGAACATGACGATCTTCAGGTCAAGCGAGTGCCTGATATTATTTAGCCACGAGCTCCTTAAAACTCCCACAAAAATGTAACCTACCACAATTTAATTAGTATCTCCACAAACACGAAGTTGTTAACAGAAAAACTGGCTAACGAAAAAAGACCTAGCAAAAACTCCAAGATGATATTACAAGACTCGAGGAACGAGACATTGTACCTTGTTACGACGAAAACTAAATAATTATAATTATTTTCACGTAGTCCCTGGGACTGCTTTTGTTTAGGTACTCTGTGAATCGTCTTTATCTTGATTTACGAAATGAGAAAAGTAAATCAGGTGAATATTTAGTGTTGTAGGCAGGTTTCATGAAAGTATAGATCAAACTAATTTATATAAATAGCTAAGTTAAGAAAAATATTTATTCGGGACAAGCACTGGAACTACAAAAATAATAATAACAAAAAAGTAGATAAAACTAAATAATAAAAGAGAAGACCTGTGCGAGGCCAAAAAGGCTCCTATCTAAGCATGATGCTGCGATAAATGAAAACAAATACCGCAGCGCTGGTATTCTGATAGGGCCCACTGTGATGTCACGGTCACACCTACGGACACAAAATACATTCACACACAAAAAATAAATAAAAAAATAGATAAATATAATACTCACAAATAAAATAAACACTAAAGTCTATAGTATAAAATATAGTATATAAACAAAACTTATAATTATTAAGGTGGATGCTCAGGGCAGCCCGCGAAATTCAAACCCTCCCACGTTTCCAGCGACTTGCAGGCCAGCGCTAGGCCGCATGCCAGTGAAAATATGATTCGCGGCTGCAAGACGCATGCAGTTACAGAACCATAATCATCAAAATCATCACCACAACCCTCCAAGTTCATCTAACTGTCAAGTCAAGTTAAGTGGCACAGTATACTAGGTAATTCCTATAATGTTCAGAATTCTGGGAAATAGGTCTTCTACGATGTTCTATGAGAAGGAGAAAACATAAATGTATATTTATTTGGTCACACATCGATTCGATCATATTCACATGTTCGATCTTTTAAAAAAGATCGAAGCGTACAAACAGCCAGGAAAACTTTTTACCCGACTCATCATCATCAACAGCCTATTAATGTTCCCACTGCTGGGACACAGGCCTCCTCTCTTTGAGAGGGAATGGGCTATAATCTACCACGCGGGCCCAGTGCGGATTGGTAGATGTCACATGTCTTCGAATTTTTGGTTCTAAGACATGCCGGTTTCCTCACGATGTTTTCCTTCACCGTTTTGAGAGCAGCGGTGATGAAATAAATTACACAAAGTAATGTGCCTGCCTGGGTTCGAACCCACGACCTACTGTTCGTAAGTCGGGGCCGCCACCACTGGGCCACCGATGCTCTCCTTACCCGACTGCAAAGAAAGTATTATGCTTTTTATACAATGTAAAGATAAAGAAGAAATGGTAATTGGGTAGAGATTAACATGCATAGTAGGATGATCCTGTAATGTTTAGTTTTATGTGTAAACAGGAAACCATTTCCTTTCAAAAACAGGAAAACCATAAATAAAGCAAAATCTAAAATTCAAAACGTATTTGTTATAGAACGACAGTACAATTTGTCATAGCATATCATGATCCCAAACTTTAGAGTTATGACCCGATTCTATATTCAACCGTGAACAAGCGAATATGCAAGTACGGCGTTACTCGTAAACTGTGTTCTGTAGATTCCTGCTTTATGTAATGGTTCATAAGGCATTGGTGTCGCATAATTTGTCATTTGTGTGCCACAACTGCGGGGTAATTGAGCAGCACACTGAATGGGAATGCCTTCATTTTGACATCTACAATCATTGCGATATTCATGTAAGCGAATATTGAAATTTTTCAAAGGTTGCACCCCCTGTAATAGAGGGCGAGCCTATTGCCATCAACCAGGCAAAGATCCAGACTCCGTGGATGCTACTGAGGAATTCCTGATGGAGAAACTCAATATCACTACCCAATCCGAGAATCAAACCGATGACCTCAATAAAGCTCAGCAGTCAGCACACTAGACCAACGAAGCAGTAAAGTTACCATAAACCTAAATAGAGAGCAGTTTACGTGCGACTGTAAAACTAGCATTGAGAAAACGAGAAAAACCATTCTATTTTTTTTCTTATGTAGTACGTACGTACTAAGTTTAGTGTCACTAGTGCGAAAGTCCTTGTATGAAAGTGTTAACTTTACATACAACTCTCATTCCCATAAACCAGGAACGCGAAACGCATACAAACATTTAGAAATAATATCATTTTATCTCTTTCATGTAGACGGCTTTACGATCTAAGCAATATAATTCACATTCGCTTATCTTTACGCGCAACTCTAAACATGTAGCATACAAAAGCAATTTTGAGGGAGCCAGTGAAACATACGACTTGACAAATTGACGGGCCGACTCGCTACTATTGCGTTCGCACGACAAACTATTTCATTTGTCCGGTTTATAGCTCGTAAAGTTACGTAATAGGTGGGTAACAAACGAGTCTCGTCCTGCGGTGACGATAATATATTGTTTATTTTTGTCTGTGGTTATTAGGTAGCGATATGTTATTTATCACTTTCGGCTGGTTGGCATGCTCCTCGCGTGCGGCAATGCGTGTATTGCCTCCATAGTGCGAAAATTCTGACAATATTTTTAGTGTTTCATACCGAAATTGGAAAAATGGTACACTATTAGTGTCGTTTTGGCGTGTGTTATGTAACAGTCATTTTGTTTGGAGTCTTGGAATATTTTCACGACTTTTAATGACTGACAGTGTAGATTTAGAGTTAGCGGTGGACCAGAGGTAGCGACCCCGACCTAGGAGCTGTAAGTCGTGGGTTTGAACCCGGGCAGGCGCCTTTGTGTAATTTATTTCATCACCACTGCTTTCAAAACGATGAAGGATAACATCGCGAAGAAACTGGCATGTCCTAGAACCAAAAAAAAATCGAAGATATTATGTGACATCTACCAACCCGCACCACTGGGCTCACGTGGTGGATTATAAGCTCATTATAGGCTGATTATGCAGTATATAGAACGAAAAGTTCCGTAGATAAATACTTTTTCCTATACTGAACAAGTTTCAAAGAAGCTTTTCAAAGTAGGTCTTCGCACTTCTTAGTAATACTTAGCTTTCCGCGGTATTATGTACTTAGTTTCACTTTGTTCTTAGTATAGATTACATATTATTATGTAAATGGATCATGTATTCATCATCTGCCAAGCCTTTCCCCAAATATGTTGGGATTGTCTAGGATGGAGCTGAATACCGGTATTTTACATGGAGCGCATCGGTGGCCCAGTGGTAGCGGCCCCGACTTACGAACAGTAGGTCGTGGGTTCGAACCCAGGCAGGCACATTACTTTGTGTAATTTATTTCATCACCGCTGCTCTCAAAACGGTGAAGGAAAACGTCGTGAGGAAACCGGCATGTCTTAGAACCAAAAATTCGAAGACATGTGACATCTACCAATCCGCACTGGGCCCGCGTGGTAGATTATAGCCCATTCCCTCTCAAAGAAAGGAGGCCTGTGAGTGTCCCAGCAGTGGGAACATTAATAGGCTGTTGATGATGATGATGACATGGAGCGACTGCGTACCTAACCTCCACAATCCAATTAGTACCGGGTTATTATGATACCTTAGTACGAGTGGTTGTTAGATTTTCAAGCTAGTGGCTACCTGTAACGACTATCAAAAATCTACAAATGACAGTCGGAAGCAACAGTTTAAAGTGACGTGCTTTCTGAGGCATGCAGGAAACTTGGTATGTAATGGGTCGTCACCCATCCACAGACCAACCTAGGCAAACGTGGCTTAACCTGAAGATTGATTCGAGTGGTTGTTATATTATATAAGGTCAAATTAAAATATGTGGACAAAATTTCAGAAATCATTCAGACCACCAAAAATAAGGATGATGGTAAAAAAAATAATAAGAAAAACGCATTTAAGTACCTACTCATAAAGGATGAGTTTGTTCTAGAGTGCCGGCAATTTATTATTTTAAGTAAAAAAAAATATCACTTTTTTTTTTGTTTAGATATATTTGGTTAGACGTACTGAACGCTGTGTTAAAATTTGTCCACCTATTTTAATGGGACCTTAAATAGCCACGAGCTCCTCAAATGGTTCATGAATTATAAGTAGTTATTTCGATATCAATATAGGGCATGTTGATTCAGTTGGAGACCTGGCACTTGAGTATTTACTCAATGGGATTAAAGTGCAGATTATTATTGTTTACAAGAACGTTGTAAGTTATTGATTAACCCAATTTGGGTTCAACGAAAAGTGAATTATGTGATGAAAAATATTCTGTTATTAATTTGAGACAGCTGTCGTTGACTGTATATTTGTCTTTTGATATTATTTATTGCAGCTACTACAAGATACATAAAATTTTGTATTTTCAGAAACTAAGTTGTTTTAGTGAGTGATCATTTAACTGGCCTTTACTTTATACGTTTGGAAACTTAGATGAAGAACAGAAATGAAGCTTTTCTGTTACTGTGAGTCGTGTACGGCATTGAAATTCTAGCTCTATAGCTTTTTAATTTTTTGCACTTTCTAATTGATTAGTTTGAGTACCACTGTGGTCGATGTGCCTTGATGTACCACCGTGAATTTTATATTTTTTTAACAATAGTGAAGCTCGGCCAATTTGCATGATATAAAAAATAATTTATTCCCTAAAGTATAATATTATAATAATGCATCTTTTAATCAGAGTTCTATTTTTTAAATGGATCTGTAGTTCCTCATACAAACTTACAAACATATACCTCTTTATATACTAGTAGCATAACTTTCAGTCTAATAATCTAGTTATTAACACAAAAATCCTACTTTTTTGTGACTACGAGTATACAACAAGAAGAATATTTACGCATTAAAACATTTTATGAGCACGACGCGGGTGTCAGTGGCGTTTGTTACAAATGGAGCTTTGATGGAACAGGTGTTACGTACGCCCTGCTATTGTGAGTCAGTATATCACGCTGATGTTTATGTTGATTTACTACGTGCTCTGGTTTTATTTTGATTAATGGTGGGAAACGGCGTGTGTTTTAGAAGATTTGGCGGTCATTTTAGACACTAGTTCATGATTTTCGTTGGGTTAGTAGTAGATGATTTTCGTTGGGTTATCCGTTGATAATTCCGTAAATAAATCCGTAGATATTTCCATAGATATTTCCGTAGATATTTTTTTTTATTGTTCACAAATATAAGGAACCTACATAATTATTTCAATTTACTCGCCAAAATTAACAATTTGTTAGCGAGAAGCGCCTGTTTTTAAATACATATTTTAACAAGTAATCTAGTGAACAGATAACCTTATAACATAACTAACAAATAACCATAAAAATAAAGAAATAAAGACGGGAATTTATTTCTCGGCAACGGCTGAATCCTCGTTACCGAGCAATAAATTCCTCAGTCTTGATTTCACCAAACCTTTACTTAACTTAGGGCTGGGTCTCAGCATGTCTATTTTATTGAATACTACATATAGAAGTTCTTTCCCCATAATAATTTGTTACTTTTGGCTGGACTAGTTTTTTTTCTCTTACACTTCTAGTGTTTTTATTTTTAATAAGAACTTTCAAATACATATGAAGGTGTCGTTTCTAAATCTATAAGCTTCTACGTAAGTAAGTACGTTGTCCCGAATTCCACTGCGTGTCAATTTAATGACCTACTTTTCCAACACTTCCTGACTGACATTCGAGTACACAAGAGATAAAGTTTCGAGCTCAATGCTGACCTCATGAACTTGTCCCGCAGTGCAATCAACAATGCTCCTACCCTAGTCTGACCCCAAGTTATGTCCATTACTCCGTTACTAACTACTTTAACGAAGCTCTTGCATACGAGGCGGGTAATGGACGTAATTTTCTAAACGTTGGCCTAGGTACTTGCAGAGACAAGAGTTATAGTCTCATGTCGTTTTATAGTGGTATGTGTTATACATGATTTTAGGATCCACCAGCGTAAAAAATAGCTGTACCATACATTTCGACAGTATTGAAGTTGCGCTTTTGTTTGAAATAGCAGTTTTTCTTTTTATTTAAACTGCCTCATTGGTCTATGGCTCGTAGACGCGACTGCTGAGCAAGAGGTCCTGGGTTCGATTCTCGGATCAGGCGAAGTGCTATTGGGGTTATTCAACAGGAATGTCTCAGAAGTATCCACGTAGCCTGGATTTGTGTGCGGTTTATGACTCTTGTATATTGACTTGCTCTCTATTACATGGGCCATAAACATAAATGGTGAAATGTGGATGCACTATTAAGTTCACTTCTGCTTAGCCTTTCGGGGATCACAGGCGTGATGTTATGTTATGTTTTTATACCTCTGCATGGTCTTATCCATGCCCTGTCCTGGTCCCTGAGCGGAATTGACGGTAACAGTTACTGTTTCGATGTACCTTACACCGAAAACCTATACTCCAGTATGAACTAAGCTAAAAGTTTTCTGTGTAGCCTGTAAACAAACCGAAGCGTTGGCCACCAAAGCTTTAAAATTATGAGTGGCCCCCGTATAACCCTGAAATGGATATTCCAAGGTTAAATGCTAGGCTAGACAGTGATAAACGTCAACTAAAGTGATTTCTAGGAATTATCTAATGGAAAGTAATTGAAAGATCTGTGGCGACTAGCGACATCTATCGCAACACCTGCGTACTAACAACGATCGACAGAAAATCCTACATCGCGCTATGAACATTATCCGCGACATAAGCCTTTATAATAATAATAATAATCATTTTATTTCAGGCAACTAAGGCCCATAAGTAAAATACATACAATAAGAATACAGAAATAACAAACTAATACATAATTAACATTACACTTTAATTAAAACTAAACACGTAACATCGGCGTCGTGTTTCGCTGCGAGGTGTCGCGTAACCGTCCTCGGAAACGTCGGTAAACGACACCTTTCGGCCAAAAGTCCTCCTTCAAAAAGGTCTGAAGATGTTGGGTTGGAACACGCACCACAAATGACTTAAAATTGATGTTGTGGCGCGATTCCAACCTTTCGACCCTCAGAGTCCAGTTGGTCTTCACTTTCAGATACTGCACCACTTCCTCAATCGTCGTGGTGTGATGCAGTCGTGAAACGTACAGCTGCGTCGTAGGCACAGCCGGGCGGAGCAGCATGTTAGGACCACTCGGTGCAGTACCGCAGAGGTTGCGAGAGCAGGACTTCTTCTTCTTCCTTTCCACTTTAGTGAAGCCTTCCTCATCAACCTGGCTCGTTCTTGGGACGGAGCAACGGACCGCAGGCTGGGCAGGTTGAGCCTGCTTATCCCCTTTTCTGATTTGTCGCTTAGACTGCAACGCATCAGATTTGCCGCTGGTGGCAATTTCTGCATAGGCACGTTTAGGGGTCGACGTACCTACGCGTGACGTTTCCGCGGCCGGTGTTGTGGCGCGGGTGACGACGGCGGGCGGCGCTCGGTCAGCGCTATCGGTAAAACTGCCGATGGATGCATTCTGCGCCCCTCGGCGTGTGTTCACCTCTGATGCCTCTGATGACCCAATTACCGAACCAACGTTGCGCAATAATGCTATTTCCGATCGTAGCTCAGTATTGGACTTTTCCGTAACCTCTAATCTGGACTGCATTTTGGTCATCTCCACCTTCAAGGTAGTGATGTCCTTTAGCAGCCGAGTAACGTCGACGTGATCGAAAGTGACGGGGGGCAGCTTACTCAGCTGCTTCGCCACGAAGTCTGGCACGTCGTCCGGGTCAGTCTTCTTCAGCATATCGATGATGTCTTGAAGACTCTTCTCGGTTCCATCTCTTCGGCGAGAGGGCATCTGGTCTATTTTCCCAAGCGACTGGAACAGTAGGAGTTTCCCGCTGCTGATGTCGTCCTCTTTGAAATTTGACCGGCATATTTGCAGGATGCTCACCTCGTCCATGTAGTCGATAGCATGGACCAGGAAAGCCAGCAATTCATTCACTATGAGCTGTTTGGAACTCATAGTGTTCACGGGCAGCGGCAATAGCCGCGCGATTCGCGAATAAAATTCGTGCCGTACACAGTGGAAACACGTCTGCGTTCGAGCGCGCATCGCACTGCGACTGGATAGGAGTTCCCGACTTACAACTGTCGGGCAGTTAGCCCGCCGGACACAACACCCGTCCGGTCGGAGGATCCTCCCTTTTCAATGGGGGATGAGGAACTTTACACCCTGTTCCTCATTACCCCCAAAGATCTAATCATAATAATCATTCTCCAGCGTTTATTTTAATTAATTTTGTGTCCGTGCAACATTTATGTCAATGTGCTCTAGTTCTTTATTGTAAGATGCTGCCATTCGTCGAATTGGCGAACGTTCGGCCGGTATTAGATCGGCAGGTATCTATTGCTATTTGCGAACCTGCACGCACCAGCCGTCTATGAACAGTTCTGGGGACTGCATAACACAGTACATTGTTCAGGTCGATACAGTCAAATTTGCCATTTACAATCAGAGCCATTGCTTCTAATTGTTTGGGCCTGGAGCTGAGTCTCAGGAGTTTATACCTACTGAGCAACTGGTCATGCGGCAGATACGTTCTATGACATCTATAATGCATTGCACGAAGGAACCTGCGTTGTACATTTTCTAACATTTCAATATATTTTTTATAATACGGGTTCCAGATGGAGACAGCGTATTTAAGCTGTGACCGGACAAGAGTTTTATACAGGCAGAGGTACGAAGAGGTCCGATTAAAGTCTTGAGTTGATCTCATTATAAATCCATACAAATACATCTTTGCCTTATTAAGGATTTGTTCGACATGTAAATCCAGGCAGAGTTTCGAATCAAGCAGTATGCCCACGTACAGAGTTTACTTTATTTAATGCAATACTACATAAACAGTATCCAAATCTAATAACGTTTTTATTTTTAGTAAAATTGATATACATAGTTGCACTTGGGAATGCTTAGAAATAGCTTAAGTCCGTCTGTCTGTCCAAGTCCTCTTAGAGGAGATAGCAGCATCCTTAACAAGGTTAAGCGGTACTTGAAGCCTGGACAGCTTTCAGTATTATATAAAGCTCAAGTCCGGTCTGGCATGGAGTATTGCTGTCACCTTTGGGATGGCTCAGCCAAATACCAGCTTGCCACACTTGACTCTGTAGAGCGCAGAGCCAGGAGGCTAATTGGTGACGATAAGCTGGTTATCAAGCTACATAGCCTGGCCCACCGTCGCAAAGTCGCATGTCTGTCGGTCTTCTACAGACTGTACTTCGGAGAGTGTGCGCAAGAGCTCCACGAGCTGATCCCGCCATCTCCCTTCTTCCATCGGGAGACTAGACGTACTGCAGGGTATCACCGGTACCTAGTCGACATTCCACACATTCGAACGAAGCGCTTTGCTGGGTCCTTTATTATGCGCACAGCCAAGGAGTGGAATTCCCTGCCTGCGTCGGTTTTTCCAAGTTCATATAACCCTAATCTGTTTAAGTCGCGAGTAAACAGGCTTCTTCTGGGTAAGCTCGTTCCATCGTCGACATCATCTCTGCCCTTAGGGTAAGATTGAAGTCAAGAGCAAAAAAAGCAATCTTGGATATTTCGAATCGGTCTATATACTTTAAGGTCATCAGCGTATAACAAAATTTTTGAATTGCGAAAACAGTTACCAATGTTATAAAGATAATGAATAAAAGAGGACCAAGAATCCTCCTGGGGCACACCAGAGGTAACCTGAACAGCATCAGAGTGGAAACCGTTGATTACAACCCGTTGACAGCGATTAGTGATGAATGAGATAAATCATCGCAATAAGTTACCTCGAATGCCATTGAAAGAGATGACGTGGCGTCGGCACAAGGGCGAAGAAGGAACATGGGTTAGTTTTTAGTCACTCCCTTCGCTCTGCCCTGATTTGATGATTTTCCACCCACCAAAAAAAAGGCTATTCGGCTCAACTCATCGAAAGCCTTCTGAAAGTCCGTGTACACCGCGTCAACCTGTATACGATTATCCATCTTGTCAAACAGATCACTAGATTTCCGCCGAGCTGAGTTCGTTGTCGTTGATCGCTTTTTAACGAACCCGTGCTGTTATTGTATGATAGCATGATGAAGAATAGGGTATATTTCGTTATGTACTAGTCTCTCAAAGAGCTTCGACAAGGTAGACAGAATTATATTTTGATTTTATTATGATTCATATAATGATTCATATTATGATTCATATTATGATTTATATTACGATTCATATTACGATTCATATTACAATTCATATGATAATTCATATTACGAATCATATTATGATTCATATAATGGTTCATTTACGGTTCATATTACAATTCATAATACGAATCACAACGGTTGATATAGACGATCGATATTACAATTCATATGACAATTCATATTACAATTCATTTTACGGTTCATATTACGGTTCATATTACAATTTTACAATTCATACTACAATCCATATTTCGGTTCATATTACGATTCATATCACGGTTCATATTACAATTCATTTTACGATTCATATTCCGATTCATATTACGAATCACATTACAATTCATATGACAATTCATATTAGTTCATATTACAATTCATATTACAATTCATATAACAATTCATATGACAATTCATATTACGAATCATATTTACAATTAATATTACAATTCTTATTACGATTCATATTATATGTAATTCATATTACGATTCATATTACAATTCATATAACGATTCATATTACAATTCATATGATAATTCATATTACGAATCATATTATGATTCATATAATGGTTCATTTACGGTTCATATTACAATTCATAATACGAATCACAACGGTTGATATAGACGATCGATATTACAATTCATATGACAATTCATATTACAATTCATTTTACGGTTCATATTACAATTTTACAATTCATACTACAATCCATATTTCGGTTCATATTACGATTCATATCACGGTTCATATTACAATTCATTTTACGATTCATATTCCGATTACGAATCACATTACGGTTCATATTACGATTCTTACGATTCATATTCCGATTCATATTACGATCCATATTACAATTCATAAACGATTCTTACGATTCATATTCCGATTCATATTACGAATCACTACGAATCACATTACGGTATTCGTACGGTAATACGAATTACAATTCATATTACAATTCATATGACAATTCATATAACGATTCATATTACAATTCATATTACGAATCATATTATAATTCATATAACGGTTCATTTACGGTTCATATTACAATTCATAATACGAATCACATTACGGTTCATATATACGATCCATATTACAATTCATATGACAATTCATATTACAATTCATTTTACGATTCATATTACGGTTCATATTACAATTCAAATCACGGTTCATATTACAATTCATTTTACGATTCATATTACGGTTCATATTACGATCCATATTACAATTCATATTACGATTCATATTTGGATCTACAATAAGATTAATATCATCCATACTATGATTCATATTACGGTTACGGCACGGTTGGCGCAAAGGCTCAAGCAATGGACTGCCGCGCTGCGTGTCGCGGGTTCGATCCCCGCACGGAACAAATATTTGTAAGACCTACAGTTCCGGGTCTGGGTATTTGTGTATGTGAGTTTAAATGTTTGTGAATGCACCCACGATACAGGAGAAATTCCTAGTGTGGGGCAACTTTTTTTTTAATTAAAATTAAATTAATTTATTTATTCATATTACGATTCATGTGACGATTCATATTACGATTCATATTACGATTCATATTATGATTCATATAATGATTCTTATTATGGTTCATATTATGATTCATATTACGATCCATAGCATGATTCATATTACGATTCATATTTTTTTATTTTATTAAGTAGGAACAACAAACAGCTACATTATGGAAAATAACAACATGAAAAGCCCACAGCGCTGTTCACAGATTACCATTAATGACAAAACCTTAAATTGCTAGGAAAGAAGCTGTTCATGCAAGACAGTTAAAACATCATCATTTTTTCATCGTCATTTTTTTTTTTTTTTTTTTGGGCTGATGCCCGGAATCACCCACTGCTGGGTATAGGCCTCCCCTTTTTCCGCCACGCGTCCCGATCCTGTGCGTCTCTCATCCAGGTGTTTCCCGCAACCTTAACGATGTCGTCAACCCAACGAGCTTTAGACGTCTACTAAATGATGAAAGTGCAAAATGTTTATACGGCTACAAATATCAGTCAATTAATCAAAGGACTTAAGCGTCTCAAACAACAAGTTTCTAAATCTATACAATATGGAGCATGTAAATAATTGTCTTCTTCACCCATATAATATCTGTGCCCATAGTAACGGGGTGACAACACCTGGGTAGCTGTTAATAGTCATATCAATTTTCAGTCCACTAATTTCCGAGGTGTTCCTCAATAGATACTGCAGCCGACACAAAGGGCTTAGAACGAACATGGGTGGTTTTTAGTTAGTAGAAGTCTAGTACTACCTACCGCTCTGCGGGAGGAATCGTTTGATTATTTCCCACAATCCAAAAAAAGGTCTTCCTTAATTCAAACAAAACAAAAATTGCAGGACTTATTATCGTGTATCTACTGGCCATACGTCGTGCTGTTCAAGCCAAATTGATATCAACTGAATGCTAATAAATTAGTCCAATACGTCTCATCTCATCGCAACAATATGTTTCAGGCTCCATTGATTTATTTCCTCACATACATTCACACATTAAACAGCTCCCGAGTTCTTGGGTTTTTTAAGGTGGGTGTTTTATGTTATTTTATCCTTTTTTCAATTAATTTTTAACAGTCGTGGGTTTTTTCAAAAATTTTAATTTTGCTTTTTAATTTTAAACTTTTTTTAAACTTTTTACTTTTGTTTTTATTTTTTTATCTAAGAACATGCACCAATCAAACCTAAACCCATAACTGAAAACTGAATCAAAATCGGACTAGTAGTTTTGGAGAAAAATGGCAACATGTATTTGCATAAACACACAAACAATCAAACAAACAAACAACCTCTCACCCAAAACGCATAAACCGTCTCCGTTCCGTCGTGGGTAAAAAGAATATCATCATCTTATTATTCCAATTTTTTTGTTGTTTATGACGCATGTCTTCATCTTCTATAAGTTCTCTATTACTCAGCTAAACTGTCACCTTGTTTCTAGCCATTTCATCCTTCACACAGTCCATACATAGATCTTCGTCATCCTCATTCATACTCAAAACTTTTTACGAAATTTTCCACATTCCTCCGCATCTCATACCTCGACAACCGATTACCACACAACTTTCCAGTCGCCAATAATTCTTTCAAAATATTTATTCATTTTCATTTTATTTTAAAAAGCGCTCGACGTCCGGCATCCGGGCGATCGGACGGCATCCGGGGCGTTCATCCGGCGTCCGGCGCAAGGCGGGGCGAGCTGTGGTCAACCTTGCACTGGTATTGGCGTCTTGTGATTGTGCAGTCATGTGCTGTCAGCTGCGTAATTGCTTGTGTTCATAACAGGATTGAAATAATTATGTATTGTTATGATGATATCTAATTGATTATCAGGAAGACATTTCAATTTCATATGATTCAATTAGTCATTATACGTTATTACTTCTGACTGCCTCGTAGGTCTAGTGGTTGCAAATGCGACTACTTGGCATGAGCTGCTGGGTTTGGATCGTAGGTCAGGCAAAGTGTAATTTGGTTTTAACATCATGAATATCTCAGTAGCAGCCATAGAGTCTGGATTTGTACCTGATTGAAATTTAAAAAAACTTACGAAATGTGGCAATACGAATGGACACACCTCTGCCTAATCCGTCGGGAATTACAGGTGGGATAATATGAATGGCTTGTATCTTCATTGTGCTTATGTTAGTCGTTTCATACTACTCTATATGCTTATGGCTATCGACAATTTCAGTTGACAGCGGAACGATACATTTCCTCAGGGAAATATATAATTAAGTTTTATCAGTAAAACAAAACAATTCAACAACCAGTTATAAGGATAACCGCTTACAATCTCTCAAAGAAGAAATTAATAACTTCCACAACAACGGGTCCATCTAATACACGTCCCTTGGACTGTGGCGACTGGCGAGCTCGACTGCGGTTAACCTTCCGACTGCTATTGATGCTTTGTGCTGTCATCCACAGAGCTCCCGAGACTTCCCGAACTTTGTCATACGAATTATAGTTGTTATCGGGATTTGGAACCGTTATGAGAGGTGCTGGAATCACAGGCATGTAAGGGTTCTTGACTGTGGGCAGTGGGTGATTGAGTTATGGATATGCGTTTTGTTAAAGTTGGCAACCTGACCCATCTATCACAAAAAATTTGAAACGAAACCTTCACGAAACCGTCAACCAAACATTATGTACAGTCACCTGCAAAATTGCATGGATACTTTTAGTCTTTATTACTTGTGAATAGAGTTCAGAACTGTCCATGCATTTTTGAAGGTGACTGTACATCGAACGCAAAAATTATTGCTGGGAAACGACTTTCTTTTTGGGGTGAATGATTACATTTTACGGTAAAACTCAATGTAATCTTAAAACATTGTGGTAGTGGATGCTTTGAATAGTAAACGGGCCATGGAGGTAATTTAAGTAAAGTCAGCTGTTAAAAATTTGGAATTTTGACCCCCAATATCTCCGAAACTAGGGCGTTCTACCAGGAATCTCTTATTAGCAGTTACGGAGTCTGGATTCGTACCGAGTTGATGGCAACAGGCTCACCAAATCTTCTATCTATATAAATAAAGAGACTGATATAAGTCCTGACTGACTGACTGACTCATCAACGCCCAGCCCAATCCCTTGGACCTAGAAATCTGAAATGTTGCACAGAGGTTCCCTTTATAATATAGACAAGGAATAAGGAAGGATTTTTCGAAATTCAACCCCTAAGGGAGTTAAATAGGGGATGAAAGTTTGTATGGAAAATCGTCAGTTTCACGCGGGCGAAGCCGCTGGTAAAAGCTAGTTTTATTTAAACTTACACATTACTAGCAAAATGTGGGTGATTGTGACTAAAAACTCTACCAAACCCTTCGGAGATTCTAGGCGTGATAATATGGATCTATGTATTGTTCAAGTGTCAAACAGAAACACTATATATTATCTGTTCAGCACGTTCGAATCTGTTGTTACATCACTTGTCGGATCTATGGATAATGCATTGCATATGCGTTGTCTCGATGTTCAATTGTTCGTCTATGTGACATACAACGTATTGATCGGAATCTGATCTGTTGAAATGAACAATAGTAAATTAGTGTTTCGGCAGAACGACTCTTAAGTTCTTTTAAAAATAGGAATACCCAAGGGCACCTTTTATTTTTTCACGTAAACCAAAAATAAGACGATGCAGTGTTTTTTAAAAATCGTGTGACATCACAGTTTAGTACATTTTTTACCAGAAAGTAACGGCACAAGCCCCCACTCAGGATATTTGATAAATTTTTCTCTTTTTTATTCATTTGATAAAACAAAAAACACGTATCCAATATTTTCGATAAATAATCTAACAGGCGGACGTTTTTAGTCAGGAAACATCCCTATTTCTCCGTAACCAAAAACATTTCATGTAAGCAATCGATTGAGTACTTTCGTTGCGGTGACGTCGATTGACGCGGCTTGATTGATTCACTTGCTCACAGCTGAGTCAATGCTTGCCAATCTCACGACACCTACTCTTTACGCGAAGGGTGATTTGTTGCGGTCTGATAGAGGTAGGTGAGTAAAATCTTAGTATACAAGGAGTAAATGGACTCTTTACGAAGCCGGGAACCAAACATAATAGAATGCTTGGTTACCGGTTTTGTGAAGAGACCGTTCATCTAACTAAGCAAGTCTACGCAAAAATTGTAGCTGGAAGATGATCGTGTTTTTGGGGTAAAACCCAACGTACTCAAAATCCACTGGGCTGATTGATGCATTGAATAGTACAGTCGAACAAGTAAATATGTATATAGAATAATTATAATTACCTATTATTAATTTATAATTATAGTAGGTACACTGAAAATATTGATTGCAATTTTAATTTATAAAGCGTTTGGCATTAAGCGACTGATGTCAAACGATACGGTTGTTTGACATCAGTCTTTAAATGTATCTGTATAATCTTAAAAGTAAATGCAAGTTAGCTGGCTGAATAGTTAATAGCTTGTTCGACTGTACGAGGGATGTGGGAAGTATAAAGTTGTTTTAAATACTGATTAAAAAAAAGGGATACGACCAGTGCTGTGGCAGTCATCGGTCACCATTATCGACTGCTCTCTCGGGGTCACCAATGTAATGTATTATTTAGAAGGAGAAAGCAGAGAGGAAAACAGATAAACAAGTAATAATTTATTTTGTTTGACAACTACTAGTGACGCTACAAAGCTACCAAATAGACAACCAGCTAACTTACATTTACTTTTAGGCGCTTTGCACATGGAGCAACTATTGCAGCAACTAGCTGGCAACTAGCTGGCAACTAGCTGGCAACTAGCTGGCAACTAGCTGGCAACTCGCTGGCAACTAGCTGTTTACATATATTTCAATTGGACTGCGCACACATAGCAACTCGAGTTTCGAGTTCCGGCAATCGTCAACAGTTTTCAATTGCTGCAATCGATGACTAAGTTAGTTCCTTATTGCTGCAACTAGCAACTGTTAAATATATACCGATTTTTAAAGTTGCCGGTTTCCTCAACCGTCAATCGCAACGCGTCGAGCCTTGACTTGAGAGATTTGACACCCTCCCTGTGCCCGACAATGCCAAAGTTGCTCACAAATTGCCATAAAAATGCGGCAACCGTAAACGTTATAGCAACTATCAACTAGTTACAGGAAACTTTTAAAAAGTTGATAGTTGTCTCAATTTAAGTTGCTCCATGTGCAAAGCGCCTTAATATTATACAGAAACATTTAGAGACTGATGTCAAATGATACAGCGTTTGACATCAGTCGTTTAACGCCAAATTAATAATCAATATTTTCAGTGTTCTAGAATTTTATGAGCAGTTTGCGGACTGTCTGTGGACACCAGACAATGACCGATAATTCAGTACTTTATCTGTCACATTCTAGTTTCCAGAGACATATTTACGGACCATTTACAGTGCGCTCGTGTTAGGGACTTAAATTTCAAATTAAATTAAACAGCAAAACTTCAAAGACAGTATTAGTTTATTACAGCAAAAGAAAAAGTAGCTCCTAGACATATAATTCTGATCAATAGGTACTTCGTAGTATTACCTATTGAACATGGTTAACTTACATGAACTCTTATAACATCAATGGACTAAATTTGTTTCAAATTGTAACCACCAGACGGCGCTTATTTACTTTCAGTCCAATTGAAGTTAACGTATTAATGACAGGGATCAAAACTTGCTCTTGTCCCTCTAGACTTTAGACTGTGTGATTTTGGCCCATAAAACCTGATCCATCTTGAAAATGTGACCGCCCAGTCTCATTTTAACCTTGCAGATCACGATCATGGTTACAGATTTTTTTCCAGTATTATAAAGAAATATCATAATAACTGCTACTGTACTTTACTGAACTGTGGAGATCACATAGGTTACATATACAGGTATTCAGCTGCATTCAATTAGGCTGGTAGCCGACCCCAGCATAGCTAGGAAAAGGCTAGGCACGTGTATCCATCGTGGATACAGATTTTTAGCTAGAATTCGAATTTCGACTCTTATAATTACCACCAATCTTCTTCTTATTGTGTGGGCAGTACAGGTCTAACGACCCCACACACCCTAGTGTCAGAGTTTCTAAACCACCGCAAGGGCTTCTGACATGGTTTGACGAACGCCATTTGGCGGCCGGGACCACCGGCTTATACGTGCCTTCCGAAGCACGGAACCATCTTTTTATCAGACAATCAGGTGATTCAAGCCTGCAATGTCCTAACCAAACTGGAAACAACTTAACAAAGTATGTTTCCCGTGGGAATCGAACCCACGACCACCGGGTCACAAGGCAAACGCCTAAACCACTCGACCACGGAGGCAGACCACCAATGAAGAACGTGATCTAAAACTTAACAACGAGGCAATTTAATAGTGCTCCAACTCACGCATCTGAGAGCTAATTACTTCCCAGCACATTGTATTGTCGTCATTTCACTATGGCGTACATAGTTCCATACAACTTGGCATATATGTTTTATGACGTCATTAGTCTTATTATCCTATTTGATGCACTTGCATTGCACTTCGTTTCAATGCCTGTAGATTGACTAGTTGGTAGAGAATGCCTTATTACACACGCCGACTTATGCCAGTCGGCGTGTCTATAGCCAAATTATGTCCTAAGTAATTAGGTTGAAAAGTAGTCGACCGTCAGTGAACTCGGTAGTACCACTATTGAAGTAATAACTAAATTGGTAGAGCAACACAATTTGTGAAGATTATATATCACACTAGCTTTTCCCAGCGGCTTCGCCCGCGTGAAAATGACGATTTTCCATACAAACTTTCATCCCCTATTTAACTCCCTTAGGAAAAAAATTTCAAAAAATCCTTCCTAATTTCTTGTCTACATTATAAAGGGAACCTCTGTGCAAAATTTCAGCTTTCTAGGTCTAAGGGTTTGGGCTGGGCGTTGATGAGTCAGTCAGTCAGTCAGGACTTCTCTTTTTATTTAAGCTAGTTATAAATAAAATTCGTTTTATTTAACACTTCTGTAGACGGCGACAGTGCAGTCTGACGCTGCGGTTGACTAGCGACCACAGACCGCAAATCAGTGACCAGCAGCAACCGTCATTTGCCGAAATCATCGGCTACAATCCGCGAAGTTCACTCTTTTACCAATTGTTTTTTTCATAACATAAATTCAAAGAATCTTTATGAAACGTTCAAACACTGAAAATACCCAGAAATAAGGTTCAGAACCCCAATAACCCTTTCCTTTGCCACTTTGTGTAATTAATTTAGAATGCTTACAAGGAATAAATAATCGAATCAACCGGTAATTTGTTTATTCATGAAGTGGAATCAGCATTATTGAAGTTTTTGCTTTCAATTAACAGTTAGAGGAAACCGCAGGGTTTATTTAAAAGTTTATGTATTTTACTTTTAAGCGCAAAAAAGTAACAGAATAAACCAAATGAAAAATTAAATAATTTTGTTGCTTCATTGAGTCTGTAACGTAAATATTATTACAGTTTTAAAAGATTATTATTGGCTACCGGCGTGCATATACGACCAAATATATAAACGTGGACGAGTCAAAAGGAGTATGTATGGAACGTACCAGGTGGTGTTCTGTGGTGTCTACCTACCCTATGGGAAAAAGGCGTATGTTTATGTATGTAAAAAGATTATTTATCTATTCTACGTTACATAAATCATTCTTCTTATTCGCGAACCGTGGGATAAGCAGAAATGCAAAAGAGCTAATACCCTATCTTGAAATGGCTCAAACAATAGTTTCCGCAGTTAAATTGACGTAATCATAAGTTTATTATGCTTTCAAAGAAAACATAATTATTGGAAAACAATTTTCACAAGCACAGCACCCAATGAACGGTGCATTCAATTGATTCGTAACCATTCGGTTTGGTTCGGTGCGGTTTTGCTACGTAAGCTACGCTCTCGTAGCAAACCGCTACGGCGTAGCAGTGACGTCATTACAACCAGGCCACGTAGTTACGCCGCACTCATTTATCTTCTTGGATTCTTTGAAAATTAGTGATAAAGTATGCTTTTCCTTAGTTCATGAGAAATAAGATTTCAGCAAATAGTATTTTATCTGGATTTTATTTTCTGAACTAGCTTTGAGTGGGATATATCCGATGAGCTGTGAACGAAAATAATGGTAGATGTCGTACTCTAGTAGAAGGTGGTGGGAACAACTTTACGAAACCAACCATCAGAGGTCCACATAAGACCTGGATAGAAGTAACTGGTAAGTCATGAGGATAAATCTTTGCATATTGGTGAAATGACGCAGGCAAACAATTAAAAACAGAGAAACCATTTATCTTGACTAAGAGCCTCATTAGACTGGTGGTCGCAAGCACAACTGCTGATCATGAAGTCCTGTGCTCAATTCCCAGGTCAGGCAAAACATTATCGAGTTTTCCAGATCAGGAATTTCCCAGTATCAGTAAGAATTGGTATCCGATTAACGCCAAGCCTCGCCCCCTATAACATGGGACCTAAAGCATAACTGGAAAAACGTGGTTGTACTATTTTTTGTACACCACTGCACCCTTCGCGAATTATAGATGTGAAGATTTTACGTTTCATAAGACGACAGATGAGACCTGTCTTCGCTAATTTGTTGGTCGGTCATGATGGAATGTGGAGTCCAACGTGAAATAACACACAGGCACTGTTCGGTACACTAAACTTTACCGTCCAAAACACTTTACAATAAAAAAATAACAAAGGATTGAAGATCTGTTTTCAGATTTAAATCAAATAAAATGGAATGTAGTGAGTTTAGCCAAGTCAACCAGTCGTCACCATGATTTCAATTTGAATGTGTCAACTGCACAAGTCTACCCTAGTCTAGGCTAGTTGTCTAGTCTAGTCTAGTTTTTATTAACATCAAAAATTACCAACGATAACATTACACAACAAACAACAACAACAACATTAACATTACATTGCCAGACCAAAAATTAAATTAAATTGAACTAAATCAAAATTATGATAAACGCTTGACATTCCATTACGCGATCTGCGACATATATACATATATAAAGAAACCGGAAGAGTTGTAGTTGATTTTATTTTTGAACTAGTTACATCAAAGATAACTCTACTCAGCGAACGATATAAAATATGAAATTTCAGTCCACTCGTTCACTGCAATTTAGTCCTAGTCTTCTCCATGTACAAACTAAGTTTAGAAGCAGATTTCGCGACATATTATAATGTATAGTCTCCAAAGCTATAAGTTTTGGATCAATTTAATACGAGATCAGGCGTAACTTCTCTATGTGGGTTAAACAAATAGCTTAAGACAAACTAATACGGGTAACGAGTATTGTAACCGTTCACAAGTTCGATTAGGAAACTTGTGTTCAATTAAATTGATATTAGGAATGTGTGGGTTTTTATTTATGTATGTTTGATGATCTATTACTAAAATACGTTTTTTGATATTGCTCATCATAATCATTCGACGGCACGGCACGGTTGGTGCAGCGGCTGAGCGATTGGACTGCTGCCCTGAGTATCGTGGGCTCAATCCCCGCACGGAACAAATATTTGTATAGCCTACAGATAGTTGTTCCGGGTCTGGGTGTTTGTGTATGTTAGTTTCAATGTTTGTAAACGCACCGACGATGCAGGAAAAAAGAACAAAGGAATAGAAAAATAGGATGCTTTGATAGCGAAGATATAATATTAGCATTCGCTTGTTCTAAAATAAACCTATCTTACAAAACCTATTGTAGTGACATCAGACATTCTTAGATTTCCTATTAATAAGATAATAAGATATTAATAATAATCTTATATTATAAGATTCTTCTTCGAATTCGGGATATAACTTGTGTTAAATTACCAAGTAAAACTATATTTAGATACTGTAATAAGGTAGGTAAATGGCGATCATTATTTAAACAAATATTATTAAAGTTTGTATAAGAGAATCTATTTCGGAAAGTTTATTCAGAAGCAATTTGAATATTAGTTTGTATTGCTCATCGTTCGTTTGTATTGAGCTATGAGTAGTAATATCGCTTCTGTTTGCATAACTATTTAGAGTTTTAGTTAGAAAGTTTTGGTTGTAACAGGAAAGTTATATTGCTTATACAAAAGGTATAGTTGTAGACTAATAAACTATTATATTTTCCATGAAAAAAAAGTGAAAATGTGCACGCATCTGCATGTAAAGTGAGATTTTGCTTTTAATTAAAACATATCACGTCATCAAGCCTGTTATTCTCGAAGGGTTAGGAAGAGGAGGACTCTATTGTTTACCTTCAGCTCGCCAGTTGACTATAACCATCCGACCACAGCAAATCCAGACTCAAATGGGCTGAAATTGATGATAACACCAACCGTACAGTAGCCTTTTGCAACCGCTACAGCAACAAGATAGTATTCGATTTCGATTAAAAATCTTAACTGCGTAAGAAAAATCTGATTCGAAACAAAATGAACAAAAAATAAAACAAAATACCCACGAAACAAAATATAATAATTTAATCTTGGCAAACGTTACAATTTACGTACAACCGCCATATTTTTTTCAACCTGATTTATCAAAAAGTCGAACTCCACCACATTATAAGCTAACGACATATAAAAGAGCTACATTTCGATAGCTCGCGACCATCGGCAGTCGAATCACGTAAAAACTACCCAACTTCTGACGTTCTACCCAATGATATAGCGGAGGAATTCTGAAATGAACCTCCGCATACTTTAACCCGTTATGTCAGAACTACGGGCACAGTTGTGATTTTGTATTCAGTTGCATTTAATATAGGGAAAGGTTGAAGAATATTATTAGTTTGTAAGATCTTTGAGTAAAGATCAAACGGGCAAATGCATATTCTACTTTATTTAATTTTTTTCATGCAAGTGTACTACTGGACATGAGGTCTCAGGTCGGGCAAAGTGTCATTTGGTTTTTCGATCAGGAATTTCTCAGTAGCAGCCACGAAGGCTGAAATTGTACCGCTATGTCATCATCATCATCATCATCAGCCTATATTGTTCCCACTGCAGGGATGCAGGCCTCCTCTCCAGGAGAGGGATGGGCTATAATCCACCGCTATGACAACAACAAAAAATAATTTTAAAATAAAGGGGGCTGACCTACTACGAATTCGGAGGTTCTATAGAACCTTTCATGAGCCATCAAAGCCAACTCGCACTTGGCTGTTTTTTTTTGCTAGCTGCTATGTCCCACACCTGGGCAAACGTTGTTTTATTTACTTAACATCACGCCTATAATCACCGAAGGGTTATGCAGATGTGTGCATACACCCACATTGCGTCACTAATATTTAAGTCCCATGTAATAGGGGGCGAGCCTATTACCATCAACCGGACACAAATCCATTCATTCGCTCTTTTTATTAAGACGTTAAAAAATAAAATATAATTGAAGCCCACATATCACCCAAGACGCGATAACTTGTCATAAATATGAACGTACATATTTGCGCGGCATTTTCAATAACAGTCTCATATAACGTGATCAATAATGCTCGCCTGAAAATGTAATATTTTTCTTTACTTGTTTTCCGTTTACATAGGGGGGATGTAATGTTTATGAGTAAAGTTGCGTGCTGAAATATACAATAGTTGTTTTCAGTTTGTGGAAACGTAAGAATGGAGATGCAGATTTTTTTGGGGTTACTTTTCAGGGAATTGGCGTGCCTACGAAGTAGAAAAATGTAGGGTTTTTATTTACATTCAAGTTTGCCTTTTACTATTTTAATTACCTACAGAACTGTATCATGCCAAATGTATGAACCCTGAGAGTTTTCTGTGTAGCTAACGTACAGTCAGTTAAATGAGGTATTTAGCAATTAGAAATTTGACAAGTTATATCATTGGCTCTTGATGATGATGATGATGATGATGCAACCATTTCATACGACTTGACTGTAAAATACACACTTTTGATTTCAATTTACAAATAATTATAATTTATAGGGGAAAACCCGATTATTGTGTCACTACAATAAACAACATGTACCATATAAAATATCTAAACGAAATATAGTAACCCCTAATCAGAATCAAAATTAATCACTGTAATAAAACAGAATATTGAGTTTCCTCAGAAAAGGGTTAGGAAGATATTTTTGTGTATTCCCTAGAGTTTGTGCCGGAGTCAAGATATTCGATTTAACTTGTGCAATCAGCTGAGTGGCGTCTAGGACGTGTGTAGAACTTGATAAGACGGGTTGTATCCTTTGTCTTATAAAATTGGTATTGTTGAAAGGTTAATTTATAAAAGTAGATGAGTGTGCAGTCTTGAAATGTTAGTTGTATACACACATAACATCACGCCTGTAATTTCCGAAGAGTTAGGCAGAGGTGTACCTAGTAGTATACCCACATTTCGCCAGTTAGGTGTAAGTCCCATGTTATAGGGGGCGAGCCTATTGCCACCAATCTGGCACAAATCGATAATTCGTTGCTGTTGAGAAATTCCTCAAGAAATAATCTAATAACAGTTTGCTCGAGCCGGCAATCGAACCCAGGTCCTCATGTTCAGCAGACCTACAAGACATTTTAGGTTGAGACATCGGGCCAAGATACCGAGGCCTCGGCACAAAAGGCCAAGAAGGAACATAGGTGAATTTTAGTAAGTCAAAGTCTGACACTCGGTATACCGCTCTGCCCAGTCATTTGATGATTTCCCACCCTCCACAAAAAAAAGACATTGGGCCAAGTGTGACTGAACTCTCGCACGTGGCAAAGGTATAGCGGATGAAACACCGTGAGGTTCTTACTGGCAGAAGATTAAAAACTAAACGATTCATGAGACGGAAGTGGCTTCTCAAGGACGGGGAAGGGAATGCATATTTCATATTTTTTTCTGTTTCCTGATATTGCATTTATGTTTAAGTGACGTCGGCAATGTAGAAATGTGCTCTTAGTTTTATATTACTTATCACATTGGTGCTTTTCAGGTAAAGGCTTCTTTCAAAGAATTTGATTTGATTTTGGCAGCTGCTTCTCTTATGTTAGTTAGTTTCTTCCTTGTGTACGATCTTCCTCTGTATTTCCCTTCCGGGCCTTAGTTCAATATTTTAAGTTAATTTCTAAAGTAACAGCAATTTAGTAAAATAACCATTAGCTATATTAAACTTCTATTCAACTAGAACTAAGTCTATAGGCCAAAACATTCAATAAATCGGACTATTACTGGTATATTTACGTTGAAAGCCTCTAAACCGTGACAGTCTTTATCCCGACTAATAAGCCCGGCCATCAATGGCCTCGTGATTTATGTTACTCTAAAGGTTTTCATTAAATCCAATATTAATCTACCCCTGTATAAAGAGGGGGGCGTGCCGGCTTTTTGTATGAAGACTTATTGTTATTAAGAGGTAGGTTTCTAGGTAGGCGACTTTCCGCCAAGCCAGGAATTTCAATTTTCATAGTTGGAATTTTTCCTGTTTGAGATTTGCAATAAGGCGCATTTTTTACCTGATCTTCTCGCGTTTCTAATGACATAAATTGTATGTGAAAAGGTCATGCCGTTGTATAATTATAAAGTAGACACATTTAGGGTATACCTTGATATTTTAGACTTGGAGATCAATCCTTTGGGCGTCAAAAAATAAAAAAATCCAAATCAGTCCAGTCATCTTCGAGTAATCGAGGAACATACACAAAAAAGTGGATTCCGACGAATTGATGACCTACTCCTTTTTGAGGTCGGTTATAAAATAGCTGTCCACTAGAAATCCTGTTGCTTATTGTTTTTCCAAAACGAAACCGAAACTTGGCTCTTGTTATTTCGAATAATTTGGCCTTTTTTCCTTTGACAGCTAAGAGCGGATTAGGCAGATTAGGCTTACACGAGGAGCTCGTGACTAAATTACAACAAGCCACAAGGGTCGTTCTTCAAGGTTAAGTCGCTCTTGCCGGGGTTGGTTAGTGAATGGGTGACTATCCATTATAAAAGGAGCACGTCTGTGCCTCGAAAAGCACGTCAAGCCGTTGACCTTTTTTTTTGGTGGAAATTCATCAAATGACTCCTGGGAGTGTCAGACTTCAACTGATTAAAAACCACCTGCTTAGCCCATTGTGTCGAGGCCGTGGTATCTCTTTCGAACAACCCGCGCAGCCCCCGTTGACCTCGACTGCCAATTGTAGATCTGGCAGTCGTTACAGGTAGTCAGTGACCCGAAAGTCAGACAACCAGTCTTACCAAAAGGTACCGTATTACCCAGTACTAACAGGATTGTGGAGGTCAGATAGGCAGTCGTTTCATGTAAAATACAGATATTCAGTTGAATCTGGTTAGACTGGATCCCGATTCCATTACACTCATTGTAGATGAGATGAGTTAAGTGCATATTAATTTAGCTTCCAAACCAATTCAGTAATGGGGGTCTTTTCCAAAAACCGATTACCACTAGTGGGTAACTATTGAAACAAAATCTAGTTAGTTCTCATATAATGAAATAGGCTTTCGAACTGTGATTACATGTTTCTTTACCCATTCTAATATAAATTCTATTACATGAAACTAAGGTCCAAATTCGTTTGTAATAAAACAAATTGGAATATCGGTATAGATTATTATATTGCCGACATAATAAGTGATTGCTAAGTGAAAACAGTAAATGGGGGTCAATGATCTCCACATACGGATTGGTAATTTTGTTGATAGAATAATATTCTGGGAACTACGACGGCTATATAATTTAGGTAGTTTCCATATAGTTTTGCTCTATGAATCAACTCAATATTGTAGATATGTGAATAATTACTAAATTAGAAGATATTGATTAGAAACACCTTTTCCCAACAATATTGGGGTGGGCTGTGTGGGCTTCCAGTCTAACCGGATGCAGCTGGATACTAGTATTTTAAATAGAGCGACTGCCTTTATGACCTCCACAATCCAGTTAGCACTGGGAAATATAATACGATACCCTTTGGTAAAACTGGTTATCCGACTTTTGGGCCGCACGACTGACAAAGTTGTATAATGACCACCAGGATATGGCTTAAAGTGCTCCGAGGCCCCCGTCGGGGCTGTGGATATTGAAAGGTTACCGCAGCTCCGACACAAGGGCGAAGAAGGAACATGGGTTTGGTTTTTAGTCAGTAGAAGTCTGACACTCCCCTTCGCTCTGCCCAAGAGCGGGGGGGGGGTTATTCGATGATTTTCCACCAACCAAAAAAAAAAAAAAGTGCTCCGAGGCACGGAGGAGACTCGGTAACGGGTCGTCACCCATCCACAGACCACCTAAGCAAGCGCAGCTGAACCTGAAAATTGATCCAAGCGGCTATTATTATAATGCCACGAGCTCCAGACAACTTTTACTATACAAAAACACAAAACTAAGCACCAACAATATCATTACATCCCCCAATGTTTTATTTATTAGAAACAAGTAGAGCTAAGTTTAAGTTAAGTTAGCCAGCACGTTCGAGCTCGCAACAAGCAATGACAGTTTGGTCACCCTCGAGTTACGTCACATGTGAAGTTACCTGTATCGGTTACAACTTGACTATGTGACTTGCTTGCAGTACAATGTTAAGTTTTACAAAGGTGAGAAAATAATGTGTTGCTTTCTTAACTATATTATTTGACCGTGTAGGTATTGCACATCATCATCATCATCATTAGCAGTTCCCACTGCTGGGACACAAGCCTCCTTTCTTTGAGAGGGAATAGGCTATAATCTACCACGCGAACACAGTGCGGATGCGGGTATGTCATATGTTGTCGAATTTTTGGTTCTGTTCTGGGACATGCTGGTTTCCTCACGATGTTTTCCTTCACCGTTTTTGAGAGCAGTGGTGATGGGTGCGAAACCACGACCTACTGTTCCTAAGTCGGGGCTAACACCACTGAGCCACCGCTGAACATGTGTAGGCAACAGCTGTTTAAGTATTACTTATTATATGGAAATTTTTCATCGATAACTTTTGTAGGTTCAGAATGATGGTATGGTTTACTTGGAATCAAAGTTTTTATGCTTTTCGTGGGTCTCTGACCTGGTTTTACATGCAGTCAAAAAATCTCTCCAATCATGTAAAAAAAGTAATTATGTATTAGAAAAAAAACATCGACTGGAATAAATAATACTAATTTAAGTTTAATAAACAAGACTGTTAAGCAGTCGATGAAGTGTTTGATAATTAAAACAATGAAACTAAAATAAAAACAAAATAACGGTAATTACCAAGAAATTTGTATCAGCTACTTCCGCGTAATAGTCCAAGATCCCAGGGCCGCCAGACGTCACGTATTTTCTGACGAAGGAAATGTGGATGATTGGGTAGAACTACTATGAACTAAGAACGCATGCCTACCTGCTAGCGTGATAAGAAGGCCAATTTTCAGGTATCAGGTAGCCAAGGTACATAAAAAATTACTTACTTCACGTATTTTCTCCAAGCTGATTTTTACGTATATTTTAGGCAATTATTATTATTATTTATTGATTAAAAGGCCAACAAGGACCAAAACACACATTACAAAATAAAATAAAATAACACAAAGACAATAAATACAATACAAAAATAACCAGTAAATACAATTAAAATCAATAAAATTAACATTAAATAAAATCAATACAATTAAACATAAAAATAATAATAAATACAATTAAAACAATATTTCGACATTAGCCCGTACATGTACCATGTCACAGTGATACATGTACTGGCAGTCAAATCGCTGGGCGAAAGTGCTCAGGATACTGTTCGGGCTGACCCGCACCCTGCGCACCAGGGATGTGCACCGCTTGCGCATGCTTGTATAAAAACAATCCACGCGCGCTTCGGCGAACATCCCCGAAGCGCTACAGAAGCGAGGCAGCCCCAACAGCACCCTGAATGCATTATTATATTGGACGCGTAGAGCGCTGTACTGCTTTTGCGTATAATCCACCCACAGACTGCTCGTGTAGAAGGACGTACAAAATGCCCTGAATAGGGTGATCTTGACGTCTCTTGAACAGCGAGCAAATCTGCGAGCTATCATATTCGCACGAACAGACAGCGCTCTACGCTCCCTTTCTATGTCATTATCGTCTTTCAGATCCGGGGTTAGACAGTGCCCAAGGTATTTAAACTTTTCTACCCTACGAAGGGGGTAGCCATTCAGTCTAACTTCAGGTGTTTGACTTAGAGACCTTCCCCGAGCCTGAAAGACCATCCACTCACTTTTATCAATGTTGTACATCAACCCGTGTTGCCCAGCATATTTTTCGCAAATGCCAATATTCTTAAAAATAAGTTGTCAATACTCCCAGACACTTGCCGTCGGCCGTATTGCTTAACAGACGCCTTGATAGCCTGATACCTGAAAATTGGCCGTCTAAGCTAGCTAGCTGGTAGTAGTACATACTAACACTACCCAATCGTCCACATTTCCTTCGTCAGAAAATGCGTGACGTCTGGCGGCCCTGGGATCTTACTCTATAAGGAATTAGTGTTATTATTTATTTATTTATTTATTTACCACTACTTACAGCAACGTCACAGACAATACATCCAATACGATGCTATAAGACACAATCCTAATTAAAAATGTAAAATTAAATAATTAAACTATTGCCAAATCCGTAAAACATGACAAAGTTTATAGTTGCACCCCATTTTCAATAACTATTTGTGCTCTTTGGGTAAATTTCGGCAGGTTTTGCCCATATAAATCTTCCGATAACATGATAATATTAATAATACGCGCGGCTCGTGACTTAGGAGCAAACTTGAGTAGGTTAGTCCTAGCCGCTGGCACGTCTAACAATGTGGGGCGGCGGCGTGCTCCCACGCACCCGTCCGGCGCGCGCAGCCGCAGCTCAGCCAACACCTCGGGGTGATGCAGCAACCCTAGCAGTACACTCGCCACGTACTTCACTAACGCAACGTCTCTTCTTACTGCCAGCCTGGTGTACCCAACCATGCCCAGGACGAACAGACTTGGGTACATCAGGGGATAAAAAGGATAAACTCCGTACTGTTTATAGTAGAGAAATCTACAGAATTTATTTTGCAACTTTTCCAACATGAGGCTATATTTTGCTTCATGTGGATTCCAAATAATTGCATTCGTTTCTAAATGACTTCTCACAAGTGCATTATATAAAACCCTGACAGCAGCCGTATCAGTGAAATCCTTACACTGTCTTATGATGAAGCCAAGATTTCTGAAGGCCCTACCGCACACTTCCAGTATGTGCTTGCGAAAAAGCCTGGAATACACATGCTACTAGAAAAGCATGCTTGTTTGCTACTAGGTAGTATTGTCATTTGTAGCAAGCTTACCGAGTGCACATTTGCTCTAAAGCACAGACCTCAAAAGCATACTTTTTACGAGAATAATATAATAATAATATAATATTCCACAACTATACTAGAATACTTTTTTTTAGCACATCTGAGTGACATTATCGAAAGCCGCGTCCCCACAAGAGCCACGCGGCAGAGCCTCGGAGTGTGGACGTGAGCGAGGCCTAAGTCGCGTGGTCTAACTGGAACAATTAGCGGCACCCTCACTTAGGCCGCGCGGCTCCGTGAGGCCGAGCCGCCTGCCTAACAGGAACGTTTCGGGTGATGTTAGTGAGGACGCGGCTTTACAGTATTTTATTGGATACACTGACAGGAAACAACAAAAAGGTGGCAGCTCGATAAAAAAATATATAAATTGTAAAACCAAAGACTATCAAAAAAGAGGTTTTATGCGTCGTGCTAGTTAGCACGAAAAATAGACCGGCTTGCGATTAGGTAGCATACTTTGAAACAAGCATGCTCTTTTCGTATACACGTGCTACTTGTATGCTACTAGGTGACAGCTGCTCGAAACTAGCATGATTTCGTGCTACTACGTAGCATGTGTATTCCAGCCTTTATGAAATACTTAGCTTTAATTATTACTGTTCCACTATTGGAACATCATTTCAGAGAAATACTTGAATCTTTACAGAATCAATTGTACCTTAAACAAAAAGATATATATAACGAAGATAGTTCAACTATTTCGGGTACATCGTTGTCAGAGTCCAAGTTCAACATGGTGGATTTACGAAATATTAGTCTCAACACTGATTACAACTGCCTATATATTTACTTCCGTTAACAAATTAACAAAATCTCAAACGATCAAGCCGATGGAAATGGATTAAAGTACGTAAACGCGGTAAGTTCGATACAGGCGGGCAGAACAACCGTTCGCGCTCGTGTCTCACCAAAAAGTAACGTCCATCAAGTCAAATGCATCTAATGCCAACGACAACCGACCACTGACAACTGACATCTGACATCTGTCAACCCAGACCTGCCACGCTCTGTATCGACCTCACCCAAGCACAATTTGACGTTTCCGACAAACGATGATAGATGGCGTTATTCTAAATTGTCAACTCTAATTATTGTGCCTTTTTTTACCCGACTACGGCAAAGCCAAAGGAGGGTTATGATTTTGACTGGCTATGTATGTATGTATGTATTATTGGATAAAATTGTAAAACTAGGTTGTATCCTACTTGTCGTTTGCCTGTTTTGTTTTTTATTGAAACGCCAGTTGGCAATACTGTTTTAGTTCTGTCATGTTGTTCGTCGTGAAACTTTTCTTGTGCAATGTGTGGTTTATCCATTGAGGTATAATGTACTACGCACTAGAGGAGACGCCTCAACTAGATTTTTTGTAACACACGTTTCGGTTCGTGCACTGAACCTCATTTAGTCTATGCCGAGCGGTTGCTGCGACATGACATATTTGAGTAAAGTTTTCTTGTCTAAATTATGCCTTCGTGTGCATTTAGATACTGTAGAAATAATTCAATAAATATAAGTAAAAGTCAAGGAGTGACTTTTCACCAGTAAATATAACTATTATCTTTAAAACACACACATAATTTAATTATATTTTTTCCATTGCAATATGTCATCGCGGCGGCCATTTTTACGTGAATGTCAAAGAATAAAATGCTCAGACCAGACACTATCGACGTATTCAATGCTTGGCCACGAATCCTCTACATGCGAGTCAAAATTGATAGTAGGTTGTATAATATTTGCTTATGTATCAAGACAATTAATAAAAAAGTTAAAATGTGAAGATTGCATTGATAGTTTGACTATACTAAACTTCCACTTCACACATCTATCATAGGTACCTACGTAATTTAATACGGCAAAGTGGTCTTGTCCTGAAATGTGATTTTAGTTATATGTCCGTAAACACCGTAAAGCATTTAATTAGGAAAGAAGTATTTGCAAATTTGAATCAACATTTACTGAATCAGCCATCAACATTCAATCACAGATAAAATAAAAATTATTGTTACAGTTTAAGTAAATTTTTATTTATTTTCTAAGTACATACGTACAATATCAAGTAGGCAGAATAATAACATTATGTCGCATCTGCACGTATTGATAGTAATCTATGAGAACATGACACCCCCCGCCTGCCCCGCTGTCATCAAGTGCGCGCACATTTTTTGTTTGAAATAGCTTCTCTAGTACGTTAGACCTCAATGGGTTTATCTAATAAAAACGTTTATTAATTACAAACCAGAAGAAGTCTTGTTTATTAACCTAATCTCAATAGGTTATGGGCCCAGAACCACGTTAAATACCGGTTCGTGAATAAACAAAGAGCAGAGAAAATAGAAAAGTACCGTGAAAAAAAACAGTCGACAACCGGCGTTTTTTTCTAGAACAAAAATGGAGTTTGGAAAAACGAACTTAGAAAAATTCGATGGAACTAATTTTAAGCAGTGGAAATTCCAAATTAAATGTGCCCTGCGTGCCAAGGGGTTGGATATTAACACCCCAAAACCAGAAGGAAATGCAATTCAATGGAATAAAGATGATGGTATGGCGATGTTTGTACTGACGTCTGCTATGGATTTAAAACAAATAGCACTCATTGAAAATTGCGAAACAGCGTTAGAGGTGATGACCAAGCTGGAGTCAATTTATGAACAAAAATCAGAAATGACAAAAATGATTATACATGAGCGATTCTACCAGTATAAAATGTCTCAAGCAGACAGTATAGCTCAACATATAGCTAAAGTAGAAAGTTTGGCAAAGCAACTTAAAGAAAGTGGAGAAGTAATAAGTGAAACTGCAATAATTACAAAAATTTTGAGTTCACTACCTCCCAAGTACAGATCTGTTCGCCAGGCTTGGATGCATTGAGGTCTAACGTACTAGAGAAGCTATTTCAAACAAAAAATGTGCGCGCACTTGATGACAGCGGGGCAGGCGGGGGGTGTCATGTTCTCATAGATTACTATCAATACGTGCAGATGCGACATAATGTTATTATTCTGCCTACTTGATATTGTACGTATGTACTTAGAAAATAAATAAAAATTTACTTAAACTGTAACAATAATTTTTATTTTATCTGTGATTGAATGTTGATGGCTGATTCAGTAAATGTTGATCCAAATTTGCAAATACTTCTTTCCTAATTAAATGCTTTACGGTGTTTACGGACATATAACTAAAATCACATTTCAGGACAAGACCACTTTGCCGTATTAAATTACGTACCTATGATAGATGTGTGAAGTGGAAGTTTAGTATAGTCAAACTATCAATGCAATCTTCACATTTTAACTTTTTTATTAATTGTCTTGATACATAAGCAAATATTATAGGGTGCTAATTAAACCGGCTTCTTTTTAATAGCATTATTTGCATCTAAAAATCTAACTTGCCTTCTAAATTACTAAGTCAGCCACAATTAACGAGCATCTAAATAATACTATCTTAGCCACAAGTTATCCTTTTTAAAGCCACTCTAAATACAACTCAGCATCGTGATTATTTTTTAGCATCTAAATTTATAACATGAATTCAAACAGTAAACTTCTAAAATATTATTATATGGCATCAAAAAAATATTCAATTAGCTTCTAATTTATTAACTCAGTACGTTTAAATTATAACTCATGCCACATTAACTGAGCATCAAAATTTAATTAAAATTGTCATCAAATATTATATTATAGCCACTAATAGTATGTATAAACTCCTGTCGTGTCATCGAAAGGCTTAATTATAGAAGTTCAGAGTACTTAATGACCTAAATATTGAAGTTCAGAGTATCGAATGTCCTAAAGATCGATTTTATTTACATGTTGTGCTACAAAAATTACCGACAGAATCGCTTCAGAACTTCATTTTTATCGGAAAACTAGACAATAAATAATTGTGAAAACATTTCTGCAAGCAACTCGGAAGTAGCGCTCGCCGGCCGCTGCCGCGGCACCGCTCGCTTCGCTCGCTCGGCTCGCGCGCGTTTGGTCACAGTTTTAACCTAACCTAACCTATTTCCCTCAGTTTACAATAACGAATCATACAGTCTGCCTGTGACTAGTCAATTAGACAATGGTAAAAACATTTCTGTAACTAATAGGTATTTTTAACGTAAATATAATAATCTAAAGTAGCGCTCTCTGATTTGTGCAAATGGCCGGTCGCTGTCGTCTCGCGCGCTCGCGCCAAATCTTTCTGTTGCTATTTTCACGATATAAGAATGTGATGTATTATTTTACATGCGAAGTTATAATAAATGATGTTGACTACGGTCGCTTCATTTATATTTTTTTGAGGGCCTTGTGTTGAAGCTGTAAAATGTAAAATGGTGGTGAGATATAAATACCGTGGCTGAGTTAGTAAATTAGGTGCCTATGTATAAATAACAAGGACAAGTTAATATAAATGTTGATCGTCACTTGATGCTTGCTATAGAATATTTAGTGGGCGTTGTAAAGAAGACGAATTAGTATATTAGAGGCTATATAATTTTCCCGTGGCTGAGTTATAAAATTAGAAGTTTGATCCTGTGGCCAATTAAAAAAACTGTGGCTCGATTAATTATTTCTCAATATTATACAACCTACTATCAATTTTGACTCGCATGTAGAGGATTCGTGGCCAAGCATTGAATACGTCGATAGTGTCTGGTCTGAGCATTTTATTCTTTGACATTCACGTAAAAATGGCCGCCGCGATGACATATTGCAATGGAAAAAATATAATTAAATTATGTGTGTTTTATAGATAATAGTTATATTTACTGGTGAAAAGTCACTCCTTGACTTTTACTTATATTTATTGAATTATTTCTACAGTATCTAAATGCACACGAAGGCATAATTTAGACAAGAAAACTTTACTCAAATATGTCATGTCGCAGCAACCGCTCGGCATAGACTAAATGAGGTTCAGTGCACGAACCGAAACGTGTGTTACAAAAAATCTAGTTGAGGCGTCTCCTCTAGTGCGTAGTACATTATACCTCAATGCTTGGATGTCGCTTGATCCGAAGAATCAAACTGTAATCAATCTGACAGCTCGCTTGCTAGATGAGGAGTCCAGTTTGAATGTAGAAGAAGACAATGAAACTGCTTTATTAGTGGCAAAACAAAATATGAAGAAGAAAACTGTGACACCGAAGAACACAAACAAAGAATTTTATGAAAAGTCAAATGAAGGGTCAGATGAAAAGTCACATCGTTTTACATGTTACAACTGTGGGAAACGGGGTCACTATGCAAGAGATTGCCGTGCCCCAAAACAAAAACAAAAACAGCAAGGAGAAAAGAACATGTTGGCATTCAATGTAGCAAATTTTAATACAGATTGGACAAACAATGATGATGGTTTAAAATGGATATTAGACAGCGGTGCCTCAGCTCACATGTGTTTTAAACGTGAACATTTTGCTGAATTGTATGAGTATACTGGATCTCCACTGAAACTTGGAAACCAAGAAGCTGTGGAAGTAGTTGGCCAAGGAAATATATTGATTGAAAAGTGTGTCAATGGACAGTGGGAGACAAGTATCCTGAAAAATGTTCTTTATGTACCAAAGTTGAGAAGAAACCTATTTTCTGAAGGAGTAGTGACAAGACAAGGTTATAATATTGTGAAGAAACATACAGATGCTTTAATATACAAGGACAATAAAATAGTGCTTTGTGCATCTTTGCAAAGCAACAATCTGTATGAGTTAACAATGAAGACGCTTCAAAATCCAGTATGTAATATAGTGCAAAAATTGGATCTTAAGACATGGCATGAACGTCTAGGACACTTAAATGTCAAAGAAATACAGAAAATGTGTAAAAACAATGTGATAACTGGTGTGGACTTATCAGACTGTGACAAGTTTGTGTGTGAGGGTTGTGCTTATGGTAAGCATGCTCGTCAACCATTCAAGAAATCAAACAGAGGACAACAGCAACCAGGTGATGTTGTATACAGCGATGTCTGTGGACCATTCAGTGTGCCTTCAGTACAGGGTATGAAATACTTTGTTATTTTTAAAGACGCTGCTACAAGTTTCAGGTATGTGTACTTTTTAAAGAATAAATGTGATGTATTGAACTGTTTCAAGAAATATAATTCAATGGTTAAAAATAAGTTCTCACATTGTGTACGCATACTACACACTGACAATGGTGGAGAGTATATAAGCAAAGACTTTAAAGAATATCTTGACTGTGAGGGTATATCTCATGAGCTCACTGCCCCATACACGCCTGAACAAAATGGCCGGGCAGAACGAGAAATTAGGACAATTGTTGAAAGTGCTCGCTCCATGCTTTATGCTCGTAAAGTACCACTCAATCTTTGGGCAGAAGCAGTAAATTGTGCTGTTTATTTGTTAAATCGCACATCTTCAAGTCAGACACCAAATATTACCCCTATAGAGTTGTGGAGTAATGTTAAGCCTAGTTTAGATTATGTCAGAGTGTTTGGATGCGAAGGATATGTCCATGTGCCAGATCAGTTAAGAAAGAAGCTTGATAGTAAAAGTTGTAAGATGATGTTAGTTGGATATGATAATTCAAACTATAAGATGTATAATCCAATCACTAAAAGAATTACAATATCAAGGAATGTTATTTTCAATGAACAGAAAAGTCCTGAAATAGAACGGAATGAAGCTCAAATTTTTATATGGGATGATAATGAACAAAATGCTGAAGAGGAGATAGATAACACTGAGTTGACTGAAGAAAGTGATGACAGCACACACACTGCCATTGATGAAAATGATGAGACTTATGAACCTTCTCAAGAAATTGACCTAACAGGTATGGAACATTCAAATATTAATTTGCGACCACGTAGAAATCAGGGTTTTGAGGCAAATTTAATGGAATTGGATGTGCCTATGAGTTACAATGAGGCAATTAATAGTAAAGAGAGTGAGTTGTGGCTACAGGCTATAAATGAAGAATTAGAAGCTCATCATACCAATAACACTTGGAGTTTTGTGGATAATGAAAACCAAAGAACTATAACTTCCAAATGGGTTTTTAATATTAAAAGAACTAAAGATGGTGAAGTAGAAAGATATAAAGCTCGACTTTGTGCCCGTGGTTTCACACAAATAGAAGGGATAGATTATAATGAAATCTTTTCACCTACTACTAGATATGAATCAATAAGAATACTGTTAGCTATCTCTGCTGAATACAATTGGAACCTAAGACAATTAGATGTCAAGACAGCTTTCTTATATGGAGAGTTAGAAGAGGATATTTTTATGGTAATTCCGGATGGAGTAAAAGCACCAGCAAATAAAATATGTAAATTAAATAAATCCTTATATGGCCTAAAACAGGCATCTCGTTGCTGGAATGAAAAGTTTACTAATTTTCTATTAAAGTTTGGTTTTGTTCAGTCACAAGCAGACAATTGTGTATTTGTTGGTAACTTTAATGGTATTAAAGCTTTATTAATATTGTATGTAGATGATGCTCTAATAATGTCACAGTCCAATTCAATATTAGATCAAATTGTTACTTATTTAAAGAAGGGATTTAATATCAGAGAGTTAATTTTAAATAAGTTTGTTGGTTTAGAAATTTTAAAAGATGATAATTCTGTTTGTATTAGTCAAAAACAATATATTGAACAGTTAATAAGTAAGTTTAATATGAGTACTGCACACTCAAGCAGTACACCAATTGATGTAAATGTTCAGTTAACTAATAACATTGACAATAAAAAAAAATATCCCCCATATCCCATATCTTCCCGTGGGTGTCGTAAGAGGCGACTAAGGGACTTACCAGAGAATGGGCAGCAGCGTTCTCTGTGTCTTTGTAACAACCATACTGCGATCGCCAACCCGCCTGCCAAGCGTGGCGATTATGGCAAACCCCCCCAAAAATGCCTGGGGGAGGCCTATGTCCAGCAGTGGACGTCTTTTGGCTGAAATGATGATGATGATGATGATTGATAATAAGCAGATTGATTTTCCTTACAGAGAAGCCATAGGGTCATTATTGTTTTTATCTACAGCAAGTAGGCCAGATATTTCATATGGAGTAAATCTGTTAAGTAGATATATCAATAATCCTAGTTTAGATCATGTTAATCAACTTAAGAGGATTATTAGATATCTTATAAAAACTAAAAATGTATGTATTAAGTATCAAGGTCATGAAAGTTTAATTGGATATTCAGATTCAGATTTTGCTGGGGACTTAGATACAAGAAAATCAACCAGTGGTTATGTTTTTATGTTAAATGGTGGGCCTATATCTTGGTCTAGTCAAAAACAACCTTGTGTTGCTTTATCAACCACTGAGGCTGAATTTGTGGCAGGTTGTGAAGCTGCTAAGAATCTTTTATGGTTAAGACAGTTTTTCAAAGAAATTGATATCATTGAAGATTGTACAACTTTGTGTATTGATAATCAAAGTGCAATCAAACTAATAAATAATCCTGTTTACCATAAAAAGACAAAACACATTGATGTTTAATTTCATTTTATTAGAGAAAAGGTTAAAAGAAAATTAATTGAAATTAAGTATGTTCAAAGTTCTGATCAACTGGCTGATATTTTTACTAAGGCTCTTCCTACTGTTAAATTCGAACGAATAAGAGATGAAATATTGTCAGTTATGTAAGTTGTTTATTTTTCTTTCAAAAGCAGGCAAATATGAGAGATTTTTGTTTATAAAATTTAGTGGGAGTATTGGATAAAATTGTAAAACTAGGTTGTATCCTACTTGTCGTTTGCCTGTTTTGTTTTATATTGAAACGCCAGTTGGCAATACTGTTTTAGTTCTGTCATGTTGTTCGTCGTGAAACTTTTCTTGTGCAATGTGTGGTTTATCTAATAAAAACGTTTATTAATTACAAACCAGAAGAAGTCTTGTTTATTAACCTAATCTCAATATGTATGTATGTTTGTATGTATGTATGTGTGTATCTTCATCTGTTCCCTCATAGCTTCTAATCTACTTATCGGAACTCGACATATGAGGTATCGTTAGAACCGTCTTAATTTTCCGCTGAACATAGGCTAGGTGACGTGTCACAAAAAGCGATTTGGCGCCCTCTAGCGGACAAAAAGTAAGGCTTAAAAAATAAAAATGGAGATAAATACGCCGTGTTTGGTATCATTTGCCTGACTTGTACATTTCCAAAATATTGCTCACTTTTAAAATCACGCCCTCTAGCGGACAAAAAGTCAAAAGTAAAAAAAATATTTAACACCAAAATTGTTTAAATAAAAAAAAGTAAAAACTAAAACCCGACTACGACAAAAAAAACGACGCTGAAAAAGTATGAAACAAGATTTTCAGGATAGAACAAAAAGAAAAGCCGTAGTCACACGGTATTAAAGTGTTTAGGTTGGTACATAACGTGTGACTACGGCTTTTCTTTTTGTTCTATCCTGAAAATCTTGTTTCATACTTTTTCAGCGTCGTTTTTTTTTGTCGTAGTCGGGTTTTAGTTTTTTATGGTGTGCGGAAAATCATCGAATAACCTCCCCCCCCCCGCTTTTGGGCAGAGCGAAGGGGAGTGTCAGACTTCTACTGACTAAAAACCAAACCCATGTTCCTTCTTCGCCCTTGTGTCGGAGCCGCGTTATCCTTTCGATAATCCACAGCCCCGACGGGTAATTATTGTGCCTCGGTGTTGATTCTGCGACATATAATTAGCAATATAGAAAAGCAAATCACGAACAAAAATGTCGAAGATTTTCCTTTCCAGAAAATTTTCATTAAAACATACATACATAAGTTCACGTCTTTTCTCCGTAGGGGTAGGCAGAAACCACAGAACGCCTGCTGTTACGGTCCTTATAATACTATACTCCTTTTGCCTCGTCCTCGTTTATATATCTGGTCACTCCGATATATAAACGAGGTTGCGAGTACTACGCTACTGTGCGTGCTGAAGCACCTCACCAATAAGGTCAGTATATGTCATTCTAGGGCATCCTCTCCCGGCGTTGCTAATCACATCTGCTTTGTAAATACCTTTTGTTAGTGGCTTAGTTCATATGCTTGACTGGCCTGTTGGTCTAGTGGTTAGTGACCCTAACTGCTATGCCGGAGGTCGTGGGTTCGATTCCCACCCAGGACAAATGTTTGTGTGATGAGCACGATCATTTGTTCTGTGTCTGGGTGTAATTTATCTATAATATGTATGTATTTAGAAATATATAAGTATGTTTATCAGTTGTCTAGTACCCATAACACAAGCTCTGCTTAGCTTGGGACTAGATGGCGTTGTGTGATAGTTGTGGAATATTATTATTATTATTATTATTATATTTAGCACACCGTGACGGAAAAACTCAATAACATTTCACCCGACCTGGGAAACGAACCTAGGATACAAAGCTTAGCAGACGTGTTTCCAACCACTAGACTAACGAGACTTGTACGGTCAGCATCAGAAGTAGCTGATCATTTCGGAATTTTAATTCTAAAGCTATTATTTTTAATGTTTCAGAAGAGTATTTGTTAAAATAGTCCTTACACTCCAATAACATGTAGTAACGAGTAATATCTAACAAGTTGTTATTAATAAAAACAGCTTTGAATCTGAGTAGTGATAATATACACACATCAAAAGTATCTAGGGATCAACATATATTTTTGCAATAACTTTTCTCCTGATTGATATTAATTAAAATTTTCTTTAAGGATTCATCAAATAAAGTGTTTTCGTTTGTCACAGTAACGATAAACCAAGTCACCTTTGCATTAATAAAGAAATTTGCCATTTTCCTAATAAAGGGATTTTTGACATTTGAACCACTAACATTAAAGTTCGAAAAAAAGACTGAAATAACAGTTTTCTTTAAAATTTTATTGGGTAACTTAAACAATTAATAATCCGTGTTTCTACCGCGAACACTAACAACACAAGAACATCGGTTTGGCATACTCAAAATGAGTTCATCCAAATCACGCTGTGGAATTGCCGCCCATGTTCGTTGCAACAACAAAAAAAGGTCTTCTTGCGACTGGATACCCTCCATATTCGGCAGAGCTCTTCTCTGTAGCATATCCCATGCATGCTCAATCGGGTTCAAGTCTGGCGACTGAGCAGGCCAGGGCAGGACATTGATGTTAGCTGCGGCGAGAGTCTGTCTTACAACTCTTGCGGTGTGCGGTCGTGCATTATCATGCATTAACTGAAATAAGGGACCGATTTGCACTTGTAGAGGAACGATGACGTCTGATACAATCGTCTCAGCATAAATTTGAGCGTTGAGGTTGCCTCTGATCCAAATCAACTCAGTTCTTCCGCCGATCCAAATACCCGCCCATACCATGATGGTTCCACCACTATAAGGATGGACTTCCTGGCAGGATTTTAATCGCTGTTGGCGTCCAGGGGTTCTCCAGTGTCGTATACGTCTTGTATCCGGTCTCATACCAAAACGTCAAAGACTCATCAGAAAAGCACACGAAACGCCATTGTTCTTCTGCCCAATTTCTGTGTTCAAGAGCCCATTGATATCGAATCCTACGATTGTGCATTGCTATAGGTGGTACCCGTAGCGGTCTTCGGGAATGAAGGTTCACTTCATGCAAGCGGTTTCTGACTGTTTGGTCGCTAATTAAGTTCCCTGAAGAGTGATGAAGCCTCACGGCTAACATCATGGCGGTTATTGTTGGAGCTCTTCGAGTTAAGATTTGAATGTATCGGTCTTGTCTCCGTGTGGTGCAGCGATACCGTCCTCCATGGCGCTCAGCCACGGTACCAGTGCTTCGGTAACGTGTCCAAAGTCGACTGATAACACTCTGACTTGTATTCAGAGCTAAAGCCACAGTACGTTGCCGGGAACCAGCTTCTATCATTCCCACGGCTCTGAGCATTTTTTTTTCCCTGCTTAAATGACGTCGCCGCTCCATAATAACGTTGGTTTTAATCAGTAGTAGGGAAACAGTAGCACTAATAATGTCTTCAATGCGTTGTATGTTTTTATATGGTTTTTATAGGGAAAATATTGACAGCTGATTTTCATCTTTTACTCGAATTTGATTGACAGTTCCTGATTCAAATTATGAAATGCACCAAAAAGGATCCATATAAATTTATAAAATCATAAATTTATTACAAAGCCACATCTCAATCTCAAGAAATCCGCATAAAAATGCTTGATCCCTAGACACTTTTGATGTGTGTACTTCTGATGCTGACCGTACCTTAAATACATTTACATTCTTTAAAAAAAACGTTTCCCCACACTATGTATTTCTCCTGTATCGTGGGTGCGTTTACAAACATTAAAATTTCAACTCACATACACAAACACCCAGACCCGAAACAACTACAAAAAAAAATACAAATTACAAACAAAACATTTTTCCATCAAGAAAATTTTCCCCAAAACGTTTTTACCGCACACCCTGTACTTAATACGTAATTAACACACGTATAATTTGGTGGTAAACCAACGTCATGGGTTCCGTTACCTGTTTAATTAACCGCAGCCCTTGAACGTGGTAATTAATTCGTAGCACCACCCGTTACTACGGTTGTCACATAAATTCCTCAAAGTTAACATAATATCATACCCTTGTAGGAGGACCATCAATCATGTGGGACGTGTTGGTTCTGCTTTCATTCATGTTTGTGATTTTATTTTTGATTTTTGAGATATTTTCGTGGGACTCTATTTAAGACTGAAAATTTAATGTTGCTTACGGTGTTTCCGAACTATTTTCAAACTTGATGTTAGTAGCATTGTTTCACTTAATTTTTCCTTCTGATCGTATCATTAGTCTTGTTCTTCATATTTGCTTTTCTATTTTGATTTTTACTTAAATATATTATTGTTGGAATACTTAATTTTGAAAAACGGTGAAGGAAAACATCGTGAGGAAACCGGCATGTCCTAGAACCGAAAAATTCGAAGACATGTGACATCTGCCAATCCGCACTGGGCCCGCGTGGTGGATTATAGCCCATTCCCTCTCATAGATAGGAGGCCTGTCCCAGCAGTGGGAATATATTAATAGGCTGATGATGATGACTTATTTTTGTATTAAGTCATAAGTCATTTATTCATTCGTTTAACATGGGTACAATAATGGTGGTAAATATGTAGGTAATAATGAGTGCATGAGTGTATTATCTTCTTCTTCTGATTATTTTACACTACGGGTATTTTATATTATTATTACCTAAGTAGTTAAATGATAATTAATGACGTGTAAAAGTGTTTGTAAAAACCCATTTGCAAATTAAACATCATTCCAAACCAGCCAATAGCCAATGTCAGCTTATGCAGTAACCTTATAACATCAGCTATCTATCAAAGCTGTCTCTAAAAGTCACTTCAAAATTGGTCAAGCCGTTTAGAACATTAGTCGGAAGTGGAACAAACAGACAGACATAAAATTTAAAAAATGTGAATTTGTTTTATGTATCACTAGCGGACGTCCCGCGGTTTCACCCGCGTAGATCCCGTTCCCGTGGGAATACAGGGATAAAAAGTAGCCTATGACACTCAGCAATAATGTGGCTTTCTATTGGTGAAAGAATTTAAAAAAAATCGGTTCAGTAGATCCCGAGATTACCCCTTACAATTTAACAAATATACAAATATACAAACACACAAACTTTACCTCTTTATAATATTAGTATAGATAGTATAGATAAATATTATACTTACTTTTATAATTAAGCATTCAGTAAAATACTGGTATTTTGATATTACAAACAAACACTCCAATTTTATTTATTTGTATGAGGCCGTACTTTCTAGGAACGCTACTGATATGGATTCCTTAAATTTCATCGTACCGCAAAAATTTTAACTCTGAACTCAAAACCAACGTTCGTGTAACTCGAACCGATAGCGCGCTTCACATTGCTTGTCTTTTTGCTTTAGCAATACGTTTTTCAGAGAAAAAACATAGATAGTTGTACGTTTCATATATAGCTGAGCTTTCCAACTGTATAACCATTTTTTTAATCAGTCAACGAGTGTTTCTTCATCAATCTAGACTCCATGGCTGCTAGTGAAATCCCTGAAGTTATTAAAAGACCTTGTTATAAAATAAACTTCTTCTTCAGTCGGTCCCTCATCACTGAGGATTGTGGGTACTGGACCCCTTCAAGCGGTCAATCTGCCTCCATCTACTCCGGGCCAAAGTTGCTATCACCTGCTGAAATTTACTTGAGGAAATAGGATCTTATACTACGTCGGACCATCGTGTTGGCGACCGGCCTCGCGCTCGTTTGCCATCGGTATTACCAACAATCACCAGCTTTTCAAGGCTGCTATCTCTTCTTCGCATTATGTGGCTGAAATAAGACAAAATACGCTGTAGGCAAACTGTATAGACAATCGAGTCTTGATATCGAGTTGGGAAAGGAAAGACACATTTGTGCGTTTGACTGTCCAAGGAATTCGGAGCATCCGCCTCCAGCACCACATTTCGATTGCGTCTATCCTCTGTGTATAAAACAAACAACCTAAAGGAAACGGTTTTCAGCTTTATATTAACTTTATGTCCACTTTTGTGCCGCAAGTCAACTTGACAGTTTTGTCCATGATTAAAATTAAAATGCTTCACTAGTTCTTCGGTAAAATCCATGCACGAATAAAGCTGTTCATAGATTTCTAAACAATAATTGAAGTTAAGGACAGCATTGCCAGGATTAATTTTCACTCATTTGTTCAAAGAACCCGAACTAGTTCTCTGGTGGAACGACAACGCATTCGGTCGTCTTTCTTAACAACGGTTCACCTTCACACATTGAAAAAATAGCCTGCGAAACACAGATGGATAATTTTCAGTTTTAACTCATACCACAAAAAACAAACTCAGCATCGTCCACAAAGCGCAGATTTCACGAAACTCTTGTCAAATGACCAATATCCCGATATTCCTACAAATATCCCTGCGAATATCGTGATATCGTACAAACTGCGTTTTATTTTTGTAGCGATGCAGTAAGCTGGCGGAGGGTGGCTCGCTGCCGTTTGAGGCTTTGTATACCAATATATCGCGGAGGATTAAATACTGCAATATCATAGTAAGGCGATTAAGCCAGTTATGAGAAACTGTATCTTTGTTTTGTAAACAGTTTAGTGTCTTGAAATAGATCGTAAAATCAGGGACACTATATTGTTTGGCAATTTGGCTATTATGTTTAATTTCTCGTACCTATATTTAAATACACAAGTAAGATGTTTTAGACAAATAATAATAACGGTACGATTATAGATGCGGTTGCTAGATGTCACATGTCTTTGAATTTTTTGGTTCTAAAACATGCCGGTTTCCTCACGCTGTTTTCCTTCACACCTCCTCACATTCAAATTGGGTCAGAGCCCATTCGTCCCCTAAGATTCGCACCCTGTGCCCACTCGTCCCCTGGAACTTTTGAGGGGCCCATTCGTCCCCCGAAGAATATTTATTTATATTCATTCTTCTAATATAAGTACATGTATATGTGTATACTGCAGCTTGGTAGTCCTGGTACAGTCGCGCAGAAAAGGCTAAAATAAAAAATATAGTAATTCGGTAGATATCATGTTTATTTCAAATAAGATTAACACATACAAAATCACAATGTCCTAGAAACTAACAAAATACAACTCTTTTACAAAAATCAGCCTTGATTGACCATCATATTTATAAATCAACATTAAATATAAAATATGCAAAAAAAATAGAACACATATCAACAGTACCTAAATAATCACTTCCTACTTTTTTGTTTTTTTGCCAACTACATACATGCAAAATCATAATAACTTAAATCTAAAAAATTAAAACAGTACAAAAAAAAAAACTAAAATCACAGTAATTATTGAAGACTAGATAAATCAACATATTTTTTTTTTGTATTTTAACCAACTACATGCAAAATCGTAATAACTTAAATCTAATAAATCGTAACTAGAAGTACCTACATAAAAATTGGCCAAAATCACCGTATTTTTTGTATATTTACTTATTAGTGATTGACCGTATTTATTTATTAGTGAGACAATTTTACATCGTAAGCCTATCGACAGGTTATATTATTATCATGACGGATTATCATTCATCATAGCTCTTTTTTATTCAATGATCTGTTATGATTTATTAAATTAATTCCGTTCATAAACTGTTCACAAGTGTACTATGTTAACCGTTTCTTATGTAAAATATAGCTAATTTTATCTCAGGGGACCAATAGGCACCTGAATAGGTGCCGAATCTTTAACTTATATTGTATATATATTAGAGGGGACGAATGGGTACCATAGAAATAATATTTTTTATTAAAATATTAATTGGTCCCCTACCAGGAGACCAATGGGCACCTATATAGGGGCCGAATCTACAACTTTTATGCTGGGGGACGAATTTTAGGGGACGAATGGGCTCTGACCCTTCAAATTAGACCTACTTAATTTTTTAACTTAATGCTTTTTTATGTGTTTGGTACCAAAGCTTTCTCATCCCTAGACCAAACTACATACATAAATATGTCTGTTACATAAACCTCACATCTTGGAATTATAATAATTAATTCTCTCATATTAGTTGAAAGGTCAAGACTTAGTTATGTGCCTAACATTTGGACCGCGGTCGAGAATGAAGGCAAAGTTCCTTGAATTACCAACAATGTGTTATTAAGATAAATATACTACCCAAGTCGTAGGGTCATATCTATTTATAACTTTGAGATGTATTGCAAATGAAAGGGACCTTTCGACCAGAAATAAGTTCATATTTTAGTTTCCATGCCGTCCATACTTTATGTTAAAAATGCGAAAGTATTTCCGTCAGTCGGTATATTTGTTACCGTTCACATTTTTACAGTTGAACAGATTTCGATGAAAGGCACATAGGTAAATGACCAGGCTTAGAAAGGGCACTAGACACTTTGTATCCCAAAATACATACGAAGTTCAGAATGGTGTACTGTCACGTGGTAAAAGTTTTTGCGTAGGTCTGTGTCAATTTCTCCCAGTATATGCAGAGTGTAAGTGAACCTTTCTTGCATTTATTTAGCAGGTATCTTCGTGTTCTTACTACTAATATAACTATGTTATTCTCTGTGAGAAAATACTAATTTATTTTATATTATTTATTTATTACACACTTAGAAATGCCCATTTAATAGAATAAAATTATTTATTTACTAGGTACCTACTACCCTCATCCGTGTGTCACTGCGGGGGGCCTACTGAAAACCAGCGCTGAGTGTTTTACACCCAGCATATGCTGAGTTGGCTACCCTTTCGTTATGGGCATGCTCAGCGCAGTTGAGCTGTTTAATTAATTGTTAAGCTGTTTGTTGTTATTTGTTTATGTATGTGCTGCTCTTTTGTGTTGCTGCTGTCCATTAGCGAATAAATACATATTCTATTCTATTCTAAGCCGTCAACCAAACATTCTGTACATCAAACTAAGTAAAACCTTAAACAAAATTAAATTATGAAATACACATAATGATTCTTGGGAAACGATATTTTTTGGGGTGAAAAATCAGGTTTTATGGAAAGACTCCATTGAAGGCACTCAAAACACTGTGGTGATGGATGCATTCAATAGTACACACGGCTACACATCAAGCTATACAAAACCAGTTAATCTTGGCCTCACTCTACTAGATCTTTTCGCACAATGAACGATCAGATTATACTGGTTTTGTATAGCTTGATGTGTAGCCGTGTGTACAACGGGGTCGTGGAAGTATTACATTAAAAACTTGTATTTTTGAAAACTTTTATTTAGTAGAACATTGACCCCCGATATCTCCGTAACTAGAAGGTTCTCAAGGATGGTCAAGAACAAAAAAAAATCGCAATGACTGTGACATTAAGTGCCTTTCAGTTACTTTAAGGGTAGTTTTAAACCCATTATACAGACTTTAACGCAGTCAAAAGGTCCGTAAGTTCATATTTTACTGTGTATCATATTTCTATAAGTTTTATACCATCACTTACCTAATACCTTATCGGAAGTTTGTCTAGCCCGAAACATCTGATTCTGATAACTATACAACCAAGTTGCCAACGGAAAGATTTTACCTTTTCTTAGATATCATCATTTTCATTTCCTTTAACAATTTCTTACAAAGATTTTACTAAGAATCTGCCCAATGTACGGAATAAACATCAAAGAACGATTCACTTCTTGACCTTTGAGTGAAACTTTTCTTTTAGGCAATACAAAGGTTACAACACAAATCTGTACCCGAACAAATATGTATTGAAACAACAAAAACATTATGAATAATTCTCTTACATGTATTTGCCGTTGAAAGTTCTGCCAGAAAAGACGACATACGACAGAAAATCTCTTTGACATACATTTTCTGGCTAACCTAGTTAACATAATCCGCGCCAAACTTGCTAATGCGGGTAGCGAAGCTAATTAACTAGCTTTTTAGGCTTTATTTTAACGGGATAGAGTCTGGAATAGCTAATGTGTATCTTTTCAGGTGTAATAATAAGTTAGGAATCTGAAATTTGACGTTTGTAAATATATATGACAGTCGTGTCAGCGGTTACAGTAGAATTTAGTAAAGATGTTGATTTTGTTAAAGATTTAGTAAAAATCTGCCTTCTTGCTGCGTGACTGTCGCGTTGGTCTAATGGTCGGAAGCGCGACTGCTGGGCATTAGGTTTTGGTTCGATTCTCGGGTTGGGCAGTGTTATTGGTTGTTCTATCAGGAATTTCTCAGCAGCACTACAAAGTGGCTACGCACTACTACGACACACTAGCATCATCATCATTCTTTTTATTTTTAATTATTATTATAAATGGGCTTGCTCTTGACTTCAATCTTGCCCTAAGGGTAGAGATGATGTCGACGATGGAACGAGCTTATCCAGAAGAAGCCTGTTTACTCGCGACTTAAATAGATTAGGGTTATATGAAAAACCGACGCAGGCAGGGAATTCCACTCCTTTGTCTGTGCGCATAATAAAGGACCCAGCAAAGCGCTTCGTTCGAATGTGTGGAATGTCGACTAGGTATCGGTGATAACCTGCAGTACGTCTAGTCTCCCGATGGAAGAAGGGAAATGGTGGAATCAACTCGTGGAGCTCCTGCGCACACTCTCCGAAGTACAGTCTGTAGAAGACCGACAGACATGCGAATTTGAGACGGTGGGCCAGGCTATGTAGCTTGACAACCAGCTTATCGTCACCAATTAGCCTCCTCCATGCTATTGCCCTTATCCCAATTCATTTAGGGTCGGCAAAGCAGGTCTTCTTTTTCCAAACTTCTCTGTTTCTCGTCATCTCATGAGACACTAGCCCTGTTACACGGGACTTAAAACTAACTGGTGATATGTGGGTGTACTATTACCTGCTCCTCAGCCTAACCCTTCGGGGATTACAAGGTGCCATGTTATGTTGTCATGTTTAGTAAAAAGTTTTTAAGATTTTTCCTAGAATACACGTTCGTATGTAAATCCTCTGACGGTTATATTTACATGAGTTGTAAGCGTGGAAGCGAAACGGTTTCTTTGAGATGGAGCGCTGGTATCCAAAGATATGTGGAAATATTTATAAATGCTAAAGGTAGAATTTATTAGACGCTTTGTTTAGTTTCGTTTCGGAAAGATTTAAAGTCTCTTGTTGGAAATACTTTTGAGATGTGTGATTCTGTTTCGGTTTCGGTTGGTTGTTTTAGTAATGTTTTGTCTATAAGGTTTGATAGTGGTTATCGAGTAACTCACTACATCGATAACATTTGTTTTAGCAGAGCTCTTTCATACTTATAACTTTAGTAAAATTATAGTTATAATTACAATATACGAGCAATTCAAGTTAGTAGTAAAGGTGTGAATGCTCTGCCTAACTTTCGTCATTTAAATTATTTTTTAAAGGTTTGGCTTTGCATAAAACCTATAGATGGTGTGAATACAAAGAAGTTTAACATGAGAGAATATGTTCTAAAGTGTCAGGTTTGCGAGATTTATGACCTATCAAAGTGAAAGTCCAATCATTGATGGCATCTTCAGCACAACTTTGATTTGATTAGCCACGCATTAAATCTGTATCAAGCAAAAGTTGGCATTAATATAAACACTGAAGATGCTTCAGTAGATGAACTTAACTTTGACGATTAAAGTTTTCACTGTTGTGTGTGTGCCTACTCGGCAAAGAGATTTAAAAATCAGCCGCAGCTGAGGTGGTGCAGACGTTATGTTTTATAGTGTTTCGTGACAAATTTTTCGTTTAAAGTGAAATAAAATAAGAAACAAAACTTAGTTGTTCAACACTAGTTGTTCTTTTAATTTAAACTCCAACCACGTTGAAGTTTTCATCTTTTACGACGACGTCGTATAAAACATACTAAACAACTTCGAGCGACGTGAATACAACCGGTTAACCAGCAACCGGATTCCGGGTAACCGGTTAATTATACACTTATTCCTATGCTCTTTGCGTTTAGGGAACAAACTTGTATGCGACTGGATTGCTAAACGCGTCGTGTTCCTGACAGTTTTCTATAGTATAGTCTGTGCCCAGCATTATTCGACCCCTTTTTTGAGGGTGGGAAATCATCAAATGGCTCCTCCCACTCTGGGCAGAGTGTAAGGGAGTGTCAAACTTCTACTGAATAAAAACCACCCATGTTCCTTCTTAGCCCTTTATGTCGAGGCCGCGGTTTCTCTTGTGAAGAACAACTGGCAGCCCCGACGGGGTTATTTGACCCCTTTTTACCCGACTGCGGCGAAGCCCAAAAGGAGGGTTATGTGTTTGACGTGTATGTATGTATGTAAGTATGTATGTATGTCCGTTTCTTTGTTCCCTCATAACTCATAAACGGATGAACCGATTTGAATGAAATATACGTCGTTTGATTCGTCTTGATGGCGCGAGTGTTATAGGCTACATTAAAATTAAAAAACAAAGAAAAATTGTGGATTTTGGGGGCCAAATCGCGGAGTTCAAAATTTTTTTTTTTCCAATACCATCGAGTAGGGTATCAAAATAAAGGGTTTTAAAAGGAGATTACAAAAATATACAACACTTAAATGTTTAAAAGAAATTCAAAACAATCCTATAAACAAGCACAAAAGTTAAATAAATCATCTGCGAAGAATTTTACGCGACCAACGAAAGAACAAACATAAGAACTAAAAAGTTGGAAATAAAAAAAGTAGTTAAAAAACTAAAAAACCCGACTGAAAAAACTGAAAAGCAAAAAAACAAGCACATTTTAAATTAAACAAAACTTGGAAGCAGGCGGGGTTCATTTGAATATTAAATTATGAAAAGAAAAAACGATGAAAATAGAATGGACCCCGCCTGCTTCCAAGTTTTGTTTAATTTAAAATGTGCTTGTTTTTTTGCTTTTCAGTTTTTTCAGTCGGGTTTTTTAGTTTTTTTATTTTTTTTTGGTGGGTGGAAAATCATCGAATAACCCCCCCCCCACTCTTGGGCAGAGCGAAGGGGATTGTCAGACTGCTACTGACTAAAAACCAAACCCATGTTCCTTCTTCGCCCTTGTGTCGGAGCCGCGTTAACCTTTCGACAAACCACAGCGTTATTTGACCCCTTGTACTAAGAAAAAGAGGTGAATTAGTGGTGAGTGAAGAGAGGTCTGGTACTGACTGTACGTACACGGTAACCGTTTGGTACGATGTTCACAACGTCTGGGCAAAGCATAGATAGTATTTATGTGATTTTTGAAGATATTAACTATCTTTCCGAGAATCCGCGGTTAAATAATAACAGGCGCTCGTGTTGTATTACAGGTAAAGCCGTGCTTGCGTAGGTTTGTCAGTGGAACGTGGTCCGTGCTTCGAAAGCACGTTAATCCGTTGGTCACGAATGTCATTTAAGATCTTCGACAGTCGTTTTTTGTCAGTGGTGAATTACCGTATCCTACGAATAAATGTTTTTGTCTTTGTCGTTACTGGTAGTCAGTGGCCCGGTATTCTGGCAACAAGTCTTACCAAGGGATATCGAATTACCCAGTGTACTGGGTAATTCGTTTAGTTGCATAGAACTAGGTAGAATTATGAATAGTTAGGAGAATTAATTAGACTTTTATTTAAAACATTGACACTAATAGAAAATATGACGACTCAGAGTAGAAATATCGTTAATTCACGAAGCAAATATGTTTTAATTTCTCTGAATTTAAACTCATAACTGAATCTGATAAGTATAAGCCAAAAAGATCGCTAAAAATCTAAAATAAAAAGTAAAAGAAAACTTGGTGAGCTTAAAGAGAAAATCTTTTTCACCTTTCAAAGAAAAAACATACCTACATAACTTACTTATCTTCTCAGAGATTTAAAGCCAAGGTTAGTTCTCAAAAAAGCAGCAATATCATGTTATGATAATTGGCACCCGGCAGAGGTCTTCCCCTTAATACCCTACTTTATTTTCTCCAGTTATCTGGCTATGCCTTAACGACCAACATCACTTAGCTGGGACGGACTTAACGTATTTTTGAGGCGGAGGAGGTCGACTAGTCATTATGGGGAGGGAAAACCATATTTTAGGTTGGAAAAGCCGGATTGTTCTTGTCAATCGGAATAAGGTGAAATTATTTTGTGGGTGTTACCTGGGAAATTGAACTGGACAACACAGTAGAGAGGTAAACATGTTTTAAGATTCACCAAAAATAGGAAAAGACTATAGATAGATTTTTGAAACGAAATAATATCATAGAAATAATGTCATCTCAATGATAAGCATTTTTATATGAACTCTTGCCCTACTAGGAATTTCTCCCGTATCGTAGGTGCGTTTTCAAACACTTAAACTCACAAACACGATCAGCCATGCCCGGAACAACTACCTGTTAGTCAGACAAATATTTGCTCTGAGCAGGAATCGAAACTGCGATACTGCGCCAACCGTGACATCAATTACCATTCTGTCACGTTACAACAGAACTGGACAAGCGCCACCAGAAACCATTGCAAGCACATTACGATTTTGTTCGCGTTTTCCTGTACCGTAAATATACAAAGTGTTAACGGACCTTTCACGAAGCGGTCATTCTTAGGGTACTTTTCCACCAGAGATGTGCTATGCAGATATTATGCTGCGAGGATGTAATAGCTAAGCTGTGAAACTATGTGACCGTTTTCACTGATGCTATGCTATGTTTCGATAGTAGGGAAGATAGCATAGCAACACAAATCACGTATCCATAGCACGCATCTTTCCATATAAAAACATATTTTAGTTGAATCAGTTTCCACCAGTGCTAAGCTATATGCACCAATGAATATGATTGGTAGATATCAAACGTATCCATAGCAACGTAGCTTAGCACACCTCTGGTGGAAAAGCACCCTTACGTTCGGCGTTCTGTACATCAAACAATACAACTCAGCTCAAAAGAAAATGCTGGAAAACCAATTTATATGGTATAAAAAAACACGATTTACGGTAGCGCTTTATGTACCACACTCAAAACAGTACCGATGCTTGCATTGAATAACTCAGGATTCATGGAAGTATTCAAAGTAGACCACATTTAAAAATTATATTAGAAAACAAACATACTAAGAAAACATAAAAAACATGAGAACCTTGGACCTTTAATATCTCTACTAGAAAGTTCGCAGGAATGATCAAGAAAAAAAAAACCGCAATGACGGGAAGAACAATTTTAGTGACCCTCAGCTTCGTCAAGCGCGTTTTTACACCTTTTATTTAAATGCCTTTGACATTCATAAAACTCCCAAAAGATACGCCACAAAGGACCGTTCCACAAAAATTGATAAACTTTCTGCCAAGAACATTCTTATCACTTCGTTGGATATCTTATAGTAAAACAACCCTTTTCCTCGACTTTACGACTAAAAGCACGATAAGCAACCGTGGTACTAATCTTTTTTGCTCAGATCGGCGTTAAAGGAAAAGTATTTGAAAGTAGCAAGAAATTCTTTGATGCTTTAGAGCAACCAGAAGATCTTAAAATAATAAATCATCATGAATCATATTTCTGAAAACTGGTTTTATCAAACACTTTTTACACAATGCATCATGTTATGTTTTAAAACTAGATGGGCCGACGTTTCGTTACTGACTATTTTGAGAAGAAAGAGCCGAAACAAACCTAGATATATCTGTCGCTTTAAAAGTCCAGACATTGGTCAAGGCATTTGGTTAATACATATTTTATCACTTCTTCGTGACTTCGATGACAGATAAAGGAGGATTTAAGTATTGTAGCAGGTTGGCTCTCGAGTTTCTGTCTACCTTGTAAGGGAAATAGGCGTAAGTTTATTTAGTTTATACACACGAGTTTCACTAAACTTAAATTCGTAAATGTACTGTCTACCGAAAGGGTTGGTGATCAAGTAGGTACATACGGAAAGTAAGTGGGCACTTTAAGTAAATACAACCTTATTATTAAAGTAAAAGTGTACCTATACCTAGGATAGTAAGCCGTTGAATATTTGATGAGTGTGAAGTATCAATAATGTCTTTGTTTATGTCAAAGTTTATTTTGATGTTGGAATATTATTTTGTTATATCAATCAAAGTATATTTCTACTTGACAGTAAGTCAGTGACCTAATGTTTGCTCATAGCATTCGAAAGACTGAAGATAGTCGATAGTAACTACTCGGAATAAGTAAGTAATAATAATATAAGTAATGTGACGATCACTATTTTGAAAACGTCTATTTCAAGTTTTACTTATAAACACAGACATGTTACTGGAGACTTTGTTTTGTTATCATTACATTACTATAACTACATACGTCCTCCGCCACGTCTTTTTGTCTATCTGTTCGCGATAAACTAAACAACTACTGCACCGATTTTCATGGTGTTTTCACCAATGAATGGAATGGCTCTTGAGAAAGGTTTTAATATAGTGGGCAACAGCTAGTTTTGTATAATTATCACGTGCCTCGGGAATGGAAATTGTCGTGAATAAGCTAGTATGTTTGAGAGATATTTCTCGATGGCATACCTATACAGCCAAGTCAGAGTCTCATGGGTGGTATAAAACTCTGACGCTAACCTCACGGTAACGAAAGAAACTCTTTAATTAGGAATTAAAAGGTTGCAGTTTACCTACTTTATTTTCTCTTTGCCGGTGTGTATTTTTCTTATTCTCATGTAAATACCTGCGACTAAATAAAGTTTCTGTCCTACTTTGTTTCTTCTTGGTCGCAAACTGGCAAGGTAAATAAAACTAGTTACTACCCAGAATTGCAGCGGTGAACACACATTATGCAGCTATTCAGAGTGCACAGGAAGTCAAAATATCTAGTAACATGATCTTACCTATTTCAGGTAGTGCCGATTTTAGATATAACAAACTACAACTTTGACTTCTACTAGTGAGGAAAATGTTGCTTTTGAATGTAAGTTGCTAGAGTATAAGAGTAGAGGACGACTAAAGAAACGATGGATGGACAGTGTGGATAATATGCCTCGTAACCTTTTATGTGTGCTTAAACTATTACCTACATGAAGTTAGTAGTCATTTTGAAACCACGAACTAGTACTAGACTGTAAATCTAAATCTAAAATCTGCAAACTACAAAAAACTTCATTATGTTGGGATCGACTTTCAGTTTAACCGGATGCAGCTTAATACCAGCGGTTTGTATGGAGAGACTGCCTATCTGACTTCCACAATATTGATTATCTCGGTATTCGCACAACTTTGGACCCAATTACCTGTAATATCTATCAAAGATCTACAAAATGATAACATCAGATGTAATTTGACATTGTAATATGATTATTGTTAGCTTTTAAGCGTTTCGGTGAAAAACTGTGAGCTTAAACTTATATCTGTAAATAAATAAATAAAATTATAACCCCAAGCCGGGACCCAAAGGCTTATCAAGCTTGCCGAAGCATGTCAAAATTTGATATTTGTAACGAATGGTTACCCATTCACGGTTTGACTTAGATTAGTACTGCTTATATTTAAATATCGACTTATTAGGCTTGTCGTGGATAACGATATCGTTTTAATAAAAGTTGCTCAATTGATATTGTAGTAAAGGGGCAAACGCATGACGTTATTTTTTTACCCGACTGCGGCGAAGCCCAAAAGGAGGGTTATTTGTAATGGCGGCACGTGGACAGAATCGTTTTGGTAAGTGGGGATTGTCGAACGGTCACTTTGCATCGAGACGCGGACCGAGTCACTTCTCCAAAACGAAACTGTCGCTTTGCCTAGTGAAATTATTATTGTCACTTGGTACTGTTTATTAAGTGTGTTAGTTTTAGATTATTAGTATCTGAAGTATCTGATTAAAAGTGTGGTTATATTTACACGTTGTGTTATAATTCAACGACACCTACAAAATGAACCCTCTACCACAGAACCAAGATGGTGATTGGTGACCCTATCGCTCCGCCATCGCTGGCGTCGTCAGGCTGTTATTATTTATACACGTGCTCCTAAAACTATCAAAATAATACCTAAACTTTTCTCAAACGTATAATTCCGGAAATAAACCAACTAATGCTACAATAAGGTCTACATTCCAATAAATTGCTCGAAGAATAGAATCGAACCTCCACTTATCACGCCTCTATTATAAATAAGACGTGTTTACCTGTGTCCAGGGGAAACTTAACTGCGGAACCCGTTTAGAGCATAATGTGTATTGATCACATCCCCCACTAGAGAGAAATAAAATACAAAATTGATTCTGGAAACTTACTTCGGGGAAATTCGACGGTGAAAAGGTCGGAAGCGGGAATTTTTGTTGTATATATTGGAGGAAATGTGTAAAAGTATATAATGGGGTGGTCGTCCTGCTAAAATTAATAAAGACTTGTTATTGTGGACTGCCCCGTTGGTCTAGTGGTCACAAGCGCGACTGCTGAGAACTCATTCTCACGAACCCAGGACCTCAGTCCTGGGTTCGATTCCCGGGTCGGGAAAAGTGCTACTGGGATTTTCCATAGGATTCTGAGTTTGAAGACATAAAGTCTTGTTTTGTGACCGTTTGATAGCAGTAGGTTCGCCCCCTGGCATGGGATTTAAATTATAACTGGGTAAATATGGGTGTACTTATTGTGCAATTGCAATGACACCACTTTTTATGGAAAAAAGAAATATGCTTGTTATGTCAAATATATCAATTAGGTAGGAAAATAATTATATGAACATAATGATCACGTGTTAAGTATTCTATTTTCACCTTCAAGACTCATACATCGCCGCCACTCATGTACTCCGCTGTATTAAATATACTTAGAAAGATATTATATGATTCAAGGTTTTGCTTACTCGTGGAACCGTAGAACCATGTCCTTGACCTTTGTAGTTAACACAGAAGTAACTAAGTACCTTCAATTTCCTACTTAACATTAAACAGGCTGTATAACAAAAAAAAAAAATGCAGCAAACGTAGACCGCATAGCTACCACTCAAAAAATATCCTAATATAAGAGGAAGATAAAATCGGGATATAAACTTGCTTATGTGTTAATCCAGGTTATATATAAACTGTCTGTGTACCAAATTTTATCCAAATCCGTTCAGAAGTTTTTGCGTGAAGAAGTAACAAACATACACACAAACTTTCGCCTTTACAATATTAGTGTGATAAAGTGTGATGATAATTCAAGGTTTCGCTTACTCGTGGAACCTTAGACCTTTGTCCTTGGTAGTTAACACATAGGTAACTAACTACCTTCCTTCTTGTTAACATTAAACCGGCTTGCTGACAAGAAAATTAATAATGCAGCAAACGTAGACCGCATAGCTAATCTTGTTACGAGTGATACGTAAATACAATTAATTATGTACCTAATTGGTGAATTAATTGGGTAAATACTTAGTTTTTTATCTAAACCGTGAATAAATAACATCAATAAATAATTAAGTAAGTTTTATTATTATATACCACAAAGTTCAATGACTTGTACTGTGTACAGGTTGAAGTTCTAAGTTTTGCATATAGCCAGGGTAGCTCCGGATTTAGGGGTCATCATCTGCCTAGCCTTTTCTTTAATATGTTGGGGTGGTCTTCCAGTCTGGTTAGACTGGAAGACCACCTGATGATGCAGCAGATGCACCAGATGCAGCTGAATTCCAGTAATTTATATGGAGCAACTGCCTATCTGACATTCAAAACCCAGTTAATACTATTACTATTAGTTATCGAAGGGCTATTACCAACCCGGTAATAACCCTCCGATAAGACTGGTTGTCAGACTTTCAGGCCACAGACTACCTGTAATGACTGCCAAAGATCTTTATATGGCAGACGGGATAAACGCCTGAACGTGCTTTCCGAGGCACGGATCAACCTAGTCAAGCACGCCTTACCGAAAGATCGACACGAGTGGCAGTCTTTTATGCCACACAAACTCCTCTTGTCCGGTTATAGGGGTATGCTTATACAGTTCGCTCCTAGCCTGTGTCCTAAGTATGTAAGTAGACTGTGTCCTAAGTTTGTAAGGTAGACTGTGTCCTCAATTTGTAAGTAGACTGTGTTCTAAGCATCTTAGATTTGAAGTACCGTGTTAGAAAATGTTTACATTTCTCTTTCAATGACAATGAAATTTTACTAGTACACTACTCATTACATTAGTCATACTCGACATCGTATGTGAATTCACTCATCTCAGTGTAAAAATCTCAGTGGACGCCTTAAAATAAAAGGGTATTAATAATACCTATAGATCTTATTATCTCCAGGGTTTATTTTCAGATAAATTGAGTAAATATACCTTGTCATTAGATTAATGGATAGTTTAACCTTTGTAAACTTTGGCTAAAATTGTGTATCGGTTTTATCAGTTCTGATATCGCTACCAAACAACGAGTATTAGGAATCGCGGACCAGGAAATACAAAACCGGTTGGTTTGTGGCCGAGCCACACAACAGATTTTGCAATTACTCCCGCTAGTAACAAAAGATTCTTAGGAGGGTCAGAAGTAGTGTCTTTCTGTATACCTACCTACTAAATTCAATACAAACTCCTTATAATATCATGAACATCTGTCGCTTCTTTTGCCAATAATACTTCCAAATTGACATCACCCCGAAGAATACCAGTATTTTACGTGAAGCGACTACCTATCCCACATACCCAGAGTTCATAATTACCAATCCGAATCCTGAAAATCCTGTTGATTAAGTCAACTTCCCCTTTGTATCTAAGCTTATTTAAAATTACGGCTTCAAGATTAAAAATCGAACAACTTTACAAGTAAAATCTATCAATTTCAATTAAACCCTCCTTCGATTTTTCAAATTAAATTGCTTACATTTAATTAACAATTCTGTACCTTTAGTGAAAAGTGATACAAGTCACAAATCCTCGTTTTGAGAAAAACAGATAATAAGTTTTGCATTTTTTAAACGGATACAACTTTTTTATTTCTGTATATTTTTTTGACTTATTAACTTTTATCAATTGGTAATTGTTTTTATTATATCGTATATGTTTTGATTTTGTTAAAAAATTATTAGAATTTGAGATATTTAAAAAAACTAGACTTATATCATTAGCCACATTTATTTTCCTATGTGTATAATGATACAATTTCAATTATATCATTTTACTTAATATAAAATGCACTTGTGTTCAATGTTACAAGTATTTTTGAAACATCTTTTTAATAGTAACGGAGTTATAAATAATAAAACACTGGAACTAATTTTGTTTCGAAAGCATCGAGATTTCATGGGTACCGTGTCTTTTTAGTGTGCTATGACAAAATCTAAATTATATCAATTTACACACAATGAACACAGTAGAAGATGTGGTGTATTTCGATTTATCTTTATTTATATCAAATGAGCTGAGGTGTAAAGTAAAATAAGTTTAATTTAATTTCTATTGTGGGGCCTAGTGCCTACTGCCCTTATCATTATCATCATTTCACCCAAAAGACGTCCACTGCTGGACATAGGCCTACACCAGGTGTCGCCACATTGACCGGTCCCGTGCACCTCGCATCTAGCGGTGGCCACCTTCACTAGGTCATCGGTTCAACTAGTGGAAGGCCTTCCAACGCAACGACTTCCGGTTTGCATTCGCCACTCTAGAAGTTTTCAGCCCCATCGGTTGCATTGCCTTTTGGGTGACTTTGAGCTTACTTATCAGGCCCATTGTGAGGAACCACGCTTCGGTCGAATGGACCTTGTTTGATTTTCAGCAACCAAATTCCTATCAAGATCTAAGACTCTACACTTGAAGTTGTAGACGATTATGTGTCTACCTGGGACAAACTGTCCAGTTAGGTAGGTTCAACTTTGAGAAAGAGGTCAATCGTCGAATCCGACTCGGCTGGGCAGCGTTTGGAAAGCTGAGTAGTATTTTCTTGTCCAACTTACCTCAGTGTCTCAAGACGAAAGTCAATGACCAGTGTGTTGCCAGTGATTACATAATTATGGGACCGTAACGTGTTTGCTCACGATCAGCCTTATCAGAAGGTAAAAAAACTTTTTTACAAAAAATAAAACCGACTTCGACAAAAATAAAACACAAAAAAGTGAAAAATAAAAATCAGCTTCTGAAGTCGGTGACTTTTGTTTGTTTGATTTCATGTTTTTGCCACCGACTTCAGAAGCTGATTTTTATTTTTCACTTTTTTGTGTTTTATTTTTGTCGAAGTCGGTTTTATTTTTTGTAAAAAAGTTTTTATTTTTCACTTTTTAGTGGTTCACATGTGCTTACCCCTTCAAAACGTACCGGCGTGATGTTATGTTATGAACTGGTGTAAACAATAGACAGACATGAGATTTCAGCAATCCCAGTCCATTTGCTATCATTTATTGAGGAGTTCCGTTGTCTATCTCCGAAGTACTTCATCAGAATATGTTCACCAACCTTTGTAGTGAGTACAGGCGTGATATTATGTTGTGTGATGGCGTAAACAATGCTTAGATATGCTATAGCAACAATCGCGGTTAATCTGCTGTAATTTATTGAAGAGTTCCCCCGATTTGTACAAGATCCCATCATCAGATATTGAAATGGTGACAATGGGACCACACGGGAAGCACCAGCTTCCAAATGAAAAAAGAATCATGAAAATCAGTTCACCCAGTCGCAAGTTATGAGTGAACAAACATAAAAAAAAAAAAAAAAAAAAAAAAATATACAGTCGAATTGATAACCTCCTCCTTTTTTTGAAGTCGGTTAAAAAGTCAAACAAAGGGCAATGGAGAGGGCTATGCTCGGAGTTTCCTTGCGTGATTGAATCAGAAATGAAGACATCCAAATAAAACCAAGGTTACCGTCATAGCCCGAAAAATTGCCAGACTTAAGTGGCAATGGGCAGGGTACATTGCTCGCAGAACAGATGGCCGATGGGGCCGAAAAGTTCTGGAGTGGCGACCACGAACCACAAGACGTTGAATTGGAAGGCCTTCCACTAGGTGGACCCATGACCTGGTGAAGGTTTCGGGGATCCGCTGAATGCGAGACCAACGGGACCGGTCAATATAGCGACACTTAGGGGAGGTTTATGTCCAGTAGCGGACGTCTTTCGGCTAAAATTATGAATAATGATGATGAACCAAATAAAGTTAACTTTTGTGATTGTAGAGCCGATGAACCAGGTTTGTTTCTTAAATCTTGTTACCGTTTTAGGGTTCCGTAGCCGCATGCCAAAAAAACAGAACCCTTACAAATTCGTCATGTCTGTCTGTCCGTCAGTCCGCCAGTCCGTCAGTCCGTAATTCCGTCTGCTGTACTGCCACTTTATTCCGAAACTATTAAGACTACACAGTAGAAACTTGGTACAAGGTAGATGTGTTCTGTGAAACGCTTTACGATGTTTATACAAAAATAAAAGATTAAGGGTTTTAGTTTGATTTCCTTGTATGGGGAGCCCCCCCCCTCCCTTACAAGGAAATTAAACTATAAACAAAGTCAATCCTAAGGGTATGGGGTGTCTATAGATAGATTTTTCAAAATGACATTAAGGTTTCTAAAAACATTATTTCTCAAAGTCAATCGTTTGAACGAAAGACACACACACACAAAAGTTCCCCCCCTCCAACTTTTAAATAGAGTTAAAGAAATACTGTTGTTTATTAGTTTGAACGTAAGAAGAAGAAGACTTTGTCATTCATATAAACACTATGAAAAACAAAATTATCACAAAATGTGTATTTCTGTTGACACTATAACAACAACAAATACAAATTAAAGGTGATGATACAAACTATTACGATGGTACGGAACCGTTCATGTGCGAGTCGGACTCGCACTTGGTCAGTTTTTTGTTATTTTATGATGGAGTGGATGAAGATTCACTGTCACTTCTAAAATACATTGCTCTATTCACGTTTCAGTCAGTGCAAAAGAAATAAGAAAACAACATAATCATGAGTGCAATAAGGACAATAACAAAAAATACACCCAGCGGACATTATCCGTCAACAACTAAAGATGCATTTTAGTGATAAGCTAATGAATCAAGTGATTTGCTAAGTTAATCGTTTGCGACTATTCTTTTCTTTAAATGTTTTTGGTTTGTATTAGCAACATTATTAAATTCTCGTAAAAGGGAGTACGAGTGTTTTTTCTCGCTTCTCGTACAGAGAGTGAGTGCTACATCTCGCAAATGTACGAGATTTCTCGTACATCTGGCAACGTAGTTTGAGCGTGATTACATCCCCCGCCATCATGGCTTTTCTCGCTTACTACATAGATCACTGCATAGATCACTTTACACAATAATCACTATCGATCGGTTTCTAAAAATCTTATACTACAGCGATATAAATCAATTTATATTATTGAGAACTAAACGCGTTACTTAAAATATTTCACGTGTAGTTTGATACAGGTTTAGTTGTATCACTTGACACTTGGTGATGTTTTATGGTGCTTATACTTATGAGATACAATTTGAGTTATATCATCATTCACAATTGATAATTGTAGGGTTTTTTAGTGTCACTTAATACAAATTGTATTGTATTAATACGCACAAAACTCGTGTCATTAATATTAAATGTGTCAAGTAATATAAATCGAGATAGCCTTATTTACACTTACTTGTTTAAATTTAAGCTTTAGTTCAATTTAATATAACTAAAGACATATCAGTATACACAAAAAATATCATCAAAATTAACCAAGAATGCCACTTGTATCATTAAACACGAAACTTATTTCCCTTTCTATAAGAGATAGAGTTATACCGATTAGATAGAAAAATCAAATAAAATTCAAGCTTCAAGATTGTATACAGAACTCAAAACTGCTACAAGTCGAGTTATATCACTTTTCACTAAAGGTACAGAATTATTTCCGATTGCCCCACAAAGGAACCTTTAATGTTGATTCCGATTCCGAAGATTCGAGATCCTCTTGGATCTTTCGTAAAAGATAATTGGACACTGCGGACAAAGAAACATGTCACTAGAAAGATAAAAAGGTATCGGTTCACAAATGGAGTTGAAAATCTCGGAATTATCTGCAAATATACTTTATTTAATTTTTTTCTACTTTAGTAATGTTATTCGGGTCTGTCTGTCGCATTTTTGACTTTTTAGAAGTTAAAATTACATCATATTTGGGATCCGGATTAGGAGGAGGTGTATCTAAAGTAAATATTGAAAACTTCGTTATAAACGTAGTTTTCAATGACCAACGAGTGTAAATCAGTGCCGTATTACATAAATCATTTAAATGTAAGTAAAACTTACCTTAACGTTGTCGCCCGTTGGTCGCGGACTCGTGGCTTTCAATTGCAAACCTTTGACAGTCATTACAGGTAGTCAGTGGCCCGAATGTATGACAAGCAGACTTACCGAAGAGGTGTCGTACTACCCGGTACTGTGTTGTAGAGGTCAGATAGGCAGTCGCTCCACATTAAATACTGGTATTCAGTGGCAACCGGTTAGATTGGAAGACAACCCAACATAGGTGAGAGAGTTGTTACCTGATAATTATGAAGAGCTGAGAGGCTTAATAATTTATAATAGCTGCCCCACGTGTTGATCTTTTGGTTAAATGTTGTATTATACTTGGTTTTATAAATAGGTCATGTTATACCACGTAGTAAGAGGATGTTTATCGGAAACTAAAACTAGGTCAATACGACCTAGTATTTTTACGTCAGATTCTGATCGAGATTGTACCAGCCCTAATTATTTAGTCAAACATTCTGCGCTCGTTACGCGACCAACCGTATTCTTTGTTAGATGTTTATCATTAGGTACGCCTACTTAGCTCGTTTGGTTTAATGACGATACATTTACATAATAATTCATACTCATATTTTAGTGCGATAGTAAATTTCTGTCTTTTACCTTTAACAACTAAACCACTGGACCTATTCTAAATAAATTTGGTAGCGCCCGAGATCTATAGTAATATTAATAAATTAAATTAAGAATTACAAATATATATATATATTTTTTTTTTTATTATAAATGGGCTTGCTCTTGACTTCAATCTTGCCCTAGGGGCAGAGATGATGTCGACGATGGAACGAGCTTACCCAGTAGAAGCCTGTTTACTCGCGACTTAAACAGATTAGGGTTTTATGAACTCGGAAAAACCGACGCATGCAGGGAATTCCACTCCTTGGCTGTGCGCATAATAAAAGGACCCAGCAAAGCGCTTCGTTCGAATGTGTGGAATGTCGACTAGGTATCGATGATACCCTGCAGTTATACGTCTAGTCTCCCGATGGAAGAAGGGAGATGGTGGGAATTGTTTAAAGCAGAGCGTGTCTTCTTCTTCTTTCATACTTCTCTACTACTTGTCACCTCCTCTTACCCCCTCATTTCGCCAGTTATGTTTTAGTCCCATGTAATAGGGGTCGAGCCTAATTCCATCAACTAGGCACGAATACAGACTCCGTGACTGCACTAGGTCAGGCAGCAACGAAGGAATACGGCACGCGTTGTGACGGATTTTTCTCTTTACGAGTCCTGACCACCGGTAGTTTGAAGTTTGTTCCTGATGCCGATCTGTAAAAACAGATAGCCCATCTGTTTTTTAATTATTTAATAGTTTTGTATAGGTACTTTCGTTTTAAAACATTAAAAAAAGAGAGACGATGAATAAAAGAATAGAAACAGACATCCCGACGAAATTGTAGAAAACGGTAAGTGTTACATTAAGGCATTATAAAATAATTGCTTAACTGGCGTTCTGCCTCATTATCTTCAAGATTGCTAAATTACACATAAGTATGTTGTTATTTACCCCTTACATCTCACGGTACTTTCCTCCATCTCATGTAGTAATGACATTCATTAATATGTAAATGTACTGCAATCACCAGTCCGTGAAGTAAAGTGGTGATTAAGGCTCTGTTCCTCAACCACAACACATTGTAGTTATAATGTCCGGCAGCCGTCGTTTACAGCCGATACGCCATCTTGTAATTTTCACGAGTCATCAGAAAGACATGGTCCGATAAGTTGTCTGTGGGTAATGACGTAATAGATTCCCATTCGAGCCCACGACCCTTCGATCAGCAGCCAACCCTAAGGGTTGTTGTCGTTTTAAATTACGAGTATTATCACAAACGATAGCAATTTCGCCTACACTACCGGCCGAACGAGGGTGAATATCATACGTGCCATAAATATCTGCTTCTTGAAACATCACAAAAGCTCTAAAAGGCCACGTAAAATTAGGGTTAGCAACAAACCACGAAACAGAAAATCACGACAAACGTCGTCACCAATAGGGTTGCCAACTAAAAGGTAGATTTACGCGCTAGAAAACTGTCTATTGTTGTAAGTTTTCGCTCGCCCAAGCATTCACTGTTCACGGTGAATCGCACATCGAAATTCGGAAATCCGTAAAATTGACGATTTTTATGTCCTGCTTGCAAGTTTCATTTTTTTGTTGGAGGCTTATGTCGTGGATCTTTCTGTTTGATACGTCACTCGTAATGATTGCGATCAAACGGCTCGGAATTTGCGTTTTCAGGATTTTTTTGTGACTTTGAGGTGAGGTTTGTACGATCGTTTACTTGTGGTTTTACTTGTATTGTATATTCGGGTCGTTATTTGTCACTTTATATGTGACCCAAGGGAGTGGAAATGTTTCTGTGTAGACCGTAATTTGCTCGCAATTGTTTTGATTTCCATAAAGTATAGTACATTACTGCAGCGGCCAGCAACAGAGGCATTGATGGACGAACGTGTAAATGTGGGCCGAGGCGAAGCCGAGGCACACATACGTAAGTCCATCAATGCCTAGTTGTGGCCAAGGCTTGTATAGTACTTTTCTCAAATAATGCGAGGAAATTAAATACAATTTACTTTTCAAAATCACATACAACAATAATTTTTCACGCGTTGAAGAGTTCAGCCAATTCGAAATTTAAATAAAACCTTTAATAAGTCACCTCCTTGGTTGCTATGGTTCAGAGTAAAAGATCGTTCCATTTTTAAATAACACGACAGCTACGAGTTTAGTATGTAATTTATTTGGCCGCTAAACACGACAGATATGGATTTTCATACATCTTTTGCCGGCCGCTGGTCGCATGTATCTGGCCAGTACAGCAATTTCGATTTATCTCGAAGAAGGTTGTCAAAATAATGCTCAAATTTCCAAGCATGTTTGAGAAAATTACTTAATTGACTGTTGGTCTAGAAGCCGGCACCGTTTGACTGATTTATTTGCTCAATGGAAGTGATGAATGGTGAACATATTGTTTTAAGTACTGTGGGAATTTTTCTAATGAGCAACGTGCAATTTAACGAGGATTATAATTAGATTATAATTTTATATGCAGATATTTTCAAAACATTAACGTGTTTATAAACGTAGATAATTATAATACATCATGAAATTGCAGGTATCACGAAACTGTTAAACATAATTTTAATAAGTTAAAATTAGCGTTGGTAAACATAACACAACCTTTTAATGGCGATCATTATTTCATTTAAAATAATGCAATTTATTTAATTTATTCCTGAACAATTTTAACGACTCTTACAAAATATAAGTTTGAATAGTAAAAACAAAGTTAACAGTAGCGGTCACATTGCCTCAGACGGGAATTGAAGTGGTTAAGTTTTTAGTGCCATCCAGAGAGAGCACTTTTCAAAGTTCGTCATTTTGAAATTATTTTAACTCTGCAAGAAGTGTATTTTCTTTATATAACCTAATTACATTTGAAACCATTCCGCAAATAGTATTTAATTTTTTTAAACAAGTTATGTTTACAGTTTACACCTATCAAATGTCATTATAAAAAGTCAATGGTTGAACACCAAAATCACAAAATTAGTAGTACGAGTAGGACACAATCATTTTAATAAATAACTTTTTCATCATGTTAGTAATTTATTAATTTTAACTAATGAGCTGATGACGCAAGTTCTCCGGTTTCATGGAGAATAATGTATTTTTCTTTTCCAGTTGTATTTTTGTTATTTAATTTAACTTGTGAAAAAAAGAAACGCTAATTTTCTCTGAAGACTCAAAAAACCGTATGGAAACAGAAGCGTAAAATTATAAAAATAAACTTATATCGTGTCATCGGTTTGTTCGCTTTTTCTTTTTCAAGTAAGTACTTACCTACTAAAACAATTTGAAGCCCTTACTAACTTGACCTCGTCCAGTCTACATTTAGTCGTTACTCTAGTTCTGGTCATCGACACGTAAGTGCTATTTAGTGAGCTGACTTAATAACTGGCCCATTAGATTCGCTTTTAAGGGTAAGTGTCGGTTTTCGGTCAAAGCTTCAAGCGAATATTTCAAACTTAGAAGGCGATGTGCATTTGTTTCGATCTTGATGTTCAGTATTTGACTAGAAATATATTGCAGTAAGCCTGAAGACCTCAAAAAGAGGAAATAGATTTCAAAACGTTTTTTATCTTTCGACAGGATTGACACGACCTTTTCGGTAGCTTATGTCATACATTGACATAAGTAACATCATACATTTTTAATCTGTCGACGTTATTGCTGCGTTATTGGTTGACCAGTCAATCAAATCACACAATCAGTCTAGTGGTCGCAAGCGCAACTGGTAAGCACGAGGTTCTGGGTTAAATTCCTTGGTGCGATATTTGGGCCCACACAATGAGGTTTTACCAATAGAGACGTCATACTCATTGTAAAGAAATAAAAACATGGCGATATTTTAGTGACTACCTACAAGAACCTAAGCCAATTCATTTATATCATTGAGTACGTTAGAAGATGACAGAGTTATATTTATTTTTTGACATTGGGGTCCCCAATGTCAAAAAGAGATAAACATATTGTTCACGTGGCAATTGTCAACGACAGCCAATGACGTTGCCTATAGCATCGTTCGAACTGACAACACCGCGCGCCATTTTCTCGTTCTCTCTGTCACTCATACATGCAACGCACTATTTGTCTCGTTCGTGTAGGTGGTAAAGCGGCAACAACGCGACAGCGATTTTTGAGTAAAATAAATATGATTTTCCGTTTTAAATTTATTTTATAACTTTTAAATAGATTATACGCGTATAATCTATTTAAAACGGAAAATACAATGAAAAGACACATCGTTCTTGCTTTTTACAGCCGGCCCAGTATAAGTATTGCACTTTATGAACACACAACTAGGCATTTTTTCACCAAACTCCCGCTTATACGTACGTTCGCATTGCGGCCAGACGCAGGACGGACTGAGTTCACGTAAGCTGATTAGCTTACTTTTGTATCGCCGCGCAGATGTCGGTAAAACGTATCTACCTATATAATATCATTGGGCCCACAGCTGTGCGTTGGCACAGTCAGATACCGCTGGTCTACACAGTCCCATTTTAGTATCGCAATGTAGGTACGAAGTCAATAAAATTAAATTGTCGGCGAAGAACTTTCACCAAAAAGTCGGCCAAAATTGGATAAGAATCACGCAATCTTGAATTTCGCTACCGTAAAGATGATTGTTTTGCCGTTTGTATGTTCCAAACTGTTTTGTAATATACTGTACTGTCAGACTGGGCAAAACCAATTCCAATTAATAATATTCAAGCAAGATTGTGAAGATACCTACCTACTTGATATTAATACCTATCTTTAGACCCAATCATAGGCCAAGATATTGTTCTACGATCTACAATAGTAACAATATGTTATATTGAAAACAATACCTACCTAAGGTCTTGATCTAAATTAATTCAAGAATAGGAAGTACTTCAAGAATAAGAAGATTTATGATTGGTCCAATTACTTTACTTCGACACGAGTGAGTACCTGTTGGAATTGTTGGCATAACAGTTCAGTTGGAAACTTTATTTATTTTGGTATTAATTGATTCATTGGTAACAAACTTAGTTACTAAATACCGAATGGTAACTTTGCCTTGATAATATTTTTTAAAAGCGAAATCATACACGTGTTACCTCCATATTCCTGATTTTTGTTATGGCTGTACAACAATATTTAATTTTGTTCAATGCCGTAACGCGACCCGAAAAGTAGTTTGATACTGAATAAAATCAATCTAAAATAATACTTATTTGCATGCATGAAGGACCTATGTTAATTCGCAAGTCACCCGACCGTGCGCTGGCGTGACATTGTTTTAAAAATGGAACAGAAAAAAAGCTCGCCATGGCAGCCCTTGAACTACAATAGACCGAGATGATTGACTGAGAAATGAAAGCATAAAACTTCCGAGAATAGCTCCGTTTCTTCCATAAAATTACAACAAGTGAATAAGTTACTCCAAATGAAAGGCTAACGGATATTTTCGTCCGTACAATTTTACTCATTTCCCTTTGTGAACGAATTTTACGACTGTTTTCGGCTCTGTCGATTTATACGGACATAATTAAGGTACCAGCCGAGGGGGTCGGCTACGTCGACATCTAACAAAAGGTACAATGCAGGTGAAACGGTGCTCCGCTATCATTGTTTCCAAAAATCAAATTTAACTCGTAGAAGCTATAAAGAAATCCCTAAACCGAAATCTCCATTTATTTAGAACAAATCTTTTGTAGGCGCAAAATTTTGCGAACGGGAATTCTGTATTATGTTGCTAAGTCCCCCATTGTCCCAATCTGTACGAAGATTAATTTACTAGGCTCGGTAAATTTGGTCATAAAAGAATTTGGGTGAAATGGAAGAGCCAAGTTTGATGGAGTGCGCACGAAGAGAGCTGGATAACGCGCTTTATATCTTTGTTTGTAGTGCTGGGCTTGAAAGCTAAACACAAAAAGTTTTCTTCAATAACGTCTAAGACTCTTGTAAAAATAATGTTTTTCGTGAATAATGTTTGGGAACTTTGGGACCTTTCTATTATATTCGCGGAAAGTAATTCAAGATTTACAAGTAGGTAAGTTCGACTTTTATTTTTTTAGTATTTATATTCAAATATAAAAGTTAATACATTAGCGTCCCTAGTGAAGTTTTTTTAGCATTTTATCGTCAAACCCAAAATTGTTTGAACAGGCAGCAATGTTACTTACGATTTGCTTATTAATGCTAATAGCAGCTAACAATGAGCTAGTTTAGCGTATTGGTTTAGTTCTCATATATATCATATATGATCTATTATACTGTCTAATTTAAGCGATGAATATATGTATAATATTATACAATACAATATTTTATACATTTATAAATTAAAATAACCTTAAGTAATTAACTTAAAAGACTCCTCTTTAAAGCTATCAACTGATAACTTCCTCAAGATACATGACTTAAAACCTTCTTGAGGATACATCCTCACAGGTGGGATTTACAACTGCAGAATATAATAAATCTTCAAACCCGTATTATAGCAAACTTGTAATATGATCCAAAGCGCTACACAGCAAGTAAGAAGGATTAAAGAGCACAGATCGATAAGCATAGCTTTCAAATCTCGTAAGAGTAGACGCCAAACCAACTATGTATTGAGTCTGGTTCTTCTAACCCAAGAGACAGATGTGTTGCTGGGGAGTCCACAACTTCTTATTCCCAGCTAAAACACTAGGAAGTGTCGAAGGGTGGGATTTTGGGGGACTGTCCTTGTAAATAAATTTTGACGTTCGAAAAGTGCTGATTTTATCAGCATAGTTTGAATAAATGACTTTTGATTTTGAACCGAACTGGGGAAGAGTTGACGAGAAACGAGTTGAGTAGCGTGTGATTGAAGAGGCCTATATCCAGCAGTGGATTGCTGTAGGCTGATGATGATGATGATGATGACGAGGACTCGAAAGCAGACACAAGTTCAGTGAATTAGAATACGCAAAGGAATTAACAAAATTAGCTCCACGTTCATCCAGAACCTTCTTTGACCGTGTCACATTCAGTAACTTTATATCTGGACAGAGGTTCTATCAATCTTGGACGTCAGTTGCACGACTCGTCGGTTTTCAAACAATTATGCTTACTTAAGTGCGTGTTCAGTCGTTCACAAGTAAGTACGGAACTTGCCTTCCGAGCCTCATTGATAACTTTTGGTTTTCTTGTGTTTAGGTGCCTTAATCTTTTCTTGTTTCTGAGTAGAATGGTTTTAATTTGATTTGTCTTACTTTGTATTGTTTTGTTTTAAGTAAGGATTGTAGCAGGTGGTGTTCTGTTGTTTCTGCCTACCCTAATGAGAAAAAGGTGTGAGTTTATGCATGTATGAAATAAGCCTTTAAAACCAGGGAATTTTAAAAAAATACACTTTGAATTTGCTTTCACCTGCCACCACCTGCTACTATTATACTTACTCCTTTTCGCATCGTCCAAGTTCATACAACTGGTGATACAAACAGGCCGGTTGCGAGGAGTGCAATACGTCATTTCGTAAGTTACTACTTCAAATTACACGGTGCCGAATGTCCTGTGCTGTACCAGTCCTTTCTAAAGAACCTCATCACCAAGAAGGTCTGTATATGTCTTTCTGAGCGTCTTGCTACTCACATGATTGTGTCTTGTAAATAGTACCTTTTGTTAGTCGCATTTCACTCACCCTCTCCACATAACCAAACCATCTAAGCATATTCTTTTTAATTTTTGGCACTACATCGTCTTTTAAACCGCAATGTTCTCGTATAACCATATTATTCGACTTATTTTAGTGTTTATATTATTTATCAGTCGTATTCATGAAGCAAGCTTGCACAACACAAAGCATGGACCACTAAACAGGTATGGTAATCTAATCATCAGGTATGGTATCATTGTCTGGGGGAACTCTTCTGAAATTACTAGGGTTCTGTTAGCACAAAAGAAATGCATACGCACAATTTTTAATATGGACTGGACTGATTCGTGCAGACCAGTGTATAAATCACATAATCTTCTGACAGTTCCTTGTATTTATATATACGAAATAGCTAAATTTGTTAAAACTAATTCTTCACTATTTGAATCAAAAAACAATTTTAATAAACGTAAAGTTACGCAGTATTTATTAACAATGCCAGTACCTAGGATTGAATTATTTAGACGTAATTGTGTATATATGGCTCCACTTATCTTTAACTCTCTACCAAAGTTTCTAACTGATCTTCCGTACAGGAAATTCTGCAAAGTTTTGAAAAAGTGGCTTATTTCACAAAGTTTTTATTCCGTAGCAGAATTTCTTAAATTATCTAACTGCAAATCCTACCATTACCGCAATGCATTATAAGGTTACCTTAATTATAATTATAGGATGTTGTATTTGTATATTTCAAAAATATTTTATATTATGTTATCTTTGATTTTTTCTCTATGTTTGTGTTAAAAATTTCTTTGTTTGTTTATTTTGTAATGTTAACAGTAAAATTTGCTTTGTGCTGAGTACCTATGTTAAACATCGAAACGCACATATTTATCTAATTTAATGCTTATTTCACAGTTACTGTGTGTTGAAATAAGCATCATAGTTAATGTTTGCATGCCAACTTTATGGCGAAATGTGTCTTTGCTCTACATAATTATTATTTTAACATCTTTTGTACCACATTTGTTGCAAATAAATAATTTTGACTTTGACTTTGACATAATATTTGAAATATTGTCTCGTTTCTGTCATAATGTTTGTGGTTTACCAACACAGCATGAAATTCAGTTCGTTTAGCTTTAAGTGCATTTAATGACTAATGGTGCAAATGGACCATTAATGTGGCCACTGCTGGGATACAAGCCTCTTCTCTTTGAGAGGGATACACTTCATAACGGGAACATAGCTGTCCTCTTTTCACTCACTACTTACCACCAAGTGAGCATCTTCCTGCTCCTTCTGTAGTAAACCTGGAAGTCTTTGAACCGTCTCTGGACTCGAGTGGGATGATGCAACTCCATCCTCGTTAAGTGGGGCAACCTCAATGAAACAGCAGCGTAGTGTGGATGTAGAGTAGAATCAAACCATGTTCCACCACTATCTTACCCGTTTTGCCCAAAAACATGCCACCATGGTGACCTTTACGCTGCCACCGATGACGCGGTGGGAGAAGCGAAGTTCCAGCCAACAAAATTAAAAAAAAGTCGTGAGGGACGCGAAGAATGAGACATTTAAATAGAGCAAAAGGTCTAATATTGTTAGGTAACCTAGTTAAGGTTACCTAACAGACTGTTTTCATCAGAATAATACAATACTTACCTAAGTTTAAACCGACGGCGACGCGACGTCAAGGTATAGTTTCACAGATAAGTCAGACGATAAATCTGTTATAGGAAGGGATTTTCAACAACAATGTCAAAACAAACAAAACTGGACCATACTGCCAGCTAAATTAAGTCCTTTCAATAACCTGTCACGAAAATTAAGGATCCTTCAAGCTATTATCAACTTTAATATTACGCCCACATACAGTCTAACTTCCCTTAGCCAAGGTGTGTTACAAAAGTAGTGGGGTGTCCAAAAGTATGGCGTGTATTGTTGAAAGTTCAATGTCAGGAGCTTTACCTGATTCGTTCCGAAGTTACTTTAGTTAGAGGCTTTTATTTTGTTTTGCTGGCTTTACTCGCACTTATAGTATCAATGTATATGTCTATGGCCTATTAAACTATATGAGATTGTATAAGTATGTTTAAGCGTATTGGGTGCTGTGATAGTCTGAGTATCCTAAAAGTTATAAATCGTTTAGTAAAGAGTAAGGTTAGTAGGTTACATAAATAAAATATTGAACAGAAAATAATAGCAAATAAAAGTTTCATGAACACAATCTATGACATAACATCACGCTGGTAATACCCGTGGAAAAAGGTAAAGTATACTCATTATTACACAACACTTGGCCAGTCATCTTAAGTCCCATGTAATAAGGGGCGAGCCTATGAACATTAACCGGGCAGCCAGATCTAGACTCCTTGTCTGCTACTGGGAAACTCCAAATGGAAAACCTAGGAATCGAACCCAGGATCTCATGTTCAGCAGTCGCGCTTGCGACCACAAGGCCAACGAGGCAGTCAGAATTATAAATGTGCAGAAAGATAAAAAAAAACAAATGGAAAAGTCATGTTATATTCCTTTTCTAATTAAGTACTTAAAGTAAATTCAAATCTTCTACGTCTTTCTCTAATCGCCTTAGAGGAGGAAACTCATTTATATTTAGAAACAAGACAGTAAAATGTAATTTATTTATTTATTTAAACTTCATGCACAATAGTGATACATAGGCGGACTTAATGCCACAAGGCATTCTCTACCAGTCAACCTTAGGGTTAAATAAGACAACAATAATAATAATACAACAATAATAATAAGTAATGCTCCTGATTTGTTATTTAGGTAGTGTAGAGGATTTCGTGGCTAAATAATAATAGCCTGGACGACCCAGCCTGGATGAAACTTGCCAATTCGTTACAGGTATAGTCAAGTCAAATCAGCAATCGACCTCGGAATGAAAGACAATAAGCTGAATTTTCATTTAATATATACCTTCAATTTTGCGTTATAAAAAGTGTCTCAAAAGTCTCGTAAAATTTGGTGTCTGCGTCGTAAGTTATTCAAGGTCAATAAAAAAAGTTTGTAGCGATTAAATTTGTTTCTAGTGAAGTCAGAAGAAGTCAATCGTTCAAAATTCTGACAACCAGTCTTACCAAGGGGTATCGTATTACTCAGTACTATCTGAGTTGTGCAGTTCAGATAGGCAGTCGCTCCATGTAAAATACGAGATAATCAGCTGCATCTGTTTAGACTGGAACCTGACCAAAAAAGGCGAGGCAGATCGTCATCTGTGTAGGTTGTTTAGTACACTAATATTATAAAGGTGATAGTTTATGAGTTATGTTTGGTACTCTTTCACGCTCAAACGGCTTAACGGATTTCGATGAAAAGCATCATCAACTGCCTAGCCTTTTCCCAACTATATTGGGGTCGGTTTCCAGTCTAACCGGATGCAGCTGAATACCAGTATTTTACATGGAGCGACTGCCTATCTGACCCCCACAACCCAGTTAATACTAGGTAATACGATACCCTTTGGTAAGACTGGATGTCAGAATTTCAGGTCACTGACTTCCTGTAACGACTGCCAAAGATCTATATACATATATGGCAGCCGGGATCAACAGCTTAACGTGCTTTCCGAGGCACGGAGGAAACTCGGTATATCGGGCGGTCACGAAAAGAAAGAAAAGCAAGATAGTTTTTATTTAGGTACTTTTTAACCGACTTCATAAAAGGAGGAGGTTATATTATGTTCGTGTGTATGTATTTTTTTTTTATGTATGTTACCTGATTTCTCCCCCATTTGGGAACCGATTCTCAAAATTCTTTTTTAACTTGAAAAGTATATTTATTTATTTATTTATTTATTTATTTAAGCAAGTACTTGCTACACTTACAGTTTGCACCAACGCGTGCAGCAAGTCAACATCACACACTAACTTAAAAATCGCATGCAACTATTAAGCATAGCTTTATTGCTACTCATAAAAAGATCTAGATCCGGCTCCTGAGCAATCAGGGCGTTTAGCAGATTCATCGCCTGGGTTGTGGGCGCATATCGAGCAGTTTGGGTACGCACAATGGGAGCCGCGAACAAGCCTCTCGAGGCACAGGCCCGCGACCGTCGCAGACGGTCCGGAGCAAACAGTGAACAACGAGCTAAAGTAGTCCCGTCGTCAATTTTATTATTAAGTAGTAGATAGTAGTGCATCAACAGCGCACACTTACGTCTCAATTCTAACGTGTTGATGCCCACAATACCCGCGACGAATAGAGACGGATACAAATAGGGATAGTATCCATATATTTTTTTATAAAGATACCGAGCAAATTTTCGCTGGACCCGTTCTACCATAAGTTTATATTTTTGCTCATGCGGATCCCATACCAGTGCATTATATTCCAGTTTGCTACGTACAAAAGCATAATATAGTGTGACTATAGCATTTCTGTCAAATTCAAATTCAAATTCAAATATTTTTATTTGTAGTACATAGGTAAATAAGAGTACAGATGTCATTGTTATGTTAATAGATATGATCACTATGTCTTGCCGTCAACGGCGTACAAATATTTAGATTATAATTTCAAAATAATTCAAACTAATAAATATATTCAAAATTATTAATTGTAGCTATTCAATATAAATTAAAATTCGTAATTAAAATAAATAATAAATTAATCAGACAACGAAACATTAAAATTATAAAAAAGATTAAAAACATTTAGTGAAATAAAAAATAATATAAAAATTGAATGTCCATGTCAAAATATACAATGTCAAGGTTACAATGTCAAAGTTACCATGTCAAAATTACAATGTCAAAGTTACCATGTCAAAATTACAATGTCAAAGTTACAATGTCAAAAATTACAAATAAATAAAAAAGTCAAAATTACAATTTGTCTTCTAGGTACTCTGTCTCTAAATTTATTTGCCTGCCTCATAACAAAGCCAAGCAATTGAAAAGCCTTAACACAAATATTAATGATGTGCTGATTGAATGTCATGCTCACATCTAAAGTCAGTCCAAGATCTTTTATTTCGTTGACACGCTCCAGAGGGACACCCGAGACGTGGTAGTTATGCTGGATGGGCGCACGCGAACGGGTGAAGGAAATTGTTTTGCACTTAGAAGTGTTGAATTCTAAGTGGTTTGCTTCACTCCACTTTACCACCATATCGATGTCCCTCTGTAACGCATCACAGTCCTGCTCACTATTGATACCCAAAAATAGCTTCAGGTCATCTGCAAACATGAGACAGCGCGCCGTCCTTACCACCCTCGGCAAGTCATTAGCCATAACAATAAATTGGGTTGGCCCCAGGGTGCTTCCCTGACTTACACCGGAAGTAGTTGCGTATGGGTCGGATTTGTGTATTGAAATTTGTACATACTGAAGACGGTCAGAAAGATAACTCGAGAAGAGTTGAAGCAACCCTGGGGTAAATCCTATAGCCGACAGTTTTTTCAATAGGACGTCATTTTGGACTCGATCAAAAGCCTTTTTGAAGTCGAAATAAGCCACATCAACTTGCTTATTTTTGTCCATCTCGGTGACGGCATAGTCTACAAAGTTGATGTGGTTTGTAACCGTAGACTTACCGGCTCTAAAACCATGCTGACACTCGGCTAGTTGGGTTTTGATCTGTCTAGTGACGTACCGATTTAGTATCGACTCAAACACCTTGCCGAAGGCGGAAAGAACTGCTATAGGCCTATAATTCTCCACCTTTGACCTGGAGCCACCCTTGGGTACAGGGGTAACACGTGAGATTTTCCACTCTGCCGGATACTTTGCTGTTTGTAGGGCTAAATTATATACATAAAGAAGCGGCTCTCTAAATATTTCCAAGCAGTCCTTCAGTACAAAAGGTGGAATTCCATCAGGCCCTGCAGATGAATAGGCTTTCAGGCGTCGAATTGCTACTGATATGTCGGCAGAGTCAATGGCATCTACAGCGATACGTGATATACTCCTGAGGTGGTCCCATTTTAATTTGGTGAAGATCTGGTGCTGATCTTCGGAGATATACAATGGAATTCTTCAAAAATAGACGGCAAATCTGTCGTAATTGCTGGAATCGCTTGGATGTTTATTGAATATGCATTATAATGACGTAACACCACGCCTGTATGCTCTGAGGGGTATGCAGATGTGTACAATAGACATTTATTTAGTTGTTATATATGAATTTCATAGCCACGTATTACGTGTTTCGTGCTTTTTCCGACGCTATTCAAGTATTCGCATCTAGCAGTCATCACTTGTCTTCATGTTGATGAGCTGATAATGGGTTTTTGCTTTCAACTCTTAACCGTTGAGTAGTACCACTCCTCAACGGTTCAGAGTTGAAAGCAAAAATAGGGGAATCTTGAAGGTTAAGGGTTAGGTTTCTTGGTTGAATGTTAAATGCATAGTAAATATTTGTATAGGATATAATATTTATGTACTTATTACAACTAAAAATGAAAACATAAAAAAAGAAAAATCAGCTTCTGAAGTCGGTGACTTTTGTTAGTTTGACTTCATGTTTTTGCCACCAACTTCAGAAGCTGATTTTTCTTCTTAAGTTTATTTTTCTCTTTTTGGTGTTTTTGAAGTCGGTTGTTTTTTTTGTAATCCCAGAAAAATTCGGTGTTCCTAGGGATGAGCAAATAACTAAGATATGTAAACTTTTTCACGGTGAGTAAAAGCGTGGGCGCGGCTTGTGTATTAATAAAACTCTGCCAATCCCTTTAAGAACAACCGGCGAGGTGTGATGTCATTTTATGTTACGAAATAAAACGTAACTTATCTGTAACATTACGAGTAATAGTCATCTTGAGTTGTTTCATGAGTACTAGGATCACATGAAAGTAAATGGAGTCATCTACGTAAACGTAATAGTGTACATCAGTTGTCTAAATGTATTGCTTGTTCGCAAATAGTTATTGTAAGACTGGATACATGTTGTACGGTAAAACAAGCAGTTTAGGTTATGGTAATAGTTAGTTGTCAAACGTGTAACGAGTGTCGAAGATCTATAATTATGGTGGATTGTCAGAATTTATTCCGATACACCCCATCTTCTGTCCACTTGATGAATTAGGCTCATACATAATATGAGCCTAATTCATCAAGTGGACAGAAGATGGGTTTTATACATACATAAACTCACGCCCTTTTCCCAAAGGAGTAGGCAGAAACCACAGAACGCCAAGATGGGTTTCGTGCAATAAAAACCCATAGGGCTCAGTGAATCGGGTGCACTTGTCCTAATTTACGACCGAATCCAACATAATTATAAATGAGATGTTATTATTTAACTATCCTCCTCTCTCCTCTGAGCTAAGTTTGTAGGCTACAACAACTGTCTTTTAATTGACTGATTGGATGAGAACAATTCCCTTGATGTACGGGAAATCCGTACAAAACAAAGGCATGTTATACCGGAAATGTTTTTTTTATTTTTTTTATTATAAATGGGCTTGCTCTTGACCTCAATCTGGCCCTAAGGGCAGAGATGATGTCGACGATGGAATGAGCTTACCCATAAAAAGCCTGTTTACACGCGACTTAAATAGATTAGGGTATATGAACTCGGAAAAACCGACGCAGGCAGGGAATTCCACTCCTTGGCTGTGCGCATAATAAAGGACTTGGCAAAGCGCTTCGTTCGAATGTGTGGAATGTCGACTAGGTATCGGTGATAACCGGCAGTACGTCTAGTCTCCCGATGGAAGAAGGGAGATGGTGGAATCAGCTCGTGGAACTCCTGCGCACACTCTCCGAAGTACAGTCTGTAGAAGACCGACAGACATGCGACTTTGCGACGGTGGGCCAGGCTATGTAGCTTGACAACCAGCTTATCGTGACCAATTAGCCTCCTGGCTCTGCGCTCAATGTGAAATGTAAATGTATAGCTTTATGTGTTGCCGTGTGTACGTAATTCTATAACCAGCCAAAGCAACGAGTTCTAGACAGCTTAGGAACGTAGACACGGCTTATCCGATGGAAACATATATTATAGGCTTTTCCCCCACATATGTTATTGTATTTGTTTTTAATCCTACTTTTGTCTCGAGGGCCCGCTTTATGCCATTAATGTGAATAAAAAAGAAGTAAGATTTTGAATAAAAAAGTAGACATTAATGTGAAAAAGTTCTAGGAATGAGCTTCAAAGGTAGGTTTAACATAAGCTTGTTTAAATAGAATAATTCTTCATTTAAGTTTTTCTAGGATATGTACGGTTCTCCGTATCTGTCGTCTGTAGCTCTATAGTGCTTGGTTCTTGTTACTTAGTCAATACTTTTTTCTGAGTCTATTATTAGGAAATTCATTAGTGATGAAGCAATCACTTATAATGAAGTTTTGTTGGCACCTTAAGGTGTCGATAGGGATCACAAGGTTATGATTAGGCACACTTAGCAAGTTTCAAAATTTTTGTTGGATTTTCTTCTACTATATCTGACGATTATTTTGCAAGGAAAAAGTTACCTCAATAATATCCAGAGTAAGAGGAAGCAGCAACAGCATTCTGAAAGTGTTTGCAGTGAGGCTGAATGGGCCAACAATGGGCAGGTTTACCAAGTTACATATTGGCAACAAAGATTATTAAACCTTCGTGTGATTGTTTTTCTTTTTAGCATTCCTGCATGTTAATAATATATAAGATTTATTACTAACACCCTCTAAGCCTTGATGCCTGACAATATTTTTTTATTTTATAATATATTTATTGAGACTTCATGTTATCAATAGTATTTCAAGTTCCGTTTTTATAATGAGATTCGGATTTAACAAAAATAAAAAAAAAACCTTCACTGATGTATCAATTGCTTTCTGTTTTGTTTTTATATTTTTATTTTGGCAGATGTTATCCCGAAAACATGGCTGTTACTGACAATACATATTATTTTATTGTGTCGTTTGTATTTAAATGCCCATTGCATGTGTCAATATACCTGTTCGTTATTACATTTTGTTTCCAATATATGATATTACAACTTTATAGTGGGAGAGCCGGCTGCAAAAATACCTACCTCATCAGGTACCCCAATAGGCTATCTTTAGATCGTTAACCGACACTTAAACACGTAAAAAAAATCAGGTCTGCCAGTGCCGATCCTGCCGGGTCATGGAAAAAATTCATATTTTTTGTCGTATTTTTTTGGTGAAAATTACGTCACAAGGTACCCGAATTAAAGTGCTGGCAACAGTTAACCATTGATTAATTACCTAAAAAAAAGTAGGTCTGCCATTGCGCACTCTGCCGGAAGTACTTGGCAGACCTCTAAAATATGGCCCCTCCAGCACCATGAACCTACCTCATCGAGTACCCTGATGGAACCTACGCCAAATAATAGCCAAGATGCCCTCGATAGAGGATCAAAAGGTCTGCCAGGTCTAATCTTGCCGGAACTTAGTGTTCAAAGCATTTGAAGTTGGTATGGTAGGTAGGCAGCATTATTTCATACAAAGAAGAAGGGGCGAAATGTCCCTTGTAACACTTTCTCCTATATATCAAATGAAAGAGCGTAAAAAATAGATCATTTTATTCCCTTACAGTAAATGTGTGAATACTGGGGGAAAAAAGTTATTCACCGATAAAGAGAGAAAATATTTTTTTATTTTTTTTCATCGCACATACTTGGGTGAGGTGTCTATTGATAGGTCTTTTAAAATGACTGTGATGTTTTTAAGATAATTTTTTCTCAAAGTCAATCGTTTGAAAGATAGACAGTTTCAAAGTGCTAAAATGTGTCCCCACCCCCTCTAACTTTTAAACTAAGAGAGTGAAAACTCTAAAAAAATATATGCTGTAGATCGCAATGAAAAATTACAACCAAGATTAGTTTGAACGAGATGAAGTTAACCGTTTTTGAGATATAGCACATTTAAAAAACCGCAAATATAACTTTGTCATTCATACAGTTACTATGAAAAACAAACTTATCACAAAATGTGTATTTCTGTTGCCGCTTTAACAAAAAATAATACAAATTAAAGGTGGCTCCTACGATGGTACGGATCCCTTCATGTGCGAGTCCGACTCATACTTGGTCAGTTTTTTTTTTATCCAATTATTCACACCGTCCATCACACGTTTACTGTGTTAGTGAATAATTGATTTATTTTTTCCAATTTTTCACACGTTTACTGTGTGAATAATTGGAGAGAAAAGTTATTCACCTTTAAAGAAATGATTTTTTAATTTTTTAGACTCAAATAGTATTCGCACTTTTTACGATGACATCGACCGAATTTCTCATCATCATTATTTCAGCCGAAAGACGACGACCCGCCCCGCCCTTTGCACGGGTGAAATTGCTGAATATAAACCTTCATCTTGAATTACTCTGTCTATTTCTAAAAACTGCATTAAAATCCATTGCGTAGTTTACAAGATCTAAACGTAGAAACGCGTTCCATATGGTGTCGGGCGTAAAGAATAGCACCATCCCATATCTACCCGTGAGTGTCGCAAGAGGCGACTAAGGGACGTACCAGAGAATGGGCATCAGCATTCTACTGTGCTTTGTTATGACCTTACTGCGCTTGCCAACCCGTCTGCCAAGCGTGGCGATTATGGCAAACCTTCCCAAATGGAAATGAGCGCACAAAAATGGCCCCTAGTACCCCTCGACTACGGTAGCGGTCGAGGCAGCGGCGTGGCAAGGGAAAAGGTCCGGCTACCTAAAAGTAACGGAACTCGAAGAGGAATTGAGCAGGTTGCGATGGAGTATTGTGGAATTATTTGAGGTCCGAAGAGAGGGGGAGGACACGATAATCCTGAAATCCGACTCTACTTCCGAGAGGGTTACCGTCAGTCCCAGGGTGGTGTTGGGATTATCGTCCACAAGTCCCTCATGAATAACGTGGTGAAGATCGAGAGTGTGTCGACCAGGGTGGTGTACCTTATACTCAGAATATCCTCAAGATGTGTGCTGAAGGTTATACAGGTCTACGCGCCGACCTCGGGACACCACGCCGACGATGAAGGGGAGACCATGCATGAGGATATTTATAAAACCACACACTGCTCGCAGAACGAATGACGGATGGGGCCGACAGTTCTGGAGTGGCGACCGCGAACTGGAAGACGTTGCGTTGGAAGGCCTCCCACTAGGTGGACCGATGACCTGGTGAAGGTTGCGGGGATCCGTTGGATGCGAGATGCACGGGACCGGTCAACGTGGCGACACTTGGGGGAGACCTATGTCCAGCAGTGGACGTCTTTCGGCTAAAATAATCATCATCCTCAGCCTATTATGTTCCCACTGCAGGGACTCAGGCCTCCTCTCTGGGAGAGGGATGGGCTATAATCCACCACGCGTGCCCAATGCGGGATGGTAGATGTCACAGATCTTAGAATTTTTTGGTTCTAAGATATGCCGGTTTCCTCGCGATATTTTCCTTCACCGTTTTGAGAGCAGTGGTGTTGAAATAAATTACACAAAGTAATGTGCCTGCCTGGGTTCGAGCCCCACGACTTACTGTTCGTAAGTCGGGGCAGCCACTGGGCCACCACAGCTCTGATGAAATAATGATGATTAGAAATCACACAGAAACACATCGCCGCCATTTTCAAAACTTCGTTGGCCCTGCTCGTGCTTGGGACGATGTCAGCGTAGAAAGTACGAATACTTTTTTCATAAACACACAAACATCGTAACGGATTTGGGTCTACCTTTTTTAGCAGATTTTTTTATACCCGAATTTTGTTTAGCATAACAGTGGATGGCAGAAACTTCATTTCACAGAAAATCATTTGGCATACACTCATTTACCATAAATTCAAAACGCATAATTTTGTAAGTCAGAATCATCTTTGAGCATAAACTTCATTTCCAGAACCATCATTTCGCCGAAAATTCATAATCAGAATCGTCTTTTGGCACGCATTTCATTTCATACATACGTGTAACATGCAATAATAATAATAACTTTTATTATTAATTATTATTATCAGCTCACCCCGGCTATAATTTCTAGCTGAGAACATTAAATGTATGTCAAAAATAATAATAATTATTATTATTAATAATAATAATGACGTCACTCATACATGCAACGCATGTACTCCATGACGCGCGCTCGCTTCGCTCGCATATTAAATAACACTAATATCTTCTGTCCCCGAAGTGCCGGGCCTCCACCGGCCTCCTTCGTCAGCCTAAGGCCCGGTGCCCATGCCGCCCATAAAGGATACTTTCGCGAGACGGTCGTTATACCGTATAAAAATCTACCAAATAAAATTCTGCCATCTTAAAAGTATGCCTTTGAAAATTCGGCTATTTAAACATTCTGCGAAATGAGTATTCTACTAAATAATTGATCTGCCATAAACACATTCGTTCAAAGAAGAATATGCCAAGTGTGGTATGCCAAATAAATTTCGGAGCATCAAGTTTCTGCCAGATAGATGGTACCCAACGGATTTTAATGCAGTTTTCAGCAATAGACAAAAGTGATTCAAGGGGAAGTTTTATATTCCGCACATTGCACCCTTGCAAAGCCGGGGCGGGTCACTAGCACTACTAAAAAATAAAATAAAAAAATCATTTCTTTATAGGTGAATAATTTTTATCTCCAATTATTCACACAGTAAACGTGAATAATTGGAGATAAAAACAAATTGGATTTAAAAAAAAACTGGCCAAGTGTGAGTCGGACTCGCACATGAAGGGACGGAACCCTTCATGTGTATCATCGTAGGAGCCAACTTTAATTTGTATTATTTTTTGTTAAAGCGGCAACAAAAATACACATTTTGTGATAAGTTTGTTTTTCATAGTAACTGTATGAATGACAAAGTTATATTTGCGGTTTTTTAAATGTGCTATATCTCAAAAACGGCTAACTTCATCTCGTTCAAACTAATCTTGGTTGTAATTTTTCATTGCGATCTACAGCATATATTTTTTTAGAGTTTTCACTCTCTTAGTTTAAAAGTTAGAGGGGGTGGGGACACATTTTAACACTTTGAAACTGTCTATCTTTCAAACGATTGACATTGAGAAAAAATTATCTTTGAAACATTACGGTCATTTTAAAAGACCTATCAATAGACACCTCACCCAAGTATGTCCGATGAAAAAATATAAAAAAATATTTTCTCTCTTTATCGGTGAATAACTTTTTTCCCCCAGTATTCACACATTTACTGTTAGGGAATAAAATGATCTATTTTTTACGTTCTTTCATTTGACATATAGGAGAAAGTGTTACAAGGGACATTTCGCCCCTTCTTCTTTGTATGAAATAATGCTGCCTACCTACCATACCAACTTCAAATGCTTTGAACACTAAGTTCCGGCAAGATTAGACCTGGCAGACCTTTTGATCCTCTATCGAGGGCATCTTGGCTATTATTTGGCGTAGGTTCCATCAGGGTACTCGATGAGGTAGGTTCATGGTGCTGGAGGGGCCATATTTTAGAGGTCTGCCAAGTACTTCCGGCAGAGTGCGCAATGGCAGACCTACTTTTTTTTAGGTAATTAATCAATGGTTAACTGTTGCCAGCACTTTAATTCGGGTACCTTGTGACGTAATTTTCACCAAAAAAATACGACAAAAAATATGAATTTTTTCCATGACCCGGCAGGATCGGCACTGGCAGACCTGATTTTTTTTACGTGTATAAGTGTCGGTTAACGATCTAAAGATAGCCTATTGGGGTACCTCATGAGGTAGGTATTTTTGCAGCCGGCTCTCCCTCTATTACAATTATCATTCCCCATCATCTCTCCTAGAGAGGAGTCCCTGCAATGGGAACATTATAGGCTGATGATGAAGATGAATAATGCAGGTAACCATAATTAAATTTCTTCTTTTTCTACACTAAATAGATTTGAGTTTGGCCGATAGGTACTGAATTTTACAGATTGGTGGTTAAAAGTTGTGCACAAAAAAGTTTTTTTTTTTAATTACGTTCATAATCCTATTAGCATTACCTCATTTATCTGTTAAACTGTTCATAAATATAATTTATGTCTTGACAAAGTGACTTTTTATCAGCGATAACAACTGACGTATAAATAAATTAGGTATACTTGAAAATATGCAAGGTATCGGAAAAGCACGAGCAAATCATGTTGAAAGACTTTGTATTAATAATTATGCGTGCTTTTTGTCGCTTAGTAAGCTATTTATAGAATGACTTTTATAATAAACTTAAAATACACATTTTCTGCCAGTAAAAGAGTTCATTTATAACAGTTTCTGTCGGTACGACTTAGCTAAATGCAGACGAAGAAATAAGTAGTTCTACGGCTAATTTATTGATTAAGCAAAGCGGACTGGAGCAGGTAAAACAATGGAGTGAATAATAAGTAAGTTCTTGGGAATAAAATGTTAAGAATTCTTTGTTAAAACCGTTTTTTCGTTCACTTTTCTTGGGAAAGATGTTTGCGTAACAGTAGTTTCCAGCGTTTCCAACAGCGTTACCTACATAAAATCAAGAAATCAGAATATTTCTTAAACTAACACGAGCCATTTCCTTCGTGTAACCCAAAACTAACCGATGACCTGGTGAAAGTTGCAGGGATCTGCTGGATGCGAAACGCACGGGACCGGTCAATGTGGCGACACTTAGGGGAGACCTATGCACAGCAGTGGTCTTTCGGCTGAAATAATGATGATGAACCCAGAACTTAGGTATTGGTTTGAAGAGGGCAGATGGGCAGTCGCTCTATATAAAATACTGATACTCAATGGCATACGGTTAGACTGGAAGCCAACCTCAACATAATTGGGCAGATGATGATTAAGTGCTATATTTTGTCCCTGTATGTTAAAAATACTATGCCTTATCGATTCTTCATTAAATCGGGCTTCATCTTTAGTTAAATATGTACCTAGCTAAGTAGGTATAATGTATATAAACTGACCTGAAATAAAAACCAAAAGGGGTAGATGTCTACGAAAATTGAAACTTAGTTGGCATCGCGGGCCCAGGCAGTCCCAAATAATTATTCTTGGCAACAGCCTTCCTTGACCTTTCACAAATGAAACCTCATTTTCATGTCTCTATTACCTACGGTATATTTTGTTCTAGTACTTACAAGATGAAATAAACCTAATTGTAGGTATAGTATATCATGTCTGTAACTGTTATTGGGCCGTTATAAGGCCTTTGCCTAGATCTAGACGTTTTTTACTGTGTAGGTAATGTCGTAGAGAGCATTATGTTCAGGTATTCTTCCTATATTTTTGTTGAAGGGTAAGGCTGAGGTCTACATTATGGTGCACTTATATTTCACCAGTTATTTATGTTTTTAGACCGCTTATGCTTGCCATCAACCGAACAAATTTACTAAGAAATTCCTGACGGAAAAAGTATGTTCTTTTTTTCCTGATCTATGCAGCAAACGACAACGTGGGAGGCGCAAGAGGTAGCGTGACAAACTGGGCTTTTTGCTCAAAGACTGCTGACAGACTGAGCAGTAACAGACAGCTAACTGAAAGGATCGGCTTTCATTCTAACGGAATGCAGTTGAATACAAGTATTTACATAGAACCACTGCATATCAGACCTCCACGACCAGGGGAAGATGTATATAAGGGCTTTTAGGGCTGCAGCCCATGGTTCCGTGTACATAAATTGAAGACAGTAGACAATATTGTGAATAAAAAACATTTAAAATTTTAAAGATTCCTATACCACAATATATTACTATATTTCGATAGAATATACCTAGTACATCATTACTGAAAACACTTTTTTGTGGAGAAAATGACAATTAGTTAAACATGCAGGCCCCCAGGTAGTATTAGCCCAAGGCCCTACAAACTCACAGTCCGCCCCTGTCCACATCGCAGTTACTAGATAATACGATACCCCTTGACGAAGACTGACATAAACACAGCTAGTAATGGTACAGACTTAAATAGTCTTTTACGCAAAATTTCCAACACAGTTTTCATGTCTCGTAAAAACCAGCTCCATAAACCATTCCACCACAAAAGTCTTTAATAAAAATGGTAGAAAATATTTCCATAACTGAAAGCAATAGGGACTGAAAGTAATTACGGTGGCTAAGAGCAATGCAGTTGGATGTAACAGGTTGTCTTTTGTCCAACGTGAAAATAAAACACTTTCCTCGGTCATTTCTTACTTCTGCTACAAAATGTCTGTACAGGACGCTGAATAATGTAGGTTTTTATGCTACTTTAATTTTGTTATTAATTACCTACTTGCTCTAGACATAATTAGTAACGTTTTGTTTAATTAATTTTGGAAATTCATATCGCGTCAGTTTTGAATTTCAAGAACTCATAGAAAGAAAGAGTAGTCCATGAAACTGGACCCACGCGAGTGACCATAAGGGCGATCCTGCGTTAATTATGTTACCTGTTACCTTATTGATAATTTACTAGCTGACCCCGCGAACTTTGTTCCGCCTCCGCCTTAGAGGCAAAATATATATATATATATATCATAAAAAGTATTCTATGTCCCTCTCCTGGTTCTTAGCTACCTCCCTACCAATTTTCAGCAAAATCCGTCCGGCCGTTCTTGAGTTAGAAATAGTGTAACTAACACGACTTTATTTTATACTAGCTGACCCACGCAACTTCGTCTGCGTCACATAAATATAGCATATAACCTTTCTCGATATATCGACTATCCGACATAAATTAAGCTAAATCGTAACAAACAAAAAATCGTATCTTTCCTCTATAATATAATAATTTAGATGGTTTAGATTAGCTTAGATTATATTAAAGTGTGAATTACTATAGGTATCTCTTACTATTAAATATACGATAACACTCTGTACTTGTAGACATTATGATGCAGTAAATATTTTGAATTTGAATTTCCCGGAAAGAATCTCCCCACATTGCGACGCGCGAATTATTTTGCCGCGCGGATATTTTTACATTGCGATATCTTCTAAGATTTTTGTTTAAACTGGATAGAGGAAAGGGCACAAATATTCTATATTAAATTTCCCTTCTAACAAACACATTTATTTAGATATAGATTAATACCATATGGGTTAAAGAAGCTACGCAAAAAATAATTCTTTTTAATCTAACAGTTTAATAGTAAAAAAGGGTTACAGTGAGTCAATCTTAAAAGATAGATATATGCTGTCGCGGACTTTCTTTTAGAGTAAGAGGAACAATTTCTTCATACATGATATTTGCGTAACTTAAACCGTTTTCGCAGCGCACGCAGCGGAAGCTCTCAAAAAGGAAATACCTTTTCCCGTTTTTGAAACATTTTTCATTTATGCTCCGCTCCTATTAGCCGTAGCGTGATGTTATATAGCCTATAGCCTTTCTCGATAAATGGACTATCCAACACAAAAAGAATTTTCCAAATCCAACCAGCAGTTCCTGAGTTTACCGCGTTCAAACAAACAAACAAACAAACAAACTCTTCAGCTTTATAATATTAAGTATAGATATATAGATAGATAATATAAGTTTTTAAACTGACATGGTCACTGACACTACTATTAATATCATAAACGGGATATTTACCATGTTTGATTATTGTTTCAACAAATCAAACATGGTAAATATCCCGTTTATGATATTAATAGTATATAGATAATGTTACTATACATTGGTGGTGATGGTATGGTGTTGGTGATAGTGATAGTGCGATGCATAGTGTTGTGGTATGGTATTGCAATCTACTTAATTGTTAATTATTTGCTCCAGATAATACCGGTTTTCAGTTGCATCGAGTTAGACTAGCAGTTTTTGTAAAACCGGATACCGCAAGCTTTTCTATCGAAACAACAGATTCAGATTAGACAAACAAAGTAAAATAAACAAACAACAAATACATCTTTACGTTCAGTTACAAAAAGAAACATAAAAAATATATTCTTAATACTATTTCTCATTAAATTCGTTGCGGGTCCCAAGTCAACCCAATTTTCATTCAGTTTCCTACTGCTTATTTAAAATTGAAATAACATTTTTCATATTTCCACAAATTAAATCGGGAAAAAAGATGGTGGGTTTTTTCGAAATAATATTATCGTAATGATGGTAACAGCAGTGAATGTGGTTCTTATTTTCAAAGACGTAGAGACTCAAGTTATCAAGGACCACTTGTTAAAGTTCTTGATAAATTTTGATTGTTATGTTAAGTTACTTTTTAATAAAGTGGATGGAGTGGAATAGAGCAGGCTTAGGGAATATAACAAGTGTTACCTGTTTAAGGTTTCTATTTACCCCTTTTGTCATTTGTTGTTGATAACTCCGTGGAACCCGCTTTGGAATGGGCAACTATGGTTCTTCACTAGTTACTTAAGATTGTGACTGTATCTTCGCTTCTTCTTTGTTGTTTGACATTCAAAAGTGCCTGTATTGGTCAATTTAAAATAAATACTTTATGTTTGTCCTCATAATAATATTATTAAAATTCAATTAAATTTTCGTGTCTGTCGTGACCGAATTTAAATTTTTTATTTAATGCCACATAGAAAACATTAACTAACTTGCGATTATGAAGGGCGGACGTTTTGGGTGACTGCCTTTTGATACATTGAACAAATAAATATCAATGTTTTGTGAAATCGGTTAAATCTTACGAAAGCTAACTAGGTAGGGGAGGGGTCATAGTTACAAATAATTTATCTTTCCAAGCAACAAATAAAAAGTTAGAACATCAAGAATATCATTTGATATTCCATCTTGAGATCATTAAATATTCTCAGAAAATACAATTACAGATATAATAGTTTGTCTTAATAACAGGTTTGTTTAAACTACAAAGCTACGAAATATACCCCAGCAGCCAGCTGTTTATTTAGCAACAAAATTCAATTTCATGGAGTAAATAAATTAACTTGTACCTCTTTGAAATGCGCCTCAGGAAATTATGTTAAAAGACTTTTAAGGGTTCCGTACCTCAAATGGAAAAAACGAAACCCTTATAGGATCACTCGAGTGTCTGTCTATCTGAAATACAGGAATACTGTGACCTGAAATACAGGCTCAGCCTAGCTCGGGCACAGTTGCTCATATTATGTATTGTACTGAATTCTAACTGCATTTAAAACTGTTCAACATATTGTGTCTAATTTTAAAGAAGAAATAAATTTATTTATTATTTATTTATTATCTGTTCGACCATTCCCCCCCTTATCTCCGAAACTACTGAACCGAAAATTTAAAAAAAAATACAGAAATTAGTTCAACGCTTATAAATTATCAATATATTATTAGACATGGAAAATCTCTCAATATCTACTACTATGGCAAGGAACTCTTCATGTGTAAGTCCGACTTGGATTTGGCCATTTTTTTAAATACTATTTCTCTGACTCTGAAGAATGAGTTGTGGTGAACAAGACAGTAATTTAAAAGAATGAGTTGTGGTGAACAGGACAGTAATTTAAAAGATTGGTCGTTGTTGGCACGTTGTCAGTATGTCAAGTAGGAGGGATAAGGGAGAGGACTTTGAATGAGAAATTGGTGAGCGCCTAATGGCGTCAAAAAGCGGTCCTTCATTAAAAATAACGTGTATTTTACTTCTGCCAACCTCCCTTTTTTGACAATTAGGAGTAGAGTTTAGCGCTGTTAAATCCGCGATGGTTTGTGTTAGTGTGTTAACGTTTTTAAAAGTGGTTTGTAACATGTTTTTTACTAATAAACGAAAAAGAAATGTTTTTCGAATCATGTGCGTTTGAACAGTAAATGAAAACACTCTGCATTGACCTAAACACTTTATTTTGTGACCGAACAGCTTCATATCAATATACATATTATAAATGTATAATATTGATATGTTACTGTTCAGTGATATTGCGTCCTCCCCCAGGCGTCGCCACATTGACCGGTCCCGTGCGTCTCTCATCCAGCGGGTTCCTGCAACCTTGACCAGGTCATCGGTCTACCTAGTGGGAGGCCTTCCAACGCAACGTCTTCCGGTTCGCGGTCGCCATTCCAGAACTTTTCGGCCCCATTGGCCATCCGTTCTGCGAGCAATGTGCCTTGCCCATTGCCATACCAACCAACCTTAACAACAACAACATTCAACATTGAACAACATTGAAATACAACAACAACATTGAATACCATATTTAATAGCATAATATTCTGTGGAACCTACAACATTTAGATATTCTTGATAAGAAGCAGCTGGGCGGAGCAATGTTCCATTGTCTCAGGTTTAACTCAGTAGGCAATACCTAGGCTCTCCTAGTGTGCCATCAGTGTATTGAACTTGACGGCAGCCATATTGTTTAGCTGCGAGAGACGGCGACTAGATGGCGCTAGTGGAACGTGCACCGGACGCATCATAGAGGAATCATTTTGCTTAAAATATTTAAATTCAAATCCGGTAAAATGTTTTTAGGTTGGTACCCCCGGCGATCGCCTTTAAAAGCGACTGAGCTGTAGAGTCGGCACGCATTTCCAACGGATACGTCCTGGTGCACGGACCACTGTCTCTCGACAGTCAGTACAGTCCTACTTGACCGCCCTTACTGCCGTTATAAGTTTTATTTTATTTTATTTCTGTGTTTAAAATAAGTTCTATGTGTTAGTGATAACTACTGATAAATCAAAGTGATTGTGTGATATAAGTGATTGTGTGATTGTGAAATAAATTTGTGTATTGCCATATCTGAGTTTCACTTCTGATGCCAAACCCGACATCAGAAGTGGGATCGGATTGTCCGCCCACCTCTGGCACTTCATCATCGCAAAATATGCAGGAAAATGTTCCGCTACCCTCAAACACTCTAGAAGCAATTCTTTCAAAATTAACTGAAGCTTTACTACCCCGGTCCAATGCACCACCGCATCCTTTCACAGCGTTGGTACCATTTGATCCTGATGACCCTAATTCAGACATAGATGGTTGGTGTCGGCTGTCAGACACCATAATTAAGGGCAAAAATCTAAAAGGTCTCGATTTAATCATGACACTGACCCATTGTCTTCGAGGCCGTGCAGCCACATTACTGACCAAGATACCTCCCAGTCAATATCAATGGGAAGATATACAGGAGACTTTAAAAGCTCAGTTCTCTCGCCCTATGCTTGTTCAGGATCATTTTGACAGTATCCTCAAATTTCAAATTTCTTCCAATGAGACCCCGGCTCAGGCATGTCTACGTCTTTGGCAATTGATAGAAAATATCCCGGACGCAAGTTTACCCGAGAAGGTTGTGACGGGGTTTGCCATCTCCGTATTATCCCAGTGTGACGTTCAAATACGTCGTGAAATAAACTCTACTGTGGTAAATGACAAATCCCAGCTATTTCGAGTACTACGAGGCATATCCTTGAAAAGAAAGTCGGAATTGTCCGAGTCAAACGATTCTGATATCAAACGCCCTCGTTCTACGTTTCCCTTTCGTGGCAATTGTAACATATGTGACAAGACTGGGCATCGTGCGGCTGATTGCCGTGAAAGAAACAAGCAACCCAATCGTTCTACAGTAACGGATAAACGCGTCAACCAGAAGTCACAAGTTACGTGCTACGTCTGCGGGGAGCCAGGCCACGTCGTCTCCACCTGCCCAAAAAGGGTTGACAATACGAAGAAGGAACAAGCAACTACCGGAAGCAAAGAAGTTAACGTGTGCTCGAAGATGGTTCGAGGTACTATGGACTGTAGTGGTATGACATTTTCCTTTATTTTTGATTCCGGTTCTGAGTGTAGTTTAATTAGGAAAAGTTCTTCACACCTTGTTACTGGAAAAAGATCGCATGACCTTATCAACATGATTGGTATTGGAAAGAGTATTATTAGTAGCACAGAGCAAATCGTTTGTGATATAAAAATTCAGTGCATCGAAATTAACATCACTCTTCACGTAGTTCCGGATGATTGCTTGCGCGACGCTATTTTATTAGGTAGAGATATACTTGAGCGTGATATTCTTGTTGAAATTTCCGAGACCGGTTTAACATTCAAGCAGGGTAGAGAATTGAATATGTGTACCAAAACCAAACCTATTTTTGACATTGATTCAATTAATACTGACCTGACAGGACCTGATAGAAAAAAACTTTTTAACATATTAACGCAATATGCAGATCATTTTATTGAAAATTTTCCTACAACCAGAATTAAGACGGGACAGTTGAAAATTGATTTAATTGATCCTCATAAAGTAGTACATAGGAGACCTTATAGGCTATCCCCTCAGGAATCTAAGATAGTTGATGAAAAAATTCAGCAATTATTGACGGCAAATATTATTAGAGAAAGTTCATCTCCATTTGCAAGCCCTATCATTCTCGTAGAGAAAAAAGACGGTAGTACGCGCATGTGTGTTGACTATCGGGAATTGAATAGCAATACTCAACCGAATCATTATCCTTTACCTCTGATTAGTGAACAAATTGATAAACTTAATGGTGCTCACTATTTTAGTAGTATTGATATGGCCTCTGGGTTTCACCAATTACCTGTACATAAAAGTTCTATAGAAAAAACAGCATTTGTAACCCCAAAAGGGCAGTTTGAATACTTAGCTATGCCTTTTAGATTACGCAACGCCCCTTCCATTTTTCAAAAAGCTATTAATACTGCTTTGAACCCTATGAATGATGAAAAGATTTTAGTTTTCATGGATGATGTACTTTCAATTTCAAAAGATATTAATGAGGGGCTTAACCGTTTAGATAAATTACTTAAAATATTGTCCGAATCGGGGTTCTCGTTTAATTTAAAGAAGTGTTCATTTCTGAAAGTCCAAACTGAGTACCTTGGGTACATAGTTTCAGCCGGAGAAATTAGACCAAATCCAAAAAAAATACAAGCCTTAATTAATGTCCCTACTCCGAAAACTGTCACTCAAGTTAGGCAGCTCATAGGGCTAGCTACGTATTTTAGACAATTTATTCCTGATTTTTCTCAGATAATACGGCCTCTGTATCCCTTAACAAAAGGAAAGGGTAATGTTAAATGGACCCCAGAGCATAACCAAATACACCAAAAAATTATCCACATTTTAACATCCGAACCAGTTTTAAAAGTTTTTGACCCTTCTTTGCCCATTGAACTCCATACCGATGCAAGTAGCGAGGGATATGGTGCAATTCTTATCCAAAAATATAATGATACCCCTCATGTAGTAGCGTATTTCAGCAGGAAGACCATAGATGCAGAAACACGTTACCACTCTTATGAGTTAGAGACCCTTGCGGTAGTAAAAGCAATCGAACATTTTCGTCATTATTTGCATGGGCGAAAATTCACGGTATTCACCGATTGTAATTCCCTTAGAGCTTCTCACTCCAAACGTGATTTGACTCCAAGGGTTCACCGTTGGTGGGCTATGTTGCAGGCTTACGATTTTGATATCGTGTACAAAGAAGGTCGAAAGATGGCTCATGCAGATTTCTTATCACGCAATTTATCTAACACAAATTATTCTGAACCCCGTAAAGTAAATTTCCTTGAATTAGATATAGGTTGGTTAATTGTAGAACAAGAACGCGATTCGGAACTATCTGAAATCATATCAAAATTCCGTAATAATCAAATACCTGAAGAGATATCGCGTACTTATGATTTAAGACAAGGGATATTATATAGGAAGATAGAGCGTAGAGGAGTTTCTAGTTGGCTACCAATTGTGCCCCGTTCTTTGGTTTGGTCCCTCATTAGCCATGTCCATAATGAAATAAAACATTTAGGTTTTGAGAAGACTTTAGATAAACTTTACGAATTATATTGGTTTCCTGATATGGCTAAATTTGTAAAAAAGTTTATTAATTGCTGTGTGGTATGTAAAACTTCCAAAGGCCCTTCAGGAGCACAGCAAATGCAGTTGCATTCGATTCCTAAACATCCAGTTCCTTGGCACACAATTCATTTAGATCTAACAGGAAAACTTTCAGGCAAAAGTGACAGAAAAGAATATTGCTCAGTTTTAATAGATGCCTTTACGAAGTTTGTACTGCTTGAATATACTCCGGCCTTAAGCTCTTCCTACGCGGTTAGAGCAATTAAAAATGCTGTAAACTTATTTGGTGCTCCAAAGCGCATTATCGCCGATAGAGGACGTTGTTACGACTGCAGTGAGTTCAAAAACTTTTGTAATGATAATAAAATAGAGCTTCATTTAATAGCAACCGGTTCTAGTAGAGCAAACGGACAGGTTGAGAGGGTCATGCGAACCTTGAAGAATATTCTTACTGTTATAGAATGTAATTCTAATAATGCCTGGAGGGATGAACTAGGAGAGATTCAACTTGCTCTTAATAGTACACGTTCCAGGACCACAGGTTTTACGCCTATGGAACTGATGTTTGGCATTCAAGGTTCTTCACTTAATCTGGCTAAAATAACTCCTAATTCTTCTGAACCCACTGTAATAAATGTTGAAACGGCTCGTTCATCTGCATCAGAAAATATTCAAAGAGCAGCTAACGCTGATACTATAAGGTTTAATAAAGGGAAAGCCCGCATTAAACCTTTTTCAGTTGGTGAATTTGTTTTCGTAAAATGCGAAGCAAGACATCAAACTAAATTAGATAAGAAATTTAAGGGACCTTATAAAATAGTCACTGTATTAGATAATGACCGTTATGAACTTAAACATATTAACGGTTCTAACAGAATTTATAAATTTGCTCATGAAAATTTAAGAGAAGTACCTAAAGGTCAAGAAGGTTATTTAGAAATTTACGAAAATTATAGTGATGATAATGATGATGATGATAATGATGAACGGACCGTGACGGCAGATGATGAGTTGAGTATGTCTGTTGTTCCTGTAAATAATATGACCTCAGATTCAGAGGAAACACTTACTGTAAGTTCTCGTACATTGACTGTAGATGATTCAGAGGAAACACTTTCTGTAAGCTCTCGCACTTTAAGCGCAAACAACTCTGAAGATACTTTATCTGTTAGCTCTCGTACATTGAGTGTAGATAATTCTGAAGCTTTAATAGAATCTTTGGAATGATTAATTAGTATGATCTCTTCTACTGTTGTGGGAGATGATTCTCGATGCGCTGCAGGAATCTCACCTGCTTTAGTGGGTGACGATTTAGACCAGCATGTAATAGATAATGTGTCGCGCTGCAGGAATCTCACCTGCTTTAGTGGGTGACGATTTAGACCAGCATGTTTGAACTGTAGGGGTTTTTCTATTGTAAAGAAATACCTAGACCAGTGATATTTGCTATGTAACAATGATGACGATGTGAATTAATAGAAGTCCTTTGTTTTAGATAAGTGAATACACTCGAGGACGAGTGATTTATCAGAATGGCCGTGACGGCAGCCATATTGTTTAGCTGCGAGAGACGGCGACTAGATGGCGCTAGTGGAACGTGCACCAGACGCATCATAGAGGAATCATTTTGCTTAAAATATTTAAATTCAAATCCGGTAAAATGTTTTTAGGTTGGTACCCCCGGCGATCGCCTTTAAAAGCGACTGAGCTGTAGAGTCGGCACGCATTTCCAACGGATACGTCCTGGTGCACGGACCACTGTCTCTCGACAGTCAGTACAGTCCTACTTGACCGCCCTTACTGCCGTTATAAGTTTTATTTTATTTTATATTATTTCTGTGTTTAAAATAAGTTCTATGTGTTAGTGATAACTACTGATAAATCAAAGTGATTGTGTGATATAAGTGATTGTGTGATTGTGAAATAAATTTGTGTATTGCCATATCTGAGTTTCACTTCTGATGCCAAACCCGACAAACTCATACGACTTTAGTAAACAGCTATACTGCCATAGCCACTTTCTTTTTAATAATAATAATCAATTTAAATAATATATAATAATTAATGTAATGACTGTTCCTTCTCAGTATATTTATGAAAATCTTTTGTATGCTCACAAAAATATAAAGCTGTTTAAGAAATATAGTGATATTCACAATATAAATACAAGAAATAGACATAAATATATTGTACCCACAACAAGGCTCAAGAAAATAGATCTTTCAGATGCCAATGTATTCGCTTTTATAATAAACTACCAAGCCACATTCAAAATTTAAGCCTTAATAAATTCAAATCCTTTATAAAACGTAAACTTTGCCAGAAAGGATTTTATACTGTTAAAGATTATTTAGAGGACAAAAAAGCTTGGGATTGAACTGCTCCAATTTGAATCGAAATTGAATTGACTTTATACCTATTTTTATATTTTTTTTACAATTTGACATTTTATGAATTTTCTTTATACACATGACATTGTTTACTTTTTCAAGTATGATATTATTTTTTTGACCAATATTTACATGTTAAATATTTTATTTTATTTTTTATTTAGTTTTGTGTATATTGACATTTAATAACTTGACATGATTATTTAATATGACAAATATTTTATTATTTTTATATTGTGAATGTGAGGACCATGTGGGTCTTTCTCTAATTTTAACTATTGTCTGGCAGTTTGAGTACTTTAAGCGACCCACCCAAATGTCCTTTCTTTGGTATTGTTCGTCGTGACGTTGAGCTCCTTGAGTTATAAGTCGAGCTCCACGATAACTGACAAATGCTTGCACTGACTGGACGGGTCCACTCAAATCTGTGTGGTGCTTTATTCAAAAGACCATCTCAGACACTAATCTGCATGATCTTCATGTATTTTATTATTTTCATATTGTGAACGTGAGGACCGTGTGAGTTTTTATTTAATTTTAACGATTGTTTGGCAGTTTGAGTACTTTAAGCGACCCACCCAAATGTCCTTTCTTTGGTATTGTTCGTCGTGACGTTGATCTCCTTGAGTTATAAGTCGAGCTCCACGATAACTGACAAATGCTTGCACTGACTGGACGGGTCCACTCAAATCTGTGTGGTGCTTTCTTCAAAAGACCATCTCAAACACTAATCTGCATAGTCTTCATGTGTGTATTATACCAAGATTATGTTTGTACCTTGAACATATTGTAAACCCAAACGATTTTAAAAGAGTGTCCATGAAGTTTCTTGCCATTCTTCTCATGAGACCAACGCTTTGGAATTGGCAACTACAGTACACTCACGAGTTATTATGCCTTGTGACTGGGACTGTAGCTTAGTTTATTTAGCTTCAGTAGTTCAGTAGTTTACTGCCGCACTCGGAGAGCTTCAGTGGTTGTTTGGGCCGTCGCTTGGTAAGGGTTTTTGGCAGTTTTGTCATACAAAACTATGTCAGGCCTTTGCTGGGTGGCGGCTTGAGTAATCGTTGGATATCTCTGAGTGCCGCAGTTAGTTTAATTCGACTATTCAAAAGTGCCTGTTACTGGCCTACTTGAAATAAAAATTTTTGACTTTTTGAATTTATTTTCAGGCATCTAAGGCCCATAGACTACCTAACTTAACTTAACTAACTAACCTTAACTTAACTAACCTTACAGACTAACATAAATATAATAAAATACAATTTGTGTTAGTTAATAGAGCCTTAAAACTATGTTAGTAGCACTTCACTAGCCCACTAGGTCACTGCGCGTTCTTGTGGCACTTGCCCGCGGAAGCGACGGAACACCACTCCCTGCGGCCAAAAGTCCTCTTCCAAGACGAGATGCAGAAAACAAGTTGGTATTCGCACCACGAACGCCTTAAAGTTGACGTTGCGGCACGATTCAAGCAACTGCACACGTTTAGGGAAGAGCCGATATCATATCACATCCATGTTTACAGATCGATTATTTTACTCTTTATCCACATATAAAAACTCCGCGAGGCCTATTCAAACCCTCATGGAAAAAGGGCCATTTATATAACGTTGTAAATGATCGTATATATTCAAACAAATAAAATATCACGCTTGTAATCCGCGAAGGGATGTCAGAGGTGTACCTAATAGTTCAACCATATTTCACTAGTTATGTTGAACTCCCCCGTTTTTTTTTTAGAGGGGGACTCGCGATAATGTCATAGTTTTGCACCCTTTATATTTTATGATATTTCCATAAGATCGATGGGAGCCTATTGCCATCAATTGGGCACAAAAATAGATTCTGTGGCTGCTACAGAGAAATTCCTGTTGAAAACCCTCGAAAACACTTTTTCCGACCCGGGAATCGAACCCAGGACCTCATGCTCAGTAGTCGCGCTTGCGACCACTAGACCAACGAGGCAGTCCTATTCAAAGTCGATGCAAATACATAAATAAATAAAATACGCAGTCATATCTTTATCTTTTACTTTAATTAAGATAGTGGGTAAAAAGACAAGGGAAATAGTGAAGTCTCTTTGAGTTTATTTATCTTTTACCGAATGAAAGATCGAGTGAAAGAGATATTAATTCTCGTAAGAACTCTTTTATATCAAGAAATGTTTATTATTTATCTTACCTTGTAGTCTGTTCTTTAGCTTTTACTAGAAAACAGTCTATTATGAGAAATAAACATGGAGTAAATTATTCTATTTCTATGAAACTTAAATCCCAAGAAATAAGTCTTAGAATATTTCTGGTTAATGATAACCTACATAGTTAGGTATTCTCTCGCCGCTACATTCCAAGACTTTTATTAGAAACTATTTGCAAAATATCAGCATCAATATCTCAACTGCGAAATGCAGCAGTAAGTACCGCATTAACAGCTTTTTTATGTAAATGCAGAATCTTGCCAGCGTTATCGCTCAAATCTGCCTGAACTCTGGCTCAATGCCAGTTGGATTTGAGTGGTTAAAAGATAAATTGAGCCCCGGAAAATTGAGGGAAGTCAAGATAATGGTTCACTGAGACGAGTCAGCTGAAAAGTGTTTTTTATGAATACGAGATACTAACTTTGTTACAGTTTTTGATAGCACTTGTTTCTTTTGATATTTATCGCAATAAACGCTTCATATTTTTGATAAAAGATGTACCTAAAGATATCTTTTACCCGTCGCTTTCCCAGCCCTATTTGTTCAAGTCGTGGCTGCCTACGTTCAATATTTACGTAGGCATGTAAACACCCAGATTCGGAACAAATATCTATAGGTCATCCATTTAGGGGCTCAAAGGACGTAAGGGGCAATAACGCTACCTGTCCTTTACGACCTTTGGGCTCAAAGGTATCGATTTGTCAACGGAAATTATATTTGCAATCACTGGGGACTGAAGCCAGACGGGTTTTTCCTGTGGTTTGAGTCTTTATCGAGTTAAGTATTTAGGTAAATACTCTTTTCCCATAGTAGTGACAGCTTAGTGGCGTAACCGTCGGACTGCGAAGTCATTGGTCTTGAATTTGAACTCAACACATACGAGTACACATCTTATCTTGTGGATTCATGTACGTATATATATATCACTTGTTTAGCATATAAAGCCAAGACCTGCCTGTGGGCAGGATATAAAGTTTCACACCAGGTTAGGCACTAACTCGATAAATAAAGAAGATAGTGCAACCATCAACCGCACGTTCTCCATGAAGGCCTTTTTTTTATTTATTTTTTTTGGTGGGTGGAAAATCATCGAATGACCCCCCCCGCTCTTGGGCAGAGCGAAGGGAAGTGTCAGACTCCTACTGACTAAAAACCGAACCCATGTTCCTTCTTTGCCCTTGCGCCGAGGCCACGTAATCTAGTACAAAAATCCGCGGCCCCGACGGGCGTCGGCCCTTGCGGGCCCCTCCTTGCTGACATCTCTTTGAGGCGCGCGTGGAACACGAACGCGCCGCCGACACGGTCTGTTGCCGTCATGACGACGGCCGGACGGCGAGCTAGCCCATTACTCACCGTCCACAGGCCCGCGTCTACGGTGGCCGGAAGCCATCACGTGGCCCCCGACGCCTCCATGAAGGCCTTACCTATAAATGAACGTTAGGAGTACTGGACTTATATCAGCAGTCACATTTGCGACCAAAGACTATCTTGGTATAACCACAAAATATAAAATAACCGTCTTCTGTACAAAATATTTTCATTTGCATAACAAATGAAAACTCATTCAAGTTATGTCTTTTGTAACATGATTCAATTGTCACTTTCCCGAACCCTTCCCAAGGCTGACAGGAACATCGGCATATGACATTACGTGCGACTGAAAGTACGTAGAAAAAATAGAGGAAATTAGGGCGGCTTTATCTGTTTATGTGTATAAAAGATTTGAACAATGTAGGACGAATAACAGGGACATAAACGTTAGTATCTGTATGTTTTTTTGAGGTTAGTGACACACGGTGATATTAAAGGACGTCTTTAAAAGTTTTTTGATTGGGTAAGTACCAAGGTGGGGATTTAAAGCCAACAAGACATTTGAAATGAATGCCATTATTAGGTCAACAATGGTTTACTGTGAAGCAAAATACATAATTTATATTGCTTCTATTTTGCCATATCATTTACTGAGATAAAAGTTTCTGTATTAATTCAGCTTATCTATCACAGTGTCAATCAGTCAAAGATTAGCAGTTTTTTTTCCATGAACGAGTAACAGTCACCCATCATCTATACTCACAAACTATTGCATTTATAATAGCTCAAACACTTCACTTAATTAATACATAAAAATAATCCACTATACTCGTTGCGTCTTAACCTAATCAAATTACATCTGGATATCCATAGAAATAGTGTGCTCATCGTACGCACATTGTTGTCTATTGTATTACTACAACGTTGGCTACGTTGTAGTAATACAATAGAAATACTACGAACAACAATACGAAATATCCGTAATCGATCAAATCAAAGCTCACCGAACTAGATGGATGATTAGTGGTTCTATTTGAGGAAACCCTTTCATTAACTATACCAAGTTAATCTCGAAAGCAATTACCAATATTTGACAAGAGCTTTGTATCCTCATATAACTTTCTGCTCGCGTATTACTACAAACTTTGTAATTCTCATTCCGCTCCAATACCTCGCATTATATTTTATAATAACCCCTTCTGCTCACTATGTACTCATTATGTAAAGCACCTGTGTACCCATATAATTTTGTATTAAACTATAATCCCTCCAATTTACAGTGTCAGATTAATGCTGAAGTTCAAGCTTGATTTTGGAACCGTTCCAGCTTGGCAGCATATTCGGCAATTTGGATACCTCGCCGATCTCGACTTTTTTATCGAACATTAGTAACAGCTCTAATCTAACTTTGTTTATTAGACTGCCAGCTACAGCTTAAAAATCTTTATGTAACACTTTGTGAAACTAGAATATGGAAAATTGTGTGCATGCGATATGCCGCCTTCAGGGACCTTTACCAACTTAAATATTTGCCATAACGTACATTGCTGAACTCAAATAAGCTAAACTGGCAAGAATTCCACTTGGGAAATTTTCTGCAGCACTTTCGGTGCTTTTACAAAATTGCTGATTTGATACAGTGAAGTAAATTATCAATTCGGAATGGCCCTTTATAAACATCTTCTTTAGAAACGTCGAGGTACTCGAATAACGAAATTTCGCAATCACAAAATAGGCTGACGTTTTCATTGAATTGAAAATGAATAAACCCATCCGAATTATATCAAGTATGATCAGATAAGAATTTGTAGGTACGAATGACAATTCAAATAAGGGTCGTCCCTGCCTAGGCGGATTTCTAATCAGGATCTCGTTCGGATTATTGCCATGTGGCTTTAGTTGGAATCCTTACAGATAATTTCGCCGAGCCAAATATGCTCCAGCTGCGGCGGGTTTTTCAACTGAAATAAATGAAAGGTCGAGGAAATACAGCCATTACGTTATCCCGCGGTCCAATTTCCTTACACCTGCAAATAGCGTTCGATTCAAAAGATATTTTTTAATATTTCCGTGTCGGCACTACGAGATGTATGGGCCTTTCATTCCTATGAAAGCTTATTTATTTCGTGTTTCCTCTTTGTAATATTCTGTGAAACTATCAAATGGGAACTGTATATTTTGGAAATGTATAAACAATTGTGTTTTCCGGAAAATTGAAATTGTCATTATGACATGTTGTAAATAAAATGCGGTAGGTAGGTACGTGTATGTGTATAGCCCTCAGGTATATTTTTGGAAGTTAAATATTCCTTTTACGGCGGAAACGTGCGGTTATCATTTGTGTTTGTGTTCATTTTTTGTTACTTTTATGATTGTGATATGAAAAATGTGGTATTACGTGTAAATAATGTTTATTTTTTTGTTTGTAGTTACTTACTTATTACTTTTTGCTTTTACGTTGGGGAGTGGTAAATATACTCTTTAGATTTAGATTTGTAGCTGAAGTGGAACTGAATTGTCTACTGTGGGCCTAAAATAGCCATTTTCTGGAGCCCTGATACAATACAGCCAGAAGGCGTCGCGTCAGATCTCGTTGAAGATGGTTGGACAAGCACCAGTGATCAAACACATTCTCCTTGGACCGAAACAACTGCAATTCATGGAGAGTCGAGGTCTTTTCCAAGTAACAGTATCAGTAGGTATCAGTTTCCGATAGCTAAATCTGGTGATAAATAGGAACAAATCATCGATATTAAAGCACTATCTTCAACCATTTATATAGTGCACCAAAACGTCTCTAAAACGGCAGAAGTTATTGCTGAGATGTTAAAGAACAGTTAACGAGGCCATCAGAGAACTCATTTCATCCATTAATGTGTGGTGCAGCACGATAAGTTTTAGTTCTAAAACTTGCTTTTATTTTACTTTTATGCCTGTCATTTAAAGTTTTTAAAATGTGCATTAAAACGGGAATTTATATGGTCACAAAATTTAAAGATGCGTATGATCCTTTTAGTACTCTTACTCATTCAACTGATATTGATGGATGAAGATGGGAAGGGAGGCGAAAGAAACGATGGATGGATTTTGTGAAGAATTACTATGAAATAAAAAGGGTGCTAATTAAACCCGCTTCTTTTTAATAGCATTATTTGCATCTAAAAACCTAACTTGCCTTCTAAATTACTAAGTAAGCCACAATTTGACAAATTTTTGTTTTTTTTTTGACGGCACGGTTGGCGCAGTGGCTGAGCGATTGGACTGCTGAGCTGCGTGTCGCGGGTTCGATCCCCGCACGGAACAAATATTTGTATGGCCTACAGATAGTTGTTTCGGGTCTGGGTGTGTTTGTGCATGTGAGTTTAATGTTTGTGAACGCACCCACGATACAGGAGAAATTCCTAAAGTGGGGCAAAGTTTAAAAAAAAAAAAAAATAATAATAATTAACGAGCATCTAAATAATACTATCTTAGCCACAAGTTATCTTTTTTAAAGCCACTCTAAATACAACTCAGCATCGTGATTATTTTTTAGCATCTAAATTTGTAACATGGATTCAAACAGTAAACTTTTAAAATATTAATATATGGCATCAAAAAAATATTCTATTAGCTTCTAATTTATTAACTCGTTTATTAAGTACGTTTAAATTATAACTAATGCCACATTAACTGAGCATCAAAATTTAATTAAAATTGTCATCAAATATTATGCCACTAATAGTACGTATAAACTCCTGTCGTGTCATCGAAAGGCTTAAATATAGAAGTTCAGAGTATTTAATGACCTAATTATTGAAGTTCGGAGTATCGAATGTCCTAAAGATCGATTTTATTTACATGTTGTGCTACAAAAGTTATCGACAGAATCGCTTCAGAACTTCATTTATATCGGAAAACTAGACAATAAATTGTGAAAACATTTCTGCAAGCAACTCGGAACTAGTTTGTCACAGTTTTAACCTAACCTAACCTATTTCCCTCAGTTAATAATGACTGTGACTAGTCAATTAGACAATGGTAAAAACATTTCTGTTACTAGTAGGTATTTTTAACGTAAATTTAATAATCTAAAGTGTATCTAAAGTTGAAATTTTGAATACATGTGACTAACTCGTCAGTACATGAATCGAATGGCGCTCTCTGATTGGTGCAAATAGCCGGTCACTGTCGTCTCGCGCGCTCGCACCAAATCTTGCTGTTGCTATTTTCACGATAAACGAATGTGCTGCATGCATGAATGTGTTACATGCTAAGTTATAATAAATGATGTTGACTATGGTCGCTTTAATTATATTTTTTGAGGGCCTTGTGTTGAACCTGTTTAATTTAAAATGGTGGTGAGATATAAACTCCGTGGCTGAGTTAGTAAATTAGGTGCCTATGTCTAAATAACAAGGACAAGTTAATATAATTGTTGATCTTCACTTGACGCTTTCTATAGAATATTTAGTGGGCGTTGTAAAAAAGACGAATTAGTATATTAGAGGCTATATAATTTTCATGTGGCTTAGTTATAAAATTAGAAGTTTGATCACGTGGCCAATTATAATATAATATATAATATAATATAATATTCCACAACTATCACACAACGCCATCTAGTCCCAAGCTAAGCAGAGCTTGTGTTATGGGTACTAGACAACTGATAAACATACTTATATATTTCTAAATACATACATATTATAGATAATTATAGATAATCACACAAACATTTGTCCTGGGTGGGAATCGAACCCACGACCTCCGGCATAGCAGTTAGGGTCACTAACCACTAGACCAACAGGCCAGTAAAAAAACCAATTAAAAAAACTGTGGCTCGATTTATTATTTCCCAAAGAAAAAAGGCGTAAAAGATAGTGTATCGGTCAACAGAGCAGAATGGAAGAAAATACAGTGTTGCGACGACCCCAAATAACATGAAACTGGGGCAGGAAGATGATGTTTCACTCCACTCCATAATATTTTATGCAATAAAAAACATTCTTCGTTCTTAGTTTTTGTTTTAAATACGTTCAACGATAAATTTCCGAGAAACGAAATGTTTGCTATGGTTTGGTAGCCATTCAATGTTGTTCTATCAACAACCGATACAGACTCTGATGTTTGGACTATGTTACGTCTATCTTTCATTGGATATAGGCTGATTTACTAAACCTGGCCTGTTGGTCTAGTGGTTAGTGACCCTAACTGCTATGCCGGAGGTCGTGGGTTCGATTCCCACCCAGGACAAATGTTTGTGTGATGAGCACGATCATTTGTTCTGTGTCTGGGTGTAATTTATCTATAATATGTATGTATTTAGAAATATATAAGTATATTTATCAGTTGTCTAGTACCCATAACACAAGCTCTGCTTAGCTTGGGACTAGATGGCGTTGTGTGATAGTTGTGGAATATTATTATATTATTATTATTAAACCAGGCTATAATTCCAGGAATACTGAAACCATATCTGGCTTAAGGGACAAGCCCGCCACACTATTCCCAAACCACTGTAACTCCTGTTAGCCAGAATCAACAGTGGCGACCACAAGAAAAGCGCCGAGACAATGAAGCTCGACGAAGTCCCAGAGAAATGATTTAACTGTCTTGGATCCCGCAACGAAATTAATCAGAAAAGAATAGCGGAGGAGTAGGAAAAAACATGGTTTCCACTTCCCTCCATATCAGCAGGAGACAGAACAGAACAAGGCCAATAGGCACACAGGGACGTATACAACTGAGATAAGCCCAGTTGCCTAGCACCACGGATATTATTTACGGTCCTAAGTTGTGTTATATTTGATTCCAATAATAGGTATGACAAAATTGCTTGAACGCACGGACATTTGTTCTAGTTTCTGAACTACAAGGTCCGTATAGTAAATAACTCCGGATGTAACCTGTAAACTATTTAACATAATTATTATGTTCATTCTGCCAAAGACTACACTCCCATAAAATGTGATGTGCAGTACCATATCTGGCTTATTAGCAGCTTCTCTATTGAAATCCAGACATAGACAACACATATATTGACAATCTGGATCATCGCAGGATACTAGATCATCACCGTTATTTCAGACGAAGGATGAAGCAGTGTGTTAACAAGGGTAAACAACTGCTGTAAACTATTAATATTAATCACCCATTTTTTTTGTTGGTGGGAAATCATCTAATCCTTTCGCTCTAGGCGGAGCGAAAAGAAGTGTCAGACTTCTACTGACTTAAAACCACCCATGTTCCTTCTTAGCCCTTTGTGTCCAAGGCCGCAGTAGATACCGCGGCCCCGGACGGCTGCGGGTTGTACGAAAAAGATCTATCGTACAACCAGCAGCCCATATTAATCATCCCATGCATAATTTACATGTATCCGCATGTTTTGATGAATAAAATTATCTTTATCTTTTAATAGACAACGAGTCCTCATTTACTCCAGCTGCTTAATTCTTGACATATTATGAATAATAGGCTAGAACTTGCAACTATTTAAGCGATGCTATTTGAGACCTATCCAGGCCACTTGATTCAGAGTTCAACTTCGTATTTATATTGAACTAGTTACCCATTTAAACTTGATCGTTGATATTAAATACCTTATTACAGTCTGGAAAATATTCGCTGGTCAACAGAGGGCATAGAATTATCTCTATTCAGTTGCAGATCGAGGCTTTGAGTTAAAAGTGACCTAAGAGATATTTATCTTGAAGTGAATAACGTTGCTATCTGTTATCAAAGAAGTGTATGTGTCTAGTATCTTCTATTCATTTTGCAACCTAGTTTTTAATTCTGCTGACGCAAATATTTTAGTGTAATAATTATGTATAGTTATTAATATTAAGTTATTAGAGTCCATGTTAATTTAGTACCAGAGAGTACTTATAGGTTTTCCTGTACCCTAAAAACAATAAAAGTATTCCTACTCAATAGATTCTTGCCTAAACGCTAGCTTATTATTTTTTTCTTAAAAAGTTTACTTATCTACTTTAAGATAGCAGCCAGCTGACAAGAAATTTCTTCTCCGATAAGATAATACATCTGTTCAATAAATCAGTGGAATCCATCATCTCGGTCAGGATAAAGAGACCAAGGTTAAGATGGAACGACGAAATTTTTGCCAAGTTTCTTCAAACTTTACGACTTTGTTTCAGAGTTTCAAAGCTAATAATTTTTTATCTTCTCACTCGAAGTAGTCTGTGGGACAAAGTCGCGTCAAGCTGCGTTTACGTTGGCTGGGATAATGGACCAGTACTGGAATCAGGTGATTTTGGTAGCTTTATTTGAAAATCTATACCTAGTTTTACGGAGGTATTTTTTTTTTAAATGGATGTAGCTTGCTATAGGACTTGACACCAGTTTTGGATGTTTGATAAAAGGAAAGCTCCCTATAAGCAGTCTGCTTCAGTAAATTAACGGTTGCAGTAGGCACACTATAACTTTGCTCCTGCAATGCCACCAGTACCCGACCACTCACTCAAAATTATATTTCTTTCGGTAAGTAAATCTTCTAATTCACTTTTAAACATAACATTTTTGGAAGGAGCTGGTGTCTGTGATACAATGATTTTCATTAGTACAGGCACCAACGAATCTCTTTTGTCTGTAATGTTCATTTTATTTGTAAAATTGTTTTTGTGAACATAACATGTGTTTTTTCTGAAAATGAATTATTATTATTATTATTATAACTTTAAATTATGGCGTTATCATTTCTTTTCTGACTGATCCCTGAGATTTACGCCGAAGCAAACTCAAAGGACCTTTGAGTTTGTTCATCATCTGTGCCCGTTGGGGCTGCGCGCGGGCTGTTCGAAAACGATACTGCGGCCTCGACACAAGGGGCTAAGAAGGAACATGGGTGGTTTTTAGTCTGAAAAATTTGTCATGATTTCTCACCCTCCAAAAAAAAAAAGGTCATGGGTTGTTTTAAAGTACAAAAATTACTCGCCCAATGTGAACGCAGCTCGAGACTGCTGAAGTTATTTTGCCGCCAGTTCGCAATGATAACGGCAGCAGCCTGATTCCCAGTCTATTGGAAGAGGAATGAGCTACAAGTTTTAATTGAAAACAAATGCCTGACTTGATTACAATAATGCCTAGCTGACTAGAATGTGAGCTGAAGTATTTGTAGTGAATGTTCCTAAGTTTCTTAGAATATAATAAGGAAGTGCTACAAAAATTAAAATTTTCTTACCAATGCCAACCTTACAATAATTGTTTATTAATATACGGATGGCCAATGGGACCGAAAAGTTCTGGAGTGCCAACCGCGAACTGGAAGACGTTGCGTTGGAAGGTAGGTACACTAGGTGAACCGATGACCTGGTGAAGGTTGCGGGGATCTGTTGGATGCAAGGCACGTGGGACCGGACAATGTGACGACACTTTGGGAAGGCGTGACGTCTTTCGGCTGAAATGATGAAAATAGCGTTACAATGGGTGCGTAAAAGTAGTTTTTGTGTTTATCGCGAATAGACATACAAACACGGCGAAGGACTTTTTTATAATATTTAGTGATTATAAAAACTATATTCTATAGTAAACATTATTTTGGTGTATCTGTCTTCAATATGAAGTTGACCTACTCCATGTTCAATCTTCAAATCAATCGCAAACTGATGTTGCCACTCAAAGTTAGTAAACTGATTCTATAAATAAACGATTGTTTTCCATTTCCCGACTAGATAGCGAGCGGTGGGAAGAAGTTGAGAACATATTGAATTCAAAAGCAAAGACCAACTGTTTCGCCCCTAATATTTAGGGATGCGACATATATTATTTGTTCGGGTCGGCCAACATTCGGTTCGGCAATATTTGTAGCTGACCTGAGGCAATGACTGCATATTTTTAACTTTCATCCGACTCATGCTTTGAGCAAGGGTGGCCAGTGGTAACGGCCCCGAATTACTGTTGGTAATCCATGGGTTCGAACCCAGGCAGGCGCATCATTTTATGTTATTTATATCATCAGCACTGCTCTTAAAACAGTCAATGAAAACATTGTGAAGAAACCACTATAATTATACCATATGCCAAACCCGCAATTGGCGTGTGGTGAATTAATTGTCTATGAAAGGGATCGCCCTTTCACAGAGGAAAGGCCTATGTCCCAGCAATGGGAACATTATAGGCTGATTATAAATTAATCATGTTCAGGTAGGTGCGTCAAATTGATCTGTACTGGGCGTGTGGTGGATTAAATTCTCTATGCGTGGAATCGTCTTTTCACAGAGAAAAGTCCTGAATCCCAGCAATGGGAACATTATCCCGGCCGGAAATCTCTATTCGGCAGCTATCTTTGCTGAATCATGTTCAGGTAGGAGCGTAAAATTGGTCTAAGCCGAGCGATTTTTACCGAACATATATTCGAGTTTGCCGCCCGGTAGTGAGGATTCATCGATCTGAATGTGAATGTGTGTAGCGCGCCTTACCTAGAAGGTGACTCAAGAATTCCTTTTATACCAGAAACTTTACCTAGTAGATACATTACTGGAAGAAATATTAAAGTAAAGGCGATATCTCTTAAGTTTACGTCACTGAGCCTCGTGGCTCTGCCATCTGCTGTTATAACTAGGAGAAAATTGTTTATAATTAAAATAGAATTGTGTTTAGACGGAATGTCTGAAAACAGGTCAGCTTCTAAAGTTAGCAATTTCGTGTTCCATTTCCCTTCAAAAACCGCTTTAAATTTAAAAATCATGTCGCATCTAAGGAATGGGCATACAGATCTATGTTTAATAATAATATTCTTTACTTTTCAGACAACAACCTAAAAGTAAGAAAAAAAAGATAAAAAGAAGCATAGCCCTGTAAGTCTTGATAACTGGTAAGGTCGATGGCAAACTTGGTTGATATCCCGACGATCTATAATACTCAGTGCTTTTCCTGTAGACAGTTCCACAGTTTGGCTGTACTGATAGTGTTCATTACCAGTACAGCCAAACTGTGGAACTGTCTACCGGCACAGATATTGTGTGCTTTCCCACATTGACTCCGTCTGCCTTTAAAGCATGAGTAAATCAATTTTCTGGGCATACTCAGACCATTATAGACCTCATCCATCACTTTCCAGCAGGTGTGACCGAGGTCAAAGTGGTAAAGCGCTAAAAAACCCGAAGACCCGCAGGTCACTAAAATGGTCGGATTCACTCATCGCTGGACACAAAAGTCTACGGATAATGGACAGGCAAATACGGCGAAACAAACAAACAAAAGACAACGTCACGCCGCGTCAGGGGAATCTCGACTCTCCGTAATGAGCAGTGTGATGCTAGGAGAGGATCTTCCTATTCATAACTAGAACTCTAATGTAAATAATATTACGCAGACCATTAGTCAAGGAAGTTAATTAACGGTGCCCATGTCTCATGTTGCCTTTTCACTTCAAAAGCAGTACCGACTAAACTACTCATAGTAATTATGAAATGATTTTCTCATTTTCCATTTGAATGGTCTCAAAATTTCTAGGAACGTTTGGTCGCTTGACATCTACGACTTTCATTCCTAATTAGAATAGATGGCTTCTCTCGAAAAAAGCTCTCGAATATTCGACTTCAATTCAAGTCCCAATGTGTTTTTTGACTGAACTCATTAAATGAAGCTTGAAATGTTTTTTGTTCGAGTAGTATGAGTTTAATCTTCAGTCGACCGCTCGTTTCGATAACAAGTCTGGGTTTCTTTATATAAGCTTGAGGCGAAGAATAAATAATAGTACTTTGTGACTTTTTAAGTACTTGTACTGGAAAATCAGCCAGATGCGAGTCAGACTCGCATTGGAAGGGTTCCGTAAAATGTCAAAACAAAACTTTTCTTGTATCTATAGGCTCGCTTTAGTTTTAACTTTTATGTGTGTGGTTTTAGTGCCCATGATAAAAATACATAGGTATTTTGTCACTTACACTAAAAAGGGGATATATACTATGTTACTATTTATTTTGAGTTCTCGATATTACGGAGCTGTTGCACTATGTCTGTTTAAAACGGAACAGTTTAATACACGTTCTGCCAAAAATGTTCACCTTTTATGATTCAAAAGTTACAGCCCTCTCGCAGACGGGTAGGTGGACGGGCGGATAGACAGACAGACAACGGAGCTTTACCTTTGTTGCAGTCCCGTTGGCAGCTTTGTGGCTAGATAATAACTGCCGCTCTGATGAACTTTCAGGTTCAGGCGCGCTTGCCTAGGTTGGACTGTAAATGGGTGACCACTCATTTTATACCGAGTTTCCTTCGTGCCACAGAAAACACGTTAATTCGCTGGGGACCAACGAATTAACGTGTCTCTTTTGTTGATCTTTGACAGTCTCAACAGGTAGCCAGTGGTCCGATAGTCTGAAAAGTAGTCTTACAAAGGGGTGTCATATTACCTAGTACTAACTGGATTGTGGAGGCTGTCATTCTGTCAATCTGCATCTGATAAAACTGGAAGCCGATATCAATGTAGGTTGGAAAAGGTTGGGCTGATGATAATGGGTCCTAGAGTTGGCAGGCTTAGGCTACGGTACCCAAAAAGTGAAAATCTAGTGTACGAAATCGACGCCATTGTATTTGAGCTGTGTGTTCAAACCCTCTAATTAAATTAAATGTGCTTATAATACTAGTTCACCACAATTGTTATATACAAGGGATTTAAATTCACCCCTCTAAGCGTCTAGACGTCTAAATGTATTTTATTGTGTTAAGTAGAAACGCGACATTGAATACACTCCAAAATTTCAACTTTGTTATTTTAAGCCCTTACTTTGTGAAAGTTGATTCAATTGGTTCTGTTGACAAATGTCAAATGTCACGTCAATTTTGTTTTGATTGCTTTATTGTTATTTTTGGTCAATAAATCACGATAGCTGTTTCATGATTGTATAGGTTGATTTGATAGTTTGTGTTTACTGATCTTATTCATATTGATAACTAGCTGATGCCTGCGGTTTCACCCTCGTGGGTGTCGGTTAAACTACAAAAATGTCGATTTTCCACACAAACTTTGCATTTTCAAAAAATCTTTTCTTGGTGCTTCCCTACGTTATAAAACACAGGTGATATTGATATGTCCTGCACAAGTATGCCTACAAACCCAGGTGCAATCTCTATTTCTTTACTCTCATGATAGTCGCAAGGCGTGGCAATCCGATAGGGGGCGATATCACATCTGTTTGGTGCACGGTTAATCTCGAATGAGTTTATGTTTGCACCAACTTTATTATTTATGTGTAATTGTAAAACTGTTGAATAATAATAATAACATACCAGTACCTAGTACTAGCGACGACAAGTGTTTTCCGAGGCACAGAAGCACAACCAAATTGTGAACTGGAGGCAGCTACTAAAAAAACCAATATCACTTTTTCCGACTCGGGAATCGAACCCCGGACTCCACGCTAAGCAGTCGCGCCTGCAGGCATGATACACCCAACATATTTGTATGTGTAGTGTATGTAAACTTGCACGTTTACATCGCAGCATCCACAAACTTAGAATGAGTTCTGGGACTACATACTCGTACACACCTACTTATTTATGCAACGCTCAAGTTTCAATACGGACTATAATTGACGTGACTACGAGTACAACATGTCTTGACTAAGGCTGCCGCTACTTAGCAGGAAAACTATGTGGGATGCACTAAAACTAAGTGTGTCAATAGGCTGTTCGTATTAAGGGCTCTTTCAACGGTGCGTGTCGGTCTGTGCAGATCTTTTGATAGCTTCATTTCAGAATGCACACACCACAGCACACCTTTGAAGTTACCGCCTCGCGACGGATACCGGCGCACCGCCTCAGACGTCCTGTGCTACCACGAACGAGACCCTTCCCACGGTGTTTCGTGCGAGCTAGTCCGCGTCCGTCCGCGATATCAAGGACCGTGGAAAGCTCGCTTTAGCCGTAAAGCCCGGTTTACACTTTGTTAAGTTAACACTGCAGGTGATTAGTGCAGGTGTTTAGTAATCAGGGTGTGAACGGAAGCGTGAAGTGATTAGTGTTAAGTGTTAAGTGCGATTAGTGCTTATTGATTAGTGCGAGTGAATAGAATCAAGGTCTATTTTTGCTGTTAAGTGACCTCCCCCCGTGTACTGTTCCACTCCCCTCTCTCGCAGTTCGCCTGTACTAATCAGTGTATAAACACGTGTGTGTTAAGTGCGCAGTGTCAAGTTCAAAGCGAAGAAGAACTTATCGCGTAAAGTTAACGCTTAACACTTATCACTTCACACTTCGCACTTCGCAAAGTGTAAACCGACCTTTAAGCCGGTGACCGTTGGGGTAGAGTTCTTGAATGAAGACGATCGGAAACCGTAAGGTATCGCCCTCAGGTTGTTGCCACTGGCAACACCTAGTTGACAATAGGTTGAGGTAGGTACCTATATTCGTTTAAATGCAGACTAGGAACGTCATGACATTCCCAGTCTACATTCAATCGAATATTATACAGTAGTTTAGTCACAAGATATTACTTTAATTTTTTACATGATTTAAAAACTAATAGGCTAGCACCATTGGCTAGCACCGACATGTTAACGAAACGTTGCATCGCATGGTGGCAACTCGCTACTACAAAAACTTTTGCTAAATTCGTTCCTTAAATTTTATTTCCAGATCCGAATTAGTGCAAATTATACCTAAGATTAATGAACTAACATTTATAAATAGTGTTCTAATCTGCTAACAGTTGCTATGATGCTATTTAAATTGTTTGAAAATAAAACATAATTATCTGAAATCTTAGGACTTATTTGATAGTTTAAACATATTCCTCTGAAAAGGGGTTTGCATCCCATTACTTGGTTTTAGTAATACCAGTATTTTCATTTACTCTCGCATTGTCGTCTCCATATTGTAATATACGACAAACATCCAATCGAATAATCGATTTATAGCTATCGCCCCATTCAAGACCACAGGCGAGTCGACGAGGGCTGCGGGTTTTTCAAAACAGATACCGCGGCGTCGACTTAAAGGGCTATGAAGGAAAATGGGTGGTTTTTGGTCAGTAGAAGTCTGACACTCCCTTTTGCTCTGCCCAAGAGCGGGAGGGGTTATTTAATGATTTCCCACACCCCAAAAAAAAAAGGCGAGTCGACGACTGGTGACAAGAGTTCCCTTTGCGTGATCTCAGTGGCGTCCGAAAGTCACGCTACAGCGACTCGTGGCTTTTTCTTACATTTCTTAGAACTCACTCGCAAAACGCGTGTCGGCAAGCGTACAGATCTAAAAATACGTTACGACACATCGGAAATTGTAAAACCATTTTTATTTATTTTACCGAGACATTGTTACGCTCACTCACCCGGGGCCGTGTCGCCGTCATAGCAACCTCACTTTTCCTTTTTTTTTCGTTCTATTTCTGCTCTTGCTGTAAAATTAGCTGTTCTCGGAAATAAGGTGTTTATAAATAGAGGGCAATTAATTTAACACCCACACGGATCGATCTACAGGGTAGGTCAGTACATGGGTGAACATTCATTACATACGGTGTCTCCTCCCTGCGTCGGAAAGCACGTTAAGCTGTGGGTTCTGACTGTCATTTGCAGACCTTTGATAGTCATTTAAGTCTGACAACCAGTCTTGGTAGGTATTGTATTACTCGTCGGGGCTGCGGGTTGTTCGAAAGATAAACCGCGGCCTCGACACAAAGGGCTAAGAAGGAACATGGGTGGTTTTTAGTCAGTAGAAGTCTGACACGTACTCCCTTCCGCTCTGCCCAGAGCGGGAGGAGTCATTTGATGGTTTCCCACCCACCAAAAAAAAGGGTATTGTATTACCCAGTATTATCTAGTTCTGGACGTCAGATAGACAGTCCCTCCATGTAAAATACTGGTCATCATCATCATCAGCCATTAGACGTCCACTGCTGGACAAAGGCCTCCCCCATAGAACGTCATAAAGATCGGCAGCCTGCCGTTTGCATCCACCGGTTGCCCGCGACTCTCACGATGTCGTCGGTCCACCTGGTGGGAAGCCTGCCAACGCTGCGTCTTCCGGTTCGTGGTCGCCACTCGAGAACCTTTCTTCCCCATCGGTTGTCTGTTCTTCGAGCGATGTGGCCTGTGCTGTATAATACTGGTATTCAGCTGCATTCGATTAGCATGGAAGCTGACCTTAACATAGTTGGAAATAAGTAAGGCAGATGATGTTACTGTTAGAATATGTCCACCCACTTCTGGGCAAAGGCCTTCCAGCTCGTCCAGCTCGTCCGTCATCTCCTGCAAGGTCTACCGTTCAGGCCTCCATAACGTAGTTATTTTGGCTCAGACATACGGCAGACATGCCCAGCCCAGTCCCTACTTCAGCAGCGTATCGGCTTTTTGAGCATCGCCTGTAGTTTGTGTTTTGGAGCGCAGTGTGGTGTGGCATATATGGTCGGTTAATTTAACGCCTAGGATACAGCGGTCCAATGCACGTTGGCAAACCTTGAGCTTGAACTATTTTATTATTCCTTTATCCATAGGTCCAAATATGAATATGTGAGCATGTGCAGTGGTGACGCAGTGGTGGCGGCCCCGACTTACGAACAGTAAGTCGTGGGTTCAAACCCAGGCAGGCGCATTATAATAATAATAAAGCTTTATTAATTCCACACAATCAAATATTGAATAACAACCATAACAATTAGTACTAATAATAATAATCAAATCAAAAACAATAAATTACATTATCTCACCAAATAAAATTACATTAAAACATAAAGACAATCATTATTTTGATTTAAAAAAATATATAAATTTTATACAATCAAAAATCAATAACGATTAGTAACAATAATAATCAAATTAAACAATAAATAGCATTAATTATAAAATCACCAAATAAGATTACCTACACTAAGACAAAAATCAATCATTTATTATTCCGATTTAAAAATATTAATTCTATACAAACACTAAACAATTTAATCACAATCAAATAATAAACAATAATAATTAGAGCCAATAAGGATCAAATAAAAATAGTAAATAACCTTAAATTATAAAATCAACAAATACATAATTATATAACCTTAAGCTAGAAAACATTAACATTTCGATTAAAAAATTAATTAAGATTGAAGAAATTGTAAATTAAAATTATGAGTAATAATTATGTATAAGTGATTCCTTAATATGATTGCAAAAAAACATAAAATATAATTAATGTGTGGGCCCCCTTAGGGTAAAAGCCTCCTCCAAAGAATTCCACCTATCTCTATCTGAAGCGGTGTCTAACCAGTCTCGTCCAGCATTCGCTATTATCTCGTCCTGCCAGCGGGCGCAGGGCCGGCCTCTTTTTCTGGTACCGTGTGGACCTTCCCATTTAGTTGCTCTGATGGTCCAACGATCATCAGAATATCTTGCAACGTGCCCGGCCCACCTCCATTTCTGGCTTTGCGAAAATTTGAGAGCGTCTGTCACTTTAGTTCTATTGCGAATGACTGTGTTTCTTATTTTATCACTTAATTTGATGTTTAAACAGCTTCTCTCCATAGCTCTTTGTGTGGTTTGAATTTTGGTCCTCGCCTTGGTATCATATGACCAAGTTTGACAGCCATAAGTGAGGCAAGGTAAAATTGTAGCGTCTAGTATAGTCTTTTTAAATCTAATCGGGAGGGTTGATTTAAATATATCTTTGTGAGCCCAATACTTTTTCCAGGAAAAAGCTGCCGTACGATCTATTTCTTCAATATTCCTATTTTTCCCGAACGACATTTGCTTTCCCAGGTATATGTAGTCTTCGACGTATTCTAGCGGCATGTCGTTGACCAAGATAGGAGTCATTTCGTTGTTGGTCATGACTTTAGTTTTGCTGAGGTTCATCTCCAGACCTACAGATTCACTCGCTGCTTGTAATTGTTTCACCATAATATTAAGTTCTAAAGGGTTTTCCGATAGCAGAACAATATCATCAGCAAAACGTAAATGGCTCAGATGTTTTCCATTTACATGCAGGCGCATTACTTTGTGTAATTTATTTCATCACCACTGCTCTCAAAACGGTGAAGGAATACATCGTGAGGAAACCGGCATGTCTTAGAACCAAAAAATTCGAAGATATGTGCAGACATCTACCAACCCGCACTGGGCCCACGTAGTGGATTATAGCCCATCCCTCTCCTAGAGACGAGGCCCGAGTCCCTGCAGTGGGAACATTTAGATCTTACTGGGGCACACGAGAAGAAGAACAACAATGGGAGAAAGGCAGATGTTGATATGTTTATAAATAAAACTCACATAGCACGGGTAGAAATATTTATTACAACAGAATCGAAGACTATACACAACCTAATAATTTATTACAATATACACGATATCTTTAACAGGAATACATTTTGTACAATTAATTTAATATAATATTTCAACTATGAAAATCTATGAATTTGATCTTTAACATTTAATGTTAACATTTACAAATACAGGCCAATTTAAATGTTTAACTTGTAAGAACAATGCAATAAATTGTGATTTGTTCTAACAGAGATTTTAATGAGTTAAGCTTATTTTAGACGTAACAAGCGTCGAAAGGTTTCCCTCACAATTTTGATACTGTATACACAGGGTTAACTGTGAGCGCTTATTGTAAAACATTGATACTGAAACATTTCGTTGAGTATTTTTAGTAAAAATTGTAAACATTTATTCATTCATCAGTATGAAAAGTTACACTATGGGACCAACGATGTTGTGATGGTCATTGGTCAAGAATAAGTACGTGTAGTACAAAGCGCAGACAATACGATATGTTTAAATCTGTAAGATAATCTTCTATTTATGACAACCAGTCTGATAGTAGGTACACATTCATAATATACTTTAAACTTTACGTAATATTTCATTCTGAAACTTATACCTGCGTAACTAAATCGTTAGATTACCTTTATAGCGCCAATAAGGAGCACGTCTTTGTTTCGTTGACAATGATAATTAAATATTGTTGTCTCGTTCGGCCATCTGATAACCGTGCCCATCTTTTAATAAATGCGCATCTGATGATTTATTTACGAGCTTTGCTAATACCAACACAAACATCATGTTTCTTTGTAGACCAACAAATGTTTTCCAAAGAAAAATACACAGAAATACAGGCAGTATAGACAAGAACACATACCAAATTGTACCACATAAAAATAAAAAACGAAAAAATACAAACACACACTCGCAATACATTTTCCGAAATAGTTAAAGTAGGTAGTCTGGAGGCGACCTCAGCAATGGAAGGGTAAAATAAAAATTCAGTTCACGTTACTTACAGGATATTTAATAAAATTTCGCGTCCATTTTGTCTGGCTCAGAAGCGTTAGTCTCATGTATAATTAAAGGATAAAATGGGCTATAATCTTGATAAAGATGGCAGTATCGTTACGCGGGATCAAACCTAAATTAGGCTAAAATGCTTACGAGTCGTCTAAATTTTGTGTTGTTTTGGACTGAGAAGGAAGGAAATTCTTAGTATTCTTTACATAATATATGTAATCGTCCTTTCTTACTTATCTGCTTGCTCAGTATTCTTCTAAGATTTGAATAGTTAGATTCACCTTACTGCGTTAGGAACTAATAAGGGGGTTCAAGATTAGCATAATTGGCGCGTTTTTGGAAGCGCGAATAAACGTGTGACGAATGTATGGTCTCGTCATTTTTCTCACGCGCAACTAGTTGCGTTAAAAGCGCGAGCCTCGAGAGATACTGACATAGACTGAATTTGCTGAGGTTTACGGATCTCTGACAGTGGCAATTGTAGTATTGTCTCGCTTACTTTCACTCTTTCAACTTTATGAATTTTTATATCTCAAAAACGGTCGATAGAATAGAATAGAATAATATTTATTTCTGAGTATATGGTAGGTACAAAGATCTTCTTAAGATCTCTTGGGTTCTTTTTTGTTAGAAATAAAAGTGTTTGGACATTTTTATAGACTATAATCTGATCAACAATTTTGTCCTGGCTAATTTTATGATAAATCTTACCGTTTTGCTGAAAATCGCGAAAAACACGTATGGTGTCTGGTGTCGCATCGATGAGGACTTTCCACATTTCATTTATATTGGTGTTTTGAACAATCCTACCAATTTTACGCTGGGTGTTAATTATTGTATCCTCGGATGTCTTAATTGACCGGACTATACTGTTATTATAGAATTTTGTTTCATGTTTTTTTTTTTCGAGCAACTTAAGTGTGGAGAAGGGCTAAAAATATATTTTTAACTATCTTGCCCACAACCGATAATTGTTACCAATAGAAACATTAAAATTTACAATTTACAATTTACATGACCTACCTTACTTTCGCCTTGACATAAAAAAGAGGTTAGAGGTAACCTCTTTTAACCAATAAATATTATGTTTCAAAATATTAATAACCAGAACATAAATTGGAACGTCACAAATCATTTCATTATCAACTTGATGGAGAATCGATATTAATTATGTATTCATGATACGCAGCAATTAAACGTGACACTATTAATATTACTTGCATCGTTAATAGACTATTAATCGTTTTCCATGTTGTGGTATATTTTTTTTAGAATCCACACATAAATCACATCAAATTGTTTTGGTAAAGAATGAAAAACCTTTTTCGTAAGAGAAGTTTAGCCAAAACCGCGTTAAATTTTTCAACAGATTGATGTTGTCTAACTCTACTGTCTCGTTGGTGTAGTAGTCATAATCACGACTACTGAGAATGAGGTTCTAGGTTTGATTTCCGGGCCAGAAAATTGGTTTTTGGGTTTTCCCATCAGGAATTCCTCGGTTAAGTAGCTACCATGGTATAATTTGTGTCCAGTTGATAGCAATAAGCTTGTTTAATATTACATGGGACTCAAAAATAACTGGCGAAATGTCAGTGTACTATTTGGTACACCTCTGCATAACCCTTTGGGATGCGTGATCTTATGTTTATGCAATGTTCTCGAAATTTAAATCTCATTAGGTAAGCTACGCTTTATACAACAAAAAAATGATGACACGAGACATTATCCCACCCGAACCGGGCCCGAGTGGATTAAGACCCTATCCTGAAAGATCCTGTGTTCCTGCAGTGGAAATGTTATCTATACTTCAATATTTTATAGAGGATAGATTTGTATTTTTGTATGTAACGAATAAACTTAAAAAGTCATGGATCGATTTAATGACTTGTAAGGAAGCTGTACTATCCCCGGGTGACATAGGCAACTTTTATCCATGAATTCCCAAGGGAACGGGAACAACGCGGGTGAAACCGCGTGATGTCCGTTAGTATCTGATAAAGTTATTCGCATAAATACAATACACAAAATTTCACCTTCATAACTTAATAGATCTGTGGTTAATTACCAGTCAGCAGGTTATAAACTAAACAGCCCGGGCATAGTTAACCGCTTTTTGCTCATCGAGAGCACTTCAACCCGGCGAGAGCTAGTGAAATTGCCAGTTTCGGGTGCCTGACTAATTGAACGTGTGCTAACAAGATCCTATTCAAATGAAGTAATCTTTTTGAGTGACCAGTGTAACATGATCTGTCAGTGTGCCATTTATAACCAAATTAGAAAAAGAGGCTAAGTGCTGCCATACAACGTGGCAATGCCGCCAGTCTTTTAGGCACATTACCGGCTGACAGCGTTGAGGAGCAATTTATTGATGCCCCCTTATTGTTTCTTTTTAGATTATTTAATAGTTTTCAAGTAATGTTTAAATAGTTAATGTACTCGTTTAAATAATTAGAAAAAAAAGAAAAATACATATGACGTGGGATGAGTTATCATGGCGCTTGCGACAGAGTTGAAATATCGGGAGCTCATTTTTTTTTTACAAAATGGACCTGCTTTTGACGTCGATCACTCCTGATGGAAACGGATGAATGAAGTCTGACTGGTCTTATAAACGTTTAGTTATAAACTGAGAAAGCATAACGAAGAAGAATACAGTTTCGGAAAATGTATGCACGTCTCTTGTGGGCGTACCTTCTTAAAGCCTAAAAGCTTGGATTGCCATTCTTCATGATTTTAGGATTTCTGAACTGTCTGCTCGCCTTATGAGCTGAACTGAAACTTGAAAGCCTCAACGTCAAGAACCAATGAAACTGTTCCGGCCAAGAATACTTTCATAAAAATACTTTATGAAAGTATTCGTTCTTATGTATCATATAGAGTCCGTTGTTAGCAATTGATTCGAAAATGGCTAGTTCCGGCTTGATTAATCCTTTGTTAGTACTAAACGGACAGCGTTTAGCAAGATTCGATGGCATATAAAGCAGCGCTGTAGCTTATAGCAACAGCTTGCGTTGACATAATGACAGCAAGGATATTGCTATTAGCAAATTGACCACCAAAACTTTGATAACCCCTGCTTCACATGCAAGTTATTTTAAGGAACTTCATTAAAAGAGTAATTTGCTGCTGAAATACTCTTACTTAGCGCATGTTTCAGGGTTTCGCAGTTTTATTTGATTCAATTTATGCCATAACAAGGAATAGATTTTTTCACCCAGGCGTAAACAATGATTGCCGACTAAACCCCTAAAATGATGTTTAAATTTTACAAAACTGACCAAACAAATAAAAAGAGGAATGAACGATATGATCCGTGCATTCATATGTTTTGAATAACAGTTTTCAACTATTCAACAGAGCGAATAATACCTTCGAATATGCAAAATGTTCGTTAGTCTAAAGCAAAACACTGTTGCATTTGTTATCTAAAACATTCCAGCATTCCTTAAACTCGATCAACAATAAAAGTCTAACTATTTACATCAATCCAGCTTAAACTGCGAGCGAATTCCCGTTTTCGCTCTAAATATATACCTAGACGAGAGTAACCCTTGCTAAAATTCCCGAAAGCTAGATAATTTTAAGCGGAGGCTTACGAAGCTCGCATTCGGAATGTTGCCCGAATCACACATCGGGTTAATCCCTTAGGGAAGCTCCTTTAACGAGATGATTTTTTTGCCTGTACACTCTATGAAACGTGACACCCTTTTCAAAAAAAGAACATTTTAATTTTTTTTTTGTACAATGGCGTGCGGTGGCTGTCCTTGTAAGTGGCCGATAAATTGTTGATACAAATTGAAGTGCCTTTAGTACTTTGTAATAATATCCCTCTTCTCTACGAAATGATTAAGTGATCGTAAACACGACTGCTAAGCATTTAATCTGAGGTTTTTTTTATTTAATTAGGTATGCCTTATACCCAAAAAGCTTTTAGATGCATAAACTTCTTTAAGATATTGCAAGAGTATGCAAAAGAAACTTAACTTCCTTCATTACTATTCTTATAATCTGATCAAGCTTTTTATAAAAGGCGACTGTTAAAACATTGCAATTTACCAGCAGAACTAATAAGGTTAACGGATCGAAAGTAGTCATTTACGCTTTGTAAACAAAAACAGCACAACATTTCAATTAATTAAGCAGCATTATACTTCAACCAAGAATTGGGACATCCACCGCACGCAAAAATACAAAATGGCGACTACAACAGCTACATTCAGAACAACAAATATAAATCTGTACACGAGAATTAATACACTAATTAACGTCTAATATCACAAATATCTTTGTCTCATACTTATAAAAATTAACACAACAGCATGAACAGAACTAAAACTAAACACGAAGAAATTTTCTCAGCCATCGAGAAAGCTTTAAGCCTAATTTCATTTTGTACAGGGTGTCCGTATTCCTCGGTCTGCATCAGTTCTTTAGGGCACGGGAGAGTTTCTAAGGGTATATCGGTCAGTTTAGTAGCCTTTTTCGTGAATTTCCTTTCAGCGTAGTCCTCGTTTTTATCATAATAGTCATAAGTGTCGTCGGGTACGGCATTATCTTTGGCGTTTTCGTTATCTTCTTGGTCGTTTAAGTGTCTGTCGGCGGTAAGGTCTGAGATACACGATACTTTCTCGAGGGCGTTCCTCAGGGTGTTGTCTCGCGTCTCGTTGCGTAACGCGTAGATCCACGAAAGGCGGCAATTACAGCTGAGTGGGTTACCTGTAAACAGAGAGCCTGTTAACGTGTTTGTTTTACGAACAGGTTTGTTTTCTCATACGATTTTTCGTCAATTTGAATATAAAGGGCTCATTTTGTTCTTTAATAGATTCGATTGTCGTGGGGTCGTTCTAAAAGGATTTGGTATCATTGGTAATCGGTAAACATTGTTGAAAATTGCATGTATACTTTTAGGGGATTGCCGTAATGTGTAGCATGTTTTTAGTACATTAAAGCCCAACATAAATATATTGAAAGGCAGGGAATAATAATGCTTAAGTAGGTATTAGTTATAGCTATTATGTTCTAATGCATGACGTCGAAATTTCCCTTAGCTATAATTATAGTAATTTAATGAGAGTAGAACGTTGTTTGCCGGTTTATGAGCCCATAGTTATAGGAAACATGTCACTGTTGTTTACGTTTCAATCATCAAAGCCTTACATTATTACTGTATAGTTATGTAACCTAAATATTGCTCTTTTAAACACTTAAAACAAATTCCGCCTCGAATGCAATAACAAACTTTCCCCAAGTTCGTTTTTCCTATGAGTTTTGATTTTGAGTCTTTCGCTTACTCAGGATTGAAATTTATAATCACTCGCGTTACCTAAGATTTCAGGCTGATATTCTCTTAGGTTTATATCTAAAACGATAGAATTCTGAATCCGTTTATACGGATCCTTCACAAAGCCGACAATTAAGCATTCTGTATTCATCAAATATGTACCACAAACTAAAATATATTTTGTTATGGCTGAAATATTGAGTCACGTTTTACGGAATTGATTGTATTCATTCATTGAATAGTGTGGTGGTCATGGAGTTATATTAAGGAAAGTTATAACATTAAAAAATTGTATTAAATATCCAAATCTCCGCAACTACAAGAGAAAGCAGATCTTGAACAAAAAATGATCATAATAACGGGGAGAACTCATGCCTTTCTGCTTTGTTAAGGGTATTCTTACACCCATTAATTAATATCCCTTTGAGATGTCAAGTTTCAAGTTTATTAAAACAATATACCACATCCTATAAATAACTTGTATAAGCGTATTACTCAAGTAAGCTATGATTACGTGGTAGTAAGCCTCCCTAAGTAAGAGTTAATGCAAATGAAAAGGATTCCAATTACATGACTCACATGATTTTAATTCCCGTATCAAATAATTTATCACCCATAAGGTTTTTCTTATCGTTTTAATTTATTAATTAATACGCCTTTTCCAACAAAAGGCTACCCGACCCGTGGTTTAAGACATACCATTAAATCCGTGCAGTATTCAAGCGAATGGTGACAAGACCGTATATAAATCTAGTTTCTATGTGTAAGGGCAAAGGGCGTACGGAAGTAACTACGACGTGCGTAGAAAATGGCGGGACCCAGTTCCTTTCAAAGAAGGAAACCGAGGCAATAGGTCGGGAAAATGTTATGATGAAGTACACACGGCGAATGAGTTAGGTGTGCAGGGTGGATTTCTGTGGTGTCAAGGCAAGTAGGGTCATGTTACTAATAAATCCGATATATTGAGTTTCATTCGTGTCTCGTAAAGCACGTTAAGCCGCTGGGTCCCGTCTGTTAGTTGTAGATCTATGACAGTCGTTACAGGTAGCAATAAGCCCGTAGGTCCGCCAACTAATCTCATAAAGGGGTATTGTATTACCCAGACTGCAGAGAAGTAGTCGCCTCTCGTTAAATATTGGTATTCAGTTACATCAAAAAAAGCTACCCAAATGGTGACGTTCGCTATCTTCATTAAAAAGGCATAACCGCCGCGAGGAGTGACACACGACCATGTTCGAGCATTTTAGATGCGTTTTGCCGTGTTGACAAGTGATTTTTATTGTAACTCTTTAGCAATAAATCATTGAAACCAGGAACCAATCATCATTGAATACAGTTCTAAAAAAATCCTCAACAGGCAACGTATTTTTTTTTCTAAATGATGTAGCGTGGTTACCAAACGTGCAACCCTCATTCGCCGACAGTACTTCAATTGAAAACAAAACTCCATGTTACATAACACGTTGCACTGTTACATACGATGCTACAGCAGCTTGTAACAATCAAGTTATCTCACGAGACAGAGCAAAGCCGCGGACTATAATCGTTGCAAGTCACGACCGCAACACACGTAGCTTTTATCACTACCGACACAAGGTTTAAATTACAATGATTGAAATGCAACAAACTTTTCCTGCTGTATAAAGCTCAGTACAGATGGCAGGAAAATATTATGTGGCTACGTTGTTGTATGAAATTGGTTTGTGAATGTAGTTGTCTCGTTGGAAAAGATATATTCTAAGCCCGGGTCAGTTTATTATTTTTATAATGATTATACCTATTTTGCAAGCTAAAGGATTGTTAAAGATTCTAATTGAAAACATGACGATTCCATGTAAAGGTAACACTTGTAATACAAAAGCGAGCAGTAGCCAGTTTGGTTCTGTTCTGAAAGCTCCCTTTAAGTAATTAAAATGTGATTTGCTTGATATTCATTTTGATCGATTTGCCTCGGCAGCCTCGATGGTCTAGTGGTCACAAGTGCGGCTGCCAAGCATGTGGTCCCATATTCGATTGTTATTGGGTATTCCATCAAGAATTTCGTAGTAGCAGGCTCGGAGTCGGGTTTTGTGCCCAGTGGTGGTCCTATCACATCCTTACCCTATTACACACTCACCTTATAATAAGGGACTTTAAAATTAAAACATAACTGTTGAAATGTGGGAGTGGGTAATAACAGATACACCTCTGCCTAAACCTTCAGATATTTCAGGCGTGATGTTTGTATGTTGTCCCGGATATCGTTACAACAACAAATAGAAGTTGTTAGTTAGACTCGCTTTTTGACCTTTTGGTTACTAAGCCAAAAATACTTGTAGCCTATCCAACGTTTAAGGAAAATAATTAAATTTTCGTGGATAACTTCACGAAAATTTAATTATTTTACGTTTTCTTGTTTGTTTTTTATTTCCGTTTCATGAAACTTGCTCTAATTTGTTTATTTTTTGTCTTGAGATAATAAAATATTAACGTGACTGTTTCCATGCGCCAGCCCAATGAGGCTTGAATTTGATTGCCAATTTTCAATGTCAAACTCAAAGCATAATTTTAATTATATCATTACAGGCACTTTTGAATGTCAGAAATAAAAGAAAACGAAGCTACAGTCGCAAGACATTATAACTAGTGGAAGTTACTGGAGTTGCCCATTCCAAATCGTAGATCTTTATGGAGAAGAATGGGAAAGAAACACCATGGACACTCTTTTAAATGAAAATATTGTTACAAAAATCTGAATCAGATCTAGTCTCTGAGCATACTAAGTACAGGAAGACCTAAGCTATGATGGATGGACTGTGTAAATAATAATGGCAAGAGAGGACGTGTGACCAGAGATCAAGAGAAGTTCGGAAGAAGAACATGCTGCTCCGAGACCAAATAAATTGGGATAAAGTTAAGACAATGATGATGATTGTTACAAAAACCTAAAATCATTATTAAATAGATGACATTAGCTAGCATAAGTTCTTAGCAATTGCTAATACTTGATAGTATGTGTCCAGCCCCGTCATTTACTCGTAATATCGAAGGCTACCGTGCCTGCCATTTAGAGCCGCCCCTTTCACGCCTAGAGAAAACACAGCTCAATTTCAAGGGCTCGGCTCTTAGCCACGTAAACCTTTACGACGCAGTTTTGTAGTGCTTAAATTTTATTAATCTACCATACTATAAGCCAAGTAGTAGCCAATTTGTAACAGAATATCTTGGTTAAAAGACCAGACCATGGTAATATTAAATGAGCCCGTTCATGTTCATTCTAAAGAATATTATTACGAGAGTAATTTTTAAGGGATTATGAAAACAGTTTGTTGAGGTATAATAACAATTTTAATGTTAATTGCTTATGGTTATGTTATATTCTTTAATTTACCTTTTGGCCCGTGGTCTCCATTTTGTAATTGTTAATTTCGGGCGTGGAAACAGGAAAGGTAATTCAAATATTTTACTCTGGATGTAGTTATAATTTCCTGCTGTTTGTTTTAACCAATAAATGGATTATTTTCGCGGAAATTTATATAAGGCTTAGTTTGTTTGTTTTGTTTTAATGGAAACTTATTATAATACGGTTTTGTTTGAAATTAACTGGTTGTAGCAGCGGTTACGTAATTATTGCTACTTTAAACAATGAAGGTATTTTGTTTTCTGATTCATTTCCTGGTATTCGTGTTACTTATATTGTATGACGCAAAAATTCAGAGCCTTTGTTCTGTGAGAATATGAAATGAATTGAATTCGAATAACGAGTGTAATGGTATATGCTATTTTCGAATCAGTTATTGTAACTACTCGCAACTGGTGGGCGTGTATAACGAGATATAGTAGGTGTAAATATTCCCATAACGAAGCTGAAAGGTCGTTCTTGTTCTCGTAATCAATGCGTTATTTTGTTGTTCTAGACTATACCTAAGAATCTCCTAGTTACCGGTTTAAATTGGAGGTCAAACTCTTAACTTTATCACACTCTTATATTTAAAATGTGAATCTTCGCCCAAAAAAAAGTCGTTTCCCGGCAATATATTTTTTGCTTAGTTTGATGTACCTACAGAATTGTTGACACATTCATGAAATACGAAATAAAAGGAGTATTTAAAGATCGTAGCAGTTGCCGTTCTGTATTTTTTGCCTGCCTAAGGAAAAAGGCGTGATATTATAACCGGCCCTATCACAAGGCAGCTTATATTTTGTACATACCTACGTAACACCTAGCAGTAGGTTTCCACTGTATCTATGTACGTGATAAGTAGCGTTAGGTACGCTCCTACCCAAATCGGATTTAAACCCGTATTTAGCAAACTGCGAAGACACGATAGGACACATACCGTACCTACCCTTGCAAAATTACGGGTGCGATAGGAGGATATATAGGACCTCATTTGTCTATAGAAATACCTGTTTAGGAGGTACTGTACCGGTGTCAGAACTGAAATATCTTAGGCCCAGATTTATACAGCGAACTTTGACTTGGCTCAGTTGGACTTTAATCAAAAATAAAACTTATTTACATATTTTTGATGTTGTTATTTTTATGATACGCCTAATTAGACTTACTTGTGGAACTCAATACAAACTAAGTTTATTTTTAGATGAATCATGTCTGCTTGCTTGAAATAAGTTTGCTCTAAGATCACAATTTTAGAGATGTATATCAATCGCGTAACTAACGCCTACATATTTTGTTTTATATACAGTTTCATAAACATTTAATTAGGTATACGACAAGATCCCTGTGGCACTGTATGTCCTTTTTTTGTAACGTTGAGCTAAATCTAGTTTAGTTATATCAATTATCAGCAGTGCCCTAAATGATCACTCCCGTGTATCGATTCATTCCTTCGAATTCTGCATTTTTTGACAGTTTTTTTTTTGTTAGCAATCTGTTGCTAGGCAACCCGTTAAAATTGCATAATCACTACGCATTGGCGTATTGGTGTTCTAATCTAACTTTAATCTAGTCTCGGTAGTCTAGTTGCTGATAATTAAGTTTTTACATATTATACCTACTAGTCCTCTGTTCCGGTTTTTTTAAAATTTATACAGTAACCCTTTATACGATACTGAGACTTGACTTGATACGATAGTGAGACTTGATTTTCAAAAATTCTGGCGCTTACACAAATCGACTTTTCGAGACGCAACCGGCCTCGATCTATCGTGAGACTATCTCTTTCTTGGAATAAACACGCGCGGACCTCTTGCGATTTTAGTTTGAACATGTCAGTCGCCCGTTATCACTTTGAAGGATGGCTGCGTTTTTTGGCGCGTAAACTCGACCGGGTAAGTGTTTGGTTATTAATTAAATAAATGCAATTTCTATTACTTTTTTGTGCGATTTACTTACTTTAAGTATTGTTTTATAACTTTATGTATGTAATTTGAACCTAGCATGCTTACTTATGGATATATTGTGACTCAAAATCAAGGACGCACGATCGTGAGGGTTAGGTGATACGTACCAAAGAAATATTCAAATTTTTTCATGATATTGCTGAATTTTTCATGAATTTGATTTATTTTAGGGTTTTTACTTTATTTTTAAGAAAGGATGACTAAGTTGCACAAATATTAACAACTCGGAAAATGAGAAATTGACTGATGATAATGAAGATATTTTTGCGAGAGTCTTAGATCACCTAGAAGAGAGTGGATCTGGTTCTGGCGATGATTCCTCCGAAGTGGATGAGGCATCACAACCTATCCCAACAACATCCAGAAGCTGGAGGTCCACTAGAGGCAGATCAGGCAGGGAAACGTCAAGAGCAAGGTGTAGATGGCGGGTTACGGGAAGAGGACAGGCTAGACGAAGATGATAGGCTAGAGGAAGAGGTTTAAAAACTCATTATTAAAATCGTTAATAAATGACTGATGATATAAAGACAGTTTAATTAATTTTATTTTCATTTAATATCAAACCATATCTCCAAACTAGACAAAACTCACATCTCGAGCTACCTCCTAAGCCCCACGCTCGTGAGGGTAAGTTTTCAGGAAACCAGAGACTTCAGGATTTTTTTATTTATTTTTTACATGAAACTTAGGCACCCATGAAAAAGTCATATGAATTTCAAAGAAGTCTGAGTAAATTATTTTCGTCGGGTGTAAAGGGGTAAGTAGTGGATATCAAATAGGCCATAAGATGTGTCCTAATTAGTGTAAACTAGTGAGAACGAGCGTTGTTCTTTTGTTAATGAAAATATACCTAAGTATGGTTTTTGGTTTGGCTAGTGCCTGTAATGGTCAATTGAAACAATTGAAATAAATGCCTTAATTAATTGAAATAAATACTTTGAGTTTTTGACTTGTAACTTTTTGTTTATGTATGTTTTAATGAAAGTTTAGTAAAATAAAATTCGTCTTTTAGTTTGCCGCTGTGAGAATTGCCCGACTAATATTATTTTATGAACGTGTTTTAGTAATAATACGATTCCGAGAAAAACAATAAAATAACACGCTAAAATTATTATGGTATCAATTTAGTTCTGAATGGGTAGTAGAACTATCAGAGAAATTAAAATTCCTCCACAATTAAAAGAAAATATTGGTAGGTATCAGGTTTTAACAAAACCAACAATTCGCGGGAACAGTGTTGAGTAACGAGCTGTTTTAAAAACCGAACACTAATCGAAAGCCATCGCCACAGACGATATTGTAAAAAAAAATATCCAATATCTCTATGGTATATTTCATGGCAGTTTCGAAAAAAAAGAAAACACGTTGCCAGTCGTTTTTCATGCCACACATGTTGTAAATTGAATATTTTTTTAGTTCAGAATATATTTAACGTCAAAATTACAATGTTGATAGTTATTCGTATCGATGATTAATGGGAAAAGTTCGACATTTTTGTTTTATTCGTTTAGGAAGAATTGATATCGGTAAAAATAAATGATATTAGTTTTTAAATGACCACCACAACATGAGTACAATAACATAAAATTATGACTGTAATCCCCGAAGGGTTAGGTAGACATTTAGCTAGCAGTACACCCACATTTCGCTAGTGTTGGATTTGGATGTTAATAAACTATATTTATTTAAGAACTTACAAAAAAATATATACTAGAACAAAGAACCTAAAACTAAAAAACCATAGTAACTAAAATATATTATTAAAAGGAGTCCCTTTAGGCAAGGTTCCGAAGATACTGGCAGCGTTCCCCCTTTGAATAGCTAGACTAATTCTTTGTCCGAGGTAGCTGCCAGCTATTCGGTCTCCTGTGACGTCGACCAACCTTTTCGTAATTTCCTTAAAAAGCCTTATAGCGGTAGGACCCCACGGACCAAGTGTCTCGACACCGAATGGGACAAAATCATTTTCGCTAGTTATATATAAGTCCCATGTAATAAAGGGCCTATTGCTATCAACCAGGCACAAATCCAGACTCTGTGACTAAACAATAATTTTGGATAAAATTAAATAGTACACCTATTACTACAACTACTGTAATATTTAAATTTCTACAACTAAAGAGAAAAATGGTAATCTACTTAACGCTACACCCACGCTACAGCATGATTAACGCCACATGAAACCCACAACAGAAAACAAACGAAACCCGGACAAAAAACGAAAAACTTCCTAATTTATAATGTCCCCTGTAACTTCAAGCTCCATAATTTCCAATTAACACCTTCCCGGGACCCAAAACACAATACATTCACAAAAAACCCACCGTTCCTTCGTACGGACAGAACGACAAACAAAAAGACCAAATAATTATTCGAAACCTTTTATTCAGGAAAAATAATTTTATTTGTGTCAGTGATCTATTTTATTTGCATTCCGTAGAGGATTTATCTGAGTAGCCGACGCAGCGCCCTGCCTCGAACAGATAGCTGGCGGAAGAAAAATGGCGATCGGGAAGGCACGCCCCGCCAGAGGGATATTCTGGACAAATAGTCGTTCGCGAAGTCGATAGGTAAACTAAGTGAACGAACTAGAGAAGTAATGGTGACTATGTTGCTGGTAAAATGCTTTTGGGTGCTTGGAATAGTAATGGGGAAAACCTGGGTGAGGGATTAAATTAGCATTTCCCGGTTATGGAATCGTCGATACGACGACTTGGAAAAAGCATGTTTACTATGATAGCTTTTTTTTTCTAAACATAAGTACTTTGAGCAGTATTTTGGATGTCAAAAGACAAGACAGGGTTCGTAACATGACACTGCTTTTCCAAACGGGTATATTAGACGTTGGTAAGAACCTCCACACTTTGGTTGCCGCCGAGGTCCATAAAGACTCGATCTGGACGAAAAGACTTCTCGAAAGGAATTGGGAGAGGCCTTTGCCCGGTAGTTAAACAGTAGGTACAGGCTAATAAACAAAAAAAATAACTGTTTCAGATCAGATATGACACAACCTATATGATCTAATAGTGTGACTGATTGGGGAACTTTCAGAGTATACTTCTAGTTAAAATTCCAACAGCATACAGTGATAAGCCACAGGATAGAACACATTAATTACCATCAAAGCACAAACCATGTTTCCGGTTTTCCTAAGACAAACTAGCTTCTTGGCATTCGATACAATGTGTTATCGCCCTAAGACTTACCCATTACATAAAGCTACGTGTACAATCAACCGAAATTAGTTTATCAAAGTGACGTGCTCGTATCACCATCCATATAGTTCCCGTCACGCCGAGATGAATCTTAATGGGAGCTAGAAGTATCTGGAGTGCTTCTCGGCCTCCATTTTGCCTCTCAACTCCCATTTTCGGCTCCTACGTCACGATACCGGAATATTACATCCGCTAATAATTACATAAGGGAAGTTTGTATAGTTATGGCTTATGTAGAATGGTTTACCTAAACTAAATGTTTGATATTTGAACGGTTTAGTTAATGTCAAAGGTTTTGAATACTGACGCGGGTGAAATAAAGTTGTGGATCAAAATTTAAATACTACAGGTTTTGCATCTTCATCAAATTCACTGAGGTAACTAAACTAATGATTCGTGACCCGAATCAATAATAAAATGTAAAACGGTATTTTTTTTCTTAGTATCGGAAATCCATACGTAGAAATTAGCGCATAAACGTTTGCGATTGTTTCCCTTATGATACGGACGAGGGATATTAAAAAAAGTCACCAGTTGTGGACAACGGTAAGCATCGAGACAAATCCAGAGCCTTTTAAAAGCACATTATTCTAATTCTGATAACGTAGTTTTTTCCACCATAACCAACTTTATTCCAACCCAAACTTCAAAAACTTCGACAAACTAAAACTAAGTTAAGTCTAGATTGATGAGCTGGAGCCTGGAACAAAATGTATAAAGCCAGATTACTTGAAACGAAAAACTGTTCGATATTGTTCGAGCGTTCTCTTCCACAATAATCCTGCGGACAGCCGCTTAGCTTAACCGAGTGCCGGGAAACGGGTTACCCCCTATTCCACAGTTAGTTAAGAAATGCCCAAGTTCCGTTTCTCTAATTCCCAAAATGTAATTGAGAAAATGAAACTCGACGGAGGATCGCTCTCTCGGAAGTGAATTTGCAAAATTGTTTTGAAGGTGAGTTATTAGAATTAAAAGTTTCTTTGATGCAGTTAATTGAATTTAATTTACAGTGAGGTCAACCGTTAGAATTTTAATTTAATTAAAACAAATATTCTACAAACAAAGCCTTTTATGTAAGTAGTCCACCGAAACTAAACAAACGGCCTTCATAAGTACTTTATTTTAAGAAGACAATAAGCCATAAAAGAAACCCACTTTCAAGACTTCTGAATGCGTAATATTTTTGTTATATTGAAACCTTAAAAGTGAAATAAATTAAGAATTTCCACATCGAATAAAACTCGTATTATTACAAAAGAAAGACAACATCTACCGAAACTTTTCGCTCTTTACGACGGGGCGTAAGTCCCGAAAATTTTAATGTACCATTTGCAACTTATTATTCACAGTAAGAAGAGTATAAAAACTCGCTAGCGGAACGAGAAAAGTAATATAAAAAATAAACAAATAAGTCACAAAACCCACTCGTGAATAATAAAATAAGCGACCTGTATCCAATACAACACACAAAACACGTAATAAACAAACGGGTTTGCGAATAAAAAGCTATTTCCCGATGGTGGGGCGGCTAAATTTATCGGGTCGCTCGGCGAAATATTGGTGCAATCCTGCCAACGGTGGAAAGGTGATTTACGTACGCCTTGTCTATGAAACGCAAGAAATAAAAGGATTTGTGTATCTTTCGGAGCCGAAATTGTGTATCAAATGCGATTGAGATATAAGTGTCGTTTACAAGTGTCACCCGCCGATATATTTGGCGTCACTGATGCCTCGAGTGCTGTGCACACGTTGTTACCCTTATTGATACTCTTTGCGATGCTATTTCAGGACAATTCTATTATGCTCAAAGAGGAATGTTTTGACCTACAGCTCTTTTTTAGGAGCACTTAAAGAAATGTAGGCTCGTTGAATGGAAACTTTTTCTGTTTCTGAAACTTAAGAAAAGGTCTTTACGTCTTACGTGTAAATGTGAGCTCTTAATTTGCCGGGGCCTACAGGTACTTTACGAAAACACGTACGACTTTAACACCTGTATTCTTTGCTTACGACTACAATTTAGTTTTAGGTCCAATAAGTGCTGTCTGAAAGGAAACAGCAAAAATAAATGTAGCGATTTCTGCTAACGCTACTTATTTGGTTATTTAAATTTCATCCAACACCCGAAGGAGCCTTCTATTTATATTTCCTTTGGAGAAAATCCCGCATTTAGCAATATAGAATTGAATCAATAATCGATTCAAATCGTTTGCGGGGCCGACTTGGCCTCTAGAGCTCACACGTTTGCGATGACCAGGCAGATCGGCCGACCCTTACGAAATTGAATTGGTAGTTATAAGTTACCGCGGGCACGCGTACCTACACTAAATAGATATAAAATATTGGCGAAGGAACAAAGGTATTGCTCTATAGGTATTTGGAACTGGACGCCTTTATCGTTTCAACGGTTTCGATTGTTACGTCCATCATCATTACCGGACGGCTGAGAAATAGATTTCTCGATTCCGCCGAAATTTATTTCTGGGTCTGATGAAAGATTTCTGGGTAAAATTTGGCATTGTTTTGACCAAAAACAAAATGAAGATTGACACTGTACAATGAGACAATTTTAATAATATGAAGTTTTGTTTAAGCAGAAAATCTAGATTCTTTCATCATTTTCTTTAGCAATATTCTTCTAAGAAAAAATTTCTTATATATTACAGCAAGCTCTTACAGTCTACGCAAGAAACACTCACGTAAATGACTGAATATATATCTCAACGTATTATTTTTGCACTTAAGTAAAAATACTGTAGAGTACTTGTACAGAAAAGTGACTTTTCTACTATTAATATCATAAACGGGATATTTACCATGTTTGATTGTTGTTTCGAGTTCCCGATATTTCGGCGCTGTTACAAGCACCATGATCACGGATAAACTGAAGTCATTGCGGGTGGATGTTTATGAGCAGACAAATCGGTCTACCCTCTTTCTAGTTCGTTTTTTGCGTTCGGCACCACTACCATTGTCACTCACTACACGATTCTGTTCCCGACACACGAAACTCACTGTGTCCACTCGCGAACATTTTTCGACACTTTTTCGGTTTTTACACAGTTGAACCACTGGATTCCAGGCTCTCGACAGTTGAAACCCGTCCTCCCGGTTAAAGTTTTTGTATTTGGTGATTTCAATGGCCTCTCTAACCAGACGAGGTATATAGTGGCGTTCTGTCGAGATGACCTGAGGGTTATGCAACTCAATCCAGTGGTTCGATCCCGATTCCAGAAGATGCTCAGCTATGGCCGATTTTTGAGTGTCATTATTCTTCACCGCCCTAATATGCTCGGATATACGACAAGCCACCGTACGTTTTGTCTGACCGATGTACGACTTGCCGCAACTACAGTCTACTTTATAAACACCGGGTTTTTCCAGCGGAAAGTTGTCCTTCGGGGAACGCAGCATCTGGGATACTTTCCTGAAAGGAGTGAAGATGGTCTTTACGGCGTATTTCCGAAGAATATTCGCAACCTTATCTGTCACTCCCCTCACATATGGCAAAAATGCTGGCTGCCTCTCAACCTCGCACTTCCGGTGCTTATGATAAGTTTTTCGTTTAGGGAATACAGGGAAGTTCGCACAATCTAAACGAAAAACTTATCATAAGCACCGGAAGTGCGAGGTTGAGAGGCAGCCAGCATTTTTGCCATATGTGAGGGGAGTGACAGATAAGGTTGCGAATATTCTTCGGAAATACGCCGTAAAGACCATCTTCACTCCTTTCAGGAAAGTATCCCAGATGCTGCGTTCGCCGAAGGACAACTTTCCGCTGGAAAAACCCGGTGTTTATAAAGTAGACTGTAGTTGCGGCAAGTCGTACATCGGTCAGACAAAACGTACGGTGGCTTGTCGTATATCCGAGCATATTAGGGCGGTGAAGAATAATGACACTCAAAAATCGGCCATAGCTGAGCATCTTCTGGAATCGGGATCGAACCACTGGATTGAGTTGCATAACCCTCAGGTCATCTCGACAGAACGCCACTATATACCTTGTCTGGTTAGAGAGGCCATTGAAATCACCAAATACAAAAACTTTAACCGGGAGGACGGGTTTCAACTGTCGAGAGCCTGGAATCCAGTGGTTCAACTGTGTAAAAACCGAAAAAGTGTCGAAAAATGTTCGCGAGTGGACACAGTGAGTTTCGTGTGTCGGGAACAGAATCGTGTAGTGAGTGACAATGGTAGTGGTGCCGAACGCAAAAAACGAACTAGAAAGAGGGTAGACCGATTTGTCTGCTCATAAACATCCACCCGCAATGACTTCAGTTTATCCGTGATCATGGTGCTTGTAACAGCGCCGAAATATCGGGAACTCGAAACAACAATCAAACATGGTAAATATCCCGTTTATGATATTAATAGTAGTGTCAGTGACCATGTCAGTTTAAAAACTTATATTGCAAACCGGTACGGGCCGGATGGTGTAAAACTAGTGAAACATCTTGAACGTACGCGGAAAAAGTGTGGTTGTTTAGAGGAGTCCTTGGCTTTTCTGATAAAGTGCAGGGATGCGGACGTTATCCCAGTGTGTGTGAGACTAAAACCACGTCTAGACATCCACGGCTCCGCGAGCATTCTACGTAACGCGAGTGTTAAATTGTTGCGTAAGGTTATCCGTAACACCAGATACCAAATAGATAAAATCCATCGTGAGTTATATTGCGTACATCTTGAATGCAGTGCTTTGTTGACAACTAGTGACTTTGATGTTTGTGATCGTATTACCTACCTGCAAGCCGAACGTTCTCGAGAGATAAGTGCATTGGTAAAACAACAAAAATATGAATCAGTAATTCAAAAACAAAAACCGGTGAGTCCCTACAATGATAACTCACATAAAACTCGAACGGTTATTAATTTGTCCAACAAAGAATTAACGCAAAGTGCTCTTCAAGTCCTTGAGAAAGGGTTGAATTTTGCTCCTACTCCGAAACGCATACCTTACGAAGAGGTGATCGGAAGTGTAGAGGAAGCGATAAGACGAAATATGATACCGGCGAGTGATGCCGATGTACTAAGACAGGATACCGCCGTCGCGTTACGTCACGCTAAACCTCCAACATCGAACATCACTGCTGAAGATTTAGCCGCACTACGTGACCTCCGCAAGGATGAGGACGTACTTGTACTTAAAGCGGACAAAGGTAATGCTACTGTAGTCATGAACGTTACTGAGTACGATAAAAAGATTCGTAACTTATTGAGTGATGTGAACACCTACAGGGAAGTAAAATACAATCCAACGGCACGAACGAATCGCAGTACACGCAAGATTATAAAAGAATACCAACATATAATCATAGACGATACAGCGAAGTACTTGCTCCGTCCTAGAATTGTACAACCCCCTAAACTGTATGGCTTGCCAAAGGTACATAAGCAGAATGTTCCGCTACGGCCCATAATCAGTCAGATCGACTCACCCACATACCACCTGGCGAAACATGTAGCTTCAGTACTTCAACCGTTGGTTGGTCATTCATCATCTTATGTCAAAGACTCTCGACATTTTATCAACATCTTACAATCCATCAAACTCCAAGCAAAGGACGTAATGGTCAGTTTTGATGTTGAGTCCTTATTCACGAATGTACCGGTGGCGGACTGCATGGAGGTTGTTAAGATTAAACTACAAGAAAATAACATCCCAGTAGAATACATCAACCTACTACATCATTGTTTGTCAACGAGTTACTTCGTGTACCAAGGTCAATATTACCTGCAACTTGATGGTGTAGCCATGGGCAGTCCAGTGGCTCCAGTGGTAGCCAACATTTGGATGGAGCATTTTGAAGAGTTGGCAGTCCCCATTTCACCTACACCAATAAACCTATGGAAGCGGTATGTTGATGACGTCTTTTGTATAATTAAAGGGAACGAACAAGATGTAAAAGTATGCTTGGAACATCTTAATGGCATACATGGTAAAATAAAATTTACCTACGAGATGGAAAAAGAGAGGACAATTCCATTCTTGGACGTAAAAGTAGGGGTTCGTACTGACGGTGTTCTAAGCCACTCAGTCTACAGGAAATCGACTCACACGGATAGATATCTGCACGCTGATTCTCATCACCATCCCAGGCAGCTGAACTCTGTAGTGATTTCACTCATTAACCGGGCATATGATCTATGCGACGAGGAACATTTACGTGTTGAGTTAACACATGTGCAGGAGGTCCTACGGAGGAATGGATATACAGGGAAGTTCGCACAATCTAAACGAAAAACTTATCATAAGCACCGGAAGTGCGAGGTTGAGAGGCAGCCAGCATTTTTGCCATATGTGAGGGGAGTGACAGATAAGGTTGCGAATATTCTTCGGAAATACGCCGTAAAGACCATCTTCACTCCTTTCAGGAAAGTATCCCAGATGCTGCGTTCGCCGAAGGACAACTTTCCGCTGGAAAAACCCGGTGTTTATAAAGTAGACTGTAGTTGCGGCAAGTCGTACATCGGTCAGACAAAACGTACGGTGGCTTGTCGTATATCCGAGCATATTAGGGCGGTGAAGAATAATGACACTCAAAAATCGGCCATAGCTGAGCATCTTCTGGAATCGGGATCGAACCACTGGATTGAGTTGCATAACCCTCAGGTCATCTCGACAGAACGCCACTATATACCTCGTCTGGTTAGAGAGGCCATTGAAATCACCAAATACAAAAACTTTAACCGGGAGGACGGGTTTCAACTGTCGAGAGCCTGGAATCCAGTGGTTCAACTGTGTAAAAACCGAAAAAGTGTCGAAAAATGTTCGCGAGTGGACACAGTGAGTTTCGTGTGTCGGGAACAGAATCGTGTAGTGAGTGACAATGGTAGTGGTGCCGAACGCAAAAAACGAACTAGAAAGAGGGTAGACCGATTTGTCTGCTCATAAACATCCACCCGCAATGACTTCAGTTTATCCGTGATCATGGTGCTTGTAACAGCGCCGAAATATCGGGAACTCGAAACAACAATCAAACATGGTAAATATCCCGTTTATGATATTAATAGTAGTGTCAGTGACCATGTCAGTTTAAAAACTTAAAGTGACTTTTCTTTTACAAAAACCGGTTTCAACGAATTACCAAATCAGAAGCCTTGAGCCTACCTAACTCTGATAAATGAAAACGACGTAACCAATTAATTTAAATCAAAGAAAAGAGGTCACGGCGTTTTAACTTATTCAAATACATTTGAAAAAGACAAACTATCTCCCATACAACCAAAATCAAAATAAGTATTCGTATATCTATTGATTTTACGATTTGCGACAGTGAAATTTATAGGTACAATGATTCTCCATTTTCGCCACCATTTATTCTCCAATATACGATAGAAATGGTCTTCAATACTCGTTGACTTTATATTCTAAACCAAAGCTTTTCTTTGTGAAAATGTCTTTGTTATTTCTTGTCCCTGTTAATAGAATTTCGTGGAAACACAAACTAATTGGGGGTAAGCCACTAACATCACAGGTATCAGCCAATCGCTAAAAGGCTTTCGATTGTTAGTTTTAAGTATTTGTTTGGGAGCAGTCTGGGAAATTCTTTGTAATAGGCTCACAAAGTCACAAGTTCACAACTGTTGTAGGTAATGAGTGTTCGTATTTCTCTGTATGTCGTTAAAACACGATTGATTTGAGTTCACGGAACAATGATGAGACTAATGATCTAGTGTTTATTTCATATTAAATATATATATTAAATGAAATATTTACACAATTCGGGGCAATGTTAATACTGTTTGTGTGTATGTGTTCTATGTGGTGATAAAAAAATATCTGCACGAGGTCACGAGCAGAGTAACTTTTAAAAGTGATTTTCTGTTACTGTATTGATTAATGTTTACATGAACATGGCATTTTGGAAGTAGCTTTTATATTTTAATAAGTTAATACATATTTTTGCTCTTGACTGTACTTCATACTCTCTGATCTTCACAATATTATTTGACTACATAGAAACCGCACCATAAATAATAAACAAAAACCTACTTCTATGTATTTTCTTATTCACAAGGAGATTTGAACAAAAACAAAGAGAAAGATACCAAAGTAATCGGATTTTGCATTAGACGGTATTCAGTGAATAAAATATTCAAAACCCCATACGCACCGGGTGTTCATGGATGGAAAGTCGTGTGACGTAACCGCCCGTATATTCGGTTTAATAGTCGGTATTAGGGTCATAAATAACAAAAGTTCTAACTCACCTTCCAAATAAACTGCAGTTGAAGCAGATTTGTCATTCTCCACCACCGGTCGAATAGTTTCGTACGATATCACCTCTAACATATTGTACCTCAGGTCTAATACGACTAGGCTCCTTATATCCTCCAATATATCTTCGTAGAATGTTGTCAGCTTGTTACCGGACAACGTCAATTTTCTCAGCTGCGTTAGGCCACCGAACGCTCTCTCCGATATGTACTCTATCGCGTTGTTATCTAACATCAGCTCCTTCAAACCCCACAGCTCACTAAAAGCCAAATTCCCAACCATCGTCAGTTTATTATTTCTCATATTTAGTCGAGAAAGATTTTCCAGACCCTCCAGCATTTCCCTAGTCACTACTGATATGTAATTAAAGTCCAAATTGAGTTCTATTAAATTATTCAAGTGTTTAAAACAACCCTCGTGAATCAAACTTAGATTGTTATTCGATAAATGTAAAACGTGTAGGTTTGGTAAGCCAAAAAATACGTCTCTTTTTAATTCTGATATTTGATTTTCGTCCAAGCTCAAGTTTGATAGCATCATCATCTGTGAGAACGAGTGCTTCTCTAAAGTGCTGATTTTATTCGATTTTAGCACGATTTGTCGGACTGTTGAAGAGTTCGTGAATGCGTACGGTGGGATCCTTTTGATAGTTCCAAATTGAATAGAGATATGTTTCAGTTTATCCAGTCTTACTATAGCTTTTGCTGGTATGAAAGTCAGTGCGTCGTCCGATCTAACGTTAAACATCAGATGTTCGATTTCAGACTGCGATGAAAAACTAGGCCAGATGAGGTCTTCTTCCGTTATGCCACCGCCAAATACCCAACAATCGGCTCTGGTGGCCATTTTCGGCTTGTTACTGTCACAATAACAGTGCACTTTAGACCGTCTGTCGACAATGTCACAAACGTTTATAAAGACCGGTGAATAATAAAGTCTTTCCATTTTTGGTTGCGTATCTTCATTAGTGCTTCCCGTCACTGTGAACTTGACCGTCATTAGCGATGCGATGATGATCAAGTATTTGGTGGTTTGCTCCATTTTTGATGTAAAGATATCTGAAACAAAGGAAATAGGCTTTAAGAACACGTTTTATTTCTAAATCGTTTATCATCTAGTTCACAACTTTCCACTTCGTTATCGATAAAAGTTTTGCATAGAAAATTATTCAGACAGTATTGGAAGAGCCATTCGTTGTTATATATTACAAAGATAGGATAATATGAAGGTAATAATAGTGTTCTAAAAGCTTTCTTAACTACTTTAGTTTAATAGGTTGCGATAAGAAATGATAGTCTATAACTAATTTGATAGTAGTTGAAGTAACTCCCATACTGTTAGAAAATGTTAGAAAAAATGCTATCAGAAATCTTATCACATAAATCTTGAAAGCCTTGAGGAAATGGGCGAAAATTATAATAGAAGTCGACCAAGATTTACCGGCCTTTTATGCTTTGCAGCTTCAAAAATTTAATTTAACTACAAGTAAAACGAAAACGACACCCCAGTTTGCTGAGAATAAACTATACGCCCCGGATAAAATACGCTACTAAAATACATATTTCTTAGTAATGGAAGGTATTTAACAAGATAATTATATTGTAACACAACTCACTGAGTATCAAAATCGAGACAACACACATTGTTCGCTCGTCGCACAGAATAAAAACATGTGTCGAACAAATAAAATTGACGGCAATTAACACGACTTGTATTAACATCGATTCGATACCAATGCTGTCGTCCGGGGTCCCTAAATAGGATATATTGCGATACAGTGTAATCACACGAACAGGCACCGCGCCGCAGATAAACGCAGAATATTCTTTTTAATACGACAATATAGGCATCCCACGAAGGCCCAGGTCACCCTTTGATATATGGGCCTCATAAATAACCCGAAAATATTCGGTTTCACACATTGCCAGGTCACGACACGACAAAAAATTTCTTCCATTAACAGTTTTAACCTAATTAAAAGCGGAGGCGGAGTCATAATGGTATATAATACTGGCATTCGATGTCTCTCCGAGTTTTGTCAGCCTTCGGCTTTTAGGATTTTAAAACTATAAAGTTGCTTTTGGTTAAAGTTTCGCAAGCGGATTAAACGTAGTGCTCTCGGGGTTTTAAAATGCATTTTTAACGCGGATGAAAGTTTTTATCAACTATTTTTGTGTTTCGTTAAAATCGGATTTGTGAGACCGGGATTTTAGATCCTGCTAAGAATACTTTAAAAGTTGATTCCGAATCAAACACGTACTGAATACTAACAAGGGAAGTTGGATAATCGCAAGAGATGGGATGACATATTTTTGCACAACTTTGCACAAACTCTGCAAAAATATGTCGTATCGCTTTGGAAATTTTAGATGGAATTTTGAACGAAATTGCTAAAGTTGTGTATGATGTCGGTACCGTCGTCTTGTATTGAGGATTAAATTTTTATTTACATATTCTGCGAATTTCGTTTGTACCTATAATTTTGTTGAAGAAAAAACCCGAATAGTTTTGACTTTTCTTTGGTGTACGAAAATAAAAGATCGTACAAACACTCGTGTTCACAATAGATATCACTATTGTGTTCCTTCTCATTGTTTTATTTTGGAAACAAGTCAAATAAAAACTTAGGAATTATTTCCCTTTGTTTTCAGTTAACCTGGAAAAGATTATACCCACGAAACATTTGTAATGTTAGAACAAGAGCGGTATTCACGTATTTTCTTGAACACACATTAATATCGCCTTATCACTGGAATGACAGTAATATTAAGCGCCGTTTTCTTTGTCCTAGCGTGTTTCTTCCTTCTGATATATGTTGTTAGTATTGCGTTTGTTTCTGGTAATTAATTTATGGGTGTGCGAAAATTTGCGGTACCAATAACTTTTCGTGGTGACACCGGAACGTAACTGCTGGATTTGTATTGCTTTTTTCTGCTGAACAAAACTTTTTTCGTACTTGTGGTACAGTCAGCATCAGAAGTAGCTGAACATTTCGGAATTTTAATTCTTTTATTTACAGGACTCTAGCTATTATTTTTAATGTTTCAGAAGATTATTCGTTAAAAAAGTCCTTATACTCCAATAACATTTAGTAACGAGTAATATCTAACAAGTTTTTATTAAAAAAAACAGCTTCGAAACTTTGAGTAATGTTAATATACTTCTGATGCTGACTGTACTACAAAAAATTGCAACTTTTCACGGTATGGTTAAAGGGGCGAGAGTTGCCATTAACTGACTGTAGACTGCTGCTAAGATATACAAAGCCAGAATAGACAGGTAAGACATAAGAAGTCAGAGTAATATTATATTATTCCGCATTATTCCGTTTGTGTCGCAAAAAAGGATATAAAAATATTGTGTATCTTCATATATTATGTCTTAAGCTCTAAAAAGTAATTCAATTAAAATAGGCTTATAATGGTAGGACACAACTTATAAGAAACAGTCCACTAAAAAACGTCCTTCGCCACTTTCTAATGTTGTACCTGGGAAGAAGAAATGGCGGAACTAACTCCCAGCAAAAACATTTATGCATACATAGTGCAGTTATCCAAAAACCTGAAATGCATATTCAATTTCCTAAACTATCTGAATATTTCATTTATCTAGGTCTGATTAGCTCTTCATCACTAGCTCTTCATAGAAATTGAGACTCTAAAGCGACCAATTCCAAGTATTACAGGTGAAATTTTCACTAACGAAAATTGAGTTCACGTTTGGACTTTGACGTATCTCTAATCTTGTTAGTTGTCAGTCGAGATTGCTTTGATCGTGTTTAAAGTCGGTGACGCAATATTTTTAAACTTTGACATCGAAATCCTTTAAAAACAAAAAGATTGTAAGTATGAAACGAGATTCGGAAAGCCGGTTAAGCAATTTGGGACAAATCCGCCACTCTGTTCCCAAATCACTGCGGCTACTGAAAGCCAGAATCAATTATAAGTGGCGACCACCAAAACACCTCCGAGACAATGAAACTCGACGAAGTGCCAGAGAAACAATGCAACTGTCTTGGATCCCGCCACGAAATTAGTCAGTCAAGTAGTTGTTCCAAGCTTTCCTTATTAGATCTTTGACACACGTGTCGGTTACTCAAAAGGGTAGGTGATACCCAATGACTGCGTTTTTTTTTGGGTCTTGGGAGATCATCAAATGACTCCTCCCATTCTGGGCGGAGCGGTACGGAGTGTCAGACTTCTACTGACTAAAAACAACCCATGTTCCTTCTTAGCCCTTTGTGTCCGAGGCCGCGGTATCTCGTTCGAACAACCCGCAACCCCGACAGGACCCCTAGCCTCGACAGGGTGACTGAGATACTTAGTTCAGACAGACAGTTGGTTCACGTAAAATACATAATGTTGACTATTTCCTGGTATAATGTAAGCTTATTCCAACATACTTGGGAAAAATCTTGGCAGATGACGCAGAGAGTAAACTATTTTAAAATCACCAGTCGCTCACCGTAAAATGGCCAACGTAAAACATAATACCTTGGATTAAAGGATTCTGTGCTTGTCAATAATCGCACGACCGGTTCCTTTAGCGAATCCTGGCTCCAGGCCAAGAAACGTGGGGATGAAAAAAGATTGAAGTAGGATTAAGGAAAATTATTTGAACGGTGTTTCACTTCCAGCGTTCCAGAAAGTTTATCGTCTTTGAAATTGATAGATGGGGTATTCTTTATTGAAAACCAAGTAATGGTGAAATAAATTGAGGATGCACCATACCTACACTTCTGCTTAATTCTTATTATTACTCTTATAATCTTCTTCGAGGATTGAAAGCTTGATAAAATGTATGTGAAATCATTATAAAAAATAATGCAAAATGTCAGCAAATTATTTAGTTAATACATGAGTACAGTCAACAGCAAAAGTAGATGATCAAAATCAGAAATCCAATACCAATGAACGGAGTTCGCGTCAGAATTGTGTGGCGTCGAAGTGATTCAAAAGTATGTGATTGTAAATTATACCAAACATTTACTACTAGTACAACTGCCATATATTCGTGATCAGTTTTGACTCCAAAAGTTAATAAACTTTATTTATTTCAATGTTCAAAAGTAGCTGATGCGATACAAAACGATAATTCAATAAATATTATTATCTTTGCATGTTTGTGAATTTTTGTCAATGTTCAAAAGTATCTGATGCGATACAAAATCATAACAGACTCAATGATTGCTTTTGCCCAATCGGCTACAATATATTAAAATCGGAAGGTAAAAGAGAAAAATATCAATCTACCTTCCGGTTTATTTATAAATTTATATTGACTTGTTGCGCTTTTGTCGCACTGTTAGCGTTGAGTGCGTCTGTTATCAAATGCAAATAAGCAAATTTTTATCCAATTCATCTGTTTTTCCGTAACAAATTAAATTAATGGGATAATTAAAAAATAAGTATGGATGAATTATTTGCCTCATTGATTTTGATTACGTGGCCTCAGTTTCATCAATTTATTTTTGATTTTAACTGTTCACTAGTTTTGAATTTTTTTTCACTTCTTGGTTCTGGAGCGAATTGAGTTTATAACTTTTAGAGTCAAAACTGATCACGAATATATGGCAGTTGTACTAGTAGTAAATGTTTGGTATAATTTACAATAACATACCTACTTTTGAATCACTTCGACGCCACACAGTTCTGACACGAACTCCGTTCAGTAGTATTGAATTTCTGATTTTGATCATCTACTTTTGCTGTTGACTGTACTACGCTTACATTTTCATACATAGTTGGTGGAAACATTCAAACATGTTAGAGATTTGCCGTGCACCAAAATCATCAATAATTAACACATAATTTAGACAATTTAAACAACCATACGCTCTCAATCAAAATATGAAACAACTACAAAAATTAATAAAGATACAAATTAAATATTTAAAGTGTAACTATTTTAGAACACAGACGATATTAATTCGAAAGTAACGTAAAGAATAATATTTTATAAAAATATCTTAATAATTGTGTTTACGTAAAATAAAATTAGTTATTTAAAAAAAAAAATAGTAACAATATTGAACGACGACGAAAGCTGTTCTTGAAACTAATGTGTATATTTCTAAGGAGCTTTTACTAGTTTTCCACGAAATATATTTTCAAATACAAGCGTTAAATGGCTTAGCACACATTGAACCTGAAGCTGTGTTATCTCCCGTAACAGTTGTCAACCATGTTTTACCGTATAAAGTTAAACACTTTATAAGTACATGATATGAAATAAATGATTATCATTGTGTGAAAAGTCTTCTCCTTAACGGCGTCTATTTATTTTCCAGTGTTGTGTCAGAGGTATACGTCATTATACATACAAAATCACATCGCCATTCGCCATGTCGGTGATAAGTCTGTGAAGTTCAAAATATGGACTGGGTGGCTCACATTTTTGGAATGGTTCAGGAGAGATGGGCCAGAATTGTCACGAAGTAGGTGCCTGAAAATGGTAGTCGTCACCGAGGCAGGAATGGGGTAGGTCTATGGTCGAGCAGTGAGATGGACCAGGCACACAAATAATTAAAAAACGTAAAGTGAAGAACATTATGTTTTTTTTTCAATTTCACTCAGTGTAAACCAGAATCGAAACTGTGTTAAGCCTTACATACAGTCTACCCAGATCTGAAGAAAGCATTTCAAGTTGCTGGAATCATCATCATCATCATCATTTCAATAGACGTCCACTGATGGACATAGGTCTCCCCCAGGTGTCGCCACATTGACTGGTCCCGTGCGTCACGCATCCAGGTACTTTAATAAAAAGGCTAAATCTAAAACATTGGCATAGGTAATGAAAAGAAGAAATATTAGTTTATTTTTTTTGTTTGTTTGCTACGATTTAACTCTAAAAAGTGCTCGGCCGTTTTAAAATTTATTTGACCATTAGAAAGCTACATCCTTAACGAGTAACATAGGCAATAATAAAATGAATAATATATTATAATGTATTATATTTTAAAATATAATAATAAAAAAAATACAGGTCGAATTGAGAACCTAATCTTCTTGAAGTCGGTTCAATACACGTGTACGAAGTCGGCGGGCGAAGTACTAGTGCTCTATAATGTTACAGAACACGGAGCTTAGTTGGTAATATGCGCTAGAAGTGCTTTACCAAGAACTAGTTGAAGATAGCAGGTGATGTTGGTAACTTGCACGAATTAATATCAACGGAAAGCGTACTTGCTCAGATTTTGTAACGGTATTAGTATATGATACAGTGAAGTTGTATTAGTTTCGAATTTGAGCAGCTAATGAGCACGGTCGATACGACTCGGAAAATATGCTGGAGCTTGAATAAGTTTGCTTGGTTGATGTTAATTATAAACAGAGTTCATTTTAACTAACTAGTGAATCTTATAGTCGTCATACGTCATCGTCTGCTTAGCCTTTTCCCAATTAAGTTGGGTTCAGCTTCCAGTTTAACCGGATGCAGCTGAATACCAGTATTTTACATAGACGACTGAATATCTGACTTCTGATTGAGGAATGGGCTATGATCCACCACGCGGGCTCAGTGCGGTGCAGTTTGTTTATAATTTGGCATAAACACCTACTTTTCATTACAAAATGACATTATAGACACCTTTTACGTTGATTACAATGATATCTTAAGTATTGATCAAAGCAGAATGAAACCATGGGTTTGACAAGGATGGCTGTTGTAGGAGGCAACGTACATATACGGGGAAGTACCTTATTCGAAGATCTGCCAATTGTAGCCAAGAAATTCTAGGGTTCATTTTGTGGGCTATGTCTTCCTGTGGTAATGGCAACGACAGTCGTTCGAAGTTCAAAAAAATGGGCTTATCAAGTCCATTTATGAACTTGAGTAACTTGGGGCACTGAATAAGCCACCAGAGACAGGAACCTTCTGAATCAGGCCGTTGATCCACCTTTAGACCCTCAAAAGATGACCAGTGAGTATGATTATTATATTTTTAAAATTTTAGTCTATCTTTAAAGATTATACAAAGTTGATTCCTTCAGTAATATAATTAGGCTGCATCCGTCCGGATAGAGCGTAGCCGCAGAAAGATTAAATTAAAACCCGCAAAGTGATTAGCTTAGCAGAAGCACCCCTCCTAGCCTTGCGATAATAATATCACCAAGCTCCAACCTAGTTAACTGTGCAGCTAGTTATACTTGCGGTCTAAAAGGCCTTTGGGGTAAATGTACCAAATAATTTTAAAATAGTAACCATTGATTTTGGCCGGTTCTTCTCCATAGGAAACGTTAATACTGCTTCTCGACGATTTTTAAGTACATGGGCACTAAAAGTTATGAGTAACCATGTAGGCCTATGTAAAATAAATATTTTGATATTAAATAACACCAAAAAAATTGATAACGCTATGTACCTATATTAAAACTGCATTAAAGAGTCATCATTACACTAAAATCGGTTTACTCGTAAATATGCTGATCGGGTTCAGATTAACTCAAGAACTTCTCCCTAAATTGATGATCAAAACTCAGGGTTTGTGTTTTAGTTTTGTAACGCACGGGTGCCCCAATTACCCCCATTTCTAGAGGTAGTATGCGTGTAAGGTACCCAATCAACGCCGTCATCTGAATATTCGTATCAATCTGTATCATGGGCCCGAACAGAATACCTGTGTTGTGACATTTCGAAATGTTACAGCGCCATGCTAAGATGAGGCTTCTTAGCCTCGTATAAGCCAACTTGTTTTATGTATTTTTTAATTATAATTCATATTAAAATAATGCTTTGCCTGTAGGGGGGAGTCTCTGGTGTCCTGAAATACAAGTTGTGGCTTAGTTTAGGCACCAGTCTCCCACAAATACATTGTAATATTTATTATTCCTGTTCTTCCATTTTTCCGAGATTCAAACGATGTGCATGCTGTTAAAACGACTGCTGTGAAAATAAATGGAAAACATTGCTTCGACCATGCCACGTGTCATCGTACAGTCGAACAAGCCAATAAGTTTAGAGTCAGCTAACTTGCATTTACTTTTATGATTATACATATACATTTAGAGACTGATTCCAAACGATACAGCGTTTGACATCAGCCGCGTAATGCGAAACGCTTTATAAAACAAAATTGCAATCAGTATTTTCAGTGCACTAGATATACAAAAATCTCTACCTGTATACTTTTTAGATTGTTCGACTACGTACGTAAAAGAAACAAACTAAAGCACGCGTGTATTGCTTAACTAGCCAAAACAAGTGAATACGAACTTGTACCAAATACTCGGAATTGTAAACGATAGCTGTCGCTACCCATAATATGTGTCGCTTAACTGTCATATTACAAGCGTATCATAATACAGAGGCCGTGATTAATGAATTTATGATACACGTGCGATGGGGTTTTTGGTACACAAAGACAAAGACATTTATTTGTAAGATACGGTAAGCGCAAAGTTGTTAAATAAAAATAACATGGTTCGCGACATATTCGCTGTTAAACGCGTCATACGAATTTTGGAAACACTTGATAACATTTAAAATGAACACTTTTTAAATAAGTATATTGTTTTTTTTTATCAGGTTCACATTCATTTCTTATCCATCATAAAACGACTTTACTATAGTCGTATCACCTAAGGTCGTGAGCGGAGTGCACAAATAGCATGATATATTCTAAAGCTCTATCTTTTAAACCGTACATTTTCTAGGTTCAACCAAAGAAAATAAACAAGAATTAAATCTAGCCCAGAATAAAGATTAAGTTAACGAGACTTTTTGGGGCACCAAACAAGCTTAACTGAGTTTCCGGACAAAAAGCTGATGAAAGATAAGAGGCTTTTATTAATTTTAATTGTTCTTCAGAATAGGACTCAGAGTATTTTTATTCTAGTGACCCGCTTGTAATAATTAATGAGGTTTTATATTTTGGATAAAAAAATCACACTTCTTAATTAAATTCTTTTCATCATCAACCTGCAAGAAGAGGTCAATCGTCGAATCCGACTCGGCTGGGCAGCGTTCGGGAAGCTGCGCAGTATCTTCTCGTCCAACTTACCCCAGTGTCTCAAGACGGAAGTCTATGACCAGTGTGTGTTGCCAGTGATTACATACGGGACCGAAACGTGGTCGCTCACAATGGGCCTTATCAGAATGCTCAAAGTCACCCAAAGGGCAATGGAGAGGGCTATGCTCGGAGTTTCCTTGCGTAATCGAATCAGAAATGAGGACATCCGCATGAGAACCAAGGTTACCGACGTAGCCCGAAGAATCGCCAGACTTAAGTGGCAATGGGCAGGGCACATTGCCCGCAGAACGGATGGCCGATGGGGCCGAAAAGTTCTGGAATGGCGACCGCGAACCGGAAGACGTTGCGTTGGAAGGCCTCCCACTAGGTGGACCGATGACCTGGTCAAGGTTGCAGGAACCCGCTGGATGAGAGACGCACGGGACCGGTCAATGTGGCGACGCCTGGGGGAGGCCTATGTCCAGCAGTGGACGTCTTTTGGCTGAAATGATGATGATGATGATGATGATCATCAACCTTTGCCCAACAATAGTGGGGTCGATTTCCAGTCTTACCGGATGAATCTGAATACCAGTACCTTACTTTGAGTGACTGCCTATCTGATATCCACAATCCTGTTAGGACTGGGTAATACTATATACCCCTTGGGAAAACTGGTTGTCAGAGAGCCACTGACCACCTATAACGACTGTCAAAGATTTTAACGTACTTTCCAAAGCACGGAGGCAACTTGGCATGATAAGGGTGGTCAGAGGTCACCCGTCCACGTACCGACCTAGCCAAGCGCGGCTTAACCTTGAAGATCGACTCTCTCTCTCTCTCTTGTATATTATTTCTGCGACATTTTTTTTTTCTTTCTCTTCTTTTACTCCTGCGACTGTTGAAATGAATTATTAATGGAAGACCCCTTTTTACTCTGGGGTTTATTATAACGCTTAAGGCAAAACGTGATGCAATTTTCGCCGAATTTCCAACTGGTATATTCGGCTAGTGTAACGCTTCACTAATTCAACCATTCTTATCGCCGAATGTATTAAACAATAGAGCTACCACATTACTACATTCAAAGATATTGTCTCTGTTCCAATTTCCCTTATAACTCTCGTCTTTCAGTTTTAGCTCGTTCACCTAGAAACTTGTCTCTGACAGCCTTTATTATACAAGACGTATTCGAAATTGTGGGACGAAATTGGAGCTGTCCATATACTAATCTATAGTCGATGTGGGTTAAGAAAATGGTATCGACAAGAGTCTGGAAGGTATTTGCTGTGGATTGTTGTTATATGGAGATGTACGTTTATTGTTTTCCTTGAATGTAATTCAGATTGACTTGAAGAGTCACTGTATAAGAAAAAAATTCCGATTTGATATTGAAAAACGTAGTATAATATTTTTTTGGAGTCAGCACAGCATGTCTTTTTTTTGAATTAGCAGTCAGCTCTAGCCATATCATGATTCACACAGTCCATTTTTAGTTTCTTTGGTATTCTGTTACTAAAACAGCCATTAGGTAAATAATTCATGCAAAAATAATTTACTTAATAATGCAGTTTAGATCTTCGTCAAAATGAGAGGAGATTTTAAAGACATAAATCCTAATATTAAAAGTACGCCATTTTTTAGTTGTTAAAAATTAAACTGTATTTCAGAGTAACTCCATGTCGTGGTTTAGAGAATAAGAAATTATCGAACAAACGTTTGCATTTGTTTAAAATTCAAACAGTTGAAATTATACTTGAAAAAGCATTTAATATAACCCCACAAGAAATTTACTAAACCAAGAACAATTCCATATTGGTTAACCATAACCAAAACAATACGAACATTGGTCCAGTTTCTTGACTACAAATATTCCAGTGAAATCATAGAGAACTATAGAGCTTTCAATTCCACATCGTTGTACGTACGTTCATCTGCGTAGTCCTTTGTTTCATGTGGTGTTACGTCTTGTAGCCAGCGGTTACTATTGTTATAGTTAGTTATACGATTCTTTGACGTCGTCCTTTAGCTATTGCTTTGTTGGTCTGTCTGTCTTTTAGTTAGATTTAGATGTGTGTCTTACTGCCGTAATCTTGATTTAATGACGGTTTAAGCAATCATTTAATATCTATGAGTACGGCAGTTAGTTCTTTTGGCTTTGCATGGTTTTTTAGGAGGGCGGTATAACATTATAATGATGACGCCTGTAATTCCCGTAGGGTTATTTTTTTTTTGGGAAATCCCGCCACGCTGTTCCCAAAAAACACTGCAAGCCAGAATCAACAGTGGTGACCTCCAGAAAAGCGCCGAGACAATGGAAGTTCTACGAAGTCCAAGAGAAACGATTTATCTGGCGTGGATCCCGCAACGCAATTAGTCAGAAAAGAATAGCGCAGGAGTAGGAAAAACCCGTACGGTAAGGCTGAGGTTTACCTAACAGCAAACTCACAGTGCGTTTGTTATGTTTGGACACGATTTTCAGACTGCTACAGAAAAATTCGTTCCTTTGTGCGATCCAGAAATCGAAACCAGAACCCCATGATTAGCAATTGCGCTTGTGACCACTCGGCAAACGAGGCAGTTTGAAGAAGGATGGAATAACATATTATTATTTGTGAAATTGCCTATGGAAATTACGATCATCTATATAAATAAAAAAAAGAGAAGTCCTGACTGACTGACTGACTGACTGACTGACTGACTGACTCATCAACGCCCAGCCCAAACCGTTGGACCTAGAAAGCTGAAATTTTGCACAGAGGTTCCCTTTATAATGTAGGCAAGGAATAAGGAAGGATTTTTCTAAATTCAACCCCTAAGGGAGTTAAATAGGGGATGAAAGTTTGTATGGATAATCGTCTTTTTCACGCGGGCGATGCCGCTGGCAAAAGCTAGTATAATATAAACTCACGCCTTTTAGCCATAAGGATAGGCAGAAACAAACAAAAGCCACCTGTCCACGTTCTGGACAAAGCGGATCTGGTCACATACGTGGAAATTGAAATACAAGAAGCAGCGTTAGTACCGACTATTTCCACGCAAAAAAGCATACAGTACCTACTAAAGTATGAGTTTTGGGTGAATTTATTTGTTGATAGGAAGACTGAATATTCTACTGTTTACGTAACTGATTTTGAAACATTTTTTTTTGTCCTCACAAAAACCTTTTTGATTTACAAACGGGGTTTTTTATGGTTAGGCACCGCATTTTGTGGTAAAATAGTGATGCGGAAAAGCAACAAATCTGTTGTTGGAAATCGCGTGAGGATTAACAAACCGCAGAACGGATGGTTCTGTGTGTTCACCCATTCTGGGTGTTTTATAATATGGCTGTTACTGAACCTCTTTTACAAGTCCTGTTGCCGTCATTTTACGAACTATTTTATTTGTAAACCACATGTTAATAGAATTTATAGGCGACCCGACTAGTTTCACCGTCTATGTCAGCAAAAGGGTAGTTAACAAAAAAAAAATATATGCATTCATTTAAATTTTCAAAAAATATTAATAATATAATATTCCACAATATTCCACAACTATCACACAACGCCATCTAGTCCCAAGGTAAGCAGAGCTTGTGTTATGGGTACTAGACAACTGATAAACATACTTATATATTTCTAAATACATACATATTATAGATAAATTACACCCAGACACAGAACAAATGATCGTGCTCATCACACAAACATTTGTCCTGGGTGGGAATTGAACCCACGACCTCCGGCATAGCAGTTAGGGTCACTAACCACTAGACCAACAGGCCAGTCATATTGGTCACAAAATTTTTCTTTTTTCACGATAACAAAAAAATAAGACGATACAGTGCTTCGAAAAGTCGTGTGACGTCACAGTTTGGTACATTTTTTACCAGAAAGTGACGTCACGAGACTCTCATCACTCATGATCTTTGACACGTTTTATTATGATAAATTTTTATTTATTTGATAAAATAAAAAAAATACGTATCCAATATTTTTTGATAATCTAACAAACGGACTAATAGAAGCATTTGTTTTTAGTCAGGAAACGTCCCTATTCCATAAAGCATCACAGGGATTGGAGGACTGAGCTGCTACGGTCTCGCGAGTCAAGCTATGAGGCTGGTTGCTGTTTAACTATCCTGTGGGTGTCTTGAGTGTAAGGCCTTAAATCAGGGACAAAAAACATGAGCTAAGCTAAGCGAGAGGGCGCATCCTATGTGAGGAAAATTCGCGCGTCACTGGGGACGCTGGTGATGGCTGAATCTTGTGATTAGAATCTAAATCAAATCCTAAAACCAGACAGCTCATCAAACATTCCGTTTCCACTAGTCCAAAGAATCCTCATTATTAAAACCTCTTCTCTAGCGACAGCAGAACCGCAGTGAAGTCCTAGAGAAATCTAAAACATTCCAATACGCTTTGTCGGCAAACTTCGGCGAGGAGTTCCGATTCTAAAGGTTGATCGCTGATTGTGTGACGTTAAGACTATTGAATACAAGACCGAGTCAGATGACACGATGTGAGTCTCCAATTTCTTAATGAAAACTCGAGGTGTCTTGTGAACGGAGTTATTTATGCATGACGTCATAGCTGTTACATTATTTCTCGTGTCTTCAGGGCACTTTGAAAAAAGTATAATCGGCACCTTTGTATTGTTTGGCTTTTTCTTTGGCCAGAGGCTAAGCGTTGCCATAAAACGTGGCAACGCTTCCAGTCTTTTGGTAGCATTGCATACATGCATATATTTTGTTGTTATGTTTAGTATAGTCATTTTAACTAAAATGTATTTAATATGAAATATATTTTTAACTTCCTGCACGCAAAATACGCGCATCGAACGTGGAGTTGCGGACACCAGCCCGTCGTACTTATACTTACTTATACTTATTTTCAAGTAAAGGACGTCTTTTCGCTGACATAATGATAGTAAAGAGGTTATTGAATACTACTTATTTCCTGTAGACAGGTTTAGACTGGCTCGATGGACTAGTGTTGACAAAGGTGTCATTGATATTTCCATCAGGAATTTCTGAGTAGCAGCCACGGAGTTTGAATTTGTGCCCAGTTCATGACAATAAGCTCGCCCATAGAGGGCGAGCTTATTGTATTGTTAAATGGGACTTAAACATAACTGGAAAAATGTGGGTGGCACTCCTCAGCCTAACCCGTTGGCCTATGTTTAGTGCATTCAGAAAATCAGGTCCAAAAGCTATAGGTTCTTTGTACCAAAGACGACCCAGTTTTTTCATACTTATTTATATGTGTCTAAGAAAACACAACTGAGGTCTTGTAAACATAGGTGCTGTATATTTGATCCCAGCCTTATTTCTCGTTGGTAATTTGATTCGTTCCCACAGCTCGTAGGTTCAGACTTGTAATACTGCCGAGTGAACGGAATGAGCACAGTATCTAATCAACACGTTCGCAAATTAGCAACTGCGCTACATGTACTGCTTATTCTATGTTAATTTCTGAGTAATATAGGGTGCCTGCTTGTCTGCGCTATTGTGTTCTAGACAAGGGTTGTGTTATTTCTGACATAAAAATGGAAAAATGTCATAAAAGTGTCATGAGCATTACTTTGTTTCAGGGATGATCAATATTCCCTAGATCAAGGATTTGTTTTGTCGTCAGCTTATTAGGTTAATTTAAAAATCTTTTAATTCGAATTTGCTCCACCCCAATCTAGGTTGACAGAGCGACATTCTTTCAGCGATTACTAAAATGACACAGGTTCGCGAAAAGTTTTTGTCAATTCTACATAGTTGCTTGTGACGTCATTGGCATAGACATTTGGATTTATGTGAGAAAAAAAGTCTATGCACTATTTTAGACTTTAACCTACCTCTGTACCAAATGATTCATGTCCGTTTAGCTGGCGTGATTGAGTCACAAAAATTCATCCATTCAACATCCAAACCTTCGCATTCATAATTGTAATTGTTGAAAGATGCTGCAGAAACAAGAAACAATTTTATAGCGATTGCCACTTTCGTTCGACCCTCGACCCACGCCCGAAAGACCTTTGGTTCAATATTGTACCTAAAAAGTTTAATTGGGTTTTTAAATTAGTAGAATTTCTAAAAATTGCTCTGGACCTTTTTTCCTCGAAGTGGGATTTCAGGTTGAAAACATAATTAAACAGAACATGACATGTGTTCAGTACTACTCATTGAACAGTTATGTGGAAATCGCTTATCGTGGTATGAACAGGTAATGTGGTGGGTGGAATGAGGAAGATGTAGTGAGAAAAATGTTGAGTAGATGGCCATAAGAGTAGAGAGCTACCAAAGAACCATCGTCATGGATGAGCTATGTGAATGGTGATATTCGTAAAAAACTTTTTTACAAAATATAAAACCGACTTAAAAAAAAACACTCAAAAGTGAAAAATAAACTTGAGACGAAAAATCAGTTTCTGAAGTCGGTGACTTTTGTTTCTTTGATTTCATTTTTTTGTCATCGACTTCAGAAACTGATTTTTCTACTCAAGTTTATTTTTCACTTTTGAGTGTTTTTTTTAAGTCAGTTTTATTTTTTGTAAAAAAGTTTTTATTTTTCACTTTTTAGTGGTTTACATGTGCTTACCCCTTCACAACGTACCGGCGTGATGTTATGTTATGAACTGGTGTAAACAATAGACAGACAATATGAGATTTCAGCAATCCCAGTCCATTTGCTATCATTTATTGAGGAGTTCCGTTGCCTATCTCCGAAGTTCTTCATCAGATCTTCACAAAATAGTTTTTATAACCTTTGTAGTGAGTACAGGCGTGATATTATGTTGTGTGATGGCGTAAACAATGCTTAGATATGCTACAGCAACAATCGCGGTTAATCTGCTGTTTTAATTATTTAATTTATTGAAGAGTTCCCCCGATTTCTACAAGATCCCATCATCAGATATTGAAATGGTGACAATGGAACCACACGGAAAGCACCAGCTTTCAATTGAAAAAAGAATCATGAAAATCAGTTCACCCAGTCGCAAGTTATGAGCTAACAAACATAAAAAAAAAAAAAAAATACAGTCGAATTGTTAACCTCCTCCTTTTTTTGAAGTCGGTTAAAAAGGAAATGACTGCAGAAATTACGAATAATAGAGAAGTATGGAAGAAGAATATATTATAAATTGGGATAAAGGCAGGAGAATGAAGATGTGTGAGACTTATCTATTAATATCCTTTTGCTCACCCTTTCAGAATATACAGGCGATACGTTACGTAAAAAGGACACTTTAGAATCGTCGAGTTGTTTGAACTCAGCAAAAACAAAACTTTTTCATCCACTGTGTCAGCAAACACGATTAAACCCTTTAATCTTATTAAGTTTGCGGGTATTATGTTACTCATACACCTTACAGTTTGGCCGCGACTTTGCAAACATAATATTCATGAAATCCTTGCTTAATTAACACTATTAGTGGTGCGGGCTAATCTTTTCACTGCGGCTTTTGCAATTTTCGTGTGGCTTGTATTTCATCTCTCGTTTCGGTGGAAATTTATAGGCATGGTTTAAATTAGTAGGTTAGTTTATGGGTTACCACATGACCAATAAACTCATTGGTCGAGTGGTCACAAGTGCGACAGCTGACCATGAGGTCCTAAGTTTGATCACCAGGCTTTGCAAACTGTTGTTGGTTTTTCCAGGTTTTAGAAGCAGCCATAGAATCTAGATTTGTTTTGCCCGGTTGATGGCAATATACTCGTTCCTATTACATGGGATGTACAAACAGTACGTGTGAAATGGGAATGTGCATGTAATCATCTCATTTAATTTTTTTCTATTGTTCGCTAGCCGAGTGCTGAAATCTAACGTCGTTACATCGGCCAGTAATGACTAAATATTTTACTTTTGATTAATTTTGTGATCAAATATATCGTTTTGATTGAAATATGCTGAATGTAAGGCAAAAAAGCGGGCGTTAATGGTTCCATAACAAACCTTCCAGTTCATTCATAATTATCTGAGTCCACACAAAAATGGGTTCCATTAATGACAAAATCGGTACCTATCTATCGACATCTCGACCACGGCACCTTACCCAGACAATAACGGTAACAGTTAAGCATAATTCCTGCGAAGTAATTATCGTTAATATTAACCCGAAAAGGCCGATTCCCAAAAGATAAAGAATAAAGCGTTTATAAAATATAAACGGTTACGCAGGGAGACACGTAATCGCTCCCGAGTGGTAACCGAACGTGGCAACCGTCAACCTGTCGCTTTGAGCAACCGCGGCAACCCGTATCAACCTACCTTGTTTCACGTAAATAATATGGCACCTTAACATAAAGTAGGTGGAAAATGTCGTATTAGGATTATTTTCGCGAGTTACGTGATATGCTTTGTACATAAAATTGTAGACAAAGGATTATTAGACGCCTAAAAGAGGTTTTCTTCTAAATAGAATTGGCAGCTACAACTACTCGTTTATGATGAAAAAGGAATTGAATGTGAATAATAATGTTGATTAATTGAGGGACAAATCAAAGGTCAGTGAAAAAATAATACGCTTTGTATTTGGATTTATTTATCTTTTTCTGTGTGAATAATTTTTTCCGCCATCTGTCATTCAAGACTAAGAATAACTAAGTATTTTTTTATGTAGACGCGATGTAAATCAAGCACTGATTAGTAGTAAAGAATATTAATATTGTCTTCCGGGAGTTGTACCTAGTATTTGCTATGATATATTTTAAAAAGGTTTATAAAAATCAAACAGAAGTTTTGATCTACCTGAATAACCGTTAATCCACATTGCTCATTATCTAATTAAGTAGGTACAAAAAACACGACGAATAACACAAGTATCGTATTAGCTTTATTTAAGCGTACGAGAGTTCGTATTTCACAAATTACAGTCTAAAGTAAAACTCCATTTGAACAAAAGTGTTTAAAAGTCAAACTTAATGTTCAAAATGTAGGTTTCGAGCCAATCTAGATTACAGTGGGAACGAGATATTCAGAGAAATGGACCAAAAGGATCTAACATTTGCTTCAGTTACCACGCAAAACACGAGAATATAATATTTTGACTTGTTCATAATATGAGGCTATATTATTTCAGCTCTGAGGCTAAGTACAACACACTCGTTATCCTTGACAGTATCCTCGATAATTTAGGAGCGGTACAAAAGTTCTTACTTAAACTCGAAGAAATTCTAAAGGATATTTTTCAGGCAAATGTGGAAACACGGTGTCTTCGACATCGCTCTGCTACTTGAATCCACAATCATGAAACTTTCTTTTGGTACAATGTATTAGCCAAAATTACGAACCGCTTCAGAAACATCATACTTTGCTCCAAACTAACATCATCATAGACACTGCAGGGACTCAGGCCTCCTCTCTAGGAGATGGATGGGCTATAATGAACCACGCGTGCCCAGTGCGGATTGGTAGAATATTGTCACATCGTCAAGGCCAAAATAGGTCCTGACGTTTTATGACGCAAAAGTATGATTTTGCGGGATCTAGTACAAAGTCGACTACGCAATGACAATGTTTTTGATCGATTTATTCCTACACGGTGTCCGTAACACTGAAAATACGAAAGTAAATAGGTAATTAGTTAACCTAATTTAGACCGATTTAGCAAGTCAGGTCGTCTGACGACGCCAACTAATACATGATACGGAACAAACCACGTCCTATGAGAGACGAATGGCCTTTAAACAGACGATATGACCTTAATTTATTTAAGGTCCGTCCATTGATCAGCTGAAGCTTATTAATAGTATCCCAACCTGTGTTGCTACTGAAGAATTTTGCTACTATCGCATCGCTAACTTTCTATTCTAAATGTAACGAACCCTGGATAAAACAAATCGATCGAAAAAGGGTTTTTTTCTATGCTTGCGTAGTTCGGAAATATATTTGTATTTTAAAGGCTACATAATGTAATTGAATTTTACCTTTGGTAGACCTCCTTGCTTCGAGCAAACAACTATCATCCTTGTTGCCTGTGTAATTAAGTTACTTATCTAACAGCTCGACTAGTTATTAATGTAATATGATATGGAAGGCTAGACAAATATTTGTCTTTATGATCAAAAACATGGTTTCTAGAACGGGGAGAATCAATGAGGATAAATATTTATAGAGTAAAGACAGAGTTGATTGCTTTATTAATTAAGACTAATACCACGAGTGCTGGTTCAAAGTGTTGTGGGAATAAAGTAGGTACTACCTTGGAAGACTTGTAAGAGGTCTTTATAGTCAGTGTCAGTTAGTGGAAAAACATTGGATTTTAATGAATGAATCCACGATTCATTAGGATGGCTCAAAAATAGAGCTAAAATATTTTTTGGAATCTCACTTTAAGAGCTTCTTTAGAGAAAAGACGGGTATAAAAAATCATCTCATTTTTTTCTAATTTACATGCTGTTTCTAGCTACAGAGTTCTCCCAGTTCTTCTTTGATACCTCTGCGATCTCAATGTTAGTCCAATGTATTATTTAAAACAAACTATGAGACGGTCTATTCTTGGGTCACCTGGGTAACATAATGTGTATGCCGTAAGTAACCAACCACAAAAAAAAACAAAATAACTAACATGATATTGGCTTAAAAAATATAGCGAAAATAACTTGATGACATTAGTTCTGGAGATCCAAGATGGCGACGATGTCGGGAAAATTGCCATATTCGCCACGCTTGACAAGCAGTGAGGTGACCGCGTATAATGTTATTAGTTAATAGCCCGATGTTGGCCATCTCTGCGGCGTAATCCTTTAGGCAACTGTCTCACCGACAGCAGGAAAGTGACTGCTATCAAACTCTTTCTTTGTATATATATTTCTCAATGGCATGTGTTCACATATATGATGTTGATGATGTGCTTATTTACTATCACCAAACCGTAGGCGTTCCATTCATTGGGGCACCTACACGTCATGTATCAGAATTAGCACATATTCTTCAGACAACCAATGAGAGGACCACAAGGAATGTCATCAAAGTGCAAGTGTAGCTGCGTGTCGCGGGTTCGATCCCCGCACGGAACAAATATTTGTAAGACCTACAGATAGTTGTTCCGAGTCTGGGTATTTGTGTATGTGAGTTTAAATGTTTGTGAACGCACCCACGATACAGGAGAAATTCCTAGTGTGGGGCAAAGTTTAAAAAAAAAAAAAAGAAGCACCAATAGAAGCAGTTGATGAAGATTTTCTAATTATTCTCCGTGGAACGTTAGCCGCTCTGTTTTTCGTCGTAAACTGTTTTTTTCATATGACATACCTTGAGTTCCTCTCACCAAGTCCTAAGAGCCAAGAACCAAGTTGTCAGAGGCTCATGAGCGGCAGTAAAAACTCGTTCACCAGGTAAGGCACTAACCTGCCGGGGCTGCGGAACTGTTCGAAAGAGATAAAGGGACACAATGGGAGACCAGAGCGGGAGGAGTCAGTCGACGAATTCCCAATTTCCAAAAAAAAAAAAACAAAAAAAAAGGGAGAGAGGGACTCTACCCGCTAACGCTAATCGTTGGCAGTGGTACAGGTGCCTTATTCTCACTGACGAGCCCCCTAGAGCCCCCCGACAAGCCCCGCAGAGCCCCCCGAGCTCCGACGAAGCGACGAAGCGAACTTATGCATGTTACGGAACATACGCTGATATAAAGCAGCTGTTTTTGTTTATTAGGGTAGCTGCAGAATGTTGCGACAGCGCGTTTTTGTTCTATTTGTCATAGTTACTTTGTTTTTGCTATGTAGTCTAGAATGGAATTCAGTTATGAATTTATTAACTTATATATACTGGATTTTAAACACAGATTTATATGAACTGTGTTATTCAATGCGTACCGCACATATTTATGTTCTAACAAGAACAGACTGAAATTATTTAGCTACGTTAGATTGTAACTATGTCAATGATGACCATGCAAGCATTTTGTTAAGAAGTTTATTTTTCAATATCTCAAGACCATCTGCAGTCAGCCCTAACTCAACATTTAAAATAAAACATCTAATTTTATTTTGTCATCGTAACCTATATTTAGCGAAGACAACAGGTAAGATTTGTAGAACGATGACATAAATTGGATGAGTGAAAGTGTCTTTGATCTTAAGAAAACCAAATACATAGATACATTAAAAAGTTAAACATATGGAGCTACGGCGGGCGTAGGCGTTGAGTCGCGTAGCGTTCGTCTACGAGAAACTTTTTCGTAGACTCGTAGACGAACTTTAGATGCAATCAGTACCAAAAATATGTCGCTTTGACGCGCCTGAGGCACATTTGAGCAAAGTCTTCTCTACAAGTAAGATTATTTTAGTATACTTTTATTTCTGTAGTTGCTGCCAGTTACTGTGTTCACTAGAATCACTTGTGGGCTTTTGGGGTGTAGATTAAAACCTCTCAATATATCAGTAAGTAGTGTGCAACTCGAAGGGACCGTCTGCTTAATAAAGGAATCACGTAACAACTTTGTTTATTTAGTTTTAAATTTATCGTAAGTGCTAGATCGCAATAGCAGTCATTAATCCACCTACATTTAATAAAGTTCTTAACTTTGAAATCCAAAAGTAAGCCTGTTCATGACTTGAATCGTCATCTATCGTGTTGTAGTATTTTTAACATTTTTTATAACTAATAAAAAACTATACATGGTTTATTTGTTTTGGTTCGTACGAAGAGATTTTAGGAAAGGACAATGACCGCTATTGCGATTTTAATTGGTAACAACTATAGCATTTTCAACAGTGGTTATTTCTGCAGCAGGTACTTAACCACTTAGTTAGGTATCGACGCGGTAGTGCAAGTTTGTAGGCTTGTGAATATTCAGCAGCCAAGTTAGACTGCGAACCGATCCAAATATACATAGATTGAGTAGTGAACATACAGGTAGCAAAGCCCAATATACTATGGGAAAAGTTTATTCTAAATCAAATTCCACGTGGTATCAAAACCAAAGCAAGATTCCAACCCATACTGAATCAATTTTCTACTGGCGGGACTTTTACTGGCAGATATTTTTACCAGCTTTTATTTGTGAAAATAAAAGAGGGGTGGGTAAGTGCAAAAGACAAATGAAAAAAAAACATGAAATTGTTAAGTTTTTGCCAAGTTTTTTTAGAATACAACAGCAGCGGCAACAGCTAGTACGACTATAAATAAAATTAGTTATATCCGTAAAGAAGTTTTAACAACCTCGTAAAATATTTTAAAATATACCCGCATTATTTAATGACAAGTTCCTAACACTCGACCCCTTTATTACGACATGGAACCGTCTTAAAAAGAGATAATTATAATCCTGAATCAAACACAGGATACTCAGTAACACTACAAGTGCCAGTTAGTCATAAATATACAATAGACATACACATCAACACACAATTCATAGACACCCACACTGGACAGATACCTACCCACACACACACAATTAATGTCTATTAATTCGAGTCACTCACGGCTATAATAAAATTATTATTTTTATATACTTCGTAATTGGTGTATTGTTTGATATTTTATAACCATTTTAAGTTAATAATACCGTCCGCTGTGAAGCTTTTTCACCTTTCATAAAATAAATAAATAATTATTACAAAAGGCAATTTCAAATATTAATTTGCTTCCCTTTACAGACCCTACCTAATTGAGTACTATACCTATAATTTCCACTATTAATAGAGGCTGTTAGATTCGATTAGAATACCTAATGTGTTGCTTGTATTGGTTTGGTCCTAATTAGCGTATATTTTAGCAGTTGTACCGCCGTAATAGCTTGTATACTAATTATGTTTAAAACATACAACCATACGAATATTGGATACAATATTCATAAAATTTTGGTCAATTATTGCGCAAATTGTGATTTGTACCTTTTTTTTGTTGAGTCTTATGGCAATGCGACCTTGTATTGTTACTTGTGACACTTTCGTGCGTCTATTTTTTTATTTAGCCTGTATTGTCCCACTGCTTGGCACTCTTCTCTCCGTGCTGTCACCCCAGCGCTCTCTAGACGTTTCCTATTTTTACTAGCAATCATATAGGTATAGGGATTATTATATTTTTTGCCTTGCTATATTTTATATTTGCTTGTGTGCTTCGATTGTCACCCACTGGACGTCTGTCGAAGGGATTCGAGTTCGATAAAGACTAAGGCGAAGTTGTAGTAACGAACTGATCTTGTTTGCGGGGCGAACATGGTCATTATTGCAGATATTGAGCTTTGGAAGCAGAAAGAGGAGGCCTTTGTCCAGCAGTGTGACACACAAACAAGCTAAAAAAATAAAACTCAGTAAATACCTACATTAGGTTATGAGCGGCTGTACCTAATTCATTCTCATTCATCCCCGTGGGAAAAGCTAATTTTAATTGCCTTTATCGGATAGCCAATTGCCAAATTTTCATAATTAACAAACAAAGGCCTAATATTTTACCTAGATACCTATTTAAAATGTATCTATCTTTGCATTTACCTTTTGAAAATTTACCATCACGCTTGTATGTACCAAAGACTTAAGCAGAGGTGTACCTCATGGGACGTAAACAAACCATTACTGAGAAATGATGGAAAACCCAAAAACACTTTTGCCCGACCCAGAAATCGAACTCAGTAGACAAATTTTTCAGTATATAGAGAAGACGAAACGAACCCTATCCGGGCTCCCTTCACTTATTTGTATATGAAAAGCAATATTTTCTCAATTTATCACATCTGAGAGTTTTTTAAGGCGCTCGCTATAAATTTTTGCTCGATATCACAAACTTTCTTCATATATTTCATATAGGTGAGTGCTGTGGGAACTTTGTCAGGGTTCCCGCATCGCATTTTTTGTTATTTATATTTTTTCGCCGAAACGTTCAACAAGAATTTATGTCAAGCAACTTATTCAATATCAACGAGACATACACTGGGACAGAATAAATCAGAAAATAAATTCGTATTAGGCTTTATGTCATGTTTGTTGAATAAACATCGTTGTTATAAGCAATTTTCTTGCAAATGTGTTAGAAAAAGGCATGATATTTTTCAATTCTCGAAATGTTTTTGGATTTTCTTTTCGCATTCAAAATAAAATGTTTAGACAGAATTAAAGCAAAAGCTTTTTTAGCCTCGGATAATCTGTAAGCCTTTCTGCGTTCTATTTAAGATTAAAAAATAATAAAGCCCAATCCGTAAGTAAAACCGAGTCAACCAAGTCAGAACATTAATTACAGATCCTCTAACCGATATAATTATCACCCGAGTCTGTTTATTCGATTTTCCGTCCGATTAATCGAACTCAATTTATCGAAATCGTCTTAGAGGCTCAAAGTACTTAAAGCGTTTTCCAATTCTAAGCAAGCGATTATTTATCACAGCATTAGCATACTTCGCTGGAGTAAATCCATCTTGTAAAGGGGATAATGATCAATAGAAGATGCTGTACGAACTAGAGATTGCCTCAACGCGTCATTACTCCTTGTCATGCATTAAAAGCTATTATATCGTGAACGTGACCGATTTGCCAATCTACTCGAAATTGTCTCCGATGTGCGGTATAGAGTTGGGTTTATCGATGATGTAACTATCGATTGGCGGTCTCCTCGTTCCCAATATTCGAACCGGTAACTAGCTTTTACTTAAAATATGAAGTTACGTAATCATGTTACCTTCAAAACTTTTGAAGATTCATTGTTCAAAACAAAACAACAACATTATCAAAACGAAAATTCTTCGTATAAATCAATTATTTACTTCCGAAATTTCGGAAATCGATACCTGAAATTGAGAGCCAGAAACTAATTTCAACCGTCGTCGATATTTACAAATTAATGCTAAGTACGCGAACCTGCTTCATCGATAATGTATCGATATTACGCGCGCTCACAGAGCGAGTTATCGATAAGTTACTTCGCTGGGGGGTGCCGCGCTTGTCTTTGCTTTCAGACCAAACCTTGTTAGTTAAGACCATGTATTGTGAGGCAGTGACGTCATCCCCAAACTCTGCCCTCATTGGTTATTAAATTTTGTAGGAATAGGGAATGTTGTGCAAAAATTGGAATGAAATTTCCTCTGCCATTACTTGGTCCGAGGCTCCGAGGGTAACTATCTGAACTTTGAAGTTACAAAGAGGACGATCCATCATTTCCTATTTTGAAGTAATGGATTGTTTTGCTTTTTATTTACTCGTACGTTGTAAAGGAAAATAATATTGGATGTGAGCGGGCGTTTTCTTTTTATGATATAAAGGAAAAAGGAAGAACAAACGTGTATCGCCGACCCCAAGTAACTTGGGACAAGGGCGGGAAATTGATGATGATGATGATGAGCGGTGGTTTTCTGTATATTACGTCAATCACGATTTGTTTATTATCTGATTCTGATTCTAAGATTGATAAATTACACTTTTTATAAATATAATGAATCTTTAAATACCCAAGACTTGAATGACATAAGGCGTTGTAGGGTGTTAAAAGGTGTACCTACGTTCTATATTCAAACACAATCAATTAAACGCTTAAAGTAGGTCACATTAATTAATCAGTAAACATCTTCATTTTGTCACCCCTATTCTATAGGGACACCTTGATGTAAAACCAATCACTTAGAAAACCTTACTAAAACCCAGACAGACAGACTATCGCATTTTATTAGCCTGTATTACCGTCGAATTGTCACTGTTACTTCACGTCTTTTCCCAAGTTTTCAGGGCAGTTCCCTTGTGGTTTAAGCAAAGCATTGTGATACATAACAATGTCTATGTACTGTCGCTTCAATCCGTCCGTAGCAAAGACGTATTGTATTTCAATTAGGCTTAATTCACACTGTATTGTTGATTTAGACTGTGCTTTCGATTCAGTAAAGTACGGTAGAACAGAAATGGGATGTTGGCTATTTTTTTTAAATGCTAGAGTTGAATATTTTTGAACGTTTAAAGCATTGATATATTAAAAGGAGGAAGATACGGTACGCGCTAACATCGCAATCAGAAAAACATGCACCGAAACTCACACATCTATGATTAGTGTCATCAGTGTCATCATGGTGTCATCACAGTCGCAAACTTACAGTCACTGATAGACAAGGACAGACATAAGAGCCGACGCTGTTGTGCGAGCGAAATCGCGTTAGCCGCCGAATGTTTACGATTATTCAATGAATGACGTGTGCATGTGGTAACGTTAGAATATCGGGAAACAAAATAAACATTAATTTTTACTTTAATTTTTTACGGATTATGTGCAAAAATCTGCTGTTATCCTTTTTAACCCTTTGCTGGTTTTATTTATGGTCCCATTAAAATAGGTGGACAAAATTTCAGAAATCATTCAGACCACCAAAATAAGGCCCACCAAAAAAAGTATTGCGTAACATAACTATAATCAAATATCAATTAAACCGATTTTAAATTAATAACCACGGTTGTATTAAAAAAAAAAATAACACAAAGAACTATTAATGTTTTTTGTGTTGCTAACCTTACGCAACCTCGGTCTACTCGTCGCGTACTTACTCGCAACTCGTGCATTAGTGCGTATCGTGTCTCGCACGCATGTTTGAAATATCTATCTCGCTCTCACAAAAATGGCGAAGAAAACGTCAAATATTCTTGTCATTTTCAACAAATTAATATTTTTGGCTGTACTTACGAGTGGTAAGTAATCCCGTGTACCTTATTTTTCTTCCTTGAATTATTAAAACAATGTTTAGCTGCACAAGATGTCACTTCGATGCGTATTTATTACAAAAAACTGAAATGATTGAAGTGTGTGTGATCCACGATGTGCCGTGTGCGGCTGCGTGCCACCTACAGGCAATCCCTTAGTTTAGTAGGACCATGTGCTGTGACTTAGTACCGTATCTACCTCACATTGATTACATCAATGGTTTAAAGATATTTTCGTATAGCTGTCATTATTAACATGACAAACAATTTGACGTAACACCTTTGTCAACTAAAATAGTGGTTCTAGAAGTATAAAATTTTGCTCAAGCGCATTGATATAATAAAACCCTAGATGCACAGTCTCGAACAAAACAAACAGTCGAAGCTGTCGCCAAACACTCACCAATACACGCACTACTACATGTAGTTATCGTCACTATAAACATATTTTTTTTGGCAAATTCAACCTTACGCAGATTCCTTTTACAATGCAGTTATAAAAAGCAATATAAAAAGTATTTTGTACGACCGTTCAGAGACGCGAGCGACGCGAGACTATTTGAAATGAGTTCATTGTGAACTTTTTTTAAGCGGACGGTTTTGAGACGCGGAGTGTGTATCTTGGGTTTTATTATATCAATGCTCAAGCGTTATTTTGATGAAGATAGAATGACCAATTAAATACATACTTTTCTCATTAGCGCGTTTTTTTTCCTTCAACCGTAAAAAAAGTACTAAAGAAAAATATGATAATTTAAAAAAAATTATAACTACCAACAAAAATATAACTGGTGAAATGGTGGTATGATTGACTCTTTATAGATACACTTTTACCTAAACCTTGAGGAAAATACAGACGTGACCACGGACGTGACATTATGATAACCTCTTCTCCTGCAGTCGGTTAAAAGAACACTAAACAAACTACTCTCATTTACATGCAGGAGCTGATGTCACTTACTTCCGCAATATCTTGGCCAGCTGTGGCCATTTTTCTCAATGACATCTGACGTCAGGATGCAATAAGTTGGTAGCGTGACACGGGACGTGCCTTTAGTAACTGGAGAGAAAATGCAGAAGGTTCTTTTGTATATTTAATGTCTTCCAGATGTCCAGAAAGGGTTTTCACCCCTTTACCGATGCTTAAGGAAATGATGATTTAATAGAGAAGTATGGAAAAAGATTTCAATTACATTATCAGATGGGCCACTGATGATGATTTTATTCCATGACATCTCGTTCATATTTTCTCCAATGTTGAACCTGCTGTGAACTATTTAGTAATATGTACGTTTTTGCAGTACAATTTAAATATGTTATTTACTACACAAATCAACGGCACATACGACCACGAGTTGTCGGCTAAAACTTTGAACAGAACATGTTAGATGACAGGTCTTGGAGTTTACTCTTTTAAGAGAAAACGGTGCCTCCTCTCATGTGCATATTGTGACCACCAGGATGGTTTTAGTGAGGTAACATTCCTACACTTCCCGGTCTTTGCCTCGAAGAGGTCGCCTTTTCAAGATTTCACACCGAAAAAAAAAAGTCTTGCAGTTCTACTTTTGTTTTTCGTTGCAGCAAAGATTGTGGCTGGTAGTAAGAAGAAAAAAAACTTGGGATCCGTGGATACAAAATTTAATTATTTTTTTTGGTGGAAACGGATCCTGGGATTCGTGGATACAAAATATAATTATTTTTTTGGTGGAAACGTATCCCGGGATCTGTGGATACAACTCGCCGGGATCCGTGACTATCCAATCGGATACCGGGATTGCTGGAGACAATCCCGACATGGCCACGTTCTTGTGTCACCATTCCTAGAAGGCTCCATTTTACATAGACCTAATACTATCAACCCTTCTGCCAAATCTATTTAGTGGTTCCAGCCAAACGGCAGCATCTCAAACGAGTAACACATTTAACGGAACGTCGACGAAGTGAATAATGAATAAACGAGCCGCACTGAGAACAGACATGACGGATCGTGGTGCAAGTTGTGGGGGGACGAGAGAGTTGCCTCAAGTGTTGGACCAATCAGGACAAAGTAACAACAAAGGAGATCGTTTGATTGGGTATTAAAAATTTGGAGATTGTCTTGCCTTATGAAATGAAACTGCAACTTGCTGGATGCAACATAATTGTATACGCAACCATATAACTAATCAGTAGGTAAAAAAAGTGCTGAATTTCCAAACGTAACCCCACGTTTTGTAACGTACTACAACACAGCTTTTATCTACTGTGGACTGCGGCATACAGCAATTTCAATTTCAAAATTCCTTACTAACAAGAAAATCCAAGCATTGAAATTCGAAATTAACGTAGAACTAGCTCATTGTCACTTCATCACACTTCTCCCATCCCATCACAGACTCCAATCAAATATTTCAAAACTGATTATAACGAAAGCTTCCCACTGTCCGTCCATCTTACAACTAAAACTATGAACCACACAACTTACAATCCGCTCCCGTCCACCCTCGATCCCCTAGGCAACATTTCTGCAACGTGTAGCCTCCATCCCCCAAGCTATCCCCCGAGATAAAGGCTGATGACGTCACGGGGAGCCCTCTTGCCAACATTATTAGCACCTTATCCCCTTTATAAGTTATCACGCTGTTTATTTACTAACTCACAGGATTTCTGGAGCTTATCTCAAGGATAACTAGGTTTAGAGGGATAATCTTTGCCTTCAAGGGTCTTTTGCGAGGCAAGTTATTTTTTAAGGTACGAATTTTCTGGAGGTGTTGTTTTTATTAAGTTTTTTGTGTCTAGAAAAGGGATTTTGAGGTTAATATTATATATATTAATATTTAGATTGTAAAATAAAATTTATATTTTTATACGCATAGAAATCCTCTCTCTGTGTATACCACCACTCGAGCCCAGTACGGGAAGATGGCACGTGTCTTTTTGAATCTAAGGAATGCCGGTTTCTTCACAATGTTTTCCTTCACCTTTTTAAGACCAGTGGTGATGAAATAAATTACACGAATCTATTTACGTAAGTCGGAGCCCCCACCATACGGCTACTGCTGCTCTACTACCGCTGTTGTTTTAAATAAATTAAAGAAAATATCGTCACAAAACAGAAACGATTTGACAGACAGATGACATGATGTGACTTTCACCCACGCGAAATGGGCCCGCCTTGTAATTGATTGCACACTTTCTCTCCCAGATAGTCGGCATGTGTACCAGAAGACGTAACGTTAGAGGCTAAATCTGCTAAATAAACTTAAAATAAGAAGCATTACTGAAATAAATAACAAAGCATGTTTATTTATTTCAAAGGCAACTTTTGGAGTCCGTAAAATATTGTAGAAATGATAATGATACAATTTAATAAATTGACCCAGCGCTCTTGAAATATCTAGCAAGGAAGCAAGGAATCAATTCCCCTCGTGGCCTGAATTTTGATTTTGGTAAGATCGATCGGCTGGCAATCATATCTAGTGCAATTTATTATTTATCCTTTCTGAATAGATATATCAGTTTGGAAAAGAATGTTGCCAGACAAGGCATGTCAAGTTGCTTTTTTAATAAACTTGTCCATCTAAACATTGGCAGCATTTTCGCGCGTATCAAGGTCTTTTTTTACATTATTTCGAGTAGGCCCTTTTTTCTGATTTGCTTTTCCGATAGTGTGATCCGGGTTTTTCGAAGCTGTCTAAAATACTCGCAATCTTTAAACCTATGGGTACGTTAGAATCGATAGTTAACCATGTTGTAAAGATGAAATATTTCAACTGCAGCCATACGATATTTATTTTACACTGTTGTAATAAAACATTTTCAAATCCACACAAGTTACAACGCAAACATAAAGTCTAGCCACTATTCAGCCAATACACAAGCGCCATTCAGATTTTAAATAACGAATACTTTGTCCGGTAGCCAGTCTTTTGTTTATGGCCAGTAAAACCTTTCCTCTAAACCTACTTTGAGTTTTGAATTACTTGTACAGTCAAACTCCGAACACTCTTTGTTTGTTCCGTTTCTAATTTCAGATCGGTGTTCTAGAACGATAGTGAACTTTTTTTACCCGACTGCGGCGAAGCCCAAAAGGAGGGTTATTACCCGACTGCGGCGAAGCCCAAAAGGAGGGTTATGTGTTTGACGTGTATGTATGTATGTAAGTATGTATGTCCGTTTCTTTGTTCCCTCATAACTCATAAACGGATAAACCGATTTGAATGAAATATACGTCATTAGATTCGTCTTGATGGCGCGAGTGTTTTAGGCTTCATTAAAATTAAAAAACAAAGAAAAATTGCGGATTTTGGGGGCCAAATCACAAAAAAAAAAATCCTATACCTTCGAGTAGGATATCAAAATAAAGGGTTTTAAAAGGAGATTCCAAAAATATATAACACTTATATGTTTAAAAGAAATTCAAAGTGAAAAATCCTATAAACAAGCACAAAAGTTAAATCATCTGCGAAGAATTTTACGCGACCAACGAAAGAACAAACACAAAAGAACTAAAAAGCTGGAAATAAAAAAAGTAGTTAAAAAACTAAAAAACCCGACTGAAAAAACTGAAAAGCAAAATACAGGCACATTTTAAATTAAACAAAACTTGGAAGCAGGCGGGGTTCATTTGAATACAAAATTATGAAAAGAAAAAATTAAAATAGAATGGACCCCGCCTGCTTCCAAGTTTTGTTTAATTTAAAATGTGCTTGTTTTTTGCTTTTCAGTTTTTTCAGTCGGGTTTTTTAGTTTTTTAACTAATTTTTTTTTCTCGTTTTAAATTAGATTTTAGAAGAGTTATTAAATGTTTCAAATCTGTTAGCTGTCAGTTTTAAATCGAGATAGTATTGCAATATTGATTTAGAATACAGTACCTAAGGGTACAATCGAAAGGTTAACGCGGCTCCGACACATGGGCGAAGAAGGAACATGGGTTTGGTTTTTAGTCAGTAGAAGTCTGACACTCCCCTTCGCTCTGCCCAAGAGCGGGGGGGGTTATTCGATGAAAAAAAAAGGGTACAGTCGGTAAAACTTTTCAATATTAAATAAAAAAGAAGCCTGACTGTTCAATTTAAGGAACGTGGTCAATATTCTAGAAAAATACTTTTCGCAGGAAAATATCTCAAGTAAACCCGTTGAGTGGATACGAACATCAGTGAAAGGGAAGACGCGTGTCACACGAAGGAAAATTGGACATTGACAAGCCTTCATATCCAGGGCTGCACGCTCAGATAATTGAATCAATATCTACATAAATAATGTATTAGGATACGAGTAAATAATAATATTATACCAGCGTGTAATTGACCCAGTTAAAGGTAAAGGAGTATTCTCTTATTGTCATTTGGAGGATAAAACGAACATTCATTGCAATCACGGCTATATTTTGTGCTAATATTGGACATCGATGATGACCCGCGTATCCCAAATAATTTGGGATAAGAAAATCATGATAATTAGATGTTAAGGAAGGTGGCATTACACCTGGTGGTAAGTGGTCTCCCCTGACTTTTTTGGGACAAAACCGCCACACAATCTCCAGCCACTGTAGCTCTTGAAAGCCAGAATCAACAGTGTTGACCGCCGGAAAAACGCCGAGGATTAAAATTTTTAATTATATCTTTGGATCCAAAGGAGAATGCCCGCGTACAGTACTCTTGATAAAAGACTTGTGTATCAAAACCTAAAACGGCATTAAATATCTAAAATAAAAATACATTTTTTAAATAAGTATTAACGATTATTTACAATGGGATTGTTTTTCAAACAATAAATGAGTACTTTTATATTTCCGACGTCATAGTACGCCATTTTTTACTATCACCTGACAATACTAGGGATTATGTTACTCGTAGTGCGGGTACATTAACATTTATTGTGCGTTTGTCATATTTTTACAATACAGTATGACGGTATGTTATTTTTGCTGGTTTTGTTACATTGTGCTTCGAGTCGAACCTTTTAGTTACTCCGTTAATGCTGCCAACCCATTGACAATAAACATACGTGTGTGTTGTTTCTAACTAAATACAGGACTTTTTTGTGTTGTGATCATGGCGAGTGCAACTGTGGTGCGATGTCTCAACTGCTCTTTGAGACTAACGCAACTTATGCACAGACGTATGTTGTCGGAGATTCCGAATAACATCATGAACATTTTACGAGTCTGGATCTCACCAACACCGGTAAGAGTAAACATTGTCTTTTAACGTAGAATGGTGTTTTTTATTTAGGAACTGTACTTTTATGTTTATGTACCAAATAACAAATCTTAGAGGGCAAAAGTAAAATCCATGTGTGTGTTAGTTTCTCACCTCACCAGTTGAGTTACCGGATTTTAATATAACTTAAATAGGTAGGAACCTCATACTGATGTGTTGTTAATAACCAACTTATTAACTAAGATGGTTTATCTTAATCAGTGTGTATTCGAGGATATTAATTGTATGTAGTAGGTATCTATCATTTAAGATTAGTTGTACAGAACTATAATTATTTAAATATGTTTTTTTTCAGCTGTCAACCGAAGGCACATTGTGTCAGGAGTGTGTTACACTGTTGCAAAATACACTCACATCCCAGGGACAGTTGACACCTGCAGTAGGACAAACGGCCGTCTGCTACGGCTGTGGGGTTTCCGTACTGAGATCAAGATCTCACCGAGTGCCATTAGACTGCCCACAAATAATTAATTATTACTGCGAGGGGTACTATCTCATCAGGTAATATATAATATTTTTTTATACACATACGATTGAGGACGTTAGCTTGTTTTTTTAACCTATCAGCTACGAATTCCCTTGCGTACTACACTCACAGTCCACACTGTTTACTGTTATCTTACTAGTGATTGTACATATATAGGCTGGTCAAATTATAAACAAGTTATTGTATTGATCTACAGGTGTCACGTCTGGAAAGCGTTTGCCGAACATGCTGAATAACTGCAACCAGACAAACTCACGATGCTGACTGAGTGGAAGATTCTGCTACCCAAAACCGATCTCGGACACATATTGAACAAGATTTTAACATTCCAATGCCACCCCTCCTGCCAGAACCCTGGTCGACCAGTATTATGGATTGTTAATAAGGTTAATTCAAGAACATATAAACGTGTTGCTGCCACACCAAACGCAACAATAATGAGCGTCTATTGGTATCATCAATAGTTAAAGGATTATTGATACAGCGCGGTGCCACAAAATATAATTATGTTCCTTAGAGTGCCCGGATCTGCAATATCCTTTTGAATAACAACTTTTGAGACGGAGAAGAACTGAAGGTTGCTGTGTGCATGTAATGTGCATAGTATGGTACCTATTTAAGCTGGGCACGTTATAACAATGTTAGTGTTCCAGCTCTATTTTTGGATACACTATTTTTAGATGAATAAAATAAAGTCCAGAAATAATCATTCTTTCATTTATTGTATTTAGTATTGTGTGTTTTAACTTTCCACCCTACTTACAAAGACAATTTCATGATTTCCACTACCTTAAGATTTGAATAGTATCTACAAATAACACTGAGCGATTGATTATCTTAGTAATGATTTCTTCCATGCTTTGCAATTTCATGAAACGCGAGAATATGATTTTAAAATGCTCAAAATGTAAATCAGTTAGACTTGGTGAGTTAGTCACAGGTGGTCACCAGACACGGACCACCTGAAATAGCTAAACCGTTACAGATTTTACAAAAATATGCTTTAAAGACAAAGCTCACTCGTAATCCCATTCAGACCCTTTCAAATAGTTTTTTTCAACTAATTTTTGGTTGAGCATAACCTAAAAATAGTCATTTCATTTTTGTAAATATCTCGAAAATGCCATTGTCTATTGTGTTCAATCTTCTGAGGTAGTATTTAGACATGCCATCGAGTATTTTAAAGATGATTTGATGAAGACACAACAATGTTGAATTGAGTACATTTGCCCATAGTGCCGCTGGCATTCTCCTTTGTAACTGTTACATTAAATTTCAATAAAAGGTACGAGTACCTATGGTAAAAACGATTGACCGCTTGAAATGTTCTAGTTTGTATAAGGTTTAAACGCAACGATTCGAACCTTCATCACAGATGCGTTGCCGTCGATGAGAAAAAATGTACACATCTTATGCATCTGAAGACACCGCTTGGCCACTAGCGACACACAAAGAAATTACTTTGATCACTCCACGAGTCACCGAGCATTGCCACACAAAGCTACTCGCGCGAAAGAACTAACGCACGTGTGTGTCGTAAGAAGAGTCGCAAGTCGTATTGCCTTTGGTGGTGTACGAGGCATAAAACGAGAATACAGCAACGCTGCAATGCGCAAACTCAGCTTATAATATCTGGGTGCTCACTAAGTATTTTCCTTCAGCAAAGTTAGAACAAATACAATTAATAATAATTGATTGAATTGATTTATAGCTCAGGTGTTTGATTTGGTGAACCAATAGATAAGTAGTTGTTAGCACAATTTAATACTTCAGTGGGTCTGTTGATTTAATTTAGTTTGTTAGTCAATTCGATCTTAATTGGCGATCCCTATCGTTGATTAACAATTGATAATAACTTATTCATTAGGCACAAACAGCCTTGAATCAAAATAGGTCAAAAAAGGTATCATGGACATTGGACAAACATTAATCATAAATCACATTTATTTCTGTAAATAGTTTTTACAAAACACTTTTACACGATAGGCTTTAACATAAGACGTGGCCGGTGTTTTGTGTCTGATTCTGAGAAGTAACATCTGAAACAAATTCAGAGGTCACTAAAAGTGGCATTGGTCGAGTCTGGATTAGTGTCTGGGATGATCTTTTGTAGAAAGTCCAACACAGATTTTGAGTGGACTTTTCCAATCAGTGCAAGCATTTTGTGTGCATTGATCGTGTAGGTGGACTTAAGGAGCTCAACAACACATATTTTTTCAACTAACTAGCTGACCTGAAAAAATCGAATTATACAAACCTTGTTTGTCTAGTCTATCAGTACTCAGTGAGACGTTCACCAACTAATCGTATTTTATTTATATGGATATAGGTACATATTCCTAAAGGTTTTACGACGCAGTTTCGGTGTAATTAAAAACTTATTTACATAAAAGTTAAACTAAATAACACTAAAAAGCTTTATATCAGCTCAGCCACTAGTTTCATTTCAGTACTAAAAAGTAATCTCATTTATTTGTGTTTGGCCGAGCCAATGAGTAAAATATTAATTTTGTGCAAAATATTTACTCTGCGACTTTTAGGCCACAAACCTTAAACGACCTTCTCTTCGAAAAATATAAAGTTACATTATAAAGACGATTATTTTTTGTTAAATACGCAATAAAGCTTGACAAACCATATCGCCCTGTCTGCCTAAACATTTATTTAGGCAGACAGATTGATGAAATGTAAAGAATAAAAAATCAGGATTCCGGCAACGCTCTCTCGCCGAAATTAAATGAAAATTCCGCTCAAGGGATCAAGGTAATGTCGGCTCCTTAAATATATTCATAACCAAACTACTCATATATTGTTCGTTAACTATACTTGTTTGTTTACGACTTTAATTATATTACATTACTTGAGAACTTAATTAAAATAAGGGATGGCGACCCTTAGCCATACTCCGTTTATTATAAACTCTATTCTTGACAGCTGTTGACGATATTCTACGTGACTTTACACACAGCTGGCCCGGGGCCGTATTTTTTAGGTTAATTAAGTATGCGCCATGGATAAATAAATAATAAACTTTTGACAGGCCTCGCAACCTTTTTTCCAACAAACACAACATTGTTTTAAGATTAAAAGACATGATTGTGGTCACAGCCTGGTTATAAATTTTGCTGAATTATTAAACTGTCCTGTTCTACTAACATTGATTAAAATTCTATTAGGTAAATTTTCAAATACGATCCATAATTTAATAACTGGCATTCTGTGACAAAATGACGGTTATATTTTTCTTTGTTCATTTTTTCATCGAGGGTAAAGCGAAGGTATTAAAATAAACTGCCTAATCTGCGGTATATATTCTTGCCTTTCGAATTGTTGATAAAGCAAATTCCGAGTTAGTTACATTTTGAAGTAGCTTTTAGGTGAAATTACGGGCTGAAACAATTACTTAGTTGGATGTTATAAAAGGATTTTGTGCGTAGTTACTCAGAGCTTACATTTCAGTAAAATGCTTGCGTGTCCTAAATGTATCTATCTATATTGATAGACAGACACTACAATTAATTTACCTACTGGCTGATATTGAATTATTCAATATATCGACTACTAATTGGATTTAAATTACTCGTCGACTATGGTGGTTTACAAATATCTGGTATCAAATGATTTGATCGCAAACTAATACAGTGTACATTAAAATATTCATTTTTACGTGTTTTATCGCTTCTTTTCTATTAAAAGTATAATAAAAAGTATATTTAGCAGGACTATTTATTAGGAGTGTGTTGTTTTAATGTTTATCAGAAATTACAATAAACACTGTCAATAACATATTAAAAAATCTAACTAGTTCGTATTAAACCTTTATGATGCAACTCGTCCGTAGTACTACCACTATACCTATTAATAATAAATATTGTTATACAGTCTGCACACAATCGAGTGGAACCTAATTTGTCTACACTTAACCCAACTGATGAACACTTGGCTTAGGCCCGTGCCATCAGAAATTCCCGGCTTAAGAGCCGGAGGAACAAAAATGTCAAAACAAAAATAATAATAATAATAAATTCATTTATTCAGGTACTTTTACACCCGTTACCATGTCAATCACAATACAAACATGAATAAAACATTAAAATTCCGATAAAAATAAATGATAATAATAATGACTATGAATATTATTAAATTAAAAATATAAAAACAATACACAAAAACATACAATTAAAAGTCAAATTACTATTAAAAATTCAAATAAAATGAATACACACACAAACAATTAAAACGTTATTCATTAATTACTTTCACCAAACAGCGTTGCTGTGAATCAGTATAAAGAGTTACATACTGGTGATAATACAGACTTATGAGATACTAGCTTATGCCCGTCACTTCGCCCGCGTGGATTTCGTTAAATGTCTCACGGAATCGTACTACCGGGATAAAAAGTATTCTATATCCAGGTTTTAAAACTTTTGTCTGCCAAATTCCATCGAAATCCGGTCCGTGGTTTTTTGGATGAAAGAGTAACAAACATCATCTATACCAACTTTTGCATTTATAATCTATCTATCTATCTATATAAATAAAAAGAGAAGTCCTGACTGACTGACTGACTGACTCATCAACGCCCAGCCCAAACCCTTGGACCTACAAAGCTGAAATTTTGCACAGACGTTCCCTCTATAACGTAGACAAGGAATAAGGAAGGATTTTTTGAAATTCAACCCCTAAGGGAGTTAAATAGGGGATGAAAGTTTGTTTGGAAAATCGTCATTTTCACGCGGGCGAAGCCGCTGGCAAAAGCTAGTATTATAATAATATCATCATCATAAATCTCTTTCCGTTATCCCTATTCATTGGGGTGGCGAATAATTAGTTTCTTTAACATTTTTAGGCAGTTTTTCTAAGACGTTAAAGATCGCGGCAACGATTTAGCATCAGATGGGCCGTCGGCTTGTTTGTGTAGAAAAATACACAGGCCAAAACAACAACAAAAAACTCCGTGCTAAAAAAGCAATTAAATTATCCAGCCTCAATCTAATAGTTAAACAACAGCCAATCCGCGCTCCTAAAACGACCCAGCCTTCTTTATCTCCCCACTACTTCAACCCTTTTACAACCCGAAGATCAAGATACCGCCATCTCAACACAAAGTAACTACATAGCCATGTGTTTTCAGCAAAAAACTTAAGATCCCCTTGCGTAGCATGTGTAAATTTCTTAAGACGACCTCTCACAGTATATGGTAAATATTTAATGTCCACTGTGGGGTCTACTTTGCATATTATGTGGGGACCTTTGGCCCGGTTTTCGGGCATTGCTCAGCATTCTGATAGCTAATGTCCATAATTTAGCAAAGTTGCGCTTCGCTAATTGTGTTTTGATGTTGATGTATTGTTTGCCGTTTATTTGTCGATGTTTTGCTCGGAATTGTGTATTGTTTTAAAAGGATTTTTGTTTTGGTTTATGAAGAAGATATTTTATTTTATATAATAGCTTGGACTAAAAATCACTGAATGACCTAACTCTAAACGTAAAACATTTTTCCATATTTAAATAGATTGAACATGATAAAGCAAGAATGTCGTTTAAATATATTACTTTAAAAGCTTTTAATTTTACTGAGTTGTAGTGGGCATTGCCGCACATCATTAAATATTGTTGGCTCAAAGTCACGCCATCAGCCAGTAGCCGTGCGGCCAACGTACGGTCGTCGTGCGGCAACCGACAGAAGTTCATAAAACGAGGCGAGCGGCGTTGCAACGGTCACTTTTTGCTTGGACGGCGCTCGGAAAGGACTTGCTACCCGACTATTATCGTGTGCTTCGCTATTTTTGGTTTATGTTTTTGCTCGTGTACTGATTATTCCATTTTGCTAGTGCTATTTCTATTTGATTATTGTTTAAAATGTTTGTCGTGATATTTTTGTAAAAGTGTAATTTAAAAGATAATAAACATTGTTTATTTTGTTCACGTATTTCACTTCTGATTCCTAATATCAGAAGTGGGATAAAGAAAATCTTCGCCCACAAGTTAAAAACTAGTTTTCAGGCTTTTAATTTTAGATAAAAGCGGGTAGTAGTTAGCAATGGATATATCGAGTTTTTCGCGTTCAAAAACTAGTGCCTCTCGTTCTAAGCGATCTTGTAGCCACCATAAGCGGAGTGGAAGGTCACGTATAACGTAGCAAGTTTCGGGATCCGATCGCCGTTCCAAGCGCGAACGAGATCGTCGTAGGAGCCGCGTGAGGATGCGAAGTCCTGTGTAACCGCTCTCGCGGTTGAGGCGACGCTCCGGACAGGATTGTTAGTTTACTTTCGTTCCTGATACAAGTAAGATCGAACCATTAAATTTTAATATTTCGTTGATTTATTAGTCGCAAGCGCGACTACTGAGCATGAAGGTTTTGGGTTCGATTCCTGGGTCGGGCAAAGTGTTATTTTCTGGATTTGTGCCCTGTTGGTGACAATGGGCTCACCCCTATTACATGGTTAAGCTTATGTCTTAACATAATTGGCGAAATGTGGGTATACTGGGTACCTCTGCCTAACCCTTCGGGATTACAGGCGTGATGTTATGTGTGTGTTTATAAGGTCACTGGGGTGATGTGCAATGCCTCGGATGCATTGGTGGTTATTTACATGGTTAAGCTTATGTCATAGCATAACTGGCGTAATGTGTATACTGGGTACCTCTGCCTAACCCTTTGGGGATTACAGGCGTGATGTTATGTTGTGTGTTTTTAAGGTCACTGGGGTGATTGGCAATGCCTCGGACGCATTGGAGGTTATTTACATGGTGGTGCTAATACGTCGCATAACGATTGGTTGACCAATAACAGCACGTGGACTCATTTTAAACACGAATTTCGGTCATTGTGTCCGCGTGAAGTCGATATGGTCACTGTGCTATAATGAAGTTATGAGTACAAGTATCTGTATGACCTAGTTAGTTTTTTTTTCAAAGTCGGGTACTTGTGTATGTGAGTTTAAAATATTTGTGATAGAATATTTTTTTGTATACAGGAGAAATTCCTGGTGAGGGGCAACGTTGTGATTTGTGGTATATGTGATGCAAAACAAAATACAGTCAAAAGTCTTGTTTTCCGTATATTTGAAACCCAAAAGTGCAGTTGTTGGCACATCAAACTCAAATAATCATGGTCTGCGTAAACGCAAACCCCTACGCCATAATGATCAGTTGACTTGTTTTTTCGTGTGAAGACGTAGGCCGTATAACAGGTTCACTGTAAAGTCTGATAAGTTTTGCTTTATTAAAGAAGTTGCCTAATACCCATGATAGGCTAAGAAAGATGCCAATGAGTTACGTGTCAGTTGATGTTTATAAAGATTTTGATGAAGTAAAGTTGTGGTTGCAAGCCAAGAGATTCTATCGGCTGTATTGTGTTAGACAGCACTAGTAATTATTGTGTAGTCGTAGTCCGATTAAAATTGTCGAGTTTTTGAGGAAACTCGAGTAGACAGTGGGTGTGTTTGTTGTATGTTGTGCGTTTAGCTCTGGTTGAGGTCAGGGTCTGGAAATACCGTAGTGTGAAGTCAAATAGTGATACACACGGGAGATCGACTTGTTTACTAGTTAGTTAGAGATCTGTGGTTTTACTCGATGATTTTTGTGAACCTGGCATTTTTTTGACGCAATAATGTTTTTAAGATTGATTTAAACGACAATGGTACATGACCCAGGGTGGTTGATTGTTGTATTTTCGATAATTTCCAGTTTAGCCACGTTTGATTTTATCAACGAGAGTGGGACCTAATTGATGTTTGGTCAGGAGTGACCGAGTGGAACAAAATTCTGTCGTAGATTTCTCTTTGCAGAGTAACCATTACATAAGAACGTGTGGTTTGGTCAAGCGCGTGGCCTCAGCTGCGTGTGTGAAAGTCTGTGTGATACGCTAACAATGTGTCTATGTCAACAGCCACTGAGGGGTATGCAAACTTGGAGCCTATGCCTACAGTGTGTGTGGAAGTCGACATCTGAGGGGTATGCAAACTTGGAGCCTATGCCTACAGTGTGTGTGGAAGTCGACATCTGAGGGGTATGCAAACTTGGAGCCTATGCCTACAGTGTGTGTGGAAGTCGACATCTGAGGGGTATGCAAACTTGGAGCCTATGCCTACAGTGTGTGTGGAAGTCGACATCTGAGGGGTATGCAAACTTGGAGCCTATGCCTACAGTGTGTGTGGAAGTCGACATCTGAGGGGTATGCAAACTTGGAGCCTATGCCTACAGTGTGTGTGGAAGTCGACATCTGAGGGGTACGCAAACTTGGAGCCTATGCCTACAGTGTGTGTGGAAGTCGACATCTGAGGGGTATGCAAACTTGGAGCCTATGCCTACAGTGTTTTGGAAGAAGTCTGTGTGATATGCTAACAATGTGCTTATACATCCCTATGTGCCTATTGGTATTCTTGTCTGACAAGTTTTGTTTGGTGAATGTTTCTTTGAATTTGATTCTCGACTTGAATGTTCCTAATGAATGAGATTACTCTCTTGTTGTACTACTCGGTTAGAGAGCCTTGGTGTTAATGGTTTTACTCGATGATTTCAGCAGTTTTTGTTGCAATAGAATTTTTAAGGTTGGTGTGAACGACTATGGTATATGACTCAAGGAAGTTGAGTGTTGTATTTTCGATAATTTCCAGTACATTTGATTTAATTAATGAGAGTCGAATTTGGTGCCACCCAATGGAACTAAAGTTTGGTCAGGAGTGATCGAGCAGAACAAAATTCTGTTGTAAATTTGTTTGTTTGCAGAGTAACGCAACGTGGACGTGGATGCAACGCAACGCTGCTTGGCCTTAGCAGTGGTTGCCAGGGCTTTGCCACAGTGACGCCGTGAACGTGCACGTCACTGCAGGGTGCGAGCGCGCCCTACTGGCGTTGCTGAGCGCGTCGCTGCAAGGCGACTGCGCGCCCTACTGGCGTTGCTGAGCGCGTCGCTGCAAGGCGACTGCGCGCCCTACTGGCGTTGCTGAGCGCGTCGCTGCAAGGCGACTGCTCGCCCTACTGGCGTTGCTGAGCGCGTCGCTGCAAGGCGACTGCGCGCCCTACTGGCATGTACAGCGCGTCGCTCCAGGCTGCCAGTGCGCTACTGACGTGTTAAGCGCGTCACTGCAGGCCGACTGCGCGCCCTACTGACGTGTTAAGCGCGTCGCTCCAGGCTGCAAGCGCGCTACTGACGTGTTAAGCGCGTCGCTCCAGGCTGCCAGCGCGCCCCACAGGCGCAGTTGTGTGCGGCACTCCACGGTGCCAGCGCACCGTACTGGCGCAGTTGTGTGCGGCACTCCACGGTGCCAGCGCGCCCCACAGGCGCAGTTGTGTGCGGCACTCCACGGTGCCAGCGCGCCGTACTGGCGCAGTTGTGTGCGGCACTCCACGGTGCCAGCACGCCCCCCTGGCGTTGTGTGAGACACGCTATCAAGGAGACAGCGAAGACTCAGCCGCCTTGTTGGAAGCTGACGAGGACGTCAGAGCGTCAGGAGAGGCCGTGTTGGCTCAAAGTCACGCCATCAGCCAGTAGCCGTGCGGCCAACGTACGGTCGTCGTGCGGCAACCGACAGAAGTTCATAAAACGAGGCGAGCGGCGTTGCAACGGTCACTTTTTGCTTGGACGGCGCTCGGAAAGGACTTGCTACCCGACTATTATCGTGTGCTTCGCTATTTTTGGTTTATGTTTTTGCTCGTGTACTGATTATTCCATTTTGCTAGTGCTATTTCTATTTGATTATTGTTTAAAATGTTTAATAATAATAATATAATATAATAATAAACCATATAATATAATAATAACCTAATAATATTATAATAAACTAGCTTTTGCCCGCGACTTCGTTCGCGTGGAATAGTGACTTCCGGCAGATTTTTGGTTTATCTCGCGATAAAAAAAAAAAAAAAACTATCCTATGTCCTTTCTCAAGTTCCAAACTATGTTTGTACCAAATTTCACAAAAATCAGTTCAGTAGTTTAGGCGTGAAGCAAAGACAGACAGACAGAGTTACTTTCGCATTTATAATATTAGTTAGGATAATTAATTAGTCGAATTTATCTTATTTAGATATTGGATGGCAAAAACATACCTACAAATAAAACGTGCCAAAATCATTTCTATCACCAGGCTCAGTGACGTCTAATATAACTAAGAATTTAAAAGTCCCATTATTACTCCACTACAATCTCTATACTCAGATTTGAGCCCACTCTACATTATACTATACAAAAACTAAATTCAAAACTCTAACTAACTGTAACGTATATACCAATGGAAACGGAATCCGATATACACGCCTCAACCTAACTATACCTAACTGGTATAGGTACCGAAATCAAACAAGCTTTCAGGGTGCTGTCTACCCGTGACGACTGACATAGAAATTCGCATGACAGCCTACAAAACGTGAACTACAATGCGATATAAAATGTTGCCGGTGTGTTTACTGTCCATCTGTATAGATATACAGGGACACGGATTTATGAAATATCAATATGAAACTAAGAAAAAGATTCTCAATAAGTGGACCTTAAAATCATAGATGTATAATTTTCAGGTCATTTATTTATTTTCGTTATGTGGATCTAGGTAATACGTATTATTTTTTGTTGTTGTAATGAAATATTGTGGCCAGGGCACATTGCTCGTAGGACGGATGGCCGATTGGGCCGGAAGGTTCTGGAGTGGCGACCGCGAACCGGAAGACGTTGCGTTGGAAGGCCTCCCACTAGGCGGACCGATGACCTGGTGAAGGTTGCGGGGATCCGCTGGATGCGAGACGCACGGTGGCGCAATGTGGCGACACTTAGGGGAGGCCTATGTCCAGCAGTGGACGTGTTTCGGCTGAAATGATGATGATGATGAATGAAATATTTACAGTAGCTTGATAAATCTATGAAAACATTTTTAACAACCTTCAAAAATTTAAGCATGAACAATAATGACCGATCAAAAGATCCTTATCCTCATAGCTTGCATGTATTTCGGTCGATCCAGGGTTTATACGCACTTATGTTCGTATGTTTTGTCCAGGGCATCGCTCATTTAAAAATTAAGGAACGCCGCCTGTTTTGATTCTCAATACACTTTTTCATTACTCATACTCTAAAAGTAGGTCATAACATGCCTGCGGAGCGGGTTGAAAGTACTACTTTTCAGCCCTAGGGAGAATCGCTTTCAACTGACAGCTGTCAAACCATTAAAAAAAACTAGGTCTATTTTCACATTTTTATTGAACCATGTTCCAACTTTCTATACAGCCACTAAATTACAGCGCGATTTAAATTAAAATAACATAAAGTTAACTTAAGAATAAAATTATATTTTGACTTTAATGTAATTTATTGTTAACTATTTCTCTTAAATAACATAGATTTCGGCAAAATCTTTGCCAATTTTTTTAATGATGAACATGAAAAATATTGACGATAAAGCTGGACGACCAGAGGACAAAAAAAACAAAATAAGCGTGAAAGTGACAATCCGATCAACATTAATTTTTTCTTTAGCCAATAATTTATGTTCTTATTTTTACTTTCCTTGTATTCGTAATGAAAAACACAGTGTTTGCCTCGGGTAAATTACTTATTTAGTCCCTCGAACTTTTAGCGCCCTCACTACTTTTATACGGGTGCCAAACCCCATCTCGGGGCTAAATAAGTAACTTTCACCCCTTTGATAACAATGTACTATTACATGTGTCAAAATTGATAACCAAATGAAAATGCCAAGTGTACATTTGTTACAAGTCAAGGTAAACAAAACACGATACCTCTTCATTCCCGTCAGCCATGAGTAGAAACTACGCACTAAATTGTTTTGAAGGACATCATTAACCGTTAACGTGTCCCTGGAGTGTCCTGTCGGGTTTCCACTTACATTTGCCTCATAAATCCTTTCAGTTAATCTTTTACTTGGCTTTCTGACCGAGTGATATGGGGCTTCTTGAGTGTAGTGTGCGCATTAGTGGTTATAAGTATGAGCATTAGCTTATTAAGCTGCTTTGAAAAGGTCAAAGAGAAACTACTGACAGAATTATTTAGATATTGTTCTGTCTTTTCTGTGAAAAATACTTCACCATTATTATTAGATTAACATCAAGGAAAGCAAATAACATTAATTTCTAAAAGACCTCCTTCACTAATTGTCGTTACAAAATCAAATTTTCCTCTGTGAAAGGTTTTGTCTCACAATTAACAGTCATTAGCCTATTTTATTTTTCATAGACATTGTAAGCACCATTAAGGCCGGAAAAGAGAAAAAAGTATTTAAGTATTCGTTTCTAGAACGTCAAAACAAAATGAAAAAAAAACAATTAAAACAAAAAACATAAAAAGTAAACATAAGGAAAACCTTCAAAATAAGACGAACATTAAACTTAAATTGGTTCTGTACGACGCCTAAAAGAGTGGTCCTGAGAGATATGTTTTACAACCTCCAATAGAATTTAGTTATTTACAGTTCTTACCTCTGGTTAGTTTTAGTGGAAATGGTTGAGCACAAAAGAGAGGTGTCTTCTAATTGTTTATACATGCAGAGGATAAAAGATTCGTGCATGTTGTGCTGTATGCGCTATGCGGCGTGTGGTGTGCTGTGACCGGCATGCGGTATCGTCGTGCTGTGTAATGAGAGGCGTGAAGAGAATTCAATGGATACGCCCTAGCTTTAACGCATCTTCTCTCCACGTCGCACACCAATCTCCGCTGGTCTTAGCTTTCCACATCTCCGCTTGTCTCCACTTTACACATCTTCGCTCGTGTCCACTTTACACATCTTCGCTCGTCTTCACTTTACACATCTTCGCTCGTCTCCACTTTACACATCTTCGCTCGTCTCCACTTTACACATCTTCGCTCGTCTCCACTTTACACATCTTCGCTCGTCTCCACTTTACACATCTTCGCTCGTCTCCACTTTACACATCTTCGCTCGTCTCCACTTTACACATCTTCTCTCCTCTCCGTTTTGGACCAACCATTCTTCTAACCCAACAAAAAATGCTAACAAGTTATGTCCATTTTACGTCTACACCAAAGCCAACCACCACCTTTCTCGTAAATTAAAACCACAACTTTAAACACCGCCACTAAGTATGCAGACGTTCGAAGAGGTAGTTAAAACAATCCAATCTACTTACTAACTTGCTGAGCTACTACAATTACTTTATGAACTTCAATAAAAGGCCCTTGTAGTAACCTCAATGGGCTATTACTACTTTTTATTGCTAGTTATACAACCTGAGGTCAGGTTAGATTAGGTCGCGGTAGCTACCTTGCTGACGTCACGAGCTTAGCAAGTGACAGGATAGAAAATAAATGTGTTGTGTACTCCTCTAGCTTTCATGCCGCCTTAGTACAGGATCAAGTTTTCATGTACACTGTTTACGCTCTCCTTTGTAAAGTTCTCATTGTCTGTCTTTTGTAATATTCTGTATTTATTTTGTTCTATGTGTGCAGTGATGTGTGACCCAGAATGAGAGTTCGTTCGAAATTACTTTTTCGGATACGGAATGGTAAATGAGATAAATTTGCTGGTTAGAAAAATGAGCTACATTTTTGTTTTCGTTCTAATTTGTTTGTGTTTTATTAAATTCCAGGCTTAACAAAGGTACTCAAAGCTAAGTATAACAGCGCCAAATATTTGAATACTAGAATTTGATTTATTAAATGGTTTAGTATTTTTTTTTTATGTGTGTGTTCGTAGGTATACTGACTAAGTAGGTTTTATGTATCCTAACTAAATAAGTTTAAAGTTAACAGATGTGAGCCTGTAATGTTTTTATATTATGGTTAAATAAATGTCACTAACTTACGTTATCAAACAGTACCTACATATATCTTCAAGAAATATTACGTTATTATTGCTTTCAATATAAAGTTGTGTGGGAAGTAGGCAGCTGATTCAATTGTTTTTCTAACGCTACCAATTGATTTACACAGAGTTTTTGCGACACAGAAATGAGTCTGTATGATTTGTGTTTGTGTGTTTGTGTTAGATTGATTTTATGATGGCAAGAAATATTGAATCAAATCGTAATTATTTTCCAATATTTGTTATTAAGAACTTATTAAGGGGAAATGAAGGGGTTATTATTCGCTAACCTAAATTTTTATTACTATTTAACAAAGTAGCAAATCGCTTAAGAACTTAGTTCCAGTTCATTTTTGCTTTCGCGGTACTTAGTTTAAATAAATCAAGAATTAGGACAGTTGATTTTTAAAATGTCTATCGATACCATTTTCTACGAATCCTTTATGCTCTTGTCTATGTTTTGCGTTTCGACGAATAAAAATACAATATTTTAAATTTGATTTTGTTAGCGCACAAAAATAGCGCGTTTCGAGAAACACTTTTGTTTTTTTTTTTAGTAAATACGATTCTAGGAATACCCTCCTAAATAAAAATGAATTATTCGTTAAAGTTTTTTAGAATTAAAATCAGCTAATAAACACTGGCGCGGTTGCAAGTACAAGTACTCAAGCCCAATTAATTTCACTCTTAATAACCTAAAATCTTGTGAAACCGAGTAAATCGACTCAAAAACAATTTACGCTTTCTGAAATAATATTAAGAAAATATAATCAAAGTTAAGCACTTTCGACGCACACATATTTCTTGAAAGATTTTAGTTTAATGATCCGAACACTGAGCGCTGCTATTAGCCGTAGAATGGAGCTATTCTGATAGAGAGATAGTTCGTCTTGAGCTACATTAATACACTATAGTAACACGCATATTTTATAGTGCCGACTCAACTTGAGTCGACGATCGTTGTCATGAGAATAGGGTGACATCGCCGCGCCACCAGATCCATCATAAGTTTTTGGTCACAATGGACAGATCTTCGAATAAGGTACAATACTTATACTCCGTATATACGGATATGTACATGGCCTCCTACACCAGCCATCCTAGTCAAACCCATAGTTGCATTCTGCTTTAATCAATGCTGAAGATGGCATATGTCACTGTAATCAATGTTAAAAATGTCTATAATGCCATTCTATATTAAAAAGGTGGATGTTTATGTAAAATTATTAATAAACCGTCCGACTCAAGTTCAGTTCACGACTAACGATACCAGTGTTAGTGGCACTCACAATGCCTAATATTACTGCCTAAAACTAGCTACAATAGTTACGAAAACCCGTTTAATTTACTGCTATACATCACTATTATTTAAGGATTAGGCCCCTTACGCACGATGCGTCATATTTACGCCTAAAATGTAATACGAAGTTTAAACAATTGTTTCGACAAATCCTTTTGTAGTCCGGCTAGAGCGCGCGACTATTTGTGTACGTAATAGTGATGTAACTCATTCGAATTATTCGTCCAATTCGAATAATTCGTTGAATTCGAATATGCCAAAGGGTATTTTTGTAAAAGAGGTAATAGTGCGTGAATGGGCAGGTGGAATTACTATTTGTGTTACCTGTTTATTTTATTTGGCGCGTGTTCGAAGCTTTCAGGTGTGAAAGTTTAATTAATTATTGGCCGGATTCAATTACTTTTTTAGGTTTAAATAGGAAATGAGTTTTTTTCTAGATCTATACCTACGTTATTTGGAACAACATAGTGGTGCTCTTTCATATCTAACAACGGAATGTCGAGAAGGTTTATTTTATTAATCAAAACAAAAACAAAAAAATGTTTTGTTGGCGTATGATGTAAAAATTAATATCAGATAACAGCATTTATGTATTTAAATATTTAAGCTTCAGATACATAATATTTTGTGCAAAAAAATATGCAGTTTAGTATAATGTTAGTCAACTTGTGTTTCACAAGTTTTTTTGTCACTCGGTTCAAGTACAATCAAAAAACTAGCAGCTGTGCCCTACTCCTTCCACAAGGTCGAAAAACAAACAAACACCTACCGTACCAATCTATCAATCAATTATCAAGTTTTACCGATAGTTATCCGAAAAACAACATTATTTTGATCAACCAATCAATCATGACCCCTACTGTATATAAGACAGCATACTACAGGGATGTCAAGTTATATTTATCTCAAGATTTTCTGAAACAATTGAGATTAATTGTTGCAATTTTGTTGTAATAACTTGAGTTGTGCTCGTTCATGAAAATTCTGTTAAAATTGTTGTTAAGGCGGGGTTGCAGTACTTTTTAAGATTTTTGAACCTTTGAAAATAGAACTAAATATGAGTTTTTTAATAAATAAAAATCATTACATAAAAATTGAACATACTCTCAAGTAAATCGTAAAGATAGAAACGCGATTTAGAATGATCGGCTCGATATTTTTTTTAATCAAACATGACTCTAAATCACAATTTAAAACGTGTACTACTAAGACATTTCATCATGAATTTATATGAAAGTTATATCAGTAGATAGAACTTTTTATTCTGAAGTAAATGTTGAAAACATATTGTATAATTTCTTTATCATTTGTCTCCAAGAAAAAAAAACAGTCAAAATTTAGGCATTATGTCGCTCGCGCGGCAGGGCGGGGGGTGAGGTCGTGCGTTCATAAAAACAAAGTACTGCAACCTCGCCATAAGGGACTTTAACATAGCTGGCGAAATGTGGATCTGTCGCATCATCTGCCTAGCCTTTTCCCAACTATGTTGGGTTCGACTTCCAGTATAACCGGATGCAACTGAATACCAGTACTTTACATGGAGCGACTGCCTATCTGACACCCACAACCCAGTTAATACTAGATAATACGATACCCTTTGGTAAGACTGGTTGTCAGAGGGTGAGGAAACTCGGTATGCAATTGGTGGTCACCTATCCACAGACCAACTTAGGCAAGCACGGCTTAACCTAAAGGTCGACCCGAGTGGCACTTATTTTTTTATTTTTATAACATACAATCAGCTTAATCCTTAGGAAAAAAGTAGCCATGGAGCAAGACATATTCCAGGCCTGCTAAACAAATCGATTGACGTGAGAAACATTGTTTTCATGTTTCTCTATCTACACTCTTAAATTATAAACGAACTTTAAACTGATACTAAACACAAAACTAAATTAAACAATCATTATGTCACCATCACAAAATGCCACTCTCTCATTCTTACCTAATAACGTGCCACTTTTCGTCAACACCCACGGCTAAAAACAAAATAGCTCATTACCTACACAAACACTTTATTCATAAGCACGAAAATCCAAATATAAACCAGTGTTAACGAAATGACGAAACCGAAAACGAAGTGTGCCCACAACACCAGTCGTACTTACTTAGTTGATTTATTACAGAAGGAAGCTCCAGGAATTAGACACAATTGCCTACAAGATTAATGACTAAGGATACAACAAATTTTATGCTTAGGATACTCCAGATTTACGTACAGCTGAAATGTAGGGGTTATGTTCTAAGAAGTGTGCTATGTATTCGTGAGGTCGTAGTTCAAAAAGTTTATACACAACTCGAACAAAGGAAGTTGTTTATAACATTAGGTTCCTTAGGCGTGTTTTGAGAAATGTATTGTTGACAACCGTATCTCTATGTTTCAAGAATTTAGTCTTACTTCGCAATAATACAACATTTTGAATTTAATAAATGAATTTGAATACGCTTTAAGTCTCATCATCATTCTCTTGACCTTATACCAAATCATTTGGGGTCGGCGCAGCATGTCTTCTTCTTCTATACTTATCTGTTTCTCGTCATCTCATGAGACACCATATCATTCTGAACACAGTCCATTAATCGTTTATTTGGTCTCCTCTTTTTCTACGTTTTGAGTAATGTTAAAAAAATAAATAAAAAAACGTGTGGCACTAGGCCTATGTCCAGCAGTGGACGTCTTTTGGCTGAAATGATGTGGCACTCGGAGACTGCCGCGGTAAATCTATTGCATAGCATTTTTTATCAACTTATGCAATAATAGGTATAAATAATTAGGTATTAATAGTGTAATTACACACCAAAATAATTATTCATTCAAAAAATTTGAACAAAAATAACGATACTAAGAGTTTGATCTTCGAATTTCGCGCGATGTACATTAAATAAATCAAAACTAACCTTCATAGACTAAGCTAGTAAGAAACTCTATGACAGAAAATTTAAAAGAAAAAGTATTGACAGCCTGCAGCCTGACGTAAGTGTCATAACTAGTGGTGTGCAATTCTGCTATAAATCATTATCATGTTATAGACTATTGAATATATTTTTATAACATGTTATTTTATACGTTAACATAATAACGAGTTGTAACAAAACGCGGCAGTAATCTGAACGCGGAGACGTTATCGTTTTATTCAGCAACACGCTAAACGTGCGCAATGATTATTGATGCGCAGTTAATGTTATATTCTAGTGGACTGTAGGTATACGAACGATTATAATAATATCGTTATTATTAATATTAAAAACGAATATAAATGTATTATAATTATGGTTTTAAATTATCAATGAACTTTCCTTCATTCTGCGCAGTTTTAGGACTAATAAAATATTATTAAATGGTAGGATTAAGTAAAGTTGCATCAGTGTATGTTTTTTCGTGTTATGTGAATCTCACTTACATATCACGGGGGTGGCAGAGGGGGGTCAAAATGTTGGTCCTGTTTTGCCTAGGACGCCCCGTTTTCGAGATATTTCAATTTTAAACAGAAACTTTGAACGCCCATAACTCGGAAACGGTGCATCGTAGGACCGCCGCCACCGCTTGCTACGTTATTCGTTGAGCGTGTTGTTGAGTTTGACATTATAATGATAACACGTAGGCAGCGTCGGTATAACAAACGTTATTCGTTATGAATCAATAACATGTAATGTTTTGGTGTTATTCGTTATATTAACCACCACTAGTCATAACATAGAAAAATATGAAGATTATTTATTTTATTTTAGATAGGTATTTTATAAGAAAACGAATCGTTTTAGACCGATTCGCAGAATAGTAATGCAACAACCAATAAAACTTATGATATGCGTACTAATAATAAAATGAATGTATATAGAGTACTCACTCATTTTCTTTCACTATTTTTTCGTGACTTTTTTCATTAATAAATGCACTTTGTTTATTCATATTGAAAACACTTTGTACACAAATTATACGAGTAAGAATATTTTAGAAGGAGAAAGCAGAGAGACAAACAATTATTTAATTTGACAACCTCAGTTGACAACCTTGTTATTTTCCGTAACCATAGCAACCTGGTTGAATCTTGAATCCTGAATATTTTTGTTAGGAAATCTCTGGATTCGCTCTCCACGCTCAACTCAACTCAAGGCCCGCGATAGAATCTATGCAATAGATTAATAAATTTATTTCATACAAGGCAGCCAAAAAGAAATAAGCTTGTTTGTATTGTTCAGTTGTATTCCATGGAAAACTTTATGGGTAAAACATTTGCTCACACTTGTTTTTTGTTTAATAATGTAATGTGTCGCTGTTTGTTTTCCCGAATAAATAAATAAACAACGAATTAGACTCGTTCCTACCAGATTGGAGTGGTTGGAGAAGGTGCGACATAATTAAGTAAAATTAGAAATGTATGGGGCAGGCCTTTGCCTAGCAATGAAACAGAACAGGCTAACAGAAATAAAACATATACTTAATGTTACCACACAATTATTCAAATTTATTTATTAACAACCAAGTACATAAACATAGTGATTTGAACGGTGATCCCCAAACTAGACGTTAGTCTGTATCTTGGGGATCAGAGTTGTACATATTCGTTTTGTTATTCAAAGGGTCGTACACGGTGATTATTAACAAAATCAAACCAAAAGTAATGAACTACTTAAACAAAAATAAAAAAAAACAATAACTAAAATGAAAAAGAAAAGAAGAACTCTATCACTATCACAATAATTACTGTAGTCACTATTTGCTATTGTACGTAATCAATGAAATTAAAAGTAAACAGTTACCTAACTTTTTTGTTCCGTCCTTTTGTATTTATCAATATTTGCTAGGCGTTGTATGTTTTTTGTTTATTTTGTATGTGTCTCTGCGATAAATAAATATTTTTAATCTTTCTAAAAATAAACAGTTTGCTCCACGGAGCACTTTTTAAATTTCAAAGTAAAAATATATAACAAAATGAATTTGCGATTGTTTAGTGTGTACTGCAACTCAGTTTTACAAATAAGTCGGGACTTCTTAATTAATTTTATGATACCTAACATTTACTCAAATAATTAAGCTTTGAACATGAATCCCGTAACATTAAGACTTGTTTATGAAAACCATGTTTATTCAATTTCTGCGGCATCAACAAATTATAAGGAGCCTTCAAATTCACTCGCCCTTAATGGAAGCTGCGACTTGCAAAACTCTTGTCCAACCAAAGACTTTAATGAATAACAGACGAATATTCAAATCAGTGGTTCTGAATGCTTCTTTAAGATTCGAGGCCCTTTAGAGTTAATGATTTGGACTAAGGGTCGGTTGTGAGGCAAATTGTTCAGAATTATTTATATGAGCCCACTTAGGTCTACGGAGGTTCTCGGAAAAATAGGTTGGACTTTAGCTGAATTGACATAGTCAAAGAGGTGAGTATTTAATGCTCAAACCACCAGTAATATTATAGTTGGATAGTGTACCAAGTAATAAAATATTCTTTGATCTAGAAACGCTTGGCCAATTGATGTTAATTACACTGTAATTCTCGTCGTCTGCGGTATTTCTCGGAAAATAAGTTAGACTTTATCTGAACTGAGTCAAGGAGATGAGCATTAAATGTTCAAGCCACTAGTAATATTACAGGAAGATAGCGTACCAAGTAATAAAATATACTCCGATCAAGAACAATTACAAATTCAGGACTGTATTTTCTTAAACGCTGCTTACAGATGTGTGCCTAATGATTTTTAACCGACTTCCCAAAAAGGAGGAGGTTCTCATTACTTTAACTATAGTTTATGTAAAATCCCTTGGTGCTTTATACTTAGTAGATCATTTCTATCCGCCTAGCCTAACCGAGTACCACAGCAGTTGATTGCCTGGATTTTTTGATTACCTACTGACCTCCACAATCCAGTCAGTACTGGATGATACAATACCCCTACGTCAGATTGAATGCCTGACTTTCGAGCCACTTACTAACTGAAACGGCTGTCAAAGATTTACAGATGACAGCTGGGACCCTTTTTGAGGCACTGATGAAAACATCGTATTGGTACAGTGGATGGTCACACATTCACGGACCGGGGCGTGGCTGTTTTGCTTCTCAGAATATGACATTGAGTATAACCAAATGAAAAACACGTTACTTGACCACGTAGGAGTCGATACCTGCATGATAATTTTTTTGTTGGTGTAAACTATGATCGATAAAAACAAAATACAAAATCAAAACAAAATTTTACAAAAACAAAAATAAAATCGTGACGGTGTTCGGAAACTATATTTTACAAACTCGTGTGTAAACGACTATATTTTTTTTTTTTGGTATCGAATAGTTTTAGTTATTTGTTCACTGCTAGCTACAAACTACTAGTAACTAAATTATTGTGTGGTAGACCACGAAGAGCGCAGTGAACTATGGATTAATTTAATCAACTAAATTTTATGTTGCCCCAGGTTTGTTTATCCTTTCGTAGAAAATATAAACCATCCGTCGTCTATATTAAAATTTGAATAGATTATCATTATTTCTCATCAATTGCCTTGTCAAAGCATGATAAGCCGTTGGTCTCAGCTACCATTTGTAGACCTTTGACAGCCGTAAGATATAGTCAGTGGCTCGTAAGTCTGACAACCGGTCTTGCCAAGGGGTTTCATATAAAATACTGATATTCAGCTGCTAATATTTGGTTAGACTGGAAGCCCGATGATGACGATGATGATCATCATCTGCCTTGTTACAATCGTCTTGGGGTCTACTTTCGCGAATCACAGGATGCACTGAATAACGGTATTTTACATCCACAAACCAGTTACTCACTACCTTAATACCTTTTAGCAAGACTGGTCTATCTCTCTGATTATACTCAAAGGCTTCATCATCGTGACCCATAGCCCAAGTTCACGCACTGCTAGCTACAGGCCTCTGTTTGTACCAAGGTCCACGTTATTTATATACCTATTAAATTAACGCATTCCATTTGTTGAGTACCGAGTATATAAATAAACGTATCTACATGTTAGTCACCATAAAGGAAATTAAATTTCCGGACTGTGGGCAGTGTACCCTAATGTCTTCTGAATTAAAATTGTGAAAGGCAATATGCGAGCAGTGTGTAATAAACAAAGTATTTTGACAGATTTATTTAGTCCAAAATGTATTCGAAGCGTGCCTATTATAGCCGTTAATATTATATTTTATTTGTAACACTAGATTAGTTACGGTTTTGCCTCCTGTATTTTTGTTAGTCTTATATAATGTTAGAAAGTTACTGAAATATTGTGGTCAGATGGCAGTCGCTTCATGCTAAGGACTTCTTTTTGAATCGATATCTCTTTTTTTTCGACCAGTACGTAGCAACCATGACAGCTCTGTCATTTGCCTCATATAAGTCCTTGAACGTGCAGTTAGTAGAACACGACGGGCAAGATAGGAGGGCTATGTGAAGGACAAGTATCCCTTTAATCATATCTTGTTAGACTGGAAGCTAACTCCAATATAGTTAGAGAAAAAACTCGGAAGATGATTGGAGAGAAATGATGATGATGAGACTTCCTTATTTTTAGTTAAACTTTAAATTCTAGCTGCTGTATATAACAGAAATACATTGTAACTATTGCGTACCTTCAAGTCTAGTTAAATCATAGAAATTAAAACAAATAAAATACACTTATATTTATACAACCATGGAAATGTAACTGACCTTGTGACATTTTCACAGTCGTAAACAGTCAGCCACACAGTCAACAACAAAAACAGAAAACGAAAACAAAAACAACTCAACAATAACAACAATTTGGCTGACACTTGTAAAAGCTATTAAAATACAATGTCATCATCATTATCCTACCTTGATTCCAGCTCATTTGTGAACGAAGCGTGTTCTCTATTACCAACTTTACAATTATAGTATCATAAAGAAAGAAAAAGTATTACACTTACACAAAATAAAATGGTTAAATTAATAACAAAAGGCCTTTGCTCAGGAGCGGGACAGAACAGGCCAGAAATTAAATAACTATTATATCAGGTAATTATCACCAGGTTAATTAAGGCAGCTGCTATACACGTAAGGATGCGCTGACGTTAGGATGCTAGCGTTAGCTGGACTCTTTCTCTAAGGATTGGCCTACTATCGCACTGGATCGCGAAAAGTGGAAGGAGGGAAGGGAGGCCTTTGCCCTGCAGTGGGACAGTATAGGCCCATAATAATAATACACGCTAGGATGTTCCTGACAAGTTTGAATGTACAGTTGAACTTTTGTTGTACGTGTAAACCGGAGCGGACATGTCAGGAAAACTTGCACAGTTTTGCAATATACACGGTTTAGTTTACCTGTGTAGGTACCTAACGGGGTTCAGGTAACCTGTCAGGTCCACCGTAGCGTGCATGGCCTTTGAGATCATCTTTCACAGAGTCCACCCATCACGCGTTTTTTCAGTCTTAAAATTCAGTGTGTGTAAAAATAATAAAGCCAGGTCACATTCAGTACCTAAATGTACAAAAAGGTATTTACTAGGCACGACCAATCAAGTTAAGAAAAACCATTATGCGCTAATTTTTATTAAATGTGAAGCTCATACAAATCCAGGTCAGGTTATACTGGATCTGTATAGCTAATGTGTCGCCCTGTGTACATTGGCTTTGATATTTTAGAGCCCATTCATTATGAACAAGGTAAAATAATTTATGAATAGGTTTTACACAAAAGCGGTCGCTGTTGACCATTGATGGATTGGTCACAAAATTTAATGGAACTTTTATGTACTAACGGACCTAAAAGGCGACTACATTTACAAATATTTTTTTACGAAACAAATTCAATCGACTTATCAAGCTACCTTATTTAGCTCTCTAATTTTTTATAACGTTTAAATTGTAGAAGATTTTCCGAGTTTTTAATCTGTCTTCGAACTGACAGATAACAGACACGGCCAATTGGACTAATTCTAAATAGCGAGAGGCGAAACATTTGACAGCTTCTTCTGAGGATAAACAAATTTGTTCCCATCTTGCATTAAATAATTAACACAGTTTCTTGAATTATTATGTCGTGACAAGCCTCGAGTTATTCTTGCATAGTTCACAGCAGGGTTTGAAATTATCAAGATTCGAACCCAGCTTATTATTATTGGATAATAATCAATTAATTAGTAATTGTAATAATAAAATTAAAGACAATTTGAGCGTTATTTCATAAGTTGATCCTTAAATAGTTTCGTTTAGATACACGTGGAAGCGGCAAATAACATTCAGATACACGTGCAGTTTATAATGTATTATTGTATGATTCTTTGTTATTAGCAAGATAAAAGAAAAAAATCTAATTAGTCCGTCAGATAGATTTCTAAGAAATATTGGACACAATTTTTTTCTTTTTTCACGTAAACAATAAATGAAGACAATACAGTGCTTCAAAAAGTCGCACGACGACACAGTTTGGTACATTTTTTACCAGAAAGAGACGTCACCAGCCCCCACTAACGATCTTTGATACCTTTTATTTTACAATTTTGATAAAGGAGATTGCCCGCGTACAGTACTCTTGATAAATGACTTGTGTATCAAAACCTAGACCGGCATAAAATATCTAAAATCAAAATACATTTTTTAAATAAGTTTTAACGATCATTTACAATGGGATAGTTTTTCAAACAATAAATGAGTACTTTTATAATTATTTCCGACGTCATAGTACGCCATTTTTTACTGTCACTTGCCAATACTAGGGATTTTATATCGTAGTGTGGGGTACATTGACATTTATTGTGCGTTTGTCACATTTTTGCAATACAGTATGACGGTATGTTATTTTTGCTGGTTTTGTTACGTTGTGCTTCGAGTCGAACCTTTTAGTTTCTCCGTTATGGGCCTACTACACGCACGCACTTCCCCACAGTTTTGCCTGCGGGATTACACGGTGCACACAGTACATCGCGCGTGTGGTTTGTAATGGTAATACAGTTTTACCAACCATACGCGCGATGTACTGTAAAGTGTGAACGAAAACTGTGGGGAAGTGCGTGCGTGTAGTAGGCCCATTACTGCTGCCAACCCATTGACAATAAACATACTTCTAACGCCGCTTCACCGTGTGTGTTGATTATTGCTAAATACAGGACTTTTCGTGTTGTGATCATGGCGAACGCAACTTATGCACAGACGTTGGTTGTCGGAGATTCCGAATAACGTTATGAACATTTTACGAGTCTGGATCTCACCAACACCGGTAAGAATAAACATTGTCTTTTAACGTAGAATGGTGTTTTTATTTAGGAACTGTACTTTTATGTTTATGTACCAAATAACAAATCTTAGAGGCAAAAGTACAATCCATGTGTGTGTGTTAGTTCCTCACCTTACCAGTTGATTTACCGGATTTTAATATAACTTAAATAGATAGGAACCTCATACTGATGTGTTGTTAATAACCAACTTATTGACTAAGATGGTTTATTTCAATCAGCTAAGTGTATTCGAGGATATTAATTGTATGTAGTACCTATCATCATTTAAGATTAGAGTTGCACAGAAATATAATTATTTAAATATGTTTTCTTTTCAGCTGTCAACCGAAGGCACATTCTGTCAGGAGTGTTTTACACTGTTGCAAAATGCACTCACATCCCAGGGATAGTTGACACCTGTAGTAGGACAAACGGCCGTCTGCTACGGCTGTGAGGTTTCCGTACTGAGATCAAGAACTCATCGAGTGCCATTAGACTGCCCACAAAGAATCATATTACTGCGAGGAGTTCTATCTCATCAGGTAATATATAATTATTTTGTATACACATACGACAGAGAACGTTAGCTTGTTTTTCTAGCCTATCAGCAACGACTTCCCTAAGGTGCTAAACTAGTCCACACTGTTTACTGTTATCTTACTAGTGATTGTACATGTTTAGGCTGGTCTAATTATAAACAAGTCATTGTATTGATCTACAGGTGTCACGTCTGGAAAGAGTTTGCCGAACATGCTGGATAACTGCAACCAGACAAACTCACGATGCTGACTGAGTGGAAGATTCTGCTACCTAAAACCGATCTCAGAAACATATTGAACTAGATTTTAACATTCCAATGCCACCCCCCCTGCCAGAACAGAATGTTAACCCTGGTCGACCAGTATTATGGATTGTTAATAAGGTTAATTCAGGAACATATTAACGTGTTGGTGCCACACCAAACCATTGCTTATTCAGTAAATGCAATAGTATTGGTATCAATAGTGAAAGGATTTCTGATACAGCGCGGCGCCACAAAATATAGTTATGTTCCATAAATTACCCAAATCTGCAATTTCCATTTGAATAAAAACTTGTGGGACGAAGAAGAACTGAAGGTTGCTGTGTGCATAAATGTGCATAGTATGGTACCTATTTGAGCTGGTGACGTTATAACAATTTATTATAGTTCCAGCTCCAATAATTTTAGAATTATTTTAAGAAGAATAAAATATAAGTCCAGAAATAATCATTCTTTCATTTATTGTATTTAGTATTGTGTGTTCCCTTCCCACCCTACTTACAAAGACAATTTCATGATTTCCACTACCTTAAGATTTGAATAGGATCTAGAAATAACACTGAGCGATTGATTATCTTAATAATGATTTCTTAGAGAGAAATCATTGTAATATTCTCGCATTTCATGGCAATAAAACGCGAGAATATTATTTTAAAATGCCCAAAATCTAAATCAGTAAGACTTGGTAAAGTCGTCACAGGTGGTCACCAGGAACGGGCCACCTGAAACATCTAAATCGTTACAGATTTTACAAAAATATGCTTTAAATACACAAATCTCACTATATAAACTCATTCAGACCCTTTCAAATAGCTTTTTCAACTAATTTTTGGTTGAGCATAACCTAAAAATAGTCATTTCTTTTTTGTAAATATCTCGAAAATGCCATTGTCGATTGTATTCAATCTTTTGAGGTAGTAATTAGACATGCCATCGAGTATTTTAAAGATGATTTGATGAAGACACAACAATGTTGAATTGAGTACATTTGCCCATAGTGCCGCTGGCATTCTCCTTTGATATTTAAACAAAAAACACGTAAGTATCCAATATTTTTCGATAATCTAACAGATGGACTAAACAGAATCTTATTTTTTTTAGTCAGTCAACTACCCTAATATTTAAAACCCTGGTTCAAAGTTATTCTCAGTCAAAGCTCGGTTTACATGAACAGATGTTGGTTGAATCATCTGCTAAGATGAGTACAAATGGCCTAGTAATTAAATTACCTAAAATTAAACTAAGCAACTATCTTGTGCACACTTGAACTTATTAACGGTTGAATAATACTAAGAATTTACAACAGTATTTAGGAAAGTTATGAGGTCGGGCCTCTAATTTTGATACCTGAGTTCTGACAAGCAGTTGGTTTAATGTACCTTCCTGTCCAGGGATCGAAAACCTTTGGCACGTGTAAATAAACCAATAACGCCGTGGCCTGCCAACGTTTTCCGATTTTTTAGTTTTATTTTCAATAATCTAGTTAGATAAATGATAAAGCCAGGGAAATTAAATGTTGTTCCAAATTAAATAGCCATGCAATCAAATCGCAATCATTATTCTTTCACATAATATATTTCCTTCGAGGTTTATCAGATTTTTCTCTTAATTCATATCTATACACATTAATTTAGTGAACACGTCTGCTACTACTGCTGAGCGTGCTCGCCTGCTGGCTGTGGGTGAATGGGAGTCGGGTCTTTGGCTTCACACACTGCCGTCGTCGAGCATAGGCACTTTGTTCGACGACACGACCTTCCGCCTCGCTGCTTCTTTGCGCCTTGGTGTCGCCTGCTGTTCTCCTCATCGCTGTCATTGTAGTGAAGCTGTCAACAGCCTCGGTCACCACGGCCTGTCATGCAGCCGAAGTGCTGGCCGTTTCGCGCGGCACGCAAACTTAAACGACATCATTCGACGTGCTCTTGTCGCCGTCGGCGTACCAGCTGTTTTAGAACCCCATGGCTAGGCACGCGACGATGGCAAAAGACCGGACGGCATGTCTTTGTTTCCTTGGAAGATGGGTAGGCCTTTAGTGTGGGACGCAACATGTTTCGATACTCTTGCGCCATCACATCTTCCAAGTTCATCGTGCTGCGCCGGTGGAGCCGCTGCGGCTGCCGAGAACCTCAAGCGGCGTAAATATGGTACCTTTGCGGAAACTATATTTTCGAGCCGTTTGGGGTTGAAACCCTGGGGCCGTGGGGTCCGAGTGCTCATAGCCTGTTTGTGACCCAAGGGCTGGCTTCTATCTTGGCCAGAGGCTAAGTGTTGGCATACAACGAGGCAATGCCGCCAGTCTTTTGGGCACATTATCGGCTGACAGCGTTGGGGGGCAGTATTTCGATGCCTTTTTATAGTTTATTGTTAGTTTACTTTATTTTATAGTTTTTAATTAATGTGATATGTATTCCTTATTATTAAATCATACACATTAATTACACATTTAATGTTTCAACCTGAAATATTAAACAAAAATGGCATGAAAAAAAGTAGCCCACCGGTAGCGGGAACAAGGTCAACGATACCGACAGTCAGAGTTCCAGAGAGACGTACCTTCTTACAATACGAGCCATGTCCAGGAGATCCGCTTCCGGAACCAAGCTCTGGATACAGCTGCCTAACAAGAGCCTTCTCGCCAAAGCTCTTGGCAATTAAACCATTAGCTAAAACGACTATCGGCATAATGATCATTGAGCTCACATCCTTGTGTGATGTCACTTTATTATTGCTACAGTAAAGGGTTTATATTGGAAGAGCCCTGAAAGACGAAAGGTTAAACGAGAAGAATAAGAAAGGTTTAAATTGTAAGTACACTTTACTTTTACTCCCTCAGAAAAAAATAATAAAAAAATATTACAAAAATTACGCGCTATTGTGAACCAAATGTGTACCATCCCTGATCTAGTCCATCTCCATTATTTTAGGGTCAAGATAGCACTGGAACTCAGTCAAGTGAACAAATGAGGGTTCTACGAGGTGTATACGATACACTCGGGTCCTTTTTATGAAGTACGCGAATAAATGGTGTCCTTTGGAGTTAATCGTCGTATGATTGAGAGTGTATTGGGTTGCTGTGATATGAGAAAAGGCTTGTGAAATGCTTGTGAAGTAATATAAGGATTGATATGTTTGTGTTACTGGCAGGCAGAGTGCGGGAAAGAGTGTGATTTTGTGCAAAGGTTAAGTACGCAGCAATCAACAAAATATTAGGATGATGATAATCAGTTACCTACTTTATCCCTAAACTCAAACTCAGAAGCAATAATCGTGTTAGGTATGGTGTCGGACGTTGAGAATATCACCACTCTATATCTTCTCGTGGGTGTCGCAAGAGGCAACTAAAGGACTTCTCAGAGAAAGGGCAGCAGCGTTCTCTGTGCCTTTGTAACAACAACCCACCTTGCCAAGCGTAGCGATTATGGCAAAAGCCCCTTAATGAAAATAAACGCAACACAGAAATAGCCCTTAGTAGTACCCGGCAGCCCGTCTACGTTAGCGGTCGAGGTCACGGCGTGGCAAGGGGAGCGAAGAATCTTCGGAAGGGATCCGGCTACCTCAAGAATACATTCGACTTGACCTGGCAAACAGGAATTGAGCAGGCTGGGACATTACGGGACCACAGTTCAAATTCAACCCATTGAACTTAAATCATCTTAATGAACTGAAGAAAAAAAGTAAACTTTGTAACATAAGTAAAAATTGGCAAAATAAACATATTTTATTTCTCATCGGCCTAGCACTTGTGTCGACAAAAAGCACGGTTCGGGTTGGTCGTATCATATGGAGAAGAACCGATAAGAAACTCCATGGTTACTCTTTTAAAATGGTTAAAGTCAGTCAAATAGAAAACTTGTGAAATTAAAGCCTCTTAATCCTAGAAATTTATATAACTACGTAAGTAAAGTGGGAGGCCTCTTCAATCAAATGAAACGTATTCGTATAAAATTATTTTTGTTCAAATAAAATAATAACCAACGTTAGCTAGCATATGCACCTATTTATTTCAAATCTCCTACCTTTTCCCAATTAGTACTTCATACAAATTTACGAATATCGAATTATTCTGAGCTTTGCCAAATCGCCTATTAATTATTGCCGGTAGGCCAATATTACACTCAAAACCTACTGTTAGGCAACGTTTAAATATGAACCATAATTGCTTGCATCATATGAAGCCCTAGTAGCTATTTCATGTTTCGGATGCTAACATACAAGCATCCATACTCGAGATTTACTTTGAATGTAGGTCGTTCAAATATTTGTGTAGATTCAGTTTCCACGCGCTGTAAGTACAGAAGATAGAGCTTTCCTTTTCAGTATGGCTCGTAATATCGCTTTCAATAACGTATCTTTACTGTTGCGGCCTCTAGTCGGTAGGACTTATGAGTATTTAGGAACAATTCTATCCTGGTTAAAACCACTCCGAGTTTTTTTTAAATCGGGAACCTTATAAGTAGCTAATAATCATATAAACAGTGTTCTTTAACAATTTGCGTTTAAGGCCATTTTCCTCTGATAAACGAATCAAAAAACAAAAAAAAAGCGTTCAAAATGCAAAAAAAAATCTGCCTAAATCCTGTGTGAATATTGCTTATTTATTTTATTCAAGTTAATAGGACACGCGAAATCAAAAACGCTGTTTATACATAATGATTGATGATGTTTATTTTGCAAATAGGTTTTTACTGACACTTTTACATGTCACTTTTTTTTTAAACTAGATGGGGCCATTGTTTCGTGCCTGACTACTCTTGAGAAGTAAAATCTGAAACAAACTTCATAGAAGACTATGCAGATTAGTGTCTGAGATACCATGATCTTTTAAAGAAAGTATATACCACACAGATTTGAGTGGACCCCTCCAGTTGAACTTTGAACCCAATGACTAATCCATAAGAATGTCACCTCGTCTTGATGTTTCGAGACAAACGTAGGTGGTGATAGAACTAAAACAAATTGATAAACTGCATCCTGTGCCCACTTCTTCGTTACGTAGTTTCATCAGAGCTAATGTAACATCTTAAATTGCCAATCGTAACATAATATTATGCCTGTAATACCCGAAGCGTTAGGTAGAGATGTACCTAAAAGTACAGCCACATTTCGCCAGTTATATTTAAGTCCCATGTAATAGGGGCCGAGCCCATTACCATCAACCTAAAAATATACTTATTAGCTTGTTCGACACACTGGCAAAAAACTACTACCAAACGAGCTTCAACAAATTGAATTGTTAGAGTAGTAGTTTTGTCTTGTGAAAAACAAAAAGCCTTTGTGTTCCACGGCAGAGCGCAACGAATCAAGTTGAAAACGAAAATACGCTGATTATGTAGCACAACACTCTTTATAATGGAGAGGAAAATTTAAAGTATCACAAAAGTAGAACCAGTAACCATTGACCCGGACTGATTCCAAAAACTCCTAATGAACTTAACAGCTCAACCGTTGAGTTTTAAGAATCGCTCCCCCTGAGTTCATCTCTCTTCATTGATCAATACAGATCTCCATGGTCTCTCAATACATTTATATTAAAAGTAGGAAGACCTTTTCAACTTTCAAGCTACTTGAAATCACCAATCTATTGACTAACAGCATTATGACCCGTTCAGAACAGCAGAATCT